>CM061352.1:11184520-15984520 GCA_030867105.1 Liasis olivaceus | reverse complement strand
ATTTTAAAAATCACTATCTCTCATGTAGGTCATGTAAAGCAGAAGACACAGCGTAGCTCAGAGCACCAGCCATTTCTTTAATGTACCAGATTCCGGACCTTTGCAATGTCTTTGACAGGAATACATTTGTCCTGTAAATATTTAGTGGAAGTGCCACACTGCAAGGATTATTGCTAGTGGCTGGCTTTCAAGAATTATCATGTACGTTCCCAAGAAACACAAGTTTATACTGAAAAGTCACAATGAGAGAAATGCACATATTTACATTTTCATTCTGGGTCTTTTAGGGTCACACTATCACAGATTAATATTCTTTCTCTCCCACTCCTGATATTATGAAAACTGCTATCTCAGTTTTCAAATTCAAATAAAGGACAAATCTGCCTATTAAAAATTGGCATACATTTTCAAACCCTTTCACATTATTTATGAGAAAATATGAACCTCACTGTAAATTGGACCTTCCATAAGGGCAACTCAAGTATGGATGCCAAGTTAGGGAAATTAGAGAACACCGAGTTCAAGAACATAGATTAGTAAGAATGACAGAAACCTAGATGAATAGTGGGATCAGTGGGATATGGTCATTCCTGGATACAAACTTTATAGAAAGGACAGGGATGGTACATAGAGTGTGATGTTGTACTTTCTGTTGTGGTGGGTATTAAATCTAACGTACTAGAAAACAATAGAAGAAAGGATTCCTCCACAGACTCTTTATGAGTGGCTGTATTTGGCCACAGATGTAAATGTAAATGATTGGATTACTACATGGGGCTGCCCTTGAAGAACACTTGGAAGCTGCAGCTGGTCCAGAATGCAGCAGCATGGGCAGTTTGTGGTGTTGATTGTTATGCTCAGGAAACACCCCTGCTCTGCAAGCTGCATCAGTTCCCAGTATGCCTACTACTACTGTTGAGTGCAATTCAAGATGCTGGTCATCACTTACTGCACAAAGCCCCCATAGCATAGGGCCAGGCTACTTATCAGACTGCCTTTCTCCTATTGTTTCTGCCCACCCCACCAGGACCAATAGAGAGCTGACCAGTGCAGCATAGAACAGAACTATTATGTCCCCTGATCTCGGCACTATATCTCTGTTGATACAGCTCTTTTGGCAGCTGCAGCATGCTCCAGTTAATACTTAATCTGTGGTCTGGATAGTGAAAAATGTTGTTGTCTTTGAAGAAATTGTTATAATAATGGAGGGCTTTATTCTCACTTAGAAGGTACTTTCATGTTCAGGCCATGGAGAAAGAGCAGGATCATCACCAGACCTTCCTTATCCTTCATTTGTTCAACAAAAAATCTGAACAGAGTGCACAGGCAGTGTGCACAAACTATAATATATCTTTGTCAGAATATTTCATTATGAACATAATAATAGAGAAATAGAGGCTGTTTTGGAATAGGATTGGAAGCCTCAAGAAGACCAAGAAAGGAAGTACAGAAGTATGTTTTGTGGAGTATACTGTGGTCTGTCAATAGCTGGTAACTATGATGGCGAAGAATTACCTTCAGGTTCTGAGGCAGCATATTAATTGGTTTTGCAGTCATGTCTGACTTTGTCTTCTACCATGTCCCTTACTTATATGGCCACTATATGAAATGCCTTTGGTCTGATCTATCAGGGTTCTTCAATAGTAAACTGTGATTCAGAGTAATGTATAAACTAAAAAAAAAGGGGGAGGGGATTACAACTAACTACTCAGCACAACTTGATAGAGACACAAAGCTGTGTTTAGTATATTTATAGTTTTGTGCCTTCTAGTCAGTGTTGACTCCTGGCAACTGCCTGGGTAAGTCCCTGCAGTTTTCTTGGGAAGGTTTTTTCAAAGTGGTTTGCCATTGCCTCCTTCTTAGGGCTGAAAGAGTATGATTGGCCCAAGGTCACCCAGCTGGCTTTGTGCCTAAGGTGGGACTAGAACTGGCTCTCATTCCCCTATTTTCCCTTTTCTACAAGTTTGCAATCAGTACATCTGCAACTGCATCTGGATTAAACATAGACGCCTCTGAGCCACTGTAATCATTTTCAGAATTATTACCCTTTTCTTTAATTTTGCCTACAGGTGCAATAGAGTGAAAATATGTATGCACTGAAGCATATTTATATCATTCAGCCTAGCAGGTGGGCTGTTAATTAAAACATAATTGTTTTTAAAATATTGAACTAGATTAGCCTGGATTAAGGCATTTATTTTCACTGGTTTTGCACATCATTTGTTGTATTTCCCTTCTTCACATCTTCACTTCTACAAAGTAAACACTGCCTAAAAGAAAGAATTTTTGTTATGCAGCTTCCCTAAAAAGAAAAATTAGATGAACAAGTTGGGAAGCCAGATGCTGGCCATTCTGGCAAAAACAAAACAAAACAATTGTTATGGGAACAAAATCAGCTGATGAAAATTGAACAGTAGATAAAACAACTCAACAGCAACCAAGCACGTACCTTTATTTATTTGCTTAGTGATTTTAATTATAACAGGTGGACATGGTACTGGACCCATGATCAGGGGAATATTGGATTTAGGCAAACCCAACATTTTTTATTAGGCAAACAGCATAATGATTCAGCATTGAGTCAGACAAGCAACATCTATCCATACTGTCTCCCTTACACAAACAGTGAAAAGCAGACCCCATATTATTAGTACCAGGGACAGTAAACCCTTGATTTAACAGGCCTTGGTTTAGCTGTCTTCAGATTTAATGGACAAAATTTCCTGGATCCGAGTTTTGTCTGAATTCCAAGTAAGAATAAACTTTGCCCCAAACATTGTCTGAACACACTGGCAAATAAATTCAGACAATGTGTGTAGCATTGGCATCCAAAGTGGGCAAAGTTATTTTTGATCACCTAACTCCTATGAAAAGCTGCCAATATGTACAGCAGGAGTGCCTATCCAAAAATACCTTCACCCACTGTGGATATGAATATTGCACACCACTAATATTAATTATTACCACCGTTCCAAGTGTGTTTTGGCTCAAAAACAGCTTTAACCAAGCCCCCTTTAAAATAAGTTATTAAATTGAGGGTTTACTGTAATAATTAACATTTAATATGACAATTTCTGTCACTTACAAATCTTAAGATTTGGATGATAGATCTGACAAATTTGCTAACCTTCCAGAATTCACCATAGTTTTGAATCTGGTTATGGTTTAGGTTTGTCATGCCCTAGGAACTCAATTTCATAGTTTGGATGTTTAAGTTATATTTTCCCTTATACAAAAATGCATGTTAAATGTTTGTGCAAAAGTTCATTGCCATACACATATGTTTCTGTTCTCATCAGTCCTAAAATCTGACACTCATACTACAGGAGCAACATGGCTTCTACGTACAGTACAATATGGGAGAGCTAGAATTGAATTGTAAATATCATAATAGCATTAGTGGTGGATTAGGGTATGCATTTTGTTATAGAATATTTACTTTTGGTAGGGGGATTGTTTTTCTTTTTCTTTGCACTGTCTTTTTTTTAAATCTATTTTTGTATTTGATTTCTGTATTAGTTTTATCTGTTTTATATAATCTTCAATGAAAATTATTTTTTAAACAAAGAGTATTTACTATAAAGTTCTAATGCCTCCTCCCCCCCAAACAGAGCATTGCATAGAGGGAAAAGTGTGTGCAGAGAGAGTGGCCTAAAAAATAGGTTGCATAAAAATACATGAATTGTGGGAAATATGGAAAATCCATACAATACCAACTGTGGATGTTCAGAGCTGACTTTGAAGGATAACACAGATGTACTTTTGGTTTCAAAAGAGGCATCAGTTTTTTGTTCATAAATTCCCTCCAGAACTAGCAGAACTGTTTCAGTTTTTCAGCCTGTGTGTTACGTTGCTGAGGATGGTCTGTATACCACAACCAAGTTTTAGAATTAGATCTGTTAAGATAATAAATCTTAAGATTAATTAAAACCAATAAACAAATGAATGCAGAGAAAGAGCTAGCTACCCCAAGCTTTGTTTGTCTCAAGAATGGTGGCAATTTTGAATCTCTGCCAGTTTCCACATCAGCTTTCTGTACAAATGCGGAGACTCATTTGCACAACATATAACTTCAGTGGAAGAAAGGCCAGCATATCTGATTCTGCTAAAATGAAAAGAGAGAGAAAGAGAGTTACTTTTCAAAAAGCCCATTCATAGACATATTGGCTTCCCCTTATTTAACCACTGGGACAATTTTGAAAAGTCAGGTAGTTAATGATTTTGCCTGTGTCCACAGAGCTGCTGATCCATGACCTTGTTTTCATTAATCTATCATTTAAATTTCATCCTCATATTTTTAAGCTGTCGCTAGCAATTAAATGACACAAAGTGCAGATTAGGATCAGGAGAAAAGTGCTGCTTTGTAGTCTTCTTTGTGGCTGGATGGAGGGCAGCCAGAAGACCAAAGGGCATGTCTCTTTCTAATCCTCTTTCTAATAATTTATGTCAGGATTAACTTAAAGTATAAAAGGAATGAAAAAAGAGAGGGATTTTTTTTCCCTTGCCCAAGAGAAAGGCTTTGCTTATGGGATAAAGTGTTGCATTGTCAGTTCAAATTATGCTGTGCTAGAAAAAGAAATCCATACAATTGATGAATTAGGTCCAAGGTAATTTGAATACTTCAGAGCAAGGTGTTGAAAAGTGAACAACTTTTGAACTAAGTTAACGCTGGCTCAGTGTGGTAAATAGATAGGCTAGCATCAGTTCATAGAATTATGGAGAGGGAAAGGGCTTCCCACATGATTTATTCCACTGCAGAGTTGATATAAGAATGCCTTGCTTCAGTGTTTGCTGCCCACCAAACGGCAGCCTCAAAAGCTCCAGTGAAGAATAATTCACTACCTTCCAATTCAGCTGGACTGGCTTGCCCAATGTTGCAATAGAATAATAGAATGTAAAGGTTGGAAGGGAACTTTGAGATCAATTACTACTATCCCCAACAGATGACCAGTTGTCATCCAGCCTCCACTTAAACAGAGAAGGAGAGGCCAACCCTACCACCATCCTGGCAATCTGTTCCATTATGGAACAGCTTTTACCATTAGGATTTTTTTCCTGATGTCCAACCAAAAGCTGATTCTTTATAATATAAACTTACTATTTCTTGACCTGTCCTCTGAAACAACTCTGAAAGCTTCTGCCTCATCTTCTACATGAAAGCCCTTCTGCTACTTGAAGACTGCTATCACATCTTCCCACAGTCTTTTCTTCTCCAGCTAAATATACACAACTTCTCCAACTTTCCTCCCTGGCCCCTTATCATCCCCAGTTTATCAGTGTCTTTCTTACAATGGAATACCAGAAGTGGACACAATATTGTAGGCAGGCTAGAAAAGAAAAAGAACTCCTCTTGAATTTGACACAATACTTCTGTTGATGCAGCACAGGATTATATTTGTTGTTGTTGCAGTTAACAACACTGTTGCCCCTTATTCAAATTGTAATCCATCAAGGCATTTAGATGTTTCTGTATGTATTGCTATCCAATATGGTTTCCTCCCATCCAATACCTATTTCTTTAATTTTTTTTCCTACTCAGTAGAAGAGCTTCACATTTGTTCCTGCTGAAGTTCATCTTGCTGGTTTCTGCCCATTGTTCCATTGTTCAAGTTTCTCTTGAATCTTGATACTATCCTCTAACATATTTGCTTTATGTCATCCATTTAATAATTGTACTTTCTAACCTCTTATCTAAATCAAAATACTATCACAAAAGGAATTTAAGATTCAAATGGGAGCAGAAGAGCAGTGGCCGGGAAAGCTGTCTGTTCCTCTCAAGGCCTGGGGAAAGACTGGGTCTTTGATTGCTCCTACCTTGATGGCTTGAGAGCCATCGGGGTCAATCTAACTCTCCTGCCCTTTGCAAGGTGTCTCAGTGGGGAAGATACCTTCTTATGGGCTGCCAATGTTCTGGTGGTTATTTGCTGTGTCTAGGATGGCTATGTATGTTACTTTACTTTTTTGTAAAAGGGTAACCAAACCGTGAGTAGCCGAGACCACAGCTGTGGACCCAAGGGCTAGAGATGATGACCAAAAAGAGAAGAACAGTTTTTGTTTTGTTTTTTCCCTTGGGTTTTGGAAGGAATTGGAATGTTTTCTTTATTGTATAAATTATATTAAATATGACAGCCCTATAAAGTAATCCAGACTAAGAAACCAATTTGTGTGAATTAGGGAGGGGCTTGTCTAAGATGTTTCCTCACATTAGTTTCTTGGGATGGACTCAAGTCCCACTTGTTTGATTCTTGCCTTAGTAGCAGCTCTTCTTCCTCTCCTTCAAGGCCATTATTTGTGCCTGATCTTTTCATAACCAAGGGGCAGGAAATCATGACATACAGTAGCTGCTTTCCAAATTTCAGGAGAAGGGCATTTCTGCATGTGGGTCTGCCCACAAGCAGCCTTTGTGGTGGCTGATTCTCTCCTACAGGGCCACAACCAGCCTTCCCTGATGTGACATACAGAGAGAGGGAGAGATTTTTTAAAAAAAATCTGTTGCCTGTTGGAGTGAAAGCAGGATCAGAGGATGGTATTCTTAGGTTTGTTTCAAGCTCTTGAGAAAGGGATGGGTTATGGTGATTAACTACAGCCGTGTTTCTTTTCTAAAAAGTTATTTCCATGTCCTGTTTGAAGATAAAGAATCTTGGGTTGGGGGAAAAAGGCAATCACTAAATTTCTTTGAATATGCACTTATTTTACAAAAAGGGCATGTGAAGACATTATCCATAGAAGGATTTTTCTGTGGTATATATCATAGCTCTTCTAGTGTTTGCTTTCAAAGTAGGGAGAACTTTACATACCCCAAAATTTCACTACAGTAATAAGAACATATAATGCTACCTTTAATTATTAATTAATAAATCTAAGATACTTCTTTCTACCTTTACAGATTTTATATATCTGTTTGCAGAAAGGGAGTACACTATGGAATGGACTAATCCTATTAGAATGGTGCAAATGTATTTACATATTTAAATTACAGCATTTTCCATTATTGTCGCCATATATTGTTCAATATATACCACTTCCTTCAATATTCTTCCATGCAATTATCATGATCTTATTAAATATATGTAAACACACACACACACACACACTCAATCATATTAATAATAACATTCTACAGAAGTAGATCATAAATAGTATCTCCAGATGATGAGGCTTGAAATTGAAAAACTGGTTTATTTAAGTGTAAGGTAGTTCACCAAAGATTAGGTGCTATGAAATTCTAGGCTGCATTGTTAAAGAATTGATGCAGGAGATAAAACTCTCAATCCTTGAAATGCCTTTATACTGTGGAAATAAGAAGATGGAGCATTTGCTACATTTCAGTTCTTATATGGTCTAGATATAATAACATGTTAAAGGGTGGAGCTTGCTACAGTATATTAATATTCTTCTTACCACTAAATACAAAGTTTTAATCATTGCCATTAATGCTACATTTTATTTCTTTTTCCCCTCCTTTTAATGCCCACAGGAGTGAATAATATTTCCTAAATATCACATTTTTAAGTATTTGGGGCAGAACAAAATATCACATAATTTAATTCTTCAGAACAAAAACATGGTCAATTAACTTAATGTGTAACATGACAGCTCCATAAAACTTGCCTGACATTTCTGTCATTATAGTACACCAGCCACATTACCTCTGCAGAAAAATGCACCATGGCTGAAGTCTAGTAGAGGAGAAGGACCTGCAGTCCACCTCCTTAGAAGTATTGGGGAGGGGGGGTGTATACTTTTTGTACATTCTTTTCAAGATATACTGTACACTTTTTTTAGTATTTTCTCATAATGCAGTCTGTTGGCAGGCATGTTTTTCCTTAGCATGCACATTTTTGCATGCATTTTTCTCCAATGTATGGATTGTTAAATGCATTTTTAGTTGTATAATTTGGGAAAGTGCATATTTCAACATTTAACTGTACTCCTTATAAGAGAAATGGGGAATCCCAAATGCATGCAGTCCCCAGTAAATTTGGCAGTGCGTATTACCTCTATGTAGTGGCATATTCTATTATGGATTCATAGGTCTAACCCTTTCTCCTTCTCCTTCTCCTTCTTGCATTTCTAGTGAAAAATGTTAATTAGAAATTACATTTCTACCAGCTGATATGCATGCTTAAAGGTCAACGCATTCTTCAAGTTTGGTTTATCCAGTCAGCTGAACTTTAGTTGAAGCTTACGCCAAATCACTATGCATAAGATTACAGTCATGCCCTGTAAAGTTAATTATGGGATTTTGTTAGTGGGAGTTTCTGTTTTATGATGGAGTCAGCTTGTTTGAATGAAAAAAAAAAAAAAATAAGGAAAAAGGAGATGTAGATAGATAAATAGATATAATATTCTGAGGGCATAACTATGAAGGATTGTCAAGGATGAACTTTTGGACTTTGAAATTTATCATTAAAACCCCTGATCATTTTAGTCTTCCTCCACAAGTTAAAGGACAAGTAAATATTTGAACTCTTCTCTGCATAAGAGCCTTATCTCTGCATGCGTGGAGACTACTGAAATTTATATCACTATTGAGAAGATAGATTTTCTTGACTGCCAAAGGTATCCATAATTCATAGATGGGCTTTAGCATGATTTAGATCAAGATAAAGTCATTATTACCCATAAAAATACTGCTGTACTGATTTATGATTGCGTTTGTTTGAATGCAAGCTAGTTGTATGCTTTGGAAAACTTTGAACTAATTTGGAATGAAAAGAAAAGTTTATCTGTCTTCCTTATTGAATATAAAATATTCAATTATTGAACATAAAAATACAAAAATTCTCCATTCACATGTAAAATCTGATTAATGTTCATTGTGGGTAGAGAATCTTAGTCCATCAAGGATGATATTTGCCAAATCTTCCTCAGATGATTTCTGTACTGTAAATGTTCTCCTCTACTGATTTAGTTCACTTTAACATGCTCCTTAATATTATTTTTATATTCAAAGTACCTATCTGCTTTCTTATTGCATAGGTTTTGTTTTAAATTCAGAATTATGGTGTAGAATTATTTTTCTGATCAAACTGAAAGTATCCACAACAACAGGCCTACCTCACAAAGCAGTTTCTTTGATTTTACCTATTTAATGTGGTAGAAGAACAAAGAAGGAAGGAGGGAAAGGAGGAGTGTGTGTGTGTGTGTGTGTGTGTGTGTGTAAGAGAGAGAGAGAGAGAGAGAAAGTAATGAATTGCCACGTATGCAAAATGCAGCACCCCCCTCCCCTAACTGGCCTGCGGCCTGTGCTGGGCCTCCTCCACCACTCTGGGGCACCCCTGTGCTCCATACCTGGGACTCCTCCCCCTTCCCGCTTAACAACCCACGTGTCTTGGGGTTACAATGGGAACAGACTGTCTGGATTGCTGTCGCTAAGCAATGCAGTCATGTGACATCCCACTTTACAACCGCATTGCTTAGCGATGGCAATCCCAGTCCCAATTGCCATCATAACCCAAGGACTCTCTGTATATGAACTCCCCTTTGAGGGTCCTTAAAGGTTTGCCTCCCCCCCCCACCCAGTCTGGAGACTGATTGGAAGAATTACCCCACTGCACGTTGCCTTCATGCCTTTTGTCTGTAACTATTGGTAAGCATCAGTCTGCACAGAATGTCAAACCACAGCATAAATGTACCATGCTGTTAATCAGAATTTATTTTAATAAAGTGTTTGTTAAGTATACCACAAGTATATAGCACTTGCATCACTTGCCAAACAGGGGGTCTGACTAAGATCACATAAATTACTTCCTAAAAGTAGATACTTTCAATCAACAGATACACACACACACACACACACACACACACATGTTAAAAGGCTGCATGTTATTGTAGATAAATTAACTTTAGGATCATGAGAATTTGGAAGTATTTAGCATATTTATTCCTCACGTATTTACACTTTGCAGTATAATTAAATCTGCCAGAATTATATACTGCATTGTTGTCTATTATTCTGTATTGATTACCACCATTAAGTAGCTCCACTTTATTAAAACCAGTATATCTTGCTTACTAAAATACACTTAACTAGGAAAGCATTGCTAGAAGATACATATAAATAGATATACCCATCATGCTAACCCCTTCCAGAATAAATAACATTATGCAAAGTTCAGAAAAGGAGTAAGAAATAGTAAGCCAAAGAAATTAAAGACATGAAATAGGAGAGCAAACAAGGAAATATTACTAAATCTAGTTTACACCAACCACATTCACTATACTTCTCCATATTTTTCCATCTTTGCAAACCACCCTTGCTTCTATCAGCTCCATAAATGGCCGTTTGTTCCTTGAATTTCTCACCTCTTCCTCTGCTCCCATCCAACCACAACTTTCAGTGGCTGAAATTGTCATGTGAAATAGATTACTCTCATAAGTGAGAAATTATAAAGTCCCTATTAAAGTCTTCCTATGATATCTAGGATATTCAGAAAGCCTCAGTCCATGATCAACAAGGTTAAATATTATGAGCATTACCATCCGAAAATAAAACAAGCAAACTGACTGCGTATGTCATCTGTTTCTAACAACACAATATGGAATCAATCCGTACTGCAGATATATGCAAAAATATATAGCAACAATGGCCAGGTTCACATACTATGCAGAACATGAACCAAACCATTGTGGTTTGTAAACAATGGTTTATGGTTTATCATGTTGTGTCAACTAAGCCAGTATGGGTTATTTAACAAACCATGGTTCAAATTACCGTCATTAACTACAACACGATTCTGTTCACCCCGAGGAAGTAGCCAAGGTTACTGGAGTTGTCATTATTTAGATCTATGACCCTCCTCATGGTTATGGCCTCCCAGAGGCGATGTGCAAGTGGGTCCAAGTTCCCTCATCCTTGAGAGAGGGGGTGGTTCTGCCTTTCCTTAAGGAAGTTGTGGTGCAGCCTCTCCTCAGGAAGCCACTGCTGGACCAAATAATGCTGGATAATTTCCAATCCATCTCCAAACCTTGTTTGGGGGGAAAGTTGTTTTGAGATGCTTGTGGAGCTGCAGCTTCAGAAATCTCCAAAGGAAATATATTATCTGAACCCCTTTCAGTCAGTTTCAGGCCTGGGCATAGTTTTGGGATGGCACTGATTGAACTTGCTCATGATCTATAGTGGGACTGAGATAAGGAATGTGCATCCATGCTGGCTCTCTGTCATCTCTTGGCAGTCTTTGGTACCATCTATCGTGGTATCTTTCTAGACTGATGCAGGAACTTGATAACAGAAGGCACAGTGTTATGGCGGGTTCTCACCTTTCCTCCAGGGTCAGTTTCAGGTAATGTTGATGGACGGAGAGGTCTAGCCTTTGGCCTTGCTTGGTTGAGTACCCCAGGGCTTGGTTCTCTCCCTGCTCCTGTTTAAAACCTATGGGAATCCACTGGGTGAGATTATCCATTGCCACAGCATATCTGTGATACTTCATTATACTGTATAGTAATGCCACTGAGGTTCTGTCTCAGTGCTTGGAGGCTGTAGGGATCTGGATGAGGGAGAACAGACTCAGACTGAGCCCTAGCAAGACTGAGTGGCCATGGATTTTGTGACAACCTGAATCCAATTCATTTCCATTGGATGCAATGGAAATCCAATGCATTTCCAGTGAGCAATTTGGGAGTCCTCCTGGACTCTTATTCCTGCTTGAAGAGCAGGTAGAAACTGTGGATCAGATGGCCTTTGTACAAACCATGGATCAGATGGCCTTTTTGCAAATCCATCTTGTGCACCAGTTATGCCCAATTCTGAGCTGAGAGGCCGTCCTCATGGTCACTCATGCCTTGGTCACTTTTTGTCTGAATTACTGCAGTGCACTCTATATGGGGCTGCACATGAAGTTCACAAAGAAACTGCAGCTAATCCAGGATGCAGCAGTGCAAGAAGTTTTGGAAGAACCTAGATATGCCCATGTAACACTCTTCACTCTGAGCTGCACTGGTTACCAGTTTTCATGTGCAATTCAAGGTGTTGATTGTTACCTAAAAATGCTTCATGGCACACAGCCTGGTTATTTGTGGGCCCACTTGTCTCTGATTACTTCTGCCTATCTGATAAGATCTGAGAGGTTGGAGATACTCCAGGTACTATCACTAAGCAGTCCATTTGTCATGACCTAGGAGATGTGTCTCCTCTGTCACCACCACTGCCCTATAGCACAGCATTCCTCTGGAAATTTGGATGGCCCTAACTCTGCTGGCTTGGAGATCTGTTGTTTTCCAGGCACTGGGTTAGGAGATTTTACACCTGCCTTGATAGATTGTTTCTAGCTGTTCTGAGTTGTTTTAAATTGCATCTGGCACAATATATTTTATCATATTTAATATTTGTATTACCATCTGTTGTTTTTAACTCTGTTTATCTGTTTACTGCCCTGAGTCACACACATCAGTTGGGCAGCTATATAAATTGATCTAATAAATTCATAAAATGTGTAACCCCAGTAAGGGTCATGTTTTCTGTGCTTTGTTCTTTTAAAGAATGTTCTTTAAATCCTATCGGCAGTCATAGATTCACAGTTCATTGTCACTGCATAGGAACAATGATGGCCAGGTCGGGCTTGCTTTTACTTGTATTCAGATTTTGTAAAATTTGGCCTTCTGTGCTTGAGTGTATATATTTTCATTATAATAAACATAACATACTGTATTATTCCCAACTTCCAAATTAATTATTTTAGGAGATAAGATAGAAAAGGAAAAACAGAAAATTATATCATAAAGAGAACTCCAGCTTGAAAGAAAAGAGAAAACTCTAATTCAAATATTTGACAAATATGACAAATCAACAATCCACTATTATGTATCAGTTATAGATTCAATCTTCCAATGTTATATAATAATGGGGGGGGGAACAATTGCCATATCCCCAAATCCACAATTCAGCCCAAAACATTAGGCTTTCTGTCCTCTTTCATAATACTGTAATGTAAAAAAAAAAACTGTTTTCCTCTATTTAGCAGAAATGAAGGAATGGAATTGATGAACTGTTATAACACTTTTTCCTTAACTTCTTTAACTAATTGTCAGTGTTGTTTATAAGTTGTACAGTATGTGCTTTTTTAAAGGACAGATAAATGCTTTGGCACTATCCCACACCAAAACCATAATGTCCAAGTCCCTGTTAAAACAAAAGAGAACATCTCCTGTTCCATCTGCTTAAGGAAAACTTTATCTGTCATCAAAGATACACTCAAGGACCACTTAAAAGAGGTATTTAATTTTTTGTCAAATAATCTCTAAATTTCACAGGATAATGGTCTGAAATAGTAATAACATCAACATCACCTACTTTAGTTTTAGATATCAAGGAACAAGATATCAATAATTAAATGAAAACAGTATTTACGAAGAAATCTGTAAACTTTGGTAGATATTTGTTTAAAAATTGCCAACGAACACAATTCACTCATTTATCTCCTTTGGCTAATCTCTACAGATCTTCCTAAAGTGAAACATGCATACTGTCTCTATCTAAGATGTTTATAAGAAGAATGAGGGCTGTACTCAATGTCACAAGTGTTACTGGACTTGTCTCCACAGTTATTAGCCATATTAGCTAAATATTACCTGAATAATATTCCTGACTGCAAAAGACAAAACAACTGTTGCCAGTGTGTCCTGCTTTGATTTCCCCAGAGATATCTGGCTGATTTTCACTTTCAACAGAAGGCTAAGATAGCTAGACTTTGGCCTGATTCATCAACATCCATTTATACCAACACATATGATTACCTACATGCAAGTCAAACACGAAGTGGTTAAATGAAAAACTGTTCAAAGTTCGGATGTATTTCTTAACAGTTTTGCAATAATATCCCTTATCCAAATGAGACCAAAAGGATTCTGCTGAATCAGAGCCAAGATATATGTCATGTGCCATTCTGTTTTCCAGAATGGCCAAGTGAACCCCTGTGGAAAAGTTACCAGCAGGATACGTGGTGTCTTCTTTTCAGCAGCATCAGAGCTATCATGGCTAACAGCCAACAAAAATCTTGCACTCCAGGAATTTGTATAATTTTCCCTTGAAACCATATAAATTGCTAATCCTTGCTGCATCCTGTGGGAACTCATTCTAGAGTTTAATTGAAGTATGCTGCATGTGTACTTTTTCTAAATCTCCCACTCCTGGTATTTTAAGAAAGGGCCATTTTAGAGTACGAATAATTGGAATGATTGATTGATTGATTGATTGATTGATTATGTGCTATCACTGATTTGATGGCTTATAATGTTTTACAAACACATAGATAGATTTTCTCCAGGAGGATCTGTTCCAAATCTGATCTCTCAGGTCTTCCTAAGTTGCACCCATCATTGCAGTAATTGAGTCCATCCTCCTTGCCACTGGTAGTCCTCTTCCTCTTTTCCCTTCCACCTTTCCCAGCATTGCAGCCTACTCTAGAAAGCTAGGTCTTCGCAAAACATATACAAAGTATGATCATTTGAGCCTGGTCATTGAGTGAAAAGCCTGGACTGATTTATTTGATGATCCATTTATGTGTTTTCTTGGTTATCCACCAAAGTTCAAAAATGTCAATACTCTCTTTCTCTAGCTTCTTCAGAGTCCAATTTCACATCAATAGAGTGTTACAGGGAAAACCATTGTCTGCACGATTCTGATGTTTGTAAATATAGACACATCCCGGGATCTGAATAGGTTTTCAAAGGCCTCCATTGTTACCCAATTAACTGCTAGTCTGCAGCATGTTTTTTTGACTGTGGTTCCTTTAGTATTAATAGTTGATTCTAAAAGGCAGAAGTTATCCACCACTTTGATGTCTTCATTATCAATTCTAAGGCTCATTGTTCTATCTGTTGTCATTACTTTGGTCTTCTTTATACTTAATTTTAGTCCCATTTTTTTCATTGTTGTCCTTCACTTTCACTCCTAGAGTTTGGAGATATTTTGCATATTTGGCTATCAGGGTTGTATCCTCAGCATAGCACAGGTTATTGATGTTTCTTCCTCCAGTTTTAAAACCATGCTCATTTTCTTCCAATCCAGTTTCCCTCAATATATATTGTGCATATAAGTTGAATAAATAAAGAGAGAGTATACAGCCTTGTCTCATCCCTTTGCTAACCTGGAGCCAGTTTGTTTCACCATGTTTTGTCTGTATTGTGGCTTCCTCACTTGTATATAGGTTTCATATCAGGACAATTAGACATTCTGGGATTCCCATTTTTCTAAGCATATTCCACAGCTTGACATGATCAACACAATTAAAGGCCTTTCTATAATCAATGAAGCACACAGTCACTTCTTTTTGGTGTTCTTTGGCTTTCTCAATTATCCAGAGTCCATCACAATAATATTTCATGTTTCTTGACCTTTTCTAAAGCCAGCTTGAACATAAGGCATTTCCCTTTCCGTGTAAGGCTCTAATCTGGGTTGGATGCTCCTGAGCATTATTTTGCTAGCATGTGGAATTTAGGATAGTATGCAATAGTTTGTATACTCTGTTAAGTCTTTTTTTTTTTTTTTTGGTATTGGTATATAGATTGATCTCTTCCAAGCTGTTGGCCACCATTCTCCAGATTTGCTGGCATAGCTTGGTTAGAACCTTTCTGATTCTTCTGTTGCTTGCCAACTGCTTGCCATATTTCTCTAGGTATTTCAGCAATTCCTGTAGCCTTCCAAGCTGGTAATTACTGGAATTTTTTCATCTTCTAGTACTACAAGTTCTTGTACATAAGTAGGGAATGTCTTCTAAGGTATCTTGGATGTTGACATCCCTACTGTATAGAATTTCAGTATACTCCTTCCACCTTTGTTTGACCTTCTTTGAATTAGTTACTGAATATTTTTATACACTCATTTTATTTATCATGTTCAATCTTGCTTGTCTTTCCTCTAAAGTAAATAGCCCAGAATGTTGTGAAAATCATCAAAGTACAAGAACAATAAAATGCTATGGAAAGATCATAAAGAGTGAGCCTTGATATTTTGTCTTCAAATTGATTGGAAAATCCTTTCTAAAGAAAGGCTTGAGAATGGTGAAAATTGATAATTAAGTTTTATTCTGAAGTATAATACTGGACTGGGGAAATATTTGCAAAATAATTGCAGCATGCCTTAGTTTGCCCTTAGATTAATGTACTTTAGGGATCTTCAGCACATCCATTTGCCCTTTCATTGATGCCAGAGGAATTCTTTGTTGTGAAATGTCTGCACAAGTGAGCCCTGCCTCATTTATCATGCTCGGTGGCCTTATTTTATCCCTGTGTTATGTCATTGCTGAAAGATGTCAGGCTTGTTGCTATAGCTCTGCTCTTACTTGTAAGAAGGATATCTACATTGTGTAATAGAAAGGCTAGGATTATTTGGACTCCAGGAGCAGCTTCTTTGGGAACTCTTCTATTGTACTCTATCATATCCAAACATGATTAGTAGCAGGGTTTGCATTGAACTAGCCCCATCAGACCTTGCATGCTTTCTCTCTCTCTCTCTCCCTCCCTCTCTCTCTCTCTCTCTCTCTCTCTCTCTGAGATTTATAAACATTATAAGACTAAATAAATTTTTTAAATAACATGTATATGAATATGAGTTTTGATTTAAAATTAATTACAAACATTCTGTCTAAGCTAAGAATTCTACCTTTATTTAGTGAATCAAGCAAAAGCTTAAATAATAAAGCATTATGTTAAGAGAAACTCAAACTTCAGATGCATTACAAGCTCATACATTGAACTGTAAGCAAACTGAGTTGAATTCTCAAGTTTCCAAATTAAGTTACACTCTGTATCATATTTGTTTTTCAAATATAAGGTTATTTTTACATTGACACATACTCCCACAAATTAATTTGCCATTCTTCTATGGAGGGAATTACATGCAATTTCCAATGAAAAGATAAAATGTCTTGACAGCTGTTACAATATATAAAACCAACTCAGTACATTGGAAATATAAGGTTTGATTTTAACCAAAAAAAAAAAAAAATGGCTGGTTGGAAAGGAAATACAGTCTTTAGAATTTACTGCAGTGTATTTCTTTTGATAATAAATGGTCTTCCAGAATTCTTAAGCTTTACAACATTGCCACCAAACATTAAAAAATTATCCAGCCTGATTACATTTCCAACAATTGTTAGAAAATGAGGTATCTATTTTAGCAATTAATAACTGGAGTACTATACCATTGATAAAATATTTTAAACCAGTTTATTTTAACTGTAATATTCACAGTAAATTTGATATTTATCTTCTACTGATATCCCCATTGTTGCATATCAGTTTTCCTATCTAAATTATTTATCCAATTAATCATACAATATTTAACGTGCTTGATTCCTGAATCACACTTCTCCAACAACTAGTAAATAAGTCTAACCAAATGCTCTGAGTTTTGGGGTACAAGTCTTTCAGATTCAGTCAAGTCTCTGAGTATTCCATCTTGTTTTGTAATTCCTTTAGGACTATGCTTCTTTGGAGATACTGATTCCAGTGATTCTGACCATTCTGGAAAAAGAATCTTGAAAAATTTCATGTTTGATTTATTAATAATTGCAGTCTATACAAAGTACCATACAATTTATCACATAATTTACTCCGCTCTTTATTGTTAGTGTCATTGGCATAGTCTGGAAAAGATTAAAGTGCTTTATATTGAATGATATATTTGATCCTTGAAACCTAGTATTACCTGCTCCAGGTGGTGACAGCTCTCCAGAGCTTCAAGCAGGGATCTTGTCTGCTTATACTTTTACCTAAAAGTGACAATTAAACCTGTGATCTTCTGTTTCCAAGGGTTCTGCTTTTGAGTCCTACCTATTCTCTCTGTTCATCAGGCAACTTTGATCAGCTGCCACACAGTTTTTTCTTCCTTCTCTTGTGGTATGTCTGATGCTGCAACTTGAAAGCAATACTAAATAACACTTTATCATCCAAGCAACCTACTGCTTTGAGAAAACTGAACATTATACAAGTTTTTGCATTAACCTCATCCTTCCTATGTATAGCTTTCTTTTCTGTACATGCCTTCTCAGATGAATAATCATTGACATCTTTTAAGGACCAGAAGTTGAAACTTTGTGCTCAATTGTCTAACAGTGTACTTCTGCATAAGCCCATTTTAAAGTAAAATCTATTGGTATGCAACAGGAATGTGATTACAGTGTAACAGAGCAAACGTACCCATATTTTTGTAGAATATTCAGTCAGTTGGCTTTGTTTTCAACGGCTACAGTTTTGCAACTTAGGTGGCAAGCTTTGTACAAAAATAAAATTAATCTGGAGATTGGTGAAAACATTCCTTTATTATTCTCAATGCATAAGTCTGATTTTATGCAATTCTTGTTTTAATACCTTAAATACGTTTATTGCTGTAGTGATTTCTGTACTGTTTTGTTACTTTATATTATTTTTAGTGAAGCTGTGAGCCACATTAAAAACTGTATAAAAGATGAGAAACCTATAAATGTTTTAAAGAAATAATAAAATAAGTAAATTGGTGATCCATGATGAGAAATTAGAATTCATTAAGCCATGCTAGCAATCATCTTCTACTAAAATGGCTAATATGTAATGAGTTGTCCTTTTTAGGACCTCACCAGCTGGGGTATCGTATAACTTCCAATTTTCCTTAATTAAAATAATAGGGCTGCTTTTCATACTATCTATTTATTACATTATCAAAATAATCTGACAGGTCCATTCTGAGTACCAACATTTTATACCACCATACATAATAATAGGAAGATTCCTCCATCTCCTGTTAATCTAATGCAACCACACTGTGATAAATAATAATATATATTGTTAGAAATACCCCAAAAGTTTATGAATTTCAATAACTTAGAGATATTCTTTTTTACTGTCTTTCTATTTTACACAGTTCCTGCACGTTCCATATATGAATTTAGAATGATTTATGCATAAATCCTTCCTTCCTTCCTCCCTGTTATATTGAAATATTTGTAATATACAAACAAAAGCATTTGCTTCCAACTGAGACTGAATCTTGATAAAATGGAGATGGGCAAATAGTTCTCAGGTAGAGGAACTAGAAAGCCTGTCTGTTTACACTCTCTTAGGAAGAAGAGATGTGTCATTTGGAGGCCTTTCTAGAGCATCAGAGAGCTGTCATGAGAGACCCAAGTAACCTCCATGGCCAGGAATGCCTATTAGGAAATATGAATGGTATGACAAGTACGCCCTTTCCTGCAGAAGTAATTAATAGCGCACGCAGTGGCTTCCCTCTCCAACACCCATCCATGTGACACAAGAAAAGGCTCAGCCACCTTAAAGAGTTTCAGACAAATTCTGCAATTGCACCACTGCACTCTTCAAAGCGCCTTTTAGGAATCAAGTCTAAAGCATTGTGTAATCCTAGTAGTTACATGCCAGAAGACAAAAACAGAACCAATCTGTATAAGGACCTCCAAACTCTGCCCTGGCTCAGCATCTCATCCAACCATTTAGACTACATTACAGTTACACTCCTCTATTCATTTATGTATGTTTCCCTGAACTCAGTGGAATTAGCTATCCATAGGATTAGATCCTGAAATACCTTTTGTCACCCTGTAGTTTTTAAATGTATTTAAATGTATCTACCGCACTTAGATGCTGGCTGGCAATTCTGATTATACCCGTATGACATTTGGAGTGTGCCACTCCAAATACTTGGGCTACAGAGACAGAAATAAATGAATTCAAACCTTGTTTTGCTATCAGGTCTGCAAGATTTAAAAAAAAAAAACATGCAAACATTGTTATTAATAGAAGCACCACAGATAAAGATACATGTTCCTTGATGAATTGTCAGTGTATAAATTATCACATCAGATACCTTTCTTCTCTTGTTGTCTATATTCTGTACAAAAAATAATTTCATGTTATAAGGTAGCATGCAATTAGTAGAAATAATCTTCTGTATAAAGCTACAATTCATTTGTAAGAATGCTTCTAATGTTTCAGTAAGCAACAAGGAAGGATCAAGAGTACTTTAAGAATGGGAATGCCATGCTAAAAAGGTACTAATAAGTGCTAATTTTAGAAAAGTTCATAGTTCTAAAACCTCATTAGTTTTAGCTTTTACAGCTGATTGAAACTTAGGAATCTCATGTTCTTCAGAGGAGTATTTAGGATAGAACTGTGGCAGTTGTCCCAGCACTAGTGGAATTAAATATAATTGCTTTGTTATGACACAGTTGAAACTGTAGCACAAACATATGACAATCTGTGTTCATTGTTCCGTAATGATTTATGTATGATCACATAAAACTGCTTGCGCTGCAGTGTAAATATCTGCTTCGTTGACCGATTGTCACAGCCTTTAGTTTTGGGATGGGAATTGGCCCTGCTGTCCCCTCACTCTTTTTCATCAGAGATGCCAAAAACTAAGCTTTGAAACCCTTTACAGGAAAACATGTGCCGTACCTATAGCGGACAAGAAACTTGGCAAAATACGCTTGTCTCAGCTGCTTAGTAGAGGGTGTAATTATAATTACTTTGCGACTAGTACTATTTCTTCCCTGCAGATAGGCAGAACAAGGCCTGGGTAAATTAAGGGCATCCCATTTTCAGGAATCCTTTCTGTTATATTACACATTATATTTTTCAGAAATCTTGGATCTAAGCCAAAAATGTCATTATTAGAGCCGTACCATTGTTCTTTAAATGAAAGAGAAAGCATGAAGGCCAGGCCAACCATTCCCACTCATTGCTTAAGGGACATAGGAAATGTTTCAAAGCACCTACCATAGTACCCTGATAGTAACAAGAAGATTTCAGGGTTCAAAAAAAGAGACCTCAGGTGTTAACTACTATCTGCCTTTTCAATCCTATTTGCTACCCCTTGGATTAACTGTAATAAAGGCCCAGTTAAGTAACAGGAACAGGACTAGATTACCCACAGATTTGCATTACAGATTTCTCTCTTTACCTGCCCCATCCTTTATAGAAATCTTTCTCTTCTGAGAGTCTTAACATGATGGAACACATTTCATTAGAACTAATGAATCCCTTACAGTAATGACTACTGTAATTGTAGGCGTACTATATAATAAATTCCTATGCCTGAGCACCCTCCTGATCAGATCTTCAAACCATGTGAACAATAAAGAATTCACAATGTGTTCTGTCCTCTTCCTCTTGATGTTTTCCTGCCATAAAAATGCTTTGAGCGTGATTCTATCAGATCTTTTAAAATGAGCAGGTTGTGGTATAATCGCTACTTGGAAAAAAAGAAAGGTGGGGAGAGGGAGAGGGAGACTGTTGCAGGAAATTTTGAGAGCAAAATTTAATGCACTCTCTTTAAGTCTGAATTTAACTACTGTCAGTTATTGTACTGATAGAAAATGCTACCTGTACCGTAATTCAGAATAATCATTATTCTAGAGCACTTTTCACAAGTGAAAGGATGATCACTGAAATATGTTATTCAGTTTATTATTTCAGCATTGAATTGAACTGATGCATCATGCATTCCCAGATCAGATCTAGGAAGCATATTACATTTTTACTGTTTTATAACTATTTTAATACAAAATGTTATGTGAATAGTTAGGATTCTAGGCCCCACACATGGTCCTGGCCAAGTCCGCCACCCTTCACTGTTGGCCAACAGTAACTGAAAGCCCATTAGAGAATATACTGAGGCAGGAAACCTTAATTCACCTTAGTTTTCAGGTACCCTGTGCAAACTAATAGAACATAGTAGGTAGTCCCTGGGTTAAGAATGCCCAGGTTACAGGCGACCCATAGTTAAGAACAGAGCCTATTGTAGCAAAATTCAAGTTAAATACACAATAATTTGTGTTAAATGCACAATGGTTTGAGTTAAATACACAATACTACTTATACGGTATTATACAATAATACTGTTCCAGCTTACATACAAATTCAATTTAAGGACAGACCTTGGGAACAGAACTTGTTCTTAAACTGGGGGCTACCTGTATTGCTATTTGGAAGTTTGCCACCAATCTTGGAACATTCCAGGGAGATCAGAAAAAGAGCTTAGAAGCCATGTGCCATGATTTGTTACAGGTGGGATATACCTTGGATTCATATATACTGTACCAGGAATTCTTGAGAAAATCCTTATTTGTACTTCTGCTTTGAACTGACCAGATTGTAAGACCTGGATCTTAGACTGAGGATAGGGAAGTCCTGTAGCTGGCTTCCCTCTTATCAGTGAAGAGACCTGCCTCCTCTCTGGGTTACAGGGATGCTGTTATAAAGAAAATCAGAAAGATTTCTCCCAAATGTATGTGGGGATATATTGGTGCTAAATTGTTACCATGATACTTGGCCTTCTGTAGATCTTCACAAACAGAATCTGCTCAGTTTCTGATCCAGATGAAATACTGCAAAGTGGTTTTGTAAAGTTTTTTCTGGAACTGCAAGAGAGGTAGATTCTGCTAGTGCCACCATCCAGATGCTTGGATTTCTTCTTCCCTCCTGAAGCCAAGGCTCTACTGCACCTTGAAATGATCTCTCAGTCTTTCAGAAGAATTGGAGGGTGCCTTTTCTTTTCCCCTGGTTACCAGTAGATTTCTTTCTTGCTACAAAATCTAATGATTGAGGAAACAACAGGATCATGGGTGGGAAGACACATTTCCCACTCCCCCATTGGCCAGCTGTATATCCTTCCTATTTTTCTCCTTCCTAATCCTCTCTGCATCTTAGAGCAGTTGTAGGGATAGTAATGGGAGGCATGAGTGTAAGTGACCTTAGACCAGTGTTTCTCAACCTTGGCAACTTTAAGATGGGTGGACTTCAACTCCCAGAATTCCCTAGTCAGTCATGCTGGCTGAGAAATTCTGGGAGTTGAAGTCCACACATCTCAAAGTTGCCAAGGTGAGAAACACTGCCTTAGACAGATGCTTCAGCCAGCCTAAGAATGCAGCCATGCCTGGTGGAAACTGGTGTATACCTGAATGTTCTACATGTGAATATTCAGTGACTTCAACAAGATGTACAGCACAATTTGATTTCCGACAAAATAAGTGTTTAGAAATAATTTGCAATATGTACCTGCAGTTACATTTATGATTCACGATACATGAATACATTTTCAGGGTTACAGCCCTTTAAAATATATTCTGTTTTATTTTTATGGCACTAATGTATATTTTGGCTCTTGGACTTTATAGGAAAGCTTTAAAATCTAAATAAAAACTAGAAAGTTTAATTCAAATAGCAGTAACTAATCTCACTATATATTCAAAAACAGAGTGACTCAGTGACTATCGGCAACACTTTAATAAACTCTTTACTACACTAATGTAATGTTGTTTGCAAGGCTGAATGTGCTGAAATTCCTTTTGATAAGACTTTTCCTTAGCCCAATTAGCATTTAAAATAAGAAGTGAAATTATACAGGACTCTTCTCCAGGTACAGTTTTTGGCAGGTGTATGTGAAAGCATGAGATGTTTCAACGCAAAATCAAGCAGTTTCCTCTCACGTCAAGCCTGTCACACATTTTTATGACCCTTTTTCATACCAACTTGAAGAAAATGTATATAATCTACATTAAGGCAAGCCTAATGCTCAAATTGCATCCATGTTTTTAATTTTAGACATTCAAAAAAAAGAAAGAAAAGGAAACAGAGCAAAAGAAAGAGAGCAAAGAATGGAAACAGAAGCAACAAAAACAAATGGTACATAGATCAAATGCCTATAATTCAGCCCAAATTCTAAATACATCAGATTTTGAGCACACAAAATGATATTAAACAGTCAGTTCATGACATCAATAAAAAGCCATAAGGAGAATCTGAATTCATTTTTCTGGCTTCGATCACATCTGGAGCAATGTGGGGTAACAGTGCCAGGGAGCTGGAATAGCAGCTCTTTTAGTGAGCTCTGCACAAGCTTTTATTTGTTTTATTCTGGTGAATCTGAGAAAAGCAAGAAAACAATAATCTGGTAGTTCCCTCACTGAACCAGGGGACAACAAAGACCTCGAGAAAATAAGAATAAATTGGGACAAATAGAAAAGAGAAATAAAAGACAGCAAGCAAGCCACAGTCTAGCAACCTTATACAAACCACTGAAGGAATCAAAAGTGGATGACTACCTGCTAAAATCTGGAAGTAGGGCCAAAATTGCAAGTTGTATATGTTCTACTGCTAACATTATCTACTAGACTGGGATTTGGCACTAGATACTGGCACAGTTTGAGCACTCTTCCCCCCACAAGTTGAAATGGAGCAACAGAAAGACTCTGTAACTTCACCACGCTGTCTTTCTGATGCAACTGCTTGCCCTGTGGCAAACCATCATGATCATCTTAAGAAAAATGGCTAGGCGGTGCCTGTTAATGGTGCAGGCAGTAATTTCCATCTTTGAATATCTGCTCTTGGCTGTGCCAGAATTGGCATCCAGAAGACACAGTTGGAGCCTCCGTTCTAGTCAAGTGTCTTTGCTGTTGCTCCAAGAACTCCCCAGGAGCCAACCCCTCTTACTAATCTGTAGGGAAGTACAGAAACCAGCAACTGTTTTTCAGAGCCTTTGATATCAGAGGTTCCCCCCCACCCCCGAAAAAAGGATGCTCAATAAAATTACATTAAAAAAGAATTTTAAAATAAAACTTCACACTTTTTCTGTAGACTAGACTATATTATCTTCCCTAAATCATGTTAAACTCAAAAAGCCTTGCTAGGTGCATTTTTATTTTATCTTCAGCTCCTTGAGTGTCTAGTTACTTTGTGCCTCTTTTTTCTTTTTCTCTTGCTTGAGCATTATGATAAAGTTGGCTTGTCTCTCTAGAAGGAGCTTTAACAATGTTTGATGTTAACAAGACGCTATCTTTAGTTTTCATTTTATTACCTGATTTATCTCTCAGTTGATCTTAACATGTGTATGTGCACATGTGTGTGTTCCTTCTATCTTCTTACGCCTTTTGGTGTAAATGATGAACTAGGTTGCCTGTTGCCTGTGGAAGCACCAGTTCCAATAAAATTGTTAGGGCAAAGAAGCTGCAGCAATTTATCTTGATGTTTCTGGTGGCATTCCTTCTCACCCCACTGCAGAAAATCCAGAAGTTAACTGGTGTGGCCTACAAATCAGAACTGCCTCATTCTTCTTACACTGCCGTTTGCTGTGGTTAAAACCTTGAATTATAAAAGAAACACAGATCTGGCTGCAACTTCTGGGACAACAGTGCTGATCCCTACTACTGATGTTTGTGGTAGAAGACATCCGTTCCAACCCTCCAAACACCAAGTTAGCTTCTACATCGCAATGGTAGCAATGGGCTTATCTGGCAGTGGTACTCATTTGACTGAACCCCGGTAGTTGGCTCCTGCCATTTTTCTTTCCCACATCACAGGGGCTCAAAGGTCCATTGTAGCCCTGTCAGACGTTCACCCGGATACTGAGGATATGATTTTTAATTTTTTTTTTAATTTAAGCACCCCATCTTAATGTAATTGCCATCTTAAGAAGAGATGCAAAATCTCAAATACCCTAATTCAGTGTTTACAAAGGACATTTGTATAGATGGAAACAATCTATTAAAAAGGGGGAGGTGTTTATTTTTTGGGTGCCTTTGAGTCCTTGTTGACCTTGCAGTTTTCTTGGCAAGGTTTTTCAGAAGTGGTTTGCTGTTGCCTCCTTCCTAGGGCTGAGAGAGAGTGACTAAAATCTTCTGTGTTCTTTGGGATTGGGTTTTCAGCCAGTCCAGTTTCTCAGTTCTCTTCCCCTTGTGTTCTTAGCCTCTGTGAGTGTGTGTTGGGGAGGGTGGGAGGCAAAGGAGAACTCTATCTGCTGTAGTTATTTCTGTCATCTGCGGTAGTTCTCAACCCAATAAAAAGAAACCTTCTCTGGAGTCTTAGCAGTTCCAAAAGAAAATCAGTTTATTGAGGATTAACATACAGTCCATAATAGAGTTTGCTGAAACTGAAAAGCCCGTGCATAGCAACAGTTTCTTAACCACCTCTTCCTGGCCCCCCTTAACCCCCTCAGTCCTTCTGGTGCCTTCTCCTGCTTGATGCTGGTATGACCTTGGCATTCTTGACAACTAGATAACAAGCCATCTGCTCTAATGGCTATACACCTAACTCCCCCCCCCCCCACTACTACTATAGCAGAACTGAGCAAGCTAGCTAAAATGCTGGTTAATTGATTGCGAGGTTCTGACAATTTCAATCTATGCCCAGTTCTTTGTGCTCCCAATTTATTGTGTCCAAGATCACATGAAAAGCTGTATTCTTACTCAAGCACAGCCTTGCATCAGACTTTCTGGCTTAATGGAGGCAGGAAGGGGTGGATCAGATGCACAGATGCAGGGGCCGAGGCACCTCGACTACTATACGCCCAGTTCTGCATTACAGCAAATGCTGGAACGGGATTAGTGTGACTGTAGCACTGAGAGATGAGAAACTGCAGGTCCTGAAAGTGCCGGGAAGAATTGTCTTGCTCAAGACCCTAAAAGCTTTCTGGAGATAAGAACAAGAGTCTGGTTTAAAATCTTTACAGTTATGTATTAATAAAGTGTTTGGGTTCTAGGTCTACCTCAACAATAGCCTTTTCATTTTTTGGAAGGATGGAAAAAGAGGGGTATGTTTCAAAGACTGATTAATTAAAGCCTTGAATAGGAACACTTCACTGAGGGGCTGGGAAATATATGCTTCAATATTTTGTTACAGATCTAAGGCTTTTTAAAAAAAACAAAAGTCGCTCTTTTGGGCAGTCCTCTTTTTTACACAGTGGCTAGACCTGAGTTTGGGAACCTGCACCCCAAGGGAAACTCCCAGTGTTGGGTCCTTGTCAGTTTCTTACCTAATCCCTATCCAGAACCTTTTAACCAAGCCCAGGGCTAACTCTAAAGGGCATTTCCCCCAACTCCACCAATCCAAAACCAGGGATATCTGCAGCATATGCGCATTGCACATAAAAATGCACATAGAAAATGAGCAGAGCTTCGATCTCATTGTCAAAGCCACCTTTTTGACTTTTTTGAACATACCCTGAGGCCATGCCACCTTCTCAGGTTGCCTTGCTAAGATAAGCACTTCCTTTTCTTTTTCCTAGCCATTTTTACAGGCTTTGCCCCTTTGGTCCAAAGTCTGTGCTTGCCCCTCAGCCTGTGTGGCTTTCCACCTACAGTTCCACACCTTTTACCTTTTCCAAACTCTTCATCTCATCTCTTCAGGTTGACCTCCCCCTCCCTTCGGAAAGACCCCAGTTCTTTCCCTCCAGGCTCCCCTTTGTCTGCTAAGGCTTTATTTACCTTATTTCTCCCTGTTTATCTCTATAGCCTCTTTCCCACATCCTGGCAAAAAATCAGGAATCTGGTAGCATCTTTTCCAACTAAAATTTTTATTAAAGGCAGGAGCTTTTGTGAGCTGCAGTTCAGTTGAATGGATGCAAAGAGTGGCTAGACTGGTGTAGGGTTAAAACTGGGGTGAGGAGGGGGGAAGGGAGGGAAAAGCAGTCTGGTTATGCAGATGCAGGTTTCATGTGAAACAGGTTGCAAGTACCTAACCAATTAAAAAATAGAATGTGTTAAAAACCTGTTGTGTTTGTTGAGCCCTTCTAAATTGCCTGAAACTTTTTCTGTATGTGAACTCAGCAATCACTTATTCAGTGTTGCTGTTAAAAGTCCCACTTTTCTAAAACAGTCACTTTGAGATCTGCTATGGAGTGTCCCGGGAGGTTGAAATGTTCTGATATTACCTTGCCTTGTTTTGAGTCCTAGCATCAAAATTTGTCCATGAATCTTTTTCTGCAAAGTTTCCCTATTTGTCCTATGTAGGATCCAGAGGGGCCTTGCTGGCAGGTGATGGCATACAGGACATTGGAGGAAGAGCACGTGAAAGTGCCTCTAATCTTGGGTGTGCGCTTGTTGGGGCCTATGATGATGCTGTTGATGTAGATATGAGGGCAAAGTAGATGTATACATTTGTTGTTCTCACATTGCTATCATTATTCTGTTGTTTCTTGTGAGAATCTGCTTCAGGTTGGGTGGTGGTCTGTAGGCAATTATATTAAACCTCCTCCTCCAATTTCCTACATGCTAGTAATTCCAGTCCCTGGGCTTTCAGAATCCTAACCCACATGTTATTTCCTTGCTTCTCATGGCAAACTCTTGCCGGTTTATTCCAGCTTTACTCATTTCCCCAGTTTACTGCAACCCCTGGATTACATTTAACAATATGGCCCTTGCTGCATTTCTAAAGGTCTGCAACTGCAGCCATATTACAACATGGTTACTTCCAAAGCCATTTATAAAAAGAAAGGATTGTTCTATATAAATTTATATTTTTGCTTTTTTCCAAAAGATTGCGAAAAGGACTTAGAATGCTACTCATACTGCCTTTGCAAGGAAAAATGCCTCTTGACATTGAAGTCAAGCTAAAGTGGATTGTTGCAGTTGCACACATTGTTCTTTGCAGTCTACCCAGTCCCCATCCTCATAGATAAAGGCAACTCAGGGCACAGAGCTCCTTGTTTGACCTAGAGTTAAATCCAAGGCAGAAAACCCACTTTATCAAACAGGAAGACTTTTATAACAAGTTAAGTCTCTCTGAGCGTTATATAAAATGCAGAAGTTATAGCAGGGCTATGGAGAAATAAATCCAAAACACAGTCTTTTGTCTAGCATATAGATAATAGCTCCCTTGATGCCAAGCAAACCTATCTTACTCTGTGTATCTTTCATGGCTGGCTATCTTTCCTTGACAGTTGGGCCCCTATTTTCCTCAGTCAATAAACTGATATGAGAACGGGGATTCTTTCTTAGCATTTTTATAATGAGAAAAGCTTTTTGAAAATTGAATCCAGGAATCAGATTTAGTTTTGAATTTACATCTTCAAGGCAACCATCCAATCCCTCCTCCCTCTCCTGCCTCCTCCCCCCACCCCAGTGGATCGATAGGGATCAGATTCACACAGAGGTGTTGTGGTGAGACAAGAAATTGACAGTTTCAATTTGGGAAGGGCAGGAAAAGGCTGGACAATCCTCTTCACATGCACATAAAACTGATTAGGAAGCCTATCCATTCTTTTTCCCTGGCACGGTAGTAATCAATTAAGACTCTCCAGATTTAAATAACAAATGTTCTAAGGTCCTACACTACTAGCACCTGTAACCTATGGCATTCTTGATTAAATGTGGAGGCAACTTACATGCAAGTGTCTGCAACACACACAGAGAGAGAGAGAGAGAGAGAGAGAGAGAGAGAGAGAGAGAGAGAGAGAGAGTTTCCTCTACATTTCAGTAACCCTGTTTGGCTGTCGAAAGACAGATATACTACAGAACTGTAGTTCTTTTTGTCATTTCTTCTCCCTTTTCTATATTATTTTCAGCAAGGTATACAGAAGCATTTATTTTAGAGACCAAGGCTGTGGCTTACAAAGAGTCTTAGTTAATTTTTAAAAGTCAGTTGGAACAAAAGGCAAAGAAAGGAATCAGAGCAATACAGGTTGCCATAACTTTAAATATTCCTCCGCGGTAAGCTGGATCTCCCACATAAGGCAGGAAATGGCAAAGACAAGGGCTGTATATTGCTAGAGATTCAGTTTAAAAAAAGTTGGAGCACTCAGGAAGACAAACAGCTCCTGTCTCCAATTCTTTAAAGCAGCCACATCTTGTCCTAGACCTGAAGCAACTTTTAGGGATGGGAGAGGAGATTCATCCAAATATCTAGCTGAACAATTCTACCAGCAGATTCTGCTTCAATGAAAGAAGTGCTGTAGATGCTGAAGAGCACCAACATTATTAATTGGGGTGATATGTACCATCTTTTAATCTTATGTAAATTTCAGTTGGGTTGTATGCTCTTCCTGCAAAAGACTGAAGGTTTCCAAGTTATGTAGGATTAGTACAGGGAGGTATGTAGGATTGATACAGAGAGAGGCCACGCAGAAGCCATGTGGTCCAGAGCCCCAGCCACTTGCCCACTCCAAGCAGTGACTTTTGACATGCAATGTATGTTTTCTTCTATAGGGCAATTGCATATCCTCCACTGGAATAGCTGGAATCTGCAATTGATAAACAACAATATAATGAATGCATTTGAGCCCACTTAGGTTTGGTAGTCTGTCATCTCACAAAAAGGACTCCTCATACCTTAACATATCTCAAGATGTATCTTCAGTCCACTGTATCACCGTAAATCCATAATCAAAATTTAAAGTGTGCTATTTAATGCCAATGATCAGTAAAATGTCATTTGAGCTATAGTTGATATTCCTAAAAAATAGTTTATTCCTTCTATAGTTTGCTGCTGCCTTTTTTTTTCCCAGCAAAGACTTTTAAATGTCCTGCTGCGTGAGTGAATGGGAAAGCTAGCTTCAGCCTAGAGAATGGGAAATCACTCTTATGTTTTTTGCTAACGCAGTTGAAATTCTTTCTAAAACGAACAGCAAATGTCTCTCCAGAGCCTCCATTTTAATTTTACTATGTGATATTAGGCATTTTCCAAAAGCCCAAACCCCTAGTTTGGTACTACATAATTGTTCACAACGAGATAAAAAGCTCTCAAGACATTAGTCACGTTGCATCATTGTACACCTCCAGAGCCAGGTTAACAGATGTATTGATGAGCACCCAAATCTCCCATAACATTTAATAGCACTCCATCAGACATCAGACATTATCCAGGCAAGTTGGAGTTTCTAAATCTCCATTGCTCCTGGGCATCCTGTTCCTGTGGTTTGTCCTTGGGCTTTCCTGATGCTTCTGCACTTACTTTTATTTGCATCCTGCTGCACAACCTCATTTTCAGTAGTTCTTGATTGAAATATGTATTTCGTGGGGGACAATCTATTCACAGTCATGGGCAAGGATACACAAATATTGCTTTTTCTGAATTCATAAACTCTTCCTCTCATTATTCATTCATACGTTTGGTTAAAAAAAAAAGTTAGTTTTGCATCCTAGTACATGCACAGTCTTGGCCCAAAGACTTGTTTTTATTTTATTTTTTTTAACTGTGGAATACATTAAGCCAGTGGTTCTTAAACTGTTTGACCCTATTATCCATTTTCCTAGTCTCAAATAATGTCATTACCCCACAAAAACAAAAACAAAAACAGACAAACCAGACTTTGTTGTTTTACCCAAGCATCTTATTAGTGGCAGCCCCAAACTAGATCCTTGACTCACAAACAAGCAATTGCAAATTACTCCATTTCCCCAGGTTATGCCCAAATTATGCCCTTGGGGATAATAACTCCCAGTTTAAGAAATACTGAATTAAGCTGTAGGTGTCAGGCTCAACATTTTAAACACAGTTCATTTGTTCTTTCATTCTAATTATTTTTAGAGGTTGGTAAACTACATGACAGTGACCCAGAACCTGTTGGAAAGCAATAAAAACTAGTCCTTACTTTGATTACTCTGACTGTGATGTTCATGCAGGTAGGTTCACCATCAAAGCGACAATGCTGACAGATACTTCAAGTCCCTTAGAATGCTCCTCCAAAGACCCGGCTTGAGTCTCATTTCACTTCCCTTTTGGACTCTCTGATGGTAGTTTCTAGCATAATAGCAGGTAGTTTCCTTTTTGCAGGTTGCCCAATCTGGATGAGGTACAACTCTGAATTGTCCAGTCTTCAGGCCCTTCCTGTCAATTATGCCCTTTGGGGAAGGCGGTCTATCTTGACCTTTTGAGGTGCTATTCCTTCACATCTTGACTTTGCCATGGGGGGGGGGGGGAATCCCACTATTTCCATTTGAAGGAGTCAACATAGGCAGCAAAAGCTACCCCCTGTCTTGAAATTAAGGCTAATTACTAGGCCAAGAGAAGAGTTTTGGCTGCAGGGAAAACAAGGGGTAAAAACAGAATATAATTGAAAATATACAAAGTTATAAAAATTCCAATGGTGGTTGTATTGCTTTGGAATACAACCATGTTCTACCATAGTTTCTGGAGTTAGTATTTCCCAATTACCAACCCTAACATTGCCTCTAGATTAAGAATATCTTGATGATAAGCTTGCATTATTCTCTAGCATGGAAAATACAGACTGCAGCAATAAAGTGAAGAATAATGTCACTTTTACTAATAATTCTTCTATATGCCCTGTCACTATGTCATGCTTTCATGCCACCTGGGAAAACTTTCTGAAAGAAGTCCTTATCTGCCGGTAGTTATGAAACTGAAAAAGAATTCTGAGGCAAGATCAACTAGGTATGCTGAGTGGCACATCTGTTGCTCTCCAAAAGCTGTTGGACTAGTGTTAGTCATGTGGCAAATGATTAAGATTAGTTGGAGCAGTTGCCCAAGAACACCAGAAGAATTACATATTTCCATCTCCACCACAGAACCTCCAAATAACAAAAGGTAAGAGTAGCTAGAGGGATCAAATAAACAGAATATGTCAGAGTTCCCCTCTCCCCCAACACCCACAGACATATAGAGATACTTTGATATGTTCCTATTATTCCTGCTATTATATATAAAAGAGAGCCAGATTCCAAATCTGCCTATTTTCAGTTAATACAGGTAGTCCTTGTTTAATGACCACTTGTTCAGCAACCATTTGAAGTTCCAGCCGTCTCAGCATCCCCACAGTCACGTAATCGCAATCTGGCACTTGGCAACCTCCTCGCACTTATGATGATTGCAGGGTCCTGCGGTCACATGATCACCATTTGCAACCTTCCCTGCAGGCTTCCCATGAGCAAAGTCAATGGAGAAGCCAGCAGGGAAGGTTGCAAGGCACTCTAGTAAGTCGCTTGCACCCTCCCCCACCCAGCAGCAGCCACCATGTGATGTCACACTTTTCAACCACATTCCTTAGCAACAGAAATTCTGGTCCCAATTGCCATCACTAAGCGAGGATTACCTGTAGTCATAGAAGTCTTTGAAAGAATCCACATAGAAATGACGCCTATCAAATGGAATGAAACATCACTGCCTTTTTTCAATTATGCTATGATTTTTCCTTTGACAACATTCCGTCACCTGAACACAAACTTGATGGACTTGAGGAAACTTCATGTGATCCATGTTTTGCATATTTTTTAAAAATGTAGCTACTTTTTAACCTTAATTTATTTCCTATTTTATTAAGAAGACTCCCCCCCCCCCCCGCAAAGGGGGGCATGCTGCTTCAAATAATACCATATTTTAACTGTGCCACATGAAAGTTCAGAAACCCAGCTAGGGATGGGCAGTGGGTGGGAAAGGATAAGGAGGAGGGTTGGGTGGAATGGAAGTGTTTGCCCAGCTGCGTCAGGTGGCAACAGTTTTCACCTTGATCGGGTTCCTTTGTCAAGGTAGAGCCATTCTACCTGCCTTTATGAAGATGTTTATGCCTCATTAACATCCTGTGCTTTGTCATCTGCATAGATGTAAAATTAGTCTTGGGCAGGCATTATGCTTTAGGACTAGGGTGGGGCATATTGTTTGGAACCTTAAGTCCATTCAACAGTGCCACAATTCTCAAGCTGCTCTTTTCTGAATATTCTTAAGCAGTAGTTAGAAAGGGAGCTTTAATCTGGATTTCTGCACTGAGCAAGGGGGTGGGGTGGGGAGGGGCTGGACTGGATAGCCTAAATGGTCCTTCAAACTCTATATTTTTGTTATTTTCAAGGGTCTTTAAACCACTACACCCCAAATATGTAATATTGGGGAGAATTTCAGAATAGATGTATTTTATCTACACAAATGATTATAAAATTAAAAGAAACCAGCCAGCAATTTCAGCAGAACTGAAGTGACACGATCCACCAAAACACAATCTACTAGCAACTGTTCATATATAGAAGCATATAGCCTCAACCAGTGTTTCTCAACCTTAGCAACACTAAGATGTGTGGACTTCAACTCCCAGAATTCTCCCCATGGCTGGCTGGGGAATTCTGGGAGTTGAAGTCCACACATCTTAGTGTTGCTAAGGCTGAGAAACACCAGTTGTGACTATATGCATCCAGAAAGCCCACATTTGGAAAAATTGCAAGCAAAAATAATTTATTAAGCATATTTGCCCTAAGAGAAAGAAAAGATATGGGGAAATTGTGCCATATATATTGAGGAAAATTGTCTACTACAGTTAATATACATTTTCTAGCTTTTTTTCTTTGTAAAGTACTGTACTGCATATGCAACAATCCACCTGGAATTGGATAGGTGAATGCTTATAACCCTGAAACAGGATGGATTTAAACTGATCCATGTACTATATTCTTACAATAAAGCTCCTATTTTCATTTGCTGAATGGCATATAGACTACATCTCAGGGACATTTAAGGTATTTATGTATTTATTAGGAAATTTCTGTGTTGCCTACTCCTTTAAAGTTTACAAGGCACAGTTTATTAAACTAAAACAGTGGCATTAAAAGGTCTGGAAATAAATTAAATCTTCTCCTAAACTGAAAGAAAGAGGAGGCCTGCTTCAACACTTTGGAAATGTGTTCCATAATATAGTCCATAGAGAAAGGTGGATTGGTGGCTGATCTCAAACACGCTATATATTATTTCAGTAAAGATGATAGAGCAGGATGAAGCCGAAGGTGACTTCCTGAGGTTATATTCATAAATGATAATTTTCCCTCTTATCTCAGGATATAAATGTGTTAAGGAGTCCTCAGCTTTTAATTGTAAAAGGAAGGTGTTAAAAACCCAAACATTTCCAGAAGGAAAATCTGAATGCTTTAGCATTAACACACACAGGGGTGGGCTAAGGCACCATTTTGTTGAGATGGATTGCAGGAGAGCTGACACTGATTTACCAATGAAGCGAAAGCGTTAAAGGGCTGTATTTGCTAAAACAAAGATGCTATTGGCTGCTATTGGTATGGGCAAAGGATGAATTTAGAAGTCTTCAAAGCAACTTTTCAGAACACCACAAATGCTCTGCTGTTTCCTTCAGCCAAGCCTTTGGCGCCTTTGTGGTTCTAGGTATAGTTGAACAGCTTCATGCACCTGCTTCTTCAGTGCAACTATGTTCAAGGCCTTGTTTTCATGGAGACAGCAGATTTACTTTGGGTTGTATCACTGGTGCCCAGAATTGAGGCATATCTATGGGACCCTGATGACATCCCTATTTCAACTTTTAACAAAAGGTTGTTTGGCAGTGAAACAGGCTCCACTGGGATTAAGCAGAAATTAGCTCATGGTCTTTTTATGGCAAACTAATAACCTCTTGTGAGCTGGGAGCGGTTGGCTTGCTTGCTCAGTTCTCCACCCAGCCACAACCTTTTGGGATTCATTTTAAAAATCATTTCATTATAGCCAACCAATAAAAAAAAATATGTGTGTGCATGAAACATTTTGTATAACATTAAAATTAAAGGGAGCTGAAGAAGAAAATGACAATTAGCAAATTGTATCATAAACAATTCCAAAACAACTTCCCTATTCCAAATCTCAGATTGGCTTCCCTATTCCACATGTGCCTGATATTTCTCCATAGCTTCTTTCCATTGCTCTAATTTTAGAGCAATTCATTCCTGACTCTTCCTAGATCTTGGCATGCAATTGACATCTTCCATTCAAAGATGCAGAGCTCACAGGCTTGTGTTTTGAGTCTAGACAAGAAGGAACAACAGTATGCTGCTTAATAAAGCAGGGTCTCCAGTCAATACAAAACTTTCATTTGGACTGCAGGTTTCAGCAACCTGCTAACATTTACATAGACATTTTCCCTTAAGAGAGTTTTGAGTAGGTCCAGGGCATACTTTGTATCTGATTCCAAAATGTTACTTCAAAGCTCCTTCTCTTTTCAGACTCAAATCTTAAGCCTTGTTTGAGGCCTGAGGATGTAAAGCCTCAAGAGACTAAGGGCCAATATCCACTCATGATGGTGCTGCTTTGGTCCATTAGATCCATGACTGTCTTAATCAGGAGTTAATTTTTCAGATAAATGACTTTTAATATATAGAAATTAAGTTCTTTGATTCTTTGTAATGCTTTGCTTCCTGCCTCTTGAAATACTTGAAAATTATACTTTTTATAGTTCCCCCACTTAGTTGTTTCATCTCTATCATAGCTTGCTTTTTAATACCTAATGTCATTTTTTTGCATTTTAGATCTGTTTAATTAGCAGACTTTTGAAAAAAATGAAATATAAACTGATCATAAGATTTAAAATTCAGCTTATCTAGAAAGCCTTTGTGGCATTTGCATAGAACTTCAGATTGATGGAAGAGCAAAAGTGAAATATGTACATACAATAATACATTTTCCTCATACTGTATATATTATAAAAGAAAGCAAAAAAATAAAACCATTTTCACAAACCCAAATCATTCCTATTATAAACTTCTGGAAAATAATGAATTGCACTATGCCACCAAGGTCAGTAATTTAGACAATTTCAGACTAAGGAAAGACTGTTGGCTATACTCTACAGAAGAATATAAACCTCCCTGCTGTTTTTGCTTTGTTTTGCTTTTCTTTGTTTTGTTTTCCCTCAGCCTACATTAAAAAATAGCAAGCTAACAAAAAGGTATCAGCAAGGAATGTATGTTCTTCACACATTTGCCAGCCATGTTGATCTCATGGACAAGAACTACAAGAAGAATAGCAATTACAACTCCTGGAGTTCTTAAAAGACAGATACAGTATTTGTTGATCAGTCTTAAAAGACAGTTGCTTAGATTACTGCCATAACTTCCAAAATCAAAGCAAAGCAAGCTTCCCATCTGATATCTTAAGCTACAGGCTGAGGAATATGCAATAATGGATATAAAGATGCTGTAGGACACATAGACAACAAAAGAGAGACAGATTTGATGCATGAATGCTCTAAAGCCTACATTGTTTTGCCTTCTTTATTGTTCCTAAAGGGAAAAAAAGTATTTCTGAAAGACACTGAGTTTTAACAAGGTCATGCATGTCTGAGAATTAATTTTTTGGGACAAAACTGACACATAGCCAAAATCTATATACACAGGAACCACTTTTCATGCATTACTTACATGAAAGGACAACAGCCATAGAAATCTCTTCCTCCAGACTTCCTGCTTTTACAGTAAATGTAAAAAAGAGTGAGCTCCCAAAAAGGTCTAGCTATGTCCACCTGATGCCTTTTCATACTGATAAGTGAAAATCTTGCTCACATTACAGCATTGCTTGTGTTCCTCGAATAATGGCCAGGAACACAAGTAATTATCACACTCCTTAAAAAAAATACAGGTGAAACTCGAAAAATTAGAATATCATGCAAATGTTCATTTATGTCAGTATGGCAACTCAAAAGGTGAAACCAATATATGAGATAGACGCATTACATGCAAAGCGAGATATGTCAAGCCTTACTTTGGTATAATTGTGATGATTATGGCGTACACCTTATGAAAACCCCAAATTCACAATCTCAGAAAATTAGAATATTACATGACATCAATAACACAAGGATTGGAAATAGAACAATATTGGACCTCTGCAAAGTATGAGCATGCATATGTACTCAGTACTTGGTTTGGGCCCCTTTTGCAGCAATGACTGCCGCAATGGCGCATGGCATGGATGCTATCAGCCTGTGGCACTGCTGAGGTGTTATGAAAGACCAGGATGCTTCAATAGCGGCCTTCAGCTCCGCTGCATTGTTCGGTCTCATGTCCCTCATCTTTCTCTTGGCAATGCCCCATAGATTCTGTATGGGGTTCAGGTCAGGCGACTTTGCTGGCCAATCAAGCACAGTAATCCCATGGTCACTGAACCAGTTTTGGGTACTTTTGGCAGTGTGGGCAGGTGCCAAGTCCTCCTGGAAAATGAAGTCAGCATCCCCATAAAGCTCGTCTGCCGAACGAAGCATGAAGTGCTCCAAAATCTCCTGGTAGACGGCTGCGTTGACCCTGGACTTAATGAAGCACAGTGGACCAACACCAGCAGATGACCTGGCTCCCCAAATCAACACAGACTGTGGAAACTTCACACTGGACTTCAAGCATCGTGCATTGTGTGCCTCTCCATTCTTCCTCCAGACTCTGGGTCCTTGGTTCCCAAATGAGATGCAAAAGTTGCTCTCATCAGAAAAGAGGACTTTGGACCACTGGGCAACAGACCAGTTCTTTTTTTCTGTAGCCCAGGTAAGACGCTTCTGACATTGTTTGTTGTTCAGGAGCGGCTTGACAAGAGGAATATGACATTTGAAGCCCATGTCCAGGATCCATCTGTGTGTGGTGGCTCTTGATGCACTAACTCCAGCCTCAGTCCACTCCTTGTGAAAGTCCCCAACACTTTGGAATGGCCTTTTCCTGACAATCCTCTCCAGGGTGCAGTCATCCCTGCTGCTTCTGCACCTTTTTCTCCCACACTTTTCCCTTCCACATAACCTTCTATTGATGTGCTTTGATACAGCACTTTGGGAACATCCAACTTCTTTTGCAATTACCTTTTGGGGCTTTCCCTCCTTATGGAGGGTGTCAATGATGGTGTTCTGCACAACTGTCAGGTCAGCAGTCTTTCCCATGCTTGTGATTCCTACTGAACCAGCCTGAGAGACCATTTAAAGGCTCGGGAACCCTTTGCAGGTGTTATGGATTCATTAGCTGTTTAGAGTGGGACACTTTGAGCCTAGAATATTGAACCTTTTCACACTATTCTAATTTTCTGAGATTGTGAATTTGGGGTTTTCATAAGCTGTACACCATCATCATCAGAATTATACCAAAGTAAGGCTTGACATATCTCGCTTTGCATGTAATGCGTCTATCTCATATATTGGTTTCACCTTTTGAGTTGCCATACTGACATAAATGAACATTTGCATGATATTCTAATTTTTCGAGTTTCACCTGTATACACCAGATCCAGGTCACACCTTCTCCAGAAAACACATGATGCTGCTGCAAACAATGCATTCTTTAGTCCACAAAAACCATTTCCTGAAAACCTTGGGCAATAAGATTTTCCATTTGGGGGTGAGATGGGCATGATTAGAAGCATGTCTGTGCATGTTTGCCTGCCATTACTTCCTCCTCCTTCCAACTTTCAGAGTGGAGAAATCACAAGCAACTGCAGGATGTTTGGCTTTTCCTTTACCCAGAGGTTCTGGTGAGTCACTTGGTCATCTTGCACAAGTGAAGCTCCATCCAGGAGAGATGATACTATACTGTATGAATAGCATTCATAAGTTGAGACTGGTGTCATGGTTTGGCCATGAAATAAGACATTGCATGCTAAGGCTCAGTATTTCTATCTGGAGATGTTTAAAAATGATACAAAAAAGTGGCAACTGCTTAATTCCTCAGTATCTCCTACCCTATAGACACTTTTGAGAGATATTCCTATAATTTCACATTTTTTTTAAATGCAAATCACCACACTTTTCTACATTTTCTTGGTGCATATTTTTTAAAATGTAAATTCTCCCAGCGTAAGCCCTCTTTTCTGCATGAAAACTGTTTGCAGTTGTCTCCTTTTTTACAGAGGGGTTTTGTTGTTGCAGATTTTTGATCAGGCAAAGATGAATGCCAGAGGACTTTCTCTGATGTTTGTGTTCATCCAGTGGCAAAGTCCAGTGAGAATAGAATATTCAAACTTCTCTCTAGTAGAATTCCCAGCAGAATTATTTTAGGCCCTTACCCCTTCAAAGAACTAATATATGTAAGGGATAAGGTTTTTTGTTTCTCTCTTTTTTTACATTCACCTAATCCGTATGCATAAATTCAGCAGCACATAAGTATACTTAAACTGGGTTGGGGCATAAGCATGCAGAAAAATCTCATTCCCCAACATACTACATGGCCAGCAACCTTCTAAATTAGAAGAGGGCAATCTAGAACTACCCCCATTTTAAGTATTGCAATTTTTGTTCTTTTGTTGTTCCAGCAACAACCAAGGAAATAAGCACATTAAAACACCCCCTCCCCAGCAGTTCTTGAATTAATTCTTCCCTGAGCTTTCTGAAACATCAAAGTTTGAGCTCACCATCCACACCAGTGATATTCTATTATCAAAAACCACATGCTATATTGCCTTGAGAAGCCAAATTATTTGTTAAATAAAAGTAACCCCTTGCTTAGGTGTAAGACTTTGCTGGTTCTCAGGTAAGACAGAACCATTACATCAATATTGAGCAGGTGCTTCCCAAACTTAAGACTGTGAAAAGAACAGTCAAATTTCTGCTCACATGAAAAGGCAGGAAGACGAGGCCAAGCATTTATCTCCTCTGTGTGGGTGTGATACTAGGTTTTGATTTCTGGTACTGTGGTAGGCAGATCTTCTGGGGATATATGGCTTCATGCTTGTCTGCAATAAAGCATCTAATCTAGCCATGTTATGTCCATGAGCTTCTGCTGTGAGCAAGTTCCTGAATAATGAGGTAGCATCCAGAGAGCTCTGATTTCCTAGCATGGCTGTAGAAAGCTTGACATCAGCAACTTATAGTGCCATATCTGGTGTGAAGCCTAACAGTAAGGTTGCCTTCCCAGTCACAGGTGTTTTGGATGTTCATCCAAATGTTTTCGCTTTTTTTTTTTTAAGTTCATGTTGAATATTTAATGATTTGGAACCGGGGTCAGCAAACCATGTGGGCCAAATCCAGTCTGCTGCCTGTTTTTGTATGTCCTGCAAGCTAAGAATGGGTGGGTGGCAGATTGCCAGGCCAGAACTTCAGCCAACCTCCCAGTTGGTGGACCTCCTTGCTGGCAGGCCAGCGCTGTCCAGTGGCTGCTGTGCTCCTTGCAGATCTGCTAGCTGTACCATGGAAGCAGAAGAGGGGTGGGATCTGGCCCTTTACAGAAAAAGTTTGCTGACCCTGGTTCAGAAGTTAGTTAATGTGTACAAGGACATTAAAAAGTAGGACTCAATCCATATACCCAGCTCAGGTGAATGATCTTGAATCAATGGTAAATAGTATATTAATGCTGAAATCTGTCCTTTTCTTTGAAAATAATTGATCAAGCCCAATTTCTTCCTATTCTTCCAATTATACCACTTTGGCATAATTCTTATAGGGAAAGCAGCATCATCATTTCATGAATGTCATTTACAATACTCTGGTATAAGTACTCAGGCACAAAATCACATTGTAAGAAGGGACCACAATTCCTGGTTCGGTTTTTGTTTTAAAGGCCTGCGTAGCCCCACGACATCTCTGTAGTGTTCTGCAGTAGTGGCAGTGGGTGTAATTTATGCACAGCAGCATGAGCTAGACCTGTATCCGGCCCAATTTAAGAACTGCTGACTAAAATTTATTGCTCTGTTTCTTAAATTACATATGCATGGGATATTAGATCTTCCCAAGGTGGTACTGTTTATTGACCTGATAAGAAAGCAGGCTCCATTTTGGCAGTGTGAGATCCATAATTCACATATCAGGCTGTCATCACATATTATCATGAATTGGGGTTATTTGTATATTAAATTATTTTCACTGGGAACAGAAAAGTATAAGAAACACTTTGTTCATAAAGAAGGCTTACAGATGAAAAGGAGCAGGAAGAAATGTTTCCTTTATAGAGGGAGAGAAATAGAAAAAGTAAATCCAGTTAATAAAGCCAATAAACAGCAAAATGATGTGGTACAAATAGAGAACGACTGCAAACTGTACTAAATATTTTGCAAATTTAGAGTTTATTGCATAATGCAAATAGCTCTGAAAATTATTTAGTGAAGGTGATGGCATTTGGAAAAAAATACTCTCCATTTTATTATCCAAAACTCAGCAAAAGTTAAGTTTCAGAAATGGTAACCAAGAACTCACATTTAACTTGGAAATCATTTCTGCACATCTAGTGGAGAACATATTAGCTAACTTTTAAAGTTCACAGGCTTCATCTACAGATTATGTTGATGGTATTCAAACTGTGCTCCAGGGAACAAAAAATAATCAGCACCTATAGATATCAACAGAAGAGGATATGTTGAACTGTGGTCCTCGAGGTTCTCCGGGCTTGGTTCTTTTCTTGCAAATGTTCCGTTACCCAGCTAGGTAACATCTTCAGTGCTAGAATGGAGTGGGGTTTGCTCTCTATTTATATATAGTGGCATGCCCTGCCAGTGGGGGTGGGGGTGTAGGTTTTGTTTTATTTTTTCCCTCTGGTAGTTCCTCGATCAGGGTATTGTTTACTGCTGATTGTAATGTCTGGCGATAATCTTGGTGTTAATTTCGATTTACCTGGGTGATGATTGCTGGTGAGGAGTTGTTCTGGTCTTTTGTTTTCCTTTTTATTGTCTCTTTTGAATAATGTGTAGATGTTGTTTATCTCTATGTGTCTGTTAATTGCTGCCTTGTCTGAATACCAGGCTTCCAGGAATTCCCTCGCATTTTTGGATTTAGCTTGGTCTAAGATGCTGACAGTTTCCCAGTTGAAACTATGGTTAAGTCTGTCCATGTGTTGTGAGTTAAGGAGTTTTCATTGTGTCTTCTGACTGCTACTTGGTGCTCATGGATGCGTTCTGCTAGTCTTCTGCCTGTCTGTCCTACATAGTGGTTGTTAGTCCTTACACTGTATGTTGTAGATGACTCCTGTTTTTTCTTCTTGTGCTACTGGGATCCTTGGACTCTACCTACAGATATTAATTTAAAGGAAACTTGCAAACACTGTTGTTTCTTGCAATCAGCAGCTATAGGTAAGTTCTTTCTCTGATCCATAATTGGTAGAAGTAAAGCCCAGACAACCTTAAGCCTGGTCAATTTTTCATGTACCTGAACATATCTCCACCCTGCAATAAAAAAAATATCTTCCTGGAAAAAAAAAAAAAAGAGGTTTTGTGATTTTCAGATAATCTGCCGCGGTGAGTATGAGTGAGGACTCTAATGCTAATATGTTCCAAATACAGATAGATATCCAATAAATATTTGTGGAAAGAATAGAATAGAATAGAATAGAATAGAATAGAATAGAATAGAATAGAATAGAATAGAATAGAATAGAATAGAATAGAATAGAATAGAATAGAGGAACCTATTGCGTGGAGGATGTTGGATGAAATAAAATGGCTGATAGAACTGAATAACAGTGAGGCATATAAATCATGCCTGAGAATTTGCCCCATTTGAGTGTGCTAACTATCCTATTTTGCTAAACACATGTAAGATTACTCACAATGCTTCTGGATATTACACTGTTCCAGCGCCTGATCCCAACTGCTGCCTGCGAACTTGCTATTTTCAATCAAAATTCAGCATCTGGCAAGATTCCCTTTTGTAAGTTTATGCAGTGCTTGCCATGGTGTTGGGAATCTACTGATATTATCAGAACAAAATGTTAACATTTAGGCTTGGTTTAATTTTGAAAAGAAAATGGAATCACATAAGCAGTTTTATACTTTTTTTCTGACTCTTCCACAATTTTAAAGTTCAGAATGTATCTTGATTTATGTAATTGTAAGAGTAATATGTGGGCAGAAAAGCAGGATACGAATCAAATAAATAGTTATGATCTTATGTTTAGGACCGTGTAGACTGTTTCAGGCTGACCATTACAAATTTGCTTTCAGTGACTTGAAAGATCTATACCAGGGAATAGATGGGAATTCTGGGACTTGAAGTACACACATGTTAAAGCTGCCAAGTTTGAAAAACCCTGGCCTATACTATAGGGATCATTAGACCGAGCTACCCACATGTCTACGCCACTTCAGAACAAGACTGTACATGAACTTTGAGTGGAACTTAAAAGTGAGCACTATTAAATTGTGACAAAAGATTTCAAGGTACTGTATACCAAGACAAAATATACCAAGACAAAAATACCAAAACAAGACACCAAGATATCACGAAGATGAAAAGTGTTATGGGTTAATCATAGCAAACTCAAGTGAAGGTTTGCATCTTACAGATTTCAAAATCCTGAATTTCAGTCCTGGATAAACTGCCTCTTCTCTCTGCTGTTTGAAACAGCAGGTAATAAAAATGAAATATGAAGCAAATTAAAACATGGGGCCGCCAGAAATTACAGTTTGTTGCCCCAAAACTCCACATGTTTAATAGAGATTGCAGCTTCTCAGATTTGCTGAAATGTCACAAAATGAGACATAAGTCTTAATGTTTGGTACAGGTAAGATGTTAACCTGCATGCAAAAGGGAGCACTGCCATACGTAGCTGTGCTCTTACCTCCCCCCCAGGAATATCCACAGGATTTGGTCAAAAAAGTCAAGATGGTAGCCATGATGATGTCATGCTCATAAAAAACAGTGGAGCTTTGATTGAACCATCGTGGGCTGCTATCTTGATTTTTTTTTACTATGCCCTCTTGATATTTCTACCAATCCAGTTCAAATATTTACATTTGTAGGCCACACATTTTAAGTTTCTAGAACTGCAAGCACAGAGTATCTATGCACAAAGTCTGCACAATACACCTGTACTGGTAGTCTTGGTTCAGTGACTGCCTTGTTTAGCAACCGTTTGCAGTTACAACAGTGATGAAAAAGTTAATTTTATGACCAATCCTCTCATTTATGACCTTTGCAGGTCTATAAAGCAAAGGAAAGCTGAGTAAGATCATAAGCATAGTCACGGTTTCACTTAGCAACCACTTTGTTTAATGACCATGTTCCTGGTCCCAATTGTGGTTGCTAAAGGGGGACTACCTGTAATTTCTTTCTGCAGATACTGTATCTTATCTTGTAGATATGCCCCTTTTACATAGTAGTAAACCTTAGTAGAATTCAGCCGTTACTGTGGTGATTGAAAGATCTGCCAGCCTGAAGATGAATTGATTTTTTTTCTGACACCTCTTTTTTTCTCCCCTGCGTTTTGGAGTACAGCAGATAGCAGGCCAAGGATGCATAAATCATAGCCCTGGGACAAGACAAGGCCAGCATCACCGGGAACAGGTTATAAAATTGGATAGCTGGGCTGTTTGGTGATGCTTTAAACGAAGAAAGTCTCTATGCTAGGCATGCTCTTTAACATTTCACCTCTGATCAATCTTTGCATAAAGAAAAATAGTGAATGTTTTAGAAGCTGTAGCTCTCTGTTCACCTGATGTCTTTTCTTGCTGTCTTCTCCTTGATCCATCTTTTTGCTTCCTTCCAAGCAAAGCACCAATACTTTTCTTTCTTTCTTTTAATCTGTTAAAAGATTTGGTATGTACTGCAAAGGGCAGCTGCAATCACAGCTGGCATCTTCATTTTTCCAGAGACCCTGGAGGACAGAATTGCTGGAGATCAGCACAACTTTTCTGAATCTCTTTTTAAAAAGAGCTGTAGGTATGCTAAATTTGGGGGAGCCATCCAGATAGATGGGTCTCTGGACTTGCACCCTGAATTAGGAGCATTCTGAGTAATCCTTGTTCGTAAGATTAAAAGTAATGATTTCCAAACATTGTTAGAGTATATTTCAACTTTGTAAAAGTCATGACCTCAGCTGAGCAACTCAGAACAATTATGTCTATACTTAGTTGTATAACTACCCCAACCTTTGACTAAGGAGGCATATAGAAATACATTTGGGTGTTGAAACCTATGAAATTCCTGTGTTATAAGTATGTACTTTTCCCATCCTGTGGAGTATATGTGAAAATATAATATAAGAAGCAAATAGAAGAGAAAGCATAATGTAAAAAGCAACTGTTAGTACATTAAAATGAACTACGAAATGTCACACAACTAGAAGCTTTTACTTAATGGCTACAAGTTCTAAGATCAGGAATGATACCTGACCTAAATTAAATTGGTCTGGCTTCTGAAGTTCAAAGGACATAGGAAAGAAAAAGCTGAAGGGTAATAGTGTTTTCCTTAAGTCCCTGCCTGTGTGTGAAAAGCTTTACAGATCCAAATTTCACACCTTGCTAAAGCAGTTTTAGGATGAACTTCACAGCAGGCATGATTAAATAGACATTTCTTTGTGCCTGCAATTGCACTGAGATTTCCCCATTTTTTTTTTTCCAGTGGAGAGCTCAATTCTTTATGTGCAAAGGAATATTTGGAAAAACATTCTGTTTAAAATGTAGCAATGATTCCTTTATTTACTGAATGATAGCTATTCCTGGAGAAAAATCTATATCAATGGATGCAGTTTCAGGGGTAAAGTGGCAATTAATCTTGATCATAAGTGTACTTCCACTGCAAGATACCTGTAAACACAGAAAACGCCTCCCTGCTAAACTGGAGAAAGAGAAATAGATACTGTACAGGGGAATTAAATCTAATCCAGATTTCAGATTCTTTATCAGGTAGGACATTTTAATACACATTTTGAACATAATAATGTGATTTGATGGTTCTAGAGAACCCTGAATAGAAGGTACATAGTCACTAGAATTATTCCATCAATCCTTGCCAAGATTTTATAGATTTCTTACAGTAGTTGACTGGTAGGTTCCTGATTACATTTTTAGGATCAATATTACTTTTGTTCTGTCACACCCTACCATGAGATTTAAGGGGGGAGCAGGAAGGGAGGCAACTCTGTATGAAGAAAGAAAGAACATTGTCACTTTGCACCTCTAGATAAAATCCAGAGATTCAGGAATACCAGTACCATAATAAGTATGAAAGTGCAACAGTTGAGTGTTCAGAATCAGGTGCCTCCAACATAAGTATAGCTCATGAATTTGAATACTTTGAGGAAATCAAGCATAACCAAAGAAAAATAAGATCTCTTTCCCTCCCTATCATTAAATATAGCCTCCTTAAAATATACTTTTCGTTCTCATTCTGGTTTACCAGCATCTTCCTATTCTCAGGAAAGAATTGCAGGTTTAAGAGAGAGAACTGAAACCATTTCGAAATGACTCCTTTCCATTCACTAATGTTTTCTGAATTGGAGTTGAGCGTATGTTCATGTGTCTGTACTGTGTTGTATTCACTAACACTTTAAGCATGGCAAAGTAAAAGCTATGTAAACAATCCATATTACTAAACTATAAACTATAATACAGTATATCAACACATGATTGGCAACCTCAAACATGAAGTGATAAAGCAAGTATTATCAAGTTATTTTAAAATTGTTTTAATGAACATAGATTTAACTGCCTAGGAACTGAACATGCTAATTTCATGTAGTTTGCTCAGTATTTTTTTATTTATTTATTTATTTATTTTGGTGCTTGCTCATCTCCAGCTAAAAAGCTACTGAATTTGATCTTTGTTGCAATAACAATGGTCCCCTGATCTACTGCGCATTCAATTTGCCTTCTCTCCTTATCCATTCTTCACATTACCATACACGCATACAACCTGTCCTTTGCCTGCATGTCACTCAAGTCTCTTTAATCTCTCCCACCTAGCACAGATTTCCCCATGTATAGCAATGGTTGTGATCACTCATTTCATAGCTATTTAGACCTTGGAGCAACCTGATCTTAGAAGATCTCAGAGTGTTCATTGTTGTGGTAGCCACCCCAGGACTCTCCATCATTGAGATGTGATCACTGGGAGCAACAACTTCCAGTCAGCTAACCTACGTTGCACTTCTTCAGTCTGTATTTTTGCTTTGCAATGTATCCATCACTTGATCATCCCATTTTCATGGTACATTTACAGGGTAAGTTCAATGCCTTCAAACTGAGCTAGCAATAAACAGTAAACTTAGTTTGGACTATAAGAAAACTGTAGATAGGATTAATGCTGTCAGAGTAGTGAGATTCCAGATTCTAGATCTGTATTCTCACAAGGTGAGAATACTTATTTTATTTTACATTCATACACACACACACCCAGTGTGTGTGCATACCACATTATCAGCACCTCCAGTTAGCTAGGGAATTATTTCCAAAGCATTCTGGGGAGTTTTCCTATCTAGAAAGATTCCTACTTATCTTCCATTCTATTATTGAATAATTTACCAGCCATTTTAGTCTTTAGTCTTTAACAGTTTTCCGTAACAAAAAGAAAGTTGACCAGTCAATATAACGTCATAAAGATGAGACAAACTGAGATAGGAAAATTTAGGAGAGAAGATAAGTGAGGCTTGAAGAATAATATAAATGTTTAAATCTCTCCTTTTGAATTTTAATATATATAACCATAAATCTTTTCTTTCGTGTGTCAATATTCACAGTGAAAATATCTTATAGTGACCAAGGTTTTGATTTGAGGATGGCAATGACAACTCCATTTTGGGCTGAATTTCACAATATTACTACAGTCATCTCAGCAGCTGAAAGTATGTGCTGGAACTGAAAATTCCCCAAGTACTCCAGATAGCTGTGGAATCTGGAGTGCTTTGGTTGGATGCAAAGGGGGAGAAAAACTTTGGAGCCCGCAGAAGTACGCGCAGAGCACCTCTGGGCAACTTCTTAAGCTAAACACCTCTTGTCTCTGGACTGCACTGCAGCTGCAGAGAGGAGCCACACAACTTTGAGAAAAGAGTTGCCAGCGGTGCTACAGGGCTGCCTCTGTAAAGCGTTGAACAGCAGGATCTGGTCAAAAAAGTCAATATGGTGACCACAACAAGGTGATCAAAGTTCCACCTGATTTCATACACAAAAAACAGGCCCAGCTTCTGTCTCACCATTGTGACTTCCATCCTGACCTTTTGACCACCCCCTGGCACTGAACATATTTAATGGCACTGGAGTGGCATTTCTTTCAAGCCTGCAAGATTCCTGCAGATGATAGCCATAGGGAAGAGGGGGAGCATATCATTTGCCTATCCTGGACCTGAATTTGTCTTCTTTAGACCCCCACTGCGTAAACAGTGTTACTTTCTTCCACAGATAATTAATACATATATATATATACATATATATATCAGTTACATTATGCAGCAGAGGTACAAGGATTTGGCATCTGATAGAGACAGCAATACGGCATCATCTAATGGCTTTCCTTGACATGTTACTTATTCAGTATTTTTTTTAATTGTGTCTCTTCCAGAGTGATCCATTTTTCTTTCTTCCCTAATTTATTTTTCCCCTTTGTATCTAGTCCCTTCTCTATCATATCTTTTCTGTTTCTTTGTCCTTAATTCCCTCTCCTTTTTTCTTTCCTGTAAAAGCTCCTTTTCACTTTGTGACACCATTTGTGTAGATTTCTCTGCCTGCATTTCATACTTTGAATAAATGGTGTATGAGAAGTGCTTTTCATTTAATAACCCTAAAAGTCCAACAGTGGGGAGAACAGAATAAAAGATGTCTCTCCCCTCCCCCCCCCAAGGGCCAGCTGTGGCTCTTCAGGAACTGATCAGGCTGCACGAGATCTGACTCTGAGAGAGGCTCACATCAAGGTCATTCTGGATGCTCCTTTCAAGACTGCCAGTTGTGTCACTGTCTTCATCTGACCACAGATAATTAAGTGATGCTGTGGACGTCCTATCCTGATGTCTGGAAGCTGGGAGGGCCTGGATGGGGAAAAACACGCTTCAACTGAACCCTGGTGAGACTGAGTGGCTTTGGGTTTGGGGCCCCTCTGGTTCTAGGACTTTACCATCTTTGGTTCTGGATGGGGTCACACTGCCCCATACAGACCCTATGTGCAGTTTGGGGATCTTCCTGGACTTGCGACTCCTGCTCGATGAGCAGGTGGCAGTCATGACTAGGAGGGCCTTTGTACAACTTCATATTGTGCACCAGTTGCACCCATTCCTGGATCAGGGTGATTTTCTTATGATCACTCATGCCCTCGTCACTGTGGGAGTGTGGAGCAGGGGTGTGAAACATGGACTCTCATCCCCAGATGAGCGAAGAAGAGATAAGAGGATGAGACTGGCCCCTCCCTGAGGAATGCTAGTGATGTTTGTAGTTTGACCCTGGGAACAGTCTGAGAAGATTCTGTAAATGGGGTGAAGCCAAATAAACCTTGCTGGATTGAATCTGTATTGTCTCCTGGAGTTTCCTGGGCTAAACCTGACAGTCACCTCCCAGTTAGACTAGTGCAATGCACTGTACATGGGGCTGCCCTTGAACAGCATCCAGAAACTTCAGCTGGTCAAAATGCAGTGGTGTGAGCAGTTATGTGTACTTCCAGTAGAACACACATCACACATCTGCTGTGCGAGCTGCATTGGTTACCAGTTTGTTTCCAGGTCCAATTCAAGTTGCTGATGTTGACCTTTAAAGATCTTCATGGCATGGGACCAGGTTACTTGAGGGACCACCTCTTCCTGATTTCTTCTGCCCGTCCTACCAGATCCAGCAGAGAGGGCATGTTACAGATTCTGAAGCCTGCTCAGAACAGGTGGGCTCTAGGCAGTGGACCTTTTCTGCTGTGGCACCCACACTGTGGAATCTTCTTTCCCCTGAGGTGAGGTTGGCCTCATCACTGCTGAGTTTCTGGAGATCCCTCAAAACCTGGTTGCGCCAGCAGGCCTGGGTACCCCAGGGGACAGGTAATCTAGTGCAGTGGCTCCATTATTTTTAACATCCCTTCACCTATTATTTTCTGTTTTAGTTTGGTTTTTATATTTTTTTATACTTTTTAATGTATCTATTGACTGCTTTTTAACCCTGTTGTACGCTGCCCAGAGTCACTTGAAAAAGTGAGATGGGTGGCTAATAAAGTGTGTAAAATAAATAAATAAGCAAGCAGGCAGGCATGGAGATCATAACTCAAATGAGGGCTCTAACATGTGAGGGGACATAACATGGATTAACCCCCTACTCCCCAGTATGAAAAAGAAGATTTGGAGAGCTGGGACCATACAAATTGCATAGCAGGCATAAGGCCCCTCATCTAAAGCCATCTTTTGCATTTGTGTGGCAGGTATTTGGGGACAGCTAGGAGATGGGAGGGATAGGGCAATGATGCAACACAAATGGGCCAAGCCCCCCCCCTTTTTTTTTTAACTCACTTGCTCGCTCTCTCTTAGCAGTTTGGGTTTTTTAGACACACCAAGCTTCTCCAAAGACTCAGCACAGAAGTACCACTATGACATACAGTATGTGAATATTTCTTCTCAAAGACTGGATACTCCTGCCATTTCTCCTGCCTCTACACAAGCAGCTGCAGAGCCAGGTCAAATAAGTTAACCCTTAGAAAGCACCCAAGCCCTCTGCAGGATCCAGTGCTTTCATCAAAGCAACAAAAGCAGCACCATAGCTCAGCCCCAACCCTTTTGTATGGGCATCAGGACATTGCAGGCATGGGCTGGAGCTCAGCTCATGAGGGCAATTCATGCTGCTTTCCTCATTGTCACAAAAGCACCAATCTGCAAGTGCCTATAGAAAAGTCATTCCAGGCTAAAGAAGCTCTTTCGAGGAGCAGGATGTGATCCTCTCCCAGTTCTCTGGGAGAGCTTATGAAAGGCCTGACACGGGGGTGGGGGGGAATGCTGAGATTGCCTAAAACATCACATAGAGTAGATATATGAAAACTGGTATGTACAATGTCTCCAGAGCTGATAGGATACTTAAGAGCCATCTTCTCTCATTTTGCTTGCTGAACAGAAAAGTTTTTTCCTGCACTTCAAATGGACATCTGCTTCTGTTGGTGGGTTAGATACGACTCCATTGTTCAACTTCATCAACTGATGCAAAGAATTCTGGGGGCAACTTTGGGCAGAGCCACTCTGGATGGTCAGCCAGGTTTTGAGATTAGCTAGCTCAGCTTCCCCCAATGTAGCACACTTCAGATGAGTGTTACATTGCACATAAAAAGCAGGTGGAGCTTCAACTGCACCATCATGGCAACCATCTTTTTTTACATGCCCTGCAGATACCCCTGAGCAAGCAGCAGCAGCTTCCTTTATAACAGCAAGCTATTATAAAGTTAAGAAAATGTTTGCAGCAGCTTAGATTAAAATACTTAGAATAATAATGCAACTGCTCACCTTTGACCATCCTCCCATAAAACTCTGTGTTACACTTTGTCTGGGAAGTGAATATAAAGTAAAAGCAACTCTACACTACTGGCATGATCATTTTTGGCTAAGCTGTTTTGGGTAAAATATGGATGAGAGTTGAATGATACAGATGAAACTCTATGAAAGAAACTAATAAGAACATCTCTGGTTGATTTGGCCATCAATTTATTCACACAATTGCCCTTCAGCAATATAACATATGGAATAATGAGAACTCACCCCTGGTGATTACACAAATACCTATGTCACAGAGTTCATCAGTCACCACCTTGTATGGATTTCATTTGCTGATTGGCTCCCAGGAATTTGGAACAGACCAAAGCCAGTGACACCAGTGAAAAAGACTGCCTGTTGCTTCGGTTTCTTTGCACGTTGTGGCTCTGATTAATGGAATGGCAGAGCATTATATATCTTTCCACATGGATCTTTTGTGATTTTACACCAGGTAATATAGATGGATTGCACTAAAATAATTTGTTCCTAAAGTTAGATCAATAGACAGAGATTTGAATAACACAATTTAAGGAATCTTCAGGTGCAAGAGAAAAAGATGAATAATAGCCCTTTAAATATTGGGTCCCATCAACGTTTTACCACATATTATTTGTTTATGTGTGGTAGGGGGCAAATCCTGCAATACAGCATTAGTTATCATGCTGTATCTTACCATTTTCCCCACTATTCATGTGGCAATGTTATTTGTTCATTTTTCAGAGTCTCAGTATATGCATAAACAAATACCAGGTTTACAATATTGATTGTTTATTTTCTGAGCTAAAAACTTCACTCACACAAGGTGCCTAAGATGTTAGTCAATACAACACCACACAGACCCATGGGAAATATTCCTTGTGAGTACCATGTTTGTCTAACACATCTTTATTGTGGCTTCTTACAAGTCCTCATTCTAGTGTGCTGCACAAGCTGAAAGAATCCTCTTGGGTGTACTTTGGATGTGCTCAGGTGCTGTATTTTTCCTACATCTGTATTCATATTCCTATTGCCACACAAATACATGGCACTATACATGGACACACACACACACACACATCTGTGAACCATACAGCTACACATCAATATATACAATAATGCTATAGTAGCACTGGTAATAATATGGTGACAGCATCACAGGAAAATGACAATAATTTGAAAGGCAAGTCAAGCTTATATTTTGGGGGATATACATTTGAGTTGTTTTAAAAATATATTTCTAAATGTATTCTGCAGCTGTGGTTAATCTGAGCACAACTGTGCTTAGAATGGCCATTTAGAGGAAGGAAGGAAGGAAGGAAGGAAGGAAGGAAGGAAGGAAGGAAGGAAGGAAGGAAGGAGGGAGGGAGGGAGGGAGGGAGGGAGGGAGGGAGGGAGGGGAGGGAGGGAGGGAGGGAGGAAGGAAGGAAGGAAGGAAGGAAGGAAGGAAGGAAGGAAGGAAGGAAGGAAGGAAGGAAGGAAGGGTGGGTCTTGAATAAAAATCACATATGCTCATTTAAATTTATAGATGCAAATGTAGACATAATTGGTATAATTTAAATAGAAATATATCTCATCACAGCAACTTCTTGCTAGTTTGCTAACCACTAAAAAGTTGCTTATTTACAATTGAAAATATATAAAAAGAAAAGGAATGGCAAAGAAGAAGACGGAGAAGGAAATTCATTTCCTTATAGCATATTCCTCATTAAGGTCATCTAGCTAAGCTCCCCAGGAATCTCTTAGTTGCTCAAACACACTGACACCCACCATTTTAAAATCATTATGACCATATGCTTATTTCAGAGAACACACATGACTCTTCAAGACTCTCTCAACAATTCCAAGGTTAAAGATTGGATTTTAACCATTAAGGTTGATTTTTTTTCAAGGCTCATCCTGAGAAAAAGAAAATACAAGAGATTCAACCTCAGTGCCTACAGTCACATTTTAATGAGAAATTAATAGTGTTGTGGCTTAGTTATTAGTTTACAGAAAGAGTAATCCTATACTTCAAAAGAAAAGCATGTGTTTTTCTGCACAGAAGTTACAGCATCCTGTGTTTTTTGAATTTGAGGAGGACAAATGTTATGTTACTGGAGTACTATCAGTGTTATGAATCACTGAAGAAGTCTTGCTGGAACATTTTGCTGCCCATCCAAGACTTTATTGGACTAGGAATGGAATGAAAAGTGAGGCAGACATAAATTTGTTTGTTTGTTTGTTTAGCAACATTTCTAACTTGCTTCAGTCTTAATGGGTTCTGAGTAGTATATAAGACAATAAATCAGATAACCAGTGAAATAAAACAAATACAAACACATTCCTATCAATCATCTCAGGCCAAAGATATGATGGAATAATACTGTCTTCACCTCTTCCCCAAAGCAAAGAAGGTTGGGGGCTGTTCATGTCTATGGGGGAAGACAGTTCCATCAAGTGAGGGCTACTATGGGGAAGGCTGGTCTACTACGATGGAGAAGACCTTGTGAGGAAGGGGACTCTGCAATGGCCTCCTTGTAATGACCAGACTAGATGGGCAGATTTGGTTCTGCAAGGCATTGCTTCGGATATCCAGATGCTGGTCCTTGTAGGATTTTAGACCAGCACTTTGAATTGTGCTCCAAAGCCTACTGGTAGCCAATGCAGAATTTTAAAATTGGTGGGACTCTCACATGTTGTGGCCACCATCTTGACTTCTTTGACCACCACCACCCCCGTGGACACCCATGAATGCCTTTCAAAGGTGTGGACTTTAGCTCCTAGGATTCCTCAGCAGGCAGAGAATTCTGAAAGTTGAAGTTTACACATTTGGAGGGTATCTGGGTTAGAAAAGGCCAATTCCATCAGAAGAGACTTCAGAGCTGAAGTTGGAAGAAATCCTTACTGCCTGAGAAGAGAAGAAAGAATGGATAATTAAGCTGTTGCTGCCATTTCATAGAAGCGCAGAAGCCCATTTTGCACAAGGCCAGCTTCACAAAAAGGAACAACTACAGCTGTGCTATTTCTCATCTGTTTCTTTCTTTTAGAAACAACCAACCAACCAATAAACAAAAATTACATATTTCCTTGGCTTGCTCCCTGCCCATATGGCTTCTTCTTTCATTATGGGGGATAAGACAGGGAAAGGAGGAAGGAACGAAGGAACCATTAGCAGTGTTACTTCATTTCCCCAAACTACAACATTTCTTTATCTCTTGGCTATTTGTAGGCAGAAGGCACTTCCCTTTGCCAAATCTAATTCCTGCATGTTTGAGGGGATTAGGAACAAAGCAAGTGGCTGAGCATAGTCTCAATGCCACACATGCAGTAGAGTTGTCCAATTCCTAAACTGAATGAATAGCAGGTTCTAACAGAGGAAACGTAACACGGGGACATGTCCCACCATCATTCTGTCTATACCTTCTTGGGTTTAATGCTCCTGTTACAGAAGAGGACAATCCATGACTTTCCCCAGCACCGAGATGGCACCATGGAATTTGGTGGTATGATTTTGACTATAGGGGAAGTTTTAAGGGAATGGGAACAGTTTTGATTCTGAGAAGTCCCTGTCTCCAATCCCCTCCCCCCCCCCCATGGCCAAAATATGAGCTCAAAACCTCAGCAATGTACCTCCAGAGCATCATTGGAGAGTTTCCTCTGGGATTGTGGCTCTTGTCTGTCAGTGCCAAGCCCTGCCAAAGAGCAATCTGGGATCAGATGATAAATAGGTGTGAGATAACTGCACAGTTCATCTTGAGTTGGACACTTGGACTTAAGAAATCATGGCAAATCCAGGTCAGTGGATCATTCATATGGATTCTGAAGTGGTTTTGTAAAATATGTAAGAAAATGAATTTTTGCCCTGCAGTTGAAAGTCATGAGTGGCAGCAGATCAGAACTGTGTATGATCTCCAAGATTTTAGTGACAAGTTCCTATTAACAGATCAAATTTATCTGTACGGAACATGCTGTTCCATCCTAGTTCTCTCAATATTTTAAAGTCAAATCATGTTTTTTCTTTGTTCTATGTCCATATTAGAACTTATGTCTCAAATTCTTCCCAAATCATGCCTTCTTCAAGTGTTCCTTTTGTTGTATCTCCCTGCAAAATACATAAAGTAGTCTTCATATAGTCATCTAGTTATGTGCGCATTTATTTTTCACCATTACTAAAGAATGAGCACTGAGTATTTTCCAATTTCAATTATTATTTAGAAGGCTTCTCTTTTCCCCAAACACACCTTGTGTTATTATCTTTGGTTGGTGACAGAAGCTGCTGCTGTTGCTTCTTACTTCCCTTCCCTTTCCAATAGTAGCTGCTTTTTATATCTTCCAGTTTCATATCTTTCAAACCCACTCAGGGATGTCCACAGGGGGTGTGCATGTGTGCATGTGTGTGTGAAAGAAATCAAGATGGTGGCTGAGAATGTGTAATCTAAGCCCCTGTCCCTTTTTATGTGTGTCATTTATTTATTTATTTATTTATTTGATTTGATTTGATTTGATTTCTATGGCTGCCTATCTCAGACAAATGACTCTGGGTGGCGAACAATCTTAAAATCATTTAAAATCAAGTACAAGCACCATACAAAAATAAATATATATAGCAGGTGAGAAAAATTATAACCATAGATGTTAATATAACCAGGAAATGGGGCCCTTAACACACTCAGGGCCCCAGTCCAGGGCACATAACCAGGTCTTCAAGGCCTTATGAAAGGCCAACAGGGTTGGGGTCACCGTAATCTCTGGAGGGAGAATGTTCCAGAGAGCAGGGGCTATGGCAGAGAAGGCACATCAAGTCCCTGCCAGTCAACATTCCTTGGCTGACAGGACCTGTAGCATGCCCAACCTGCCGGACTGAATTGGACATGCAGAAACAACTGAGAGAAGCCAGTCCCTCAGGTAACCTGGTCCCAAGCCATGAAGGGCTTTAAAGATGACAGCCAGCACCTTGGATTGCACCTGGAAATACACTGGCAACCAGTACAACTCACGCAGTAGTGGTGTTACATGTTGCGAATATCCAACACCATTTACTACCAATGCAGCTGCATTCTGTACCCAGTTGAAGCTTCCAAATGCTCTTCAAGGGCAGCCCCACGTAGAGCATGCTGCGGTAATCCAGATGAGAGGTCACAAGGGCATGAGTGACTGTGAACAAAGCCATGGTTGCTTTATGACATCATTGAAGGCAAAGAGTGGCCAAGTGCAGTGTAAACTCTTTCTACAAGAAGTGCATCAAAGGAGGTGCCCCCATCCCCTGGAAAATGAAGTTAGTAAACTCAGCACTAAAATAAGTTCATGTCCAAACTCCCCTGAGAAAAAGGATTAGTTGGAGGGATTTTATGAGAAGAATTCCTTTGCATTCCTAGACTGTTTTCCTGTTTGCTCCGATCTCAGCTTTTCATATCTGGGTTCTCTGTACTTATTGCTTGTTACAGAGGCGGATGGATGAAAAGATTTGTGTAGCTCCTTGATGTAGTCTTAAGCAGGCCATGAGATATTTTACATGCTGGGGAAGTACCAGGTTTCTCTCTAAGATATTTACTTGCCACAGTTTTATAGCAATCTGCTCTGTTGCTAGAGATCCTCCTAGTACACCAAGGCCCCCTGTGGCTGATGCCAAATGCTAGTCTCTGAACCCACCGGCTGAATGACATTGACACTAGAATGTGTGGGAAACCCTTTAAAGCTCTCTTTGCTGATGGGCGTCTCAGATCTCTTTGCTTTGGTGAAACGTACCATTAATGATTTAATGTTATTCAGTTGGGCTGGATCCCTCCAACACATTTGCAGGGAGATCATAAATCTTGACACAGTACTTTCTCAACAATTATTTTGTGTTTTAGAACTTTAGGAGCTGGGCTTTAGAGTTAAACTCCTGACAGTTTTCAGGAAATTGGATTTTTGTGGGTAAATTGTAAGAATTCTCCAGTGAATGTGCTATTATTGAATTTAATAGGGCTGCAGCTGGTGCTGGCTGTGGGGGCTTATAAACGTGTGGGGTTTGCTAGTTCCTTGTTGTGCTCTGCTGCCTTTCCCCTCCTCTAACCTTTCAGCTTTAATTGGCATTTTGAAAGTTCAGAAATAGTATATGAATCTGGTTTTATTTTCCTCCTGCAAAAAAAATCTTTATGTGTATAACAAAGTGGATTTATTGGGCTAAGTGTGTTTATTCCCATGGGGATTAATGCGATCTGTTGAAGGTAATTGGATGACTGCTTGGGTTAAATGAGTATGAGAGGTTAGGAAGCTCAAGAGAGCCTTTGTTTAGTTCTTATCTCCTTCCTTATGCTGGCTGGGGGCAAAGTATCTGAAGATTAAAAGATTACATGGATATACAAGCAAGACACCAGGCCAGTCCTACCATTAAGCCAGGTGGTAGACCAGAACCTCTAGTGTAGCTGCGTAATCTTAGATTTGGATTTATGGGTTACATAGGTGCCTTGGCTGGCCTGATCAAGCCACATGAATGAACCAAAGAAGTCACAATCAAACACATAAAAAGTAACCTAGAAAGATATGACAGAATTTTAAAAAATCTTATGTCAATACTAAAAAAGTAAGGAAAAGATATGCATGGATGCATATCCTTTGTCATACTCCAGTGCAGTTATGGTTGTAGTCTTTCTAATTGTGGTAAGTAACTCATTCTTCAGGCCAGGTGGTAAAAAGCGATATAAGATCAAGGATTTGTTTTAGGGCTGTGCAGTCCTTTCAGATGCAAAGGAGAAAAAATGCTTTGAAGGGTGTGGGAGGGGCTTCTGCGGCACCGGTCAGCAACTCCTTAAAGCACCTCCCTCCTTCCCAGGTTATGCAGCTGCCACACGATTCCAGAGGAAAAATGCATGGCCCTTGGTGTTACAAAGTGCCTATCTCCTTTCAGATCCAAGAAACTGGACATCCCTGATTTCTTTTTCTATCAGAGTTGCTGAGTGAGATGGGCGGTGACTAAATTTGAATATATGTAAATAAATAAATATAAAATAAATATAAGCAGAAGGCAGTAGCCAAAAAGTCAAGAAGGCATCCATTACGGTGTGGTCACAATCAGCCTGTTTTTTATGTGCATCACATGTGCCACCCACATAAAAGACAGGCAGAGCTACAATCCCACCACTGCGGCTGCCCTCTTGAAGTTTTTGACCATGCCCTGAGGGCAACCTGAAGATGGGTAGATGGACAGACAATTATTGTAGGCCTAAGTACGGAAATAGTCAAGGTTCCTACATGACACGCTCAACACTTCGCTGCTTTGGTTCCGCTCACCTGAAATTTAGGTGCCTTGAACAAGATCACAAGTCCGAGAAGGAGTTGTCGAATGAACAAAAACAGCGAGAACTCTTCTGGATTTTAACATGCAAGATAATTATGTCTCAGGACAATAATGAAGGAATTGAAGGGACAGCCCTTAACTAATATTTTCTTAATTCTTCTCCATTTTTTTTTCATTGTTTTCTGTAAGCAATATGTATTACAGGTAGATTATTTACGTATATTGATCCTAGACTGCCTGGGCCTTCAGACGTACCAGTCCTTGACTTTTCCTTGCTTTAACAGTGTGCAGGTTGTTGATTAGCTGTATAAATTCTAATTGACTTCTAATGAACTCAAAGGGCTGGATATTTTTTTACCAGATTTAAGGCTATACCAAGCGTTCACTACTCATCTGCTTTTGGGACTTGTTTATATAGAAGTGTTTGCATGCAGCTTTTTTTGTTTGTTTGTTTTTGCTTATGTAGTTATTTATCCTAATACCAGGCTAAATCAAGATCCTGATGTTTATGTGAGTCATTACTACCCCTGTTTCTTATGTAGATAGTAAGTAAATCTTGGTTGGAATTCAGGGAAGAGAATTTTATCTTTGTCCTCTTTTCCCTTTTCTTTCCTATCTTAAAAAAAGAGCTCCAGGGACATCCACAGGAAGGGGGTAAAAAAGTCAAGTTGGCAGCCTACAACCATGCAATCGTGGTTACAAAAAGGGGCAGAGCATTGACTGCATGTTGTGACTGCCATTTTGACTCTTTAGACTCCTTTGTGGTCATCCATGAAGAGCTCGCATGCCTGACTGCAAAAAGTATCCATATACTTTTGCTCTATCTTCTTCCTTTTAAACTGGGCAGGGTCCATAAATGTGGGAAACAAAGAAAGAAGAGGGAGTAGGCAAGCTTGCAAGCATTCCCAATAGCTTTTTCAAAGAAGAAGGAAAAAGTACAAAGCAAGCTGACCTCAACTCCACTCCCTGAACCTTCATGTCACTCAGAATTTGGGGGATCCATGAACAAAATGTAAATGTTAAGATAATGCAGGTACAGACAAAATTGGGAAGCCTTTTCTTATTAAGTTAACAATAACATCCATGTCCTCTCTGCACCGCATGCACCTCTTATTAAGGCCACACAGAAAAGACCTTCGAAGGGAAGATGCCCAAAATAGCAGCAAGTCCTGAAATAAGAGACACAGTGGGACAAGCAAAGCTGTGGGAGAAAAATAAATATGTGAATAAAAGAAAAAATTGAAAGCCAGCTCACACACAGGGTGAAGAGCCAAGAGTGGGGTTGACAAGAAACTACTGATGATACATAACCAGACCACCAGGTCTTAAAAATACTGCATTTTGTTTGGAAGGCTTTTAAAAAAAAAGTGTGACATACCATGTGGATAGTGATATAAACAAATCTCCATCTGCTTAGCCTGTTCAGAGCTATTTCAGCATTTCATTAAGTACAAGAATTATTGGGCCCAACATAGTCCTTTTCTATTTCAAATCAGATGCTCTTGGTGATAGGTTGCCCTTTCTTTTTGTGATTTAGGCCTACTCACATATAATCATAACTAAAGGGAAACACAGCCTTTAAACTTTCATCCTGAAAATTCTGGAATAGGGGAAAGCAACATGGTGGCTTTTGGCATTAATATGCCTACAAACAGGGGACGCGGTGGCGCAGCGGCTTAATGACGCTGAAAGTTGCCGGCCAGAAATGGCTGACGCTTCGGCAGTTCGAGTCCAGCCTTTGCGTTAACAGGGTGAGCTCCCGTTTCCTCCCCAGCTCCTGTCAACCCAACAGGTCAAAAACTCACGTGAGTAGATAAATGGGTATTCTCACTCCGGTGGGAGGAAAATGCTGGCAGCGCCTTGCACAGAGAGACGGGACCAGTTGCCGGTAAGCGCGAAACCGCGCTCGCCCAAAAAGGGCGCGAAGCAACGGAAACCCCACCTCCTGCGCTCGCCAGCTGGGCTCTGCTCTAGGAAGGAGGCTCTGGCAAACACTTCCGAAAAACAATTGCCTTGAAAACTGCAAGGATTCGTCCAAGCATGAAAACTGCAAGGACTCGTCCAGGCAGTCACTGCAGGGTCAGTAACGACTGAGCGCAGACAAAAAAAAAAAAAAAATGCCTGCAAACACAGCTTCTGCTTCCTTCCAGTCTCCTGGCCCTCACATGGTCAGATTTTTTTTTAAAGATTATTTTAGTTAAACAAACTTATATGCAAACTTTCCATGAGACAAAACTCAGGTTTGGTCTCAGGGGTCTCCACAGGATATGGCCAAAAATGTCAAGATTCAAAGCACTGGTTTTTGTTGCACATAAAAAATGAGAGGAGCTTTGATTGTACCATTGTGGCTGCCATCTTGATTTTTTTTTTTTTACCCTAACTTTTACCTGTGGTGGGTCTCCAGCATTATCTTTATTTATGTGAATAAATAACAAGCCCCATAGACTTTCTTAGAAAATAAAAACAGATATTGGCTGCTGGGGGATTGAAATAAGAAACAATCTTATCCATCACATTCTGAACAATTGTATTTTTTGACTGGCTGCACTCCAGCCATTTTTGACAGCCATTTTATGAGCAGAGAAGTGGCTTGTGACAGACTTTTGATAAGAGTACCCACAACCAATTCTCAACACTCAGATGTGGCTGCTGGCCCTAAAACTTTGCCCTTCCTGTTTTATACCACTTTAATAGATGGTTATAGATGTCTGCTCTTGTGCTTTGAAATATATTGGAACATTTTCTTTCCTTTTCTTTTTTAACAAATGTAGCAGCACTACAGAGATAACGCCAAACAAGACGTGCGTTCTGGGTCAAATATGGGTAAGGACATCTTGTATTCATGACTTGGACCTATTCTCAGTCAGTGGCTCCCTCAGAGGGACATGCGTTTCACAATTTCTGGTCAGTAAAAACTGTTCCTAATGATCGTAAGAAACGCCTACATTGTAATCTTTTTGACTTAGTGTAATATTGAAAGGAGTTAATGGAATTTTACCCTGTTAAAATTGGAGTGCAAGAGTTCACACAGGCATATTTAAACATGCCTATTCATTTAAACCCTATAAACCGTCCTGCTGCTCCCTCACATTAATTACGCATCTTGCGCTTTGCTTCAGCTCATTCTGTGAAAATATAATATGGCTCATCAGCAATTCTATTTATTGTTGGTTACTAAGAGTTAGGAACCAAATTAAAATAGTTGAAACAAATTAAAGGAATATAGGACAGTGTTTGAGATTTCTCTGTCTCTTTGGACTATTTCTTCCCTATCACACTTCTCTGAGCAGACTATGCACTATTTAAGTATTCTTAAATGTCTGTTGACAAGGGAGGGGGTTACCACCCTCCCCTTGCCATTCTCCGGTGATGAACAGAGCGCCCAAACCCAGTCTGGTGGGATCTTGTGAGGAACATATTGTTCTTAGCTCTGTAGTTTATAATACTGTGCCTAGAGATATGAATCATATCCCATTATAATTCTAAAATATCCTTCCTTCCTTCCTTCCTTCCTTCCTTCCTTCCTTCCTTCCTTCCTTCCTTCCTTCCTTCCTTCCTTCCTTCCTTCCTTATCAATACTTTGAGTGCCTTCTATCTCCTAAAGCAGCAACTGAAATTTATTCAGTCTTCTAAAATGACTTGGGGAGGAAAAGGAATCCATAACTTAGGGGTTGCTTTTTCACACAAAAGATTCTAAATTAATTATGAGGAACCTTCAGGAAGGACTGGAGAAGTCCAGTGGGCAATGTGCAACCCTTCACATATTGCTAAACTAGCATTCATATCAGCTCAAGGTACTGTGGCCAAGAGCAGTAGTTCAGCAACATCTGGAGGGCTACACATTGCCCACCTGGTCTAAACTGATCTAGAAATTTGAGCTCTTCATGATCTCATTATGGCCAGTTGCTGTAACTGCATCTCTACACAAGAATTAAGAAGAAACAACAGGATATGCAGGAACCCAGCTCAGAAATACAGCTTCAGGTTTAATCTTCACCATTTTCCAAAAAGTTTAAGAAAACTTTTGTGGAAACCCTGTAGCTCTGCTACCAACTAGCTTGACAATACTGGGCTAGGTAGACACCAGCATTTTTATTCTTCGCAACACTTATTTACAACTGACCCGCTAACATCTGAATTAATTTGTGTTGCATTTATTCCAGATAGTGGTATGTCCATTTCAATTACAAGAAATAATTGAAATATGACTATTTTATTCTAGATGATTTTCTCACAAGCAGTAGATACCTGACGTGAGCCATTTTGTTAGTTTAAAAAAAGAAAGACATGAAAATAAACACTTCCAACTGAAAATGTGAGAACCAGGAGGACAGAAAGAAGAAAAAGCATAAAAGTTGAAGAGATTTGTCCCTGTCAGGGTTGTTTTTCTGATTGGAGATGTTATATTCATCCAGCACCCCAATGCTAAGTATGTACATTTAGGCACATTTCAGTAAAGTCAGTCTTGTGTCTCTCCAATATTCTGCTTTCTAATGCTTTGTCCTTGCACAAAAAGTCCTGGATTTCAATCCATATTTGAATGTACCCAGAAAGTAAGACTGGGGGGAGGGGGGGGTCTGTTAATTTTGCCTTTGAAGTCACCCATTTCCCCATTTCCTACTTCCCATTTTGTCTGATGAGCAAGCTATATATCTAATTCAGCCATCTAGATGTGGAAAGGTCCACCAGCTTCCATTTCCTTCTAGCATCTTAATAGTTTCAGCAAACTTAGTGCATTCTGACAACTGGAAACAAGATAACTAGGGGGAGCTGAGGCAGCGGAAAGGGCTGTGGCTGAGAAGGGAGTGGGAAAGGCTGCTGGATTTAAATAATTTTCAGAAATAAATTGTTACTTTGCCAAAATCTCCCTAAGAATCTGTATAGCCACTAAGAAGTAATGCATTTGGCATTTCTTACTGCCCTCTTATTCAGCACAGTGGGAGGTAAATACGTTGCTTGAACTTGAAAGCATCCAGGTGTGATAGTTTTAGCACTCAGAAGAATCCAGCAATATAAATATAATTGCCCATTCTCACCTTGCAGCAAATCGCTTTGGGATGCTGCCCTGAAACCACATATGACTGCAGTGAGAAAATGATAGGGAAGGAGATGTCACAGCAACTGGAGCAGAAAAAGGATTTTCTTCCCCCCAGTTGCCTCCAAGCTAGGAAAGGACCAGTGATGAAGCATATGCAGAAAAAGCTCACATAGTCACAGCATCACCTTCTGTTAAAGAAGGAACAGGTGCCCAAGGACCACATGGAGGAGCTTTCAATCGTGCTGCATCACTTGGTGGCAAAACTGACAGTGCAATTTTTTAAAATGGTGAGTGGAAAAGGTTCTCCCTGGATTTGTAGAAAAGCTTTGGCCAACTGTGGGGAGATTTTACTGGGCTCAGAGATCAAGTGGCCCAACTGCAAGACAGCTTCATTTCTTCAGCTTTTATCCCAGGCTCCCACTGAGGACACAGTACTTTCATACCCTTTGCCTGAACAAGCTTGCTGTTCTATTTCTTTATTTCTAAACCCATTATCCCTCCTCCCTCTTAACACTACAAAAATCCCTTCAGCCCCTTATTTAATCATTTTTCAATCATCATTTCACTTTTTTCCCATTTTTAACAAAAAATCCATAAAAAGGTTTCCGCTCTTTTATAAAAGTACTTGTTGTTTTATCTCTGACCAAATGGGTCAGTTTTGCCATTTCTGTCACCTTCATAAGCCATTCCTCCATTGTGGGAATTTGAGTATTCCTTCATCGCTGTGCATATAATAATCTTGCTGCAGTCACCATATATAAAATCAGTCTTCCATGAGTCTTTTCTAATTGGCTATCCATGAGTCCAAATTAAAAAAAAGAAATTCTGGCTTTTTTTCAATGTTAATCTTTAAAATTATTTGTATCATTGTATGTATTTGTACCCAGATTCTTTTAGCTTTTTCACAAGTCTACCATGCATGGTAAGGTGTCCCTTCCTGTTTTTCACATTTCCAACATTGATTTGAAGTACCTTTATACATCTTTGATAATTTCTCTGGAATCATGCACCAATGGTACATCAGTTTATAAAAATTTTCTCTTAAATTATAACACAATGTGAATTTCATCCCATTTAACCACATTCTCTCCCATTTGGTCATCTGTATATTATAACCAAAATTCCTGGCCCATTTTATCATGCAATCCTTAACCTGTTCCTCTTCCGTTTCAAATCTTAGCAAAAGTTTATACATTTTTGCAATCACGTGTTCATCATTTGTACATAATTCAGTTTCAAATTCCATCTTAAGTTGTTCAGTTCCAGTTACCTTTTTGTCTATATTAAATCTTTCTCTTAATTGTGCACATGAAAATCATTGAAAATTAAATCCCTCTGTAGTCAGTTGTTCTCTTGACTTCATCTTAAGTTCTTCATCTTCCTGTACTGACAAAACTTGATATGTTAACAACTTGCTGTTTTATTTCAATGTCAAGGAAAAAGAAAATTGGTAAGAAGGTGTAACAATATCAATTTTCTTCCAAGCTGGTAGAAACAATGGTGCGTGCTGTCTATCATACATGTTTTACAAATCTCTCTGTTTTTATCAGTTCCTAGCCCAATGTAGGTTAAGAAAATGAACTTAGATCTGCTGTCTGGCATCTGACACTACAAATTGTATAGACCTGTGGCATTCTCTAACTTGATGCCTCTCAGTGATTGTTTCAGTGGAACAATCTTGAGGCAAATGATGTTGAGGTTGACTCTATACTTAGAGTTTTGAGAAAAGCTTCTAAATTGTAAGACTGTCTTCTGGCTGTGAGTCCTATTGAGTGTATATAATGTATCCCTATTGCACAAATGATTTCCTGTGAAGGGGATCAGATCAGATTTTATTATCTTCCCTTCGCTTTGTAACTCAGAACTATTTTGTGTTCTTCCATTCACCGGAAACACTTCAGGGGTGTCGGGGGGGGGCAGTAAAAAGAGGAGGGAATTAGATAAAAAGGTGCAGGGCTTCAACTATGTTGCAGTGGCATCCATTTTGACTTTTCTGATGCTCTGCAGATACCCCGATGTTACAATATCAGCATGAGCACAAGATTTTTATACTTCTTTGATACCAGGTTCGTCTTGTCCATATTTGTATTAGTAGCAGTAATTTTATTTTTCTTGTACCTATGTAGGTGCAGTACAAAATAATCAAATACAATATCTTAATTAATACAACAATTCACTACAATCCAATTCAAGATCATAATGAAAATGTACAGCCTCGTAACCTGAATGGCTGGTATCTTTTAAAACAGTCATTATTGGGAATGGGTTTACATTTTGGAAAAGAAGGAATTGAAAACTGGTTTGGTTTGCTCGAAGGTCTTGAAGCAAGCCAAGCCTATCCCACTTGTCATTATCCAAGGCTTTCTTCTTCTACAGCTCGCTTGCCTAAACAAACAATGAAAAGTACCATACATGGAACTTGGCTAGGTGTCACTGGACTTGAAATGTGCCGCTGATGAGGTGTGGTTATATATTCAATTGAATATATAGAAATTTCATATCCTGAAATTCCATTCCCTGCTTTCATCACCTTGTTTTGATGATGTTGATAGTGACAGCATTCAGATATAATTAAACTAGATATGTGCATTACTGGGTTAATAGGTTGCAGTGGCTCCAAAGGAGCTATTACAGAGAGTCCGATATTACAAAATACATAATTGTGGGCTTGTTAAAGCAGACATTTACTGTGCTCAGTAGTCCATGCAGGCTCCATACAGTCTGCCCTGCAAAAAAAAAAAAATTAAAATTAAATAATAATCTTTAATATAGAATTGATCAGCAATTAAAACGCATTGGGATGCTGATAATGAAATGTATCATAAAAAGCTGTTTGCAACAAACTGTCTGTGTGGTTATCAAAGTGGCTGAAGGTTTTAAAAACTTGGCTTTTGGTTCATGTTCACTTTCATTTAAAATACTCCTTTGATGAATACCCTTTAATTTGCAATAACGTATATTATACTCAAGCTGAAGATATAACATAACCAAAATGGGTCTTTAGATAGTAGGTTTACTGAGATAAGGTGGAGATAGGGCTTGACCAGGGAATTGCCACAGGTCCTAACTTCATTGTGGTTGTGCTCTTTGTCTGCCAGGGTCAGGAAACCTAAGCCCTTTCTTTAACTCTTGTGTTACTCATCTGATTGTAAACAGTTTCTAAAGGACTGAGCAGAGGACCTTTATTTGTTATCTTGTTTCCCTCCTGGACTCCAATCAGACCAATCTTTCTGATTCGTTTCATTAGTTAGTTGGGTTTATGCTCTGACCTTTCCAAAGAGTCTGGGAAGTAAGACAGTGTGTGTTTAACACAAAATTCCAGTTCTCAGTGGTTAAAGGTCATCTTGCTTAGTTTCAGTTCTATCCAGAAGCCAGGTAAATAAAACTGAAATGAATCAGGTTGGAAAAAATGGGCTTAACTGCTTACAAAAAGCATGTAGACTTGGTCTTGGCTGCATAGCCAAGAGAGTTTGTGATGAGTGATGGACGGTGTGTCTTGCATGGCTCAATCAGGACATCTCTAGTGTTTTCAGAAGTCCAGTAGCATAGCTGGAAAAGACACTTATTTTAAAGAGATAGCCTTCTTCTAGATGGACTTATAGTCTGACATGGCAGGTAGGTCAAATGTTCAGATTTGAGGAGCAGTCACACAGCTGTTGTATAATAATTGTATACTAATTTTATAATAACAGTAGTTACCTAAGGTACTGAAACTAGTATTGCCTACTTGGCCCTTTCCTGACCCTGCAAAGGCCAACATTCATTTAGCCATGTTGCTTGTTCTAAGTATGTACAGGAGGGTTGCTCACTTATCTCTTGCCCATGTGCTTGTTCCTCTAATTGTTCCATTCTCTGCATTAACATTAATTAGTAAATTCATCTTTTGGGCTCTCATGTGTAGGACAGATTCATTCAGGGTTGGGTGGGTAGGGAATTTAATTAATTGGCGAATAGAAATCTCATTAGGTATCCTTGCTTTTCACTCCCCTTCTCTTTTTTAATATGTATTTTCCACTCTGTGTAGTTTTATTAAAACACATTAGTGTTCATTTGAATGATTTTTTTCCCAGGTCATTCAGCCACATGTATTGCTTTACAACCCAAATTCTTCATAAATCAAGGGTCCCTTTAAACCCAAGAGAGGAACATGTTGCATAAAGATACGCACCAAATTAGTACAACCAGTAATATCAGTCTACTAACATCACACATGTAATGCAGCACGGCAACATTCTGAGCCTGTCCCCACCAGAAGAGAAGTTAAACAAAGCTTCACTATTGTCCCCTTATTATTCTATTGTTGTTGTTATTATTATTACTACTACTACGACTACTACTATATACACTACTATATACACAACAACATGAAATCACAGCTGCCCATTCTTTAGCTGGTGCTGGCTCTCATTTGCATCATGTTCTTCCCAAGAACCTAGGATATTGGCATAGTATACAGGTGAAACTCGAAAAATTAGAATATCGTGCAAATGTTCATTTATGTCAGTATGGCAACTCAAAAGGTGAAACCAATATATGAGATAGACGCATTACATGCAAAGTGAGATATGTCAAGGCTTACTTTGGTATAATTCTGATGATTATGGCGTACAGCTTATGAAAACCCCAAATTCACAATCTCAGAAAATTAGAATAGTGTGAAAAGGTTCAATATTCTAGGCTCAAAGTGTCCCACTCTAATCAGCTAATGAATCCATAACACCTGCAAAGGGTTCCTGAGCCTTTCAAGGGTCTCTCAGGCTGGTTCAGTAGGAATCACAAGCATGGGAAAGACTGCTGACCTGACAGTTGTGCAGAACACCATCATTGACACCCTCCATAAGGAGGGAAAGCCCCAAAAGGTAATTGCAAAAGAAGTTGGATGTTCCCAAAGTGCTGTATCAAAGCACATCAATAGAAGGTTATGTGGAAGGGAAAAGTGTGGTAGAAAAAGGTGCAGAAGCAGCAGGGATGACTGCAGCCTGGAGAGGATTGTCAGGAAAAGGCCATTCAAAAGTGTTGGGGACTTTCACAAGAAGTGGACTGAGGCTGGAGTTAGTGCATCAAGAGCCACCACACACAGACGGATCCTGGACATGGGCTTCAAATGTCGTATTCCTCTTGTCAAGCCGCTCCTGAACAACAAACAACGTCAGAAGCGTCTTACCTGGGCTACAGAAAAAAAGAACTGGTCTGTTGCCCAGTAGTCCAAAGTCCTCTTTTCTGATGAGAGCAACTTTTGCATCTCATTTGGGAACCAAGGACCCAGAGTCTGGAGGAAGAATGGAGAGGCACACAATGTACGATGCTTGAAGTCCAGTGTGAAGTTTCCACAGTCTGTGTTGATTTGGGGAGCCCTGTCATCTACTGGTGTTGGTCCACTGTGCTTCATTAAGTCCAGGGTCAACGCAGCCGTCTACCAGGAGATTTTGGAGCACTTCATGCTTCCTTCCACAGACGAGCTTTATGGGGATGCTGACTTCATTTTCCAGCAGCACTTGGCACCTGCCCACACTGCCAAAAGTACCAAAACCTGGTTCAATGACCATGGGATTACTGTGCTTGATTGGCCAGCAAACTCGCCTGACCTGAACCCCATAGAGAATCTATGGGGCATTGCCAAGAGAAAGATGAGGGACATGAGACCGAACAATGCAGCGGAGCTGAAGGCCGCTATTGAAGCATCCTGGTCTTCCATAACACCTCAGCAGTGCCACAGGCTGATAGCATCCATGCCATGCGCCATTGCGGCAGTCATTGCTGCAAAAGGGGCCCAAACCAAGTACTGAGTACATATGCATGCTTATACTTTGCAGAGGTCTGGTATTGTTCTATTTCCAATCCTTGTGTTATTGATGTCATGTAATATTCTAATTTTCTGAGATTGTAAATTTGGGGTTTTCATAAGCTGTACCCCATAATCATCACAATTATACCAAAGTAAGGCTTGTCATATCTCGCTTTGCATGTAATGCGTCTATCTCATATATTGGTTTCACCTTTTGAGTTGCCATACTGACATAAATGAACATTTGCACGATATTCTAATTTTTCGAGTTTCACCTGTATGTGTGGATCCAAGCAATGTGGCCTTTTGTAATTGACAGATGGAAATTTTGTCAAATTTTGTCAGGTTTTCCAAGTGCCGTCCAAGGTTTTTTGGTATGACACCCAGTGTGTGATAATGTCAGGCCCAGCCCAAGAACAACGGTGAAACAGTCCAGTTGAGTCCTGTTCCTTTATTTGCTTACACCATATAGACAGAATCTTGCCAAACTAAATCTGTACCATTGCAACTGTTGGATATACCCTGGGAGATTCTGGGGAGTGGCTATCCTGAACCTCTTATGCTTTCCGCACTCCACCTCCAAACTGTGGTGTCTTTTGCCTCCTTTCCCTTCCTGGAATGCACCCACCCCTTCCTAATAGCCTTGCTCTCTGCTGCAATCCACCACAGATAACCACTGGGGCCAGCACTCCCGGTTTATGCCATGATCTTTCAACTTCAGTTTTCAGAACTTGATACTTTGTGATCTTCTCTAATTCTCTTCTATTCTACTATCCCCTCATATTGCCACATCAATTATCCACACTTTCTTCTTTTCAACCACAGTTAAATCTGGTGTGTTATGAACCAAAACTTTATCAGTTTGTGTTGATGAAGGTTCTCAGCCATCCAGGTGGAATTATCTGGAGGTTGAGTCATGGCAACTGGACTTCTTTTGGTTTGATACTTGTCCAAGCAGCTTCTTCCACCAACCAACTTTCTAGACTGACAAAGCTGCTTGGACAAGCAGTGAAATATATCAAACCAAAAGAAAAGAAGTCCAGTTGCCATGACTCAACCTCCAGATTTATCAGTTTGTATTCAGAAATCCCACAGTATTTTAACCTACTTATTTTCAACTACTTTTTCAACTATTTGCTCCCACCAATTTTTCATTACTAGTAGATCATAGAATCACAGAATCACAGAATCATAAGGTTTGAAGGGACCTTGGTGGTCTTCTAGTCCAGCCCAAAGCAGGAGTTCTCATACCATCTCAGACGAATGGTTGTCCAATCTTTTCTTGAGAACCGCCAGCGATCGAGCACCCACAACTATTAGTCCACTGCTTAATAGTTCTCACTGACAGGAAATTCTTCCTTATTTCCAGGTTGGATCTCCCTCTGATGAGCTTCCACCCATTGCTTCTTGTCCTACCCTCAGGTACTATGAGAATAAATCGACACCCTCTTCCCTGTGGCAGCCCTTCAAGTATTAGAAGACTGCTATCATGTGTCCCCTCAGTCTTCTCTTCGTTAAACTAAACATACCTAGTTCCTTTAGCTGTTCTTCACAGGATTTAGCCTCTAAATCCCTTATCATCTTTGTTGCTCTTCTCTGCACTCTTTCTAGGGTCTCAGCATCTTTTTTGTATCCTGGTGACCAGAACTGAATACAGTATTCCAGATGTGGCTGTCCCTTGATCTTGATACTGTCCCTCTGTTGATGCAGCCCAGGACTGTGTTGGCTTTCTTGGCAGCTGCAGCACAATGCTGACTCATACTTAAGAGGTGGTCCACCAGGACACCTAGTTCCCTCTCATAACCACTACTGTTGAGCCAGGTGCTGCCTATCCTGTACCTGTGCATCTGGTGATAATCAGATGACAATTTTTACAGATGTTCCAGTGAATCATTTTGACAACTGTGTTATGTTGTTGCTTATCGTCGGTTTGTGCATCTTCGATCCTCCTGGCCATGGCTGCCACCTGTTCTTCTTAACAGGAGCCATGAGTCCAGAAGGATCCCAAACTGTGCACAGGTTCTGTTTGGAATAGTGCAACTCCATCCAGAATCAGAGGGCTCCAACACCCAAAGCCACTCAGACTTGCCCTGGTTGAGCTGAAGCCTGTTGTTCTCCATCCAGCCCCCCACAGCCTCTAGACACTGAGACAGGACCTCCACAGCAGCACTTAATTGGCCCAGGTTGGACAACCATTTGTTTGGGATGGTATGAGGATCCCTGCCCTGGGCAGATAGCTGTACTAGAAGATCCCCAAATTCCCTTCCAACCCAATCATTCTATAATGCTATGATTCTACAATATGATCTCATCCATAATCCTTTAGGCTAGATAAGATCTCTTGTAATGTCATCTGGTCATGCAGGGATGGGGCACTAGAAACTCTTGTTCATGTTCTTCTGCTCTGCTGCCTCTACACAGGTACTCACAGAACTTTGTCAACCCCTTTGTGGCCAAAAAATTCCAAATGCTGCAGATGGTACCTATGTAAATTAATCATTTGAAGTGAAGTATTCAAAAATTACTTGGCAAACAGCAGAATTCTGTCTAAGAGCATGCCAAATAGAGAGATCCCTCAAGGAGCACCACACTTAGATAAGTTTCTGAGGAGGAGGAGGAGGAGGAGGAGGAGGAGGAGGAGGAGGAGGAGGAGGAGGAGGAGGAGGAGGAGGATATTTTATATTATGTTACTGAACTCATGGAAGCCAATTAGCAGCACTGTCTTGGAATCTTAATAAAGAATTTGAAAGAGTATCTTATCAATCAATAGGTCTTAATCTTAAATATTTTAGTCTTTCAATTTTTATAATTTCAGTAGTATATTCAAAAGGAGATATATTAAAATTGTATTTTAATCCTTAAGTATTAAAATATTAAGTATTGTATTAACTTAGGCATTTCATAATACTCTATCAAATTAGATTACCAACTTTTGGCATCCTTTAACAACACACAGGTATTTTAGTTTCTATTCTCATGTATGAGTTTTCTTCCTGTTGTCTCACTAAAACTGTTTACACTCATGTCATAGAAACTTTTGTATTCTTATTTGAAATTTATAATTTCAAAAACTATATGTTGTATTGGTCAGTGACCAAAAGAAAGGCTATTCACATTAAAAAATAATGCTAATTTTAAAAATGGAATCCAAAGTCAGGCTTTATCCTTCACTATCCTTTTGCTATTACTTTTGTGAGCCCCATTTCCCCATCCAAAGCTGGATGAACAGCAATTCAGCTTGCAGTAAAGCTGCCAGTTGTTGGATATATATATATAAAAGCCTAATATTTATAGCTTAAGAACAAAAGGTATCAGTGTGTGTGAATTCAATTCAGTAAGGCTAATCTCAAATGCAATTAATGTTCACATTCTTTATGGGTCCCTGTGGTGGTGTGTTTGCCCAAGGAATTTATTTGAAGTGATACATTTAATTAAACTTATTGAAACCCTTGGGCAATGATATAGGGTCCATACATTGCATATACAAATAGTCCTCATTTAGTGAGTACCTCATTTAGCCATTGTTCACAGTTACAACAGTGATGAAAAAGTAATTTTATGACCAGTCCTTGCATTCATGACCTTCACAGGTCTGTAAAGGAAAGGAAAGCTGAAGCAAGATCATAAGCACAGTTGTGGTTTTACTTAGCAGCCGCTTTGCTTAACAACCAAGTTGCTGGTCCCAACTGTGGTTGCTAAACAAGGACTGCCTGTACATGGATGGTGGATAAAAAAGTGGCATGTTAACATATTCTGCTTTCAAATCCATAGAAGCCTTTTTTTTGTCTGAGACAAAAACTGAAGGCTGACCATCACCTACATTAACATTGCAGATGAAAGTTTGTGTGTATAATATTCTTTATGTATCCATCTGTTCATTTTCATACTCTGATACATTTTGCCATTCACTCAGCAACTGCTTATTTACTCTAGTCATATGACTTTCTCACAGCCAGAATTCTAGTACCTAACTTTCAGTACTACTCTTTCAGACACACTCCGTTATTTCAGCCTAGCATCATGTGAATAGATTCTCCTTTGTTTTAAAAACAAGGAAACATTTACACCAAGTCAGACCCATACTGTCTAATTATTTCTAAAACTCTAATGGAACATTCATAAATATTCCGTGATGCCACCGTAGCAGTACTCATGCCAGCCACCTATAGCCTGGATTCCTGCAACCAGTAGCTGTGAAGTGTTAAGATTGCAGCCTTATTTGCCTCTTTTCCTTTTTTAAGTCAAGTCAAACTGATTTAGGGAATAAATTAACAAAACATCAGTACGATGAATACATAGTACACACCCTGCTTTCATCCTACCTCTCAACTCAGCTGAAACAGGTCTAATTAAAACAAAAGTAAACTGATTCTATATTACCAGAACTTTCTGTGCATTTAAGCAGCAACATCCAAATGCAATCAAAAATCTTAGACAAGGACAGGATCTTAGAAGCCATCTAGTGTAACTCCTTGCATAGTGCAGGATCAAATAGCACATCTGTGGAAGATGACCCTCCAGCATCTATTCCGAACTTCTGAGAAAAGGAGAACTCACCACTCCTTAAGTCAACCTCTTCCTTGGGCTGATTGCTCAGAGGTTTTTCTTAATGTCTAACCTGATCCTCTTTCTTTGGTGTTTTAGCCCTTTGGTTCTTTCGGGCAATAGATAATGTCCACTACTTCTGTGTGACAGCCCTTCAGATATTTGAAGACTGCTGCCATATCACCTCTCCAGACAGAGCAGTACAATGTCAAAGCAAGAGTTTTTGCCTCAGAATAATTCAGTTACAGAAGAAGCATAGGAGCTGTACAAACTTGGAGGGTTACAGACTGGGGTTACAGGGCAGAGAACGATCTGGTGACCTCAGCGATTCCCCTTCATTTCTTTAGAAGGTTTCTTTATATCCTAGCCTGGATTTTTCATGAGAGCATTTTCCAACTTTTCTTAAATCTCCCAATAGTTGGTTTTTACAAGGAAGAAAAATAAAGAAGAGTGACAAAGGAGAAAATAACGAATGAGGATTTATGTGCTAGTTGCAACCCAGCATGGATCCATTCTTCTTTCTCCATGTAGGTGTGCCAGTACTTCATCAATCCCAAATGCTGCACTGACAGAAGGGTTATAAGGTATCCCGCAGCACCATTAGTTATACTGTCTCCTCATCATGCAGGCATGTCGAAGACGAGAAGGAAAGATGACATTTTGAAGTCCCCACAGACAAGCTGAAATGAATCCAGAAGATGTGGCTTCTTTGCTCTCTCATGTCTGTACAACAGAACTGTTGTTTTAAATTAACACAAAGATCTATGGTTGGCTTCATTGAGAGAGTTTTTGAGAAATTTCACTGCTAATTCATTTTAAACACAATATTTCCTTCCTTCCACCCAAAGATTAGCATGGTTAGTAACATAAAAGAAGTGTAAAACTGGGCCCCATTCCCCTCTTTTGTTATCACTTGACAGTTTCTCTCACTTGCATATAGATGCTCTCATAGGATAGGGTACGAGAGAGAGGTTGGTGGGGCAAAGGAATTAGGAGAAAAGTTATGTATCTTTAAACATACCTACATGCATACTGCTTTCTTTTAACTTGTTTAGGGCTTGTCCACTTTGCAGCAAGGAAAAAGAAACAGGTGAACCCAAGTCCTGAATTAGTCATAAGATTGCCAAGGAAGATCAGAGAGGAAACCATGGCTAGTTGTCATTCTTGAGCATAGCCATAGTAAGGTCATAGCAAAGGTCACTTCTTGGCAGTGCTAAAAATGCAGCAAACATCTTGTTGAGACTGTTGTGTCCAAAATTACATACTGCTCTTTAGGAAAAAAAATCACTTAATAAAAAACAGGGAAAATAACAATTTTGTACAAGAATGTATAACATTTTTATAGAATTGCGTGTCGTGTCAGCATGCAGCAACCCAACAACTGGAATAAAGCAAAACATGAGATGCTTCACTGGGGTGTGTGGCAAGTATGTCATGTGAATTCTCAAACCCATTTTGGAGGCTGTTAGGTACAAGGCTGTATGGTGTAAGGCCACACTTTAGTAACCTAAATGGGGTTAGATTTTGCCCCCAACAGCCCTGAGTTTGTTGGGGATTAAATAAGTCCACGGTCCACTAACTCCTGTATTGGGTGAACGACTTAGCATAGAGTTAATTGATTCTCACTATTCCTGAGGTTGAGATGATGTTCTAGAGAAGATGCATGAAAAATAGGATGGAAAAGAAAGAGAAAGGGGGCAGGCAAGTTCCCCCGAGTGTATCCACAGTGGTACAACTCCAATCAAGCCCCACTTGACTGAGGTCCCCATGATTTTTCCCCCTTCTGAAGTGGAAACAAAATAATAAAAAGCTAGAAGGTGGGTAAGCAGCAAGGGACAGGGACATGATTGGGTCACTCACATCACTGAATGCAGCCACAGTATAGCAGGTATGAACAAGTATGAACAAAATCTATTTTTTTATTATTCTTTTTCCATTTTTTAAAAAAGTCATAGTGCTGATATCTTTCTGTCCCAGTGCTATTGGCATTTTCTGCACCTCACTGCTCGCTTATTTAGGCATAGTTCATTTGGGAGGCAGGGCACTGATGGAACTCTCATTTGGTCCTCACAAACTTGAAGCCGGTCAGAAGGGTCCACAGGGTATGGTCAAAGTCAAGATGGTGACTGTGACAGTGTGATCAAAGCTCCACCTGTTTTTATGTGGATTGCATACCATCTTGACTTTTTTGACCATATGCATGGGCACCCCTGGAACCAGTTATGAAAATCAAGATTTCATTGAAAGTTCTGAGGCCTTCTGAGGAAGGCATGGCAAACTGAAGACATCTCTGTGAAAGTGGAGCCAATGACCGTGGCAAAGACCAAAGAACTGGTGACTAGACCAGTCCTTCAGAACCTCACTGGACAAGGAGTGGACAGGAAATTGCCCACATGTGCTCCAGATGGCTGCTCATCACTAGGAGATTGCAGGATAGCGATCTTCATGGGTTTGAGCACCAAGAGATGGAGGGCTTTCACTAGGTGCATCCATCAAGCCAATAAAAGGAGCACATTTCACTCTGATTTCAGTGGCTGTTGCTTTTTTTTAATGAAGGATTGGAATGAAACAGCTCTTTTTGCCTTTAAGCTGTTTGCAGAAATATGTGTCAACAGGTAGATGTGGAAGTGATTAAATTAATTTTCATTTAAATATTAAGTATAATTTTGTATTTGATCTTTTACTTTACAACAGCTGCCATGAGTGTTGCTGCAGTGAAAAGGCAGGATATAAGATAAACTGTGTGTAAACACATATAAACACTTAGCCACATATACATACATCTTTCTTTAAAAAAAGATCACCCTATTGCAGCTGATGCTAAATTCCTAGAACTATTCCTGTCAATTTATTCAAAGGTAGCCTTTTGACTAACCCCAAAATTTAAACTGAAGGAGCAAAATTTAGACTGTAAAAACTGAGTCTGACATTCAGCATGTTCAGGAGAATGGAATTATTCAGACAAGCACAGTCTTGAATCCTACATTGTCACCTAAAGTGTATTTCTGAAAGAAAGCTTAATTAAACTCTATTGCAAGGTGTTCATGGCAGAAGGGGAGACCAGTGTGAGAAAAAGCCTGGACAGGCTTTTCCACTTATCCTCTGCTATAGCCAGAGAACTGTCCTATTTAATTTCAGACTTAGAAACATGTCTCGTTTTGAGCTGATCAACAGGGCAGCAATAATTAATACCTTTTGAAACAGAATCATTGCTCTAGGAATAACACATTCCATTGTCACTCATATTCTTATGCCACACAGATGGTTTGATACCAGCACCAATCTTTTCTGTTTTCCCTTTCTGTGTGAATTGTGTGTCTGTAGCTTGCTGTTTCCATTAATAGTAATGGAAAATGTTTGTATAAATCATCTTGTGCACCCCATGAAAAAAACAGACTCTCTAGTCTACTCTTGTATGGAACAATATGCAATGTTATCATCAAGGCATGAAGGGAAGCTATCAAATATTAACTACAGATTGATTTAGCTTGCTCAGATTTTTTCCCCCTGATATTGCACATGAATGATTTATTTTGCAGAGGAGGAGACAATGTCTTAAATTATCAAGAAGATGTTAAAGGAACACTTAAGGACAGAGATGGAATTGTATCAAAACTGGCCTTTGCTAACCCATTTTATCCATCCATCTAAATGACAAACTTTCATTTAGATCTCTAAAACAGACCTCAGAAAACTTTGTGTGCTGAAAGTAACTGATTTAACATGGCACAGAATTGTTCAAAAAACATCCTAGTATATAATATTTAATTTATTTACTTTTGTTCCACGTTATTCTTTTCAAAGTGTTATACCTGACATCTGCTTTCTGAAAGAGAATCCCTGTGTTTCTAAAACTTCATGCTCCTTCCCCATTTCTATCTCACAGCCAGATGGGACTTTAACAGCGTGACAAGCATCCAGGTCTGGCATCTTTTTAGCATCCATCCCAGGTAAATGGTGGAGAGAGCTCTCACTGGGGCCAGGCCATACGGCACTGGCAGCAAAGTAGAGCCTATAATGGATATTAGGCCGTCAACACATATGGAAAAACCCTTATCATTGAAGCCAATGAAACTGAGTGCCATACATAAAATAGTTAGTCTAGGAATGTTATTTTAAAGTAATATTTGCAGACACTCTTCCTTACTGCCTGGAGCATTCCCCATAGAATTTGGGAGATTTTCTCATGTGATCATATCTTGGGGTACCTGGCACCACATAGTAAACTTTTCATATAGAGTAACTTGTCACTGAAATGAATAGGGGTATTTTCTACAAGCCATCATTACGAAACACCCAGCACGGTTAGAGAAATGAAGTATCTTTTTTCCTAAATCAGTATTTCAGGCACTCTCCAAGCTGGGTAATCTAAAATGAAAAGGTTTCAGCTCTTTTTTAAAAAAGTGATAACCAAAATGCACCTGATGCTCAAATGCAGGGTTGTCGGCAGTGGTTGGAAGTGGTTGGAAGTGGTTAGAAGTGGTTAGAAAAAGTCAAGATGGCCGCTGCAACCATGTGATCAGACCCCACCCCTTTTTCCCATGCATCATGACCCACATAAAAAGGGGCGAGGCTTTGATCACATGGTTGTGTCCACCCTCTTGACTCTTTGGATCCCCCTGCATACATCCCTGCTCACATGGATGGAAGACTCAAGTGCCCCTGGGAACCAGTGGAACATTATCAAGTACCATCATTTCCCAGAGACATCTGGGGATTCAATGCACCTGGCAGTGCAGCCAAGCTGCCAATGCACATTTGATTAAGAAGAAGAGAAAAGTGAGCAGGAGACGGAAGAGGAAAGTGCAAAGAACGTCATGTGACGAACTTATGGTTGCAAAGAGAACAAATCCAAAAAAAGCTTGTGTTCATAGATTTATAATAAATCATGCAGACAATCTTACATGTTCATATCAAGAGGTGTCAAGCAGGGGGGCACACAAAAAAGGCAGCATCACACCATTGCAACAGAAGCTCCACCCCTTCGGTAAGTGTTGCACCAATGTATGAAAAGGGCACAGCTTGTGTCTTGACAGAACTGTCTGGTCCGGCAGATGCCTTTTGCCCACAAAATGCAATAATTTTGTTTACGTTTAAGTCAATTTACCTTCAGAAAAGGAAAACATGGAAAATTAAACATACATAGCAGTATTAGCATATCCCCAACTACAGAATGCTTGTTCAGATAAAGGCAGAGAAGCTCTTCAAATCATTTTATAACCTACAGAGAGTGGTTCTCCTTCCATCCTTGAGGTGTCAAACAAGAATCAGAGGAACATGCAATATCCATGTAGGACACATGCCAGTAGGATGTAATTCAAAAGAATATGAACTCCTGCAAAAAAAACAATGAATAAAATTAATATGTGAGATAACTTGTGTCTATCTTCTGGGGATAACAGTGCCACTGCCAATTTTTCCCAGTTAAGCAGGTTAAAGTAATTTAGAAATATAAAACTCCCAAAGGCCAATCAGTTATCTTTGAAGTCCAAGAAGGAAAACTACCAGAATCGTATCAAGAGTCAAATATAATGTTAGTTATCATGTATAACTTAATCACACTGAGAGCTAAAAACCATTCCATCAGGCAAAAACACTGTAGTGACCACAGAAATTGAGATTAAAATATTAGTGAAAATGTCATAAATTGTATTGAAATAATTTATTTTTAAATTTTTTGTGCCTTCAAGTCAATTTTGACTCTTGGTGATATGCCTGGACAAGTCCCTGCAGTTTTCTTGGCAACATTTTGGAAAATCGCTTGTCCTTCCTTCTTCCTAGGGCTGAGAGTGACTTGCCAAAGTCACCCAACTGGCCTTGTCCCCAAGGCGGGACTAGAATTCAGAATCTTCTGGTTTCCAGCCCAGTGCCTTTAACCACTGCACCCAACTGGCTCCCATTACAATAATATTCCAGCAAGGATTTAAAAAGTCATAGAGTGACTTGGTCAGGTTCTCAGAGGACCTGATTCTGAATTTAGAGGGGTCACCACTTCTTTAAGTATATTAGGGCCCTGCACATTTCAAAAATTATTCAAGAGCGCTTTGGATATTAGGCAAGCACACCTCTCCACTCCCAGTTAAAGCAGCCATGTATTTTTCTGGATGTCATGTGAGCCTGAAAAAAGACACCACTACTTCGGATTTGAGACAGCTGCAACATCTTTTTTCAGCCTGAAAGAAGAGATGGCTGCTTAAATGATGATGTGCTGCTGATCTCATATTCATGTGAGGTCCAAAATACTTCCTCTGAACCAATTTTGAAGCATGCACAGCCCTACTATATATAATTCTGATCATACCAGAAATCTGTGAAAAGGCATTACAATACTGATAGTTTTATTTTTTAATTCCTTTTCTAAAGATCCCATTGTGGAATTTGTCTGTCACAGCAGCTGCACACCAAGTTGATATTGTCATTAAGTCATCTACCTTCTTTGCCTGTCGGTCACTCTGGGCTTAGACCTCCATCAGTTTGTACAATGAATAGTATTTGCCATTTAAGACTTACATGAATTAGATTAAAAGGAAAGGTACAGCTGAGTGCTATCTAGATACTGACTATTTGCTAAAACCTAAGGTTGCAAATAAATGTATGAAACTTGAAACTTGAAAAAATACCTAGAGGATCTAGATACTGACAACATCTTACCTTATATCTGTGGATAACTCTTCTGGTAGCTTCATATGAAGTCAAAAATTGTGAAGACATTTTTAAAAAAAGCCATGTAGAACAAGTGTACCATGCAGGAAAATAATTTTACAGTATTACCATCCAGAATTGGCCCTCCAAATAAGAGTGGAACTACATCCCAACTAAGATTGCCTATCCAGAAAGATGCATACTTGAGTTGAACAGTACCACTCACTGAATACCTTGCTCTGGAAAGAGAAGCTGGCAACTGCCTTCCAGATTTCATTTTCTGGAGCCAGATTAATTTTTTTTCAGAGTGTCTTTGATCTTTGATTACCATCTCTTTGAAAAAGGATGGTGGCACTCCATCTTCAAAGAGGAACTCATAGCCAGATGACTAAGAAAGTCTTCATTTATCTGATAAAAAGGAAGAGTCAAGCACAGAAATGGACAGATGAGTCCTTCAAGAGACTGAGAATGATAGTTATATTAATGGAGGAGCTAGATATTGAAACTGATGAACAAGTGGCTCATTAATTACTTGAAGTATAGGCAGGTGGTTTGAGGATCATGACTTCTGATTCTCAGAAATTGTTCAGATTTCCAAACTATCTCTATGCCTTCACAATCTGGTTCCACAGTAAAAGTATTTCTGGTTCATTTGCCTTATAATTTTTTTTTTTTTTTTTGCTTAGTCACTTAAAAAGAAAAAAGGGAAATATTTTTCCTTTAGGCAAATGTTTATTAGAGAGAAAATAAGATTTAAGAAAAGCCAACAACATGAATAATAAAAAATAATAAATAAAATACAGTAAGATTTCTGCAGAATCCTGTGTAGCTGTTCATTGGAACAGTGTTTTGACAACAGTCATAGATCTTCATAATCTTTTCTTCTCACTAACTACCAAAATATACATTTCCAGGGTGACATTATAAAATCTATGTATTATATATTATTCTGTTCCCAACAGAACTTCCACATTTTCTATATTTGTATATTTTTGTTTTTTTCCACTTGTAATAAAACAGTCAAACAACTTATAAAACCTCACATCTTTTCAAGAAGAGTTTCCTGGAATGTGCTTGGCACTTCTTCAGTTAAATAATTGCTTCTCCTTCTAGAAAGTGAGAATAATGTATGGAACAGACCTTTACACAGGTTGCCATAAACTGAGCAAAAATATGCAGGTTTTACTATCACAATCTTCAATGTCTGAACTAAAATACATTTGGGGAATTTCAGAATCCATCAATATCAGGACTAAACTATCTTTTGATAGATAGATTTCTATAAGAGAAGTTCATATTAAATATACCAGTTTCCTAGTCCCCTTCCCCTCCCCCCCACCTCCCACACACTCACCACAATAATTTATGGGAAGTGTGGAAGCCATTAACATCCCATACTGGTGCCAGCTAATATGGAATAGAGATGGAGGTTCAAGTTCACCCTCATCCATAGAAGCTCACTGGGTGATTTTGGGCCACTGACTCTCTCTCGTCCCATCTAACCTACCTGACAGTGCTGTTCTTGAGATAAAATGAAGAGAGATCCCAAATAAGCCTCCTTGAACTATAGAGAAAAGGCAGGACAGAAATCAAAGAAATCATTCCTCTTCCATGTACCTGACATTTACTGCTGTCTAGTTATTTATTGTTGTTTTATTCTGTTTCTTTATTTTATATTCATTGATACCTGTTGTGGCTTAGTTTTTATATAATTGTTTATATTTTATTACTCTACCATGGATATTTTATCATCAGTTCTTGATTGTTTACCAGCCATGAGTGACTGAGCATAGTAGACTAAAATGGAATAAATAAATAAATCCTATCAACCTTGTTGAGTTCATTGGAACTGAAACTTTAGCAAGTATGCTGAGGATGAAAGGAGTGGACTGAGCCAGCAAGGATCCCTCTATTGCTTCAGCAATGATAAATTGCTTTTTGGCAGCTCCCCAAAGGAAGGCTGCCCACCTTTTTCATCTGTATCTATAGGAGAGTCTTCTCTGGATGCTACTCCTAGGGCATCTGTGGGGAGTGGGCAAGGAAGGACAAAGGGCAAACATGCATGACAACATCACAATGCTTGTTTCATCATCCTGATCCAAACCTCCAGATTCTACAGATGCCTCCAGGTATATTGTTCTCAGTACTGAGTCTCCAAAAAGAAATTGTAGAGCTGGAAAGGGAATAGAACAGGGTCAGAAAAATTTTGAAAAGGTTGGAGTATCTTCCCTATGAGAAGAGATTACAATTTGAAGCTTTTTAGTCTAGAAAAGCAAGCTTGGAGAACATGGTGAAAATTCTATAAGGTGTGGAATAAATGGGTAGGCATTCTTTTCCTTCTCTGTCCAAGGAGGTTTGGGAGAGTCTGAAAGAAGTATTTTTTGCCCAGCACATATTTAACCTGAGAGACTTGTTGCAAGGTGTAAGATGATGGCCACTCACTTGGACAGCTTTAAAGGAATATTAGGCAAATTCCAGGAATAGCTGGTAGCTGGGATAGCATTATTATCCTTCCACCACTGGAGACAGAAAGCTTCTCAACACCAGTTGTGGGGGCACATAAATGTATGGAGGGAAGGAGAAGGAGAAGTGTTGCATTATGTTCTGTCTGTTGCATTGCCTATAGAGATTTAAGTGGTCACAGCAGAAACCCAGAATGCTGGTCTGAATTTGAGTCTGATCCAGCAGGATTCTTCTTACTTTCTTACAGCCTTTCTGGAGAAAAGACTGGATTTTCCTCCCTGCAAAGGCTCATTAGCATCTAACATAGGGGCTTTTCCAGCACCAGACAAAGACCTTTTTAGACCTTTTCAATCATGGCACTGATTTTATCTTGGTTTTACCCCATACTAATTAATTGTCTTGTTTTATTCCTACCTTTGATTTAAATGTTTTAATTAATATGCACAAATATTTTAACATATGCCTTCCAGTGGTTCGATTATTGGCCAGTCTGAAAACATAAGAAATGAATGAAAATAAGATCACAGGGAATGGAAAGGATGTTGATGGTAAACTGTGCTTTCTCTTTATCTCTATATGGGTACATGGATTAATCAAGAGATATGCAACCCAATCTCGTATAAATATCTTGAATATGAGTTTCCTTCAGCCCCCACAGATATTGTAGGAACTATGGTCCAAAAGAATTGGAGGATACTTGGGGCTATTTTTGGTGCATGGGTTAACTGACATTTCTTATAAGAAAATGTCCTCTCTGAAGTTTCTTCCATCTTGGTTTGCTTTGGGGAGGGGAGAGGAGGGATAATAATAATGGTAAAAATACTAATAATGATGCTAATAATAATCATGGGACGTAGGCCACAATGGCCGCCTTCTCAAGCAAACCATGTCGCTCTGCTCCAGCACTTCCTCCCATTTAGTCTTTTTGACTAATGCCAAGTCCTTCTCTGTCCAGAGGACGTGCACCAAGGCAACTTCAACCCTTTCATGCTTATGGCCGCAGGAGAAGGAGGCTAAGTCTTTACTGATGCCATGTTGACAAGAACATAAATAAACAATACAGTACCCAAAGGCAAAAATACTTAATGAAGCAAGGCCTTTTTAAAAGGTTGACTTTCTTCACCATCTAACTGTCACATCTTGGGTGAAACAGATACATTCCACAGGCCTTAGAGTACCACTACAAAAGCACATTGCTTCATTTCTTGCTTTGTTGGGTTTTCTGCAGGGTTTGGTTTATTGCAATGTAATATTACTAATTTGGGGAGGGAGAGAGCCGCATTTGAGAGGTTTGCTTTGGGAGACAGACACGTTCGGTTTTGGTCACTGTCTTCATGACATTGATAATTAACTGAAAGAATTCATTGTCACAGGCTGCACTGATAATCATGAGCTGAAAATCAGCTCATATATTGAAAAGCCATCCTGGTAGGATTCTATCACTTCAGAGCACATGTATAAGTGTTCCTTCACCCTGATTGCCTGATTCAGTTTCATACTTTTGTTTTTTAAAAAAAAAATCTGCTCTGCAAATGCTACTCATGTGTTTTCATTCTAGTGGAATTTGTTTTGCCAATGTAAAAGGTTCTGATTTTGGAAAATTAAATCTAAAATATTGTAAATATAAAATTAAGAACCAAAGCATCTGGCTCATATCCATGATTATAATGTTGATTGAAACAGAGAAAGAAAGCAGTAAACACAGTTCCTTTGGGGGAAAGCGTCGCAAAGCATCTTTATGACATATTTAGCAACCATTTCAACTCCCCCACCAAAAGTACAGATTATGAACAAATATGCATAGTGCTTAGCAAATTACATTTCCATCGTGCATTGCCATATGATAGCATGACACTCTTTTCCTATATTTTCCTATCTTTTTGTCCTCACAAATGGGGAATTAATACAGGTGACATTCATAATTAGGGATAGTATCACCAGTTCTTTAAATTTTTCATTACATTTAATTTTCCCATCCTAAGTTTAAAAAAAATGCACTTTGGGTAATTAAAATGTAAGTCCTAGAACATTATGTATCTTTGAGTTTTGCTTATCTTCTCCTTATTACAAAATGCTTACTGCTGTAACTTGCTTCATATTTGCAGTGAAAGGTTACTTTATTTTAAACAGTTTGTGGCAATTAAACTGCAATATAGGCATTATGATAATACATGCTCTTACATTATCGGGCCAATGTTTGCTGAATTGGAAGAAATCAAAAGGATACATCCATAAATAAAAAAGCAGAAAGTTTCTAAGATAAATTAACACCTAGCATAGGTATAGTTGATGCAAAATATAGCTTTGCCAAGATACATACATACATATGAACACACACACTGCATAAGTATTAGGGATTGTTATAGGCCAGTGTAATTGATATTGGGCATTAGAAGCTCAGTTTCTGTCTGAGAATTAGTATCATGAATCCAGTGCGTACTTCCCAATCATTCTCTCCTGCTTTGTCCTGCAAATATAGTTTCCTCTAGATATTTTTCCTCTACTGAGGAGGTACAATATAACCCCACCGTTTATTGGAATAATTGTATTGATGCTGCTATTCATTACCCCATGACATGATGCAACTGCAGTCAAGTAAGCCTTTGGAACATCTCTGTAGAACAAACATTATCCGTCCTAGAGGGCATTGTATATTCTTGGATGTAATCCAGAATTTGTACCTATTTCTCACTCCCAATGAATATGAAGCAGTACTAGATGAAGCAGCAGAATAGATGTCTAGAGAACTGGTGGAGGAAGACCATACGTTAACTTGATTGAACATAGGTACAAGTCCATGTCTGAGCCATTACAATGGTGAAAGGGCAGAAAAGTACTTGTACTTCCTTGTCCTTTCTGTGTTAGAAGACTGCACCCCAGCAGTTGTGTTTAGGGTGACCAGCTCCCTATTGGATAATCAGTAAGATCTACTGTATATCAGTTCAGGCACAGGTACAATTAATGATATCCAGATAAAGCTCCACCCCAGATGGAGCCAGTGACTTAATGGAGATTTTGACTTGGAGTCTGTAAAGATCTGGATGAGGAGAAACAAATTGAAGTTGAATCCTAGCATGACTGAGCTATTGCTTGTCCAGAAATCATCTGACATCTGCTCCAGTGTTGACACAAGATGGCATATTATTTACCCTGAAAGAGCAGATTCATAACTTGGGGATTCCCCTAGACACATGGCTGTTGTTAAATAGCCTGGTGGAAGTGGGTGGAGGGGGGGGCTTTTCCAGCTTCAGATGGTATGCCAGTTACAGTCCTTCCTGGAGAAAGACATCCTGCAAAAATAACTCAAGCCCTTGTCACCTCTCATATAAGTTACAGCAGTGTACTCATTTTGGGTGTTATCTCTGAAGGCTACTCAGAAGCTGCAACTGGTACAAAATGCAACTTTTTTGTGGGTGGGTGAGAGCACTAGTGTTGTAGACTCTGTATTAGTTGCTAGTAGGCTTCTGGTGCAATCTAAATTGCTGGGTTTGACCTATAAACCCCTATATGGTTTCTCACCCAGGTACCTACAGAGCCATCTGCTCCAGATTGATTCTACCCATCTGGTATGGCCATCCCTGGCAGGAATGTTAAGGGTTCCTCCCCAGCAGGAGATGCAGGACAGAGTGAGAAACCATGTTTTCCAGCCATGGCAGCAACCTTCTAGAATTTCCATTGGAAATCTGGATGGTGGTCTAACTCCTAACATTTAGGAAGATTGGTAAAATAAAACTGTTCAGGAAGGAACTTTTTAATCATTATTTGTTTGAAGTGTGTATTTTCATGAGTCTTCTAGAAAAGTGGCAGTATGAAATGATGCCAGTGAACATATTAAAAATGTGATGATATCACAGTTTTAAAACATTCTTAAATGAATAGTTTAATTATTTAAAACAGAACTAAACAAAGGAATAGAATATTTTGTTTTATGAAAGACTTTTGGAAGAGAATAAGATACTCTTCTTTTGGGACACTGCAGTGGGTTTACTCCCTTTAATCAGATGTGCTCATTATTTGGCCATGACCTAACTCAATTTGGTAACTCAATTATTTCTGATGGGGGATAAGCAAAATATTCCCAAAGGGCTAAAAAGACAATTAACAATTAGTAATTGCTTTTTGCATATGTATTACCTGAATATTTAGAAGCAATTCCTGCAACTCTTAAATACACTGACAGCAAACAATTAGTCTGCCATGTGTGTGTATAGTAAATGTGTAGTTTCAAGAAAACTTTCTCTCTTTCTCTCTCCTTTTTTGCCTGACTGGTTTAATTTTTCACTGTCTGGCCAGTTGGAATGATGGAATTATTTTGGTATTTACATTCCACGTTCCTCTGACAGGCCCCCAAGGCAGAGCAAGTTCTGGAACTGTTTCCTGATGCAGAAGAGAGTTCAACAAGGCCGTGGAGTAAGAGGTGAAGCTGCCTGAAGCATGAGAAAGAATAGCGCAAGAAAAAATAGAAACAGGAGAAAAGAAATAAATTCTTGCATTAATACTAACAGGGGTGTCTGCAGAGGAGCCAAAAAAGTCAAGAATTGCCAAAACCATGCAGTTAGAACTTCACCATTTTTATGTGCATCACAACACATGAAAAAAAGGGCAGAGCTTCAATTGCATGGTTGTGGCCACCATTTTGACTTTTTTGACCTCTTCCTACAAACCCCCCTGAATACCAGAGTTTATCTTTGCATATTCCAGAAGGACATGGCATGGAAGAAAATAATTAATGGGATTCAGGGGTATTATTCTACAGAAGGGATGAATAGGTTTAACTTCTCTGGGATTATTCCAGATACAGATTAAGGCTGTGCCATGCTACCTGGGAAATTCTGGGAGTTGAAGTCCACACATCTTAAAGTTGCCAAGGTAGAAAAGCACTGCCCTACAGTCTCCTCTTACTGTAAATTGTCTCTTGAGGCTATAATTGTAGATTACTGTAATAACATTGTTTCGAGATAGAAAACAGAACAAGAACTTCCATAAACTAAAAATAGACTTCATTCACTAAAAGTAATAAATTCCTTCCCTAACTCAGCCCAAAAATGTGGAAATTCCATACAAGCAGTATGGCTCCATCCATTTTCTGTCATTGCCTCCCCTTCCCCCACTCTGCACCTCATCACTCTTGACCTGTTTCCTCCAGATGAAGAACCACGTGCACCTGAAGACTGTTTCCCTAAAAGAGTATAACTATTTATGGCATTTAAATAGGGGACTGACTTTGTGAAGCAGGTTGATGGCCATTCTCTGTAACCCCCACTTCCCCCAAAGGATTACGTGCCAGGTAAGTAAGAATCACCTCTCCTTTCTTACTTTGAGTTATTCTGACAAACTTTAAAGCAGACTCTGAGGGCAATGAAACAGGCAAAGTGGTTCCCACTAGGCAGAAGGCTGAAAATTCTGGCCATTGTACTCCAAGTGCTTTTAGAGGGCACCAGGTGGAATAGGTTGATCAAGATGTATGAAGAGACTAGTGTATAGAAGACAACAAAATAGGGAGGCAAACAGATCTGCAAGAATAATACTTACAAAAGCTTTAAGGATGTCCTGTAAAGCTGAGGAAAAATGGGGTGGGGGGAGTTTTTCTGGACTGTGAGTAATTTGCTGACTATTTTTGTAGCTGATACATGCTGACATAGCTGACATAATAAAATGGAAAATGTTAATAGACTGCATCTTAATAGTTCCCTTTTCCTGAAGGTTTACTCCTGAGGTTTCTACTTTCCATATCATTTCTAAGAAAGTGCTTTTGGAATTCACCTTCTGCATTGTCTAAGGGGCTGAATACCCAAAATACATGCAGCATGCCTTTGCAAAGTTTACTCAAAGTGACCTTCTGTCAGACAAGGGGGCACTTGTAAGGAGTTTTATCGAAAGATTATTTCCCTGCCTGTAAGCTTTTTCAGTGCAGGATGAGACCATGTCGCCAGCTTGTCACTAACCATCTCCTTCTCTCAGAAAGCAACGTTTCATCTTTCAGCTGGGGCTACCTGCCATGGGATTATTACTGATAATGGAAAAATAAATGAAAAGCACCATATTTTTCTCTCCCTCCGATGAAGTAATTGTAGTAGCAGAGCCGTCCATGGTAACTTACAGGAAGAGCAATGCTAGGTCTCTACCACTTCTTGGAGCTAGGACTCCTCTTTGAAGTTTAAGCCACTAAGAGCAACCAACAGTTAAAAGTAATGACAAAATCAAACAGAGTTATAGAAAAAAAATAGATGTAAATAAATCAGAAAAAATAAAATGAGGATGATATATGTAGGATATGTGGACATTTATCTTCAGGTACTGAGTATGACCTCTTGCACTTCAGGAGGGGATAGGCAACCGTTTGGGGCTGGTGGTAAATTTGAAATTTTAGGAACCAAGCATGAGGGCTATCACAAAATGTGTGCCACAGACAGACATCCTCTTCACAAAATGACAATGAACTAAGTAGCATTAATTTCTTCCCTAAATGAAACATATTCAATTAGTTTTGCAAACTGGAAGAGATTCTCTAAATGGCTAGTGGCCTTTGCAGCACCTTCAGTGGAGGTCCTTCACATCGGAGGTACTACAATGGTAATATGTGTTTAAACTGTAATTGCTGTTTTATAAACACCCCACATCATCCATTCTTTCTGAAACAGGAGTGCAGGACACAAGCCAATGGATAGCATTATATGGGTGAGAGAAGCTGGAGATATTGGAAATGTCACAATTTTTTTTAAAACTCGAGAAACATAATTGCAGGCTCCAACTGCAGGTGTGTGTTCGTTTTTTTCAAAATCCATGGAGACATATCTGCAAACGTGCAGGTCTTTGCAGAAATTATATTTAAAAATTATTAATCTATTGTGAGTTTATGTCCAGGTTCACATCTTTTGTTTCTACACACTGGAAATAGCCTTAAAAGAATTGATTTTTTTTTTTTTTTTTTTTTGTCCACCAATCCTTTCCCCTCCCAACATTAAAAGAATTCAAAGTGCAGAAGTTGTTTGTTCACAGTGCACAAAGTTGTTTTTCACATTTATCAGTTAATCCTTGCTGACTCCAATGGATCCATTGAAGGGATTTCTTGGTGTCTGCATTTATGATCTTTGCTTCTCAACAGCAGTCTGTTCCTTCACAGCACTCAGAAGAAGTGCAGCTGCCCTAGTTTTACGTATAGGGCTTTGTGTCTTGACCTGCTAACGCAACTAGATCTTGAAACTATTCCTACTAGAAGAAGTAGTTTGAATAGCACAAGAGTAAAACTAATTTATGCCTATTCCACACGATGCTTCTGTTTACCAATTAGGCTCTGTGCATTTAAAAGAAAACCAGAATGTTAGCTCTGTGCTCATGTCACTCACATTCCTGTATGTTTTAGTTGTAGTCTTCTGTCCAGTTTTTACCTATTCTACAATCTTGGTTCCCTGTCAATTTGAATATTATACAAGAAGCTATAACACATTCATTTAGTGTTGGTTTCATAACTGTGGCTGACAGCATGTGAAATTCCAACCTTTCAACCTTTGAAGATGATGGGAGCTGTAATCCAACAGATCTGGTGGACACAAGGTCACAGGGTGCTCACAGTTTCGAAACTCTGCAACTCTGTCCTAGCTAAACACCTAGCATTTAGCATCTATCAGGATATTAAGATGGGCAGGCTTTTTGGAACGGGAGGCTGATTAAAAGATGTGTTATATAACATTGAAAGGCCGGGGGTCTCTGCAGGGGAGGCAGTGGGGCAAATCATGGAACTTGCATCACAATGTCATGAAATAAATCATGTGACTTACCTACGTGCAGTATCAGGACACAAGCATGAAAGGCCGGTGTTGGGGTTGTGGCATCATGATGCCTCTTTTTTTTCTCATAGACGTTATTGGTCTTTTACCAGGTGCTTGTGGCTAGAGGGAGAAAACTCTACCCACAGTATTTTCTTGTCCAAGATTCCACTGGGTTGGAAAGAATCAGAAGGAAAGATTTGGGACCACTTGCAAGAAAATTCCAACACTGCTGTGTATCCATTCAAACTGAGAAAGAATTCAGCTCAGCTCCAATCCCAAAACCACTTACAGCAGGTTGCCCACTACCCCTTTAGTGAGATACTGATGTATGGTGGCGAGGTCACCAGTAAATCTGCAATTTTATTAAAAAGCATTATTAATTACCACAATGTTTTCTCTGACTGTTACCAGTCCCTTGTTGGAACCCCAAAATATGAACTTCTCTCCAGCTGCTTATTTGAAACGTAGTCCAAGAGAATGTCTTGGTCAAGGAAGAATCTGGTGTCTTTCAGAGGAACAGCTGCTTTTAAAAATGGTATCCGGAGCTTCCTGAAATATTTTAGCTAAATTATGTTACCTGTACTTATATCACAGTTCTAGGGAGGATTATTTGGAGGTAATTGATTTCTGGGATTCACTGACATTGTCAGTCAGGGCTTCCTAGAAAGGGTTATTCTTTACTCCTCATATTGTATGAAGTTTGACCCTAATTGCCAAGAGAAAACCAAGGAGCTGTTATTACATCCTGCAACTTGCTTTATCAGCGTCATTTTCTTTCCAAGAGATTCACAGACAAATGAAATTATCCTTGGAGGATAGCAATCCCAGGAGCCTGGATAACTTTATGGGTCTTCCCTCCCTCTCTTTTTGCAAGACATTGATCAGCAAGCATCATTATCTCTTCCCGTTTGATGGGAGGGAAAATAAATCATTTATTTTCCAGCCAGATTGATTTATGCACGTCTTCCATTTTAAAGGTAATTAATTTCATATGAAGTCATTGGCTATGTGTAGCATGGAGACACTTGAAATATTGATGCTGTGCCTTGCTGTTATGATGAAAACCCTGCCATTTATCATTTTGCAATGTTCAAAGTTTGCAGACAAACAAAACATTTGCAGGGGAGGAAGAGTATGGGTACTTTTGCACTGTCCTTGGTTTTCCAGATCATATTTGCTAGTAATTGATGGGAATATATTGTCCTCTTTCTGTGAGATATGAGAGTTGGTTTATTTGTTTGAATGACCTGACCATGCTGTGCCCTGAGGGTATTTCTATAGTGTTAGTGCCTATTTCCTCCTTGGACCAGCAACTAAGTGACTTGAGATGCCATAAAAATAGCAATAGAAGTAGCTTTGAGGCAGGAGAAATTGCAGCAGGAAAGGGGGCATAAACCATCATGCAACTACAATAATTGTCAGTATAAACATTTAATAATAAAGTATTCCTTTCCATACCTTTTCCTCTTTCAGTGGTTCCCTTTCACCAGGAGTTCAAAATAAATGTTTGTATTGAATTAGAGAAAAAAAAGGGTAAAGTACATAAACTTCACTGCTTTACTGCTTCAAATTCTCCACCAGACTACTATAAAAAATAATGCTTATATCATTTTTTTCCTAATGAGTAGCATGTTCCTGAAGTTGAAGGAGATGGCTTAGGGATATTTCTATAGTCCTGTCGAGGCCATTTCAGACTCTGATAATTTCTAATACCCTGAGATTCAGCAGAACACAACCCCATTCTATATCAAAGCAAGCTGGTTCAGGGTTTCCTACAACTGGAGGTCTTCAAAGGGCTCACAGTAACGCTATTCTCTATCAGTTCCTGAACCCTCATGAAAGAAGTCTAAAACCTCACAAAATCCTAAACGATAATGCTTACATCTTCTCTTGTGGGAGTGTGGAGCAGGGGTGTGAAACATGGACTCTCATCCCCAGATGAGCGAAGAAGAGATAAGAGGATGAGACTGGCCCCTCCCTGAGGAATGCTAGTGATGTTTGTAGTTTGACCCTGGGAACTGCTCTCAGTCTGAGAAGATTCTGTAAATGGGGTGAAGCCAAATAAACCTTGCTGGATTGAATCTGTATTGTCTCCTGGAGTTTCCTGGGCTAAACCTGACATCTCTGATTCCCATGTTTTCTGCAATGTTGGCCACTAAAAATTGCATTTAGTGTATGGTAGTGCCAGAAGTGGCGTCTAAGTGGACCCCTCCTCAAGAAGCCATCGCTAAATCCCATCCTTTTGGACAACTTTTATCCAGTTTCCCACCTTCCCTTTTTAGGAAAGGTTGTGGAAAAGGGGGTCATGTGACAGCTTCAGAGGATCCTGGAGGAAACAGATTATCTGCACCCTTTTCAGTCAGGTTTCAGGCCTGGTTATGGGACAGAAACAGCATTGGTCACACTTTTAGATGATCTCTGGTAAGAACGGGATGGGGGTAGTGCATCCATCCTTGCTTTTCTTAAGCTATCGGCAGCTTTCGATACCATCAACCATGGTATCCTTTTGGGTCGGCTGCAGGAATTGGGGCTGGAAGCACACCTTTGTGCTGGGTCAGCTCCTTCCTCCAAGGCAATACCACTCGGTGTTGATAGGAAACGAGAGGTCCAACCCACGGCCCCTACTTTGTGGGGTGGCTCAGTGGTCTCACCACTCCTATTTAACATCTATATGAAACTGTTGGGTGAGATCATCTGGCACCATGGGATGAGGTGATATCTCCATCCCAGGTGACCTAAGTGATGCTGTGGCTACCCTTTTGCAGGGCCTGGAGGCCGTAGGGGCCTTTGTCAGAGCTATGATCAAACATAAACAGCTCCTCCAAGTGACAGAGTGATGCTGAGCCTTACCTAGGTTCCCATAACTCAATATATTCTATAATCTTTCCCTCCTTTTTTCTTTCTCCCCCTCCCCCCTCCTCCTTTTCTCCCTTTACATATACAGATACCATTCTGTTTTATTTTGCTATTTATTTCTTGTAGTTGGTTGGATCATAACTGTCATAATCCCAACAAAGCCTAGTAGGGCTTCAGTAAGTATTAAACTGTAAGTTTGCATAGCTTTACATTCTTGTAGTATGGAGTCCTTGGGGTTCTCTGAGCTTGGTTCTTTTCTTGCAAACATTTCATTACCCGGCTAAAATGGGATGGGGTTTGCTCTCTATTTATGTGCTGTGACCTGCCTTGCCAGTGCTTGTAAGGGTGGGGTTTTTTTGTTTGTTTGTTTGTTTTGCTCCTCTGGTAGTTCTTTGATTGGCATATGTTTGCTGCTTGATTGTAACCTTGCCTGGTGGTAACCTTCGTTTATCTGGGTGATGATTGCTGGTGAGCCGATCTTCTGGTCTTTTGTCTCTTTTGAATAGTATGTAGATGCTGTTTATCTCTATGTGTCTGTTGATTGCTGCCTTGTCTGAATACCAGGCTTCCAAGAATTCTCTTGCATGTTTGGATTTGGCTTGGTCTAAAATGCTGACAGTTTCCCAGTTAAAACTATGGTTGAGTCTGTCCATGTGTTGTGAGATTAAGGAATTTTCATCATGTCTTCTGACTGCTAGTTGGTGCTCGTGGATGCGTTCTGCTAGTCTTCCGCCTGTCTGTCCTACATAGTGTTTGTTACAGTCCTTATACTGTATGTTGTAGATGACTCCTGCTTTTTCTTCTTGGGCTACTGGGTCTTTTGGTTTACTTAGGGTATTTTAGAGTGATTTTGTTGGTTTGTGTGCTACAGAGATGCCATATGGTTGTAATAGTCTTGTAGTGTTTTATAAATCCTAGTACTTCTTATTGTCTTTATAGCATCTTAGAGTTATCTATAGCTTCAGACTATTGATTGTAATTTTAAAGGTCTCTCCCAGGTTTTAATCCTTGTACTTTGTAATTTTACATTAATAATTTTAGTTTTACTTATTTTATTCTATAAATATGTTTTTTAAATTTTTACCTCTATTTTAGAGTGACTATTATGTTATTAGTTTTATGCTGATCTATGACCAAAATAAACAAAGAAACATCAGAACAGTGAGATGGGAGTGAAGGAATTATCCCTTTCCTCCTCCTCTTCTTCCTCCTTTCCCTCCCAAGAACTGATCTCAAAATAAGAAATACATAAATCATGCAGAACATTGATCTGTGGCTGTCTTGATGTGCAAACATCCCTTGAGCATATCAATGAGTTATAGTTTATGTATCTGAGACTTGGCTAGATGAAGTCCAAAAGGGGGGGGGGGGACCTTTAAAATACTTGTTTGTTTGTTTGTTTGTTTGTTTGTTTGTTTTTAACTTCATGTTTATTGGTAGTATTGAGTTCTGTTGAGAATAAATGCGGCAAGCAGAGGCAGAAAAGAATGAAATCTGGACTCCTGTGAGCAATGTGCTGAGGGCTTCCATATTAATCTAAAAGCTAGAAGTGGGGGGGATCAATATTACTTGTGCCCCTAACTTTGATACTTGCTTACCGGCTATGCTACTGGAATTTATTATATTCTGGTGAGGCTGACAATAGCATACTTGGTTATTCAAGGCAGCAAAGCGATCGCTGGCATAGTGATTACTGAACACCCTATGTAATTTTTGCTACCTTTTTTTTTCAGGTCCCCAAAATTAGCATGGATTTGTGACCTCTGTATATAAGTGATGCAAAAGGTGTAGTGTGTCTTCAAAAAGTCCAGTTGGTAGTGGCTCAAAAGTGTAAAGATACAGCCAGAGAGGAAGATCGATAGAATAACTCTCTTGGGCACAGATATCATGGAATGTATTATTATTATTTCTGCTCTTCAGTACCAGATGTCACTGTTACAAAAGGAATTTTGCTATGTGCTCTGTGGATTACCAGGATCTCACTAAGCTGGTATTACAGTATGAACAAAATTATCTTCACAGCCTTTCTGCTCACTCAGAGTTTATTTTTCCATTTTCTTTGGGCACATTAATATTTCTCCAGTTGCACTGACTTTACAGCTCTGCTGAATGTTCTCAAGAGAACATTTTTGCAATGAAAGAGAGGTGAGTGGACAAAAGAATCTCTTGAAGACCCTCCCCACAAAAAGTTAATTTTGCTTTCCTCACTCCAAGTCCCTTTCATCTTTTCTAAGATAAGGTGCTTTGTGAAATGGAGCTTTCTTTAGGCAGATAATCAATTCATGAAAAATCTACTCCAATTTTGACTTGATCCTCTTTTTCTTCTGTATGTCTTTGTGTCTTTTTTCTTAGCAGCTGAAATATAAACATGGCTGCAATTACTGATGTAATGCATGCTTAATAGACCTTGTGTTTGTATTATACTCTTTACTATGTCTTATTTTCTGTTTTCCTTTTGTGTGTCTGCAGGAAGAGGATTTAAATTTGTACCAGTCATTTATCAAGTTGGCCAAACAATTTCTATCAATGCAAAATCTCTTTAGCTTGAGTAAAGCAACAGCACTGGTGTCTGTAAGTCTTATTAATTAAGTCAGCTTAACAAAAGGTTATATGGACAGGAAGAGTAGGACTGCATCCAGGTCTCATCCTGGCACAAATGAAACACAGTCCATCTCATTTTTGCATGATTTACAGTACTTGAGTTACAGGATAGCAGAAAGGATCGTGTGCACAGGCAATCTGTGCTTTCTGTCAAGGTGTGATGAAAGCCATGGGCCCTATGATGAATAGATGATGAACACAGTGTTTCTCTTTGAGGAATTACACTGAACATGTACTGTTGGTATTTCACTCCAACCCCAGAATGGCTCCAAATATCTAGGCTTCCCATATCTAACACTGCAATCCTTTTTAGAATTCACCATTGATGGTAATGGCTAAGGTATTGATTCCAGATCCAAGGATTACATAGAAGTCACAAAGAATGCCATTTAAGAGGCAGACTCTGTCTCTATTACTGCTTGGAAGAAAAGCATAAAGATAGCAGAATCGAGAAAGGAGTTTCTGTTGAATAGCTATATTTTTTGCAACCATCAGTTGCTGCTCCATGCTAATTTCTTAGTGATGAATCTTCAGAAAGACTTAGTAATGCAATTATCAGTTATGATGTTTTTTATACTACTAATGCCTTGTAGTACTCATTTCAAAGAGGACATGTTAATCCTCTCATAATATTATTATTTTACTTGAACAAGGAAACTATTTCAGCATGCAATTAGGGTATTATTCCTCACTAAATGTTCTTCACAACACTTTTTTCTGCATTTGACTGAATCTACTGTGCATGCTCAGAAACAAAATTATTATGATATAATACTTTCAACATACAGGTGAAACTCGAAAAATTAGAATATCGTGCAAATGTTCATTTATGTCAGTATGGCAACTCAAAAGGTGAAACCAATATATGAGATAGACGCATTACATGCAAAGCAAGATATGTCAAGCCTTACTTTGGTATAATTGTGATGATTATGGCATACAGCTTATGAAAACCCCAAATTCACAATCTCAGAAAATTAGAATAGTGTGAAAAGGTTCAATATTCTAGGCTCAAAGTGTCCCACTCTAATCAGCTAATGAATCCATAACACCTGCAAAGGGTTCCTGAGCCTTTCAAGGGTCTCTCAGGCTGGTTCAGTAGGAATCATAAGCATGGGAAAGACTGCTGACCTGACAGTTGTGCAGAAAACCATCATTGACACCCTCCATAAGGAGGGAAAGCCCCAAAAGGTAATTGCAAAAGAAGTTGGATGTTCCCAAAGTGCTGTATCAAAGCACATCAATAGAAGGTTATGTGGAAGGGGAAAGTGTGGTAGAAAAAGGTGCACAAGCAGCAGGGATGACCGCAGCCTGGAGAGGATTGTCAGGAAAAGGCCATTCCAAAGTGTTGGGGACTTTCACAAGGAGTGGACTGAGGCTGGAGTTAGTGCATCAAGAGCCACCACACACAGACGGATCCTGGACATGGGCTTCAAATGTCATATTCCTCTTGTCAAGCCGCTCCTGAACAACAAACAACATCAGAAGCATCTTACCTGGGCTACAGAAAAAAAAAAAAGAACTGGTCTGTTGCCCAGTGGTCCAAAGTCCTCTTTTCTGATGAGAGCAACTTTTGCATCTCATTTGGGAACCAAGGACCCAGAGTCTGGAGGAAGAATGGAGAGGCACACAATGCACGATGCTTGAAGTTCAGTGTGAAGTTTCCACAGTCTGTGTTGATTTGGGAAGCCATGTCATCTGCTGGTGTTGGTCCACTGTGCTTCATTAAGTCCAGGGTCAACGCAGCCGTCTACCAGGAGATTTTGGAGCACTTCATGCTTCCTTCCGCAGACGAGCTTTATGGGGATGCCGACTTCATTTTCCAGCAGGACTTGGCACCTGCCTACACTGCCAAAAGTACCAAAACCTGGTTCAATGATCATGGGATTACTGTGCTTGGTTGGCCAGCAAACTCGCCTGACCTGAACCCCATAGAGAATCTATGAGGCATTGCCAAGAGAAAGATGAGGGACATGAGACCGAACAATGCAGCGGAGCTGAAGGCCGCTATTGAAGCATCCTGGTCTTCCATAACACCTCAGCAGTGCCACAGGCTGATAGCATCCATGCCACACCGCATTGCGGCAGTCCTTGCTGCAAAAGGGGCCCAAACCAAGTGCTGAGTACATATGCATGCTTATACTTTGCAGAGGTCCGATATTGTTCTATTTCCAATCCTTGTGTTATTGATGTCATGTAATATTCTAATTTTCTGAGATTGTGAATTTGGGGTTTTCATAAGCTGTACGCCATAATCATCAGAATTATACCAAAGTGAGGCTTGACATATCTTGCTTTGCATGTAATGCGTCTATCTCATATATTGGTTTCATCTTTTGAGTTGCCATACTGACATAAATGAACATTTGCACGATATTCTAATTTTTCGAGTTTCACCTGTATATGTTTTTGATTTTATTGTTTCACATTGATTTATAATGCTTCCTTTTCACTCTGTCATTGGAGGACCCCACCATATTATTTCTGGCCTGAGAAACAGAAACTGAAGTCAAGCAACATGTCATTTTCAACTTCTGAGTGACATTGCATGTTAGACTGTGTATGAAATTAAACTGGTAGTAGATTGATCATTATCTGATATATACTGGAGTAATGCTGCATTACATATTGCTACCAGTGAGCTATCATTAGGTCCACTTATATCAGGGGGACCCACCAAAGATGGGTTTGATTGGGAGGAGCTCAAAACTTAAACCAGTTCAGTTGATGTTTATGAAATTGAAGAGACAATATGAAACATCCTCATAAAACGATCTGGAGCTTGAGTCATGGCAACTGGACTTTTCTTTTGGTTTGATACATTTCACTGCTTGTCCAAGCAGCTTCTTCAGTCTAGAAAGTTGGTTAGGGGGGACCCCATAAATGTCTTCCAAGGTGGCTGCATTTCTCACTAATGTGATGGGCTTGTTAGGGGACAATAGGAGATGTGATTAGTAGAGACTTTGCGATGTGGATGTCTTACTCCTAATCCCTCACTCATCCCCAAGTGGGTCATTAAATGCTGCCTCCCTGGTGAACTTGTGAAGTGGTCTTAATCTTCCTGGGGACTGATGAAAGAGCAGCATGAAAAATGGGAGACAAGTTTTTCATTCATGGGTGAATTCAGAATTTGTGAATATAGACCTGACCTTGGGAATGGAGAAGAGATGAGTAAACCATTAAAGGAGGAGAGGGGTAGTTTCAGAAAGATTATTCAGGCCAGAGAAAAAAGGGAAGCATGAGAAAGAAACTCAAAATAACTCCATTCTGATTTTGTTTGATACAAGATGGAATAGGGAAAAACTCTGACAGGCTTTCAAGACTCAGTTACTCTGCCCTACAACAATGAAGAACATTCCTGGAATTCCTGCTTTGCCTGTTTCTTGACCTTGCCTGCCCCCCATATCCAGGTCTATCCCATCCACGGGATTATTGAGGGACTGCAACTGTAAAATTCTACTGAACAAAGAGAATCTATGCAATTGGCCCTGCCTGCCATCTTACTAAGTGGTGAGCCTGCAATTTTGCATCCTAATTATGTACAAAAGGCTATTGCATTCTCCTTTCCACTCAACAGTGGCATAAAAAATGCCATATGCATATTATGACTGAATGATAGCATTGATAGTAGCTGTCTTGCTCCTGTCAAAAATACACAGATCTACACACTCAAAATCTGAAAAAGAATGTGAGTTTTTGAAAGATGTTTACAAGATATAATTTTTTTCAAAGGGCCCTTTTCCATTTACATAACAAAGAACCATAGCAGACAATCTATGTTAAAATGACTTGGAGGAAATTTGCATTAGCATTTCCTGTGCTTCCAATATAGGAAGTTGTGGGAGAAAAAAATCCATATGTTGAGAAAGTTGCAAATGAAAATAGATGATATATTAAATAGATTTTTTGTAAAAAGAATCTTGCCATACTAAGGATGACAGTAAAACAGAATGGATTTCTACTGAAGTCAGCCTCTCTAGTATGCATTCACTTTAATGCATAAGAGAAAAGGGAACTTATGCATTCACTTTAATGCATAAGAGAGGGAACACACATTTCATATCTTTCCACTCCTTTGTTCTCTTATGCAGTTCATCCACTTATGCTATGCATGCCCACTCTTGCTGGCAACAATAAGCCTCTACTGATTTTCAATGTATGACCGGCAAACATTTCTAAATAGAAAAGATTCTATTCTGTCACTGAGCTTCCCACAAGAATCCTTAACTTGCCACAGAACTAGTACAGACTATCTGTCTTCAGTTAGTGAGTCCTCGTTGACCGGGTACCCTGTCCCTGATAGCGCTCAGGAACTAACAAGGAAAGTCTTATTTTTATAGTTCATCTTCCTTTTTAAAAAAAAATGCATGCCACAGTCCACAGAGATAGTCATAATTTGTTGTTGTTTAAAAGAATTTACCAAAATTCTTTATAAGTAGGATGGAAAGAATTTGCTATGAAATAAAATATAACAGGCAGATTTGGCCATCCAGATGGAGGTTGCTGAATGCTTGGTTCTTCACCTGCACTTCTATTCAAGTTTGTGGCTCTGAATTAGGGCTGTGGCCTTTTCTTTGGCAGGTTCCACATTTTGAACAGCTCCATGGCAGATAGAGACAACGTTAGCATGCTGCTAATTATCATACCAAATAAATCGGGCCAGTGCAGGGTGGTATCAGAGTTCGTACTATCAGGATTTTCTCATGGGAAGAAGGTCATCCCATTGGCTATACAAAAACAGGTGTCCAGCTAATGTAAACAAAGTATCTTGTGATTCTGTTATGATTTTTACTGCCACCTACTGTATTGTGTATGTTAGTTATTCAGTGGGGGGGTAACATGCTAGCAATATAACGGGAGGGTGAAATGCCCAGTTCAGTTCAGTGTGTGTTTGTCTTGTAAAAAGTTAATCATGTAGGTTTTTATAGGTTATGTAGTCTTAACTAGTAACCAAGTAGTGTACCTCTTCTCTGAGAGTGTTTTTTTAGTTAGAGACTTTGTTGTGATTAAGTCTTGGAAGCTAAGATGAGAAGAAGTCTTTGTTATATCCTATATTTTGTATGCAACTTGTATTTTATGAAGTTTTGCATTTTTATCAATAAAGACCAGTTAGTTTATATTGTCTGACTGGATTTTCGTTGGAAAGCTAACTATGGATATTGCATTTTGCAAGCTCTCATGCTGATGTGTATTTTTCCTGAGAGCAGGATTTTTGGGATTTTTTGCTGCTTCATACTGAGAATAGAAAGAACATGATTTAAAAAAAAGAAGAAGAAATCCAAAAGTGTGAGAAGGCAAAATGTCAAATTCTTCCATTATTACGGCTCTGTAAAATCTCAGTATTACTCAATATATGTTCAGTGATCTAAAAGGATAACTGAATAAACACATAAGGGAGTGAGAAAATCAATCAAAATAGCTTATAAAGAAAAAGAAATCAAACTTTTCAAGTCGAATCAAGAGTCCAACTTTAACAGTTGGCTCTTGTTAGGCTGATGACAGTGAGAAAAAGCATCCTCTTTGAGACCAGCAAGTAAACTTGCTGCTTAAAGTTTTTAAAAGGCTGCACTGCATAGCTCAGCCTTCCTTATGCCACTGAGTGGGCACGGATGGCCTGGATCTTTCCCTAATATCCCTCCTGACACAGGGCATGATCTCTATTATCTTTTTCTGTACATTTATTGTCCTAAACAGCCTCCCTTTGCTGCTTTCTTTCCCCACATCCCAGAAACACGTCCTGGAATTCAATTAGACAGTCTTGGAAGCAAGCCAAAAGGCTTTTCTGGGAAATATCTGGCAACCTTTTCACTCAGCCACCTTTAGAAAACAACTTCACAGTCAAATCTGAAGGAAAATGCAAGTGAGATGCGAATGAGCTATGAACGTTTGCCCAGTTGTCCAATAGTATTTTACTTTGGCTTTTGCCTGAGACTTCGGGGGGGGGGGGGTCCATTCCCCACAGTGCATGTGGATCAAGGGACTGAACAGGGATGTGACAGCACTTCTTAGGTACCTGAAAGGGTATTGTGCAGAAGATGGTGAAACAGGTTCTCCTAGAACAGGAGCTATGACCAGCAGATTGGTGGAAGCACTTGAATCTCACTCACTCAGGCAGTGAATGTCACTTCATTGGATGTGTGCATGCAACAGCTGGACAACAGCACTGGGGTGCTTTCTTTGGATTGCTGAACTGAGCAGGGGGCTGGACCAAGTATTACTACCAAGTATTGCTAATGGCCTTTCCATCCCAGCTAATTCTGCAATTCTGTGGCTTTGCTCACTGTAGATGTAGGTGAAGCTGTGATGCTGTTGGCAGTCTCCTCTGATGATGTGCACTTTGGGTTGTCCCATGGAAACTTACAAAGAGAAAACCTTCTGCCTTACTGGCCCTTCTAGAAAGCTGAAGTTGGAACATGGGGAATTGTCAAGCAGATAATATTTAAGGCAGGGATCTTTCTGGCCCCCAAATTATATCCCGCAGTCCTGGAGAAGAGAAAGAAAGGGAGTGTTGTTGTTGTTTTGGTTTTTTTGTTTTTGTTTTGGTTTTGAAATTCCTACATTAAGTTTTTGCAAAGTTTTGGTATTCTTCCAGGAGACTTCAAATGTTTTATTTTATTGAGGGCAGGGACATGGCTTGGATGTTCAGCACTTCAGGAATACAGGAGTTAAAATAAACCAGTTCAAAGCAAAATGCATCAGTACAGCTGCTGATTATCAAAAGTTCTCCAGGGGACTTTTTCAGGTATCTTTCTCAGCCTTACTTGAAAGTTTCAAGGATTGAATCTGAAATGTTGGGCTGTGTTCATGCACAATACAATCACAATTTACTGCAACAGGTTGTACAAAACCACCTAACCCCATGGTTAGATTATGATTCAGTATGTTGTGTGAACTCCCAAACTGAGTTAAGTATTGTAAAGTTAGCCATGAACAAGCAGATCGTGTGAACACAGACTTTGTGCATAAAACATTCACTGTACAAATGAACTTGAAGAAAACATTAAGCATTCACACCAAAATAAGAGTGATATTGTACCAGGAAAAAAAACCCGTAAGCCCTTTCCAACAAGAAAAGAAACAAGCTCAGAAAAGTCTTGAGAAACAATGAGAAGTAGGAAAAATAAGAAGTGTGCTTAGAATGTTGATTTAGGATGAAGGATTTGAAGAGCTATAAATATGTATCTTTTGGGGAAATACTGACTTACCAAGTTTGTGGCAGATGTCTGACAATTATTTGAAGACTGTAAAAATTAAGAAAATAAGTTCAGATGGATATGATTTCTGCAAGTGGGATATCTAGTCAAAGCTACACAAAAAAGATCAGAGAAAGATTGACTGAAGGGAACTGGCAGGGAACACCGAGGCCCACTGGATCCAGAAAAGGAGCAGCGACAGCTTCTGCATCTGGGCCGTCTTAACACTGGACTGAAAGTAGGAATAGAGAACACATACACCAGGTAGCATTCTCTGCTGGCTGAAAAGATTCTCTGAAAAGGAGACGCTAAGCAGCACCAAAAAACCTTAAGCAGGGAACGGTCACTTGTGGAATGGTTAGAATAATTCTTTACAACATGTCTTGGTTTTTGATGAGAGATTCTGATGCAGTCAGATCAGATATGCAACTGCATCATCTAAAAGCAATGATGCCTCATTAAGCAAAAGCAAAACGCGAGTGATCCTTAAATGCAGACAAGACCATGGAATATCATCTACCAGCTTTCTATAGTAAAAGGAGAAAAGGCCATGGCCTGTTTAAAGAAAAGAGATTAGCATCAGGTTCTTGTGTGGCCAGATTTAAATATTCCTTGATAGGAGTAAAGGCTTTCCTTTCTTCGCTGTTATTAACTTGTCATTGTTTTCTTTTAATATTGGATTTCATTTCCTTGTAATATCACTTTCTTCCATTCAGCTATAATGTAATCACTCCTTTTTCTAATTAATTTTTGTGGGTGCATGTACAGTTGTTAAAGAAATTGGCACTGATTTCTGCAATGGCATGGACAAAAACAACAGAGTCTATTAGCACTGATAATTCTCCAGTTAAAAATCTGCACACAAAAAGTGTTCATCTGCCAAAGATTTCTCCCAAAACCCATCTCTATGGGGAGGAGGCATTTCTGAAAAGCTTACACTGGGAACAACGTATGTTAAAAAAGCTGTGCACCAGGCTAGAAAAATATCCCAGAAAAAACATTGATGCCCCACTTCTGTACTGTAGCCAAGACAATGATGTGGCTGTCCATGAAATCATCAGGAATGAAGCTTGTCTTTAAAAAGACTTTTAAAAAGATGGTAACAGCTCATATTATATATCATATTATTATATATATATATATATATATATATATATATATATATATATATATAATATGAGTTGTTACTGTCTTTTTATATTATACACATGTCTTTCATACACCATCAGATTTCATATATTTCATATATGATTAAACTAGTGAATGAGTAACTGGGTACTTGATTGCTTCATTTAATTGGAATTCATCACCCATTTTAAATCAATGTGGCAACACGACACTTTTGTTGATTTTGGATTAATCACTTTCATATAGATTACATCTTACTTTTAAAATTTATTTGTATTTATTATGCAAACTTAATTAAAAAGTACAAATGCATACTGTAGCATTAAAGAATCAATACCACCACACCATTAATCAGCATTGCAACCAAAATTTGAAAAAAACAAAAAAGGTATTCCTGACATATATGAGAAAACTATATTTGGAACTCAATTAATGTGTTACAGTAGTACTTTGCAGCAAAAACAACAAAAAGTCTTGTGGCACCTTAAAACAAATGTTTTTAAAATAGGTGTTCTTGAATTGTGGTCAAGTTCATATAGATGTAAAGAATATTGTCCTGTGGGTGGAGTATTAGAGGCACTAACTGTTCTTATGGAATGGGAAGATAAAGAAAAAGTAGGGATGGCATGTTCATTTGTATTTTGGCAGCTTCCAGCAGTGAAGGCATCTTTCAATATTTTTATATTAGTGACACCTCCCCTTCTTTTTTCTAGGCAAAGATGTCTAAATCTCCATAATGATGTCTAAATCTCTATTATGCAACCTTAAGGCTGTAAGTCTTTGCAAAGAGACTGTGATCAGCCTCATTCTGGTTACAGAAGCCGTACAATCCACCTTGGTGCCGGAAGCAAAGCAGCAGAGGCAACATGTTCCTCCTTTTGAAGTGTCCAGGGAGGTCCAATTGTTGTCCACCAGCTGCTTTGTGATTCTGTGTGTGTGTTGTGCATGTGTAAAGGTCACTGAAAGGCCAGAGAAGCAGCCCAAATAAAGCCATGTGACTGCTTTGATCCACTGTTTTTCATCTGGCAAATCTGCTTTGATGGGGCAAATCAGACTAACTGTCTACTTGCTCTGCTGCAGAAATATTTTGCAACCTCATTTTCACTTACATTTGCAACTACTGTGCACCATCTTTTCAACTAACAAAATAGAACAGAGCCTCGAATGCCTGTAAGGTTTTTGGTTCTGAATAGATTCTGCTAAAGCAAAGCAATTCATGAAATGTCTGGCCAAATGCATGTGATGGCCACATGCTCTAGGGCAGTGTTTTTCAACCTCAGCAACGTTAAGATGTGTGTACTTCAATTCCCAGAATTTCCCAGACAGGATGAGTTGAAGTTAAGCATCTTAACGTTGTTGAGGTTGAAAAACACTGCTGTAGAAAACTGATTGGCTTGAAAAGGATCTGACCAATTTTTGAATAATGCTTTAGCTTGAGTAACCAGCTGCGTTCTTGGTGGTCTTCACTGCTAATTAGGAAACTTAAGGAAAATTCAACCAACGGAGCCCTGGGAAAGCAGAATTCAAAACAAAATCAGAGATAACCCTCTAGCTCCCCCTCACTAAGCGTTTCACCAGCCTGTAGAAGGGGTGATGTGTTTTCTAGTGGCAGATTGGTCCATTGGTCCAAATGTCTGCCCTCAACCACAAGGTCAGATGTTTGGCTTGAACTTGGCCTTATGAGTTTTTAGATTATGAGTTTCCTTGTAACTGTTATTTTTTCTTCTTTTAATTCTGTATCATTTGATTACCATATCTGACTTCCTGTTCCCCTGAAACAATCTCCATAACCTCTGTTTAAAGAAAGATGGCTTCATTTTAGACAAACAGGAAGACTTGTAGTTTAAGAAATGGTGCTATTAGTCTCTGTACAAACTTAAATCTCTGCTTAGTCAAGATGGAGTTTTTATTATCATAGTGATGCTATAATGACTTGAGTGATCCTGAAAGAAAAGAGCCTATGTAGGAGTAAAATAGTGCCTCAAAAGTAGAATTTTCTGTTATAAATTACAGAATGTGCTTTTTCAAGAACAGAACTTTGAGAAAAATAGAATTTTTGAGGAAAGAAGCTGTTCTACTTTTCATTTCTTAGTTCATAATGTAAACTGTTCTAATTTTTGTAGCCGGTTTTTCATTGTCTCCTTAACATCTGTATTTTTTATGATGGAAGAAAATACTAGTTGCTTAATTCCTGACATTTATAATAATTTTCTATTACTCAAATTTTGAATAGTTTGTATTATAAGTTATGCCTTTTCTGAATGGAGGAAGAATTAAATTGCTGCCCTTTTCTTCTTTTCTAATCTTTACATTCTCTTCTACTAATTGGCAAATTAAACAAATAAACAAAACAAAACCCATTCCTATTTGCAATTCACTCTAAAAGATGGCACTCCTTCCTGATCTGGTTCCACTCACTTTGTTTCTAAAAGCTGATTTTTGTTTTGTCAAATTTGTAAAGAGGTACACCAATTCTCAGCAAAAAATCCTCTGCTCATCTACAGAAACTCATTTCCTTGCTCTCTGTTGGTAGAAGAAAGGAAAAGCCCTCTGATACTTTTATCCTTTAGATCCTATGAGGGAGGAGAAAAACCTTTTGAACTCTTCTGCATGGAGAGCACAAGAGAAGAACAACAGGGTCAATGGGAAAACTTCCTTCACTCTGGTCTGAGAAGGGATCAGATAAACTCTACTATTCTTTTTATTGCTTCTCTGCAATTCCCCTACCCCCCCAGCCACACACACACACACACACACACACACACACACACACACACCGAAAAAGCTGTTTGGGAAACAGTTGTCAATATTCAAGGCACTTTCACAGGAGATTTTTTTGGCAGTTAAAAAGCAGCTCCAGACCTCTCTGATTTGACAGTCTTGGCTGTTTTCAACACCTGAGCTGAATGTGGCAGAAGAGTTGCCCCACTGGAGTAATTCTCTACATGTGAATGCAAGGACACCAATGTGCCCTTGTTGATGTCCTCTAAGTGGCAGATTCTCTAGTCACTTGAACAAGGGGATTACTTTAAAGAACTGCAAACCAGTTCAAAATGTTGTAGTCTCGAATGTTCTTATTTAGAGATTCAGCCATCTCCTTTGCCAGGAGATTCCATTCCCCCCCCCCCCCCCTACTTTTCAATGCTTTGCAATGCTTTTCTGTTAGCAAGCAGTTCAAGGATGCTGTAAGGGTCGTGTCAAGATTCTGGGAAAGAGGAATAGATGGACATTTTGGCCTCATCTCTTAAGTAAGGCCTTGGAACATCAGTCATAGAATCTAGAGGAAAGAAACTCAAACATCTCATAGAGACTGAAATTTTCATATTTAGTGTTCCAAGATTTTGTGATGTAACCCCTTTTTCCTGGGACTAAACCCGATTAACAAGACCAGGGGTATCTGCAGGGAGTGATAAAAAAAAGTCAAGATGACAGCCATGATGGTGCAAAGCTCCGCCTATATTTTTATGTGTGTCACATGTGCAAGGACATCAAAAATAAGCAAAGCTTTGATCACATCATCATGGCTGCCATACTGACTTTTTGCAGACATTTCTAGATGAATCTGGCTTTCTTGATTGTTTGCTTCTGTTAGGGGCATAAAAATACTATTTTTTTCTTGCTTTTTTCCACTCTATATTTGCAAACCATTTAATGGCTAGCTCAGTGACACCTCCATTTCAGTTGCAGTCATATTTGATTTGCAGTTGACACATTTAAATTAGTATACTGTATACAGCTTTGTACAACCTAGTTCCTTTTCCTCTTCTTTGACAAGGAATAGCTAGCTATCCTATCTAAGTATGCTGTCCTGAACTCCACAGAGGAAAGATAAGATACAAATTCAGCAATCAATCAATCAATCAGTCAGCTGCTTTAATTTTAGGAAACTGTCACCACATTATTAGAAGCCATTTTCTCAGCCCTGTTTGGTATGAACAGACATCTTCAGTCCCCACCTCTGTACAAACTTCAGGATCCCATGAAGTTTATGAGTTTGCAAATATCAAATCCAGGTCTCAGTGCTCCTTGAGATGGTGTTTCAAAGGTCCTTAAAGACCTGCCTCTTCTCTCAGGCCTTTGTCAGGGATGACTGAAGTCCCCATTGGTTGTGTGGGTCTGGTTCTTTTTTGTTCCTGTCCAGTTTTTGTCATCTCTGCCATCTTTTATTTTTGTCTATTTTTTTCTGGTTTCTAAGGTTTTTTACTTGTTATTAGAAGTCAGATAGTATATACATGTAATTAATAAATCAAATCATTCAGAGCTCTGAGATTTCTTGGAAATGATTTCAAAGCACTGATATTCATCTTAACTCCATCCCCAAAAAAGCCCACAAAGTATGAGGACCTAAAAACAAATACATAATACAGATAGTCCCCAGTTTAAGAACGAGCTCCATTCCCAAGGTCTGTCCTTAAGTCAAATTTGTATGTAAGCTGGAACAGTATTATTGTATAATACTGTATAAGTGGTATTGTGTATTTAATTCGAATCATTGTGTATTGAACTCAAATCATTGCATATTTAACTTGAATTTTGCTGCAATAGGCTCCATTCTTAACTATGGGTCATCCGTAAACCAGGTGATATTAACCTGGGAACTACCTGTAATATAAAGCATTGATGCACCAAGGCAACATTGTTAAATACATTTTGTGTCTGGATTCTGAAGGTGGGGGAGGGGGGAATCATGAGAAAACCCACTGGTCTGTCAAATGGCAACTTACGGCCACAGTTTCTCAGGAAACAGACCTTTCTAGCTGTTCTTCAGTGGATGAGATATTTTTTACCACTGTGGTTCTCAGTGGTAAGTTTCATGACAGTTTCATAATCAAGGACCTTGTGACATAAGAGGTTTGCCAACATCTCTGGTCTAAAAAAAAATTCCAAGCAAATTGGCATAACAGCATGATAGACCTCTGGGGTTCTAAATGTTGATTAAAATTAACATTTCCTGATAAAACAAGCAAAGAATTAGCAGTTATTTTTTTCTCATTATTTTGTTCATGCATACTGAGAAATATTATTTTGTCTGTGTTGACTTTAAAAGTCACTGAGATTCCCTATGCTATAAACTGCCTATATCTTAAATGTATACATCTAAGCCTTAGCATACCATTTTTGTTCTTTTGATGTCTTTGTCGTTAGCAGTACATATTTCATTAAACAAATTGATTGACTGACAGACTGACTGACTGATTATGTGCCATCAAGTTGGGGTTGCCTCTTAGGGACCACATAAATAGATTTTCTCCATGACAATCTGTCTTCACCCTGGTCCTTTAGGTTTTCCAACAATAATACTCTGGTTTCTCTTCAGACCATGTAAACCTTTCATCTTTTAAAGATCTCCAACAGTGCACCTATTGCTGTTGTAATTCAGTCCATCCACCTTGCTGCTAGTCATCCTCTCCTTCTCTTTCCTTCCACCTTTCCCAGCATTATGGACTTCTCCAAAGAGCTAGGTCTTTGCATGATGTGTCCAAAATATATGATAATTTGAGTCAGGTTATTTGCACCTCAAGTGAGACCTCTGGGTTGATTTCTTCAATGATCTATCTGTTCATTTTCTTTGCTATCCATAGTACTGCCATATCCTTCTAACAATAATATAGTCAATTTGATTTTTGTGTACTCTATATGGTGAAGTATACAGGCATAATTTAGGTTGTTTGAAGACAGTGTTAGCAGTGAAGAAAATATTGAATTGGCAGAAATTGGTAAGTTGTTCTCCTGCTTCATTGGTTTCCTAAGCCAAACTACATTTTCATTTGTAATGTTTCTAACGTTGGCATTACAGCACATCTTCTTGTATGTTCCTTTAATTTCAGGTTGAACTTGATCATAACGCTCATCAATTTCCTCTTCTTCTGCAGCTATGGTTGAAGCATAAACTTGGATAATCATAATTTTAAAGGGGTGTCCATGAAGTCTAATTTATGCAGCCAAGTACTGTTATTGTTATACGATTCCTAACTATGAAAATGCCATTCCTTCTTTGTTTTTCATGTCCTAAGTAGTAAAACAGTTTGATGTTCTGACTGAAAGTGACCAATTACAGTCCATCTCAGTTTGCTGATGCCTAAGAAGTCAATGTGTGGTTGATTCATTTCATCTTTTACTGTGTTGAACTTTCCCATGTTCATGCTTCTTATATTCCATGTTCCCGCTATAATTCTATCTTTGCAGCTTCAGATTTTCTTTTCTTGCATGTTAACATCAGCAATTAGACATCCCAAAGATGTTATTCTAACCATGTCATAAACACCATTAGTACTCTGAAAGACCCTCAGTTCCTCCTCAGTAGCATGTTACGTACCATCTGATCTGAGGGACCCAACATCCAGCACTACATCGTTAATCGTTTTCTATTTTCCGTCCACATGGTTTCCTTGGTAAAAATACAGGACTGGTTTACCATTGCCTTCTCCCAGGCAGTATAAAGTGATGTCTTTGTCATTGTCACTAAAGTAATCTTCTGCCTCCAGCACCTTCCTGTATTGCTGCTGCCCAACACAGGTGCCTGCTGGCTTTAGCTGGGCAGCTGGGATGACCTTCAGGCTTTGGATGACCCTGCTTGGAATTTATACTCTGAGCATACATTCCTGACATCCTTCACTTATCCCTACCAGGAGTGCGTGCACACATGCCGCCATGATGAGGTAGCACAGCAGGAATGATGGGTGGAGGGGGGAATATTAAACAAATAACAAGTCTGAAATCATGCAAGATGAAATGGTCTAAAGGCAACTGTGCAGCAGCCATTTGCTGTGAATAGTGGTTTACTGTAAGTGATAGTTTTGACTTGAAATATAAACAACATGCCCTTTAAAAAGGGCTGGCACAGTGCCCAAGAGCAACTCTGGATTTCTGTATGATAAAAACAAAACCAAATGCTCAGTGGTTCAGTAAGCAAAAAGGGAGAATTATTTGTACTGTTCTTATATTGCCTTTGCAAGCTAAAAAAAGTACAGTAACAGTTACAATGCTTTCAGTTTATGTTTTAGGAAGTAGAGTTGTTTGATATCATTCAAATAAAGCTAACATATTGTATTTATTTGAAGTGACTTCCTGTGATTCCATTTAATTCAGTTGTTACCTTTCTTTAACCCATATTGTAGAAGCCCATCGTTAGAGCATTTTAGTTAATTTATTAGCTGTTCTTTCATTCCATCCCAAATGTCAGGGCAGATAAAAATACTTAGGAGCATTGGTGTATTTGCAATCAGCTTTAAACCCATAAGGTATATCTAGTTATGACCAAAGTTGTGCACAATTTTAGCAAAACAAGCAGATGCAAACCTATTCAGAAATCCTGCTGAGCATAATTAGTCTTTCTCCCAGGTAATTGTGTATAGGGTTACAGCCCACATCTTATTAATTTCACTTGGCAAGCTAAGCATATGCCTAACTCTTTCACATGAGAGTTCAGTTTGGATTTTGGCCAGATCAAATATTAATTTGCTTTTATTAATTTTCTAATTTGCCTGAAAGATACCATTCTCACTTGCCTTACATGGGGGACTCAGAAAACAGCCAAGATACATTTCTGCTCAGAAAGATAATCAAAGGAAAGAAAGAAAAAACTTCTTTTGAGACCAGTAAGATATAAACATTTTATAAAGAAGGAGGAAGGTGAAATATAAATTAATGTGATAAAGAAATATGAACACTGCTTTATAAAAAAGGAAGAATTTGTTTAATCTGGTGTCTTGTTTAAACAGCTTTAATATATATGCTTTGTAGGCATTCATAATAATTTTGTTTGTGTGGGAGTAATCCATAGCACAAAAGGTTAGCAAGCAAATGTGTAACAGGGAGGGCCAGTGTGGTGTCTATCATCTCTAGGATTATTCCTGTGCCCGTCTGCACTGTTTTCCCAAGTTGAAAAAATTACTGAGAGGAACAGATTGGAGCTGTGAAGAGAGTAGAGTGGCAAGCAGGACTTGGAATGATTTATTTTCCCTTCCTTTCTTTTCTTCAAACAGCCAAAAGAATCCTCCTTGCTCTGTTTGAGAGATGGAAGGTGGTTCTGTCATTCCATTGTTTCACTGTTTCAGCCTAGCACTAAGCCAGCAACACTTACAGTATTGCCAACTGAGCATTTCCAAACCATCACTGGCATAGCAGGGTTCTTTGGGGTCATGGCAGCAGAATTATGCCAAGTCAGAGACTGGAGGAGAGCAGACATGCCCACATTACCAAAAATAGCCAATAAGCACCTCACTGATCCCACCTACTATTGGTAATCTGACTTCACCTCTGATGTAATGGGTGGCAAAGGGTAGCAGTTTTTACATAGCCTTTGGCTGCCACTGGATGCTGTTATCTTAAAGGAGAAAACACTATGTTAACACCAGTACAGCTAAGGATGATGTATTCCTCTGTCATTCATGAACTGAGGATGAGATGAACGCAACATGGAGTCACACAATCACTCACAAAAAGGTGTTGCCCGGGTTAGATAACAAGGTTAGGTACAAGCAGGGCACCAACACATAGCACCTCCTGGAGTCATCCAATCATCAATGCACTGAAATAATATGAATAAGGACAATCTTTTTACTATTCAAGTAATGACTAGCTGATGCTAGAAGATGCTCCAAGCACTTATCCTGTCTATAACAGAACCAGGATAGTGTAGGGTAGTGAGGTCTGCAATTGGCAGATGCTTTCACCTCCATTCAACTCCCAAAGGCACTTGTGGCCACCCAAAACAGAGTAAATTAATAGTAATAGTAGAAAACATATGTAAAATAACTGAAATTTCATGAGATCACAAATCTCATTTCAGCGTTTTAGTGTTTTGACAATCTTGTGCAAGATCTCATGAGATTTTGGTGATCTTGTATAAGACCTCAGAGTGATTCAGTCTAGAAGATTTACTGATTTATAGGTAAGACATCATTGAAGATTGCACAGTGGTGTGAACAATCTAGAAACAGTGACTGACCCCTGGCAGTGGGGTGAGACTAACACCAAACCTCAAATCGCAGGTCAGCAGGGATGATCACTGGGGAATCTTGAGAATGTCCCTGCTTCAAGATAACTGATCAAAAAGGTTCTGAAGTAACAGTGAGAAGGAGGAACATGTCTTTTATTCTTGACCTTATTGAAGAAAGAGTGAAGTAAAATAATTGTAACAAACAAAACAAAATAAACAAATCAACCCTACGTACAGCTGATCTTCCTACCTCTCTATGTCAGTTAAAAGCTCTATAAATCCAGGAGCAACCAGTCACTGCATAAAAGTTTAAGAAATGATGTGCCAGACGCCAAGTACCTCTTCTTTCATTTCCAAATCCAATAGACTACAAGAATTTCTCTTATCCTCCCCAGGTAGAATCAGCCACTGTTGTGAAGCATCATCTGTTTTCTTTCAAGAGGAAAAATGTCAGTTCATGATTTGTTGGTAATGAAAACTGCACTAAAAAGAGCAGGGTTGGGGAACACAGGAAAAATGTCCATGATGTCTTTGTTGTATGACAGAGATCTCATACCACATTCCATGGTACCGACACAAATAAAAGCCTTTATCTCTGTTAAAACTCTAACCATTACTTAAACAAGAAAATCTGACTGACCAACTGACTTTTTAGACAGCCTAATTCAATGGTACCTAAATGTGACAACATACTACATTTCTGTTCAACATACTTGTATGAAACATGGTTTTTGCATTATGGTGCAATGAAAAACAAGTGCAGAAGGCAACTGAGAATCCAGACGTGAGGATCCAGCTTTCAAGCATTACCCCTAATTCCAAATGGATTTGTGATCAACAGCTACAAAAACACTAATTCCATTCAAGATATTTTATGCAAAGATATGAACAATCAACATGCAGCGCTCCTTCTTCATGCAAAAGTGAAATGGCTGTCATGAAGCAAAGTGCTTGACTAAATACCTGAGATTTATCACTTCTAATTTTCCTTTGATAGTTTGTCTGTGTGTGCGTGCATGTATACACACATACACGCAAACACACATGGTGTTCTAACTTTCCACCTAAAATACCCTTCCTTCTCTGAACTCAAAACATTATTTTGCACACTGGCATTAATACCAAAAAACCAATGTTCTGGTTTGTAGAAAAAAATATTACAGTCAATTATATCTGTAGTGCTCCCCAGTCTCTCAGTTTTGCCAGATTTGTCAAGTTTGTTTCTTTTAAGTAGGCCAGAAAAATGTTCAAGTTCATGTGGCACCATGTTTGGAAATCTTTCCTATTAAGGACCTCCATGGTAGAAGCATGTTGGACTGATGTCCAGAAGCTTCATGATCAGTGGAGTAGATGAAAGAGAAAATTTCATAGTTTTTCTGTTTGTTCTGTGAACATTTGTAAAAGTCCAGTTTCAAGTTAATTGGGTAGCTTCATGTCCTGCATTACCAAGGAGAGCTCTCCAGTTCAAGAACATGTTGGGGGAAGGGGGGCAAAGAAGCCTAAGAATGAAAAGCAGGGGCTTTCTTTGAAGAGACCCCTCAACAAATAACATCAAGAAAGCAGACTGAGCAGGCTTGCAGGTATCTGGTCACAGTCTTCTTCACAGTGCAGAGATAAGCAACTTTCTTGGATTGGAGAGCATATTTAGAATTGGTCGGCACTGGAATTGCTGAGATGTTATCTAGGCCAACCCCCTGCCCAGGGCAAGAATCCTCAGCCCATCCCAGATAAATGGCTGTCCAATCTTTTCTTGAAAACCTCCAGTGATGGAGCACTCACAAGCTCCAGACTTAGGAAGCAGGCTGTTCTCACAGACAGGAAATTCCTCCTTATTTCAAGTTTCGATCTCTCCCTCTCTAGATCTTCCACTCATTGGTCCTATCTTACCTTCAGGTGCTCTGGAGAATAAATACTCTTTTTCTTGTTTCATCCCTTCATATATTGGAAGACTGATATGTCTCCCCTTCGCCTTCCCTTCTTTAGCCTAAACATATCCAGTTCCTTTAATCACTATTCGTAGGATTTGGCCTCCAAGCCCCTTATTATCTGTGTCACTATTGCACTCTTTCCATTTCCTCAGCATCCTTTTTGTATTGTGGCAACCAGAAGGGGACACAGTATTCCAGGTGCAGTCTGAGCAGTGCAGCATAGAGTGGGACTATCACTTCCTGTAATCTTGACAATGTACTTCTATTGATGCAGCCCAAAACTGCATTGGCTTTTTTGCCAGCTGTGGCACATTGATGGCTCATCCTTAATCTGTGGTCCACCAGGACTCCCAGATCCTTCTCATAAATACTACTGCTAAGCCAGGTATACTTATCTTGTACCAGGACATCTGTTTTTTCCTGCCTAAGTGCAAAATCCTACATTTCTCACCATTGAACAACATTTTGTTGAATAGGGCCCAATGTTCAAATCTATCAAGAACCTTTTGGTCTCCTGGAATGTTAGCAAATTCCATTCCCCAGCTATGTGTCATCCTTTACACAATGGCTCCCACAGGATGTTTGGTCACTTCCTGGCTGCCATAGTGGACATGGATAGTCCCAAACAACCATTCACTCAAAGACAATGGTTTGAGGTTGCTTCCTGCTACATTCTCTAGTGCACTGGAGGGTGCCATCTATTGCCCTGAGTTTCTTTGGTCTGGATTGTAACCTTCCATCATTTATGTCAGCTATATGGTGCCCAGAAACAGTCTTGTAAATAAAGATGATGCTAGAAGTTACAGCTTTGCTTTACAATGTGCTGACTTCCTATTTAATTACTCAAAAAATGCACAAAAATTAAAACTTTTTTTTAAATAATGAGGCATGATTGACCTAGCAGGCACCAAGGGTGGTGTCTGCAACCATCATATTGCTATAATTACTGCAGTGAGATCTGTTATGTCTTTACTTGAAGTACAGAAACTGGGTATAATTATGATACACATATCTTTAGAAACATGGTGTCCAAATTTTTTTAAAAAAAATCTTCACTTTTAAATTATGCTTGTTCTTTTAAAGGTAATATGCATGCGGTCACCCTAAATCTTATTCTGAGCCCTCAGATGTCTGCAAAATTTTTGAAAAGTCTGATTAGCTAACAAAGTCTTTGACACAGAACTTATCATTCAGTCTGGTCCAGGGGGTAAAAGAATTCTACACTGGGGAAAAGGAACACTGTTTAAATATGCATTAAGGCTAGAATACAAAGTAAGGTGATGGATAAGCTGGCAGTGGTTCAGATTGTCAAAGGTATACTATAACAAGGGTAGTATGTATACATCATCATCCTTTTATTATTGTGCATTATGTAACACCCAGAGTACGGTGTTGTGTAATTAGACAAATGAGCTTATGTAACCCCAATGGTACCATAAAATGTATCTTCCAGCAGGTGACATCAAGCTGCATTTTGTAAAAAGCACAAAGCATCAAATTTGGCTTGTACCGGTACATCATGGCAAGAATCCAATATTTATCCCATTTTGTATTGCAAGGAGATGGAGTCCTTGGGGTCAGAGGGAACAGCTGCTTTAATTACAAGATCCTGCTATGTCAAGTTGAAGTTTTCAGTGTCTTGTGCAAAACTCTAGACTATACACCAAGGCTTCATTTCTATCAGCTTTCATTTGTATGATGGATAAATCTATGAATGAATTATTTAGCAAATTATCTGTTTCAGGTGTCATGACAAAAGTCTTTTGTCTCTGCTACATGAAAAGGTAGAATATGGCATCCTTAATGAATTCAGTTTGTCAACTCTCTGTTGTCTTTTTTCCTTCTGTACAGATGCCAGCAGATGGCTTTGGGGGAGAAAACCTTCAGCCTGCTTCTTATTACTTAGGTGGACCTTTCCTATATATCAGGGATGAGCAACCTGTTTTGGTTGAGGGGTTATAGTGTACAAAGTAATGTAACTTTGGGATTACCCACACACAAAAGATTGATTACTGGGGGAAAAAGCTTTTCTTATCAGCCTATAACCAGGCACCTATCCCCACCCACGGCCCTTCTGATCAAAATGGCTGTTTGTCAGAATCAATTTTGCTGTTAGCAATGGAGAAACATTCATCTTGTGGGTACAGTTATTGGGTGGGAAAAGAGAATTTATTCCCATTTCTCTCCCAAGTGATTTCTCTCCCAGCTGTCCTAACAAAGCATGTGGGGTGGGGCGGGGGGAGAGATAATTGTCTAAGAAATTAACTCTCCTGTTCCTCAACATGATCACAACCGTTGCAACTCAGAAGAGAAGTGGGAAGTGAGATCCCATAGGGCAGGGCACGGCAGGCAAGGAGACCCAGCTGGCTGCTGAAGAGAGCGTCCATGGGCTTTCCCCACTGCCATGGGCCATCTGACCTTAAGATTTCCAGACTACACACACAACACACACAACACACCTACACAAGCATGCTATGCAGACTGACAGCCTGCACTGTAGACAATCATGCCATACTTGTATTTTGAAAGTAGGCATCCAACTGAAAAGCATGCCTTCAAAGTCATCCAGATACATCTGCAATACATTCTAGGATGAGACACCCTGAAACATGATTAAAGCAACGCAAACCTTTAGGCCCAAGACTGCACTATGAGGACCTCTTAAAATCTGCTTTATTCTCTGTCTCATTGCGTATTCAAGCATCCTGTGAATTCTGCACAGTAAATAAGAGACTAGCTTGTTTTCATTATTTTGCCCTGAGATAACTGCAAGACTGCAGATAACACATGAGGTTCCTTAGTTACTGATTATCTAATCACCGACTCCTTTGTTCTTTAACAGATGCCATGCTTTTGGTAGCAGACAGACTAGAGGGACCATTCAACATTGAATCAGTTATGGATCCTATTGATGTCAAAATTTCTGAAGCCATTATGAACATGCAAGAAAACAGTGTGCATGTGACTGGAAAGGTATCAATTTTTGTATTAAATGATTGGAGTAGATGGCAAACCAGAATGCTATATTGTATTAATTTTCCTTTTTCTTGAAAGTTGAAAGCCATGTATGTACATTTCTAGGACAATAGTCATTTTCATAGAATCATAGAGTGTAAGGTTTGAAAGGGATACCAGTAGTCCTTGACTTACAATCATTCGTTTAATAACCATTCAATGTTATGATGGTGCTGAAAAAAGTGACTTATGACCGGTCCTTGCACTTACAACTGTCTCAGCATCCCTGCAGTCACATGATCAAAATTCAGGCACTTGGCGACAGCATGTATTTATGACAATTACAATATCCTGGGGTCACGTGATCACCATTTGTGACCTTCCCAGTTGGCTTCTGACAAGCAAAATCAATGGGGGAAGCCAGATTTGCTTAATGACCACATGATTCACTTAATGACCATGGCAAAAAAGGTCGTAAAATTGGGCATGACTCACTTAACAACCACACTGCTTAGTGACAGAAATTCCAGGCCCAATTGTGGTCATAAGTTGAGGACTACCCGTATTGTCATTATATAGCCCAACTACCATCCCAGTCCAAGAATCCACTACTAAAGCGTCCTCAACAGATGGTTATCCAACTGTTCTCTAAATACCCCAAAGGAAAGCTTTCAAGGAAGTCTATTTCCTTGTTAAACAGTTCTTAACCTTAGCTAATTAGGATTTTGTCAAATCAACATCTCCTTCCTTGTAATTTAAACCTATTATTTTATCTACTGCCTTGTGGAACAACAGTGAACAAGTCTACCCTATCTTCTACACGACACCCCTGCAGATACTTGAAAATAGCTGTCAGGTCTCCCCACAGTCATCTCTTCTCCAGACTAAATATACCCAACATTTCCAACTGTTCTTTGCATTTTGTTTTTTTAGCTACCTGGCCCTTATCAATTTGATTGTTCTCCTCTGAACACACTCCAGTTTGTCAATATCTTTCCTGGAACACAATGCCAAGACTTGGACAGAATGTTCAATGGAAGCAAAAGGAAGGGATGCTAGACAAGCTTTTCTTTGTTTTTTGTGCCTTTGAGTCAGTTTTTGACTCCTGGCAACTGTGTGGACTAGTCCCTCCAGTGTTCTTGGCAAGGTTTTTTGGAAGTGGTTTGCCATTGCCTTCTTCTTCCTAGGGCTGAGAGAAAGGGACTGGCCCAATGTCACCCAGCTGGCTTTGTGCCTAAGGCAGGACTAGAACTCACGATCTCTTGGTTTTTAGCCTGGTGCCTTAACCACTACACCCAACTGGCTCTCTTTTTAGAAGAAGAAAAGTTTTTACCTGACAATAAAAGTATAAATGGCCACAGAGGCCAGAGTCCTTCAGGCATATAGGAAGGAGCTCAACTGGAGCCATGCAGGTCACTGACCTCCCTCAGGCTCCTCCTCTATGAGACACAGAATGTTTGCAGAGGAGTTTGATTGTGTTTTCCTGAGGAAAACATCATTTTCTTGCCAGATGACCCTGATCCAGCTTCACCCTGCCTTATTCATCTAGATCCACATACCTCCAACCCTACCTGATCTCAGTATATCTAACTCCAGCTTGTGACATTTTGATAGAGTCTCTGATGCAACAATGAGTAGTATCAATTAGGTTAACTCTCCTAGACTCACCTAACTGTAACACAAGCTATACTGAGGTTTTATGATAAATCATAATCCTTCTGATCCATTAATAATCTACCAAATGTACTTCCTTCTATTAACGGTATATTGATCAATATTTATTTGCAACACATTGGAGTACAGGAAGATTTCTCCCCTGTCCTATTCAATCTTAAGCCTGTTATAGTCCCTATTTGGTATTCTTTAGTCTGGTGACTCTCAGGACATATATTATTATTTTTTTCCATTATTGATGTAAATACCTTTTTGACCAAATATCAGTAGGAGTTATACCAATGGCAACTTGTCTGGTTCTGTTCTAATAGCTCTTAGTTCAGTTCAATTCTGTTTAGAAAGCAGAGCACAAGGTCTCAACCACTAAGCTTGTCAGAGAAATGTATTCATATACAGTATTCTAAAATGGGTTATGAAGTAGGCAGTTGGTGCTAAAAAAGATTGCATTTTCATGGAAGATGGGGCAGTTGTGAAGTTCCAGAAGAAATCTGCTGAATAGTGAGGATGGCAAGAAATGCACAGCCTTGAAAGAACAAAGTTTAAGAATTTCAGGAGATTGCTATGTAGTCCTTCAGGCAGTCCATGCTCAGATACTTGATGCTGAAAAGAATAATTGGCAAAATGCAAAGGCATTGTTCAGCCTATACGGACTGAAAACCAAACCAGAACTATTCAAATATGGCATTCGTGAATCAAGTCCTGTCTAATACAGCAGATAGGAGCTTACAGTTCAGATTTGGATAATGCTAACTGAAATTTCTGAAACTATACCGGTTGGTTGATGGCCTTTAACAAAAAAATCCACTGAAGTTTTGCATAGCAAGTAAAAAGTCTGCTGATTCAAGTGTTTCAAGGTGTGGAACTTAGGCTAGGTTTCTATCCAGTCAGGTGTGTTAGATTCTTATCTTCAGTAAGCCTTTTGTGTGCAACTGAACTTGTAGGTTCTTGCAGGTTTTTCAAGGTTGTGGACAGCCTAAACCAGCTCCAGGCTTAAGATCATCCCGATCCATTCCTGAAAATTTCAACACCCGCTTTCGACCTTATAACCCGGAAGAAAGACCAACAACTGCTGCCGGCACCAGCTTGGACAGACTGGTAAGTAATGCTCTGTGATCATGTAGCTTCTGTCTTGTTAAAGTTGAAGGACTTTTCTTTTGAAAGTTGAGCCTCCCACTGATTATGTGAAGCTGCCAAAGGAAAGGCACGACACTATAACAGGCAACTGTTTTCCTCTCAAAACAAGCAGCCGTAGATTGAGACCATGTATTGGTATACAAGAAAAGAAACAATATGCAAGTCACACAGGTATTTTTCTGCAAACTAGTAGAACAGCTTAAGAGTCTCTCACATGGCCCTTTGAGCATTTCCCTTGGAGAAACAAGCTTTTCTCTTCTCTTCTTTTACAGCCACTGGCTCTTGATGAAGAGCCACAGAATAAAGGGCTCAGTTTCCATAGGTTGCAAAAGTAGCTCCATCTATTTAAATTTGCGACTCTTCCTAATATAGAGAGCCTCTGCATGCAACTTCTCATAACACATACATCTGTTAATACAGATTCCCTGAGAAATCCATTTCAATTCTATTCCTCTTACACGAATTTGTTTAGTACATTTTCTTCATGCAAACTCTAAATGCAAATGTTTCTGATGTCAGTTCTGGATTTTTCTTCTTTACACAGATACTCATTTTGCATGCAATTTTCAGAGCCGTGTATTTCTTTTTCACCACCATTCACAAATCAGCAGGAGAGTCGCATGGAGCTCTCACCTTGCTTCAGAGCCTTTGGATAGGCCGTGCGGTCCCTTGGGGCAACTCTCCCAAATCCCTTCCACAAAATCCACATCAGGTTTCTTCTTCATCCCTCCTTCTGGCCTTTGTATGACCTTAGGATCATTGAGAGGCCGAGAGGCCACCTGGGGCAGGTGGAGACTTAAAGCATTATGGCTGCAAGACATGCATTTGCTATACATTATATGGTACTCTTAAGACAAAATGCAAGAAGAGCAATTTGACAATTTTTTCCTTCTGTGAGAAAATTGCACGTACCAGCTACTGAAATAAGTAATCCCTGCTTGTCACATTAAAGTGCAATCACTTCAGCTCCCAATTAACTTTACAATACACTCATTTTTACAGCTCTGCTCATCATTAAATAAGCACTTATTGTTGTTAAGTGTCCATATGCATAATGCATCTTTCTCTGCTAAAGTTTAATTAAGGAATTCACGTTTCATACAAGTCAAGACAAAAAACCTTGTTTTAGAACTATACTAAATATATGCAATGGTGTTTTGGCAATCAGTCTTCAACTGTGGTTTATTCTTTTTTCTCCCCCTTAGACAAAAATTCCCCCCCCTTTTTTTTTTTGTTGGCATTCTCAAGAAGAATACTAGTCAGTATTTCTACTGAAAATTGCTCTAAATTAACTTTTTAAAATTCAAAATATTTAAAAAATGATGTATGTTATTAAACCAACTTCAGATTTTATTTTAAAAGTGTATCTATTTCTATTTCCCCTTTTAAAAATATTTGCATTTGGATGCACAGGTTATAAAATAATCCATTGTAAATACCCACTTACTACAAATGTTTAGAAACCACATATACCTTAGTTATCACTAAAAAAAGCAAACAGCACTTATTTTGCCAATACCTTTAGTTTGTACATTCGTTAATATTAACTATGTGTGTGTGTGTGTGTGTGTGTGTGTGTGTATTCTCGCATTGAAAGGAGCCTGCATAGGTCTGTACAGAAAATCAAGAATTCAAATATCCTAAATACTGTAAATGGCTGTCTAATCTTTGCATGAACATTTTCTGCAACATTCCACATTGCAAGCAAGAGGTCTTTGCCATATATGCTATATAAAGGCAAAATATGCCCTTTTTTCATAGAAACTTATTCTGCAGCTTTTCAAGCTCAAACACAAGCAGCTAGCCATTGTTGGGTCAATTTCAAAAATAATTCTCTTTTGTACTAATTTTTGGAATCCTCTATTTGAAGGAAAATAAAGATGACAAGGAATCTTACCATGTTATCTAGCAGGGAGTCTGTCTGTGTCAGGTGTTTACTCAGAGTTGCATACTCAGGAAATAGTTACAGAAGTGCATTTTAAGTGCATGTGATAGTAAGCATTGCCTTCATGTTTATGCAGAGAGAGTGCTACCCCATCCCGGGACCACCACGTGTTATACTAATCATACAACCATAGAATCAGAGGGTCAGAAGACATCTCAGAGGTCATCTGGTCCAACCCATGCTCAGTGCAGAATTTCATATAACGTTTTGGACAAGTGCCTACCCAGCCTCTGTTGGAGGATTTTTATTGAAGAAGAAACATTCCACTTTATGAGACAGCCTCTTCCTTCTTTCACTGGTTGATAGCAATTACCATCAGAAAATTTATCCCAATATCTACCCTTTATCTGCTTCCTTGTAGTTTCAACCCACTGGTTCAGCTCCTTCTCTCCAGAATGATGGAGAGCAAATCTAGTAAACAACTTGATTTTAGCAGCATTGAATTTAAAAAAAAAACTTTTGGGAAAAGCAATGAAAATCAAAATACGCCTTTAGCACAGCAGTATAAAGATACATTTCTAATATGCCATCTGACCTTGCTAGAGTCAAAACTAAGCTATAAAACAGAATTTGGACCTTTCAGGTCTCTACATGGGGCATTTGCTAAAATGTCTTTAAATTGTTCTGCAGCAAGGGGACATTTTTTTCAAATGCATTTTACAAAATTGAAAATTTGAATAGACTAACTTCAGTACATTCTTTGGATATTTTCGCCAACTAGAGTCAGCTGAACCATCATACATTCCTATGGTGGGCCAACAGTATGAAAAGGAGTAACTGTGCAGAGCTGGGCCATTTACCAGCATTTGATATTGGGAGCTGAGGGGGGAGAGAGAGGGGAAGAAACCTTTTAGAGCAACTCAGTTCTGCAGCAGCTGTAGAGACTGAACCTTGGATCCTCAGCCTTCAGCAAATCTCACTGTAAGACCATTTGTTCCATGCAATCCCATTAAATTTTAGTGGGGACATTTATCTTTATCTGACACTACCAGATTCATTTTTCTGGTTTCTACAGAACCAGCAGGCAAGTGAATGGTCTTCCCAATTAGCTGCATTTTTCCATTTATTCTTTGGGATAGAATATGAGGAGCAAGCTAAAGCTTGCTGTTCATGTTTACTTATGAATCTATTGATCATTTTTCTGTGCAAATAAAATATCTTCAAAGAGACAAGTCAAGACATAATAAATCAATGGAAACCAGTAATAAAAAACACAAATAAAGAAATCAATATATGCACAGAGATAAAAATGGCATAGTAGGAATAATACTTATGAAATCCTATTCCACAAATCAGCATCTTTAGCATTTTTCAGCCTGGTACCATTTCATGTTGACTTGGTATGTTTTGGGACTAAACATTTTTACTAAACATTTTTAGAGGGCACCAGGTTGAGGGAACTGCTATCAATCATGAGTGTTTGAAATCATACTAAAAATGATAAAGGGAAGTTATTTAGCTGGCCACCTCAGACAGATATTTTCAGATTGTGGAGGCCACGTAAGAAAAAAATATCACTCGCCTGTGAGTAAACTTCCCTGATACTTCCTTCTGAGGAGACATATCAACGACCTGACCAGGAACGAAGATAAAGCACAAATAAGATCTATCTGTTTCAGTGGCTGGGGAGACATAAATGGAGACAGTTCTCCCTACTCTCCCCAGGCTTTAAAATGCTTTAAATTGGATCATGAAATAAATGGAGAATAAAGGCAACTGCTGTAAAGATAGCTGTAAAAAAGGCCCCTTGCCTTTGTCAGTAGTTGGGCTGCACATTCTCTGCTAGTCAAACCACCAGGCAATTTACCTGTTTATAAATCTTGGTATTCAGAGCCTCCCCCAAAAACCTGGTAGAAAGCAGTCTATAAGAAATGTATTGGAAAGGAAATTATAGGCAATAATGTAGCTAAGGGCAGGAAAGAGAACCAGTTTGGTGTAGTGGTTAGGGTACCAGTCTAGAAGCTGGGAGACCATGAGTTCAAATCCTGCCTTAGGCACAGAGCCAGATAGATGACCTTGGGCCAGTCCCTCTCTCTCAGCCCTAGGAAGGAGGCAAGGGCATGTCACTTTTGAAAGTCTAGCCAAGAAAACTGCAGGGATTAGTCAAGTAAGAGTCAAGGCTGACTCAAAGGTACATACACACACATACACAAAGGCAGGAAAACTGAAGATGTCTTTTCCTGCATAGACAGACAGATATAACATCAGGACTTCTTGTTCTTACTTTTCTTCTTTCTTCATATCACTCTGATAATCTTTTTATCCTGCCTTTGAATGCCCTGCTTTGTACTTGCTCATAGTGTAACTTTGTAAAGTTAGTACCTATGGAAATGACACAGGGAGAGGCGATCAAGGACATTGTTGTTGGCCCCACCCTTCCCCCAAACATATTCAAATGAGTGGTTTCATGTACCTTGATTTATGACTATTCTCCATTATGACAAGGCATAGTTCCCCTTGAGGCCCTGTGTAACACTGGAGGTGACCCAAGGAGACAAGATCCTAGCCCTCACATGCACCAAGACATGAGCAAAAAAGACAGATGGATGACATGGTCTTTAATGTATGTATAATAACTCAAGTTCAGTCTCTTGTGTCTCTCTCTTTTTAGTTTGTAAGAACAAGAAGAATTACTGCAAGTCAGAATAGACTAGTATTTATATGGTCCACCTGAAGAGTTGACAACTGTCTGAGGAAAAATATCAATCTGAATTTGAAAAAAGCTTAAGGTCTGTTTTGCTAGAACAGACTGAGATACATCTAGCCCAGTATCCTTTAGCCTACAGCGACCATCTAGAATCCACTACCAGGACACATAGAAAAGTTTGCCCTTTCTTGCTGTTGTCCGAAGCATATTGCGGTAAAGAGAAATTTGATTTCTGCATATAAATGTTTCATTTGGTTGGTTAAGTCAGACTTCAGTCATATGATTCTAATAAGACATTTTCTGTGGGGTTGTAAGAGTTCAAAAAGCCACAAATGTCAGCTTTCAAATTCCCAAAAGACACCATTCCCAGCACCTTGACAACATAAATAGACCAGATCTAGAGCAAGATGAATTTTATGAGACTCCCAGTCCAACTGGTATCAGCCAAGTGTGAAGTAAAGCAAAGTATGATCTGAAGAACATGAGATACAGCTATTTTGATGAAATTGAGTAGGAAAGGTATGGTCAATGCATGGATGGGAGGCTATGTGAAAATGCCATGTACATCATCTTCTGTTCTATAATAGAAGATGGGATATAAATGAAATAGACAATATAGAATTTAATTGGAGAAAAACAATTATGTGATTAACAAGTCATAATTTACTTATATATAACAATATAGGACAATCTAAACAGGCTTCAACCAGTAATAGTTTTATTTTTATCATTTACTCATTTTTATTTTGAGTTTGATTTGAACCTGAAGAAAATGAAAATGAAGAAAACTATCTATTGACTGAAACAGAATAGTACTAGAATAAACACAAAGGCTTTAGAAGGAATCTGTCTTTGAGATCTTTATGATATACTGTCAAGTAGGTTTTTTATTGATTCATCATAGTACATTCCAATACAAAGTTGTATGGAGTATTTAAAATCAACTGAGAAATATCTTTACCATCAGAATGTCACCTAAAAGACCCCTAAGTTATGTGTGGTATATAAAATAAGTGTGTGAGACAAAATGTTCAGAGAAACTGTTGGTCTTTCCTTGATGCCTAAATGTGGCAGAAGAGTCTTGGATAAATCCATTAGGATCAGACCTGTTGAACAAAGTAAGAGCAATGAATGATGTGGTTACCAATGCCTACAATTATCACATGATAAAGAAGCTTTTTATTCAATAGTTCTTGAAAATGTAGCTAGGGAAAGAAAGTAAAACGTGCACTTGAAATATTTTTAAATGTTCAGAGAGGTACAGAAGTGGCTTAAGGCTGATTGGATATGTCTATATTGTTAGTCACAGTATGCATAATTAAATAAACCCCATTCACTGTAGTTTGCTGATACTGATACATTATCCTCTTTGCAGCTCTCTGCTTCCTATAACCTAACACTTTGTCTTGATTTTTTTCCCTTTTTGTTTTTTCTTTTCTCTCCTGCTTCCTAGAGGACTATCTGGAGGACAATGCAACATGGTGTAAGCTCTGGTATTCTTATTCTTGATTTTCATATCCATTAACTTATTGGTGATTTTGCTGACAAATGACATCTAGTATCATCTACATTGCAATCCTTTTTTTTCTTCCTGCAAAATAATCTGATTTCTAGTTTGCTTCTGCAAACTAATACTTAGATTGAGCCATTCAGATTCTCATCACTGTCTTTTCTTAGAGTTCCTAGGAGTTGGGCGGCATATAAACACTATTATTATTATTATTATTATTATTATTATTATTAATATTAATATTAATATTTCTAAGTCAGGGTAGCATAATTGTTGAGTTGTTGGACAAAGATCAGGGAGACCTTGATTTAAATCTTGTCCCCTTAACTATGGAATCTCCCTTGGCAACGCTGGGTCCCTTTCTCAGCCTGACCAACCTCACAGATTTGATTGGTTGATATAAAATCAAGGGAGACTCCATGCTCATCACTTCAAACTTCAGAGGAAAGATGGGAGAGAAATCTAAGAAATAGCCTCTTTGCCCCTTGTTAAAAGGACCAAGTAAGGGACCCAAATCATAAGAAGATATAGCAGGCAGCCTCCCTGATGGGTGAATTCTTTCAGGATCCTTTTATTATTTAGTGTGCACAATTAATTTCTCACATTACAGCAGCAGTTGAGACACAGAACATAAGTGCTTTCCCAGCACACAGTTGTGAAGACACAGATGTAGGCAAAAAGAAAAGAAGAAGCATGAAACAGTATTTGGATGATTTTTAAGGCTTCCTGGAAGTATTTAATTGGCCTCTGTCAGAAACAGGACTCTGTATTTCATCTCTTTTCTATTCTTTTCTTTATTTCTGGCTTTAGTTTGTATTATCTTTTAGTATTGTAAAATTCCTCAATAAAAAGTTTTTTTAAAAAGAAACAGGATGTTGAGGTTGGGCAGAATTTGATGGGTCCGGCAGGCTGTTTAGGAGTGAAATAAATATTTTTGCAGATATTGGGTTGAAGGACACTTGCAAGGATATCTGACTCCCAGTACTTGTGAATATAGAAACAAAATTATTCCAGATCCAAATGTGTGAATATGACTTGAGTTTCTTGAACTGAAAACAAATTCTGCACTTCAAGATTCTTGAATTCTAAGTATCTTTTCTACCAGATGTCACCTGGGAGATCTTGGTATTCTAGATAAAAACAAGGTGAACAGGCTGCATGTATGCTTTTGCCGGCTGCAAAATCACTTGGGGTGCTTTCTAGCATGAAGTATCTATGGCCCATTATTTTAAAGTAAGCATTAGCACATCCCGTGTTTCCAGATTCTGGTATTTAATAATGGAATGTACTGAATGGTACATGTACTGTAAGTGCCACAAAGCTTATTTAAAGTCAGGTTTTAAGTCTCCGAATTTAGATTTGGAGGTGGAGAATGACTTGATGTGGAAAGATGCAAGATTCTGTAAGGTCCCCAAATTCATGCCTGAGCAAAAGCAACCTATTCCAAACAACAAAAAAGCAATAGTTACATATATTGCATTATTTTCCTTTAGAAAGCATAGCAAGAACAATAGCAAAGGGATTTAAAGTATGCGTTTGACCTATATAACAGCACATTTCTAATGTAACTGATCATTTATAATAAAATATATATTTATATATCTGTTAGTACCAAGTAATCTAAGTTGTCTGGAAAACACACGATTGGACAATTTAAAACCATTGAAATACAGATTTCATATCACACCATCAGAATATACATTTTAAAAAAGAAAAGTCAGAAACAAAACAGAGAGCTTCTTTTGAAAGAAAATCTGTAAAGAACCTCTAAATTGAAAAGGGGAAATCGGGGTCTCACTGAAGACACTCCCCAGGGCAGATAGCAGTCCCTTCAGTGGTGTTTCCTGCCACCACATTGCATAATCCAGGCTCAGTTAGATTGGTCTTGCTCAACTGGATTCAAGGGCCCTCCTCATTCATCTAACACACCTTCAGTTTTTGTTAATTCTAGAATAGCTTTCTCTGTATGCTCCCATTTGCTTTCAATAGGAGGAAGTCAAATTAAGAAGGAGAATGATACGAAAGACATGAAGATCCACAGGAGTGGCAAGATTGAGAAATCACTTTACACCTTGGCTTAATTGTCCACCATGAGATTCTCTCCAACATAGTTTTTGCGTTTTGAGGAATGATGAAAGAACATGTTTATGTGTTTTTGTGTGTTTCCTATATATGAAAAGCTATTTCCCATTATCTGGGGCACTTTTTCCTGGCTACTGCTTTCCCTGTTTTACCAAGGGGATTCAAATGGAATCCTATTCCTCCTATAGCCTGATCCTCACTCAGGAAAACATAACATATCCTCTGCTAGATTTATACAGCCAGATAACTTTCATCAGCAGAACAACAGAGGAGCTGTTGGTACTTAATTTTTAAGCCTGATTTAATTGGTGTCAGAATCCAGAATTTCTTTCCCAATTATTAGACCTAAATTTGGTTGCCCTTCTCTCTTTTTCTCTTGCCTTTTCTCTTACTCTCATTGTGGAACTTTTGTTTTGTTTTATTTGTTTAAATGGCTCCTTGGGAATTACTTGGAGAAATAGCTATACATTTTATAGCAGGAAGTCCTCTAAAGGCACCCTCTGTTTAAAGAGCTGTCCAGACCAAATTGCATTAAAATAAAAGGGAGGAAAGGCCCTTTAAAGTGGTCCATCCAGTATAATCTTTTTACTTACCTTACAGTATAGCAATTATTTCTAAGTTTGTATCTACAAATCCAAACCAAGGCTGCCAACACAATTCTTTGGCTACTGTTTTGATACTTGTTCTCCGAAGCCATTTTCAGCTTTTGGATTTTAAGAGATGCACTCCTGTGAGTAGATAGAACAGAAAACACCTCGCTGTGGATTTTGCCTTTGACAGGCATATCTGTAATAGGAAGATAGCTTATAGTAAATGAAAAGGTAGTTCTAAACATATATCCTCTAATATACTTCTAGTTTGCTCATATTGGACACCAAGACTGTTTATGGACGCCTAGATTGTTTATGGGCACTTGCCCATGTTACTAAGGTAGAGAATAAAAGTAAGATAAAAAGAGGTTTAATTACTTTCCGGTTGGAGGTAGGATCAGGATTAAGGTGATTTTTCATCTTAGCAGAAATTGAGAAAAGAAGAAAATTTTTTATATATATATATATATATATATATATATATATATATATATATGGGATTTTAATTACAACAGTAAAATCTAATACAAACTAAAAGAAAGAAGAATTGGAAGAAAGAAAATTATAGTTATGAAGTTGGTACAGAATTCATGGACCTATTATTCCATCTGTTTGTACAAATATGGATGTAGTTTCTAGTTCACTGTTGGGTTCCTAAAGCAGAAAGTGGAAGACACATGGCTTTCCACTGGGAGTAAAGTAGAAGTCCTGTACAGACATTCAGCTGAACATGCAAGGTTACAAGCCATGTCAGGAATGTGAAACAAAGTGTGCTTCAGACAGGTTTCCTACAGCTCTCCTAAATTCACCCTGACTCTGAATCACAAATGAACTTTCTGACAGGTATTTTTAAGTGTTTAAAACATAGGTGAGAAGTCAAACCTTGTGTAACACAGATGGGATGCAGCTGTACAGTTCTACTCAGCACTGGTACTTCCAGAAAGCAGTAGAAGTGCCGGATAGGAGATGATATCTGCACATCTGTATGAGGTGCCCATGCTGGAGAAGGTTTCTCTCCAACAGATCAAAACATTAAGGCAGGATGCCTTCCAGAGAATTCTTTGTAGTTGCTTTCCAGCTATAGCAGCAGCAAAACATTTGGAGTGTATATGCCCTTTCCTGCTCCAAAGAGGCTTCACTGCAATAGCCAAGTCAGAAAAACATAACCATCATTCCCCAAGCAGCACCAGCATTGCACAACCAGGCTGACTGGTTCTCCCATACAAAGTACAAGCAACCTGGCTCAGCTCAACAATGCACTGGCTGCTGCTACAGGCCTGCTAATGAACGCACACTGCACCAACAAGAAGAGTGGGAAAATCAAAATTAAAAAGCCAGCTGCTAGGACTCTAGAGCAGTTCTTCCCAAACCTAGGTAAATTACCCAAAATTTACTGGGTAAAAGTGGTTTTTCTTTGGGTAATGACAGACAAGCCCATTCACAACAGGGACATTTAAATTAACTTAAAGATTGCCATGTGTACTAAAATATATTCGAAATTCCCCCAAAGTATTCCTATTAAGATGAAAATCAATGAAATTACCAGTGGTAATTTGTTGAAATGACATAAAGATCATTCAGTGATATTGTTTTTATAACACAGGTAGTCCTTGAGTTATGACCATTCATTCAGCAACCGTTCGAAATTACGACGGTGCTGAAGGAAGGGACTTATAACCAGTCCTCGAAGTTCAGCCATTGCAGCACCCCTGCGGTCACATGAACAAAATTCAGGCACTTGGCAACCAGCTCACACTTATGACCAATTACAGCGTCCCATGGTCATGTGATCACCATTTGAAACCTTCCCTGCCAGCTTCCCACAAGCAAAGTCAATGGGGAAGCTGGCAGGGGAGGTCGCAAGTCACTCAGGTAAGTCTTCCCATCCACTCTGGCCTTTCTGCACTCCTATGCACCGCATCCTCCTTCCCTCTTCACTCGCACACATACATTATGCCCTCCTCTCCTTCACTCACTCACATGCACTGCGCTGTCCTTGCCCCTTCACTTGCATACATGCACTGCGCCCTCCTTCCCCCCTTTGCTTGCTCACACGCACCATACCCTCCTTCCCCCCTTTGCTTCCCCTTCACGAGCTCACATGCACTGTGCCCTCCTTCCCCCCTTTGCTCACACCATGCCCCCCTTTCCTAATTAAGGAAAATGTTTGGGAAGCACTGCTCTACAGTGTGCCTCCAATCATTCCCAAAACAATCCTTTGCCAAACATGAATCTCAAAGCATGGCACGGTGGATAAGTTGACTCTGTGCTACTTTGGCACAAAACATTGAGGTCCAGGTTCCTGACACAAGATTAAACTGCCAGAAGTGACTGCGAAGTCCAGGAAAACTGACAAGTTGTATTCATCCTGTCCTTTTTCTGGTGTAAATATTCCACCAGGGCAACAGATACCTCAGTTCCAAGTCTGAATGCAGACTGAAATGTGCCAGAAAATCAGTGTCTTTCAAAGTTGACATTCTACAGTGCTTCCATACAGCAATCACCATGTCTTCTTTTCATTAGAACCAAAGAGATATCAAAAAAGTAGCATGATTTAATGTGTCAGGGAAATTCTGGTCCAGCTTGCAGACAGTAGAGTTTGTGATTCTCCTTTTTTTCAAGAGCGGGACCAGGCTAAATCTGCTGTTGAGGTAGCTCTGGAATCTACTTTGAAACATAATGGGAGTCCTGGACACCCTATAATATTTGTTTGTTTGTTTGAATTTATTAGCATGGATTGTTACTCAGACATGAGCCCTATTGAAACCAGTGCATAAGCAATGGTAGGACTGCATTCTTCAGTAGCTTGAATTGAAAACTGTCAAAAAAACCAAATGTAGAAGCTCATGCTCCAGAAAAAATGGCAATTCTTCATAAATAAATCATTCAGAATGGCTAGGTAATTTTTTTCTATATGTGGATGATCATTATACATCAGCATATTTGGCAACAATTGATCTAAAACTGCTAACTTCAGAAAAATAATTAAACTTTAAATAGCCATACACTACAATTAACATTTGGTGGTATATAATCAAGCAGGTTTCTCCCAATACTTTTGTGCAAGCACAATTTTAATCAAAGTCAAATGACAAGGCACAGACTGCTCCTTTTCCACTATACTTGGTTTCAGTGACAGACTTATATGAAAGTGAGCTGGAATAGGTGTGTTATTAAAAATATCCTTTTCCTTTTTGATTAAAAGGCATTGGCTACATGTTTTGGAGATACAGCATAGTCAAAGTCACTGGCTTTTATGTCCCACAGATTTAAATGACAGTTAATCATCTCAGCCATTGAAATCAAGGGGCATCTTTAAAAACACCCCTTTGGTGGGGACCGTTTAGTCATCGCTGTAAGGTTTACCCCGTTCGTCTAGAGCAGTGTTGTCCAAACTTGGCCACTTTAAGATGAGTGGACTTCAACTCCCAGAATTCCCCAGCCAGAATTCCCTCATCTTAAAGTGGCCAAGTTTGGACAACACTGGTCTAGAGAAACTCTTGTGACACATGTGTTCAACAAAGAAGTTTACTCAAGTATAACATGCGTAATTACAGACAAAGCCAGGACTGGCTTGGCACATCTTTCCACACAATTTATAGTTGTCCCAATCCCCCATTAGCCCCGTTGCTAGGTTACATATTACATATTGCGGATTACAGATTACCCACTGTAATCCCCCCTTTTACTCGAATGGCAGGTTCAGCCCAGTTCTTTTGTTTCTTTGATTGTTGTTTTCCGATGGTCGTTGTCTTCATTGGGTCTTTCTGCAGTGCGCAAAGCCGGGAGTTTCCAATCACGCGCTGATTGCTCTTCCTCAATTCCGCGTCTCTCTCCTTTGTCTATAGCGCCCACAGCCATCTGGTGTTAACACAATGCATCCGCTTGCAGTTTAGTAAAGTGGCGCCAGCTGGCCCATTAATTAGTTTGCGGTTTTGCACTTCCTCTTTCCTCAATAGCGCTCGAGCAGTGAAACTAACTAAAGCGCGGCTAGGCAAGTTCCTAGCCGTGCCGCGCCGGCTGAACCTGACAATCGCATTCAATTCCTTGCTTATTGGGAGAAACCAAATTAAACCATCCCAGACAGACGGCTTGAATATATCCAATAAAGAGGAGTCCAGCATTCACCTAGGTGATTACTTTTACCATTAAGAAGGGTTTTTTTCCTAAGTTTCAGGGGTGTCCACAGGATCTGGTTAAAAAAGTCAAGATGGCAGCTGCACCTGCCATCTTGCTTACAATACCCTACGGACATCCCTGCCAACGTTCAATCAGAATCTGCCTTTCTGGAACTTAAATCCATTATTACCTGGAGCAAGAAAGCAGAACCTTTATGTGAGATCCTTTCAGATATTTGAAGAGTACTCTCTCTCCTCAGTACTTTTTGTCAGGGATAAACATCTCCATCTCCTCCAATCTCTCCTCAGAAGGATTAATTTCTACCCCTCTGATGACCTTTGTTGCCCTAAGAACCTGCCCTTCCAGTTTCTGTGACTCCTTCTCAAAATGTGGCACCCAAACTGGACACAGCAACTGAGGTGGTGTCTGACCAAAGCAGAATAACCAATGACTTCCCATAGTTGGGAAATTATCCTTCAGCTGAGTCAGCCTAAATTTGCATTTGCCTCCATTGTAGCTACATCACACTGTCAGATCATATTCAGTTTGAAATCACCTATTATTTTAAGATTTTTTTTCACAAGTACTATTACAAAGCCAAACATCCCACAGCCTATTCCTATAGCTGTGCATTTGATTTGATTTTTGTTTCTTAAGTGAATAATTTTGCATTTGTCTCATTTAAATTTACAATTCTGTTAATTTAAATGTATTTCTCTAGCCTATCAAGATCATTTGAAGGGTATTAGCTATCCCCCTAAATCTTCTATCATCTGAGAACTTGATAAACATCCATATCATTAATGAAAATGGTGAAGAACTGATCCTTGTGACACCCTGTTGGAAAGCCATTTCCAATTTAATGAAGAACCATGATTAGCATTCTTTGAGTATGGTTTTCAGGTCAGCTGTATATGCATATAATTGTCATGTCATATGGCCAATGTTTAATTACCTTGATAGTGAAACACTCTGTTGAAATTAAGGAATACTGTATCTGCTGCATTCCCATAATCAGTGAGGGAAGATACCCAATAAAACAATGAGATAGGATGAGTCTGGCGTGACATATTTTTGACAGACTCATGCTAACTTCTGATAATTGCATGTCATGGATTTCCTACCTGCTCTACAATTTTCCCAGGTACCTGTGGTCTGATCCACATGATCAGCTTGCCCCAGTGTGACTACAAGACCACTGACCATTTCTCCAGGGCACAAATATACAAGTACACGCTGTACCCACACCCAGGTCACAGAGAAGGCAACTTCCACCCATGTTTTTCTGCAGTGTGTCAAAAGTACAGTTTTCTGTCTTGTACCAATTCAAGCAGTGCTTGCTTTTCACCTTCTGCACTTCATTTCCTTGCAGGCAAAAAGTTCCACTCCAGTCTGTTACTATGTACCATTTACTGTGGAAAAACAAGCCCTGTCTGGCTGCTGGTCACTGACCTTCCAACAGCAATTTTTTTTTATTTTACAAGTTCCATGGCATGTTGGACAGAAACTTTAGTTTTAAAAGAATAAAAAAAAAAATTCTACAAAAGGGTCAGCACTTTTTAGGCTATAAATAGCATTTTACCTATGGCCATTGTGGCATAGAAATTCCTAGGCCTTAGGAGTATATTGGTATATATAAAATGGGCAAAAAGGCAGGCAGATAAAAGATAATGAAGAAAACATGTTTACTGCTGTCATTTAAATGTCATTCTGCTTTCAACTATATATTTGTAGCAATGAGACATGTTGATGTTTCATATTGTAAATGCTGCTCCTTTTATGACTTGCATGTCATGTTTGCTTAGTCAAACCAATTTTTCTGCTCCGCTCAGTTTTATAGGGTCAGCCTTCTCTGAGAAAAATCAAATTTCCCTGCCTCTCTTTCATACATCATCATTTAGAGTTGCCAACAATCCCTGTTCAGGAACCTGCACTTGTTTTGAGCTACAATGTTCATTTATTGCCGTGATGAGTGTGAAGGAGAAATGAGTAAGGTTGTTTTCTTCTGCTTGCGGGAGGAGAAATAGGCAACGGAAGGAACTGGTCTACATAACTTTATTTTGAAGAATAAGCATTATTCACAGAAGTAAATTCTTATTTGAAGATGATCTGAGAACTGTGGTGAGGATTATCTTACAGTAATGGAGAATAGCTGTTGAAAAAAAGCATTAAGAGTTTTTTAAAAATAAAATTAACTGTTACCAGCCAACCTGCTGGTTAAATCTAATCCTTCCTATTCTCTAAGCAGAACTTTTCTCTCTTTACAGTGCTATTTTTCCTGTACATTACATCTTCTCCTTGCCTTATCTTCATCTTATCCTCTTTTCTTTTTTCTTTTCTTTTTTTTTTTTTCTTTTCAATGCACTTATCCCTTTTTTGTAGCCAATCTCCATTTGGGGGTTTTGCTTTGTTTTTGCATTGGTGCTGCTAGAAGGATGAAAAGTTTCTGTTTACTTGTTTGTTAATATATACAGATGGAGAATCAAGTCATTTTATAAAGGGACTACCTTATTTTGCTAGCAATTACTTTTAATCATTTGTTACAAAACTTTTTGTCCTGGTCCTACCCTCTTTTGGAGTGTGGCCTCTAGCAGGTATATACATTTATATTTATTTGTATGCACAAATACGTATAAGTGTATCACATGTACACATTTATTGGGTAGAGTAGGGAGGGCAAAATATGGAAGGTGGTCCTTTGTCTGTGTTCCTGCCTGCTCTTCCTATAGGAGGAAGATCATCTTAAATGCAGTCTCATCTTATGGGAGAAATATGGAATTAGGCTGGACATTTAACAGAAAACCTAAGAAGACAGAAACAGAGGAAGCAACTGATTTTCTCCAAGATACCAAACAAAAGTCCTTCATTACACTGAGTTGCTGGAATTTGAATTTACAACTTTTGCTTGCAAAACATAGGGTATACCACTTCAGTCTAGTTTTTATTTAGTGTAGTAATGAGCAAGGGAGGCTTGGATATCATTTCTAAGTGCCTACTGTTAGTTTTGGAAGTGTACGTGTACATTTTCCCCTGAGCACATTGCTATGATTTTGTGTGAATGTTGTGATTCTTCCAGTGTGAAATTCTGCTAAAGATTGTGTTAAAATGCGTATCTCTGGATTATTTGCGGCTTCTCACATTTTCCATAGTCTAGCCCTGCAGAGATACATTTAAAAGCTATTTTAAACCATTGTTTAAGTAATACATTCAAAATTGAAATACTGCAATGAGTTTCCAAAAAGGCTATGAGCTATCACAAAATGGCCTGGAAAGTTCACTCAGAATTTCCAAGCAGGGGTGTGAGTTTGTGTGTGGGTGTGTGCATTTATATACCATCCAGTCCCCAAGACTAGTTTACAAGACGAATTGTATTTGCATAAACTGACAGTCTAATAGCCAAGGAGCACTCTTCATTTATAGCTATTATAATGATTGTAAAGATGATTGATGATGGTGATGATATGATGATGATGATGATGATGATGATGATGATGATGCAGTGCTTCTTGTATTGGGATAGGGAGCATATGGCTGAATAACAAAAGAACTGTTATAGTGTTTTTTTACTTAGTTGTTATTGCACCAATAGGTAAAAGCAACCTATTCTTCTCCTTTACAGCTGCAAAACATAAAATAAAAGAAACAAATGTGATAATTTGATGTCATCTGAAACTACAAATAAAAATAAGGAAGAATAATAGGTTCTAAGTTTATGAAATAAGTAGTAATCAAGAAGAATTGGAACCTGAAAGGGTATTGGTAAATATGGGATATTCCACTCCAAAATAGGTTAATTTGCTGATCAATGCAAATTATGATCTGATGCTGTTTAGAAGTCACGTGTCTTCACTGATGCTGGTTTATTACATACCTGAACAGCCATTGGCTTAATGGAAGATTACACTGCACAGAGGTTGGGAGTGGGGGACTATCCATCCATCTTCCTCATGGACTACCCAGCAAGTCCACCTGCCTTGGCTACTACTCAGTAACTACTTTGGGCCTTTGAGTTGGTAACTTGGTATGAAAGAGGGTTGTAATCCAGACGGCCCAGTGCAAATTATGGCCTATTGTACATGTTTCTGAGATCTGTTGCTTCCAGAAAAAAGAGAAAGAGAAGTTAAAGTAAGTTTAATTCTAGGGAACATTAGAAATGCTACCATTTAGAAAAGCATCTAATTTCTTCTGATGAAAATTCTTACTAAACTGAGGAGCTGTTTGATAATTATTGGGGAGTGAGAGTAGGGAATTGCAACATATGAAATGAAACACTGTCACCCATTTCTTCTTCCATGGATTTAATTTCGCAGTTTAGTAGCTAGGTGCTACTAAATAATTATATTATTACCTATTACTAGGTAATAATGCAGTTAAGTAGCTAGGTGCTACTAAACATTAATTTTAAGAACTTTGTCTCCTGTCCCACAGATATGTATTCCCTGAAAATAAGAGTTGAGATTGATGTGTTATTTTTAGCAGCCATAGTAAATTGGTAACCTCGTGTAAATGGGCGGGAGAGAAATCCAATAAATAAATAAATAAAAATAAATCAATCAATTTATCTTTTCACTGAACAAACTTCTTTTTCAATATCAGCATGTTCTACACTAGCCCCATAAGGAAAGCCACAGCTTCTTGGCATCTGTACTCTAGAAGGCAAACCCAGGCTGGCATCCAAGCATCTCAAACATCTTAGGCCAGATTCTCACTTTAAAATGGACTGAGTGCCTTGATTGCCTGAAAATTACACAGAAATAAACTGAAATAATCAGAAAGTATCTACAGCTATATAGAAAAAAATCAAAACCAATCAAAAACTAACTGTAGTTAACTCTAGGGAGATATATGCATGACCCTATCCATGCACTGAATGAATATGAATGAAGGGCTTGCAGGGACAAGACATGGGTCTGTCACTGTGGTGACATTTCCAGTGAATGCCATGAATAAGTAGAGTAGTTCTCATTTATAAAGTTATATCTGGAAAGCAGTAACCTATCTGGCAGGTTCCCTCCCCATATGTATTCTTGATGAAGAATATCGAAGACTTTGGTCAGTGGAGATTAACAGTATCATGCCATAGGGATAGTGAGAAGGAATAATTTCTTGGCTTTTTTGTACTCTTGGGAAGATCAAGTTTAGTCCCATCTGAAATATACAAAGTCAAGCACAAAATTCAATGCCTCTCATGAAATGAGAAACCTGAGCACATATAAAATCCAGCTCTGTGCTTTTCATACTTGAGATACTACTTTTTCTGTTTCTGCTTTTCCATATGTTAAAGAACGGAGGAGGGATGCAAATTTGATTTGCCCATTCCCTTCATGCTTAAGAACAAGATTAACCATAATGAGTGCACACTACAATGAGAAGCATGACAAAAATCAGATGCCATATGTACAGTTGCATGCAAAAGTTTAGGCTTTCCTGATCAAATTATACACTTCAATGAACTCCTAGGTAAACCAAAGTGAATTCTACATGGTACATAATTAACTTAACTTCTTTCTGCAAATGTGAATGCATACTTACACTATAGGTGCATTTTAACAGCCTCACAGTAAGAAAACTGAATATAGTTGGGTTACCCTTCCATTCAGTACTTTGTAACACTTCATTGGCAGAAATAACAGCTTCCAAATATTCCATGTACTTAACTAAGAGTCTTCCTATTCTTGCTTTTGGAATGTGTTCCCACTCTTCCTTGCAGAACTGTTCTAGCACAAAAATATTCTTAAGTCTCCCTGAACACACTGCCTGAGACATCCCCACAGATTTTCAATAACATTCAAATCTGGAAACTGTGAAGATCATTCCAAAGACTTCAGCTTTCTTTTCTGTAAGTACTTAATGGTTGATTTGGAGATATATTCTGGACTGTTGTCTTCCTAAAATACATAAACTAGTTTCAGTTTCAATTTCTTCACTGACTGTGGCATATTAGCTTTTAAACAATGATATTTAGTGGAATTCACTGTTCCTTTCTCCCACACAACATTTCCCGTGCCATTGGCTGGCACACAACCCCAAAGCATAATACCTGCATGGTTAATAGTGGGCAAGGTGACCTTTTCTTCAAATGCTTTGCTCTTTTTTCTCAGTGCCAACCAGTGGTGATGGCCAAAGATTTCAATCTGTGTTTCGTCGAAGTACTTTGTCCCAAAACAAGTTTTTGTTTTACATACTTTAGATAATGACTTTTGATGAGGTGAGATAAAATTTTCTTTCTGACAACTGTTCCATGTACATCATTGCTGTATTAGCAATGCTGTACTGCATACTTTTTAGGGGTCATTTGCAATGATCTCTAGATTTTGTTTTGTGGTTCTGGCCAATTTTCAGATAGTTCTAGCAGCAATTTTTCTTCATCCTTCATATCTTGCCTTGACTTCAAAGTTACATTTAACTTCCATTTGTTAACAGTGTTCTCACACTTGAAATTGCAATAAGAAAGTGTTTAGAGATTTTTTTGTAGCTCTCCTCTGCTTTGTAAGAATGATATTTCTTCATTTTCAAATGCTCAGACAGCTGTTTTAGAGCAGTGCAGAGTGGTTGGGAGTCAGGCGGCACATAGATAGATAGATAGATAGATAGATAGATAGATAGATAGATAGATGATAGATCTGTCACAATTCAAGAGGTTAGCAGGATCAGATGATTTGTTCACCTGTGGAATTGTCTTCACATGTCTAGTTGTAGGCTTAATAAGTCAATAGCCTTTTTGAACTTTATTAACAATTTTCAGTTTTAAAAAAGTAGTACTGAATTAGCTGGAAGGGTGTCCAAACTTTTGTGCCTGCCACATTCACTCTTTGCTTATTTTGAAACTGTAATCAACTGTACATTGGGGTGGAAAATGCATCCAAATTGTTAGCATATATCTAGGTTTGTAGAACTATGTTCTACTTGTACCTGTAGGGCTTCTGAACACTTATGGATTCATTGAAACATACGGTTTCATTGTTGAGAGAGAAGGGAGATCTGGTAAAATGCCCAGAAGCAAGGTATTAGTATGTGATCAATCTCTATAGTGAAAACCATCAATTACACATGTAGATGCATAGATGAAATGGCTGAAACTAAATTTTTGCTTCCAAAGGTCCTGTGCTACACTCTGATAGGAGATTGTTAATATGCTGGGAACATACGGAAACACATTGAGAACTGAGATAGATATTTCCCTTACATCACAACTTCTGAGGTTTTAATAACATGTGGCTTGTACATGAAAACTGTTCAGTTTGTTCTTGTAGTTTGCTGGAAAAGCAAAGAATTGAAACCCAGGAATATAAGTTTGGGCTGACACGTCTGGTTTGGCTGGAGGTATTTTTTTTTTAAACTCAGTGATAAGGATGACTCCTTTTATGAAGGGTTACTTTTAGCACAGAGGTATTGCTGCTTCATCCTCATTTTTGAGCATAGGCCAGCACGGCAGGTAAGCAGTAGCCACAATGGAGTGTTCTGGTGCTATATTATATTACCATTGATTTTTGCAGTCACAGAGCATCTCACAAGAGCAGTTCATAAAACAGAAAGCCTACTTTGAAAAATTAGGTATCAAGTCTACACCTAGCTTCCGTGAAGGGACTGCTAGCTCAAGAAAGCTGCCAAAGAATGATTTGGACCACTAGCTTTTCAAAAATTCGAAGTATTTCTTCTCCCAAGAGTAAAAGTCTGTCATTGTGAAGCCACAGGGTGTGCTCAGAAAAGTCAAGATTGCAACCAGATTGGTGCAATCAAAGCTCCACGGTTTTCTTTGCACATGTGACAGGCATTAAAAAATACGCTTTGATTCAGGCAACCATCTTGTCTGTTTTGACCACACTCTATGGACACCCCTGCATTTCTCTAATATTTATTAAAATACTTTTCATTAATTTTAAGAAACATGATGAAAAAAATATGGGAAGACATCCATGTATTCCTTGTATTATTTGCCCTAAAAGTAACCTGTATTTCTTTCATCTAGTCCATGCTGTAATTTTAAATACAACAGTCTTTCTCACAAATTCTTTTCTAGTTCTCTGGAGCCAGTATCACTTGGTATCAAAAGCAAAAATCCTGCTGGCTTTTGGTCTGCAATCTACCATTTCTGCAGATTTTGGATTTATTGGATGCATGCTGCTGGCTCAGCATTTTAGTTTTATTTCTTTAAAAAGTGCCTGAAGAGTCTACTGTTTATGCAGCAGCCGGCTAGAGCAAGGAAGTCACAGTGGCCCTTCTCTCGGCATAGAAAATTAAGCCTGACAGATGACTTCCGGCCTTTGCTTTTTGAACAGGATTTGCTATAGGGGTTACTAAGGCTGAGCGAGCAAAATTGTAGAAGTCCATCAGGCCTGTCTTTCTGAGCCAGGGAGCAGACGTGGATGCTAGGAGAGCTGTTAGCAGCCACACAGAAAAAGAAGACCCCAAACCACAACCCTATTCCCACCACCACCACCACCACCACCACACACACATGTGCTCACATTTGGAGTGAGGGAAACAGTTTTCACAAGAGTTGTGGTTGTAATTGTTGTAACTCTTTCACAAGAGTTCACAAGAGTAATTGTTGCAACTATTTCACAAAAGTTGTAGTTTTAATCCTACAGCTATCTAGGGGCCAAAGCACATAGCAGACGAACAGTGACGATCATCGTAAGCTCCTTTTATCCTTGATCAGGAAATAAAAAAGGCTTTAACCGTTTTTGTCCATTAACCGTGTCTGAGTGCATGTATGTCTGGGTGAAAGGCTTGCTCTAAATCCTGTCCAGAGCAGGTACCTGCTTTGGGTCTTTAGCTGGGCCACGTCCTTGTCACAGGAGGACTGAGTTTCTCTTGTCCTGGCCAATGCGCAATCCCAAACATGCCTGCTTTAGGGGCTGTCCAATGCCAAAATGTGCCAGGTTAGAAATGAGCAACCACGGGGGCAACCTTTGAAAAACCAGAGGAAGACTCCAATACTGAATTTTATTATACCAGGGCCAGAGCCCTCTTTCAAACCAAAAGAGAAGAAATTAATCTTAGAACCCTGAAAACATCTCCCTTGGGTCATGGGGTTTCATTCTAAATATTAAACAGATTCAAGATAAGAGGTGATTGTCAATATTGTTAAGTTTTGCTAAGAACTTTTCTCCAGCCCCAACAACCTGAAATTATATTACTAATTCAGTTCCAGTCCATGAAGCAAAATAGTTCTGTTCTTAAAATATCAATATTTCATCATTTGACTAGTTTGTAGAAGGTATTATCTGGTCAAATGGAGGAAAATACCATTCTATTAGGCTGGCATTTCAAAGCAGTATCTCGTGCATTCAGAACAGCAAATCTTATGTTTTTGAAAAGAGCTGAGGAAGCTATTTTGGTTTTACAGATGCCTTTCCCAAATTTAAAACCTTATTTAACCAGAATGTTGTAGACATTACAGCTGCTTCTCACCACCTTCCCATCCAATATTATTCACATAAACAGTGCAAAAGATGATTGCATCTTTTACAAGATGATTCAAAAGCTTAATAGTAAAAATGTCTTTTGTTATAGCCCTATTTTCTGTATTTCACGCTGGCATTATTTGTGATCCCAATACAATAATTAAATATACAGGTTTTACTGGAGGAACATATTATTTTCTATCTGTACTTTGCACAGGACAAAGAAGATATTAGAAACTGAGTTTTATGGAGCACAAACAGCATTGGAAGGGTCATTCAGAATAATTAAGATTCTTTAGAATATTTGATATTCTAAACATTAGAATAATAAAGTCTAAATGGCTTAATGTATTAGCAACATGAGTCTACCTTTATTTTATACAGGGGGAAAAACGGTTTTAGAAATGTATATTTTTGTAGTACAAATAATATGGGAAGTTTCATTCAGATGACTAGTCCTAGCTGAGAGATTGCTCCCTGGAGGTTTGGCATGAAACTGGGGTGGTGAATGAGGATGGGGTTCTGGAGTCAGAACACTGCATAATAAAGAAGGAATATATGGATGCAATTATCATTCTGTGAGGGCCTTCTGTTGTGCCTCTCTCTTGTACCGTCTTCAAATTAGTGCTTTAAGCCCATGTACAGTACATAGCCAGGACATCCAGCCTGTAAATGTCTAGTCCAGTGTTTGTCAACCTTGGCAAGTCTAAGATGGGTGGACTTAACTCCCAGAATTCCCCAGCCAGCATGGGTCCTGGGAGTCGAAGTCCACCCATCTTAGACTTCCCAAGGTTGACAAACACTGCTCTAGTCCATAGGAAATGGGGTCAAACAGAATAAAATGGCAAAGCTGCTGTAGAAACCAGGTGGGAACTCCAGCCAAGCTACATGCAGTTCATTTACCTCTTCGGTGGCTTTTTATGGCTTCCACAACCTTGGAATAATGCAGTTGAGATTGATTCAATGCCTGGATGTCCATGTATTTTTCCCATAACTGACTGTTTGTAGGTTGTGCCTGAGATCTAGGAGTCAGTCATTTTTCCCATATCTTTCATCCATTCTCCATCACCAAAAAGAATTGCAAGTACAGACTGGCAGAGTCAAAGGGCAGAAAAGAGAACATGTATTTCCTTTCAAAAACAATTCCTCCTATTGTGAGCAATCAAAATTCATTTAAAGGGCTGGCCTACATTTCTTCCCCCACCCCACCCACACTGGGGACAGTGGAGGACTAGAAGATATTAGGGTCCTTTGCATTCCCCTGACATGTTCCCTGTGCAATCTTTACCATGGCCTCTGGAGAGTTGGGAGGCATCAGACTTTCTCTGATGGTGGAATCATCTCTCTGGTTTTGGGAGACAAATCCCTAATCCTATGAACTAATCCTATGAAAAGGAATGCAGCCTTCTTTTCAGGCTGGGAAATCCCTTTTCATTACAGAGTTATCTCAAAGCTGGGACTGTAGACTCAGCCATTTTAGTATAATCTAGACCAGTGTTTCTAGTACAATCTAGACCAGTGATCGCATCCTGTCTGGGGAATTCTGGGAGGTGAAGTCCACATATCTTCAAGTTGCCAAGGTTGAGAAACACTGGTCTAGAGTGTTCCCATCAGAAGAAAGTCCAACTGGTTTCAATTAGTTCCTCTTTGCTAACTGGGCCTTAGCACATTTGTCCTTCTCCCATCTTCTGCTGTGATGGACCCCCCGCATGCAAAAGAATGAATGGTTTAAAGGAATCCTGAGCAATGCCCAGGCATGCCAAGTCTGTTACAGTGAGGGAGTGTTTGAGGGCTCTCTGCATTAATTGGACAACACCCCCCCCACCGCATCCTGAATGCAAATAGCTGCATTTTCATGCACAAGAGAGTAAACAAGGCAAAATAAAAGCCAAGTCTTGCTCAAGCAGGCCTGACAGAGCTATTTAAAGGATTCCAGCCATTAGCTGTCACCTCAATGGTCTCTCTCAATGCTGAGAGGAAAGGTGGTGATGGAGCAATTTACTCTGATTTCTGCTTTTTCTCTAAAAAAAAATAAAGGCAGAGCTCCTTCAACTGAAGCACTGCACAGATGGAAGCTTTTGTCTCCATTTCAGTTCTTCCAGCACTTTGTTTTCACTTATTATTTCTCAATGTATGAATAAGTATTAATTAGAAGATTCTGCAGGCACATCAAGGGCTGATGAAGATATGCTCAGATAGGGACTAAATGCTACAGTCGCTTTAAGCAATTGCTCTGTGGGGTTTCGGTTGCTTCGTTCCCCCTGATGGAGTTCTTTTGCTCTTTCTGTTAATGAACAATGATCATTTCTCTCTGCCGTATTAAGAGCATGCTGCCCCAACATTGTGTATACCAAAATATCTCAGCTTCCTATATCATATTAGCAGTGTGCCCCTATGGAATTCAGTCAAAAGAAGCTTAAACATTTCGATTGCAATCAAATCCCCTGTTACCTGGGAGAAGCCCTTATGGAACTTGTTAGGCTCCAGGATTGGGTTGTAAGACCTGCCAAACAAAGTTGTTGACTATGCCACCATCTTGTTGCTCTGGACAATGGGTGATTCTCATACTCACATGAAACAATCATAGAAATGCATTCACTTATTTGATGAACCATATTTGCACAGGAGATATGAACTATTATATTCAATTTATATCCTGACTTTATTTTGTTCAACTCATGACAACATACATACAATGTTCCGCCTCCTGTTTTCCCCAGGACAACAACCCGGTGAGGTGGGCTGGGCTGAGAAAGTGGCTAGCTCAAAGTCACCCAGCTGGCCTAAGGGAGGGCTAGAACTCATGGTCTTCTGGTTCATAGTCCAGCACCTTAGCCACTCTACCAAGCTGGTTCTCAGTTTGTCAGTAGGTGCCATCACCATACTAATAACAGGTGGGAAATGGGGGTAGGGGGCAAAGTGTGCGCATATATCCAGAACTCTTTTTCCACACATGAAGGTTCTTTTTTATTATTAACATTTCTAAAGAAGAATCTTAGAAATATCCACCTCTGCATTGTGGCTTCTTCACATACTTTTTATTGCTTAACCCAGAAAGGAATGTGCTAAGATCATTGTGCAGAAGGAAGTAAAAGTTGTCTTCACCATTGCACTGCCAAAACTGTATGTCTTGGGTCAAATTCCCTTTCCTTTTCCTATGATCTATGCCCAAATTTGCAGGGTGGAGCAAGGGACTCTCAGCCTTTTATTTTAAACATAATTTTCAATTACTTTGGTGCAAAAGACAAAGGAATGATGTCATACGCATGGGTGGAGTCTAATTTTCTTGATTCTTTTTCATCCTTTAGAAATGTCTTGGCATCATGCTGTTTCCAAGTGCTGTAAACTTATCCAAAGGAAATCAGATTGGTGCCAAATTTTAGTGTTACAGTTCTGGAGATCTTGTGAAAAATGAGTGAAAGAGGTTCAGGGTCACAGGCAACTCCTGGTCCCCACCCACACTTTAATGAACTGAGAAGGAGAATCGTGACTAAAATTGGAAGGAGTTGGGAAGGTTATAAATGTCAGTAATGCCTTGTTTATCTTTTCTTTCATCGGCTGAATGTTAATGATGAAATTGAGTCCCATTACCCATGTTGATAAATCATTTCTACCCTCACCAGTTGTTGCTAAGCTGTAGAAGCATAGTGTAGAACTGCACTGTGTAGTATTACTGTAGAAAGAACTATCCCTGCCAAAATATCTGATGGGGTGAGGGAAAGAACTAGTTGCAAGTTTGTCCTTTCAGAGACAGAGAAAAGGTCTACCTTTTTCAGAGACAACAAGCACAACTTCTTGTCCCAGAACCGTCAAAGTATATCCTCTCAATTGCTGCTGTAGGTAAGGAAAAAAAAAAAAAACTACATTTCCTGCTGGAGACATCTCCAATGCTTTTGCAACATCAGCTGCCATCTGGCAGTGGCACTCATTAATTTTCAGGGGGGGAAAATCTGGTTCCTGGTCAGTATGGAGAATGAGTTTTTTAGGTTTTCATGCATTTCAGAAGCATTTGGATGTGATTGCCTCTCGTTGTCATTTCTTCCCAGCTCATATTCCCAGGAGAGAAGGGAGCGAACAGGACAGCTATGCAGTGAACTTGCTCCCTTTCTTAGAGGATATCCTGACTCAGGTGCAGCTACTCTGCCACATTGATGGTGTTTGGAAGTCAGGCAGGAGTGCACATCATGACACATGTTAAAAAGGGCTTTGATGACATGGTTGTGACTGCCATCTCGACATTTCATCCCTTCAACCGGATGTCATTGCATTTGCCCCTACCTGCCCTCCCACCCCCATGTTTAAAGGGAGCAAGTCCATTGTGTGATGGTCCTATTCAATCCCCTCTGTTCTGAGGAGAAACAAAGCTGGGATAGGTCTTCTGGTATATGGTGTTCAGGCACCTGAAAGGCAGTTGTGTAGCAGACAGAGCAGAAATGTTCACAGTTACAAAATAAGGGATTTAAATTACAAAAACGTAGATTTCAGCTGGATATTAGGAAGAAATTCTTAACAGTAGAAGTTGTTCAACAGAAGAAGAGGTGGTGGACTCTCCCTCACTGGAGGTTATTTAAACTGAGTTGGATGGCCATCTGTCAGGGATCTGTAAATCTGTAGATTTCTCCACTGGAAGGGGTTGGAATAGAGGATCTTTAAGATCTTTTCCAATCTTGACATCATATGATATCATTTTGCTTGGCCTCCTTGCCGATCAGGTCCATTTAAAGACCCTTGTTGTGTCAGGAGGCTGGTACAGCCAAAGGTTTTTTTAAAAAAGTCCTATATTTATGAAGACCCAGACCCAAATTCCGATTTGTTTGAAGAGTTTGATTTGGTTGTTCAGTACAGTAAAGTGCCTTTTCAGTGACTAAAAATATTATATGATCTGAATTATAGCTAAACATAGTTAATCATTTGGATGTCTATATCAGGTATTATCTATTCCCTTGAGGACCTCAGTTTTCCTACTGTTTGTGCCACATTTTAGACTTTTTTGGAATTATTTATTTATTAGATTTATATCCTGTCTTATTTGTATAACTCAGAGTGGGGTTCCCTACTCCTACTTTGACCAACCTAAAATCACCTAGCTGGCTTCTCTGCCTAAGGGAAGACTAGAATTCATGGTCTCCCAGTTACTAGTTCAGCACCTTAATTACCATCTGGTGGTTGGACTAGAAGATCATTAAACTTTAATGTGTTTACCACTGTCACCTTTAAATTATTTCTCTTACTGGCTTTATGATATTTCCACTTAAGTTTTGATTGTTGAAGAATCAAAATGAGTACCCCTGGAGGTTCTCTTCAGGGAAATGTAGATGTTCTGACAAGAGAGGTTTAGATGAAGAGTTTGAAATCTGTAATAGGAGCACATGCTAGGTGGTAGCCGGAGGGAGAGGTCCTAGCACAAGCATGGCAACCATCCTCTGATGGAAGTTTGCACTTCCTTTTAGAGGGAGGGAGGGAGGGAGGGAGGGAGGGAGGGAGGGAGGGAGGGAGGGAAGAAGGAAGGAAGGAAGGAAGGAAGGAAGGAAGGAAGGAAGGAAGGAAGGAAGGAAGGAAGTTAGTTTTGAGAGCTATAGTGAAGGTAGTGATGACCCATCAACATTACAGGTAAGAACAAGTTCAACATTTTTAGACATTTTGGATGGTTCTAGAGGGGTTGTTCAGAATAGCCAGAAGTTTAATCCAACTATTTAGTTCTTATTTTCATTTTAAAAAAAAACCACACATAGTAACTTTTAGAATAGAAACCTAGCTTGGCTAGTAAGCTTCCAGGACTGGAGAAAGCCACTAGAGACACATAGGTCCCAGAAGTTCTCACGTCCTAGACCTACCAGTGAAGGGCTTTGTGTAGCTGATCCATCTTTTTCTCTTGAATGGAGTTTTCCAATGACAGAAATAGAAACCAATAGGAGGTGACAAATGCAGATGTCATGTCCTTAGGCTTTAGTAAGTCATTTGAGAAAGTTGATCATTTGAGAAGGTTGATCATTTCCTTTCTGATAACATACAACAATATGGGATAGAAGGTCCCACTTCTAGCTAGATTTGTTGTTGGTTTAATAATTGGACTCATCATGCAGTCCTCAATAGATCTATGCCTACGTGGAGGGAGGTATGCAGAGGGGTACCTCAGGATTGTGACCTAGGCCCAGTGTTTTTCAACATTTTCAAAAATGACTTAGTTGTGGGGATGCAGGGGATGTCTCATAAGATTTGCACACACTGGGAGGTGGGGTTGCTAACATTTCAAAAGACAGGCTCCAGGTTCAAAAAGATTGTGATAGATTTGAACCATAATATAAGAAGGATGCTGAGGAACTGGAAAAGTACAGAGAAGAGTGACAAAGAGTGAGGGTCTTGGAGGGACACTTAAAGGAATTGGGTATGCTTAGCCTAAAGAAGAGAAGGCTGAGGGGAGCCAAGATAGCAGTCTTCCAATACTTGAAGGACTATTGCAGGGAAGAGGGTGTGGTGTGCTCCATAGTGCTCTATAGGGTAAGACAAGAATTTATGGGTGGAAACTTTATAGAGGGAGATCCAAACTTGAAAAAGGAGAATTCTCCTGACTATAAGAGCTGTTAAGCAGTAGAACAGCTGGAGTTGAGCATGGAGCTTCCAAGCAAAGTTTTCACTGGAGGTTTCAGGCAAAGGTTGTCTGAGATGGTCTAAGGATACCTGACCCGTGCAGGAGGTTGCTCTTAGAGAAGACCTCCATGATCCCTTCTAACTCTAGTAATCTATGACAGTTGGCCAACACGTTTCTGGAACCAAACCTAATCACTGATTCACATATGAAATTACTTTCTTGGGGCCTCCCAGACTAATATGCAAATGAAAACATGATTATTCTTCAGAAGTCACACTTTTCTGAATTTATCAATACACATACCAAAAATATTCAAAAATCTGTGTTTTAAACTAAGATATATTTAGAGATACATAGTTTGAACATAGTTGTTTGGTTACCTGGTTTTCTAGGTAATTCGATACCTTCAGTTCTCTGGGCAGATTACAGGAATTTAAAGCATGTGCAGCTAGAAAGCCATCTTCCTACTATTTTTTACTTTCCTCATTTTGTATTTTTTAAGCATGTTTGTAGCATTTATCATTTTGAAATTGCTAACTATTGCCTGATAGTTATATATTTTAGCTGTTTGATGCAGATAAATTTCAATTATGATTGGTAGAAAGATGGAATATAAATAGAAACATTTTGTACCTGCAACTCAATGGTGTCATGTGGAGCACCCTAGTTTAAAGGCCAGCCAGGCCAGGTATTTCCCCAAGAGACTCCCTTCTACCACTCTATGTCCACCCTGTCTACAAAAATCAATAAGCATTTCGTGTTCTTGGAGCATATTTTTTCACACCCGCTGTATTGGTGAGTATTAGCTCAGGTTCACATAAAATTTGACTTCTGAGCTTAACAGAAGAGCATCATATTTAATGGCCTGGGGTTTTTAAAGCACAGGGTTGGGCTAGTAATGCAGACAGGCATGCTAAGCACCCACCTTTTCCTCTTCCCATTGGCAGAAATTCTGTTGTTCAAAGTCCATATTGCAAACGGTCAAGACAATCAGATAAGGTTTATCTTGCTTTTTCTTATCAGACAATAAGCATATAATGTAGCTGATTTTTGTGTCGCAGCTATTAAAGCATGCGAACACATTACTGAGAATTAGATCTGCTGTGACAAAGAATAAATATTATGCCTGGGGTGAGTTATGTTATATGCTATATCATTAGAATTTTACATTCAATTTTAAATAGATTTTATTATGCTATATTTTTGTAATGCAATTTGCTGTCCAACTCTTTTATTGTTCTGATCATTGATTGAATAAATTTGTGAGGATGATGATGATGATGATGATGATGATGATGATGATGATGATATAGTACTCAGTAAATGTGAACTTGGTTTTTCTATAATCTTCAGTTCCTCCTGGGACAGGCAGCATTTCAAAAACACGACTGCCAGCATAATGTAACAGCACTGGAGTCATTTTCCTAAAGGACGAAGAGTAGAGTTTCTACCTTCAACCCAATGCTTCCATTGAACTCCAAAAGCAGAGGGAGACTTGTGCAAAGAAAAATAAAAAAAACAGGGAGCCTTCTGGCAATACGAGGCTAAAAACTGGTAGTGCAATGAAACAAAAAGATGTGTGATGGCTAGTTCTACCCTCTGAGTCTTGTAAAAAAAGAATGTGAAGACACAGTATTATATATCATGCCTTAGCAAAAAACTGCCCCAGTGTTGCTACCAATGTTGTATCTATTGAAGATTATCAAGGAAAGGTGCCAAAGGCAGGAAGGCACACAGCAAACTTTAATAACACCAAAGGAGATTGAGTGCTTTCGGCATGCGTGACCAGTTTTGGCTCCCAGCCTCTATTCTCTGGTTACTTCCAAAATCTGGACCAGCTCACTTAACTAAACCGTTGTCCTTTGAAATCTGGCTAGGAACAGGGAATGGATTACTACCGTGTGCTTCTCTTATTTGTCTTATGCAAATCCTTGGCTTCACTCAGAATATATGTGGATGGTACAGTTTGTCTAGACCAGTGTTTCTCAACCTTGACAACTTTAAGATGGTGGCTAGGGAATTCTGGGAGTTGAAGTCCACACATCTTAAAGTTGGTCTAGATAAACATTCAGACCCGAAGGATGAGTTTGCTACTGATATTTCCATAAGAAAATAATCACATAGGTGCTTTATAGGTAGTCCCCAGTTTAAGAACAAGTTCTGTTCCCAAGGTCTGTCCTTAAATCGAATTTGTATGTAATCTGGAACAGTTTTATTATCTAATACTGTATAAGTAGTATTGTGTATTTAACTCGAATTTTGCTACAATAGGCTCCAGTTTTAACTATGGGTCCTCTGAGTGTTCTTAACCCAGGGACTACCTGTATTTGCTTTACTAAAGAATCATGGTGTAGGTGGAAAGGAAGAGAGCTCACCAACAAGTATCATGTAACTCTCTATCCATTTAGGCCTTTAGCAACATTTTCTTCTGCATCACCTTTTGGCGTATTGTAATTTGGGGAGAAAGGAAGGTTAGCAATCAAGCCAAACACGCTGCATTTCTTCATGCATTTGTGAAACTAGAAAATCTGACTACTCTTTTAAACTGATTGTTCTGGGAAATTTAATATTTAATGGAAGGATTGGGATTATTTTTCACTGAATCAACATTGTATCCACCTTTTCCCTCAAGAATTTCTGTGGTTTCTGAAGGATTATGCAAGACACGATTAGTCCCAAGTATAAAATAAACCAAGAATTGCCAGTGCAAATCCACAAGGAAGATGCAGCTGCTTTAAAGGAGTTTCAGATTAGTACTACTTTCATGATGCTGCATACCCTGAAACACCTTTGGGGGATCAATCCAAGCCTCTTTTAATTTATTGAACCAAGACAGGAAAGAACAGCAGTTTTGCAGTTACCTATCCCTCCTGGGTATCTGGACAGCAGACATATTAGTTTACAGGCACTTAGGAACATCTAGTCCAAATCTTCCACTATATGATGAGATGTATTGCATTAAAATTACGCATTTTTCTAAAGTGATATCCATATATATAAGTTAGTATCTGCAATTTGTATGCAAATCTGCATCCTTTTTTCTCTTTTGCTGAAAGGTCAACCAGATTGCTTTTCCATACAAAAGATTCTGTAAATGCATAGAAATTAGCTATCTGATATATTGATCTAGATCTTCTGATTTCTGTGCAAATGATATTATATATGAAGGAACAGCATTTAACCTGCAATCATATATTCATTTTCCATGGAATAGTTCCTACTGATTTCAACAGACATGCACAGGATAATTATGCTATTAATTCCACATACATACCTGCTGTTCCAGGAGTATTGTCCAGAAACAAGTTTACTTCTAAAAATTAATTGTGATTATTTGCTTCTACTCAGCACTGTCAGAACCTTGGTTTTAACCTGCCCTTTTCATTATTTTTGTGTTTTTTTCCATCACAGTACAAAGGACTGTATTCTTTTTTTTAGTGGAAATCTGACAGCTGATAGCATTTTATGAAATAATAATATGCTAAGGCTCTTTTATTACTTTCAGATTTTTCTTTTCTATTGAAAATCTTTTCCTATAACTGCAGCCCTGAATTCTTCCATTTGTTTGATTTTTAAAAAATCCAAACATGTATTAATTTGTCAAACTATTTTGGGGAGAGGAGAAATTTATTTATTTAGCTATTGAATTATTTTTACATGAAATTTATTTTTCCTAATTCCAAAACAAGAGCCAGGTTTTAATTACTCCAAAGAGAATTGATATTTCTTTAATAGCTGAATTCTATGCATAGCTTCCTGATTTTTAGTTCTACTGCATTCAGTAATCCTCTGTAGAATTGGAAGATAAGGTGAAGAATAACTCCAACATTTGATCTCAAAGCATAGGCATTCGAAAACAGCATATCTGCATCTTTTAAAAAGGCTTTTTAATGCAAGAAAAATGCAAAATATAAAAGAATATCTAGTTGTTTCTTTAAATTTTAAACATGTTTAAACAGTTGTACACAAGGAGAGCCCTTTCTCTAGAGGGACATGACAGAAAAGTCTTGTGCTACTACAAGGGTCTGAAAGATGCCCAGGAAGGCCCAGGAGGCTTCTTCTTTGTTGCTGATTGGCCAGTTTTCACAGAAAGACCATGCAGCTCCATCCAGTCATGCTGCCATGCCACACCTGTAATCAAGGCTGGCTTCAAGGGGGCTCGGATAAGGTGACTCCATCCCTCTTCACGAGCCAGTCTGAGGCTTTTCCTAAGCACTATCCTAATTTAAAAAAAAAAAAAAAGTCAAAAACAAACCCAGTGGGCAGCGAGAAAAGTATGATGGCAGCAGTGACTAAGGGACCTCATGCTCTTCTCAGCACCATTAATGATGAGTCTCACTGCTGGTCATCTTACTGTTAGCAGGTAATGCTGCATGTGGCACAGGTACATCTTAGGCTGGTAACCTAGTCTATACCTTCTCTGTCTTACTAAAAAGCATAATGTGAGAGCTTCATTTGGCCAAAGACATTATGAGCAGTGGAACACAGGGAAATGTGCAACTTTGCATAAGAGGAATAATGATAAAGAGCATGAGGAAGGAAGGAAGGAAGGAAGGAAGGAAGGAAGGAAGGAAGGAAGGAAGGAAGGAAGGAAGGAAGGAAGGAAGGAAGGAAGGAAAGGAAGGCAGGCAGGCAGGCAGTGTTGGTGAAGCTAAGAGAAAGAAGATGGGTCTCACAGAGGTGGATGACAGTGTTGGTCTGATCTTGTGGAGTGTTGTTGATGAATATTAGAGAAAGGGCTACAGTTTGTCAGAAAGTATGAACTGGTGCCATCCAGACTTTTGTGGATGCCTTTAAAAGTAAGAATCCATAGGCTGTTGATAGTTCTAATGAATGGTGATAATGAAAGAACTAGAAATGAATTTTGGGAAGAAAAACAATAAATGTTCTGAAAAAGGAGCAGAAAAAATAATTAGGTCAGGTAACATGAATAGATGGCTGGGAACAAGGCAAGAGAGTACAGAAAAAAATATTGGGCCATTCAGATATCCAAGAAGGAATGAATAAGAATGATGACTGTTAAGTATCAGTGTAGAAAAAGATCTGGTTGTTTCAAATACATGCTTGAAGCATGAGACTAATTGTGCATGGCAAAGGAATGAACATACATTTAAAAGCATGATTGGTTTGATTGTTTATTATGAAGGAAAAAAATTAGTGAAGGCTACAAAGGTAATGTAAGATAACACAGTTTGAGGGAAGTGTCCAGAATGGATCATGATGAAAAACTGACATGAATGAAAAGGAAAGAAGTGAAATAAATGAGTGGGGGAGGAGAAGAATTTCAAGAACAGGAAGTCTGAGTCCTGCATGAAAAAAAGTATCAGAAGCTAGATTTGTCTCTGAATAGAAAGAATGGGAAATGTATGTAATGAAAGAGGGTGTTGAAAGCTGCTTGAAAAAAATAAGTTACAAAATACTACGGTAGGTTGTAGAGTCATGCTAGTGTGAGGTATGAAAAAGGAAGCTTTTTGGAATGATGATGATGATGTAGGCTGTGGATGAGAAAAATACATATAAGAGAAACATTGCTGCAAACCGTGAGGATGGGAGAAATCTATTATATAATGTGTACATAGAAAAATAGCTCCAAATAATTAAAGCAGTAAGGAATGGTAAAGATTAAAACAGAGATAATGTCAACAAATTTTGATAGGAATAAATCTATTTTGGAAGGGCATGAAGATGATTAAAGAAGGAGTTACTATCAGAATCAGTGAAATGAAAGGTAAACATGATGAAATTGCGTGGGATGAAACTGATGTAAGGAAATATTGAAAGAAGTATTTTAGTGATCTGAACGGAATGCTGGTATGGAAATGGAATTTTTAATATGTCAAAAGTGATGCTATAAATATTAGTGTCCAAGAAAAAGTTGGTTAAAAAAGTCATAAATGCTGTAACAAAGTGAGAAAGTTGAAAAATTGTAAGGTGTAGGTGATATAACTAGAGATATGTTAAAATAGTTTGCTTATGGAGTCAATGTACAGCTTGTTAACATGTACATGAAGGTTGCATCTATGCTTGACAATTGGAAGAATGTTATTATGGTTCCCCTTTACAATGGGAAAGATAGCATGAATGAATGCAGAAATCAGAGAGTGGTAAGTTTAAGTGTGCCTGGAACATGTTCAGAGAATTCTAATTAAAAGTATACAAGAGATGATAGTGGGAAAAACTGAGGAAGATAGAAAGATGTGGAAATGGTGTCAGTGCAAAGTAGATTTAACTAAATTTCCTTTTGTCTCTTTCTTATCCCCCCCCACCCCCCGCTTTTCTTTTTTGCCTTTAATTAAACAGGAAAAAAAATAAAGGAAAAAATAAATTATACATAAATGAGGGTATCTTGTGCATTTACATATACATGTAATGTACGTATGTAATGTATAAATAAATTATATATTCTATATATACATAGAATTTTACACAAAATTTTCAATAAAGGATTACCATATTTCACTATAGTTTACATCTATAAACAACTCCTTCATAAGTCACACATAACAGCAATGTCCCATCAAGAACTGTGAAGACTATGACTGTAGCTCCCGTTTGCATACGTTCTTAGCAACCAGCCCATATTATTTGTGGTAGTCCCACCAGAGATCCAGAATCCCAGTGTTGCTCTTAATTGTGTCTTCAAAGGTCCAACATGGTACTGTGATTTGGTCACCTAAGCCACATTAGGTGATTTGAAGAACCAGCAGAGGCCTGATTTACCCTATAGTTATTTTGTTTTGAGGCTTGGTTTCTAAGTCTAAGCAACTAATGGAATACTAAATAAATTCTTCCTCTGGCTCTATAGATTATTCTGTGCCTTCTCCCTAACCTAATACTGAGCATAATTGACCACATCCTCCTGTGTTTATTTTCCTTATTGGTCCCTAAACAGTTCAGCTGTAGATATATCAGCCATTATATTTTGTGAATGTTAGTATTCACATCTGAATGCTGATCATCTCAAATGGATTTCAAAAATGACCAAAAATAGATACCCATTTCCCCACATCTTAGTCTGGCACCAATGAATGTTGACAATCACATTTAGATGTCTGTCATTCTTTTCTGGTTTGGAAGAATATTTAGAAAATTTGTCTTGCATTGTCAACATTCATAAGTGCACATTGGCATTCATCAAATTTTAAGAAGGGAAGGGAAGGGAAGGGAAGGGAAGGGAAGGGAAGGGAAGGGAAGGGAAGGGAAGGGAAGGGAAGGGAAGGGAAGGGAAGGGAAGGGAAGGGAAGGAGTTTATTGAGGTATTAATCTATAACATTGGCTTTAAGAACCCTGCTATGGACATCACACAACCATTATTTAACTAGGATGAATTTAAAAGATTATCACTTTTAAAATGCTGAATTGATGGAGAATTGTATTACTGCAATTAAATGAGGTGTAGGAACTGACTATTCTGTGGATTCTATTTACTTGAGAACTTGTTTGCTTCTACTTTATTGAAAAGATTAATGTTTCCGCCTAAAATGTTGGCACTTAGCTAAAGAAGTGGAATAAAAAAAGCTCCCAGCTCTTCATCTTTAAGATGCTAGTGTGTTTCTCCCACCACTTTTATTTTCAACTGTAATAAAATGTGTATTGTTCAGAATGCTTTGGATGTTCTTGAACGAGATTTACAACTTAACTTTTTAACACTCTTCCCCAGTGTTCCTACAGTAACTTATCCAGGAAAAGGAAAAGCATTTTTAATTTTATTTATTGTGTTTTTATACCACCAGACTCGAAAATGAATCCTGGCAGTTTACATCATAAAATTTAAAACATTATCAAAAACAACATAAAAACAATAGTCAGATAAAAACTACAATTAGTGCAAATAAGCATAATGTAATAATGTAATAAATAAAATAAGCACAATGATTGTCTAAACAAGCCATGTATGTGAGACTGAGTCCCTGCTTTACAGGAAGCAATAATCAAAACTTCTGTTTCAATAGAAAAGAAAAATGTCTGCCCAGTAAAGAAATTCATGCATTAAAGAGACATATGTGTTTTGGGATATGCGAAACTGTAAGATCATGATAAAAGTCCTAATGCTTCAGCAGAAGGCTCTGGCTAGCTGAGGATCTCTTTTCTCCCAAGGGCCAAACTTCAGGCAACGGTTCTGCCCAACTCTTGTTTCCCAGCATTTTGTAAGTGACCTTCAGAGGCATGCAACCTTGGAAGTCGGAGGGAGCATAGAGCCATTGTAAAAAGTAGCCCGATTGCCCAATTCTTCCGTGAATTAGTCAAATTCCATTGTCTAAACAGGTAACCACACATTGCAGCAAAAAAAATCCCTTTAATCCCATTTGTCTATCTGAATTTCCTACCAATAGAGAGATTTTACTCTATCTTCTCCACAACTTTATATATTTTATATATTCTTTCATGCAGACATTTTCCCCCAAAGTAGCCTTTATTTGCACTAATCACCCAGTCAATCTGATAGTCAATATTCTAAACTAAAAAGTCCCAATCAAGTAAGGTTTAGCTAGGCATATATGAGCATATATGGGCTGCAGAAATTGAAATTACCACTAGATGGCAGCAAAGACACACAAAGTTCTAACTCTTTGCTTCCATCTAGGGGTTACACCCCAGATATGGTATACCCACTATGCCCACCTGTAGTTGCCACCACATAGAACATATTTTTCTTATCTATAATACACGAAGAAGAGTGATTAGAACCTACTGTAGCAAAAAATAGCTGAAATACAACTTATGTGTAACTTCTATTGTGTCATCTAATGATACTTCCCAAATTTGGAGCCCAGTTTCACATGTGCATATTTCAATTCCCCAAATTCAGGAGCCAGCAGAGCACTTGTTGACCTTTCTGGAAGGTCAGTTAGGAAGGAACCAATTTGGACAAGTATGATTTAGGGCCTAAATGGAGATAATGAAACCATTGTCCCTCTAAAGATGTGTTATTATCAGCCCTATTTTGTAATTAAGTATTGATTTATTTATTCAAACAGTCAAATGTTATTGTAATTAGTACTTAACAGCTGTAATGTGAAAGTTACTAAAATTGGGGTTTTTTCCATTTTATTTCTCTTTGACCTCACTATTTACATTTATTTTTTGTATACCAGTATGGATAAAATATCTGCCAAGTTAAGGTAATAATTTACAGATATGATGAAATAGTCTTTAGTCCCTACATACATGCCATAAGATATCTGATCATGTAAGGTGCTATGTCTCTTAGTATTATTTTGGCTGCAAACAGACAACCTGTCTGAGCAGTATGAATACACAAATGATTATCGTCATGGATAGCATTGTGATGCTGTAATTTTTTTCTTCTGGACCCTTTCTTAATCTTTCATAGCATAGCATTCCCTATGTTTGCACAGAAATTGCACAGAGAGTTAACATGTTCTTTGCAGTGCTAAGCATGTGCAATTCTGTTTTATTTATTTATATACAGGTAGTCCTCAGTTAACGACAGCAATTGGGACCAGAATTGCTTTCGCTAAGTGATGTGGTTATAAAGCGCAACATCACGTGACCATGCCGCTTAGCAACAGCAATTCCAGGTCTCCCAGTTGCCATCATTAAGTGAATTGTTAAGTGCATCATTAAGCGAGGACATCATGTGGTCACCATTTGCAACCTCCTGCTGGCTTCCCCATTGACTTTGCTTGTCAGAAGTCAGCAGAGAAGGTTGCAAATAGTGACCACGTGACTGCGGGGTTACTGTGACACTCGGAACTCTGAGGACCTGTCGTAAGTACCATTCGTTCAGCACTGTCACAAATTCAAACTGTCGTTGATCGAGTGGTCATTAATCAAGAACACCTGTACTGTCATATCATTTCTTCAGTCCAAAAGGAATTCCAACTCTTTTTTTTTTAATCTTGAGCAGCATCAAAAGAAAACAAACACATTAATTTCAGGTCTATCCATGGGTATCTATCTTGTAGTAGTCTGCACACTAGTTGCAGTGAGAACTCCAGGAGTTCTCACTTGCATAGCAAGGAGGGGGGGGGGGTTTCTTTAAGCTGAAGTTATTGGAAATTCTGTGCTTTTGAAATGTGGAGGTGTGTGTGTGTATGTATGTACACATGCATACATAAGAGGAGTTCGGCATAAACAAGAATTCCTAGCAGAAGAGTATTCCAGAAGAGATGTCCTGCTTATCAAACCTTTCTCAGAGGTATTTCACTGGCTGATGTAGGTACAGAAAAATTGACTCAGTCAGTTTTTAATCTGGCCCAACGTGGTTCTTACTATGTTAACACCCCCATTGATGTTAGTAAGCTAATTGCTTTCACATCAGAGCTCTTAAGTAGAGTATGAGCTTATTATCAATATAAAATAATATTTTGTTGTTTATAAAATAACAAAAGAAAATCCTCTTTAAGAATAAAGGCTTGTTTTTCCAGTAGACATACCAGATAATAAAGGTAACATCTACAATACAATACTCATTTGTTTTTAGAAAGAATTGCCCATCCTGTGTTGTTATTTTTTTTAAAAAAGGAATGAAAGGAAATTTGTTTAAAGTTATACTTTAAACAAATCAGAAGGCATGAGTTTGCAAAGCACATTCATGATGCAGTTTTGAGAACCCTGTCAAGACATCACTAGGCATAACGTTCTTCCTTCTCTTGCTGCGAATTGAGGTCTTAACATTTTGTAATGAACGAAGGTTTTGGTTAACCTTGGCTCTGGCAGACCTCATTAAAATAGCAGCCTGTCAGTTTCAAGTCTTAAAATATCAGGCCTGTCAGTTTTATATTCAATAGAATAATCTACAATTTTATTTAGGACATATTTTGTATGGAGTTGGGATGTGTGTCCTGAGTAGTGAAAAAAGAAAGCATTAGTCAATAGTGCCACCTAGAGGACACGAAAGGTCCAGGTGTTCTTGCCGTACATGAGGGGAGCAGTGATGATTCTCAAAATATCACACACACGCACACACAAGCACGAGACTTGGAATAGCAGAATGGAAGAGTAACATGTTTTTATACTGGAAGTATTTAGTGTTATTATAATTAGATACAGTTACGGTTTTTAGATCTAATTCTTTCCAGATACTTCTGTTATACATCAAGAATTTTCTTTGGTTCTGTTGTCTAACTTTTTATCTTCATGATGGGCTTTATATACAGACCATTACCCGGCAGTCCCAGAAATGCCTAATTTTGAAGTTCTACATATCACAGAAATATTGGTAATAATAAGTAAGCCATCTTCAAAATTACTTCATATATATACCATTGAGACAAAAACTTTCATTAAAACCCAATGAATATATTTGGCAGGGCTATGCAAAGATCTTGATTGGACCTTGAACTCTTCCATGACTTCTACTTGTGTCTGCTTCTGTCTCACAACTGAACCAGCAAGCAATAATGTATATTAAAAAGATACTGAGGCCCTTCTAATAGCCTGATTCCGGAGCTATTGGAGTGGGTGCAGGTGGTGTGGGTGTGGGTGTGGGTGTGACTTCACTATTGTAACTTAAATCCATTTCTGGGAAGAATAAGACATAGTAAAAATGCTGCCTGGCAGAAATGACAATGCTTTAGTCAGGGGTTGCTATATGTTTTTTATTATTATTATCATTATTATTATTGTTGTTGTTGTTTGTTTGTTTGTTTGACTTGTCCCTGCCCATCTCCCCACAACGGGGGACTCTGGGCGGCTTACAACAAACTAAAATCAGAAATACATAATTAAAAGATTATAAAAACCAAAGTTACAAAGAGAAAGATAAAAAGGGTTAAAAAATCCAAGAGGCTGATAGAGGCCACACCAGGCTGCTAAGGGGCCAGCCAACCCCATTTCTGGTATCCTCCCTCCCCGCCCCAGGCCAGATGGCAGAGCCAGGTCTTCAAATCCCTCCGAAAGGCCTGGAGTGAGGGGGCCTGTCTCACCCCCGGGGGCAAGATGTTCCAAAGGGCGGGGGCTACAGCAGAGAAGGCCCGCCTTCTGGACCCCGCTAGTCGAAGTTCTTTTACCGTGGGGATCTGGAGCATGCCCCCTCTATGAGATCGGGTGGGACTGGCTGAAATCGTGGGGGCGAGGCGGTCCTTCAGGTAACCTGGCCCCATGCCATGTAGGGCTTTAAAGGTGATAACCAACACCTTGAATTGGACCCGGAAGCAAACCGGTACCCAATGCAGCTCACGGAGCAAAGGTGTTATATGGGTCCTTCTTCGGGCCCCAAAAATTGCTCGCGCAGCCGCATTCTGGACCAGCTGAAGCTTCCAGATATTCTTCAAGGGTAGCCCCATGTAGAGCGCATTGCAGTAGTCTATCTGGGAGATAACAAGGGCATGAGTGACTGTTTGCAGGGCATCCCGATCCAGGAAAGGGCGTAACTGGTGCACAACCCGAAGCTGTGCAAAAGCCCTCCTGGCCACGGCTGCCACCTGCTCTTCGAGCAGGAGCCATGAGTCCAGGAGGACCCCCAAATTACGCACTGGGTCTGTCTGGGGCAGTGCTATCCCATCCAAGACCAACAATGACAACATCCCGGATATAGAGGAGCCATTAACCCACAGCCGCTCCATCTTGCCAGGGTTCAGCTGGAGCCTGTTGTTCCCCATCCAGACCCTCACAGCCTCCAGGCACCGCGAGAGGGCGGTCACAGCATCACTTACCTCACCAGGGACGGAGATATATATATATGCCCCATGATGACGGATGATCTCGCCCAGCGGTTTCATATAGATGTTGAAAAGGAGCGGAGAGAGAACCGAACCCTGTGGCACCCCACAATGGAGGGGCTGAGATGGGACCTCTCGCTCCCTGTCACCACCGATTGGGATCGGCCCTGGAGAAAGGAGGTGAACCAGCACAAAACTGTGCCGCCCACCCCCATATCCCTGAGCCATCCCAATAGGATACCGTGGTCGACGGTATCGAACGCTGCCGAGAGATCAAGGAGAGCAAGGATGGTACCACTTCCACCATCCCGCTCCCGCCAGAGATCATCCATAAGTGCAACCAATGCCGTTTCCGTTCCATAGTCGGGCCTGAAACCTGACTGATAAGGGTCCAGATAATCCGTTTCCTCCAGGACCCTTTGGAGCTGCGAAGCCACCACTTTCTCAACCACCTTTCCCAAGAAGGGGAGGTGGGAGACTGGACGAATGTTGTCCAGTACAGTAGGATCCAGGGAGGGCTTCTTGAGGAGGGGGTGCACCAACGCCTCTTTAAAGGGCGCTGGAAACACTCCCTCCTGCAAGGATGCATTAACCATCACCTGGATCCAACCACATGTCACCTCCCGAGCTGCTTTCACCAGCCAGGAGGGGCATGGGTCCAGATGACAAGTGGTGGTCCTCACAGTCCGGAGGATCCTGTCCACTTCCTCAGGAACCACAGGATCAAACCGTTCCCAGATAACTAGGCAAGAACAATCCCCTAGTATCTCCCCAGACTCTGCACCATGCTTGGAGTCCAACTTGGAATGAATCTGAGCGATTTTATCCTGCAGGTGCTCTGCAAATTCCTCCGTGCAGCCCTGCAAATGAACCACCATATCCCCCTTACCAAAGAGGGACCTGGTGATCCCAAACAGGACCACCGGGCGGCACTCTGCTGACGCAATAAGGGCGGAGAAGTATTGATGCTTCGTCGCCCTTATCGCCATGATGTAGGCCTTAATAGCAGTTCTTACATGTGTTCAGTCGGATTCAGTCCGTGTCTTCCTCCAGCGGTGCTCTAGACGTCTCTTAACCCTCTTCAGCTCCCTCAGCTCCTCTGTAAACCACGGGGACTGTCGGGGCCGACGTGGCAAGAGAGGCCGCAAAGGCGCGATCCTGTCCAAGGCCCCGGCCACTTCTCTATTCCAAGCAGCAGCCAGGGCCTCCGCTGGACCGTGCAGCAGGTCCACGGGAATATTCCCCAGCTCCCTCTGAAACCCTGACGGGTCCATCAGGCACCGGGGGCGGACCAATCGCATGGGTCCTGCCTCCCTGCGGAGGGGGGTGGCATAGGAGAAACTCAGGGTCACCAGGACGTGATCTGACCATGACAGTGGGGAAAGCTGTACATCTCCCCTCAGATCACTTTGCCATTGCTCAGACAAGAAAACTAAATCCGGCATGTGGCCACTATCTCGGGTTGGGTCCCGCACAATTTGAGACAGGCCCATGGATGTAGGGCTTGATATTAGTAAATACCTGATTGTGGATATTTATCTTATACATGAACAATCCAATGTGTAAAGGTTGGGATGCTCAACTATTGAAGATGCAGAGTTAATGTTTCACTTTGGAGTCTTCCTAAAAGATTACAGGTCATGCACAAGTTCAAGAAAAGGGAACAATGCTGCTGTTCCACATACAGAGAGATGCACTCATCTCCTAAAAACACTTATGGAAGTGCGGAACAATTACATCAGTGTAGCCCCTTGTGTAACTTATTGGGTCCAGCTGGATGGCAGTCATATTAAATGGTACAAGAACAACAGATTTTGTTTTTAAAAATATGCACAGTATGTCAGTTACTTCCAATATATCTATGTCAGACAGTGTGATGATCCACAAGTTTGAGTCATACATGGACCAGGCATCCTAATATTCATTTATTTATATATTTACTTACTTACTTACTTACTTACTTATTTATTTTAATGAAACCCTATTTGCCCAATCTGACGACAAAAGGAGTAGATACATGCAAAAAATACTGTGATAGAGAAAACGAAAGTACTGTAAATACAAGTTTGGTTCTAAAGAATAAAATTTAATACATTTGTTTGGAGACTTCCCTATCCTTAATTTAAATCATCATAAGTAGTGGCATTTGATCTTTTATATGCCATACAGACATACTTATCTTCTTGCTGTCACATTTGTAATCAGAGAATACTGGGTTGTGCACATGGTGCTCCCTATATACCAATTTTATCCTCATTCAATTATATGAATTTTGTCTCTGCTTCTTTCAATGGGGGGATGGTAGAGAGAGGGGATTGATTCCTCAAGGTAGCCCCCCAACCCCAGTGTCTGTTGCTGCTTATATCACATTTTCATTTTAATGTAAATCTCCCTGACCAGGTGGAGTGTTAATGCTTTTCCCCACTCGCATACTGATCTTCTGTGATATCACTAATCCCCTTCAAATGACTTTGCCTACGACTGTGCAATCTCATATGTATCTCCTCAGATGTTTATTGCGACATGTTTAATAGGGCTCCTTTCCCAGGTAAGTGGGTATAGACTTGCAGACTAGATTGCACTTTCAGCCCAAAACATGCCACCTTTGACAATGCCCAAAGCTGTAGATCTTCCAAGGTCCCCCATCCCCTGCCTACAACCCTAACCACCTCTCCTTCCATTGCTGTTGCTGCTGTATCACTCCATCTAGCCCTATCCTCTTGCTCTTCTACTTTTTAAAGCAAATTTAACAGTAAAGCACCTTCCTCTTTCTCACTCCCCCACTGGTTACCTGGTTTTCTACTTGCCATTGTTTCACCAGTCAACCAAGAAGGGTCCAGTGAAGGCACGGGTTCTTACTGCTCCCAGCTCCTCAGCAGTCACGCATCCCCAAAGGCAACATCTGTCTGGATCAGCTTGCTAACATTCCAAGCATATGATTGCCATTGTAGGCTCCATCAGCCGGGGTCCAGCCAGCCTAGCATATCATGACTTGTTGCAGCTGGGCCACTGGGATATGTCATTCAGGGACCCTAGCCTGCAGGGCCACAGAACTTCAGCCTGGAGCTTGATCCTGATACAGTATAACTGATCCTAGTAGATATACCTTATTTAATTGAGTTCTTTCTTTGTCACCACCATCAAGAATATTTTTCAAAAACAGGCTTTACTGTTTGTTTATTTTTTAACCAAATACCCTCCCTTTGTCTTGTGATTAGGTAATTGACATTAAAGAAAAACTAAAGCTTTCCAAAAAGTTCTGGTCTACATTACCCTACACCATCTGCAAGGAAGAAACAGTGACTGCTGGCATGTCCAATGAAGAGGACTGTTGGAATGGACATACCAAAGCTAAGTAAGTGGGAGAAGACGTAAAAACAATATTTGCAGGTGGAACTCTGCAACTCTGCAGGGAGTAGCAGGCTTTGCTCTGTTTTGTAACTCTCTGTCAAATGAACACAAGGAACACTGGCATGCCTTGCCCAGAACTAATGAAAAGTGTCTTCCTCCACTGTAATTGGAATACTTTGAAAAAATACATACAAATGCCAGAAATTCCAGATTCTTGCAGTTCTGCACAGTATCAATTTCAAAACCCATGCTGCAAGCCATAATAGATTTATAACATTATTAATATATGATGTGTAAGAAACAACTTGCATAACTTACATCTTTTTAAAAAACATGTTGAGAGGAATTTGTGTGTGTGTGTGAATGAAGAGTAAAATGGAAAGATTAGGCCTATGCTGAGAAGGCTTACCAAATTTGATATTTTAATCCACGTCAGACAGAAGGGAGAGGGTTGTTAAAGGAGATACCAAAAGAAGAAGCAGCTTCTCAATGCTTTTTTTCTGTAAACCTATATGCATTTTTGAAGAACACAGTTAGCAGTATGGATTTATGGATCACCACAGTCATTTTTTATTTTTGCTATAAAAACATCATCAGTTGGTGAGTAGTACCAGAAAGTATTGGTCTTGGACTCTAAAACTGCTACTCAGTTATTCATCATTTCTAAATTTCTGACTCCAAGACTAACTACATGTACCATTTGTCCTTCAGGAATTTCTTCAGGCTCATCACTACATTCTGGAACACATTTTGAAGTGCACAAATTGAATGCTTTATTAGGCTTGTTAGCTTTCTAACTGTCTACATGTTTCTTGCAGCTTAAGTACACTCAGCAAGCCCAATGCATCTGTGGAGCAACATATCCATAAAGGAAGTCCAGTCTTTCACAAGATTGCTGAGAGTTCATCAAAAATTATGTTCGAAACTATTTCCTAGTTAACTAATAATATTTTCTTGTTAACACATTTCTGCTGGATCTAATTAGCACGCCTATATGCCTTCTTTTTCTTTTCTTTTCTTTTCTTTTTTTTATTTTCAAATGGGCAGGGGAATCCAATCCCCAAGCTCAAGAGGACTCACTGCCAGAATCTCCAATACAGCCAGTGTTCAGCCAGGGTTGTCTGGACAGAAGGGAAATGTGGGAGGAGAAACATTCAGCATCCTTAGTTGATGGCTGTGTTTAAAAAAAGAATATTTCTTTTGGAAGAGATAGTTCATTTAGGGCTTTTCCTGATTAGGATGCGACAGAGAGGTTTCATTTCTCCACATTCACAGTTCCTTATAGCCCATACTCTGCCAAATCACTGTCATGCTTATTTAGGGTTTTCCAAAGCCTGCCAAGATTAGGAACTACTGGCCATGAAAATGGATATGGAAGAAAGAAGATGTTACTCTCTTCTGATTTGTCCTCCAAGGTCAGATCTCTTAAGGCCCTTGGAATGTTGTTCCATTGATTAGAGAATTATTTTCCTAATTTATATACTTAATTTTCACTGAAATCAATAGCCCTTAAGTAAAGACTCAAGGTTCATTTATTTCAATGGGAAATTAACCTAGTCTGAATAAAACCTAGAGCTTTTAATTCCTGGTATTCCAACAGAAGGACTGGAAGAAGAGCACAGAAGTAAGTTGTGCCCATTTCCAATAGCATTTTAGTGTGGAATTATTTGTTTCTCTTAGCAAAGTTAACAATATTAATTCAGTTTACATTATACCACAGTATAAATAGTAGTGCATTATTTCTTTCAAGCACAGGTAGATATTACATGAAAATATTCTCTTCCATCTGTTTCTTACAAAAGTTCAGGCCATATCACAATATATTTCTCCATTTAAAAATTACATACACAAAGAGGACACACAGTGGATGACCCCTACTGATTTTTAAGAATTTTCAAATTTTGAGCCATGGTTACTCATGAAATACAGTGACTTTTATGGAAAAGAGAACCACCTGTTTGCATCCATTCTAGGAAGGCACCCCTCCCCCCAAATATAAAACATCATAGAATGAGTGAATGGTTCTATAAACAAGTTTATCACAAAAGACGAATGCATGCGCCATGGATGAATGTCCTTGTGTCAGTGAATAATGCCATGAAAGTATAATCATAACAGTGGTGTGTCTTAATTCTCCATTCTGATGCACAGGTATCTACCCGAGATCATGAATGATGGGCTCACCAATCAGATAAACAATCCTGAGGTTGATGTGGACATCACCAGGCCTGATACCTACATAAGGCAACAAATCATGGCCCTAAGAGTAATGACCAACAAACTAAAAAATGCATACAATGGAAATGATGTGAACTTTCAGGACACAAGTAAGACCTTATGTTGGTCAGCTGGGCTATCTCCTCTGCTGCAACATTGTTTTCTGACTTCTAACACTAGTAATGATCTACACAGTAGTAAATGGCTATATCGGTTGCTGTTATTGCTTTTGGTGGCTAGGCATCACTGTGGGTGGGCATTCATGCAGAGTGAGTAAGACCACATCATAAATGAGGTTGGAACCAGGTTTTTCCATGTTGTTCTAGTTGGGGTTCAATGCTCCTGTTTTTTAACTGTATTAAGCCCACTTCAGGGCTTACAATACTACAAGTAGTCCTTGCTTAACAACCACAATAGGGACCAGAAAATTCATTGTTAAGCAGGGCAGTTGCTAAGCGAGTCATGCCCGATTTTACCTTTTCTGAACCAGTCATTAAGCAAATCACTGCAGCTGTTAAGCAAATCATGCAGTTCCCCATTGATTTTGCTTGCCAGAAGCCAGCTGAGAAGGTCTCAAATGGCAATCACGTGACCCTGGGACGCTGCAACTGTCGTAAGTGCGAGCTGGTTGCCAAGCGCCTGGATCGTGATCACGTAATTGTGGGGGTGCTGCAAAAGTTGTAAGTGCCTTTGTTCAGCACTGATGTAACTTCGAACAGTCACTAAACGAATGGTTGTTAACTGAGGACTACCTGTATTGACTTTGTTTCCCGCTTCTGAATGAAGAGGAAACATATTACTAATTTTTCAGCAATCACAGAGAGGAATCTGGGAGCTGCAAAAAGCATTTTGAAGTCTATATGTGGTCCTGGAACTTGCAATTTGCTTGATATAGACTTATATCAATTTGCTTGATTTTATAAAGAACAGCCTTACACATAAGCATCAGATGCTAAGTCCATCCAATCCAATGCCTGTTACTTTTATTGTCAGTGCTTTTTGAGTTTTCACAGGCTGAGGTCTCTCATGCCTGCCTGTAAGATGTCTTACAGTATAAACAAAACCAAATCTATTCATCCCACCCAGAAAGACAGCGTACAGCAGCATTTCTCAACCTTGGCAACTTGAAAATGGGTGGACTTCAACTCCCAGAATTCCCTGGCCAGCCTTGCTCCATGCTGTCCTGAGAAAAACCTATCATGACACTCTAGCAGAAGCATGCAAAGGATCCAGTCCAGACGGCAGGCTACCACCGTCCCCCCACTGGGCAATCCCCCTGCTGCTGTACCCTCCCAATTTTCTGTTCTAGGAGAGCAACTTTCCATTGCTTTCCTTTTGGTGGGCGGATCTTATTGGACTCACATATTTCATATGTACATATGTGTACACACATAAAAATATATGTATACTAAATTATATTAAATTGCACATATATCAAAATGCACTTTATGTAAGCACAGCAACCAGCTTTAAAATAAAAATTGCTTCCTTGCTTGCATTTTTGCAGCTGGTTAATGGTGGCTCAGCAGTTGTAACACCTGCTTCATGAGTGGAATATCCCTGGTTTGAAACTTAGCAGGATGTTTTTCATTCCCTGAGCTATCTACTATTCCATTGAGCTTTTAATATTTTAATAAGTCCACCTGTGTTCCATTTTATTATTTTTCCTGTCACTTGAGATAAAAGGATTTCACCCACAGCTCCCCAATACCCCCATGAGGTTATTTGGGATATTTCAGAGATGGAATGAAAGCCTTCTATTTCCCGTGCCTGGAAAAATGACGATGCAGGAGATAGCTGCATATCTAAGCTCTATCTACCTACCTGCTTGCAAGATTTTTATACGCTTGGAATGAAGATTCTAAGGGTATAAACCTAAGAAGAGAACCATTAGCAAATGATCTGGTGTTCGGATAAATGTTAAGATATTTGCATGGAGCCAGAAGCATGGAAACATGCAAGGCAGGGCTGGCACGTCTACCCACGTCCCCAGTGGAATCTGCTTCCAACTTGATGGATGCATGGATGGGGTTCCTTTGCCTTTGATTTGCATGGCACAGAGAAGCCCTTGGCCAGGTCCAGCAAAGGGTTGGTGTCTGGGGTACTTCTCTGTTGGCCTCTGGATTTTTGCAGCCCAGATCTGTATAAGTAGGCCATAGAGTGAAAGATTAATGCATAACACTCAGCTGTACCATCTTGTACTAACAGAAAAGACATGTTGAAAAATTCTCTGTTAAAAGGTAATTACATGTCACTTAACCCTTGAAAAACTGTTTTTAAAACTGCAGGAGTTCCCATTGAGATAATATTTTTGGAATTGTGCTGTTACTACTTTTTCATTTTATATATATATAGTATATACACACATATGCATACATTCACACATACTCTGTATATACATACACACTATTTTAAGAGCCTTTAATAGTTTTTATGGGGTGTAGACTGTTATACTGATTCCCAAAAAAGGTTTAAAATGGAATTTGCAAACATCTATGTAAAATTAATGGGCAAAAAGAGAAATGCTTTCTTATCACCAAATAAAGAATGGTTAGCTACATTTGAAACATGCACATGTTAAACTCAACACTTTCATAAAAAAATAACTAAAGTTGGTTTGTCTTTAATTATTTAGGAAATAGTGGGGATAGGGATGTGACTTGTAAATAAGTACATGCTATTACTGTATATGGATTTTTTTTAAAAAAATGACATCCACGCCCTTTCTTCACTCATACGTGCATATGTGGCATTTTTATTTTTCTACAATTTTTACATGAGAAACTAGCTGCTCTGAGGCTTCTTGCAGGAGAAAAGGATACTTAGATATTTTATTTATTTTTCTGGCATTATTGTATTGCATTTTTAATATATAACTCTCCTTGAGTGAATGATATGTGCAAAGACCAAATAACTTTCTGTTTTAAATGAAATATTAGTAGATATGTAAGTCCCCTTGGAAAAAAAAAGAAGTTATTTTTCAATAAACTTGACTAAGAGTTCACTGTAAAAACATCCCCATACCTCTCACTATATGTGTGGAAACATCCAGATTGCAGTTTGCTAACAAAGTTTTTGTTTGCTATTTCATTTCTGTTCTTTCTTTGGGCCCAACAAATGGCTGTAATTCAGTGAGGTATTTTAATCATTTGTGCCACCTGAGGAGCTGCATGCACATATTTAGTTTTCCCACTGAAGTCCATCCCTTAAAATGTTATTACTATCTTCGACCTTCAAGAGGAGGAAATCTAAGCCTTCCTCCGCTTGTCCCAGCATCTTCATCTTTGTTTCTGGTGCTTTTACAAAGCTTCCCCACACAAGCCTTTCAGAGAATACGCTGCATTGATGCTTATAGGTATTATTTAAAAAAAGAAATGGCCAAGGGAGCGGGGGGGGGGTGTCCCGTGGGGGTCACTAAAGTCCAGAGGGTGGCTGCCCTCTTGACTTGTTTGACCCCTATCACCACCACCACCTGTAGACATCTCTGATAGGAAGGGTGAACTCTCTTAAAGGGCAGCCATACAGTATATTTTTCAAAAATTCAAACCCAATAATTCAGTCCTTGCTGTGATTTGTGGCCTATTCAGAGTCCCCTTGGGGGAGCCACTGTAACCCCGGCAGATCTCTGTTCCACATGTAGCACCAATGCAGGACCTGCTGTGAGGTCCTGGGAAGGAGCTCAGAACCATCTGATGGTCCTCCAAGTGGTGCAATCAGACCCATCAGGCAGTAGCTATTGGACCATGAAAGTTGTCTGGAGCTGTTTCATTCTCCATGTTTTGGGCTATGTACAGCCCTGTTTGAAACCAAACTGAGAAACAAGAGCTGTTCTCTAAAGCCTCTCCCCCGATTTCTCTCTTCCTCTCCGTGCTCCCTACAGGCGAGGAGACCAGCGGCTCAGGTAGTGGAAGTGGCTGTACGGATGACATTTGTCCAACAGAGTTTGAATTCATCACCACAGAATCTCCTCTCGTTGATTCAGACAGGAGGGAAGTGGACTCTTCGGCCGGCCGGCCCTGCCCATCCGTCCTCACGGGGCTTCTCATCACTTTGGTCTTTCTCCTGCAAAGACACTGCAGATAATCCTGGCTCCAGTCAGCCCTGACTGTTTTTAGCTATTGAAAAAGAACAGAACAGCCAATTTGCTCCTTTTCTGATGCCCTTGGACAATGGACCATGCCACCAACCCTTACAGTTTTCTATCAGAACGAAGCGGTCCAGCACCCTGCCCACCTTTGTGCTTTCCTGGAGAGTGCCAGGTGCCCAGAAAAACTGCTCCTGGGAAGGCAACGTCCGTTCCTCGGTGATCTCTTCTCTCACATTTTTATTATAGTAGACTTTTCAGAATATTATTTGCTTTTATGCTTCAGAAAGATATGGGGGGGGGAGGATTAGGGGACATGGGCTTTTATTTTTATTTCTTTTTTTCCATTAGAAAGAAAAGGAGAATGGGAAGAAGAAAAATGTTGAAAACAAAACTATTCCAAGGCCGAATAAGAAACGCGCACATATGCACACATGGAAAAGCCAAGCCTTCTTATCAAGGACACTTCTGTATTGCACTTCAAATCACCAAAATGATGTTTACCACTGAGAGAATATCTTGGAGTTTGGTTTTCTTTTATAACACAAATGTAACTATGTGCATTGTTAACTATAAATGGAAGAATTGGCTGATAAGTTTAAAAGCAAAAATAGGAGACTTTCTGATAACAAGAGTAGCACCTTCCCTTTGCTCGCACCATTTTGCGTTTGCCTTCTAAGGCTCTTGTTGCAGTTGGTTGGATCCATGCTATGACATTGACCCAGGAGTGCCCTGTCGGGGCATCTGCAGGACAGTGTCAAAAAAGTCAGGAGGGCAGCCATGATCATGTAATCGAAGCCATCTTTTTAGGTGCATTCCATGTTCATGCATTGCACATAAAAAGGGGTGGGGCTTCATTCACATGGTCACACCCTTATCTTGGCATTTTTAACAAACCTCTGCAGACTCCTGGTCCCCTATCATCGTCAATCTGCAGTAACTTTTTAATAGTTCCTGAATTTAATTTAAAACGTTGAAAAGAACCACACACACAGATACACACACACACCTCTTATGATATACAGTAATCTCTTTCTTTTTTACTTTCTCTTTTGACCTCAAGCAGAATCTTCTGAAACTATGATGTTTGACATACCCAAATGGCCAATTTGAAAGAAGCCAATAATAGTTATTGGATCAATATCTTAGCTTTACATAGAAATCACTTTCTTTATACTGTTTATTGTATCAGAAGGGAATTCTATTGCTAAACTGTTGACACTCCTACATGTGCACGCACTCACACAAATATCTCTCTATATACATATATAATATATATAGTATTGACACGCAAAATTTCTTTCACTTTTTTAGTCTTAGTACGGCCATCTATTTTTATATATATGAATATAAATATAAATATATATATATATATATATATATAAAAATCACAGATTTTAACTTCTTAATTACGAGCTCAGGGTTGACACATCTTTGTAGGGGGAAAATGTTTTGTCAACCAGTTTTTTGTGTATATATGTTGCTTGGGTAAATGTCATCCTTTCATAATTGACAAGTGCAAAAGTCAAACAAGAGACTTTCTGCCCATTTCTTTATAGCAGGAATACACAATATTTTTTTTTTTCAGGCTAAGATCCACATTTGGTCTTTGAATGGTGTGCTGTCATGGGGGGACATACTCTATACAGTGGATATGTATGAAGTCAAGCAAAAAAAGAATACATCTTTTTAATCTGAGTTTTCATTAAAATAAGTTATATACAGGTAGTCCCTGCTTAGCTACTGTCTCGTACAGCGACCACAGTCATAACGGTGATCAAAAGTAGCTTTGCAACCAATCCTTGCATTTATGACCTTTGCAGGTCTGTAAAGCAAAGGAAAGCTGAAGTAAGATCATAAGCACAGTTGCAGTTGCACTTAGCAACCGCTTTGCTTAATGACCAAGTTGCCAGTCCCAGTTGTGGTTGCTAAACTAGAACTACCTGTATTCCCCATGTATTTGATAATTTCTACCATTGGTTCTGTTAAGGTGTCAATCTGGGGTAACTTTGGAGGACCTCGGAGGTTGCTTCTAATCTTTGAAGGCTTGCATAAGTTCCACAAGGACAGGGAAGGTGTCCAAAAAGTCAAGCCCCCTTTTCTGAGATATCACATGCACAATGCATGTAAAAAAGGGACTTTGATCACACAGTTGCAATCACTATCTTGATTTTTTGACAGACTGCCCATGGATGCCCTTTGCAGTGCTAATTCTTTCCAAACTCATGCATTTGTGCAAATCTATGAAATACAGACATAGAAATATGCAGAACAGCTTGATTTGGTAATGATGATTGTACTCTTATGTGCTTTTCTCCAAGGTCAATCTAACTGCATACAGACTTAAAATATCTGCAGGATGCATCTGGATAACATGATCCGATGTGAAATTGTAATCTACTCTTATGTGATCCCAATGGGCATACTTCAGGCTTGTTCATGAGATCCATAAGCCAAAACCAGATTCAAAAGAGATCCACTTTGATTTCAAGAAGACTGAACCAGGAATTTCTTTAAAAATTCAGAATTGTACCAGGTTCATGACTCTTCCACTCAAAATTCCACTCCAGGTTCCTCCAGGCCTTGTTCCTTTGGACAGTACAATTTATAGTGGAGGTGAGGAGCCATGCAATTGCTACTGTTCCAAACATTTGGGAGTCAGAAATCAGTCCCTTGCAAACCACCTTGGGAAAAATCAGTCTATCCAGATCTGCTTTCTGCCCAGCCTGCCATACAAGAGAACCATAAACTTCATACCAATCCATGACCCTTCAGCTCTTCAAAAGCTGTGCCCTCTAGCCAAGCTAGACTGCAGTCACAAAGTTTTCTGGGGAAGGAGACAGAAGTAGTTTGTCATTGTCCTCTTCTTGGGTTTTTTCTTGTCCTTGTTTCTCTGCCAAGCCTATGGCCCTGGGTGGTTTCACATCTGAGTTCTAACCAGGGCCAGCCACGCTCAGTTTCCAATGGCAGATAGTGGCAGCCACTTGCAAAGATCTAGATATTGATGAACCACCTTGTGTTAGGAGAGAAAATGTCAGTCACGTGCTTGCCTTGAAGTCTGCTGGCTGGGGAATTCTGAGAGTTGAAGTCCACACATTTTAAAGTCTTAAATTTAAGACTGACATCCACTACAGTAATCTGTCTGCTGGAGCAGCCTTTATTCACATTTGTACAGATTATTCTACTGATATTTTCTGAGCAGAATAGGTGTCTCCTCTGATTAATTAACTTGGTTTACTTTTCTCAAAGTTTAAGGGAAAAAAAGTTTCCACATTCCAAGATTTTTTGCAATACTTTTTGTTTTTCTGATGTCATCCATTAAAAAAAAATTATACTTCAGCCTTCCTCAAGCTACTATCTCCTAATATATAGCTTCTCTGATCCCCAGCAGACATATTAAACATGTCTGAACAGCAGCTGCTTGAACACATTGTTTTAACATTAAAGTCCAACACTTGGAATTATTCAAGAATTGTTCCTGTTCGGATCAATTCTGTACTGTATCTGGTTATGCAGTTTAGATGGTTACTCTTTATACCTGAGTACCATTCTGACTATGTAGGAAAAACTGTCCTCACTTGTTGCTGATGCTTCTCAGTTGGGGTCCAGCTATACTGAAATGGCTTTTGTGTCTCTCCATTAACAAAAGATTTGGCCCAAATTTGAAGGAACAAAACTCGTGATCTCATTGTGTGCCTGGTTTCTCATGGCTGATTGAGGGTAACAGCAGCCTGAGTTTCTCAAAAGAAATATTGGATTATGATCAAGAGTAGGATCAGCCCAAAGGTAGCTCTGATGAAAATGCTGGTGGCTATGTAGTAACCATGGTTCCATCTCCCCAACCAGAGCTGATGCTGACTGGTGTTATTAACTCACAGGGAACTCAGATAGCGTGTCTCCATTTAACCACCTTGACTGTATGTATGAATTACCATGTGAGTTAAATCAGGAATGAATTTGTCCCATCATATTTCTCTGTTTATTTCTTCACAGTAGGTACCATGACTGCTTTGTGTAAGATGTGCACAAGGCTCTCAAATACCCCCTAGAGGTTAAATTGTCTTTCTCATACGTCACATTGCCTTGGAATGTGAAAGAGCTATTAAATCTACCAAGTGTGTTGAATTTCAGAATTAGGAAATAAAAATGTAAAAACCTGGTGCTTCTTAAACACAAGTATTCTATATCATTTGATGTGCTTTTCTTTACTTTGCTTATAATCATTGTTTGTCTCTTGGAAATACTTAGATGTGTGTCACAATGCAAAAAACAAAAAACCCTGTTGATGGCCCAATACAACAAACAACACCTACATTGCTTTCCAGTGAATGTGCCCTGAACAAGCTTGCTCCGGTCAGTGTAGCAGATTCGAAGTCTTATATAGGTAGCGTGATGTGGTTAAGATAGCAGCACATACCAACCTAAAACCTCTGCTGCCCTTCATTCTAAAGAAGGTCACAGCAACAAAAGTTCCTATCACAAACATTTATGCTCTTTCTATCATGAGAAAAATGTGAGAATCAACCCCCATGGCCTAAATCAAAAATGTGCAGGTGGATCAATTCCATCTATGAGCTGACTAGACTCATTTTTTTTTACCAGGAAGATTATGGAGCCCAGGGGTGGGATTTCTAAGGTGTAATGTACTCTCTTCTTACCGTTTTAGCCAGATAATCATTCTGGTTTAATTCCAAAAACTCCAAAGGCTTCTCACATTAGTATCAACTATATGTTTTCAGCCCTCTGCTAGTCCCTTTCACAAACTACAGGCATCAGGAGAATCATTTAGCAGTTATGAAAAGTCTCTGGCTTCAACAGATCACATTTTTCTGGGATTCAGCCCCATGTAAGTGCAAACCCAGAATCAACAGTGTAATGCCTGTAGATTTCCAATTTTTGGCTGAAAATGCTACCACTCTGGTCAGTTGTTACATCATCATCACCATCATCATACACACAACAACGTGAAATCACAGCTGCCAGTTCTTTAGCTGGTGTTGGCCTTCATTCCCATCGAATGCTGCCCAAGAACCTAGGATGTCATCATGTATCGGGATAGCATATATGCGGATCGAAGCGGTGTGGCCTTTTTAATTGACAGATGGAAATGTTGTCAATGGGCACATTTTCTAAGTGCCATCCAAGATTTCTTGGTATGGCACCCACTGTGCCAATAACCACTGGGACCAATACTGCCAGCTTATGCCATAATCTTTCGACTTTGGTTTTCAGATCTAGATACTTTGTGATCTTCTCCAATTCTTTGTCTTCTATTCTACTATCCTCTGGTATGGCCATATCAATTATCCACACATTCTTCTTTTCAACTATAGTTAAATCTGATGGGTTATGTGCCAAAACGTTATCAATTTATATTCAGAAATCCCACAGCAATTTAACCTGCTCATTTTCAACTATCTGTTCCCACCAATTTTTCATTATTGGCAAATGATAATTTTTACAGATGTTCTAGTAAATCATTTTGGTGACTGTGTTATGTCATTGTTTATAGTCACCTTGTGCAATCTTCTTGCATGAGCTGAGTATATGATCTACTGTTTCTTCTGCTTCTTTGCACAATCTGCACTTTGAATCATTTGATGATTTTTCAATTCTGGCCTTGACTGCATTAGTTCAAATAGCTTGCTCTTGAGCAGCCAGAATCAAGCTTTCAGTTTCTTTTTTTTAATGTTCCAGTTATAAGCCATTGCCAGGTTTTACCTTTATCCACTTTACCCTTGATCTTTTGTAGAAATTGACTATGTAATGCTTTTCCTTGCCAGCATTCTGTTTGTATTTTTATTACATTATTTCGATATTCATGTTTTGTTTCCTCTACATTCAGTAAGTTCCAATTTTTAACTTGCATCAGTGCTTGATCCTGACTTTTATATAATCAGCCAATGCATGCTTTTCTTCCTCAACAGTTTGTTTGACTTGAAGTAAACCTCTGCCTTCATTTCTGCAGGGCAGGTATAATCTATCAATATCACTACAGGGATGTAATGCAGAGTGAATAGTCATGAGTTTTCTTGCTTTTTGGTATTATTATTGTTGGGTGCATAGTCAACCAGATGTTTAGACTGGATTTGGCATTTTTATCCACCTATCAATTCCTTCCCATTGACCTGGGATAGCAGATATTGTTTGATGGTGTTAAAGGTATTATTATTGTTGGTCACACAGTCAGCCAGATGTGTAGATTGGATTTGGCATTTTATCCACCTATCAAGTCCTTCCCAAGGACCTGGATAGGCAGATGTTGCTTACACCTTATAGACAGAGTCTTGCCAAGCTAAATCTATACTACAGCAACTAGTGGATATACCCTGGGAGATTCTAGGGAGTGGCTATCCTGAATCTCTTACTCTTCTCATGCTCCCCCTGCAGACCATGTTGCCTTTTGCCTCCTTTCCCCTGCTGGAATGCCACCCCTCCTTCCCAACAGCCTTGATCTCCCACATCACTCTCCTCCTCTTAGATACATTCCATCACAGTCTATTTTGTGGTCCCACCAGTTCTTGCTTGCAGGCAAATGGTATTTCGTGCAGATATTCCAATACTCTGTTGTTGCTACTTTGTCATGCCATTGTTTGTAGTCAGTCTGTGTGATCTTGCAGCAGCTAACTAGGTTGTTGTTATTTTTCCCATACCATGCCTCCCAGGATAGCCCAGAGTGTTTCCCAGCAAACCAGATTTGAAAAAATCTTAAATCAAAGCACAGTGAAATCATCAATTAAAAGCAAATCCTTTTTAATACAAAAATGGCAGATCCTTAAAACAATGCAAAACTTTAAATACTTGAACCACATTCATGTTTAAAACACACAAAAAAGCAAAGTAACAAGCAAAGACAGTCTGGTTCTGGAATAGTCATATCATGCGAATGCAGGCTTAACTCATTTTTGGAAGGAGCAACACCACATTTTGGAAGGGCTCTCACTAAGGAGCACAAGCAGGACCTCCATAGGTGCCTTTAATGGAAAGGGGGGGGCAGGGCTTTTAAGAATACCATTTAAACCATTTTAGATAACTGTTAGGATTTCTGATTGGACTTAGCTCACAACCATGCTACATTAATTTCTGCTTCCTCTTAAGAGTTGGGTGGCCACATTCTCCACGAGTTGCAGCTTTTGGCCTGTCTTGAAGGAACCTGGTATAGAGTGCATTGCGGTAATCCAAACAAGTAACCTAATCAAGAGGCTGTTCACCTATGGGTCAGTGAGGCTGGCTACCTCAGTTCAGATAGACTCCTGCAGGGCTTCTGGCCCACTGGTTTCCACATTTTGCTAGCATATCAGCTTTCTGAAATTGGCAGCCATAGCGCTATTGCAATAGACATGGCATGGAACAAGAATAGGCTGATCAAGAAAGCAGAGTGAGTGCCAAGCTGCCATCCTTGATTTATACAGATAGTCTTCATTTAACCACTGATTCATTTAGCGACTGTTCGGCAGTTATGACAGTGATGAAAAAGAAACTTTGCGATCAATCCTCACATTTACAACCTTCACAGGTCTGTAAAGCAAAGGAAAGCTGAAGTAAGATTGTAAGCACAGTCACAATTTCACTTACTGACCCTTTGCTTAACAACTGCCAGTCCCAATTGTGGTTGCTAAACGAGGACTACCTGTACAATCATCAAACAAACTGCCATGTTGCATTCTGCCTCCCAGAAGGTGGAAGGGAAGAATTGTTCTTGATACACCCCATAATACAGATTTAAAGTATGTGAGACATTTGGAGCTCTTTGGCTGGACATTATGGATTTGATGCTCAGGACATTCAGATGACAAAGATTAGACAAATCCAAGCTAAAGACTGTATTGTCCATAAAGCAAACTGATTATTAATATCCACAGAACTGGGTGGATACAAAATATCCTCAATATTCTTGCAAGCCAAGACTCTGTTTTGCTTTTCATTTATTTATTTATTTATTCATTCTCTTAGAAGTTTGATATTAAGAGGAAGAGATGAAAAATTATCAGTGTGCATTGCATTCATAGGAAAAAACATGAAATAAGAACAAATATCCTAAAATATTCTGCAAATAAATTTTCAGAAAATCCAGGTTTATTTATTTATTCATTTAGATTAGCCACACTTATCTAACTGCCTGAAACCAGCCAGACTCTAGGCAGCTTACAGAAGTTAAACTACACATCATTAATTAACTATGATTAAAATTGAAAACTATAAAATTATAAAATTAAGATGTGATGTCAGTCCCCAAAGCCTCTTTGGAAGAGCCATGTTTTCAACCAGCTTTCAGAAGGCTGAGAGGGAAGCACATGCACTTCAGGAGAAAGCTGTTCCAGCAGAGGATGGCTGCTACAGAGAACACCCACCGTTGGGCTCTCTCACACTGTAGCTCCTGGTAAGTGGAGATCCTCAGCAGACACTCTCAAATGTTCCAGGCTGGACAGGCAGAATCTACTGGGAAAAGGGGGTCTCCAAGATAAATCTTTAGGGAGACTTAAATCTAAAATCTCTAGCAGATCAGTAGGAGGACAAGGTTCTCAGTAAGAATTTGTCTGGGAAATTCTCAAGTTTATTTCTTCAGAGGCTTTGGTGTCTGTCGTCCATGCAGTGACTATTCGCATACACACTTCCAGAAAACAAATGTAGACCAGCCTGCAATTCTTTTTTGCTCATGTTTATCTTTTTATCTCATTGCTATATGATGCTATCTTTTTGTTAGAACACGAAGAACCAGAGTGGTTTCTAATGTATTTGACACAGCCAAAGAGTTCTAAGAAAGGTGAGCAATCTTCTAGCTTAGCCTTCCTCAACCTAGTGGCATCTTGATGCAAGAGACTTCGGTTCAATTAATTCCAAGCTTACATGACCAATCTGCACATCTCCAAATTGGGGAAAGCTGTCCCACAGCTGCATTTTGAGAAGGGAAGAGGTTCTTCTTTTTTATCAATGATCAGAGCAGGCAAGCTATGCTTTCTCTACTTGGCCTGCGACAAGCTGGTCACGTGTGCCAGATAAGAATTGCCCCCAGTTGATCAGGCATTGGAAGAACCTCATCCACCAGCTCCAGTTGGCCAATAGAAATACGCATGAACAAGATATTCAATTTTGTTATAGGCATGCTTGCAGAGTTCTCCTTGCCTAGGCTTTGAGTTTCATTCAGGGAGTATGAAATTGTTCAGGGACATCAGTACTTTTTTTTTTTCTTTTTATGGTTCATCGAATGAGCAGGAGATCTTTCTTTTTCACTTTAAGAAGTCATCATGATACCTACTGGCTGAATCATACATCACTGTCACAAGACTTGAGTGCAAACAACATTGCCAAAAGCTAACTATAATATCAGCAGCTAAAGAAGATCCTTTGTTATAAATCTTTCTTTATGAGTCACTCTGCTGTAGGATAATATGAATAAAAAGAAGTAGCTTTGCATGCTTTACAGCTTTGGTCCTAATAGAGTTGCAAAGCAATTTGGAACCAGATTCCAAATGCATTTCTCTCCTTGCCTTGTTGAAAGATTATGCCTGTCACCCAGCAATGGGACTCTTCTCTGTTTGCAAGGGACTCAGGAAAGGGTACAGATTCACAAACTGGGACTGAGCCCCAATAAACATAAAGTCACTGATATAGATGTTTATTTGTTTGATTGATTGATATCCAGTCTTTTCTTCAGGACCTCAAACCAGCTTACATGGAGATTCCCCTTCATTTTATCCCTACCAAAACAATCCTGTCCAACTGAATCAAAATTATCCAGTGCATTGTCATGGCTGAAGATATTCTAGACCCTGGATCTTCCCAATCATATCTCATTATGGATAGCGCTTTATGCAAAGCTTATGTTATCTGAAACTAAGAAGGCCATCATTTGGGGGTATTTGTAAAGTAGCACTTGTACCAAAAATTTGCAGTGAGCAAAAGGACCTGTTTTCAAGATACCCCAAATGTCGGCCATAACATGGTAAGCCACAAAGCTTTTTAAGGGAGCTTTTTAAAGGAGCTTTTTAAAGCTTTTTAAACAGTGTTGGGGGGACATTAAATGAGCTAGCCTTTTTATCTGTGAGAGTTGTGCAAGCATTGCTAAATCAGGTCTGATGGGACTTACTTCCAGGTAAATATCTCTACCTGCAGCCTAAGATAAAGAATTGCAGTCTGAATCACCTTAATCCATTAGAGTGCCAACTCTATTCCTCATACCCTCTAGAGAGGATGATAATAACAGGCTACTATCCACGTATTGTAAATCCCAACAGATTTGGGATGATGACACTAAAAAGATGGTGCCTTCCTTGAATAATACCTATTTGTATCCAGCATCCATCCTTCTTTCTTTCCATTCATTACATTAATTACATAAAGAATGCCCAACTCCAACTGATTCTGGGTGTTTTACATAATAAAAGTCAGAACCATAAAACAGGGAAACAAATGCTATGCACCCAGAAAAATATATACTGTATGTATGTATGTATATGTGTGTGTGTGTGTGTATGTGTATGTGTGTGTATATATATATCACAACACAAAAATCTTACAATGATTCACCTACCACCCTGCCCCAGGGCCTGGGAGAATAGCACCTTTTGGAACATTATCAAGATGGGAGCCATCTGGATCTCTGGACAATTGCTGTTCCAGAAGGCCATACCAGAGGAACAGAACAGCTAGCATCTAAAACAGATACAAGTTCTGTAGAACCAGATGGAATTTACTTTCAAATACATGCTTTGTTTTGGTTTGGGGTTTTTGGTAGCTGCTTGATATCTTGAATAACCTTAAGTATTAACGGGGCAGGGAATTAGAAGGTGTTAATGAAGTCACAATTAGGTTTCAATTAAATTAACAACAAGCTCTCTTAGAATGCATAATCTAATTTGTTAATCAGCCTGCAGCAGCATCTTTTGATGGAGAGTGTAAGGAGGTGAAACCAAGTGTTGCAAATCACGGAATACATTAAATTAAAGCAGAACTACTGGAGGATGCAGAGTGCTGCCATTTTTACATAAAAGAAAGACAGAAAGAAAAACTTTAAAGCCTAATGCAATGTATAGGCCCCTTCTGAGAACTTGCCCCTTGGTATCATCCTAATGAGACATCCCTAAACCCTCTTTGGCATCATTTCAGGTAGTTCTCAGAAAAATTTCCTGAGTTGTTTAAAAGTCAAAATAAACAAAACCACAAATGAGTTGCAGAAGACTCAAAGTAGGCTGTGCAATTTAAAAAGGGGAAAGGAAGGGAGGGAGAGAAGAATGAAAGGAAGAAGTTAATTTGCAGTCCAATATTTCAACATGAAGATAGGAATCTGTTTGGGCATTAATGGGGTGATGTCTCTTCCTTAATCTACAGTATGAAAGAAATGTATTTGTGCCTGGCCTATCATTTGAAGCTGGTTTATGCTGAAATCAAGAAAGAAGTGGATAGGGTCGCTAACGCTCTGCTTCCCCCTAGAAATCTGATAGGAAATTGATTGTTTAACCTGTTGTCGTCCCCCCCCCCCCCCCCCCAATTTATCAGTCTGAATGATAAACTTTATTCTGGTCATTGACCAATTCAAAAGGAAAAAAGAAAACACATTCTGAGACTATAAATAAATACATAATTAAAACCAAATAATTATAAAACTGATGTGGTCAAAAGACAACATATTTTAGCAATAGTAGCCACATTCAGGAATATAAAATCACATTGGTTGGACAATAATATCTGTAAATAACATGAATCTGGGTGGCCTAGATAGGGAGTTGTAACTGGGCATCCTTGTAAGAAGGGCAACATGGCTTGAAGTTTCAATAACTCCTTTACAAGAAGTCTTTTTTCAGATGGAATATTCTGAAATTTCTGCTCAAGAATAGATGTTGGAAGGGCATTTAAATCTTGCCAGAGTTGGGGCTCTGACACCTCCTGCCACATACCCCCCCTGCCTGCATGCTGTCTATGACAGCCTGGTTTCAGGGAAAAAATCTCAGCAACTCAACTGCCCAGCCACCGTTCCTAGTGAAATATCAGGAACTGGAAAGTGGGATCACCCCCAAGCACTATGGACTCAGGGTTTCAAAGCACAGCAAATGACTATGTTAACTTTGCTGCCATTTTCAACCATAGTGCCAATGGGTGGGAAATACATTGGCTCAGCTGACTCCTGCTGATGTTGCAGGATGAGAGAGGACTGGAGCTGCTTTTCAACCTTAGGTGGAGTGCCTTTAGTCTAACCTACCACAGATGATGGGTTGCAAATCATACGACTGAAGAAAGAAGGTGCCTTCCTCACACAAGTGGGAGGAGATAAACATGTGAAACGCAGGACAATCTCATGTCTTTAAGAACAGAGAAGGAAGTGACTTTTTGTGGGAAACAGAAGAAAATGAAATGATGATATATGGATTTTATGATTAGTAAAATTAATAGATTATAGAAAAAATGGATGTTAAGTTGTAATGCTAGAGTAAGAGTTTAATGTATGTTTTACTTATATCTGCTGTAAAAGAAGTTGGAAGTCATTCTTTTTATATATATATTTCTGTTTCTTTCTTCTTTTTTCTTTATCTTTCTGCATTTCTGTTCTCCTTTCTCTTCATTCTTTCTTTTCTTCTACTCTTTTTCTTGAGTATTAGTTCTTGTTAGTTTTTATCTTTCTGTTTTTAAAATTTAATAAAGTTATTATTAAAAAAAAAAGAACAGAGAAGGAACTAAATATTTCTCCACACCTGTTCAGGCATCCTAATCTAGAACAGTTTATATCAATCTCAGCAACTTTAAGATGTATGGACTTCGACTCCCAGAGTTCCCCAGCCAGTATGCTGGCTGAAGAATTCTGGAAGCTGAAGTCCACACGTCTTGAAGTTGCTGAGATTGAGAAACACTGATCAAGAAGTCTTCCCACAAGCACACTAGTGGTGTCTGGGGCCTTGTAGTGGCTTGATTTTTTGTATCCACAGCAGTGACCAAGCTTTTTCAGGCAACACAAGGGCTGCATTTGGCCTTTGAAGGAAATGCCAGTGGCCATTTTCCAAAATGTCAGTGCCTTGGATAAGAAAGGGACAGGACAAAAATGAAATGTGACTGAAGTATGATTTCAGGTAACATAATTAAAATTAAATCAAAATTCATTCATTGGTATTAATAAGATTACTTCCCATTAAATTGTTCTGTTAATATTTAAATATTGTTATTAATTAATTTCCCTCTTCTGTCACATGCAACATACAATACTGTAGCAATTTTGAAGGGTCCACATCGAAGGTTTTCAGGTATGTTCAAACTGGGATTAAAGCTTAACCAGACAAATCAGAAGCCAAGAACAAATCACAATTGCTGACTGGTTTTTATGAGGGAAACAAGCCAGAATGTCCAATCCACCTGTCACTGAAAACTAACCACAGAAGACGCTTTGCAGTTTCTTTAGCTAAGCCAACTAAGTAGGGTTGCATTCCTCCTCACTTACAATTCTTCAGTCTTCTGACATACTGTCACACTGGACTGGCAGCTGAATCCAGCCTCTCTTAGAGCCTTCAGCTGGTTATTGATTTATCAAGGTGGATAACACAGTACCTTTTAATGGATGAGCATCAACATACATCAGCCTTCACAGTAGAAGACATGGATCTCTGGTTTAGCACTGGTGGCTGCAGAACATTACACAGTTGGTCAAACAGTACAGAATGAATGCATAGACTCAAGATAATAAAGATGAAGGGAGCAATACTGACAATTTTTCTTACAGAAGCAGTTATAGGCAGGTTCTTTATAACACGATGCAGTAATTACATAATATGACAGCAGAAACAGTAAGCAGGTATGCAATCAAATTTGAACACCTCTGTGATTAGCACTCCTAGATGATGGTGAGGTAAAGTGTTATATATCCTTAGAGCTTTGGTATACAATCAATCTTATGTCTCTCTTGTGACCCTTATCTATCTATCTATCTATCTATCTATCCATCCATCCATCCATCCATCCATCCATCCATCCATCCATTATTTCAATATATATGGCCACCCATCTCAAGTTCATGACTTTGGTCTTGTCCACCTGCAATTTTTAGGGAACTTGTGCTGAGCTAATTTCTCAAAAGGAATATAATGATGGATAAATACCTTTCACAAAGATTTGCATGTGCTTGGAGGATTCCTTCCTATACAGCTGAGCACATAATTTTATAATGTGGGAGCAAGTATGATCTAAATCAGTGTTTCTTAACCTTGGCAGCTTTAAGATGAGGAATTCTGGGAGTTGAAGTCCACGCATCTTAAAGCCGCCAGGGTTGAGAAGCATTGCTCTAAATAAATGTACTGGAGGTCTAATGAGGAATGGGGAGAGATACCATGAAGCAGCGCTTCACCACTATGGCTCGTTAGTGTACTGTTTTACACTGAATTGTGCATTTATTAGTGGCTCAAAGCCTTTCCGGTGTTTCTTGTGCTGGAAGAGGATAAGCAGAAGGACCAGCACAATCAAAACTATGAGAGTTCCCCCAACAGTGGATCCTACCATCAGAGCCCAAGCCAGGGATTCTTCAGCAGACCCTGAAAAACAAGAGAAACATTGTGAGGTATAACAACATTGTAGTTATACACCACTCATCAAATATTTTTTTTAAAAGAGGCATGATAAACATTAGGTCCTGCTGAACCCTTTCACAGCTCCTTAAAAACAGGAATATATGTTTGTATTTAAAAACCAACTCTTCTCTCAGAGATCTCTCATAGATGTATGGAAGTGGAGTGAAGAGGTAACCTAGATGCACTGAAATAGGGAGAAGCACAACCATTGATGGCAATTATTATGGATAGTGGAGAGTATAAAAAACCAAGGTCAGAAGGGTTCCAGTTCTCACCTGGATTTAAAGCTCTCTCACGCTGATCTGGCTCAAAAGGTTGCTGTGAGAATAGCTATACCTTTAAAAGCTGCAGACTAATCCCTTGGCATCAACTACAAAGATCCTGCAGCAACTACAGTACACAGTGCCTAGTCTCTACAGTTGGACTACTGTAATGCGCTCTACATGGGGCTACCCTTGAAGAGTATCCGGAAGCTACAGCTGGTACAGAATGCGGCGGCACAGACAGTTCTTAATGCCCCTAGGAGGGCACATATAACACCGCTGTTGCGTGAGCTGCATTGGTTACCGGTTTGTTTCCGGGCCCAATTCAAGGTGTTGGTTATTACCTTTAAAGCCCTTTATGGCACGGGACCAGGTTATCTAAGGAACCGCCTCGCCCTGGTCACTTCAGCCCGTCCCACTCAGTCCAGCAGAAGGGGCAGGTTGCAGACCCCACCAGTCAGGGAATTTCGATTGGTGGGGTCGAGGCAGAGAGCCTTTTCTGCTGTAGCGCCCGCCCTATGGAACATCCTGCCTCCTGAGGTCCAGTGTGCCCCCTCCCTCATGGCCTTCAGGAAAGGTATTAAATCCTGGCTCTGCCAGAAGGCCTGGGGGCCAGAGGGGGGCCCGCACCTGTGGAGATGGCTGGTGGGATGATGGGTTGTCTCCCCCCCGCCAGCATCTTACAGGTTTTTTAGGGCCATAAACCAGAGGAGGTTTTTTAGGGTTTTTTATATGTTTTTAATTATTTATAGTTTTTAGCCATCTGGGAGAGAACTGTGTTTTTGTGAGCCGCCCAGAGTCACCCGTTGGGGGAGATGGGCAGCATACAAGCCGAATAAATAAATAAATAAATAAATAAATAAATAAATAAATAAATAAATAAATAAATAAATAAAAACTGTAATTCATAAAGAAATAATATTACCTGGCAGATCAATGTCATAGCTATAGCCAAGTTGCTCAGCAGTTAAAAACATTTCCTTATTGGTAACAGGAGGGAAGAAGGGCACCATGTTAAACATCTGGTTGTGACCAATGGGTGCCAGCTCCTGGGGCCAGGCACTGTCAGATGGGTTAAACCGTTTCATCCACGCATCAAAAATAGCATCAGTAAAAGAATGAAGGACCTGTAATTCCAATTGACATTGATCTTAAATTCTTCATACGGGCATGCAAATGTAATGAAAGCAAACTACTACCCATAACTATCTTCTGCCTATCCACATTCACCATGTGCCATTGTCTCAAGTGCTACTCTGCCCCGAAGAATGAAAGATGATGCATAACAAAAATGGTAAAGTTATTCATTCCTATTCTATGAAAGGTTCAGCTAGCCCATATTCTCTTCTAGGCATCTGCAAACTGGACTGTGCTTCAGGTTCTAAACCTCAGGGATATTTTATTTATAGCCAGGGGCCACACGTTCCTTTGGGGAAAAACAGAACTACAGACCATAGAAATAAGATTTTCAGTCATTTTTTTCTCTTCTGAGGGAGAGGCACAGGGGGTCCATGAAAGAATCCTTCAATACTAAAATGCATTAAACCCATCAGAGGCTTCACTCATCCATTTCCTTTAGGTTCCTGCTGCAAATTGGTGGGAAATTGGGCTCCTGGTGTTTGGAAGGTCACCACTGAACTTAAGCCTCAGTGTTGGGGATGAGTTCAGGAACAGTCAGAATTGTTCACCCCCAGCTATAGGCTCTGCTCTAATAGCAATTTTAGTACAAGCTAACAGACTTCAGGGAACGTTTTTGTGAATTGAAGAAACCTATGTGTGAGAGACCCATCCACACATTTTTGACAAATGTAATACTGGATTCTTGGCTCACCAGTCACACAAAGGTCTTTAAAACACAGTCTTCCTATAATGTGAATGTAAGCTTCCAGATGTTCCGAATTCAAGAGACAGTCCTAAATGCTTATGAAGAGAGATTACCACAGGACAAATTTCTGAAAGGCTCTCCATTTGAAGTGAATAGTACAGGTTTTTTTCTTCATTATTGTTAAGATTGTTTATTACATCTGGGCCTCAGAGAACGCTTTGCTTCAGACATCAAACCACTGCTTCAAACCTACTATGGAGGAATCTCCCTGTGAACAGTTGGCACTTACTGAAATTTACTAAGAGTGAATGTTCAAGTCCTTCCTATTTTGATTACTGTACTAATGGCTGCAGGGATCAAATTTTAATTTAACCAGCAGAGGGGGCTCACAGAAAATCAGAAGGAGTCTGGTAGCACTTTTTCCAACTAACAAATGTTATTTTAAAAAGTTTAAGTTTTTATGAGCTGCAGCTTCATGCTTTTTAATGAAATGTGTTGGTTGGAAAAGATCCCTTCTGATTTTTTGCCACCACAGACTAACACAGCTCTCCTCCTGCAATGTCTTTAGCCCTTCAGCTTGCCCATACACTATCCTTGCAGAATATGATTTTCTTTCCAGCTGCTTTTAATAATAAGGCATGTAATGTCTTGTCTTCAGAACAGCATAATGAACTTCACATTTTAAAATAATAAAAATTACAATGAACCAGATTTTACCGCCTCTTCATAAGACATTCTGTCTATTGCAAGAAACTGGAATATTCATAATACTAATTAAATCTGGGAGCAGAATTTGGGCGCACATTTGGAAATCAGTTGGAAATACCATCCCTTACACGATTCACTCTTGGCTCCTGACCTGTCAAATGTGGGGGGTTAGTGGTTTCCCAAATGTTTGAAACTTGCTTTCAATCTCTGCCCCTGCACCAAAACCTGTGAGGTACATACATGAGATAAGTGATTAAAAAATATTACTACTGGGTCTTTTTCTTTAACTTTCTTATACCTTCTGTCTGCCATTGCAAACTCACTGTAACTAATTTGGGGTAACTGATAACCTGATTTAATTATAAACCATTTCTGGATGCTTCAGGCTTCAGCATAGAATAAATTAAATATATTAAATAATAATAATAGCAACAACAGCCACAAGAACAACATGGTGTAGAAAACTGAAAAGTAACTGAATAATTTATTTTATTTTGAGTGGTTTGCAAAAGAATTTAATTGGCTGATTTGCTTCCTATGAAATTTAAATAAAACCCTATACACATATATGGTTCTATTTAAATTAAATTTGCATATGCTAATGCATAATAGCATATGCAAACTTTATTCTGTTCTGTGTCCCTTTGATCTCTGCTCAAAGGAGTACATAGGGTACAGTAAAATAATGTCAAGATAGAGGCTGTTTTTTATTTGTGTTCCGTCTGCGACACTCATTTTAAAAAGTCTGAAAGTCTATTACACTGTTGCGGCTGACATCTTAACATTTTTGGACCATACCCTGCAGCTACTCCTGCCTGTGCTATTCCTAGCTAAAAGCATAGCAGTCAGCAGGGGTCAGAAACACTAATCAGTAAAGGTATTATTTCCATTTTGTGCATAAATCAGGTGCTGGACCTGTGGGAAAAAGTTCGTATAGAGACGTATTTAATTCTAAAAGTTTATGGAAATCAAAAGCAAAAGGACATACCACAAAAATAGGATCATTTGCTGCAGAATGGGGGAAAGCACCCGTTCCATTCAAAACGGAGTGAGCCAAGTTATGGAGACCCATGACTGGTGGCTCAAAGTTTCCATCTGATTTATCAAAGCCTTCCAATGCATTCCTGTGGCAAAGGCAAGTAAAGCAGCGTATTACATCTAGCCACCTCTACCTGAAGTAAACTGCTATTGCCAAGCAAAACCCCTTCTAAAATTCAAAGGACTCACCTGAAACTGAAGCTAGAATTCCAAAGGAAAGGAGGGTTATCAAAGTCCTGAAGAGAGAGACACTTCTGAATGTCCTCCACAGTTGGCAGCTTATCACCAGCTTCGCTAAAAGGGCGCCTCTGCAGAGGCCCCTCATTGCTTCCATTACACAGCGTGACCAGACGATTATAATCATTCAAACTTAAGGTTTAAAATAAGACAGATAGCAAGAGTTAGATCTGATCATCTGACAAATTTTGTTTCCTGACTTATACCATGGAAGAGAACTAAATCTTTAATTAGTTACCTGAGTAATTAATAGCACATTGATTTTTAAAAAGTTAACAGAATTTTAATAATCCATACTGTAAGATATTTGGTAATAATCACTCTATATCAGATTTGGCATGTGTTGGATTACAATTACCATCATCCTCAGTAAGCTTAGGTAACAGTTACAGTATGCTGTTGAAGCTGATGAAAGCTGAAGTACAACACAGAGCAAGGTCAGGGTTACAACTAAGCATTGTTTATAGGATAACAACAGCCGCCCTAGGTGAAACTAGAAGATACTACTGTACAGAACAGGGTTTCTTAAAGTTTTTGCTCTTAGGGCCCCTTTTCACTTTTAAAAATTATGGAGGGCCCCAAAAGTGGTTTTGTTTGTGTGGGCTATATTTATTAATATTTAGTGCATTAAAAAATTAAAACTGATGCTTTTGTAGAATATTTATTGAATCATGTAAAAATAAAAATATTAAACCCATTAGATACTAACATAAATAAAATATTTTTCATGAAAACTCCCTATATTTTTTAACAAATAAAGATTAGAAGAGTGATGTTGCTTTAAATTTTTGCAAATATCTTCAATATCTGGCAAATAAATTTGATTTCATGGACCCATAAGAGGGTCTTGGGGGTCCTCGGAGCATACTTTAAGAAACACTGCTATAGAATATCAGTTTCAACAAATTCTGAAGTAAAACAAAATATAATGCTACTTCTTAAAATGGCTATACTGCTGCAGGAAGAAATCAGATTATTGGCATTAACTGAATAGCTACACAAGGTGCTTGGGCCCTAACAATGTTTACTTTAATGCTGTTCACTTTTGGCATCAGTAGCATGGAGGCCCTGAGGAAAAGCAATCCTTGTGGAATGAATGGCTTCCCCTCCCATAATTTAGTGTAAACATGCCAACTTCAAACCATTATTTCAATCCTGACTTGTTTCTGTAAAATAGGATAAAGATTAGCCACATTAAGGACAGGGCATAAGAGCAAACCAGAGATGATTGAAAATGGATGCATTGGTATCTTTGTATTAGAGGAAGAGGGGAGAAGTGGAGAAGACATGGCCATGGGGTTTATTCACATAACATGGTTTAATGCTTTTAAACTTTTGGGAGACTTGTACAACATTTGGAAAATATCTGGCAGGCAGTTCTTTTGCCCATTCACAAAATGGCTGTCATGGGAGACATAACCAGTTATAAAGCATGATGTACTAAAACAATTTCATCCTCCTTCCATCCCACCCCATCCCAGTTCACCTGAGCAGGTCAATACCCTGAGCTCCTGCCATGCTTACTTTCTAAGAAACCCCATGAAGCTCATTTGTAGTCCAGAGGCGTCCTTGCAGGTACAGGTGATGTTGTGGCTCAAACATCAAGAAGGAAGTCCATGGCTGCCTCAGTGGTGGCACCAGCTAAAGTTTAAAGTTGTGCCTGAGCCAAGGATGTGTCAAGTGAGGCTTTTGTTATATAATTGCCTTTTCTCAATCACAGAATTGGGGTTGTCACAGATATTGCCTTCTTCAGTTTGTAACCCTCCTATGTTACTTCACCAAGAGTACCATAAGTACCATAAGACTGTTTAGTAAATTGAAAATTATCATAGAAATTATTTGGTGTTTAAAAATATTGAGAGTTTTGTAAGAACCATATTTATTTGAATTCAACATCTGTATTGATTAGGCAGTTGAAAGACAGATGATTAACAGCAGTGGCAGGTGGAAAATTAGCATGGGCAGGTTGAACATCTAAAGTGGGTTTCACTGTTCTCAAAATGTTACCTGTTGCAAACTATCTCCCATTCTGAGAATCTTGAATTACGACTTATTAGATTTGGCTCATCTGGCCTTGATGCTCCAAAAAGTTGATCCGTGCACACATCACATTCATTCTTGCCAGTAGCAAAATTCCAGAATGGCAGTGCAAAGGACTCATTGCCAATCAGTCGCTAAAGAATATGGGGGTGGAGAAGAGATGGAGAGAAGATATTAATATAGACCAATATCTTTAGACTGGTTTTTTGCAAGGATATCACTATCACTTTTTACATCACTAACATATTTCCTTCATATCTTTGCAATATCTCTTGACTTCATTTGCCAAAATTACATATTTCATTTATAAGCTCCATACCATTTCATTCTCCAACTGATGTATGCCTATTATTTAATGCAAGATTCATGCTACTGTTAAAAGATTGGGACATGTACACATTTTATACATTTAGACATTTATTTTTACCTGATTTATTTTTACCTGTTTGTATAACCTGAAGTAAATGCAGGCCCAGCAATATGCCAATTGTATGGTTGACCTTACAGTGACTGGCCTCATTTTAGATTATCAAAAGGTTGCATTTTTGAGGATGTGACCCTCAACACTTCTTAATGTCTCAAGGATGCATTAATTGCTCTCATGGCTTGTCTGGTTTGTCTTTTCCTGACTAGAAGACAATTCATGTAAGCAGATAAGCTATCTTGACCTGATAGTCCTTTCCTGTTCAAATGACCCCTCACAAAGTAAGATAAGCGGTCCTGACCTCGTTTCTTAGGGATGTAAATCAGGACAGCGCCTGGTGGACAATCAGAGTGATAAAGGATAGTTTACATATGGCTGTTAACACTCAAGGTGATAGAAATTAGTTTACATACAGAAAGGAAGAACCTTAATCAGCATCAGAGAAAGGGGTCCTGGGTAAGGGGAGGAGTATGGATCAAGGTAACTGGCTTTGATTGGATCAGAAAGATCATGACATTTTAACGTGGATGTGAATGTAACGAAAGATATATAATGTACTGCATGGAGGGTGTCCAGCGCGGCCGCCCACCTAACTGCATGCTGTCGTTGTTTCTGCTCTTGGGTGAAGAATAAACATCCTAACTTCATGCAATTCGTCAGTGTCTTTACTCCCGGCTCAGAAACGAACCTGGTAAGATAAACCTTTCTTCCAACACTACTTTATCCTGACTAGCTACCCAACAGCAACGGAATAGTTAGCCAGAATAGCAGAAAGTGTTTTAAAAATAAGTTTATTTTCCCCATTTTCTTTTGCTGGTTTGCTCTCATTAATAGACCCCATCATCCAATCAACAACAACAACAAAATAAGCAGTACAGATACATTTCAGAAGGATAGCTTTGCTTAGAGTACTAGTATTTGAAAGATGACTGTGACAACAAAATTAGATAGATTCTTCTTAGTGCTAATACATGGTTGTTCTTCCACTTGTAAGCTATGAGAGGAATTCCAATAGTCTGTCTAGAATATCTGGAGACATTATGCATCCCCTGGGTATTTATCTTGCTGAATTTTTTTTCATAGCACTACACTTCTTTATCGCAAAATAATCAGCATTTAATCTGACATGGTGAAGGGGGGGGGGGTTGTCTTTGTGGCCACACTAGGAAGACACCATTAGCTCGAAGTGAGAGGGACACATACGCAGGACACCTTGAGGGTATTCAGGAAAGGGTCTACAGCTAAACCGATTCAAACTGCCTTGTCCCTGTAAACTATAAAAACTGAGTTTGCATTTCCATTGGCGTGGCACACCCTGGCATACCTGCTGCTTATGCTTTGGGTCGCTGACCACCCAGATTTCTTCACTCGGCCGCATAAAGAGCTGTTTCTTTCTAAGAGCCTCTTCCTGAATTCTTGGCATTTTTTCTGGGATTCAGGGCTGCAAACCTTACATTTTCTGGCACTCAACGTGGGGCTCGAAGGCATTGTTCCTTCGAGGTAGCTCACCCCGGGCTCCCCACAAGCGAGCTCCCTTGGGGCTCGGTGACCTTCGGCGCGGCTTCCAGGAGAAACCAGCGTGGACCAGTGACGTCGTCAAAGAGCGCTCCTGGATCTCTTTATTCCAGTGACTTCGCCCTGATCTGCGGCCAGCAGACCCTGCTGTAAGCCGGACACGAACATCTATTTCGGAGGCTCTCTTCTGGTACTGGGGACTGATCAAGTCAAAGAAAAACGTAAGTAGGAAAATCGGAGTTCCGGAACGGGAGTTTTGGAAGTGCTGTGTGCATGTTTGTGTGTGTGAGACGTGGAACATTTTCATTAGGAATTTGTCCGCGAAGCAAGTGAGGAGGTCCAATCCGCGGTTCCGTCACCCCGCGAGGGGAACGGCCGGAGATGACCGAAGCAAAAGAGACCGAGTGATAAGAGGCATGGAAAACTGGTGAGGTAGGTTCTTCCAAAAGGAGAGGGTGCCTAGCCCCACCCCAAACCGAAGGAAAGGTCCGAGAAATCCGCTAGGAAGTCAGACCTGTGGATTCCCGGTGTCCTGGACGCCCCCCCCCCCTTAAACAGCCAGCGTCGGCTGGTGGGAGGCGAGGGTTGATCCCACCACCTTTAAATTCTCTGAGGCCAGTGACTGCTGGCAGGTGGCACAGGGAGGGAGGGAGGGGCCGTTGAGACCGGGAATCCAGGGTCAAAAAGGAAAGGTGTAGGGAAAAAAAAATGGGAAACTGAAAAAGTAGTTTGCCCCATAGTTTGCCCCTGGCAAATGAAAAACAGGATGGGAAGTCAGAGCTGTGCACCCCACTGTGCTGCGTGTTAGCACATTGGAGCACGTTAAAACCTCTGGTAGCAGTAAAGATTACTTTTAAAAGGAAGAAGTTGAGGGTTCTCTGCACTACCATATGGCCCACTTATTTTCTGGGCTACCAATAGCTCCCATGGGTACCTGAGGGCACTGTGAACCCTGAAATTATCCAAAATTTGTCAAATTTCCTGGCAAAGGGAGGCAAGATGGAAGAAGAACTTTATTCAGCATTCTTTTTCAATCTGGCTGCGCGGACAGATATTAAAAAAACATGTGGGCTAATATCCCCCTCCCAAAGGGTCTGTCTGCTGATTAAAAGTCAAAAATTGAAGCTAGCAGTAGAGGATGAAGAAGAATCCCCCCCCCCCCATCTCAATTCTCCTGCAAGGCCAAATGCTCCCCCACCGGTACCAGATGAACCACTATCGGTTCCTGACTCTGGGCCTCTGGGACCAGACCTGAAGGTTCTTAGCCCTTCCCACACCAGGACAGGTCAAGCCTATAGCCAAGAAGCATGTCCGGGTCCTTCTGTCTTGGCCCCACTTCGGCAGGTCCCCATGGGGAACAGACCAGCCTATGTCCATACCCCATTTACCACAGGGGACTTAACTGGAAGGAGAGCTTGCCTCCCTATCGAGAAGCTCCCCAGCAATATGTTGATCTAGTCCAGCGGATCATTTCAACCCACCGCCCAACAGTCCCAGATCTTTTTACATTGCTTTCTACCTTTTTGGGGGTGGAAGACGAGCGGCAAGTTTTAAAAGCTGCAGTAGTCCATTATACCACCGCACAGATCCAGGGTCTCCAAGATGGTGGACATGATGCAGCATGGCCAGACCCGAATGTTATTCTGGTTCCCACTATTGAGGCAGACCCAGATACAGATCATGGCCTCGCTGCCCTTCGGCATGCCCAGGAGGCCGTTCTTCACGGCCTCCGCACTGGAGTACCCAAGACAGTAAACTTTCACCGGGTCCACCAGATTCTCCAGGAGCCGAAGGAATCTCCTACTGACTTTTTGAACCGCCTCAAGGATGGATTCCAACAATTTACTGATCTTGACCCCGATCTCCCTGCTAACGAAACTATGTTAAAAATGACTTTTGTGGGACAAAGTACCCCTGACATCCGGCGCAAAACCCCCCACCCAGAATTTTGAGACCCTCATCCAAACAGCTTTTATAGTGTTTGCCCAACAAGATGAGGAGGAAGAGAAGAAAGAAGATCGCAGGATGCGAAAACAAGCAGCCCTCCTGGCTGTTGCTCTACAGTCCAAAACTAAAGGGAGGGGGCTACCCAAACACCCCAAGCAACCCCGCCCAAGTTCTCTTCGGCAGGACCAGTGCGCCCGGTGTAAAAGAATTGGCCACTGGAAAAATGAGTGCCCCCTTGGGCCCTCTAGGGGAAGAAATATTGGCAGAAACTTTGGAGGTAGACCACCTCATGATTTTGGGATAGGGGAAGCATCCCGGCCAGGTCCAAGGCCCGAACCCTAACCCCTGATGTTGGCTTTAGTGCCTGAGTTCTACCCTAGTACCTACTGATGGGGCTCCGGAGGTTTCAGTAGCACCCCCAACCCTCTGGTGGAGCTAGCAATTGGGGGAAAAACGTATTCCTTTTTAATTGATACGTATAGCATCCTCATGGACCCCACTATCCCCTATCTTTCTTCAGAAACTACTCCCATTGTTGGAGTCACAGGCTGGGAGGAGGCTGCTCCAAAGAGTCTTCCCCTCTCTGTTCAGCCCCCACAGGGACCTACTATCTCACATTCATTTTTAGTGTTGCCTCAGTGCCCTTTAAATCTGCTGGGACTCTTGATATCCCTCTTGGACGAGCGTATGTGTGCTTTTTGCAAGACCCTGAAGCACCCACAAATTTTAATCACCTCAATATTGATCCCAAAGTTTGGCCCTTTTTGCCACCCCACATCGGGCTCAACTTCTTCCTCAGGCACAACCTGTGGCCATTCAACAGTATTCTATTAAACGAGAGGCCCGTGTAGGCATTAAGCCTCAAATAGACTTATTTCTAGAGAATGGCCTCCTTCGCCAAGTCCAATCTCCCTGGTCAATCCCATTCTTGGCATTGGTTTTTATGGGAAAAATTCAGGGCTGCAAACCTTACACTGGAATATTAATGAATCAAATATGGACAGCCTCCAGAAGAGATTATAAAAGTAGATCTATTTCCCAAACAAGACACACAACAGCTTTTGTCTAGAGGATGAAAATTACCTTGAAAAAGAGAACATCCCATACTACTTTCTCTGGGCACCTCTTATATCATCAAAATCAGAGCTGAACACATCATAAAGCAGGTTGCTGTGAACATCATAAATCCATGATGTGCTTTTTATGTAAGGGTCACTGCAAGGTCATGGAGATGATTTAGGATAAATGATGGTAAGAGACGGGGCACAAGGATCCCAGCCTTGGGAAAATGTATACATAATTTTACTAACTTCAGTCTATCTCAAAAAAATATGCACCAAGAATAAGGTTTGAAAGATGGACAATTTATGGCTTGGGAATGTGAGAAGAAGGCAGACTATTTCATATTTTATTGGTTCGTGTCTGTCTATCCAAACATGCAGTAAACAAATTAGAAAAGCTATAAAACACACACCTATTTTTAAAAAATAGCTATCTAGAAGGAAAACTTATACCTCTTGGTTTATCTCAGATAGACCTTGTAAATATTCATTCTTATAAGCCTTAGTGTAGAATAATATTAGTGATTTATAATTATGCTGTTTTGTGGTATAATCCATTCTTATAATCTTTTGATAGTATAACTTGCAACAAAGTTGTCTTTTTAGTAAGACATTATTTGCTCTAAATAATGATTTAAATGTAAATTATTGACCATTTAAGATCTCAGGAAATACATACTATATCCCATGGAAGTTTGACTGAGTCCTTCAAAAGTCCAGATGTGTTCCAAAACTAAATTGATGACTTAACCCAAACAGGATCACGTTAAAGTTATGGGGGGAGGGAATTTGTTGTTTTAATACAAAGCAATAACTTACAATGTAAATACAGTTAATCCGTTCTGACCCCTAAGAATTTGGTCGCCAACCGATTTTTGATCGCGTCCCGAATCAAATTTCCCTATAAGGTTCAATGTAATTACGGTTAATCCGTTCTGAACCATATGTTGTTGTTTTTTAAACCGCAAAAATATGACACGAAGTACAGTACGAAGAGAGAGAAAGCTAACCTTGCTCGACGCGACTTCTGGCATGGAGGACAGGAAGGCGGGTGGGGAGGCAGTTACTGCTTGGAGGGAGAGTCCCCCTCCCTACAGGAAGCCGCGACCATGTGTCACGGCAGGGAAAATGGCCATAGATCCTGTTTGTAACCCGATCCGGCGTTCGCGAACGGAGGCAAAATTTTGCGACCGGAGCTGTTCGTGAACCGAATTGTTTGTGAACAGAAGCGTTTGTGAACCGAGGTACCACTGTACATGTAGAGAAGGAGGAGGAGGAGGAGGAGGAGGAGGACGACTAACCTGCAGATCTCTTTCTAAGAGCAGTAAATGATACCTGTGCCAGGTAACAAAAGCAGGGCCTTGATGGGAGAAGTCTATTGCTGTAAAGGGACGGCCTGGTCCTGAAAGCAGATGAGAGGAACAAGATTTACTGTTTAAAAGATACTCTGAAAGATAGGTTAGATCTGCAAAGGCAGAACAAATCTATAGCCTCTGGGTCCTCTCTACCATTCCCTCTTCTGCTCTTTCTCCCTCCAATTTTTGTGCCTATTTGGTTTTTCTTTGTCTTGTAAATCTGCATAACATAGGTGCACAACCTCTAATCCCCAAAGGTTGTCTGCCACAGTAGCTGCCAATTTTCACAAATTAAAATTAATCTTGGTGATTTAAGATTTGACAAAAATGCTGGGGACAAGAAAATTAATGTGAAAAAAATAGATTGGGGGGGGGTTAAGTGTGTTTTCTTTAAACCTACCTACTTTCTGACAGGGCCACATCTACTTTTTAATTTCTTCACTTGCACAAGGCCCTTAACATATTCATCTAACTGTGAAAAGTGACAACTCTGTGCATGTGCAACTGGTCAGAGAGAAAAGGGCCGAGAGGAGTAAAGCACAGGGCTACAGTTTGACAATTTGTCCGTACACTCTTTTGAACCAAATCTGGAATTATAGATTTCCTTATACTGGAATCACTGCAATTCTTCTGTCAGTTCTCTGCATAGTTCCAGTACCCCAGAGATAACCCCTCAATTACTTATATTGGCCAATGTAATGTAGCCAGATGCTCACATCTCAAAGACTTCAGTACAGCAAGAGTATTCTAAAGAAAAACAAAGCTTGCTTTGTAGAAGCATCTGGTAAAGTGCACTGAATTCTGTTCACTAGTTATGGATTGCAGCCTGCCAGAGGTCAGATAGACTCCACGTTATTTCAGTCCAAGGCAGGGACCAAAGAAAGGAAGCTTGGAAGATCTGGTGGATGGACATTCCTAGTGAGATTCAGCTTAGGGGAATCACAGTTGTGCAAGAAAATGCACAGCAAAAAAAGAGACACAATCACATTTGTCAACTTTTTAAACCCGCCCCCTGCTTCTGTGCCTTTAGTTGCAGCTTGATTTGAAGAAATCAGCATGTGGGAAAATCTTCATTTTGTTCTATAGATCAAGTTGCTGTTAAATTATAATTTCAGATCTGTTGGGTTCTGCAAAAGCTATTTCTCTTGTTCCCAAAACAGGAGAAGGTGAGAACAGGTTAAACATATAATGCAGCACAGATAGAAACCTTTGACCATTCAGATGCAATTGGACTCAAGTAACATGGCCAATAGTTGGGGGTGATGGGAGCTGTATTCCAACATCTAGAAGAGCTTTTCCTAGTCTGGTTCCTCAAGTCGTATTGGTATTACAACTTCCAAATTTCCTAGTAAAAACAATCTGAAGAGCCCCATATTGGAGAAAGCTGATCTAAAGGGCCATCAGTTCCCTAACATTGTAATATGGAACCAAATAAATTGCATCCATATTACCTACAATACTCCTTTCACCTATTTAACCCTTCGCCAAACTGGAAAGCACCAACCTAATAGAGTATCTCTGACTGAATAATAATGAAGCCACACATAGTAGTTATAAATGCTGCAGTTTGCAACTTGTGGGTCATTTCTGCTGGGACCAAGCAGACTCAGCCAGTGCTGGGTTGCAATCATATAGTCAGGATGGATAGTAGCCTTGGCAAGGTTGAGGACATCTAAAAACTGCTCCCGCTCTTCATCTGTCAAAGAATGGATGTTCTTCCGGACAACGAGAGGCTTCTTTTCATCACAGTTGGACCCTGACCAGCCAAATTTGCAGTCTCCACAGTTATAGCCAGCAAAATGTCCTAGAGAAAAAGAGAGCATCATTTATACTACTGCTGGATATGAATAAGAACACCAAGAAAAGAACACAGACGTCATAAAACACATGTAATTACAACATGTCACTACAAAGCTAGACGCTGCCCTGTGGGAAGAAGTCAAGCTCATGTTATTATATAGCTGATATTCTTCTTGACTTGACTGATAACACTTTCTAAGAACACAATACAGCTTGAGACATAGGCCTGGTTGTCCACAAGCTCAAAGCTGGGCTCTTTGGGAACTGAGTTCTTCTATCCCAGGTGACTAAAAAAACGGTAAAACAGTAAAACTTTGGAGTTATTTTTTTTTTAAAAAAGAAGAGGGAGAAAACTATGACTCCAGAAAAATTGTATTTGTTTAAAAAAAGCCAAAAACATTTCTACTGGGTTTTACACCAGCAAGCTTCTCTGTGCTAAGCAAAGATCTTAACCACTGTGCTATTTCCTTAGTGCTGGTAAGGGAAAGTATATTGGAGTGCATGATGGAAAATAGGAGAAAACACTAAGCTGCTTGTTGAGTCTGCACATATCTGCATGTTGATGCTTTAATCTTGTAAATATAAATTTAACTTGTGTGGGTGGGCGTGTATATATAAACACATATACACACGTATGTATGTATATAGGATCTATTCACAGAAGGGAAAGTGATTGGCCATTACTTTCCAGGAGAGAAAGGTGCGAGGGCACAGAAGCAAGGGAATTGTCCAAGGGAAGACGTGGGAGCCTACAGTTCAGACCGGGTATTTTGCAAGCTGTTGCCAATGTTTCAGTCCAGCCAGGATTTTCCTAAGCCCTCTTAGAGCCAAGCCAGCAGGAACACAGGACAGGAACATCTTAAATGTGGTGTATATTCCCATTATCCAGAAACATTGGGGCTGTAAGCCTCAGAATTCCCAGCACGGGGAATTCTGACCTTGTTTACATATAATTCTTATTAGTTTTTCTGGCATTAGCTATGTTAGCAAACTGATCCATAAAGACATAGTAAAGAGGAATGGAAGAGTTTGATAAAGTGCTGCAACATTGGTGGCCTTTCCGTTGTTCTTCTGATTACCTCTATGAGAACCCTCTTCCATGAAATCTACTTTCAGAAAAAGAAATGGCCCTGGGAAGAAGAATCCCATTAGCGCTTCACAGCCTGCATGCCTGGGAACTTACTGCATTCAGAAACGATGTATTATGGAATTAGCTGTCTAACAGCAATAATGACTGGTAATTGCTTGTAATTGCATCCATGACCTCTATTCTAAACCAGTCGACTTACTACAATACATTCAAACAATAATCATTTACAAGAAGTATTAACAGAAGAAAACAAGAATACGTCAGACTTTCTGATTTAATTACCCCTGATTTACAAAACGAAAGACTTAAGTGGTAGAAGGTCCACAATGTGCAATAATGCAGTTCAAGACTTCCATATACACACTGCCTTTAGCATGGAACTAATGGCAACAACTAGGGTTGTAAGCATATAAAACACTGTTCATGTTTGCTCATGATTGCAGTTAAGGAAGTCTACACTAGATCTGTACAACCTGTGGAACATTAAACTCAAGACCCTTACTGCTGCGGTTCTGGTAATTCACAGCTCCAAGCTTCAAGCAAAAAACAGGTTTACAGTCTCCCCTTACTGGGACACTATATTTGACTGCTAGGCCACGAAAGGGGTGGGTGTGGTTTAAAACAAGGGTGGGCCATATATGTTCCTCTAAATATTGTTGGATTGCAGTTCCCATAATCCTTCAAGGTTGGCCATGATGAGTGATGGTGTTGGAGCCCAACAATATTTGGAGGGGGGCACATGATGCTCCCAAATGGAGAAAAGCATCTTCCTGTGTTGAAAGAAAGATACATGACCAGGAAAATACCTGTGCCCCTCCTTTGCCCTTCCTTTTTGGTAAAGCTCTTGTGTGAGTTTGTGAGGACTCTGGGAAAGGAATGGAAAGGAGAGCAGACATTAACAATTAAGAGACAGTGCATAATGAAATACGATACAGAGACAGAACAAATAAAAAATTACATGCTAAAATGAATGCAAAATTTTAAAGAAGCAATCACAGTGGACCAATGAGAAGAGTTATGAGAAAAAGTCAATAAAATTTACTCCAGTTATAATTCAAAGGAAAATTGGTATAAAATGTTTTACAGATGGAACATAACTCTGTCAATGATTGCCAAATTAGATAAGACATATAATCACAAATGTTGGAAATGCCGCGACAAAGACTCTATCACATATGGTAATTATGTAAAGAAGCTCAAAAGTACTAGAAAGAACTATATCAAAATATTCCAAAAAATCTTAAAAATGAAATTTGAACTGAACTCCACAGATATTTTTTACTAAACATAATTCCAGAAAGCATAAATGAAAAATTCCATAATTTACTAAGATATATGTTGACAGCTGCAAGAACAAACTTGGCACAATGCTGGAAAAGCAAAACCTTGCTGACAGTATTAGAGTGGGAGACTAAAATTGGAGAATATGCTGCAGTGGCAAAATTGACAGTACATATCATAATATTTAGACATTTGGAATATGTTTTCAAGGGCTTAAACAGAAACCAGCAACAATCTTTAATGTTTAATATAAAGAACAGATATCTAATTTGCAGTTAGTGGTTAGGGACACAAACAGAAGTGAAGGGGAGGATATGTTATTAGAAAGGCTTTTCACAACGCTTTTAATTCATATTTAGTAAGTTATCATTTCGTTTTCTCTAATTCTTTTTCTTATTCTCTTCTGCATTTCATTTTTTTAACAATAAAATAGGAAATAGGGAAAAAAAAGAGATTGGGCGAGTCAGTTGACAGCTTATCTCATAAACGACAACTTAGCCCAAATAGAAAGAAGCATCAGAGATGCCACTTGAATGAGCTCACTATACAGTAAATGAAGCTGGGAAATTCCTCTTCTAGTTTCTAAGATCCTGTATTTAGTTCAGTTGAGCATTAAAGATATCTCACTGTGTGGTTCTTGCTTCTTTGATCTGGCCCACATGGCAGAAAGCAGCTGTATCCCTGTAATAAGGACAGCAGAAGTCCCAAAGAGGAGATGGGAGAAGAAGCCAGCAGCAACAGACCCCAACCCAGCTGACAGCCTCAACATGCAGACCAGACATCAGAGTTACCTACAGACAGAGACACAGCAGCACAAAGGCCAGGGGCATGGGCATCAGAGGCCAAGTGGAAGACTGGAGCTGGTGATGGATTGGCGGCAACAGAGAATGTTGGAGGCCAGACTGGGAGATCAGAGCTGGCAATAGATGGGTGACAGCAAGGGATGTTGAAGGCTGGACCAGAAAATCAAAGCCAGTAGCCTCAGTGAAGTGGAAACCACAGAAGAAGCCAATAGTCCCAGGAGGCATGCTAAGTTTAAGGAGGCCTGAGAAACTGGCATCTCAGCCTGTCAAGGCTGCACCAAAGCCTAGAGAAGCTGGCATAACAGAGCACTGGAAACCATTACCAGATAGCCCAAAAGCAAAGGAGCAGCAAGGATCCCCAAACCACCATACTCTCCAACTAGCAGCAGGCCAAGCCATGGCAATGAAGCAGGGCATAGTCAAGGTCGACTACCAAGCACAGCTCTTGAGAGGGACAATCCAGCCTTCCTGGACACTGAAATTACTTTGTCTAGGCATAACCAAGGGGACATTGGGGTGGAGTAGGCTGAAAAGTATAGGATAGAGGAAAAAAAACAGAATAAAAATCTAGTATAGAAGATACAGGATAGAGGACATAGTAGAGAAATCACAGGACCAGTACAAAAATAATAAGAGTTGATAAAATGATAGGCTACAGAGAAATCATGAAGAACAAGGTAGAAGTAGCAAACAAGAGCAAGAATAAGGAAAGTTTACAGACAATAGAATATAGAAGCACTAGGAAACAGAAGTTAGAAAGCAAAATGTTAAAAGAACCTCATAAAATAGGAAAGAGCAGCTTAGCCTTAGATAATAGGAGGTAAGATAGAATAGGTTTTCCAACAGGTTTTCTAATAGTGACAAAGAAGAACATAAGGTGGTCTCAGTTATCTGTTTGGGACAATAAGAGATAGAAATCTGCGTTTGTACAGGAAGAACCAGCAGTGTCTGCAGGATTTGAGGTTTTCATCACAATGACAAAAGTAACATCACAACAGCACGACACAAGCTCTGCATCTTTTGTATGTGTGTGTGACATCATGATAGACATACAAAAGTGGCAGAGCTTGTGTTGCAATAACATAACACTGTTTTCAGCCCTTGGCCCTCCCTTCAGACACCTATGGGAAGAATCCTATTGAATATAATCCTTTGTGTAATAAAAACCCTAAACACAGGAATTGTCACACCATGCCCAAGGTGAACACGACTCTCAGTGGCTCATATCCTACTAAGAAAAAGATTAAAATATCTATGGTATGTTTAAAATGTTTGATTCAATTGTTAAATCAGAAAACCAATTGGCTTAGCAAAAATAAACACAATCAAATATAAATACAAATACAAAAGATGGCGCCATGAATAATACAGTACTGAGGTACTCTGAAATACATATTTTCTCACTCTGGCTTAAACACCTTGCGCTAGGAAAGACAAGCATTCCTTTTCTTTTCAAAAGTGTACGATTAGCAGAGACATGTCACTAAAGATAGTTACAGGTAGAGAAAAGAGCAGATAGAGAAAAACATATCAGCCAAAAAAAGTGAAGTCTTCTCCAACCACTGATAATCTGCATATGAGTTGGGGCTCACACTAGCAACTTAGAGTAGGGGCTTCAAGCATCAGTGCAATTTCTCCCAAGTTCTACAAAAAATCTGGGCCTCCACTGAAACTCTCCATATTTTTGAATGAATCTCAGAAGGATGTTGCCTTTGATATAAAAGAATAGTCCACAATGAAAAAGAATGACAAAAGAAGAATATCATTTGCTGAAAACAGTTCTAGCTCTTTGGTGAGTAGAAGTGTTAAAGTCCTGAAGTAGCTAGTTGCAGTCTGCAACCTTTTGGCCATACTGTGCATTAAAGTGTATCACCAGAACCTTGGGTGTGGCCCTCAGAAACTTCCAAAAGTTGTGATTGCATTGTAATTTTTAATGTGACAAAAGAGGGGAATTGTTAAATACCTAACTAGAAAGTAATCATATTAACATTAAATGTAATGAATTAAAATTAAATGTAAATGAAATCATTTTCAGTTTTTGTCGCTACCACTCCTTGGAGTGTGTCTCCTCACATGTCACCCAGAGACAAAGTGCGCCTCTTGCTCCCTCCACCCAAAATGCACACCTCTCCTATCCACAGAATTGCCTAAAAGAAAAATTCTCAAATGCTGTAATCCAATGAACATGCCTACTCAGGCCTGACCACATTATTAAAATGGACAATGCAAGCCATTTTCATGTTGCGTCCTTACTGGCATTTTCAGAACATGAACAAACAGGAAAAAAATAATACCCAAGCCAGTTGTTAATGCTTATCAGAGATATTCAGAATGTTCATTCAAAGTATATGAGCTTCAAACCTGGGAAGTTTGAACAGCAGCATCAAGTAAAGAGGACACCAAGATCCTTTATAGATCTTGTCAGGGAGAACAGTGACCAGCCTAGCAATACTTCAGAGATAACGGAACTACAACCCTAAAATTCCCTGCTAGCATCAGGTCCACTTCAATCGTAAAACATCTGGAGAACTTCCCTTCCCTTTTTTTCTCACCTGTGCATTGGCAACTTCTGTTGAAGAACTTCAGGGGCCATCGTTCCCGATCATCCACATTACGGAGAGTGTAGGGCCCACTCCAGGGCCTGCTGTCTACTTGCACATCCTGACAGGTGCCCCTGCCTTCCTGTGAGCCACACACATTGTTTGGATTCGACCCCAAAGCTGGGCAGCACTCCTTGGATTGCAACTTTTCCACAGTCATACACACTCGTGGGAATTGGGCCTTTGTCCCTGGAAGCCCAAAAAGGCTCAGATAGGCTAAGAACATCAGGCAAAGCAGCCTCCCATCTTGCAGCAGGAAGGCCATCAAGATCTAGTTCCCAGAGCTTCCAAAACTCTGCTGCTCAGCCCGTGGTTCTGAATGCAGGATACAGTGAAGAGATTATCATTAGCCGTCTCCAGCTGGATGAGCAAGCCCCATTCGAACTGACCCGAGAAGCAATTTTTCCTCCTCACTGCAACTAGGTTAACCTTCAGGGGTCTTTGCTTAATCCAAGATTCCCAGGACTGAATGTGGTTAATAGGCAAACAGTTTAGCTCTTTGTTGTTTGCCAAGAGGCCGTAGCTGGAGGCTTTATATTTGGGGGTCAGTAAACCCTAATTAGAAGGATTAGCTTTTTGAAAACCCTTATGATTAGCACATGACATTACGAGCAAAAAGAAACCCATGGAATGCTGGGGGAGAAGCCCTGGATGAGGGAGACAAAACGTCTTTGATTCCCATCACTTCATCTTTTCTTCTGCTCAGTGCTTTGTGAGACCACGACCTCAGACTTCATGCTGTGGGCTGAGGGGTGCAAGTTTCCTTGAGAGCTTTGTAAGGGATTGCAAAACCATGGACCTCCACAGCAACTATAGTTGAATATTGTAATTCACTCTGAAAACTTTAAAGGATCACGAGCTACCACATGGCAGAAGACAATACACATTACCATGTTGTAGCCTTCATAGTGAGCTGATATCTACATTCAGGTTATATTCAAATGACATTTTCTGCCACCTGTTTTCTAGATATGATACCAAGACTCTTACAGTGTTTAAAAATGAATCTCCGTTTTTATGATGTAAGTGTCTCATACAGTGATGTAAAGAGGAAAGGTTCATCATCAGTCATGTCCCAACAAAGAAAGTGGTCTTCACTTAGAGGCTTGCAGATTGTACTTATCACTGGAAGACTAAGAGCATCCACATTCAGCACATTTTAAATATTTGGGAGAAACGTTTCACTCTTCTGTTGTTTAGAGAGAGCAAATAAGAAATTTTACTGACCAGGCTCATCAGATTATTAATACAATTCTGTGTTTGCCTAGCAGCTAAGATGGTAACTGTATACCTACTACTATAAAATAAATACTTTTTAAAGCAAAGATGATCAACCACCTGTTAGATGGCTCACAGACTGGTAATTATAAAGATTTAAGCCTTCTAGAAGCAGAACCATCTATGAGTCATGCTCCAAGTTCCTAAGAGGTCTTCCAATTCATTATTGCACCGGGAACCAGGACCAGCTTCTCTAAAACCTCATGCTTGTTTACAAATTTGGGCCAAACTTATTTTCAGTGATTGCTCTCTTGCCTTCTTAATCTTTTGATCCAGTTGCCTTGGGACAATGATCAGAAGAACGTTCTCCTCTTTTCCGATTTACCTTCAAAATTCTCTAGAAGGTTTATACAGTTCTGTACTATAACTATAGTCGTTACTGTTAGAGTGCACATATGTGGGTATTCTTTTCAGGTATGTTAGTTTATTTTAATTAATTGTTTGAGATTTTCATTTTCCCTTCCCTTGCTTTTGATTGTCCTCCTGATTACATGTAATGTGTACCAGACAACAAATCTTTCACAGCATCTGCAGGGGGAAGTCAAAAAAGTCAAGATGGCAAGGACTGGAAACCTCTTATGGACTTTTTGAATAAAAAAGAAAAAAATGAACTTATGATTTATGGTTTTGATGATTAGATAGGATAGATTATAGAAAGAAGAGAGTTGCGATGTAACTTTAGAGAGAGGTCAATTTATAATTGTACTTATACTGATTGTAAAGAAGATCGGAAACCACTTCTTTATATCTTTTTTCTTTCTTTTCTGTTTTTCTGCTACTCTTTTTTTTTACACTTTTAGTTTTTTTTCTTTTCTTTTTTCTTTTTCACTTTTCGCTCTATTTTAGTTTGTTATTTAGTTTGTATTAGTCTTATTCTTGTGTTTAAAATGTTCAATAACATTACACACACACACACACGCGCGCGCGCATATATATATATATATATATATATATATATATATATATATATTCCATATCCATCCATCCATCCATCCATCCAAGATGGCAATGTTGGCAGCATGATGGAAGCCCCACCCCTATTGTATGAGCGCTTTGCGTGAACATACAAAGGGGCGGGGCTTTGATCATGCTGCCATCACTGCCACCCCACAATACTGCTGCTTTGACCATAAATAAAGCTTATACACTTTATAAAGTTTATATAAAGGGTGTGTATTTTATGAGTTGGGGATGTATAAACCTCATCAGCTCAAAGTGGGCAGGGCTGGGCCAGAATCCCTTTTAATTTTTATGCATATTTTTTATTTTACTTTATTCCTTTCATTGTATTTTATTATTTTTATTCTATTCATTTTTGTTTTATTATCTTTTATTTTGTATTTTATCCTTTTGTTATTAATAGCAATTTTTAAAAAAAGAATGTCAAACGTTGTTATGGGTTAGAGTCACGGTGGTCCTTTTCTTTTTTCAAAAGGAAAAAGAAGGAGGAAGAGAAAGCATAATCCCATTAACTCCAGGAAAGCTATGAAAGTAATGTGACTTGGTGGAGTGTGAAGAAGGTAGAGAACAGTACAGGCACTTTATTAACATTTAAACAACGAATTGAATTACCTTTTATTATGTTAATTAAGGTTAAAAATGGGTCATCAACTGGTTTCTTTAGTTTTAGAACTTATCTACAGGCCTTGCTTTTTCTGGCGCTAAATAAATGCTTCTAAGCCAGTCACCCTGACAGGTGGAGGTTTTCCTAAGTTAAGACTCCAAGCTTCGCACAGAGGCACCCTTACAACCACACCTCCCAAGTTCCGCTCACCCTCTAGAATATAGTTCAGATTATCAGTGGAATTCAAACTATCTCTCTATTGCAGTGTTTCTCAACACATCTTAAAGTTGCCAAGGTTGAGAAACACTGCTCTGCCTGTCAACATTCTTTGATTTACCACCCCCACCCCCAGAATAAATCCAGGTCTCAATCAAGCTGTACAGTACAGGAGGAGTTGCTTAACTACTGTTGTGTTAAGCTTCTTGGGGTTACCTCATCCAGGTAAGGGCAGGGACAGGAATATATCAAACAAAAATTTCCAGATGCTACTCAGCAATAATTCAAATCTTAAGAGCAAGTCCAGAATCCCCACTCCAAGTAGTGTAAATGTGAGGGGAAAAAAACTATACATGTTCTTTTCTTTTCTCCTCAAAATTAAGATGGTTTGGATGTTGTTGATGTTTTTATTATTATTTTAAAGAAGACTTTTTTAAAATCATGTTTCATAAATGTTTAAATCCAAAATCACATACTGTAGTGTTCCACATACAAAATAAGGTCCAAGGTACCAATGCCTTTCTCATGAAATAAGGAAGGCAACTTAGTCACAGGAAAACAGTGTTTATGTTGGGATCTTACCTTGTTTAATGAGGGGTTCCCTGACTTGGCCTTTCTAGAAACAGAAAAAAAGACCACAAAGGCCATTTGTTCATTGTATGTGGAACATCACCCTGCCAAATCACAAGGCACGTCCTGAGCATGGGCCCATTAAAATGAAACCTTCAGTGATGATGGGAGAAACCACACATCTCCTCAGGGCACTTTATATAACTCACATCTCAAAGTGTTGCAGTGTTAGGAAGCTGAAGAATCTGGCCACGCACAAGTCATCTGAATCCACTGCCTGAGATGACAACAGCACTGATTGCCTGGAACTAATATGAATAAAATAACATAAACTCCCTCCCAAAAATTAATTCACTACTCTTCTGGTTAACAGCATCTGCTACCAACATGGATCAAAGAGCTACTCCAGTGTAACTGAAGTGTATCCCATTATTTCATTAAAACCCATGAGATCTAGCCAGTGGTGTGCTGGTGAATGTGTAAGAACTGGCTCTGCTGGCTTGACGGCCACCACTGCACCATGACACTCGCCACAGAACAGCTGATTGGCGCACTAGGCGTTATGGCTCAGCTCCACTCTCAACCAGCTAACAAAATTCCACAAAATTTAACAGTTGGCCCTCGCAAGTCAGTGCAAGAAGGCTGTAGCACACCACTGGATCTAGCCCTCTGAGATAGCTAAAAACAATATTTGTCCCTTTCTTAAGTGACAGTTCTTCAAGAAATAGGATACAAGAACAACAAATCACTGGAGCCACAGCAGGATAGCAGAAACTCTGAATGCATTTTGCGGAATGCCTTCTGGGCGGTGGCTTTCCACCCTCTACAATGAGGAAAGACACAAAGGGAAGAAGGAGGATCCAGGAAATTAACAGCTTGTTTGTGAGCACTTGGATAGAAATGAACAATTAACGAGGACTGCCACAAATAAATTATGCGAGATTAACTTCTGCTTTTACAAAGTTACAAGCTTAATAGAGTAGGGGAATTTCATGGACATAATGTGCCTTGACCTCAGCAAAGTATCTGACAAAGTCTCCCTTGACAAGCTAATTAATAAAATGTTAAATATGGACTAGAAAATGCAACTGCTAGATGGATTATAACCTGCTGAATGACCACATCCAGAGGCTATTCATAAATGGCTCCATATCAGATTGGAGAGTACTACTGAGCTAAGTGGTGCAGGTCTCTGGCCCCTGTGCTGTTCAACATTTTTATTAATGACCTGGATGAAGGGCTTGAGGGGATGATTATCAGATTTGCAGATGACACCAAAGTAGAAGTGGCTTAACATTTTCAAAGAGAAAGAATTTTTTCAAAAGGACAAGCTTGAACAGAGGCTGAATCTAACTGGATGAAATTTAAGAGGCAGAAATTAAAGTCCTGCATCTAGAAAAAAAGGGGGGGAAATGAAAGTATAGGATGGGGGAGACCTAGCTTGTCAGTAGCTCATGTGAAAAGGATTTGGATGTTCTAGTACAGGGGTTCCTAACCTGGGGTGCCCACACCCCCAGGGGTTGCGAGATGGAATTTCAGGGGGTGCAACAATTTTATGCACTGAGTTAAAAGCTTATTTTTTGAAGTTCAATGTATTGACCCGCATTAGAAATTAGACTTCTTCATCTTCAAATGTGATATTACTTTTGTAGGGGTCACAAACATTCATCAAACTTTTCCTTGGGGTTGTGGGGCATAAAAACGGTTGGGAACCACGGTTCTAGTAGATCCCAAGCTGAAGATGAATCATTAGTGGGATGCAACTGTTAAAAGGCAAGCGCTCTTTCGGGGTGTATAACCGGAAGCAAAGAGTCCAGGTTGTGTTAGCAATTCCCCCACTCCGCTCTGCCTTGGCCAGGCCCCACTTGGCATAGTGCCACTACAGCGGGATCAGAAGAGGGCTGCCAGGACGGGGAGGGGACTGGAAGCCAAGTCCCACCAGGAACGTGCCCAGCAGCAGAGCAGACCGACGAGGCCGCGCCGCACTCTTCGGATACTGTACCTAAAGGGACCAGCTGTCTTGGCATTCTACAAAATAAACCAATCAGAAAACCACCCTTGCAAGGAACCAATTGTCAGCCTGGCTCAAAGACAAACCAATCACGAACTGGTGTTCTTGGGCGAGAAGCCAATTAGGGGCCAGCTTTCTTGAACTCCATGACGTAAACCAATCAGAGATCAGCTTACCAGGTTCAAATACAAAGAGAACAGTCAGTCTAGTCTACTTGCCGCTACGGAGCGTGCTGAGGCTGCTGGCGCGGTTGCCTGGAAACCGTCAGGCCGAGAGAAAACTGGACCGCGGCCCTTCGTCCTTACAGCTCATCGCGGCTTCCGTGTTTGGTAGTCTTGTATTATGGTGATGCTCATTTTGTAATAACCACCTTTAATGCAGCATTTTCATGCTCCGAGCTTTTTTAAAGAAATTCATTTGGAAGTATAATGTGCAGGGGGCATTCATTAAAACGTCTGGTGATGCGCGAATATGACAGTGTTAATACCTGACCCATAAAGGTATCTCTGCGATGTCACTTGGGCGGGACAGAACCAGGCAGTTCGAGAAAAGCCCCGGATTGAAGGACTGGGGGTGGGGACGCAGGCTTGGGGTAAAGCCTGGTCTCGCGTTTGGGCAGAGCCCGGCCCCGCAGCGGACACGTTTTCTGGGCGTTTTCCAATTTCCCAGACTCCGGGCCTGGGAGCTCCTGGTGGTCCTTCGGCCCAGCGCTGTCCAACTTTCCAAGAGTAGCCGAGGTCTGCTTGCAGGCATTCAAAGCGCCCGCGGTCAGACCTCCGTTCGGACTCCGTGGAAGCGAGTCGCGCCTTTGCAACAAACAGGAAGGTCTCCGTGCAAAGCTCTTCGCGTGAACAGGGGTCGTGAGAAAGGCTGAAGATGAACTAACGTCTCTGCATCTTCTCCTGCTCTAATCTCAGAAAGCGGGATAGTCTGCCGAGTCCTTCTGAGTGTTTTCAGAGGCAGCTTTACTCCCTTTCGTTCCCTCAACTCCCAGCAGCGTCCTTTTCCCCTTCCTTCTATGCGGAAAAAAAGCAGCAATAACCCCTTCACGTGAATTCTCCTAATACCCCTGATTACATGCGAGTGTTCTGCAACCGGGGTGAGGCTGGGGGTGGGAAGGAACATCCTTGTTTAGCAAAAGAAAAGAAAAAGCTATTGCCGAAACCCGGGATCGAACCAGGGACCTTTAGATCTTCAGTCTAACGCTCTCCCAACTGAGCTATTTCGGCAGTTGATCAACCACTTTTCCAGATGGAATAGAAAAACAAAACTGATTAATTCTTTTCCACTGATTTCTGGTTTATAACATTTACAATAGAAAGATCCAGTATACAGCTGGACGTCGTTTTCGTCCAGCGCAGCTTCTCGTTGATTAGCTGAACCTTCCACGAATAACAATTTGCATGCCACAGGTGCGAATCCGCTTAATTTTTTTTAACCAGGCTGGTTGCGTCGTTTAAAAAGGCACGTGCTGTCTGAAAGCAGACTTCTTTCAACTAGAAGATACTGTACCAAATTCATGATGCAAATTTCACAGCTTAACCCTGCTGCCTCGTTTAAGGGGTAGAAACAAATGGCATATTGATACGGATTTAAACAGAACAATTTGAAAGTAATTCTAGCCAACTGAAGCCTATCATTAGGCGGTCTTGAATTAACACCATTGCACGTTGCAACGAAACTGCAGCTGCAACATTATATCGGTAATTCCAGGTAAGAGCGACGGAAAACGCTCCTCTCCCGCACAAGAGCCCGTTCGCTCGCCTTCGTCCAGCGCCGGCATCGCGGTGCATCAACTCGGCTGCATTGGCTCCGCCCACTTCCAGGGAAGCGCTTCCCCGCCCATTCTTGGTCTGTGTCTGGCGCACCTCCAGCAAGGTGTTTGCGTCTCGGGCAGAGAGCGAGAAATACGTGCGGCCGGCTCACCGTCAGCCTGTGCCTTCGACTATCTGCCTCTTAGAGCAACTCACTATCGAGGCAAGATGATCCATTAGTATGGTGAGGGCTGAGTTACACCAAAGGCCCTGGAGCAGTGTTTCTCAACCTTGGCCACTTGAAGATATGTGGACTTACAGAATTCCCCAGCCAGCCTGGCTGGGGAATTCTGGGAGTTGAAGTCCATACATCTTCAAGTGGCCAAGGTTGAGAAATACTGTATTAGAGCCTTCTCCAGAAAGCTTGGTCTTTGCATAATGTTTCCAAAGTATGATCATTTGAACCTGGGCTTTTGTGCCTCCAGGGAGAACTCTGAGTTGATCTAGAACCTTACCAATAGACAAATGTTGTGAAATGCATTCCCAAAAGTTTGTTGATGTATTTGCGTGGTTAAGGCAGCACCACAATTCTTCTGGATACATATACCAAACATAACATTCTGGAGGGTTATTTACACTTGCTGAGTATCTCCTAACAGCTCCTAACATAATACCATATTCAGCAATCCCCCCCCTTTTTTTTTTTTTGCAAATAAAGCCCAACTTAGCTCTTCATCAACCACACAACATTAGATTACACTGAAGATAATGACTAGTTCCTCCCTATCACTTTTATATCAGCATTAAACTTTATGATTAAGGCTCTTAAGGTGTCATGCAAACAAGGAACAAGAAAGTAGTAATCAACCTCAGTATCATTGTTAAGGTTGTCCCAAGGCACTTCCACAAAACAAGCACCAGAAGAACACAAAGGGAAACTGAGAAAAGAGGCAGATTTCAGTTACACATCCTAACACTGGATCTGGAGGAGTCTGATAGCACCTTTCTGACACATTTTCTTAAAAAGCGTAACTTTTCAAGCTCACCAAAGCTTATGCTTTTTAAGAAAATGTGTTAGCCAGAAAGGATGCTGCCAGACTCCTCTTGATGCTTTCCTACCATAGACTAATACAGCTCTCCACCTACAGTCCTAACAAGGGGTTATAACAGGATACCGAGAGTAAGTGCTTGATTACAGATGAGTTTTGAAGAGGGCTGAAGTAAGGTTTCATCCCAACTTTACAGCATTAGATCATGGCTGGGAAGACTCCAGTTCCAATCCCGAATCACACATGAAATGTGCAAGGTAACTTTGGGCTGCTCATTATGTTTCAGCTCAACCTATTCGCAGACTGTTAGGAGAATAAATCTGTGGCAGATTTGGGGGTGCAGAAAAAGAGGGAGAATTCAGACACTGGACTCAGTTCCATTGGATGTTAGTGGATTTCACATGCAATGTGACCCCACTTTTTTTACAGGACAAACTTGCACATTAAAAAATAGCAAAGTAATATATTGTATCACTCTTTGAGCAGTTTCACCTATCAAGTTACTCAGCCAAATAGCAATATTAAGTTACATACTTTGGAAGCCAAGTCAAAAATCAGCACACCAACCTCTCCCATTAAGCATTTTCCACTTCAACTTGGACATTTTTTTCTTTTCTGAAACTGTCCCGAATCCATGCTTAAATTTAACTCTGTAATTTTGAAAACTCTGATGACACTCTGCACCAGTATACCCATTCATTGGCCCTACTGGCTGGGGATGATGGAAGAGAGTCCAACTGGCATTTGGGACAAGAGGTTAGGGAGTGTTCTGCTGCTGTAGTTTTTCATCGAGGTAATTGTCTTCACTTCAGGCGTCATGGGTTATCTATTGCAGCTGTTTTAATCCTTAGAGTCCACTCAATCACTGTTGTGAGATGGGCAGCCATATAACTTATTTAAATAAATGAACTAACATCTGCAGGGCCATCTCTGATCCCAAAGAAAGGTGACAATCCGCACAGCAGAATGTCTACAATTCATCTGCTCTGTGTTATGAGCAGACAGAATTTTTATTTAAGCTGTACTTTTTCTGCAGGTGTGTTAGAGTTTTGCAGCCAGTTTCTAAATTGCAATGGTAGCTTTATGTTTTGAGCATGGACATGCTATGGTGAAAATAATGTGTCCTTTTCAAGCAGTTCTGGAACTGGTGTTATTGCTGTAGTACATTCAATTGCATATCACTTCTCAAGGCCGGTGTGGCACTGCCTGTCCATACAGATTCTGCCCCTCCTATCAGGTCAACTAGAGGGTCTGCTTAAGATCCTGCCCTCATGCAAAGTGAAGGAACACAGGCCAGAAGGCATCTACATCATGGAAAACATCGCCCCCAGTGCTCCTGACTTTCAGGAAACCTTTAAAAATGTTTTTAAGCAGGCACTTGACTATTTTAATACCTAGTGAGGATGATTTTATTTTTTTGGGATCATGTGGTTATTTTTTCTAATTAGTATATATGGGGACACTTTCTTAATATTTTTCTATATGCTGTCTAGTCATGTGATTGTGGTGGTAATGTTAATGTTGTTAATAAACTTTGATCCAAACAAATGAATGGCTCTATATAGCCCATGTAAACATACCTTCCGTGGCTTCCGCCAATGACAACAGTACAGCTTTGCAAAGCATTCGAAAGGGATGTCTTGCAAAACACAATGGACCAGAAAGTGTTAAAGCAACTGCTTTAAAGGCTTTCATCCAATTGCTTACATTTGTAGCTGTGCATCAAATAACCTTCCCCTGGGACCTCAAGTGAAGCAGAGCAGCACACACTTCTGCAATCCAGTGAGAGGGCTGTACATGCACACACCAAGAGAATGGGAAAGACTTGAAACAGCTGCATCAAGGACACAGCTGCTTTTATGCTTCAAGAGCTGCTTTGCTCTTGCCCTCTAAGAGGCTTCATAAGTCAATTTTTAAAACAGTATCTAAAAAAATGTCCTTAAACGTCACACAAAACATTCTTTATACCAAAGTAATCCAGATTTTTTCCTAAGTATTACAGAAGCAAAGGAACTGCCAAACCATACCACCTTTGAAACACGATTAAAAAGAGTTACAGGTAGTCCTTGACTTAAAACCATTCGTTTAGCAACCGTTCAGTTACAACAGTGCTGAAAAAAGTGACTTACAACCAGTCCTTGTGCTTACGACCGTTGCAGTGTCCCCATAGTCACCTGATCATGATTCAGATGCATGGCAACTGTTGCGCATTTACAACGGTTGCAGCCTCCTGCAGTCACGATTGTCATTTGCGACCTTCCCAGCCAGCTTCCAACAAGCAAACTGAATGGGGAAGCCAGCAGGGAAGGTTGCAAGTTGTGGTCACATGACGTCTTGCTTAACAACTGCAGTGATTCGCTTAATGACCACAGTAAATAAGATGGTAAAATCGGGTGCGGTCACATGAAGCCTCCCTTAATGACCACACCACTCAACAAATTTTCTGGTCCCAATTGTGGTTGTAAGTCAAGGACTAACCATATTCTTTTAGATTTACACCTGATGCTGAAGAGGTTTCCAAGAGGTGCAAGCATCATTTCAGCATTCTTAGCAAAAATACAACAATTTATGTGCTAAATTGGGTTGACACCATTCTTACATATTTCTTTTGAACCTACGGATGCTGGAAGCCAGAAGAGGCTGACGAATGCATGTTGAACCAAAAGAGGAGAGGTTGTCTTGCGCACATATCTTCACATTTAACTCAAAAGCAAAAAACAGTATGGTTTACATGAATCTTGAAGCACTAATTACCCTTAAAGGAATCTAATGCTTTATAATTTCACACAGAAGGTGTTTACACGGCAAATATAAAATATAATTGAAATATATTTTGTTATTCTGTTAAAATAGACTTAATTATCCACAAATCATAATTTCTGTTGAGCAAATGGAGAAAATCCTATCTCTTCAGTTCAGCTCTGGGATCAATATCAGACAGCACCACAGGACAATATTTTAAAACAAGCAGATTATTAGTGTCCTCTGGTAAACCAAGATGAAGAGTATGCCTACCCCTTAAGTATAAAATATTGTCTAGATTTTACTAATACTGATAATACAATGTTGTAATGATACAAAATAGCTATTTTAAAGTGCACTTTTAAGGAAAAAGAAGTTAATCCCATTGTCTTGAAATGCCATTTTAAAGCTTCAGTACCGGAGTGTTCATTGATTTGGCCCCAAAGAGGATTATGTTGAGAGTTCAAAAATTCCATTCTATTTTCCTTCTCAATTTTGCTGATACTTGTTGTTTCTTGAATACAATACACCTTCAACTTCAACCACTGAAGTCTTTTTCTTTTAGATTTACAGCTGATGCTGAAGAGGTTTCCGAGAGGTTCTTGAGGTAGGATGATTTCCTTCTTCTTTTTTTCTTTCCAGTTCTGATGCATACAAATTCATACAGATTCTCCAGCAACAGGAAATGGCTCCAAAGCCTTTTCTGGATTTTTCCAGTTGTGGAAGTTCTCTTGATACCATTCAACTAGAATTTAAAAAAAAAGAAACAATTGACAGCATAAACACCCTTCTAAGGCAAATCTATGGAAGTTTCAATTAAAAAATTAAATGAAACTAGTCACTAGTAACCTACTTACAACCTTGCAACCTTCACTATCACTAACAACCTACTTACCACACTTACAACCTATAAGGGCTCTCTGTATACTAAAAACTATTCCAACAATTTTCAGTTTGAAGCAGTTTCTTATCTAATGATGGAAAAAAATATCATGCTATAAAATCATGGCTGTACCTTATTTACCAGGAGTGCCCATGGCATCCACTCAGCAGCTGCTGGCAACTCCATAAATCAAATACGCCTTTGCCTGGGATCAGCCTGCAGCCGCAGAAGCAGCCGCGCTATCCCAGAAAAAGACAGAACCGTTTTCAGGAGTTGCCAACAGCTGCTATGGACGTGTCCACATACCCACGCCCTGCTCACTTTCAGTCCCAAACACTCCTAGGGATGTGCCCTAGTACGTACTGGGCAGGAAAGGTTCGTTTTCTGGATAATTATCTGGGATTTCAATGGGATGGGAGTCATCTTACATTCTGTGAAGATTAGAAGCTGTTGAAAGCAAAGGAATTAGCATCAGGTGCAAATCACCGCAGCCATTTGCCATGGAGGCTAATTCCAAAAGTGGGATGCCTTGGAAGTTCAGCTTCTACTTAAAAGGGGCTGCTTCTCTGTTGAATGTAATCTTTTTGTAATTTCCAGGGTTGCTTTTAAGAGGTGGCAAGCCTAGATGGACTAGCTGTGGAAAATGGAAACAACAAGGATTTGTCTTTGTTTACAATTATTTTCTGTTGGTTTCTCCTGGGGAGTGGGGGAGGGCTGATTTAAATAATGGGCCACGTTCCATTCAGATAAATACAGTAATATGTACTCCTATCCTAGGTAATGCCCCTTTTTGGAATATTTTGGTTCTCTAGAAAAACAACACAAGACTTTCAGTACCTTAAAGTCAACAAACATTTGTGGAGAATACACACCTGAACGTTCTAGTGTGTATTCTCATCCACAAATGTTTCTTGACTTTAAGGTACTGAAAATCTTGTGCTGTTTTTCTAGAGAACCAAAATATTCCAAAAAGGGGAAAAGATGCCAACTATATTATATAGTGTATATTCTTCAAGACTGGAGGGCCTTCTACAATGTAGCACAAGGACTTGTAGAAGTTTGCAAAGAGGCAGAGGGTCTCTTTCAGAGACGCCTCTCATTCACACAAAGCAATTTTTGGATCCCATTCATTAATGTTCTGAGGACAGGATGAATATTTTTTTAATATGGAACCTAAGCTTGAGAACTGCAAATTTGCGGCGGGGGGGGGGGGGACAGAAATGCATAATTTAAACGATGAAACAGAACACATGGAATCATGCAAACAATAACATAAAATGTATTCTGTTCAAACAAAAATGCTGCGCGTAAAATTTATAAATGTGAATTAGCTACTTTCTGCTGTTCTTACAACTGAACATTGAGCTCTCTATATGAATCTAAGGCATGACAACAGGACAAATGATACCCGGGATTAAGTAGTCATGTTGGCAGGTATAATTACTGTTCTGGCACAGATCATTTGTGCTCAAATTTCCACCTGCATCCAACAGCAGGATCCTTGCAACAAACATTATATATTCTCAGGCTGATTAAACTCATAAAACTCAAAAACAAGTTTAAGTTCCTCGCTTTAGAAACTGCAGCTTCAACTGTCCAATTCTGTGACAAATTAACATGTGAACTATGCAAACTTTATTTTCCAAATTAGCTTATCATGGCTGTTCATTTCCATTCTAGTCCCATTCTAATGTACAGATAACATACTTGTTTTCTTGATTCCTTCCTTCCAAGGCACCTTAGGTTTCCAGCCCAAGCTGTACATTTTTCCAGAATTCATTGGATATCCCATGTCATTTGTAGGTCTTTAAAAAAGAAAAAGAGTCTTTCAACAGAAACAGCAATTGTATCAGTTACCATTACAAAGGCACCTTCCTTTGGATCAGCCCTTAAGTTGAGAGAGATCCCTTCCTTCTGCTACTAAAATACGTACATTTAAGTAGAACAAAGCTGAACGTTAATCCACACTAATCAGTCATACCACTGAAATAATTTAAAATATCAAATTAAGTAGCTACAACCATAGGAGTAGCAATGGAGAAAATAATAATTCAATTATGCAGAAATGTCCCATGTGAAATGTTACCATTTCTTTAAAAAAAAGGAAATTTGTTCCTTCAAGTCAGTGATGACTCATGGTGATGCCTAGACAAGTCCCTGCAGTTTTCTTGGCAACATTTTTGGAAGTGTTTGAGTGATAGCATGTGGGAAAGACCTTGGGAAACAGGGCCAAAAGACGCTGCCAAGGGAATGGTCAGATCAGAGACAGCATAGCCTGCAACTGGATAGCAGGCAGGGCAGGAGGCTCAGAAAGGACCCTCCCTAGTTTCTTGGGCTGTAAAGGGAGGAGAGATATAATTTCAGACTTGCAAGATTTTGTCCATGTAGCTTTACAATGAACTAGAATTAGCTCATCTGGTTATGATTTTTATCTGGTTTACTCAGCAAGGCCAACAATTTGCTATTGCCTTCTTCCTAGAGCTGGGAGGGAGTGACTACATGAAAGTCACCCAGCTGGCTTTGTGCCTAAGGCTGGACTAGAACTCACAATCTCCCAGTTTCAAGCCTGGTGCCTTAACCACTGCACCAAACTGACTCTCACCTTCTTTAAAGTCAGCCTTAAAATGAATAAGCAACACTTAATGTAGGCAATCAAATTGTACAGTTCTAGATTACTGTCCCTAGGAAAAAAGAGAGAATGTGTATATATTTTAATACATTTGGATCAAATATACTTTAAATTTTACTTTGTACAACCTATTCCATCTTTACCAGAGACGGAATATGTAAATTAAAACAAAAAGGCACACATAATTTAAACATACCAAACCAGATGTAAATCAATTTAGAGCATCAGATTTTAGCAGGGAAAATCCCATCTTTGTTGTTATACTGTATTTCAGAACATTTTGCAGAAAATGTAAGAAATCCAGAAAAGGATATTTGAAGATGCTTGTTATCCCTACTTTAGGAGCTCATGGAATGTTCAGAATATCCTTGGTTAACCTAATCCCTAAGGCATCAGCCAGTTTCAGGATAAATAATTTAACACAGGTGGCCCCACATTAGCCACACCACATACATACTTGTATTCTAAGCACAAGTTCATTTTACCAACCCTCCCCCACCACCACCACTTACTTAACATGAAGCTAACAAGCACAGAGGCATTTAAGTTATGTAACTTAATAAGCAGAGAGAAGAAAAAGTTGTTTCAGAAGCTATACATGATTAGTTTTACAAGGAGCGCAGCTATGTTGCAGTATTTAATTGCATTGCTTCAAGCAACTATTATCCAATGAGTTTATTGGATAAATCTGATTTATTTAACTCCAACTCTAAGTGCTAGCTTTTTCTAAAAAATCAAAATATTGTTTAACAGCAGAAATGCCTCAAATAGAGTATCAACTGAGTCATCTGACTATATTATTATTCTTAAAGTGTTGTCTACCTCCACTCTTGGCTAAAGGGAGGGGGAAGGGGGGAAAACACCACACAATTCTGAGCTAATATGAGATATTTTTTGTGTTTCAGTATCCATATAAGCTGCTGACAGTTGCTGAAGATGGCACTTGAATCTTTAAAGGCAATTGTCTCCAAATCAGCACCCAGTATTTGCTAATAACCAAGTAAGCACACTAGTAATTCCCTATCTCTTTGATGTTTCCAAGCTTTTATGCAGTCAAATCCTTAGATTATCCCTTCCATTTGAAACTGGTCATATACTTTTTAATTCTTCATCTTCCAACTGCACCCAATGCCTCTTATGTTCAATAAAGATGAGTTTTTATAAACTTCATAAACATTTCTAAGTATCAGTATTCTTTAGAGTCAACAGACAATGCTTAATTTTGTTGATAGCAAATCACTCATTTTCAAGAATCCCTGTGCAGATGGTAATTTTGCTAATCTTTCAAAACAAGACAGGGCAGGTAATTAACAAAAACTGAGACCAGAAGCAATGAAAATGGAAAAAAACAGAGACTATTGCAAGACAGTATGCTAATGACAAAAAACAAATAATGAAACAGAACTGTTAGAGAGAGAATTGTAAAGAAAATATTCTTCCCTATTCCATACAAATGTATTTAAAGCTTTTCACTCCTCAGATTGAATCTTTCCTAGTTTTTAAAATCTTAAGACTTATGGCTAGTGAAAATTAGTCTGCCAATACAAGCCTTTAGATTTTCATCTGCGTGACAAAGAATGCTTCAAGCTACAGCTTTTCTCTCAACCTTGGAACTGAAGAGGGGGCTGGGAACCAGTTCAGTGTACAGTATGCAGAAATGCCCTCCCATCTCCAGCTGGAAGACTAACAAAAAGCTGGAGATTATCTTGATCAAACTTGCCAAGTCCTCTACAAGCCTCCCCTCTTTTTTTCTGCTCTGGAGTAGGAAAAGGGATTCACTAAAGCTCCATGCTGTCTTCTCGATACAACAACCAATTCCACAAAGGAATGGATCAGGCAACCTTGGGGTTCAGCTTGTCCACCTTCTCTCAGAATTGACAGAGTTATGTCTCTAACTCTGTGGCAAATAGTAATGTTTTAGATGATTATAAAAAAAGAAAGCAATCCAAAGAAATGGTTTGAAATGAAGCCTACTCTTGGAAAACATTATTGTCTTACCTGTCTTTAACATAATCCATCCAGCATTCTATCTCGGCTTCTGAACTAGTATTTTTAATCTGACAATGAGGAAAAGATGCATATTACCAATGAAATATTTGACAATGTATATTGATTTGGGTAACATTCTTTGAATAGGTATTTTAATGAATAAATGGACAGCTTTTACATGAATTTGTTATTAATGCATTTCAATCAGGACTAATCTCATTGGCATTAGCAGGACTATTCCAAACATAATGTACAATATAAATATTATAGAGTTACGGATGCAAAAAGAGTAGCTAATGGGAAGACATGAAAGGGTAGATGTGGTCCCATTTTTCTGTTTTAGAACTATGTTGCTGGCAGTTTCACAAAGGCTACCTGACCTCAAAAGCCACAACTAGTGGGAAAGAGTTGACTACAAATCTTCAAATTCATTTTAAAAGTATTGCTGACTATGCTGTAACACTATGAACACCATCACTGAAGATTTGCTCATATATTCTGCATGGCTCCTCAAAAGCTTGTAACACTTAAAAAGCATACGATACAGTGATGTGGGCATGGTTGTCACAAAACAGAACTACAACAGAGAAAATCTAGTAATGCGTAATTTCAGTAGACCAGCTCTTATGACAGACCAGTCATCTGCTCCCCTCGACTAAGTCTAAGGATCTTTTTTTCTGATTTGAGCAAAGACCTACATCCACAGGAAGGAGTGTGAATGACACAAGAGCCAAGGAGAGAGTTTCTCTTACACCTCCAGAGAACCGAGTATCACAGTATTGATCCATCCTTGTGCTTTGTCATGTGACTTTTTCCATTACAGAATTTCAAACATTAAAAAATGGAAGCAAAAAGAAGTTTAAAATGGCAAACGTTTAAATAAAAACCAAGATCTGTCTGTTCAGCGAGCTCAAGTCAGCTCTTGCCTATTTTACCACTGTTGCTTAGGCCACCTATTTTCCGTTTACTTATTACTCACAAGATGGATTAATTCCTTTGCAAGCTGTGTAATAGACATTGCAAAACTGGTCCCGATATTGTAGATTTCACCTGGCTGCCCTTTCTTCAGAACAGTAAGAAATGCTTCTGCTACATCACTAGCATAAAGAAAATTTCTTTTCTGAAGTCCTGAACCATGAATGCAACTAAAGGAAAAGACAAGAGTGGATATTTTTAATATGGGTCATTAAAAACAAGGCCCTCACTAATAACAGAATGGTCTAGTCAAGTTTTCAAGGACTAACACTCACTACAGGTAGTCCTCACTTAACGACCGTTTGTTTAAAGTGACGATGGCCTCGGAAAAAGTGCTTTACGACCTATACTCACACTTACGACCATCACAAACCATTGCACCACCCCCTGCGGTCACAGGATCGCTATTTTATGACCATTTTTACGACAGTCATTTAGCGAATCACATGGCCATTAAGCAAATTCCAGCAAAAAAGTCCATTGGGGAAGCTGGATTCACTTAACGTCTACATGATTCACTTAACAACTGTCATAAAATGGTTGTAAAATTAGGTCTGGTCATGTGGTGACTCACTTAATGACTGCCCCTCTTAACCAATCTTCCAGTCCCAATTGTGGTTGTTAAGCGTGGACTACCTGTAAAAGTTAGGCAGAAGAAACCTTAAAACTTTCATTTTATTATTCAAATTGGCAGTCTTTGCTGGGTAAAATGTGCAAAAAAGAAGGGCAAAGTGCAAAGCAAATGATAATATATCTTCCATTTTTATCAACAACAACATTCCAGATGACACATATAACATCACACTCATAAACTGCAGATTGCTGGGGGTGGGGGGCAATGGGAGAAAGAGAGATTTAACACATACACAAGCATACAGCTCCCTCAACCAAGATTTTAGATTAGTGAAAAGCACAAAATAATGAATATGATCTAGCACAAATCCTATGACCTCTGCTGGTGGAACAAGATATTAAATACCCAAATACCAATTCCCATTTGATCAAAACCAATATGCACATCAAAATAGCTCCAGGCTTCATGGAGGTCTCAAAGATGGGAACTAATTTTATGGGCATGACTAATTTTTAACCATAGCTTGAGTTTTCAGAGTGTGACATGGTTTGTTTCTTAGAAACACGGTTGTTGTTTTTAAATGAGCATGAATATAACACATACCATTTTCTATTCTGCTGCAAGAGAGAAATGAATTTAGGAATAACCTAGGAAATATAAAAGACAAAATGAACAGCTGTTAAAATTCATCCTACTTTGAAACAGAGAATGATGCAGCTTCATTTCTGAAGTATGTCCTCATTAATACTAGCAATGAACATAAAATTCCCACATTCCATCAAAAGATCCAGTAACAGGAAGTATAGGGTGGGGGGACAGGGAAAGTTCAAGCCTTGCTTCGACTCCAAGGAAGCTGATTAAAAGGGAAAGTGGAGGCAAATAACAGGCACACATCTGCACAGTGGTGCTGCTGGAGGGAAGAGAGGGATTGCATGTACATGCTGTACAGAGTGCTTCCTATCCAGCTGGAATTCTTAAAGCAGCAAAGCCCATCACTTTCTAGCTCAAGGATGTCCAACAGGCAGTCTCTGGTCACATCCTACCCCAAAATAATTGGAAGTCTTATAAACACTGTACTAATTGGAGACCCTGCTAGCTCTGTAAACATTTCAGCTGAGTTACAAAAAAAAATTTACCCACCAGAAATCTCAAAACTTCAAGTTGGATGTAAAATGATAGAATACAATTTAGACTGTACTTAGTCTACAATAAACTTAATACACAATTGCATCATCAAATACAATGAGATTTAGTTACAAATAATTAGAAAGATTTTGCTGCAGATCTTCATTTCACTTAGACTTGTATGCAGGATGGAAATGGGAAATACTCTACTATAAGCATAGATATCTCATAATGGTCAAGCTTTGGATAATTATGGGATCTGATAACAGATGCAGGTCCAGCTTTTGGAACATTTTCCAGAGACTAAAACGCCCTGGGTCTATGAGAGGATTGCACCCTGATCAAGTCTATTTATTATATCTTGGCCATATCATGAATTGTCCTAAAAATAGTATGCAGTTTGTCACTTCCATGATGTCTCCATGACAAACTATAAAAGCTCAAGAAACTAAAAAGTAGAAAGGCCTTCATTTAACTTACTTTTTCTGGAAACTGATGGGGTCCATAGACATTGCTGCTCCGTGTGATAACCACTGGAAACTTTAACGTATACATGACAACTGTATTAAAATGAACCCAGTCAAAATTGCTATTAATGACCTAACATGAATGATATCCAGTTAAACCCATTCCTGATGGCATAATTTCTATTGCCACAATAGCAGCAATTCCCCTAGTTTTTTGCTTCCTAAGATTCTACTGCTAAGGACTGATATCCAAATGCATTCATGTGATGCCTGACTTCACCCATTATTTTTTCGCAACAGAATAGCAACAACAAAAAGATACACATTGCTAAGGCACAGAGGCTAAGATCAAAATGGCACATTTAGCAGAAGGATCTATCTTGACCCACTGCACTTAACATTCAAGATGAAAGTCCAAGGAAGAAGCTGGCTTCTAAAAACGGGGTGAGCAATCTGGGCCCCCTAAGCTACACATAATGTCCAAATCTGCCTCCAAACAAGTTGCTAAAAATTAGTGGCATGGTTCCTCCCCATTTGGAAGCAAACTATAGTAGAAAACTATAGTGTAAACTTTAAAATAACTTTCATATAGTTTTAAAATACCCTGTTCTTCCCCCATGCTAAACAATAGCCATGACCTCACCATGGCATATGGTGGGCCTCAACCTCCTCCCATTAAGTGTGGCCTCCAAGTTACCCTCCCTAGCTGTATGGGACAAATCACTAGCTTTAGTGCCCCTTTTTTGTGCATTCATATCCCTTTGGAAATAAACAGATAACTGATAGAAGCATTTACAACCTCCAATGTCATTTCTGCTCACCTGATATCTTTCCCAGTAAGACTGGACAAAGCATTCAGCAGCTGCCTTAGATGTTGCATAAGGATTTGTTGGTTGTTTGGGTGAGGATTCATCAAATTCCTGCAACAAAAGCTTTAAATGAAGTAAATTTTCACACAGATAGAGCAGCGGATTACAAATGGCTCCAGTTAATTAGTACAAGTAACTCTAATACCAGAAACAATTATTAAGCATCCAGTTGGAAAATATATACAGGTAGTCCTCATGTTACAACCATTCATTCAGCAACTGTTCAAAGTTATGATGGTGCTGAACAAATGGTATTTATGACTAGTGCTCAGAGTTTCAGCCATCGCAGTGAGCCACAGTCGCATGATCATGATTTCCAATGTTCCCTGCCAGCTTCCCACAAGCAAAGTCAATGGGGAAGCTAGCAGGAAGCTGCGATCATGTGAGGTCCTTGCTTAACGACCCACAGAATCCTCACTTAATGACAGCAACTGGGACTGCTGGAATTGCCATCGCTAAGCAACACGGTCACATGACATTGCGCTTTACAACTGCATTGCTTAGCATAAAAATTCTGGTCCCAATTGCTCTCATAACCTGAGGACTACCTGTACTCATAATTTGTTCTGCTTACATCAAACTACCATCAGGAAAATTTCTTGAAGTATGCACAAATGGGCATCTTCAATGCCTTCTTTTAACAGGAAATAGCATAAGGATTTAAAATGTTGATATTATCAACTATTTATTTATTTATTTATCAAATTTATACACCGCCCATCTCACTATACAACGACTCTAGGCGGCTGATACATAAAAATAATAAAATAAAACTATAACCTCTGTATAAATTTGCAGCTGTTAAATCATCCAGATCCACACAGAAAGACAAGTAAGTGACTTCAACCAATAATATCTACGTCCAGCTCACCTTATCACAACTTCCTCCATACACTTCATCAGTACTGACATATACAAACTTTTCCACATTAGCCTTATAAGCAGCCCGAAGCAGAATGTACGTTCCATAAACATTAACATAGTTGAACTCAAGTTTGTGCCAAAATGAAAGATCTAAATTTTCAGTCAAAAAGAATAGAGAGGGTGTCACTTTGACAACTGAAAACAATTATAATCCTTAACTGCTCTTATAGAAAAATATGTTCTTTATCCCCAAAATATCACACAACAAAACACTCCTAAAATGTTAAGGCTGCAACCTTGTAGTCCATGGAAGCATGGAGCAAGGACCGCACCTCAGAAAAGTTCTCTCTCTTTGTGAACAGAGAGGAAGAGCTGTGCTTACAAACCTCCCCACTTTGAGCAAAGAAATCCTTGCTAATGCTTCAGACACATATAATATATTTAGCAAACACTGGAAGTCTAGATATTAAATAAGTGGAGCTTATGCATAGTAATGTTATTGTATTTTAATTAATGTTTTATGTTTATGTTTAGGAGAGACTGCCTTTGTTTTTTAAAAATTAAAAAGCCAGAAACTAATCTTTTAAATAAACACATAGCAGTTTAAGTTAAATAGCTATTCTAAAATTGATTATCAGACTTAGTAGCATAGAAATGAGGAAAACATACAATATTTAAAATTATTTTTAAAGGCCAGAATCTAATGCAGAATTAAGCATACTAATCCTAGAAACCTGAATGAGAACACAAGTCTGTGCTAGATGCAGCCATGGTCCTTTTATGAATCTGTACCTATTCAGTTTCCTTTCCGCAACCATAAGAACTGAAGACCTACATTAAAAGGTAAGATTTTTCAAACGTTCTAGTAAACATAGCAGCAACATAACAAAACCTCAGCAAAAATAAGTCTTGTGCTGCACCTATATATAAGCATATACCAAATAAAAATACTAAAGAATAAATGTACTGAACGGACTGTCTACAAATTGCTCCATTTAATCTAGTAACAGTGCTATACTTCAACAGGGTTCAACAGCTGGCAAACTGCAATATTTAAGTCTCCACCACCAGCCACATCAAAATATGCAGCCTATTACATGAAACGTTAGCTCTGCCCCTTCCACGAAACCTAGAAGCTATTTAGGAATGTTTTATCAATCCTGCAAGATGTGACAATTACAGGAATATGCCATGCTCACCTACATGCGTTTGAGCTGCAAAATGTAAGACTATATCAATTTTTTCAGTCTCAAATAATTCTTTTATGAAATTGGGTTCACAGATGTCTCCCTAAGAAAAAAGAAAATATAAAATAAGTATGGACACCATACAATTGCACGGTAGAATCAGAGAGCTGGAAGGGGGAATATTACACCAATTCCAACTCCTTAGTACAGAATTCTAAATTAGGATTAGCACTGTTCTCTTCTCCCCCCCTCCCCAAATCAAAGCTAAATATAACTTCAATCATAGGGCTTGATTTCCACACGATCATAGTCATCAATAATTCTCTGAAATGCTTCCAGTTTCCTGGAATTCTTATAATACAATGTCCAGAACTGGCCACAGTACTCAAGGTGCAGTCCGACCAAAGCAGAATAAAACGAAACAATTATTTTCCATGACTTGGAAACTGTACTTCTGTTAAAGCAGCCTAAAACTGCATTTGCCTTTTTAGCCACCACACCATGTTGCTGACTCAAATTTAGTTTGCAATCAACTATTATTCCAAAAAAATTTCCCCAAGTATTATTACCAGACCAGTATCCCACATCCTATATCTGTACATTTGACTTGTGTCCTAGGTGAAGAACTTCGTCTTTACCTGTTCACCTTCATTTTCTTATTTTTAACCCAGCTCTCAAATTTACTCAGACTGTTTTGAATTTATTAATAAATAAATATAAATAAATAATAAACTGCAAATTTATTAATCAATCCCTCCATCTTTTCACTCAAGTTACTGATGAATCTTCTGAAGATACAGAGCCTGGGAATACGGCACCCTACTTGACACCTTGTTCCAGTACAATGAGGAACTACTGATGATCACTCTTTGAGTCTAATTTGAGTCAACTATATCTTGTCATACCACCTAACTCAGTACCTTGCTACAACTGAAGCCTTAGTCATTTGATTTTAAAAACAATGAATGCAAAAAAGTTACCTTACCTGAACAAATTTGTAGTTCTCTTTCTCAGAAACTGTCTTAAGATTTGTTAAGCTTGCACAGTAGTCCAGCTTAACAAAAACAGAAAAGGAAAGAAAGTATTTTACACGAGAGGTTGCTAAAAACCAGACTTTTTTCAGAAAAAAATGCTTTGATCCAGGAGTTCCAACTTTTGCAGAAGCAGCTTTCTAAAAGCTCTATGGCTTCACATGGACACAGGTACATGCCTGCCTTTGCCTTTACATTAGCATTGCAAATGCTGATATCCCATTGCCACAATTGTTTGTCACAACTGCTGGGTAAAGGTATACATTCGTAAGTACTCTGTGCCTGGGCAAAATTGGATCAGGAAAAATGAACAAGTTTTGCAATGTTTTTCAGCATACTTCTAAGTTTTTAGAAACTGAATAATTCAAACTCTTATTTAGTAGCAGAATTTGTTCTTTGACTTGCATCTATGATTCAGAATTCACAGGCATGCTCGGTTACAAAGAAATGTGGGTACGTAAATTCATCCACCTTAAACACTATTAGCACATCAACCTTTAGGAATAGGTTACAGCCTCAGAACCCTGGGGCGACACCTTAGACTCCCCTCCCACCATCTGACAGTACAGCTCTTTTTAGGGTACTACCTGCCTGTCAAATATATAATGGTTCATTTTACTTAAACCAACGGTCTTACCTTATCCAGATTAATGATCACATAGTTTGGGTACTTTTCCACAAGAGAAACTATCACATGGGAAGCACTGTCAATTTTGGAAGAGAAAACAGATGGTGAACATATCTCAAATGCAGAACACACACCAGACTTCAGTTGTTTTTCTAAATCTTGTTCATTTACATCAATTCAATAGCTTTCCTCATTCTTTGCTCTAGCAGTAAGATCAGGAGGTGTAAATCTTTTTCTGCTTCTCTCTCAAGCCCAAACTAAGACGTTTGATTACCTCTCAATCAAAACTAAGAAATATGCCATAATTAAGAGGAGTGGAATCTTTTTTAGTACCTTTGAGAAATGCTCACAGGACACTGCAATAATGATACTTTATTCTGATGTTCTTTAAATCATGTATTCAACATGACTAATTTTGTGGGAAACAAACTAGCAAAACTTTAAATATGCAAGGTTATGGTCAATTATAGAAATTTCAAATATTTTTCAGTCTCAGATATGAGGCCTGAAAAGTGTGCTATCAGGAAGAGGTTTAATATAAAAGAAATTGAGATTTGGAGTAAGGAAATGAATGTATAGGAAGAGGCTTGAAAAAAAAAAAGCAGAATACACAGAGACTTGAGAGCACAGAAGCAGCCCTCATCAGGCGAACAACTTCCTTCCTGGGTTTCAAATGCACAATTTGGATGAGAGTATCAGTGAATCAAATAGAAGAACTTTTCCAAGAAAAAACATTTGGTTATGGCCAACGGAAAGAAGTCTGGGAATAAGCAGCTAACTTGTTATCTCTGGTTATTGGCTTTATTAAAAAAAAAGTTATATCAAAAATTAGATAAGCAAAAAAGAACTCATGCTGAAGCTCTAACCTGAACTGGGCAATTCAGCTTCTTTTTACTTCCACACGGTTCAGCCGGAACCATTAAGCCACTTACTGTGTACCTACTTTAGGAATTCAAAAGCAGATGCTACCCTTCCTTTTTCTCATACGGAGGAAGTAGTTCTACCTCTGTTTACACAGTGTTTTTGGATATAAATATTGCACGGGTACATTTAAAAATTTCTCTAAGAAACACAAACGCATTTTTATATAGTCCCAAATTATACATTTAATGTATTTTGTTTTTGTACAGCTCGTTTTCAATGTTTAGTCTTATTTATGATTAACGTTTCAGGATTAACTAAAAAAAATACCCCTCAGAGCTGTCCTTCCCACTCAAAAACACCTTTAGTGGCTACTTTTTCTCGGCTTCTCTTTACACATCAAATGACCTGCGTCGGGATGTTCGCTCAGCGCATCATTTAGCGTTGCCCATTTCCTGGAAGCGAGGAAAACGAAACACAAAGCAAGCCGCCGCTTCCCCGTCTCCCCTCCCCTCAGGAACTCACATGAAGCCGGCGCCTCCGGTGACCAGGACGCGCTTCGCCGAACCCCGCGGACGCGGAGCCCCCCCAGGCCGCAGGACCCCCGCGCACATTCTCCCGCGGAGCGAGCTGGGCGCCACTTCCGCTCCTTACGTCAATTCCGTCCGCGAGGGCGATCTTCTCGCGCGCGCTCTGCCCGGGGAGCCTCGCGATTGGCGCCTTCTCCGGGGCTTGCCGCTTCTGCAACACGGCGCCCGCAAGCCTGTAAGCGATAGGCACTGTAGTCTAACGTCGTAGTAGTAACGCCAGTCTCTTAGTCAGGGATCTTTGCACAACACAGTGCCAGGAGAAAGCAAACCAACGTTGAAGCCAACCAAGAGGAGCGGATTCCGTGCAAGCATTGTCAGGTTGGCCGGGTTAAAGGTGTTGTGGGAACCTAAGCAACCGAACGTCTCAGTAAGCAAGCAGGGATGGTATTCCAAGCGCCTTGGACCAGAAAGCTCTCCTTCCAGCTGCTGACAGAAAGCCAGCATTCAGGATGTAAGAAGGAGGCAACGTTTAGAGGACACGCGAGTTCGTTTAGTATAGTGGGCTTACAGTAGACTCCTGAGATGGAATAACGTTTTCCGCTCCCCGGAAGAGAACCATTCAAACTAGTTTACCAAATATGTTTAAAAGGATTTTTCATTCATGCGCAACTGGGGCAAGCTGAAGTTAGATGGGGCTGCTGGAATTTAGGCCACGCGGGCTCAGAATTGGTCCTCCACGTCTGGAAGATCTTGGGCTGGGTAAGAAGAGCACGACCCAGACCAGAAGTGTAAAAATAGGGCTCGACTGGATGCGCTCCCGGATTCGGCCACCACCATCCACGTCGCCTGCCCTGGCCGTGGTTCTCCCTCCCCCCATCCCATCCAACTTCAGTGACGTGGCGGGTGGAGCGTTCCTCTCCTAGCAACCGTCTCCCTAATGCCCGTTGGAAGCCCGCCTGTGAGAGATGGCGCAGGGCAACGCCTCTCTCCGCCCCGGCCGCTCCCGCCTCGGAAGGCCCTCATTGGCCAGCCTCCCGGTAAACCCTCTCCCATTGGCTGCCGCCCCTTTCCTCGTTCCGCCCGGGCTCGGGACGGCTGCAGACGTGGTCGGGATGGGGGAGAGGTGACGGCGGGGTCCCGGAGGGGCGATGGAGCGGCTCCTGTGCTTCGCCTGGGTCGCGCTCTGGAGCGGGAGCTGCGCCTGGATGCGCGGGGCCCAAGCCAAGACCGTCCAGGGCGGCTTCTCCAGCGCCGCGGCCCGCGCCGGCCAGGTGGTGGCCCAGTTCCAGTTCCGCGGTAAGGGCTCCGCGGGTCGGAGGCGAAGGAAGGGGGCGCGGTTGCGAGGCAGGCCGTGGCAGGTTGACTCGGAGCGCCGCCTCCGCGCTTCGCTGGGCTGGCTCGCGTGGAGTGTCTGCCGCCCCGCTCGTGCTCCTCAGGGAAACAACGCCCCGTTGATTCCCGGGAGAAAAGCCGCTTCCCCGATGTGACCCCGGGCTGCCGTGGCGCGAACGCGGCCTTTGGTGACACGGACCAAAATGGGCACTTTCCCGGAGGGGGCGTTAAGTTCTGCGACTCTGGGCTCCTCCTCATCTCTCCGAGGACGACGCGCGTCTTCGCGGGAGGAGGCGGCGGTCAGGCCAGAGTGAAGGAGCTTTCCTCTCCGCCCTGCCACCCGCGGCGTGCCGTCCCTGCAGGCTCCTCCCGGAGCCGCTGAGGGCTGCTGTACATCCTCATCATGAGGAAAGGAAAGTGTCCCTTGCGTTGAACTATAGTCTCCTTGGCGGCAGCGTGGAAGTGGGTTTTCATTGCGTCCCTCTAAGAAGTTTACTTCTGCGGTGGGATGTGCTGGTAGCCTCCTATTCCAATCCTGGCCAGGTCTGACTCTGCTTGGCCTTCTCTGGGATCAGCCCTTCCCTCAAAGGTGCAGCTGGTTGTTGTGAAGCTTCCTCATCCGGAGTCTCTAAAACCTTCTTTTAGCTAATCAGATTTTTTTTATGGTCCATCTGATTTGCTGTGCTTCTGTTACCAAGCTCTGATCTCTGAATCTTCAGGAATTTAGCAGGAGAACTGGCAAATGTGTTATCGCCAAAGGGAAGACATATGTGACATCTCCATAAAAATTCTAGCTCTGAAAGAGAAGTGCATCAATTGGTAGGTTGATACTAGGTCTGCGTGTGCTGCAGCGGCCACCATCTTAGTCCAGTGTTAGGTTTTGAAAAATTGTCAGTTTTTGAGTATATACGTTCATCTGTGAATGCCATTGTGGCCACGAAGAATGTGATCTTTCTGCATCTCAAAGTAGCTGCTCCAGTCTTCCATGTACACTGCTTGGTATATTCTAGCCCCTGGGTGAGCCGCTAGATCATTTACTCATGAGTGCTTCATGTTAGGACATTTAGTTCACTACATCAGTTCCTCCACTTTGCTCTTTTCAGGAAGGAATGCCCCATCCTCAGGTCGCGCCTGCCACCCATGACTTGCATAAACTGGTTGTTTTGAAAGTAACTCACATAAGTGTTTTTTTCCCCTGAGTGCTGGAATATCTAGTCACTTGATCATAAATCTTTCAGGCAGGGGCAACTGGTCATCAACTTGCAGGCCAATTTCTGCTTCACCTCCTGCACAATGTTGGGCCAGCCTACTCACTGGATGATGTTGATGATAGGTCAAGAAAGTTAAGCTCTTCTTTCCTTAGGCAGCAAAGAAACATCTTAACTAAGAAGCAGCAGCTTCTGAACAAGCACTGGCCTGGAAGCCAGAAGCAGCAAGCAGTTCTGAGCAAGTCAGCAGGATAGCAGAGTAGGGACCAAGCCCTCCGTCGTCTTCTGTGCCTGGTGGGGGCATCCAGCAAAGCTCCAGGGGAAGAAAGCCTTGTTGGCACCCAGCATAGAAGTAGAATGAGTGGCAGCAAGCAGGACTGAGACCTAATTGTGCCTCTTCTGGTAAACTATAGATTGGTAAACATTTTTGTGGAAAACAAGTTGTTTGGGCTTATAAAGTCTGAATAAGTGGGGGAACCTTGTCAGTATTGTTTCCTGGTCATTTTTCCTTAAGGAGCAGTTCTGGAAGCGAGAGTTACTTCTGTTCTATACTTGCAGAAGTTCCTGCTATGATTTGATTGATCCCTGTGCTCACTAAATCTTTCTCCTGGTAGATAATGGAGAGCAGGAAGCCTATTAACCCTCATTGACATCTTAGAAAAGGAAATCTGGAAAGGTAGTTGTTCAGGTTTATAAAAAGCACTTACAGAGCCCCATTAAAGCAAGGAGACAAGTCTTCTAAACCAGTACTAATCATAGATAACTGTGGGTTTTTTATTACTAGTCATAGATATGTATGGGCTTGTATCTGCCTGACAATCTTGATGTGCAAAAATGATTGCAACTGTGTAAGTCCTAAGCCCAGCTAGCTACCTAGTTGACTTTGACATGGTCAGGCATGGAAGGTATGGTATGAGGTGAAAGCATCTAGAAGAAGGCAATAACAACCCACTTCTGTACTGTTGCCAAGAAAACAACATGAAGTTATCTGTAAAACACCAGAAATTCAGCTTGACTCAAAGACAACTTGACTTTATCTAACTCTTAAAGGTAATGCTGGGGAAGAGTCTTGTAAATTAGCCACCTGACTTTCCAAAGGTCTTCATGAGTTCATCAGATGAGATGGAGGTTAAATCGAAAAGGGTGATTTTTTTTTTTCAATTTTTCAAACCCCCATTTTCTCAACATTTTAAGAATAGGAATGGGAGTAGAAGATGTGGAAACCATTCCCTTTCCTACCATTTTAAAATCTTTTCCAACCATCAAAACTGGACCAATATTGCCTTGAAAGCCCTGAAGGATATTCCAAAATTGGGCCAAAAACAGCTGGAGACAGGAAGTTAAAAGAATGGTTTTCTACTCTATTCCTACCCTTAAATGTTGGCAGCATGACCTTGGAGTATAGGTTCAGTAACCATACATCCTTTATTATAGTCCTTTATTTCAGAAAGCTCTCCTTTATTAGATTATGTGTTTTTGTAAAGTTTTTCTTGGTTTTGCAGTTGAATTTTCCTTTGTAAGGCAAAGTTATAAACATAAACAATTAAAAATTTTTATCCTTATGAGCCTCTTTCAGATTTGCCCCTTTTTCAGGTTTGTCCTTTATTTTTTTCCAAAAAAATATGGCCACCATAAGTACAGTATAGGGGAGCACATTTGATCAGTTTTCCCCTGGTTACCCATCTTTCTGTTAAACATACTGAAGCTCTGTCCTCCTCTGCTTTGTTTTACGTACTGGTAGTTCCCGGGTTAAGAACGCCTGGTTTACAGACAACCCATAGTTAAGAACGGAGTCTATTGTAGCAAAATTCGAGTTAAATACACAGTGGTTTGAGTTAAATGCACAGTGGTTGAAGTTCATTACACAATACTACATATACAGTATTATACAATAATACTGTTCCTGCTTGCATTCAAATTCAACTTAAAGACAAACCTTGGGAAAGGAACTCGTTCTTAAACTGGGGACTACCTGTATTGCGATAGGAATGAGCCTAGCCTTTTTCAAGCCAATGGAAAACACTTGTTCTATCATCCCTTGGCTTTTCAAAATGAGATGAAAGTTGTCCCTGGTTTTGAAAGGCTGTCTTGAGCACATTGTACATGCATGTCAAAGGTGAAAAGTTAATTCACTGAAATTTTTGATACCTTTTGGCATAGACAAAGCTTTAAAAAGTGCCCATGCTATGCAGTACTAAATGCAACTTGTAAATATGTAGTAGAACAGCAAATCTTTGGCAGTGATCAGCATTAGGAGGCATTCCTGCCAGCATTAACTACCTTCTAGGGAATGTTTCTCTCTCACTAATGTTTCTATCTATATAACAGAATTTGACTTCTTTTTAAATATCAAGGTGATTGTGCTCTTCTGTATGTCAGAATCAACAACGTAGCAATTGCTGTTGGAAAAGAAGCAAAGCTTCATCTCTTTCAAGCTCAGGAATGGCTAAAGCTTCAAGAAAGCCAGCAGGATTACAGCTGTAAAGAGAAGCTGGCTAAAGCTCAACTGATAAGTGAGTCTGTGCACAGGTGTTATTAATATATTGAGCCATTGTAGAGCCTGCTGAAATTCATCATCTGACTGTATATTAATCCTTTGTAAAGCACTTTAAGGTGAATTAAAGTCCTTTGAAATTTGCACCCAAAGACATGGAAAGAGCAACCTTGTCTTCTAGCTATGCTAGCTATGAAATCTTTCTACAATCGCACCTATTGTGCTTCCTCACACATTAGCTTCTGTATACATATATTTCACCTTCAACTTTTAGTCCTAGTCTGTTTCCTTTGATGGAATATATATGTAGAAGTATACTAGAGTCAATATGCCAAACATGGGTCCCCTTTTCTGTCCAGATAATTGCTGGATTACTACATCCTGCTTATCCCCCAGCATGGCCATTTCTTGTTTTGGAAACTCCCATAAAGTTAATCAGAGTCGATTTTCCAGTTGTTGACAAAATACAGTGCCTAGGATAAGTTCATAGAAGGAAAAGGTTCTACCCCTGCTGCCACTTGCAATCCAAGCAAATGTTAATATTTACTGTTCTCTTTGGGATTAAATACATCAATTGTGATAATGCTTGAAATAATGCTAACTAATGTATAGATTAGTCAGGTGCTATCAAGTGAGGCCCAACACTTGGTGACTCAGCATCTCAGCCTGTTTCTTCTGACAGTCCAAAACTCTTCCCAGGAGACTTTTAGCCACAAATATTAGATGTAGAAAGCTGTAACACAGAGGGAGGCAATTTTTGATGGGTCAGAGGCTACCTTGGCCTTCCAGATGCAGACGGCAGATGCAGAAGGCTACCCTCTGTTGCTGTGAAACCAGAAGGGTCAGGGTTAAGATATTTTGGCCCTTTTTGCCATTTTGTTTAGGATAGGAGGGTTTGAGAGGTAAGCTGCTCCCACCCCCACCAAAGAATTGCTCTTGTTCACACAGCTGGAAGTCTTCCATTTTGCCATGTTTTTTAAAATGATCATATTTGCTTCTGTTTCCAAGTTTTTCCTGACGGGTCTGAAGAGAAAATTGTTATCCCTGTAGCTGACTTAAAGGCAATGTTTTAAACCACTTGATGATGCAATTGGCTATTTTTGCATATCTTAAGTGTTAATATTTGAGTCTATATTTATGGTAGCATAAAATAAAAAAGCAATATTGTCTAGTTTTTAGAAAAGCATGAAAAGGATTCCTTGTCTTGCCTTATTCAGTTAAAGCTTACTGAAAATGGAACTAGTATCAATATCATTTTTTGTGGACCAGAGATAATTTATATATAGTAACTAAGATCCTCTTATAGTTTATTTCAAAGTGGTCATAAACAGGATCATTCTTAATTGGTGTACTAATCAAAATAAAATGTTAATAGTAGTATACCATTAATATCCATAATTATGTCCTCAAATTAGGCAGATTTTAAAAGGTACCTTATGTTGGCTAATCTATGTGTAGTTTCTCCCCAGATTTCTTTTGAAACATATAAACTGGATATTGGTCTGTTCATAGTTGATCACATGGAGATTTAATCATATTTTGGAACTTAACAAGCCACTTTATCCTCAGAGCACTGGTCTACATTGCTCAGTATTGTTTGCACATATTAATTACACTCCTCCTGGGTTTCAGACTGGTGTTTTTTCTAACCTTACATAAAGAAGGCAAGGATTCATGGTGGATCTTCCTTCAGGCAAAGCCTTTACTCTGCCCCTTAATTATTGAAGTAGTTTTGGTGCTAATTAAATAATATTTTACTGTAATTGGACCATTCATTATGGTTTTCATAATTAAGTGCAGATGTTTTCCCCTTTGGCTGAAAGGCAGTTAAAAATGCTTAACTTGGGATGATTTTTGTCATATGGTATTTAAGGAGTAGGTGTATTCTTTAAAAGTAGCATACAGGTGAAACTCGAAAAATTAGAATATCGTGCAAATGTTCATTTATGTCAATATGGCAACTCAAAAGGTGAAACCAATATATGAGATAGACGCATTACATGGAAAGTGAGATATGTCAAGCCTTACTTTGGTATAATTGTGATGATTATGGCGTACAGCTTATGAAAACCCCAAATTCACAATCTCAGAAAATTAGAATAGTGTGAAAAGGTTCAATATTCTAGGCTCAAAGTGTCCCACTCTAATCAGCTAATGAATCCATAACACCTGCAAAGGGTTCCTGAGCCTTTCAAGGGTCTCTCAGGCTGGTTCAGTAGGAATCACAAGCATGGGAAAGACTGCTGAGCTGACAGTTGTGCAGAAAACCATCATTGACACCCTCCATAAGGAGGGAAAGCCCCAAAAGGTAATTGCAAAAGAAGTTGGATGTTCCCAAAGTGCTGTATCAAAGCACATCAATAGAAGGTTATGTGGAAGGGAAACGTGTGGTAGAAAAAGGTGCACAAGCAGCAGGGATGACCGCAGCCTGGAGAGGATTGTCAGGAAAAGGCCATTCCAAAGTGTTGGGGACTTTCACAAGGAGTGGACTGAGGCTGGAGTTAGTGCATCAAGAGCCACCACACACAGACGGATCCTGGACATGGGCTTCAAATGTCGTATTCCTCCTGTCAAGCCGCTCCTGAACAACAAACAAGGTCAGAAGCGTCTTACCTGGGCTACAGAAAAAAAGAACTGGTCTGTTGCCCAGTGGTCCAAAGTCCTCTTTTCTGATGAGAGCAACTTTTGCATCTCATTTGGGAACCAAGGACCCAGAGTCTGGAGGAAGAATGGAGAGGCACACAATGCACGATGCTTGAAGTTCAGTGTGAAGTTTCCACAGTCTGTGTTGATTTGGGGAGCCATGTCATCTGCTGGTGTTGGTCCACTGTGCTTCATTAAGTCCAGGGTCAACGCAGCCGTCTACCAGGAGATTTTGGAACACTTTATGCTTCCTTCCACAGACGAGCTTTATGGGGATGCTGACTTCATTTTCCAGCAGGACTTGGCACCTGCCCACACTGCCAAAAGTACCAAAACCTGGTTCAATGATCATGGGATTACTGTGCTTGATTGGCCAGCGAACTCGCCTGACCTGAACCCCATAGAGAATCTATGGGGCATTGCCAAGAGAAAGATGAGGGACATGAGACCGAACAATGCAGCGGAGCTGAAGGCCGCTATTGAAGCATCCTGGTCTTCCATAACACCTCAGCAGTGCCACAGGCTGATAGCATCCATGCCATGCCGCATTGCAGCAGTCATTGCTGCAAAAGGGGCCCAAACCAAGTACTGAGTACATATACATGCTTATACTTTACAGAGGTCCAATATTGTTCTATTTCCAATCCTTGTGTTATTGATGTCATGTAATATTCTAATTTTCTGAGATTGTGAATTTGGGGTTTTCATAAGCTGTACGCCATAATCATCACAATTATACCAAAGTAAGGCTTGACATATCTTGCTTTGCATGTAATGCGTCTGTCTCATATATTGGTTTCACCTTTTGAGTTGCCATACTGACATAAATGAACATTTGCACGATATTCTAATTTTTCGAGTTTCACCTGTATTTCCATTAAAAACATACTCTGGAAAAAATATATTTCCTTGGTATATATTCTAGCATCTTGGTACACATACTTTCAGCAATATGAATGTGCCCCTTAGCCATATCCAAATATGAAAAGTGACTTGGCTGCTAGAAATTTCTTATCACTAAAAGCTTCCTGAAGATACTGATTTTAACATATTTTTTTAAAGTGAACATGAATTGCACAGAACAAAATATGACGGTATCCCAGGTTCCTTATCCAGACACGTGGTATGTGTTTTATGTTGACAAGTTTACCTGTGCGGAGACGTATGAAAACTCTGAATCTGAGGATGTTCAATTTGAAATGGTGCTACTAAATCCAGATGCAGAAAGAAATCCGTTAGATCACTTTAGTGCAGGGGAATCAGGTAAGATATTTTTCTTGACATGGAGTGGGGTTTATGGGAAATAGAATGAAGTTGAAGAAGTGACCAATTTAATGACATAAAAGTCATCTTTAGGAAGTACATTTTTGGAGAAGAAGCATTTCTCCAAATCTTTGAAAGATTATTCATTTAATACTAACTTTAAACTGGTTGATTCCTTTAACTAGCCTTTAGGGATCAGAAAGTTAGGTTCTTCCCTCCTCCATTTTTCTTTTACAGATATAGACAGTTATCCAAAAAATCTGTTTGACATTTTTTACTTTGGAAAGAAATGTAATTTTTGTGCTTAAGTTTGCTTAAATATAGGTATGGTATGGTACCATTGTTCTAATGCTTTAAAAAAAAAAGAGAAAACTCCTTAGGCTGTGTTAAATAAATTGAGAATTAATAGTGCAAACTGGGATGGTCAGATGTTTTAGCCCTGGGGATTACCCAGGTTGATGAGATGTGTAACACATCTGCATGCTAGGCTTGTGCAGCCCTTTGGATTCAGTTCCAAAAAGATGGTTTAGTACATACTTGATTGCAAAAAAAGGCACTTGTCTGCAACTTTTGAAAGCCTTTGTTGTCTTTCCCTGGTATCCTGTGACTGCTCTCCTGTAGCTCTTTAATGAATAAAAGAAAGAATGTGGATTATAGAACCTATAATTCCTTAATCCAGGTTTACATGACAAAGCATTGTCTAATATACAGTAAAGTTGTATTTTACATTCAAGCACTTTATGGAGTACCTATCACTTTTAAGTATTGCAGCAGTGACATCTAGTGGTAAGACAAAACACCCCACTCTTACTTGCTGCTTTTCCAAATGCTGCCATAGTTGCCATATTTATATGAAAGGAAGACAATCCTGAAGGTAATGGTCCTTCAAAAGAAGGATGATTAGACAGAAAAAAATGATATAACCAAACACTTATTGCCACTGTTTTTGAAATCAAAAGCAAAACTGAGTTTCCTTGTTTCATATAATTTCCAATCTTTATTGCAGTGTTTCTCGACCTCAGCAATTTAAGCTGGGTGGACTTCAACTCTCAGAATTCCCCAACCAGCATGCTTGCTAGGGAATTCTGGGAGTTGAAGTCCACCCAGATTAAAGCTGCTGAGGTTGAGAAACAGTGCTCTATTGGAAGCAGCAGCTGTCATATGGAAGCCATAACACATATCTGCGTCTGTATTAGCAATCTGTCTGCTGTGGAGGTGGGTCCTTTAAAGACCTAATGAACTTCTCCAGGTCCGATCATGAAGGGGAATCTTCTGTAGTGGAATTTTGTTTCTGGAATGCTCCCTGCATCTTTTAGCACAACATGAAACTGTTTATTTCTCCAGACTTTTCAGATTTCTTAAACTTCGGATCAGCTGCTGTTCTCCATTGTTACTAACTCAAATGTGTTACTGCTGTTTTAATTGGAAGGTGCTCTGGGAATTGTCAGGTTTTTCATTGAAGAGATGAGGCATTCAATGTCTAAAGAAGTGAATGAACATTGTTGTTTCTGTTCACAGGCTTACACGAGTTCTTCTTCCTGCTTGTCCTGGGCTATTTTGTGGCTGCCTGCATTTATGCTCAGTCCTTGTGGCAAACAATTAAGAAGGGGGGACCTATGCACACCGTGTTGAAAGTGCTCTCTGCAGTTTTGCTCCTGCAAGCAGCTTCAGCTCTTGCAAACTATCTGCATTTTTCAAGGTAAAGTTAAGATCCCAGTGAAGGAACTTTGGCTGAATTCCTCTAAACTGCTGCTGTTGCCTGCTGTCTTAGGCCTCAAACAGCAACCTTTACTAACAAGAATTCCTGGCTTTCCCAGCTATCTTTGCTGCTAAGGTCTGAACCTCAAATGCTTCCTTTGAAAAATCCTAGGCTGCGTTTCGGGCCTAAACCTTCTTTCTGCTCCAGCATAGAGGCAAGCAGGCTACGTTCCTGTGCACTAACCTGAGATAGCACCACACATTACAGAGTGCATGGTTTGCTTGGGATTGCACTGTGGATTCCCACAGTGGTATGGAAGCCATTCAGATGTATACATGTAATTTGTACTTCTAAGCAGACCAGGCTTCCATCTTACTGACCCTCTTTTCTGATTTGCTGAGGGAAACAGGGATGCTTATTCAGCGGCCTCTGTGTTTCTAACCAAACTGGTTTCACAGACCAGTAGGACAAAGAATCAAGTTGCCGGTTATTGTTTCCTGGTATTAAACCTATGGAACTGTTTTGTGGCTTCCCCATAATCTTCTTTCCTTGTGGCTGCACATTCCCACTTTAGCTTCTTTTCAGATTAACTTCCTTAATCTTAATAGATTTTCTTATGATGGGTTCCATGAAATAATGCTAGTACACTATAAACCACTGTTAAAATGCGTTTCAGAGTTCTCTTAGTAGTTTGGTGTTTTTTTTTTAGCAAGGTAAATGTAAACTAACTTTATGTAAACTTACATGTAAACTAACATAAACTAACATCTATGAATGAAGAAGAAAGGAGAAGAGAAGGGAGTCTGGTTAGTACAAAAGGGAGCCCAATGTAGAAGTTTCTCAGTAGCATTGCATCAGCCAAATTATTTTCCAATGTAGACAATCCTATATGTGCTCTTTGTACGACAAAGAAAACTGTTCCAATCTCTTATTTGTTTTGCTATGGATTACCTTTAATACAGTCTGAAAATTACTTATGAGTGTACGCATGTTTGTGTATATATATATGTATCCGGAAAAAACATTACTTGTAATTATTTTGTAGGGCACTTTGCGTTTGGAGGGGAAAGCGTGCTTCAGAGCGCGGGGAGTGCAAAAGTAGGACCCGCTGCCAACTCCTGAGAGCAGCTACTTCTCTTCCCAGCATCGCACAGCCCCCTTTCAGTGCCACAGCACGTCCCAGGAAAAGGCTTGTTTGGCTCATGAAGGGACAGACTGTGAAGCACCTTTTACCCTTTGAACCTGAAGTGCTGCACAACCCTAATATTGTGTGTGAAATATTAGATTTTTTAATAGATTGATCTGTTTAAAGAATTTTTGTTTTGTTTATATTAGTTATTCTAAAAACGGAGTAGGATTGCCTTTTATGGGAACCCTTGCAGAATGTAAGTATATTTTTTCTAATTTGAGTACTTATGTTTTCTATAGTATATCATGAAACACTGTTTAATATCTTTTTAATTACTGTGTGTGTTATTTCAAGTGCGTGACTGTTCTGTACTTCCACATACTGCCTGGGGCTGGTAGAATCCCCCCAGCCAATGCACAGGGCAGGCTTTGTCCATTATGTCTAACAATACATAGGATTGTTTCAAAGGATGTTAACAATGTAATCGTACGCTTGTCTATCCAAACATGAACTCTGCTGAATTGATTACTCTTAGAGTAAGTAGAAGATTAAAACCAAATAGTTAAAGACAAATTAAAATGCTTCACATCAGGTAGCATATGTTTATAGCTGGAAAAGTGAGAGGTTGGGCACGTGTTATCACTTATTTGCATCATTTGGGGAGCCCTCAGCCTCTTAAAAATATTGTTAACCACCCAAAAGATTGCTTGCTCTGCTGTAAAAGTTGAAAGTGGCTTGCCACGTTTTTGTGGAAGTGGATGTAGGTACAGAAACATCCCTAACAAGATCAAAATTTATTTAAATACAGCAAGAGTGAGGGTGAACTTGTTGCATTGAAGGAGTTGCAGTGAGGGCACAGGCTTCCCCTAGAAACATTTTGCAGAATTAAGGCCCTACACAAGGGCTTTTTGGATATTCCTAGTGCCATTGTTAATGATTTAACTGTGTTACTTTTCTTGACCTTCCCCTTAGTGTGTGACATAATCTCTCAGATGCAGATGTTGTACCTGCTACTGAGTCTCTGCATGGGATGGACAATTGGCAGAATGAAGAAATCTCAGAGCAAACCCCTCCAGTGGGATTCCACCCCAGCATCCACAGCCATTGCTATAACAGCTGTTGTGACACAGGTCTGTTGTGACTTTTTGTGTTTACTGCAGAATGGATTATTGGCTAATTCCAGAATGTTAATAAGATGTAATGCCGGTAATGATGTTACCTGAATAGAACAGCCTAATGATTTTGGGGAAGATTGTTAATAGTAGGCGAGTTGAACAGGTGGAGTTTCTGCAGCTGATTTTAGTGTTAACTGGAAGATGTTGCAAAAGTATTCTTTCAGGCTGACAAGCTTCCAAAAAAGAGCCAGTTTGGTGTAGTGGTTAAGGCACCAGGCTAGAAACTGGGAGACTGCGAGTTCCAGTCCTGCCTTAGGCACAAAGCCAGCTGAGTGACCTTGGGCCAGTCCCCCTCTCTCAGCCCTAGGAAGAAGAAGGCAATGGCAAACCACTTCCAAAATCTTCCCAAGAAAACTGCAGGGACTTTGTCTAGGCATTCCCCACAGGTCAAGACTGACTTGAAGCCCCCTCCTAAAAAGATAATCTCCAAAAAAGCATTAGTCCAGAATACTTTGTTGTACATTTTCCAAATCTGTATTGATTTTTTCACATTTAGTAATCATTTCAAGTGTTACTTTTTTCCAATCTGGGATGGTTATTGTTGTTATTTACTAATAGCTTGGATCCATCATGCTTATATTTTCTGAACAAAGTTTTCTTTAGGCATCATTTTTATTCTTGGTATATGGCTTCTTCTTCTGCAGAGCATTCTGCTTATTTGGGAGCAGCTTGAGGATACCAATCACCATAGTTACAATTCACACCAAAGTTTAGCTGGTGGACTTCTCCTTGGCTTAAGAATTTGTCTAGCTGTGTTGTTAGGTTGCGGACTTTACCAGATTATCCGAATTGAGAGAAGTACTCTAAAAAGAGAATTCTATATTACTTTCACAAAGGTATGTGCATTATATGAAAACCTGATGTATTCTTCTAGAAGCCCCATTGAAACTATTTTGAAGAAAATGCAAAGAAGTATAATTATATTTATTCAGAAGTAAGTTGTATTGATCTTAATGAGGCTTCTTTCCGTGTAAGTGTGCATTTACATGTAAATAAAAATGCTCTGGATTGCTTAGGAAATACTTTTTTAAGGTATACTTCTGTCAGCGTCCTTACAACTTTCTGTTTCTTGATGTAGAATAGTTAATTTAGAAAAAATTGGGTTTTGACAATGGGAAAGTGTCTCACTGGGGGGCCATAAACCATTGATGCTGCTGGATGTCAGTAGCTGACGCCCGATGTATCTTCTCTCTTCCAGGGATGCATTCTGTGGCTTTTATGTCATCCGAGCCTTGTAACTGTATCTCTGATGTTTAGAGACTATCAGCGAGAGAAGGTTCGTATATGCAATACATTGGGGTGCTTTTCAGAACTGAGAATCACTGGGATAAAGACTCAACACATTTTAATTTAGCTTGTTCTTGCTGCGTGTATTTCACTAAGCTGGCCTTGAGAGCAAGTTAGGATTGCAGTCCTACTATTCTCCTGACATTTGTTTTGTGTTTGGCTAAGCCAGATTCAGGGTGGTCCTGATAAAAGTGATTATCTGAGTTGGTAGTTAAATGATTATAAATAGCCCTAAAAATGAGGGCAAATAGTGCTGCAAAGAAGTTGCATCATGGCTTTCCAGCATGCCTTTTGTGGCCTCCTAGAGTTCCCCCACTCCAGTGAGAAGAGAAAAAAAGAGTTTTTCTTGTGTTTTTCGGATTTGGAAGGTTTTGGGTGGAAAAATGGATGACTTAAGGCACCTGTGTCACTCCTTAAAGCTCCTGAGCTGCCTCCCCAAATGGAACCTGGACCTGCCCATTTTTGAAATACACCCTTAACCCGCCCTGTAAAGCCTAGTTCCATCCTCAGGGCAGTGGAAATTGCACACCCAGCCTGAAGCTCCGGGAGATCAGAGGTAGGAGCATGAATCTGGCCATAACAATCAAAGTAGAAAAGGAAAGAATGAAGATTGGTTTGCCCACTACGCTTTTCTCTCTGTTAATCAAAGTTCAGTTGGAAAATCAAATGTGAAGGACATTTTCTGAGATTATTGGCTTAAATCCAGGCTAAGCCATGTTTTAGTACTGTGGAGATAAAGTAGTGGAACCACAATTTAATAGCCAGTTTCATGTATTGCACCAAGCCATATAATTTTGTTTGTTTATTGAATTTATATAGCTACCCATCTCAGACCAGTGACTCTGGGCAGCTAACAATAATAAAAACAAACACACACTTAAAACAATACAGAAAATTAAATATAAATACAGCCAAGAGATCTTAAAAAACTGTTGATGTCAGCACAACCATGAAATGGGGCCCTTTGTACACTTGGGGCCCCAGGCTGGGCCATAAAGCCAGGTCTTCAAGGCCTTCTGAAAAGCCAAAAGGGTCAGAGCCATCCTAATCTCAGGAGGGAGGATGTTCCAGAGGGCAGGCACCACAGCAGAAAAGGCACGTCTCCTGGTCCCCGCCAGCCCCATTCCTTGGCTGATAGGACCTGGAGCATGCCCATCCCATTTTGATGTGTGAACCTTACCCAGACACAGTGTTTTGTAAACCATTACTACAGAATAATAATAGCTTAACATTGTATGTGAACTAAGCCATTATGGCTTGTTCAATAAAGCATGTTTTTTTGGAATGTGTGGAATTATGTCTTTTCTGTGGATAATATGAATTAAAGACACTTTGTAGACCATCTGAAGCTGTGATTTTCCATTATGTGAGCATATTTTGGTTCATCCAATGGTAAAATGAAATTTTAGTTTTCTAGACCTTCATGCTACAGATTCTGTGCAATTTACATAACTTGTATAATAACATCACTTAAACAATGTAAATGATACGTTGCTGTGATGATGCACTCTTTGATTTTCCATTCCTTTGGGAATAGCAGACATCCTCCCCTGCAATCAATCAGTTAAAACAAGATTTCACTGTACCTCCCATTCTCCTTCCCTCTCCATCTCCCAGATATTCTATATATTCTTTCCAGGCAAACTTTCAGTCCTCTAGAGCACATTTGCAAGGTGTGAAAGGGAAAAACAATTATCCTTGGCATGAACTGTTCTTTCATTTCATGATGCCTTAAGAGATCTTGTACCCCTACTTACATCCAGTAAATTTCACATGAATTGCATGTTTGTTGTTGTTCATTGTATGAATGGTATTCTGTTTCTCACTCACTTTTCCTTTCTTGTTTCCTCTTAGATTATTACCATGGGTGTCATCCTCTGCCAGTTGTTTTCCATGGTCCTTCTGTACCGACTTTTTGTTTCCCATAGTCTTTACTGGGAAGTCTCCTCCCTCTCTTCAGTGACATTGCCGCTAACAGTAGCATCTGGACATAAAAGTCGGCATCACTTCTGAGATCCCTTTGGAGATTGGTTGGCAAAGGTGCAATAAAGACTTGGAAATCGTGCAGCTATTTTCAGCAGTGAACCCAGCTCAAGAAGAGCTAAATAATTAAAAGACAACATTTTGCTCTCACTGGATCTCAACAAATGCAGAAGTGATTGGATTTTATCAAAAATAGTGATGAGCAAATATCTTGTTTTTCTTGCTATTTGGATAAAGACCATGTGATTTTAGCCACATTTTCACTCCAAAGCTGTTTCATCTACATTAAAGTTCAAATTTAAATAATGATAAATTTAAACTAATTGGATGGAACAGTTCTGCGATTCAGATAATACACATCTTGTTTAAGGTGGCTTTGAAACAAAATATTTGTGCAGAAGTTTAATAGGACTTAAACTGTAATAGGTCCATAAAACCAGTGTATAATGTTTACAGTGAACAATAGTTCTCATTATCACTTTCTTGCCTTGAGGCTTGGATGTAGTTCAGTTTTTAGCTTGATTGCCAGTTGTGTTTTAATTCTGTGTTTGACATTTTACAAGAGCAGACGGGTGATTAACTAACTCTAAGTTAAAAAAAAAAAAAAAACCACAGCAGCATGGTTATAAAAGTATCAGGCTTGTGCCTCTTAAACTGAGGAGAAAAAAATGAAATGTGTGATGCAGTACTAGAATTTTAATCCTGATAGAATTCAGCGAGGATTCAGTCATAATTAAGCCATAGCCGCAGATTAAATTAATACAGTAGAAGCATTTCAAATAAATGTTAGTTTCAGTCATCAACTACCTATGCATTCCTGCCCAAGGATACTTAATCAGGATTAAATTTTCTCTGAATAATTGAAAAACAAAATACTCATTGGATTTGCTATAATCCATGTTGGCATTTGGGTTCTAAGTGGTTGCCATCCTCCAACCATTGTAATAGAGCAATGCTTGTCGGTGATTTACTGCATTTAGGCTGTTGCGGTAAATGCAGACTTTAATTGAAGTGCCTATTTATTGCTCCAGATTAAAATCATATGAACAGTATCTCCTATACAGTATTAATGTTCCTGTTAAGTAACTGGCTTTTATTTATTTCAGTGCTAATGTCGGTTTTCAAACATGCTTGTAATTGGGGTCTACAAGAAATGTGAAGCAACTTTTCTTTTTAAAATATGTTTCCATTTGTTCCCCTTTGTGCTGAGTTGCACACACAAACTGCATTTATGCTGCGTTTTACTGTCATCTGGGAGAAATGGATAGCTTTGTGCTTCTGTGTTGTTCCTGCACTTTGTGGTGGATTCAATCACCAGACGTAAAGGAGGACATAAGAATACCATGCCACCCACTTATGCAACCTTCCTACCTCTCTGTCCTCATTCCTGCTTTTGCTAGTGTCTAGCAAAAGCAGGAATGCAGCTATCACAGACTTACCCCCAAAGAACTTGCACAAGGAAAAAATATTGTCAACGAAGCCTCAGGCTACAAATCCGAAATTGTGCAAACTTGAACATAATTTTAGGAATGCATCCTTGAAAATCACAGACAGTCTAGTCTTCAGAACTGCTGCTTCAGCACAATTCCTAGTAAAGCTGGTAATTCTTCTAGTTAGCGAGTAGACCGCAGGTCCATCCCAGTATTTAATTTCAGCTTACGGATCCTGTAGGTATTTGTTTCTTGCTAAGGCAAATGACAACATGATAAAAGTTGTTCACGAAAAAAGTTAACTTATTCTTTGTAACTTGGAACAAGAATAAAAGGTTGGGGTTGGAAAGATTGAAATAGCCTAGTTTCACATTAGCAGTGGAATGATTGCAAAATTATTTTTGCATTTCTCATTAACCACATCAAAACGTTGTTGGTTAAAGTTGTGTTTATCTATGTGCTGATATTTAGAATAGAAAAAGTGCTTTTGGGCACAGATTTTAATAACAGCATAAATTAGGATTTTCTAGTGCCCAAAATACTTGTGTACAAATTCAAAGATTGGAGAATGGTGGCATTTGTGATTTTGCATTATCAGACATGCCATTTGTTCAGAAAATTGCACCAAAAAATGACAGGTGTTCTTATATTTATGGTTTCTGCTTTTATGTGGTTGAGATTGGCACTGCCAGCAAATTTGAAAAAATGTGGTCATGAGGGACTGGCAGATAATGGATTACTTACCCATAAACACCAAACCTTCTCAGTGTCTCAGCTGCTGCCATGGAAAGTAACTGTAATCTATCTTGTGTAGGCTTTCCAAAAGTTACCAGTGGCAGTTTGGGAGTTTACAATTTAAACATATAGTAATTACGTACCACAGACATATCTACCCAGAGCATTTTATCAGATGCTGTTTTGTAGTGGTTGTACTTTTAGTCATTCTTGTTAATGTAATGATCAAATGTTGTTATGGCATGTTTCTGAGTCATTGAGTTGAAGCAGGTCCACTGAGAATTGGCAGAGGTGTCCTAACAATACCAGAAGATAACCCAAAATGTGGATAATGGGAACCTAAGAAGCAGCCTTAACTGGTCAAACAATCTATCCAACTAACCAACCCAACATTATTTTTGACTCACCTGATAAAGGTAATTGGGTCACATGGAAAGAAGGGTCATTCTCCTCAGCTGCTTCCTGATCTTTAGGAGACACTAGAAATGGGATTGTGCTTTACATGGATCACTTCCCAAGAAAAGCCAAAACAGGTTTTTTTTAAAGCACTGTTGTTTAACAGTTCTCGTGTACAAAAGATTTTTCATATTGGGAAAAGGACTGGAAAAACCTCCAGAAACAACGATTGGAGATGCATTGTGAATGTTCTTTGCCAGTCCCAAAAGCTGCAAAGCTGTGTAATTCTGCAACTCTTAATCGGAGGAGGGATAAAGCTTTCAGATTACTCACTGAGGCCAACAAGTTTATTAGATATTAGTTTATACAAATCTTATACACTGAAAACATAAATGTTGGTCTGTCAAGTTAGTTACAAATAAAATGAAGCAAATAGTCTCTTTGCTAAATTCACTCCTGCTTTCAAACCCATGTAAGCCTTAGGAAAGTTTTTTTTAAAAATACAATTATAATAGGACAAATTGAGGAATCTTTGCGTAGCGCCATCTGTTTCCAACTGAAATGAGAATTCATTGGCATTGAAATTACAGGAATGAGGGCTCTAGCATTTCTCTTGGATCACCAAATAAATTATTTGTTATACAAGAATTAGTTGAAAAATAGCTGATCCCTGATCCAAAATTCATCAGTGTTTGTATCCCGAGTAGCTAAGCTGTGACCTTAGAGGCAGCTACCCTGGTATATCCCAACAAAGTTCCCTCTAAAGATGCTGGCCATCCCATCTTTTAGCATTTGCTACGTGTACATTCTGCTTTTTTCCTAAAGCTCGGTTCCCTGCTGATGAACAGAGCCTTGCAACCAAGAGTAAACATATTGTAGGTAATTATGTGGGTGTTCTCCTGTTAATCAGTTGGACAAATTCCAGTACTGTAATGGCGTTCTTGTCCTAACTTAATGGATTGTTAAGGCATATGTGCCCCATTAGATGGCAGCACCTGGTTGACATTGACTGATCTCAGGAAATTGAAAGAGAATGACCCTGGTTAAGATTTGGATCGGAGACCACCAGGAAGTCCCAGGGCTATAAGCTAGACTGAGAAGTAAAAGAAAACATTCTGGAAGAAGATTGTAATAAATACATTTACATATTTTTGCCAAGAAAGATTCATGTCCATAGAGTCATCCAGAGTCAAGCTGAACTCAAAAGAGACTTTTATGGTACAACAAGCTTCTGAGTTATGAAGGACATCCCACGCTGGGAGTTCATTCTTCCTTTGGATTGTGGAAAAATGCTGCTTATAGCATGGGAGAGGAAAGGAATCATGGGAGTGGAATGAAAGCCCTGAGTTTTAATAAGTTGATTCTGTTTGGGCTACAAGATCTGGGCTGCAAACATCTGTCTTTCCGCAGTCCTGCCACGATCATCCTGATTTTGGCAACCCAGACCTGGTAGCCCTACTGTCTGAAAGGGCATTTTTTCTTTAAGCCCCCCTGTCCTATGTCCCACAGGTTAATTGGTTATGTGGAAAGATTCTGTTTTCATATTGATAGGGTTCATACATTAGGAAAAACCATATAGTGGCTTGATTGACCTCAGGATAATATAGTTCCCTCCTCTTGAGAAGTTTGCAGTGAGGGAGCCTGGTGGCTGGTCCCTTTCTTTGGAACTCCTAACTCCCGTGCTGAGAATGGCCCCCGCTTGCCCAGCTTTCTGGAAAATAGTTAAAACCTGGCATTTAATTAATTAAGGAGCTGAAAGAAGAACTGTGCTATTAATAATGTCAATTTTTTTATTTTTAAAAAAATTACATTGTGCTTTATACTATGCTTGACTTTGCACACCACTTAGAGCCTTTTGAAGGAGGCAGTTTATAAATCCTATAAAGAAATAAAACATAAATAAGTGAACCCAGATGCTAATTTGTCAACTATAGTTTATGGATGAGCCTGCTGTATAGCCCCAGCCAATTGTGGCTTATTCAATAAACTATTCTTAAGCAGAACATGACTTAGTGCAATGTGTGAATGGTCTTTAATTCTTGCCTTTAGCTCTATATCTTAAAAAACTACTGGAGCAAGTTCAACTTGGGGAATTTCAGTCCCTCAAACAGCAGTGAGACTCCCATCTTTGTTTCCTGACAGTTGATGTAACCTTTCCTGGATAGACTTGCTGAGTATTGTCAAAGCCAGGTTCATCTTCAGTGGTAGACCTTCTTAGAGGTGAACAAATGAAACAATCTCAAATGTTTCATCATGTCTATTTAGGATGCGCTGTTTATTGGCTGTGTGGTGGTGTGGTGCTATAGTAAAGCTAAACTTCAATAAGAATATAACTTGAATTTGCTAGTTTGAAAATAAATTGGTAAGCCCCTGCCATCAATCATTTCCCCCATAACCTTGCTGAGCTGACCAGAAACCAGGTCAGCCTATGGGCGTTCATGACACCTTGCTGTCCACCCACATTCACCCCGACCTGACTGAGAACTTGACTCTCACAGTGCAGAGCCCCCATCTGCTCAGCAGAAGAGAGGACAGCAGCCCTCTGCCCAGCCTGGACTACAGAATAGAAGAATGAGTCCTATTTCCTATCTGGAAATAATTGTGCATCTGAATGCTTAGCTGAATAGGCATGCAAGAAATGCCTAGGAAAATCTTGGGCACCCAGTTTTCTGTTGCTTTTAGATTCAAGAATAATATTTATTTCTATGTGAAAGCAACCTATATAAATACCTAGAAAATGTCAATACTGTAATAAAACCAATGTAAGTATCGTGTGTGTGTGTTCAGGTGAAGTACACACAACACAAATTGGCAAGATTGTTCCATTTGTTCTATTTCATTTGAACTGATACGAGGCATAAAGCTTGCTGACTTGAAGTGTACATATTGAAAACAAAATGGTGGAAAGTTTCAACCATATTTCCCCTTTCAGGATAGAACAATGAGGAGTGTATTTATGCTGGCTAATGAGTATTTCACGGTACACTAAGAAACCCCGCCAGGGAAAACTGTGCAAATAGGCTGTCTCAGGAGGGCCATCATTTCGCTTGTTTGATGTGGTAGGTAGAACCGAAAGGGCAATCAGACTTGTAAGTTTTCGACAAACACCTCTTTGGCATGTGATCCTCTTTAAGACAATTGAGGTCTGAATTACAATACATAAACTGAACACATACACTGCAGTCAAAGATGGATCAATATTTACAAAAGAGAGAGAGAGAGAGAGAGATTTCAATTCCTTCAGGCTGAACCTTTGCTTCAGGCTGAAACTTGCAAAACAGCATTCAAACAGGCAAGAAGAAATGTTTTTACTGGGAAAAAAATGTTTTACCCAAATTATGAAGACCTTAAGTTGTGTTGTAATGGAAGGGAGGTTGGAAGCAGTCCAATTTCATTTGCATTTTGGCAGGGTAATAAATTAATATATATTACATTTAAAAAATAAAAATTGGCAAGTGATTAGTCAGTTACATGATTTAACTGCTTTAGGTATTTTTAAACTAATAAAAATGGAAACAATATATTTTACTTTGAATACTGCCTGCCGTGCCCACGTTACAATCATTTTTCTGAAACTCAGAAGGTTTTCTACCAAGCAGTCACTGAGCTCAAATGTGGATGGGGGTGATAGGCAGCAAAAGCTGCCCAAGAGTAGGGGAGATCAGGGGGTGACTTTTAAATAAATATATTCAGATAAAATGGCAGTGAGATAAGGGCAGGAGAGAGATTGGATTTAATCTAAAGGAGGGAATTGTAAGTATGAGCAATGAAATGCTTGTGTGGCTTATTTTAAGACACAACAGAATGCTTTCAGTTGGTGGTCGTCTATTAGTTTTAAGGATAGTTATTTGCACACACGCACCAGTTTTGCATAAGTGTCCTTGCTTCTGTCCTCCAGACATTTTGGCTTTTCAATTCCAGCAGCCCCAATCAGCATGGTCAATGATACGTGATTACTGTATGAGAGTTGTAGTCCAAAACTTCTGAAGTTTTCTATCCCTGCATATCACTTGGCTGGCACTGATATCTGATGTTGCAGTAATCACAGAACTGTAGAGCTGAAAGGGACCTTAGAGATCAACTCACTGCCAATGTAAGATCTGCAGTCTATATCATCTGACAAAATGCCCAATGCTAACTCTAATTAACAAGCTAGTTAAGTGAGTATTGGATGGCAGGACTGTTAACTGGGCCAACAGCTGGCTTGAAAACTATATTCATCAAGAGTTCCTCCTCTCATCGAAAGAACATGTTGGCTGCAGCATAGCAGGGTTCAATGTTCTTTAACATTTTTATTAATGGTTGGGAAAGGGGAATGCTTAACAAATCTGCAAAAGACTCAGTATTGGGTGTTTTCAGTATTTTTAAAGAAAGAAAAGAGAATTTGTGAAGATTTCAGTGGTTAGAGAAGGGACTGAAAGAATAACAATGCATTTTAGAGGAAATGTATTCAAAGCTCTTCACTTAGGCAAACAAATACTTGGGGGTTATTTGACTTGGCAATAGTGCATGTGAAAAGTCACTGCAGGCTAAATACGAGTCAGCGCATAAACAAAAATGCAATTTTAGGATGCATTGATAAAAGTATAGTTTTCCAGGTCACAGAAAATAACAGTTCTACTCTATTCTAAACGGTTCAGACATTACTCTGAAAACTATGTACAGTTCTGGGCACTTTGGTTTGAAAGGATTCAGAGAAAGGCAACCAAAGTAATTGGGGCTTAGAAAGTGAATCATATGAGAAGAAATGGAAGGAACTGAGTTTGCTTCAGCTTGAGAAGATTGACAGGGTGTATGACAGCATGTGAACCAACATCAGACAGAAGGCTAAGACCTGCTCTCTATTGTTCTAGAGAGCAGGATACAAAATTACAAGCAAACAGACTTCAGGTAAAGTTCTTGTCACTTAGAGATACACAGAAACATACAATTTGACTGCATATGTCTAAACTTTTCAGACAACTGTATATATTAGGATAACTTTCTTAATAGTAGTAGTAGTTCTATTGCACAACCAGTTACTCATGGAGAGCTGACCTCCCTTTCACTGAATACATTCAAATAGAGGCTGAGCAGCAGTTAGACTGGGTGCTTTCATTTGAATTCCTGCACTCAGAAGAGAATTGAATTTGATGGTCTAAATCAGTTTTTCCCAACCTTGAGAACTTTCAGATTTCAACTCCCAGCTCAAGTCCACACATCTGAAAGTTCCCAAGGTTGGGAAACTCTGATGTAAATAGTTCCTTCCAGTTTTATGATGCTAAGATTGATTGATTGATTGATGACACCCCAATCTGTTATGACTCATGGGGGCTTGCAGAATACAACAAGAAAAATACTATAAAGATACAAAAATCATCAGTAGGCTGGAAAAAACAGCAATCGTTTAAAAAATCAGAACACTAGGCAAAAGGCCCTTCACCTCCTCCAACCCAAGGGCCGGGGACACAGGTCTTACACTCATTTAAAGGGGACCAGGGTGGGGGCCGTATGAATCAGCCCCTAAATGATGATTGGCCAGCCTCTGTTTCAATGTGTCCTGTAAGGAGAGATCACCCTTACCTAACTCTAACCCTGAGACAGTCTGTTTAGCCAAAATATTAGCTCACATATTCTGGCTTAGCATTTATCCTAAAATTTAGCTGAAATCACTTTCTCTGCACTTTCATCCATTAATTGTAGTCCCATCGTTCATATTCTGCAGGAAGATCTTTCAGATGCTTAAAGATGCCTCTCTTCCCAGTTGTTTAGCTATTTCATATATGGCTTGTTTTTAGCTCTTTTTGCCATCCTGGCTGTTCTTCTTTGTACAAAGACCATTTTTCAGTGCCCTCCTTAAAAATGTGGTGTTAAACATGTGCAAATGTGGCCTGGATAAAACCGAATAGAGTGAAAGTACTGCTTTCTGGGATATAAATATAAAAGATCTATTAATGCATTCCAAAATTGCATTGTGCTCTTAATTTTTTTTTATTTTATATTATTTGAGAGGATTTACAAAGACAAGTGGGGAGCTACCTTTCCCAAACATATATACTTTTCTACAGAAGTCAAGACATCAGTAGTTTTTAGAAATACTCACTGGCTATTCTAGCTACTTTAATACTCATTGGCTAATCTCACCCACATGGATGTCCAGATGCACTTGTCGTACATGCCTGTTTTTTTCTAACATTCCTGTTCACTTTGTAACAATAGACTAAATAATATAACCGTACATACACACATAACACAAAATTGTCCTGTTCCCTCTTGGAAATATTGATGGTACATATGTAAGAGAGTCTTGTGTACATCCAAACACAATAGATTGCAAGGTTGTGGCAAAACAGCACAATCAAAAGAATATAAAACAAGAATGTTAAATCCTACTGTAATTAAAAAGAAATGCCCTTGTTGTTGCCTACAAGTTCATTTGTCAGATGAGTTCTGATCATGGGCTGTCTATATAATGGCTAGACCAGTGTTTCTCAACCTTGGCAGCTTGAAGATGTGTGCACTTCATTTCCCAGAATTCCCCAGCCAGGATGGCTGGGGAATTCTGGGAGTTGAAGTCCACACATCTTCAAGCTGCCAAGGTTAAGAAACATTGAGCTAAACTCTACTGTTATTTACATCCTTTCATCACTACAATTTCATGTTATCTATTTTCATTTCATGGTTGTGGTCCCTGGACCGCTAGTTTTTAACTTCATATTTCTGTATCCCCATAAAACTCCTACTTTCATTTCCAAACCAAAAAGCATTCACAATTAGGGGGAACAATACAGCATGCTGAACTAAATTTATGTAGGATTGTGAATCCACACAGTACATACATACCTTTTTCCTAAAACAGTAAAAAGTACAGTTGTGCAAACATTTTATAAAAGATAAGCTGTAGAAGATGCAATTATTGCTGGTGGAACCAGCAAAGCCAGCTTTCTTTCTCGGTTTAAATTAACTGGAGCACCGGTCCTGTTTCTTATGGGCACATCTAGAACTCTTTCTAAAGACCACTAAACTTGTATTTAAAAACAGCTCTAACACTCTTCCAGAAGAGTTTAAGTCCTTGTACATAAGTGCATAATGCCTGGAATGGAACGTTACTGAGGCAGAATGCCTCTGTTGAAGCCAGGGGCCCAATCCTGCAGCCCAGACCAGATTGCCATGGAGCACAGTGCCCAGTGGCTGGAGAACGAGGGGTCATGTCCACAGCAGCCTCAGGTATCCATCATCCCAGCCCCTGACTGGGTCATCTCAGGTGGCTTATTGGCAGGACTCAGGAGAAGGAAAAACAGCTTGACCAGCCTTCATGTGTGCTGGGGATGAGATGAAGGCAATGTCATGAAGATACTTTCATGATGCAGTTAGTGGGATGTGAGGATGAACCCTAAGATACCGTACTTGCTAATCGATACAGTATTTATTTTTAGTGATATTACTAGGATGGACAGATACAATTTTCTGCATTTGCAACTCACTCCAGCAATCATCTTTTCAAAACACGGTGTCTCATAGTACAAACTGTTGCAAAGTATTGATTGCACTGAGCAATGTAGATATACCTATTGTCACAACTCTCCCACCGCAGGGCTCTTTATTTGTTCCAATCCAAGAGAGTGCTGGAAAGAAATTATGCAAAGGGGGTTGGGACTCTGTCCATCTGTCAGTCTAGGAGCATGATAACTCTCTAAAAACTTAACAGAATTGATGAAGGGCCAGAGGTGATGAAGGGGAAGAAGCAGGCACAAGAAAGCCCAAGTTGGAAATGGGCTGGATGAGGCCCTCTCTGTCCGGCACAACACCCAGAACAGCAGTCTGCCCTGGGCTGCCCAGTGCATACCTACGCACAAGATGCAATAGAACGGAATAGCGCAAACGCAACGCATTACTGCACTATGCAGAACAAATACAGATGCCTCCAAGGGCCAGTTCTGGTTACTGGGTTGGAAAGAATTCCAGGAGTCCTGCTTTCCTACGTATTTTCTCTTTTCTTCTTGCCTGAACCACACACACAAAAGTGTTGAAATGCCACCACATTTTGATAGGAAAAATGGAAAGCGTGGGGATTGGTTGCATAACGGTGGAGCTTTAATACAGATACGTAGTACGCAGCACTCAAACTGTGCTAAACCATCTGCTTTAGGAGTAAAAGATGATTAAGACATAGAGTTTTAGAGATTGTTATAAGAAGACAATCCTACAATAAAAGCCTTCTTTCTCTTTCTATATGTGTTTTTCTCTCTGAATATGCGAATTTGGAGTCAGTTCTATCTCAGGAGAGACTAACAACAAAATAACTTGTTTTATCAATAGTTATATCTAATTATATCATGCAAAGAATTTAAACATAAGCAATTTAATTGTATATTTTTGTAATTTTCTTTTTTCATAAATCATGCTGGACCAATGAGATGACGTCCCTGAATTGGTTCTGATATCCTCCCTATAAAATATATATTTAAATGTCATATTTTCTATAACTTTGTCATGTGTGTATTCTTCAGGTACACACATCATGCTTGCTCTGTAAATTTGTCTTATATTAAAGCTTAAGTGTCTGTCTCAATCCTACACACAGAACATGCTTTTCTTACAAAACTCTGCCTTTCAAAGTTCGTATCATTTAAGCAGAAATGTGTGGCGCCATGTTTGTGTATTTTCAGTGACGCTGGAAAAACTGCTAGGAAAGTGGGAGAAGGAGTGACTTTCTGGAAGTGACTTTAAAGTTTCTGGTTGCCTCTTGTTCTAGTGGCCATCGGCCAACCTCAAGCCGGCGCATCCTGAGAGCGCCCAGGGCCGCTTTGTAAGCCAACTGTCCTCCCGCCCTCCCAGGCTTTGGCCAAAGCCTTTCCGTCTTCCGATTGCGGCAAGGTCGTCTCTGAAGGGCCAGCGTGTCCTCCAGGACCCGTTTCAGCCGCGTCAGCGCCCAGTGGACCCGAACGCGTCGTCGTGATCACGTCCGCTGGGCGACCGCGACCGCGACCGCGACCGCTTTGATTTCTTCACGCGGGGCCGGAGAGGACAGTCTGGGGCGGGGGTGGGGATGATCGGGAGGAGAGGGAGGAATACGTCACGCAATCGTTCTCCTCCATTATTTAAAAAAACAAAACACGCCAGGAAAAGCTCCAGATCCAAAACGTCTTATTCCTCTAAGAGGAGCCACTCAAGGGGCGTTCGTTTCAAAAGGAAAGAATTCCGTCGGCAGCGCTTCGCTTCCCGGTTCTTTCAAGAATTGCCCGGACAAACCCTCTCCCCTTCGCGAGGAAAACGCAGCGCCCGGGAGGGATCCCCGGCCGTTTGATCTGCGTTTCTACGGGGGAGATAGTCTCGTTTCGGTTGTTTCCCACCCGGGGTCCAAAGAGATACGATCAGTGGGAAGGAAGACTCCAAATGGCTTTAGGAGGGAAGGTGGAGGACAGGGGAGAAAGAAAATCAGGTTAATTTGAGGAGGGGGAAGGCGAGGTATTAGGGAAAACATTCATGTTTTCCTGCCAAAGAGGGATGTCCAATTTCCTTTCTTATTTTTTCAGTTACGCTAAAAGGAAAATTCTTCTCAGAATCTTAAAGAACTTTTTGACACAACAGCTGCAAAATCTATTTTCTAAACAAAGATTTATACATATTTATATGAGTTTAATCCCGATTTTTTAAAAAATAAATCATTCTCAGAACTGCAGAGGTAAACTATATGTAAATACCTCAAGTAATAGGCTTGTAGTGCAAATCACATCATTTTATCTTCAATTTTGCATTCGTTTTTCTGGCTTAAAGGTGCATCAGAGATATGCATTTTAGCATATTCAGAACACGGGGCGTGAAATTAAATGTTTGACAGAGTGAGAAAAATATACAGACTTTGGAGATGCCTTAAAAATAGTAATTTATGCAGATCTAGAGAAGTGAAATCATTTGCAATGAAGTGACCCTCTCTCCAGGAATTTTTTGCTCACTGTTCTTCTTTAATCTCCGGCTGTATCTTCATTTTTCATTGAACTAGCCAGTTTGCTGCGAAGCAGGCTTGTAGATAAGGGAAGTGCTAAAAGGAGAAGAAAGAAGACGCTCCCTGGGTCCGTTTCCATTGCACTTTTACCCAAGGCAATGGGCAGAATTTAACGGATTCCTTCCAACATATGTTTTTGCCAGATAAGTAAACAGTGTGTGTCGGAAATGAAAAAGCATTTGCAATTTAATGACATTACAGCTCTCAGCTTAGGCTGGCGTGCTGCGAGGCGAAAAGCAGAAAAAGAGAGGAGAGGAGAAAGAGAAAAAGAACAAAGTTCATCTTCCCTTTTGTGCATTTTTATCAAGGAAAATATTACTTCTTTTTCCCCCTCTTGTTCTCGTTTCTTGTTCTCTTTGCTTTTTTTTGTCTCACTCATTTCCATTTGCTTTTCCTTCCCACCCCAACTTTTCCCCTCCTCTCTTCTCTTCTTCTTTCCTTTTCACCGTCCCCACCCCCCATTGTGGGGCTTTATTCATTTCTCGGGGGGGGGGGGCTTTAGGTTTTCTTCATTTAAAAATTAAAAAAAATAAAATAAAAGTACCCCTTAGGAGAAGGTGTGTTTTTCCAACCCTGAAACTTTTCCTTGACTCTGCGGTGGCTTCGGAGGACAAAGAATTGCCCCACGTGGCCTCATTTTCTCCCTTACCCCAAGCTCTGCTTTTGGGGGGTGGCTGGCAACAGATGGAGAAGAAACACACACACACACACACACACACACACACACACAGAGGCCACCCTGGATCTCTACTGCTGAGGGAGAAGTGGGGAAGGGAGGGAGGGAGGTTTGGTGCAGTCCCCCCCTGCCCCCCCCCCCCCACCAGGCGCAGCTCCCCTTCACTTGTTCTTATGAGTTTCTACATTTTGAGGATCCACTTGAATGTATCTCAATAGGACAATCACCACCACCACCCCATTTCTTGGGATGTGAATTCAGACAGTGACATTATGGCTGTTTTTAAAAAGCCTGCTGGCTTTTTTCATGAAGAAGCTGTATCTTCTTCTGGCTGTGGGTTTGTTCCAGGAGAAATGTTTAATGGAGACCAAGGAGGTCCCTGGGAATCTCTAGATGAGATGAGTGGGTGTTCTTGGAGCAAACAAAAGAAATCAGAGTGTTCAGGAGGGCACCTTAGGAGTAGCATAAATGCATTGGCATTTATTGGAATATTTGTCTGTTTGCTTTTTTGAGGAAGTGGGCAGCAATACTTACTGGCTTCTATTGGGCATGAAGTGATACAGAAATCCTACAAAACAAACTTGGGATAATCCTATAAATGGATGTATCTTGAAGGGACAGTGATGGGCATCTTTTTTCTAGTCAGTACTAGGCATAAGTGTCTACATTTCGTAGTTGTGGGAAGAACTTGTTTGTGAACTCATGCCTGGGGGGGGGAAAGAGAGAAGGTAAAAACACCTGTATGTGCAAGTAGGCTTGATTTGAGTGGGTAGATGTATAAGAGCGCATACATGAATGTTTCTGGAGAAGGCAAGACTTATGTGGTGCATGTGTTACACATTTCTATGTAGAATTAGGATACCTAGTTTGAGACAAGCCCAAAGCCCAAAATTTGTATTTGCATAGCCCAGATGTTGCATGGATGAGTGTATACCTTGACTGAAGAGAGTACAATGCTTAGTGCATACACACAAGAGAATGTTAAGAGGCATTACTCTTAGCACACTTTTATTTACAAGAGGACAGACAATAGGAATGTATTTCTGCAGAGATGAGAGGGCAAATGAAGTATCTGTGTAGCATTATAATGTGAAGATTTCATTTTTTCAGATACAGAACACATACCTGGTGTTGGAATGTCTATTTGAATGGGGAGTGGTTGTAATCTTGATTGTGTATAAACATTTTTTTATGAATCAGTGAGAATTTCTAAACCTGGATTTCAATGTGTTTAGAGAGAGAAAGAGAATACAGTAGTTAGATGCATGAGTATTGGTATTTTATTTTAATTAAATATGCACATGTGTTGATTATCTATTTTTGCCTTTGTGGTCCTGAATTCATTTGAGTATATGGGGATCTGAGTAAATGGAATGTGTATGACATAATTCCCACACATGCTTTTAAACTGTTTAAATAGTCACTAATGTTTGTGCCTGTTATAAAAATTAAATGATTCAGATATAAGAGTATCATGAAGATCAAAACGTCTGCATGTTGGTCTTCTTTAAATCCAGTCTTTCCTCATCATCCTCATTTTCAGCTCTTATGATTAAGGCCTAGTTTACATGTAGCTTTTATGATAAAGGAAGAGCCCATGTGCCATATTTTATGCCACATTCAATGGTACCATATTCAGTTGTTTCCATAACTACCACAATCCATTTTGGTAATACTATGGGACCTTTCCATGCCATCTGGAGAAATCATTTCAAGACAGGCAGTGCAATTTATGATGACAGCAGGAATAAGATGTGGTGTGGAAGAGCTGCTGCATAATAATAGTATTATCTAATTATTTTTTTTAAGCCTGCAAGCAGGACTAGAGGTAAGAGGAATCTACCTCCAAAGTGTAGTCATGCTGATAATAACCATCTGTTGACTATTTTGGGAGGTACCAATTTAATAATGAAACAACACAGAAATAGAACATAATTGCCATAGGACAGCACAACCTACACCCAATATTAAAGGAATAAATTATGCAAAAATTGGCAAGCACAGACGTTTCTTTGAAAACAGAGTTACATGTAGAGAAAAGTGGAAAAGAAGCTATACTGAAAAATGGATTTATTTTTTTTTTTTGCTGCAACTGCAGCAAGATTATCGCATGCACAAAGATGGAAAAATTTGGCAATACCTGCAATGGAGGAATGGTTGGTGAAGATGACGGAACTTGCTGAGATGGCCAAATGGACTTCTTTGATCAGAGAAAAGACAATATCTACGTTTATTGATGATTGGAAACCCCTTATGAACATTTTGCGTACAACAGAAAAAAAAAATATGGTCTTGATGATTAGACAGGATAGACTATAGAAAGAAGAAAGTTATGTTGTAACCATAGAATAAGAGGTAAATTTAAATTTGTACTTACGACTGCTGTAAAGAAGATTGGAAGCTACTTCTTTGTATCTTTTTTCTTTCTTGTCTATTTTTCTTTTACTTTTTTCCCCTTTCCTGCACTTTTAGCTTTCACTTTGATTTCTTTCTTTTTCTTTTCTTTTTCTTACTTTATATTAGTTTGTATTAGTTTTTATCTTCCTTTTTAAATATTTTTTAAAAAATTTAAATTTAAAAATATTTAATACAAATTATAGAGAGAGAGAGAGAGAGAGAGAGAGGCACTGATATATAATTAAGGCTAAAAAATTTCTGAATATATACACACACACACACACACACACATATACATAGTCAGAGATTTTTTTAACCTTAATTATATATCAGTGCCAATGTACAAAAATCTTCCATCAGCCTCAGGTCAGCCTAGAGGCTGAGCATAATTGAAAGTCCCTCTAGTTATTTAGAAGCCCTATCTTATAGGTACAGAGTCAGAAAGAAAATGTCCTTCTGTAAAGATTTCTACATGTTTTGCCGTTAAATTACATCTTCCGCATCTTTTAGATTCAGCACTTGGAAAGCAGAAAAGGAAATCAGTTTGAACATAAGGAGGTAGAGTAGCTTGAGGTGGTAATTTAATCAACCAAGGATATATTTCAGTGTTATTTTTTTTTCTAGCCTCCTAAGCATTAGCACTTTAAAATCATTACCTCTGTTTGACAGATATATGCAGCCTTAAGGATCTAAAAATGAAATCCAAGAAGGTATAGTCTGCTAGAGGACATCGAGTGAACTTAAGGGATTAAAACCATTGCAGACAGAACAGAACATCTCATTTCTTATAAGCATGAATATTTTGCAGATATTAAATACACTGCAGTCTGTTCTTATTTTAAGAGCCAAAGTTTCCTAACTTCTGTTATTGATGGAGTGGATATGATAGTGTTAGCTGGTATGCAGTCTTAAACAGAAGAAATATTTCAGGATTTTGATATAATTGAAGAGGAGCTTCTTGCTATCTCCTTGGTACATGATTTCAAGATTTGAAACTTATGCTGGAATTCTCTCTGGGGCCAATAGCAAAAATGAAAGAAAGCCACATGAAAAAATGAGTATCTAACTGGTACAATTAGAGACTTCAGTGTCATTATAGCCATTTAGCAAAGTTAATGATCTGTAGCATTAATACGTCATCCTTGAAAATGCAGAAGTGTCATCCTAATTAAAAACTATTAAAGTGTCCATTAGAAAGTCATCTACAGTAGTTGCAGAAGATAGCAGAGAGGATAAGGATCCTCTGGGAAGAAATCTCTCTTCCTCCAACCATTTCAGTAGAGGAAGTTTTCATTTCAAGCAACCTGCTTTACTTCAGTTTCACAGACATGTGGAAAAGGCAGCTCTACAGCAATACGATGACATGGACTGCAAAGGCTTTATCAGTTTTTTAATCTGTAGCTGTAGTTTAACACTTCCGAGACAGTAAAGCTGCATTTGGCTGGATTTTAGCATATCTCTTTAAATTGCTTTATATTGGGAGAGGTGAAGGAGAGAAAAGGTGCAATCTGTTGAAACACATATGTGTCCAGGCAGACGCTAATAGATTAGGGCAATCTTTTCAAATCACATTTCAAACCACACTGAAATGTACCTTCTGATATTTTTCTTAAACCAATGATACAGTAGCATTTAAACATAAATCCAAGTTGTCTGTCATGAGATGGCTGATAATCTCTTAATTCTCCATACTGCCAGGTTGAATTTCTTGCGAAAGATGCACAGCCCCAGCAAAATGCTGTCAAGCCCAGAAGAGATAACAACATGGGAAAATGTATATCCGACACAAATGAAGTAGTAACAGTGACCTGAGAAAATGACATTAGTCGATGTCCTGTGATTAATGCTCAGCAAAGAGGGCAAGGCTGCCTCCTTCCCAGATCTTCTGCTGAAACTTCACTGTGTTTCTACAATATGGCAGCTTGTAAAGGAAAAACTGAAATGGAAATATGCTTCACTGTAAACTGTTGAGAGACTTCAGCAGCTGCTAGTATGATATATTCAAGGAAATAAATAAATAAATAAATAAATAAGCAAGCAAGCAAGCAAGGAGTATTAGAAGATAGCGGCATATATTTCGTATACCCTTCAAAACGTATGCTGTGGCTATGAAACTTCTTCCAAGTCACTATTTCATAAATAACATTTATTGATTTTTACCAGAGATAACTTCTATCACTCTAAATTTGAATCCCCATCTGAGTGTTTCTGAACTGAACTTTTGTCAAAAAATTACCGTATAATCAAGTTGATCCCTAGGTTTGTCATTTTGTGAAAATAGTGTGCCTACTTAACCCTACATTTCATAACTGTATTGTTTCATTTTAACCTGGATTATTGTGGGAGAGAGATGTGTTTGATTCTTTTTTGTTTGACACTACAGTTCATTTTGTGTGTGTGTGTTGTGTGTGTTGTTTTTAATTAATACTTCTGTTGGCGTAAGAGACATGAATTGATATCAGTTAATCTGGTCTCCTGACATCATGGCAGTATGGAAAGATTTTTATCCTGGCATCCTTATCATGCTTTAGCTTTGGATCTGGAATTATTTTGTTTAGTGAATGACGAGAGGGCAATAATAAATAATAACCTGTGTTGGCCTATTGTGGCAGTGCTAAACAGAATTCAGGAATGGTCTCCACTGAAATCAGTGTAACCTACTTCTTCAAGAGTGTAACTATACATTAAAAATTACCAAATGGTTACAGACTCTTTCCATTCTATTGGGAAATGACTGTCAGCTGAACTGGTGCAAGCTTTTTCTAGTTCTTTTATTTAAGGGTCTTTTTATTTCTATTAATTTTATTTCAAAAATGCAATATGAAAATAAATATATACACATTATATTTATTTTGTAAAAAGAATTAGAATTATTCCTTTTTCTATAACTCAAATTTAACATTATGTTTTCAACAAATGATAACAGATCTTGGGAAATATATTCTTTGTTGTTGTTGTTGTTTTTCTTTAACCTCAAAAGGTGAAGGTAACTTCTAGAAGGAGACCTGGAGTTCTTGAAGTCAAGCTCAACTTCTGGTCCACGTAGGTCAGTGCTTGGCAACAGACATTTTTCTGGGGTGTTTTTTCAACTTTCTAGTTTAGCCTACATCTCTGGAATCCATGGAGATCTCCCATCCACGTCCTACCTAGGCCTGTTTCTACTTAGCTTTTGAGCCCAAACAGGCCTTGCCACTAGCTGAGACCTTCAGCCGGAGCTCGTCATTTCTGACACACCCCGTGGCCAGGAGTGTGAGCTGGAAAATGTGGGAGTGTGGAGCAGGGGTATGAAACATGGACTCTCATCCCCAGAGGAGCGAAGAAGAGATAAGAGGATGAGACTGGCCCCTCCCTGAGGAATGCTAGTGATGTTTGTAGTTTGACCCCGGGAACGGCTCTCAGTCTGAGAAGATTCTGTAATGGTGTGAAGCCAATTAAACCTTGCTGGATTGAATCTGTATTGTCTCCTGGAGTTTCCTGGGCTAAACCTGACAGAAAACCCTAAATTCAAATTTCACTTCATGCAAATCACCTTCAGCTCATCCTATAAGATCAAGAATACAGTAGTTACCTAACAGAGTCACAGTTTGAAGGGAGAAAACCAAAACTGACTGGTCAGCATGAATCTAGCACTTTATAGCTACTAGTCCAAAGGGGCAGCAAAAGATGCCACTCTCTGCCCTATTTGTCACTTTAGAGGACAGAATAACAATATTTATACATTCACAGGGAGAAAAATGTCAGCAGAACACAATAAAATGAAAATTAGCATGGAAAGAAAAGGATCAGTATAAATTGGACGGTAGCAAGCAACAATGCTTTCAAGACAGCGATTCAACAAATTACACGTGAGTCAACAATAGGACACTGTGACATAAAAAGACAATGCCATGCTTACTTACATTAACCACTTAAAAACTTGAGTAGTAATCCTATGCATAATAAGCTAACTTATCACAGTGGCCCTTACTTCTAAGAAAACATGTATCGGATTGGCCTGTAGGATATAACCCTAAGAACAGCTTTTTGAGGTTGACTTTACTGAACACAGGACTGTAGTAGTTTTGGCTAAACCAACAGGGCATTGCACTTGACAGAATAGCAAAACCTTAGTTTTGTTAGCTGTCATCAGTTTTCATTTCAAAACTGCGCAGTTTAAAAATAATATTAGCAGAATGAAAAGGATTAGCATTATGAAGATGATAATGGATTGTTTTTATGATGAAAGACAAAACATTTATAAATCAACTAGTAATCTGATAACAAAATGAACCATCTCCAGAGACTAATAAAAGATTTCAGAAAAACAATAACCAGACATGTGAAGAGGAAACTCTGGGGACAGGATTCCTTGTTTTTTAAAAAAAAGTCTTTTAACTAGTTGACCCATAGTATAAGACCTGCTTCTGCATGTTATGGCTGATGTATTTTGTGAATAAACTGTCATAAAGTTTTGTAAAATGTTTATATATATATATATATGTATGTATGTATGTATGTATGTATGTGTGTATGTTTCCTGTATTGGCTTGCCAAAGTTGTGATTTGCTTTTTACTTGTTTGTTTGTTAATTTTGCAGGAGCTTTCCGATTACATCACATTCATTGTTATAATAGTTTCACTTGCTTTCTTTATATCAGACTGCTTATGGGGATAAAAGCAATTAAGAATCTATCAACTATCTTCAGAAGAAATATGACTTCTTTTTTTAAACAATTGTGGGACTTCTTTTCTATACATCACGTTGCTAATTCAAATACAATCATAACTTACAGCAGTGAGTCTCTATTTTGGCCATTTAAATTACATACGTCATGGAGAGCTTATTCTCATAAATAAACTTTTGTGTTTGTGAGTGTAGAGGCAAAGTAGATGTTAATGCATTGTCCTTTAGTTCTTCTGAGTTTTGAAGTTGCATATATATGCCCCCAAATAGTTGAGGCAAATAAATAACAGATACTGTGAGCAAATGTCAACCTGTCTAATTCAACTTGAGAATAATTAGTGATCGTCATAGGAACCATTTAAAAGCAATGTGATGTGAACATGACAGAACTGGATTTAGGAATAGAATGTTTATTTGTTTAGAGTTGAAATCACAGCTGCATTTTCTGTCTCTGTTTTAGACTGGAGATAGAAAATGCAGTTGTGATTTCAACTCTAAATAAATAGACATTCTATTTTAAAGTTATTCATTGCCCTCCTTTAAGCTTGGATTAGAGCTCCATCTTGTTTGCAACTATGTGTATATGGATCTGGATGACAGAATATATTAATCTAAAGAGAAACAAGTTCATTCTGAGTTTGTCTAAGGCTGGTTCCTGTAAAGGTAAAGTCTTCAAGCTGTATTTGGCTCCCAATGACTTAATGAATACATCTATGTCTGATTTGCCACTACTGACTTCTAGAATGTTTTTTTCAACTTCCCAGTCTATTCTACTGCCCTTGGAATTCCTTGTGGTCTCCTATCCTTGTACTAAAAAAGTTGGACTCTGCTTCATTTTTTGAGAACAGCCTGGGTCCTGCATTTTTCAACCTTGCAGTGGAATCCTATATTGTAAGGCTAAGACTGAATATTAATGGAATTTTACCCTGATCTGGTGCACAAGTTCATACCAGCTTCCAAGTAATCAGATAAGGGCAAATGCTTTGTTATAGACTACCAGATATATTTGCATTTTTAAACTTGAACTTTAAAAAGAGAAATGTTTGAAGAAGAAAGCAAAAAAAGAAGATTCAACCCATTCCTATGTAGATTTTTGAATTCTGACTTCTCACTTTTAGACTTTAAGTACACTGACATCTTTTTAGTACAAAATAATTGAATTATTTGAAATCTAGAGGGAAAAAAACTTGGAAAAACAAGAAATAATGTTAAATGTGAAGCAGGGGGAAAAGGAAACAGTCCATATTTTGAAACTACAAAAACAAAGTGTACATGAAGTTGCAAAACAGAAGATATCACTAGAGATAAAAGGGGGATTATACTTTATGAGATGCCACACAGATGTGTCCTCTGGAAATGGAAATTGGACTGCCCTTGTGACAGGTCAAGAAAATGGTATGGTTTCGCCTTTGCGATGTTCTTCTACTGGCGGCAGTTACAATACATAACTGAATACATAAGTACATAACTGAATACAGTTACAATGCATACCTGTAAGACCTTCTATATTCTCAGTTACTTATGTATTAGTTTCTAGCACTTATTAACCTTTGTACAGTAAATGTATAATTTTAGAAGCAACTTGTAACATTTCTCTTGACTACCCCAGTTTCAGTCATATACCTAGAGGCAGAAGCTTATCCCTGCTATAAAAGGCAGTCACTGAATTTTGTTATTGCTTGTTTCAAACTATACATTTTCCATAGTCATGAAGCTCAGTTGTATTCCACGTCAAGTGTATTTCCCCAAGAAGCTTTCATCTAGTGGGTAATGTTAACAGATCCCCAGGATGCTTGGTCAGTCTTCAGCGGACCAAACTCAAGACCAGGTTCAGTTTTGTTAATGGCTATGGAGTATATGACCCATCGTCCCTTTATTTATTTCATTTTATTTGATGAGAAGCATCTCTGTTTAAGTTCTTTCTCCATCAGTTGTTTCCAGCAGATTTCATATTTAGTTGCTGTCCTCTTGCTGCTCTTCTCAACATTTGTCCAGATTGGTTGCAGGACCCCCTTCTTTTTGCAGTGCAGTCATTTGGTTCTCACAACGAAGCTATCTGTGCATGCTGCAACAAGGAGTTTATTCATCAGCCGTCTTGTGGCAGAGCCTGATGCTGGTTAGGGCTCAGAGAGAGTGCCCGGCCCAAGGTCACCCAGTTGGCTTCTCTGCCCAAGGGAAGACAAGAACCTGGGTGACCTCACTCCTAGAACAGTACCTTTAGCACTCCACCATGCTGGGTCTCTGACTGCTGTCTTCCTACCCAGATTAAAATCCTTCCTTATTTTTGTTTCGTTTCAGGTGGGATACGATTATTGCTGAATTTGCAGGTCCCCCTGCCATGGTGAGAGGAACTGTACCTTACTGTACCTGGTTCTGTGTATGGATACATCTCGTCCATAAGCAGTCTGGTGGTGGGGAGTTTACACAGTTCAGTCAGTATCTGGTCACATTGATCTTCTGTATTATTGCCAAGAAAACTATACTGTATGAGCATATACCTGAAGACACCAGGGTCCTAATCAGCTTGCGGGAGACCTTATTTTTCACATCATGGTACAGCCAATAATAATATGCTATAATGATTAGTAATTAGTAATAATAAACCAATAGGATGCAAACATTCAGCCTAACTGAGCTATTACAATGGGATATCCAGATTCTCAGTGCTTAAGTCTAATATGAATTACCATATTTATCGGCATATAACACGCATAGGAGTATAACACGCACCTTAATTTTAAGAAGGAAGTTTGAGTAAAAAAACTTAAATTTAAAATAAGTGACTTGGAAGCAAAATAAAGGGATCTCTGAACTTTTTGTTTATTAATATTTATACCACTTACAAGGTAAATATGTAATATGAAAGAAAAAGCACCTCTTTTGTATGTTGTAGGCTGACTATGTGTAGTGTGTGTGTACCATTAGTGTTTGTTAGCTGTGTGTAGTGTGTGGTAATGGTAATCTGTTTATTACCATACTGGTACTTATTCCCTCCCTTCCTGCTTACCTGTCTGAAGCAGGCAGGCAGGTAAGATCTCTGGTGGACCAGTAGGGGCTAAAAATATCTGGTGGTCCGAGTGGATTGGGGGGTACAGTAATTTATTATTAGGATATGCCTCCTGTTTGCAGTCTTCAGTAACATCACCTGTACGGTCCGGCAATCAGTGTGTCACAGCAAAGTGCCAGCGGCCGGGAGAGCATTTCTTTTTTGGTAGCCACCGCAACCCAGCGCTGCGGCTCCAGATGGCCGCAGAGGGAGGCATGGAGCCCACAGCGCAGTGTGCAATGCCCCCCTGGCCACCTGCCAAGAGCTGCGCCTGACCCTCTCGGATTGCCCCAGGACCGGTGAGCGCAGAAGATGCAGCCTTTCCTCCAGCTCCCCCTGGCCTCGCCTGCTCCTCCCTCCTTCCTGTTGGGAGAAACTTTCATGCGGAGGGGCAACCCCTTCCCCCAAGGGCTACACCGCGCCATTGGGAGCACAGGAGAATCTGGGGACCTGAGTTCTCCAGCACTCAGTGTGTCAGAGCAAAGCGAAGGCTGCTGGAGAACTCGGGTCCCTGGACTCTCCCTTGCTCCCAACAGTGTGGTGTAGCCTTCGGAGGAGTGCCGATCCCCTCGCCAGGGTGGGGCAGCGCAGTGTGGCACACAACACTCACCTCTCCGGACTGTGTGGTCCCTCAGCCCAGGCAAAGTCAGAGGCTTAGTGCGATAGGAGGTGCCCCACTCTGCCCAAGAGCTCCTGGCTTTCCTGTTCCAAGTCTTTCTCCTCTGCTCTCGGAGAGTCTCTCAAAATCATGGAGCAGCAAGGGAGGAATAAAAACCGCACACACACACACACACACACTGGCGCTTAACTCTTCCTCCTCCAGGTGCAGCACGCTCAGGACAGTGGCTGGTTTGCAAAGTTGGAGGCCCGGGGAATGGGTGGTACGTGGCTCCCTGCCCACCCTGTTTTAGCAAACGAGGAGCTGATGCGGATCTGCTCTTTGCGCTTTGCTCTGACACATTGAGTGCTGGAGAACTTGGGTCCCCGGACTCTTCCATGCTCCCAACAGTCAGGGGAGGGGGTTGCCCCTCCACGCCAAAATTCCTCCTAATGTGAAGGAGGGAGGAGCGGGTGAGGCCGCGGGGAGCCGGAGGAGAGGCTACATCTTCCACGCTCGCCGGTCCTGGGGCAATCCTAGAGGGGTTGGGCTCAGCTCTCAGTGGGCGGCCAGGGGGCATTGTACACTGCGCTGCAGGCTCCGTGCCTCCCTCTGTGGCCATCTGGAGCAGCAGCGCTGGGTTGTGGTGGCTGCCAAAAAAGAAATGCTCTCCTGGCCGCCGGTGCTTTGCTCTCCCAGCCCTGCCGCTTGGGGTGAGAAGCCGCAGGGCATATCGGCGTATAACACGCAGCTAGGATTTCAGCCCCAAATTTTAGGGAAAAAAGTGTGTGTTATATGCCGATAAATACGGTAGTTTACATTTTTTATCTGCCACCAATTCAAAATAAAATATATGTAGCAGAATAAAATAAAAATAAAACAAGCGGTATTCTTCCTCTTAACCATACTTTCCCTTAATATATGTAAATAATCTGATTGGCTGAATGGGACTTTTTAACCAACATTCTTGAAAATGTTGAATGATGGCTTATACTGTATATTTAAAACAGTTGTTTCTTCAGTTTGCCAGTCCTTCCACGCCTCAGTTAGGATAGATGGGCATAGTTCAGATCTTTTTTCCATAATGTGAGGAGCAAAACAAGCATGTTCCTTGTCACCAGTATCTTATCTCAACATTAGATCTACTGACTTATTCTTTGAGGTTAAATGCTAATACTTTAGGGGCCAAACATAAAAGATTAAAAAGCTAAATGTGTATGCAAACAGTAAGATTCTTGTGACAAGAAATTCTATTGAGTCAGTGGTAGAAAATTTAAAAGTTCTGTAGACATTAGGAAAGCCCCCAAGGTTACAAATAAATTATCAAAAGTCTGAAGTTGTTTTAATACATGTATAAACATATGTATAACATATGTTAATATTACTAGAAACTTAACGTTTATCAATAGTTATAGCATTGAGGCATTTGAAAGTACCATTCAAATGGCTGAAACCTAGTTACCGTTGCTGGGAAGGGCCAAGCAGTGAAAATGAATATTTTTCCAAAATTCAGTTATTTTTTTTGTGTGCCTCCAGTTCCTAACTTTGGCAGAAAAGACCTAATACAAAGACCTTAGCTTTAATTTAACAACAGCTAGAATTAAGCATTCTATGTTATATACACATTCCTCTCAAGGAGACTGGAATATTCCCAATTTAATACTTTATTATGACACAGATTGATACAATTAGTCTCACTAACTAATAATGACACTTCCAGACAATTACATCTAGAGAATGTAAAAACACAGCAAATTCTACCCACATTTTTTTTTATTATCTTATAAACTCTGTTTTAGTGCAGAAGGTCCAGAAAGAATTCAGGATGCCTAATGTTGGAGTAACAAGGGGTCCGTTTCTCATGCTTCCTCTTGGTCTCAGTATGCTGTCATCCACTATATCCAGACAAAAAAAGACCAACTACATATTGGAAAACAAAAACGTACAAAGATTATAGGATTTTTACCAACATAAATGTTTAATAACAAGCCCTTCTGGCTCCCTAACAACATTTTCAATTAAGAACTTTGCTTGCAACAAAACATATTTGGGGGTAAAGAACTCAGCAGTTCACAAAATCTGAAAATGCAATAAAAGAGGCAGACCTTGGAACTTCTGCATAATATCTAAAATGAATGGGCAATCCCAGGAATCACACATGGGCAGGATTCTTCCTAGATATTTGGGAATTGGATTGCCTTGGGCTTCAATTTGCTGCATAGCTCCACTAAAATCCATCTCCTAAACTATGAAAGAAACTGTTTTCAAAGTGATTCATAGATAGTGTAACACACCAAGATAGTGTAAACTACCATACATACAAAAATCAGTTTCATCTTTTTGTTGGAAGGACTGTCAAGATAAGGCCCTATGCATATGTGCATGGTAGTTTTGTGAAAATGTGGGCTCTTTGGAGGGTGGGTGGGTACTATCTTTCAGATTTTAAGCAGTATTACTAAACAGCAAGGGCAGGAAACACCCCAACTGGTTTTGCCACGATGTAGCAATTACAGATAAGAACTCAAAAGATATGCCATCTATAGTCCACCTAGGTGCAAGCTGCTTACGTGGCTATTGCAAGAGATGGGCACAGTCTAAAATGGTTTCTCTATTAACAGCCAATTCAGAAAAGTTTAGCAAACTGCAGTAATGGGAAAGCTTCCTTCCCAACTTTGTTTTTTATGTCATATTACAAACTCAGGCAATTTTCAGATAAAATGGTCTTCTTTTGTTCTTTAGGTGAGCTATAATAAACTTTTTGAAATTATACTAGATGGTTATTGTGAGTGAGAATGATAAATATTATATCTAAATATTGCCTCTAATTTTTAAAGTAGACCAGTAGATACAATGTTTATCATTTTAACTTTTTAATAGGTTTAATTTAACATAATTTAGACAGCTCTTTTTTAAAAAATTAATTAATGCAACATATTCACTAAGATACTAATATTTACTTAGTGATAAAGCACAAACTATTTTGCTGAGTTCCTTTTGATACTCAAATGCATTGTCTTACTTTCTGTAATCTTTCACTGAAATATTTGCAGGTGGGAAGTGGAGAGAGAAAACATGGCAGAATATTTTTTTATCTGGTTCCTATCTGGTAACAGTCAAAGCTCTGGGCAAACCTTCCTAGGAAGCAGATCCTCTAGGAAGCAAATTCCATAAATAGGATTCTATAGTCAAGAAATATTCTTTCCATCTCTCCTATAATCATCTATCTGATCTCAAATTACAGTGGGGGCAAAGGATGAAGACCTAGAAGAAATGCTTTAATGCCAGAGGAGGAGGAGGAGGAGGAGGAGGAGGAGGAGGAGGAGGAGGTGATGGAGTGGAGATCTGAGCTGCCATTATCTGGAGGATCACTGATAGCAGCAAAAAGATACTGCTGCTTAGTGGTTGTCTGGATTTTTGCAGCTAAGAGATGATGATGATGATGATGATGATGATGATGATGATGAAGAAGAAGAAGAAGAAGAAGAAGAAGAAGAAGAAGAAGAAGAAGAAGAAGAAGAAGAAGAAGAAGAAGAAGAATCTGATTTTATACTACTCTTTCTCCTTAAATCAAAGTGGGAGATGATTTGACCCTTAAAGATCCTAGTAGTAGATCCTAGTAGATCCTAGTAGAATCAGTGAAGCACTTCAAGTGCAGCACTTCAAGCAGTAATGAGATATGCTCCAAAAGCCTGATCATGAGGGACAGCCTAGCAATTGAATTTTGAGTGAATTGCAGATTTCAAGTGAGACCTCCTTCAGTTTTCTCAAACGTTATTAACTAAATGGGCAAGAGAGCCCCACAATCATAGCTAAGGGATACCAGGCATGGGGCTTGTTGGTATAATGCAGTGGCTGATAGTGTTGCAGACTTTTCACATATCAGAAATCTCAGTCCAATGAATGCACCATTTCAGAGTAAACGTATCACAAAATAAGCTGTTTTTGTCTTACATCCTTGCACTGCCCAACCCTCTGCACCATCTGCTGACAACTGAGTTGGGCCAAATAAATCCTCTTTGCCCTTTGGCAAGGAATCCATATCCACTCATTTGTTTGTGGCCCTTTTCATCTCTTTATGAGAACACTTATGGCCTGTCCAAGCTGACCCCATGTAAAGATGATGATGGAATAATGTCTGAATCACCATGTTGGCAACGATTCCCCTTTCTGGAATCAGCAGTGTGTAAGGGATTTGTCATCCATTTTTCCAAACCAGCTACCTACATTGTATAGCTCACTTGTATCACATATAGTGCACTCCTTTTTATGCCTGTTTACAACTGCATTGAATTCAGTAGGACTTAACTGATTGGACTGAAGACTTACTGCTCAAAAAACGTTCATCTAAATTCACCAAGTGAAGAAATAGTAAATGGAATCTGTCATCAGTGTATATATTTAATGTAAAGAAACTACCAATCCATTGTTGTCATTTAAGAAGCAGGCACATTCTTGCAACCCTGTTTGCTGGAAATTTTTAATATTGTGCCGACATTTTTTCAACCTAAATGTCAGGCACTTTCAGAGGTTAACCTCTTCCTAGGGTCAATGCTTTTGACTGTGTAGACAACAATCAATATGGCTGCCCCTTAAAGCATGGGTAAACTGGTCTAGCTCACATGCCAATTAAATAATGTGATGATCAGCAAGCATGGAATATGAAATAAGTAACTGGTTCAAAATCAGGAAAGAATGTGTCAGGATGATATACTGCTGCCTTATTTATTTAACAGAAGCAGGATGACTAGTGAGAAATGCTGGACTAGAAGAAATATAAATAGAAACTGGAACATCAACAATATCAGATATACTGAGGATCTCCCTCTGAGGGATGGAAGCAAAGGTGAGTGAGAAGAGTGCAAAAGCTGGTCAACTCCTCAATATTAAAGGGAAAAAAAGACTATGTCAACAGGCAATCCCAGCCCAGTGCACATGGGTGGAAAAGAAGTTGAAGTGGTAACAAATTTTACCTTGCTATTGTCAGGATCTATGCAAGTCATTATTGTAATTGAGAAATGTTAGCTAGTAATGTAGAACAAATGTATAACCATGCTTCTTTCACACTTGTTTTTATATTCCCATATATTACATATCTGACAGCTATGCTCAAAAATTCACAGGAATGATGACTGTAGCCATGAAATAAAAAGATGTCCACTACTTGGGAGAGCAGCCATGACACATCTAAACGAAATATGTAATGACATTATCTTGACAACAAAGGTATGTCTTATTAAAGTTATGTTTTTACCAGTGTAACATACGGTATGGTTTTCAAAAACTAGTTGGCATTGCAATGCTTATTTTTAATTTTTTAAAAAAACCCTATAAATTACTATGTTCAAATCAGTGGAGAATGTACCTTATCATTTGAGATATATGCTAACAAACTTTTTTTTGTTACAGGGCTTCTCCTGTATAAACTGAGTTCATGTAAAAATAAAATGGAAACTTCTGCTCAGTGGACTAGTTATGCTTTCTGAACACAGAGGCTATCAAGATATATGATAACAAACACACCTGATGCTGTGAAGAAATGATCACTGTTCTGATATATTTACTTAAAAATATGGAAGTGTGCTGGATGTCTTCACATCTTCCCCCTCTCTTTCTTTCCTTCTTATTCCTCCCATCCTACCCCCGCACCACTCCCACCCCATCCATTGACTTTCTCTTGCTGAGACCTGAAAGCACCATCTTGAATTTCATTGCTGGCAGCCTAAGAAAAATTCAAAAAGAGAAGAAGAACTTAGGAGCATTTCCAAGCATTTGGTCAAGAGACCCCTTCTTTTTCTCTATAATCCCCTCTTACTCCATTGGCCATCCATTATGATGTCATGGCATTCCTTATTGCTTTTGTTGCTGTTGTAAATGCAAAATAATAATAATGATAAGAGGTTGGAATGCTGCTCCTGTGGTTTTGCTTTTTCCAAAAACTGTTTCATCATACCAAAAAAGCTTGCTGTTAGGTCATTCAATCACTCTGTCCTTTTTATCTTGTTCTCAATGAAGCCCAAAGCTGTCCGCAGCAGGTGGAACCCTGTCCTGAAAGGAGGGAAAACCCCAGCCCAGTGTGTTAACTTGCTTTATCCCTTTGCCTTAGATAAACAGCTGAGAAAGCTGCAAAGCAGAGGGTTTCTTTAAAAGATTGTTGGCAGCCCAGGCCTTAGACAAAGGATTCAGGAACTGGAAATGAGGAGAAGAATGTTTTCCAGGGATTTTGGCGGGGGGTCCACCAAACCCCCTCCTCAACTCTTCAATTACCCTCACTGGTCCACAGAATGTGGATTATTCTCAGTGGTGAATATATGTGGGCAGGATGTCACAGGAATGGACAAACATTAATCACTGAGCCTTCTAGCATAACTTGCTCCAGGGTACCCCATTGTGGATATCACCTCCCTTTTCCCATACTTCGAGAGTACTCTGCACTGGCTGACTAATAAAGAGTGAACACAATTGAGATACAAAAGAGCACTAGCTTTTTTAACACACAAAGTTACTTAATGCTGGCTGAGTCATACACCACTGGTTCATCTAGTCCTGTACTAGGTACTCTGGCTGGCTTTTCCCAGGTTATTCCAGGCAGAGATCTTGCCTCATTGTGTTATCTGATATCCTTTTAAGCTGGTGATTCCAGGATGGAAGCCGGGAACTTGTACAACAAAGCCTGTAATTCATTATGATGTCATAGTTTCTCCAAATCCAAACAAAATGAAATGGATTTGAAATGAAATGGAAATTATCCATGGTGTTAACTTATCACTAGTTATAGTAATTAAAATCCACTTCTAATGCTCCTTTTGCGGGGGTGGGGGGGGTTAACATGTTTAGTTTAGATGTACAGGAGAAAGTCCTGAGCTACAACTGGAATAAAATAGGCAGCCTACCTCTCCACTTGCCTAGTCATTATGGAATAATAAACGGAGGCTGAGAAAAGGGACAGGAATTAAGCTTATCAGGCCTCTAGTGAATCTTGAGATGCAGATTGTGCTCCCAAGATTTCCTTACGTGCTAAGGTGACCAAAAACCAGAACTTGAGAAGCAGCTGTGCAGATAGGAAAAGAACTGATTTTCTGTAGCTCCTGTTTTGTAAAATTAAGCATAAAAGACATTGAAAGGGAACACGATCTTGAAAAAATAAGCCACATTAAATTTCAGCTCCTCTTTTTCACCATCCTTATTGTTACTTCTAGATTTTGTCTTCCCTGATTTATAGAAGTACAATTACCATCTGCTGTATAGGTACTATAATTCTTTACTAATTGCTTTGAGAGATGGTTTGGGGAATTTAATACTCAAAGGAATGTGGGAAGGAGTTAAGGCATCATCTAATGTGCTGAAGATTCCATACATCTCAGTTCTGTGGAAGAAATTATGGTTACTGCCTCTAGGCTGCAATGAATGATGATCAACATGCAGCAGTCTTCGTGCACTGAGGAGGAGCAAAAAGCATTGTTGATACAGGAAGCAGTTTTAGAGCCTTAGCTCAACGGGAAAGAGACATCTTCCATGAAGAAGTTTATAAACAGTTCACAAGGCATATTTAAAGTGAACATGGGCATGTCCACTTAAGATCCAGTAATGACCTATAAGTCATTAGAAGCAAAACTTTCATTAGTCTCACCTCACCTGAAAAACAAAAGCCAGGAGTTTTTAAATATCGTAGGCAGTTCCAATCAGTGCTTGTCAAGGGTTTGCTCACACAAGTATGTACATGACTTTATTTCTTGACTTCAGTGAAAGATTAACTTCATCCAAGGTGGCTAAGAAACTGGCCATCTTTTCTCTGCTAGTGGATCACCAAGGGCCCATTTAAACCTGCAAGTGTCACCAGCTTATTCAGCCATCAAGTAAAGGACAAGAAGATACAACCTGGCTCAAATTATTCGTATGGAGCAATCAAATAATGTACATGCAAACTAAGCCAAAATAAATGATCACGCACGAAAATCACTCACTTGCCCACACAGAAATTATTTCCATGGAAGAATTCAGTAAGAATGTTTTTTCCTTCTCTGGTGATCATTTATACCAGCTACTGTCAGCACAGTTCTTTCCTTGACATGCTGATTTTTTTTCTTTACAATCTTTTACATAGCAGCTAGAACCTTATGCACCTGGATCTATTTATAAAGGTTATATATGCTTTTTAAAACAACTTCAATAAGTGCGTCTAAGCTGCATCCAAAAAAGTATAGAATAATACCCATAGATTAGCAATGATAATGTGCAGTATTCAGTCTCATGCATGCTTTCTCAGAGGTTAGTGCCCACTGAGTTCCAGACCTTATTCTCAATTGAGTCTAGATACATCTGGTATTCCAATACTCCCAAGTGTCAGTGTTCCTTCCACCTTGTCTCTGTGTGCTCAACTCAAAGTCTTGAGCTATAAATGGCTAATTACTTTTGCTTGTAGCTGATGAAGGTAGAAAGAAGATTGGCACACCATTAAAATCTTTCCAAGAGAAGTGTTTATAGCTGCCTTCTGTAATTTCCCATAAGAAATCTGGTTATACTGGTTGATTTCAATAGGAGAATTCTTTGCCTAGAGGCACAAGATGAGTAATATGCCATGTATTTCTTACTCCTCTGCTAATATGATAATAGGCACATTCAAAAAAGGCAATGAGCTGTTTACAATGACTGCTTCATTCCTTTCACCTAAAAAGTCTCAGGACTAGAGAGGTGAAAGATTGGAAGCAAGCAAGTCTGAATCAGAAGATCCCATTTCCCTTTTAAATTATTGCTACCCTCCTGGCTCTCTTCCCCCAGCAAAAAAAAAAAAAAGAATTAAAAAGATGTCTGTGAGGGTGATGCTGCACCCACAATTAAGGTTGCTGCTGTTACAGATTCTCCAAAAACTCTGAACTTCCAATGAAAGGAGAGGCCAAACCAGGCCAAAAAAAAAAAAAAGGGGGGGGGACTTAAGTTGGACACAGCAGAAATAGCTTCTTAATGATAGTTGCATTGATGTCTGCCCTCCAACAAATAAAACTTTCTTTGAAGGGGAATGGCACGAGGAGACACTTATTGGAGAATAATCACCCTGAATTCAGAGGCAACAGACAGATCACTGGTGGAAGTAAAACTTTCCAAGAGTGGCTGATAGAAGTGAAATTTTGGAAGAGAAAGGCATTCTTTTCAAGAACAGAAGTTGGAGAGGACAGAAAAAAACAACTCACATGGAAAAATCTTACTAAAAGTTATTTTATATTTGATTTGCAATGATTTGGGAGATTGGCCTTTTTTACACAAGTATAAAATCGTCTCTATATCAATTGGTCTATAGTAAAGCCAAAGCCTGTACAGGTTTATTTTAAATGAAGTCTTGCTGAATTCAATGGAATTTGTTTTCCAGTGACTTTAGGACTGCACAAAGTTTTTAACTGGAGGAATATAGTGTGGCAGTTTAAAAGAAACAATGAAGATGGTGAATTTACTCTGAACATGATGGATGTAAGCAGAAATATATTTAGAGAGAGGTTCTGTCCCAGGTGGATAAATAAGAATGGATTTTGCCTCTAGAGAAATGCTGATGCTTTCAGATTCAGTCTATTTCCAAGTTGGAATAGTACAAAATTTAAAAAGAAATTACATGTAACCCATTTCACCTTTCTAGGGAACTGTTACATTTTTACAAAACGAAGCTTCTCCTTTCAGAATAAGTAAACATCAGATCAGAAAACCTCCCTAGCAGGTTGCTACCGCTGCCTGTAACATCCTTCTAAGAGTCCCAACTTTTGCAAAAGAAGAAGCAGGAAACATTTTGTCCAAGTTTTGTTTTGGAACGTTTGAAAAGGGTGATGATACAAAGGAAGACACTTCAGGGAACAAATCTGGGGGAAGGTTCTTGTCGAGAGGCCACGGTGCGAGTTGAAAGTTGAACATGCGAGTGGCAGTATCAGAGGAGGTGGAAAGCCCAAGGAACCGGGTCGGCGGGTCCTGTTCCTTCCCCCGCTGAAGCCCCAGAGCAGCCCCGCGCAGCCTGGTCCGCTCGCTCGCTCCTTTCCCCGGTGCCCTCGGGCCCCGGCCCGGTCATCAGCGGAGGAGGTTGGTCCGCTCCTTGCCCGCTGCCCACCGACCGGGATGGGCCCAAGCCGCTTCTCGAGGCCCTTCCTCTCCAGTTGGGAGAGAAGGAAGGGGAAGCGGGGCGACCGCGTCCCCTAGGCGCTGTGGGGCGAGGGCGCAGGTCGCGGGCGAGAACGCTTCCTTCCGTCCTCGCTAGACCCGGAGGGTTGCAGCAGAGAAGAACGGGCGGGGGTCGCTCGCCTTTCGCAGGCGCAAGAGGTTAGATGGGGTCGGAGGGGCCATCCGTCGCTTCGTTTCGATCTCCATCTGGGACAAAACGGAGAAGTGCAGATATGGTCGCCGCAAAGGGCTTATCAAGCCGAATCCATTCATATGCGCTTCGGAAGCTAGGAAAATCGATTAAATTAAACGCGATTGCCTTATTGCTCGCGCGTCTATGCTATACTTGCGAGAAGCTGGCAGTGTGTAAATAATGTCCAGAAAATATTACTTCTATCTACAGTACGACTGTGCAGATGCATTTAGTTCGTATATACATACAGGAACAAGCCTATAAGTAGATATATACACGTGCTTATGTGTGAGTGTACATGCGTGGATATGCGCGCGCGCACACACACACATACACACGTACTTCACTTATTTGCATAGCTTCATTTTTACCTTTTTTTCATTCAGTCTTGCAAGAAGCATATCTATTCAATGCCCTTGCCAAAAAGAAAAAAAATCTATTCAAAGGGCATTTAGTTTCTTTCTTTCTTGGCCGGTAACCCTATTCATCAATTGTTCAGTCTTGTAGATTGCATTCTAATGCTAATCTAGCGTGTTAAATATCTTTTTGTTCCCCTTTCACCATTTTGTCATTCAGTTTATCCAGTTTTGGTCACCCATTTTATTTATTTATGCGCCTGTTCCCATCCAGGGGCTCATGTATTTTTTATTATGTTGTTTCTCTGTCATGCAGTGTCAACTTAGTCTATTCACAGAGGCTACTTGAAGGGCCAGGGGGACAAAGCGTGTACACAATTGCACCGCTATTCAGTCTGGCCAGCTGGATCAGCTAAAAAAAGGGAGAAGAAGAAAAGAAAGAAAGAAAGAAAGAAAGAAAGAAAGAAAGAAAGAAAGGAAGGAAGGAAGGAAGGAAGGAAGGAAGGAAGGAAGAAAGAAAGAAAGAAGAAAGGAAGAGAAAAGAAGCCGTGTGAAAAGAACGGCCTTACAATGGCCACAGAAGAAATGCACAATGCTAACAGTTTTCCAAATACTACTGATTGGTTTCCTCACAAAGAGGAGAAAGCCGCCGCTTTCTCTTAGCTCCACTTCAACAAACAACAGCCTCACAAAACCCCAACCCCAGGTTTTGTTCTTGCACAAAAAAACCCTCGACAGTCTAAACGCTCCCACTGCAGGACAAAAAAAGGAGAGGGCGCGAAGGAGCGCTTTTCACCAGTTCCCTCTCTCCCTCATTTCCCTTTTCCCCTGTGAGAGATTCGGGGCGGGGGGGGGGGGGGAGAGGGAGAGACAAGGAAAAGGAGAAGGAGCTCGAGAGGGGAGGGAAAAAAGGGAAATTGTCAACGAATTAATATCAGGCTTTGAAAAGGGAAGAAGTGACCTTTGAGGTGCGTTGGGTTGGAGGGGGAAGGGAAGGTGCAGTGTATGTGTGTGTGAGAGAGAGAGAGAAATTATTGAAGTTTCCCAAAGCGCTCGCTCGCTGGACCTCGGGGAGTTTTGGCAACGGGGGGCACGGAGTCTTCTACGCTAATTCAGGGCAAATGTTGGAAAAGACACGCCACCCCGGGTCCACATGGAGCCCACCATGCCCATTTTAAAGGCTGTGCGATGTTTCCAAGCCACTTGGAGCCACTCTATTCTCTCAAGAAAGCGAGCCTTCCGGAATCTCCGGCACTGCGGCGCTCTCCTGCGGAATGTTGCGCTCTGCGGCGTTCCCTTGTGGAATCTTCGCCTCCTCAGTGTTCATTTCAGGGAACTTCAACCTTCTTCGAAACTGGCCTTCGCGGGAGAAATCTCAGCGGCATCCCCGACGGGTGAAAAGGGAGAGAAAGAAGCTATTAGGAAGCAACTTGTCCTTTTGATATCGAGACTTAATTCCAAACCAAACGACAGCTAGTGTGTTTTGCTCTACGAGGAGCACGTTGTTGGACGTGGATTTTAGGGTCCCCTCACGTTCTGCCTCGGAGTACGTGGTTGGACGGTTTTGTTCAAGAAAAAGGCCACTGTGCCCCAGTTCTGAGGAAATATTTTTCTTTTTTTGAAATAAAAGAAAGGGAAACCTTTCTTGGGGGCTTTTACTAGAGGAAATTATGACCATGTAAGCAATTTATTTTGGGCAATCAACTCAAGGATTCGGACGCTTTCCCGAATGGAATGCAAAGGAAAAGCCACAGCCGGAAGTCAGATACTAAACCGATTCACTTTGCAGCCCTACATTTAACTAAACGGAAATAAGTTACACTGTACTTGGTTGGACTTAGTTTCTAGTAAACATGCACCGGACCTCACTGTTAACTGAAAGTAAACTTTACTAATAACATTTTCATGGAACTACCATGCAGCTCTTGCTCGACAGAAAATGAAAGGTTTCCATTCTGCTGTAATCCGCTACGGGGTAAAGCTTTCCTGCTAGAGAAACTTTACCATCACTGCACACCCAAGATCACAAAGCGAGCCCTAATGTATGCAGTGGATTTATTTTCTAACCCTGCAGACTCCTAGGGCAAGATGATTAATCTGAATCCGTTTCTGTCCTCTGCCTAGGTTTGATTTTCCAGCCACGAAGGGGGATTAGAAACGCCACTTTAGCAGGCACTGGAGAAGTGTTGGCGGGGTGGGCAGAAAAGGCGCTCGTTCACCACTCGGAGAATTGATGCCATCGTGGGAGTGGAGCAGGGTCCAAAGCAACAGGTTGCTTGGGTTAGTGCGCTGGAGGTGTGGAGAGCAAGGTCAAGAAGCCTGTGAAAATGGGATTTCTAGAGATCAGCAGGAAGTTCCCTGTAGAGAAATGATGGGCTGCCACAAAGAGGGTGGAGGTGGAGAGCCTGAAAGGATTTAATTAACCGTGTCAGGGCTAATTACCCCTGGACACTCCGAATTAGTTTTGCATAATCGCTCCAAACCATATGAATTCACTTAGAACCTGCAAAAAATGTGAGAGGGACAACAGAAGGAGGATCATTTTAATTAGCTGAGCTAGGCCACAAGAAGCATTCCTCCAAATTTATTCCCCCTCCCCCCCCCCCCCCCCCATTAGGGTGCATGTAGGGGAGAGAAAGTCTGTTGCACGCCCAGGGAAGAAGATGCTGGGAAGCAGAAATCCCTTCCGACAGGCGCTGACGGGAAGGCCAGAGAGGCTGCCTGAATCAGCGTCTGCCCAGAGGATGGGGCTTTTCCTGCTTGAGGCCTGGGTGCCCTGCTGCCAGCTCTGGGGATCCCCGTTAATTTTCCTGAAACAAGCCTTGTGAACCAAGGGCTCTGCCACCCTGTTTCCCACACGAATGAAGACCACAGTTCATCTGGAAAACCAGTGCCTTGGAACTTCAGGAAGCTCCCTACCCAAGTCGGTCGCTGCCTGCCAGGAAACTTCCCATGACTCGGACTGACTTCCCAGCAAGTGGGCAGAGGAGAGCAGCCTGAAGTGCCAGAGGTCTTCCAGGGCCAGAGGTCAGCCTGCCAAAGAAACCAATGGCAGAATCCTAGACATGTTTCATTCGAAGTCACTCCTGTTCTGGTCTCAAGGACCCCCACATCGGTCCTTCTGGGCTCCACTACAGTCAGATTATTTTCCTTTATTTTTTAACGTTTTGGGGCCTAACCTTGAAGAAGCTGCAGAAGAGGGGGGCCCTTAAATCCAAAAGACGACCCCTGGATAATAAGGTCTTTGGGAAAATAAGAAATACCCAAAGATACTTGAATAAATCATTTGGGTTAGTGAAGCTCTTTCATAGTGAGGAGTAGAGAGCAGTCAAACAAGTTTCCACTCTGAAGAGATTCCGTGGAAACCAGCTCCAAGTCTGCTCTGTATCCAGTGAGCTCATGAATGCTATGTCTTTTTATCTCCTTTTCTCCTTTCCAAATGATAACAGAAGTATTGGATTTTTAAAAAATCTTCTTTCCTATCCACGATTTCAAATGTGATAAATTGAGCTTTAGTTTTGCACAACAATGGTCTAATTTAGATTTCCTAGTCAATCTATTCAAAAGTGAAACAAAGCCTGCCTTTGGAGTATACCTTACATTTCCCCTGGCCTAGGCAGGTAAGGGCAATTGAGATTAACATCTTCTAAGTAACTCAACAAGAAATAGAGGATTTTCTCTTTTCCCTGCTTCAGGCTTTTATTTAAACTCTTTGTTCCAAAATGAACAGAGTGGTAAGTCAGAGTCTAATTGTACAGATATAGCTTAGACGTCTAATTTTAAATTAGAGCACACCAGCAAACTCATTTATACACGTCAAATGTTAAAACCAATACTTAAAAAACTTTTTTCCAAAAACTTTATATTACAGAAAGAGAAAGAAAGAAAGAAAGAAAGAAAGAAAGAAAGAAAGAAAGAAAGAAAGAAAGAAAGAAAGAAAAAGAATCCCTAAGTACTGGTTAAGCAAGTTGATTCACAGACATTAATCCAAATATACACATTACAAAAGTAAAAGAAAATTGTGATGGAGGAGATTGTTTAAGATGAGCTTGATTCCCCCTCCAAAATCATTATTTGCAACTGAATATTTATGCTTTTATAAAAAAATAAAGATTTCTCCCACCCACCCAAGCCGAGTGACTGTAAATCACATGAGAACACTGGAGGATTTTTTAGGAGATGGAGTTAGGAAGAAAAAGGGATAAGTGTCTTCTCTTGAACACGCGGGACTGAGATACACTGACATCATAATAAATATATTATTTTCCCTCAAATAGGAAGTTCGATTAAAAAAAACAAAACCTTGAACTCAAATGGCAACCAGGCAAAGTGACTCGCAGTTTGACTGACTCGCAGTTGTCTGAATCTGCCTTCAGACCTGAGGGTGAGTCTTATGGGTTTTAATCCCCCTCTTTCCATTCGTCTGATTGGAAGCAAGTCCCTTTGAAGGCGGCCAGACTTAGTACTGAGCCAACGAGGGCGCAGGATCACAGCCAAAACCCAAACCCAGAGTTTTCAAATAATATAGCCTTTAGACCTAAAGTTCTCACGGACAGGTACACATTTTACAGACTTCAGGCGACATGTGTGGATAGCAGGAGGAAGAGCAAGCAGACGGTTTCTTTTCTCTGGAGGATTAAGCGCCTCCTAACTACTTCTCTGACTGCACTGCATAAAGAGAACCCTGCTTTTTGTAAGGGAGTGCCAACTCTTCTGTTTTCCCCAGTAGCATCCAGACGAACATCGATTTAAAATAAAACCTCGTGCTTATTTCGGGGCTGGGGTGGGGCGACTTGCTTAGCATTTGCTCAGGACTGTGGATCGGTATAGGATTTGGGCTTTGGGGACGAGGGAGAGGAGGGAGAGGAGGGAGAGCGGGCAGGCGGAAAGGAAAGGAAAGGAAAGGAAAGGAAAGGAAAGGAAAGGAAAGGAAAGGAAAGGAAAGGAAAGGAAAGGTACTCCCAGGGACGTCAGGTGGGGCTTGCAGTGGCAGGCGGGGTCTTCCCGGAGACCAAGCCTCGGGAAGCGGCGACTCCTCCGCCTCTCCAGTCACGCCGGGAAGCGAGCCGGGCGGGCACCGGCGTTGGCGGGAGGCGTGGGTTCTTGGCTCCAGAGCTCCAGAGAGGGCGAGCCGAGAGCCAGGCTAAGGGGTTCCCGCGGGAACCCAGGCGGCCCGTCCGACGGAGCGAGGCCGATCGCCGGCGCTCTTGCTGCGGCTACAGTCCGAGCCCCGCGAAGACGCCCGGCTCTTCTCGGCACCGGGCTCCCAAGCAGGGCGCTGGTTGTCATAGGGCCGCGGCGTAGGCCGCCGCCGGGTAGGGGTCCAGCTGCGGTTTGCCCATGCCCGGCAGCAGGATGTAGGCCAGCGGCGGCTGGAGGCCCGGGCTGGGCCAGGCGCTGCAGTTGCAGGGGATCATGTAGCCGGGGTTGCCGGGGGAAGGGTGCGAGTGACTGTGGCCACCGCTGGCGGCGGCGGCGGCGGCGGCTGCCGCGGCGGCATGGAAGGCGCCGCCAGCCGTCGGGTAAGCCAGCGAGGAGGCGGCGTAGGGCAGTCCGGCGCCCGAGCCGCCGCCGCCGCCACCTCCGCCGGCCCCCGAGCCCGCCGTGGCGGAGGACGAGATCTCCGCTGCCATCTTGGAGCCCAGGTCGAGCAGCGAGTAAGGGCTGCCCGCCGCGGCGGCCGCAGCGGCCGCGGCAGCGGCGGCGGCGGAGGGAGGGAAGAAGACGCGGGCTGCTGCTGCTGCTGCGGCGGCGGCGGCTTTCTCCGGGTTGGCCAGGAGGGCTTCGTGGCCGTGGAGGGCGCCGGCCTTGAGCGCCGGGTGGTGCGGCCCCAGGGGGTGGGCGTGGGGGTCGGCGGCGTCGGGCAGGCCATAGGACACCACCGGGAAGGCGAACTTATCCTTCTTGAGGAGCGTCTTGGGCTTCCGCCGCGGGCGGTACTTGTAGTCCGGGTGCTCCTTCATGTGCATGGCCCGCAGGCGCTTGGCCTCGTCGATGAAGGGCCGCTTCTCGGCCTCGCTCAGCAGCTTCCACTCGGCGCCCAGCCGCTTGGAGATCTCCGAGTTGTGCATCTTGGGGTTCTCCTGGGCCATCTTGCGCCGCTGCGCCCGCGACCACACCATGAAGGCGTTCATGGGCCGCTTGACGTGGTCCGCCGGCTTGGCCATGCCCGCGGCGGCAGCGGCGGCGGCGGCGGCGGCGCCCAGCCCGTCGCTGCGAGCCACCCGCAGGAAATCAATGGTGGCTGCGCCCGGATCCGGGGCTGCGTCCCCCACCCTCCTCACGGGGGGTCCGGCCGGCTGCGCGTCGTCCTTGCCTCCGCTCCTCTGCCTCCGCGCTCTCCGCCCCGCGTCGCTGAAGGAAAGGCGAAGGCGGGGGAAGGTCCCTTCAGAACTCAAGTCCGCCCGGCGCCTGCTCCTGGCGCGGAAGGGGCATCTGACAGCCGCCCGGGCGAGAGCGACGCCACCGAAAAGAGTTGCGAGAAGCGAGAAAGCCGACTCCGGCCGGGCGAAGGCACCAGGCGACGCTGCGGAGGGAGCGCGCGGAAGATGCAGCGCAAGCCACGGCAGAGTCGATCCGGGTTTTCCAGGGACGCCCACGGAGCTGTCCCGTCCCAGGACAGCGGCTCTCTTCCGCCGGGCCGTCTGGCACCTGTCCGGCTCGCTCCGCGCAGATTGTGCAGCTATACGGCGAGGGCGAGGCACCCTTCCCCGCCTGCCATCGCCGTTTCCCTGGAAGTGGCCGAGGAAGCCGGGCGCGCCTCCCCTCCGACTGCTCCCCACTTTCCTTCCGGATTCCCCGCGTGATTCTCCCAGTCGCCGGCCGCTTGCCGTTGGCGAGGAAAGCGATCGTCTTCCCCGGAAGACGAATCGCCGCTCGGCTTCGCCAGGGCCGGAATTCGGCGGCGGCGGCGGCGGCTCTTCTCTCGGCCGCCCTGCCTCAGCCTTCGCCACAAACTTGCCGCAACTTTCTCGCGGATCCTCCGGCGCGCCGCCGCCGCCCCGCCTCCTCCCTTCGAGCGCGGTGCTGCTGGGGCCGAAGGTGGCGGAGGGGCGGGAGGCGAGAAGTAGAACTCAAAGTCGCTGGAACCGAGCACGGGAGGGGCAGGCGCGGAACCCCGCGGTCATACGCATTTCAGCTCGATCTGGGTGGCTGTTTCCCAGCTGCCCCCGCCGGCTGTCTCCGAGAAGCAGGCGCTGCGCGCTCTCTGTTTGCAAAGGCATTAAGCTTGCCTATTTGATGCACGGCCAGTGTGTGTATCTGAGGGCAGGAGGCGGCGGCGCCTGGGTGACAGCCTAGTGAGGGGGCGGTGCCGCCGGACCCCTTGGCTCCTCCCCCCTAGTCCTGTGTCCATTGATTAAAGTGAGCGCATTTCCGCCTCCCATTCAGCAAGGCTCAGGGGAGAAGGGCGGGGATTGAGTCAACGCATGCGCAGTTCGGGTGGTTCCCCTGCTAAGATCCCGCTCTCAGCCTCCAGGTTTCCCTGTTTCAGCATTTCACCCGAGGGGCTGCGGGCGAGGAGGCGAGAGTGAAACCGGGGAAAGTTCTTCGTCTCTCCTGTCCAGGCGCGGGAAGCGGCTGCCGGGCCGCGCTATACAGAGAAAAAGAAAAAAAAGTTTGGACGACGCTTGCCTCGGTTCTCACTTTCTACTTCGTCTCTTCTCCGGCCAGACTGCCGCGTTTCAAGCAGGCAGCGCGGGGTCACCGCGTCCCCAGGAAGGCGCAGGGCTGATGCCGCTCCCGTCAAGACCCGTTTGACGGTGTCCCGCTGGGATTCGCCGGGACCGGCCTTCAGGCCGGGGGGCGGGTGGGATTTCTCCCCCTCGGCGCCTCGGCGCAAAGGCATAAGCCAGGCCAGAGCGATCTGGGGGGAGGTCCTGGGCGAGGCACCCGAGACCCCGTCCGCTGGCGGTTAGACGCCGGACGCTAAAGGGACGGGGGAGGGAAAGAAACGCCGACTAAGCGAATAGCGAAGGGCCCGCCCGCTCCAAATCTTTCCCAAACTGATGGCGACTCCGGCCCGCCTCTCCTCCGCCGATCGCGCTCGCCCCGTTGCTGAGCTCCGTCCTGCCCCGGTATCTCTCGTCTGCCAGCCGGGGAACCCCGCCGCGGCCGGTCGCTCGGCTGTGACTTACCTTGGCGGGGCGAGGAAGAACCAGTGAACGACGGGAGATTTCGGGGCGGCCAGACCCGGGACCTTTCCTTTCGCCGCGGATGAAGGCGAGGCGAGGGGGAGGGGAGGGGATCAAAGCCAGTCGCCCTCGGAGGCTCCCCCGGGAGGAGGGCGGGCGAGGGTCAGCGATCCCAAACGCTCAGCGGAGGCGCGTTTCTCCTCCGCTCCCGGCCCCGCGTAACAACTTTCCCGGGAGCAGACATCCAGGGGCTTCCTTTCAGTGCCTTTTTCGACTTATCCACAACCTCGGCACCTCGGGTGAAAGCCCAAAACTTCAACTTCGAACAGTTTGAAACGCTCTCTGCCAAAGAGGGTCTCCTAAACATAGTCCAGTCCCTGTTAAAACAAGACAAACCGGTGTAGGATCCAGGCTAGTACCAAACGGCGCTCCGTGCACGGGTTTGCACCTTGCACTACCCCGGAGTTTGTTTAACCTTGGTTTAAAGACTAAACCATAGGTGGCTGGGTTCGCACAGTGCACCACGCCCTACAGTTAAGAAGCCACAACGGCTGGGCTCATACAACAGGCTAAGCTAAAACATAAGCCGCACTAAGGATTAATACGACGTCTGAGCCCATCAATGTGAGGTTTATTTTTTAGTAGACATGTCTAGAACCACATTCTTGGGCACTTTCACTCCGATGACCATGGAATCTAGTCTTAATTGGGGTTTCTGCCACATCAGTTTGCCTAACCCGTGAGAGTCGTGCTTGGTCTTTTCACGAACTTTGTGAGGTCGCCGGAGGGGGTCCTGTCCATTACCTGTCCACAGGGTGCTGAAGTCAGGGAAGAGGAAGCGTCCGACTTGGAACCGCTTTCAGCCTTTTGGAAACGAGACTAATTAGAGACTTTTTCAGAAGGGTTTTATCAGGGAGGTCCGCTGGGTATGGTCAAAAAAGTCAAGATGGCGGCTGCGACAGTGCAATCGAAGTTCTGCCTGTACGTGCGAGACAGCTTCGATCGCACCGTCGCAGCCACCATCTTGACCTTCTTGACCATTCCCTGCGCCCCTCCCCCTACAGTGACGCCTGATCCCGAAAGCCTGTCTTGTCGGTGCTGTGGATCGCCGGTGCGAAAGCCTCTGGACTTGGCCCGGGGCACCAGCTCAAATGCCCTCTTTTCTCCGCCGGAGAAGACCCCCACCGACACCGTTCCGTTTGCTTTCTGTCTCTTGGGGGGATCGGGGGGAGCTCGGCACCTTCCGACTCCTCCGCGGCGGGCGGAGAAGGCCTCAGCCCGTACTTTTCTGGGACTTCCCCAGATTCGAGGGTTCGGGTCCACAGCTCGGGCACGGCAAGAGGAGAAGCGCGTCATTCGCTGTCCCGCTCTTTGGCCCTCCTTTCCAGAAACTTTTAAGAGTAGCCCCCGATCCAGGAAGAAGAGGAACCCCTGGAGATGCCAAGGGTAGTCGAACAAGCCATGGGACGATCCAGGGTTGGGGGTCAACTCTATGGGAGTCCAAATCGCGCGCCCCGCCCCCCTTTTCCTCTGACACCCCCACGCTGCCAGACGGCTCTTGTCGACTTTTTTCAAGAGAAGCTCCCACGGAGGTCGTAGCTCCTTTGAACTGCGTGGATCTGGCCCTTGAGAGGCAGACCTGAGATTCAAGCTGGACTCAGATTACGGTTTTCTCGGGCGGGATCATCAAATAGCCTATTAACTGGGAAGGGGGACGGTCAGCCCCAGAGCATTTAGACTGGTTTCTAGAGAGGTTCTAAGGGGGGCCGTAAGCTGTTGGGAAGAACTGATTCCCAGGTTCCCCACAGCCAAGCCCAGCGGGGTGTACCGCTCAGGAGATGCACCGGGTCAGCGCTGAAGCCTCAGAGCCTTCCCGGCCCTCTCCTCGGAACGAACCTTCACTTCCTGCTTTCAAAGCGGGGATTTGGCTAGTTTACGGTTCATTGTAAGGAGCAGACGCAGAAACACGCGTTTACTCGGTACCCAGCGTAAGTTAACAGACCAGAAACCTGATGAATTCTCTTGAAAATTCCCTACGGGGCAGGCAAGGGCTGAGGCAGAATGGTTTTCTCCTGAATGTATCTTCTGATCCATTTTTACAAGGGTTTTGTTTTGTTTTGGTGCCACCCCCGCCTTAGGGGTGCGTCAGAGACCCTGGTCTGCTAAACGGGTGGAAAGAGCTATCCATCCTGAGGACTTACGGGTCGGCTAATTCCCTCGCTCCGAGAGAGGGAGCTTCAGCATATGGCAAAATGTTCCACCCTTCGCGGCTCAAAAGGACCCACGATTAACGCCCCCTCCCGGGGCTACGGGATGAATGGAGGTGTCAGCGTGATTAATGCAGACCCCAAAGGAGCGATTCCACTGCTGCCATCGCTTCAGGTTGGCCTCTGAGAATTCGGGGTGGAAGGAGAGTCCAGGCAGGGAGGGAAGACGGGGTCTTTTCCAACCTGCCCCCCCCCCTTTGAACCGAATCTCCCTCAGATTTTTTAAAAATGAGGCAGGAGTTCAAAGGGGCCTTTTAAAAAAAATCACTTAATCCCCCCCCCCCCCCCCATTTTAGAAACAAATATTTCATCTGGCGTATTGTAGGCTGTGAATTCTCTCCATCTAGTGGAACTTACTCTCGGAAGGACACATCCTTCTCGCTCTGGCTCTCTTTCTAGCAGAGCCACAAATATGGATTAACGCTCCAATTCTTTACCCACCTACTTTAAAGACTGTTGAAGGCAATGGAGCTTTCCGATGAGTAGACAGGATTGTCTCTGAACGGGCCAAATCAAGTTTCATAGTTTGGTTTTCTATAGAGAAGGCAGAAGAACCCTCCTGGTCTTCAGTGGGCCAGAGTGCCAAGTCTGGTTCTATTGTGCCTTCTGTCTTTGGGTCTTGCTCTCTTTCAGGGACGTCCTGAATGTATTTATTCAGAATCAGTACCAGAGAACCCACTTCAAAGCAAGGATTGCATTAAAGGTGCTCCTTATAACCTGATACCCAATTTATGAAATAATATGATTTTCCCTTTATACTATGCAATGAAAAAGTTAAAAGGGCAATATGATGAATGAGACTGTGCTGTGTAGGAGTCTTTTTAAAAAGGACACTGAATGGAACTGATAGAAGGGTTTGTGCATAATGCATACTCTATTATTTCACTGTGTTTGAAGACCATCAGTGTACAAAATCTCTTTACCACTAAACTATAGGCTTTAGATTTATAAACTATTTTATGAACTATTTACAAGGAAAAAATTAAATGTTTATAACATTGGAAAAGTTTATCCTAATCCCAATCTGTACATATTTTATCTTAATCCCAGTCTGGGTATGTATTTAAATAGAGAGGCAGTCTTTTTAGCCCCCCTACACACATACATACACACACACACACACACACAACCAACACTGTTTATGGGTCCATTGCATACTCTTGGAACTGACGTATTAACCATTATCTGATCTAGCCTAATCAAGGGATATAAAAATCGGGGTACCTTTCCTCACTGATGTCAGAATTCATAGATTAGAATTCACTTTCCAGTTTAGGTGCAGGAATCCAAGATAAAGTGACCTCTATAGATGGCTGGTCAGCCTCTCTCTGTACATATCTAGGACAGAGGAGCAAACTGCTCTAACCATTAGGAAGTTTTTCCTAACTTTTGACCAGAATCTGCCTTCTTGTAAAACCGTTGTTCCATGCCCTCCATGCTGGGATAGTAGAGGGCAAGTTTTGACCTTCTTCTGTGTCAGGCCCCTTCAGGAAGTTGAAGAGGGTTACCTAATTCCCCCATAATCATCTTCTTGTAGGATTTCCTTCCATTCCCTGATTCTTTGCCCTGTTCCAGTTTGTCTAAATTCTTTTTAAAATGTGGTGTCCAGAACTGGACACAGTACAGGAGTGATCTGAGCAATGAAGAATGGAGCAGAATGGTGACTTCTTATAGTTAGAAAGGATACTTTTAATGTGGCAACCTTCTTAAAAATATGACAAAGCTGCCTCCGATATCAAGAGGTTTACACTGCAATTCCAGAGGTTTCCAAAGTACCTGCTACTTTTAATTTTTCCCACCACTGTAACAACCTCTGGGAGATTTTCCACTGACTACAGCAGAACCAGGTTCCTCTTGTCATTCATCATGTTCTTATTTTAGGCCCTTGAAAATTATTAATTAGGAGTGGATGGTTTAAATGAATCCAGTTGCTTTGAAGCTAAGTTAACATTGTTTTTATTATGTGTTAATTCTTGGTATGACACAATGGTATCGATATAATTATGGAGGAATAATGAGAAAGTCATCTTGTGCAAGGCATCTGATTTGCATTTTAGGCACCTGACACAGTCCAAATCCAGGGCCTTTATTTTGTTGGGCAGGCACCTACTGAATAGATACATTACCATGTCAAAGCTGAAAACAAAATTAATAATACTTTGTGTGTGTGCATGTGTATAAATTGCAACAGTTTATCTGAATAAGTTATTGCGCAGATCTGGCGGTTGGAAGAGCAAAGAGTTTAAGAGGAAGCAGCTATAGCTGGTTCAGGACTCCAGACGTTTTCTGGGTGATTCTCTTACTTCTGAGTTTTGAGGGAGGCGCATATAGCTCTCTCCTCCTGACACACGTGGGCCTCATTTAAAGGAGCAGGGATGTCCACAGGGAAGGTCAAAAGGGTCATGGTGGTGGCCGCAAACATGCAAGGAAGCCCCGAGGGCCGCCATCTTGACCCTTTTGACCCTCTCCCTGTAGACAGCCCTGTAAAGAAACTGGTTTTATTATTTTGATGCTGATCAGCAATGCTCCTGAACAAGCAAAAAGCCATGATCTTCAGTTTGATGTTAGCAATCTGAATGTCATAATAACTTGGCAAGCACCAGAGATTAAAAGGGGGACAGAAAGTGTTAGGAGAGAATCATGGTTTTCCTGATCGCAATCTGCACCTAATCATTCTCAGCAACTGAAAAGATGACTCACACGCTCAATAGACTTATCACTGTGCTATTTCAAGAGGCACTTTGTGTTTTTGCGGCTTTGTTTGTGCACGAAAGCCTTTCCATACCCTCCCTTCAAAGTTGACATTTTTCTTTGTGCAGGTCTCCGCCACCAATTCCACATTGCTTTCAGTTGTCAAAAGTTGCCAGGCCCCTAAACACACTTGCAAGACTGCATTCCTCATTTGTATCGTTTTCTCTCTTTATCCCCAAGATTTACGAGCGCTGCACATTGGCTTTCGTCACATTCAGCCTGATTTAGTGGAATCCCAGAACTGGAGGCATATTCATTCTCTGGGACTCTTCAAGCTGCTCCACTGAGGGCTGCAGACGTCCCCCAGTGATAGGGATGCAAGTGGGTGTTGTGCCGATCCAAAGCTACCTCACACACAGTGATTTTCAGTGGGGATCATTCGTGTGCTAATTTTCAGACACACGTAAGCACAGATAATCCGTTGGGCAGTCCAGTATCCAACAGTGACTTGTACAGTTTTTGGTGGATGTTAGTTGTCACAAGAACCTACAAAATCAAATGTCTGTATAATGGAGAACAAAATAGTGGTTTCAGATGAAGGGGGAACAAAAATGAGAGAGAGCAGTCTCGTAGAAAACAGCAGATCATCTTAGAAGATACAAGAGAAGGAAAGTAAGTGACAGTAAGATCCTTTAGTGAGGCCCCAGTACTTCAATGAGAAGTCCTCAACAAGACGTTCTTAACATTCCCCAATCCCATGGAGAAGGATGTCCACTCATGCAACTCCGAATGTAGTCCTAAATAAGACCATTTTTTAAAGTTTTCACCAGCCACATTCCAAGAATATTTTGAAGTAAATTGAAAGAATACATTTGCTGGACCTAAGCAAGTCTGAATCTAGCTGATGGACAGACCACCTGGAAAATTAATGTAAATTTCCTTGTACCAGGCGAAGAAAAGAAAGGAATAACCACCATAATAAAAATACAACTGTGGCATCCCTGAAAGTTATGGAAAGTGTTTTCCCAAGAACACGCACCACAAAATAAGGTATAGGGCAACTGGGACATATTTATAAATGCTAGAATTCCTATGATGAATTCTTTATGTTCCTACAACCTACAGCAGGAACAGCTAAACATTCAGGGCTCAGAAGTCATACTTGGCCTATCTCTGGATGCCTGGGGGATGAATGACACCATATGATTGAGTAGATTGTGATTTCCAAGAGAGATGGGTGTTTCTGAAGGGGAGAGTTGGGCTTTTTGTAGTTTGTAGAGGTGTGATAATCTACCCTATGGCTCACACACTGTCTTTTGTTAATTGTCAACGAGCAGTAGGCCACCAACTTTTTGGGAGCTGCAAAAAAGGATTCCACAGACCACCCATAACCCTGCTTTGCCCTACCAGAACAGCTATTAGTATTCACTTTCTGTATATTTAAGCCCAATTGTTTCTCACATTAACAAGTATTCTTCAGGCTTTCTTTTCTTTTCCAAAGAAAAGAGTCAGAAAGCTCACATTATATTTCTGAATTCCAAGAGGTAGATAGTTTACTTTGGCTCCTGTAACACAGAGAGTATGATGGCAAAGCAATAAATTGAAACAGCCAGTTTTCCTCTAGGCATTCCAGTTGATTTGTTTTTTAATTGGGAGAGAAAAGTTCTAAGATCTGCGGAATATTAAATTGCTCCAAAGCAAACAAACAAACAAAAAGAGAAGACGGAAAAGAGAGAAACATCAGCAGATCAAAAAGCTTATTTGCAATTTCCTATGTATTTAGAAACGTCTATACCTGTCATTCTTAAAATTCATGGAGGTTGATCTAGTCAAGGAACTACACACGCAGGACTGAACATGGCAGAGGATTTGGGGCAAGCAGGGCAGAGATTGCTTCACATTTCTCCTCCATCTCCCTTGTAAGACCACCTCTTACCATAGCCTTCCCCAGCCTTCTCTTCAGCTGTGCTGGGATTGCAACCCCACAATTCTGGGACATCACCAGGTTGAGGAAAGTATTCTATCATTTTGACACAGTGCAGTGTAAGTTGCAATCAAAGATGTAAAAAGGGGGAGAACAGAACCTTTTAACTAACTGACCTCCACCTACCTCATCTCACCTTACCTTCTTGGAAGGACATGTAATAAGTATTTCCATCTCTCTCTGCTCTGGGGAGGGACAGGGCATCTCTGACAGATGACCACCCAGCCTCTGTTTGAAGGCCTCCAGCAAAGGAGAACTTATCATGTCATGTGGCAACCTGTTCCACTGGCTGACAGCTCATACTGTCAGGAAGTTCCTCCTAATGTCTAGCCTGAACTTCCTTCCTTATAGTTTGAACTCCTTGGTTCTAGTCCTTCCCTTTGGGGGAATAGAGAGTATGTCCACTTCCTCTTCTGTGTGACAACCCTTCCGATATTTGTAGACTGCTAGGATATCTCTCTTTAAGCATCTTTTCAGTAGCACAGCGTACCCATATCCTTTTACCATTCCTTATAAGGCTTGCTTTCTGGACCCTTCACCTTCTTAGCAGACTTCCCACAAACTTGTTCCAATCCACCACTGTTCTTTTTGAACTGGCCACAGTACTCCAAATGGGCCTGACCAGGGCAGAGTAGAGTAGAACAATTACTTCCCATGATCTGGATTCTGGGCTCCTTTTAATGCACCTTAAGATAGCATTTGCCTTTTTAGCAACTGCACCACACTGCTTGCTGATGTTTAACAAGGGTACCTCAGGACTCAATGCTCTTGGTCCTTCTGTTTAATATTTACATGGCACCCATGAATAGGGAGGGACAGGCCCAAGCTCAGCCTTGACAAGAATGAGTGGCTTGGATGTTCCAACCCCCTGGGTCTAGAAATGTTTAGTTCTGAAAGGTGTTGCATTTCCCTCTTCGTGTGCAATTTCGTATGTGCAATCTGGGGGCGTTCTTGGACTTACAGCGCCTGCTCAAGGAACAGGTTGCAGCTGGGGCCTTCCCTCTGCACAAATTCATCAAATTGCGTCCATATCTCAACTGAGTGACCTTTATGACATGCTCTCGTCACCTCACACCTGGATTATTCAATGTGTTCTACACGGAGCAGCCCTTGAAGATCACTCAGAAGGTGCAGTTGGTTCAAAATGCAGTGGCACAGGCAGTTACGGGCATATCACAGCATGCCCACGTAGCACCTCTGCTGCATGAGCTGCAGAGGTTACTATTTGGCTTCCAAGTGCAATTCAAGGTGCTGGTTACTCCCTGTATAAATCCTTCATGGCATAAGACCTGGCAATCTGAGACAGCTTCTTTTTTCTTCTGTAGCTTCAGCCTGTCCCACACAATTGGGCAGAGTTAGCATGCTCCAGGTCCCATAGATCAAACAGTATGGGACCAGAAAGTAGGCCTCCTCTGTGACTGTGCCTGCCTTCTGGAATGGTATCCCCCCCCCCCCCACCGCCGAGATTCAGAAGGCCCCAACTTTAAATGAGCCCTTAAAGCCTGGCTATTCCCTTAGGCCATGGGTAGAGAAAGTGGTGGAACTCTTGTGGGAGGACTGGTCTGTTAGAGTTTGTGTTAAACAAGTCCATTCCCTTGAAGTCAAGATGGATAAGGTGGGACTGCTCAAAGAACCAGAGTGGTGTGAAGACAAGACCTTCTGTAATGTGACAGCTGCATTCCATAGCCAGGATTTCAGCCTTCTTGCTGTCAGTGAGAACAAGAGTCTTGGGCAAAGAGGGTATCATTTCAAGGATAAGGGAGATGCTCCTATAGAAGGAGACTTAATCACTGGGTGATGAACTGAGTGTCTCTTGTCTGAGAATACTTCTTCAGTTGTCAAGGGCAATTTCCTTGATGTATGAGAGCAGGTGTAGAAGTTTTCAAGGATATGTGTTGGACTACTGCTTTAACCTGTTGATAAATAATTTTGTGTTAGGGATAAGCAGGGAACTGGCCACATTTGTGGAAGACACCCAACTTTCAGAGTGCTAAAAAACAAAGTGATCTAAAAGCTTCAGAAGGATCTCATTAAACTGAGTGAATGGTCAACTAAATAGCAAATGCAGTTCAATTTACATATGTGCAAAGTGATTCATGTTGGGACAAAAAACTAATTTCACACATACATTAATGGGGTCTCAACTGTCTGCAATCAGGACAAAGATTGTTGGGTCATAATGGACTCACTGAAGATGTCAACTCTAAGGTAGGGATCACTAGGGACGGAACTGAAAATAAAACTGCCAACACAATAATGCCATGATATAAATGTATGGTACATCTGCATCTGCAATACTGTGTATAATTCTGTCACCACATTTGAAATAGGATATAATAGATCTGCAGAAGAGGGCAATCAGAATGATCAGGAGACTTGAATATCTTCCGTACAAGAAATGGCTAGAACTTTTGTGTTAGCCCTTCGAGGTAGTCTAACACAAGAAGCACAAACGATGGGTACTAAGACTACCTTTATTATAAGGTTACAGTAACAGAATCTTACAAGTCTGAAAGCATTTCTCCCTTCCTTTACTTAAACTTTCCAGAAAACTAGGGAGGTGTCTTCTGAGGAGCTTCCCACGCCCCTTTTGCTTCTGTGGGCTGAGATATCTTTTGCATGACGGTTGTCTAGGCTGCAACTCTTCCTGCTGTCTCCCAAGGTCTTTCCCACAGACCATTACAGTTTGGGACTCTTTAGATTAAAAAAAGATGACCAAGGAGGGACATGACTGAGGCATATAAAATCATGCATGGCATGGAGAAAGGGGACAGAACCCCTCTCTCAAAATACTAGGATCAGAAGTCATCTAATGATGCAAAGTGGAAGAATATTTAGAATAGACAAGAAAGTACTTCTTCACAGAGTGCATAGTTAACTTGTGGGATGGGTGCAGCATGCTTCCAAACATCAGTTGCAGGGATCAATACAAAAGAGAGGTATGTATCCTGCTTGGAAGCATAACAGAGGCATCTGAGTGGTCATTGGGAGAAACAGAATGATCCAGCAGAGCTATTCTTATGAATCCTGAATTTTAAAGCCCTGGTTAGTTATCCAGCTTTTCAGATCCATTTTGGCTCCAGTTTAGAAAACATGTCATATGGATTACTTTTTGATGAGATGGCATACAAAAGCATGTAATTAAGATAGATAGATAGATAGATAGATAGATAGATAGATAGATAGATAGATAGATAGATAGGTAGGTAGGTAGGTAGGTAGGTAGGTAGGTAGATAGATAGATAGATAGATAGATAGATAGATAGATAGATAGATAGTCACCTACTGACATGGAGAACTAACAGGAGTTTCTCTGGGGATTTCAATAGCAAGAAGAAAGAAAAGTGACCAGAGGAATGACTGCTTTCTACTGAGTAAATTGAGACTGTAAGATAAATAGAAGGCAGTCTGGTTCCAGGTAGTGAGTTAGTTGTTTGGTTTCCCTGACTACTCACTCAGTGGTCAGGGAAACCTAACAAGGGTTGTTACTGGGGAGTTTGGCAAAGGAGTCCCTTACAAATTTCCTTCAAGTCATATTGGCTAAGATGAGCACCCAGGAGAGGAAAAATAAAAATAAATCAAAGCCTTTATAGTTGGGGTGTCCTAAGAAGCAAAACAGAGTCAGTTTGATGAGTGGTTAAAGCATGAGGCTAGAAACAGGGAGACTGTGAGTTCTAGTTCTGCCTTAGGCATGAAGCCAGGTAGGTGACCTTGGGCCAGCCACTCTCTCTCAACCCTAGAAAGGAGGCAATGGCATGCCACTTTTTAAAGTTTTGCCAAGAAAACTGCAGGGGCTCAAGCTCCCTGTAAATAGAATGAAATAATACAGAATACATCTGTTTTTGTTTTTGTTTTTAATGCTTAGGAATTTGGACTAATATAATGTCCATTTAGTCTTTGATTATGGCACTAAATCCTTTTTTTTTTTTTTTGTCTCTGTAGCTTGAAATAAATGACTCTAAAAATGAAAAAAAGAAAACTGCAGGGGCTAGTCTAGGCAGTCATCAGAAGTTGGCTCCATGAAAGAAGGAGAAGGAGAAGGAGAAGGACCTGAAGTTGTGACCTGTAAAAATTTATGGCATGTTTATTTATCCCTAATGGGAGAAGATGCTCAAAATTGATGGGAGAATGGGCAATAGATTCCAATGAGGAGACCAAATGGAGGATAGGAGAAGAGCCAATATGGCACACACAAAAACACAGTGAATGCCTGAAAGCAAAAGTAGGACTGGAGACAACCTTCCTGGCATCTAATTCAGTTTGAGAACTTATATCCCCTCCAGAAAAATCATCTCACAACACTGACCTTGGTCATCTTTAGTTATTCACACTTGCCTTCCATCATTCTTTGAGACGATTCTTCTGTACTGTTTGCTGTGTGTGTAGGTACATTCTCAAACTATCTTACAATGAAAAAGACTGGATGTTGATGCTTTCCCAAACAATCTGACAGTAACACCAGACAATTAGGCCACAGTGTGTTGCACCTAAACTTGTGGCCCTGGATTCATTTCTTTCTTGTGCAATAATTTGTGGAAAGACATTCTTTCTAGGAATGTCAAAGAGCATTAGATACAAATGAATCTTGGGTAAGATCCCAAACCAAGGAACCAGCAATGTTCTTAGGACTAACTTGAGGAGATACTTAGAGGTCATAAAAAGTGTTTCTGCAATTTGATAAAAAAATTGATGAGGCTGGCAAATTTCCTTCGCCATATATATTCTCTTTCTTTAAGCCCAACCCTTATAACTATACATTAAGGGAGCCTCATTAGGTCTCAGTCAATTCAATCAGATTTAACCTCTACAGGTACCTGCAAGAATAAGTTAATGCACTGAGCCAACATGAATGATATATTATCACTGAACTGTACTTCCAGAAGATATGGAGGCTGAGCAGCGTTATGCAGGCCCTAATCTCCTCTCTCTTTTAACTGGATTGGGCTGCTCTTCATTAATGGCCTCAGTGCTTTTCCAGAAAAATGGAAGTTTATACATCAGATTCCTTCCTTGGAGAGAAAGGCCAAGATTTGATGACATCAAACAGAAGCAAACTAAAAACTTGTGTGTTAGTGGTATCTTTGCTTATTGGATTGAAAAATAAAATACTGTAAGTTGATGATATAAATATCACAGTTATATCATGTATTCTCCAACCATTCCCCAAATGGTTGGGGAATACAACAGAAACAAGAGATTAACCATGGTTCAATGCATACAGTCAAATGACAAGTTGAGGATATGGACTATATGAATGCATAGAAATGTTAGACTAGTGCTGTGCAGAAGAATTCTCCAACGTTTGTTTTACCAGTTCTCAATCAACTTGATGAAAAGGTAGTGACTTTTGAAATTTCTTTCGAAGGAAAAGAGAATTTCAGTGAATTTTTCATGAATGGAATGCGATGTTCTTGCACTTACATATAGCAAGTACATGTGAGGTGACCAAGATGTTTGTGTGTGAATGGCTTGTATTTCATTGCACAACCACTTTCCATCAGTTTGTGGTCTCCATGTTTCAGTTAAATTCCAAAGGAAGATTGAGAAAGTATAATTTAGGGAGGCTTCAGAGCAATAGAAAAATGTGTAACAGAAAACATCAACACCAGCAGGTAATCCTTCATCATTTCCAACAATAAAGGAAGTTCAGAAATATCAACAAGAAACATTGGGAAATAAATGTTCAAGAAAGGTGAGATTGAGATAGAAAAACAGAAACCTCTTTCTCAGGAGAGGAAACCTTTATATTAGAAGGCAGATTTTGCACAGCCGTATACCAAGCACCGTAGACATATTATTTTCCCATGGGCCTGTCAATAATATATTGATAGAGGATTAATCTACAGAAGAAATATTAAAGCAAGCAAACAGGTATGAAGCCATCATATTTTCTCTCCTAATGGAGACCTATGTAGGAACCCCTGTCTGGCTCTGACAGCAAGGAGCTAAAACAGCAACTTGGCTTGTCTTGGCTTCTCCGACTAGATGGTTGTAAAGGTGTCTGTGAGAATGAGCAGTGGAAGCAGAAGTGAAGATGAGCAAGAAGGAGGATAATTGCTGAGGGGGTGGTCTGGTGCCCAACGGTCCCTCAAAGCTGGCGCTCCTGGCTGCGGACATGGATCTGAAGGGATAGGAATTAAGCAGTACAAGGAGATTGCATAGCGATCTCTGTCTGCTTGAGCTGGTCACAGTAGACCTTGGAGGAGGCAGTGGCAGAATGGGACTGGTTTCTAGGGTATTCAGAGGGTGACCTAGGAGGAGGACCCTTGTTTTGTGATGTCATAATCCCTTGCTCCCTCTTCCAGCCAGAAGCTTTTGACCTGGGGAACAACACCTTTTTAGGGCTTCTGATTTCTGCCACGTGGCATTAAGCATTGCTATAATTAAATATGCAGTTGACAAAAATAAATGAACAATGGCATGGCATTATTGCAATTTGACATGATATCAGTGCTTCACTGTAGGCAAAATGCAATATACTTATTTGGTTAGAGCAGCAGCCTGATGCCTAATTTACTCAATTGTTTTAATGCAGAGTTCTTTCTAAAATGAATTGGCATAAAGACTAGCCTGTGTTACTGGGATCATGATAAGAAAGAAAAGGAAAATGTTTTGAAAGGTTTCTCTCATGGACTAGGAAGTGTTTTTGAATTATCAGTTCTACTATTATTTTCCTTACTGCAACTCCATCTGGAATACTGAGGCAGCAATTCAGTTACAGTCATACATTGCTGAACACCTTTCAAGTGGGTGAGGCCAAAGGATATTCTAGGCTTTAGAACGAAAGCTAATAAATGGGTTTTCTTATGGATCTGGAGTTCTTGGGAAGCTTGTCATGTTGCCATGATCTCAGTGAGACAGAGACAGATTTCTAGAAATCCCCCAAATCTGCATGGAGGCCTGGGAGTTTCTACGGGAAGTGTTCTCTTGAGCTAGGAAGATTGAAAAAAGATTATTTTAGAATGCATAAGATATGTGCATATGATGTGCGCTTGCGTGTGGATATCAGGTATATTTTTGGCTTTCCAATATCCTCTATTAAAGTTAAACGCCTCTTCGTTTCCATTTGTCCTCTTGGTTGATAGGAAGAGAAGTTTACAAAATAAAAGGGCAACGTTTCTGCCTCCAGTTCCAGCCCTTGCATGCCCTGCCGTTGGAAGAAGGGAGAAGGGGAGAGAAGAATAAAGGGAACGGGGTGTGCCTGGCTAAGAGAAGATGATGGGCTTTGCAGGACAACGGAAGGGGGTGTGGAATGGGCTTCTTTGTTGTACGTTTAATCCAAAATTAGTATTTACTAATATTTCCTCTTTCTGACACAGTCATTAGGTTTCTTTATTTCACTGCCTTATTGGTTAACAACAATCGTTCAGGGTTTTAGACTCAGGCATGGTTATAGAGTCCAGTCTATGGATTGTAAAGCTTATTCATAACCTAGTTTTGTCTGCAGTTGCGTTGCAAAAGGATTGAATTATAGCTTTGGTAGCAGATTATGTTTCTTTGTATTATTCTATTTATATATCTGGTTGCTCCATTATGCATTCTCTTCAGAGAGTCTTTAAGGCTGATTGGGCCATATCTTATTTGCTATTGGGGGGCGGGGAGGGCTAAGTGCCTACCACAATACGGGGTTGAAAGCAAAATTAAGGGCATACTATCGTTGGCTTAGAAAATCACTAGTTCTCAGTTGCTCCTTTGAAACTCTGTCTACCATTCTGCCTACCTACATTCAGTTTATAAAGAAAATACAATTCAGACATGGACAGCTGAAAAATGGGAACTGCTTTAAGCTAAGGAATGCATAATTTTTTGCTGTTTGGCTGTTTCTGAGCCCATTCACCAATTTTGAGCTCTGTTGAGAAAAGCTCTGGATGACATTCCAGTGTTCTTAGTAGAACCCACTTTCTCTGAATCTGCCCTTGGTTCAGTTTGTATTGTGGTGCTTTTGCTGTTCCTAAAGTTATATGTTTAATCTTTAATATGATTGATTGATACCTACAATTTATATATTTTCCAGAAATTCCAGGGACATCTGCAGGAAAGGTAAGAAAAAGTCAAAATGGGAGTTGCAACCACATGATTGAAACCCTACCCTTTAACTGCATGGTCACGAAAACCACCTTGACTTTTCTGACCTCCTCACCCATGCCCCCCCCAGGATGCCTTATAGAATAAGAACAAAGAAGCTGAACCCCAGAAATAAATGCAGTAAAATGAGAGCAGCATTAAAACAAGGCCTAAGATCAGAAACAAGAGCACAAAATAAAATGTATCGACTAACATTAGATTTACCACTCCACTAGATTTAAAAGGCTCTTGAGAAAATAAAAAGATCTTCACATGAAACCAATAAGGGGTTGGTTTGTTTGTTTGTTTGTTTGTTTGTTTGTAAAATGTGTGTGCTGCCTTTCAAAACCTGCTTTCTCATAGCAGCTAACCACAGACTAAAATCATGAGATAAAATTCGAAATAATTAAATTGTTTAAATTAATATGAACAGCCAGGCACAACAATTAAAATATATGATGTAGTGGCATTTGCACTTATTCCTAATCAAATTGACATTGTCAATTTAACAAACTTTATCTGAACCCAACATTACCATAATGTTAGCTGTCAATGATTCTTTCAGTTTTATAAAAGACCTGAAAGAAGAAGCATTTTACAGAACTTTTTGAAACTCACAAAATGTGGCTGAAAGGAAATTCTGTTCTAAAGAATAGGAATAAGATGGGAAAAGGCTTTGAACGTAAGGAGGCCATTCTTACACATGGACAAACTAAGTGACCCTGATGGCATGATTGAACTAAAATGCACAAGAACATGTATTTTAATCAAATCAATCAAATTATTAAGTACTCCTGTATGAATGGTTCAGAAGGTCAGCATCAGGAGTTTGCAGTGGCAATGCTCCCAAAGACCCATCTAATGTAGAAATTGGCAAAAGCAAGAAATAGGAATAAATTGGAAGTGGTCCAGGACCTGAACTAAAGAACCAAGAGCTGAGTCAGGAAAGTCAATGAATTGCCATAAAAGTCCAAAGGAGGTATCACCAAGATATGAATTGTTTGGAAGATGCATTATATTCATCTTTGACTGTATTTGTTATGGCTATTTCACAATTATTCCAAGAAAACCTGAAATATGGCACAAATTGTCCTTGTCACATTCAGAATTTGCTGTTTAGGTGCACATATAAAATATTGCAGGTGATCTAACACAGAAGATAACCACGAGATACATCCTGGCTGAACTTGTCTAGGCTCAGAAGCTAAGGAGGTCAGACTTGATTAATACTAGAATGGAAGATCATCCCTGAATTTAAGGCCGTAGATTAAATTGGGAAATCACAAACTAAACAAATAATCCCACACCCTATCTCTGTCAACCCTGGGTCTGTTGGATAGGTAAGGGCTGTTGATAGACACCATCAAGTCCTCTACTCTTTGTGTGTGGGGAGTGGGTGGGTGGGTGGGTGTTGTTTTCTCTTTAAATTGGATTGAAGCAGTGGTCTCTTATGGTAGAATTACATTATTTCCCTTGCTCTCCTTTCTTTGATTTGTGCTTCTATTGGCTTGCCAGCTTCCAGATAAAGCTGTATTCTTTGTTCTTTTATTGCTCTATGACTGCTTTTTCCAGCACCATCATTTCCTCCATCTCTCCATCATTTACCTTAATTTCCCTTCTTTAAACTAGAACATCAGCACTGCCCTTGCATATAAAGCTCACCTCTTCCATTTAGCTTTTGAAACAATGTGGCTCTGTTCCTTAACTGACTTGGGTTTTCCATTAGCTCTGGAATTCCTGAGTTTCAGTGCTGATTCTCTAGATGCTGTTGAGCTCTGTTTCCCTCTGCCCTAGCTAGCATGGCCAAAAGGGGTGGTGGGACGTATAGTCAGAACTCACATCATGCCTTTGATCCGTCATACTGGCTCTGAGTTCAAAATGAACTCAGAGCTGAGTTACATCATACATCAGGAGACTTGGTCTGTCTTTTCATTATCTACCTTTTGAGCTAGGTCTGATTTAGGGCTATTATATCTGGGCTGCAAAAATCCAGAAGACCACTGAATGACAGCAACTTATCTAGATTCTTTGTTCATGTCTAGCAGTTAACTTGTGTTTTTGTAGCCCAGATTATGGTAGCCCTAACCTGAATGAGACATTACAGGATATAGTGTCTGCTTGTAGTCTTTAAAGGACAACTTCAGCAGGAGAACTGAAGTAGTAATTTTACTTCTCTTATAGTGCAATCCCAAGGTACTGCCCACTTAGAAGTAAGCCCCAATAAGTTCAGTACATGAAACTTTTATGTTTTTCCAAACAAAGAAAATCCCAAGTCAAAAAGCTTTCTTTTGACACTGTAAACTACATAGAAGTGTTGAACACGCTAGGAAAACTGGCTGCTTCCAGTGCTACTGTGAGATATGAAGAGAAGGACATTCATATCTTGTTGGCCATGTGAAAATAGTGGGGGAACTAGATGTTGGACCAAAACTGAGGAGACCCAGGTTCTAGTCCCTTCTCAGCCATGGAAACTCACTGTGGGCCAATTTCTTTCAGTCCAATCTACCTCAGAAGTTTGTTGTTGTTGGGTCAAAAAGAATGGAGATCCCCAAGTAAACCACTTTGTGCTTTAAGAGGAAAGGGGGATAGAAATCTAAATGTAAACCCTCCACATAATCTAAATACTCTCCACATAATCTAAATCAGGTGGAACCTGAATTTTTCTCTGTCCCCTGCTCCTCCTGTTGTCTCCTCAGGACTTCCCTCCTGGAAATACAAAGATTCCTATAAGATATTTCATGATCAAATAAACCTGCCTTTGTTTGGGAGGGATCTGATGTACAATTGGTCAGGGAACTCTAGTCTGCCCTGTCACATTTTCTGGATAAATCCTGTCAGCGAGTCAAGAAATAACTTTTATGCTTCTTGTTAGTCAAGATGTTTATAGGAAGTATTGGTGTAAACTTCACCTCAGAACCAATGTATGTATGTGTGTGTGTGTGTGTGTGTGTGTGTGTGTGTGTATATGTATGTATGTATGTATGTATGTATGTGTGTGTATGTGTATATATATATATATTTAAATATACAACTGGAAACTGGAACGCCACTGTGATTAGAAGATACATTACAATTAATTCTCCCCTTGAACACTCTATCTCTCTGGCATCAGAACCTTTTATAGTGTTAAGATTAACAATTGTTCAGCTGATGGCCGGCTGAATCCACAAGAGGATCTCAAAAGGGCTTCAGATAACACAACAGGTATGAATCATTCAAGAGAACAATTCATGAAAGAAAAGTAGTCTGTTCTGGATGACATTGGCAGAACGAATAGGGAGGTTATGTGAAGAAGAGAGCATTTGGCTCCATTATCTGTCTTGGAATCTTCTGTCTTCCATATTATTGTTGTGTAATAACATGCACATTTTCAAAATTAATTACCCATTAAGACTGGGCAGAAATTCTCTTCTGCTTAGAAAACTCTGGCTTGGTGATGTAACATGACTTCTTATGCACAGCACTCTTAAAGAAAACTGTTGCCAGATAAAGTGGCAACTGTACTTTGAAGAAGAACAATGAGAGGTGACAGACAAGCCCTTGTTTACCAACCCAAACAGTGGACTTGCAGTTTTCCACTCGACGATCAGTTACATAAATAGCAAATCTAGTCTGGAGTGATGTTTCACCAGCCCATATCAATAACCCAGCAGGTCCTGCAGATTATAAAATCAAAATGACATGAAATTTTACTCCAGACTACCTTATCCTGGAGGAACATTGTTTTAAATTTTGCTTTCAAGGAAGCAAAAAAAGGAAGAAGAGCAAGGGGAATACACCTTCTAATAGATCTTTCACAAGGTCTTCTTTTCCAACATTTACTGATGATAAACAACTACCACCCAGCATTTAGTATTGCCACCCTCATTGTTTTGACATCTGCATTTGCACATCCACAAGAAGCCTCAAAGGTAGAGATTTAACTGTTTCTAATTCCCTTCCCTTTTTATGAAGGATTTCAAAAAAAGTAATTTCTGTGGATCTGAGTTCCATTAGCCAATTAACAACTATTACTCAAGATACTCAGTAGGGATTTATTAGTTAACCAGATTTGGGGGGATAAAGTAGTCATCTTCCTATAGGTGGTGAGAAACTTCCAGAGACATTGAGCTGCTCACTACTGGAAATGCAATCCTAGATTGGATGGATCTTGGAGTAACCAAGGAAGTTTTTGTATGTTCCCAGTGACCCATTCAGCCCTAAAAAGCAACTTAAAGACTGTATGAATGAAGCTCCTCAATTGGTTATTCTGAAAGAGAGACCTGATGGATCAACCTCAAGCATATTGATGTTAAAACTATTTCTTTTATTGCTTTATCACATTTCCTTCAAAGATTTCTGGGAACTGCAATTTAGTGTTGACCCATCTTTGATCATTATTAGTAGTGTCCTTCTCTTAGTTTCTTGAAAGTTAGCAGTATAGGAAAATGGTATAGAAAATGTGCACAGTAGTAACACCAATTGAAACCTATGGTATGGTTATATCCTATTCAGTGATATCCATGGAGAAGGGATGTCAAAATCTGCAAGATGGTGAGTGCCACAATCAAAACTTCATCCCATTTTATGTGCATTGAGATGCATGCACAAAAGGGGTGGGTCTTTAGTCATTATACTGTGCCCACCATCTTCTAGATCCTGACACTCTCTGTGGACACCCACACCCCCATGCCCCTTTTCAGCAATTTATTTTGTGATTATCAGAACATTCTATATTTCTTCTTCTCTCACTTTCCTCATCATTTTTCTTCATCTAACCTTTTTGGATCTCATAAGTAATTTATGTCTGTAAAACTGCAGATTTCTTGCATTGTTGTTAGAGATAATTACAATTTGAAGATGTTCATGCGTGGCCCTTTTTTTAGCAAGAGCAGTTAATATCAACACTACCTGTCTGTTCTGCACAGATATTAAAAAATAGAAATAAAGCACTTTTTGTAAGAATATAGCTTTTACTCCCTGTCCATGGACAATATATTTGTCCTTCCTCTCCCCTTAATACAAAGCAGATAAGGCTTGCAGTCAATTGTTGCAACGAATTCTTGTCTGTTTCTGTTTCTGTACAAGGCTCCAGACAGCAGGGAATTGAATTCAGCAGGGAATTCTATTCTTCTACCACACACACACACACACACACACACACACACAATTTTCTGTTCTCTTTTACATCTAACATTCAACATTGTGTGATTATTTTTATTGTTCTTGTGGTGGGGAAATGCCCCTTTAGAGCAGTTGCTTTGCTTTGTTTTGCAAACCGTGGCATTCTCGTGAGCCTATTCCTTTTTGTTTCTCAGTGGCGCTGTTCTGCCTTCCTTTGGACTGGCATCTACCATCTTGACTTTCATAGGTCAGCATTCGCTATTAAAGGAAATAGTGCTGACTACTTGGTTACTGTCTTTCTTCCAGAAGTGGGTGGCTTTAACATTGGCTAAACTGATTGCCAAGCCAATCATGCTTCTTATGCCTTAAAAACTGTACTCCTCTTTTTCTCCTTCCCCCTCCTCTTGCTCTTGCTCTTCCTCCTCCTCCTCCATTCCATTAAAAATTTAGCAGTATGCTTTATTGAAAATCATGAGACAGGTTATTTTATGTTTAGCTTGATCCTTCAGTGAAAATATTTGATATGGCATTCCATCTTCAAAACTCCAAGATTTTATCTCTATTGCTATAATGCGTATGGCACATTAACTGAGGACTTTCAGAAATAAAATGAATCAAATGGGCACCTGAGTTGCAACATCTGAAATAGCTGAATGTCAATGTAACTGCAAAATAATCACAAACAATGCAAAGGGGTTTTGTTTTGTTTTGTTTTTGGAGGGGTGGGGCTCCTGGAAGAATAATCAGCATTAGCTTCCTGCTTGCTTAATCATGTTCATCTAGAATAGCCATTCCCAACTTGATATCCTTCAGATATCCCAAGTAGCATGCTACAGTTCTAGCACACTTGGAGAGCATCATAGTTTGCTTCATTGCATCAAGAATCATAATTCGCATTTATATGTTAGAGGGTTAAAAATATGTCATGTGTACTATGTTGGGTGGGTCAGTAGCCTTAATTATACTTGTATCAGAGGCAAAAGATGAGATACTCATTTGTTTAGACCATTAAAGTGTAATGTTAACCTTGTCTACTCAGAATGCTATTGACTAATTTCAGTGGAGCTTATGCCCAGAGAAGTCGAGGATCGCATTTGGATTGCAACATGGAAGCAGCTATAGCATGAATCAGACTTTTTGTGAAACCAGTCCAATATTCTGAAGTTTGACAGGCAGCAGTTCTCCAGTCTGACATTTATGTTGGGTTCCTTCTGTAAACTAAGTAATATGAGATACTGTAATCACTAAGACAATTTCCTTTATTTACACACAATGGAGATCTCCAATTCCTGGTCTCACTCAGACTTAAATTTTAAGTAACAAATTGATTTATCAATAATAAGTATCTATAAAGATTAAACATGGGCTTGTCTGTCTCATAAAATATAGTGATCACTTTTAATAATTTAGGTGTCTCTGAAGCTAAAGTGCTGCTGGTCCAAATAATATGTTAATAGATGCTATAAGTGTAAATACTTCCAGTGGATGGCAACAGATAAATATTGTTAATTCCATTGCATTGATAAAGAAAAAAAGGACCACCACCACCAACAACAAAAAGTTGGAGATGTAACTGAAAAATGCTTCATTAAATTATATGCTTTTGTGATGTTACAGAATTGTTAAATAAGTCATTATAGTTATTAATCTGACTTTGAGACAGGGTTTAACATTTTTGCATATCCATTTTATTTTGAACTGCATATCCTTTACATGGAAATTAACACTGGACAATAGAAATGGATTCTTACAACTCTTCTTATTGCTAAAAGAGTAGTCCTTCAACACTGGAAAGATAAACTGATAACCACAATTACTCTGGGGATTGAGAACCTGATGTTACGTCATAGAATCAGAAGGTTGGAAGGGACTTTGTATGTCTTGTGGTCCAACCCCTGCCCAGAACAGGAATTTCATTTATTTATTTATTTATTAAATATACATAGGAATCCCCACACTATCCCAAACAAATGGTTGTCCAACCTTTGTTTGAAAGGAGCACTTACAACTCCAGGAGGCAGCCTGTTCCATTGATTAATAGCTCTCATTGTCAGGAAATTCCTCTCCTTGTTTCAAGTTAGAATCTCCCTTTGTAAACTTCAATCTATTGTTCTTGTTCTACTCTCAAGCATTGTGGAGAGTAAATCTATGCCATTTCCCCTGTAACTTCCCTTCAAATACTAGAAGACTGGTATGGTGTCTCTCCTTGGCCTTATCTTTTTAGGCTACCCATACTCAGTTCCTCTGACTGTCCTTCATAGGTTTTAAACTCCATGTTCACACCTGTCACCATCTTTGTCACTCTTCTCTGCACTCTTTCCAGTAACTCAGCATCCTTCTTGTATTGTGGTGACTAGAAATGGACACAGTATTCCAGGGGCAGTCTGACCAGTGCAGAACTATCACTGCCTGTGATCTCAGCACTATAACTCTGTTGATACAGCCCAAGATTGCAGCTGCAGCACACTCCTGGCTCATGTTTAATCGGTAGTCTACCAGGTTACTTGTCTGTAAGCAATACAGATGTAGCTTATGTATGGACAGTTACAATGAAATATGGTTATCTTTATTGAATCTGTTGTATAAAACCTTATACACACACAATGACCACATTGAGCCATCTTAGTGATGCTAGATGAGGGGAGGCAAGGATTGTTGGCAATGAATTCCAACTAAGAAGTATGTCCCCAAAGTGCTGTGTTAGTAGTACAAGAAGAGGAATTCACAGTAAATGACTGCATGCTCTAAAAGTGTTATTCAGCAATTGTATTCACCATGGTGGTATAAAAATCTACTAAAAAATCAATATGGAATCAGAAAAGGGGGGAAAAAAACCCCAAAGGAATGGATTGTACCTTTGTCACCAAATAGTTAGAGAAAAGGCCTCATGTGGTTTAAGATTAGCACAATTGCTTCATTAAAAAATCACATTGGTTGCAAATTACTTAGTTGTTGAAACTAAAGGTGGCTAGCTTACTTTGATTAAGGCTACCAGATTTGGGGTGCAAAAATACAAATAACCATTAGATGACAGCAAGGAATATTCTCTTTCCTGCCACCTAATGGTCTTTCATATTTTTGCAGCCCAAGTCTAATTTATATGTGTGTGAATGAGCCACCAAAATATGAAAGTCTGCATGGTGTAAGTGGTTAAGATGTTGGACTAGGAGTCTTCTATTTAATTTTATGAGAAAATGCAATAGTAACAATTACACACACACACACACACACACACACACATACATACATACATACACTCATTCATTCATTCATTCTCTGGAAATTAAGTTTCATTACATGGAGGGGACCTTATAGCTGACTAGTCATGATAGAATTTCCATTAACTGAAAAAAATAGTTTCATTTTTAGGCTTTTATACTAGATATAACTTTTATGGGAAACTTTTCTACATAAACACTGGACTCTACATGATTGCAGCTCAGTGTGTAAAAAAAGTCAGCACAAAGAAAGGATTAAATAACTGCATTTTTTTCTTCTGCCAAAGACCCTATAATTTAAAATAATGTAATTTAACAATTAATATGTGACCTCACTTATGGGTTTTACATCACACAATATGTATGATGGATGGTAATCCTTTAATAAACAATATGCATCATCTTAATAATCATTTGTTGTACATAATTTAAAAAAGGATTTTGTTAACTTGTGCAATGCTGCTAAAGTAATATCCAGGATTAACTTTTTGCAAAAGCCTTAACCCTCCCTAAAAGATGAGTAACTAGCTTAGAGTAACTCCTTTCTTTGCTGTCTCTTCTATTGTCATAATCTTCTTATAGTTAAAAGTTTTCTCTAATACTTAGCCTAGATCAGTGCTATTCATTCGTAGACCATAGACCACACACTGCATACAGCTGGCCTAGATTGCGTGTGTGTGTGTGTGAGAGAGAGAGAGAGGGAGAATACACCTTTATCATATATTATCATGCAATAGGAAGGCTTAATTTAAAACAATCACAAAACCTAAAATTGTACATTTCACTGCAAACTGATTACAGATGGGCAGTATTTGCGCATGACAATGCTGCATTTCTGATACCCAGAAGGCCCCACTTTTACCACACGGAATTGCTGCGAACGTTCCATATCAGAATAAAAATGCTTCCATTAGGAGGGCTAAAACTCCCTCCTTGAGGTTCATTAGCTGTGAAATTCTGAAGAGGTAGATACAAGCGAGAAGTATCGCAGGTTTATAGTCAGTGCCAAGCTAACAGGGTGATACCGTTGCAAAAAGACAAATGCAGCTTTAGGCTTCATTATTGAGAGCATCACATGAGAAAAAGTAAAATTGTCCTTTATTTTGCACTGATCCGTCTGTCAGATTCAGCCGGCATGGCGAAGGCACCACTTAGTTTCGCATAAGTCAATTTCACCACCCGGGCGCGAGCAGAGAAAAAGGGGAAGTGAAACTGTGAGCTGATTACGGCCAGGGAGCAATGCTTAACTTTTGTATCAGCGCGGTTTCCCCTCGGGCGCTGCAAACAAAGGAAAGCGCAGAGGCTCGGAAGCGAAGCAATCAACGAACTCCAGGCTTTGCATGCAAACAGCACAACCCATAGACTGCAATCAGAAAGACAAAAGCACCCAACTGAATCTGCCATTTGGGCGAGGGGGGATTACTGCAGGTAATCTGTAACTAAGCAATGGTAAAGCGCGGGAACGGGGAAGCTATAAAATACCATGTAAGCTATGCCAAGCCAACCCTGGCTTTGTTTGTACTTACTTACATTACGCTTGAGTAAACTTCTTTGCTGAACACACGTGTCATGAGAGTTTCTCTGAGACGAACAGGGTAAACCTTACATAAAGCCAGGGTTCATCCTGGGCACTACCTGGTATCACCGAGGAGCGCTCGCAATTCTATCCGCAGGACAGCTGAGTATTCCAAGCCTGTCAACTTTGACCGAGATGGCCAGCGACAGAGAAGGCGCAAGCCAGCGGTGCAATGAGGAGCCCAAGCCCAAAGGCGCGATGGCAGGACCGGCCCAGAATGAGGGGCACGGGGACGCAGCCGAGACGGTGCCGGAGGATGCCAGGTGGTCATTTGGAGTCGGCATGGGGCCCAACGGGTCGGCAGGATGGGGAGTCACGACAAGCCGTGGCTCGGGACCCAAAGCCCGGGAATTGGAGGAACGCCTAATCTGCTTGGATGCCAAATTCGAGCAGCAGCTGGAAGCCATCCAGGCGTTGCTACAGGCCATACTTCGTGGGAACGAGGCTCCTGCAGCAGAATCACAGGCGGAGGAGGAGTCAGGCGAGACTGGCGCTGGTCCTGTGCCCCTTCCGGCTCTGAGGACGCGCCTCAGAGGCAAGGTATCAGGAGACCGATGCGGACGGTTGCACTGTGACTCTGGGGCCTGAATGGAAAGTTCTCGGGAGACCTCAAAGAACTACCCTGCTTCCTCACAGGTGAGGAATTTTATGAAGCAGTGTGGCCACCTTTTCTCCAATGACGGGGAGCGAGTCGCCTACGTGGCCAACTTTTTGGGGGGCCAAGCAGCCAGTTGGGTCATCCATCTATACGATGCCAACGCAGCAGAGAGAGTTTCCTGGAGTTCATGCAGGCACTCCAGGATAGATTCAAGGACACGCTAAGTGCCAGGCAGGCCAGGGATGACATCTAACGCCTGAGACAAAGGGAAAAGTCGGTGGCCGAGTACGCCCTAGAGTTCTGGTGCCTAGCAGAAAAACTCACCAATTGGCCAGAATCCCTGAGGGTAGACTATTTCAAGAACGGGCTCAACTCGGAGATCCTAGAGAGGGCGCTCGGTCGGGACGATCCAACCACGCTAAAGGAGTGGATCTGGTCGGCTGGGATGGCAGAGTCTGTGCGGCAGCAGATTAAGTGAAGGACGAGGCACCAGAAGCCGAGCAAAGCCAAGCCGGGTGAGGCGGCTGTGGAGGAGAAGTGGAGCAGCCAACGGCAACCCGCAGGAGAGCAGGAGACTCAGAAGAAACCAGGTCTCTGTTTCCGGTGTGGAGGATGAGGACATTGGGTGGCACAATGCCCAACGGAGCAGGACGGGGCCCCATCCTGCGTAGATGCCGGGACCCTGAAACCTCTGGGACAGTGTGCCCCTGACCGACCACGGAAAGGAGTAGGGGCCGCAGCAGCAGAGCGCAGTGGGACTGGTTGGTCCACCCCGAGATGGCGTCATCGGGGGAAGAGGCGGAGCCGGCGGGAAACAAGCGGCACCCACAGTGAACGGGCAGAGGAGCCGAGACGCGAGGACTGCCCACCCATGTGGGTGAGGGTCCACATCTGGGGAGTGAGGTCGGGGGCTGAGGCTAACCTGAAGGTGTTACTGGACTCTGGGTGCACCCATTGCTTGATACACCCGGCACTGGTATCAGGACTGGGCCTCTGGGTGCGACGGCTCCGAGAGCCCATAGCCTTCAGCCAACTGGACAGCTCACTCACAGGGGGGTGCCAGCTCAGTACTACACTGAGCCAGTCAAGATGACGATTGGGACCCATCACGAGGAGCTACGGTTCGGGGTGGTCCCAATTGCCGACTACGTGCTGGTACTCGGACTGGCATGGTTGAGGCGGTGGAACCCCCTTGTCGACTAGGTGTCGGAGGTGGTGTGATTCTGAGACAAGGAAGAGCAGACGAGAGAGAACCGGAGGCGACAACGGGAGACAATGAAGAAGGGAGCAACTCCAGAGCAGCAATCGGTGGAGGAGGAGCTAGCCACACGGGATAGCGCCCGGACCGCGGCGGAAGCCAGAATGGCAGCGGTGGTGACGTCGGGGATCCCGGAGGTGGCGGCGGCCCAGGTGGCAGCAGTGGTGGCCGACCCCACGCAAGGGGGAGCGGAGGAGCTGGCGGACATTGGGAGCATCCCCCATCCTTACTGCGACCTGATGGCGGCGTTTGGCGAGGCAGAGTCAGACCAACTCCCGCCCCACAGACCCAGTGACTATTCCATAGAGCTAGAGCCTGGGACCAAGTTGCCCAAGTCTAAGATGTACTCCCTGTCGGGGAAGGAGATGGGCACCCTATGGGAGTTGGTGGACAAGAACTTGAAGCAGGGATTCATCCAACCTGCGAAGTCCCCCTTGGCAGCCCCTGTGTTGTTCCAGGAAAAGAAGGACAGCTTGCTAAGGCTATGTGTGGACTACCGGGGGCTGAACGCCATAAGTACCGAATACCACTACCCCCTTCCCCTGATGAAGGACCTTCTGTCCCACCTGTCGAAAGGGAAGGTGTTCACAAAACTGGACTTGCGAGAGGCATACTTCAGGGTCCGGATATGCACGGGGCATGAATGGAAAACTGCTTTCAATTGCCCGCTTGGAAGTTTCCAGTTCTGCGTGATGCCGTTCAGGTTAAAAGGGGCCCCGGGGGTGTTCATGCAATTAATAAACGAGGTGCTGCATGATCTATTATATTGGGGTGTCCTTGTCTACCTGGACAACATCCTAATATGCCCTGACCGAGCACGTGAGACTGGTGCACACAGTGCTCCAAAGACTGTTAAAAGTGCAGCTGTATGCCAAGCATTCCAAGTGTGAGTTCCATCAAGAGCAACTGGACTACCTTGGGTATAGAATATCCAGCAGGGGTGTTGAGATGGACCTGACGAAAGTGAAGGATGTACTGGGGTGGGAAGCGCCATGGACCCGGAGGCAGCTCCAAAGCTTCTTGGGGTTCGCTTCTACCGGCAGTTTATTCCAAACTTCGCTCAAGTCGCCCTGCCACTAATGGACTTACTTAAGACTCGGGGCAGCGGCAAAACCCCCAAGCCTAGAATGCCCCTTGCATGGACCCCAGAGTGTCAAGAGGCATTTGGGGACCTAAAATGAAGGTTCACCGCAGAGCCCATCCTGCACCACCCCAATCCCAACCGGCAGTTTGTAATCCAGGTGGATGCCTCTGATGTGGCAACGGGAGCAGTCCTTCTACAGCCTGAACCCGAGGAAGCCCTCCACCCATGCGCCTACACCTCACGAAAGTTCACCGAGACGGAAAGGCAGTGGATGGTGTGGGAGAAGGAGGCGTTTGCTATAAAGTGGGCTCTATCCACCGGGAGACACCTACTGGAGGGAGCGAGCCAGTCGTTCGAGGTGTGGACCGACCACAAGAACCTCGAGGCACTTAGGACCCCACGGAAGCTTTTGCCCAAGCAAGCGTGCTGGTCCCAATACTTCTGACAGTTTAATTTCAACCTCAGACACATTCCGGGGAAAAAGAACTTCTTAGCAGACGGACTGTCCTGCATGCCCCAACATGCAAGCCAGTGGGAGGAGGTTGTGGACTCGATCGTCCCCGTGACCTGGCTGGCCACAAAAGCTGTAATGCACAGCCAAACAAGGAAGTGGGCAAGCGACACCGAACCGGGAATCCAACAAACTTTCCAAGAATCTGGTGAGCAAGACCCTTGGGTGGTGGAGAACAAAGACTCTTTAACGGGACATGGGGGGTTGTGGTGGCACGAGGGCAAGTTGTATGTACCTAGGGATTGCCAAAGGGAGGTGATGGAAAGAGCCCATGATAATAAGAACGCAGGCCACTACGGGTTTGTGAAAACCTTCCACCTAATACTGAGGCAGTTCTGGTGGCTGAGCCTTCGGAAGGACGTGGGAGCATACACAGCAAGCTGCCCGATTTGTGCAATGGCCAAAGGGACCAAGGGGAAGCCCCGGAGTCTCCTTCAGCCTGTAGCGATGCTGGATGGCCCTTGGCAAGAAATCGCCATGGACTTTATTGTGGAGCTACCCGAGAGCAAGGGGAAGACGGCTATTGGGTAGTGTCAGGATTAGCCCAGGAAACTCCAGGAGACAGTACATATTTAATCCAGCAAGGTTTAATGGCCTTTCTCCCGTTACAGAAATCTTCTCAGAGTGAGAGCAAATTCCAGGGTCACCCTCCCAACCTCCCTTGCATTCTTTAGGGAGGGTTCAGTCTCATCCTCTTATCACTTCCTCGTTGCTCTGGCGACGAGAGTAAATTCTTAACTCCTCTGGTCCTGACTCTCACAGGTAGTGATGGACTTGTTTTCAAAACAAGCGCACTTCGTGGCTTGTTGGCGAGCCCCCACCGTGGAGAAGCTGGTGCGGATGTTCGTGCAGCATGTGTATCGATTGCACGGCGTCCCCTGGCAAGTCGTGAGCAACCGGGGGGGGGGGGGGACTTCATCATGCGGTTTTGGTGGGAGTTCCTGAAGCGAGTGGGGACTCAGCAAGTCCTCTCCTTGGCAGCACATCCGCAGATGGACAGGGCCACGGAACATCTTAACAGGGGGCTGGAGCAGTACCTATGGTGCTATGTGGATTACCAGCAAGATGACTGGGCAGAGCTGCTGCCATTTGCGGAGGTAGCGTATAACAAAAGCACTGGCTTCACCCCGTTTAAAGTGGCAACCGGGCAAGACTTCATTGCCATGCCCGAGGTACCCCAGCCAGTGTCCCAGATCGGCTCATTGGACACTTGGTTCACCCAGATAGATGCCACAAGGCAGGCGGTCCGAACGGCGCTGCAGGAAGCCAGAGCGGACTATAAAAAATACGCCAACCGCAAGCGACTCCCCGAGTGGCAGTGGAAAGTAGGGGACCTTACACCATCCACATGAGGAGTTCAAACTTTTCATCCTAAAACAATTACATTATTAACCTTCAAGCATGGATGTACAGTGGTACCTCAAGATACGAATTTAATCCGTTCCGTGACTCTGATCGCAAGTCGAATTGGTCGCATCCTGAAGCACGTTTTCCCATAGGGTTCAATGTAAATACGGTTAATCCGTTCCACCCTCTGAATTTGGTCGCATCCTGAAGCAAATTTCCCCATAAGGTTCAATGTAAATACGGCTAATCCACCCTCCGAATTTGGTCGCATCCTGAAGCACATGTCCCCATAAGGTTCAATGTGTCAGCCGGCGTTGCACGGCTAAGAAATTCCCCAGGCGCGCTTTAGTCAGCCCTAGCGCAGAAAAAGGAACTGCTAATGAAATCTGAGAAAGGCTCCCGCGCGCACAGCCGGGAGCGGGAGCTTCCCCCCCACTCCCCGTGCTGATTCTTCTTAATTCCGCGCTCTTTCCTCTGTGCATAGCCCTTGGCGCGCGCGAGAAAAGCACAGTGAAAGGAATGGGGGGGGAGGCTTATGTCGCGCGCACAGCGGAGCGGGAGCTTCCCCACCCCCGTGCTGCTTCTTAATTCCGCGCTCTTTCCTCTGTGCATAGCCCTTGGCGCATGTGAGAAAAGCACAGTGAAAGGAATGGGGGGGGAGGCTTATGTCGCACGCACAGTGGAGCGGGAGCTTCCCCACCCCCGTTCTGCTTCTTAATTCCGCGCTCTTTCCTCTGTGCATAGCCCTTGGCGCGCGCGACAAAAGCACACTGAAAGCAATGGGGGGGAAGGCTTATGTCGCGCACACGCACAGCCAGGAGCGGGAGCTTCCCCCCCCCCCGATTCCTCCGCGCTCTTTCCTTTCTCCATAGCGACAAAAGCACAGTGAAAGCAATCAGCGCGCTGGGGGGAAAGGCTTATGTCGCGCACGCGCACAGCGGAGCGGGAACTCCCCCCCCCCGATTCCTCTGCGCTCTTTCCTTTCTCCATAGCGACAAAAGCACAGTGAAAGCAATATCAGTGCGCACGCACAGCCGGGAGCGGGAGCTTCTCCCCCCCCCCGCGCGCTCAGATTTCATTAGCAGTTCCTCTTTCTGCATTGCTTTCCTTGGGCTTTTGTCCTCCCGCTCAGATTTCATTAGCACTTCCTCTTGGAAGCCGCGACCATGTGGCAGCAGGGCAAATGGCCACGGATCTGGTTCGTAGCTTGAGGCGGAGTTCTCATGTTGAGGTAAATTTTTGCGGCCGGAGCTGGTCGTATCTTGAAATTTTCGTAAGATGGGGCATTCGTATCTTGAGGTACCACTGTATATCTTTTAAAGTAAAAAATGGTAGATCTTGTTTTCATTTCTCCTCCATCAATCCACATCAGGGTGGAAGCTGCCCCTTTCCTCTCTGGCTCAGACTCCTCATATGGCAGCTGATTGAACTGTCAACTATTACTGCATTTAAACATAAGAACAAAAGAAATACTGAGTCATGACCAGACCTATGAAAACTCATGGATTCACTGAGCAATATAGGTAGCTACCGAAAGCTTCTTTCTTGTTGCATTTGCATTTTTTCAGTCAGTCCTTTTATCCAAATGCAATTGCATTTATATTTTCGATGTAACTTTCCATCTCTTTCTGCCATTGTCTCCACTGGCTTTGCTTTTTGTTCAGCAAGCCTATGATTTCTTTAGTCTCCTATTCTCCAACTTGGCACCTTGTTGCTGCTGGAGTTGAAGCCACCATGGGAGGATGGGAGTTGAAGTCCAACACATTTGGAGAATAAAGCTTTAGCACGGGAGGGGGCATTTCTTGGCTCCTTTTTTGTGTCACCTCAAGCATGGTACTGCTGAAACCTATTTGCAAATCACAAATTTATAATAGTGCAATGTTTTGCTTTTTCTTTTCAGATTTATTAAGCCTCCAAAAATACAAACTAAGCAAACAGCCTCATACCATGTCCCATTGGTGCCCCACCCCATAGCCCTTTAAAACTGAACATCATAGGGTAAAAAGGGCGCCACCCCCATGATAAAAAGATTACCTGCCTCTGCTTCATTTGGCCATGTCTTTGATGTTGCTTCTTTTTCAGAGAATAAAAATTTCACATTATTCTATACATTATTCTATGTCCTCCTACATCTTTCTTTGGTATGGAGTGAAATATTTATTTATACCTTCATAATTTTTTTCCTGTTTTGTGCTCTTTTTTTCTTGTGTGCATATATTAAAAAGCTGCAAACCTCTATTTCTTGCCATTTGTCCTGTTGGTGTATGTTAATTCTCCTTTTTATCCACAAGACGTACCTGGGTCAGCCTTTTATGACATTACTACTTTCTACCTCAATTAAGTGCATTTGAATTGTTTTCAAGTATCACTTTTAAAGAAAGCTTCAACTATTTTCAGCTCTATTGTGTTTTTAAGGGTCTCAACTTTATTATTTATTATTATTTATTATTTATTTGACTTGTCCCCGCCCATCTCCCCACAACGGGGGACTCTTTATAGCTTTCCCAATTTCTCCTCACTGTTTTCTTGTGGGGTCTACGTGGGACGAAAGGGGGATCAAACTGAATGAAAAGGTTACTCTTCATTAAACAACAGAAGAAACTGTTAAATCAATGTTTGTTCACATTCCTCTCTTTACTCTTTCATTCTGTTTCCTTCTGAATGTTACTTAAAGAACAAAACAGCTATTTAAATTGTACGAAGAGGGACAATCTATCCTTTGGGTCTCAAAGCCAACTTGCTATTCATATGCATGCTAATGTCACATTCTCACAAAGAATACACTACCGTTTGTTTCAGTTGTGGAATCTATATTTATCAAAATAGCTATCTCCAACCATAAGAGACAACATTTTGAAAATGGAGACCAAGGTACCAATAGGAGAGAGGCCAGAAAACAGAGAGCACATGAAGGAAAATGCACTCTTTTTTATTCACCAAGGATGGACACATGATTCAAGGTGAGAAAAAATGAGAACGAGAAGCACAGAATTACCTTGTTTATGCTTTTCTGGGAACTGCTCCAGCAGCAAAATGTGGCTAGCTGGTATTTCTTGGCTGGTCATTGCAAAATCTTACACGATGGTGTCCTAAACAGGAAAAGCAAGGAATAGGAATAAGTGCAACTACTTGCTCTGGCTTTCTGATTGTTGAGGAACTTCCTAGGTTCTTGCATAAGAATGTAATTCTTGTGGATTGAAATAACTCATCGGTATGCTCTCTTTTGCTTGTTCCTTTATTATCCTGGCAGATATTTTGTACCTAACGTAGTTGAATAAGCTGAAGGCATTCAATGGGCAACACTTTGCCCCATCTTGAAGACAGAATTTGAGTTTTGTTGAATTTCTGCTTGTCACATTTCACATAAAGACCCATAAACCATGCAAGAAGAGATGTAACCCAACAAGCAGTGTTCTCCAATGCAGAACTAAAGTTACAATAAAGCCAACATGCAGATCTATAATATATTGCCTCAGCTGGATGATTGTCTCACTCAAGGAGGTCAAGATATAGAGTCCAATCTGTCCTCCTAATGATTTTTCACACCTTCCCCTATGAACACTGTTATCAGGGGTCTTTTAGGGAATCTTGGATTCCATGAAATGCCAGGTGTAATGCTTTAAGTGTGTGGTATGATCAGATTTATTTGTGCTACAAGGAGGTTCACTTAACCCATATAAATAGAGAATAACTATTTCTTTTGACATTTTGAAAGCGTCTACACAAACTGGACTGGTAAACACACTTAACATTTTGATAATTCTTTGCTCTTGAAAAAATGGCTGCTGTGGTGAGCTTGCACACTCACATAGTACCTTGAAGGAGCATAGCCATTTAAAAAGCACTGATTTACCAGAGTGCTACCAGTCAACCATTTAAACGTCCTATTTTTTAGAATGTGAGATCTGGAGTGCAAACATCAAGTTAACCAATAGATAGGAGCAAAGAGATACTAAAATTCTGTTTGCTGCCATCTGATGGTCCTCTGAATTTTTACAAACAGATCTGGTAGTCTACTTTTATCCCTTGCTTACATGTTTTTTTCCTTCTGGACAGGTGGACGCATATCCAAATGAAGTCTGAGATGCAGCTGCGCATTATTTATATTTGCTAAGAGAAGTTATAGTGGATCTTTGGAGTTCAAAGATATTCTTGGAAATAAAAATGACATTAGAGGTTTATACTCTGCTTGGCATTTGCTAATTAAAAGTTTTGGGGGGAAGTAAAATTTCAGAGGTGGGAGAGAACTTGGTGGACACCAAAGTCACCTTGGCACCACTGGGGACCCTAAGACTAAGGAATCATTGACTTGATTAATCAGGTTCTATGAAACATTTGTTTGTGAAATGAAATAGGAATAAGCAAAATATCAAGGGGTTTCTTTCAAAAGGACTGGCACACCTAAAATTGTGTATTTGGGGTTTTGTTGTTTTAATTGCATAAAATAATCGGAAATAATTATTTAAATTTATACATTTTTGCAGATAGAAAATTGGACTGAAAATAAATGTAAACACAAACACCAGAATTTACAACTGCAGGGCTATTGGTCACCCAAGAAGGAAGGAAGGGAGGGAAGGAGGAAAGAAGGGGAAGGGGAAGGGGAAGGGGAAGGGGAAGGGGAAGGGGAGAGTCTTTCTAAGATCTTTTGCTTCTTCTAAGAGGGATGTACCCTATGCTGATATTCTAAACACATCTGTGATTCTGTCCTACAATTGATCGTACACTCCAGTGCAAAGGAAAACAGAATACAGCAGATGGGGTACCATTCTGGAATACACTGGTAATACCTCTATTTTACATACTGACCATCCCTGTGACGTATTGCTGAAAGCTGAATGCATTGCAAGATTAGGGATCTTAGACCATTCTGATGTTATTTGGTTATAATTTCCTTCTATTCTAAGATGGCTATAGACAAGCTATGCTGGCTGATAAACAACAGTTGAAGGGCCACAGACTCTGCTCACAGCAAACCGAATTTCATCATTTGTGTAATTATATTATTATGCAAATGGTACAATTTCTCTTTGCTTGATACAAATAACATCATATTCACCAATTTTCACCATTTGTATAGATTTATTGTTCTCAATTTATGTCAGTTACTGTCATTTACCCTACTCTCTGATTCAATGGTTTTCCTCAATAACAAATACACTTACACCCAGTTAGTCCATTATAAAGAGGCTTCATGGTATTCAGTAAGAGAGATCAGTATGAAGGATACAGATAAGAGGAGAGATGCAATTTTCATTGGTGAAATGTTGACACTATGTAAATCTGGTGCCAGAAAATAATTTCCCTACATCAGATGGGCATGTGATAGAAGCAAAGTCATGTGGCATATGATCAGTATTATCTTAGGCCCCATTGACAAATTCTACAACAAGTGCACTTGAATTATGTAGTCCACCATAGAATAAATCTCTGGTCATTAATTGTGGTTTATAAATTGCTACTACCATTATTGATACCCAAACATTACATTTCAGCTACACAAGCATTCCACACACATTATCTGAAACATCTTATAGCACTCTGAGATGGAAGACATGCCCAGTGAAAGGAGAACAGAGAAGAAATTACTTCTGGAAGAAGGCAGAACCCAGGGTAAAACCAAAACCACTGCTGTCTCGTTCTGGGATAGGTTTGCCAGAAACATGGAAGAGGATCCCAGAGTCCCTGAAGGATACCACAGTTTGTCTGAGTCTACAAAGAATATTGTATACATACCTTACTCCAGGATGGGACTTTAGATATATTCATAATATGTAAATACAAGCAATCTTAGAGTTCTCCAGTTTCTTCAAATATCAAGAAGCCTTTGCCAGCCTGAGGTTGAGTCATCTGAGGCACAGAAATTAGAGCCCCAAAAGGAAGTAAGGAGGTGCATCCATGTTGATTTACCATGATTAGTATTAGTACTACTTAATTATCATACTTATTCCTGAAGCCTGGATGAATTTAGAAATTGTGACTGATAGAAGGCTTTCAAATGAGCTGTGAGTTCATAGCTAAAACAAGATCTTGGAATTCTAGGCTCTAGGCTCACACTGCTATTCTTTAGGCTCCCAAGGGAGGTGGGGGGAGTTCCATGTTGACTAACAAACAAAACTGGTCAGCTATAATGAAGACATTCTGTTAGGGCCAGGAAATGACATCCATCTATGGACTGCTGGTGGGTAAAATGTTTCAAATTCAGAAGATTTTGTCTTCAAAATGCTCCATTTCAAGTTTGGAATGCTCTGAATTGGTCTTACCTGAAGTGTTCTGGTGAGGTTCCAGCCATTCTGGAAATGTTCCAAGCTTGAAATGGACCTTGTTTTGAGCTCAAAAATCTGTTTCTGTTTGATACAGAACCATTTCAAGATCAAAACACTTTCAGATTGCTTTCTACAGCACTGAAAATTTCTGGTAAAGCTGGAACAACCTGTTTTGAAGTTGGAACAACAATTCTGAGCTTGAAACTGGGCATTTCAAGCTTGCACAGTACGGAATTCCCCCCTTCTCCCTGTTTCTTCCTTTATCATGCCGATCATCACATCATCATCATCACGACTGCTATCATCTTCATCTAAGTCATCTAAGCTCCTGTTCTTCATTTGAAAATGCCCTATTTAAAAACACTACTTAGGTAGGTCTAACATGTTCAGTGCTGTAGAATTATGCACTGTTAGACTGGGATCCAAATTCATTCTTTATTCATGATATTATTCTGATGTGAAAGCAATAATCTACTGTTTAGGTACACTGTCTTTATATATTTGCATGCTAATAATAAGATGAAGCACAATTGACAAGGAGGGATCAGGTGCTCCTATCATTTCCATTTCAAAGTCAACAAAAAATTGCTTGAACTTATTTATCTCAAAGATTCGTGGGAGAAGGAGAATGAAAGAACTTCATTATGCCTATGTAGGTGTGGCATATTAATTTTCTTTCTTGTGCAACGTGTAGACATTATCAGGCAACGTAATTACTGTACATTGATATGGCAAAGCAGTTACTGAAGAAGTATTATAGAAATTGATAGCAGGATTTCCAAAGCAGTCAGGTGCATTAATTACAAGGACATTGAGTATTGGTCTACTGGCATGATCTGCAGTTAGGAAGAAAAAGGTGTCACTCCTCTTAGTGTATCAGGTCTAGATGTTCATTCTGCCTTTGAAGAGCACTGTCTTTGCCCTAAGTTGCATACTGGGTGGTGTAAGCTAATGACATTGCAGATTATGCAGAAAATTGCAGTTTCAATCTCTTTTGTAAGCTCTCTTTTATGTTTAGTTTTGTAAAGTAAAAGAGGGGGAAATGCCAAAGGTTATTGTGTAATTTTTATTATTTCCTTAACATGTCTTGTCCAAAATAAATAACTGAATGGACAGTGCCACTACAAAGAATATTAGGTAGTCATTTGACTATAGTCTCTCCAACACAATCTAGAAAATCCTTGGTGAACACAATGTAATTTTAAGACAGCATATTGCCATTATCATGGCTATAGGTAATTTTTATGAGTTGCCAAAATAAGTAGACTTGAAAGGATTTTTATACCATAAAGAGGACAAAACTGACTCATTAAATTCAGCTCCCAAATACTTGCTCCATACTTTTTAAGGATTTTTAAGTATCTTCCCTCAGGAGGTAGGTTTCCCATTAATAAGGTTCTGGTCTTCTGGTTTTCATTTCCTTGATTTTACAGAGCCACATCAACTTGGTGATCCAGGAGTTGGGACAGATTTTTAAAAATAATTTTTAACCTATATTAAAAAATAATTATTTATAACTAAAGAAAGGACTATGTATACAATAAATCAGTGTTTGAAAGATAAAGACTTTTAGAAACCATTGTTTTTTTAATTGCAGCTATTTTATCACGCAATGATAAAGGAGTAGGTTCAGCTTTGATCTTTCACAAAAGAGAGTCATAATTATTATGTTTCTTTAACTGGTGGCAGTCCTTTGTAATAATTACTTCTAAGTATCTGAATAACCCCTGATTGTAATGAAATCCAGTCAATTCTTTAAACAGAAATTCTTTATTGATATTGATTAATGAAGTAAACATTTTCCTGAAATTTATTCCATTCAGGTTGCAACTGAGCTATATATTAGGATTTTTGGATAGAAAATCAAGTCTATCAGCCACAGATTTATAACATGAAATTCTGTTTTATAAGTAAGACCTTGAATAAAAAATAAATTCTTATTTCTCTTAATATTCTAAGCTAATACAAAGTGAAACAGCATAGAAGAAAATGGCCACACTTGTTTATGGCTCCTATTTATCTGAAAGAACTCTATATGCAATCAGTTTTTTACTGATTATGTTTGTGCTGGTAAGTTGTATGATTTTTCTGAGTCACTGATGCAATTGCAAAGTTTTGAAAGAGAGATTTTGACCTTAACCTACATTAACCTATATTAACCTATATCAGCAGAACCATAATCTCCAACTACAACTCAGGTTGACCAGAATTTCTGATTCCTCCCTAATTATTGATGCAACAGAACAAATTCACTGACCAGGAAAAACAGAAGACTTATGTTTAGTCAGAAGCTTCTATTGTTTCCCAAACAGAAAGGCTGACTCTGAGTCCTGCTCCTGTACATATCCAAGTGACAACAGATGTTGTGTATGATCCCATCCTATTGGAAAGCCTGCCTTGGAGGCTTCAGGAGTTCACATTATGGGAATTCTAAGATGAACCTAGTGAGGGCATTCCTATCTGCTACCAAATTTCCTTGTCTCTTTTAATTCTCTTGTGTTTTAGTTATTTATCACTTTTGATCTTTTCTCTGAAAAAGGTCAGGGTAGCTAATATGTGATTACCCAGTTTTAGAGATGTGAAGAATGTGATTTTCTCCAATTCATATTCAGATGTTATGTTATCTTGTCAAGACATATGAAGCATGGGCCATCACCAATAACAAGATAGGGCATTTAGGCTGTAACCCATCCAGCAATAGTAAATTCTGTCTTAAAATGGACCTATTTCAGCAGCACCTTTTGAAAAGCTAAACATCTTTTTAAGAGGATGTATTTTGGGTGCACATATCTTAAGAAACACACTCCCACTTTCATAAGACTAATAATTTGGAAACTCTGAACATGTAAACCCTTTGATCTATTTTAAGCCAACACCAGCACATTCCAGTTCCTAATATATGTTTCTAATATTCCTAATACATGTTCCAAATTTAATTATAAAGATTTGACTGAAAAAACACTAGATCACACTGAAACTAATGCTTAATCCATGCCTCATTGTCTGAAATATTTAGTATTAAGATTATTGTAAGAGTATTTTTATTTTGGAAATCATTTGCATAAAAATCTTATAAAAACCTCATTTATGATGCAATTCTAAAACTCATTGCAGAAAATATACAATCTTTCACTATCTCTTTAAAATTAAAATTTTAGCCACAGTGAAATAATGCAATCTGTGCCACATTTCCTTCCATATTGCTGTAATCATTGGTGTCGTTATCACACATTAGAAAGAGAGAACACCCTTATAGTATCAATGAATGTGGAAATAGCAGAACCATGCCTATACATCACACACCTCTCTGTATGTTGGCCACTCCCCTTTGGCAGCATTATGTAAGCATGAAGGAGCCAACACACTTAAGTCTATACACCTGAAGAACTCAAGACAGATTAGAGTCCTGGTCAGCCTGATTTTCTCTTTATGCTTTGTGTCCACAGGTACTTCTTGTCCAATTGATGCTAAGCATGCAGTGCCAAGATCATGCAGTCAGCATCGACATTGGTAATTATTGTACAAGGGGACTAGCTTTTTGATAGAATCCTATTACTTTCTCATGCATGCACTGAATGCATGGTCACCTTTTTATACTAATTGCTCAGTGTTAGATGTTTTATAACTTTATAACTTGCATATGAATATGTGGGTGGCCATTCTTAAAAAGAAATGTGTGTAATAGGCAGGGTGAACTTTCTGTCTCTGGCAGATGTATGCAACTTGTGACCCTCCATTCACTAGGTATCTGTCTAAGATAGTCAATAGTGTGGTTCTGGAATACTGAGAAGAACCAACATGGAGTTCTGCATATGACTGCTCTGGAGGCAATTTGTTATACTCAAGCTGCAACTGAAAATTTTTAGTATACTTATCCAAGAGTAAATTTTCTGCAAATGCTATTGCTTGTAAAACTATATGAAAACTAGGGAGATGTTCACATGTCTTTCCTTATCCCCTTTATCCATTAATTTTTCCCCTCATCCCTTCTATCTTTTTTCAAAATCCAGATTATAAACTCATGGATTTTATCATGTGACATGTAATTGATGGCATAGCAACAATACTAACCATGACAGCAACAAATTTGACAAAACATCTTTCTAGTTTTTTTCCTAGTTGTTGTTCATAATTCATAGTGTACTAACCATAAGTTGTTTAAAGTAAACAATGTAAATTAACCTGGACACCTGAGTCCTGAAAGAACAAAACTGAGGGACTATAACGTACTTGAAAAAGAAAGCTGTGCACCACATCTCTCAGAGATATCTCATATTGTGCTCAAAGCTGGCAAACGCTCCAATCTAAGGAGTTATTTTGTTTAAGCCACAACAACTCCATCAACTAAATCCTTATAAGCAATCTGTGGTTTACAGATGCATAAACCTGATCACTCTTCTGTGAAAGTTGGATACTACCTTCTCAGTTTCCTAATTTCTCTGGATTTAGAAGGCATAACAATAACCCAAGTGGACAAACATGTACTTCATTTGCTAAAGCCTATCAAACGTAATTGGAATTATAATACTGAATATCACTCTTTTTCTTTTTCTTTCATACCTTTGAGTCAGTGTTGACTCCTGGTGACTGCCTGGACTAGTCCCTGTAGTTTTTTTTGGCAAGATTTTGGAAGTAGGAAACTAAAAAAATTGTCACAATTTGTTGTTCAAATTTCAGAATATGGACAGAGTGGTTTAGACAGAAAGTAGAAAACTTAGAGGAGCATCTATGGAAAGAAAATTTTGCCTCTGCAGGTTCATGGTTAAGACAATGCCCTTGATGGGCAGGAATGATGGAACTTCAAGAGGGCCTCAGCTCAACAGAGGAAACAATGATATAATTGACATGTACTAATAACCAGGAATTCTGGCTAAATAAACTACAATGTAAATAAGCTGCATGTTCGTGCATGAGGTCAATTCACTTCCATTTTGCCTCATCTATCATATAAGCAGGTTAATCCAAAACTGGAGTATCATCAAGTGACAATAGAATGTGAACAAGACAAAATAAACCAGGGTCATAAACTAGCTTTAAACTCAGATTTCTTGTTGGCCAGCTAACCCTAATCACATGTCCAGGTGTTGCATGACCCTATCTTCTTCACATTTCCTTGCTGGAAGCACACGAGGAAGAGTGCAGCGCTGGCAAGCGAGCCGTTATGATCATTCTGATTCAGCCAGGATTCTGCCTTATTTGTTCAAGTGAACATTTCCATTGTATTGTATGTGTTTTTTAGAGGGGAAGAGAGATGTATACATAAAGAATGCATTTCTCTCTCTTTCACCTTGTCCTTGACTTTAATCAAAATTTGCTTTATAGAAAAATAATTGACATTTAGGATCTTCTGAGGCACAGCTCAACCAGACATAATGAGAAACACATTGGTTGACCTTTCCTAAACTATGATCCCCAACAAAATGGTACAGAAGTCACATTTTCCCTTTCTTTAAAAAACAAAACAAGGGAATGGCATCTTTTGTGGGTATAGACAAGATTATAGGGTACTTTTATTTTAAAATAATTACACAGGGACCTTCAGAGTTATTTTCAAAGGTCATATTCTCATCACATAGCCAAGATTTCTTTCTCACTTCTCCTTTTGTCCCACCAGATATAAATTTAGCAAAGGGGAAAGAAAGAGCAAGTGATTGTGGGATTGTGCATGTGTGTGTGTTTCTTCCATCTTCCTTGTGGTGGAAAATGGAAGACAGTTCAAAGTCCCTTCGGCTCCCAGAGGGCTGTGGGCTGTGATAGGCTATTTTCTACCATTTAGCTCTCTCCATTATCACAACTCCTTTTTCTTCATTATTCTCCACTTATCACATGCAGGATCATCACAGAGTCCAAATAGAGAGTTGTAATTACCCGGCTGCCACCTGATAGAAGCTCTTCTATCATCTTTATCTCGCTCAGCCTTGCCGTTTCATCACGGGATAAAACTTGCCCAAGGCAATGTGTGTGATACTACATCTCAGAGATATATTTAAAGTTTACTCATTTATCGCAGAAAAATGCTGAACCCGTGCAATTATTAGATACACTTGCCAATTTATTGGTACAGGAAGGCTTCTTAGCTCCTCATTCTGTCAGCGATTTATTCAGCTCTTCTTGAAAACACTGAGGTCACTTTTGGGTGCTCCCATGACATGTGAAATGGAGAAAGGGGAAATGGGGCAGCGGGGAGGGAAGAAGAGGATCCAGAAGGACCAGAAATAAAACTGCTGAGAGATGTAGTGATCACAATCCCAAAACACATTCCCCAAAAGTGTAGGATGGCGGGAGGTCTTCATTTCCTCACCCTTTCCTGCTGATAGGATGCTAATGATTAGGGTCCTCATTGCCAAGATTTTCAGAACTATCAAGACTAGACAAGGCATGATCACTGTGATCACATTCTGTCCAATAAGGGGCTAGGCAACAAAACACTTTTCATACAGAGTTGGTTCCCTAGTTCTCAGAATTCCCTTTCTTGCTCATACACAGTGTTTATTCAGTAGTTTGGTAGGTTCATTTCCCTGGCTTTAGTTTTTCAATATTTTTTTCTCCTTTTGCAATAGCCTTCCCAGGGGTGAAAAAAAGTCACAGCACTGGCCAGGATGGCCTGATCGCAGCTCCACCCAACACGCATAAAAATTGGGCAGCTCTTCCATTGCACCATTCTGGCTGCCAACTTGAGTTTTTTGACCAGACCCTGCAGGCACCCCTGAGCCTTCCCAGTTGCTAACATCTTTCTCTTGTGTGTGAGTGTGTGATGAAGTAAGGATGGACAGTCAGATAGGCACACACATCTGGCAAAACCATAATGGAGTTGTCTGGTTTGGACTTTGGGTCTCCAAACCCCATTGATTGATTGATTTTAGGCCACCTGACTCCAGAATGACCCTAGTGGCTCTGGAGCGACTCCAGATTTGAGTTCTAAACCATGGGTTTTGGGTTACTACATTGTGTAAATCAACTCACTGTGGTTTATTCAACAAACCAAATTAAATAAACTATCATTTAACATGTTTAACATGCTATGCAAACCTGCCTATTAATTTCTTATAGTATATTCTATACATTTACTATAGTAATTTCTCTAACATTCAGCTCTTATTACTGTGTTAACTAATATAACCACTGAAAACTTCATCAACTTTTCTTTCTATCTCAGCCTTTGTGAGGAACATAGGATAGTAAAAATGTCATTCACCAGCTTGCCCAAGGTGAGACCCTTCAAGCAACCAACTTTATGGCACTTTGGGTTTTTTCTTTTTTTTTTAGTTTTGGAAAACATTAGAAAAAGCCACAATCAATAAAAACATACCTGAGCATACCATCCTTTAAACAAATGAGTAGTTCTGAAAGGAAAAAAGGAATGAACATGTGTGCACATGCATGCACACACACACACACATGTGTATGTGTGTAACTGTTTACAATTTCCTGAATTACACCTTTGAGGCCTTATTCCTGCTCAGTGGTAGAGTAGATATCAACACCTTATTCCGTATTCAAATGCCAGAATAAAATTAGCTTGGTTTGAATTCCTCAAAACAGCCTAATCCCCATGAACTTAATGGAAGCTGCAGGCATTCAGTATTTTTAATAATCTACTCTCCTTTTTAGTTACCTTAAAGGTGAGTTTGAATTCTTCAAGCATTTTCTCTGCATCTTAATTTTTCCATTTACACATACAATTATAAATGCTACCTGTTCCTTCATATGGTAGTTTGGAGAGCCTTGTATTAGGGGTCATAAAATTACTGTATTGTCATTTCCATTAGGTTTAGTTTGGCAGTTCTGAGCCAGAGCATTCTTTGAAAATTACGCCTTCTCATTACTTTTCAGAAACAAACATGAAAAGTTGTTTGGGGCTTGAAGTATGAAAGACACAGATTGCTTACCTGTCCCAATTTTGTGTTTTCCAGGTGTACTACAAAGACAGCTCACACAATGCCTGGTCAGCTGGACCATGCTGACTGGGAATTCTGAGAACTGTATTTCCAACATAAATGAAATGCAACAGGTTTAAGGAAGGTTCTCGGGTATTCTTAGAAATTACAGTATCTTCTGACTAACAGAAGAATGAGCTTCTATCTAGACCTTTTTTCGGAAAACAGAGATCAAAGTCTTCCTTACCATCTTTCTCCCTTTATTATTCATTAGAATCACAGAATGAGTGTCATGTCTTCTCCCCTGAGTTTCTCTGCTATATGAAACTCAGAGGAAAAGAGATGACACTCATTCTGTGATTCTATTGAAAAGCCCCACTGTCTCTAGTCATCTCCCATGGTAAAACCATTTCCCATAGCATAAACTCCAGGATTTTCTAGAACAAGACATCAACTCCAGTTAAGAGTTAAGAGTTTAGAGTTTAGAACATTGTCTATTTGTGAGATGAGTAATTCATATAAAGGGAGATCATTTAACTTTCCTTATGTGTTGATGTGGCAATACAGGTTGCACCTGACAGCACCAATGCACACCCTTGTATGGGTCTGCAACTATCACATGTTATGCACCTCTACACAATGTGGAAATCTAGTCTGATCAAGATCTCATCTAGAGACAGCAAAGATCAAGGGTTTGACCCTAATCTTCCCATTAGAGTAGGGCTATCAGATCTGAGCTATAACAATCTGGAATGACTACTAGAGTTGTCTACTGGTCATCCAGAGTTTTGTAGTCCAAAGCTGGTATTGCCACATTGGTGCATGAAGAAAGTTAATAGGAACAGCCTATCTACTTAACAGAAGTTTTCCTCAATTATTCAGCTGAACCTGTGAGGACTCAAACTGTACTGGACAACACATTTGCACATCCTATCCCTTTTCCCCTACATCCTCCAAGTGTGCCTGCTGTAATCTTTCCTACTGAGATCTTGCCACTTTGAAGAGCAAATTCTGAGCAGACGTTTAAACTTGTCTTCACCTGAAATCATGCGCAGAATAGTCCTTACAATCCTGATTCCTGAAAAACAGCGCCTGGAAAGTGATCAGTCTTTTTGTGCTTAAATGAATGTGAGACCTACTGCTCAAGGTGAGGAGTTCTAAAATTGTGGGCTATGGTGGGATTACATAGAAATAGCAGAAGAAAATGAGGTCAGGATGTGTGATCCTGTTACTGTATTCTAGAGAACTTCAGAAATTCTTGTTCTGGAATTATAGAACAATTATATAACTTTGGACTGCAAACAAAACAGAGTTTGCAAGGTTTCTTACTAATATAGCAATAGGGATGGAGTAAAGTTAGAAGTGAGCAAACAAATAAGCAAGGGATAATGTTAGAACAACTCAACCCCCAAAGAAAACAACCCTCCTGGCAGCTCATCAAGATAAATCCAGAGCCTTAACATTATTTAATTTTCTCTTGCACTCTCATTCTGGCAAATATATAATAGAAAGATTGGAAGATTCTCTACCTGGCATTCCAGGTGTGGCTTGCATTCCAAAGATTTGGAAGAGGTGATGGCTAGGGTTAATTTAATTAGCCATCAGTGGTGCCACACCAAGCTTCTCTGAAGTGTTCCTTTAATAGACTGTCTATTATAATGCTATACATCAGACAAAATCAGGTATTAGTATAACCATTAGACAGTCTCCTCAAAGTAATTAAGAGTGTGAACCACCACCCACTTTAATAAACCCTGAACTTTTGTGTGGGAGCTCCTTTCCTCAGGTGTGATCACACCATGGCTACAGCATGTCTACAAATGGTGCAACCATGTGATCAAGTGCAGTTGATGCAGGTTTCCTCACCTAATCATCTCGGTGCCAGAAATGACACCTGGATAGCAAAGAGGTACAGCGCGGAATCATTCCTCCAGAGAAAAACTACCACACGGTTGTGCACACAGATGTATGCGGGGGGAGTTCTCTGTGTGTAAAAGAGCCTACAGCAAAAAGCCACTTATCCAGGACAGCTTACAGTAATAACTCCAGTTTCCTTGTATTAATACTCAGGCAGGCACAGTGATTAGCTCTTTACAGCACAACATTAAAACTAGCAGAAGAGAATAGAAGTGTAACTTAGACAAAAATTCATTATTTTTCTCTAGAAGAGATGTATTTTTACATGGGAACATTCAGCTGTCCTCAGTTAATATTGGAACAAAATAGTCCCTCAACCTGATGCTCTCCAGATGGGTCAGACTATATCCCCCATTGCTGGCAATCCACATTGGATGATGAAGATCAAAGTTATAATTCAACATATTTGGAGGACATCAACTTGAGGAAGGTTGGCACAGAGCTATTAGAAATCCACTAGCAAATAAAATTTCAGAAATGCTCACTAGTAGTTCCAAGATAAGTTGCAAGAAATCAGTTCATTCAATAACTAAAAGCCTCAACTACCCATCTACTGGGAGGTTTTACAATGCATGATTTATCACTTAGAACCACTTCTCAACAATCAACTTTCACGAGATGATAGTTAGTTCTGCTTGGATGAAATTGTATCATTCAGCCAGCCCTAATGGAGAAATACAAAACCATGGATCTCCTTCAGAGAAATCTCCATTTCTGCATGAATCTCTGCCATTGATTTGCCTCCTTCTGCTCAGCAGGCAGTTGCTGTAGGTCAGCGAGAAAACAGGCTTTGCATGACAAAGGTCCCAGGTTCAGTCAGCAGTGTCTCCAGGGAAGGCTAGAAAAAGTTCACATGTGAAATCCTAGCAATCTATCACCAGTCTGAGTAGATAATAAGAAACTAGATGGACCAAAATTTCTTGTATTTCCATGGCAGTACCTGAACCATCAGTCCTGCAGAAAAGGTGGCAAAGGCACCCTCCGGGGCAGTGTTTCTCAACCTCGGTAACTTTAAGACATGTGGACTTCAACTCCCAGAATTCCTGAAATACTGCTCCAGGGTGTCTTCACAGAGAGAATTTAGGAAAGAAGCATTCTCCATTACCAGCGGTTGGGGAAAATCTGTCCTAGCTAGCGATGGCGTGAATGATCTGTTCTTTTTCTGGAATTCTCTTAATTATGTCCCTGTCTTTTGCCTGTTTGCTATCCGTGTATGCTCCTTATTACTGAGTCATTAATGCTGTATTCCTCCATATACAGTAATCTCATGGGAAAGAGGTCCTGATACAACTGCCATCTTTGGAGGTCACCTCTTGTCTTTCTTTGGCATTTTGGCTGCTGGTTAAAAACGGTTTGCAGAGGCAAGGAAAATGAATACATTTGCTGGATGGCCATAACTGGGTCTGCTCACTTCCAAAGACATTTCTGCAATGCTTTCATGGGTGGAGTTAGCTACTGTTTTGACATGCACTGACATACACTGAATATGCAAAATATAAAGCAGCTGGTTTCCTGGATTCAGCCTCTACTTCTTCTGTGGTAATAAGAACTCATCAGTGCAGATCAGTACTTGCTAGACTGAGACTTGTGGGAGACACAAGGAAAACAGAGAAAGGAGAAAAGAAAATTCTGCCTTCTCTTCAAAGGAAGCAGAATCATTCCTTCAGCAATAATTTCCTGGGAACCCCAGGTCAAACGCTACCATCCAAAACAGTTATTCTTTTTGACTCAGAATCATAGAACATAGGAGTTGAAATGCTAAATAGGTCATCACCCCCAACTTCCAGTTTAATGCAGGAATCTCTGATCACTGGCCATCTAACTCCCATCTGAAACCTCCAGCAAGTTGTCCTACTGTTGATTTGTGAGAACTTAGCAGCTCTTACAATCGGGTAATTCTTCTTGATATTTAGCCTGAGTCTCCTTTCTTTTAATATCAACCCATTGGTCTTTGTCTTGTTCTCTGTTCATCTTGGGAATGCCTCCATCAACCAAGCCCTGCAGAAGCCCTGGCTAAGTACAGATGGCTTATGAGTGACACTCAGCCGCTCTTAATACTTCCTCAACACCCTAGGAGAAGACTAGCCTGCATCTTTGGAAACCCTGGTCTGATCAGGCTTGTGTATCCACCAGGGCAGGATTAAAGACAGTTTTACATTTATTGATCAAACAATTGTCCATGTATCAGAAACCAATTAATTGCTCAGAAAAAGCATTATAAAAGTTTAATTAAAAGGACAAAAAAGGCTTTTGCCCAAGCAAATTGGGAGCACCTTTTTCAGGCTGTGAAAAAAAATACCACCCTATCTGGAAGCGAATTGTTGCTCGTCGAATGAGGGGAAACAGTCCTTGGAAGCTAGGATTCCAGCAGTTAGGTGGGAAGACTCCTGTGGCATTTTCCTCCCTTTCCATCTGCCAGTCTTCATAGGAGATGCACACAACATTCCCCCCGGCCTTCAACTGACCATCCGAGATTCTTGAACTAATTAACGAAATGAAAAGGGGGAAGTGCCTGAGCCGCTGAAGTGCAATACCGATTGGTGGGCCCCTATCTCGGCCTCCCTTTTTGCTTATATCACCAATGTGCTTCAAATGCTCCCTTCCATGATAACATATATACTTTCACTCTCTCCCAACAAAAATCAAATCTGTTTTGTGGGAGAAGTTATTTGTTTCCAATTAGCAGTTTAGAACCCAACCCTCATTAATAGGGCTGCTGAGTTTTTATCTGCAGTGATTTCTATAAGAAGGCATAAGATGTCTTAATCTTAGAACGGGAACTTTTTTTCCCCTTTAAATCATAATTTCTTACGTTTTAATTGTTTCTATTTTATTTTCTCATGGTTTCTGTGTTTTATGTTACTGGTCATTGTCCATAATTATATTTAATAAATAAAAGTTCTTTGCTCTCATTTCCCCAGACTATTTGAGTTGTGAATCTTTCTACCTCAACTAACTGGAAAAATGGTAAACCCCCAGAAATATTTGTTTAAAAGAAGGCGGGGAGGGAACTAGTTACTCCAGAAAAGAAAAATTGTAATTAAAAAAAACTGGGCCAGGGCTCAAGCAGGCAACCTTCTTTAAGCAAGAATCTTAACCACTATAGTATTTATGCAGTGCTAATAAGAGGAACTATAAAACATTCAAGTGCATGTTAGAAAAAGGGATGTTTTTAAAACTGCTTGTTGTTCCTGCATGTATCTGCATTTTGATGCTTTAACCTTGCATGTATATGTGTGAATATATATATATATATATATATATATATATATATATATGTATGTGTATATTTTTATATGAATGAGTGTGTGTGTGTATGTGTATACATGTAACACATACATACAAGCACATGCACATGCACACACACATACACACATATATGTACACAAATGCGTGTGTCTGCGTATGTCTAGTAAGATGCATCCACAGGAAGGAAAGCAATTGGCAATCACTTTCCTGGAAGGGAAAGGTGGGGGAGGGCGCTGCTGAATGGGAACTGTCCAGTGAGGACCCTGATAGCCTACAGTCTGACTGAATACCTTGCAAGTTGTTCCAAACTGTCAAAGTCCAGGCAGAAGTTTTAAAGCTGCTTGAGAATCATGCTGGCACGAGCACAGGACAGGTGCCCTGCATCTCTTCAATCCTGTACCTATGCATTTAATTTTTTTTCAACCCAAATGCAGCAGAATCTTATACTTATTACTGTTGAACATTATCTTACGACAGTAGGTCTAGTCCAGTTTTCAAGCCAACCCCTCCTAGCTTAGCGTCATCTGAAAATTTGATAAGCATCTCTTCTTTCTATTCTCTCAGTGATTCTTGATGCTAAATAGCTCTTGGCTGTGGGCAGAGCCCTCTAGGACAAGGTAAACAAAGTGTGCTTTGGGTATGGTTTTTCAACCAGTAGCAAATCCATTAAACCACAGCACCACCTAGCCCACATTTATTCATCCAGGATATCAAGAGAGGCCTTATGCATTACTGAGGTCAAAGTATACTATACTACAGCATTCCCTGTATCTACCAAACTAGTCACACCATCAAAATGACTAGACATGACTTCTTGAAAAAAACATACCAGCTTCTGGTGACTGTAGCTTTTATTGTTTGCAGGTAAGCTGCTTAAACATCTGTTCTAAAGCCTGCTGAGAATAGATGTTCAACTGTTTTTAGTTTCCATTAAGCTGTCTGTCATTTTCTATGTCCTTCCTCCTTCCATTTTGGAATATTGAGATTAGGCTTGCTCTTCTCCAACACCTCACTAATTCTTCACTAGCTTTCAAAGTCGGCCATTTCAGGGTCATTTCTGCCCACTTCTTCACCATCCTGGGCTGCGAATTGTTGGCCCTGGAGGGGGTATAGGAGGTTTATTACATCTCTATCAATCCTGAACTATGTTCCCTCTCTTTCTTCAGTCATACTGGGATGGGATTGCTCCCTTTTCTGGAATATGGCAGACATAAACATTTATTAAATAGTTCCTCCTTTTCCCTATCCCCAGTTATTACTTCCCCATTTTCTTATTGTATTCTGCAGTCTTGCCAGCTTCATCTCATTTTGAGCTTGTTCCTTCCTAACTCCATTCCTGCAAGCTTGAGCAACCAATTTGTAGTCATCCTGGGCTACCTAAGTTGCTTCCTTTCTTCTTTGTTTCTCCCTATTTTTCAACCCAGGCTCTTAAGTCTTTCCCCTTTCTACCTTCTTAGGAGGAGCAATTTTGCCGATGTTCATTGGGCCATGTAACTTTCAAGTCACACAGAAGCTCTACCAGATAAAGATAAATAATTCTTTGTCTGTGGGAGAAAGAGAGGGAGTGCACAAGTATACATTCACGTGACTAAGCCAAATCACAAAACATTTACAGTTGAAATTGCATATATGCTTAGTAGGAAATAGTCCTATTGAATAGCAGTTGAATGTCTGACTAAATGGTTAGGAATTTTATGTTAATTGCAGGGCACAGGCTTGTATAATGCTTCAAAAACATTCAGTATAAAACACATCTCTTTCATTTTCTCTTTCATTTGAATTTATTTCTAATCACAAGTTCTTTTTGCCCTATTGATCAAGAAATGCACGTAAATCTTTGTGGAAAATGAAATTAGCCAAATAAAAGTCTCACTTCTCTGTCTTGGCCAATTGTGACAAGTATCACTTTCTACTGTGTGCTAAGTATAAGGAAAGAAAGGGAAAAAGGAGGGAGAGAAGGCTTTCTTCCCAAAATGGCTAGATGAATATGGGTTCAAAGACCTTTAAGAAAGAAGGCTTTCTTCCTAGGATGGATGAATATGTCCCTCTGACTTTCCATCACATTCCTTTATCACTATCCTGTTTATGGAAATTCTGTAAATGTGGCAAGTTCTTATCCAGAAGGAAACTAAATTAAATTTGCTCATGTACAAGCAAACCCAGATAGGTACATTAGTTCAGTATTCCAGATCAAAATGAGGCCAGCAGCTGGTTAATCTTACAGCTTTAATGGGTGACAAGATAAGGTAAAGGGTTAAGAGATTACCCCAATTTCTTTTCTTTCCCACCAAGTATCACCTGTGGTGGGAAAAGAGCCACCAATCTCTCTCCCTTAGATGTAGTGGGGCAGGTTTGGGTGAGTGCAGACTGGTTCTGCAGTGTAATGGTATGTGGGAAAGAGTTTGGGAAATGGGCAAAGAGATGCTGTCTAGGGAATGGTCAGATAAGAGACAGCATAGCTTGCAGCTGCATCATGGGTGGAGCAAGAGGCTCAGGAGGGACCCTCTCTACGATTTAGGGCTGTACAGGTGATGGTGGTGTAAGGTTTACCCCGTTCGTCTCAGAGAAACTCTCGTGACACGTGTGTTCAGCAAAGAAGTTTACTCAGGCGTAACATAAGTAAGTACAGACAAAGCCAGGGTTGGCTTGGCATAGCTTACATGGTATTTTATAGCTTCCCCGTTCCCGCGCTTTACCCGTTGCTTAGTTACAGATTACCTGCAGTAATCCCCCCTCGCCCAAATGGCAGATTCAGTCCGGCGCTTTTGTCTTTCTGATTGCAGTCTATGGGTTGTGCTGTTGTTGCCTTTGTTGGGTTTGCCTGCTTGCGCGCAAAGCTGGGAGTTCTCGATCGTTCCTTGATTGCTTCGCTTCTGAGCGTCTGCGCTTTCCTTTGTTTGCAGTGCCTGGGGGAAGCTGCGCTGATACAAAGTATCCGCTTGTGGTTTTGAGTTAAGGGTCGCCACCTGGCCATAATCAGTTTGCAGTTTCACTTCCCCTTTTTCTCTGCTCCTGCCTAGGCAGTGAAATTGACTAGGTGCAGCTGAGCGGCGCTTCGTCGAGCCCTGCTGGCTGAATCTGACAGGTGGGAGAATTGTAGTTTCAGACTTGCAAGATTCTGTTAATGTAGCTTTACAATAAAGTAGAATTAGCTTATCTGGTTGTGTTTCCTCTCTGGTTTACTTGGTAAGGCTGACATGCACTCATCCAAACCCAAAACTCACCCAAACCCAAACCAGAATGACACTTTAGCCACTTGTCAAGTTGCTTGCCTAACAGATTGCAGGCTTGAAAGTGCTCTGCATCTGGATCCGTTGAATGGGCTATTTCTCAACATGGGTGTCTCATGCTTCTAAAATAGCCCAACTTCAAAAATTACTCAACTTCCCTGTGTCAAGTGTGAAGGAAGTGAGAGGGAGAAACTGACTGACAAGGAGTAAACTCTGTTGTCCTCAATTACTTCTGCAAGAGAAAAGCAGTACTGGCAGTATATGATCATGGAGTTCAGTTCTGACCTGTGGCACCTGGAAGAAGCCATCGATGGCCATGGAAAACATGCAGTTGGGATTGGTCCATGTGTAATAATGAGTTATTTGCGATAACTGTTGGCTCACATGTAATAACAATCTAGTGTCACCAAACCAGGAATGGCACAGGTGAAATGATATCATCCTTGCCCTCCTCTTCATATTCAGCCTGAAAGATGCTAGTGGAACCATGATTTTTCCATTTGATAAAGTCAAGCTCAATCTACTGTAAACAAGGGAACTATCCTGTTCCCACCTGACCAGGCTTCATGGCATTTTTATTAAATAAGCCAGGAATTTGGAGATACAAAAAGGCATATTTGTGGCCAAGGTATCTCATGCACCTCCTTCTCCAGACATGTTCAAAGCATACTCCCAAAAAACTATCTGATAACATTCGTTCTGCAATGTCCTATTGGACGTTGAAAGGCAGTTCAAGCTCTGCAAAATTCCTTTATGTCTCTTCTCTTTGGCTGGGTGATATAATGGGGACACTTTATCCAAAGAACCATTTGTTGCAGGAAGAACAGCAAACATTCTGAAAATTATACATTGCACAATTGCACTCATGCAAATGAAGCTCGGAATGTCATAGAAACAACAATTCTCCATCTCTTTGCTGCCAGATTACTATATGGAATAGCTATAACAATACAAGGTGTCTTCCCATCTATGGGGCAAATATCAAGAAAGAGCAAAGGACCGACAAGTGGGCAAGGGGAGGAAGGAAGGAAAAAGACCAGGCTACTTCAGCTGGAAGAGTATCTCCAGCCTTTGTGCCTTGGGAGAACTGATAAATGCTTCAGAACAGAGGCAGCCTAACCCAATGAGCAGCACAAGTCTTGTCTTCTTGGGACAAGAGGCACAACTCCTATGGCCCGTCCCTTTAATATTCCTTATTACCCCCAATACTCCAAGAGACTTACCCAGTAGCAGAAAAACTTTGAACATAATATAACATAGAATGTAAGGGTTCGAAGAAACTTTAGAGACCACCTAATCCAAACCCCAGCTCAATTCAGAAATCCACTCTTACAGCATATGGCCCTTCAGCTTGCATTTCAATGCTTCCAGCAAAGTACAGTTCACCATCTCAAAAGACTGTATGTTCCATTGTTGGAACAGCTGTTTCTGTTGGAAGCTTTTTTCCTGAGGTCTAACCGAAATCTCCTTTGAAATTCTAGGTGCAGTCTGAGAAATGTCGGATAGAACGGACTTCTCTTGTTCTTGACACTATGTTTCTGTTGATGCAGTCCAAGATAGGATGCATTTTTCTTTTTTCTTTTTTTGCCTTTTTCTTTTTTTCAGCAGCATCACACTGTTGGGTCAAGTTCAGCTCATGATAGAAAACACTCAGATCCTTTAGGCCACACAGGATTATCCTCACCATCCTATATTCATGCCTTTGATTTTTCTACCCACATGTAGAACTTTGATTTCGATCCAATTAAAATTCATCTTTGGGGGGTTGCCCTTTGTTCCAGAAATAAAAAAATAGGTGTGCACTTCCTGCATACATAATGCCACACATTCTCCCTTTTTGTCTAGCCTATTCCTTTGAAAACTAAGTTATACTTTTCAATCCTTGCATTTCATTCCTGAGTTTCATCCCACCAGGTTTCAGCAATGCCTGCTCATATTTGCTTTCTGTATTTCTTGTTCTTCCAGGGTTTTTTTTTCCTATACTCTATACATTTTATAGAGACCCTGGAATCCTTGGGTCACGTCTTGACCCATTCTTTCCTGTATTTATGCACTTTCTATTAGGCTTCTGTGTCCTGCATATCACTCCTAGTCCCATTCCCAGTACTTGGCATTGTCAGCCCTTTTGAGGTAGGCCAGGTCAGGAAACAGACAGAGTAAGGAATGCTACTTTATTGTTATAGGGTATAATAACTGAATCTTCAAAGCCTGCCAGAGTATCCTTCTACCCCTCTTATATCAAACAGAATCAAGGTGGGGTTATTTTGAGTTTCTTTCTCACACCTTTTTCCTCCCCGGGACTGAGATGTCATTTAATTAACGGTTCTTGCATTACTTCTTCAAGGTTGCCTCTGTAATCCTCTACAAGTATTTTCTGAACTTTTTTCTCCCTCCTGCATAGGATTCACTTTGATGCTCTCCAGATCAGGTTTACACAGCACCTTTCAGATGCATTCTTCTCAGGTCTTGTAAAGCACAGCCCATCTCTCGCCATGAGTCCCTCATCTCGAACATGTATCCCATTATTGAAGAATCCATTGGGAGCATTTGTGTAGCCAATTGTTCATTTCCAGTATAATAGTGAGGGAGTTGGGGATAGAGGTGGCATTTTATTCACTACTTCCTGTTCAAGGATATGGCCCAGTGAATAAAATACAACCTGTGTCCTCAGTTCCTTCACTATCACAGTCCCTTACAAGAGAATTGGAAGTTCCTCTGTCACAGCATCATGTCCCAAATATGTGTCCCAGAAGGCAGTGCACTTCTCCAGACAGGCTGTCTGGTTGACAGATTGCTGCTTCAGTTCCTTTCAGTAGGGAGTCTACGATCACCACAACCTGTTGCTTCTTCATCTTCAACTCTGTTATAGATGTCGTAGTTGTTCTTCATGGAGCAGTCCAGCAACTTCATCAATGGTAAGATGCTATACTCTATTCTGAAGCTCTAGAATAAAACAGCCCTTCTTGTCAGACTTTGTTCTTTGTGTCACTTTTCTCTGTACTTTCCACTTGGCTTTTTCTATCTTTAGTGTGGCTCCTTGGTGCCATTGTTCCTCTGCAAGCACTTCCCAAGCTTTAAGGATTTCCTATCTTCCCTAATAAATTAGTAGGTGGACAGGCTTGCCTCCAGCCTCTTTGCATTCTCTTCGAGGAGTGCAACCACCCTGCACTTGTAGCTTGTATAGTTCTTGCACCTTCAGGTATGAAAATGAACATAGCATATCCCTTGCAGATCATGGGAATAGTTCCTCCCATCTCCATTTTTTCCATAATCTCCTTGTCAAATTCCTATTTGCTTTCCTTGTTTGCTTGCTTAATAAGATCACTTTCTTGAGAGCTGGCTTCTTTATATGTCACCTGAAGCTGCCTCAACTAGGTCACCAGGAATCAATGTGCCAATCACATACAATGGGCAATCAGCAGAACTCACGAAAACAGTCAGAAACAGCAATTGGTCAGCATTCTCTCTACCTCTGCTTGTTTCTCCTATCCTGCCTCTTCCCTCTTTTCACTTGAACTCCCCTGCCAAACAACTGTCCTGAGGCTATAGGCTAGGACTGGGAAACAAACAAACAAGCATCTTGGAAGAAGGCAATGGCAAACATTTTGGTTCTGATGCCATGAAGCCTACCTGAAATTGCCAGGTGTCAAATTTGGCATAAGGGAGTCTTTACCTCTTTACCTTTATCCTGCCCTAGCATTTGAACCACAATATTTTATTAAAAAATTCATCTAGTAAAAAGTAACTATTTCCCTCTCATCTTGGCTACCTATAGTAAACCAAGAATAATTTCCCATTTTTTGGTGGCTATTTATCTGCCTGCTTAAGGAATAGCAATGAAAGTAGTTCCCACTTCTTCTTAGGATTATTGTACACTTACTTAGCTTAAAAATAGTTCATAAAATCCAGTGCTTGAAGAATGAATTGGCTTGCTTCACAAGAAGTTTTAAGGGAATTTGGTATCATATATCAGAGTTCAGCAGGATATCAACTACAACACATTGTTCTACAAACAATTAGTCTCTTAGAGAACCTCCACCTGGAAAACCCAACTCACATACAATGAGATATATACAGATGAAGCTATGGCAAATCTTCTCTAATATTTAAGAATATTGTACCAAGAAAATGACAGAGACACACTTGGGTGTAAGGAAGCAGTGCCACTCTCACTTGGATAATGGTGGCTTCAAGCCAGATCTAACATGGTACTATGTGATAAGATGCAACATAACTTAATTCATGTATAGTATGATGTTGTGAGGAGGGAACGAAAGAAGTGTTCCTGTCAGGTGTGTCAGGGTGAATGCTAAGGTTCTTTGGGGATAGATTTTGGAGGTGGAATGGCATTGAAGTGTAGTTGCTGCCTGAGTGGGACAAGGTGGGAATTTCCACCAAGGAAGAAATGCTTGTTCTCGCAGCTAGCCTGAAAATGCAGCCAATGTATGTTCATAGCATCTTCTTTGGGGCAGAAGGTGACCTGATTAACTTCTGAAGTTAAATTGGCTCAGTGTGTGATAACCATCTGAAGCCCAATTTGTGAGTGGAAGCCCCTTAGATGCCATACATTTTTCCTCCATTACTTGGTAGGTATACAAATAATGTAATTAATGCACATTTTAAAATGCTGAGCTAATCTGTTAAAGAGAAATGGGAAAATTAAAAAGGGAAATGGAGAATATAAAAGCTACTGATGAGAGAAACCTCTTAGATGGTTCTATGGAGAAGGCAAGATTCATATTGAAAACCTATTCCAATGTGTCTTTCACCTTGATTTATTTATCTGGATTTTAAAATGCTACTATCTTTATGGGCAGGTTAATAACTACTTAGAATTATAACAATAAAATATCTCTAAAATCAAAGAGATTTAAAACCACTTTCTGAAAGGAAGTAGAGACAAGGCTTTCAAAGGGTACTCAATTTTCATAACAGAAGATAAATAGCTTCAAATTATAAGTGATGCCTTGCATGACAAAAATACAGACTTACAAAACTGTCTAGTTGGTTTCTAGATTGCAAACACCTCCCATGTAGGCTGGAAATGAAGTTTCAGAATGGAATAAAGTCTCAGAAGGAATCCATCTCTAACAATATTTAACTTAACAATAATGTTATCAGCAGAGAATGTCTATTTATATAAAATCCAAATTACAGGTAAAACAGACTGTTGTATTAGAGGACTGCTAGGCAACCAACTTCCTTGCGTGAGAAAATGTGTAATTTGCAGAATAGATGACACAAGCACAAAAGTCAAGCTTTTAAATATTGCCCCAGTGACATAAACTCCGTAGCAGGTTTAGTAAAGAAGATTTCCTTAAAAAGAAAAGCACCTGGAAACCATTCATAACTACCTCTTGTGTCTTAGACAAAAGCATTATTTTTTCTTCTATTTGGCCAATAACTTATCAGGTAACTGGTTGGACAACATACTGGAAAGAGCATTATGAAGGAGAGGGTGTTGCCTGCATACCACACAGAACTATCAATATCAAATGAGCGGCTGGCATTCAGTAACTTATATCACTCATCTGGTTGGCTTGAGCAATCTCTGACCCGACTGAAAAAAAAGGGATCCATTCAAAATGAGAGTAACTGGGATGTTAATAGCAGCCCAGGTGGGAATGCAGCTCTACTTACGTCATTCTGTGACGTAGCGTCAGAGCCTCCTCCTTCTCTCTGCGGCACCTACTTCCGGAGTTTGAAGGGAACAGTAGTTGTCAACCCAACTGCTAGGAAATAAAGGTGACCACAGCTTTCCCAGGCCGTGACTTGCTTTTGGGCACATAGCTCAGCAACTGTGAAGTATCCTGCCCAGCAAAAAATGCTGATTTTGCTCACAACTTTGTTGGAGAAGGAAAATCCAGAAAGTGTGGGAGTTGTGCACAGTCCTAAGTGTTCTGTGCTGAGCTCTAATTTGCTACTGAAGCACGCTCAAAATTTGTCACTTAGAGTGCTGCTTTGTATCACAGACGTATATGCATGTTTGTATCCATATACGTATGTATACAAATGTATGCATATATGAGTGTGGGCATGTAGCAGAACATATCTAAATTAATGTATGTTGTCTAAAAATACCGGGGGGCGGAGGGTGGAGAAGAAAGAGCAAGAGCTTTCATTCTCCAGCCATTCTTTCTACTATTTCTGCTGTTGCACTACAGATAATTGCAGTTTAATTGGGTGACATTAAATGAAAACTGTGTCCACATTATCCAGGATTATCTCTTTTTCCTGCAGCCCGCTACCAATTGAAAAAGAACCATTTATCAAACCAAAGAGCTGTGCTTGGTTGCCTTTTACGAGCTGGGAACGAGTGTGAGAATGAACTAGGAAAGGACCTGACAGCTAAGAAAAATTATTTCAGTTGTTTATCATGGCGGGGGGAAAAGTTTATCTGATTTTTTTTTCACCACAAAAATTACACAGCAGCAGGGTTCACAGCATTGAGCCAATGAGGGATGAACATTGACCAACTTTGCTTCTTCAACTTGATGTGTGCTCCTGTGCGGCACGGCTTTTGTGTGGGCACAGATCAACTTAAAAGCTTCTTTCAAACAGCGTGAATGCCCTTCTTTTTACCAAAAAAAACCACCCTTTTTGTATTGATAGCTAGGAAAAAAAGGAAGGTTGTTTAAAAAGGAAGGGTAGACAATCAGGACAAAATGAAGAGCTTTCACTTTCCATTATGAGCATGTCGTTCTATTCTTCTCAGCTGTTTATACATTCCCAGCACAATAATGCTTCTTTGCAATCATATGTTTCCCCTTTTACACTATTCATATTGGGGTGGAGGAAGGGGAGGAAGAGAAAGCCCTCACATCATGACCGTGGTAATAAAATCCCATAGAAATGTGGCTATAATGTCAATTTGCATTCTGTGAGAAGATCAAGGTAAACCTAAAGGCCAGGAGAATATTCTGCTAATGCTCATTCATCATTCTGCAGACCCAGGTGGAAAGAAGGGCCTTGTCACTACACCACAAACCCCTTTCAATCGCCAGCACATTTGTGTGAATATTTTAGCCTAATGCACCGATTGTTAAATAGAAAGGACGGGCTTTGAAATTGGCTACTGCACTCAAATCCCTAGCCGCACAAGGCATGGGCAGGAATGGCCCCTATTCAGAGGGGAGAACTAAAGGAGGCTTTAGTTCAGTAAGCACAGTGTGCATGAAGGTTACTGAGGATATTGTGTCTCAGTAAATGAAGGTTTCCCAAGGAAGGAAAAAAAGGCCTTATAATCTGTCTGTGCACACTTCCCCACAGAGGCACAGCTGCATGGCAGCATCTCGACATTAGGTTTTATCGTGACTGAGCACAAACCACGTTTGTTGCCTTAACAGAGGTGAAGATTCCAACAGGCACAAACATTTAATTGGCCAAGGGGAGCCCAGCCCCCAGTTTGCACTGACAAAGAACCAGGAGCAAGATCTGCGGGTCGCTTTGTAAGCAGAGAAGCCGGGAGGCTGGAGGGTGCCTGTGGAATGGGACCATAGTGGTGCGCTCCTATACCCGACTTATTTCATAGCATTCATGCTTTTTTACAGGACAACCAAAGATGAAAATATAAAAATTCTGCAGCCTTGCACACAGAGAGTCCTTACTCCAAATAATAGTATTTCCAGGCAAGGAACTCTGGAAAAAAAATAAGGCTTAATTTTAGAGATGAGACTTGATTCTTAACTGATTCCAGTGGGACATAAGTAGTGTCTTGCCTTCAACTTGTATACCATGTTGTTGTTATTTTCTGACATGGTACATTTGCTGGTTTTACTACAAAGGAATTAAAGACTGTAGAATGTCACATGCCATGCATGGTTTGTGGGCTTTTCTAAAAGAAGTGAAGACTACAGAATGAATGCACAGAAATACAATCTGACTGGGATTCAGTGGCAGATGTACAACCTAAATTGTCATTTCCCTTTAAAAAACTGGTGACAGGAATTTGGCTTTGTAATATAGGACTGTTCAAAACAGAAAGAATAATATTTTATTAACTATTGCAAGAAAGAAAAACACCTCCGTGCTTGCCAGGTGTAGCATTTCAGGGCACGAGTTGAGTTGCTTCATCTCTGCAATCATCAGGCAGCTTCAATTGAAGGTGGCCCCGGGACTACAACTCCCAGAATTCCCAGCCAGCATTGTCGCATGGCCATTTCAGAAAGCACCTGAGAAAAGCAAGTATGCTGTGCTTCTAAAATATGAAATATAGCTGGAAAAGATCCCTTGATCCTCTCATACATTTTTTAAAAGTAAGTGCAAACTCCTTCACTCTTCTATAGGCTGCTAATATTTTTGTGCATTCCAGAAAACTACATTGCCAAAGAAAGAAAGAGATTGATGTGGATTTTTATAAACAAAGGAAGTCCAATGGCGCTAAACTAATGGCGGTAAGGGCGGAGAAATGCCAACATTTCTCCGCTCTTATTGCATCCTCAGAGTGTTGCCCTGCAGCCCTGTTTAGGGTCACTCGGGCCCTCCTGGGAAAAGGGGGGGCGGAGGACTACTTGCAGGGTCGTGCAGAGGAATTTGCTGAACACCTGATGGATAAAATCGCTCAGATCCATTCTCAGTTGGAAGCCAAGTGTGGAGTAGGTCCAGGGGAGTTGCCCAGGGAGCGTTCTTGCCCAGTTATCTGGGAACGGTTTGATCCTGTTGCCCCTGAGGAAGTGGACAGGGTCCTCAGGGCTGTCAGTGCGACCACCTGTGGTTTAGATCCTTGTCCCTCCTGGTTAGTTAAAGCTACCAAGGAGGTGACTTTAGGGTGGGTCCTGGCGGTGGTTAATTCATCCTTGCAGGAGGGGGTGTTCCCAAAGCCTTTCAAAGAGGCTTTGGTCCGCCCACTCCTCAAGAAACCGTTGCTAGACCCCACCCTCCTGGACAATTTTCGTCCAGTCTCCCACCTCCCCTTTTTAGGGAAGGTGGTAGAAAAGGTGGTTGCACGGCAGCTTCAGAGGATCCTGGAGGAAACGGATTATCTGGACCCCTATCAGTCAGGATTCAGGCCCGGTTATGGGACAGAAACAGCATTGGTCGCACTTTTAGATGATCTCTGCCGAGAGCGGGATGGGGGGAGTGCATCCATCCTTGCTCTTCTTGACCTCTCGGCGGCTTTCGATACCATTGACCATGGTATCCTTTTGGGTCGGCTGCAGGAGTTGGGGCTGGGTGGCACAATGTTGTGCTGGTTCAGCTCCTTTCTCCAAGGCCGAACCCAATCGGTGTTGATAGGGAGCGAGAGGTCCAGCCCCCGGCCCCTACTTTGTGGGGTGCCTCAGGGGTCAGTGCTTTCACCGCTCCTATTTAATATCTACATGAAACCGCTGGGTGAGATCATCCGGCACCATGGGGTGAGGTATCATCAGTATGCTGATGATACCCAATTATACATCTCCATCCCAGGTGCCTTAAGTGATGCTATGACTGCCCTCTCGCGGTGCCTGGAGTCTGTGGGGGCCTGGATGGGGGACAACAGGCTTCAGCTGAACCCTGGTAAGATGGAGTGGCTGTGGATACGGGGAGCCTCAAGATCTAGGAGTTTGTCATCTTTGGTTCTTGACGGGGTTGCAGTACCCCAGACAGACCCGGTGCATAATCTGGGGGTTCTCCTGGACTCACGACTCCTGCTCAAAGAGCAGGTGGCAGTAGTGGCTAGGAGGGCCTTTGCACGACTTCGTGTTGTGTGGCAGTTACTCCCCTTCCTGGATCAGGAGGACCTCCGCACAGTCACTCATGCCCTGGTCACCTCTGGGTTGGACTACTGCAATGCGCTCTACATGGGGCTACCCTTGAAGAGTATCTGGAAGCTACAGCTGGTGCAGAATGCGGCGGCGTGGACAGTTCTTAATGCCCCTAGGAGAGCACGCATAACACTGCTGTTGCGTGAGCTGCATTGGTTACCAGTTTGTTTCCGGGTCCAGTTCAAGGTGTTGGTCATTACCTTTAAAGCCCTTCATGGCACGGGACCAGGTTATCTGAGGAACTGCCTCGCCCCGGTCATTTCAGCCCATCCCACTCGGTCCAGCAGAAGGGGCAGGTTGCAGACCCCACCAGTCAGGGAATTTCGATTGGTGGGGTCGAGGCAGAGAGCCTTTTCTGCTGCAGCGCCCGCCCTATGGAACATCCTGCCTCCTGAGGTGTGGTGTGCCCCCTCCCTCATGGCCTTCAGGAAAGGGCTCATATCCTGGCTCTGCCAGAAGGCCTGGGGGCCAGAGGGGGGTCCGCACCTGTGGAGATGGCTGGTGGGGTGATGGGTTTGTCCCCCCCCCCAGCATCTTGCAGGTTTTTAGGGCTAAATCATAGGATGTTTTTAGGGCATTTTTAATATATGTTTTTTAATTATTTATAAATTTTAGCCATGCTCAGAGAGACCTGTGTTTTTTCTTCTTTTTTATTATTGTGAGCCACCCAGAGTCACCCGTTGGGGGAGATGGGCGGCATACAAGCCTAAAAAAAATAAATATAAATAAATAAATAAATAAATGAAGTAGAATAGGTCTATGGTGAGGAAGATGTGTGAGCAGAACTGAGCTTGCTAGGAGTAGCTGTAGACAGAAGCTTTAGGCTCCCAAGGACAAATAAAGCTACGTGCTCCAATAAAAAGCCTGTCGTTGTGAGCTTTCTATTCTCCTGGTGAGGAAAAGCGCACTTCTTCCTGGAGGGGAGAGCCTAAGGATGCTTCCGGAACAAATGTGCCCTAGCAAACCTCTCTGCTCTGCCACATCCTCAGGTCATTGCCTTTGTCCCATCCACGGCCCACACCTGAGACAGCTTTAAGCAACCATTTAGTGACTGTTCGAAGTTATGACGACACTAAAACAGTAACTTTATGACCAGTCCTCACACTTACAACCATTGCAGCATCCCTGCAGTCACGTGATCGAGATTTGGGCGCTTTATAACTGACAGGTATTTACGATGGTTGCAGCATCCCACGGTTACATGATTGCCATTTGCACACTTCACAGCTGGCTTCCAACAAGCGGAATCAATGAAGAAATCAGTAGTAAAATTGCAAGTCATGGTCACATGATGTCTTGCTTAATGATGACATTGCTTAGCAACAGAGTTGCTGGTCCCAATTGTGGTCATTAAGCAAGGACTATCTGTACCAGATTGGAATTTTCCAAGTTCTTAGAAATGCAGGCCCCTTCATGGATCACTGCCTTGTCGTGGCGAAGGGGCTTGTGTAACTCAGTGAAGCCATGAGCTATACCGTGCAGGGCCACCCAAGACGGACAGGTCATGACAGAGAGTTCTGACAAAATGTGGTCCACTGGAGAAGGAAATGGCAACCCACTCCAGTATCCTTGCCAAGAAAACCCCATGGACAATGTTAAAAGGCTAAAAGATATGACGCCGGAAGATGAGCCCCTCAGGTCGGAAGGTGTCCAATATGCTACTGGGGAAGATCAGAGGGCAATTCCAAGTAGCTCCAGAAAGAGTGAAGCGGCTGGGCCAAAGCCGAAAGGACGTTCAGCTGTGGATGTATCTGGAAGCGAAAAGAAGGTCCGATGCTGTAAAGAACAATATTGTATAGGTACGTGGAATTTAAGATCCATGAACCAAGGCAAGCCGGATGTGGTCAAACATGAGATGACAAGATTGAATGTCGACATCTTGGGAATCAGCGAATTGAAATGGACGGGAATGGGTGAATTTAATTCAGGTGACCATTATATCTACTACTGTGGGCAAGAAACCCTTAGAAGAAATGGAGTTGCACTCATAGTCAGTAAGAGAGTGGGAAAGGTAGTAATGGGGTACAACCTCAAAAACGACAGAATGATCTCAGTGCATATCCAAGGAAAACCATTCAACATCACAGTAATCCAAGTCTACGCCCCAACCACTGATGCCGAAGAAGCTGAAGTTGACCGGTTCTATGAAGACCTACAACACCTTCTAGAACTAGCACCAAAAAAAGATGTCCTTTTCATCATAGGGGATTGGAATGCTAAAGTAGGAAGTCAAGGAGTAATCGGAATAACAGGCAACTTTGGCCTTGGAGTACAAAATGAAGCAGGGCAAAGGCTAATAGAGTTCTGTCAAGAGAACAAGCTAGTCATAGAAAACACTCTTTTCCAACAACACAAGAGACGACTCTACACAAGGACATCACCAGATAGTCAATACCGAAACCAGATTGATTACATACTTTGCAGCCAAAGATGGAGAAGCTCTATACAGACGGCAAAAACAAGACCAGGAGCTGACTGTGGCTCAGATCATGAGCTTCTTACTGCAAAATTTAGGCTTAAATTGAAGAATGTAGGGAAAACCACTAGACCACTCAGGTATGACTTAGATCATATTCCATGTGAGTACACAGTGAAGGTGATGAATAGATTTAGAGGATTAGATTTGGTAGACAGAGTGCCTGAAGAACTATGGACGGAGGTCCATAACATTGTACAGGAGGCAGCAACTAAAACCATCCCAAAGAAAAAGAAATGCAAGAAAGCAAAATGGCTGTCTGATGAGGCTTTACAAATAGCAGTGGAAAGAAGGAATGTGAAAAGCAAGGGTGAAAGGGAAAGATATAAGCAACTGAATGCAATTTCCAGAGAATAGCAAGGAGAGATAAGAAGGCCTTCTTAAATGAACAATCCAAAGAAATTGAAGAAAACAATAGAATGGGGAAGACTAGAGATCTCTTCAAGAAAATTGGAGATATCAAAGGAATGTTTAGGGCAAAGATGGGCATGATAAAGGACAAAAAAGGCAGGGACCTAACAGAAGCAGAAGAGATTAAGAAGAGGTGGCAAGAATACACAGAAGAACTATACAAGAAAGATCTTAATGTCCCTGATGTCCATGCTGGTGTGGTCACTGACCCTGAGCCAGACATCCTAGAGAGTGAAGTCAAGTGGGCCTTAGGAAGCATTGCTAACAACAAAGCTAGTGGAGATGACAGTATTCCAGCTGAGTTATTTAAAATACTAAAAGACGATGCTGTTAAAGTGCTGCACTCAATATGCCAGCAAGTCTGGAAAATGCAACAGTGGCCACGGGATTGGAAAAGGTCAGTTTACGTTCCAATTCCAAAGAAGGGCAATGCCAAAGAATGCTCAAACTATCGCACAGTTGCACTCATTTCACATGCTAGCAAGGTTATGCTCAAAATCCTACAAGCTAGGCTTCAGCAGTACGTGAACCGAGAACTACCGGATGTACAAGCTGGGTTTCGAAGAGGCAGAGGAACTAGAGATCAAATTGCCAACATTCGCTGGATCATGGAGAAAGCACGAGAGTTCCAGAAAAGCATCTACTTCTGCTTCATTGACTATGCAAAAGCCTTTGATTGTGTGGATCACAACAAACTGTGGCAAATTCTGAAAGAGATGGGGATACCAGACCACCTTACCTGTCTCCTGAGAAATCTGTATGCGGGCCAAGAAGCAACAGTTAGAACCGGTCATGGAACAACCGATTGGTTCAAAATAGGGAAAGGAGTACGACAAGGCTGTATACTGTCACCCTGCTTATTTAACCTATATGCAGAGTACATCATGAGAAATGCCAGGCTGGAAGAATCACAAGCCGGAATTAAGATTGCAGGGAGAAACATCAATAACTTCAGATATGCAGACGATACCACCCTAATGGCAGAAAGTGAAGAAGAACTAAAGAGCCTCTTGATGAGGGTGAAAGAGGAGAGTGCGAAAGCTGGCTTGAAACTCAACATTAAAAAAACTAAGATCATGGCATCTGGACCCATCAATCCCTGGCAAATAGAAGGGGTAGAAATGGAAGCAGTAACAGACTTCATTTATTTGGGCTCCAAGATCACTGCAGACGGAGACTGCAGCCATGAAATTAAAAGACTCTTGCTCCTTGGGAGGAAAGCTATGGCAAACCTAGATAGCATATTAAAAAGCAGAGACGTCACCTTGCCGACAAAGATCCGCATAGTCAAAGCTATGGTTTTTCCAGTAGTAATGTATGGCTGTGAGAGCTGGACCATAAAGAAGGCTGAACGCCGAAGAATTGATGCCTTTGAACTGTGGTGCTGGAGAAGACTCTTAAGAGTCCCCTGGACTGCTAGGAGGTCAAACCAGTCAATCTTAAAGGAAATCAACTCTGATTGCTCATTGGAAGGATTGATCATGAAGCTCAAGCTCAGATACTTTGGTCACCTAATGCGAAGAGAGGACTCTTTGGAAAAGACCCTGATGCTGGGAAAGATGGAAGGCAAAAGGAGAAGAGGACGGCAGAGGATGAGATGGCTAGATAGCATCACTGAAGCAATGAGCATGAAATTGAGCAAACTCAGGGAGGCAGTGAAAGATAGGAAGGCCTGGCGCAATATGGTTCATGGGGTCACGGAGAGTCGGACACGACTTAACGACTGAACAACAAAAGAAATGCAGGATTGCATTTGGTGATCTCCCAAGTCCCTTCCAACTGTGACATTCTATGTGCTGTGTGATGTTCAAAGGGTTTCCTCTGCCTGGAATATTCCAGGTAGGAGCCTTCTTAAGAGTTCTCCCAAGGGCCTGTGAGATTAGAGCTGCCCCTCTTGTCCCAAGAAGACATTTGTGCTGCTCATTGGCTTAAGCTAGTCCTGTGTGAGAAATTTCACTACCTCTGTTCTGAAGCATTTATCGGTTGTCCCAAAGCAGAAAGGCTGGAGATACTCTTTCAACTGAAGTAGCCTAGTCTAGTCCCTCCCTCCCTCCCCCACTCCCCTTGCCCACTTGTTGGTCCTTTGCCCTTTCTTGACATTTGCCCCATAGATGGGAAGGCACCTTGTATTGTTACAGCTACTCCATATAGTAATCTGGCAACAAAAGAACAGGAGACTGATCAAATAATTCTCCCTCATCTTGGAGATGGAGAATTGTTGTTTCTATGACATTCCAAGCTTTCATTTCCTTCAGTGCAATTCTGCAAAGGCTCAGGAAACGGTGGACTCTCCACAGCTGGAATATTTGAACAGAAGCAAGCTGGTCATAAAGTGGGGATTCTGGAGTAGCAGGTTCCTAAATTGGGAAAGGGCCTGGACTAGGTAATTTCCAGATATCTTCCAGCTTTTATAGCCTATGATATTGTGACCCGCATTCTTTGCCAGAATATTGTTGCAGAACACACATCTGTGACGAGGCAGAATAATCTTGCTTGCTATCTCCACTTCTAACACCCTAGTAGGCAATAGGATAAGGGCTGCCAAGAATCAGCACTTCTGGAGGTGAATTTCAGTTTGGAGTAAAATATAGTATCTTTGGAAACTCCTCCATTTAAGAACATTCACTGAAAATATAAAGCTAACATGTCTAAGAGTCTAGGTTATATTTTGCTGGCTTTCTTTCTCTGAGATATTGTTAATCTAGGTCAGGGTTTCTCAACCTCAGCAACTTTAAGATGTGTGGACTTCAATTCCCAGAATCCCCCAGCCAGCATGGCTAGCTGGGGAATTCTGGGAGTCGAAGTCCACACATCTTAAAGTTGATAAGGTTGAGAAAACCTGATCTAGGGAATCTTTTTAAAAATGTGGTAATTACTGTCTGATTTGGAATATCCCCTTCTACCCCCTCACCATTCTGTTACTTCCCTTTCCTCCATGAAAAAAACTGATCATTTATAGTAGATCATTATATAAAAGATGGGGAAAAATCGAGTTTACTTCGTTCTGCCCAAAATCTGGGCATCAAGAAGTAAATTTTATTTCACACTCCCATCTTGTGACCAATCAAAACAGAAATGCCTAAATTTTAAAATAAAACATTTCTAAACAGAAATGTATAAATGAAGCCCATCACCCTTCATTCTCAAAGAAAACATTTAAAAAAAAATTAATTACTTTATAATTTAAAATGTGATAAATGTTATCCTTGTTATGCAATGAATTTTCTTTGGCAAGAGGAAAAAATAAAGATGACAGAGCAATACAGGCTCAGTCATGATCTCTGAGCATTGTATGGGCAGGAAAAAAATCGACTCTACTCTTCTTTCAGCAACTAACGTGTGTTTGGAAATGTATCATCGTGCATAGGGGAGGACCAGAGAGGCCAGGTGTGTATGTATGAAAACACAAGAATATTCAGACAGTGCAAAGCACATTCAAAATAAAGGATTTGGGTGTTTTGTTTTGTTTTGTTTTTTCCTTTTTTTTCTTTGGCCTACTGTCTGAAACACCATATTGTGGGCCAACTGGGCTGGATTCAACTTCCCAGACAGGATTGGTGGAACAGATTCCCTTTTCCTCTCCAATTCCTATGAATTGCTCTGAAGAGTTGGGATACTTTCTAGGGAAGATTTGGGGATGCAGAATCGCCAGAAGGGAGCCAGACGTGCATAAGGTTGGCTGCCATCTATATTTGTCTTAAATGTAAACCATGCCTTATATCCTATCATTCCCGAATAGGAGATCGATTGCAACCTTCCTGGGCATCCTGCTTTCCCTCTGCTGAATAGCACCCATCTGCCTCAGTCTGCATAGTGAATTATCAGAGGTAAAAGGAGAGGTAATCCAAGAGCATTTCTCAAGAGGCCATCCTGGGACCGGTCCATGTTGGACAACTTTCATCCAGTCTCCAACCTTCCCTTTTGGCTACAGAGGGCCCTGGATGAAGCAGATTATCTGGACTCTTTTCAGGCTGGGTTCAGGCATACAGAAACAGCATTGGTTGCACTTGTGGATGACCTATGGAGGACTCAGGACAGAGCTTGGGAGTGGGGGACACTGTCTTGCATTGGTTCTCCTCCTTCCTCTGTGACCAGTGCTAGTCAGAGTTGGGGACAGATCCAGCCCTAGGTCCCTATAATGTGGGGCACCTCAGGGTTCAGGTCTTTTGTTACTCCTTTTTAACATCTACATGAAACTGCACCCCAACATCATGGGATATGGTATCACCAGTACGCAGGTGGCAAGTGATGCTGTTTTGGTGCTGACCCAGTGCTTGGAGGCTGTGAGGGTCTGGATGGGGAGGAACTGGCTCTGACTGAACCCTAGCAAGATGGACCAGCTTTGGGGTTTGCCCCCCACCCCGGGTCCAGTGATGTGACTCTCGATGGGGTAGCACTTCCCCAGACAGAGTTGGTGAGCAATTTGGGGGTTCTCCTGGACTCATGGCTCCTGATCAAGTAGCTGGTGGCAGCTGTGGCTAGGGAGACTTTTGCACAGTTACATCTTATGCACTAATTGCCCATTCCTGGACTGGGAGACCTTGCCTTGGTTACTTCCTGGTTGGACTATTGCAATGCATTCTGCACATGTAAACCACCCAGGAAGTTACAACTGGTCCAGAATGTGGCAGTTTGTGCAGTACTGGCTACTCCTTGGTTTGCCCACATTACACCATTGTTGCATGAGCTGCACTGGCTCCCAGTTTCTTTCCAGGTGCAATTCCAGGTGCTGGTTATCACCTTTAAAGCCCTACATGGCATAGGGCCAGGTTATTTGCAGGACCACCTGTCCCTGAAGGTATCTGCCTGTTCCACCAGATTAGATAGAGTGGTAACATTTAAAGGAAGGACAACCCTTCCTTTAAATGTTACCATCTAGTGGGACCTAGGAAGTATACCTTCTCCATAGCAGCCCCTGCCCTATGGAACACCCTTCCCACTGAGGTCCGGCCTATTCTGCATAAAAACAAATAATAGGTGGGATGATAGCATTTTATGTGTGAGCTAGGCCATTGCCTTTCTCCATACAGTGGAATCTCATTTAACAACAAATGTTTTTGAAATGGAAAGTATGTCATCATGGCGATTTACATCATTTACATGATGATGTTGCTATGCAAATGGCATCATTTTCATCATGCAAATTGTGCAAATTGCATCATTTGCATCATTTGCATAAACATTTCATTACACAAATGGCATAAATTACAGCAGAAATTTGGTCTCTTACCTGCCAGCTTTCACTTTTCAATTGTTAATGGTCTCAACATTATTGACTTATATGGTTCATATCTATGCTCTGCCAACTTCTATAATATATGCTTTGACAAATATCTATAGTATTGACAAGAGGTCGTTATCTATGTGAAGATGCAAATAGTGATTTTGGAGTTGAAATGTCAGTACAGCCAGTTGTTATTTAAATCAAGAAAAATAGCATTTGGGAAGAGATTGCATTACACGTCTTCCCTCTGTGGGCCTGACGGGCTGTCTGCATATCGGAAGCTGTTTGTGTTTGTGGGGCCCCGTCGGATTAGGAATTTCCTGTATTGCTCCTGCTTGTTCTGGTTTGATTAGATACGTGACTAGAGATCCGTGGCTACTTAAAAGTTGAACTATAGTACCCTTTGCCTCATTATAATAGTAAAAAACACACCCCTAGGAGTAAACATGAGATGCTAATGAGCCCCCCTCATGGCTTATCATGGGGTACATAGTTGTAGTATGCATGGGCATGATATAATTCACCCATGGATTTGTTTTAGCCGACAAGAATTGTGATGAATGTTACCTGCTTACTGAAATGTATAAAAACCTTTGGACGGTGCCCCTTTGCCCGCTTGATTTGGATTTTGGTCCCGAGTGCGCCTCTTTGATTCTGTACAGAAATAAAGTGTGAAAACTTTCCCTCTACGCTGTGTGTAATTTGGCCCTCTCCCGCACCAAGTAAAAACGTGTCCCGAACAGTTGGTCACCCCGTGGCCAACAGCTACATGCCCCTTTTCATGTGTTCTACATCACACGGCTTCCCATATGTCACCATCTATCTAATCTAGTCTTCCTCTTCAATCCTATGCTTTGAGAAACACAACCTCAAATTCCAATCTCACAAAGTCAGCCTTCCCATCTGCCCTTTCAGGATATTTTTCACTGTAACAAATGACATACTTTTTCTTTAACATGGATACATATTAAATGGATAATATAGAGTATTCTATATATAGTGTTTGTATATCCACCCTTCTGCTATTCATCTATGCATACTTTGCTCTCAGAAAGTTGCCTCCAATTCTGCCACAGGAATAAAATCCAGCACTGAAATCTTACAAGGAAAACATATCTTTGCTGCAATTTGAGTTAAATTAGATCTTCGGGCAAAACTCTTTTCTTTGACTGGCATACAAATATGAAAAGCATTTTGTTTCTCTCTTTTAACAGTACACCATCACAGTAAAGGCTCATTGTCTGACAGAATAGACTCTTAAATTCTGTGACCTGTTGCAAAACATAAGATTATGGCTGAGGCCGTCAGCAATGATGCACTGCTGAATATTGAAAAGCAAATGGCCATTTTGGCCTTCTAAAAAAAGGCAGTGCATAGTTAGCTCCATGATTGATGTACTTCCCCATAAATCATAGCAAGAGTTGCAGTTAATGTGCCATGTGCATACAGACTGCTTGTTTATAAAGACGTCAATAGCCCTTTTCAGCAAAATATGGAAATGGCATCATTCTCCAGTCTGTCTCCTTTCGATCATTAAGCCTGTCGATACCACTGAACAATCAAGTGGGTTGGGACGTGGGGGGCATAAAGTTTAATCTACTTATGCTGGAGCACTTATTTTGTCTAATCGTTCATCATGAGCAAAGCCAGGGAGGAAAAAAGTGAATTTGGGAATGAAAGCCATTGTTTAATTGTCACCTTCTACACAAATATGGCCAGAACAGTTGGGAAAGGTAGACAACCTTTTGTAGGAAAGATGATGGAATGAAAGGGAAGCGAAGCCTGCTGCCTGATTTAAAAAAAAAAAAAAAACACTGGAAGTGAAATGCTGACCCTTAGTCAGCAAATGTTAATCATTTTTACACCAAAGTGAGTGTAACGTTTCTGTAGGGAAATTACTTCAATCTGGTCAGTGCAAGGAGCAGTTTGTATAATCGGATTGCAAATAAGGTTTGATCACATTCCAGCTTAATCTACTCTCTGAGCACCATTTACTGCACTAAATCAAAACCTGAGAAAGCTGCAGGTGCTGCTTTATCATCATTACGCCCAGGGGGCAGGGACTCAGTAATAAACAGCAAATAAATTGAAGCACTGACTTGCCTGCTACAGGGCATTTCTAATTATCCTCTAGTTTAGCTGGAAATTGCCATGCTCTCATCACAGTCGAGTTTAACTGCAGCCAAATTAACTGACTGTGAAGTCATGCCCAGTTTTCCCCTACGCGTGCACGCACCGCCCTTATTCTTACGTCTGCACAAGCACCAGAGCTGTGAAAGACGAGGGAAGGCTGGGCCGGGTCGGTGGGTTGGGAGTTGCTGTTTGCTTTTGTGCCATCTTAGTAGGAAATGTAGATACTGTACACAACACTCAGCACCTTGGTTATTTTCAGAGTGTGGGGAGAACCCTATTAAAAATAACAACCATCTGACAGCTCTATTCACGCCCAATGCCAACTGGGCTCAATTGTTTGGGCCATTTCATCACATCCATTTTGCAGGTGATCCAAGCTGCTATTGGCAACCCTGTGTGTCAGAACGTGTCAGAACAGTGTCTGCCAAAGGGCACATTGAAGTTAACAAACTGCCCAAATAGAGCAGGCATGCATTGCTGAAACCTTGCAAGAGAAGTGAAGTGGATCCCAGGCTCCTGCAAAGGGTGGTAGGAAGGAATAATGGACACATAATAACATACAGGCTTCAGCTCCTTGAAATGGGAAGAGGGCTTAGACTGGCAAATTCTTGAAGAATTGCTCTTGCAGCAACATCAGTTAAAATGGTGCCTAAGGTTAACCTCACCCTCCATATTCAGAAGCTGAGAGGACTGTAGTTGAATGTGTGTACAGCAATGATGGCAGCAGGCTAATGTAATTCATGGTGGGGCTGGCCTGGGGTGCCTTTTCGCCTCACCTGGAGAAGTGTACTTGGGGAGGCAACATAAAAAAACTAGCCAACGTTTCATGTTTATTTTATAAGCTCTTTAGAAAAAGGCATCTGAATGAGAGTCCAGGCCCACAGCACAACAGACAGCTTGAATCTAGCAAACAATATTGGAAATGCATTCTTTTATAACATATGCTTCATGGAGAAACAAAACCAGGCTGGCCTCTTTTTTTCTCTTGGTTTCTGTGCAAGCCTGGGAAGACGTTGTGATAGTTATTTGAAGCCTACCCATTAAAGTTTTTCATGTTCAAAACACACACAGTGTACTGTTTATCCTCTCATTTCCAGTAAGGTGACCATGAAGCAAACTTTACAATGGACAGCCTACATTCAAGGTTCAAGGACAATGCTATATTTGCAAGGAGTTTGAGGTCTTGTCTGATTTAAAAATATAGAGGAGAGAACAGTAGGATCTGAACAGCAGACCATCTCACAGATTAATCAGCTCTCTTCCCAGCTGGTTGAGGTGCATTATAGTTCTGTTTACATACATATAGAGAGACATACCCATAACTCTGCTCCCTTCTGAGGTGAGCAACACAATGGAAAGTGCAGGGGAAAAAAGAAGTCCTGTAGTAAGCAAAAGGAATTGGAGGCAGGAGATAAGAGAAAAGCAAAGCAAAGCTTCCTAACTTTAGTCTATACTAACACCATTCACTCTACTCTCCACACCGTTCAATCTTTGCAAGCCATTCTTACTTTTTCATCACTTTTCTACACCATAAATGGCCTTCTTTTCGCCTTAAACATTTCCCTTCTTCTCAACCCATTCACTCTTCCTTCGTATTTTATTGTATAATTCAGTCCCTGTTCCTTTTCTCTATATGACCAAAGCATTTTGAAACAACTTCTTTCTTACCAAAAATCCACATTATTCATCCACATTCATTCAACACCCCATTTCCACAGCAGATTGAACTTTATGCTTCTCCTGACACACCCAACTCTCCCTTCTTTATAGCAAAGTGGTAGAAGCATAGCTTTGTGCACCGCAATTTTCAAAATGTTGACAAATATTCATTTCTCACAATAGACCACATACTATCCACTATTTTTATATTCAGCATTTGCACATCTTGAAATTTCTCCACCTATTTCTTCACCTTTAGATACACTGTACCAAGGTACATAAATTCAACTTCTTGCTCTCTGTTAAATTAATAATCTAATGTTGCTATGAAGGATAATGAAGTTGTCCTGTCTATAAGCCAATGGAAGCCCAGTAAGACTCTGGCTCAAGATATTTCAGCAGGCGTTACCAACAGCCTTTTAAGTGTACCTTTATTCCAAGTTATGAAGACTAGGATCATGCATTTTAAAGGAAAGATACATTTCTTTGGAATTTCTATTCTGGGACTTTTCAATAAAGAATTCAGAGAGCACAAGAACCCCCTTAAGATTGCCCACCCATGTGCTCAGGCACATTTTTTGTTACAGGAAGGTAAAGGCACCCTTAATGCACTGAACTCCTGGGTGACTCCATTGAGCCAATCATGCTGTTTTCTTGGCAATACCATGAAAACGGTTTGAGCCCAAGAATTATTGATAAACCAATATTGGTAACTGCTGGGGATCCTCTGGGATTCAATGGTATACAAGTTGAAAAAAGGAAGAATTGCTTGGGCATGGAGCTTTACTCTGAAGAAAGGAAGTGAGTAAGTTGAGATTGTTTCTGTGTGGAAAGACTGAGATCCAATCCTAATTCTTCTGAATAAAAGCATACTATGAATTGAGATTCCTTTGGAATTTAATTTTTATTTCAATATGGGACCACCTTGAGCCATGGTTCACATCAAGAGCATAAACAGAGCTGTCTGGGTCCAAAGGCAAAGCTCTCATAGGACATCCCTCACCCCCATGGTGAAAATGCTCAGATGCTGAGCCTCCCACCCACAGTGGATGGGGGTGGGTAGGGTTGCCAAAGTTCATATGACTAGAGGGCAACAAGAGTTAGATTTTTTCTGTTTTTTTGTTTCCATCTTCTTTCACAAATGGGAAGCCACTATGTTGCTTGCTGCTGAGGTGATGGCTGACTTGGGAGTGAGTGGGGAAGAGGGTGTGGTAGCATCAGGGCCTTCGCTCCCCGCTTCCACATAGCCCAGGGAACAGACTTGTGGCACTGAGATTCAGTGAACATCCTAACATAAGATTTGAGAGCTTTCATCAAGAATTATTCTTACAAATAAAACATGGTACAAATAGTCCAGAGGGTTCTCATTAAAGACTGTGGAAGAAATGCTATTTGTTGGTAAGTGATTTTCAAAGAGACAGAGCAAATCCTTCAGAAACAGATTGGAGGAAGGGTTCATTGGGATGCAAATGTAAAGCCACAGAGGAGAGCTTATGGCTCGGTGGCTACATATGGATGATCAACATAATTACCCAAACCCAAAATTGTTGATCTTTCCTATCCGCCTCATTTTTTGGTCTTTGGGGGGATAAAGGGTGAAATTAATATTTTTAAAGCCTTGCAGATGCTTAAGGTACCCAACTCTTTAAAAACCTGAATGCGCGAGAAGAGATTTTTACTACGTCCACTTTTGGGATGGGCCCTTGGCACATTGCTCAAAGCCTAGCACAGCCCTGGAGCCAGTGGAATTTGTTCACCCCTGCCATAGACATGATCCATGTTAGGTCACACATAGAAGGAGATGGCAGGGATGGCAGGAATGAAAACAGTAAGTCACTTACTCCAGAATTGCAGTAAAATAAATATAAATGCATGTTAGTAGTTTGAAACATAGCCAACAATTACGGCAAAAATCATTTACTCCATTTTATGAGACTCCACAAATGTCATATTCCTTGAATAAAACTATGACTCTCAATGATCCACATTAGCATCACCAACTTCATCTCTTTTCTTCCTCTTTTTCTGCATTCCCTCCACTTCCCTTCAATAGAAACACTGAGAATGTTCTTTTGTTCAGTGTTTTATTTGGTATGGAATCTGCATTTAAAGAGCCTCCATGTTGTAGATGAGCTATGCAGTTTCACATTATGTCCTTTTCTTTTGGTGTGTGTGTTTTTTTTTCTGAAGCAAATTAATTAACATGATACAGAACGAGGAGACTACAAATGCTCTAGCCCTCACTTTAAGCCCTCGTCCTCTTTTGTTCTCCATTATTGCACCAAATTATTTAATTGGGTCTCTCTGATTGTGCACAGACACAGCAAAGAACACAGCCTATTGTGGGGAGGCCCTACAGCCATAATGCAGTATCAAATTCAATTCCCATCAAAAGTGCTTGTTGCTAAAAGCCCTGCACTGTGGTTGCAGATTAATGAAGATCTGCATTGAGCGTACTAGTGGTCGCACAGACATTATGTTTCACCAATAGAAGGCCTATTCTCCAAGAACAATAAAAGCATAGAAAAGCGCTAGTCTGCTTATGGATGGAAATAAATCAAAATGAATAAGAGGGTTGATAGAAACAGTCTGAAAGCAGCAGAGTGGAATTCTGAAAATACTGTTTTTGTTTGGTGAGGACTTTCTCTCTCTCTCTCTCTCTTTCTCTCTCTCTCTCTTTTTATTATGATGACCATTCATTCCTGCTTCCCTTCCCTCCCCCTATCCTTTGCCTCCGCTCTCTCCACATAGTCTCTCAAAATGAGTGCTTGAGGAGGGCTCAAAGGCCTGCAAAGTGAAAAACGGATTTCAAAACTGAAAAATGTGGTGGCGCACAATTGGGCGCCACGCAAATGAGCTCCCCTGGCCAAGAGAAACATAGCAAACGTTTGCCCTCGAAAGGAGGAGGTGTGAGGCTGGGTCGGGGAGGTGGCATGCAGTCGGAAGGCCAGAATGGCCAATGGACCCCCACTCCAACAAGGTGCAGAAGCCTAAATTAGTCTGACGCTGGGGGGAAAGAACTCCAGCGATGCCTCTCCCTGTCCCAACGAGCAGTAATAAATGATTAAATAGCTCATAACGTGCTCCTTTTTCATGACACCTGATATCCGCAGCCGAAGGAATTTTCTCCCTCCACTTTGATTCACTGATTTAGTGAAGATGTCAGTAACTCCTGTAGTGGCTCCTTTAGAATCCGATTTTCTGCTTTGTGCTGTGTCCTGGCCCACCGTATCTCACCTAAAACAGGCATTCTTGCACTGAACAGAACAAAGCATTGGCAAGATACGTAGCGGGGGTACCCGGCGGGCAGGTCAAAAATATCCAGATGTGCAATCAAAGCACCCCAAAAGGGGTGGAGCTTTGATCCCACAGTCACAGTTGCCCTCTTGACTTTTTTGACCCCTACCCCACCCCACCCCATGCATGGACACTCCTGAAAATCAAGTCTGCTTGTCAGCAGAACAGCTGAAGTTGCCCATTCCTACACAGCAAAGCTGAGTTAAGCGGGGGGAGGGGGGGGAATCTTGAATGTATTTCTTTGGGAATGCAGAAAGAATAACTGATTAAACTGATTAAATAAATAACCGTTGGTGGGTTTCCATGAACCCAAAATCAGATGCCTGATTCTGCCCTGGTATGACCTTGCATCTAGTCCAGGTTCCTCGCTGTTCTCTTGGGTGAGTACTTCTTGGCCCCTTTTCCAACGAGGAATGAGAGAGTGCAGGTAAATCATAAGCAATTAATAAACAGGATTTGCTACCAGTAAAAGGGAAGTATGGGAGAACTGGAAAGGAGGAATTGTTTGACTCTGGATTTCTTGTTTGAATTATTTCTTTGAAACAGAATTATAAATTGCATATTAGAAGAGACTGCCATTGAAAGAATGCCCTATGGCAAGATCTCTCCCCTCACTCCAAGGCTTTAAAATGACTGATCCTATTTAATATTTCTATATAATGATTTTTCCTGCCTGAAATCTTAATAGCTTTCCAGCCATTGTGATTTCATCATTCTTAAACAATTCATGGTGTAGGTAGTCTTCATTTAGCGACCACAATTGGGACCGGAAACTCGGTCGTTAAGTGAAGTGGTTGCTAAGTGAAACATCACAATTTTGTAATCTTACTTCAGCTTTCCTTTGCTTTACAGACCTGTGAAGGTCATAAATGTGAGGACTGGCCACAAAGTTACTTTTTCGTCACTATCGTAATAGGGAACAGTCACTAAACAAGATAGTCGCTAAATGAGGACTACCTGTACCTTCTTCTTAATTTTGGCCACTATTTTGCACAGTGGAAATGGATGAGTGGAGCTCTGCTGAAGGCTCAGGAGGCTCAGGAGTTTCAGAATGGGTGGTGAGCTACGCCTGCCCAGTTCATACCTTAGCACAGCGTTTCTCAACCTCAGCAATTTTAAGACATGTGGACTTCGACTCCCCGGAATTTCCCAACACATCTTAAAGTTGCTAAGGATGAGAAACACTGCTTAGAAGATGGTGGAAGACGTAAGTGAGCATCCTATCTTCTTCTACTGTAAATAAATAAATGGCACTGTGAAGAATCACACCAGTGACCCCACAGTGTAAATCAGCCAAGAATGCAGAGGCAATCCAAATGGGCGTCCAAGTCGTTTTGAGCAAGTTCTTTTTCCAAAGGCTGTCCTGCTGCCCCTTCCCAACCAGTCCAGGCCTCTTGTTGCATAAACACTCTTCTTTATCTGGCACCAACCAATCTGGATCAAAACCTGCCAAAATATAAGGCAAAAGATACAGACCACCTCCCGCATCATCATTTTTTTTTTTTTTTTGCATTTAGGACAAAACACCTCTCTTTCTTTCATAGTTCTTGGGCCAAAGGGGCCAATCCAGACTTGTTGCTGTTGCTGTTGTTACCGGTTGTTACAAGTTACCGTCCCTCCTTATTGCCCAACTAGAACCTCTCTTGGGGGGCCTGGCATGGCTGCTGCTTCAGATCACTGGGTCCATTGAGCATCAAAGGCATTTCAACCACGGAGACGCTTTTTATTCTACTGTAACTTTCCCATTACTCTTTTGCGCAGGCATTTTACCTTAGTAGTCCAGTATATGTATCATTTTCCTAGCAAGTTTACTTCATTCCTCTGGATTCAGAGCTGATGCTCCTTCGACCATAAAATTTCAGCTGCAAAGCTGGAGCATCTCATTATTTCTGAAATATCAAGCTTGTATCTTCTTGATAAATAATTCCTACTAGTATAATGTATCGGACTAAAACATATTTTCCGAGGCCAGTGAGGTTAAAGCGGCAATCTCACCTTTTTTAATTTTTTTGCCCTGAAGACAGTCATTTCCATATATAGAATGACCCTGGTTGGTGTTGAACACAGAGGATCTGGGCGAAGCAGGAGGCAGTGCATATTGCTGACAGAGATTTGAAATGAGGCCTGCTAACCTGTAGGCAGCCTTGCAGGACTAATCAGGCCCTCACATTACCAGCGTATTCAGACTGTCAATGTGTGGGGCCTGGAATGGAAAGAGAAAGTTTGCTCTTTTTATCACGGCATTGATAAACATTACATTTTAATGTGATTTGCATCCTCTCCTTCTCCCGCTGCTGCTGGAGGTAGGGGGCAGGGGGAACCTATTGACACCGTATCATAAATGCCGGTCTGATATGTTTTCCCCCTCAATGTTTGAGAATTGAATGCCGCTAGATTCATTTCCCCTTTGATGAACATCTCGGCTAGAAATGTTTGAACAGGTGGCATTACATTTAAAATCAGAGAAGGAGCAGGTTCTTCTTTAAACTGGGGGGTGGAAATACCTGCTCCCTAGAGCTGGCCAAAATAGCACGTGTTCACCAAAGCCTTAAAAAACAATGCTGGCATTTTAAAATATAATTCATTCAACAAGCCTATGCGTATTTGGGCAGAAAAGCATCCCTCTAGGTCATTGGGATCTGCTCCCAAGATTACACACGTCGGATTGTGGTCAGTGCAGATGCAGTGGGGAGCAAGTTCAGCTGAATTCAACAAGGTAAACACGGGCCGCTGGCTATGGCCAGGACCGTGCTGTAACTCTGTGTATTCTTCCTTTATGTATAGGATTCATAAAAGTTTTCAAAGCAGCAGTGTGCCCCGTATTAATAAAAACATGCCAGAACAAAGGATGGATGTTCTGGTCTTCTGTGTGGCCTGTACAGAAAGATTTGTATATGTTACCAGCATCCAGCCTGCCACCCACTCGGAGCCTGAGGAAGTGCAATCCAGTGACAGATGCACCATTAGACACTCAGGTGGACATTTAGCGAAAAAAGGGTCTGAAGCCACTAAAAGTGTTCCACGCAATCATGAAATGTTCCACTTCCCTGGTCAATTCTTTTACAGAAGAAGATTCATTTTAATGTATTTCTAACAGCTCATTTTAACACAGATGTAAGAACATCCGATGGAAAAGCCAGTTGTTTAATTTGATCGGATGAAAAGTCCCTATTTTTTATGGGCATTTATTTACTTTGTCCCTGCAAATAATATATACAGTGCCAAATTGTTATTTTTTCTATGTAAAAACTTCAAAGACATTTTAAGCAAATCAGTTAGCTTGATGAAATGATGGAATTTCTCTGGAGCAGAAACTGTCGACAAATTTATTTTCTTGAACCTTATTTGTAAAAACTAGAGTTTTTGTCTTTGATTATTGAATGGAAATGTTTGAAGTCTGTGTTTTTTTGCCCTATGGCTTCTTTTGGATCTATTTTTTTAATCTTCATGCCTCAAAAATCAAAACAAAACTTCTGTTTGGATAATCTTTTTATTATTGTTATTATTATTCTTGACTGTATGCTGAATGCAAATGGTATCTAATTTTTGTCATCAAATTGTGAATAAAATATATGGCCTGCAAAGAAGTTGATAACAATTTTTTTAGCCAAGCTTTGATTTAATTAAGGGTTTTAAAGGATTAGAAAGAAGATGAGGAATGTTAAAGGGTACATACTTTTTAAAACTTGTGGAATTTTAAGTAGTTGGTGCATATTAAAATATTGAAAAAAATCTCACTGTGTGCTGTGTATCAGTGACTTTTCCTCCTTTTGTGTTTTTATCAGATTTTAAAATTGATAAGCCATATCTGTATGGCCCAACCACACAATCTTTCACTGATACACAGATGTTTTTAGCTGTAACCAAAGGAACTTTTGCACACTGATGGAGCTCAACAAAGTACAGTGGTACCTCGGGTCACAAACTTAATTCGTTCCGCGACTCTGGTTGCAACCCGAATTGGTTGCGACCCGAATCATATTTTCCCATAAGGTTCAATGTAAATACGGTTAATCTGTTCTGACCCCTACGAATTTGGTCGGCAACCAATTCTGGTCGCGACCCGAATCAAATTTTCCCATAAGGTTAAATGTAAATACGGTTAATCTGTTCTGAACCATATGTATTTTTTTTTTTTAAACCACAAAAATATGACACAAAGTACAGTACGGTACAGTACGAAGAGAGAGAATGCTAACCTTGCTCGAAGCGACTTCTGGCGTGGAGGACAGGAAGGCGGGTGGGGAGGTGGTTATTGCTTGGAGGGAGAGTCCCCCTCCCTACAGGAAGCCACGACCACGTGTGTCAGCAGGGAAAATGGCCGCAGATCCCATTCGTCACCCGATGCGGAGTTCGCGAACGGAAGCAAAATTTTGCGAACGGTGCTGTTCATGACCCGAATTGGTCGTGAACAGAAGCGTTCGTGACCTGAGGTACCACTGTAAATGAATAACAAAAAGCTGGTTCTCCCTTTTTCTCTTTTCCCATGAGACAAATACAGTTGCCTTTCTGGGAAAGTGTATACCTGCAGCAGATTCACAGAGAAAAGTTTCTCCTGCAAAATTCTATTTTCAGCTGAAGGAAGGGGATTGTCAGGGTCCTAAACAGTAACCAAGAAGGAAGATTCTCACAAAGTCTTATTATTCAGGTTTATTGCAAGCAAAAAAGAGGTTAGGTTGCACAATCTGGGATTTTGGATATGTGTGTTTTAGCCACTCTTTTGCCAGCAGATACTTTAAGGCAGGGCCTCTGATCCTCCTTCTATCTCTCTTTTGGTTTAAGGCAGAGCTGGCTACCCATTTATGAGATAAGAATCAAATGTCCATCTGTTCTCATTCTACAGTATTTTGCAAACATCCATTCTTATTCCCAGGCCCAGAGAATTCCATTACAGGGATTGCTTGATAAACCACCTTCTCATTAAAAAAAAGAAAGTAAAAACTGTGCACAATGATTATGTCATTAAAATCAAGTCACTTCCACACAGTGCAGTTTCACCTCTTCAGTGTCTCACAAAATAGTTTGAAGCCATGTGACCATCTTAGTTTCTGCTAATTTCTGAACGCTACAAACAGGCAGAGAACGTCACGACCCAATTAGTGCTATCTCTGCTAATCAATGAAAGAATGCCAGAAATGTCATCCAATCATTGCCCAGCTGCCGTCAGTCCTGGAGTAACCAAAACTGTCATATCACACAGAAATGGAATGAACTGAATTTCTAGAGTCCCCCCCCCCCCCCCCCCCCCCCCCCCCCCCGCTTTCATGACACTGTATATATTTGCCTGGCTGTTTGTGAAAAATCTGAGCAATTGATATGATAAGAAATTGTCTGGCTATAAAGCTCCTGTCAGTCCAGGAAACATAAAATTCACCGCTAGCAAACAACAACATGGCAGTGCCTTTTTGCACCTGGGCAATTTCCAGAGTAGCTGCAACCAGGGCTTGAGCAGTTGGAAATAGGTTTGTAATTTCTACACAGTTTGCACAAGGAATTGGGAACTCCTCAAGAAGCCATTGCTGGATCCCACCATACTGGACAATTTTTATCCACTGTCCAACCTCCCTTTCTTAGGGAAGGTTGTGGAGAAGGTGGTCACACAGCAGCTTCAGCAGACTCTGGATAAAGCGGATTATCTGGATCTCTTTCAGTCAGGATTCAGACCTGGATGTGGGTCAGAAATGGCATTGGTTGCACTTTTGGATGATCTCTGGCAGGAGTGGGATGGGGGTAGTGCATCCATCCTCTTCTTTACCTCTCGATGGCTTTCAATACCATTGACCACAGTATTCTTCTGGATCAGCTCCATGGGTTGGGAGTGGGTGGCTCAGTATTGGGCTGGTTCTCTTCCTTCTTATGGGGCCAGCACCAGTCAGTGTTGATTGGGGGTGAGAGGTTCTGCCCATGGCCCCTACTATGTGGGGTTCCACAGGGTTCAGTACTCTCTCCACTCCTGTTTAACATTTACATAAAACTGCTCATCCATCACCATGGGGTGAGGCACTGTCAGTATGCTGATGATACCCACTTATCATCTCTACCCCTGGTGAACTATCATCTCTACCCCTGGTGAACTAAGCAATGCTGTTAATGTCTTGTCCTGGTGCTGTGAGGGTCTGGATGGAGAACCACAAGCTTCAGCTGAACCCTGGCAAGACTGAGTGACTTTGGGTCTTAGAGCCTTCCAAATCCGGGACTTTACCATCTTTGTTGCTGGATGGGTGTGCAATCTGGGAGTCCTTCTGGAGTCACGAAGCAGGTGGCAGTCGTGGCTAGGAGGGCCTTTGTGCAACTTTGTTCTGCTCTGCTCACAGTTACTCATGCCCTGGTTACCTCCTGAATGGATTACTGTAATGCGGTCTACATGGGGCTACCCTTGAAGAGTATCCGGAAACTTCAGCTGGTGCAGAATGCAGTGGCATGGGCAGTTATGTGTGCCCCTAAGGGGACACATGTTACACCTCTGCCGTTTGAGCTGCATTGGTTACCAGTCTGCTTCTGGGTGCAATTTAAGGTGCTTGATTTGACCTACATGGCATGGGGCCAGGTTATTTGAGGGACTGCTTCTCCCCGATTACATCTACCCATCCCATCAGATCTGGCAGAAGAGGCATGTAGCAGGTCCTGTCTGCTAAAGAGTTCCATCTGATGGGACCTAGGAGATGAGCCTTTTCTGCCATGGCACCTGCCCTTTGAAACATCATCCCCCTTGAGGTGAGGCTGGCCCCAAACCTTACGGCCTTCTGGAAAGCCTTCAAACTGTGTTTTTTTCACCAGGCCTGGTGAAAAAAACATTTTTTGTCCCCCTGGCAGCAGGGAGCTCGTGTGTTGGCTGTACCATATATAACATTCTGATTATAACCCTCTCGCAATTTTATGTTTCATTATTTAAGTGTCTTTATAATATGTTTTCATTGTTGATTTTATTGTACATGGCCCAGAGTCACCTTGTGTGAGATGGGCAGCCATATAAATTTGATTAAATAAATTTAAAAAATTAAGTTATCAGAATGGGAGTAGAATGAACCACTGGGGTCCAGAAGTTGGAAGGGAAGGCAAAGCAAGGCCTCCCACCACCTGGAAAAGGGACTGCCTACAAACTGTGCAGAACCACAGTGTGGCAAAAGAACACCAGCTTCCATACACTTTCATATAAACCAGCATGAAGCCAGAAGAAAAACAAACTAGCTTCTTTAAATTAGCCAGTATCATGCAACTAGGCAAGTTTAGAGCTGATTTCAAATGGGTTTCTTTGGTTTATGACAGAGATTTGATTGTTTGTTTGTTTGATTGATTGATTGATTACGTGCTATCGAGTCATTTTCAACTCCTAGTGACCACACAGACAGATTTTCTTCATGACCTGGTCCTGCAGGTCTTCCAACAGTGCATTCATCACCGCTGTAACCATGGTATTCCCAGGAGTCTTCTCCAACACCAAAGTTCAAAAGCATCAATACTCTTCCTTGTCTTGATTCTTTTGCAAGTCCAACTTTTGTTTCCATAGAGGGTCACAGGGAACACCATGGCTTGCACAATTCTGATCTTTTTATGGCAGAGAAGGCAGGATTAAAATATTTTCTTTTAAGGTAGTATGTAAAGAAATAGAGCCAGTAGGCATTATGGAGCAAAAACTGTACAATGGAAAACCTTTCAGGATTGCAGTGCAGAAAAATATTCAAAACTGAACATAGGAAGCGGTTTCTGCTGAAACAAAAGGGATCCTAGACATTCCAGTAGTAAAGATATAATCCAATTTCATTCAATTCAGGAGCCTTTTCCTGTAATTATTTTTTTATCCACCTCCACATACAAGCTCCTGCCACTCTTAGTTTCCTTTTCTAACTTGTGTTTAAACGTTTTTAGCAATATTCCCAATTCTGCTTTGTTTGAGCATGGAACTATTAGTACAGTGCTTTGTTTTCTTCTCTCCTGCCTTTTAGTTTGCTGTTGTTTTTGCTCAGTACTTTAGGGGGCTTAAATTTGTTCACTCAAATATTTTCAAGCAGGAGCCAGTTTGATTTTTATAGATAAAAAGTTTCAGTATATATTAAAATAGGCTTTACCAGAGGTCAGAGACAACTCAAAAAAGATAAGCAGTTTAAAAATGATTTTAAAACATACATACACGCCTTAACTATTACAACTGCTTAGCTTCCAAGGGTCAGACAAGTGGTTTTCACACAACAGATCCTTAATTCAAGAAGGAATTGTGTATGAGGAAGGAGCATGCTATGTGTTCAACCTTAATTGCACAAACACTCACTCTGAAGCCTGAATAAAATTGCACCACTGTTAAGAGTCTATGCCTGGATTCATGGTCCTTTCTTGGATTTGCCCATTTATTGTAACAACAATTTGGACTGCTGCATGGACATTCATGGGGGTGAGGGGTAAGAATATGCAAGGTGGCCGGTGCAGTGTCATGATCAAAACTCCACCCCTTTTTGGTGGGGTGGGGCTCCTATTGTGACACCATGTCTGCCATCATGCAGATTTTAGTATACACACCCCTGCAAAACACCTCTGGATTGTAGCTTCTTGAATTTATCTTGCCTTGAAAGAGATTGAAGACAAAACTGGAATTCTTCAGTTGTGGGCCAGGAATAAGATGGATTTTCACCAGGCTTCTATAATGATGAAAAGAAGGACATAAAGAATATTAGTGGTTGGAGTTTGGGAACTGATGTGTCAAATATTCCTCCCAACAGCAGGATGGATGTTATGCATGTAGGAGTCCTTTAACATATAAGTCACATCAACTAGATAAACATGGCATCATATATGTCAGAGGTTTCCAACTTTTTTAGAGCAAAAGACTGTTCCAAAAAAATAGATGGCAGAGCAAGATCAAAAAGTTTAGGCACACCTGGTCAAGTTGTGTGTTTCAATGAATCCCTAAGTGAACAGAAGCTGACACAACCTCTCCATGCTACAGAGTTAAACACAACCATTTTCTACAAATTTGAATGCACTCATATTTTTTATTGCAGTTGCTAACTGATCCAAAATAAGAAACAGTGAATGTAGCATGTGCAGAAGTCAGTACTTTGTTACACCTCCTTTGTAACAGATTCAAAAAAATTCTGGTAGCCAACTAAAAGGCTTTCTATTCTTGCTTTTGGAATGTTTTCCCACTCTTCCTTGCAGAACCATCCTAGCTCAGAAATATTCTTAGACCTTCTAGGATGCACTGTATATGTGAGATCTTCCCACAGTCTTTCAATAATTTTCCAGCTAGGGATTATGAAGGCCATTCCAAAATCTTTATCTTTCTTTCCTGACTGATTTGAGGGTATTGTCAGAACCTTCAGCAATCAAAATATTAATGTAGTAGTTGTTTGCTTTGTTTCTGCCATTCTTTAGGAGGGGGGAGGGGGGAACTGAAAGTAGAAGGAATTGGTATGCTATCAAAGGCCAGGAAGATGGACTGTTATCGGAGGTTAGGAATGTGCAAGGTCGCACCTCTGTGAGAACCACAATTGGCATCTAGAAAGAGGTGGGTAAGAAGTAGGGGTAAAAGTAAAGTGGGAAAAGTGCGGGCTTTAGTTTCAGCAATCCTTTGCTTAGAGTTGCATGTATGTTCCAATAAATGAAATCTTTTTTGACTTGGGTTGCATGAGATTTTACTTCATTGGGATTTGAACATCGCAGATCTGACATTTTGCTAAAACTCCTCCAATCGGATTTTTCCCAAGAAGGCAACTTACTGAGGAAAATTCAACAAAACGCCATGACCACAGAGAGAAAGGAATTGCTACAGCTGGAAGCCGACAGCACCGAACTTGAGCTCGGGGCAGTTGGGGGAATTGAGAAGGAGCCGTCTCCTCCTATAGAGGTCAAGGGGATCTTCACCCCTCCCCAGGTGATTGAAGCACAAGTGGTCATCAAGCAAAAGGACAGAGAGCGATGGCACGCTAAGCAATGGGACCCGCAGAGAGATTGGGAGTTTTGGGAGGTAGTTGAAGAACCACCAGCCGAGAAGCTGGACCACCCTAGATGGTCGAGAGCCATTGGAGGGGTGACAGGTTTCACTGAGCCTTGGGACCAGGATTGCAGGATCTGGGCACTGGAGGATGACGTGTGTGCCCTGAGAGATGAGATGAGACTCCTGTTTTCAGAAGGGGCACGTGCGAGACTGAGGGCAGCTGAACCAGAGTCACTGCAGCAGTGAGCAGTCAGCGAGCTGAGTGAAGCAGCAAGGGTCCTGGGTCGAATTGCCAGATTGGGGGGCGACCAACTGTGGGGTCTTGAATGGCCAGTGGAAAGAAGGGGAGCTGAGGGGCCACCAGACAGGGGCGCCAAGGGAACCTGAGGACTTCGGAGCATGGCCACTACACTTTGCCCAGGAAGAGGGTGACCCGTTGAAGAGATGGGGTTCGAAGAAAATGTACGATGGAGACCCGGGAGAGTTGGCTAGCTTTCTGAACCAAGTCAGAATTTGCATGGGGAACTGTGGGCGCTTGTTCCGAAGTAATATGTGGAGGGTCTTGTATGTATCACGCTACCTGGTGGGTCACACAGCTGAGTGGGTGATCGACCTACAGGAGGCTGAAGCACTGGAGTTGGAGGATTTCAACGGGTTCATCACACCATTGGAGGATCAGTTTGAAGACCCCTGTGCCCGTGCCCAGGTGGAAGATGCCATTATAGAACTCAAGCAAGGCTCCTGCTCAGTGACCGAATACAGCCTGGAATTCAAGCAGCTAGCAGCTAAACTACATGACTGGCCCGAAGCATTTCTGGTGAAGCGATTCCAGAAGAGGTTAATCTCGAAGCTGTGCGAAATGGCCATACTGCAAGGCTGCCCAATCACACTAGCTGGATGGATCTATCATGTCTTGGTGCTGGAATCTCAATTGGCAGCCATCTGGGGAGTGGGAGTGGTGGCTCAACCAAAGGTGACAAGCTCTCCTTGTCCGCCGGTGGTAAAGCAGACCGTGAGAGTCATAAAAGCTGGAGCGGGTGCTCGGGCGGTGGGGAAGTCATGCTTCCACTGTGGAGAGGAGGGGCATTTCACCTCAGCCTGCCTGAAGAAGCTGACCCAGAAACTGGCTACAAAACCCAAACAAACCAGCAAGTCCGTGAAGCTGGTGAAGTCGGAGAGAAAGGGAACAGCGGCTGCAGGAGAGGAGGAGCAGTTCCTGATCCAGATGCTGATGGAAAGTGACGAGGAGGAGGAAGAACAGCTGGCAGAAAATTCCAGCCACCTGCTCTAAAGCACGCCCAAGAGCAGGTGGGAGACCTGAGGCATGACTAGCGAAAGCCAAATGAGACCATTGAGAATATCCGGGTGAGTCTCATGTCAACTGAGGTGAAAATAAGAGTGCCAAAAATGACTTGCAAAGTGAAGTTTACAGCCCTAATAGACTCAGGCTGCACTCAGTGTTTAATCAGTCCCATGCTGGTAAATGGACTGGGACTAAAAGTGCGCAGGCTGAAAGTGCCCATGGTGTTTAGGCAAGTAGATGGGACCCCAGCGGGGGAGGAGCTGTGCGCTATTACATGGAAGCTTTTGAGTTAAGAGTCAGATCACACAGGGAAACTTTAAAAAGCCTAGTGGCACCTCTGGCGAGTTACCCCTTAATTCTGGGGATGTCTTGGCTGGAACTGTGGAACCCCACAGTGGACCAGCGTGCCAGGACCCTAACATTCCCAGATGGTGTGTGTGATGTGGAATGGGTGGACACCCCATGCTTGGTAGAACCGGGACTGGCGGCCATTGGCACCTGGCTCCAGGACCCAGGATCCCAAGAAGGGGGCATCTCGTTCCCTGAACAATATAAGGACTTGGCGAAAGTGTTAAGTGAAACTGAGTCCAATCAATTACCGCCACACCACCCGATGGATTGCACAATTGAACTAGAGCTGGGCGCTGACCCTTGGGATGTTTCCAATACCGAATGATGCCGTTTGGATTGTCAGGGGCATCGGGGTCTTTATGCAGTTAATTAACGAGGTGTTACATGAATATTTGTACAAAGGGGTTCTGGTGTATTTAGATGATATCCTAATTTCCACTGAAACGTGGGATGAGCATGTACAACTAGTGAGGAAGATGTTGCAGAAGCTGTTAGAAGCGCAGTTGTATGCAAAACTATCAAAATGTGAATTTCACCAAGAACAAATTGACTACTTGGGCTACAGGATTTCGAGACAGGGGGTGGAAATGGATCCCAGCAAGATCTGTGACATAGTTGTGTGGGAGGTGCCGAAAACCCAGTGCCAACTACAGAGCTTCTTAGGCTTTGCAAATTTTTACCGCCAATTTATCCCCAACTTTGCTCAAGTTGCCCTGCCTTTGACAGATTTGTTAAAAACCAAAGGCAAAGAGAAAGAAAAAGCCCAGAAACCAGGTTCACCATTAAACTGGACTGAGGAATGCCAGGAAGCGTCTGAGTGCTTAAAAAGACTATTTGCTGCAGAGCCCATTCTGAGGCACCCAGACCCAAGGAAACCTTTCGTAATTCAGGCAGATGCATCCAATGTAACAATTGGAGCAGTGCTATTACAAAAAGATGACAAGGGACTGTTTTATTTATTTTACTTTATTACAGTCAATTAGACCAGTACAATATTAAAAGAAGGGAAGGACATAAAATATGTCCAATCCAAATAAGGGATTATATATCCAAGGTATACTAGTCAAGGTACTTGTCAATTATAATTAAAATCATTTTCAATAATTTGTACACCTGGCTTCAATCGTCCTAAAATTACACATTATGAACCATTAAAATTGAAGAGTTAATGTCGGTTTTTAAATACATAAATATAGAAACACAGAATGCTTATATCAATTGTTCACAATAATACGTTGGCTCTTAAGGGCTGCTGCACAAAATCTTGCCACCTGCTCTGTAACATTACTCCACTCATCTTTAAGGAGAATTTGAAGATGTTCAGCTTCCGGTCTGCCGGGATATCTGCTGATCGTTGGAGAAATAAATTTTGTTCATATTTCTCTATAAAATGGACACCGTAAGAGGACATGCCCAGTGGTTTCCACTTCCCCAGAGCCACATGGGCACAGCCTTTTAGCCAGTGGGACTCCCTTATATTTACCGTCCAGCACAGCTGAAGGAAGTACATGACATCGGGCAAGTGAAAAGGCCCTCCAGTAGTTCACTACCTCTAGCTGCCTGAGATATCTGGTGGCAGCTACAGTATATCTGGTAGATTCTGGGGCCATAAACGATGGGACTTTTCCTAGATCAGCTTGCCTTTCCATGTCTTCCACCCTTTGTCTCAAGTCCAGTTTTGCCTTGTCGAAGCCCAGCTGGAGTAATGAAGTCGGGGAGATGCCTAGCCTTGCAAAATTACACTCAACAGCCTTGGTCCATGAAGAAACAAATTTATCTTGTAAAATTAATGGAGCAAGGCCTTGAGGGAAAAGGTTAAGTTTTAACCACAGGTTTAAAGATGACAAACAGATTCTTGATTCAACCTTTAGTAGGCCAGTCTCTAAGCATAAGCAGGCATTTGACACACAGCGAGGCAGTTGTAGAGTTGCTCTTAAAAATTTGGACTGGACTCTCACCAGTGGTAAGAAGGAGGAGGATGAGGGTCCAAGGTGTGTCCCATACAGCATCTGAGCAAGTGATTTCGCCTGGAAAAGTTTAATTGTGGCGGGGACATAATGTCCTCCTTTTGAACGTAACAGTTTGAGGATGGCATTAGCTGACCTCTGTCCAGCCGCAGCTGCATATTCGCAATGCGCAGTCCTTGAGCCGGTGGCATGTATGACCACACCCAGATATTTAAAGGTAGTCACCTGTTCTATACTGTGTCCGTTAAGGTACCAAGATTGTATTCTTGGTCTTTTGGCAAAAGCCATAACCTTGGTTTTCTGGAAATTGATTTCCAGTTTGTCTTTATTACAGTACTGGAACAAACCTCGCAGGGCTCTTTTTAGGCCCACTGGTGTCCTGGAAAGAATTACAGCGTCATCAGCATAAAGCAATAGGGCAATACTGCGATTCCCTATTTTAGGGGGATGATGGTTTGGATTATTTATCCATTTGGTCATATCATTAATGTAGAAATTAAAAAGCAAGGGAGCCAAAGTGCACCCCTGTTTAACCCCAAGGGACTGTTGCACCCATGTGCTTACCTATCCCAGAAATTTACTGAAATGGAGAGGCGTTGGTTAGTTTGGGAAAAGGAAGTATTTGCTGTGAAATGGGACTTGATGAATTGGAGGCACTTACTGGAGGGGGCCGATCTACCATTTGAGGTGTGGACTGACCACAAAAACCTGGAGGCTTTAAGATCCCCAAGGAAATTGTCTCCCAAACAATTGTCTCCCAATTGTCTCCCAAACAAACCCCCAAAGAGGAGGGTAAGAAGTAGGGGGAAAAGAACAGAGGGAAAAGCGCGGGCTTTAGTTTCAGCAATGCTTTGCTTAGAGTTACATGTACTGTTCCAATAAATGAAATCTTTTTTTAACCTAACCTGGGTTGCACGAGATTTTACTTCATTGGGATTTGAACATCACAGACCTGACAGGTATATTTTGGATCATTACCTTGCTGAAATATCCAGCCTTTTGCAGCTTCTGTTTCATTACAGAATGTGGGATACTAGCTTCTCAGCTATTTTGGTATCTACTTGAATCCGTTCCTTCTTCCACCCACACAATATTTCCTGTGCCTCTGGCTGTCACATTGCCCCAAAGTATAATAGGGCATCCTATACTTAATGGTTGAGAAGGTATTCTTTTCTTCAAATGTTTTACTTTTTTTTTTCTCCAAATGCACCTTCTGCAGTTGTGGCCAAATGGTTCAATTTTTGTTCAGCAGTTCAAAGCACTTTGTTCCAAAACATTTGGGAGTTATCAAGGTTTTTTGCATACTTTAGCTGATGACTTTTATGATGAAGTCAGAGGAAAGGTTTTCTTCTGACAACTTTCCCATGCTGACCAATAAGCAATGCTGTACCATGGACCTGTAGATAACTACACGACAGTCATCTAAACTTTTCAACAGATCATTTGCAAGGATCTGTGGTTTCTGCTTTGCAGTTCTGTCCAGTTTTCAGATCTGCAAAGCAGATCTGTCCAGTTCTAGCAGAAATTTTTCTTGGTCTTTCAGATGTTGCCTTGACTTCAACATTCCAGTTGGAAGTGTCACAGTATTTGTTCATCTAGGGATTGTCTTTACCTGGCTAATTGTAGGCCTAACAAATCAATCACATTTTTACCTTATTAACTACTTTGAAGGGGAAATAAATAGCACTAAATTAATTGAAAATGTAAACTTCCACTCCTGCCATATTCACTATTTTAAATCTAAACAACTGCACATAAATAGTAATAATGCATTCAAATTTGCAGAATGAGATTTATTTAACTTTGCACCATGTAGAGGTTGTGTCAGGTTCTGTTCATTCAGGGATTCACTGAAGCAGAAGTGCTAAACTTGCTTGCAATTGTAAATATAATTTTATTCTGTTTATGTTTAGTTAGACTTAACTATAATAAATATAATTACTTTCCAGTTATATTATTCCATTGAAATTAAATTTGAGTTCTTGGGGCTGAGATGGTAAACATCACAGAGAGAGATGCCAACTTAATCCAGTTTGGAAAGACATATAGAAGGGCTTCTGTGGGATTCATATAATTCCCAGCTCTGGGCTGTGTTCTTCCATCCCAAACTCTGGCAACTCAAGCAATAAAGTACTGAGGTCTCTGTGCCAGTGGCTTCATTCGATACAAGGCAGCTTCTTACATCCCTAATCCTGACTGCAGTACAAACTTTGCAAGAGGGTTAGAGTGTGACTTCTGATCCAATCTGCAGCATCTCAAATACTTCCAAGCCTTGATGGTTCCTCAGCAGATCTAATTTTTGCAACCCCTCTCCCTCCCTGATATTACAGCATGTCCTGATTAGATTTTTGATTACTTTTCCCTTTCTTAATTACCCTGCATAAACCATGACGGCCTAGGTTTAAGGGGAGATTGGGAATTATTTTACTTTATATAGGTAAGCCAGCCAAGCTATTTCTCTCTCTCTTTCTTTGACTCATGGGATCATACTGGATGTTCTGGTTTTATTGGCTTCTGTAGTCATTAGATGACTTGGCAATTGTTGTCCTGTCAGCATGAGAGGTCATTCACCAGCCTTGATCAGAGGTTTCAAGGCAATAGCAAGGAAGCTCCTCGCATCAATTTGAGTCAATTTGCAAACTAATCAGTTAAGCCCTCCCAATGTGTTTAGGGGTCAGCACTGATCTATTTGGAAAATATCTGTTGATTAGCATGTGAAGTCTCAGATGTGCCAAGGCCTGTTTACTCCAACACTCCCGCTCTCCCAGCCCTCTCCAGGTTGCTCCCGCCTTTAATTTCCCTGCAGGTTTCGGAAGGGATGCATTAAATTAAAACCACTCACTGTTTTGTGAGCAGTCTTTTGTGACCAATAATGAATGTAATGAGTGAAAAAGGAAAGGGAAACAGGATGATTAAGCCGTGCTGGGCAGCTTTTACGCAGTAGTTTGCAACGCGACACAAATGGACAATTGGGCTTTTCTTCCATTAATTTGTAATTGTGCTTTCACTTGTCATATTAAAAAAAACAAAAAAACTATTTACTCATACAGGAGTAACGTGGCAGATGCTGCTTTCTTTAGAGTGAGCTGTCCTGATAGAATGCTTCCATGTTGCTTCTTTCAGCTGAAAACCTAATGTTTTATTAGAGCGTCTAAGGATTGTTTTACCCAGCAACAACAGTTCTACGACTGTGATGAAAACTAAAGTTTGAGAGCTGCATCCAGTCCTAGTTTTTGGATTTCTATGTTTGTATAATGTACAACTTTTCAGGCCCTGATTTGGTGTGCCCACCAGTTTTGGGATGTGCATTAAAAATAACTTCTAGGCATATGTCTAATAGCCATAACAGCTTGGATACAGCCCAGGCTAATTGCATTTATTTTATTTGCAAGTATTTGGAACCTTTCAGGCTATCCACATGTGCCTCAAAGCACCTTGTATGGGTGTTCCCATGAAGACTGTAATCAGACCAAGCAGGTTTCTTTGCTTCAGCAGATGGCTGCAAGGTGACTGTGTTCACACCTTACACTAAGTCAGTATTTTGAGTCATGGCTTGTTAACCAATCCACAATGTTTTTTGTTTTGTTTTGCACATAACTGTAAGCCATCACCATGTTAAGTCAAAAACCAAAACTAAATCTAAGCTGTATGGCATAGTATGATTTGTAAACCTAGTGACTATGTAGCATTAGTCATGACTAAACTGTCAATTTCATGGACAGTATACAATGGTATATAAAGGGTTTTAGAATCTACAACAGGCTATGCAACACTTGGGACTACTACTGAAATCTAGTCACTAATCGTGTTTGGTACCACCTACCAGAAGTATCATAACCATCCGTAACCATGAAATCAGAGCTGTTCCTGGCTGAGTTAATTAGCCAGGAGCAGTTGGGATCAGATAAGAAGATGGCAGCCTTCATCTATTCACATGCCTCGTCCACATTCTCAGGAGAAGCAAACTGAAAAGAATCCAAAACAGGATAACTAACTACTGAAGTTACAGAGAATCATAGAAGGTAAGAGTTGAATAGAACCTGGAAGACCCATCCGCCCACCTCTTCACAGTCTAAGAATCCATTACTACAGCATCCCCTAAAGATGGCTGGTCAGTCTCTGTTTAAACATCACCAGTGAAGGGGAGTCCATCTCATCCCAAGACTGTTTCATTTTTGAAGAGTTGTTGCTTTTAGGAAACGTTTCCTGATGTCCAACCAAAATCGATTGCCTTGTAATTTAAGCTAATTGTTTCTTGTCCTGTCTTCTGGAACAATCTGAACATCACTGAGAGATAAAGGAGATCAGGACAGATGCACTACCCCACTCCCCTGCCTGCCAGAGGTCATCCAGAAGCCCAGGAAATGCTGTCGCAGTACTACAACCCAGCCTGAAACCTAATGGAAAAAGGCCTATATAATCCGCTTCCTTCAGGGGCCAAAGCTTTGGACCTGTAAGCCTACCACCTTCCATTTAGAAGGGAAGACTGGATAAATGGGATAATAGAAAAAAGTGAGCGTTTTTTTTGTAACCATAGATTAAGAGATAACTTTGTAATCATACTTAATTTGCTGCAAAGGAAATCAGAAGCTTCTTCTATTTTTTTTTATTCTTTCTTTCTGCATTTTTGTCTTTTTTTTCTTCCTCTCTTTCTTTATTTTCTGTATTCTGTATTAGTTTGTATTAGTTTTTATCTTCTCTTTACAACTTTTAATAAAATTTATATATAAAAAAAGAAGGTAAGACTGCAGACCAGATCCAGCAATATGTCCTCCTCCTCCTCCTCCTCCCGCTCCCCCTCCCCTTCCCCCTCCTCTCTGTTTCTTTTGATGAAATCCAGGATAGGTCCGTTGGTTAGTTTGCATCTGCATCACATTGTTGGATCAGGTTCACTTTATAATCTACTATATCCTCTTTTTGTATATTGCTGGACAGTATTGTCCCCCACATCCTATATATATTTTCTTTCCCTCTTTTCAGGTTGCAGCTTAACTAAGGAAGTCAAGATAATAGTGATTGTGATCACTCCAACCTATGAGTCCTGGAGCAATGTGCATAACCTGAAACATGAACTTTAATCAAAGTTCATATTTCAGGTTATGCACATTGCTCCAGGACTCATAGGCTGGAGTGATCTCCATCACTATTATCTTGACTTCCTTAGTTAAGCTGCAACCTGAAAAGAGGGAAAGCCAACCATTGGTCTCCTCTCCTTTTCCTGAAATGGCCAGGATGCCCTCTCTTCCTGCTAGTTTCTACATAAATGTTTTCCATTTACCACTTCTCCCTCATCTTGCACACTCCTAGAATGCACACAAACAAAAAGGGGAGTGTTCCTGGCCCTGAGACCACTGAAAGGTGTTCCCCTTTGGAATCAGTGCCTCTTTGCCACTGCCCCATCAAGAACAACATTACCATACCAAGAAAGCATTCACTGTAGTCCCAGGCTTGGAAGCTGCGAATCCTGGACTTTCTTGCAAGGCCTGAACCTGCAAGGAAGCTGTTTTTGATTGGTAGCCAAACAGGAAGCATTCCTCACACTATCAACTTGAGCAAAGTGGTGGTTCACCTTTTTAGCCTCTAATCCGGGGGCATCTGCAGCAAGATGAGATTTTATGAAAATGATTAAATGTCCATTGTGACATCAAGCACCAGCTCCATCCCTTACATATTTGTGTGTGATGTGGCAATGCAAGTACAAAAGGTGTGGAGCTTGTGTGCAATGTGCATAACCTGGATGAACCTTTCTTCATTTGCTTCCAGTTGCTGCCCTTTTGGAGGCCCATGTTGCATTCACAGCACTCACAGCTTCAGGGTAGCATTTCTTCACTCCTGAGCCAGGAATCTAAAGCAGTCCTGGGGAGGTGGCACCCAGTCAAAGCCCTGATCCTGTTGAAAAGCTGTTCTCCATAGGTAGCAAAGCAAAGCAAGGAGGCAGACAGGTAGCCAACCAGCTATATGGCACAGTATGCTTCCTTTCTCCTGTCTTCTTCTCAGGCTCAGCATACAGAGGGATGCCTGGCCTTCTGAATGTTCTTTTATCGCAAAGGCATTTCTACCATCAAAACAAGAAACAGCGTTTTGAGGTTCCAGCCACCTACTGACTGCTTCTGCGTTCTGCCTAATGTGCAAAGGACATTATGGATGAGTTAGTGGCTCAGGATACACTCCATCAAGGGACTGTTTCTCAGTTGCACATCTGTGCCAGTGCCAGCTTGCTGGGGTAGAGGAATTAGAACATGTCTGCGACCAAAACAATTTGCTGTTAGTTGTACTTGTGAAATGAAATGAAAGCTCATCCTTATTGATGACTGCTGCATGTTTTCAGGCTTTAACATATAACAGTACTCTACATCAATTCTTAATTTTCAGGAATGTTGCCTTATGCCATAATAGTCCTTGCCAGCAGTGCTCTGTTTAAATGCATTTTTAATTGAATCATTAATCATAGGAATTAGTTGACCACACTGGGCAGTTCTGTCAAAGACCTACGACTAGCCATCTAACTATCAGGCTTGACTGGAAATATAGCAGATATGCAATCTCTCTGGCACTGATTTGGTAGATACTCTTTATGCAGTTTCTAGGTTGTATAATGACATGCTGCTGGAGACAGATAGAAAAACCAGGATTTCCCAACTTCTTTTTTTGGATATAAATGGACTTTCATACATAGATGGGGACATGGTAAATACTTCTACTTTTTTTTTCATTGCTGGGTTAGATGGGATGGAAAAAAGCTTTCAATATCTAGCTGAAAATGCATTTGATTATTATTTATTTTGTATTTAGGTCTAGCTTGTTATTCTGCTTGCATATCTATTCCTATCACTCACAATCTCGTTTTCAGTTCATATTAATATTTAATATTCTTTATACATTGTTCAACCTTAATGGTTGCCTAATTTCTGTTTTTCATCCACAGAGAAGCTATTAATTTATGAGCATATAGGGCAGTAAGTAATAATTTGCATGAATGCTTTGAGCAGATATGCTTCCATAGGCCTCCCATAGCATAAACTCTTGGTACTTATGATACCATCTATTGGCCAAGCTTCAATGAATCTCACTTTACATGATGAAGCAGAGTAGGAAAGGAGGGTTTTAAAAAAAAACACCATAAAAGGAGTTTAATCTACTAAATGAAAAATCAGCAGAGATCACATAAATTGGTTTGTTTGTAATATGGCTTTTGCAACTATTTGTTTAATATTAAAGATGGTATTCAAAGTGTTTCCAAAGGTTTGTACATCACTCACTTTTTCCTGAGTTCGGTGACATTTATTCTGGTCATATTTGGGAACTCAGTAATGTTACCTTTTGGATCAATAGAATGGCAATATAAAACCAACACAAATATTCCTGAATCTGGAAAACTAACAGCAATGTTTTTACGAGACAGTTGACTATGTTTGAATCTGAGCTTGCATCTTAGAAATGTATGGTTAAAATGGGATTTCTCCCCCCCCCCGCCCAACACCCCCCCCCCATTTTCCCTTCCCTTTCTCCCAGAAATGGCATACAGTATTTTTGCTTCAAACCTAGACCTAAAAATTAGAATAAACTATAGCCAAAAGAAATAAATACTATAAACTCAGAAAAGAGCTTTGGTATATTTTTTTAAAGCTGGTTATGCAAATATTTTCAGAATTGGTAATAAATGTCCTTTCATTATCATTCCTTGCATGTCACCAGTGATTATTAGACTGACCAAATAATAGTCATTTTCACCATCAATGGAATTTCCTTATTCTTGGTAGAGTCTGGAGATTGCATATTATCACATTATCACTTTGGTAATTATTATCCCTAATAATAACTGCTAAGCCCACATCATGGTGGACCATCACTAATACTACTGTTATATTTTATTTTTATATTACTATTAATAGTATTACTGGTATTAGTATTAACATTACAATTGACTTTAGAGCAAAGTCAGATATAATATTTTGTGTGTGCTGGAAAACGTAAAGGAATCATAACACAGTTCTGTTTATGGTGCCAAAAAACACATAGGCATTGGTATGTCAGAACCTGCATCAATCAAATGCCAATTTAAAAAGCTATAGCAGTCAATGGGTGTTTGCTTGATTTGATTCTGCCATTTGTGCCTGGGGGGCGGGAATGGTAGTTTATAGTTGTGCTTAGGATATTGCTATGAGATGGAGAGGCACTCACACTGATATGGGAATTTACAGCAAGACCTGAATGCAGACAAAACCGGTGGTAGTCTGAAGGCTGGGAAGAACTGTGTTATCAATGGGAGGAATGCACAAGGCCACCATTCTGTGAGAAAGAAATTTGGCGCCAATGTAGCAAGGGTGGGGGGGAATAAGTAGAGAGAAATTTACACAGGCTTTAGTTTTAGCAATGCTTTGCTTCAAGCTGCAGGTACCAACCAATAAAGGAGCATTTATCTGAACCAGGCCTGGTTTCACGAGAATTCTTCTAAATTGGGGTTTGGACTTTGTGGACTTGACAGGTGTTTTACAGATTTTCTCAGAGAAATAAAATCTTCTTAGAGTGTTTTGGCCTAAGATTATTTCCATGTAGAATTTTTAATATGTTGTAATCTCCCTGCCTTGTACAACCAATTTTGCTGGGATTACAGACATCATTTTGTTCCATTTATAGCATTTCTTTGCATTCCTTTTCCCATTTTTATTCTTCAATGTTGGAAAGAAATTATGTAAAGGGAGACAGTATTTTCCACTAACTGAACAGAACAAGGCCAAATTTGATAGGGTGAAAGAAGTCAGCAAAGGACAGACTGAGTCTGAAAATGGGCTGGATCTATTGCATTCCCATGGCTGCACGTTAAGCACCTCTCCCTCCTGGTCACATGACTTAGAATGGCGTATATGCAGCCTACCCGGTGCTTCATGGGGCATGCATATATGCATACACACACATGAATTAAAAATACCTTAAGCCATATTGATTTCAGGGGGAATGAATCGCCTTGTTTCTCAAACTAAAATGGAAGGGACTTCAAATTTAGGTTGGACTGTGGCCATCATTTATTGTGGGAAAATGTTTTAGATGGAACTGCACTTGAAAGCATCGGAAGCTATGCAGAATGGAAAAGCAGCAGGTAAAGAAAAAAAAAATCAAGTGAGCATTATCTCCATACTTGTTTTCTATTCAATTTCCATGCTTGAAGAACTAAAACTCTAATATTAAAGTTCTAAATTAAACTGTGTATATCAGTAGGCTAATAGAACTCTCTAGCATGTATAATAAAGTGTCATATTGCTTCTCCAACTAATCATTAATGAATTAATGAAAGGCGCTTTTTTCTCTCTTTTTGTATGCTGTAATGTAATGAGATATACGGCATTTAGGCCTTTTAAAGATTTAGGGACTCTATTATTGAAAAATAATTATTACCCTACAACAATAATTAAATGTAATATAAATGAAACTGACATATTTTCTTATCCATAATAAACATTAGCAATGTCAACAGTTCTTTATTGTTATTCTATGACATCTAACAAGGTCTATTCAAAAAGGAGAGGGGAGGGCTCTTATTAAGTAAACCCTAGATTAAAAAATAGATCAACAGGTAGCCTTCTGAAATAAGCTAAAGATAGTGTTGAAATAATTATTTCAGCTAAAATTATCTACTTGTTTTTAGGATCACTATGTTTGGATAAAGTTCATTCAGGATTACTGAGTTTTTCATATACCTTGGAACATAATCTTGATTCGGTCCAAAAAATATGTCAGATGCAAGCAGCCCACTGTATAGTTCTCAAGTCCAGATTTCAAAAAGTATAGAGTAAATGGATTACCCTAGATCAGTGTTCTCAACCTTGGCAACTTTAAGATGTATGGACTTCAACTCCCAGAATTGAAGAATTCTGAATTCTGCGGGTTGAAGTCTACACATCTAAAAATTGCCAAGGTTGAGAAACACTGCCCTAAATAAACTTTTTCTAATCAAAATGGGATTTCTACCAGAGGTAGAAAGCTAGAGAGTCATTTGTTTCTGTTTATTCCTATGTCAGTTTCTGAATTATGTTGCTGACTGATAAAATATATTTTCAAAAATGGCCTGAAAACAATAACCCTGTGCATGTCTACTCAAAAGCAGAGAGGAAAAAAACACCTCCATTAAATTTATGCTAACTAAGCAGATACCACCGAAACAAGGATCTCCTCCAGAACAGGAAGTCTAGTGGGAAATATTTCTATCTTAGGTCTTCTGAAGGTAACATTTTGGCTGCAGTTGAAAAACCTGTTCTGAATGGTCTTCCTTTTGTCAGGATAGTCCTCATATCATTGTGGGAGCCATCATCTCATTGGATAGATATAAGCTTCAAGAATACGTAGCCCACCAGAAAATTGTGAATTCTGTATTAGAAGCTCAAGATGGATAGTTCAAAAGATGTGCTACTTTCTCTTTCTGAAGTATATAGTAACTCCTTGACCTTCATGGTGGGCAAAAGGAAGATAATATAGTCATCAGTCAGGAAACAATATGATGGTGCAAATAAGAGAATAAGAGGAAACAAGTTTAGCATCCTTTTGAATCTATGGAAGCCATAAGGAGGCTCAGTGCTATACTGAGAATGGACATCATCCAGAGAACATTAGTCATGCTGTAGTTCAACTAATTTTCTTTGATTTCAACAGGACTTAAGTACCCATCAGTTCTTTAGTACTATATTTATAGAGGAATATGTAGATGGCCATGAAGAACATATGTAGTAACCATTAGGAAAACATGAATTCAGCCCAGGAAAATAGGTGTGAGAAAGAAACTCTCTTGGTATAAGAGGGAGATTCTCCTACCACATGCGTTTTATCCAGGTTGCTTCTCCAGCTGCCAGAACTATGACATTTTCAATAAAGAGTTGCTTGAAGTAAAAACAATATTCCAGATATGGAGGCATTTCCTAGAAGGCAGAATCCCTCCAATACAAGTATGCATAGATCACAAGAAATTGGAAATCCTGCAAAATGCACAACTCCTCACACCTCAGCGGATCAGGTGGGCACAATTTTTTTCCTGTTAAAATTTTTATATCACCAATATTCCTGGCTCATAGAACAAGTTACCAGATACACCATCACTGAATATGAATGCCAATGTTCATCTCTTCCTACCACAATACTGCAGCCAAGCAACTTTGCCCCTTGCCAGGGGATTAGAGTCTCCAGAAAAGTTGGGGGCAGGGAGGCAGACCATAGATCTGCTAGATCGGGCATTCCTCCATAGCCATGTCTCCCTTTCAGGCAACCTATGGCTATCATTTTACCCTCCAAAACTCCTGCATCTGGTGTTCCTCACATCTCAGACTTTCTGCTGGAGAGGCAGCTGCTCAGCTCCCCTTAAAGTAACAGATACATTTGGCAAAGCCTGCATACATGTGGGCCACAGACACACACAGACAAGCGGGTGCCAAGGTTGCAGTGGAGGATTTGAAGTGGCTTTCAACTAATGTTTAGTCTTCCTCCTGACTGTCTGGAAAACTGGACTCAATGTTTATTGGCCCCTTCCAGTTATCCAATAAATTAACCCAGTGGCCTTTTTTTCTATAGATGCCTGCTTTAAAGAAGGTTCATCCTGTCTTCTATCAGTTGCTGCTTGTGCTAGAGGAACCCTCCTGCCCCTTGTGTTTCAAAGCTATTCCTCCCCCCCGACCCCCATTTTAGTGGATGGGGAAGAAGATTATGAAGCAGATTGTATTCTAGACTCTGGACACAGAGAGAAACTATTAGCATACAGTATCTGATTCACTGGAAGGGCTATTGTGAATCTGAGAAGTCGTGGGAAAGTGTGACAGATGTCCACACTCCACACATGGTACACCAGTTTCATCTGAAATTCCTGCACAAACTCTATCCCCCATGAACTGTCACCACTATCTATAGACAATAGATCCCAAAACTAAGTTCTTACCATGATAGACTCTCCAGAGTAGGCCATTGTGCAGCAGAAAGGGGATGGGGGGACTTTACAGCTACCTCTTCATTGCAAGACTTACTAGTGACCTTGGGGAGTGGCCAAACAGGGGTGGTGGAAGTGGGTCTGTAGTTCTCATAACGCTATTCCAGTGTTTCCTCCACATGCAGGAAAAGAAACTAAACCTAATGGGGAAGGTGGTATTATAGGACTATGGAAATTGCCTTGACAAAAATGACATCACAGCACAAATCCTGCCCTTTCATATTTGCTTTCCAATGTCAGACAAAACTATATAAGTTACAAGGTTTGGATTGTGACATCATGATGCGCGTTTTGTCACTTGTTTTTTCTCACTCCCACAGGGATGCCTATGATAATAATTATTGTGCTGTATAAGGGCTCTTAGACTACGGCTTAGATTTGGACTGCAAAATCCACGTTACCTCTAGATGGCAGCAGAGGTACAGAACACTCAAACCTTTGCTGCCATCAGGTGGTTATCCATATCCCTGCAACCCAAATCTGGTAGCCCTAGTCTAGAGAAGGGTGCTTTTTCTAGAATCACTTATTTAAGCTGTGTAAATAGAACCTAGCTTTGAGACTTAATTTAACACTTGGAATTAAATCCATATAAAAAAGCTGTAAGTTTCAGGATCCTCCAACCAAGATTCATTAGTCTTAATCACAGATCTCTTTCAGATCCTTTTAAGAGCTAAGTTTGTTTCCTAGGCTAGGACTTGGCAGAAATCTCAGAGTTTGACTAGATAAGAATCTTTCCTGCAGACAGGAATGAAGCCATACAAAACAGTTGATTGCCCCTGCCAGTAAATTGGTGTAAGCACCTCTCCTACCTATGGAGATTCATACCTGTAGCTTTTTCTTCCCACCCTTCCCAGAAACTAATGGCATCTTAGGACCACTAGGTGGTCTTGAAGCTGAGTAGTTGTTGAGGGTTGACATAACTGCCAACTGAGGTCTGTGAATTGTTGACATTTGGTTTACATCTCATAATGGGGGCAGGGAAATGGCTTCTAAGCAGAAAGAACCAGCGTAGCTTTCCTTGCTTCTGAGTCTCTTTGTGCAGATCACGACTTGCACCACTGCTATTTATCATGATTTGCCATACTTCCTTCTAAGCCCAAGGCTTGATGACTTAAATTAGACAATGATTTGAAAATCATCAAGAGGAAAAAAAAATCCCACTAGTTTTGTGTTTCACAATAAAAACCTACTAATGGGATAACCTCACATAAGCCAACATGAACACATACTAAGAGCTGACATGGAAGCGACATTTACTCCAGACAGTATTTAAATAGATGCCAGAACTTAGAACCACCCAAATATATTGCTTGACAATGCTTTGGAAGACCAATAATCACTAGAACTGTAGGTGGGCTTCTCCCCACTACTTTCCTCTAATTTAATTGGTTTAACATTCATACAGTTAATTTGTACAATCAAGATCAGCTGGCAATAATGAAACAATATGTGATTAAAATATCAGTGAGCTGTATTTGCTGAAGGATTTTACATTCATCCTTATATAGAAATTCTGAGGTTTGAACATCTATTGTTTCCAGCTAATGGAGAAATATTGCAAAAAACTAAGACTGGTTGAGCACAGCTTCTTAGTAGGCTTACGGTCACATGAATATCCATGTCAAAGGCCAGTTAAATAGCCAAGTCCCAAATTTCTGCCAATTAATCTACTGAAAACTGGTCATGAGGGAAAACTGGATGAAAAAAAGGGCAAGAATAATAGACCACTGGGAATAGATCAACTGAAGTCTTGCAAGGTAGAAGCAGCAGTGAGGAAAAAGAGCAAATCCTGAGAGAAAACAAGGTGCAATCATTTTCCATATCAGGAAGCCTGTGAAAAGCAGGAAAGGAGGCACTGAAGAAGAACCTTGGATATAACAGTCAGGAGGCAGGAAAGAAATCTCATTCATTTGTGTTAGTTTTGTTTTCTGCGAAGAAAATGATCTGTTGATCCAAGAAAACTGTAAATCCAAACTTCACTCTATGCAAGGTGAAGTGGCTATTAGATGAGAAGTGGATGTCTGCATGGAGGTAGTCAAAAAAGTCAATATGGAGGCTGCTACCACATGATCAAAGGCCCATATGTGCAAGGAGTGTAAAAAGGCACGTAAAAAGGGGGTGGGGCTTCATCTTGCTGCTGCATTTGCTATCTTCCTTTTTGACCCCACCTCCAGATGCCCTGGTTGAGCAAGGCTTTGACTACTTTTCCAGGCACCGCATCCCCACAGTGTTTTATTCTATTACTAATCCAGAATTTTCTAAATTCTACTGTACATGGACTTCATCTGAAGACATGTTTGCAAAATCTGGACAACACAAGAGCAGTATGAAGCCCTCAATCCTCAAGTTGCTTATTTCTGCCACATATGATACTTAACAAGTCATGGAGAAAGTAAAGCTAGAATTATTTTCCTTGCCAGCTAATTTTGCATAGGCAAGGAATTGCTTTTGTAGAATTTGATTCTGTCCTCGCTGTCTCAAGTGCTACAGTCCATTAAGAGACTTATCAGATGAAGCTGTGCTGTTCATTTAACTGGCTCTCAGCTCACATCTTGTGCAACACATATGCCAGCTGCATCAGTGCATTATCCTAACTAAAGTAAAGGAACAAAGATTCATAATAGGCAGTTTCAGGTGACGAAATGCTTGATGCAAGCCTTGAAAAGGATTATCCAGTGTTCCTGTAGGGAAAGATTTCCCAAGGAGCTTTGCTATTTAATTAATTTTCTCTATTCCACCTCCATAATATAACCTTAGGTCCATTTTAAAGGAACTCTGAGTAACAGCTAAGAGGAGCATTTTCTATCTTGTCTCTCACACCTCTACCCTGCCCGTTTATCAAGCAGAACGACCTTGACAATTCTCAAATGTGGTCTAATGCTCTAGCCTCCATACTACCCAGATTTTTTGAAAAGGAAATACTTTACCTTCTAAGATCACTTGTCAGACATCAAACAAAAATGCAAAATTTCAACTGATTTAATAGCACAATTCACAGATTTATAAGAATATCTTTTTTCCTCAGTAGTTTAAAACATAAACCCTGTTTTTCAAAATTCAGTTATTTTTGCTACAAATGCTGAAAATGTCCTTCTGTTCATTTATTTTAACTATTTCCTGCATGTACACAGACACATCCAGTTGACTACATCCTCTATAAAATTGTACAACTAAATTAAAGAGATGTAGTGAAGTTGTTTCATCTGGCTTTATGCTGCCACTTGCCTTTAAAATCTTAAATAATAATCTGTAGAGCATCCCCGGATCTTACAAAGGTGCTGTTTCCGTATCAGTCAGCCCATGGTCAACTTCATAGTGAGTCTTCATCCCATCATAGTGTCTTTCCACAATTAGGCTGGATAATCTCTTACATGTAACTGAGAAATCAGGAGATATGTTCCCATAAATTTTGGAAATTTTTGCAAAATATAATTGCTGCCAACTAAATAAAAACACAAACTCATCATAGGATCCGGAAGACACATCTGCTAATTGTACTAATTGATATGCAGTTTTCTTCTGATACACTTTACTCTCTTCTTAGTCTTTACTTATAGGCTAGAATTAGGCTGGTTGGCTTTCAGATAAATAGATTTCCAGATATTAGATTGTCCCCTGTAAAATAGGACACATTCTTGCCCAGTAGAGTTGAGTTGGGTGGGTGGTAATAAAACTGAGGAACTTTTATTATGTTCTATTTTTTAAAATATCTTTTCCAGAGAGCTTTATCTGATATCACTTTTAAAATCTTGTGCTGGTTGATCTTTAATGTTCTCAAACTTTTACTATTCTGAGAAGAATGTTTCAGTGCTGATTTGAATTACTGCTATTTTAACATTTATATTATTTAATTAATGTCTATGTTTTTACCACACACTGTTTATATTACCAGGCAGTCTGAATTGTATATATGTATATGGTGGCATATAATTTATTGCTTCATTGTAGATACACTCACCCCTTCATGGATCACTGCCTTGTCGTGGCGAAGGGGCTTGTGTAACTCAGTGAAGCCATGAGCTATACCGTGCAGGGCCACCCAAGACGGACAGGTCATGACAGAGAGTTCTGACAAAATGTGGTCCACTGGAGAAGGAAATGGCAACCCACTCCAGTATCCTTGCCAAGAAAACCCCATGGACAATGTTAAAAGGCTAAAAGATATGACGCCGGAAGATGAGCCCCTCAGGTCGGAAGGTGTCCAATATGCTACTGGGGAAGATCAGAGGGCAATTCCAAGTAGCTCCAGAAAGAGTGAAGCGGCTGGGCCAAAGCCGAAAGGACATTCAGCTGTGGATGTATCTGGAAGCGAAAAGAAGGTCTGATGCTGTAAAGAACAATATTGTATAGGTACGTGGAATGTAAGATCCATGAACCAAGGCAAACTGGATGTGGTCAAACATGAGATGACAAGATTGAACGTCGACATCTTGGGAATCAGCGAATTGAAATGGACGGGAATGGGTGAATTTAATTCAGGTGACCATTATATCTACTACTGTGGGCAAGAAACCCTTAGAAGAAATGGAGTTGCACTCATAGTCAATAAGAGAGTGGGAAAGGCAGTAATGGGGTACAACCTCAAAAACGACAGAATGATCTCAGTGCGTATCTGAGGAAAACCATTCAACATCACGGTAATCCAAGTCTATGCCCCAACCACTGATGCCGAAGAAGCTGAAGTTGACCGGTTCTATGAAGACCTACAACACCTTCTAGAACTAGCACCAAAAAAAGATGTCCTTTTCATCATAGGGGATTGGAATGCTAAAGTAGGGGGTCAAGGAGTAATCGGAATAACAGGCAACTTTGGCCTTGGAGTACAAAATGAAGCAGGGCAAAGGCTAATAGAGTTCTGTCAAGAGAACAAGCTAGTCATAGAAAACACTCTTTTCCAACAACACAAGAGACGACTCTACACAAGGACATCACCAGATAGTCAATACCGAAACCAGATTGATTACATACTTTGCAGCCAAAGATGGAGAAGCTCTATACAGACGGCAAAAACAAGACCAGGAGCTGACTGTGGCTCAGATCATGAGCTTCTTACTGCAAAATTTAGGCTTAAATTGAAGAACATAGGGAAAACCACTAGACCACTCAGGTATGACTTAGATCATATTCCATGTGAGTACACAGTGAAGGTGATGAATAGATTTAGAGGATTAGATTTGGTAGACAGAGTGCCTGAAGAACTATGGACGGAGGTCCATAACATTGTACAGGAGGCAGCAACTAAAACCATCCCAAAGAAAAAGAAATGCAAGAAAGCAAAATGGCTGTCTGATGAGGCTTTACAAATAGCTGTGGAAAGAAGGAATGCGAAAAGCAAGGGTGAAAGGGAAAGATATAAGCAACTGAATGCAGATTTCCAGAGAATAGCAAGGAGAGATAAGAAGGCCTTCTTAAATGAACAATGCAAAGAAATTGAAGAAAACAATAGAATGGGGAAGACTAGAGATCTCTTCAAGAAAATTGGAGATATCAAAGGAACGTTTAGGGCAAAGATGGGCATGATAAAGGACAAAAAAGGCAGGGACCTAACAGAAGCAGAAGAGATTAAGAAGAGGTGGCAAGAATACACAGAAGAACTATACAAGAAAGATCTTAATGTCCCTGATGTCCATGCTGGTGTGGTCACTGACCCTGAGCCAGACATCCTAGAGAGTGAAGTCAAGTGGGCCTTAGGAAGCATTGCTAACAACAAAGCTAGTGGAGATGACAGTATTCCAGCTGAGTTATTTAAAATACTAAAAGACGATGCTGTTAAAGTGCTGCACTCAATATGCCAGCAAGTTTGGAAAACGCAACAGTGGTCACGGGATTGGAAAAGGTCAGTTTACGTTCCAATTCCAAAGAAGGGCAATGCCAAAGAATGCTCAAACTATCGCACAATTGCACTCATTTCACATGCTAGCAAGGTTATGCTCAAAATCCTACAAGCTAGGCTTCAGCAGTACGTGAACCGAGAACTACCGGATGTACAAGCTGGGTTTCGAAGAGGCAGAGGAACTAGAGATCAAATTGCCAACATTCGCTGGATCATGGAGAAAGCACGAGAGTTCCAGAAAAGCATCTACTTCTGCTTCATTGACTATGCAAAAGCCTTTGATTGTGTGGATCACAACAAACTGTGGCAAATTCTGAAAGAGATGGGGATACCAGACCACCTTACCTGTCTCCTGAGAAATCTGTATGCGGGCCAAGAAGCAACAGTTAGAACCGGTCATGGAACAACCGATTGGTTCAAAATAGGGAAAGGAGTACGACAAGGCTGTATACTGTCACCCTGCTTATTTAACCTATATGCAGAGTACATCATGAGAAATGCCAGGCTGGAAGAATCACAAGCCGGAATTAAGATTGCAGGGAGAAACATCAATAACTTCAGATATGCAGACGATACCACCCTAATGGCAGAAAGTGAAGAAGAACTAAAGAGCCTCTTGATGAGGGTGAAAGAGGAGAGTGCGAAAGCTGGCTTGAAACTCAACATTAAAAAAAACTAAGATCATGGCATCTGGACCCATCAATCCCTGGCAAATAGAAGGGGTAGAAATGGAAGCAGTAACAGACTTCATTTATTTGGGCTCCAAGATCACTGCAGACGGAGACTGCAGCCATGAAATTAAAAGACTCTTGCTCCTTGGGAGGAAAGCTATGGCAAACCTAGATAGCATATTAAAAAGCAGAGACGTCACCTTGCCGACAAAGATCCGCATAGTCAAAGCTATGGTTTTTCCAGTAGTAATGTATGGCTGTGAGAGCTGGACCATAAAGAAGGCTGAACGCCGAAGAATTGATGCCTTTGAACTGTGGTGCTGGAGAAGACTCTTAAGAGTCCCCTGGACTGCTAGGAGGTCAAACCAGTCAATCTTAAAGGAAATCAACTCTGATTGCTCATTGGAAGGATTGATCATGAAGCTCAAGCTCAGATACTTTGGTCACCTAATGCGAAGAGAGGACTCTTTGGAAAAGACCCTGATGCTGGGAAAGATGGAAGGCAAAAGGAGAAGAGGATGGCAGAGGATGAGATGGCTAGATAGCATCACTGAAGCAATGAGCATGAAATTGAGCAAACTCAGGGACGCAGTGAAAGATAGGAAGGCCTGGCACAATATGGTTCATGGGGTCACGAAGAGTCGGACATGAGTTAATGACTGAACAACAACAAGATACACTCATCCAAGAAGCCCTAATATTTTTTTCATCAGACTTAAGTTGTCCTCAGTGTCATCACATTTGATTGAATTGGTAGGGATATTCCATTCAATATGTGACTCCTGCTAGGTTGTCTCCCATGTGACTCATCTAGGAAGAAGAAAGGTGTAATGAAGAAAGCAGCAACTGGATTAAACAATGACACAGAAGACTAACAACAGTAAGCTAGGCTTTGTTCCAAATGTCTGGAGAAATGTGAAATATTTGATAAAATTCTAGTTCTCTTTGGAACTAAATTGAGCAAGTAAAGAGGGAGAACTAACAGGAGTTTGCCAGGGAAGTTTTATGAGGGTGTTTAAGGGAGAGTCCTTAACAAATTGTCCCTCTAAGTCAAGAGTTTGCACTTGGCTATCATGAGAACCTGAGACAGAAACATGAAGAAATACAATTCTGGTGGTACCTTAAAAAGCAAACATGGACAGGAATCTACAACTTTGAATTGTGATGCTTGTGGCCTCTCTTCCAACCTAAAAACACCCTGGCATATATTTGCAACAAATTCAAACTCACAGAAGAAAAAGTCAAACTACTGGAGCAATGAATGGCCACATTCAACTGATAAGAAAGGAGAAGGATTTCTCAGTACATAGAAAATTACAGCCTTTATAATAGAAGCTGACAATGGAAACAACTCTTCATAAGGAAGACAGTCAAAGAGAAGAGCAGGCCCACTGGATGAGAGGAGAGGCAGAAGCAAGAGAAATAGAAGATATTCTGAAACAGGCTCTGAGCATTCAAGGGAATCAAAAGAGACACTGTAGAATGGGAGACAGAATAAAGGACAGAAAAGATGCAACACTGCCCTGTAAGAAGAGAAAAAGAAGAGTCATAGTAGATGGAGATTAATTACTACATTTAACAACTGTGTACCAACCAATTCAGGTTGTCTGTCAGAAGCATGGAACTTCCAGGGCTTAGCAAGCCCATGAATAATTATCCTTTCCCATTAACATGTGTGGGTACAGTGTTGGGTCATTCTTGACCTGATAATAGTATTTGTGAAAAAGAAGTAAAGTATTAGTTGAATATGAGCCAGCAGGTGTGATGTAGCACAAAAAAGGCTAATGAAATTTTAGGCTGCATCAAGAAATGTATGATTTCCAAATCATGGGAAAAAATGTCAGACTTTACGTTGAGTGCAGTTTGGTTTGCCACACTTTAAAAAGGTTTCAGAGAAATTGGAACAGGTTCAGAGAAGGGCAATGGGGATGATCAGGGGACTGGAAATCAAGACATTGAAGTAGTTGAGTACATTTACCCTTGAGAAGAAGATGGCTGGGGTATGTGTGGACATGAAAGGATGTCTCACAGAAGAAGATGAAGGCTTATTCTTTCTCACTCCAGAGTTCAGAACACAGAATAATAGATCTGAGTTTCAGGAAGATTGATTCCAATTGAAAGTTAGGAAGTACTTCCTAACAATAAGAGCAGTTCAATAGTGGGAACAATTATTCTGAAATATGTTGAGCTCCCCTTCATGGAATGTGTTCAAGCAGAGATTGATTTGGATTCCTGCCCTTTAAGTTTGCTCAAATTCCAGGTTATTAATTCTATGATTCTAAAATAGAAATAGAAAGACTTCTTTTGTTAACAAAAATTCAGTTTAAAAAACTCTTTTTCCTCAGTGTTTGTAGGGATGTTTCAATTCCTGACAATTTGGGATTATGGAATTAGCAAAATAGCACTGATATCCATAAATACACAACTATGACTTCTGATAGTTTATTGGCTTATATTGCTATAGAAAATACCATTAGAGAAAAGTAAGTAATTGTACAGCAGAAAAATCTAGTGGGGACAAAAAGTTCATGTCTCATATTTTTAAAATATGGAAAACACTCAAGGTCTTTAAAGTGAAGAATCATTTTTTTAGAATATTTGCACTCTCTTTGTCAAAGGATCTCAACTTGATTGCAATGAATGAAACATTATAATGAAACATTTAAAAATAACTATCAGAAAACTTCACAGGATAAATTGTGTATCCTCAATCGTTTCTTCTTTCGATGATTCAGCTGCCATGGGAAAGTTTCAATAGAAACTTGACCAGGTAACACCACCTAGCTAACTTTGTCTGATCTTGAAAAAACTAAACTGGGTTGGACCCCTTGGAGCCAACCAGAAAATCCCAGGGCTATACAGGTGAAACTCGAAAAATTAGAATATCGTGCAAATGTTCATTTATGTCAGTATGGCAACTCAAAAGGTGAAACCAATATATGAGATAGACGCATTACATGCAAAGCGAGATATGTCAAGCCTTACTTTGGCATAATTGTGATGATTATGGCGTACAGCTTATGAAAACCCCAAATTCACAATCTCAGAAAATTAGAATAGTGTGAAAAGGTTCAATATTCTAGGCTCAAAGTGTCCCACTCTAAGCAGCTAATGAATCCATAACACCTGCAAAGGGTTCCTGAGCCTTTCAATGGTCTCTCAGGCTGGTTCAGTAGGAATCACAAGCATGGGAAAGACTGCTGAGCTGACAGTTGTGCAGAAAACCATCACTGACACCCTCCATAAGGAGGGAAAGCCCCAAAAGGTAATTGCAAAAGAAGTTGGGTGTTCCCAAAGTGCTGTATCAAAGCACATCAAAAGAAGGTTATGTGGAAGGGAAAAGTGTGGTAGAAAAAGGTGCACAAGCAGCAGGGATGACCGCAGCCTGGAGAGGATTGTCAGGAAAAGGCCATTCCAAAGTGTTGGGGACTTTCACAAGGAGTGGACTGAGGCTGGAGTTAGTGCATCAAGAGCCACCACACACAGACGGATCCTGGACATGGGCTTCCAATGTCGTATTCCTCTTGTCAAGCCGCTCCTGAACAACAAACAACGTCAGAAGCGTCTTACCTGGGCTACAGAAAAAAAAAAAAGAACTGGTCTGTTGCCCAGTGGTCCAAAGTCCTCTTTTCTGATGAGAGCAACTTTTGCATCTCATTTGGGAACCAAGGACCCAGAGTCTGGAGGAAGAATGGAGAGGCACACAATGCACGATGCTTGAAGTCCAGTGTGAAGTTTCCACAGTCTGTATTGATCTGGGGAGCCATGTCATCTGCTGGTGTTGGTCCACTGTGCTTCATTAAGTCTAGGGTCAACGCAGCCGTCTACCAGGAGATTTTGGAGCACTTCATGCTTCCTTCTGCAGACGAGCTTTATGGGGATGCTGACTTCATTTTCCAGCAGGACTTGGCACCTGCCCACACTGCCAAAAGTACCAAAACCTGGTTCAGTGACCATGGGATTACTGTGCTTGATTGGCCAGCAAACTCGCCTGACTGAACCCCATAATCTATGGGGCATTGCCAAGAGAAAGATGAGGGACATGAGACCGAACAATGCAGCGGAGCTGAAGGCCGCTATTGAAGCATCCTGGTCTTCCATAACACCTCAGCAGTGCCACAGGCTGATAGCATCCATGCCACGCTGCATTGCGGCAGTCATTGCTGCAAAAGGGGCCCAAACCAAGTACTGAGTACATATGCATGCTTATACTTTGCAGAGGTCCGATATTGTTCTATTTCCAATCCTTGTGTTATTGATGTCATGTAATATTCTAATTTTCTGAGATTGTGAATTTGGGGTTTTCATAAGCTGTATGCCATAATCATCACAATTATACCAAAGTAAGGCTTGACATATCTTGCTTTGCATGTAATGTGTCTATCTCATATATTGGTTTCACCTTTTGAGTTGCCATACTGACAGAAATGAACATTTGCACGATATTCTAATTTTTCGAGTTTCACCTGTAATTGAGACTGAGAAGTTAGAGAAAAAAATCATAAGGATATAATGGTGACCCACTTCTCTGTCACTATCACTGCCAAGGAAACAACTTAGATCTGTCACTGTAGCCATTAAGAACCAAGCATGACTTGAGGGGGCCTCTATCTTTACCTTTATTGAAGAGAGAATTGCAACTGATGGACAAAACCTCCGTTTATCCAGCCACTATCAACAGAGAGTTGTGTCAGCAAAGATTGCAGCTCAGGGATAGAGCAAATATACAATAATCAAATTTAAAACTGACATAGAACTTCATTATGGAGCAATGCAGAACAGTATATGAGATTGTATGAAATGATTTCGGAGTTAACCTTGAAACAGCAATGCAAACGCAGTTGTGCAAACATCAGCTTAGCCCTGAAAGAAAGGAGGAGCTTAGAAGGAGACTCAAGACAGCTGTACTTTGATTATCTCTGGTATAAGAAGGGGAGAGAGAAACTCTGCCAGGCTTCCCAGAGTCTGTTATTATATCCTGCAGCAATAAGCCAGAGCTCCAGAAGCGTTTGTGGAATCTTTTTTCTGACCAGACTTACCTTGAAAGCTGACAAGCATTACATATACTACTTACCACTGAAAAGGGGCTAAATTTAAACAACAACAGCAACACACATTTAAGAATGTTTAAGTCCTTAAGTATTAATTAATTAATTAATGTTTAAGATTAATAAATATTAACTGTTAATTAATTAATTAATTACTTTTAAACATTAAGAGAGCCAGTCTGGTCTAGTGGTTAAGGTGCCAGGCTAGAAAACAGGAGATGGTGAGTTTCAGTCCTGTCTTAGGCATGAAAGCCAGTTGGATGACTTTAGGCCAGTCCCTTTCTCTCAGCCCAACCCACCTCACAGGGTTGTTGTTATGGGGAAAATAGGAGGAGGAAGGAGCATTAGGCATGTTTGCCGCCTTGAGTTATTTATAAAAATAATGAAGGTGGGATAAAAAAATTTAAAGAAAAAGTCCTTCTGGGAGCATGAGTGAGAGTCAGTATGAACTTTGAAGAATAGACATTCAAGGGTGCCCATGGGGAGGATGTCAAAGGTGCCCATGGACACCCCTAAAAGCATTCTACAATTTAGGGGTGACACACTATTGCCGCCAGTTAGACTTTAGGTCAGAGGCCAATGGCTTAACTCAGAATAACCCAGCATGATAAGCTTATGCCTTGGTGTCACACATTACAAAGTATCCAAATGCCCAGTTCTTTGAAGATTACAGGATAAACAAGAAGAGGAAAAGAACAACTTGTGTTTACAATGATTAATAAGCTGATTCAGTAATCCTTCCATGTATTACTCTTGGTAGCAGCTCATTTCCTACTTAAAGAAGTGTTTATATATGCGATATGCCTAATACTCCCTAGTCAGCTACCAAGTGATTTATCTTTCAGGCTGCAAATTACATTAACGACATAATTAATAACTCAGATATTAAAAACTGAGTATGTCAGAGCAGTATGTCATGTAATCAATGGCTACAAATCGGTTTGTCTCATATTTAATGATTTGGGGGGGAGGGAGGATGAATCTATAAAAACAGAAAAGACAATCAATGAGGAGGCTGCATATACTGTCTTCCTTATTTGCAGTGCTGGAAACTGAAGCTTCTTTATTGTTTAACTGTTAGAGATTGGAAATCAATTCAGGAATATAAACAGAAGAGGAAAATGTATTAATGGTAAGAGGCAAAAGTGTAAGAATCTGCACAATCTTATCAAGTGATCACACTTTGGGCTAAATGCTGAGCATAGGAAATGTTCCTGAAACAATCATTACCTGCACAGAAAGCTTGAACACTAACAATACTTTGAAAAATTAGCTTTTTACAGGGAAGTGCTATTTCTTCAAACTAGCTAGGTCGCTGGTATAAATCAGCAAACTCTTTCGACAAGTCTAGTTCATTCTCTGTCCTCCTTTGGGGCAAATAAGACATTATGATAAACATGCATTGCCTCAAAAAAACAAAAAAAACCTCAGTAGAGCTTAGTTGTGTCCTGACATCAGAGTGTTCTCAGTTTCTACATCCCTGCCCCACCTCTTTCACAACTGTTGTCAAGGAGTGGATGTACAGATCACAAGGACATTAAAAAAAAAAAAAAATTCCATTTACTTCACCTGGAAGAAGAATGGGACTCTGTTTGACTCCAGTTACTGTTAACTGCCTACAGGTGCTGCAGTTATAGTTTTCAAGACTCAAACCAATTTTCATGTCATCAGTTTTGTGATGATACCAGAATAGTATCTGATAGAACGAGCCTAGTTCCATAACAATCTCATATAATAGAGTGAATAGTTTAATAGATCAAGGGAATGGAGTATACATAGTGTACCTGGGCCTCAGAAAAGTGCTTAAAGATGTCTCTTATTATATTCTCCTTCATCAAATGATAAAGTATGGGATAGGCAACAGTTCTCAAACATTTTAGCCTCAAGTTCCCTTTACATTCTTAAAAATTATTGAGGACCCCAAAGAACTTTGGATTATGTGGGTTATATCTATTGATATTTACTATATTGAAAACTGATAAATTTTAAAATAATTATTTGTCTTTGCAGATCCCTGAAAGGGTCTCTGGGACACCCAGAGGTCCCCAGACCATACTTTGAGGACTGCTGGGCTAGAGGATAGTGCTGTCAGGTGAATTCACATGTGGTTGAATGATAGCATCCTAAATGGCTTTATTTCAGCTTGACAGAAACTATTGGAATTGTTTAGAGTTAGGTACTGCCTAAATGAAATAAATTAAATTTTTGAGTACAGTGTCACAGGGCTCTGTCATGCCCCTTATGGTGCTGAATATTTTTTATCAATGACTGGATGATGGAGTTAAGGGGATGTTTATCAAGTGTGCAGATGACAAGAAGGTGGGAGTACTATCTAATACTTTAGAAGGGGAAGAGAAGAATCAAAATGATCTAGACAGGCTTGAGCAGTAGCCTGAAATAAATAGGTTGGAATTTAACAAAGAAAACAATTAAATGTTTGCATCTGAGTAGGCAAAAGTATGACACCTGATAGACCTGGCTTGGCAGTCGTCCATGTAAAAAGAACCTGAGTGTCTTTGTTGGTCTCAAATTAAATTAAATCAGTATGATGCATTTACTAAGAAGACAAATGTTGACCTGGGGAGCATTAACAGGGCACAGAGCTCAGATCATGAATTGTTCCACTGCTCAGACACTACTTAGAATACTGTGCCCAATTCCAACCACTACAGTTCAAAAAGGAGTGAGTTCCAAAGACTGCCAAGTTGGCGAAGGGCCTGAAACCAAGCCTATGAGGAACAGTTAAAGGGTCTGGGTAGGTTTAATTTACAGAAAGGCAACTGGGGGCAGATATGACAACAGTCCTCTAATTTCTACTTTAATTTTAGAAGGGGTTGCCCAACTTACAGAGGCTCTGAGAGGCATTCAATCTAAAAACAAAATCTAATACATTAAAGTGATTTTTTAAAAAAGAGTCGGCCATAGTTTGGAGAGTGCGGTGGACAGGGACAGACATATCACAAACATATTAAACACAATCCCACTCAAGCGTGCACCTCAGCCTAATCCAGAGCAGAGAAAAAAACTGCATCTTCAAGACTAATTTTAGAATAGCAAGGTCAGGTCTGTTTGAGCATCCCTATTCCAGAGGGCAGGTACCATGACAGAGAAAGCATGCCTTTTAGGTCCTATCAGATGGTATTGCCTAATAGGTGGGACTTGGTGCAGATCTTGTCAGATCTTATGGGAGAGGCAGAAACAATGGGAGAAAGGTGGTCTCTTGGATAGCCTCATCCTATGTCATGAAGGGCTATTAGGTGACAACCAGAACCGAGATTCATCCAAGCTCCCAAGGCGAGGGGTGGGGCTGAGGATGGAGTGTCCTGGGCAGCAGCCTATCAGCTGCTTGCTTGCTGGCCAGTGGCGCTATTCAATGGCTGCCACGATCCTTGGCCTGCAGACCTGCCAGGTGTGTGTGCAGAGACAGAGGGATGGGAACTGGCCCTTACAGAAAAAGACTGCCAACCCTGGATCTAGTGGATCCTGCACTGAGCAGAAAATTGGATGACCCACATAGTAACTTTTAACTCCATGATTTTATGTTTGGGTTCTGTTTATTTTCTTTTCAAAATATACTTTTAAATGCAGGCAAAAATATCCCTTCCAGCTTGCTTACTGTATATCTGATTCTGATACTCCTTGAAATTATAGAACGACTTTGGTAATTAAGAGATACAAGGTAGACAAGGATTTTAGACAAGGATTTTCCTTCTGTGAGAAACAATTTCAGTGGATAAAATATGGGGATATTTAGAATACACACTGATTGAAAATAAACCCCATTGCACTCAATAGAGTTTATTGATTCTGCTGTAAGTCTTCACAAACATTTGGCCATGAGAATTTTTCAAGCCTCTAAAGCTTGTCCACTAAAATACATTTAAACTTAATGATGTTCACATTATCCTGTACCAGTGGTCCATGTGACTTAACAATTTTCATGAAAATATTCAATATTTTATGGTCATTATAATAATGAAAGAACTGTTGTGTTCTGAATCCCTATTAATAAAAGTTATTCAATTAACCTAACAATTTCCATGAAAAAAATCATTGTCATCTCTCAAAAGCTTCTAAGACAAAATCTTGCTGGACATAATAGCATGTCAAAATAACATGGAAGCTCAGTAACTGAGTCTTCCAATTTCTAGGAAAATGTCTTAAAACCAGTTTGAGAGTGGGGTTTTCAGTTTTATTTATGGCCATAAGGCCCCAAAGCAAGTAACAAATATAAGCTAAACTTGGCATTAGATAAAAGCGTTTAACAAATAAAATAGTTATTAAATATTACATAATACACTTAAAACCCCAACTCATTGATTTGTTACTAAAAACCTTGTTTTTATAGCTATAGTTAAAAATCTGTCACCACTATAATTTCAGGATTTTCATATGCAAGTAAAATGTTTAGATACTCAGAAGTATCTCTTCCTGGTTTGGATTTTAAAATAGGCCAGGTAACGTCCTGCCGAAGACTCTTATAAAATTCACAATACAGTAAAATATGATCCACCATTTCAAGATCAGTACTATTACAGGGACAAAATCTTTGAGAGATGGGAATTTTTTGAAATCTATCATACAGCATATTTGATGGCAACACATTTAATCTGGCTTTTGAAAAGGCTATTCTGCATTTACTTAAATATAAGCTATTCAAATATTTAGGGAGTTGAAAAATATATCTGTAGTATATTGTAGGGGAGATGGGCAGGAGAGAAATCTAATAAATAAAATAAATAAATAAATAAAATATTCCAAAAGTTAGAGGTGAACACAATACTTTGGCTTTAGCCATTAATTCCTGTACTGAATTATCCCATAGTCTTTGTTTGATACAATGAAATGCTGATGACATACCCCTGTAAAATAAATAATCAGGATCAATGTCAATCTGACTTATCTTTTGAGTCACCTGTTTAAACCACATATCTACAAAAGATTCATTTGGAATTTCCTGAAGCAATCCTTCCTTATTTAAAAAAAAACATATATTTGCAACCGAAAACTTAATAATGCTTTAACCAGGCCTTTGTTTTCAAAGGGCATTGTTCAGTTTCCAATAGTACAACAGAATCTGGAACACAGCTTGGGACACTTAAAAGAGATCTCAAAATTTTCACTTGCAATTGTGCTATGTTATTATTAGCAAATGTGATCCAAATTGGAGCTCCATATAATATTTGAGATGCAATTTTGGCATTAAAAACATTTGTTACTGGAGGAACAAATCTTCCTCCTTTTGAGTAAAAATATTGAAGCAAGGTCATCATCGAAGATTTTGCTTTCAGAAGTATTGCCTTACAATGATATTGCCAGGTTAGAGCATGATTAAATAAAATGCCCAGATAATTAAAATTCTCTACTTGTGTTACTATATGAACTTGAATTTTCCAGATGTACTTTTTAACTTTTTTTTTCAAAAACCAAAATTTTAGTTTTATCATAGTTAATTTGTAATTGATTTTCTTGAAAATACTTAACTAATGCCTCAAGTAGGTGTTTCTGAATATCTGAAAGAAGAACAGCATCATCTGCATATAACAGAGCACAAATTTTCCTTTTGGCTAATGATGGACAATGGCCCTCAACCAGGTCATTGAGATAGATGTTAAATAGTGTAGGGGCCAGAATACAACCTTGTCTTACATCACTTATTCATTGTAAGTAATATCATTCAAAAATGAACTTTTTCTGTTGCATCTAACTTGCATTATACTATCTTGATAAAGTGCCTGTAATAGGTATGTAAGATGCCTGTCAGGAACCAAATTCTCTAATTTAGCCCAAAGTTTGATTCTGTTAACAGAGTCAAAAACTACTTTAAAATCATAAAAGCAGGAAAAAAATTACCTTTCAGGAAAGTAGAATATTTTCTCACTAGGTTGGCTAATACAAAACATTGAACAATTGTTGACCTCCTTTTCTAAAAGCCGCCTAAGCATTTGTTAAAACAAAATGTTCCTCAAGGTAAGAAGTTAATTTTCCATTTAAATGTCTTGCATAATGTTTTCCCAGGACTGATAGCAAACTGACTGGCCTATCATTGGAAGGGTTTTCTGTATCTCCCTTCTCATATAGGGGGACTATTATAGCCCTATTTCAGCCTGAGGGGATTAAGCCAGAGCTATCTATTGCAGTGAACAGGGCCACTAATGAAGGACCCCACCAATCTAGATTTTGTTTAAGGAGTTCAATGAGTATATTATCCTGGCCAGAAGCCTTGCCAGATTTTCCTATGGATATAAAGTCAACAACCTCTTCCTCTAGCACTGGTTCCCACTGTGGAAGGGTAAGTAACTTTAATGTCGTTTGCTATATTTGTAACAGGCTGCCCCTGCTACATCAACATTGATTTAAAATATTTTTCCCAAGTCTTGGGTGGTATACAGCAATCTAGGACTGAGGGAACAGTGAAACCCCTGAAAATTAATTTCCAAAAGGTTTTAGAGTCTTTATACAGGGAAGCATTTATTAATAATGACCGGGAATCTCTCTCTGCTTTCTGTTTCTTCTAATGTATTAGCATTTCTTTGATCTGATGCAGTGGTTGCTCCAGATACTAAAGTTTTACTGATTAGATTTGTTAGAATATTAAAAGAAATTATTTTTTCTGTAGAACTCATATCTTTTATTATAAATGATCTAAAATCTAAAGCTTGAGTAGATTTAAAACTGTAGCTAAATAATTCTTTCAATGTTCTGCCCAAGAAATCTTGCAATATAAATTACCTTCCAGGGAATAATATTGGGTTAAATGAACATCTTGATCATTGTTAACAAACTTAAAACTATAGATTGATGATCACTATCTGATCTGAAGCTGACATCAAATAATCTGATCAAAGGAAATAAATTGGTCAATGTTAAACAATAATCTATCACACTTGCTCCCCACCCACAAATAAATGTGAATTCACCAAGATGATCATGTGCCATTCTACCTTTTAAAATTATTAAATTTAACTTACTGCAAAGACTGGCTAAACAAGAACCTGCATAGTTGATGTTCTGATCTTTAGACTGTCTGTCATACAATATACTTGCCCAAGGTTTGGCAGATAAATAAGGGAATTTGGCTACCAATGCTTCATTATTAGGGCCAATTTTGGCATTTAAATCACCCAGAATCACAAAATATGTATGTGGGAATTTTAAAAGTAGAATATCTATCTATCTATCTATCTATCTATCTATCTATCTATCTATCTATCCCCAATTCTGTCCAAATATGTTTAATTTGTAATCGTGTTTTAACTGGTGGAAGATAAATATTTATAATTATTAAATCAAAATGGTTTAATTTTAATTGGATTGTAATAGTGTATTGTTCATAGCGCTCTATTAAGGTTGTCTCCACCTTTAAACAAGGATTACTAAGCCTGCGTTGTTTTGCCCTTTCTTGGAAGTTCTAGAAGCCTTTACAATAAATGGAGTAAAGCTCTGAAGATAAAAATGATTGTGCACCCAAGTTTCAATAGAATAATATCAAAATTACTTAAATATTGAGTAAAAGAAATATCATTGCACTTATTAAACTACCCAGCAATATTCCAGGAAATTATTTTCAGAAAGGAGAGCTTAGAGTTATATTCTGAAAGTAGTCAATCTTCCACATCAGTGCGATTTAGTCATCCTTCCTTGTCAAAAATAGCACAGGGATTCCTGCTTCTAGAATTATTCGCCAGTGAGTTTTGGGTGGGCTTGGGGTCCCTTGTAAAGACCACTGGATTGTCTGGGTTACCACCTAATTCACTGGCCTCCAAGTATCTCATTCGTTGACAAGTTGAAGTAGACTCAGTATTAGGTTTCTTCTGTAATCTTTGTTTCTCTTGTTGTGCCATTTGCTCCCACGTCAGGGGCAAACATTACATTATTATGTTTTGTTGCTTGATTTGCTTGGTTAATTATTTTCCCTGATGTTTTGACTGGCTGGTCTTTAGGTTTGCAGGGTTGATGTACAATTGGCTGTATTTTGTAAAAATGAGATACTGTGATAGTTTTTTTTATAAATAGAATCCTTGAGATTGAATATACTACCTGCTTTTCTGTTGTTTTGAATGTAACAATTGTTCTTGCTTTAAAATAGTTAAAAAATAGGTACTCAGCCTTACTAATCATATTTATAGTGATTGATGGAATTAAATGTTGGATCAATTGAACAAAATGCAATTTCCATTCCAACTGAGATAACATTCCTTTAGATTTTGGATAATTTATGAAGACCAATTTATTAGGCACAGGTTTAGGATTCCAGGGTATATTAAACAACTTAGTAATGATGTTCTTACATTTACCACATTTGGGGCTAACTATAGTTGGATCTTCTAGCAATAAAGGGCATAAAGATTGTTTTGCATCAACAGTTATTTGAGTTTGACAAGCAGTTGATTTTTTTCTTCTTCTCACCAGGTTCAATTGTCATTAAGTTAGAGCTTATACTGTTATTATTTTTATGATCTATGTTTGAAGCCCTCTTTGATTTCTTACTTAACTTCTTATAGTATCTTTCTTTTTTTTCCTTTTTGTTGTTTAGGTACATCCATACAATTAAACAATCTGTTAAATTTAACTTCCCAGCCAGTTTACTTGCTTTATAGCTCTTTATATATTTTTTTACTTTTTTACTTCAGCTGTCCTTGTTTCAATTTAAACTTTTTAGGTAATTTCTTTGTATCAGAATTATTTGAATTTTCTTTCCTGGAACTCAGTGGTTTACTTGTCAGCTTTGGGCATAGTAAAAGGTTATTTCTTTGCTCTGACTCTTTAACTGTGCCACATTTCTCCACTTTCACCATTTGTTGTGGGCCAATTTAGTGAGAGTAAACAGAAGGTCCTTACACTCAGTTAAAAAGTTTTTAATTAAAGGAATCCCACTTATAATTTATCAATTGCTTCCTGCAATTGCTTCAAAATATCCAACATTGGGTAGGAGATTGTCTGCTGTAAAGCCATCATTTTAAGTCTAGTTGGCAACCATGCACTGTCAAAAGATAAGTTATTTTATTTGTTCTCATTGTATCATCCTTTGTCCAAACTACAGATATTATCATTTCTTGGGGTGAGTCTGTGACTGAGTTCACAGGGTCTCAATTGTCAGCAATAGCAAGCTCTTCAGCAAGATTCACACCAGTTTCACTAATTTTTTGCTGGAGTAAGAAACAAGGACCTAAGGACTAGTCATGAGATGTTACTGTGACTTTAGTATCCTTGGTCAAACTTTGGCTATTTGCAGTCTCTTGAGAAATAAAATAATCAGTAATTTTTAATTGTCTGAGTTGTAAGTTACTTATCCTAACGTCCCGTGTTAGAGATTGCAAACCAAGTTGTGCATAGATTATGAGTGAGAACTATTATATATAGTAACTTGTAACTCTATCTCTTAATTTATTTTAGTATGTACATGCAAAACAACCATTAATAATTCCGAAAGGCTTTATAGACTTTAATCAGTATTTCCCATTGGTACCTTAATCGTTGTTGTAGTAATGACGTTATCTTCTAAGGTCAGGGTTAGGATGACTCCCTTTGCTTTCTTCTTACTAAAATAGCCTTTAATCACTTCTTTTGACATAAAATTGGCCAGAAATATAACAAATAAAGTATTTTCCAGAGGAGCTGTTGGGAGGCTCTTGAGGGTGGGGTGTGCCTCCTTTAATTTAATTGGAAAAATGAGCAAGGAAATTTTTAATTCTCCTCCCAATATATTTTCCTTGATTAAAATTCTACTCTTCCATCTACTACTATAATTTTACTGGAGAAACAGGTAGATGTCTATAACTGTGCAAGAATTCTATGAAACAACTCAGCACTGTTATCAGCATCTAGTCTCTCTTGGGGAAGGGGTGTTGAGGCTGAGAGACCAGAATATCAAGGCAAGAGCCTGATTCAGACTTCCTTGTTGACTGTTCCAGTCCAGCCACTTAACTTTAAAGATTGCTACCTGCTATTTTTAATTCCTTGAGTATATAGCAAAATATGGCTGCATTGCCTCATATGGAACCAAAGGAGATTGAAAGCCACTAAGGGATGCTAGCAAGGACTAAATGAAAAGATCTGAGTGGGTTTGTAGCTTTTCTTCAAAGGTGTTAGAAAGCATGTCCTTCTTCTGAAAGTTTGTATTTGAACATTACCATCTTGAAAAGCCTTTTCAGTACAGTAGCATAGTGGTACAATGTAGAACATCGAAGGTACAGAAGGGACTGAGTGCTCTCATTTTTAATACGAAACCATGAAGAGAATAACTGAGGTTATATTAAAACTTTGTTACTTTCTATTGATCAATTACTGTATCATGCAAAGTTAGGATCCAATTTTTGCTCATGTGTGTAGTTTCTTTTTAAATTAAAGAGGAGACTTTGCTGGACAGTGTGCCACTTGGTGTGAAGTACAAACAATAAGATACTTATTTAGGTGTTTTTTATAGTTCCTGTGACCTACTTCAAGTTAGTATAGGATGGCTAATCCCATCCAAATCAGTACAGTTGCAGTCCTCTGTATACAGTTATTTAGAGGTAAATCCTACAGGGCTTAATGGGAATTACCTCCAGGTAAATACTGTACGGAAGTTTTAATTACAGTTCAGTCAATCGTATTTATTTCCATCAGAACTACCATCAACTGACATCTGTGCAACAAAATGTAATTTATGTGGTCTTGTGCAGTTTGCAGAGCAAAGCTTCCTCATTGTTTTAAGTGGTTTAATGGAGAGGATGCTTGTTGATATGGAAATATGTTATAAATTAAATACATTTTGACACTAAGCAAGATGATGACATTCACCATTGTTTGTTATATTTTTTTAAAAATGTAGACATTTAGAAGAAATTGAAATCCAGATATCTGCCTCCCCCACCCTACCCATCTGCAGCCCTCTCAAACCTACAAGCTACTGTTTACCAGGAATAATAATTGTGTATGTGCTTTCCCTATTATTTGCTTGCATGGTATTCTGGATGCTATGTATTTGATTGCCACAAGGGTAACTGGATGATTTCATTGTGCTTTCTTTCAAAGTGGACTTTTTACATTTGTGCTGTAAGGACTTGTGTGGGTAACTTGCTGATACAGCTTTTACATTTGTGAATGACACACTTTGTCATGATACAATCAAGTGACCATCTTTTGCAAGGTGAGAAAAGCAAAGCTAAATCAGAACGGAAAGGTCGTGCTTAAAAAGAGCCAACCATATGCCACAAGAGCCCAGGGCGGTTCAGGATCAGTTACACACTGAGCCCCTAATGATCTTCCTGCATCAAAAGGCCTTGGCATCGTTCCTGTACCTCAAAGGCTCCTGACCTAGAGGATAATATAAGCGTCCATACAACTCCTCTCCCTTTTGTGCGTATTTTCAATGCGGAAAGGAAGCAACAGTGACTTTGGTATTAAGTGTCATCTTGAACAATACCTGACCGCAATAATGCAACCTTATTTGTACAAAAGGGAGGAGGAAAATGGGGCTTGTTCTCTTTTACTTGAATGGGTAGCTAATATATTTTCAATGAGATGTGGGGATATATTTTTCCCTTCCTGTTTTGTTTTTTGAATTCCCCCCTCTGCATATGCAGAGCGTGGGAGCTTTTCAAAACACTTTGCAAATCAGTCCAATCCCCCCTCCCTTATTTGTTGCATGAGCAGGTATTTACACCCGCTTTTATCTCCCTAAACCTCTTAATATAAAGAGTAAACTAGTCTGCCCGTGAGTGCATTGACTGTCTTAAGAATGGCGGATTGTGTTCCAAAGGAGCCCAGGCTTCTAATGTTATCACTCAGCAGGAATGGATCCCATCAGAAGGCACATGGTGTGCCATGACGTAGCCTGTCTTAGACCACAAAAGCAGACTTTTCTCTGTGAATTAGACAAACCACACAAAAGGCAACAATAGCTAGCATAAACACTATTTAATACTATTCATGGGCTATTGAAGAGATGGGCGTTGACTAAGAAGCGCAGCAAAGCTCGTACATTGTTGTTAGATGAAAGGACGCTTAATGAACAGGAAGCATCATTTGAACAGGCTGACAGTAACCGTATAACTGCAGGATTGTGGGACTGGCATTTACCCCATGGGCCTTTACAGTCAGAAAAATAAAGAGAAATTAAAGCATAAGGAATCCTTTTTTGTGGGCACTTAAAGCCCATGAAGCAGCACAAGGAAGTTTACAATTGTCTTTTCAAGATTCGTCCATGCTTTAGATTAATTATGAAAAGGGAACATTTGAGGAGGGGGTAAGAGTGAAGGAGGAGAGAAGGAACACTGGCAATAGGTTGTGTTCCACATAATAGCCATTTTATGGACAATGCTGGATCCTGATCTTGGCAAATCTCTGCTTTTATTTTTGTTTTTGTTTTTTTTAAGCCCGCTTTCTAGGTAGCTCAAATGAGGTTGAACTGAAACCCTTGCCATTCAGCTTGGCTCTGTTGAAGCTGCTGTGGTGAAGTTGTGTAAAAGCAACAATGCAAAAGCATTTCACAGAATTTCCAGCTGAAGCACAAAAAGGCATAGAAGGGCCTGAAACCACAATTATGTATCTACTTTTCCCCAGCCCCAGGTTCTGCACTTAGAAAAAAAAATTACCTAGACTTCTTTCAGTTGTTCCAAGCTGCTGTTTTAACATTTAGTCTCTTTCCGCATGTTGTATCTTCTGAGAGCTTAGCATTATAGTGACAAGAAGACGGACTGAGATGTGCAAGGCAACTTTCATGTTGATTTATTTACAATCACATTTCTTTTTCTCTTACATGGAAAGTTTCATTTATGATGGACAGTCTGCTTTGCAGGAATCTTTGTGGCCCGGGCCTTCAGTTATCCCCCACCACCCCTTCTTGCCTTTTCTGCCAGAGAAGGACCCTGCAATGGGCCCTTCCATTTGCAATTACAAAGGAGAGATTAGGTTGTGTAGGAACTGAAGACAGAATTTTATAAGCTGCATCTGTATTGGTAATCAACACTTGGGTCTCCCTGCAGTTTCATAATTATTTTTACTCTTTAAATCAGAAAATCTTTATCAGCTTTTAAAATTATGATTAAAGCCACATTAAAAAGGGGGGGGGGATTGGATTGGGAATTCAGTGGGCATCAAAACCGCATTGTACATTACCTAGAACTCCTCTGCTCCTTACAGAGTATATACAAACTAATTTTAAAAACAAAGTGGCTGTAAATTCCAACATGCATATTCTCATATAATCCTTGATTAGAATAGTTAAAGCAAGATCATGAGACAAAATGGGAGAAAGGGCATGCTACGGGGATGGCCTTGAATGAAAGACAAGATATACGAAAGAAACTAGAATTAATGTTCCAGCACTGAAGTTCTCCAGAACTGTTCATCAGGCAAGAAATAAACAGAACAAGTAATGAAGGAGGCAACAAAGAAAGTTCTGAGAAGCTTATTGTGTAAAATAGGCAGGAAAATGGTAAACCGATGGCACAACAAGGCAGGAAGTGAGGAAGTAAGTAAATCTAATTGCACATTGATAAAACTTCATGATTTTACCCAGTAGTAAGATTTAAGAGAATATGCCAAAGGTCCCCAGGAAAAGCGGCTTTTGGAAAAGAATTTTAGAGAAGAAAGCACCACATGCCTAGTCAGACTGAGATTTTCTGTATCTAGGAATCAATAAGGGGGAAGAGATGGAGCCTGTGAAGGAAGCAGAAAACCTTTGATCAGTTGAGGCTGGAAACGTAGTTCCCCTTCTGCATACACAATGGAATTGAAATACTACATGTTAGAACTGACCACAGTTCACTGTGATGTCAAAACTGGTTGCACTGTGGCTTGTTCAAATGATAAATCAGGACATCAAATAATTGTTTAATCCCAATTTGTTTTAACTAACCATAAAACAAAACACTTGAACACAGCTTTTTGAATTTAAGCAACAAAGAGAACCGAACAAAAGGCAGACTATCTTTGACTTGTTAGCAACTAAAAGAAGAGTTAGTCAAGGAAGTGAAATAGCAGGAACATCAGGTGTAAGCAACTACATAATGTTGGAGTTGTTTGACTTTAAGGAAAATTAAAGCATGCTGTGGGTTATCTAATATAAATCTTGTATCTTCTAAAAACAGATTTAGAATTCAGAGCAACAGTAAGCAGGATTTCATGGCAGAAGAAGGTAATGAGAAAAGGGACTCACAATAGATGGGAGTTCCTAGTACAGGAGATATTGCAAACAATTCAACTGAGGAAAAAAAGAGGAAAGCAGAAGAAGCCAATGTGGCTTTAGAGAAAGTTCTGGAAAAAAATAGGACATATATAGGAAGTAGAAAGGATAGGTCACCAAGGAAGGGTACATTAAAAACAACTAAGTGTTGTAAATGTGGTGACAGAAAAACTAATGTTCAGGAGAAATAGTGAATAGTGAAGGATATCCACCCCCCCCATCAGATATATTCAAAGTTAAAAAAAAAGAAAACAATTGGTATATCAGCTGCTACATTAAAATGGCAAAAAGCTGACATATAACAAAGAAATAACAGAACTATTCAACTATTATTTTGGCTCAGTCTTCTCCAAAAAGAAGACACACATTTCATCAGACAACTGTGAAGAACAGGTTGAAGGGGCAGGATTGAGATGGACAGAAACTGGATCAGGGAATACCTATTTATTTTGAATGTGTTTGCATTTCCAAAGCTAGCAAAATTGCATCCTGGGGTACTGATGTTGATGGTCCGGTCAAAATGTTCTGTGTCATCTTTGCAAAATCCTAGCAGACAGGTGAAGTCCCAGGCAATGGGAAGGCAAATTGGAAGATCCAGGGATCTACAGATTACTCTGCCTGACATTGATATCTAGGACAATTCTAAAGTCAATCATAATGACACTGATTTGTAAGCACATTAAAAACAAGATGCAGTAATAATATGTCTCAAGAACGTATCTTGTCAGGCTAATATTTTTTGTCTAATTTAGTAGATTTGGGGAATGTTATAATATATCTTGATTTCAATAAAACATTTTACTAAATAATATCCATGACATTCTAATTAACAAGCTAATTCAGGATGTGTAGGTGGCATGGCAATTAAGTGAATACATAGCAGACTCAAAAATTGTTCTTAAATAATGCTCATCAGTGGCTCCTCATCAACTGGAGAGATCCATGCATTCCTCTCAGTTTTCTCCTGGGTCCTAGGACCCCTCTAGTCATTTATGTTTTTATTACTCTAATGACATAGATGAAAAAATAGAGTTAAACCAAATCTGCAGTTCTCACAAAAGTGGGAATACCTTAGTAGAAAGAAATAAAATTCAAAATGATTTTGAGAGGTTAAAAAATGGTTGAAAATAACATAATGAGATTCAACAGAAACAAATGCAATGTATTTTACTTAGGAAACTGAAATCAAATGCAGTTGCTGGATGCAAGCTATCTGGCTTAGTTACAGTATTGGTGAAAAAGATATTGAATTATTAGTTGGATACGAAACTGAACCAAAGCAAAGTGATGTGGTACAAAAAAGTGCTGCCTTTAAGTTGCATTGACAGAAGCATGGTTTCCAAATAATGGCAAGTAATTATTTTACTTTTACTTTGAACTGGACCAACCTCACCTCAGATACTGTGCCAAATGTTGGGCACCTCAATTAAAGGAGTCAAACTAAAATGGATTCAGAGAAAAATGGCGAGGATAATCAGGGGGTTAGTAACTAAGTGGTATGACAAAAGAGTGAATGAATTTGGAATGTTTATCCTTGAATACAGAAGACTAAGGAAGAATATATGATAGTCATGAGTTAGTCAAATACAGTAAAGATTTCACACAGAAGAAAATCAAGGCTTGCTCTTTATCATTCCACAGTGGAGTGATGGGCCAATAAAGTTACAGGAAGGCAAATTCTGACAGTGTTAAAAAAAAAACAGTTCAACTATGGAATGTGGAACTGTGGAATCATCTAGAGAGGAAGTGTGCATCTCCTCACTGAATATGTCCAGAGGGAATTCAGTCAGCCATCTCTTGGGGGCGCTTTAGTTAGGGTTCCTGTGTCAAACAGGCATGATTGCTTGCCTAAATCTAAGGGTAGATCACTCTGTCTAATCTTAGAAAATCCAACAGTATTGTCTATTCACTTTATTATTAATTAACTTTTATAATCAATTAACATTTCTAATTAATAAACTTTGCTTTTTTGAAAGGAAAATTGAATCTTGTAATCTATTTCCTATTTTTTGTAGGGGTTTTTTTGGTTGGTTGGTTGATTTTTGTCGCTTGTTGTGAATTTGTGGCAAATTCATAGCACTGCAGTTCATGCTGTTAGCTGCTCCCTCAATCCACCCAAAACCACTAACTCTTTTCAGATTTTCCCTTAAGTTCTGTACACAATTCTGCTGAGATCATTTTAATTAATAAAACTGAAAATAATAGTGCTTTCTAAATATTATGAAATATAATCATGGTGGTGAAAGTGCATAGAGCATGCCCTTGAAAGAACATAGAAGAGAGATAGGCATCTGTTGACAATGCTCTTTAAGTTATACATTCAACCTATTAAAGTATTGGATTTGGACAAGGGAGACTCAGGTTCACATCCCTTCTTGATCATGAAGGTCATCAGATGACTTTGGACCAATCACTTTCTTTCTCTGCCCAACCAGCTCACAACTGAAAAAGATCCCATGTAAGCTACTTTAAGCTCCCTGTCTATAAGTGGGATATAAATGCAAGTACTAAGAAGCAGGAGGAGGAAACATAGTGGTGATTCTGAAGGATGTTTGTCAACATTTGCAGATGTTCTCCATTTGGGAAAGGCCAAACTGGAGGAACAACTCTGCAGCAGACAGATCAAAACTAAAAGTTTGACTTTTGAGGTAAAAACTAAGAAAATAGAAGAAGAGGGAAAGGAGATAAAGAAGCTGATAAGAAGTGCTGGAATATAGGCAAATGCACCTAAAGTACCAGTGATGAGAGTATTGAACTAGGACTGGGAAGAGCCAGGTGCAAATCTGCCGTCCTCCCCCCCCACCCCCCTCCGTCAAGAGGTTACTTACTCAACCTGAAAAGGTTGTTACAAAATAAAATATGGAAGCCATTTGAGCTCCTGGAGAAAAAGTGGACATACAAGTAAGTAAGTAAATGTCTGCTAAGTGTGCAGTTTTGCCTATCAATTTACTTAGTAAGTTTTACTGATTTCCATGGGGATTACTTGCAGATAATTGTGCATCAGATTGTGGCTTCAGTAGTGGTTAACAGAAGGTTTAACAGAAAAGCTTCCAAGCAGAGGACACCCCACGGTGGCACTAGTGCAGGAGGACACAGTTAAGCCTCACCGTTCAGTGGTGCTGTGATGGCACCCAATTGATAAGCTATGGTTGCTCTTTCTGAGGTTGGATGCCAACACTGCTCCTTGTTGGTACGGATACAACAATGAATGACCTGAGCCAATTAGATAATAATTGCTCTAGCTCTACCATTTACCAATCAGGGGAAGGTGCTTAGTAGCTCCTAAGATAAAAGCCACAATGGCAAAATGGACTAATGCAGTCATATAGATGGTGTACAGCCTGCAGGGGGGCAGGGGAAAGAAAGCGAAGAATTCTGAAAAGCGCCATGGATGCATGACAATGGAGATCAAATATAAAGAGCCTAATTGGTATAGCAGTGAGATCCAATGCCACAAATAGCCATTCATAATCATATGCAATTAACATATCAATAGTTCCTTTTTAGAATTATAGTCCATAAGCTAACTAAGCTTCATTGTAAAGAAGCTTGGCAAGACAGAGTTATTAATTAAAATCCTTTTGAAAAATCTGGTGTTGCACTCATTCATATCCTTTTCGGCCTTTTTTTCAGCATGGAGCCTAAAACTCAGGGCATGCTAAGCAGGGGGAGGGGGAGAATGGAGACAAGAGGGGGTCATTTTAACCACAAATAAAAAATAATTAAAACTGGAACAAGACATTTATCTATTTTATTTTCTCAAAAATATTAAGGTGTTGTATAATTCATTCAGCATCCATCATATTAAAGCCAGCCTGTTTTCAGACTGAACTAATGATCAAAAGTATCACAGTGAAAAAATGTAAAATAAAGTAAAATCCATAAAAGGAAAAAGATGAACTTCAAGGAAGACTTAGGGAAAAAGTTATTTTTAACCGCCCAATAGGAAGAACGAAACGACTAATGGTCCTCCAGGGTACTTTCCAAGCAAGCTATTCCCAGTATAGTGGAGATGTATATTTCTAGATGTGCTCATTCCAGAGAAGGTTCTTCCTAATAGAGACAGACTTTGGTCAGGAGTAGAATTCTGCAAATGCACGTCAGCATTTTCAAACCCCAAAGCTTCTGAACTGTCATTGAAAGGAGTCTTATGTAAACTTGTCTTTATGTAACCTTGAGCTTATAAGGCTGTGGATCACCAGTACATGTTATCGAGCTGTATTAGACTCCTGGCAATGATATGGGCAAATGCTCACCATCTTAATCTCTCTCCAGTAATAACTTGTAGCTCTTCCAAGGGCACTCCTGTATTTTTTTTAATCCCCTCAATCTTATCTATTGTCTCCTTCCCTCAAACTTGCCAAGCATAGTTATTTTTAATAGTCTATCAAGTATTTGCATCACGTACCCAGAGTACCTGAATTGCTGATCAAAGGAGCAGTCAACCTCCCTTTCTTACAGTACTGAATGAGTCTTCTTGCAACCGACAAGTGTGTAAGTCAGGCTCTTGGGCAGTTGACTCAGAGCACAAGTAATTGTTTTCCCAGGCACAAATCACACCCGAGCTCAGCAAGATTTATTGGAATGAAAGGGATAGGGTTACAAGAATTTCAGCAACTGAATTATTTCCCATTAAAACTAATTTATCTCCTAAGACATTGAAGAGGGGCTTTTTGAACTTTTTAAATGCACTGGTGAGGAGCAGGCCTTGTTGCTAGTAATGGATCAACTTGCAGGTGTCTATTTACAAAACCGTCTGCTGAGTGCTTCTCAGCCTGACCCTTATACCATGGTACTCTTAGTAACTGTCCCCTGATCCATAATTTGAAGGCATCTATCTTCTTTCTCTTTCTCAATGTCTAGCTTTTCTAGCCATACATTACTATGGTAAATACAATCACTTTGGCTATTCTGATTTTTGTTGTCATAGAAGATGCTTATCCTTCATAATCTGGCCTAAGTTTGTCATTACTTTCCTCTCTAGAACTAACCCTCTACTTTTCCAGCATACTATCTTTATCTATTCTTGAGTCCAAGAAATGATAGTCCATTCTTTGCTGTCTAATGTAAATTCACTAAGCATGCTTGTTGACATTACTTTTGTCTTCTTAATATTTAACATTAACCTAGATTTTTCATTTTGACTTTCACAACGAGCATTTCTAATTCTTCCTTATTTTCAGCTAACCAAAAGGATTATGGATATGTTGTCTGCATATTTCAGTAGCTAGTGTTTTGGCTCCTTGTTTTGATTTTACAATCTACCATTTTTATAATACTATATTCATTACAAAAGTTAAACAGATATATGAACAATATGTGTTTTCCTCTCTTCTTCAGCATTCACTATTTCCTTATTCTTTTTTGTTTAAGTTGGATGTCTGCATTCAATTACCATGTGCCTTTCTTTGGACCAAAACTTTAATCCTCCATTTTCTTTTTCTTTTTTTAGCTATCATGATAACTTGCTCTGAAAACCACTTGAACTTTTAGGGAATATTTTTGCTTTTATTTTCACAGTGTCTGTTACCTCTTCAATATCTTCTTTGCATATAAATGTTCTGAATCTGTTCCTTACATTGATTTTATTTTCTGATTTTATGTCCTTCAGGTCAAATCTTCATGGTGCAACTATTCTCTTAAATTTTTTGAAACACACACACACACGTCTGATACCAATAATGTATGGCCTGTTCCACAATAGGGCTATAGCTAGCCCCAAAGTCAGAAGGTGCTTGAAGAATTGGAGGGTCTACTCAGCCATATTAACCAGTGGTCATGCTTTAAACTGACGTTGTAAACTTTTATTAAAGCCATATTTCACAGGTATATTGCAATTTATACTCATTAATAGTTGTACAGTAAATCCTTGATTTGAGAAACTCACGGATGTCAGTCAGACCCAAATGTCCATTAAATCCGAATAGGACTTTTTGCATGCATAAAATGGTGGACACATGTTCTCTTTTGCATCTACATTCTACTAAAACAAAGTTGGGTAAATCTTGGGTTCATTGGAATTGCATTAAATGATCCTGCAGTTGCTTGGATTATCTGTACAAACACAGCAAAGAGAACAACAAGGCAACATTAAAAAGTGAAGGGTACAACTCTCCCACTGCTGTCTGGTTCCTCTTCCCAGTCAATCAATCAATCAATCAGTCAATTAAATTAGATAACCAATTCACATACATCCTTGCCACCAAAGCATACAACTGATTTATATACATTAAATTGCTTGCTTTGTGTAGCTCCTTGTCTTCTGGCTTTTTTACCTCTCCTGCCCTCCAAAATAAAGAAAAATCTCATTTTCCCCTCTAAAACCTGATTTATTTACATTAAAAAAAAAGTTTCTTTTGTTCCTTTACCTGTTGGCTCCACCCCCCCGCCCCCCTCACCAGGCTACCATTTCTGGGTTGCAGAAATCCAAACCATCACTTAACAGCACCAAAGTGCTATTTTTTTCCAATTACTTTACTGCCATCTAGAGGTGATCCAGATTCTTGCATCCCAGATATGGCAGCCATACCTCACCTGAAAAACACAGTGGACATTTAAATTGCCCCTCAATACAACCACCACCACCACCACCACCACCTTAAGAGTGATTCATGTTATGTTAAAATACTTGTGCCACATTCCTGGTTCCTGGTTCTCTTGTCTCCACCACAAAATGTCCTGTTCTTCTCTCCAGCAACCCTCTCCTGCTTATTATTTACAGAGGACAACTGTGTCCTCTAGAGCAGTGTTTCTCAATGTTTTCAACTTTAAGATGTGTGGACTTCAACTCCCAGAATTCCCCAGGCAGTGCAGGCTGGGGAATTCTGGGAGCTGAAATCCATACATTTTAAAGTTGCTATGGCTGAGAAACCTGCTCTAGAGCTTAGTCCTGGTTGTCCATCCTCTCCCTGACCCACCATACAATCAGTCGAGATACCTATTGAACTCACTATTGTAGTGGGTACAAGTAAGATCCCACTCCTGGACTGAGTTTAGCTGCTCTAAAGCAGATTGAGCATGCATATACTCTAAGAGGAAAAGGTCTCCAGACAGGTTTTCAATCACAATCACATACAGAAGGTTCCAGATAGGCTTGTTGTCAGAGTCAATCTGAGCCACATCAATTAGCTGGAAAAAATTAGGCTGAGGAAAAGAAATTTAGGAGGGAAGCCCCCCAACTACCTCTCAGCTCTAAGACTGAATTGTACTTCTTCATATTTCCTATTATGTAGCCAGTCTGATTCTGATGTGGCACATCCAGTGATGTCCAGCTTGTGTTTTTATTGTTTAAAGCAAGCATTTACAATAAAAGTTCTCTTTGCAAATCTCCATGATCTTCTGCATTATTGTGTTTTCCAATGCAAATCTTCCTGTAATTCTAGTTTCCTCTGTTTTTCTAACTTTTGCATTCCAATCATCATTGGTATTACTACATACTTTCTCTTGATGTTTCATTTAGTGCCTGTTGTGTTTTGCCATGATTCCTCAGTGTCTTCCATCTCTGCATCTGTAATATTACATACAGTTGTATAACACTGATGTCCACTGCATAGCCATTAAATCTGATAGACAGGATCCCCTGTCATGTACTAAGCTATAGCCAAGCACATAGAATGGCCTTTGAGTATCAGTTCCACTGCATTTTTTTCATACAATCTCATGCTCCTCTGAGTTATTACTTTCCCCCAAAATGACTGTCTCATCTTTAGTTTGGACTCTGAATTTGTCTAACTCCATTTCCCAAATTCTCTACATTTTATGCTATGGATCCATATTTCAGTTTTAGAATATCAGCACAAAAGCTTGGGAATATAGCCTAGTATTAAAGCAGTAATATAAGGAATTGTTTTTAGATGACTCATTCTTTCAAGGTCTATAGCTGGAGAATTATGGCATCTGGAGTGTTATAGTGCACTGATGTTACTGTTACTGCTATATAATCTTCAACCTACACACCTTATTTCTCATCATATCATCATCAAAATAAAGGGGAAGAGGAGCAGATAATTTGATTAATGGCAGTAGAGTGCCAAAAGAAAGTCTTTCAATTTCTATTATTATAGCACTTATACCACTTGCTAACATAAAGTATGGCACATTATCTACACTTGTGAATCTAATTTAGCTAAGTTGTCAAAGCTCTCACTAATTTCCATTCTGAAACATATGTGAGGAAACACATGTGAGGATAATTATTTAATAATTTTGGGATACAGGGAAACAAATTCCCCTTTTATTAATTTGTGGGGATGGCGGTTCGAACTTCCACCTCTGAATATTTCAAATGCTGGACAGAGGCATATAGTTGCCAAGTGGAATTTATTTATTTAACATTTTTATCTATCACTTTTCATTACAATTGCATTTCAAAGTGGTCTTCAGTAAAATTCGTAAGAATAACACAATAATAGAAACAAAAACTAAAGCCAGACTACAATAATAGAAGCAAAAACTAAAGCCAGACTTTATAGAAACATATTCATTAGAAATATGAAGGCAAAAGGGGTAAAATAACCTGAACCCTTATTCCACATCCATATAAGACCATCAGAGGCAGTCCTGTTGCCTATGCCAAGATTGGCAGATTGTCATATTGGAGTTATTCACAGGAGGGTTATCTTCGTGATATTGTCTGCTCTCCCTCTGAAGAGTCTCCTCCTACTTTTCTTAGGCATCTGTTGAAGACCTACCTCTTCACCCTGGGTGCTGTGGAATGCAATATTGGATAATATGGGTGACCAGAGAAGGCACAATGGCACAATTCAGGAGGTGGTAAATGCATTCTTGGGGAAGGAAATTCCATAATCTTCAAAGGAGGCAGTGGCATACCCCCCCACCTTGCAAGCTACTCCTAAACCCAGCTATCCTAGGTAACTATTGTCCAGTCTCCAACCTTCCATTTCTGGGTAGAGCTGTTGAGAAGGTGATTAACTTCCAACTTTAGAGGATCCTGGATAAGATGGATTATCTGGATCCCTTTTAGACAGGTTCAGACCTGAGTACTGGACTGAGACTGTATTAGTCACTCTTATGGATGATCTGTTTCAGGACTTGGAGGAAAATGGTGCACCTCTTGTCATATTGTTAGATCTCTCAGAAGGGTTCAGTACCATCAACCATATCTTTTTGGACCATCTGCAAGGGTTGAGGTTTGGAGTGTTTCACAGTGGTTCCACTTCTGAGTAAGCAGTTCCAATTGGTGTTATTGGGGGAGGAGGTTGAGCCCTTGGGCATTCTAATATTGGGTGCTCCAGGGCTTGTTCCTCTTCTTTTCCCAACCTAACATCTACATGAAACTGCTGAAAGAAGTAATCCACTGGCTGGGATCCAGTATCATCAGTACACCAATAATAGTTGCTTTACACCTTGACCCTAGGCTGAACAGGAGATGCAGTGCAAATCGTGATCTAGTGCTTGGAAGCCGTGAAGCACAAAACTGACTTTAATTGAATGCCAGCAAGATGTAGGCACTGTTCATATAGAAGTCCATTGCTTCAAGGGAATTTGCATCTATTGCACTTGATGGGATTACAATATTCCAGAGAGTTTATATGCATTTGGGAAGTTCCGCTGTTCCTGTGGAACAGCAGGTGGAAGCCATGGCCAGGAGATCCTTTGGCCAGTTTTGCAAGACCAACAGTCATCCCCGTTCTGTGGCCAGGAAACAATGAAAAAAATGTCTCATGCCTTTGTTATCTCCCAACTAGACTACTACAATTTGCTATATGTGAGGCTGCCCTTGAAGATAACCCGGAAGCTGTAGTTGGCACAGAACGCAATGGTTCACCTACCAGTTCAGAGAAACAAAATCTCTTTTGTGCAAGCTGCACTGGTTGCCAATAGGCTTCCAGATCCAATTCAAGAAACTGGTTGTTACCTATAAAGCCCTATATGACTTGGGTCTTTGCTACCTTTGGAACCATCTTTTCCAGGTAGAATCTGCCCACCCCCTAGGTTTTGGGAGGGAGAGGATACCCACTCCTAAAGAGAGCAGAGAATGCTGGGAAATGACATGTGCTGAGACAGCCCCTTTAAAGCTAAGCTGGCCCTAAGCTTTTTATGCTTTTGGAAGCAATTAAAGGTCTTCAACAGGGCTTTGTGGAAGTGAGTGTGATAGAAAGACAGCAGTAGATTTTAAAGTTTTTTTAAAAATTATTCAGGTTTTCTAGATGTTTTTAATATGTTATTGTAAGCTATCTAGTGTTACTCAAGTAAGGGGCATATAAATAATTGTTAATTAAATAATTAAGAAATTTATGATAAAGCCTTTGGAAGAAAAATGCAGGAGCAAATCCCATGTAACCCTTTGTAAATATGAAAACTGACTGTACCAATCCAGTATTGTGGTTAAATGCTCCCGCCAATATAATACCTGGTGGAAGCTCATTTGAAATAATAACAGCTACAAAAGTCTTTATCAAGACTTTATTTCCCACCCTGAAAAACAAAATAAAGGACTTGCACTTTAATCACTGAGGTCAAGAATAGTTCACAAAGTAAACTAAAATAACAACAACAACAACAACAACCAAATGGTGATTACTTGGTGCAAAGCAGGTTAATCCAATTTTTAAAAGATGTTTGGTCTTACAATTTTGCTTTTCACTATATGGGAGTGCCAGAACTGATGAACAATTAATGCTGTTCTTTGAAATGTGCTCAGTAAGGCAACGTATATGCTCTCTAAACTATAAATTACAGCATAAAATTGTAATTTTGTTTTGGAATACATCTTCCATAGTTTTTCTGTGCTATCCATCCATACTGTCTGCTTCCAGCAGACAAACTCTTATTGTTCCATTTTCCTCCCCACCCCTCTTTCCACAGATAGAGATCTTGATTAAATAAAATAAAGTGGTAAGTTGTGGTTGAAGATCTTTACAATTTAATGATCAGCTTTTTGAATTTGTGATTACCCCTTCACATACCTATTGATGAAATAAAATCACAAAAGGACAGTCAAACAATAGCTAAAACCTAAGGGTTTTTAAATCAACACATTCAAAAGCGTACACCATTTCACATACCACATACGCACAATATCCTTCTAGGCTTTGGCTGACAAACATTATTGTGCCAATTGTATTGAGCCAGGAACTTACAACTCACAACTCACTGTGTTTATAGAATGCTAACTAAGAAACTGCAGGGTTCCAATTAGAGAATACCTAAAAGTAGCTCTAATTGTGCTGAAAAATCCCAGATATGAAACATTTTCTGTAACTGAAAACTTGAAATTCAGAAGCCACATGTTGTTCAGAAAGACAGAAGTGAAGTTACAAGTACAAGACTGAGTAGGGATCAACAGGCAACATTTAGGCTGGTTATTTTGCAGCATTGCATGGAGGTTCCTACCTGACCTCCACTCCAACCCCTCCCACCCACTGTACCTTAGCGTAGTGATCTGTCACTCTCAACTCCCAATGCAAGAAACTCTCCGTGAAACCGACAAGGGTTCAAAGAAAAGTTCGTTTACTGAGAAATAGTGTACAGGTCCAAAGCATTGCTAAGACTGAGCCCACGCACACCAAAAAGTTACTTTTACCCTTCTTTCCCAATGCACCCCCCTACTTTCCAGACTTCTCACATTCACCCATTGGTACGACCTTGAACATTCCTAAGACTCTGATAACAGCTCATCTGCCTCTAATGGTCATCCCAGCTCCCCCTCTATCTCTTCTCTAATGGCAGAACCGAAGCAAGCAAGCTGGCAAGTTGGCTAATTGATTGTTAGGATTCTGACACTTAGCTTTCATCTTATGATCCTTTTTGTTTACCTCTCTAGGACCATTCTGGTTGATCCACCAACCTACTTTCTTTCCCCACCCTCTTGACCTTCTGGTTCCTCACCATTTGGCAAAAGAGGAAAAAATAAATGGTACTTTTTCCTCTCTTTTGGAAGGAAGGAAGTCCTTTTCCACTGCCTCTTACTCTCCTTCACAACTCACCCCCACCTCCCCATAATCCTCATGAAGATACAACAACACGTTTTATTTCTTTGCTGTTTTTTTTTCTAAACTTTTTATGTGGAAGAGGTCAGGTGAATGGCAGAGCAAACTTGCAACTCTGACCCCACCCTCAGTCATTGGTCTGGGCTATCAATGCCATTGCTGAGCTCCCATGGAGACCCTGACAGATAATAGCATCCTTCCATGTCCCCTTACTTTGGACACACGAAGCGAAGACCAGCCCTCTGGAGAAGCCTCCCGTGCTGAGAAAGGTGGAAGGAAAGACAAGAAGAGGACAACCAGCAGCAAGTGGATGGACTCAGTTACAGTGGCAATGAGTGCACCGTTGGAAGACTTGAAAAACCAGTCTAGGGACAGATCATCATGGAGAGAATCTATCTATGCAGTTGCTAGGAGTTGAAAGCAACTTGATTGCACAAAATCAATCAATCAAACATGTTCCCCAGTTTTTCAGTGAACTTTTGTAAAAAAAAAAAAAGGTATATGTGCCTAATCAAAAAGATATATAACTTCAGGCCATATCACTCCAGGTCTAGCAGCTATTATCATAGGCAGAAATGAACTGAATAGAAAATATTACTAAAATATAACTAGTTTCTAGTTATATTAAAAGGTGCAATCATACAAAGGTTTTTTTCAGTCCCCTCCCTCTTCATATTAAACATGTTGGCTAGAAGTCCATTTCCTCGGGATATTTGGTATGCCTGTCAAGAAGATTCCTCAAAGGAACTAAATTTCCTGCCTTAACTTGTACTTTCAGACAGTAAACCTGCCACTAGCTTTATTGGCAAGGTTTCTAAAATCACCTAATTGATATTCTTCACTAATTGATATGAACAATACTTTGCAATGATAAATGATAACCAACTTTTAAGAAAGTTAGTTAATGTGTCATGCTTTGTACTCTGATCCAAGCATTTTTGTTCATCCCTGTCAAAAGATTCCTCCCATAAACTATCTGGAGGACTGAATAGAATAGTTTCTCTTCAGGAAAACTGGCAGACATGATGTTGACAAAATATTTATGTGCACCAACAAATGTGTGTTTAGAGAGGATAGGGAAGGAAGAAAATCATGCAAGAAAATCAGAGGAAGAGGAACTGGCATTATGATGGAGATTAGTTAGGACTGAGTGCAGGGGAATAATCCAGCCAAAGCTCTGCATTTATCTGTTTTATTCATATAAACTTAATATATTATTATTGTTATCCTTGCCATCTTTATTCTTCATTTTTGTCTTGTGTTGTTTCTTTTGCTTTTAAGGTTTCAAACAATTTGTAAACTGCCCAGAGTCAGGTGGCATTTAAATGTATTAGTATTATATTTTCAAATATTTCAAGCATAGTTTTCCTTGAAATAAAGATTGTTCCATATAAGAAAAATAATATTAATGTTCAATAGCACAAATGATTTACTTTTTTTTCTTTCTCATTTTCTTGTTTTTAAAAAATCATCCTATTGTAGCAGGTCTGAGGGAACTGTGCAATAAAAACACAACTAAAAATACATGGATGTAATAAAACAATAAAATACATGCTAAAATCACTAGAATCACAGCAAAAGTACAGAAGATTAAAATCTGGGGACATAAGAAGTTCCTCACCTTGCAGCAAAAAGTCATCTTCAAACTCACTTCTAAGGCAGGGGTTGTTGACCTTTTTGTGTCATGGACCCCTCTGAGAGTCTGCTGAAATCTACAGGCCCCTTCTTAGAAAAAAATGTATTTTAATGCAGAAAATAAAATAATGAATATAATGGGTCCCTTCCACAGACACATAACCCCCCCCCCCCCCAAGGAATCCATGGACCCCAGGTTAAGAATGCTTGCTCTACAGGAAGAATATTCCAACTGTGGGTTGGGGCACCACTAAAGAGGATTGTCCCCCACCTGCACTTCAGCCTGCCAGAGCACTCACAGCAGAGCCTCTGTGCACAATTGGGAATACACAGGCAAAAGGGGCTCTTAAAATTCTTTGGCCACAATATATGAAGGAATTTGTAGATCAGTATTTGTACTTGGAACTGGGCCTACAAATGAATTAAGAACCAGTGAAGATGATGTCATACTTACCTTATATGTTTATGATACCCAATATCAGCATTCTGGGTACAATTGTTTGTACTGATTGAAGCTTTCTGACCAACTAGTGCCTGGCTGCTATGTTTTACTTTTATTTTATATTGTGCATTTTATGTATTTTATTTATTTTATTGTAAGCTGCCTTGTTGTTGTTTAGTCGTTAAGTCGTGTCCGACTCTTCGTGACCCCATGAACCATATTGCGCCAGGCCTTCCTATCTTTCACTGCCTCCCTGAGTTTGCTCAATTTCATGCTCATTGCTTCAGTGATGCTATCCAGCCATCTAATCCTCTGCCGTCCTCTTCTCCTTTGGCCTTCCATCTTTCCCAGCATCAGGGTCTTTTCCAAAGAGTCCTCTCTTCGCATTAGGTGACCAAAGTATCTGAGCTTGAGCTTCATGATCAATCCTTCCAATGAGCAATCAGAGTTGATTTCCTTTAAGACTGACTGGTTTGACCTCCTAGCAGTCCAGGGGACTCTTAAGAGCCTTCTCCAGCACCACAGTTCAAAGGCATCAATTCTTCGGCGTTCAGCCTTCTTTATGGTCCAGCTCTCACAGCCATACATTACTACTGGAAAAACCATAGCTTTGACTATGCGGATCTTTGTCGGCAAGGTGACGTCTCTGCTTTTTAATATGCTATCTAGGTTTGCCATAGCTTTCCTCCCAAGGAGCAAGCGTCTTTTAATTTCATGGCTGCAGTCTCCGTCTGCGGTGATCTTGGAGCCCAAATAAATGAAGTCTGTTACTGCTTCCATTTCTACCCCTTCTATTTGCCAGGGATTGATGGGTCCAGATGCCATGATCTTAGTTTTTTTTAATGTTGAGTTTCAAGCCAGCTTTCGCACTCTCCTCTTTCACCCTCATCAAGAGGCTCTTTAGTTCTTCTTCACTTTCTGCCATTAGGGTGGTATCGTCTGCATATCTGAGGTTATTGATGTTTCTCCCTGCAATCTTAATTCCGGCTTGTGATTCTTCCAGCCTGGCATTTCTCATGATGTACTCTGCATATAGGTTAAATAAGCAGGGTGACAGTATACAGCCTTGTCGTACTCCTTTCCCTATTTTGAACCAATCGGTTGTTCCATGACCGGTTCTAACTGTTGCTTCTTGGCCCGCATACAGATTTCTCAGGAGACAGGTAAGGTGGTCTGGTATCCCCATCTCTTTAAGAATTTGCCACAGTTTGTTGTGATCCACACAATCAAAGGCTTTTGCATAGTCAATGAAGCAGAAGTAGATGCTTTTCTGGAACTCTCGTGCTTTCTCCATGATCCAGCGAATGTTGGTAATTTGATCTCTAGTTCCTCTGCCTCTTCGAAACCCAGCTTGTACATCCGGTAGTTCTCGGTTCACGTACTGCTGAAGCCTAGCTTGTAGGATTTTGAGCATAACCTTGCTAGCATGTGAAATGAGTGCAATTGTGCGATAGTTTGAGCATTCTTTGGCATTGCCCTTCTTTGGAATTGGAACGTAAACTGACCTTTTCCAATCCCGTGGCCACTGTTGCGTTTTCCAAACTTGCTGGCATATTGAGTGCAGCACTTTAACAGCATCGTCTTTTAGTATTTTAAATAACTCAGCTGGAATACTGTCATCTCCACTAGCTTTGTTGTTAGCAATGCTTCCTAAGGCCCACTTGACTTCACTCTCTAGGATGTCTGGCTCAGGGTCAGTGACCACACCAGCATGGACATCAGGGACATTAAGATCTTTCTTGTATAGTTCTTCTGTGTATTCTTGCCACCTCTTCTTAATCTCTTCTGCTTCTGTTAGGTCCCTGCCTTTTTTGTCCTTTATCATGCCCATCTTTGCCCTAAACGTTCCTTTGATATCTCCAATTTTCTTGAAGAGATCTCTAGTCTTCCCCATTCTATTGTTTTCTTCAATTTCTTTGCATTGTTCATTTAAGGCCTTCTTATCTCTCCTTGCTATTCTCTGGAAATCTGCATTCAGTTGCTTATATCTTTCCCTTTCACCCTTGCTTTTCGCATTCCTTCTTTCCACAGCTATTTGTAAAGCCTCATCAGACAGCCATTTTGCTTTCTTGCATTTCTTTTTCTTTGGGATGGTTTTAGTTGCTGCCTCTTGTACAATGTTACAGACCTCCATCCATAGTTCTTCAGGCACTCTGTCTACCAAATCTAATCCTCTAAATCTATTCATCACCTTCACTGTGTACTCACATGGAATATGATCTAAGTCATACCTGAGTGGTCTAGTGGTTTTCCCTACATTCTTCAATTTAAGCCTAAATTTTGCAGTAAGAAGCTCATGATCTGAGCCACAGTCAGCTCCTGGTCTTGTTTTTGCTGTCTGTATAGAGCTTCTCCATCTTTGGCTGCAAAGTATGTAATCAATCTGGTTTCGGTATTGACCATCTGGTGATGTCCATGTGTAGAGTCGTCTCTTGTGTTGTTGGAAAAGGGTGTTTGCTATGACTAGCTTGTTCTCTTGACAGAACTCTATTAGCCTTTGCCCTGCTTCATTTTGTACTCCAAGGCCAAACTTGCCTGTTATTCCGATTACTCCTTGACTTCCTACTTTAGCATTCCAATCCCCTATGATGAAAAGGACATCTTTTTTTGGTGCTAGTTCTAGAAGATGTTGTAGGTCTTCATAGAACCGGTCAACTTCAGCTTCTTCGGCATCAGTGGTTGGGGCATAGACTTGGATTACCGTGATGTTGAATGGTTTTCCTTGGATACGCACTGAGATCATTCTGTCGTTTTTGAGGTTGTACCCCATTACTGCCTTTCCCACTCTCTTATTGACTATGAGTGCAACTCCATTTCTTCTAAGGGTTTCTTGCCCACAGTAGTAGATATAGTGGTCGCCTGAATTAAATTCACCCATTCCCGTCCATTTCAATTCGCTGATTCCCAAGATGTCGACGTTCAATCTTGTCATCTCATGTTTGACCACATCCAGCTTGCCTTGGTTCATGGATCTTACATTCCACGTACCTATACAATATTGTTCTTTACAGCATCGGACCTTCTTTTCGCTTCCAGATACATCCACAGCTGAACGTCCTTTCGGCTTTGGCCCAGCCGCTTCACTCTTTCTGGAGCTACTTGGAATTGCCCTCTGATCTTCCCCAGTAGCATATTGGACACCTTCCGACCTGAGGGGCTCATCTTCCGGCGTCATATCTTTTAGCCTTTTAACATTGTCCATGGGGTTTTCTTGGCAAGGATACTGGAGTGGGTTGCCATTTCCTTCTCCAGTGGACCACATTTTGTCATAACTCTCTGTCATGACCTGTCCGTCTTGGGTGGCCCTGCACGGTATAGCTCATGGCTTCACTGAGTTACACAAGCCCCTTCGCCACGACAAGGCAGTGATCCATGAAGGGGGTAAGCTGCCTAGAATCACATAAAAGTGAGATAGGTGACTATATCAATCGAATGAATGAATGAATGAATGAATGAATGAATGAATGAATGATTTCCAGGGCAGGCCTGTATATAAAGTGTGCAGTGATATGAAGGAGAGATTACCGGGTATGATGACTGTATGAATGTAAGAGGCATCTCAGTCTAACGTGGCAAAAGATGTCTCATGTAACAGAGGTAATTTCCCCCTCTAGTGACAATGAAGGATCTATGAATTTGATTCTTGGGGTGGAGGAAGTACAGCTCTTTCAGAAAAGGCTGACTGCTGGCCACTGGGAAAGATAAAATACTAATTTCCATGGACTGAGTTTCAATTGATTGACTCTTGTCCAGTCTATTGACAGACCCTGATTAAAAACTTCTATTCATTCATTCATTCATTCATTCATTCATTCATTCATTCATTCAATTTATATGGCCACCATCTCAGCAAGTGACTCTAGGTAGTGTTATGTGTATATTTATGGCATTAAACTCTAAATGTCCAAAGAAATTCCCCAATACCACATTTGGAAATAGCCATCCAAGGATTAGTGGTATGACCACAAAGTTGGACTATTCATATATAACTTGGAAAATCTGCCCAGAAGGGCACTGTGGTCAGTGGAACAAAAGTTGCTTAAAAGTCCAAGAGAACCCAGAGAGTCACATTCTTCCTGTGTCTGTCGTGCACCAAATGATTAAAGCTATTTCAGTGCCTCCATCAGGACTAAACACCAATGGAAATGAAACTTGTCTATCTATTTCATCCAAGAACATCAGGATCAACACAGACACCACCCACTTGAGCAGCTTGCCTGAGAAGAGAGTAACCTTGACCTTTTGAGTCCAGCAATCTTTTAGTTCCCAAGAATGGTTTTACTGCTACTGCTTCTAAAGAGGCTGGAACCAGCAGTACCCATGGAGTGTCAAGAGGGAGGGGACAAATGATGAAAGTGGTATCACACTATCATATGTGACATTGCATGCATGTACAAAAAGGACAGTGCAATGTTGTTTTTTCCATCATTTTAGCAAAAGCATCAGATCCTGTGGAAGCTTCTGGCTATAACCAGTCCTCCTTGGAACCAGTTGATCGCCATGTACAACTAGATGTAATAAATAATCAATTAAACAGGCATTTGTCCAGATCCTTGGACCTTAAAACCTGAAAGTAATCCAGAATATTTTTAGCAGATAATGTCCTAGGTATCACAGATTGACCCATGTTATATAAATATTTAAGTTATTATATGTATTATAGATGTCATCCTCAAAACACCTCACAAATATGTCACAGTATGGTACAAAGAAGCACTTATTACACTAGCTGGAAAATCCTTCAGAATTTTCTCAAATCTATTAGTCTTTATGGACAGGCCTTTCTAATAGTTTCTCCAACAGAGAGGAATAGTAACTGCAAATCTAATTTCATCAGGCCTTGCCATGATAAGAGAATAAATTCTGATCCCCTAGCTGCACTAGACAATTACGTGTTGAGACAACCCCTATGAAATTCTGAGCTCTTCTTGAAACCCTCCAAAGCTACCATTCTAGCATCAGACCCAAGACCACATCCACCAGCTCAGGCAGGCAGACTGTAGATTAGTGAACTGGGGATATAGCCAACAGTATCCCTAAATGATCCCAAGTACCCAGTATAAGACAGAAACAACAGACTGATGACACAGAAAGGCTGAGAGAAAGAAGTTTCCTCAATAATGTATGTGAACACATGCAGAGGCATTTCTACCAATGCACATTCTCTACCAAAAACAAACAAAAAACAAAAGCAGGGGGTTTTTTTACTTAAAAGAATATCTAAAATGAAAAATCACTTGAGGCAAGGATCTAGTAGGTGGCAAAGAAGAGGTCCATAGAGGCATTCGTGTCTATGGGCATCAGGATGACTGCAGCTCCTCTTCTCTGACCATCTGGCGTGTCCTGGGGGAAAGAGATGGCATATAAACTAACTTCCTCCATGGTCTCAACTAGATCTTAACTATATCAGAGGAGCAGTTTTGTATGAACTTCTTAACCAATCTACCATTTCACAGCAGCACCAGCAGGCAGATAAGGCTACCATAAAATTTTAACATTATTTTGCTTAATATGATTGATTGATTGTTAAGGTAAGTAAGAAAGGCTTTCTAGGCAGACTCTGAGTTCAGATTCACAGAACCTATTGGAGAATTCAAGTCTACCAAACTTAGGCTGAAAAAATCATTTGTTGTTCAGTCATCCGGTGGCTTCTGATTTTTTGTGACCTGATAGAGATGGCAGAAAGTAAGCTTTCGTATCTCTTTGCTGCCATATAGTGGTTTTCCAGATTTCTGCAGCCCAGATCTGATAGGTCTATTGAAACACAACAAATTAGCAGTGAATGATTAAGCTTGAAAGTTTGCACTTAGTTTCTTCCAATCAACATCCTTGATTTGAACAATCAGATAATTCTTTCTTCCGTTGTTCCTCTACTGATTTCTTTTTCTATTTTGCCACTTTGGGAAGGCTGGGATATTATCAGATTTGCAAAGTGAAAGGAAAGAAACTGAGTGTGGGTTTTCCTCCAATCTTTTGGGAGGGTGGGGCGGAGAACTGCATGCTAAAAGCTTAAGACACTTTTAAATAATGGCTAGAACTACAAGATCAGGCAAAAACATCTTATAACCTTTAAGTTGTAACTTAAATGGATCTGAGAACAGGCTCAACCAGCCACTCCTCGAAAACTGTCCACTTTTCAGTGGCTATTTATTATTAGCAATATCATATGGTTTTAAAGAGCAGAATTTTACATTTTGGATATGGTATATCTATAACAGAACCGCAGAGTTTATTATAACTGTAGATGAAACTGAAGTAACAGACAGACAACCATAGACAGTTGCATCCATAACATCCTAAATACAGTTGCCTGCCTATGGGATGCATGGAAAAAAGTGTAAGGACACTGATAAATACTGGTTATTTTAAGGTTAATTCCTTATCCTATCCTGCCTGACAAGTCTAGCTAAGTAACACCATTTATCATGCCTTTATCATTTTGGGCTGCTTTTTATTCTAATGTAATTTCTGCCACAAACATATTTACAGAGACTAAAAGGTCACCCTGTGTAGAGCATGCTAAACTAGCCCCAAAACAAACATTAAACAAACAGAGTTGGAGGAAAAGTTGCAATACCACGTAGTTAACCTTGCCTAGTTTTTCCATAATCAAGACAAGAAGAAAAGATCAAACAACAAGTAACTTATCAAGTGCATATACATATAGTCATCATGTTGGTGTCAACTCTTAGCGACCCACATAGATGGATTTTATCCAGGAATAAATAAACGAATCAAAAGCAGTTAAAAAATTTATGAAGGTCAGCTCAGCTCTTGGACTGGAGGTTTCAACCTGGAGAAACATCACCACAAAATTCCCTCTTATCCTTTAGGACAATGACTGCAGTAGAATGATAACTGTAATGTTTGCAACTAATTGTCAAGGTCATCTCTATGACAATGGGCCATTTTAGGTACTAAAGGCTTACTTTAAAAAATGGCAACTTTGTGAACCCCATTTTGAACTTAGTTTACAATTTTCTGTCTTCTGAAGTTGAGGCCTAAGTCTCCTGTCCTGCAATATTGGCCTTATTTTGATCTTTCCTAAGGCTCTCATTAAGAAAGTAGATTGCATTCACTTTTTATCTTGTATAGTCAGACTCATAGCGATGGAAGGGACCAATTAGGACATTCCAACTCCCTGCTCAGTGCAAGAATCCATGCTAAAGCATTTGCCAACAGGTGGATGTACAGATAGTCCTCAGGTTAAGATGGCAATTGGGACCGGGATTGCCATTGCTAAGTGATGCGGCCATAAAGCACAACGTCACATGGCCGCATTGCTTAGTGACGGCAATCTCGGCAGTCCTGGTTGCTGTCATAACCCCAGAACCATGTGGGTCATTAAGTGGGAAGAGGCAGGAGTCTCAGGCAAGGAATGTAGGGGGCCATGGGGGGTTGGGAGTGCCACGGGCAGGCACTATGGAGCATGGGTGGGCTGGCAGAGGCTGCATGCAGGTCAGGGAGACCAGGGGAGGCTCTGGGCAGGCAGCGGGGCTGCTACAGATAGGTGTGTGGTACAGAGGGCGGGAAGGTGGAGGTACTATGGAGTGTACTCCATAGCAGGGTCCTAGGGAGAAAAAGTGGTGGGAGCAACTTACTGGAGTGACTTGTGACCTTCCCTGCTGGATTCCCCATTGACTTTATTTGTGAGAAGCCAGCAGGGAAGGTTATCAATGGCGATCACATGACCATGGCTCGCTGCTGCCTCGTAATTGCAAGTCAGACACCCAAGAGCCCGTATTGCAATTGTGTGACCGGGGGAGGGGGGGTGCTGTGATGGCCAGAACTTCGAGGACCAGTCATAAGTGCATTTTTTCATTGTCCCCGTAACTTTGAACAATCACTGAGCAAATGGACATAAGCCAAGGACTACCTGTAGTAGCCTCTGCTGAAATAGATGCAGCAAATGGAAGTCCACCACCTCTCTTGGTAATTATTTCTCCTGTCAAACTGCTCTTATAGTTAGAATTCTCTTCTTAACGTTCAGCTGTAGTCTGCCTTCCTGTAACTTAAATCCATTATTCCTCTGTCTAGAATGACAGAGACCAGGTCTTGATTTTCTTCTGCATGACATCTTCCAATTGTATCACTCTTCATTCTTCTTTTCACAAGGTTAAATATTTCCAGGTTTTCAACCTTTATCCATGGTTCCTATCATGCCATTTCTTTCCTGTAAACCTCTTCTAGTTTATCTGACTCCTTCACAAAGGGCTGTATCCAGAACTGGGCATAATACTCAAGGTGGGTGTGACTGAAACATCTTGTCTGCCTTCCTAATTTTTTAAAGGTGATGGAAAAAAGTATGTTTCTCATTTGCTTCTAGGATGACCACTGGCAAGAGATTTCCAATACAACTATCCTGGATGTGGATCCAAAACTGCTTCAGAAACTTGAACAATGGAATTTGTGCTAAATAAGCCACAAAAATACTCCCTTTCGCACTGAAGTAGGAATCCCACACATTATGTTATATGGATATTATGTTTATTATATAATAATAAAAAGTCCACTTTGGGTAATAGCACCATTAACGCAGTAGTGCACCGCACACCTTCTTCCCTCTTGTACTCGGGGATTATTCAAGTGGGAACTAACAAGGCACCGTGATACACCCAGACAGTCATGTGGGCCCACAGCTGTAATGGCTCCTTTGACTCCCTTTTCTTCTTCGTCTGTCTACTGTGCCATCACTCACGTTCTCTCTTTCATCATGACAACCTCACCATGCAATTAATTTCGATCACATAAGATAAAAATAGGCTAGAAGCCAGTGTTTGAACAAATCCTGCTAAGTTCCTTTGTTTGTCCGTGTGAAATATCCATGCCATCTCCCTTCTAAAACCTTGGATTCCCTAAGGCTATCAATGTTAGCCTTTGCTTTGTCTGTCTTTTTCAGGACTCATGCCTGGCAGTTGGTTGTATTTATGCTTGTGTGTTTTTACATTTATCATTTTGCTGCATTGCATCTTGATTTACTGATACTCTTTTACAGGTATTAACAAGGATAATTCACTTCATTTAAAACAGTTACTGGGTGTGACCATCTTTTCTTCTCCTCCTCCTCAGCCTCGTTGCCTTTCTCTTTTTTCATCAGAAGCTCATCCCTTTTCATTACTTGCAAGTTTAGGACAGGAATATATTTTTGAAGAACAGGCATTCTACGTATTGATCTAGTTTTATTGTTTTGTTTTGTTTTTGGCTCAATTCTTTTTAAGAATCAGGAGGTAGGATGGCCATTTTGTGCCATGGCTGAAACACATGCATACCAGCCTCCGTTTGCTCCTTTTCCCCAATCCCATCTCTCCACCTCTCCCTGCCTCTGCCCGTCTGCTGCCTCACTCCCAGGCAGAAAATGAATTTCAAACATCCGGGCTGGGAGACAGGGAACTGCAGCTGCTGAGTTAGTGTCCCTCCTGCCACTCTGGCCAACAGTTCTGACATCCCTGCACAAAGTAATCACAGATCACAGCATTTAATCACTGAAAACAAGCACTCCAGAGGACAGCAGTGTCAATATCCTACTCTCTCATTATCTGTTTGGATTGCACATCCACACTGTCAGATAAACAGAGTGGAAAATTAAGATTAAAAATATGGTAATTTCATTTCAGGCAGCAGGCACCACTCACTGCCCCTATTATGCTATTGATTACCTCTGAATTCAATTTTTCTTTCAATGCAAACTTTAATCTGTTTGCTACCCAGCAATTCAACTCCCCAAGGGCTATTTGAGAGTAAGTAACCATTTAATCTGATGCTAACTGAAAAATCACCGTCCTTAATGAATTGTGTAAATCATTCAGCTCTGAAGCACCTTTGACTTCTATTTCATTTTTTATTTTCTGCTCGATATAGGAAGGGATCCGCGTGTGAATAATTACAAAGTAGCAAGTATTTTTAAATAGAGCAAATATGATAAAAACCCTATTATAGTGGGGCATGTGTAATGAACAGTACTTTTTAATTTCAAAATAGCTATTCATTAAAAAAAGAATGGAAGATTAAAAAGAGAGGCTCAAAGCTCAAGGTAGAAGTTGACAGACATTGTAATTACATGGTTAATTTCAAAGATTTATATGCTGTTATGATTTAAAAGGAATTTTTATGACCTGACATTTTCATTTGAGGAGATTTTTTTTATTTAAAATTAATCTTCTAGCTCCTATTCTTAATTATTTCTTGGCAAGGGATAAATGGGAATACAAAAAAATGCCCTATATCATATTTTAAGCAGAATAAATGAATGTGGATTTGCGAACAACAGTAAAGTGTCTCTCCTCACTCAGCTGGAATCCCTTTGCATCAAAATCTGTCTTAAAAATTAAAAAGGGGGAAAAGAAGCTGGCACATTCCAGCCTCAGCTTGACTTGCCAAACCTTGCCATCTCTCTCTATGAATATCAATATCTATATCTATCTATCTATCTATCTATCTATCTATCTATCTATCTATATAAATATATGATTTTATAAGATTTGTGGCTTCACAATTGAACTTGAATTACCTTTCCCATTTTCCTGCCCACAGTTCTAACAATTAATCTAAGCAGCCTTTGGTCCCATCTTATAATGTTTTAAAAATCTGTTTTTCTAACATGCCATTTGGGAAGGGCTTAAAATTTAAAAGAATCTCCAGTGCTTACAGAAAGTCTACAATGTGAATCAGGCCAAAGGAATGCTCGAGTGGTTACTTACAATTAAGATTTTATATGAAGATTCCCGTCGTGAGCGCGCATTATGTATGCCAGCCAAGCAGCAAGGCCTAGAGGCTTGTTAACATACTCTCACATGAAGACACATTTTTTGCCTCCTTCTTCTCTTTCTTTTTCCCCCCAAACACAGGTTATTTAGTTTGCTCTCCAGCACAGACATTTTCACTTGAGGCTGATGAAGACATTAACACTGATTATGGCTGAACCTGAGCAGAGGAGAAGGCTGCTATTACGGCAGCTGGAGACCTCTCTAATTATCCTGTAATGGGTACCTGGGCAGAGCATAGCAACAGCCAAGGTGGCCCTGCTGCCAGGTCCTCGCTGCCATCTGAGACTTGCTGAAGCTCTCCGTGGTGCTTATTCAGCAGAGGGAAGGCTGAGCAGCCGATCAAGCACTTAGTAGTGGTGGCGGGAGGGACAGGGTGGAAAAAACAGGCTATTGGTTTTTCCTTTTCACTTACACGGAGTGCCTGTTTACAAGAACTTGCATTTCTCCTCTCATGTACTTTCCAGTAGTACTTTATGAACTTAGGGATGAGGATGGAAGATACAAGGATTTGCCTTTTGGGACACCAGATTCTCTGAGTTGCAGCACCTCCCCAAACTTTCAGCTGGGGGAGCCAGTAAGCTGCAGAATGCTGGGCTTGGACCAGGACTGGAGAGACTCAGGGTCAGTCTCAGCCATGGGGAACTTTCAGCCAGAGATTCTCCCACAGCCCAACCTATCTGAAGAGAAGGGGTTTATGCTTTACAAAGAGCGATCCTCATGTAAATTTAGCAAATAAACTACAAATTCAGTTCTCAAATTAGAGCTAAAATGAGAGGGGCATTTTAATTAAAACCCCAAACGCTGACTTGCTTTCTAGGGGTAGAGAGTTGAGTTCCCTTTTACATTACTTACATTACCACTGACTATGGACTGATAGGAGTTGAGGTTCAAAACATTTGGGGTGCACCATCTTGTCCACTTCTACTTTAACCAACCATGCAGTCTTGTGGCATTCAAAACCAGAAGATAAGAGGCTGGCCCTATGTAATCATCTGCCATTGTCACAAATTAAGCTTGTGACCTTCTGCATTCAAAACCTGTGAACTTTTGCTCATGGACTTTCTCGGTTTTTCTTTCACTGTCTTTATTTTCAACACTACAAGCTAATGGTAAGCAGGTGCTTTGGGAGGAAGTGTGGGAAATTGGAAGGGCGAGGGGCTGGGAAAATAATGGAAAGAATATTAGACAGAAACAAGTCACTCATTGAGTGAGATGGGCAGTGACTAAATTTGAAATATAAATAAATAAATAAATAAATAAATAATCATGGACAGCAATTTAGTCCAGGTATCAAGAAACCTGGGAAGAAACTATTCCCAGCTTTCAGAAGAATTCCGCCTTAATGCACTCACTAGTAGATAAGGGTGGACAATTCCTTTTGCAGTTTCCAAAAATCTGTATTTACCTCTAATACTAATATTATAGATGCCTCACTAAAGTCTTATGGTTCTTGCTTCTTTAAACTCGTCCAGTTGGGTAGGGCTTGGCAGGTGGTTCTTTAAATTTCAAGGATACATTTAAAAAAATTTTTTTAAAGCACAAAGGCACAGCGTATGGACAGCTACATACTCTGCAAATAAAACACATTCTGTGTAATATCAAGCTGTCATTATTAACTATCCTGAGACCCAAGGGTCCTTTGCACATATTAGTTGCCAAACAATGAATGGACGGACAGCAGAGAAGTTATTCTGACCAGATCCTACCCATCTCCACCATACTTATTTGCTGGTGGGGGGGGAGGGTTAAGCCAACTGATGCAGTGTCCCTCCCCTCTTCTCTGTTAAAGACTAACAGTGACAGGCATCTGGGCATTGCAGTGCACATTGCCACTCAGTCTTCTTCCTGGGCTCTGACTGTACAATGCAACACAACACAAGAAGACCCTAATTTAAAGATGGTGCACACACTTCTTTTCCAGCTATTACATGATTCAGTAGGCTTGTACTTGTACACATATGACATCATCTACAAACAAATTAAGAAATCAAGCTAAATTCCAACCATCCCACATGCACAGGATGTCCTAGATTCTTCCCCTCCCCCCACCCACACATATAGAAACACACCACTGCAACTCTTCTCCATGTACTTTTTGTCCACGTGTGGTGGTTTGGAAAAATTGCTCCAAGCCACATGTGAAACATTTTATATACACACCTGCCATACAGAGAGATTCAAAACAATATTGTAGGTGTGATGTGTCGGCTATGCCTTTCTTGGTAATGCTCCTTGTTTGATCAGATAACAGCTCATCAAATCTTTGTAATACTCTGTGTAAAACCTGGAAGTACCATAGACATCTTATCAGCAGTATCAAATTTTTCCAAGTCATCTGCAAATTCAGATTTATTTTATGAAATCCTTAGGAGTCCAAAATCAAAGCAAAACTTGCGAGGATTGAAGATATGAACTATTTCTACTTCGTAGAATAGAGGTTGAGTCTTACTTTCCCTTCCTATCTGGCAAGTCCTACGGCCATAGACCCCTTTCCATCCACCATTCATTCTTATGAGTGTGGAGTTTATAGATCAGCAGATCAGATCTGGCCCTAGAGTACTGAATGATGGTCCCAATTCATAAAGCTTTTCCCACATTTTGTTTACCTACATACTGTACAAAAGATGCCACTGTTGTTGCGCCGATGTCTTCTCACAGCATACTGCATCTTTCACTTTTTTATATACAGGGAAAATTTTGTTTCAGGGAGAATGCAGTTGAATATTTTCATGAGACAAATTCTTTCTGGGGGAAGAAGGAAATAAATACCTATTCCCTATAAAAGTTGGAACTGCCTGAGAATGGGTCTGTATTACCTTGAAAGACATAATATAATATATGTCTATTTTTTAAAAAGCTAAAAGAGATAGGCTTGCCTGTATGTGTGTGCGTGTGCTTATACTAAAAATAATATTTATACTATTTTGAAATTGTAATTCCAACAGTTCTACTGAGGTTTCATATTGATCGTCTTTTTTCCCCTGCCAGATACTGTATTATTGAAGTCAACAAGACTATGTAGAAAATAAAAGTTACCGAAGTGTAGTTACGTTTACTCACCTTGAAAACATCAGCCGTATAGGAAGCCATTTATGGTTGCGATAATCAGTTTTGAATTTCATTTCCTTATTTGAAAAAGTACATTAATGTAGAGTATAGAACAATTAATTGACACTCAAACTATGTGGAAAATACACAGTAATGCACACTATCTAAATACAATTGTTCCTTTATATGCAAGATCTCAGAAATAATCTCCTTAATTAAGTACAGTAGTACTTACATGCAGATAAGTGAGTACATGATCGGAGCCTTAAAGAATTAATGTTAACTCCTCTGTGTTTTAATAATTATTAAAACTTCAACTAGAGTACACTTAGCAATTATAAAATTACTTCGTATTTCAGATCAAGTGCTGTATAATATGGACTTATACAGTGCTTGATTTATAATATGAAGAACAAAGTTGCTTCATTTGGGATATAAGTAAATTGGGTATTTTTATCTAAACTAGTTAGAGAAATAATGCTCATGTGGCTAGGTGTTATTTGGACAATTCAATTTTTGGAATCATTTTAAATATAAATAAATACAATCTGAATAGAAAGGATGCACAATAGTTAAAATAAATTCCTCTTTACTACATAACTACATAAATGCAAATGTGGGTTATAAAATAATTACAAGAAACACATGCATAGTTATCCTTAGGTAGGGATATACCACACAGAGACATTATATATAAATAAACACTAATGTCTATCAATATTGTGCTGCCGGAATAGCTTCCTTGGTAGTACTTTTATGGTTGCATACATCCATTCACAAAATATATGTTTACCTATATAAGCTACATGCATTATGAGTTGTGCTATCAGAAATAATAAATTATCTGAGTGGTAAATGAAACTCTTCCCTTTTGTGCATTTAACGCTATCTAATAATACTGAAAGCAGCCTATTCTGTTCGGACGAAGGTGAGCTTTTTAATCAGGTCTCCCAGCCCGCAAAGAACCTGCTTTGCTGGTGGAAGGAACAGGTTGGTGACCAATTTCTGCAAACTAATTGTCTTCTGAATTCAGAGTGCGTAGCAAATGCTGCTTAGGAAAAATGGGATTTTCCTGCCAGCAATATTTGCTTCTTTGTCACTTTGATTTCATGCTTCTTTCATCAACCTTCCTGCTTACCTATCCTCCTGCTACTTCAGTTTTGAACAGCCCCCAAATAATGTTTGATTTGTGCTTTCTGTACGTATTTGCCTATTCACCCTTTGACTCTCCAAAGCTCTGTAGCAGCTGAGAACCTCCAAGAAAAGCAAATTGGGCTGGATTCACGACAGCTTTCTATTCCTGCACAACAACTACAAATACTGACCCCAGAAGTCATTAGAGGCCACTGGCTTCCTCAACATGCCTTAAATGTGTAACATCTAACAAGTTGTGTTCAAATGGAATTCTCCATCCCACCATCTCCTCCACTTAAGATCTTTTTTCAAAACTAGCAACTTATACAGTACACACAACATAAATTCAATAGAATTAAATGTTCCTAAACACAAAATTTACACACAGGATTTCATGGGCAGAAAATGGCAGGAATAATGATTTCTGTATATTTGAAAACGTTGAAACCACTCTTGAAAACTTAAATGACACATAAAAATAAATGCAGAAATCTGGAGAATCTCAAAAGCTACCCAGACCAGAAAGGTCTCTCTCCCTACTAAAGTGCTCACTGTAAATTGCTAACTATTGTTTGAATCATCTGGACACAGCAAAACCTCCTTTTAATGCATTAATTGGGGTAGGGTCTGTCTGTGATTTCTAAAAATCTAAAAGTACATCATCATGGCAATATTAATGGCATCGTTTACATCATTTAAAAAATAGGTGTGATTGTGTAATGAATATAATTACATTGTTATACAAATGATGAAAATCACAATGGAATTTGGTCCATTGCATGCAAAGTCTGTTGCATCATGATCTGGAAAACTGAGGTTTCCCTATATGGAAAAACAATAGTATGGGATGTCAGTGCCTCCATTCTGGAGCACCAAAAAATATAGGGCTACCAGATCTAGGCTGCAAAATTCCAGATGTCCACTATAGGGCAGCAAAGAGATACAGAAAACTCTGCCATCTAGAGGTCATCTAATGGCATCTGGCTAATTTTTGCAGGCTTGGTCTTGTAGCTCCCAAAATTAAATATATTCTCTATATAACTATATATAACTATAGCAAAAAATGGCTGTAATGTGATATGTTTAACCATAAAAAAGCAGCTGTTCATTGGCATAGCTTTTAATTGTTAGTTTGCAGCAGACAGCATTTAATAAGAGTTAATAATAAGCAGTTAATAATAAACAGTAGAGCACCTTAGAGAATAATTTTGGCTTGAGCCTCAAGAAACAATAGGCTACCTTGTCAGATCAACCAGGTTGCTCCCTACCTGCTCAAAGATGAAGTAAGGTGCATACAAACAGGATTTAAACGATTGTAAACTGCAAGATGGGGAATTTGATCTTCAGAGGAAGGAACTTTGTGAGGCATTTGGGCAAAAGAGCAGAAGAGGTTTACCCAGCTAAGTGCACATAGACCCAATCCACTGTGTTAAGGCTGTTCTGAGTGCGGTGCTCCCAATGATTTTGTTGTTGACGTGGGAGTACGCTCCTTCCTGCACAGAAGAAGGAAGAAGTCATGGGCCTAATCCAGTTCCTTTTGCTACCAGCTGTAATGCTTCATTCTGCTATGTTAGCCATTGCAACAAACAGCAACTCTGGGGCAGGAATCAGGACCAGGCTATGCAGCAGTCAAAGAGTTGGACTGATCTCCTCCTGGGACAAGTGTCTCTAACTTTATATAGGATCCAAGTCTGTGAAGATTTCTATATTTCCCAACATCTTATATACATAGTTTTTGTGGGGAGGAGCAACTAATCAGTAAATAAATTTAATTCAATCCAGTATATAACAGATGCCTGAATCTTGTCAAATATAACTGAGTATCTGCATCCCGATTACACAGGCTTGCCTAGTTTCAAAGTTCCATTCAGGTTTCCAGTGAAATGCAGAAATAACTTCTTACTCTGAAGTAGCCTACATGGAATTGCCAAACTAAACAAACTGAATTATTCAGGAACTAGGCCATTGTGTATTTACTCTTGGGTATGCTGAAGATTAAGAACCATGCATTTTAATTCTATTAATATATTCTTCCCTTTAAAAAGAACCTCTCTGTTCAAAACATGGTGAAGAATTTGGGAGGCACATGAATTGGGTCTTCTACTCCTTTTATTGCAATAATTTTTTGTTGTTGTTCCCTACCCTACTCACAACAACTTTGAGCTAAAGCTGATCCGCTCCATAGGAATTCCTCACTTGGCAGACGGTATGCCATAGAACTACTTGTGCCGTAGACTTAGCACCATCGTTTAGTAGCCTATAGCACTGTTCTTTGGAAATAAAGTCTCTTGCATCAGTAATCAATTTGATGCCATAATTACTGCAGAAACTGACAAGTTTATGGGAGTGCCATCTGGTTGCAGAATCAGTGTCAGTTACAGCAGCCATAAAAAGTGAGCAAGATGCTATATTCTGGATTCTTGCCCATTTTGGCTGCTAAAATCTAGCAGAGGTAGTCTAAAAATCCTGAAATGGCCTAGGATTCAAATTCTTAAAACATCGCCTCCTCCAATATCCCAATTTGCCCATTAAGTTCAGCTGGGAAGGCTCTGCTCAGGGTCCTGGAGATTGACAGGACAGGATGCAGGACTTGTACCTTCTCCATGACAGAGTCCCAGTTTTGGAATTCTCTCTGGCCCAATGCTGTCTTCTTTTGGAAAACAACTTAGATTCCTGGTCATCCAGGCATTTATAGAATAATCTCAAGCCCAGGAACTACTCAACTTTTAAACTGTTTATTAGATTGCATTTCTTTCTTTAAATGTATCTCGTTTAAATTTTTGTATTTTTTTCAAGGCTTGATTTTGTTTATGGTTTTATTGTTTTTTATCAACTCCATGAACCTTGTAAGCACGCCCAACACTGCTGTATTTATTAGCCCTACTAAGGACCATCCAGATATTTTACATAGATTTTAATCACGTTTTAGATTCTTTGATAGATTACAACACTATTCTGATTAATTTTAATTCTCATGTATGGAAATTGAAAGTATTACAAGCTCATATACTGGAGTTTAAAATATATGGTGACTTTTCAATCCACAGCAAGAATATACTATTTCCCCCCCATCCCAGCTCTATATCAGACTAGATCCTTCCTTCTTTATTTTTGAGTACTGTATTTTGATCCTTCATTCTAACCTTGTGAGAATATACAGCAAATCAATGCACGCTGGCTGGGGAATTCTGGGAGTTGAAGTCCACACATCTTAAAGTTGCTGAGGTTGAGAAACACTGCAGTAAATAAATCTGGAGTCTCATGATTCAGACAGCGAATCATATCATTCCTCTTTTCATATAGTCCAAAATATGTTTGCAGTATTGTTTTATAGCAAACACAAGTTAAAGGCAATGAACTTACAGGTGCAGTGGAAATGCATGTGAAGATCTTGTAAGTTCAAAGTAGATGGTGTTTGCAGGGAGAAATGACATGATGGGTAGATTGCAAGAAATGTAAAGGACAAGATAAACAGATTTTGGCTTTAGCTGGGGCAGACAGCTGCTGATCCTTGGTGCTTACATCTTGATAATGTAAAGTTCCCAGGACATCTTGTACTAGTAGAACATTCTGGAATCTCTGTAGGCTTGACTAAGCACCAGAAGATTTTAGGATTTTAGTAGCTGCTGTGTGGTTTATTACAGCCATTATCATACATGGGAAAATTATGCCAGGCAGGATAGTGATAGGAGTGCTTGCTGATTGATTGCTGGAGGTTCTGACATGCCGCCCCTCCAAAAGAAAGACACGCTTCAAAGCTGGTTCCTGAAGACCTGTAGCAAAACAGATAAGAACAACAAAACAGGAATTTACACTTGCATACCACAGCATAATTGTGCCCTATGTTTACTTTGGCTTATCAGGATATCTTTTATAAAATTCCTTAATTAGTTTTGGAGCATTCATATGTTTTCTAGCTACCCATTCAGAAAAAGACTTCAGGAAATGTTTCCATTGGACTAGAAATTGTATTTCCCCTTTATATTTCTTGACATCTAGTATTTCCTTTATTTCAAAATGTTGCTCGCCTTCAACCATTATGGGTTCCAGAACTGATGGAATCAGGTGCCACCTTGTTGATTTGATATCAGGCTTCAGCAAGTTACAATGAAACATGGGATTGATCTTCCTTAATGATTTAGGCAGTTTGAGGCAAACAGTCACTGTTTCAATTTCAATTTCAAAAGGACTGAGGTATTTCAGTCCTAGTTTCTTTGATGGTTGCGATGATTTCAAGTTCTGGATAGAAAGAAATACTTTGTCACCAACTTTCCAATTCTTTTCAGGCACTCTCCTTCGGTCTGCATATTTCTTATAACTTTCTCTTGCCTTTTCTAATGCTTTTTCTATAATTGGCCATAAGTCTTTCACCTGCTTAACCCATTCGTCAACCGACAGAATGCCAGTCTTTTCACACAGAAGTTTGGGAATTGGTATGAAGTCTTGACCCGTGGCTATTTTAAAATGGGTAAATCCAGTACTATCGTGCACAGCATTATTGTAGGCTACTTTGGCAAACGGCAACAGATCCACCCAATTATCTGGTTGATGATTCACAAAACATCTTAAATATTGTTCTAAACCAGCATTCCGCCATTTAGACACCCCATCCGTCTGGGGATGATAACTCAAACTTAGATCCTGTTTGGCTCCGATGAGTTTCATGAAAGTTCACCAGAATTTTGAGGTAAACTGAATTCCGCAGTTGCTGATTATTCAGTCGGGGACACCGTGCAAATAATATATATGTTGAATAAATGTCTTTGCTAATTGGGTCATTGATGGAACTACCGTGCACGCTATGAAATGGGTTTGTTTTGAAAACAGGTCTGTGACCATCCAAACTACAGTCCACTTTTTGCTTTCAGGAAGATCTACAATAAAGTCCATAGCAATCTCTTTCCAGGGCTTGGTGGGAGTCGCTACGGGTTGCAACAAGCCCATTGGTTTCCCCCCGTGTTTCTTTGCCATAGCACAAGTAGGACAGCTGGCTACATATTTGTCCATGTCTTTTCTGATTGCCGGCCACCAAAATTGTCTCCGGAGGAGATGTAGTGTTTTCACAAACCCAAAATGTCCAGCCGTTTTGTTGTCAAGACCCCTTTCCAGTACTAATTTTCTAGCTTCAGCTGGCACATATAGTCAGGTTCCCATCCACCAAGCTCCATTCCTCTCTGCCAAGGGGTCTTTGTTCTGTAAAAACCACTCATCCTTTTGCAAATGCAAATTTAATTCTTTTAACAGTCCCTGCTCTGGCTCTTTTCCCTTGCTGTGCCCTCTGGTGACCACTGCAATTGCATCCTGACACATTGGAATCACTGGTGCCACAACCTTCTTCCTCTGGCTGTTGCATTGTGGCAGTTGAGAGAGGGCTTCAGCCAAGAAATTGTATTTCAGGGTGAATTTAAATTGGCTGAAAAATTGCACCCACCGGACCTGCTTTGGAGACAACTTCCATGGGGATTTCAGAGCCTCAAGGTTTTGAGCTTCAAGGCCTCAAGGAATAAATTGGCGGTAAAAGTTAGCAAATCCCAAGAAACTTTGCAATTGACGCCTTGTCTTTGGCGCTTCCCAGCCCACTATGTCACGGACTTTGCTTGGGTCCATCTCCACCCCTTGACTGGAAAACTGATACCCCAGGTAATCAATTTGTTCCTGGTGAAACTCACATTTTGAAAGTTTGGCATACAATTGCACATCCAACAATTTCTTAAGCACTTCCCTAACCAATTTTACATGCTCATCCCAATTTTCGGTATATATCAGAATATCATCCAAGTTCACCAAAACACCCTTGTACAAATATTCATGTAACACCTCATTTATCAATTGCATAAAGACCCCCGGTGCCCCCGAGAGTCCGAATGGCATCATGTGATGTTGAACGCAACCTAGAGGGCAGTGGAACGCTGTCCTCCATTCGTCCCCCTCCTTGATTCTTACTCTGAAGTAAGCATCTCGCAAATCCAACTTTGTAAAAATCTTCCCCTTTGCCAAATGAGCTAATAAATCCTTCATTAGTGGGAGAGGGTATTTGTTTTCTTTACAAATGGCATTCAACCCCCTATAATCAGTGCATAATCTTAATGTCCCATCTTTTTTTTCCCAGAACAGCACTGGCACCACCAGAGGGGATTTGGCAGGTTCTATAAAACCTCTTTGTAAGTTTTTGTCAATGAACTCCCTAAGGGCCACCATTTCTTTTGGAGTCATAGAGTACATCTTTGGTGTGGGATATTTCGCCCCCGCCTCCAGCTCAATTGCACAGTCAGTTGCACAATGAGGCGACAGCTGATCTGACTCAGTTTCACTAAAAACTTTAGCCAAGTCTCTGTATTCCTCCGGGATTGATCTGGCACCACCTGAGTCACTTTGGGTTAGGACTAGCGCACCGATTGCTGCTACCTCTGGCCCAGATGCTTTAATGGCGTCCTCCCCTTTTCCAGTCCCTGTCCCATCCGGAAAAGTCATGCTCTTGGTGCCCCAGTCTACTTGAGGTCTCCACAGTTCTAACCAGGACATTCCCAAGATCAGTGGGTGACCCACACTTAGTGCAACTAAACAGTTTAAATTCTCTCGATGAGAGCCAATCCTCAACTCAAAAGCCTCCGTGTAATATTCCACGCCCCCCCCCCCCCCGGCAGTCAATCCATCCAATTGTCTGAATGCAATAGGGGTCTTTAGTCTCCAAACCAGCAGTCCCAGCCCATTCACCAGGATGGGATTAATTAAGCAGTGGGTGCACCCAGAGTCTATTAAAGCTGTCAACTCCGCTTTACGAGTAGTCCTTAGTGCCCTTATTTTCACTCCAACCATCATGGGACTCACCCAAATGTCCTCGTCATCTGAGTCTGACTTTGGTTCCTCACGCCTCGGGTCCTCCACCTGCTTTCAGGCATGCTTTAAAGCAGGTGGCTGGAGTTTTCTGCTGACTGTTCCTCATCTTCCTGTTCACTTTCGACCATCAGCTGGATTGGAAACTGTTCCTCCTCTCCTGCTGCGGCGGTTCTTTTCTTCTCTGGTTTCGCCAGCTTTGTCCATTTGCCGGTCTATGTAGGTTTTCCGGCCGGCTTCTGGGCTGACCTTTTTGCGTAGGTGGACACGAAGTAACCCTCCTTGCCGCAATTGAAACATAACTTTCCCACCAGCCGGGCACTTGATCCAGCCCCCATGGCTTTTCCACTTCCCTTTGAGGTTGGCTGGTGGGAAGCAGCTGCCGTCTTCATGTGGGTAACCATGTCCGATCTGCAAACGGCTAACCATTGGAACTCCATCACTGAGATGTGGGCTATCCACCCTTGCAGCGTTGTTGGGCACCCTCTCACCAATGCCACCTCCCACAGCTTGGGATTTAGCCCCTTCTGAAATTGTCTCACTTTGAAGGATTCTGACCAATTGCAGAGTTTGGCTGCGAGATGCCTAAACTCCAAGGCGTATTAGGTCACTGACCGGGTACCTTGCTTGAGCTCTGTGATAGCCTCTTGCGCCTGGGTCCAGGCACAGCAGTCCTCAAACCACTCCCGCAATGCTATCATGAACTCGTAGAAATCATCCAGCTCCGGTGCGTTGGCTTCCTGCAGGTCAATTACCCATTCGGCCGCTCGAACCACCAAATAGCGAGACACATAGGTGATCCTCCAGGTATCACTCGGGAACAGATGTCCGCAGCTCCCCATGCAAATCCTGACTTGGTTCAGGAAACTGGCCAGCTCGTTTGGGTCTCCCCCATATGGCTTATCGAGACCCAATCATTTCAGCAGGTTGCCTTCTCCTTCAACCAGGCACCCACAGGCTAATGGTTGATCACCTGCCCCCAAGCCAGCTGGCCTGGGGCTCTGAGTCTCTCTCTCCTGTCACCACGCTGGGCCCCGGCTGTCGGTCACTGTCCCAAGTCTGGCCCGACAGGTGGATGACCCTGCCCTTCTGTTGTTAGGAGCCTTCCTAGCATAGCTGTCAGGGGCTTGAGGTCTTCCCTCATCGCTCACATCTCACCCTGAAGCGTGTACACTTCTCCCTCCAGTGCCTGGACTTGCTGCTTTTGGCCCCACAGCTCAGTGGCTGCTTTGACAGCTTTGGCCACATTTCCAATTGTCGCTGACCATCGGGGTCAGTCTGGCTTCATCGGTGGTGGTTCCTTGGTTGCCTCCCAAAATTCCAGTGGGCTTTGAGCATCCCATAATTGTCCGTGCCGATGCTCCTTCCTTTTCACTACCACTTGGGCTAACACTGGTTGGGAAGGGATAAAGATCTCCTCGACCTCCAGTGGAGGTGACAGCTCTTTTGTGATCCCGCCTGCAGCTCCACTTCAGTTTCTGCCATCTCCAGGATCTCCTCCAGGATCCCCTTCTCCTCCTTGGGCATGGTGATTCGTGGGATTTTCCTCGGTGAGTTGTCTCCTCAGGAAAAATTCAAACGTAAGAGTTTCAGCAAAATGTCAGGACTACGATGTTCAAACCTTAACGAAGAAAAATCTCTTGAAACCCAAGTTAGGTTCAAAAAGAAATTCATTTATTGAGATGTACATGTAGCTTCAAAGCATTGCTGAAACTAAAAGCCTACTACTTTTACCCTCCTTCCCCTCAGTCAGTACTGGGTTCTCATGCTGGTGTGACCTTGTACATTCCTAGCTTCAGATAACAGTCCATCTGGGTTAACAGTCTCACCTTCTTTTCTCCCCCCTTCCCCCTACTAAACAAATGGCAGAAATGAAGCAAGCAACTAATGAGCTGATAGACTGATTGCTGGAGGTTCTGACAGATAGATAAGAAGGTTGGAAGTGACTAACTAGCATTCAGGAGAAAATGTCTTTAGTTGATTGGATAAATATAATACTGTATAGGCCCTATTGTGGTATCCAATTATGCTTCACTAACATAACAAATTATTATAAGAATTATTCATCCTTTTTTCCTTCAAGTTGGTACTTAAGTACATCATTTTTAAAGAATTCCTTTTTTATTATACAGGTTGAAACAAGAATTTGAAGGTTTTTTTTAAATAAAAAATAAAAAATAGACATTCCATGAACTTACTGGCTATTTGGAGTTTTTTAAACTATGCATTGGTCGTATTATTGTATATGACTTATGGAAGAAGAAGAAGAACAAATCTAAGACAGAAAGTTTGGAACATAAAGTTAAGAAATTTTTGAGTACAGATGCAAAATGCCCTGCACTTCATACATATAAGGTACCAGGCTTCTCCCCAACTATACAGGAACTAAAACCTTGTAGGCAGTGTTTCGAAGACACAGCTCTTGAGAACCTAAGCTTATTGCAAGAATTAGAAAACTGATTAATGAAGAAATTCAGCAACTAACTAGCCAGAGAGCTAGCTAGCTGTCGGATCTCATCTTCTTTTGCCACCTGTGGAGTGTAGCAGGCTAGGAGCATCCCACTTTGGGATGGCAGGTGCAGTTGTCACCTGAGTCTTATTATCGTCATGGACAGTCTGGCCTCAGATTCTTTGCTTTCTGGCCTTGTCCTAGCCAGCCACACATAAAACTTTTAATTCTGTTAAATTTGAATGTAATTCCTTTTACGCCCTTGCTACAAAATATTCATTATATTGCTATAAAACGAAGAAATTAGTAGCAAGGAAAAAAAGCTGGTAAATTATTGGCTTTTCAATAGAAACAGCAGCCATAAAGCAATGTTATTGGTACTAATCAAGTATATGATAATTTGGGTTTAATAAAACAGCTTTCTTTAATTTTTAATATTCAACTTTAGAATACTGGGTAAAAGGTTACAGAGGGAGAAATTTTAATTTTAAAACAATATAGTTCTTCCTGCAATTGCACATGCCTAAGCTTTTTACATAGCTGCATCTTTACCTCTTCAGGAAACCATCACTACTACTATTTCCTGGTCTGGATAGCTCTCTTATTGAAGGAGGGGGAGGAGGCATTTGTTCCTATATTATTGGAGAATTATAATGACACTGAGTTTTAATGAGGCTTATATAACTGATCTTGAAGGATGATAGATTCAAGCAATTGCGCAATTTTCCCATTAAATATTGTTGCTAACATTTTGATGCTGCCTTGTAGCTTATCGGCAGCATTACCACTGACTGTAAATTCTGGTTTCATAAAAAGGCAAGAAGCCTTGGATAATATTAAATTCCCTATTGGTACATATTCAGAAAAACGGCAAGAGTGGTTTCATTGATTCAGAAAAGGCCTTTGATATGGTGGAATTGAAATGTTTGACACATGTTTTGGACAATTATAGATTTCCCTTATATATTGGGGAAATCTATAATTGCCCAAAACATGTGTCGAACATTTTTTGGGCAAGTATTATTTTTGGGATAATTTCCCCTTATATATTGGAAAATTATCCCAATAAAACATTATATTTGTAGATTTAAATGTTTCAGACAATTTATTTCAGATCAATAATAGTATAAATAAATTGTTTAAAATCTTAGTGAGTTTTTGGGAAGAGATGAATCTTGTAGAAATGAATATTAGCTCAACATTCATATTTCTACTTAGGGGAATTCCATTTAAGCTATTCCAAGAGGATTTATTAATTATTATCAAAGTTCAACGAACACTCAATAGCTTCTCTGACCCCTGAAGGTCACATCAAACTGAACAGAACTGAAGCTTGGATAACCAAGGGTCAATTGAAAAATGACTTGGAATAACTAGGCTTATTTCAGAAGCATTTCTGAGACCAGTCTTCATATTTAGGTAACTATATCTTTATATGTTGCTTATAGTATAAAATTACCAGGAAACTGTGAACTTGGTTTGTGTTGTATTAAAGTTTTAACAATACAGAAGAACATAAGCATTCACTTAACCTTGATAAGAGTGTTAGATATTACACAGGCCCGAAGTTACATTTAGGAAAGCTGGTCTAACTTTTGTACATGCAGGATATCAGAAACAACCTCTCAGCTTGGCCTGGACTGTGGTTAATAGGAATATGACTCGCTCAGTGGTCCTTACCCCCAAAGTGCAAAATTGTAACCCTGAAGCAAGTATGAATATCTCCCATACCATTTAGTTCCAGGTGACAGTTCAAATCCTATTTATTTCCAGACATTTGCTGGGTAAAGTAATTCCAGGACCAAGCCATTAGGATTTCAAACTGGTTTTAAAGAAATATATATCTTTTAACTTTTTTAACTGCAGATATTTTGATTTAATCCTTTTTGTGCATTATTGTGGACTCTGGGGAAAAAAGCAGTACTCTGGGGAAAAAAGCATACATGGACCCCAAATATCAGAATGAAGACTCCCTAGTTTAAACAAAAAATCCATGATATTATGCCAGCTAACCTGAGTTCAGACACCTCTGATTTTAGGTAGAAGTAAAAAACCATATAGCCTAAGGCCCCTCCAAATCAAAACAGATACATATCAATTTTGTCTTAGAGCATATTATGAGCAAATTAGAGCATATTATGGTTGAACTAGTTTTTTAAACAGAGGTAAATCCCATAGTTTGAGGCTTGATAAAGTAGTGAACAGTCTCCTCATTTCCAGGAGCTGAAGTAAATGCACATGATCAAGAGAAGAGGGTTTTTCCCAAATACTCCCTAACTTGCCCTCTTCCAAGACAGAAGGCCCACAGGAGTGAAGTCATTCTGGAATCTCCTGCTATTCTAGATGTCCTTTCATGAAATGAGAAGAAATAAATCATTTAACAAAACATGTAAAAACCAAACAAACTGCCTACAGTCATGCAAAACAGAGTTAATAACAAACAACTCTGACTCAAGAGTTTAATATCCAACCTCTCTCTCTCTCTCTGTCTCTCTCGGTTTCATAAATGTTTTCTCAGCCATAGCTGTAGGGGAATTACAGATGGCCTCCACTCTTATAATAAGTGGCAAGAGGATCCCTAGGCAAGTTGCTTAAAAGATGGATCGTAGGAAACTCCTAACTATGCAGTGGCAAGATTTAACTACTTGATCCAGAGATACAGTACATTCACTGTTCACACACATCTATAAGTGAACTTAGTATAAGAATAATAACAAAACACCAGCAAAAGTAGTCAGCCATGTTATAGTTTACAGAGTTCAAAATATTGTAGGCCATCATTCTCCAACCTAGTTACCTCCAGATTGGTTGGGGCAGCAACTGGCCATGCTGCTAATTTTTGAAGTTGAAATTCTATTACATTTCCAAGATGTTAAATTGAAAATACTATTTTAGGATTAGATCACAAACGGAATTCATAACTGAAAGGGTCCAGTAGAGGGCTGCACAATTTTTATGCGAAGAGCAGCATTATGAGAACTTGGCAGTGCACTGATGAAAACAAAATTAAAAAACAACAACCATGAAGTAACTTTATATCTCAGCCACCAGCTTATTTAGGCAGATTTAAGTAAATCATTCTCCTTTACAATGCAACTGTATGTTGCCTATTGATAAATAAGGACTATTGAGATGAATGGGGCTTGGTCCTAAAAATGAGATGTGAGGAGGATTGCGGTGTTCATCTTGGTAGCTCAACCTCCAATATAGGAAGCTGACTTAAGATTGCTTTAAGATTTATTAGAATAATATTGTATTCAGCAGAAAGGAAGGGACTCTGAATTTAGATTTTAGTAGTTGGGGCATATACAATAAATCTTTCAGAAATGGAAAATTAGACAGAAAATAATCCATTAATTACCCTCCATTGACCAATAATTAAACATTCTTAACAATTCTTAGTTTTTACCAGGAAGTATCTAAACTTCATCTTTAATGGTATTTCATAATGTGATGTATGGCTCATATGACCAAAAGGCTGCTCATCTCAATTGTAAATAATGGTTTTTATCTAAGTATGCGAAAAGCAAGGCCCCATCTGGATTTTTTAAAAAAAGTTCAGAGGATTACTAAGACAACTGCTGATAAAATAGTAAAGACATGTGACATTTCAATTATGTAATGACCAGTTCTCTGATTTTTAATTTCTGAGCAATTTGTTTAAATAAGACTGTGGCAACGAAGGCTTCAAAATCCATTCAGAAAATGCGACTTAAGTGCACATAGAGAAAATAATAGTTATTAGTTTGGCCAATATTATATCGAGCCAACAATGGTTGAATGCAAAGAAACAAGCCTAAATATGTGTATGTGTGAAGGAAGTTTTGGAAGAAAACAACTAGGTACCATCACTATACATTTGAAAGGTAGAAATCCATACCAAATTTAGATACATAATTTTACCGTATTGGAGATAAACTAATAACTTCTCAATGTTGTGAACTATCCTTTTAAGGCAACCATTGCTTATCTAATTATTGTCTAACCATGTATCATTATTGTCTAATAATGGAAAAGTAACAGTGATTCTGAAGTATCGTATTTTTGTTAAAACAGGCTGGATTGGATTCAAACCCCTGTTTGGCACAAACAGAATCCACTCTGTTTGTCTGTGGATGTTTGTGTTGCCAATTACTTGCCTGCGCTAGATTCACAACCCTCTTGTGAAGTTTCCGTGTTGTGAAGTTACTGGGAATATCAGCAACTTCAGCTGTCAGGCAGAAGTTTGGATCCAAGCCATAGCTGTCACATTCCTTAAAAAGAAAGAAGGAAAAGTAATAAAAACGTAAAATTTAAGGCACTGAGAAACATTGCTAGCACAAACATCATTTGTTGGTAGTCTCCATTTATCTCTCAATGTTTTTCATTTTGGTATATATTACATTGGTATCAGTTGCATAAAGCCACAATTATCCTGTCAAAACATGTTGAAACAGCACATTCAGCATCTTCACAGATACTTTACATAGTTGTTAGCATTCTATAGGCTACAATATCAAATTGATTCAGGTAAGCAAAATACTCTAGTTTTTATAACCAGATATAGCAAGACTGTCCGACTGTCCTGACAGAGAGAGGCAATCACTCTTATTCTTTCCTCTCTTGAGGAGCAAGTTCACCTTAGAATCAATCTGAAGTACCACTGTTTATATTAAATATCACTGAACCACAACATGCAAATTTCCTTATTGCTGAAAAATATTTGGGAAGTTTCAAAGATGGTGCATTATTATTTATTAATGGATACACTTTTCATTAAAATATGCAGATGGAATTATTTTATAAATTCTTTAATAAATCTGATCTTCAGTGAATTCTTGCAAAACAAAACTGAAGTGAAATCCAAATGAAGTAAGATAAAGACAAAAAAATACCAAAATATCCACAATTTGCCTCCCATATTTTCTTCCAGCTTCATGCTGAAAACTAATCACCATAAATATTCACATGGATATTTCAGTAAAATTAAATATTAGCTTTTATTGTCTAAAAATTAAGAGTTCTATTGACTGTTCAATTAAATTAAATTGATGCTTAAATTTATAAAAGGAAGAGAGTCAGGTAACCATTATTATTAGATATAACTGTCATCTTCTCTAGACTATAGCAATTACTTATTATTTCCAATTACAACAAAATAAGCTACATAATTTAGCGTTCCCTGCTATGTTTAACTCACATCTCCACAACTTGTGGTCCACTAACAATTTAAGATGACCTTTTGGAAGACTCACTAGATCACTTGAGATTTTTATCTGAGCAAGTGAAAAAAAAAAGAGCAAAAATAAAAAGTGTATAGAAGCATGGAGAAACAGGTTTGTTAAAGAACCCAAACCAAAATAAATAGTTCTTCATTTACTGGAATGTAAATGAATAGATTATATATTTCCTGGTAGGTCATAAACTGTGCAGACCTGATTTCTTACATCAGTGTATCAACCACAGATTAAGCCACATGTCCTCCAAGCAACTAAACGTGTTAATCTGAATACAGCAAGGCAATATATATCCTGCTAATGTCATATTCTATTTTGTTGTTAAAGACAGTATTTTATGGCTTTGCAAATGCATGCTACAAAATCTTATGGCACCTTAAGAACTAATGCATTTATTTTGGCATTGAGTTTCTATAGACCAGTTCTCTCCAATTCACCAAATCCAGTCTGCCCACATATACAACATGTTAGTTTTCCAGATACTACGATCTCCTTGGTGGTTAATTTTACTTTAAAGCAAGATGGTCCATCCTAGCAATGCTGGTTTTCTGGCTCTCACAAACAACATGTAACCTGAATACAACTGTGGAGTCCTTGGTGCACTCTGATATAGGGTGAGATACACCAAGGACTTCACAGTTTAACTCTGAGCTACATGTATTCTCTTCTATAACAACTTCAGTACAAAAAAGCAAATCACAGCAATAAAAAGTATTAGAGTTAAAAAGCACACTCTAGTGGCTTGTAATCTGACTACAGTGGCAGCATAAACTGTTTTGTGCTATACTGAATTACAGGTGAAACTCGAAAAATTAGAATATTGTGCAAATGTTCATTTCTGTCAGTATGGCAACTCAAAAGGTGAAACCAATATATGAGATAGACGCATTACATGCAAAGCGAGATATGTCAAGCCTTACTTTGGTATAATTGTGATGATTATGGCGTACAGCTTATGAAAACCCCAAATTCACAATCTCAGAAAATTAGAATATTACATGACATCAATAACATAAGGATTGGAAATACAACAATATCGGACCTCTGCAAAGTATAAGCATGCATATGTACTCAGTACTTGGTTTGGGCCCCTCTTGCAGCAATGACTGCCACAATGCGGCATGGCATGGATGCTATCAGCCTGTGGCACTGCTGAGGTGTTATGGAAGACCAGGATGCTTCAATAGCGGCCTTCAGCTCCGCTGCATTGTTCGGTCTCATGTCCCTCATCTTTCTCTTGGCAATGCCCCATAGATTCTCTATGGGGTTCAGGTCAGGTGAGTTTGCTGGCCAATCAAGCACAGTAATCCCATGGTCATTGAGCCAGGTTTTGGTACTTTTGGCAGTGTCGGCAGGTGCCAAGTTCTGCTGGAAAATGAAGTCAGCATCCCCATAAAGCTCGTCTGCGGAAGGAAGCATGAAGTGCTCCAAAATCTCCTGGTAGATGGCTGCGTTGACCCTGGACTTAATGAAGCACAGTGGACCAACACCAGCAGATGACCTGGCTCCCCAAATCAACACAGACTGTGGAAACTTCACACTGGACTTCAAGCATCGTGCATTGTGTGCCTCTCCATTCTTCCTCCAGACTCTGGGTCCTTGGTTCCCAAATGAGATGCAAAAGTTGCTCTCATCAGAAAAGAGGACTTTGGACCACTGGGCAACAGACCAGTTCTTTTTTTTTTTTTTTCTGTAGCCCAGGTAAGACGCTTCTGACGTTGTTTGTTGTTCAGGAGCGGCTTGACAAGAGGAATACGACATTTGAAGCCCATGTCCAGGATCCGTCTGTGTGTGGTGGCTCTTGATGCACTAACTCCAGCCTCAGTCCACTCCTTGTGAAAGTCCCCAACACTTTGGAATGGCCTTTTCCTGACAATCCTCTCCAGGCTGCAGTCATCCCTGCTGCTTGTGCACCTTTTTCTACCACACTTTTCCCTTCCACATAATCTTCTATTGATGTGCTTTGATACAGCACTTTGGGAACATCCAACTTCTTTTGCAATTACCTTTTGGGGCTTTCCCTCCTTATGGGGGGTGTCAATGATGGTTTTCTGCACAACTGTCAGGTCAGCAGTCTTTCCCATGCTTGTGATTCCTACTGAACCAGCCTGAGAGACCATTTAAAGGCTCAGGAACCCTTTGCAGGTGTTCTGGATTTGTTAGCTGATTAGAGTGGGACACTTTGAGCCTAGAATATTGAACCTTTTCACACTATTCTAATTTTCTGAGATTGTGAATTTGGGGTTTTCATAAGCTATATGCCATAATCATCACAATTATACCAAAGTAAGGCTTGACATATCTCGCTTTGCATGTAATGCGTCTATCTCATATATTGGTTTCACCTTTTGAGTTGCCATACTGACATAAATGAACATTTGCACAATATTCTAATTTTTCGAGTTTCACCTGTAAATTATTACAAATAAAATCTACAGCTGTTGCTCTGAGTTCAGGAGGAATCACACAATAGGAGGTCCAAGGAGATTCCTATAAACTTGGTGACTCCAGCCTATCTGTTCAAGTGGTGGAAGTGATTAATTAAGCACCCTCCTGAGTACCCATCTTTCTTGCCAGCCACGGATCCTGTATTCCCTTCCACATTCTTATTAGCCTAATCTTACAAATGTGAACACTCTAGTATCGGTGAACAGATAAATGCACCAGGGCTGTAGTTGCAAAGTGGCTTGTAATGCTAATAGATGTGACCCAAAGAACAGTGCAGTATAGCAACACTCCTACATTACTACAGAACTCTTTTAGGATACTAGATTGTTAGTGTCCATTTGTGCAATTTATATTTCATTCGTGTACAGAATATAGAATTCACTCACAGACTTAAAAGTAGCATAACAACTGATTTTTGCTGTACACATTCTCCTTGTTTGCATTAGCCTTCTGCAATCTGTCACCCTTCCAGGGTTCCCAACCAGCATTGTGAAGGAATGCTGGAATCTGCACCCCAACCCATCTAGAGGGCACCAGGACGGGGAATGCTGGTCTAAATGGTTCATTACCAGTAGTTTGGAAAGGCCGGAACTGCAACTGTATATAATGCATTCTTAATAAAGCAAAAGCACAATGTGGCTTTAAATTAATGTATTTTCAGATACATTTGGCTTGAGATTCAGTAAGGCACAATAAATGTATACAGTGCACTGATGACCATATGTTCAGAAATGAACTTTTTACATATTTAGGTTGGCAAAATATACACACAAATGCTACTGAAAGGAAATACTTGTGAAGCATTATACATAGCAATATCATCTTCTTTTGCCCTGATTTACAGATAGATACCACTAGGGTTTCTTTGCTTTTTACATTTTTCTACTGCTAGGATTTATTCTCTGGAAGTATGTATGCAACTAATGAACGTGAACTACTCTTGATAACAGTGCTTTGCCTCTAGTAGCATTTTACTGCATATATTAAAACTATTTAGAAAATTAAAATTGCCCAATATAAGATAATTTGTGGTACAGTGATTATTTCCCAATTAAAGGCAAAATATTATTTGTAAAAAATTACAGTAAAGGAAGTAACTCTTTTCTTGAACTAGTCAACTTGGAAAGCATTAATTTAACCATAACTGCACATGCAGCTAAGGATTTACACCTACACATGTCTTAAGGTACAATGCCCTTGCTCTTTCCCTACTTGTTTCTATATGCAAAACTAGAAAAATACATTTTCCCCCTCCTGAGAAAGATGTACTACAACTATAAAAGTGAGAGGTGTCCAGCACCAGTGGTTTAAATGTGCCAAGAGTGGATAAAAACATGCGCCCGCCTGCATAATTTCTTATAGCAGGACTATGCAATGTTTGACCTCTAAATGAAATACAGCTCACCAGCTATCTATGTATGGCAAGGGGATCAAAAACTGAAAACAGGTATTGTATGAGTCTGGGGGACTGTGTTCAGTTTTAAAATGTCACAACTTATTTTCCCTCCCCTTTAAAGGCTGAGCTTCTGGAACAGGAGGTTTGGGTTTAAGGATTCCCAATCAGGAAGCTTCAGCTAACCTGGGGAAGATCAGCTAACCATTTTGATTCTGGTGAAAGCTTGTGCTGATGCAAAAACAGAAGTTAATTGCACAGCTACATGAATACATTCCTCCGTCTCTGCATAACAAAGTACACTATATAAAGGATATAGTACGAATCAGCCTGTGAATGATTTAACAACAGCTTGTTCAGGAACCTTACAGTGCAACATCTCTCTGCTAAGGCATTATTCAAACAAATGACGAAGTCATGAATTCCTGAGCAAATCTGTCTATCGCAGAACTTGGCTTCAGATTTTGTGGGGCGAGCTTCTTTTTGCTAAATCCACAAAATTAGGCACTTTAAGAAATGCATTTCTTAAAAAAATTCTGAACAATATTATACTTAAAGACAAGGCACAAGAATTATTAAAAAAATCTATTTTTGTTCTGTGTAACGATTAACATTCCAGTGCAAAAACAGTTTTAATTAATTGGAACGTTGGTTTGCGCTTCACAAGTGTTACATTTTGTTAACGCCTCCCCACTTCCCCTCCCCACATGGCTTAAGATCATAGTGCAGTCTCAAAAATAATTAGTCCTTGAGAGTCAGATATTGATGAGCTGGTGCCTGCTTGATCACTTGGAGTAATTTCAGGATAATTCTTCTTAAAATAAACCTAAGGAGGAAAATATTGTATGTTAGCTTATGGCAGCTTATTCTAAAGGCTGCCACTTAAGGATATATATCAAAGGTAAAAATACACATGTTAAATCCTTTTATTTCTTTTTTAAAAAAATTAGTAAAACTGCCTTTAGCTCTCCTAATAATTTTCAGCAAAGCAGACATATTTCAACATATAACCGCCATATATCCCACTGAAAGTGCTAATAATTCTGATCAACAGATAACTATCGTTTGACATTAAACTGATAAATAAAATCCTTTTACTGGCTCAGAAATGGAGATAAGTTAAAAACGGGTGACAAAGCTGCTTCGAAATCTAGTGTCTGCGCAAGGGCTTTTCATTTTCACACATAAAAATAAGCACAATGGATTTGGATGTGAATATCAAGGTTGTAATCCCTGCATTTTACAAACTATGATTGACAACCATTGAAAGTTCAGGATAGATGTATGAAATATCCCAGCATTTAATTTGCAATGTGGCAGAGTCACAGAGCTTTATAGAAATGTGATCTGGGGATAGGGTGCCACAGTAATGAAAGGCAAAGGCAAAGCAGGAACAATGCCTCTCCCAAGCAACTTCTCTAAAATGTAAGATGATACCAAATAATAGAATAGTTCTTTGCTCAGCTTTTGAGTTCTTGAATTCTACCAATTTCGAGCTGAACTGCCAGAGATACAGGTTTCCCGATAAATGTATAATCAGAACATAAAGGAAATGAAATCCTGTCAAGTTTCACTGTTCCACAATCATCAGTTTTTAGTAGTTGTATCATATCTCTGCTCCCTGACAGATGCGTGTAACAAAATGAAATAATGTCAAGACTTGTGTGCTCTTATCGGAAAATGTGTTTGGGTGAAAAAGGACTTCAAAATGTATTTTTCCCAGAAAGGAGAATGTCAAAAGTTTTATTTGAGCCTTTAAAACACATAAAATGCAGTATCTTCTGCGTGGCCGACATATGTCATGAGTAAGGCCTAATATTTATGCTGTCTGGAAAACAGTGCAGGAAGCCCATTCTCTGGTAATTTATATCACTGGGTGATGCTCCTGGCAAAGTTATAAATAAATTGTTCTTCCCATATAAAGAGATGGGCCACAGCCTAATAAAACATTTACATATATTTGACAGAGACATGTAGGATATGCAGCTTCACTTTTCTTAGAAACTGCCTGCCCACATCTTTAAGATAAAGGCTGCATTTAAAGTCAAACTAGCTTGCCAACTGGGTTCTTTTTGGCCAGGGTCTTATGCTTAATAGAGTTATGGGGGAGGCAGAAACTCTTTTCTTATAACTAGATCTCTATGGTGTAGTAACATTTATTGCTGAATTGCCATTTCCAATACAGTTCTTTTAGGCACAGGCCCTATTCCAAAACAACTGGTAACTTCAACTGCAAAATCCTCTGGTGAGGTCTTTGAATCCAGAATCTATTTTGGTGTTCTGAGATCCTGAGAATTCATATGTCCCTCGGAACAATTAAAACTAGGTTTCTATATTTCTCCTATATTTGATTTATGAACAAGAGGTGCCTAACTCTTTAAATGGAAACAAGAACACTGTAAACTAATGATGACAGTAATTACATCAATGCTTCTTGAAGAGATAGTTACTGTACTTGCATTTTAAACCTTTGCTTTACAGAACTATTTGGAATCTAAGTTTGGTGGGAGTGGGAAATCTATTTCAAATTTCCAGTACTTTGAACCTAAGATCTCTTATTCTACCCAGACAGTTTTCTATTTCAAATATTACTCGTAATTTCACAGAGTCTCTAGAAGAGTTATTACAGCTTATTTTATTTCTATTCCATCTTCCTCTTGGAAGAGGCCAGTTATTCCATTTTTAAGTTATACTCAAATTGCTCTCTGTTCATTGGAACTTCATCTGGAATGGTGATCAAACTTCTAGTCTAGTCAACAAATTGCTTGAAGAAAATAAACAACCCATTATACAATTCTTTACTGATCTAGATTGACGAATACCACTAGAAAGAGATTGGCCAAGTGATCCTTGGGAAAGGGCTAAATTGCAGTTCCTTAATGTGGTAATATCAGTTTTTGGAGAAAAAAAAATCAGATCTTCTCTGACACTTTTTGTGTAAGGAATGTTCTACAACTGATGGCGATTTAACCCAGGCTCCATTGGATGAAAGTAATGTATGAATCTTTTATAATTTGAGTTTATGATGGGTTTTTAGATGCCCAAACAGCTTTGATCATTTTATCTTCACCATGTACCAGCAGTATATCTCTACTGATGTTGCCATGGGCATCTTCAGGACAAAGGCAAAGGAGGCACATTCTAACATTACAATGCAAATTCCATCTGTTATATAATTGCATGTGATGTCTGGCACAAGTACAAAAGGGCAAAGCTTGTACTGTGACATCACAATGCTTATTTTGCTATTTTTGGAGTCATCATGGTTAGGAGATGACATCAAGGGGAGCTGCAAATATTCTACTGAACATTTTAGCAACATCCAGTGCTGCTGAACACTGTGTTCTTTCAGGACATGTCATTCCATCAGGGACTTGGGGATACTGTCCTGGTTTTCACTTTCTGATTCCAGAGATGCAGATTAGAGGAATATTACTTAGTTTTGTGGCCCTTATTGTCTCCATTTTCCAATGTATGCAGACCCAAGGAATGGTCGTAAGTAATTTTGGATTAGGTTTCATCAGAATGATAAAGATGCTGAAATTGTTGTTTTTAATTTCTTCACCAATTAGTACCAATGAGTTTATGGATATCTTAAACTGTTTTCTAGGTTGAAGTGGTAGACTGGATGTTGAGGCTTAGTTAAGACAAGATGGAGGTACTGTAAGTCATAGATTGGTTTATTTGGGATTAGGAGTTCAAGTCTGTTATGAATCAGATTACACTCCCTTCTGAAATATGTTTTCAGCTTCATTTCAGCTCAAGAATCAGGTAGTCTTATTTTTATATTTTGTGCTAGTTTCCTTCAGATGGATTAAAAGGCCATCAAAGGAGAAAAGGGATGCCTAGGAAAGGAGATCATGAAAGTGAGTGGGAAGTGATATTAGATAGAGTTAGAGAATATTTAGGAATAATTCAGGGAAACAGAGAGAGTTATGTATGTTCTGAGGTATGATCTTAGTGGGCAGGTTGTACATTCAATATTTTGTGGTCAATGTAATATCTAATTTGGAGAACCTGGTCTGGCTTTCTGTGAAAGGAATATTTTGTTGGAATGTATGTTCTGTGAAAGGAATATTTTGTTGGAATGAAATAGCGTAGCTTCAAAACAATGCGTGTTTGTCTTCTAGCTTCATAGATTTGTCTTTCTAAGCAATCACCATAACCACCACCCCTGTGCTTTCCTTTTTTGCAGGAGTAAATCTGATGATTGTCTATCCCCTGTGTCTGATATTTTGTCATGATTGCCACCATTCTTTCAAAATCCCCAATATGCCCCCAATGATTGAAGGGTCATAAAGGTTACATGTGGCCTTGTTAATGGTACAAATAGCATCAGAGGTGATGAGAAATTACTAAAACTAAAATTACACAGTAATACATATATATTATTGAACATTTATAGCCAGTAAGAATTTTTTCTCTAGCTTTTTCTGCTCATGCACCAAACTGCAAATTTTATTCATCAAAAGCAAGGGAACCTGGTGAAGTTTCACTATAAACCTGGCTTTACTGAGAGGGAAAAGTAAATGAATCTAGCACCACACTGTATATCATCTACACAAGTACAAAAACAATCCCAAACGTAGCTGTTTTCTGCAATGGGAGCATGTCATTTTCCACTCTGGGTATATATTATTCCAAATCCCAGTAATAAAGAATGAAAAAAAAGGCTTTATAATTGAAAAGCTACAAGAGCTTTAACTATAGTGGAGAGGATGGGATTTTCTGAAATACTGAATATGCTACCTTGTGGAAAGTCAATCATTGAGACAAACTTAATTACAACATTTTGTAGAGGAAAAGTGGGGGGTGGGGAGGGAGGGAGGGCAGGCGGAGAAAAAGACATGCCTTACCTGTTTGGCTGTTTCTATGATGGAGAGAGCTTCAGCCTTACCCACTTGTTGAACCATCTTGTAAAACAGGCTCTCCTTTTCTTGCAGCAAAATGTATGGCTCATCATATTCTTTCAGGCGTCCCAAATCTAAAACCTGATGAGTCGGCAGAAACAAGTTGCTTAATAACAGGTGAATTTTGGCAACAGCAACAGGAGTCTACGTCCCACTTGATACGCTACTGCTCTAGCTCATATTTACATGGGCTTTGTGGATACTCAGGCTATGATTAATAGGAGAAGTAAAGCAATACAGACTCTGTTTTTAAATCATATTTGTACAGTGGCCAGAGGGGACGCGGTGGTGCAGCAGCTTAATGACGCTGAAAGTTGCCGGCCAGAAATGGCTGACACTTCGGCGGTTCGAGTCCAGCCTTTCGCGTTAACAGGGTGAGCTCCTGTTCCCCCCCCCCCAGCTCCTGTCAACCCAACAGGTCGAAAACTCACGTGAGTAGATAAATGGGGACTCTCACTCCGGTGGGAGGAAAAATGCTGGCAGCGCCTTGCACAGAGAGACGGGACCAGTTGCCGGTAAGCGCGAAACCGCGCTTGCCCGAAAAGGGTGCAAAGCAACGGAAATCCCGCCTCCTGCACTCGCCGGCTGGGCTCTGCTCTAGGAAGGAGGCTCTGGCAAACCACTTCCGAAAAACAATTGCCTTGAAAACTGCAAGGACTCGTCCAAGCATGAAAAATGCAAGAACTCGTCCAGGCAGTCACTGCAGGGTCAGTAATGACTGAGCGCAGACAAAAAAAAAAAAACAGTGGCCAGAGTGCTTTAAACTCCCTTGTGCAAGAATTAGGCTGCTGGAAATGGGAATGAAGGCCATAAGGCAAAGCCTTCGCTGACAAAGTTTTGACTAGAAAGCAGAGCCTAGAATTACATATTAAAACTGCCAAGGAAATGCCAGTTGTCAAGGTCTTTTTGACAATACACAAAGACTCATACAACACAAAGAGATTGGACATCCAGCCAGCTGTTGAGGGGACTCAGTGGCAATCACACAGTAACTTACAACCAAATGTTCAATCTTTCCAAACAGTTGACGCATACAACAAACGAACAAGGAAGCACTACATCCTCCAGATGTACAGGACTATCCCCATCAGCCACAGCTCAAATGTTCAAATGCAAGGGGTTTTTCACATTATCCACAACTGGAGCTGTGGGGCTGCACAGATTCTGGGCATCTTCTCAGATAACTTTTCAGGCCTTAGGATATCATCTAGAACTCGCTTTTTTGCTGCGGCCTGAAGAGCATAACTTCATTCTCTAAAATCCTCAGCTCTGTCACTGAATCAATATAATGCTGATTTGCTTGCACACTTTGCACAAAAGCCTGTGAGGAGTAATAAGCCAATCTTAAATTACACACTCTTAAAAATCAGCCTATTTGTTTAGATATGCCTGGTATTCATTCCTTTTTGGGGGCTGTCTTCATGGCGGGCTTGCCCTATGAAGCCCCTATGGAAAACATCGACGTCATTCATCAACCTGGTGATGTTTCCAGAGACCACTGTAAAGGAGTGGAAATGTCATGAAATTCAAGGTCAGGAAACAAACACTGCAAGGATTATTATTGCTGTAATAATATAATAATATAATATATTATATATAATATAATAATATAGCGACACTATTGCTGTAGGATATAATAACAGAATCTTGAAAGCCTATCAGAGTTTCTGTCTGCCCCATCTTATACCCAACAGAATCAAGACAGTTATTTTAAGTTGTTCCTCATGCTTTTCACTTTCCTAGGACTGAGCTGCTGTTTCTCCTTCCTTCCCTAAGTCTTCTCTACATTCCTTTATAGAAAAGGACACTGCAAATGTTGCATGAAGAAGGAATCTATGATCTTGACTTGATATGTTTTCAGGGAGCAGGGGAAGCAGTATCTTGGATGCGGCTGCATTTCTAGGCCATAACTTCACCTCTAGGCTGATAACTATGCTCAAAGGGTAATGGCATTATTCGGAAACAAAAGAGCAGTAGAGAAATTTCCTAAAGAAATACCAGGAAAATGTAGTATTGCTTTGGCCAAGTCTGTACCAGACAAGAGCAATAAAATAGGCAAAAATGCTATTAGAGACTCAGGTGCATTCCAGAGAAGTAACATAAACAGATATTCAAAAAATTATGTGTAAAAGCCTTGAAATGCTTTATGTATACAGAACAGAAATTGTCTTAATATATGTATGTGCAGCAGAAATTCTTAAAGGCATAGACGTGAAAAAATGGTGACGGTGGGCAGTCAACATGAATGACAAAAGGGCACTTGATCAAAAGTGACTCTTCAAGTCAAACAACAAACAATCCAGCCACCCCCAGTGTAAAAGTTCTTGCAACATTGGCTTTTGTCCTGTTTAGGGGTAGACAGCCTAAAACAGGGCAACACTTAAATTTCCACCTTCCACAAACTGTTCTTCTCAAAAGTCACTCTGGCTGCTTTTTCTTAAACAATAAAAGTTCTTTTTCTTTAGCCAGGCTTTGCAACCAGAAAAGTTCAGTTGCAGGAGAAATGCTATTTAGGATTTCTGCAGGGGAGAGTAGCCAACATGTTACAGGTAGACCTTGCTTAACGACTGCCCTGTTTAGCAACTGTTCAAAGTTACAATGGCACTGAAAAAGTAACTTTATGACCGATCCTCACTCACATGACCGTTGCAGTGGCCTGCAGTCACATGATCACCATTTGGACACTTCACAGCTGGCTTCCAACAAGCAGAGTCAATGGAGAAGCCAGCAGTAAAATCGCAAATCACGGTCTCATGATGTCTTGCTTAGCGACCACACTTTTTAATGACAGAGTTGCTGACCCCAATTGTGGTTGCTAAGCGAAGGCTATCTCTAATTGCTTCAGCCCTGTCTTCCCTGCAGTTCCTTCATGGAAAACCCTCCCACGCTGAACAGAGATACACTGAGAAAGATGAACTTGCTGGGATGTGTAGTTTTCTCCATATGATTTGCTTTTCCCCAATGAAAATAAATTGCTTGCAAAAAGTTCAAAAGAAGGATGACTTTCTGAAGACATATGGATGGAGTTATAGCTGCAAAAATTTAGCAGCACTTGACACTTCTTTTCCAAATAAGCTTTTTAAAAAAACAGTGAACGACTGAAAACAGCCCCTGGAAATAACCCCCCCTCCCCACACACACACCAATACTGTAAAATCCAAGCAATCCTATGTATGCTGATCTGAAGTACAGTGGTACCTCGCGTTATGAACTTAATCCGTTCCGTGACTCTGATCGCAACTCGATTTGGTTGCAACGTGAGGTAAATTTTCCCATAAGGTTCAATGTAAATACGGTTAATCCGTTCTGCCCTCTGAATTTGGTCGCACCATGAGGCAAATTTCCCCTTAAGGTTCAATGTAAATACATACGGCTCTGCATTTTCTTTGGAGCCATGCTGACAAGCACACCAAAAACCTTCCAAATGCCACAAAACACACCACAAGCCTCACCGAATGTCTCCTTGCTACCGCGATCTCGCCCACAGGAAGCCGTGACCACGTGGCAGCAGGGCAAATGGCCGCGGATCCGGTTGTAGCTCGAGGCGGAGGTCGCATGGCGAGGTAAATTTTTGGGGCCGGAGCTGATCGTATCATGAAAAATTCATAAGGAGGGGCATTCGTAACCCGAGGTACCACTGTATTTCCCATTGTTTCACCTGGTAAGCATGCTTAGAATCACAGCCTAATTAACGCTGCCCATTTAGCTCACCACTTTAATATTATATGACATTGCAAATATTCCTGTAATCCCAGAGCTACTATTCTCAACATAGATTTAAATTCCCTCTCTTTATTCTGTTTTATTTACATATACAAGAATACATTACAAATCTTAAATTCATTGCACTCTTATTAACTATAGTTAATGATAATTAAGATCACCTTTCTGAAGGGTTTAAAGATAACTGAATCTTTCATCTACAGAGCATCAGCACAATAATCAAGATGTCCTATAATTTGGCAAGCCAATTTAGATGCCTTGAATGTGTAATTTTAAAAGTAAAGCCCTTTATTGTATAACCACTCCCTTAGAAATGAAAGGGGGAAAATCCAGGCTGTAAATATAGGCTTCATCTTTTCCAAAGAGCTACATAAAGTGGAACGTTTTTGCTTTGCATTAAATAGAGCGTAACACGCTTTGTATGAAAATACAACCTCTGTGTGGTTGTAGTGGCTACCAGTTTCTGAACATGCCTTTCCTAAACTGCACTTTAAAGAAATACTGTCCAATTATTTTTTTGTCTTATGCTTTCAGTAACAAAAGAGCAATGCTGTTAATTACTTAGTACATGGCCATATGCAAGCCTCCAAAGTTGCAAATAAACAGAAAGGAAAATTCTGTTTACATAGTAGTCACAGCGTCACCCAAATCCTGAAGGTCATCCTGGCTGCCCAGCTAAAGCAAACAGGCACCTGCATTGAACAGCAGTAATATAGGAAAATGCTGGAGGCAGATGATCACTTTAGTGACAAGGCAAAGGTATAGGTAGTCCTCGTTTAATGACCACTCATTCAGCAACTGTTCAAAGCTAGGATGGAACTGAACGAGTGGTACTTACAACCAGTCCTTGAAGTTCCAGCCATCCTAGCATCTCCACAGTCACATGTTTGCAATCTGGGTGCTTGGCAACTGGCTTGCACTTACAACAGTTGCAGTGTCCCGCGTTCACGTGATCGCCATTTGCGACCTTCCCTGTTGGTTTCCTACAAAGTCAACAGGGGAGCTGGTAGGGAAGGTTGCAAGTTGCTCCAGTAAGTCACTCGCACTCTCCCCCACCCAGCAACACCCAGCCTCACTGCACTCGTGCTCTGCCTTGCAGGCCACTTGCACACCCTACCTTGCCCGGCAGCAGAACCCCCTGGCCCCACTGCACTTGTGCCACACCTCGCCAGTTACCCGTGCACCCTCCCCTGCCAGGCAGCAGCCACTTACCTGCCTGCCTGTTTGCTTGTGAGCTGCCTGGGACTTGCTTAATGACCTGTGATCCTCACTTAATGACAGCAACAGGGAGTGTCAGGATTGCCATTGCTAAGTGATGCGGTCACGTGATGTCGCGCTTTATGACCGTATCACTTAGCAGTGGGAATTCTGGTCACAATTACCATCATTAACTGAGGACTACCTGACATCATTGCAGCGAGTTGTGATCACATGATCACGATTTCCGATGTTCCATGATGGCTTCACACAACCAAAGTCAGTGGGGAAGCAGGCAGGAAATTGGACATCGCTCCCGCTCCTGCCACTTTTTTGCCTTCCTGCACTCAGCAGTGCCTACCAGCGGCACCTGCCTGTACTCCATAGTGCCTGTCCACTGCATCCCCTTCCCCTTGCAGCACCCGCCCATGTTCTGTAGTGCCTGCCCACATCACATCCTGCCTCTGTGGCATCCGCCTGCACTCCAGAGTGCCTCCCCGCGGCACTCCCTAAACCCGCTTTAGAACACCTGCCTGCGGCACCCCCTGTGGTACCAGCACACTCACTGGCCTGCTTGCCTGGGACTTCCGCCTCTTCCCACTTAATGACCTGTGTAGCCCTGGGGTTACGACTGCAACCGGGACTGCCATCACTAAGCAATGCGGTCATGTGACATCACACTTTATGACCACATCACTTAGCAATGGAAATTCCAGTCCCAATTGCCATCATAACCTGAAGACTACCTGAACTGAGAATTTTTCTATGATGGTGCTTTTCATGTAAACTCTTAATTATTAAAGAGTTTAGGACATCTAGTGCCTGATACTACTATGCAAGAAAAGAAAATCCAAAGCTGCAAAGACAGAATTATAGTGGGAACATGTAACGTAGGAAGCATGAACATGGGAAAGTTCAACACAGTGAAAGATGAAATTAATTGAGTATATACTTTTGGCATCAGTGAACTGAAATGGATTGGAATTGGACATTATCAGTCACAAGCTTTTACTGCTTACTATTCAGGACCCAAAAAACAAAGAAGGAACATTGCTTTCATACTGTAGTCAGGAAGGATCTAACAAAGACATTGCTTGAGTAGAATGCAGTCAATGACTGAGCAATATCAATTAGGTTTCACAGACAACTTTTTAACATAATGGTTATTAAATGCCTCAATCATTGATATAGAAGAGAAATTTGACCAGTTTAGTGGTCAAGTTCAATTTGAAATCAACAGAACATGCAAGAAATTTGTGCTGTTTGTGATTGGAAACTGGAATGCCAAAGTTGGAAATGATACGAAGGAAAACATGGTTGGGCTGCACAGCCTAGGAAACAGAAATGAAACAGGAGAATGATTTATCAATTTTTGCCAATCCAATGATTTCTTCATAACTAACACTGTCTTTAAACAGCCCCAATGATGTCTGTATAAATGGATATTACCAAATGGAATACATGGAAATCAAATTGACAATATTATTGCTAAAAGGAGACAGAGGAATTCAGTTTTAGCATCAGAATCATGGCCAGATGCTGACTGGAAAAGATCATGAACTGCTCATGTACAAGTTCCAAATCACGTTAAAGTGGAAGAACAAAGCCAATCAGTTTCCACAATATGATCTTGGGTTTAAAAAAACCACCATTTTTAAGGAGAATATCAGGAACCTCTTGGAAGTCCTTGAACCTCATTGGTAAAGAACCAGAGGAACTGTGGAATGAAATCAAAGTTACTATTAAGGATTAAGGTGAAAAGAGACTTCCAGAGACCAAAAAACAGAAGAAAGCAAACTGGATGTCTGAACAGATGGTGGAAACTGTCAAGAAGAGGAGAGGAGAAAAAGACAAGATCTCAGGAAGGAACTTAACTAGGAATTTCCAACAGCTTTGGAAGATACAATGAGTAATAGTACAAAACATCTATAAAGACACCAAATATTGAAACAGAAGAAAAGTAAAGTTTTCCAAAAGATCCCTAAATTCAGAGATCTTCAGAGGTTCCACTGTGAATTGGTGTGCTAAAATACATCAATGGACAGAAAGTAACTGATTCAAAGATTGGACAGACATGGAAGAAGTATACTAAAATTCTATACAGTAGGGTTATCAACTTCCAAGATATCTTAGAAGATATTCCCTACTTAGAAGAACCTCTAGTACTAGAAGATGAAGTTAGATCAGTACTCCAGTCATTATCAATTCAGAAGACTTCAGGAACTGAGGGACTATCTATAAAAATATGGCAAGCAATAGAGGAAGAATCAATAAAGGTTCCAACCAAACTATGCCAGCAAATCTGGAGAATGATGCACTGCTCAACAGATTGGTATTATGTACCAATGCCATAAAAGGAAATTTAACATATTATGCGAACTATTGATCAATATCCTTAATTTCACATGTTACCAGAATGCCCAGGATCATCCAATGTAGATTAGAGCCCTACATGGAAAGGAAAATACCACAGAAGGCCAAGGAACAAGGGTTGCTTTTGCTAATACACGCTAGATAAGTCAAAGAATACCAAAAAGAAGTCTAGATGTTTTTCACTGATTATAGAAAGGCCTTAGATTGTGTTGATCATATCAAGTTATGGAATGTCTTTAGGAAAATGGGAATCTCAGAACATCTCACTATCCTTATAAGAAATCTATACACAGGATAGGCAACCACAGTCTGGGTGGAGCCTGGTGCAACACTCTGGCTCAAGATCAGCAAAGGAGAGAGGCAAGGCTGTATACTCTCCCCTATATGCTGAACTGAGGAAGGCTTGATGAGAAGATGAGTGTAGTTTTAAAACTGGAGGCAGAAACATCAGTAACCTGAACTTTGCTGATGACTCTACTAGTTAGCTAAAAATGCAAATGATTTGCAAACTCTAGTAATGAAAGTCAAGAAGCATATTGAAAAAAAGGAACTAAGGTTAAATATAAAGAAGACCAAACTAATGAAACAGGTACAGCAACCAGCCTTAGAATTGACAATGAAGACACTGAAGTCATGAATAGTTTGTGACTTTCAAGATTGACTATTAATGGTAAAGGAATCAGCACTCAAGAAACACACTGCAAACTTGACAAGGTAGCAGTGAAGGCCTTGAAAAAGATATTCTGATTCCTACAAAAATTAAAATCACACAGAGAATGTTTTAACCCATGACACTCTATGGATGCAAAAGTTGGACTTTAAAAAAGCTGGATAGAAGTATTATTGACACTTTTGAACTTTGGTGTTATAAAAGTACAGAGTACCATGAATAGCTGGAAAAACAAACAAATGAATCATAAAACAAATCAATCATAATTCTCACTTGAGGCTCAAACTGACCAGACTCAAATGATCTTATTCTGGACACCTTAGGCTCCCTTGAGAACTACATAATACTAGGAAAAGTTGAAAGAAATAGATGGACTGATGACAAGGTAGATGGACTGATTACATCAGCAATGAACACACTGTTGAGAAACCTAAAAAGCCATCCTAGAGTAAATCTATCTTTGTGATTGCTAAGATTTGATTTGATAGCATCTAATCAATCAATTAATAATTCAGTTTAAGTTTAGTCATGTTGAAATTTAAAATACTTAAAACCAAATTTAATACTTTTTCTGGTCCCACCCTCCTCTTTGCCCAAGACCCACCCACTTTTGGGAGGGCTATTCTGGCAAAACATTCACAGGCCTGAAAGTCAGCTTTGCTACATGCCTTAGCTTTCTTGTACAGGGCCCTCCCCCAAGACAATAATGAAAACTGACCACCTGGAAGCTGCTTCTTGCCCAGAAGAAGGGGTGGGTCAAGAGTCTTCCTGAAGGGTGGGGCACTCAAGGTATTAATGACTCTGGCCACTGGGACACACTAAAGGTTCTGGGAAGTTTCTGTTCATGTGATCTTGTTAAGGGACAAAGTTACTAACTGCAGCATATTTATCAGTTCTGCATAGCATCAGTGAGTTTGTTTGTTTATTTATTTATACAATTTATTAACCACCCATCTCATTTTTTCCAAGCAACTCTGGGTGGTGTACAAGGTTAAAAAAACAATAAATACATTAAAAAGTATAAAAATATAAACAACCAAACTAAAACAAAAAATAATAAGCAAACAGATGTTAAAAGTAATGGAGCCACCTCACTAGATGACCCGTCCCTTGGGGTCCCCAGGCTTGCTGGCACAACCAGGTCTTGAGGGACCTCCAGAAGCCCACAGTGATGACAACCTCATCTCAGGGGGAAGAAGATTCCACAGCGCAGGCAGCACAGTAGAAAAGGCCCCCTGCCTAAAGCCCGCTAAATGTAGCTTCCTAGGCATCAGAACCCATAACATGCCCTCTCTGCCAAATCTGGCAGGACAGGCAGATGAAATCAGGGAGAGGTGGTCTCTCAAATAACCCAGGCCCATGCCATGAAGGGCTTTAAAGGTCAACACAAGTCTATCCTTGTCTATTCACACATTTTTCAGAAGTAAAATCCCAGCCTTCACTAAGTAGGAATACAGGGAGAAGGCTGCTCAGGACCTGAATATATTTGCACAATGATATATGAAATGTGTCATTAAAATGAAATGAATTAGAATATTTAAAGAGCACAAAGGCACAATAAGCAGAAGACAAAATGGGCTATTTGTTTCATATAGAGATTTTAAAAAAATACATATTTTCAGAAAGATAATTTTAGGCTAACACTTTATTTTTAAGGATTAAAATGTTCACAGAAATAGGTAACCTCTGATAGAAAAATCAAAGCAAGCTGGATAGCATATGACATATGTTGCATATGTGCTCTGTGTGGCATCTTGACAGTGAATTAAGGCTGTCAACTCTTGAAATTAAAATTGTTTGTACTTTATGAAGCCAGGGCTCTGTGGGTTATGGGGCAGGTGGCAAAACAGGCATGCTGGATGGGAGAGTTTTCCCCCCTTTTCTAGCAATTGGCATAAAAGCTTCCCCCTCTCTAATAGCCAAATTCGCACCCACTCATTGCCAACTCTAATCTTCAAAATCTTACTTTAGGTATGATGTCTGCAAAACAACTAGCATCATTAACATTTAATATCACAATTCATGAATGGTGAGCTATATTTGACTTGGTGAATCACATGTTTTGTTGGTCCAATTTGCACATGAACTGTTTAACTATAGATATTTTTTCTTCTCATCAGCTGGATAGGTCCTCAATGTGCACGCATATTCCAGATACATACAGATTACAGACAGAACCATGGAAAGCACTCTCCTTGCTGAATTTAGAGGACATCTGAACATAGGTGCCTAGGTTGCCACATTGGGAGAAAGGGACCCCAACTTATGTGAACTAAGTTGACGAATATTATGTAGGGAGGGAAATATACAGTAATATACTCTGCCTGGTTTTGAAGATCAATATGCAAATCTTAAAATGAACAATGAAATAATTATGCTGCAGAATAAGGAAATCTGTTTTTAACTATGTATTTCAATTCCCAATAGATTTGTCTATGATGCATATTTAATTTTGTTTCAAAATTTTGGATTCAAGAATAAGAGAGTTTGCTAAAGAGCAAAGGAAGGAAAGACTTGAAACAGATAGCAGCCCTCACTGCACTGCTCCTTTAAGGTGTTATTGACAGACACCATCCAAAGCACTTTTGGAGTTAAATTCTGAAGAACTATACAGCCTTACTCAAACAATTTGAAGTCCACCAAGCCTAATTCAGCCCAGAACCACAACTCATGACTTTTCGAATGCTCATGAGACCTCTACTTCCCAACAAGTATAAAAACAGGATTTCTCACATAATACATGTACAATTCCTGGTTTCTTCAGTTTTCTAACATTTGTAATTATGGATCAGGTTCTATTTTTTTATAGTCACCCCACATAAAGTATGAACAAAATAAAATCTGCCAAGATGAACATACACTGAGATGAGACAAGGGCCAAAGATCTCATGGGACTTTCCTCAAGGGATCTTCATAAAGTTCAGCAGAAATTTCCATCAGCTGAGAATGTCTGAAGTTTGCAGATCTTTTGAAAACAACTTGTTGGATTGAAATGGTTAAAGGGAAGAAGGTGGGAGCAGGCAGGCAGTATGAGCAACCTATGTGAGGTCATGTCACAGATGTTGAAGAAGAGCCTTCGGCAAGGGATAGGTACTTCTATTCCAACAAATGCATATATAAATTATAATCAAAAGCTTATACTTCAGCCAAGTTTCTGACATTCTTGCTTAGGCTGAGAAAAAACTTCAGTTTCAGGAACTGAAGCCATGAGAATGAAGGAAACTTACCTATAAGAACTGCTGTTTAGTGAAACGATGGGGCAACATCCAACCATTAACTACTTGTATTTAATTTTGTCATTAAATTACATCTAGATGGAGGGGCTTCTGCACAACTTAATTTTTTGTTCTAGTTACTACCACAGAATGCAAGATCTGCTACATTCATCATACAAATCAGACAGTTCCTGAGATACTACAAGATAAGGCAAAAATAACCTGAAATGATAGGAAGGCAGTAGTATTCTAGCACAGATGCTAAACCAAAGAGAACATGATTTGAGTACCAGATTTCATATAAATTAATTGGTGTGACCTTTCCTGAGATATCGATTGGGCTATTCACCAAATCTGAACAAATAAGTCTCAAACATGAAAGCACCTCTCACATTGTTGATTCAATACAATGTTTTCAGCTGCTACTTCGGCCCTTACTTTGGGCTTCTTCTTGCTTATACTGACAATGCTTAGTCATAAGTGAAGAAAAATTAAAACAGTAGCATCAGAAGGGGAGATTTGGGGAGCAAGGATGAGGTATGCAGACAGTGATTCCCTCCATGCCCCTTATGTATGAAATGAAATTTCTCTTAGGGTTATTATTGTACATTTGTCAAAAATTATGAACTCAATGAGAGAGAAAAAAACCACCACTTTGGACACACAAATGGTCCAGCCGACCAAAAATATCTATAATTTTATAGATAAAGTTTACAGAGGATAAGGGTTCAGAGCAGTGTTTCTTCTTCCCAGATCAGAACAGGCCAATATTCAAGAAATTCTAAACTCCTTCCACAGCATGAATGCAGCAGTGTGGAGCCTTAAAATCAATTCCTATCACAGATGTGGTTGGTAAACTTGAGTAGTTACAAGCTAAGCTATACACTGGAAGGGGGGCTTTTCTATAAATCATGGGCAACTTCTTGCTACATTGGCAGAAAACAAGTAAATAGATTATTCTTCTCAGATGAATATTTTTAATCCCAGTTTTTTTTTTAATCCCAGCAAAGCTTAATATACACATTTTAGAGGAACAAACTGATCTAGATTATCAGTCTGTGGATTTTCTCCCCAGTTTCTAATATCTCTAAGATATCAGAATATCTCTTTGGTTAGCAGATGTATTTGGAATTAAAAGAACAGGTTTAGTTGCTATCACACAAAGGATGCTAAGGCCTCGGAGTTGGATTTTTTTTTAAAAAAGTATGCATATGCCATGCCTTGAATTTAAAAAAAAAGAATTGCCTTTCCTATTTTGAAACTGACCAAAATCTGCTTATTATTAAGAACTACTGAGGAAACTGAAGCAGGATTGCAATTTACACAGTGACTGCTAAAACTGCTGCAATCTTAGAGGTTCCTTTATGTCAGGTAAAACGTTGAAGAAGAAACACTCTCTGAGATAATCGGCAAAACCCAACACAGATTCACCACGCACTTTCTTTTCTTCTAGCCAGGAGATGTTATCAAAGTCAGGGTAACTTCTGAGTACACCCTTCAAGGTATTTGTAAACCACTTCTAAGACTTCTAATTCACATTATCTACTTATTTATAGATTTCCTTCAAATGTTATAATGTGGTTAAACTCCAGATTTTTCTTCCTTAAATAAATAATGCAACATGATAGAACAGAATATTTTTGTCACAGCATAAATACAGCAGAGGGAAGCCTATATCAAAGTCATAGGAGCAACCTATAAGCCTTGCAAATAAAAAACAATGAACCTTAATATGGCCATCAAACTCAAACTGTGGGGAAATCAAAGATCACCAAATCCACCAAGGCATTCCAAAAACTTGGTAACCAAAGACATGGTTTGACTTGACATCTAAAACTATAACAAAATGGTGCTTAGTTAGCCTCAGCGAAATACATTCCCAAATATAGGCACTTCCCCAGAAGACACCTTGCTCAGAAGCAGGAAGTCAAATTTGCCTTGTGTGCAGATGAGTCTAAACCTCTGGGGCAAATGGGGAAAATTCAAATCAGAAGAGACACTCCCCAAGTATTTAACACTTTACCTGAATCTGAAACCCTGAACTGAGACTGGAAATCAGATAGTCAATACAACGGAACAAACAGCCCCTATGACTGTATAACTGGACAGCCCTTTTCAAACTGATTTCCACCTACCCCAGATTGTGAAAAGATAAGGATCTGAATGCTCCCAGGTACACTGATGTCTTTAATGCCCTATTATTCGCTATCACTCAGATCAGCCCTGTGACCAAAACCCAAATAAACAATATGTCTCATCTGGAAGGTATTCCCATTCTTTTACCCAGTTCCCTATAAGCCATTGCGGACAGTCAGATACTCTAGTCGCTCTGCACCTCTGAAATCAATTCCTTTTCCTCTTGCACAACACGGCATTAGAAGGAAAGCCTTATGTATATGTGCTTCCAGTTCTGGGCTTTGCAGATTGCAATACACAGGCAAGGGAAGGAGCATTGCTAACAATATAAATTTATTAGCATGCAAACAACAGTGTACCCCAAACCCCCAGCAAAGCACTGGCAGTCTGCTTAGTAGCCCTGAGCAAAAGCAGAACCACAGTTTATATACCTCTGACCTACTACATGGCGAAGTCATGATGTTGCAATGTTTATTTATTTTTATTTATTTATATATCAAATTTGTCACTGCCCATCTTGTTAAAAAACAGCTCTGTTGTTGATAAACCCATCTGGGTGACCTTCTTATTTATCCCTTCCTACTAGGTTGGCATGCTAGCCGTACTGTCTCTAAGATATGGTCAGTGAATATAAATAATTCGGTCTACTGGGCCACTGGGCCCTGTCTGATTCTTCCCCTATCACCTTTCAGAGTCATTTTAGCTTGCTGTAAATGTTTTTATTACAAGGGCATTTAAGCAGATCACAAATATTGGGGTAAGATGGAGATCTCAAAGGTTTGGTAATGAATGCAGTTCACATTTGTATGGGGGGGGGGTACCTTTTACCACCACACTAGAGAAGATTAGCAGGCTACAACTTGCCCACCCTAAGGGTTGTTGTGTGACAGGGCATAATGTTCTCCGTGCAATCAGAAGAGCAATGATTAAATTGGGAAAGCGTGAGTGGATAATTCCAATAGTGCTTGATATAGTTGAAATATAAAGACTAGTCAGGGTTTTGGAAGATGCCTGGGGCTGCATCCCCTATTTAGTTATTTTAATTGCAAATAGCATACTAAAATCATGCTGGCATATTCAGGCAGGGGAAAAAAAACCCCAGATGTATAATGGAATTCTCCAGCACTTTTTAAAAAAATTTCCTCCATGAGTGTTCCTGACAAAGGACACAGAAAACTGAGTTAGAGAGATCACCTTTTCTCCCAAAACATTTTAAGAACAGTGTAAGATGATATACTCAAAACAGCAGGAAAGAAAAAACATGTAGAACCAATTAAATGAAAGAAAAATATTCCAGTAATATGAAAATGTGAATTTATTTGTTGTTTCAAATTAAAAAAATGTCAAAGAGGGCTGTAAGTCAATAACAGAGCATACACTTTGCACAACATTCCAGGCATTTCTAGGAAGGGCTGGAAAAGAATTGTGCTGGAAACTTTTGAAAGATGGTATACTACTGAGCTCCATGTGTCTAAATCCATACCTAAAGTCAAGGTTTGACTTTATATAATAGCAGCCTAAGCTGTTAAACACATAGTAGGTAAGAACAACTCCAAAAGTTTGATCATAAATATTTGGATCAAGGAATGACCCATAATAATGGGCTTTTCAAAACAATTGTCTCGCTAGCAAAACAGAACATTTTAACATCTTAATCTGACCACTTGCACATTCTAGCAGTTTGTAAACACTACTTTTAAAAGTGAACAACATACAATCTTAATGAGGTAATGCAGAATATCAGAAAGATACATAATTTGTTCTAGGAACTTTTGGAAGATACTGATTATGTAAACCCACATCAGCAAGTGCTTGGATTAAATATCTGTGTCTGAAGGTTTTTTTAAAAACAACAACAACTCTAGGCCTCTTATCAAACATTGAAACAATTGTCTACCAAGTTCATTGGAATCATTTCATGAAACAGTGGCTGGGTGGTGGGGCAACGTTTTGCAGTGATGCCAACCTAAATGTTAGTAGCAAAATGTAATGGCTTTGGCTCCATGATCCTTGAGATCCTATATCTTTAAATCAGATAACTGATCCATACACTGACAATTTCTCACAAACCTGATAACTTCTTTTGCATCAAATTCAACTGAAGAGGTGGGTTAAATCAGTGCCTGCTCACGAATATGTATGTAAAAAGACTAATAAACTGAAGCTCATTCAGACAAAGCAACTGTTGAAAGCAGATCAACCTCCAGGTGACATAGTAGTGATGTTTCTTTATCAAAGGACACTAACTGTAGAGATGCTAGAAATGCTCCTCACCTTGGTATTAAAGTTCAAGGAGTCATTAAAAAAGTCATTAAAAAAAAGTTGATATCTTCAGATAGTGAAGCAGCTACAGCCCTCCTCTCCAACAGAATTTAGCTTCTAACAACTTTGCCTGGTCATTTTTTGATTAGATTACTATAGTATGGATTTTGCAGGTCCACCCCTGATAATTCTTCAGACTTAAAAAATGAAGAATTTTGCATCCTCCACTATATCAGAAACTCAAAATACAGTTCAGCTAAACTGTACTGGTGCCTTATACACCCTTAAATCAAAGAGAACAAATGTCATTGCTCTCTTCAGTGACCTGGTTCTGATGTGTATTAGTAAATTAATTTCCTGCTCCACATTCCATATTTTCTTGAAGTGAGATATCTGAGAACTGGGAGTACCTCCTAGATGGAATGCAAATCAAGATGTCCTCATTTCAAAAGTCCTTTGTCAATAATTATACATTGTGGTGGAGATTTATTTTGTCTGGGACTATCATTTTGCTACTTAAAAAAATAATTTAACATTTTTAAAGAAGGATAATTGAACAAAAAAGAAGGAAAAAAGGAATGGAAAAGGAAAAAAGTAGGTTATTGGTGAATAAACAGGGAATTTACAACTGTCGTACAAATTAAAGTTTTTCAGTATTTGATTAGTTCTAAATGAATATATATGAGATTGCTTTTAAAAAGTGAGACACAGAATATAAATACCAAAAACAGTAAAATTTAGGGAATCCTATACAACTGAAATATGAAGACTTTATGTACAAAGAAACCCAAATTTTGAATGTAGTAGAAGTGCATATTTGAAATTGTGACCTTGAAATACTTTCCATGTTGAATTAAAATCCTTTGTTAGATTTACTTTTAAGATATGAAGTTATTCTAGATATCAAAGTATATGCCCACAACTTACTTAGCCATTCTTCTACAGAGTGGATCAAATGTCTTTTCCAATGAGAAACAGAAAATCCTCATAGCAATTAACATGTGTAGATCTAATGCAGAAAACTTTGTGGGAATATGGTTTAGTAAAGCTTAATAAAAAATATTGCATGTTGAAAAGAAAATTCATCCTTTACATTTTGTTCATTCTAATATAAATCATTTTCCTGAATTGTTGAGCTTTAGAACATTGCCACCTGATCTAATGATTCCAACAATTTTTAATTCTGACCATTTTTAGAAAACAGACAATTTTTAGAAAACAGTCAATTTTAGTAATTGGAACTGGAGTAAGATACAACAATAAACTCTCATTATTTTGATGCTGCTGTTTTTCCTTTATAGTATGTTCCATTCATTGTATACTGCATTTTATTGTTATATTCAGTATTTTTCTTCTGGCTGGACTATTATAGAGTGTTCTCCTATACTTTCTCACTTTTGAAAGACTGTGATTTTAATATTTCTGTATTTGGCAAATATTGTATTATTAATAACTATTTTATATCACAAATTCTTTCAGACACGCAACTAAAACAATGCAATCATGAATTTTTAGAAAATGGGAGCTTAAAAAAATAGTGTTGCATTTATGTAATTGTTTTGCAGCATACAACAGTAAAAATTTAGTATGTAATAAAAGCAATGTTCTTGAAGATAACCAAAACAGCCCAACCTCTCTTGGAATTTTGCTGAGGTGAATTTGGATCATAAATGCATTTCTGCTTTTAGGAAGTCCATTCCCTGCCATAAGTATGCTAATACCCAAAAGGGGATACTAAAAAAACAAAACAAACAAACAAGAACCCTTAAGACAAAAACAAGGCAACTTGGTCAAAAAGTCATCTATCCATCAGTCCATCCATCCATCCATCCATCCATCTATCCATCCAGGCAGGTTATTAAGAATTAACTATAAAAACATTCATGAAAGATACTACACCTCTTAAAATTGTATTAATCTTTCTAGAAATAGGTCATCAAATTGGAGTCAGGTAGGTGTCAGAAGCCTACTCTGGCAGATTTTGAAAAAGGTGTGCAAGGTCGGATCTGAATATCCCAGGCTATAAACTAGACTGGGAAGAAGGCTGTGGTGAACCACTTCAGAATTGCTGCCAAGAAAATTACACGCTTGTCAGGTTCTACAGAAAAAATGTTTATGTTTTCTATACTGCCATCTTTACCGGCATAGCCTATTTAATTACTCTGTTTGAAACCTTTTCAAGAGATTGGAAAGATTACCCCCACAGTTTTTAGTAATTAAAAGTACTGTAAGCTATATTGTCCATTTTCTTCAGAACATAAGAAATATGCCACACAGGAAATGTATTCAATTTTTCCTGTTATCCACTAATATTCTAGCAAAACACTGGAAAAATAAAGTACATATTTCTTAGGATTAAAGATGTTAAAAGTGTAGGAAATACCTTTGTCTGAAAAATTAATGCAATAGCATAGTCTTGAAGAATCGTTTAATCCCTAATAGTTGACTATCACTATCAAGGATGATTAAAATGTTGCATTTATGAACTCTCTCTCACTAGTGAGGGAATAAAACCATTGATAGAAAAAAAAACCCACTGTCCTTTCTTAATAAGATTTTTAGGCTTTAAGCCTATCCATACTCATTTGGAAGTACTAATAGCAGGCCTATTTATGTTCAAATACTGGAAAGCATTAGTCATCTTGTAAGTCTATTCAATCTGTATGACTTCCATCTTTCAAAATATGAATATTGCTTAATTCCATAATGCTGTAAAATTTATTCTTTATAATTAGTTGTATGCCACCTCGTCTCTTAGTCTGTCGTGTCTTACAACAATGTAGTATCCACAGAATGCTTATAAAAATAATAAGCAGTTAAAATGATTAAGCACTATTAATAAAAACTGGAATAAAAATACTACTACCAATGGGCTGGTCTTCCTCTCCAAATGCCTTCCTGAATAGGACTGTCTTCACCATTTTACAGAAAGACATCAGAGTAGTGGAACAGCTGGCCTTGAGGGACAAGCTATTCCAGAGAGTTGGGGCTGCTTCTGGGTATATTATTCTTCATATCTCATCTCACCATCCCTCCCTCCCTCCCTCCCTCCCTCCCTCCCTCCCTCCCTCCTTTCTTTGATGCTGCCCAACTCCAATCAACTCTGGGTGGCTTTTTCTAGTGGAAAGATGTATGGAGTAATACTAGACATTTTAGTCAATACATCTGGAGGACCTTGGATTAGAGAAGGCAAAACATAGCTATACACAATTTATTTTGTTGAAATTAACGTTACACCTATTGTACAGTGTTTATTAAATTTTTTGCCAAACAACCATATGCATTTCCAATTTCAACATAAACAATCTCAACTGAAATGTTTTTGTTGCAAGCATATTCAGTATTGTTAGAACTCTTTCAGCAATATTTGCTTTCAAAGCAGACGAAAGCCAAAAAAACCGTCAGGCCTGCACTACTTACGTACCATGTTAACCACTATAATCAAGACAGATAATTTGTTAATGCCGAATTCTTTGGGTCTACTAAAAGACTCAAAAGTCTTTTTTTTTCAAGTTTACGAATGCTGATGGCTTCTATAGACTGTGAAAATCTAATCTTCCATTTGATGTGTTGTGCACCATCCACCTCAAAGATTAGGCTATTGACCATATTATTTGGGGTTCATAAAGGCTGAAGTTTGGAGGGCCCTTTGTTAATGGAGGCTGAAATAAAACAGTGTTCAGGAATTACAGTAGATCCAGATTATAGCACCAAAATGCAAACAAGGACAAACTGTCATGAAACATTAAAACAGCAAACCCCTTAATAGTTGTGGCCCAAAACAATTAGAACTGCAACTCCTTAGGTGGATTCCCCTGCAGGCCTCAATATTTTCCAGAGACACCCAGCCACCTCTAACACCTTAACCTGAGAAGTGCAGTTGGCCCCAACCTTCCTTGCTTTTAGGAAGCAAGTTAAATCAGTACTATTCCAACAAGCTTTTGGCCCATACTTCTCTTTGGGTGTCCTCTATGGTTAGTTGAATGTCATTATTATTTTAATTGTTTTGTTTGTATTGTGTTTTGCATGCTGCTCAGAATCCATATGGATTGGGGCAGCTTAGAAATACATAAATAATATATGTATTTTAAATAAACAAATAACATATGTCCCAGATAATTACCTTTCTCTGTTGTAATATTCTTGCAAAAGGATTCCCTTTTGGGGGCAGCCAGTTTGGCCAGATTTTTTCCCCCAGGAATCTCTGAGACTTTTTCTTTTAACTTGCTCTAATAACCTTTTAAAAAAGATCAGCTGACATAACTCTGCTTTATTTTACAGTGAACTGCTATTATAGTAGATAAAAATATAGGATAAAACAAGGTAGTTTAAAATAATTATTGCTAACTTGGAATTGTTCTCCAACTCAGGTCATGCCTCAAATAACTTCTATACTGTATCCTAAACTGATCCCATGCTGATCCTATAACCATTTTTCTTAAATTAATTAATCCCTTTATGTTACATAACTCCAAGTTTGATTCAGTGTTTATTTTTTTAGATCTTCTAAATTTAAACTGCCACAGACACCTTTTTCCTCTTTTCTCTACTTGTTCCCCCCACCATCTTCCCTCCATTTTTGTCTTTCCCTTTAGCACTCCTATTAAAAATAAGAGGCACCAACGTAACCCACTGTAGGAATGGCAATGCCAACTGTGCATGACCATGATTTTTGAGCATGACTATCCCTTTAATTGCAAAACTTATTTTGCCTCTTTGAGTAAGTGCTATTTCAAAGACCGATTAGCCATTTCATGCATAGCCTTTCAACATTACAAGGACAAGGGTGTGGGCCCTGCCAATTAGGCGCTTTTTCTGGTGAAGTCAGATTCATTTCAGGCGTCCCACTGAAACTCTGAGCCTGACGCTTTCTTTGGGGAAATCTTTCAGTGGTGCCAATTTGTCTACAGAACAAGGTGTGGCTTATACTTGGCAACACAAATAATCAATCCTAATCCATTTCCCAGCTGAGCTGGAATCTTACTGTGCCTCCTTAGGGAATGGACGCTGTATTTCTCAGTCAGGCCTGAAACTGCACATGAGAGGGTCTGATGACCGGGAAGCAGTTTTCTGTAGCTCACTTGGCCCATCTCTGCCTCTCTCTGAAGCCTCAACTGGGCCTTTTCATGGCACTGTGTTGTAGCTGGGGAGGGCAGCTGCATGATTGTGGGAAAAGACAAAGTTGCTTTACGGAGCTGCAGAAAGGTCTTGCAAGAGTACTGCGCGCAGTCCAAGGAATCTTTTGCCTTTGAAGCCAGAGTGCTGCATCACAGCAACAGGGAAACAGTGATGAACCCACCCCACAACCCACCCAATGTTGCTCCCCATTTTTCCTCTTTCTCAACCACAGTAGTGGCCAGGAGAGTTGGGAAGGCAAGTTCTCAGTTCATGAACTCCAGTGGGACGTGGGCATGCCCCTTAAACAGGCTCCACACCTCTCAGTCGAAGGGAAGGCTTTTTGATCAACCTGCTTATAATAAAGCAGCTATAAATGCCATCTGTCCAGGGACTCTTCCAGCTATGGATGCCTGTAGGAAAGGCGCAGGAGGGAGGCAAGAGAATGCAAACTCTGTCCCTTGTGTATTTGCATGTGATGCTGTGATGCCGTTATGAAACAGCAAAGCTTGTGCCACGATGTCATAATGCACATATCATCCCTGTAGGAATGAATGCCTATAGCAACTCTTTGGGTCTATTTAATCAGGATGGAGAAAGCAGAGGGCCTAGAAAGGCTTTTGGGGGCTGATAACTTTCTGGGCTAATTTACAATACTACATTAACATTTACAAGACTGCATGACAAAGCACCGAATATGGAGTTCTTTATTTAAAAAAATTATTTGACAGCTTTGTCTTCAGAAAATAACAATTCAGAATATTTTACTTTTAGTTACTACATAAATTCAGTGATGTTATCAACAGTTCTAGAAAAGCACTAGCAGCACCCAAGCATCATTACAACTCTATTCAACTATCTTTTCTAATCCTGATTTTGATAGGTCTATAATTCTTTCCCTACCTGGCAGGGATGTCATGGACTTTAATTAATTAATGTTAGTAACAAGATTTAAGATTCCCAGATGAAAGGCACAGCATGAGAGTAAAGTGTTATTACTCATTGGTGTGATTGTCTTAAGACAGTATCACCTTACACAATACAGATCCTCTCAATGATTTCAAGTTGTTTGAAGTTTGATATGTGTATTTATAATTAAAAGATACTGTGGAGATACTCGAAGGCGTGACTGGGATTGTGAAAGCTGAAGGAGGAGAGAATAAACTAGAATTAAACAGTTCCTTAGGCCAATTCTGTCTGCAGTTGTGTAAAGTGCATTCTTTTCTTTCTTTTGTTCTCTCAGGAGACTCCTCTCATTTAGGTAAAATAAAACCTGATGAAAAAAATGAAGGTGAACTGTCGCTCTGATTCATGTTCACTCACCACACATATGCATACGCATACACACCAGCGCTAATCCCATTTTATACATTTGCTCATGGGTTTCTCAGAAGAAAAAAAAGGTGAATTAAGTTTTTCTTACACCCCTTTCAGCCTAGAGAAAAAAAATTAAAGTAATTTCATCTATTTAGCTAGAGGTGCACACTGACGGATTTTATTTATCAGTTTCAGTCATTTTAGCTTAATGAAAATTTGCTTTTCCTTTCTGTAATTTCTTTTCTTAATGTTTTGAACTTTAGGAGGTCACACTTCTTTTTCTCTCCCTCTGAAGTATTTTTGTAATTAAGATTCTCTGTACCTCATGTATCACACTTTGACCATAAAGACACCTTTCTGTAATTGCTAAGATATTTATTTAAATTTCCCACCTTAAACGCAAGGTGGCTTATCCTCACAGTAACTATGTCAGATTGGCTAGACTAAGAGAAAATGACCGACCCAAAGTTGAGCGACCAAGTAGAAATTTGGCTCTTCTGAGATAAGTCTTGCTTCAATTACAGATAGCCTTCAGGTTAAGATGGCAGTTGGGACCAGGACTGCCATCGCTTAGCGATGCGGTTGTAAAGCATGATGTCACATGACCGCATCCCTTAGTGATGGCAATCCTGGCCATCCTGGTTGCCATCGTAACCCCACAACCAGGCGGGTCATTAAGCGGGAAGAGGCAGGAGTCCCAGGTAAGGAGTGTGAGGGGGGTGCTGTGAGCAGGTGCTGGGGAGTGCGGGAGGCCCAGTGGGGGCCATAAGGGGTGCTGTGGGCAGGCATGCGGTACAGAGCATAGGTGGGCGGGGGAGCTACGGTGTAAGAGACTGGGAGAAAAAGTGGTGAGAGCAACTTATGGGTACGACTTGCAATCTTCCCTGCCAGCTTCCCCATTGACTTTGCTTGTGGGAAGCCAGCAGGGAAGGTCGCAAATGGCAATCATGTGACCGCAGGGATATTGCAATGGCTGCAACTTCACGGACCAGTCATAAGTCCCCCTCATTCAGCGCCATCATAATTTTAAACAGTTGTTGAATGAGTGGTCATAAGTCGAGTACTACCTGTATTCCATCAGGGTTGCATGTAAATTGCTTTATACTGCTGTATTCATCCCCTTTATGACCTAGGATTTAAAAAAAGGCTCCAAACTGAGCTCAGCTCTGGGTGATGTCATGGACACATTCATATATTCCTTTACAAAATACAGAAATAGTTTGCCATTGCTTTCTTCCAGGATGTTTTACAGCCCCCCAGTTGTAAATTCCAGTTTAAATACCAGCTCTGGAATTCCTAAGTGGTCCCCCATTCAAGATCAACTAAGGCTAAGTGGTAGATGCTGCAATTTTGCTGGGCCCTAGGAAGACAGAGGATTACTGTTCTCATTTCACTGAATGAATTTGAGGAGTGGTAATTTTTTCTGTATCTGAACTTTGAAGGGCTGATATAAGGGACATCTCATAAAGACCTCCTTAAATCATACCATTTCCACCCTTCTACATAAAAAGTACCTACTAATAGTGAAGTTCTAGGAAAAAGGTTTCTATCATAATTTTCTCATTCCTATTCAAATGTACTTTGTAGAGGGGTTTTTTTTCTTCCTCTAAGAAAAGATTGCTTCTAAACTAGCATGTGGGAGGGAGAAGTTGCTATATCATGCGCTTTTCTGACAGGCTCCAAGTACTACACAAGAGGAGATAAACTGTTCCATGGTACAGAATTTCTACAAGACCCACTAGCTTGAGGGTTGGTTTTCCAACTACATTTTCAGGGGATGGGCATTTTGCCATACTCCCTGTACAGTTTTATCCACAGTGGCGCAAATCTCTGCCATTTCATTTCTCCCTGTAAGGAAGGCAACTGGATTTCCATGTGACGGGCAGAGCCTTCAAAAAGCTTTTGTTCTGCTCAAAATTCATCCATGTTGATGGAGACAAAAGGCTATCCTGTAACAACTTCTCAGCACTGGACCACTTGATGTCGCTTCTCAGCCCAACATCCCTAAAATGATTTTGTTATCTTTGGTTGGCATATTTTATGGTTTATGAGCAACCAATTATTACTTGCACAGTGTCCATGAATGGACAGGTGGTTTCTATCACTGAGTGGGCCTCAGGAGTTGGGTATGGCAAACTGCCAATATACCATTCTGATTTTCTGCAATTGTGTTGAGCAGGGAAGTTCACGCTGTTGACTAACACTATTCTCCATGTACACAAATGCATTTCCAATGCATTTATAGCTTCCTACTGAGATGATGTGTGCATGTTGAGGCATACCAGGAGAATAACCTGTGGAGGGAGGGGAGGATCTGCAATGGTTTAGTCTGGTTTAATCAGCCATCATCTTGGCATGCTCCACCCACCACTCTGAAGGTGAACAGGATGCAGGTCAAAATATGGATACAGTATGGTATGGATAGTGAACTGAAAACCCAACCACATAATATACACTATGATCATAAGGCCTGCTATTTGAAAGAGCTCAGAGAATGTAATACTTCCCCTTCATTGCAGTGATGGAAAATATCACTAATCAAGTTTATCTCCAGTTATTAAAAATACTTCTACCTAGAAACAGCCTTGTGTTAATTTGAACTGATAAATGATTTGAGACGTGTATCAGTCTTGCAAATAAGCCCTTAAAACTAAGGCACTTGCTTCTTCAGGCTAGCCAAGGGAGAGGAGCAATCAGCACAGAAATGCAAGTCTCTGGCTTTTCTCAGTTAATACAAGAAATATATTTTATCAAACAGAGTGATAGAGAAGAGAGACAATCATTAGGACCAATTGGCATGTCTTTTCCCTCCCCAGACTCTATTTGAAGTACACGGGCAGCCATTTTAATCAGACTGTGGCTGGAAAGGAAACACTTAAGACTTCCTTCCATTCCTGTGTACTGAAATCCCAAAGGAACTTCCCACAGCATCTGGGATTAAATTTAAAAAAACAAAACACCCCCCCCCCCCTTATCTGACAAAGATGCAAGCCACAGAATTAAACTATGTTGTAATCCCTCGATGGCTGTCCCAAGAACGTTAAGGCACAGTGCCAACACCTCAGAGAGAGTTCTACAAACACCACTCACTCATTTTCACAGAAGAATCTAAGATTAGATCTCCTCACACAGAGTATTTATTAAATCCCAAGACAATGGCAGACACACTGGCTTCTGTGCAACCTACTTTTCTGCTCTGATCATTAGGAAATACATATAATTGTAATACAAGGCTGGAAGAAAAGTTGGCCCGCCCTTTGCTAGCCATTGCTCAAAATTTGCTGACTGACTTTTGAAAATCAAGATTCTAGTATTCTGGGTTTTCAGACTCCATATTCCTGGTTCATTTAGGGTATAGTAGAGTGACTGGAGGAGTGTCAAATTCAGTTGATTACAAGATCAGATCCTCCTAATATATTCCCAAAAAACAGCAGTGTGTGTGTGTGTGTGTGTGTGTGTGTGTCTTTTAACAATGAAAAGATACTGATTCTTCTTTAGAGTTACAAGATTGATTGGTTAGTATGATAGAAGTGCTTCAGGCTAAAATTAGGGATCTTAAAAGGCTTCTTGCAACACTTTCAGGATGGAATTGCCATTAAACTTTATTCCAGGAATTTGCATTATGCTGCTGAAAACCTCTCCCTATCAAGAGGTATCTACAAAGAAAATGTTGCACAGTATTATTACAGTGATTTATATTCCTTAATGCTGAGCTAAAACAAATCAGGTTTTCACAGCTCAGTTCACAAGCAACAGAAAACTGAACTTACATTGTGACTGTGGGAGGTAAACAGGCAGGACTTATCCAGTTTACAATGAAATTGGTAACTGAAGGGGTTTTGTATTCCCCCTTCCCCATGAAATGCCCTCTTCCTTTCCACATACGTAGAATGAGGGCAGTACAATATAAGACACATTGACTTCACTCTGAATTGGCTGTACAGCATTTCTTTCTCTGATACTATGCTGTCACATCTTTTTAGTTATTTGTTACTCTAATTTCATGACATTCATGATGTCTGGAACTTCACTAACAATAAGTCAATAAAAACACATTTTTCTTTTATTGAGTTTGGTATTGAAAGTAATTCTTCAGTGGGAGACTCACAAGCTAAAGAAGCAGAGTTGGGATAAGTGGGGAGAAAAGAGAGAACTAAAAAAGCTGTCCAGAAGGGCTTTAGTTTGTGGCTGTCAGAGCTTCTCTAGGTTGCTACTAATTTGTAATTTTAATGTAGCAGATACAGTAATAATAATATAATATGTGACAATAAAAATATAATGTGACAATAAAAAAGCTAAGAAGGTAACAAAAAGACCAGAACACATCCTCTCCAGCAACCAACACCCAGATAAGCAGGGATTAACACCAAACAAACAAACTAGCAGAAAACAATGCCCTAATCAAGGAACTACCAAGGAAAAAACCACACCCCCAGCAACACTGGCAGGGCAAGCTACTGTATATGAACAGGGAGCAAACCCCACACTCACTAGCACTGATATTGTTATCTAGTCGGGTAATGAAATGTCTGCAAACAACCAAGCTCAGAGAGCACCAAGGACTCCAAAGTGGATTGTGGCCAAAGAAGAGCAACCAAGATTATAAGGTAAAACTTATAAGGAATTATTGGAGGCACTGAGTATGTTTAGTTTGGAGAAGAGAAGACTTGGGGAGATATGATAGCTGTCTTCAAGTGTCTGTGAAAACAGCAGAGAATCGGTCAGAACTGTCCAGAAGACAGGGCAAGAAACAAATTAACAAAGAAGTGGATTTCAGGTGGACATCAGGAAGATTTTCCAAATGGTAAACACTGTTTAATAATGGAACAGATGCCCTTAGGAGGTGGCAGATGCTCCTTCATTGGAGGTGTTTAAACAGAAGCTGGATGACCATCTGTTGGGGACACCGTTGTAATGGATTCTTACTTTGTGCAGGAGGTTGGAGTGGATGATTCCCAGGCTCCCTCGCAACCCTTAAGTTCCATGATTCGTCATGAAGAAATGAAAGAAAAGCTCAGCATATAAGTTTACTTATTATAAATAATGATGTGGTCTCCTCCTAATGCCTTTTGACTCATTTTTGCAGTCAATCAAATATAGTGTTAGAAGGTCCAAGCAGCTGGTATAAAGAAATAAGGATCACAAGATGAACAACGATCATGGGAGTAATAAAAATTGTTCCCAGAAATGGTGAGATCAATTTTTAAAATATATTTGATGGGAAAACAGGAGCATAAATGAACTTATACATGAAGTATACTATGATCCCAAATATTTCACCAACTGAGCTACCATAGAATTAATAAGGCTGATGACAGAAGAATGTTTTTAAAGTTTAGGCTGTAAAGGGCTTAATAAAGAAAACATTTTCAGTAATCAGAGAACAAATAGGAAGAGATGAATAAAGAGGCCTAATTCGTCTTCTTTTTCTGCAGTAACTGAGTCAAACAAACCTGAATAATTATGTATCAACATTTGTTCAGCTTGTGTTTTAAATCAAATTTACCCAAGGTATATGTCCCAAATTATTCATGAATTAGAATGAAAAACATGATAAGATTATTTATGAGACACATTTTTTCTAATCACAAGATTTATTTTTTCTGAATGTTTTTTAATGAAAATAAGAAAACACCCTTATTAGGAAAGCATTCCTATCTTACTTATTTATTGCACTTAATGAGTCAAAACTGAAGAGAATTCCACTGGATATGAACCAAAAGATCATTAATATTTCCCGACAAACATTCAGAAAAAATAAATCTTGTTCTGATTAGAAAAACCTTTTAGAGGTATGATAAGATTATGTCTCATAAATAATCTCAGAAATATGGATGGCCAAATCATATACTTGTTTCCTAATAGCAGCACCTTTGGACACTCTTTCTTCTAGCCTCCCCCACATATCCTCAATTTCTGCACACTTTTTAAAAAATTACAAAGTGCACTGCAAAATTGGAAAATGTGGATATCACTGTATAGCTTCATAATTCATGAATAATTTGGGACATATACCTTGGGTACATTTGATTTAGAACACAAGCTGAACAAATGTTTCCCCCATCCCCCAACTTAAAGACACTAAGTTAAAGGACCTACAGGAGTGGCTGAAAGTTAGCAGGATGCCAAACATGGCACCTTGCCCCATCTCACTTTTTTTTTTAAATAACTGTTTTAACATTAGCAAATTGAAAGCATCAGTCTCCAAAATCATCTTTATTTCCAACAATGCACTTGGATGCCACACAAGCTTCATGGTTCTTCCTAGAAGATAAAGGTGGAGCGCAGCTGCCAGCCCAGTGCTTTCCTTGTACATGTGCACTCCTGCCCAGAAAAAAAAGATGGGGCTGATAGTGACTACCTTCAGGGGCTAGATAACAGGTATTCTGAGACTGCAGCAGCCATTTTGTAAATGGTCAAGGTGCCCACCCATCATAAACGATTTCCCTGATTACTCACATCATGCATTTCAAATTTCAAATGCTCCCACAGGCCCAAAAGAGTTGGGAACTCTGCACTGCCATACTAGGTGATGGAGGCAAATGAAGTAATTAGAGGGGAAAAAAGCAGAACAATTAAGAGTTAAGTGGTCACCTGGATGAAGGAGGTTGCTCAGGTATAATTGTGGCCTTCAAATTGGAAATTCTGCAGTCAAGTCAAAAAGGCATCCTTCATATCAATTTAGCACCAAATTACTATATACTGCATGGGATTACGCTCCATTATAGCACAATATCATTCACTCTGACTAGTTGTGGCTCCACAGGGCCTAAGGCACAGCATTGCCCCATCTTTTGTATCTTTTTAAACTAAAGGTACCAAAACAGAACATAACAGGATAATGTCATAGCTATCTCAAAGCTTGTTAGAATACCTCTATTAATAACCAAGTCCAGCCAGCCAATTTGTATATGGATTATGGATTCTCATTTGACTAGAAAGAACACCCTGGGAGCTTCAGGGTCAAATTTGGGAGGTAAACAAAGAATATTTGGGATATGATTTGGGGATAGGCAACTACAGCAGACCAGGCTGCCAATTGGAAGTGAGACAGGCCCCATCAGTCACAGCCTTTTGGAAGCTAGTTGAAACAGTTCAGAGGACTTCTGGAGGTGGTGTTTTTAGTATGATTTTTGTTTTGTTATTTTATTCATCTTGTATTTGCACCATGGGTGTTTTAGCTGGGCTCGTCCTTTGCTTTTGGGTGTTAATTGCTGTAAACCTCCTGGAGTTGCTGAGATGCAGTAGTATATTTCAATGGAGCAAGAAACAGTAAGCCAAAGCAAGTAAGGCATGAGCACAAATGCCCTTCACAATTGTACTCCGTGTCTTTTTATCTCTTGCCTAAAAGCCAACCTTCTTTTTCTTGCTTCCATGTAAGGTGTGCAAGCCCCTTTCAGCTCTTTCTCTTCATCATTCCACTAACCACCCTTTTTCATATCTCCCATCAGCTCAACACCCTTCTGTGGCACCTGTCATTCTTTTCCTTATCCTCTTTCCTTACATCTGCTTTCCTTTCATTCTGTTGTGAAATTAGTCAACCTTCTAATACTTTCTCTTTTTGCAGACATTCTATGTTTACTCAACTTTCTTTACTTCTTTTCTTCTTTTCTGTGTCCATTTTTTCTAAAGATTCACTCTGGACATTACAAAAAATGGTCTGTCCTATGTTCATAACCTCTCATCCTTTGCATCCTTCATTAATTCTCTCATCTTTCAATCATGAAATCAACATTTTTTTATTAATACTTTCGCCTTGTGTACAGATGTGTTCAAAACAGACACTTTCTAAGCAGATACACACTGGTCATCATTCTAATTTACTCTTGAGTCTCCAAAATGGCCTATTAACTTTTTCTGCCCTCCCTCAAATTTTTCCTACTCATCCATTCATGTCACCTAATAGAAGACATATTTTTCTTCTGGACTGAATGTTGCACAATTTCCACACAGACTTATCCCTATTTTTTCCATTTATACAATCTAATTCACAGGAACATAACATGCTACTACATTAGGGATTCCAATTTTCATACACACCTACAAGAATCTAGATGACACTCATTCATACTTTCTGACATACATTTTAACTCTTTCATTCATAATTAAACCTATACCTTCTCTTCCCTGCATGTACTGATCAACTCCACTTCATAAAATCAGTCAATTCATTCAGGATTATTTTATCTTTCTTCTTTCTCTCAGCTTCACAGACATGCCTAGGGTTTTTTTTTTGTTTGTTTCATTTATAAATTCATTTACAGATTCATGCTTATTTACCCTCTTGCATTGCAAGTCACAGTTTTCCATATGCCGCAGTCATGCCCATCTGGGCCTATGGATATTGACCTCAACTGCCCATAAATACCCATCACCCCTTATACAGCAAGCAATTCCAATAGAAGAGAATATATGTAGCTCAGGGTTGGAGTCCTTGGTGCTTTCTGAACTTGGCTGTTTGCTTGCAGACATTTCATTACCCAACTAGGTAACATCATCAGTGTGGGGTTTGCTCCCTATTTATATACAGTAGCTTGCCCTGCCAGTGGAGGTATGGTTTTCTCCTTGGTAGTACCTTGATTAGGGTATTGTTTCCTGCTTGATTATTTGTCTGGTGTAAATCCCTACTTATTTGGGTGTTGGCTGCTCAAGAGGATGTGTTCTGGTTTTTTTGTTTCCTTCTTAGCTTTTTTTGGTCTCTTTTGAATGGTGGGCAACTGTGGTTTATCTCTAGGTGTCTATTGATGGCTGATTTCACAGGTCACAGATGCTGGCGAAACGTTACGAACCAAAACTTCCAGAACATGGCCACACAGCCAGGAAGACCCACATCAGCCATCGTATTCTGGCTGTGAAAGCCTTTGACAATACAATGGCTGATTTGTTGGAATGCCAAGCTTCCAGGAATTCCCTAGCGTTTTTGGATTTAGCTTGGTCTAGGAAGCTCACAGTTTCCCAGTTGAAACTATGGTTGAGTCTGTCCATGTGTTATTCATCGTGTCTCCTGACTGCTTGTTTGTGTTCATGGATGTGCTCTGCTAATCTTCTGTCTGTCTGTCCTACATAATGGCTGTTATAGTCCTTACACTGTATGTTGTAGATGACTCCTATTTTTTCTTCTTGGGCTACTGGTCTTTTGGTTTACTAAAGATATTTTGGAGGATTTCAGTTGGCTCGTGCACTACAGTGATGCCGTGTGGTTATAATAGTCTGTTGGTTGTTTCTGAGATGTTTTTGATGTATGGTGGTGTTATTCATTTATATTTATTCATTTATTTATTTATCACATTTATATAGCCACCCATCTCACACAAAGTGACTCTTTATCCTTCTCATAACTTGTGTTGATTGTGCTGTAGTGGGTTGAGTGGTCAGGCACTGTTTGATAAAGTTGCATGGGTATCCACATTTTGTTGGAAGATGTTGTATAGGCATGTTGTCTGTTTCCTCTTTCTCGTGTTCTGGGTTGTTGCAATGTGTTTGTACTCATCTGAATAATGTTTTTACACAGCTCCTCTTGTGGGAGGTTGAGTTGTTACTTTGGTAATGGAGCACTTGGTTAGTGTGGGTTGTTTTTCGATAGACCTGTGTTTCTAATTTGCTGCTGTTTCCTCTGCTGATGAGAATATCCAGGAAGGGTTGTATTTTGTTGTTTTTTTCTTCCCTTGTGAATTTTATTCCTTTGAAGATGTTGATAGTTTCATGTTTCTTCTCTAGTTGTTCCTTTTTTATTATGACAAAGGTGTCATCTATGTACTAGATCCATGCTTTTGGTTGTACAGTCGTGTGAAAAAGAAAGTACACCCTCTTTGAGTTCTATGGTTTTACCTATCAGGACATATTAAAAATCATCTGGTCCTTAGCAGTTCTCAGAAGTAGGTAAATACAACCTCAGATGAACAACACATGACATATTACACCATGTCATCATTTATTTTACAAAAAGAAAGCCAAAATGGAGAAGCCATGTGTGAAAAACTAAGTACACCCTTACTGCTTCCATAGGTATGAAGAGGCTAAGTAGCAGCCAGGTGCTGCTAATCAAATGCCCTTGATCAACTGATCATCAGCAAGCGTGACTACCTCTATAAAAGCCAAAGTTTTAGGAGTTTGCTGGTCTTGAGCATTGAGGTGTGTGTTAACACAATGCCAAAGAGTAATGATATCAGCAATGATCTTAGAGAAGCAATTGTTGCTGCCCATCAATCTGGGAAGGGTTATAAGGCCATTTCCAAACAATTTAAAGTCCATCATTCTACAGTGAGGAAGATGATTCACAAGTGGAAAACATTCAAGACAGTTGCCAATCTTCCCAGGAGTGGATGTCCCAGCAAATTCACCCCAAGGTCAGACCGTGCAATCCTCAGAGAAATTGCAAAAAATCCAAGAGTGACATCTCAGACTCTATAGGCCTCAGTTAGCATGTTAAATGTTAAAGTTCATGACAGTACAATTAGAAAAAGACTGAACAAGTATGGTTTGTTTGGAAGGGTTGCCAGGAGAAAGCCTCTTCTCTCTAAAAAGAACATGGCAGCATGGCTTAGGTTTGCAAAGTTACATCTGAACAAATCACAAGACTTCTGGAACACTGTCCTTTGGACAGACGAGACCAAAGTGGATATGTTTGGCCATAATGCACAGTGCCATGTTTGGCAAAAACCAAACACAGCATATCAGCACAAACATCTCATACCAACCGTCAAGCACGGTGGTGGAGGGGTGATGATTAGGGCTTGTTCTGCAGACACAGGACCTGGACACCTTGCAGTCATTGAGTCGACCATGAACTCCTCTGTATACCAAAGTATTCTAGAATCAAATGTGAGGCCATCTGTCCGACAGCTAAAGCTTGGCCGACACTGGGTCATGCCACAGGACAATGATCTCAAGCACACCAGCAAATCTACAACAGAATGGCTGAAAAAGAAAAGAATCAAGGTGTTGCAATGGCCCAGTCAAAGTCCAGACCTCAACCCAATTGAAATGCTGTGGTGGGACCTCAAGAGAGCTGTGCATAAACAAATGCCTGCAAACCTCAATGAACTGAAGCAATGTTGTAAAGAAGAGTGGGCCAAAATTCCTCCACAACAATGTGAGAGACTGATAAAGTCATACAGAAAACATTGAGTTCACGTTATTGCTGCTAAAGGTTGTTCTGCAAGCTATTGAATCATAAGGTGTACTTAGTTTTTCACACATGGCTTCTCCATTTTGGCTTTCTTTTTGTAAAATAAATGATGACATGGTGTAATATGTCATGTGTTGTTGTTCATCTGAGGTTGTATTTACCTGAGGTTGTATTTGAGAACTGCTAAGGACCAGATGATTTTTATTATGTTCTGTTACATAAAACCATAGAACTCAAAGAGGGGGTACTTTCTTTTTCACATGACTGTATGTGTGGTGGTGCTAGTTTTTGTATGTATGGTTACATAGTTTTTAGATGCTGCATTACAGTCTCTGCTAGGAGTCCTGAGAGTGGTGATCCCATGGGTGTTCCTCTGATTTGTTGGTATATTTGTTTATCAAACTGGAAATAGGCAGTGAGGCAGAGGTTGATGAGATCCAAGATTCTGGGTATTTTGATCTTAGTGTATTTGACTAGGTCGGGTGTGTTGTGTAGTGCTATTGCCATGGATTCTTTCACTAGTTCTGGATATATGGATGTAAAGAGTGCTGTGACATTGAATGAAACCATGATTTATCTTCTTCTATTCACCTTCAACCCTAAAAAGAGAAATAGATGGAATCATGGTTTCATTCGATGTCACAGGACTCTTTACATCCATAGATCCAGAACTAGTGAAAGAATCCATGGGAACAGTACTACACAACACACCTCACCTAGCCAAATACACTAAGATCGAAAAAAGCTAAGAAGGAAACAAAAAGACCAGAACATGTCCTCTCCGGCAGCCAACACCCAGATAAGCAGGGATTAACACTAGGCAAACAATCAAGCAGAAAACAATACCATAATAAAGGAGCTACCAAGGAGAAAGCCACATCCCCACCAATACCGGCAGGGCAAGCTACTGGATATAAACAGGGAGCAAACCCCACACTCACTAGCACTGTTGATGTTACCTAGTCAGGTAATGAAACACCTGCAAGCAAACACCAAACTCAGAGAGCACCAAGGAATGATAAAAAAACAATAAAACAGCAAGCAATTTTATGCAAAACAGAGAAAAAGATTCAACAGATGAGATCACGTATAAGGACCTCCACTGCCCATGGTTTTGGGAATGCTTTATATCACATAGTACTTTTTAATAAGCTAAAGAAAGCAGACTAGATTACCAAATTTGGTCATAACTATGCCAAATAGTTATAATAGAGAACATGTAGAGTTCTCTATTATGGTAAGGGTAGTAAATAGCATATTTGGGTACAATTTGGCCAGCATGTCACAAATGCAACCAAAGACTAGATTTACCCTGTGCATGCTTATGATATTTTATGCTAGGTCTGATTTCTAATGAACAGACATCTAGCAAGCCTATTTCCTGTTGCCTGCATCCCATCAGCTATGTATTTGGGGAGACAAATACATAGCTGATAGGTGGGAGAAGTGACAAATTACAATTTGTGTAATTTGGGTGGGAGAAGTGACAAATTACAATTTAAATTAGGATATTTCTTAATTTAAGCAGCACTTAAAAATCATAACATTGCCTAATTCTCTTGTTCCAATGGCATATTTAGAACAGGTGTGGGAAACTTTTTCCTGGCTCCATTTTGGAGAGAAGGCAAGGGCCATGGAGGCCCAAACCATGTCATACACTGGTGTGGGTAAACTTGGGATTTTCCTTTTTGCAAGCTATGTCAAACTTACTTTATATTATATACTACAATGTTTAATGTTTTTCCACCTCAAAATGGTGGGAAGCTGTGCTGCTGATTTTTGGTAATTAGGTAAATGGGGAAAGCAGGGGTCCCAGGGCCACTAGTGATCGTGGCCTCAAACCTCCATGTTTGGTTTATGATTATGGGTTCTGGATACAGTATCTGCATTCAGCAAGACTTTTGATACTCTTTTCTTGAATTGCAAAAGAGAGGTAGCAAGACACCCTTCTCCAACCTAATATCATTCAGACGCCCTGGATTTCCACGTGCAGGATTCCCAGCCTGCATGCTAGGTTGAAGTCCAAAGCATCTAGAGGAGATGAAGTTGGACAAGGTATTAGATTTAGTTGTCCATCTGGCTTGATAGCTTTTTCTTCAATCTCTGATTATCTGTGACAAGGAAAAATAATTCCAGTCTTGCTGTAGGAGCATAGCCTATGTTTTCATTGTTAATCAGTGCGCAGTCTTAATGAAGGCGATTTATGTCACATGTATTAATACTCATGGGCATAACTGGAAATACATTGTTTGGGCCAGACAACACATATTGCTCACATCTGCATCCTGAAATGAGGGTCTTTGACCAAGTTCTCAGTGAAAGGAAATCAGTAGGAGTGGCTGCATAAAAACTTTGCCATTTCAGCTACCCTGGAATCAGACTTTTCCCAAAGTGCTCACCATAATCCTGTCACTGTCGATGATAGTGTTAAGTCTGTGTGCAATTGTCAAAACAGTACACTGGGCAAACTTTTCACGGATTGTCTTTTGAATCAGCTCATCTGTTCTGAAATAAACAACATAAGAAATGTGAAGAGATTATGTAACAAGGAAAACAGTTTCTGCTTCTGGGCACTTCGTTTTTCTACATTCTTTGGCATAGCATTATGTCAACATGTTTTAATAAACTATAGCAGTAAGGCACATGTTTGCCTTTTAGACATGTCAAAGTGTTATGTTACATTACAACATAGCATGCTGTAGCCCTTTGCAGGCAGCCATTTCCTATGTGAAGAGGAGGAAGATGAGGATTGCACTTGATAGAGCCCTGAGTTTCCTTGACTGAACCTAAAATGATTTCTTTGCATGTCACTGATATTGGGTTCTCCAATTCATATGACCAAATTCTGTAGCATATGGACCAAATGCCATGTTCTAACACATATACACATATGGTAATATTTGTTAGAAAATTACCATTTGTGTAGGATTGTCTTGAAAACCTCCATTCTTTTAATGAGTAATATTGCTAGCATGAAAAGTTAAAGTCCACTTTGGTGAAAAGAGAGTTTATACCAGAAATAGCTAATCTTTTGACTTCAAATCTCATGAACCCAACCAGTGGCAAGGAATTGTAAGAATTCTTGCCCAAAACATCTGAAAAGCACCATGGCTTACCACAAGGCAAGCTACTACAATCTCTGCAGTTTTTCATGGAAATAATTTCTGCTTCTCCCTTCTTTCTCTGTGGTAGGTCTGACCTCTTTTAAATGAAACTCGATGTCCAGATTCTCACTTAAATGGGTTAGAGTGCTTTAATGTGTCTCCAATTATATCAGAGATCAGGACCATTTCATAAAGAGTCACTGTAGTATCGGATTGCTACAATTGTCATTAAGAATCAATACTGTTTTATATTCTCTATTAAGTGTACATCTAGGAATTGAGTCAGCTCTAGAATATAGTTTCTTTTCCTTCCCAACATAACCACTACCAGTTCTGAATGTTTCAATTAAACTTCCTTTTCACAGCTCAACCTTAAATAGTGTAAAGTTAGTATTTTATGTAAAATAAGAACAGTAATGCTTTGAAGCAAGTTTTTGAATGTTCATTGACACAATTTTAAAAATTAACCTGGAAGTACCAATCCCAATAAAAAGACTTCCAGTGGTTTTAGTTGCACCGAATTCTCAATCAAATTTCCTCTAAAGGAGAATAAGTTTTATTTCTTACCTTCTTTAATCCAACTGTAAGGAGAAATCAGAATTTTTCTATGCTATTTTCACTGCAATTTATTGGAGAAATTGTGATTTCTTTTAACTACAGTTCATTGAATAATGGCCAATCTATGTTTCTTTAAACCACTAGGTCAGATTAACTACAATTTAATGTGGATGTCACAGAAACAAAATATCATACATAGGAAAAGCATCCTATTAACTTATTTTAAAAAATCAAATGAAATTACAAAGATGGACATTTTGCCCTCTTGTTCCCCAAACAGTTATCAATGTATTCAGACCTCAATATATCCAGCATTAGAAACAGAACTCTTCTGCATTTTATATTAGATTTAATATAAAACAGATGATAAGGCACTGTACCATAATGGTGATTTTCTTGCGATTATATACTTGTCACTAAGGAACAACATTTAGCAACCAAACTGGGAGCTCCCTCTGAAGTAATTTACAAAGAATTCCTCTGTAATGGGGCAAAGCTTCTAAAGGCTGCTGTAGTTGCCTTTGTCTCAGATAGGAGTAGAATACAGAGTGCACAAAAACATATTCATTAGATTCACTTCACCTGATCCACATGGAACATAATCTCTCAATAATGGAGTTCTGGTAAATCTGCCCTCCAGAACCGCTGAGGGAAGGGCATTCAAGCAAGTTCTAGAGAAGGTCCATTGATAACCGAATGGTGATATTTTGCCAAAATGAACCCTAAGAGCTTTTTCATTTGTGTTCATCTGCAATTATTTACTGTATTACTTTTATCATTATTAACATTGTTAGATGTTAATGTTGTCATCTACACTGACAGTCTGTGTAGATTATAATGACATGTAACTACAATGCATAAATATTATAATAATATTGCAGGTAGATAGATAGTACTTCCAGTTCACCTTGGGTCAACATTTGCAGTTGCTTCATCGATTATCAATATTTTATTCTTCTTCAGAATAGCCCTGGCCAGGCACACCAGTTGTCTTTGGCCAACACTAAAATTAGATCCAGATTCCGCCAATTGTGTTTCCAGTTTGTCAGGTAGCTCTTCTATTGCCTCTTTCAGCTGGACCTATAAACAATTCATTACACTAATTCTAAGTAAATTGTTTGTAAGAGAACATTAAGGTACTTCACATCTAATTTCAAAATATTCATACAATCTTACATTTAAAAAGTGCTTCAAAATAAGCAAGCCATAGTTTATCATTGGCTTATGGCATTAAGAGAAACAGCAAGCCAGAACTCATTGGTTGAAATGAGTTAACAAACTATGGATAGCGCGTGTGTTATTAGTTTAATATTACCAGATGCCCACCTTATATGCTGAACTCTCCCATTAGCAGCAGCCAACATGCTCACTAATGAGGGGCCATGGAAGTTGTAACCCCAAATATTTGAAGGACATCAGGTTTCCTACCCAAGTTAGCAACCCTCTTGCTCATTCAGTGTACATCAGACTTCTTGGTCATTCTGGCTTATGGGAACAAGGCCACAAGTACAAATACCAGAAATAGAACTCTTCAACAACAGATTAAAATAGTAACAGATTGAAGAAATAACAGATCAAAAAGCATTATGTTCCAGAAAAATTACCTCTTCCAAAGAATTCCACAGGTCTTCATCACTATACTCATTGAAAGGATCCAAATTTTTCCTCATAGTCCCAGTAAATAAAGCTGGCTCCTAAAACCCAAGAAATTTTCAGGCAAATTATTTCGTTTGATTAACCTTGATGTTTCTATAACAAAAATTAAACTCTCTTAGCTTTAGAACTAAAAATAACAAGAACTGCATGTTCAAACACAAATGTCATAAAATCCCAATAGCTATTTTTTTTCAAGGCCAAATTACAAGATAGACAGACAGACAGACAGATATGGTAGGCATGCTGAGAGGAGTAGAAAGAGGTCCTGTTTTTCCTCCTGACAACCTTTCCATAAGCAACTTTCTCTTCCCAAACCATCTCCGTTCCAGAGGATTACTAAAAATGTGTTTGTCCTCCATATCTGTATCTGACATCCTTTTGGAGAAAAACAGAATAGGTAGGAGATACAGAGCAATGTATTCAGCAATGTCATTTCACAAAGTTGCCTGGAAGAAACTGTTTTAAAAGCAAAAAAAAGCAAAGCATGTAATACGCAAGTTCCCTCCTAATGGAAATGCAAGTTTAGTGCTACCTAATTCTAATCTTAGAACACAATAATAAAATTAAGCTTTATAAGTGAACTGCATCTGTCAGCATTTGCACACTGTCACACACATTCCTTTTACTGATTGATTTTCAAGACACAAAAGAAAAATATCAATTTTTAGTGACACTATGTTATAAAGAAAAACTGACTATTGTACAGTCTTTTACTAAAATATTTTATTTTCTTATTATAGATTCCTATACATGCATTGTATATCTCTTATACTGAGATACACAGGGCAACATCAGATTGTGGACTGTTGGCATTCAGTTACATGTGGATTTCACTTAGATCCTTCCCTGTTGTGAGGAAAAAAACTTCAGCCTACCCATGCCAATCAGTTCATCACTAGAGATGAAGATGTCCAGTTTCATGAAATGGTGAAACTAGGATAAAATGTAGATTGACTAGAGCCGGTGGCTCCACTCTAACTAAAGTTAGTAAATGCTAAATTCTGTTGAAAGTAGCATGATTTTTAAGCTAGTGAGAACAGGAATATGGTAAGTGTGCTACATTTAATGCAATACATACGCATTTCAATGCTTATAGTGCTTACAGCTTGTGAAAATGCTTAGGATCTCAGCCTTTGTCCAAACTAATTTTAGGGTCAGAGTCTATTTGGTCAGCAAGTGAAATGCCAGAACAGAGATCACATTAACACCAGGGCTGTGCAAGGCTTCAGATCTAGAGGCAAAAAGTTGCTTGAGAGCACATGGGGGAGCCCACATCTGCAACTTCTTAAAGCAGATGCATCTTTTTCTGGGAAAAGATCTATGTCTCCATTCACTCTAAAGCAGCTTTTTTTCCTTCAAAGAGTTGGGTATTACACTCTTTAATACTTTTCAAATAAAAGCTCGGGAGAGGAAGGACTGGACTGGGACCACAGTGCTTGGGAGAAAATTATTTTATATAATCATCTATAGATAATCCTACAGCCCTTCTCCTTATGCAACTGCTCCAGTAATGGTTACAAGATGTGACTGAACAGACAGGACCATGGAAGTTCAAGGGTTTGTTTGGTTTTTTCTCCTCCTTTTATTCATAAACAAAGTCAGAAGGAATCAAGTTCATCCCAATATTGTCAAGCAGTTTTATTTTTCTGGCTAAGTGTTTTGCACTTCTGTATTCCCTCCCTCTCTAGCCAAGCATAGCACAGCACAGCAAAGCAAAGCTTTTTTCACCAACCCATTTTTTCTCTAAATTTGTGTTAGTTCTCAAAAGCAATCTAAGTAAGCCTATCATACCACCCTCTGAGATAAGCCTAACATGTGCACCCCATGCCCCTAATTACTAGCCCAATTCTTATTTACCAGTCTAGGTTCAAGGAAATGCCTTATGAAATTACCTGGCATTGTGCCATTCTCTCTTAGAAGGATGACCTGACAGGGGGCCAGTTGGTAATTCTCTGACAGGTAAGCTTCTTCTTTCTTCTATCCATCCCCACAATTCTGCTCCCCATTAGCAGTTTTCTTTTCAGGGTGTGTCCTCAAAAGGTTTGGTGAAACTTGTCATGGTTTTTCCCAGCACCCCATTAATCCTAAGTAGTGGACATTGCTCACTGAATGCCATCAAATCTTACTCTGGATAGACACCAGCAGACCAACAATCCACCTGTTATGCTACCAGAACTGTCTAATCCATTTCAGTCACTTTTTTGCCAACTCTGTGTCCACCCCTCCTCCTCCTATGAGAAGCTAAACTAAATCCTACTTCCATAAATCTCAGAGTTCACACAGATGTGAGATGTGCACCTAAGACATGGCATCTGCAGGCTTGTCACACCCCAGTTCAAAATGCCACATGGGCACACTAGTTTCAGTGAAGGCATATTATGACTTGTTTAACATAAAGATAGACTTTTTGATGTTTCTCACACATTAATATACTTAACAGCTGTCAATGCCAGCTTCTCTCCCAAAATAAATAGAATGGGGGGGGGAGGGGAACTGCCTGGAATAAATGCTTAAAAACCAATCTCAGTCATTATAATAATCAGCAGTAGTAATTATAATAAAACATTTGTAAAATTAAGCCCATAAGGTTAAACTAGGTACTGCAAATCTGTGCAATATGCCCCATAAGTGAGTACTGTAGTTATGAAATGACTCCAGTTTCTTCTGACAGGCTCACTTAAGGATACACATTGCAGCTTAGCATAATAGTTCAATATAGCCTAGAGATATTCAACTGTCCCAAGTGTCTTTAATCGTTTTTATAAGAAGTGTATACACAGGTAAAGAAAGAGTGTAGTGCAATGATTAACTGCCAACAGATTACAACCCATGAAGCTATTTTTATTTTAATGGGGTAGCATAGTATGCCAAGTTGCAACGCTCTTTGGATAAAATACTTTCAAAGCATTTCTGCCAAGTTATAAGGTCCGTAAAAATCAACACAGGCAAAAGAAATGTGCAGTATAATATAGTTTTGTATTCTCCTTTCAAATACAAGTCTATGAAATAGATTTTTCATTTCAAGAACAGCAATTCCTGCAGGGTAATTTTAATTACAAAAACTGTTGATCAAATGGGTCCAATAAAGCATTAAAAAGGCTGTTTTGTTTTTTTTAAATATCCAAAATCTTCTTTAAAAAGTCTTCCTATATAATGGTATTAGATGTAAATTCAAGATATTGTGGAGATGAATTTCCATTTCAATATTTTTTTACAGTTTTGGCAAAATAGAAAATTTGAATTCATAAAATCTTTATAACTGCTATAAAATTGTAGGAGCATGCATGTATTGCAGAAGAAGATCAGGGTAGTTTTAATTTCAATTCCTGGCAGATAATATTATATAAAAAATTCCTGTTTCATGAGAGGAAGTTTATAAGTTAAACCTGTAAAAAATAATAAATTACAATCAGAAAAATAGATACCATTGCCTCAAAAGACTGGTGGAAGCTAGTAAAAGTTTCATGAAGTGGTATGCTGGTTGGGGAATTCTGGGAGTTGAAGTCCACACATCTTAAAGTTGCCAAGGTTGAAAAACACTGAATTAGAAGTTAACCAGCACTATAACTCCTGGAAGATTATTATCTCAGTAATCATTATAAATACAGATCTAAGAAACTAGTACACTTTGTGATATATGGGGCTACCTTTAAATGCCACTCAGATATGCAGTTGATTCAGAATGCAGCACTTCATGTGCTACCTGGCACATGTCATCAGGATCACATTACAGCAAAGTTGTGGGCCCTGTACTGGCTTCCAGTAGGCTTCCAGGTGCAATTGATAGTGATGATTTTAACCTATAAAGCCCTTTATGGCTTGGCACTTAAATGCCTTCACAATAGCTTTCTCTAACCAGAGTCAACCCATCCAATAGGTTTATCCTGAGAAAAACTGCTTGTAGTACCCTGTTTTCAGGAGGCACCATTTGGAAATTAGAAACACTTCACAGACTCTCATAATTTCTCTCTTCTTCTTGATAGGTTCCCAGTAGCATAATAAAAATTGCCTAAAAAAGCATTATTCAAAACTTAGATTTTAGGACAAACTATGATTAGCATAAGCCAAGACCTGAGATAGGAAGCAACACTTGAGAGACAAGGATTCATGAGCTGACAGTGAATGCATTTCTACATCAACTTGTGATTCAATTTGTTCAAATGAGAAATGGTTTTCAAAAGATATTCCAGGAAAACTAACCTGGCTCCTTGAAAATATCAATAAAAAGTAGATCAGCTACTAGAAAAAATAAAATGGACAAATCTGTCCCAATTTTTTCTCATTTGCAAATTATTTTCTATAAAATCTTCACAAAAAAATCACACACATTCATAGGCATACATACATGTGAGTTTTCACACAGAGAAAAGTCCATATACATTTTAATTTAGTGTTTATATGCTATAACCACCCAGAGTCACTGGGAGTTGGGCAGCCTGCATATCTAATTAATTAATTAATTGATTTCCATATTATACATGTTTTGGATACTCATTTTATATTATACAATTGCACTGCAACATTTGAAGAAATGCAAAAACTAAAGGATGCATCTGTTCTAGTTCATATAACCACTCAGAAGGTCAAATTAGATTGATTTATATTAAAAAGCAACAAAAGGCATTTTTTATCTCACTCTGAATTGAACTGGGTGGTCAGAAGCAGATTTTCTGCATAATTCCACCAGCGTATTCATGATACTTAGAGATGCATGAAGGAATGTGATAGGTAGCAAAAATATATTCGCCTTCCCATCGCATCCATAACAGTGAAGTAGAATGTATGGAATTTTTATTGAACACTATATGAATATGATTTGCATTATTAAGGTTGCTTGAAATCAGCATAAGAAACGGCTGGTGGATGGGAGATAGAAAAAAATTCCACAGGTTTGCTTTTGGATGGGGGAGAGCAGGATAACTCAGTTTAGCAAACAATATTATTTCAAAGGTTTATCCTATCTTTTGATTTTAAGTGGCCTGTAAAGTGCCTTACATGAATAAAATCAACCAACTAATCAAAGCCCATCTATAGAATCAACTTCAAAATATTTTTTATATACTGTATATTTTTATATATCAAATTGGTCACTGCCCATCTCATTAAAAAATGACTCTGGACGGTTTACAAAGCAGTTAAAATCAATTAAAATTACAGTATAAAATAATCCTAAATAAATAGGAAATAAATATAATCCAAGGATAGATGTTAAAATTGGCAGTAACTCGGGGAGCGTCATCAAGGTGCCAGCCACCCCCAGGATTGGGTAAGATTCTTGTCACCCCACGCAAGCTGGCAGAGCCAGGTCTTTAATCCTTTCTGGAAAGCCAGGCGGGTAGGGGCCTGCCACACCTCTGGGGGGAGAATATTCCAAAGGCGGGGGCAATGGCAGAAAAGGCTCTCCTTCTGGGCCCCACCAACTGGCACTCTCTCGCTATCGGGGTCTGCAACATAAACACTTAATTTAAATGAAGTAGTGAATGGGGAGGAATCTTATCCCCAAACATTCTGACATGACAAAGTTAAAGGAAACCTTAAATCTCACTTGTCAAACAATTCTAACCTGTCAAACTAGTCAAACTTTTTTCGTGCTGCATGAAACCATGGTTAATGCTGCAAAAATAGAGGAAGAATTTGTGCAAGACAGAGATAAAAAATATACTGTATATGGTCATACTATGCAGCTTTTTTCAGCACAAACACAATAATTATTGAACTCTGTCGCAATATAGTTTGCTGTTAGTACGATCAGCATCTTCCAAGCCCAAACATACAACTGTTGCTGGCTTTTATGCTCCACTGACAATAAGAAAAGAAGCCTCCTTTAATCTAAAAAGTAACTAAACACCTTTAGACAAATGAAACTGTCCCCTGTGAATTTAATTAAATCTTGTTTATACTGACAAGATAATAGACAAGGCACTTTTTGTTTTGTTTTTAACTGTAATTTCTGTACAAGAAACCTAATATAGCAATAATATATGTAACAATAAATAGGATGGAAAGTAGAATTAGTGTAGGAAAATATCCTCCCTTGTAAAGATGCAATTTTTTTTTCTGGGAAAAAAATCCAGTATTATACAATACGGTTCCCACCTGAAATAGCTAGAAAAAAGCTTTCAAAACCTTGCAGCTATTGAATGAACAGATCATTATCTGTTTTCAAGAGAAAAGAATATTGTGCAAACACAAAGGCAGAAGAATTTAAGTCCATGTAAAGTCCTCTTAGGAACAAAAAGGTCATCAACTTCACTCAGCAGCACTACTGTGCATTAACGAAGCCTTCAGCATTCAGAAACAAAGAGGGAGCTTGCATTAGGCTACAATCCAATTGTATTTATTTGCTAGTAATAGCATACCTACCTCTTTCTGTGCTTTCTATTCTCTGAGGCAGGGGCAAAGGGAGGATAAGGCAAAGAGCACTTTTAGAGAACCAAACCGCTTGCTTAACTTTTTATCATGGTAATTCAAAACAAAAAACAAAAAGCAACGAGAAAGGGAAAAAGTCTCAAGGAAACCCCTGCAACCTTTATACGCATCATAATGCAGCAGATTCCAGGCACCCTGTCATTTAGTCCAGGTTCCCCAGGCTCAGTCTGGGTCAGGCAGAACAGAACTCAACTCAACTCAACTCAAGTGATGAAGTACAGGGAACAGGCAGAAGGTCCCTGCTCCAGGTTTTAAGAGAGAACGTGGCTGCTGATCTGCCACAAAGTTAGGTTGCCGGATTTGTGCTTTGTGTATTTGCAGCTTTTAGCCTTGACAAGGAAGACAGATTACAGGGAGGAAGGACTGGGAAGTCCTACAGCAAACGTAGCCATTTCCATAATCCTCGCTGATGGCCAGAAAATCTTAACAGAGGACGAAAGGTGTTCATTGTTTTATGATTGTAACAATCCTATTGTTGTCACATATCAACAGTTGTAATCAGTTGTCACATATCAAATTGATCTAGTGAAATGAACACCGCTATTGCATTATTTTATTGAGTGCAATATATATTTTAAGCTGAAGCCACATGACAACCAGGATGCGCAGGGATCACAGGGTTTTTGACTTTCCCCTTCTGTGGTAGGAGAGAAAGCTCCACATTTGGATGGGGAAAATTTACGTCTGACATCTACCCCTATGCCTGCTCAGAGGACTTGGGCGGGGGTATCAAAAAGCTGAGCATTATGATGTCCAAGAGCAAAGGTAAAAATCTAAAGGTCCCATGGCTCCTTTTCAAGCCACTAACTGGGGTTAAATTACATTGACCCCCACTGTCACCACTAGGCAATCTGTTTCTTATTTTAAAAAGCAACCAGGATATGGACACATAACCGCTCTGCTCCCATTCCTGCGGCACCAACCCCCCTCACCCCTGGGCGACTGAGAGGATTGCTTTTCAGTCTGAACAAACATAGTTCACAGGAAAGATGGCCAGACATACGCCTTTGAAGGGATGGAGATCTTACTAGACATTCTTGGGGCAATGGTACTGGTCAACGTGGTTATACTGTTACTTATTTAGGGTGGAGCAAATAAACTGGGCAATTGGAACTGATAGCTTTTCAGAGCAGCAATGGAGTTAATTTATTATATTTGAGGGTATTATGAGCAATAATTTCCTTGCTCCAAATAGCCATTTTGAGTCTTCCAAGGCAGCTCAGAGCAAAACATTCATATTCTGGAATGTCACCTAAAGCCAAATAAGGATTATCAATTTTCTACTAACTGAAATTATATTCTCAGTGAAGTCCAAAATGCCAGGAATAGGCTCTGATTCACAGCACATTGGCCTGCAAAGTCTTGTTTCGTTTTATGTGTGCATATTTGAGAGGACAGAGACACTGTGAGTGTGTGTGTACACACACACACACACTCTCCTCTATTTGTCAGAATAATTTCTGCTCTAAAACATTTTATGTCCATGATACAGAATGCATCATTTCAGTCTTTAAACTAAATTCAATCTGTAGTCATAACTAATGACTGAAAGAAAGCTGTTTGGGCATGACAGAAACATAGATAATGAACCTCTTAAAATAGTCATAATAATTTCACTTCATTTTCAGTCATCATTCAAGAAGAGAGGATTAACATACACAGAGACATCACGCTACTCTATAAGATTCCTGGCATATAACCAGCAGAGTGCAGAAGAAAGATAAAGAAAAATTTACAACCCTAAGGTTTCTAGAGAGTGCTGAATGGACTTCTAAAATAGGCTGATACGCATAGCAGACCAATACCTGAGGTATGATTGAAATTTTCTTCCTCAAGTCATGAAGTCCTAGTTCTGATGTCAAATATTTATCAATCCAAATTCTTCCTTGGGGCTCAGCCAACCGGAAAAGAGCCGCTATTAGGGAGCTTTTTCCAGCTCCTGTCCTTCCCACAATTCCAACCTGAAAGACAAACAAAAAACAAAAAAACAAAAACCCACACACTAAGATGAAGAAGGCATTTCTAAAGGACTGCTTATAATTATCTCATGTATTTTAGTTCTTGTAAGGCAAGATGTACAAGGTAGATATTAGTCTACAAAAGATACACAGACATTTTTTTAAAGGAAGATTTTCACAGCATTTGAATGATCTAAACATATTGTTTGACAAGCATAGGATTTTAGTTTATTTTTCTCATGTGAAATAGGAATCAAACAAATGCTTTCCCTCAGCAAATGTGAAAGAGCTGGCATTTATTTATTAGGACTTTTACTCTCTCCCTTAAGGCATGACTATCTTATTCCAGCTGTTTAAATTGAACTTAAATTTTAATGCAATTTTATATATGTTTCTGAAACTATCATTGTCTACCTTCAGGGCCTGGGTGACTTATAAAACATTATTAACATTTTCTTTGGGATAGGAATAACAGTGCTTTTGTCTCACAATCCTCAGAGTAAATCTCATGGCTAGTCTTTTTTTCTTCCTTCTGTCATAAAATCAGGAACCCAAGAATAAACATGTATTTCTTTTACACTAAGAAACTGAAACAGTTTTGCTAGGTCCAAGGTCTACTTATCAATTTCCAGCTCACCCATCTGAGAGACAAGAATTAGTTGTATTATATTTATCAGCAGAGAGAAGAACAAGTAATTGACTGATTAAGTGCCATCAAGTTGGTGTCAACTTTTAGAGACCACATAGATGGATTTTCTCCAGGATGATCTGTCTTAAAATTGGCCTTTTAGGTGGTGTGCATTCATTGCTGTTGAAACCAAGTCTATCCATCTTGCTGCCAGTCATCTACTTCTTTTCTTTCCTTCAACTTTTCCCAGAATTATGAATTTCTCTGGGTCTTCACATAACATGTCCAAAATATGACAGTTTGAGCCCAATCATTGTTGTCTTGAGTGAAAATTCTGGATTGATTTGTGGTCTTCCTGGTTATCCATCATATCCTTAAGAGTCTTCTCCAACACCAAAGTTTAAAAGCATCAATACTCTTTCTATCCTACTTTTTCGAACTCCAACTTTCGTATCCCTATGGGGTCATGAGGAAAACCTTCGTCTGAACAATTCTAATCTTTCTAGGCATAGACAGGTCTTGGCATCTGAATATTTTTTTCTAACGCCTTAACTGCTACCCTACCAAGTGCAAATCTATAGTATATTGATCACTGGATCTTTTATTGCTAATGGCTGATCCTAAAAAGTAGAAACTATCTACCACAATATCTCCACTATCAGTTCTGAGACTGATTGTTGTAGCTGTTGTCATTAGTTAACTCTTCATTATATTTAATTGTAGTACCATTTTCCACTGTGCTCCTTGACTTTCATTACTAGAGCTTGCAGATCATTTGCATTTTCTGCTATCAGATTAGTGATATCAGTACAGCGCAGGCTACTGATGTTTCTTCTTCTACACTTTTAAAACGACACTCTTCGTCCAGTCCAGCTTCCTCCGGTTCATTTTAATAATTCACTTTCCACTTTTTATTTCTTCATTAAAAATAAACATTTTAATACTATTCTATGAAAATTCAAATAGCTATACTGAAACTGAATTAGACCCCAACTTCATAATTAAAATATCTAAACCAAATGCTTAAAATTACCCTGATTTCCTAAAAACCAACAATGCTAAAATAGATACAACATTTTAGATTTTCTGTTTTAGAAAACAGAATGTTGTCCCTGAACTTTGTGCCATGTTGGAGAAAGAAGAGAAAAATCAGAAAGAAGATCTGTAAACTTAAGAATTATTTTCAGATGAGCTGAGAAGTCAGGTTTCAACAATGTGAATTTCACATGATCGATGTTAACACCATTTAATCCCATTTCTGCATTAACCCTCAATTTAAAAAAAAAATTCTGCATGAAAGTTTGTCAACAATATTATACCTTTTAAATGCATTTTCTCTTAATGTACGTATTCCTTGCATCTTTAATTGGAAAGTGCTGCTTTTTATCTCCATCAGTATATCTTTTTAATCAAGAAGTATTCTACGAAATCTGGAGCAGTGTGATTCTGAATTCCCATTCACAGTTTACTGGGAGGTGTTGCCTGGCGTAAGATCACAGCAACATTCACAAATTCTTCAAATTTCCCTTGCCACCACCAAAGCCCACCAGCTGCCTTTCTTCACTTGGGTAAATTGTTTTACCCTTCTCTTTGCAACAACAGAAAGTCTCTCTCTCCCTGCAAAACTGCAGATGGAAGCTCCTGAGGGACCTTGGCTGATCACAAAAACACTAAGCAAAGTCAGATCTGCTTTGCCTTAGAAGGGAAACCACCAGAAGATCCCAGAGAGGTAGGCCAGACTCTACATATAGTCACTAAATATATTCTCCAAAGCAGCAGCAGCAAACCACTTCTTCATTTCTGCTAAGAAAACAGCACAGATATGTTCATGATGGACTCCATTTGAGGGAGACTTTACTTTTCAAATATCTTGTTGGAGAGCAACACAATATTTAAAATATTTATTTAAATATGCATGGAAAAGAATGCATGAATGATGTAAGAAAACTCTTCTAGTTTAGGTTTTACAGGGAGTAGAGGGGAGAGAGATACTAAGTCCTCCAAAAGAAGATCTACTGAAAGAAATTTGCTTCGGAAGAAAAGAAGAAGATATGCTGATCTATGACCGTAATAGAGATTTGATTTGAAAGAGGAAGATTTTTAAAAGTATGGAGAAGGAGTGGGGAAAGGAAAGAAAAAGAGCAAAGCCAGCTATGCAGGGTTTGTATAAAAACAAAAGAGTGTTTCCTCTGGTGCCACTGATGTACAGTACTGCATTAGCAGGATAAAAGCACTTTATCAAAACTGATACTTAAAATAAGAATGCAGCTGTTCTGTTCATTGTTACATATTTTTCTTTCAGACTGGCATCAAATGAAAAGAAACACAGCAAACATATTTTTAAAAAAGCTGTCCATCATGTTGTGGAAAGTGTTTGTGATCTTCTAAGAGCAAAGGAAAAACTACGGCAGTTCAAGTAATTCTTACTATAAATTATATATTTTAAAACGCCATTAACAAATTGCTCATTCAACACACTACTCCTGCCCCTCTTGTAGGGAGAATTGTCTGTAGGTCTGACTTTAAGAAAGGCAAAGAAAGTCTTCCTTAAGAATGAAGGCCAAGAAATTAAACTATTAGCCTCATTTTGTCACATACCTGGGTTAGTTAAATTTACACAAAAGGGATTTAGTTGAACATGCCAATATCTTCACTGAGACAGCCAAAACATCACGAACAGCAAGCAAATCCTAGAATTCTTAATAAGTTTAGATGTTAAGCCAATTAGGGGTTGGGGGAGATAGCAAAAAAAGAAACTACTGAGTTTGAATTTAGTTACGGTCTTAAGATGTAATGGGAGAGAAAATTAAAATGTACTTCTGGATGCCTATCTAGGTTTTGTTAGCAACCATAAGGAAGAGATTTGTGATTTTCTTCTTCCAGGATTTTAGAGATATATTGCCTATAGCCTTGTATTCCCTGGTGGTCGTCCATTCAAATCCTAAACAGCCCAGTCCCTCTTAGCTTCCTAGCCCAGCCCATGCTGGAAAGGGGCTGCCACCTTCTAGACAAGAGACTCTAATCAGAATCACTCTTCCATACAATGCATGTTACTTGATGTGCCTAACATTCCTGCATTAAAGAAACAGTTGCACAATAATAAATCCAGGAAGCCTGATCTGACTAAGGATTAAGGTAGATATGGGTAAGCAAGGAATTTTTTCCTTGAAATTCATCATATCTAGACCAAACAGGATATAAGAAAATAGGAAGCTAGGTTGATTTAGCTCTGCATTTTTCATACTGACTGGCAGAATCTCTCCAGGACTCTTTTGAGGGTTACCTGAGATGTTGGGGTTGAACCCAATAGCTTTTGAATGCAAAACGTGTGTTCTCTGTTACTGGAAAGGTTGGAAAGCAAGAGCTTTTCCCACCCCATCATTTGAACATCAATCACAGAGAACAAATAGAATAAATGCAGGCCAGCATACCACACAATTGAGCTTTTACACAACAACATGCTTTTCTAAAACAGATGCCTCTGTTGAGATAAAGAAAGGCTTAAACATGCAAGCCTACCAAGCCAACAGCTTCATCCCTCCAACTAAAAAGAAACCAAGAAAAGAAGAGTGAAAGTAAAGAAAACCAAGTGCCTTAAAAATGCAGGCAACATTCAGCTGCTGTCTAAGCAACGTATTCCCTCTCTTCCTAGTTATGCTTCATTTTGTTTGTCACTTTGCATGAAGTCTAAATCCTTATCTGCTGTTAGAAGAGCTTAGGACCACTGCAAGAGTTGGCCCAAAGGCAAGTAGAAGTACACAAGCGATAAAGAGATACACTGCATAAACTCTCAGAGGTCTTTGCTTCCCCATGAAGCCATCTCTGCAAAATAAAAGCCACACTGCATTTAAAAAAAAATAGTAGAATTATTCTTTCTGAGATTAACTAGGAATTAGGGGGATGAAGAAGCATTCTATAAACTGGGAGGTACCATCCCAGAAGAGAGCTAAGAGGGCATTTAATTTAGCCCACAAACCTAACCAGAAACCTAACCTCCCTCTCTAATGGCTTGTACAAGCTGTTTTGGAATATTTTTAAAACCATCCTTGCAGGATGCTCCAAAGCTGCAGGTAGTGCAAACAATCCTGGGCTGAATCAATCCAAGGTTTCAGATTTATTGTATTTCTACCCAGGACCAGCATAGGATAATACTTAAAACTATAGGATCATGAATCATTCCAAACCTAATGTCTATAATACAAACTATGAACAAGGTAATTAAAAAATTAAATTTATAGCCTAGAACTGGAAAATCCATTTTATAAGTCTTAAATCTGCAAAGAACTACTAAGTAACATGATTCATATTAAAAATACATATGGTAACATATTGAAATTAATATATAAGCTATTGTATGCTATTATAAAATTAGTAAAGTATGATATAATATTATTCTACACTATCTATAAAAATAAAAAAATGAAAGTAGTAAAATATTCATACTAACAGACTATAATAATAAGACTGTTAACCAAAGCAACTAGAAGACTAAACGACAGAAACACACTAATGCAATTATATAAGTAAGAATTTTACAGAATCTACTAATAGTCAATTCCTAGCAAATTTTACAACCTGCTGCATGAACCTTAGCAATGCAGTATGTTAGAATAGAATTATAAGCAAAAAAAAAAAAAGTAAGACATAAATTTATCATAATAAATAGCCTGTAAATATTAGGGAGATGAGAGGTTGTCAGATGTAAAATGAGCACTAAAGGAGGCCACTATCAGAATCCTCACAATCAATTAGCCAACCTGCTAGCTTGCTTGCTTGCTTTGTTTCTGCCATTACAGATAGAAAAGAGGGCGACATGCTGGGAAGGTGAGTGGCCATAGCCGTTAGAAGCAGATGGGCTGTTATCGGATTCTCAGGAATGCTCAAAGCCGTACCAATGTGCAATGGCGAGAGGACTGAGAGAGCTAGGGGCTAAAAGACAAGGGGGAGTGCGCTGAGAAATGGGCAAAAGTAACTTTTTGGCCCGCGCGGGCTTAGGCTTAGCAGTCTAAGTAGTCTACTTCTCAATAAATGAGTTTTCTTTGAACCCATATCGGTTTCGATGAGATCTTCTTTCCTTGGGATTCGAAAGTGGCAGATTGTTACAGCCACATTCAATTGTTTCAATGTGCTAAGATTCAGAGAGACAAGGTGTTGCTCTTAGCATTTAAAACTCTAAATTATTAAGGTCTGTGTCTATTGAGAAAGAGTGACTGGCCCAAAATCACCCAGTGAGGATGAACTTGAACGTGGGCTTCCCCAGTTCTAGTCTAACACCCTAACTATCATACCAGACTGTATATTAATATATTACTAGTTAATAATTAACATAGTAATATAAATCACTTAACAACCTATTATTCCAGCATTTATTTGATTAGACTTCAATGAGAAATCAGATTATTCAAAACAAATATATGTATTGTTCCAATTTGCCAGGTCAACAAAAGTTGATTTGAGTAATTGCAGCACAAATAACCATTATTTTTCATTCCCTCCCTAGACCCTAAAGCAGCTAAAACAAGAGACCAGAATGAGAAATTTGATCTCTGCCAAAATGACAAAGAATTGTGTATGCACAGAAGAGGTAGGGAATGGCAGAAAAGAACTTCCATGAGACTAATGTTATTGGTCTCCTGAAAACAAAATATGTAACTTGTGAAGTTAAGTCTATGGAATCCAACCACTGATAAGACACATTTTACCATTCTGACCCAAAAGTAAAATTAACAGATACATACTCTTTCTTTTGATTTAATAAAAGCAGATAAATGTTTCAACACCAGAGGACCATCTACACTGTAAGCAAAGTTCACATCATCAAATGCTATTGCTCCCTCAGTTGGCCACTCCACCGGTGGGCGCTTGTGTGTATGCCATGGTGCTTCCTGTTCCAGCTCTGCGTACTCCATTACTCGTTCCACTGATATCATCTGAAAAAGAGAAACAAGTGTTGATTCCTAGGCATTTACTGATTTTCAATACAGTAATAATCAGATTCACATGTTTGCAACATTTATTTCTACCTGAATTGATATGCTTGCCAGAGAAGGAATAGGGGACAAATCAAATAAATAAATAAATAAATAAAAATGTTGAAACAGTTTTGTTTTCAAAGATCTGGAACAAACCTACATCTGGGTGTTAATCTGGGTTTTCTATGTCTGAAAACAACACTCCACAACTGTGGGGCTTATAAGCCTTAATTATGTCTTTTCATGAGCCTGTTCAATATGCATGGGATTAGTCTACAACAATTAAGCATATACAGTACACTTTTTTCTTTATCAATGTGCTACCCTGCATATCTTAAATAATCCTTGTGTTAGCAATGGACAACTGGATGCTTGCTTTGTAGAGCTTTTCACAATGTATTAGTTTAAAAAGATGAAATATACCTACACACTCATCTCTTTCCCCCCTTATGTATTCATCTCACCATGCTAGGCTTACAGTATGCTCTCTGTATGAAACATAAAAGACTAGCATGACTGAAATTCTTCCTACTCCCTGGAAGAAGGAGTTGCCATCTTTGTTTTCCTTCACAGAAAGTTCCTTCACAATTCTCAACTGTCTTTTTTGTATACAGGATAGCTCACCTTCCCACAACACAAAAGGATGGAGGCAAAGTCAGATGTATTAGAGGAAATATGAGAACCAACAAGGCTAAATGTCTTCAGGTTACCAATGCAACAGGTTTTTTACATACTTAAAGGAACAAATGCCTATTACCAGATTTTCAATTTCCGCACTTTGTCGAACTCCCCACTGAAACATTCCCGTGAGAGTGATTGCATAGGATAAAGCTAGGCCAACCTGTCCAGCATCAAGAGCTATGGGATGAGAAAGAAGACAAATATAAAGAATTTTGAATGAACAATTTTCTCTAAGTTTAATAATCTATCTTATGAAAACTGAAAATATAAAACTCAAATTAAATTATGCAAACAAAATACACATACAAACAGGCTGTGTATGTACATAGGGAACATGTTTCTGTAGGAAAAAAATACATTCTTAATTGTGACAAAGAGGAACCTATTACATATAAAAAAATAAATAGAATTAAGAGGAATTTTAAGTATATTCATTTGTAGTAGCACAATATTAACAAAAATTTGATTTACTTATTGATTGATTTAATTTGTTAAAGTTTTACACTGCCCAACTCCCAACGACTGGGCAGTTCACCAATAAAAACATAGTTCAATAAAATAATACAATGATAAAAACAAAGAACAAAAGATGGCACAAATTGGACAACCAAAACAAACTCACATTGCCCAGAAATTATCTAGAGGAAGTACTCTCTCATTACAGGAAACTGGCTTGTGAGAAGGATACAATTCATTCACTTGCTGTCCTTAACATAACTAGAAAAGGCTGGTAAGGCAAATCAGAGTAGATAATGGTATAATGATTTCCAGCAAGTTAACTTACTCTGCGCAAGAAGCAAAGAGCCAAAGGCCACCACTATCACAAAGATGGCACATATGGCATCCAAGCGTACCGCAAACCAGCGAGATGTCGTCAGAAATAAGAACCAAGCTTCTGAAAGCAAAAAGAAGGGAGACTGTTCAAATGTAACAGATACAACATTGGCAGGACTCAAACAAACAATATGGTTATATAAATTCAGTCTTATTTCTGAAACTGCTTTTGAAAATTCAGGAAGGAAGCAGGGATTTTTCAGAGCCAGTTCCATTTTATCTCTAAAGACATATAGTGATAAATATCAATGAATGTCAGCTATGAAGTTGGCCTGGCTAGCAAAGATAGCTATATACAGTAATTCAGATTTAAGCAGGCCAATTTCCTCTCTTCAACGTTTTCTATTCCACTTCAATTTTACATACATAAGTTTGTGTCTTGATCACTCCCCACCACTGGCTGAATTAATGTGCCTATAAAAGGAGGTTTCTGCTTCCTTCAGAAGAGGTTCTCAAATGCAAATTGCTGGGAACCACTAGCCCAAGGACCACAACATTGAGCCCCCCAAAGCACCAATGAGATTTTAATGAAAAAAATAAAGAGCATCAGGGCACGCCATCAAACAACTGAGAAATGCTACCACAATCACCAGCAAACTGACAGGCCCTGCGCTCAACTCAACAGCATCCCAAGAGAGGCCCAGGAGTACAATCATCCCATAGCCTATTCTGCTTGGATGGAGGGCTGTAACAAGAAATCTCAGACTTTCTCCGCTTTAGACCCTGCTTAAAAATTCCCCCCCCCCTCTCTACTCACCTGCTCCCAGTAATGATGCTCAGGCCATCAGTGCTTTTTTTTAAAATATGTACTTTTCTTTTAAAGGACAAATATCTATACTTCAACATACAAGAGAATTCCCCCTAATAAACATAAAATTCTGTTATTTTGTCTTCCATACTGATAGGCACTTGCCCATCTAAGCACATGAACTGTTAATTAATAAAAGATGTGAATACATGTTAATTAATAAAACATGCTAAAAATGAAGCATATGTACAATAATCTGCCCCAGTTATAACTGAACTCCTTCACAGTTCAGGAGGTCTCAGTAACTTGTTCTGGTGAGTTACCACTAAGCAGCACGGTGAACTCTTGACCACACCCACATGTTGCCTAAGCATGAACTGGAATATGGCTGGACTGTGAGCCTACACGCATTTCAAGAAGTAAACATGGGAACCCACAGCCAAATATGTTTTGAGACTGATCACATGATTGCCAAGATATATAAAATATTACTACAATTAAAATTGAAAGATGTACAAACTAAAGATTGTATGATCAAGTGGGTAAACAATTTTGGATACAATATTGAATATGACCAATGGGAAAGGATGTGGACTAGGGGACTTAAATTTACATTGAGTTACAACCTGAAAGAGAACTTTTATAAAATGATGTACAGATGGTACATAACCCCAGACAAATTTTCAAAAATGTTTAACAATACATCAAATATTTGTTGGAAATGCGGAAGGGAAATAGGTACATTCTATCATATGTGGTGGACTTGCATGAAAGCAAAAAATTTTGGACATTAATATACAATACTATTCAAAAACTGTTGGCAATTGATATAGTTAAAAAACCAGAACTATATCTCCTGAGTTTAATGGACAAAGAACTCGAAAAGAAACACAGAAAGCTCTTGCTGTATCTGACAACTGCGGCTCGGATTATTTATGCTTCATGATGGAAGGAAGAAAACATCCCAACAATTGAAGAATGGACTATTAAGACAATGGACCTAGCTCAGATGGCTAAACTTACGGATCAGTTAAATGACAAGAATATGGATGATTATAAGAATGATTGGCAACCTTTTCTTAGATACATGGAATTAACACAAAAAGTAACATTGTGTATATAAAATGTAGTTGTCAAATATTTAATTAAACAGAAATAGAGGAGATATTTATTGGCACTAGTAAGGATGCGAAAATAACATATTTGTAGATACATTTGTCAGGTTCAGCCGGTGCTGCATGGCGAGGAACTTGCCCAGCCGCGCTTTAGTCAATTTCACCGCTCGAGCGCTAGCACAGAAAGAGGAAATGCGAAACCGCAAACTAATGAATGGGGCACCTGGCGCCACTTTACTAATCTGGAGCGCGGAATTGAGGAAGAGCAATCAGCGCGCGATGGGAAGCTCCCGGCGTGCACGCGACAGAAGCCCCAACGAAGGCAATGACCAGGCCAAGGGCTAACAACAATCAAAGAAAAAAGAGAACTGCGCTGAACCTGCCATTCGAGTAAAAGGGGGGATTACAGGGGGCAATCTGTAATATGTAACCTAGCAACGGGGCTCGCGGGGAATTGGGACAACTATAAATTGAACAAGTGTGTTCAACCCAGTCCTGGCTTTGTTTGTAACTGTTGCGTTACGCTTGAGTAAACCTCTTTTGTGAACCACACATGTCACGGGAGTTTCTCTTGACGAACGGGGCATTCCTTAGAACATTCACCCTTCAGACAGTTAGAAATCCCACTTTTAAAATGTTCTGCATTTTTTTTCTTTCTCTGTATTTTTCCTTCTTTACTATGTTTCTTCTTTTCCATGTATATATTGTTCTATGTCATACTTTTGTGTATATATTGTTATATGTCACTGGTGTTTTGTATGTATCATGCAATGTCTTATATGTATTCATTTGCTATTTTCAATTAATAAAGTTTAAAATAAAAAAAAGAAGTAAACATGGGAACCAAATCTAAACAGATATGTATATCATGGCTTCTGATTTTATCTATCTATCCATCCATCCATCCATCCATCCATCCATCCATCCATCCATCCAATTTACATGGCCTCCCATCTCAGTAAGTGACTCTGGGCAGCTAAAAGAATTAAAATAAAAACAGTTACAAACATTACAAAAGTTAAAATACAAAGCAGCGGGGTGTTGATAGAAATAATGTGAACTTGGATTAATTAGTGGTAGATTATTTTTTTTCAATTTGTATTTACAGTGGTACCTCAAGATACGAACACCCCACCTTACGAAAATTTCAAGATACGACCAGCTCTGGCCACAAAAATTTACCTCAACATGCGAACTCCGCCTCAAGCTACGAACCGGATCCGCGGCCATTTGCCCTGCTGCCACGTGGTCACGGCTTCCAAGAGGAAGTGCTAATGAATCTGAGTGCGAGGACAAAAGCCCAAGGAAAGCAATGCAGAAAGAGGAAGTGCTAATGAAATCTGAGCGTGCGGGGGGGGGGGGAAGCTCCTGCTCCTGACTGTGTGTGCGCGCGACATAAGCCTTTCCCTCCAGCGCGCTGATATTGCTTTCACTGTGCTTTTGTCACTATGGAGAAAGGAAACAGCGCGGAGGAATCAGTGGGGTGGAGAAGCTCCCGCTCCCGGCTGTGCGTGCGCGCGACATAAGCCTTTCCCTCCAGCGCGCTGATATTGCTTTCACTGTGCTTTTGTCGCTATGGAGAAAGGAAACAGCGCGGAGGAATCAGTGGGGTGGGGAAGCTCCCACTCTGCTGTGCGCGCTACATAGGCCTTCCCCCCATTGCTTTCACTGTGCTTTTGTCAGGCGCGCCAAGGGCTATGCACAAAGGAAAGAGCGCGGAATTAAGAGCGGAATTAAGAGGAATCGGCGCGGGGGTGGGGAAGCTCCCGCTCCGCTGTGTGCGCTACATAAGCCTTCCCCCCATTGCTTTCACTGTGCTTTTGTCGCGCGTGCCAAGGGCTATGCACAAAGGAAAGAGCGTGGAATTAAGAGGAATCGGCGCGGGGGTGGGGAAGCTCCCGCTCCGCTGTGCGCGCTATATAAGCCTTCCCCCCATTGCTTTCACTGTGCTTTTGTCGCGCGCACCAAGGGCTATGCACAAAGGAAAGAGCGCGGAATTAAGAGGAATCGGCGCGGGGGGTGGGGGGGAAGCTCCCGCTCCCGGCTGTGCACGCGGGAGCCTTTCTCAGATTTCATTAGCACTTCCTTTTTCTGCGCTAGGGCTGACTAAAGTGCGCCTGGGGAATTTCCTAGCTGTGCAACGCCGGCTTACACATTGAACCTTATGGGGACATGTGCTTCAGGATGCGACCAAATTCAGAGGGTGGAACGGATTAACCGTATTTACAATGAACCCTACGGGAAAACGTGCTTCAGGATGCGACCAATTCGACTTGCGATCAGAGTCACGGAACGGATTAAATTCGTATCTTGAGGTACCACTGTATATCTGTATTGGAGATAGTCAGAAGTCACTTTCTGTTTCAATTTTCTATCTACTTTCACTATTATAGTTTTTGTCTTTTTTCTTTTAGTTCCATTTTCTCTCTTTGCTGTACTCCTTGTATTGCACTTTAACTGTACTTTGAAATATAATATAATGAAGTTCTCATTATAAAAAAAAAAAATACAAAGCAGCCGAGAAACAACAAACCCAAATCACTAACACAACCAAGAAGCGGGTCCCTGACCATACTTGGGCCTGGGCATGGAACCAGATCTTTAGGCCCATATGAAAGGCCAGCAGGGTTGGGGCCATCCTACTCTCTGGAGAGAGAATGTTCCACAAGGTGGGCCCTACGGCAGAAAAGGCATGTCTTCCTGGCCCCGCCAACTGGCATTCTTTGGCTGACAGGACCCAAAGGATGCCCATCCTGCCTGACCAGATCGGACAGGTAGAAACAACTAGGGAGAGATGGTCCCTCAAGTAACTCAGTCCTTAGACATGAAAGGCTTTAAAGGTGACAACCAGCACCTTGAATTGTACCCGGAAGCACAATGGAAACTGATGCAGTTCATGGAGTAGAGGTGTTACATGCACCAAATAACCAGCACTATTTTCTACTCATGCTGTCACATTCTGCACCAGTTGAAACTTCTGAATCCTGTTCAAGAGCAGCCCCGTGTAGAGCGCATTGCAGAGTGGGCATGAGTGACAGTGAGTAGAGCCTCCCAGTCCAGGGACAGGCACAGGCACAGCTGGCATACAACCCAAAGGGCTGCCACCTGTCCTTCGAGCAGGAGCCATGAGTCCAGGAGGACCCCCATATTACACACTGTGTCTGTCTGAGGCAGTGCCATCCCATCCAAGACCAACGATGGAAGGTTCTGGACACCAAAAGGTCCAAACATGATACAACATGTCTACAACTTTCCAGAAGATTTTCACAAGTAGAGAGTAAATTTTCAAATGTTTTTGAGGAAATTTGCCCTAGTGTAATTTAATATAATTTGACACCCACCCACCCACAACCAACACTAAGACTAGGCTTTTACCTAGTCTTAGGTCAGAAATGAAAATATGTTCTTTTTTGGCTAATTGGAATGAGGAGGATTTTTGAGGAGACATCCAACAAATGCCCCAGAAGAAACTGTGCTTAATTCTCCTGTCCCATTCCATTTCTCAGAATGGTTGATGAAATGATATACTGCAGGAAGAATATTCCTTCTTGGTTCTGCTGAACTGGAAGTTAATTCCCGTGAGCTTTTTTACAAACCTGTGTGTAGGTCTTGGTGTGCATCAAATAATTCTTGGAATCTCTGCTCTGCTTGAAAAGCACGAATAGTCCAAAGTCCCTGAAGAGATGATGACAAATGAGAAAAAACCGGGCTTCGAGCTGCAACATGAAGGTTAAATGATGTCAGACTTCAAGAGGACTCTTTCACTATGCTGACCTTTAATCCTACAAACAGATATTCTTAACTGAATTAATGTGTAATGTTTATCACTGAAATTACAAAAAACAGTAAGTTTCCCTCCAAGATTACCTTAATGCTGCTCATTAAAAAAAAATTATGCAGAAGTTACAGAAAGTGACACTCAATGATTAAGTTATCTGTTTTCTGAATTGTTATGTTGTTTGGTAGACAATAACAGAATTCAATCAAAAACATCTGTGTGGCTCAGAACTAATTCCATAGACACCTTTCATTGAAGAATACAAAGCAGAAGTTGAAGCAAGCTTCATAAAGTTGATTATACCTTACTCAGCACCAGAAGGTCTGGCACAACGGCTGAGCAGGCAATATTCTGAGACAGATAGACAGAAATACTGACTAGCAGCTAAAGGTGGACATGTAGGGGAAAAGTTGATAATGAAGAAGATTTAGTCTTTATTCTCCAGTTACTCTGCACAGTTGAGGTCATTTAGCAATCTATAATATATTTAAGTCTAAGGCAACTTCCTAACTTGTCCTCTGCTTCTGTTGCATCTGCACATTTACATGTATTTTCATTCACAGGAGTTGGGGGTGGGTCAATTATAATCTGCAGCTGAAATGTTGAAATCAAGAGAAAACAGAAAAAAGGAAGCCAGACAATTCATTTTTATAAATCAGAAATGGGCAACCTTTTGAGGTCCAAGAACCATACTCTTTTTTTCCCCCAGCCTCCAATGGCCATAGGACTCATCCACCTCCTTTTGGGCTTGCTTGTTTAAAATAAAATTAGTATGTTGAGTCCTGTGGAGGGTTAAAGCACCTCCTTCACTTCTTATTTCAACAAATGTCTCAAGCAATCATATCGTCAAATACCACCAAAGCATATGGAAGAGGGTGCTCAGCAGGTGAAAGAAGGAGGGAGCACATGTAGTGTCTCTTGCTGAGAGTAAGAAATTAAGAGGTTTTTGGGTACTTTTATCTAAAAATGGGATTTTATATGAACCACTAAGTGCTGCAAGAAGGAATGAGTCAAAAGAGTGTTCAAAATCACTACCAAAATACACATTTACATAAAGGAGGAAAATCAAGCCTGCATTTACGCAATTAGCAGCATGGAATGCAACAATCCCCAAATTGTTAAAATTAAAAACACATACTTGTGGATTCCAAACGTTTGATATCTCTTGATGTGTCCAAAAAGTACCGTCGAAGAAATATGAAAAGAATAAGAAGAGGAACCAATGGGATGAGAATCCAGGGTATCACTGCAATCGCCACACCGACCACCCCGCACACCTGGAGAAAAGTCTGCCAGAAGAAAAGGGGAGGAGGAATCACATCTTAGTCTTTAAAGGTTTTTCTGAGAGTTTTGTACACAATACTGTAGCAAGATTAGCAATGTCCAGAGAAGACAGTCCCAAACTCCATACAATCCATATAAAGGAATGCAATATTTGGGTAACATTTTCTAATTATTTCTAATAACATCCATGCAGGTAATGAAACTCATTTTTGGTCCTCCCACAACTTGTCCTTTGTTCTAATCTCAGCACAAAATCAAAGGGACAAGATGCTTGGGCAAATCATCAAGTCAAACTTGCCACACCATTTCTGCCTACCCCAATCTGCAGTGAGATGATGTTAATGATCTAACTAAAGGGTAGCAATAAAGATGGCTGAAAGGTACTTTGGGAGCTTAAAAAAGCAGCAACTAAGTTCCAGATGCCTGCAGCTGAACTCAGTATGTAAAACTGCCACCATTTTTTATCTGTCTTCCTTGTCTTCAAATGAGATCATAGAGTTCAAGCAGAGTCAGAACCAGCAAAATTCCTTTCTCCTAAAACAGATTCCAAATTTTGTAAGCCTGTGCCCTCTGGTCTTAGCTCCATACAGCTTCTTAGCCTTTTGGTTTCTTTTCAGCCAAGCCCTTTGTGATTCTAGGCCGTATCTCAGCTTTAGGCATAGTGCTATTTTCTCCTAGCTCCTTGCTTTAACATAATCTCTACCACTATTGTCTTTTTGGGGTTCTAGCCTTTTAGGGCACTTAATTCATCTTCTTTTAGCCTGCTTCTTACTTGCCCCCACAACTGTAAAATGACTTAAATAAGGTTTAATTTATACACAGGCCAAATTAGTCATTATGCACCTGGAAAAAAAAATTAAAAGATGCTTAAAGTAAATGCATTAGAGAACAAATTCTCTCTTTTCGGGATGAGGTTTAGTTACTTAAGAAACAAAATCTCCCAGATGGTAAGCAATATTCATGCTGAAGTGCACAGAACAAAACCTTCACATGGGAGGAAAATAAAAGAGGGGATATTGTTAGGATGACGAAGTTCTGACACACCATTGTCTGACACACATACAGTACTATCCTTGGAAGGAATTTCACAGAAGCCTCATTAACATTAAACTTATGAAAGGGTGGATCATTCTAATATAATGCATATGAAAAACCCAACTTGCATGCAAATAAACTGTTAATGAAATAGTCTCAAAAGGCAGACACTTATTGCACAGGCAACAACCAAGCCCTCTAAAGAAAGAGAAGGCATCTGATTTCCCAACTTATGCAAACTGAACAATATCCTTGGAAAACACATGATCATTTCACAATGAAATAAACTGTACCTCTCCCTTTTCGTTTAGAGCCACCTTTCTTTAAACTATCATCATGAGGACTGCAGTTTCTACACATGTGGGGAAGGAGGTGAATCAAGCTAATCAAAAATATTTGGCTTGGTATTCTGAAAAGAGGAGCTAAAACTATTGCCAAGGTTTTAAAAGAACTCTCCTTTAGCTGACAGGGACTGACCAGGTGAAAGAAAGACCTGTCCTCCACAAATGATCAAACAATGACTCCAGAGGACCAGTCAGCCCACCTCTCTCTATGTAGCTTTTGTTCTACCAAGAATCAGGGCTCACTATCTTTGCAGCCAGCAAGAAAAACATATTTTCATATATTAATTTGCTTGATTTATACCTTGCCTCTCTACACTAGTAAATATTTAAAAGAACTAAGAACATGTAAGATGTAAAAGCATAATATAAAATATTAAAAGAAAAAAAAACATGTAACAGAAGAGGCACTGTTCAGAGTTTTTCCTGCAGATCTTAACTACTAAGCAGGTTAGTACTGTACTGTAAAGGTAAGGAGATCCCTTGGATAATCAGGCCCCAGAGTGTTCAGATATAGCAACATCTCCTTTGAGTTGAGTTTACACAGACACATCCATAGGAGATCCGGGCACAATATGGAAGTGGCTTGCTATTACTGCCAACTTCCAGAACTTTTATTAATGTTCCAGTCTAGCCTACAGCCCTAGACTTTGCTTAGCTTTCTAGATCAACCAAGGTTGATTAGTGCTGCCACCTAGCTGAACCACACTGAAACCTGACATTGTGCTCAGTAAGCAACATGTAACAAGTACACCTCTCTCAACACAGGGATCATATGATCCCTAGGCTTTACAGATTACTGATCTAGCTGTCACATTTTGTATCAATTCCTGGACATTTGTCAGGATCCTATAGAGAGCTCTACTCTATATTATTCCTTCTACCAGAAAAGCAAATAGATAAAAAAATTCTTTAAATCTCATAGAAAGCATGTGTTTAAATGTAGAAAAACCCTCAGATTGATTTAGTTTACTTATATTTATCCCCCGAGAGCCAACATTGATAATTTGCACTGGTAATTTTACATTAAAAAAAAAAATCTCCCTTTGAATCAGAAAGTAAAATCTGAGATCTATTTTTGCCAAACAGAAAAAAAAATCCCTATTTTGTTTATAAGTATATCAGTAGTTTAAGGCAATGTAGAAGATTTGTACTTATCACCATTTAAAACAGGATTGTTACACTCTATGAGTGACAGGGGAATTAAAAGATTTGTAGTAGCTAAGAAGTTGTTAGAAATGTTAATGGAATCACTTGATCTTTTCTTCCTTCTGCTACAGCAACTCTTCCTGCCAGGAAATTGTGTTACAGTATTCACAGAAATGTTTTGAAGGGATAAAATCCACAGTCCTTTGTAAAAAGAAATTAGAAATGTAGACAAGGAAAGATGGAGCAATTTAGAAAAGCAGGAGAATGCTTCATTGGCCTGTTGGAAACCTGAGTTAAAGGCAACTCTACATTCATTTATTTGCATTAAAAGCTAAGAAACCTCTCAAGGCAAATAAATGCTGAAAAGCAAATGGCACACAGGTTCTTAAGCATCAGTGATGCCAGCCATGTTCCAGAATATGGATATGCGACCAAATCTCTACTCTGCGATTAAAGGCTGCCTGGCCTGTGCTCCATTTAAAGATCAAATGGCAGACTGAAAGACTTTCCACATGTGGAAGACCATCACATCAAGAGAAAACAGGAAAACAGGTCTTTTCTCGGTCAACAGTGGTGCTACTCCTCATTCCCTGGCTGGTCTACAGTGTCTTCTGAGGCAGTTCTCAGAGCTGTGCCTTGGGAGGTGGCCATTACATCAGCCAACTCCCAGCTCCAGGGGTTGTTCTTTGATTACAACCAATTAATTAATTAATTAATTAATGCTTGTGATGTGTGGCCGTAGTGGTCACTGTGCAATAAAAACGCTGGTTGTGGGGCGGTAGGTGGAGACATGGCCCAATTTGCTCCCTGTCCTGGCTTCCCATCCAAAAGGGCTGCTTCATTTTGTCTACTGACAGCTGGTCCTAGGCCTTGAGGTTGTCTATCAGCAATTAATATCATTCATTATGACAGGAGTGGAGTAATATACATTTCTGAAATGCAGGGGTGATTATGTCACCCCCTCCCAAGTTACACTTAAAGGAGTAATCTAAATCTTACTGATATTCAAAGGTGTTCACTCACTAAGCATTTAATTTAGCACATAACCATACAAATTAGTATTATGTAAACCAGTGTGTTTGTTTGTTTTGGTGTTGCATGTGGTAAATGCTACCAGGATAGCAGAACCACATAGCTTTCAAATGCAGCGGTGCAATTTAAAGTAAAGAGAAAACTGAGAGGGACGTGAAACCCTTTATCCAGCTTGGTGTTTTGCCATCAGACAAAAACCAGGGAAACAATGGCTGTAAACAATGCAAAAATGCAAAATGCAGGATTGCGAGTGGAAGAGAGAATGACTGCAGATCTTTCTTCCAGGTCCAAATAGAGTAAAAAAAAACTCTTACAAAAATTCAGCATTCACTAGCTTTAGTGAACATTGAACTTGGGATAGAATTTTGAAGTTTTTTAAACACCATGGAATACTGTTTTTCTGCAATTCAGAAACTCATTCTTCTGCATATTTGCATTAGAGTGCATAAAGTGGATGTGAAGAAATTTTATGGTCCACATTGTGAACTCAGGATGGTTATAAAGGAATGCACGAACATTTTTATATTTTCTGTACAAAATTAGTGCAAATTATTTTTCAAAGGATATCAGTGAAATGACAACAAAGCACATTCTTCAACAAAGAAGAAAGATACCGTATATAAAACTGAAAGTGGATAACAGTGTTCAAGGAGGCCTGGGTGGGGAGAATACAATGGCAGCCAGGAAGAGGCACTTGCACGATTTTCAGATGCCAAAATAATTCGATCAGGTTAGCTTGAACAGGGAGCATCATCTGCATTTCTCCTTTAGGCAGCAAAATGTTTTGAGTCAGTCATACCCTGCCAGACCTGTGGGGTAAAGAAGCCCAAAGGGGTTCTTCTCTACCACCAACTTCTTCTTTCTTATCCAGCTTGTCCAAACTTTCCCCTTCTAAATGCTGAGAAGCTAAATCAGGGATGCACAACCTGAGGTCCTTAGAGGCAGCCCCTGTAAACTGTTATCAAACTAATTTTTGTAATGAGAAAGGAGAAAAGTATTAAGTAAATGGATAAAGAATAATCATATTAGCCATATTTAATTACTTTATATGTAAAAGCAAAGCAAATCAATTTTAGTTTTTCTCTTGGCCCCACTCATTCCTTTTTGGAGTACAGTCCCCAGCATATTACACAAAGCTTCAGTGCAGCCTTTAGTCCAGAAAAGATTGTGCATTCCTAGGCTAAACCTACAGGGGAACGCTGCTCTTTGAACACCAGTGCAACCAAGGTCTCTGTTCTCCTTTCGGTCCACAGGGTCTGCCCTGAAATGCCCTTGAGTTGTTACAGGGACATCCACCTAAACAGGTATTTCTTCCATCTGCTGGACCATCCCACATAATCATTAGAGTAGTCCATAAAACACAGATATGGATGACCCAAAGTGAGTTGAAACAGGGCAGGTCTTCCTGCTCTGAAAAAAGATACTAAGAGCATACTGAATTCTGATTTAGTTTTTAAATTAGAAACAAAACAGAGAAGTGGCAGTTAATTATTACTGAAGGTAAAAAATTTATGGAAGTCTACTTTGCTAATGAATTGTGGTGAAGGAAGGAGACAGATGGGAGAAGCCCTTGGGAATCTCAAAATGACAACCTCATTGTAAAACTAAAAGATGCTGAAATGTCTTCGAACACACTTTCCCTGACATTTCCACACAATGAAATGTAAGGGTCAATGGTATTGAAACAAACAAGCAGTTTCACTCATTTGCACTTATGAAAGCAAGTGACCTGAGCCATTGTTGTCATTTTAGGCACTTTTTGTTCTTAATATCCAAACGCAGCAGCCTTTTTTATTTTATTTTGAAAAAATTACTGCAGCCACCTCACTTGCATTTTCCTTTTCTTTGGCATTTTCACTTCATAAAAGCTGCAGTCAATGTGTTTTTGTGTGTGGTGAGAAGGGATGACATTTCCAGTGGTGGTCTTGTCCACAGTCTACATTGGTGGCTCAAGTAGTCTCAGGATTAGGTCTTTGTGTGCCGTGAAAGGATATGAAAAGTCAGTTATTTAAACTCAGTCAAGCTGTTGATTTTGGGGAGGGAAAAGGGGCTTTTCAATTCAGCCAGCTTCAATAAATCACTGGTCTTTTCTTTCCCATCCGAGGGCAGCTGCAGATAGCACACAATGTTCCCCCAGAAACAAAACAAAATCTTAAGGTGCTTTTTAATGCAACATTTAGAGGGGGAAGGAACATAAATTAAAATTAACAGATGTGTATTTCCAAACATTCTACAAAACCCTCTGGTCAGTCTGCTGCATTAAAGAGAATCTGCAAATGCTCGGCAAGATAATGTTAACCCATAAGATGGGTGCACATACAGTGTTTAAGACAGGAAGTAAAAAAAGAAAGAGGAAGGGAAAAGCATGTGTGTGTATGTGTGTATATGTATGGGTATATGTGTGTGCATGTGTATGTATGTGTGTGTGTGTGTATATATATATATATATATATATATATAAGAGGGGAAAAAAGATTTTGATTAGCACATTTGGCATAAATTATGACTGAATAATTTTCAAACTGATTGTATAGAGCCAAAAGGATTACAGTACTCTTAAATTCCTGCATACCCAGTTCCTTTTAACATATTTAAGCTTGTAATCCTAGAGAAGACTGAACATTGTAGGATTTAACTCTGGCTAAGGATACATAGAACTGCACATGTAGAAGTTTTAGTAGTATTTTGTAAAGCAAAACAAAATAACTAAAAAGTAAGAACCATCAACTACAAGAAGATTTACTCTTTAGTAATCATTTTCAGTAATATACATTATCATGTAAATAAATCCCACTGAAAATAAATTAGCAATTCTTCAAAGATATTACTAGAAGGTTTCACAGCAACACTCTAGAATTTACTGCACAGTGGAGTGGGGGGGGGGCGGGAGAACCTTCCCCAATTCTACATATAGATAGGTTTATTTCTGTAAAACTAAAATATTCAACTGCTAGTAAAGCAATATTTTTTTTAAAAAGCTGGAATGCTTCTAAATGACCCTACAACAACTTGGAAAATGGACCACTTCTTCAATGCAAATCGTCTCAAGAAAAGCTTCTGCACACAAAGTGTGAGGAACCCGTTACTGCATTGTTTATTGAGTTTCACTTGATTCCTCCTGACAACCATTTGAACAATGACTATTGGGAAGTGTCTCTCAAATTGTCAACAACAATAGCAAAGGCTCAGTGCTTTTATTCTTAGTTAATACTGATTTTTTCCCTTTTTTTAAAGAAAGAGAAAATATTTCTTCCTGAAGGGATTAGAGATTCTCTTATAAAAGACACCTGCAAACAAAACAAATGACAAAAGATCTTTATCATATTCAATAATAGGGATCCTTTGTACAAAGCTGGGCTTCTCCAGACACAAATAAACCAGAAGGCCTTCACAATTCAACTAAAATACTTCAACTAAATCAGTGCTGCCCACAATCAACAGAGGGAAATATTTAAGGAGGGAATAAACAAACTGAAAGCTGGTAACATCCATTTACTTTCTCACACATCTGAAAACATTTCAGAAGTATAGTTACAAAGGAGAAGATTCAAGAGTCAATATGTTCCTCACTGACAAAAAAGTCAGGGACAAGACTGTGAGGAAATTCACAACCACCCTGTCCATATTCTATTCTTTAGATGAGTGGGCTAGGCATATAACAGTTACTGGGAGTTTATGTGAAACCTCTGGATCAATCCATGCTTGTTTAAATACCACATGAAAGGACTCCTAGCTAGCATTAAGTCTGGGGGATTTTTTGTTACCTTAGTTCAGGTAACTAAAAAATAAAGAATTTGTGCTAGAAAAAGGAACACAGAATTCATTTTCGATCTCTCAATCTTAGGTTGATGGAGTAAACTTAAATTGTCTCATTAAAATTAGTCTGGATATCACTACTGAAGCATGCACAAGATCATTAAATCAAGTACAAGTTAGGAAAAGTCAATTCATCTGAAGACAAAACAGATCTTTGCCTTGTATCTTAAGAGTATAAAATGCAGAATTGCTAATGGTAGGAGCTGTTGGCATAAAAATTAAGGGCTTTGTACTCTGCTCCTTTGATAGGCATATGTGTTTTTCAGAATTATTGCAACAATTTCCTAGATTGTAAATTCTGAAGGAGATGTGAGATACCAATATGAAGTAAAGTAAACTATGCCCAGCAAGCATTCACATGTCTAAAGAGATCATTTTGCCCTCCTGACCAAGGGCATCTTACCATATGGTACTATGCTTTCATGTCATATCCAAAATGAAATAAAATGGTCAAGATCCCACCTGGTTTTTTTGTACGTTTCAATATGTGAGTTTTAGAGTTCAACATACTGTGTTGGGACCATTCAAAAAGAAAAAGAGCTTATAAGGCAGATTTCTACAAAGGAATATTTTTCTAAAATCTGTTGGACTGGAGCTTTTAAAAAGGAGGGCAAAAACCATAAGAAAACGTTGGGCTTTTTCCTCTCTTCCATTACTGTAGTGACAAGATTAATTTTCTTTAAAAACAAGGAAAGGATCAGAAGTCAAGTCTCAACAGGTTGCCGGTAACGACCAAGAATATATGACTATTCAATGCACGGACAATTTAATCTGTCTTCTGAATCTATTACTAGATTAATATTGTAATACTAAGTACTAGTTAATATTGAATATAAATAGTGGTAATGGAGTAAGATGGTGGTATTAACCTTGCCAATGGACCCCTGCCACTGAGGAGGCCAATGCTCATTGTCAATATGGCCCAACCTTCACATAAATATAAACATATAGGTAAAACATAACCTGGATACATGGTAATATCCTGATGTCACTAGTAAAGTGCCACTCAACTCCTGATAAGAATATGTCCATGTGTGTGTTGTTTTCTCAGCAGCCATTGCCATCTTCTGCGATTGATTTCCCATCCAAGTGCTAATCAAATTCAGTCCTGCTTAGCTTTCTTGAGTTCAGGCACTAGGCTGCTATCATCACCTGGGGGCTTAAGATCTAAGAGGGTCTCCCAAATAAGACCATATCATGAATAGGAAAGTAAATTCCAGTGTTGTGCTTTCTACATAGTTTCCAGAAAAGACATTTGAGAATCTCCTGAAACCCAGATGTGTTACCATAAATTAATCCATTACCACTTTCCTGATACAAACATCTTTTACACTTAGACAACCTTTTTGTATTTATAACTATTTCTTTCTTTTGTTCCCATTGAAGCTATTATTTTCAGCCCTATTATTACTAATCTCTTCTTTGTAAATAACCACACCTATTTTAATCCGAAACAGCTATAGTAAACATTGGCTTCTTTGAGGAAGTACATGCATAATTAGGTTAATCAGTGCTATCTTTTCATGTGAGCTGATAGTTCCTTTACTGTGGATATGTTTCATAACACTGCAGAAAGCTTGCCAAATGTCTCAAAGGCAAACTAGGCACAACTTACCAAACATTAAGCTACTACATACTGAAACCCTGACATAATGGTAAACTGTTAAGAGCCACTCCTACCAGCCACTTATTACTCATTTCTTCTCCCCAATCACTACCACTTGTTCTAGAGTTTTGGCCTACACCCTTCTCAAACACGTCCTTTCACTAAGCTCATCTAAAATACTGAAAAAAATATAAACACAAGTGTCATCAAGACTAGGATACCCCAAGCCCAATTCTGCAAGTCCCTTCTTAGATTACCTGTACAAAGTCCAAGAATGTTAGTGGCAGTAAATCATCCAAATGGCCAATATCTTTGGAGAAACGATTTAGGATTCTTCCTACAAGAAAACAAAACGAAAAATGAGGGTTATTTGACCAAAAAAATGGGGAAAAAATTGTTTTTCGTCATTTTAAAAAATGGGGATGGAGAAAAGAAATGTGAACCTCGATTTGGAATATACTTGCTTGGAAATACATCTCACTGTATTTAGTTGTTTCCTGTTCTTCTGAGGGAGATGTGCACAGGACTACAGATTTACAGAAATTCAAGTCAACTTGACAATCCAGTCAAATAACAAGTTATATTATATGAGCCACCTTCAGTTGTTCCAAAATGGGTAGGATACATATGCAATAAATAAATAAATAAATTTCCAGCTTAAACTAATTTAGATCTGTTCAGATTAATACATTTTGTTCAATGGTCTAAATACTTCTTTGCAAGTTGCAATAACTAATTTTTATAGTAATCTAAATTTTAGGATGATCGTAAAGTAAGAAAATAAATTATACACCTGCCTTCTTTTTTGGTACATTATGACAGAGCTTTTGGTAATTTGGTAATATTTATGTTTCAACATAGTATAGGCAGCTAAACTGTAAAGTATACCTCACTGAAAGATATGGGTCTTTTTTGAAATCATTTTTTAATAGTTTGATTGATGAAATAAGTTCGAAGAATGAATAGTTATCTAATGATGCAAGTCTAGCTCAACTAGTCCTTCCTATCAGTGAAACATATAGATGTCTTCTTTCTGACATGAATGGCATTTCTGACGAAATTAGAAGCCCTTGTTCATTAAAGCCACAATCCTATTTTTAATTGGTTAGAAATATTCCTTTAAAAACATTTCATATGACAATATGAACTTTGGGGAAGCATGACAATTTAGTTCTAGCAGTCAACATTTTGCAAAGCCATGCACGTCTCTCAAAGCATTTGCTAGTTATTACCAAGACTCATCTGCATGGGTGGTGAGCTCCCCCACGTTGGATGTGATCAAGCAGAGGCTAGACAACCATCTGGTCTGGGATGCTTTAATTTGGATTCCTGCACTGAGCAGGAATTTCCACACTGAGCAGGGGGTTGAACTCCATGACCTATATGGCCCTTTCCAATCATAATTATATCAGGGAAATGCTTAGAGAACATACTGCATCAAAATTATGACTTAATAAGAAGACACCAAAGGAGCAGTTAGCTGTGCCCGTGTTGACAGTCCCCCCCTCCAGTGACATTTCAAGCTGCACTTTTGAAATGATTTTTGTCAGGGTGGCCACTCTTGGAAAGGTTTATTGTCCCACATTTCCTCCATTTCAAGCATCTGACTGAACTGGTGGTGCCTCAAAGCTACAGGAAGACCTTCAGATTTTTTTCCCCCAATGGGGGATGACATACCTCACTCTGATGGGGCTAACCAACATGTGTGAAATTTATACAAGGACAGGACTGGCCCAAAACAGCTCTGAATGTTTAATTTAGTGTTCACAAAACTGGCCCTTGTTATTTCTTTAATTGAATTGAATGAAAGGGGGATGTCATGCTGACACGTAGTATACTGGATGACTTTGTTTATGAAATAAATGAAATGTTGATTGCTTGTTCACTCAGACTTCCTTTACGTATCACTAGAACATTCAAAAATTCAAACAACCTGAAAGGGGACAAATATGTTTTCACAGTATTGTGGAAGGGTTGGGAGAAGAAGTTATGTTCAGGACATTTTTCAGAGAAAGTGCCTACAGCATAGACCAGCAATGTCAGGTAACTGAATGCAACAGAATGTGTACATTTGCTACAGAAACATCACAGAAATATAGAAAAGATGCTAAAAAATCTTAGGACATTCCTTCAGATCTAGAACAGCTATGCTAATTAATTCCAGGTCTGATGAATTATTTAAATTGCAAAATTAATGAAAGGGTGAATAGGAATTTCGTGCTTTGAATTCCTTGACAAGGAATTCAAATTTACACCATCAATCAATCAATGGAAAACACTGTATTGAGACAACTAGCCATGGCTTAATCCCTCTTTAAGTCGCACGATGAAGACTGCACTCCAAAAAGGCAGGGCTAGGACAAGGAAGTAAGAAGTACCATTTAAATTTAATTTAATTAGATTTATATTTAAACTTAATCAAATTAAAGATATATAACTAAATGAATGCATTATTTGTATTTTACATTTATATTCTTCCTTTTCTGATACAGTTAATATAATTAGAATCCATGTATAATTCTCCTTCTGGTTTCATTTTCTTCTGTTCCATTAAAAATGACAACGTCACTTTCTTTTGCAAAGATTCTAGGGGCCACATAGATGATAAACCAGTCAGATGCTGGGAAGATTTTTCCTTGTTACTCAAATGTTGTACTCTATGGATGTAGGAATTACAAAACTAAGAATTCCCAGTCATTATATTTGGAAATTCCGCTACTGTAATTTCTGTTTGTGTGGTAGATATATTCCAAAATTTCTACTATTTAGAAGGACATTATCACCTAATAACTAATAGTATGGTACAGCAAGTTACAAGCTGATTAGTCTTCATATTAGCCTGAGGTTCTTACTTCTCATGGTTTCACAAAAATACATTTTCAAATATATGAACTTCTTAACTTTTGCTTATGTTTGCTGACATGCATAAGACTTAATCTATCTGTGTCACTTTGGGTGTAAGCGTCACAGAAAGATGATAGCGATGATGGTCATCATCATCATCATCATCTTGAATTAATCCACTGCAGGAGAAAGCCTCTTTATTGAACGTTATAGACTGTAATCTACAACCTAGTCCAGTACAGGTTGGTAGATAGATATTTTTTTTGACTTGCCAGTCTAGCAATGAGAATGTATGACTGGCCCAAATTCACCCAGCCGGCTTCCATGCCTAAGGGAGGACTAGAACCTGGGTCTCCCCACTTCTAGTCCAGCACATTAACTACTACAGGACAGAAATATGTATGAAACAACAAATATATGGACTAAACAAAAGAAAATAATAAACATTTATAAGTCTATGATTGTTTCTCTATTTTCTTTCTTTCTCTCTCTGTTATTCATGCAGGTGAATAACACACAGCTGACTTATCTTTCTATTCAATACATTTATATTTCAAGTTGCTTCCTGAAATGTATGCAAAAACTACATGTGAGACAGAAGCTGGCCTATGAATATGGGGTAAATGTCTGTCCATGATGCAAAGCAAAGGCCATACCACTTGAGAACACATTTCATAATCTTTTCACAAACAGAACAAAGTGGCAATTGAAAACATTCTGGTTTGAGAATTGCTATTAAGCTAAAATAAGGCTGCATAAGGATGATGACCTTGACAAGAGTCATTACCTAGGCAAACAGGGCTGAAACATTTTGAAGTCCAGAACAATCAGGCAATATTCGGAAGTGGCTCAGGCAGATGCCTCCCCAATTCACTGGAGTATAAGAAAGGGGGAGAGGCATAGCATCAGACTTGCAAGGTTGTTGTTTTTTTAAAGATTTTTTTAAAACCCGCCATTATTATTTTTATAAAAAACTCAAGGCGGCAAACATTCCTAATACTCCTTCCTCTTTTCCCCACAACCACCACCCTGTGAGGTGAGTTGGGATGAAAGAGAGGGACTCGCCCAAAGTCACCCAGACAGCTTTCATGCCTAAGGCAGGACTAGAACTCAGTCTCCTGGTTTCTAGCCTGGTACCTTAACCACTAAACCAAACTGGCTGTCCAAATTGGCTTATTACCGCCAATCTCAAAATAATTTTACCCTTCCTATGCAGTTGATTTCCTGGTGTAGTCTACCTAGTGGGACTGACAGAAAATGAGGTTTTTGTGACCCCAAACCTCATATTTTGGACAACATGACAATGATAATGGGGAAAAAATCCAAACTGAAAAAATGTTTAAAGAATCTAGATTTGCAATTTTGCAAATTGTGGCTCACTATTTACTATAGATAGTTGGTGATGATGTTAAGGAAAATTTTCTAAAATCTCCATTGTCTGTATTCCTTTCTCACGTACAATGGAGACGACTGGTTGACGGCTATAAACGATTATGAAAACTTAGCATATTGTGGTATTGCATCAATCTCAGCATTTGAGATTGAACAGTTGAACAGTTTTAATAGGAGCAGTGTTGACCATGAATTCAGTTTCACAATTCAGACCTTACCATTGTTGAAAACTATCTAGAACATAGAATCACACACTTTCGGGATCCAATCTAATGTGTAAACATATGCACAGTATACACATTATATGAATTGCTAAAATGTCATGAACTCTGGGAAACCTTTGGCACTGCATCAATTAATCAAAGCAGCTTACCCAAATTGTAGAAGCTAAGGTGTTACTCTCAAGTACTTGGAAATTGAGTTTCACTTTGTAATTTGGATACAGGGCCTAGGGACTGGAGGGCATGCACAGATTAGTAATGAAATGTAAAAACTATGTCATAACGAGTTTTGCCCTTTGAAGTCTCAATCCTCAGAGCATCTTAGGCTTTGTTTCCAGTTTTCTCACAAGGTCCTATTTCATTTTCCAAAAGCTTACTTAAGGAATTTTTGAAGATGTTTTTTTTTCCTTTACTGGCATTTAACTAGCCCCTCCATAAACATTTCAAAGCTCGCAATAAATGCAGTTTATGAGATAAGCACTGTAAAAGCTCTGTCTTGGCTCTCTAACCCAAACTAGTGTGGTGTAAAGTAACATCTAAAGTTATGAGAACGGCTAATGAGTGCCAGAATAATATAATTTTGCTTTAGAGCCAAGTGAGTATCAAACCTAGCCAATAGCTGTACTAATCATTCCACAAGGAAGATTATTTATATGCAGTATTCCCATTTTAAAATGACTACTTAGTTCTCCTGGGTAATCAAGTTGCTAATCAACTCCAACAAACTGTAGCTTTGATGTGGGGCTTGCAATGTTTTGTTAAGTAATGCAGCATTCTAAAAAGAATGGTTTGCCAGAAATTCTAGTAGGGAAAAATATTTTTGCTTTAAAAATCAAGGAAACAAGAATTATTCAGCCTAAAAATAAAATGATGTGTAAAAAAAAAGTGAACAGACCTTTTAATCTGACTAATTCACGTGTTAATTTTTGGAACAATGAGTAGAAGCATATGATTTGGAAAGAACTGGTACATGAACACAATTATAAACACAAATGTAGCAGGGATTCAATGAGATATCATTTGGAAAGCTTCACTCTAGAGCAAGATAACACTTTTGAAATTGTTTTGCTCAACAAAACAAGCCCATCTTTTGTAAACTTGCAACATATCATGAAAACTATCACCAAGTTCCAAAGAAGACCATGTTCAGGCCAACAATCTTTTCTGTAATTGCACCCTTAGAGAGAGTCTGTGGCCTATTTTGGAGTGACTTCCAAGGGGGTGCATTTATTTATTTATTAAACACATTTGCATGTCACTGCAATTAAAAAACAAGTATTGGTGGCTCACATAAAAAATACAATATAAAACAAACCCTGTATAAAAAATTAAAAATACCACAACACTACAACAATAGAAAGATAATAAAATATGGCAACAGCATCTCAAATCAGAGGAAGGCTCTTCAAAAAGGTTCCATTTCTAGAAGCTTGCAGAAAACCAACGAAGTGGGAGCCAGCCTGATGTCCACAGGAGCCTATTCCATAGCATTTGCATTGCAACAGAAAAGTAGCACCTTCTTGACTCAGCTACAACCCCACCCCACCCCAAGCATGAGACTTGCAGCAATTTCTCCTTGCTAGTTCTAATTGGATGGGCCAAATTAGCTGGAGAAAGTGGTCCTGAAGGTATCTAGCTGCCAAGTCATGGCAACCAATGTAGGGTTTGCAAACTTAACATTCTGTGCCATCAATGACAGGAGCTCAACAGTACGTGGGCTGCTGCATTTTGAACCAAGTGATGTATGATTGCTCGGGAATTCTAGGAGTTAAAGTCCACACGTCTTAAAGTTGCCAAAGTTGTGGTTAAGGCACCACAGAGAGACCTCTGATGTTTAAATATATTCATGATTTTGAGAAAGTGTAATTCACCAAAAGAAGTTTACAATTTGGTGGATTAAAATAGAATATATGAAATCAATAAAATGGCCATCAACTTCTCCATATTGTTGTATCTGCATTTCATCCGAGGATGCATTTCATCTGTGCCATACTGCCTTATTAATATAATGATGGCATACTAAAGAGAGTAAAATTCCTTTTGTTCAACGCAATCTACTCTACTGGTACATGGAAAATTAAGAAGGGAGATCACATACATTACTATGACTTTACTGAAAGGATGGTGAGACAAAAGCACAAAAAACACATAGTTTAATTATCAGAAGAAGCTCTATCAGAATCAGAAGTTTTCACATTTCAAATTAGTACAGGTAACAACAACGATGGAAATGTAAGGAAAAGATGTATTTCAAGGAGGTTAGGCTGAGAGAAACTCTCCATTTTTATAATGGGGAAATTACAATTTAAATACATGTTTGCCCTGACAACACAGAAGATACATATTGCTCTTTAAAACTATAGAACATTTGACACAAAGTTTATAAAATTATTACAAAAAGAGCTCTGTAGCCAGGAGAACTATGGACATATTTTTTTAATATTAAACATAATGTGCAATTTTGTTAATGATATTAAACGCAATGTGAAAAGTTTTTTATGCTTCAGTATGCCATAGATCTTTTAAAAAAACACTATAGTTGCTAGCCAAAAAACAAAAGTTTATACAGGTAACCAGTTACATTTCAGTGTGCTTAATCTCAAAATATATACTTTCCTAATACTTTCAGGTTATTTTCGAACTCTCATTTCCCTTATACAAAGAATGTTAGCTTTCACAAGGAATGTATTAATTCCATAACTCTTAATACTATCACAGTAAATAATACAGCTGGAACACACACACACACACACAGTATTTGATATTCCTACCTAAGTAATTAAATACCTATCCAGTGTCCATTAATCATAGTTAAATAAGGGTCTGTCAGCAAAGTTCTATGTACATATTTGGGACTATGCTACAGTCAAATACTTGGCCGTATCTAAGTTAAACAATGATTCATTAAACCTCCCTTTCTATATAATAGTTAGGCCAAACTTGAAGTGAAAGAATCGAAACTCTTTTGTTCTTCATAAAGGAGACAGTATGTGATATTCTTTTCTTACAAGCTCTGTAAATTGCTTTAATTGCTTGAATCAGAATGTGCTCAGGTGGTTCTACATCCATGGCTGGCTTTTGCAGCCATCTGTTGACACTCAAAAGTGGATGTTCAAATCTTTCCTTCCAAATAGGAAGCATACATCACAATTGAATCACCTACTTCAAAAAGTTCATTCATGCCTTCTCATGAAAGGATCCAATAAAAACCACCATTCAACTCTTGAGTAGTAAAGAAAGTTAAGTAGAAGTTGAACAAAAGACCAGATTCAAATTATCAGTTTGGCAGGTTTATATCTGATCCAACAAACTACAAGTATTTCTACCACCTTCTTCTTCCCTACCTCTAGTTTGTCACATCACCATTTACTGTAACATCAGAACCAGACAGTATGGTTGGAATACTTTCTCCAAATTAGTACTGAAAAGTGGGCTTTCCCTACCCAATTTAATAACATCAGCAACATCAACTCAGGTAGGCCTCTTATTCCAGAAAACAATGCAACCAAGGATGATGAAAGACATGGAACCACACAGGGATTTACTTCCACCAACACAATATTATATTACATCTGATTTTTTGGTAGCACAACATATGACTGAACAATTTTTTTAAAAAATTTCTGACGATACACTACACTTTAAATATGGAAGTAGGTGTGGGGGGGGGGAAGATGCTCTCCACATAACTTTAAGACAGCTGTCAGCCTTATGAGGTAGACAGACAGGAAACACAACCAGATGAGCTAATTCTACTTTATTGTAAGATGACATTAACAGAATTGTGCACATCTGAAAGTACTTCTCTCCCCCCATCTCCTTTATAGCCCAAAACCTAGGGAGGGTCTCTTCTGAGCCTCTTGTCCCACCCACATTCCTGCTATAGGCTAAGCTGCCTTTTATCTGACCATTCCCTTGGTTGAATCTTGTTGCCCTGCCTCCCAAGGTCATTCCCACATACCATTACAATAGCTTTCCTCATTCTAGTGCTCCTGCCAAACTGGAATTAAAATTCCCAGAATTCCTCCAGCCAAGTCAGCCACATCTAGATGATTCTAGGTTAGAGAAGATTGGTTGCAGAGGACAACTGAAACACAATTTGTTATACTGTGTGTCCATTCTACTATGAAACTGTTGTAGGGAGGGGTACATCACTAAAATGTTTTTATTGCAACTATAAGCATTTTCTAGTTTTCAAGGCAATGACAAATAATTGAATTTGTCCATATCAATTGCTGACAGAAAACACCCCCCACAGCAATGCTAGTGAAGTTCAACACAGTACAATCATTAAATCATCAAAACCATTAAAATTGGGTTTCAAGCAATGAAAGCAACCAAGTTTCATTTCTGAAAAAAAATAAGAGAAAACTGAAAATGTGTATGTATGTATCTTGAATGGTTGACAATTACTGATCTATTCTAGTTTCCATTCCATGTTCTTATAAATAAATGTTCATAGAGGCATCTTATCTTTTTAAAAAATATGTTATTAACATTGCCTGTCCATATACACTACTATGCAGCTATTACTGGCTTCGCTACAGGGATCCTCAAAATACAAATAAGAAAAATACATGCAGATTTTCTCTGCCCTCCTCAATATCTGCCAGAGGACAGAAAGTGACAAGAACATAATCGCTCTCCTGACTACTATAAATGGGCACCATGGTACTGAGCAGAAGTATGCTCAGATAATACATATTTTTCTACAGTTTCAGGACAAAACAAACCCATGTGTAGTGTTTTTATATCCTCAATTAATTTACTATTTGAACAAGACTCTCAGACATGCAATAGGCCAGTGAAGGGCTTGGAAAAGGAAAGATTTGAATGTTATGTTATGAGGGGGATGGTTGTCCAAGAAAATCTACCTCAAATTGTGTCCCGTAGTTGATGTAACACTAGTAGTCTTGCTTTTTTTTTAAAGTAATTTTATTAAAAATTACAGTTATAGCAATAAAAAACAAATACAAACTAAAAAAATAGAATAGAAATAAAAAATAGAAGATGCAGAAAAAAAGAAAATAGAAAAGAAAGAAAAAATAAGAACATAGTAAAAAAAAAAAAGAGAGAAAAGAAATATATAAAGAAATGACTTTTCCCTTCATCATAACAAGTATAAACAATTTTAGTAACTTACCACCTTCTGTTAAAATACAACAATTTTAGTAACTTACCACCTTCTGTTAAAATACAACAATTTTAGTAACTTACCACCTTCTGTTAAAATACATGATCTTTTCTTCTCATATCCCATCTCTTGTCTATAAACAAATCCTTAAAATCTCATCATTTCAGTCCTGATCAGCAAAAGTTCATTAAGGGTTATCAGAGATAAACATCTATTTTAACCTTGATCAAATAAACCAATTTTATATTCCTTCCTTTTACTTTTAACAATCTTGATCTTTAGTCCCTTCAAATAATGTCCTAGAATTTGATTTCTTTTCTTTTTTTCTTTGTCCCTTTCACAAATTTCAAAGCTTTAAAAGCCTCTTTTGTAAATCCAATATAGGAAAATTATCCAGGTCACTCTCTTGCTTTGTTATTTGTATATCCCTTTTAATAATTAAGACATCAGCCAGTTTATTTTGTATGTCCAGTGAAGCATTTCCATATCATTCTTGTAGTCTGTCATTTTTAAATCCACTTTCAGTTCAAACCCAGTCTTGTCTGATAAAACTTGTTCCTCTTCCAGGACATCTTTTAAACACAGTCTATCTATAGAGGCAGACACTCTTAAAATTAACTTCTGGTCCTTTGTTCAAAAATGTCCTTCAATATGTCCAATATTAAAATATTTTGTTCCATTCTGTATTAGTAAGTCAAATTTAAGTGTTCTTCTCCTTTAATTATAATCTTTAGTTGCCTCTAGTTCCCGCTAGTGTCCAACCTTCAAAGTCCCACCCTTTCGTGTTTTTTTAAAAGAATTCAAAACAAAAGCATTTTCCCATGGAAAGGATTCTTATAATTAATTCCAAAAACTTATTTCGAATCTATCTGGAACCTTAGTCCATTTGTAACTTTTCAAAATCAAAATCAACCACTCTTTTGCTGTTTATTTCAAAATATATATATATTTCTAAAGTCCTTAAACTTGTATGTAAAATTTCTTTCACTAAGGATTGAAGGAAACTCACCCAGTGTTTTCAGACTTGTCAATCCAAAGGTTCCTAATAGCTAAAAAGCAGTTAACAAGCAATTTCTGAAAGTGATTAGAAAATGAAGTATGTGAACCCAGTGTCCTTTTAAAGGTGCCAACTGTGGTTTGAGCAAGAGAGCCATTTTGGTCTAGTGGTTAAGGCACCAGGTTAGAAAGCAGGACACCATGAGTTCTAGTCCCACCTTAGGCATGAAAGCTGGATGGGTGACTTTGGGCCAGTCGCTCTGTCTCAGCTCAACTCACCTCACAGGGTTGTTGTTGTGGGGAAAATAGGAGGAAGGAGTATTAAGTATGTTCGCTGCCTTGAGTTATTTATAAAAAATAATAAAAGGATAAAAAATATATATTTTAAAAAAGTTGGCTATTCCCTCATCTCCCAGAGCTCTAAACCACTGTCTTACAGTCTCCTCACAAGGAGCAACTGTCTGGAGCACTTGTGGGTGATCTGGGCAAAGGCCATCTGCTCAAACAAAAGCCATGAATCCCGGAAGACTCTCACATCTTGGATTTGTTCCTTTTGGGAAAGGGCGGTCTCATCCAGAGCTAAATTAGGGACCAGGATTGAGCCAGATTGATTATCTATGAATAGCAACTCTATCTTGCTAAAATTAACCATCTCCCAAATCCAGCTGCACATCTTACCTTACCACCTGAAGGAGGCAGGTAGGGCATGGATCCAGTTCACAAGTGAAGGAGCTTATACCCCTGAGGAACCTATTCATTTTCATAAAGTCCACAAGCTCAAAAGAATCCAGATAGTCTCACAAGACATTATTCAAGTAATCTCACAAAGCTCTGCCCAAGTGACATGTAACTCAGAATGAACATGAGTGATTTTATCTTCAAAGAACTTTGCAAACTTGTCACAGTGGCCAGAAGGAAGATCTTCCCTACCATCTACTCAGCATAGTATAGGTAACTTAAAATAAGGCTGCTGAACATGAATTTGCAGATGCATTAAATTAGGGAAGTAATAATGCTCTGTCATTCCACACCACGCTACATTCCCAAACATAAGCATACAACTGTGATCAGTCATAACCGTTCTTTGTTTTCCACCACAAGAAAACAAAAGTGTGTCTTTATTCATTTCATTTCCTGGAGCTCCTCAAAGAATCAAGAGGTCCCCCAGAATCTAGAAAAGGAGAAACTGTAGGAGGGGAAATCTCATCCAAGTCTGAATATCAGAGGGCAATCAGGTTCATGGCAAGACTGCTTACATGATTATTGGGAAAATCTCCAATCACCCTCACGAAGCTGTCAATCTACTAGGCACTACGGCACACCATCTTGATTGGTCTATAACCCCCCGCAGACCTTTCATTGTTTGACACTGTGGAAATATACTCCTGCACATTTAAAGTCTCCTGAGATGGCATAATCCACACCTACTAAGCTATGAATAAAGCCCTAAGGATATAGATGAAGGCCTCTTCTCCAGCTCTCACCCCAAGAACGGCAGTCTTCCTCGGCTCCCAGGCTCTCACTATTGGTAGAGTGACTTCCATTATCCCTGGCAGCCCTTTTAAACTTAAGGTACAATTGTTAAGAACTTCTGGAGAGCAGCATCTCTAATTGGCCATTCGCATCCAGTCCAACTGCATGGATCTCTGTGGCTTCTCAATTTGTTTTTCCATGCACAGTTCCCACATGTTCACCTTCTTACCACCTTTGGGCAGCTTTTCTCCCATGGCCTTCCAGTTTGCCTGATTTCTCAGATGTGTCCACTGTAATGGCACAACCTGTCTACCATTGCTGGAAAGTTCTTGGAATCTATGATATCAGGTATGCTCTAGTCTGTTGCCTCTACTGCTACCCAACCGCAAATTAGCCAGCCACCAAAATACCTCCCTTCAGCCCAGAGAGTGAAATTATAGTTTTTCTTCCAATCCCCTTTGTTCTCACTGTGCTTTGTAATGTATTGGCTTCCTAGCCCGGTCCTCCTCCTAATACAATACTTTTCTCCTAATCAGTTTCTCCATTGGTACTCAATTCTAAGGAGGAAAAAAGGGAAACAAGCTGGAGGGAGAAGGTAAAGGGGCTGTTTCTCATCTCCATAGATCTTTTGCTCTTAAACACAAACCATCCCTCCCTTATGGGAGATTCACACTAAAAATGAAGAACAACCAATACAGCTAATTTGACTTGAAGTACTTCTGGATTTTAGCCAGTTGGTGCTATCATCAAGTAAGAAGTTGTTATTCAAGATCAACCTTGTCAATAGCAATGGAACACTGGTTAAAAAGGAATAGAAAAGATTTTGCTAAAATAATTAACAATTGAGGAAATTCCTCAGGGAACTATCTACTATTCCACTGCATTCTTATTGGATTAACAATCTCCAGAAGAAAGCAGAAGGTTACCAATGAGATCTGCAGATTACATCTAAACCAGAGACACAGAAAAGGAATGAAACTTAAGCAAAATGATTAGATGTTCATGGGTTGGAATAATGGCTTTAGTTCTTTTATGTGATTTATTGAGGGACCTTCCCCCTTTACTAATACTAGTAATTATACAAGATTTAGATACTATTAACTGAAGTACTTGTTTTTAGTTTGCTTTATTTGGCAGGTCACTTACAGAATTGCATTTTACAAAATAATTAATAGTATAACAAATAAACAAGACAAGTCAGAATTGCCATACCTGGCATCAAACAGACATGCACGCTTAAAAATACCAAGATGTAATGAACACCTGACAAGAAGGTTATTACAATGGGAAGCAACTGAGGAAGAGATCCTGCTGAACAAGCAGTCCTATTCCTGGAAGGAAAGCAGGAAAAGACCAAGCAGTTCAGGCAGAGACAGGTACTCATTTGCCTTGAAAATATCGGTTGCCTGGGAAGAAAATGGGCTGAAGGTAGCACATACCTGAGACCCGTTGCGTCTCATGAAAAATTTCTCACCTTTTTCAGCCCAGCCAGTTCTCCCAATGTAACCCAAAAGCAGTTATCAGATTGCCAATGCACATAGAAAAGGTAAGGTCTGAGTGTCAAAAGGCCAAATTACATTCTTATTATTGGTTGATACGCAACTTGTAATTACATATTGCAACGGGCATACAGTTCCCAGGGAAATCTCTGAAGGCTTACAATGCAGCAATACTGTTGAAGTTAAGCAGGTTTAGGCTTGGCCATCCTTTATTTCGCAAGAGGACAGCAGAATATCAGTTAAGAAGTGCATAAGATCACATGGGAATGCCCACAGAACTGCACTGATTGTATCTCGAGCTCAACTGATCATATTCAGTTTGCTTAAAAACCTGGCTTGCAAGGGGGCATGGCACAACAGCAAAATGGAGGGAAGGGCATTTTTCTCTCTGTGGGACTTCAAATATGTTCCCAAACCAACACTGAGCTGAAGGAGATGACCGCTGAGATGCACACGCGGAAACACTCACTCACATGACACAATGGCTGGAGAAAGGACAATGTCCTTCCTCTTCTCCATTCCTCCACTCTGCTGTTTTCCTCCAACAGAAACAAAATCAACCGGCTAAGCACCACAACTAAATGTTTATCCCCAAGTTATTGCTAAACAAGTTATGATTTAAAAACAAAAAGATATTTGAGAGAATATGAGGATGGATAAGCAGCCACATTTTGAAGCAGAAAGAAACACACTGAGAATGGATAGATGCACACTCACACACACATTTCAAGTGAGAGAGAGGGAGAAAGAGAGACTGTCTGTCTGGTACAACTTCACATCTCTCTTACAAAACTATCAGCCTCAGGCATCGAAACACTGTTTTGCTTCATCTTCAATCCATTGCAGTTATGTCATTATGAGATTTAATATTCTTTGCTTGTTCTACCTGGAAAACTCAAGGAAGCATATGAGTTTTTTATAGGGCCTTTTGATTATATTCCAGCTGTTTCCTAAGTCATTTTTGTTTTCTTCCAAACAATTAGAATAATGTATACTCTTAAAAGGAAGCTTTACTATGAACCCTCTTTGTGGGCTTATTATGAGAACAAATAATAATAATGGTGGAAGGAGAGACTCCTGGGTATGGATGATTAAAACACCAGAAACTGTTTCTTCGCACTGACTCTCTGAGGATTAACAAACAATGAGACCCAGGACTCATAAAGTTCATAAGTTCTAACAAAAACACTGGTGCATCTTCCTCATTGGAAACGCAGATCATGATATCGCCAGGTCTATTCATGTGGCCATGGGTAAAGTAAGTGTTCTCACAATTTTGGCAACAGGCACATTGTGGCATCCTTCATGAACCAAAGCGTAGGTAGTGACTGAGGCATCAGATTATTATATTTTATACTTTTTCCTTTATACTTTCTTTTTTACTGCACTTAACACCAAACAATGATATAATATTATCAGTTTTATTTCTTTTGTAGGCAGAAGTATTTGTCAGTGGGAATCCTACTAGAGAACAATATAGTGTTTTGTATGCAAACCACATGAGCACTGAAGTTAATGTTTCTACAGAAAACTGAAAGTCCAACTTACCACTTTAACTATATGGATGTTTAGAAGTGGCCTCTGGTCCTTTTATCACATTTGTGCTTTTGTTCTGCTGTGCTTTTAAATGGAATGTTACCTTTGTGGTTGTTTACTTTCTCCTACGTGTTCAATCATGGTGTTTCTTTAACCACCTGCTTTATTCAGAGTCTTTATACACAAGAAGCTGTTCCAACAAATATCTAATACAGATGGATCCTGTTATTCATGGATGGGAACTGGTGGGTTAGGTATCGGAGCACTAGAAAGTGACTAAAAACTCACCCACCAAATATCAAAAAATCAAGGAAAAATATGTAAGTGCTATAAACATGAATTATACTGCACCTTGGCCACCCACTGTGTCTTTATTCAAAGTGAAGAATAAAGAATACTATATAGAATGATGTTCTCTAGTTTCTGGCCTGCAGCAAGCAAGCACAAAGAAGTAGTAGAGTTCCTTCACTCCACTGTTGGAACTAGCAGCACATCATCTCTCTCCAGTCTCTGGCCTGCAGCAAATCAAAGCAAGGAAGCAGGAAAGATTTCCTCCTCCTCTTCCAAGCCACTTCACTTTCTGAAGATGACCCATTTGTTTTTGCAAAGTAGCTCGTGATGATGCTTGCCTGGTCTTGCTTTGCTGATCCAAAGAAGTGTCCTTCTACAGTTGCAAAACAGCTGCCAGCTTCTGTTTCAACTGGAGGCTGACCTCCACCAAAGGTCAAATTCAAACACCTTGTCTGCCAAGCTGTAGGATCTCAGACAACTTCTTACTGGTGAAAGACTTGGAAAGAAAAATCCTTTCCTCTTTCTTCTCTTCTTTGTCCCCCTGAATGATGTCCTCCTTTCTTTTTTGTCACCCTTTGTCAGCAATTCTTCTTCTGTGAGCTTTTCCTGATGGCAATGTAAGAAGTCTTCCACCTCAAGTAGCTTATCTTGAGGGCCTTGTCTACAAATGCTGCATACAAGATAGGTATCACTCCACTTCATCCACCATCCATGAAAACAGATGCAGCAGATGAATAGGTGACTATCCTGTAACACATGTTTTTCCATGCTATATTCTACACTGACCTCTGCAAAAGATGCTGCAATATTCTCAATGCAACTCAATGCAGCTCTTCCAGCAATTACCGACCGACAGAGAAGAATCATCTTCCATGAGATCCAATATCATTCTGAAGGTGTGGCGAGAGTAATATGACTTGAAAGTCACTATCAGACCATGCTCCATTGTCTGGAGGTGGTGTTGGGTAGTGAGAAACGGATCTCCAGGTACAGGTGGGCAGGCTGAAGGGTGGCCAGGGGCATTGTCAAGCAGCAGGAGGGCTTTGAAAGCAAATTTATTGAAGACAGGTTACCTTTGCAGCATATACAGATAGCAGCTGTTGATCCATTCAAAGAAAAGGACTGCAGTTACCTCCTATTGGCTTTCTAGATGCATGCATTGTCTTTAATGAGCCTGGAATATAGGTTTAATGGAATGACTGTTATGAAACAAGTGAGTCTCCAACCTAGAACATCAAATTCCTGGTAAATTCTGTGTGCTTAAGTTCCCTAACTGTTGGTATGGAAGCAGGGTGAGAGTTTTTCTACAATGCTGTTAAAATTATCAATATGTCATCAGAAACTTCATTGTCCAAATCCCAGATGAATGCTGTTAAAGAAATGAAAAAGAAAGCAAAGAGAAGAAAGGGAAGATCCTAATACTATAAATCCAATAGGCACCTAGCATAAAATCAAAATGTTTTTGTTCCTTTAAAACATGTGGCAGTTATTCACAGTTCATCATTCTGCTCAGCATCAATTAAAGCAATCCAAAACCTATTTCAGTATTATAGAGTTGGAAGGGACCTTGGATGAATTCTAGGTCAACCCCTTGTCCCCAGCAGGAATCCTAAGACTATCCCAGACAAATGGTTGTCCAGCCTTCAATGATGGGGCACCCACGTCTCCAGGAGGCAGACTGTTTCTCTGCTTAACAGGCCTCACAATCCTTATTTTGAGTTTACATCTGAAAAGCTTCCACCCACTGGTTCTTGTCCTACCCTTTGGGCACTAAGGAGCATAAATCCACACTTTCTTCCTCGTGACAGCTTCAACAGTATTGAAGGACTACTATCATGTCTTCCTTCAACCTTCTCTTCTTTAAGCCCATCTTTAGGCTAAACATATCGATTTCCTTTAACTGTTCTTCATAGGATTTAACCTCCAGTCAGGATTTAAGATTCCACCCACTGGTTCTTATCTTATGTTTAGGCACTATGGAAAGTAAACACATACAGGTGAAACTCGAAAAATTAGAATATCGTGCAAATGTTCATTTATGTCAGTATGGCAACTCAAAAGGTGAAACCAATATATGAGATAGACGCATTACATGCAAAGCGAGATATGTCAAGCCTTACTTTGGTATAATTGTGATGATTATGGCATACAGCTTATGAAAACCCCAAATTCACAATCTCAGAAAATTAGAATAGTGTGAAAAGGTTCAATATTCTAGGCTCAAAGTGTCCCACTCTAATCAGCTAATGAATCCATAACACCTGCAAAGGTTCCTGAGGCTGGTTCAGTAGGAATCACAAGCATGGGAAAGACTGCTGACCTGACAGTTGTGCAGAAAACCATCATTGACACCCTCCATAAGGAGGGAAAGCCCCAAAAGGTAATTGCAAAAGAAGTTGGATGTTCCCAAAGTGCTGTATCAAAGCACATCAATAGAAGGTTATGTGGAAGGGAAAAGTGTGGTAGAAAAAGGTGCACAAGCAGCAGGGATGACCGCAGCCTGGAGAGGATTGTCAGGAAAAGGCCATTCCAAAGTGTTGGGGACTTTCACAAGGAGTGGACTGAGGCTGGAGTTAGTGCATCAAGAGCCACCACACACAGACGGATCCTGAACATGGGCTTCAAATGTCGTATTCCTCTTGTCAAGCCACTCCTGAACAACAAACAACATCAGAAGCATCTTACCTGGGCTACAGAAAAAAAGAACTGGTCTGTTGCCCAGTGGTCCAAAGTCCTCTTTTCTGATGAGAGCAACTTTTGCATCTCATTTGGGAACCAAGGACCCAGAGTCTGGAGGAAGAATGGAGAGGCACACAATGCACGATGCTTGAAGTCCAGTGTGAAGTTTCCACAGTCTGTGTTGATTTGGGGAGCCATGTCATCTGCTGGTGTTGGTCCACTGTGCTTCATTAAGTCCAGGGTCAACGCAGCCGTCTACCAGGAGATTTTGGAGCACTTCATGCTTCCTTCCGCAGACGAGCTTTATGGGGATGCTGACTTCATTTTCCAGCAGGACTTGGCACCTGCCCACACTGCCAAAAGTACCAAAACCTGGTTCAATGACCATGGGATTACTGTGCTTGATTGGCCAGCGAACTCGCCTGACCTGAACCCCATAGAGAATCTATGGGGCATTGCCAAGAGAAAGATGAGAGACATGAGACCGAACAATGCAGCAGAGCTGAAGGCCGCTATTGAAGCATCCTGGTCTTCCATAACACCTCAGCAGTGCCACAGGCTGATAGCATCCATGCCACGCCGCATTGCGGCAGTCATTGCTGCAAAAGGGGCCCAAACCAAGTACTGAGTACATATGCATGCTTATACTTTGCAGAGGTCCAATATTGTTCTATTTCCAATCCTTGTGTTATTGATGTCATGTAATATTCTAATTTTCTGAGATTGTGAATCTGGGGTTTTCATAAGCTGTACGCCATAATCATCACAATTATACCAAAGTAAGGCTTGACATATCTTGCTTTGCATGTAATGCGTCTATCTCATATATTGGTTTCACCTTTTGAGTTGCCATACTGACATAAATGAACATTTGCACGATATTCTAATTTTTCAAGTTTCACCTGTAGTCTTTTCCTTGAGACAGCCCTTCAAGTATTGGAAGACTGCTATTATGTCTCCCTTCAACCTTGTCTTCTTTAGGCTAAACATATCCTGTTCCTTTAAATATTCTTCATAAGATTTAGCCTCCTTCTACATTTAAAATCGGGACAGGATGCCCTTTATGGACTTTTTGCATAAAAACCCCTTATGGACTTTTTGTGTAAAACAGAAAAAAAAAATGAACTTATGATTTATGGTTTTAATGATTAGATAGGGTAGATTATAGAAAGAAGAGAGTCATGATGTAACTTTAGAAACAGAGGTACATTTATAATTGTACTTATAACTGCTGCAAAGAAGATTGGAAGCCACTTCTTTTTATCTTTTTTCTTTCTTTTCTATTCTTATTTTACTTTTTCTTTCAGGCACTTTTAGCTTTCTCTATGATTTTTCTTTTTTTCCCTTACTTTATATTAGTTTGTATTAGTTTTTACCTTTGTTTTTAAAACTTTTAATAAAACTATTAAATAAATAAATTTTTAAGAAATTGGGACAGGACTCATTCAGAAAAACAGCTGACACCAGAGAGTTTAGAACTGGATTCAAACCCCACTGAAGGATTACAGCTTGTCTCAAAGATGCATATTTATTATCTGCTGCAAGGAGCAAAAAAAAAAAAGCCAGTCTTAGGAGAGTTAAAAACGGAGGGTGGTACATCTAAAGCCTACATTCTTTGTCTCAATTCCCTCCCATGCCAACTTGCAGCTATGTCTCTGATAACTCCAATACTGTTTCAATATGCCATGTGAAACATATCCTAGGAATAAAATAATCACATCTTAAATAAGAATCACAGGCATTCAAGAAACAAGATTTATTTATTGGCAAACTCCTTCATCAAAAATTCTTGGTCAACCACACTCAGCAAATGGAAAGGACAGACACTACTCTATATTATTGAATCAAATTGCTATATTGACTGCTTTTGACAGAGAAAGATTACAATCCAGCTGTTAAGCTTTTCCGAACCACTATTTCTTTTCTGTTCACTATTAGGACAGATCTTCTACCAGAACACAACAAAATAGACAAATTATGTGAATATAAGCCTTTATGTGCAACACATACCTGATATGTCTTGCACATAAAGCTGACATAATGTATTCAGTCATGTGTTTGTAGTCTCCTGAAGTACAAATATTTTTATTTATTTATTAAATTTCTCTCCGCCCATCTCCCCCCAATGGGGGACTCTGGGGGGAGTCCTCTATTTACATGTTTATCTTTTTTAAAGATAGGAAAGTTTCTGTTTTACCACAGTTTGATGCCATAAATGCTTCTGCATGCAGCTCATCAGCCTATAAATAATGAAACCTCACATATAGCTAGACTAGCTGGTGACAGCTTTACCTACAGTATGAATGTCCTCTGTGATTGTACTTAAGTGTAACTTACTAGACTTACGTAGAGATGCCAACCAGCCCCACTACCAAATGATTCTGGTTCTGTTCTGAATGCTTGAATTTGGATTTGTGAACTGAGAGGGGGATCGACTCAGTCGCTGAACAGCCCACTCCATCTCTAGGTATCCACTTCTATGAAATGCAGGGGAGAACTTCTCAGCCCATGGATGTGAAAAAGAAACCAGAACAGTGGAAACATTGCCATATAAGCAGCCCCACGTTAAAGCTATTGCTGCACTCCACTTCATTTTCTGGGCAGAATATTGCTTATTCTGTCATGCGTAGATACCTCCTTACTTGCCTATTAAAATTATTATCTTATTTTTATGCTCCTGTTCTTCCTATGTGAACCCAGAATAGTGTAAGAAATAACCACTGAAATATTTGATATAACATTTAAACAAAACTGTAACATAAAAAAAAATAAACCTCTCTTTGGTCTTGGAAGAAATCCTTAGATGAACAGGTGTACCTCTGATTTTTATTTACTACTGTAGAAGGCAGGATGGCCTCACTTCCTTTGGGGGAGAGTTCTGTAATATGAAGGCAGCCACTGAGAAGTCTCTCCACCTGGCCACAGCACAGGAAACTGTGTCTGTCAAGATGTCATTGCGCAACTGATCCAAACTGCATCATTTGCATCATTTGTGAGATCAGGGTGTTCACCACACACATAAAAAAACATAGCACCATCATGGCTGCCAACTCGATCTTTTTGACCATGCCCTGCACAGTGATGTCATAATATGCATCATGTCATCGTATATCCAATAGGACACCTCTGAATGCATATACAGTGGTACCTCAAGATACGAACGCCCCACCTTACGAAAATTTCGAGATACGACCAGCTCCGGCCGCAAAAATTTACCTCGACATGCGAACTCCGCCTCAAGCTACGAACCGGATCCGCGGCCATTTGCCCTGCTGCCACGTGGTCGCAGCTTCCTGTGGGCGAGATCGCGGTAGCAAGGAGACGTTCGGTGAGGCTTGTGGTGTGTTTTGTGGCGTTTGGAAGGTCTTTGGTGTGCTTGTCAGCATGGCTCCAAAGAAAATGCAGAGCCGTATGTATTTACATTGTGTAAGATCTTGCCCCGTTCGTCAAGAGAAACTCCCGTGACACGTGTAGTTCACAAAAGAGGTTTACTCAAGCGTAACGCAACAGTTACAAGCAAAGCCAGGACTGGCTTGGTACAATACATTGGTTCCTTTATACCTCCCCTCCTTACAGGCTGCGGATTATCAGCACCCCAATGATCCCCCTTAATTGTCCAGATGGCAGGTTCAGCCTGAGTCCCATTTTTCTTTAATTCTTGTTAGCCCTTGGCATGGTCATTGCTTTCCTTGGGCTTTTGTCGCGCACACAGCCGGGAGCGGGAGCTTTTCCTCGTGCGCTGATTGCTCTTCCTCAATTCCGCGGCGGCTCTTTCCTTTGTCCATAGCCCTTGGCGTGGTCATTGCTTTCGCTGGGCTTTTGTCGCGCACACAGCCGGGAGCGGGAGCTTTTCCTCGAGCGCTGATTGCTCTTCCTCAATTCCGCGGTGGCTCTTTCCTTTGTCCATAGCGCCCGCGGCCCTCTGGCGTTAACAGATTAGTGAAGAGGCGCCAGGTGGCCCTTTCATTAGCACTTCCTCTTTCTGCGCTAGCGCTCAAGCGGTGAAACTGACTAAAGCGCGCCTGGGGAATTTCCTAGCCCTGCAACGCCAGCTGACACATTGACCCTTATGGGGAAATTTGCCTCGTGGTGTGACCAAATTCGGAGGACGGAACGGATTAACCGTATTTACACTGAACCCTATGGGAAAATTTGCTTCAGGATGCGACCAATTCAAGTTGCGATCAGAGTCACGGAACGGATTAAATTCGTATCTTGAGGTACCACTGTATTTGAGAAGCAACCATTTTAAATCATTGGGCTCTGTAAACTTATGTCAGAACATGAAATTGGCAGCCTATGCAGCACTTGCAGGAGCAGAGAGCTGCGGCTATTTAACAATTCAAGTGATTATAAAACCCCGTGCAATTAGTAATAAGCCAAGAGTGCTATACAACAAATCCCTGCATTTTATACTGTATATGGATCCAGAATATGCCCCAATTTGAGAAAATGGCATAAACTTTGTGAACTGAAAACACCATCATTTTACCCAGTCTCTGCAATTTTCTAATGGCCATTCTAGCTGCTTCCTGCACTTTGTCAGAATCTTACGACGAGTGAAACTTTTCATTTCTATCCCTCTGATTTTACAATTTATATCTTTCTACCCCACACAGTCACAGTTCTTCACTCTTCTCATTTATTGCATAGTTTGGGTTCTCTCAATCTAAGAGATGCCTTGGAAAAAAAATCAAAAGTCATTCAAAGATTCTCCTGAGCACAAAAGCACTCCACAACTGTTACATAATCTGCCAGGTGCATGCAATCTGGCAGAAGCCTAATTAATTCATCCAGATGCTGCAGCATAGATTACCCAGAATCATCTGGGAGAAAGTCTTCTCTGCATCACAAAAACAACCAGCAGCTATTAATGAAGTAAGTTTTAATTGTAAGAGGCTTCAGTGCATTCCAATTCACAGCTGCCTAAGTTACAGAACTAAAGACACCGTTTCCATATTGTACTTCTCTCTGTTTCTGGCTAATGGAGATATTAAAAAACCTAACACAGACCCAGTATGCTTCATCAGCATTTTGCTTACACTAGTATTTCAATAATTTGCAAATTAGAAAAAAAGGGTCAAATTAAATCTCACATGCACCCCATCTTTAGTGTAAACCTTATCCAGTTCTAAATTTCAAATCTTTGACTGCGAACTCTGGACAGACACAATCCAGAGGCCATTTGTCACCACAGAGGTCCCCTCTGACCCTGGGAAATGACCCCCTGGACAAATACAGTATGCAAGAAGTCAAGGACAGCCTGGCTCCACCAGGTCAAGGTCCACTTAGTCCTGCCTTTTATTTCTCATAGGGGCAGCCAGATGTCCCTGGGGTACTCACAAGGAGAAAATGGGGACAACCCCCTCTCCCTGCAGAGGTAACATTGAGTTTTCAAGACAAACAATTCTTGATAGACTTGTCCTCCATCAATCTATCCAATCCCTTTTAAATCCATCTAAGTTAATGGCTACCACCATGTCTTGTGTTAATGAATTCCATAAGTTAATTATGCACTATGTTGAGAATGGCTTTTTTGTCTGTTTTAAAAGGGTTTCATTTTCACTGAAAGACCTGGTATTTTGAAAGATGGAAAAAAACATATCCTATCCACTTTTTCCATGCTAGCCATTATTTTTTACACCTCAGTCAACCTTTTTCTAAGATAAAGAGTCCCAAACAAAGGCTAGCCTCTTCTCACAGAGATAATTTGAGCCTGTGGATAATTTTGGTTACCTTCTTCTGCACTTCCTCCAACTCTATTACATTCTTTTTCAAGCATGGCCACCAGAATTATGCAGTGTTCCAGATGCAGATGAACCACAGATTTGTACAGAGGCATTATAATGTTGAGCATGAAACTGAGCAAACTCAGGGAGGCAGTAAAGGACAGGAAGGCCTGGCGTGATATGGTTCATGGGGTCACGAAGAGTCGGACACAACGACTGAACAATTATAATGTTAGTATTTTATTTTCAGTCCCTTTCCTAATGATCCCTAGCACTGAATTTGTTTTTTCACAGCTGTTGCACACAGAGTCAGTGTATAAACAAGTTAAAAAGCATAGTTGCCACTCAGATCCTTAAGAGGCTCCACTTCTTACTTCCTTCCATTGAGAAGATGCTGAGAGCGTCTTCATAATAACCACTGTCAACCAAGCCATGGGCAAGCTCTACAAAAGTCATTCAACAAAGGATATGCCATCACAATATTACCTCTTATTGCACTGGCAAAGTCCAGTGCCAAGACCTGCCATTTAGAAAAACCCCTTACAGTTCATTTAATTATTTGTCATTAAAAAGAGATACTCTGTGTCCCAAGCATCTCTACTGATGGCATGTCTAAGTCTTCTGTGTCTTTCTTACTAGATTATAAATTGGCCCAGGGAGTATCAAATCCTATGAGGTGGAAGATGACAAAAGCCTGGGTCTCAATTCATGGAAAGAGGAAGCTAATCTTAAAGAAGGAAAGGTCAGTTGATGTGTTGCTTTTGTTCACCAGATTTCTTTCAGACACTTTAAGCTACCTTGACTGTAAATCTCCAAAAGGTCCTTACTGCAACAGTAGAAAACTGCCAGTGCTCCAAAATTCAGAGAGGAAGGCACATGTAGGAACATATTCTTCTCCATTTTTCAAGGTTTTAGATCCATAGGACCCAGAGCCCCTCTAATCTTGATACCACCCTGAAAAGCCAGGAAAAACAAAGCCAGCTACATAGCTGATGTCCTTATTTTTCTTCTAGCTCCCCCCTTCAAACTTCTAGCCTGGCCAGTATGAATCATCTGAAAGAGGCAACTGTTCTCCTTCAGCCTTTTCTTCCTTAATATGCAGAAGGAGAATCTGCTCTGTGTCACCTGAATCTGCATGTCCAAATGCTTTCTTCCTTCATTAGGACAGCAGGAAAAGGAGGCACGCAACCTAGTCCTCTGTCTGCCCTGCTAGTCTTTCTCAGGCCCAGAGAGATTGGATCTGGGGACAGATCAGACACGCTTAGCTGTAGTTCAGTCTCCTTCCTGAACATCTGATATAGCTGTTGACAAACTTTTCAGAAAGAACCCAGATTTTAATGTTTGCCTCTCTTGGGAAGGTTCCAAGTACAAAGCAATGGGCACCCAGAGTGAGGAGTCTGTCTCTCTCTTGCGTGTGTTTGACTCATCCCAGGTTGCATTGGTGCAGAAGGCAGGGAAATGCATGGCTCTGCACAATAATTTTAGTGACAGTCTGCATCCAATACAGTAGTTCACATCTTGGTAAGCAAGTGTTTTGGCATCAAAAGAGTTTGACCCCACGAATAAATAGTTAATGCACACAAACCCTGAATGTAATATTTGTCTTATCTTAGCCGACTCCTAGAGCAATCAGCTTTATAAAGGGTTGCTAACAGAATCTCAAGAGTTATAATCAAATAGATGCATGTGTAAGTAAGACTATTTAAACTTGTAACAAAAGCTATTATGATACAAATAGCTGTAACAGAGCAACTCCCACAAAAATCATTCAATATCACACCCTGATAAGGTTAAAGTACACAGAACCATTGTTATATGAAAAAACATTTAAGGTATTCTTTTCACTTTAAATATGTGGCAGCCAAACAGGTTTAATTACCACACCTTATACTTCAGCCTACTACCTGTTCCATGCAAACACCCAGAAATAATATTTAGAATATTAAGCAGTAGTTAGGATTTTTATGATCGATGCAGCTTGAGTCTATCTTTGCAAGCTATCACTTCTATTGGACTCCTTTTGTCTATTAACGGGAGGAGTAAACTTTTCATAGGCAATGAACACTAACATACAATAAGGAGTTTTTTCTACAATTAAGATACTCAGTCAAATGAATTGGAAATAAAACAAAAGCTATCAGTACTTTGATGATCTAAGTTAGAAAGATGCAAATCATCAAACCTCCAGATGTGTATTTTTCATTAAGATACAGATATAGATATATATTAAAATACATCTACTTTCCAAAAAAGGCCAGATCGGTAATTCATCCTGGACAGACATAACACAGTAATCTTTTGGCAGTATGCCCAAGAGCTTATATGATTGATGAATGACATTGCCAATGGAACATTTTAATATGAAGCTATCCCTTGTAACCTGTTCATATGATACATCAAAAAATACTACCTGCTTTTAAAATTACATGCCTTCCAACCAGTATTTCTTGTTAAAACATGCTATCATCTGACAAGAACTGCTTGGGTGAACAAGCAATGATTGCTTAAAAACCACCATGTGTAGTCTCACCATTCAGTCTGGCTAAATTACAACTCAACACTTCCTTCTGAAACTGTATTCCTGTTTTTGGCGAGCTCAGTTGGTCTGCTCCTGCTTTGAGAGAATAAGCCCCTGGGCTTGCTTCTTGACATGCACTCACTTTTAGATACTGGCATAATCCCGTTGAAGGTTCTCCAGCACAGCCCCTAAAGGGAATTCATTCCACATGACTTGCATAACAAAACTTTAGGCCTTTATGTTTGGTGAACACTGAAAAGAGCTAAGAAACAAATAATGCGCCTTGCAATTGTCTTAAGTCAAATTAGAATAGTCAACATTTCATTCTAAAGCATTAATAATTCAGACATATAGTTGCCTGTCCTATAAGATATTGCACATAAATATGAAGTTGCTTTATCTTTAGTCTATTTAACTCAGCACTGCTTACACTAATTGCTACTGTGTCTATAGTCCTTCAGGGCCCTGTTACATTCAAAATAATGGAGGTCAAGCTTTAGAAATTTTATCTATATCCACACATTTCACTCCTCAAAACATGACACTAAGAATAGTCAAGAAATATCTTTGCCTCTTTTAAAAGTGGGTTCATAGTAAAGCTAGAATAGGATAAAACAGATCATACTGCCCTCTTGTGCTAGAAGAACAGAAGGCATAATTATTCAAGTTACAAGTAATACAGCTGTTACGATAGCCTTTTCTTACTGTACCCTTTTACTTGGGAAATTTTACTAGCAGTTTGCCAAGATGCTCTAATTAAGGATGGATTGGTGCACACATAATGCCTAAGCATGCTTTGCTGTGCCCCCACTTGGCAGTAACACCCCAGTTGCAAAATGTTCATCAAGAAAGTCATCTTAATGCTATTGCTACCATTACTGTGACCAATGGGAAAAAATGTTATTTATTCACCCATTAAATCTCTCAATGTCTCTCTTTCAGGCATTATGGGTAGAGAGCCATGTTAGTCTACAGTGGCAAAAAATCAGGAGCCTGGTAGCACCTTTTCTGACTAACACATTTTATTAAAAGGCTGAAGTTCACAACAGCTTATGCCTTTTAATAAAATGTATTAGTCAGAGAAGGTGCTACCAGGCTCCTTCTGATCTCTCCCCCCACCACTTTCTCATTTTTATATTTGTTTATATTTGCTTTATGCTGTATACCAGTAAAATACTGAATATGATGGATGCTCTAAAAGAGTTTAATAGAATAACAGGATTCCCAGCATATGCCAAAAACATACTTAAGCTTGTCCATACAAGTTTGGCCTACAGAAGAAGACACATGCTATCTTTAACATGCTATCTTTGTAAAAACAAAGAGACCAGAAAAACTACTTTCAATCTGCACTGAATGAAACATTCACCAACAGTCTTGGTTAATGTCAGGAATACATTTTGGCTTGGTTTTATGGTCTTCCCTTTTCTCTAATACCTTTCTTCTCCTCCAAGTTCTTTGTGAGTCACAGAACTCAAGGGAGGAAAGGTACAACCCTTCACACCATACTAGGTTTCGAAGGCAGCAGAAATTACTTGAAGATATTACTCCTGCCTGCCCAAGCACTCGTATCCACAGAGAGGGTGAGAAAAGATCTCAAATCATGAACAGCTTCCTGCTGTTAAGGCATCACCCCTCAACAGAAGGTCAGATGTGTTATCCCTGGTAAGTAAATTCTGGGTTCATGCAATCTAAGATTTGCAAGTCTCCTTCACGCCATGGTTTCATATGTTAATTTGCAATCAGTCTTTAACCAGATTATACTGAATTATAGTCTAAGGGAAACATATCTGAGTTAAGATGTACATATGTACATTCAGTGCATACAAGAGATGTAATACATGTTGTTTTATACTTATATTACCAAAGTACTAGCTGCATTTAAGTTTTCATTTTCCACTGCAACCTCCTTGAGTCTGTTTTCTCTAAAAATGCTAGGTGGTAATATTTTCAGACAATAGGAAAATGGATTTTGGTCACCCTTACTCAAAATGATGTCATAATTTAAGAAAAACAGATATATGTTAAACTAGAAGTATGTTCCCTCTCTGGCAATATATTCACTAGCTCATGGATTCTATCCCAAAAGGCATCAACTTTAAATTCTGCATCTCTCCAAACCCATGCATTTTATGGTTTTCCAATCTGAGCAACCTTGACAGCCATAGATTCATCATAAATATCCAGGGCTCCAGGAGAAATTTAGGCATGCTTCAGCAGATTATGCTTCAGAAAAGAAAAAGAACTGCAATGAGTCAGTTACAGAGACAAAATCTCCAAGGAGAACCACCTGGATTTCCTCTCTAACCTTACAAGATAGTTCAAGAACAACAAATAAGACACCCTTTCTACCTTTCTTATATAAAAAAAGAAGCAGGCTCCACCATGAGGAATGCAGAAGGGATATGAATAATCTCTTAAATCTCTTTTGTATATACAAAAGAAAAAATACCAATTATTTTTGGAAGAGCAAGCATAGAGATATTGAATATTTAGACTTTCCAAAAGCCTCCTGCCATGAGCTCTTGAGCAAACTTTGCAACCACTGAAGAAGACAGGTGCTGTCAGAAAATTTCAAAATTGGAGAGGTGTTCAAAATGGGATACTTAAGGGATCAATACATGGTACTTCTTAATACATTAATTTAATAAATAATCTTATAAGGGTTCTAGAATAAGGGATGGGCAGTATGATGGCCAAACTTTCACCTGGAGGTGACCTGTGGCGGAGCCAGATGGAGGTGGTGCATCCATCTTTGTGCCTCTTGATCTCTTGGCAGCTTTCAATACCTCAACCACAGTATCCTTCATAGGTTAGGGATTGGGGGCATCATTTTACAATGGTGCTCTTCCTTTCTCTAGGGCAGGTTCTAGTCAGTGTTGGTTGGGAGGGAAGAGATCGCTCCTTGGATTCCTCCTACGTGGGTATCACAGGGTTCTATTCTCCCTCCCCTCCTTTTCAACATCTATGTAAAACCACTGGGTGAGGTCATCCACCTATTTGGGGTTGGTATCATCAGTACGCTGTGGATACCAGTTATATTTTTCAACCCTGGGCCTGCCAAGTGAGACTGCTGAGGTTCTGTCCCAATGCCTGGAGGCTGTGTGGATACTGGATGGAGAGGAACTATCACCAAATCAATCCTACCAAGACCAAGTGGCTATTGGTGTTTGGGCTGCCCAGATCTGGGAATATTTCATCTCTGACCTTGGGTGGAGTGGCACTTACTCATTCAAGGGTAGTGAGTAACTTGAGGGTCTTCCTGGACTCACAGCTCCTGCTCAATGAGCAGGTGGCAGCTGTATCCAGGAGGGCCTTTGCACAGCTCCATCTGGTGCACCAGTGGTGCCCTTTCCAAGATTGGGGGGGCCCTTCAGAGAGTCACTCATGCCCTGGTCATCTCACGGCTTGACTACTGCAATGCAGGGGGCTGCCCTTGAAGACCACCTGGAAACTTAAATTTATTTATTAAATTTCTCCCCACCCATCTCCCCCCAGTGGGGGACTCTGGGGAGTTCACACAAAATTTGTCCAGAATGCAGCAGCATGAGCAGTGATGGGCATGCCTTGGTATGCCCATGTAACACCTTTGCTTCGCGAGCAGCCCTAGTTGCCAGTTTGTTTCCAGGTGTGATTCAAGGTGCTGGTTGTTACCCATACAGCTCTACATGGCATTGTTGTTGTTGTTGTTGTTTAGTCGTTAAGTCGTGTCCGACTCTTCGTGACCCCATGAACCATATTGCGCCAGGCCTTCCTATCTTTCACTGCCTCCCTGAGTTTGCTCAATTTCATGCTCATTGCTTCAGTGATGCTATCTAGCCATCTCATCCTCTGCCGTCCTCTTCTCCTTTTGCCTTCCATCTTTCCCAGCATCAGGGTCTTTTCCAAAGAGTCCTCTCTTCGCATTAGGTGACCAAAGTATCTGAGCTTGAGCTTCATTATCAATCCTTCCAATGAGTAATCAGAGTTGATTTCCTTTAAGATTGACTGGTTTGACCTCCTAGCAGTCCAGGGGACTCTTAAGAGTCTTCTCCAGCACCACAGTTCAAAGGCATCAATTCTTCGGCGTTCAGCCTTCTTTATGGTCCAGCTCTCACAGCCATACATTACTACTGGAAAAACCATAGCTTTGACTATGCGGATCTTTGTCGGCAAGGTGACGTCTCTGCTTTTTAATGCTATCTAGGTTAGCCATAGCTTTCCTCCCAAGGAGCAAGCATCTTTTAATTTCATGGCTGCAGTCTCCGTCTGCAGTGATCTTGGAGCCCAAATAAATGAAGTCTACATGGCATAGGACCTGGTTACTTGAGGTTCGATCTGGCAGGGTTGGCATGCTCCAGATTCCTTCAATTAAGCAATGCCATCTATTGGGATCCTGGAAGCACACCTTCTCTGTTGCAGCACCGGCCCTCTGGAATGAGGTTTCCCCCAAGATCCGAATGGCCCCTACCCTGCTGGTGTTTCAAAGGGGCCTGAAGATCTGGTTCTTCACCCAGGCCTTTGTAGGGATGATTGAAGCCTCCTTTTAGCTTAGGTTGTTTTCCTTTGCTTCCACCCAGTCTGTCATTCTGCCATCTCTACCCATATTTTGTTTTTGTTGTTTTTATTGTCATTTTTTAAATCATTTGTAAACCTTCCAGAGTTGCTGGGAGTCAAGTAGCATAAACATTTAATAAATAACAACTTGCAAATTGCAACAAACAGCTCAAAGGCACAAATAGCAAAAAAATGGATTGCAAAGAGCTCAAGAGTCCAAGCTAAATGAATAGGCATCAACAGTTCAACGTAAGTGTAAAATTATGCATATTGATATACAGGTAGTCCCCAGTTTAAGAACAAGTTCCGTTCCCAAGGTCTGTCCTTAAGTTGAATTTGTATGTAAGCCAGAACAGTATTATTGTATAATATTGTATAAGTAATATTGTGTAATGAACTCGAACCATTGTGTATTTAACTCAAATCATTGGGTATTTAACTTGAATTTTGCTACAATAGGCTCCATTCTTAACTATGAATCATCCTTAAACCAGGCGTTCTTAACGTGGGGACTATCTGCAAACAATCCAAGTACATATACATTAATGGGATCTCAACTGATCAAGTAAAGGTTCTTGAAGGCATGGGTTGGACAGCTCAGAGAAAATGTCAATCATGCCTGTCGTTGCTCTTAAAACAAAGGCAACTTGGAATCTTTAGAAAGGGAACTGGAAACAAAATAGCCAATGCAGATTATACAGCTTTGATATAAAACTATGATGGGATTGCTTTGGGAGTATTATGTACAGTTGAGGTAATCACACCTCAAAATGGATATTTTAGAGCTAGGGTAAGTAGAGCCATGGTGCAGTGGTTAAGGCACCAGGCTAAAAACTAAGAGACCATGAATTCTAGTCCCACCTTAGCCACAAAGCCAGCTGGGCCAGTCCCTCTCTCTCAGCCCTAGGAAGGAGGCAATGGCAAACCACTTCTGAAATCTTACCAAGAAAACTGCAGGGACTTGTCCAGGTAGTCATTACTGACTGGAAGGCACGTGCACACACACAGACGAAAAGTAAAAGAATAAGGCAACAAAAATTCTCGGTGGAATGCAACAGCTTCCCTTTGAGGAACAAAGTATGACTGCATCAGGGCCTTTTTATTTTGGAACAAAGATGGGTAAAGAAAGACATGACTGAGGTTTATAAAATTATGCATGGCCTGAAATCACAGGACTCTTGTTATATTATGATGTTTTCTGGCTAGCAGTTTAAAGACACTTGGTTATTAATTTTACACATTTTTAGAAAATTCCCATAGCATCCCTATAGCACAAAGATGAATCTGGTGGAGAGGTAAACTGCATAATTTTTTTCTGTCATTTTATGGCTCTTTGCAAATATCTATTTCTTCAGAGCTCTTTTACATTACTGATGCCAGTAAGTCAAAACCAATTCAGTTCAGATTTACTTGTTTGGTTGATGGACCTAAAAAAAAATATCAAATATTACATCCACAAAAAAAGTTAATACTGTATGTACGTATGTGCATGTGTGTGTTATAAAGTTGATGGTGACTATTCCTGAGAATATGTGTTGGATTTCAATACCCATAATCCTCAGGTAGCCTTGGATCATGCTGGTTTTGGATGATGGGAACTGAAATCCAAAACCTCTGGTGAGTACCAGGTTAGAAAAAAAGGTTCTGAATAATACCCAGAGGCTTATGCAAAAAGGAATTTATAATCTACAGTATTAGCATCAAAGTAAACTAAACTTGTTACCCTTTTTGGCAGTAAGAAAACAAGGAGAGTTTTTACAATAAGCCAATTTTGTCTTGCAGTTTGGACCAAAGTTACAGTAGAGGGTCAAAATATTACTCTGTACTTTCTCAAACAATGAACATTTAAGCATATTTTCTATTAGCCTTAATTCTTCTTTACCAGTGCCATGATGTAAATTGAAGAAGATATGTATATAACTCTCTTGCAGTTGAAGGACTGGCTAAAATTTTAAAAGAGTGATTGCATTTCTTTATGTAACTATAGTTGTTAGTGAGATATTTTCCAAAGTTAATTGAACTTAATGCTGTCTTAAATTAAACACTGCAAAAATTTCCAGCTGCACTAAGTATACATTAAAAGTGTGAACATTCTGCAGATACCACAACTTTCACTCAGCTAAAAGGTGGCATGAAGGAAAAAAATACCTTTTGATCTTACACATAAACCTACAGCAAAAGCGACATCTATAACCAACCAACAATGATGCCAAAAGCATAACATACAAGCAGCCATGTCATAATTCAAATGCTATGATGACATTCTTGCATCACATATCATCTGCCTCTTCTTGCCCATCTCTGGAACACTTAGGAGCATTTCAGTACCGTAGAAGTGGTGGAGACTCACCAATAGGGTTTCTGTCGAAAAACAGCACTGGAGTTCTCAAGACTGACTGGAACATTCTGCTGTGTAAAGTCCGAGCTGCATTAACCAAAATGTGAAACATAAGTAGACTTCTCAGTATGCTGAAAAGCATCGTAGCCACAGTTAAACCTGTAAATAAATGAAGTACAGTATTACAAAATGCAATCTATCAACTTCAATCAAGAATCTATTAATAAACATTTTTTGAAAAATCATGCATCCCAGTTATAGTAGTTCTAAAGTAACTTGCTTAATGTCGATACTGGTTTTCATACTGTTCATTTATCAAACCTTCTGCAACAAGAACATTAGTAATTCTGCCCAAATTCCCTACAAAGTTATTTGCCTCCCACTAGGTAACTGAGGTACCTGCTGACAAAAGGAATTGTGCAAACAGTTTTTTGTAGAAGCCCATGATCTGACTTAAGTTCATAACAAAAGGAAGGAAAGACACTTCCTAAATCTTTTCCTTATACTTGTCAATTAGGAGCTGATCTTTTGTTCCTCTGCTGTTTGGACAGTTTCCTTTCTGCTCAGATGGAAAGAGCTTGTTTTCAACTAGATGCTGTTGGACTGCATCAACTACCACACCAGTTAGCAATCTGAAAGTTGTCGGTAAGCAGGTAATTGGACTGTAGTTGCCTGGTGCTGCCCCTTTTGTTGGATCTTTCATTATCAGGTAGTTTTGCCAGATGTTAACCAATCTTCAATTTCACCTCCTTGCAGCATGTTGTTAAACTGCTTGGCAGTGAGTGGGTGCAGACCAGTCAGATGTTTCAACCAAAAACTATGCAGTTCATCTTCACCTGGTGCTGACCAATTCTTGATTTTCCTTACCCTTTTCTCCACCATTTCTGCTGTTATTAGAAATTCTTTCATTTCAGCTTCTTTTTTAGTCTTATCCACCTCCTTTATGTAGGGGACACGGTGGCGCAGCAGCTTAATGACACTGAAAGTTGCTGGCCAGAAATGGTCAACACTTCAGCGGTTCGAGCCCAGCTCCGCGCAGCAGAGCGAGCTCCTGCTTCCTCCCCAGCTCCTGCCAACCCAGCAGCTCGAAAACTTACATGAGTAGATAAATGGGTACTCTCACTCTGGTGGGAGGAAAAATGCTGGCGGCGCTTGCATGGGAGATGGGACCAAGTTGTCGGTAACGCGGAAGCCACGCACGCCTGAAAAAGGCGCAAAAGCAACGAAAACCCTGCCTCCTGCACTCACCGGCTGGGCTCTGCTCTAGGAAGGAGGCAATGGCAAACCACTTCCGAAACACCTTGCCTTGAAAACTGCAGGGACTCGTCCAGGCAGTCACCGCAGAATCGGTAATGATTGAGTGCAGATTAAAAAAAAAAAACCTCCTTTATCCAAGCAGCATTCTTCTTGTATTTCTTTGGGTTGTCCCATAGCTACACCCAGGATTGCACTGTTTCTTCTTTATCAGGTGTTAACTGGTTCATTACAGGCTCTCCATTGATAGATTGAGAGAAATGTTTCTGATTCGACTGAAATTGAAGATTCTATGTACAGTGTGCAATTTGAGCTTCGTATCTGCTGATCTTTTTGGCTATGGCTGATATTTGCTGCTTTATTATTTCCAGTACTTCTTTGAACTTCCTTGTTTCTAGGGGATACTTCTTGATCAGGTATTCTTTGGTCTTCTTGTTCTTCAGCTTCTTTTCTTTCATCTATTCTAGCTTGCTTGCATCTGATCTTAGCACACAGATCTTATTTTCCAACCTGATCTTCCATTTTGGTGGTGCATTGTTTGGCTTTTTTTCTTGTTTGTTGATTTTGCATCCAAGGTATTCAGTTATAACTACAGCCATGCTGTACATCAGTTGGTTTGTTTCTTGCAGTGACCTGGGGTTTATATGTAATATTACAGTATTGGTATCATTTAATACTTGTGCTAGCTGTTTCTCTGTAACAAGCTTCAATGCAGGCAACCTTATTCTGCTCTTTTTGTGCTGTTCTACATGCTCAGTTATTCTTTGTTTCAATTACTGGTTTTTTAGTTAGAGGAGATGGTACCTGGTTTGGGAATGAAAATGATTCAATAGCTATGCTGGCTTCCTATACTGCCAACCCACCCCACCCCACCCCAGTTTGCTTCTATAGCTTCTACAGTCTGAGCTACTTCTGGCAAGGCTTTGACTTCTTTGACCTCGGTAGACCTTCAAATTCTACTTCTGTGAATACGTTATTTCATATTATAAATTGACATTGATCTGCTAGCCTCTGTTCTGTCACTTCTGATTCTGAATATTGTTCTTTCCAGAACTGGTGCATTCTTTTTAGATATCCTCTTCTCATTGGACTTGATTTGTAATAGCAGATCATTATTTCTTTCTTTTCAGTCTTCGTATATTTGCAATGGATAAACAACCTTCCTTCTAGTAGTCCTACAGCTGCTGGCGCTGGTTGCTCAGCCAACAGTCCTGAGTTCTGTAGCCCACTTGTCACCAGATGTCCAGGAATTAGAACACCAAGCATGGTCCTGTTGATACAAGCTACAACTAATCCGGTATACGTTTCTATAAATTCGTCTCACCATATTGTTTATGGGAGAGACACTCTTCATCTGGCTCCTCTGATGAGACCTGTCCAGTATGGTTGAACCTCTGGCATAGTTCTCATACTCCTCAGAGAACACAAGCCCCACAACTACGTCAAAGTAGTCCTCACTGAGGGTAAACTATTATGGTTGGTCACACAGTCAGCCTGGACTGTTTAAACTGGATTTGGTATTTTTATCCACCTATTGAGTCCTTCCCAAGGACTTGGATAGGTAGATATTGTTGTTTGATGGTGTTAAAAGTATCGTTGCAGGATATTAGCTGTTCCAAGTAAAGCTGCCTTTTGCAATTGACTGATGATTTTGTCAATGCCAATGGTGCTCAAGTGGTGCTCCAGATGTGTTGAGATTGCACCTAAGGTGCCTATTACTATTGATGCCACAGTTCTTCTATTTCTACTTGCAGGTCTTTATATATTGTGATTTTCTCCAGTTCTTTCTCTTCTATACTGCTGTCTCCAGGTATTGCAGTGTCCACTATCCAGACTTTTTTGTCATTATTACTGTTGTTTTATGAGAACTGACCACAGCACTGTAGTAAACCAGGGTGAATAATCTTTCCATGGGGCTATCCTTTCATTCTGTTTTTCTCTTCTTTTGTGTGTGTCAGAGAGAACATGACTGGTGATCCACCGGAGCAGGTCTTTTTCAGCCTGCTGTGGGACACATTTTGGGGAAGGAGTTAAAGGAGCTAAATTGTACTAAAAATATCATTTCATACAACACATGTCTTATTTCAGGGAAAAATGTGCGGCTAAAAACAGACAACTCGCCCCAGATTTCAACATAAGATGTAGGGAGGCTCTGGAGGCCCAAAATGTCTATGGGGGCCATCTGTATGCTGTGGGATGCTCATCCCTGTAATACACAGTGGTTCCTTAGCAGTCAAATGGAAAGGGTAGACAGATATTCTTTATTACAGTCACTGACCAATCAACATAGAATAAACAGCAAAACACAGAGAACAATAAGATAACCAATAAACATTACGATAGCAATAAGATTACTTAATGTTCGGTTAGTCCCTCAAGTCCTGGCTATGTCAGCAGTGACATTTTAAGATGGCTCCATGGTTGTTAATATCTACTCTCCTGTGCCTAGTGGTTTGTATTTTTAATAATGATCGTTTTTATATGTTTATTGTTTTATTTAATTGTTGTATGCTGCTAGAGTCTCTTTTTGTGAGATGGGCGGCCTTATAAATTTGATAAATAAATAACACATATTTTAACAATAACTTAACCCTTGGCAGCTTTTACCAGCTATCTATCTATATTTAAATAAAAAGGGTGCCTGAATTTTGATTTTGAATGCCAGTGTTCTGGATAATTTCATATGCATTTAAAATTGCTGCATGCTATTTTATATATGAACAATAGGTTGGCAACAGACATACAGATCCTGCTGGTCAAGAGGAGGACACAGAATGTTTAGGGCAGTTAAGAATTAGCAGGGGAAAGAGAACATTTGAATATGAGAAACCAATCTCTTAGCATGGCTGAAGGGATCATTCTCAGTTTCATGGCTTGTGATTTGTTAAATTGTTATAATACTGGAAGAAAATATATCCAGTTTTTTAAGGGTTGGGGCTTCTTATATATTCTAAAAGCAAAAAGTAATCAAGCATAGCAAACTGAGGACCAATTTCAAATTTCCTGCATGTCTGTTCATAATAATGAAAATGTAGCTGGAATAACCCATTTGGAGAGATAAAAGCTACATCCTTATGATGAATGAGTTTTCAAATGTCCAATTTTTATTTACCTTCTAGATCAGGTAGTATGGAGCCTATAAATTGGTTGTATTGTTCCTGAATTGACTGTGCTCTCCTGTTGATTTTATGGCATAGTTTTTAATTGTTTGAATGTTTCCTATGCTTGTATTATTATTTTACCTTTTGGTTTCCTAGTATTGTTTTTGTTTTAATCCTGTAAGCTACCCAGAGTCATGTATGTGAGATGGATTGTTATATAAATCAAATCAATCAATCAATCAATCAATCAATCCCTCCTAAAATCCAGAACATAAATCAAATCTTGCCCGTCTTATGACTATTTTTAAAAGGATAATCTAACTAATACAGTCAGGAAACAAAACAGCATCTTCCTAATCTATAATGATGACATTTAAAAGTTGTGGGAAAACAACATCTTTTAGGACCATGGCTAATTAGCCAGAATTCTGCAAATTATAGTCACATTTTAAAGGTTTTTACCTGCATACATTCCTAAATACCAGTGAAGATCCAGAGTTTTTGTGTTATTTTGCCCACTATGTTCCATTTCAGTGACATTTAGCTTTACTTGCTGGTTTGCCCTGTGGACACATGGAAAGAACATACTTCAAATATGTTTGCAAGCACATGAGAATAGCGTGGTTGGAATAAATCTCTTGTCTAAGATAGCATCCAGCAAAGGTTAGTAAAATTCTCCCAAGCAGCTCACTTTGCAGCCATGAAAGCAACAGACCTTCTTCAATTTAAGTCCTTAATTTCTGAAATAATAAACCAGATGTGGAGTTCTGCTATTATATGTTAAATAAGAAAGGGGAAAGTCAATGTGGGGATACCACCTGCTTTGGCCATGTTATACCCTGAAACTAAATAGTAAAAAACAGGATTTGTTCCAAATTATGGTATAACTTAATGAAAACATTTGTATTACCACATAACAATGTATGGTAGAATAGGGCATAGAAATATAATACAAATAACAATACTGTAATTTTTTTAAAACAGTAGAGTATTAGGTAGAGTTTAAAATGCTAAAACATTTAACGCTATCCCAATCTGGTGTCAGAATCTCCAGCAATCAATCTATCAGCTCAGTAGTTGCTTGCTTCATTTCTGTCATTTGTTTAGTAGGGGGGAGGGGGGAGTAAGGAAGATGAGACCGTTGACCCAGATGCACTGTTAGCAAGGACCAGGAATGCATAAGGTCATACCAACATGAGAACTCAGTGCTGGTTGAGGGAAGGAGGGGCAACGAGGGGGTAAAAGTAGAGTGGAAAGTGTGGGCTTTTAGTTTCAGCAATGCTGTGAAGCTGCATGTACATCTCAATAAATGAACTTCTTTTTGAACTTACTACAAGTTTCAAGAGATTTTTCTTCCTTGGGATTTGAACATTGTAGACCTGACATTTGCTGAAACTCCTTCAATCGGATTTTTCTTGAGATGACAACTCACTGAGGAATATCCCCAAAGTCATCATGCCAAAGCAGGAGAAGGGAATTCTGGAGGAAATCCTAGAAACGTAGGGTGAGTCCACGGAAACCGAACTAGGAGCCGTGGGCAGGATCGCGAAAGAGCTGTCACCCCCTTTAGAGATTGAAGAGATCCTAATCCCATCCCAAGCGATGGAAGCCCAGATGGTGATGAAAAGGACAGAACACCCGCGTGGCCGATTGTGGGAACCTCAAAGCCCACTGGAATTTTGGGAGGCAACTGAGGAACCGCCACCACCGAAGCCAGAACGACCCAGATGGTCTGTGGCAATCAGGGAGGTGACCGCGGCGGCAAGAGCTGCCACCAAGCCGTGGGGCCAAGAGCAACATTTCCAGGCACTGGAGGGAGAAGTATATGCACTCCATGGCGAGATGTGGGGAGTGAGGGAAGAAATGAAACCCCTGACAACCATGCTAGGGAGGCTCCTAACAACAGGGGGGCAAGGTCGGCCACCCGCTGCACCGGACTTGGGGCAGCAACCAATGGCTGGAAGTCAACAGAGCGACAGGAGAGACTTACAACCCCAGGAGCTCCAGCTTGGGGGGCAGGCGACTGACCAATGGCTCAGGGTCGCCCAGCGGAAGGGGAAGGCGACCTGCTAAAACAATGGGGCTTAGACAAGCCATATGGGGGAGACCCGAATGAGCTGGTCAGTTTCCTGAATCAAGTCAGGATTTGCATGGGAAGTTGCAGACATCTGTTTCCAAGCGATGCCTGGAGGGTCATTTATGTATCCTGCTATTTGGAGGGCGGGTGGCTGAATGGGTAATTAACCTGCAAGAAGCTGATGCACCAGAGCTGGAAGATTTCGATGGATTCATGACAGCGTTGCAGGAGTGGTTCAAGGACCCCTCTGCTCCCACCCAGGCACAAGAGGCTATCACGGAGCTCAAGCAAGGTACCTGGTCTGTGACCAAATATGCCTTAGACTTCAGGCGACTCACAGCTAAACTCCGTGATTGGCCAGAGTTTTTTAAAGTGTGGCAGTTCCAGAAGGAACTAAACCCCCAGCTATGGGAGATGGTGTTGGTGAGAGGATGCCCAACAATGCTGCAAGGCTGGATAGCCCACATCTCAGTGATGGAGTCCCAATGGATGGCAGTTCGAGGATTGGGGGGCACTGCCCACCAGAAGACGGGAACGGCTGCCCACCCGCCAACCCAGAAGGAAGGAGGGAGAGCCATGGGGGCCAGAGCAGGTGCCCGCCCAGCAGGAAAATCCTGTTTCAACTGTGGAGAGGAGGGGCACTTTGCATCCACTTGCCCAAAAAAGTCAGCCCAGAAGCCGCCGGTGAAGCCTAAGCAGACTGGGAAATCAGCAAAGCTAGCAAAGCTGGAGAAGAAAGGAACCGCCACAATGGGAGAGGAAGAACAGTTCCCAATTCAGCTGATGTTCAATAGCAAACAGGAAGATGAGGAGCAGCTGGCGAAAAACTCCGGACACCTGCTTTAAAGCACACCCGAAAGCAGGTGGAGGACCCAAGGCATGAAGAGTCAAAGCCACACTCAGATGGCGAGGACATTCAGGTGAGTCCCATGATGGTTGGGGTGAAAATAAGGGCTCTGAGGACTACTCGTAAGGCAGAGTTGACAGCTCTAATAGACTCTGGGTGCACCCGGTGTTTGATTAATCCTGTTCTGGTGAATGGCCTGGGACTGCGGGTGCGGAGACTAAAAACCCCTATTGCATTCAGACAGTTGGATGGATCGACTGCGGGAGGGGGTCCTGTGGAATATTACATGGAAGGTTTTGAATTGAGGATTGGCTCTCATTGAGAGACTTTAAAGTGCTTAGTCGTGCCCATTGTGGGCCACCCATTGATCTTGGGTATGTTTGTTAGAATTTTCTCATGGGAAGAAGTGCAGCTCGTTATCTTCAAAACAGTGTTTAGGCTAGAAAAGCAAGTCATGTGTTTTTTATATTATTATTAGTTGGCACGTATACCGCTATACTGCTATTTACTGCCACCTATTGGCGTCTGTATGCTAGTTACTCAAGGGGTGCCAATAAAACAGGATGATTACATGCCCAGCTGCTCAGTAGAGTTTTAGCCATCATGTAGTCAGTTTTATGGGTTATGTAGTAGTAACTAATAACCAAGTAGTGTACCTCTTCTCTGAGAGTTTTTGGCTAGAGACTTTGTTATACAGTGGTACCTCGCATTACGAATTTAATCCGTTCCGTGACTCTGATCGCAACTTGATTTGGTCGCACCGCGAGGCAAATTTTCCCATAAGGTTCAATGTAAATACAGTTAATCCATTCCGCCCTCTGAATTTGGTCACGCCGCGAGGCAAATTTGCCCATAAGGTTCAATGTAAATACGGCTAATCTGCCCTCCGAATTTGGTCGCGCCGTGAAGCAAATTTCCCTATAAGGTTCAATGTAAATACATACGGCTCTGCATTTTCTTTGGAGCCATGCTGACAAGCACACCAAAAACCTTCCAAATGCCACAAAACACACCACAAGCCTCACCGAACGTCTCCTTGCTACCGCGATCTCGCCCACAGGAAGCCGCGACCACGTGGCAGCAGGGCAAATGGCCGCGGATCCAGTTCATAGCGCGGGGCGGAGGTCGCACAGCGAGGTAAATTTTTGGGGCCAGAGCTGATCGTATCGCGAAAAATTCGTAAGGGGGGGCATTCATAACCCGAGGTACCACTGTATTTGTGTAGTGGATAAATCTTGGATGCTACATATGAGAAGAAGTGATTTTTTCCTATATTTTGCATGAAACTTGTATTTTATGTAGTTTGTATTTTTATCAATAAACAACCAGATATTTTATATTTTCTGGCTGGATTTCTTTGGAGAACAAGATATGGACATTGCATTATTTAAATCTCTCTCATGCTGGTATGTATTTTTGACCATTTCCTGGGAGTATTGCTGCATTCTGCACAACAATGTTGTGGGTAGAGCTATGGAGACCATACGTAGACTGGGGCACCAAAAGCGTGACTTTCCTGGATGGGACAGGAACCGGAGAAGGAAAGGTCGCCAGCAAGGCATCTGGGACAGAGGTAGCAGAAATGGGTGTGCCAGTGCTAACCCAAGGTGACCCGGGGGGGTGCTAAATCAATCCCAGAGGAATATAGAGACTTGGCCAGAGTTTTTAGTGAAACTGAGTTGGATCAGCTGCCACCTCACCATGCCACTGACTGTGCAAATGAGCTGGAGTCGAGGGCGAAGTACCCCACACCAAAGACATACTCTATGACTCCAAAGGAAATGGTGACACCTCAGGGAGTCAGAGTCTGACATTTTGTTGAGTCTAAGCCTACGAAGCAAAACCTTCTCTTTTTAAGCCCATTTCCGCCCCCCTCTCCTTTCTTTTCCCACTTGCAATTCCTAGCGCCTTTCTCCTAGTCTCACAGTTGCTTGACCTTGTTGGCGCCTCTGTAGAGATAACAGCAGCACCTGGCTGGCATTTTCCTCCCCCTCTTCTAACTTCAATGGCAGGAACAAGCAAGCGGGCCTGCAATTAACACTTTTACTGTTTAGTATGCATTGTTAGTCTACATTAAAAACAACTATGGTTTCTAGCTTGCGTAGATCCTGACACAGAGAGTTCATCCACAAAAATTTACAAAGGGGTTTTATAGAACCTGCTAAATCCCCTCTGGCGGCGCCAGTGCTATTCCAGGAGAAGAAGGATGGTTTGTTAAGGCTCTGCACTGATAATAGGGGGTTGAATGCCATTTGCAAGGAGAACAAGTACCCCTTCCCACTAATGAAGGACGTGCTAGCCCATTTGGCGAAGGGGGAAATTTTTACAAAATTGGACTTGCGAGATGCCTACTTTAGAGTAAGGATCAAAGAGGGAGATGAATGGAAGATAGCATTTCGTTGCCCCTTAGGCTGTTTTCAATATCTGGTAATGCTGTTCAGGCTCTCGGGGGCCCCGGGGGTCTTCATGCAACTGATAAACGAGGTGTTACATGAATTCCTGTACAAAGGGGTGTTGGTATATTTGGATGATATTTTGATATATACTGAAAATTGGGATGAGCACGTAAAACTGGTGAGGGAAGTGCTTAAGAAATTGTTGGATGTGCAATTGTATGCCAAACTTTCAAAGTGTGAGTTCCACCAAGAGCAAATTGATTGCCTAGGGTATCAGATTTCCAGCCGAGGGGTGGAAATGGACCTGAGCAAAGTGCATGACATAATAGGCTGGGAAGTACCAAAAACAAGGCACCAATTACAAATCTTCTTGGCATTTGCTAACTTTTACTGCCAATTTATCCCCAATTTTGCTCAAGTTACTCTGCCTCTCACTGACTTGCTAAAAACCAAGGGGAAAGATAAGATCAAAAGCCTGGGGCGCCCCTAGATTGGACAGAGGAATGCCAGGAGGCATTTGAGCACCTAAAAAAGCTGTTCACAGTGGAACCCATATTAAAGTATCCGGACCCATATAAACCGTTTGTAATCCAAGCAGACGCCTCCAATTTGGCAATTGGGGCAGTGCTATTACAGAAAATTGACAGCAGGATGTTACATCTTTCTGCCTATATCTCCCGGAAATTTACTGAAATGGAGAGGAGATGATTAGTGTGGGAGAAGGAAGCATTTGTTGCAAAATGGGCATTAATGAACTGGAGGCACTTCCTAGAGGGAGCTGAAATGCCTTTTGAAGTTTGGACTGATCATAAAAACCTGGAGGCTCTGAAGTCCCCACAGAAACGGTCTCCAAAACAGGTCCGGTGGGCACAATTCTTTAGCCGATTTAAATTCACCCTAAAATACATTCCGGGGGGGAAGAACTTCCTAGCTGATGTCCTCTCTTGACTGCTGCAACATAACAGAGAGAGAAGATCGTGGCACCAGTGATCCCTATCTGTCAGGAGGCTACGGCAGTGGTCACTAGAGGGCACAGTAAAGAAGAAAAGCCAGAGCAGGGACTGTTAAAGGAGCTAAACATGCATATGCAGAAAGATGAATGGTTCCTACAAAACAAAGACTCCCTGGCAGAGAGGAATGGAGCTTGGTGGATGGGAAACAGATTATACGTGCCAGTGGAGGCTAAAAAATTAGTACTGGAAAGAGGGCATGACAATAAAACAGCTGGGCATTTTGGGTTTGTGAAAACCCTGCATCTCCTCCAGAGACAATTTTGGTGGCTAGCAATCAGAAAAGACGTGGCCAAGTACATTGCCAGCTGCCCTACCTGAGCTATGGCAAAAGACCACGGGGGAAAACCAATGGGCTTGTTGCAACCCATAGCGACTCCCACCAAGCCCTGGAAATAAATCACTATGGACTTTATTGTAGAGCTTCCTGAAAGTAAAAAGCGGACTGTAATTTGGATGGTCACGGATCTGTTTTCTAAGCAAACCCATTTTATAGCGTGTGCGGCAATTCCATCAACAACCCAATTAGCGAAAATGTTTATTCAACATATATATTGTTTGCACAGCGTTCCCAATTGAATAATAAGCAACCGCGGAATTCAGTTCACTTCAAAATTCTGGTGAACTTTCATGAAACTCATCAGAGCCAAACAGGACTGAGTTTGAGTTACCACCCCCAGACGGACGGGGCATCTGAACGGCAGAATGCTGGCCTAGAGCAGTATTTGAGATGCTTTGTAAATCATCAACAAGATAATTGGGTTGATCTGTTGCTGTTTGCCAAGATAGCCTACAATAATGCTCTGCACGAAAGTAGAGCGGGAAAGCGCAGGCTTTTAGTTTCAGCAATGCTGTGAAGCTGCATGTACATCTCAATAAATGAACTTCTTTTTTTCTTATTACAAATTTCAAGAGATTTTTCTTCATTGGGATTTGAACATCATAGACCTGACATCTGGGATCTAGAGGTTTTTTAAACAGATGCCAGGGTACTTCTTGATGTAGATCATTTCAAAGCTGGGATACCCCCAATGGACTGGGGGACACAGCCTCTGGAAACAAAATTTTGTGAATGCAAGATTTCTTTTATAAACTGAAAAATTCATTCACTGAAAATTCATTTTTTGAGGTGATTTGAGAAAGGCAGCGCAAAAAAGTACTACACACAAACAACAAAATGTATTGAAATTATGTAATGTATATTATGGAACAGAGGTTACAAAATGCCTGGATATATAAATTAATGACAAATAGCCAAGAAGAAATTAAGATAAATGTAATCCAATATTAAGATTCACATGTTAAAAGGATGCAAAAATCTTTAAAGAATTTATACTGGTATTGTATTTGTCATCATGAGCTTCATTTACTGAATGTTCTCTTATATACTCTGTATGCTTCGTTTTGTTGTTTCAAAGGTATTTTTTAAACTTTGAAAGTGTACTTTATTTCATTACTTCATATATAATTTCAGTAAAAGTGTCTACTATATATTATACATTTTTTCAGCCTGGGTTAGAAAATTCACTTCCATTACCCTCACTCTCTTTTTATTAAGAATAATATTTTAGTTTGTACTGTAGTTTTAACTTTTTGTTTTAATTTTAACCTTGTAGTTTTTAACTTGTATATTCTTTTCTAAGATTTTATAGTTTTTTACTTGTAATGCCACCTAGAGTCACTTGTACAGTGAGATGGGTGGCATATATAAATTTTAAAATAAATTAAAAATACATATATCTTAAATAGAAGCAGTAAGGATTTTCAAAAGAGTGTAATTACACACAAGGAAACTCATAGCTAGAAAAAGGGGCAGTCTGTGCTTTGTTTAATAGCAAATGACTGGAGTAAATACAAACCTATAAAGTGGCTTTTCATTACCAGACCCACTTGTTGATTCAGTTTAATACTGACTGCTCTGCTAGAAGTCCCATATGATCATTAAGTGCTGTGAAAAATCATGGTATATCTGGATGATCTCCCAGCATTAGAAGTGGATAGAAGTGGATTTCTAGTTCTCCTAATTGTTATTTTGAACAATCTTCTTTTTGGATTTTATCATACTAATGAGCTGCACGTTTTTAGATTTTTGAGAGAGAGACAGAGAGGGAGAAATTTGGAACATTTTTAATGGAAGATGGTAAAAAATACAATGTATAAAATAAAAATGAAATAATGGTCCTAGGATATAGTAAAGAGAAAGGGAGACTCCATTTTTCCATACATTCAAATTGTCCTTACCGAAAGTGCTATGTATTAATATGAACTGTTTTACGGATTTCTAAAGAATAAAAGTATTTTTATCCTGTTTTCTGAAAAGAATATCTGTCAAAATTCTGATTTCTTCACTTGCCACATTCTCAAAGTGATCCCTTGCAAGATTTGTATAGAAACAATGACTCACCAGTAAGAAAGCCACCAGTCCTGAAGCACATAAGTAACCTAAAACCGTTAAAAATAGTGGTTTTAAAGTTTATTTTGGATTATTTAATGCCTTGTGGTTTAAATTCCAAAGATGTTTCAAGCATCATAAATTATCCTTGCGACTTTTCTTTTTAGCTGTACTTACTTCCCAAAAAATAAATGCATACACACATACATTTGTATGCAAAAAGTTTAGGTTCTTCTAGACAAATTATATTTTTCAATAAGTAAACAGAAGCTGATACAACTTCTACATAGTGCAGAGTTAATCACAATACCTTTCTGCAAATTTGAATGCATACTTATTATTAGTGGGTAGTTGTTAACAGATTCAAAGTAAGAAAACAATGACTGTGGAAACTGCAAAAGTTTGGACATTCTTCCAGCCAATAATTTGTTATATCTCTTATGGCAAAGAAATATGGTACCCAGATAGCCAGCTAAGAGTCTTTATATTCTTCCTTTGGAATTTTTTCCACTTTTCTAGAATGTCTAGCAGATATTCTTCTAGTTCAGAAATATCCTTAGATTTCCTTGTATGAACTGCAACTAAAGAGTTTGGATATTTCAGCAAGGCAACAATCCGAAAACATACCTCCAAATCACACACAGATTTTAAAAATTGAAATAAATTGAGGAACTCTTCCTGAACGATTCCGAGTTTTGGTTACCAAAATAAAAAATCGTATAGATCCCCTGAACCCAAGCAAGGCCCCTGGTGGCAATTCTATCCCACTGCTGAAGGTTAATGCCAGTTGGTGAGCATGATCCCCAGGAATAGGGTACTGTCACTATCATGCCAATATTTAAAAGGGGGTGATCCAGCCAACTACTACCCTACACGTTGGGTATTGCTGAGTACCATTACCAAACTTTACTCCCACCACCTAAACAACAAAATACAGGAATGGATAGAGGCAGAATCAACTTTGGGCAATGAGCTGGCTGGTTTTAAGTTCAACCACTCCACATTAGATCATGTCTTGGTCCTATGACATCTTATTGAAAAATTTAGCTGCAAGAACAGGTCTGTACTATTTGTAGCCTTTATAAATTTTAAATCCGCCTTCAACTCCTTTTCAGTTGTTTGGGAGAAACTGAGTAACATGAATATGAACAGGCATCTCCTGTTCCTAATTCAACACCTTTATAATAAGACTGTTAGAATTAGATGCAACCCTCAAGGCATTTTGTCTAACCCAATCCCTGTTCAAAAAGCAGCTAGACAACGCTGCATCTTAGCCCCTACGTTATTCAGCCTCTTTTTAAACTCCCTACAGGCAGATTAACCAACTTGAGCTTCCATCCTCCCAAGGATACCACCTGCTTTGGCCATGTTATGTTTCATAACATTTAGCTTTGCCCTGGCAAAAACTAAACTGAGCAGGTTCAAAGTTTCAAGTATTTGGAGGTAGTGTTCCAGTCTATAGGTGCTTGGAAGATGCACAGTGATGATGATGCTTTACAAGCACAAAGGAGTACAGCAGCTTTTATGAATTTTTTTCCAGACAATGGGTAAGGACTTCATACAAGTAGCTCTGGAACTTTTCATAGCAAAGTCCTTGACCCAAATGTTGCTTGATGCTCATTTGGGCCCATTCCCTGATCCCAGCTCTGGTCCCAAATCACTTGAGACCATACAAAGTTTTTGTGAATCCTTTCTCAAGTCACTTTGGATTACCATTAGCTGCCTAGGGTTATCATGTATAGATAGGCAGCTGTATAAGTTTAATTAATTAAGTCAGCCTTAGATGTATATCAGTGTGACGTTCAGAAGGGAAGCAGGTCAACAAAAAGAGGAAGTGAGAGCATGGCTGTTAATACTCACCTATTGCCTCTTTCTCAAATGCCACTTTTTCCTATCACAACTTCAACAATTTCAATCTTCATGGCAACAAGCAATTCTGGGAAACTCATGGCTTGCCACCTGAGCAGCTGCTTCTTTTGGAATACACTCAGGCCAAAACAATCATTAGAGAAGAAGGGTCCTAGATACAAAATCTCTGGAATGACATCAGCCATATTCCAGTCCAAGTTAGAGTGCAAATGACTTATTCCAAGATGGGAAGCAGGCAGATACTTGATTACTTTACTTTCCCCCACATAGCAAAGAGCCTTCCTCAGAGCCAGGCCTGATGTTCTACTCTTCTCAGTTCTTAACGGGAGCTTTACCAAAGTCCTATGTGTAGGAGACCCTGTCCATGTAGGACAAATGCTGTTGAGACCACCACACATGTGATTTTACATTGCACCTATTACCAGTATAGTTGAGAGAAACTTTAATTCTTCTTTTATTGACATGTTTCATAGATCATAATGAAAGTTTTCTTCTTGATTTTCTCCTCAGATAAAAAACTGTTCATTACGTACAAGGTTGCCAGATTCTGCCTGGTGACAATTAAGATTTGTAAACAGATAATTAAGAGTCCTGGGCATGGGTAAACTCACTAAGAATCTTTTATTTATTTTTTATTTTTATCTATCTTTACATCTTTGTTGTGGCCTTCAGTGCCCTGCTTTAAATTAATAGTCTTAATATTAATGTTAAGAATTTTGTAGAGATTTTAATGTTTCAATATTATAGTATTGTGATAGCAATGCTAGTTTTTAGTTATTTTTATCTCTCATAAGTTTCAGTGTTATTATTGGAATACCTTATGCTGGTCTATGACCCAAATAAAGATTTGATGGATTGATACCTCCAAATCAATCCTGAAGAAATATAAAGGTTTTGGAATGGCTTTCACAGTCCTCGCACTCGAATATTATTGAAGATATTTAGAGAGATCTCAAACATGCAGTGAAACAGCAGAACACCCTGAAGGGTGCCAAACTTTTGCCCTTGACATGTTCACTGTTTTCATATTCTGAAACTGTACACAACTTCACATAAAGAGTAACTATGCATTCAAATTTGCAGAAATATGTTACATTTGACTTTGTGCAATGTTGTATCAGCTTCCATTCACTTAGGGATTAATTTAAACATACAATTTGACCTGGGTTGCCTAAACTTTTGTATATACTATAACTGCGTATACTAGAAGTATACCAAAAAGCATTCTGGATTCTCAGATATCCCAGACAGTCAACTTCATTTTATTTTCACTCCAGCTCCACCCCGAATGTCCTGAACATCCTTTTTACTAAGCAGACAAGCCATCTTCTCTTTTATGGATTGAGAATTACCAGGATCCCACTATCCTTCTCTCAATATAGGTCAGCAACCAAGGCGGCCAAGGAACCTCTCTACCAGTAACAGGCCTGAAAAGAAAATGATTATCTGTTTCTATTTTAATCTCATACAATAATGTAAGGTATTAAAGAGATTGCCCCTTGCCATGTACCTTGCTCAAGAATAGAAGATTAGTTGATAATCCTCACAATTCTCAGAATCCAGGCAGAGTATTTTCTTAGCACCATTGCCTCACTCAAGGTGGTTGGGACTCTTCCTTTCTCAAAACGGTATTAAGCTTTTCCAAGCTTCCTCTTTCAGTTAGTGGTAAGAGTAGTACAAAGAGCAAATATAAGCTAAGTAATAGTAAACCAAGCTAAGTACCTTATCCACAATCTTACACCACAATAACTGAAAGTTACCTCATCAACTATGACTACATGGTGGACTGGACACATCAGTTACCTATTGTAGGAGTTGTGATATCCAAATGAAGAAAACTCAAGAATGCCTATCAAACAATTCTGAGTTTGCCATCAAGCAGTTCTCAGTACTATTTGAAAACTAAAATGGAACAAGTTCTAAAGCAGTGGCTCTCAATGGTATTATATATATTGTAGGTGGGAATCAGAATAAGTCACTAGAACTTTAATTGAGTCTTAAATTTCCAGGATGGCACCCTGAGGAGGTAATGCTGCTGAGAAAATATTGTTTCTTCACTATTGTAGTTGCAAGCCTAATAGTACAATTCCTTGAGTTTAGTTACTTATGATTAAGTTGACTCACTGACTTTCTTATGATGATTATTCTTAATCCAACCAGTTGTATTATTTCCAGCTCTGTGTTAACTAAGCTTGAGTTGTGGAAGAAGCCACGTAGTAAGGACTGAATCAATAACTTCAATCCCCTCAATATCTCACAAAGTAATGGAATGTCACTAAGCCAAATTCTGTACCCCTAACATCCTACTAGTTTCCAGAAGTACGCAATTCATAATATTTTAAATTTTAATTTACGCTAACTACTATAACGCTTTAAAAGGTATTTCCTTGTAAACAGAAAATTCTATTGCAACTTTTGCAAGACTAATCTCAATTTTCTTTTGAAATTCCATGAGAAAAGGAACAGATAGATCACTGCTCCATCCTTACAGTAAATGAGTCTCAAGCTCATTTACAACCTGAGCACTTTATTTCAAAAGAGGAAAACATCTCTAATATGCATTAAGTCTTGCTATTTCACCTAATACACAGAGAGTAGGAAATTATACATGCTAAGCTGTTAAAAGCAAAAATCAGTAACTTTTTCCTTTGTGATACCAAAAAACTTACTTGTGCCAAAACATTGAGAACTAAAAGAATAAAAATTACAAAATAATTTGTCCCAGCAGAAAAGTACTTCTTATAAATGGTAAAGCCAATTTTCCCCTCTGAACGACTTTCTTCTGGCAATGCTGTTAGGACTGGTCCCATCTGCAGCACATTGGATGCAAAAATTAAGGAAAAGGATTTTGTTAAGACCAATTTCTATGAAAAATAACTTTCCAAAACAAATTTTCTAATTCTTTAGTCACCTTCCTCAAGCTGAGGAAATAATGCATCTAGATTAATTTAAAAAATCAACCTTTGATGTGAGCTGTCAATTACATAATTTTACTTGATTCTTTTACATCATTTTTGACTATGTTAAAAAAAATACCACATATTTATGCATATTACAAATGCTGTGCCAAAATGTTAAGTCTGGTATAGTTCAGAAGATGTTCAACTTATTATGAAAAGGCAATTTGTTCATAGTTTCCATTCATTCTTCTCATTCTTCATTCTTTAACATGAAGTTTAGTGTTAGCTAATTAAACTACTGTAAATTAAAATTTATACTTATAAATGTTCTTTGCTATGAATGGCTGTTTACACCGCAGCAAATGCTCTTTGCCATGGTGTAAACAGCAATGATGTTTACACCAATGGAAAATGTTTCACAGGACTATGGAATATGATACTTAAACTTGCACATTTTGGCATAAATAAGCAATAGTTTATTACACCCGCAAACTGTACCATGAACACACTATTCTATTTCAAAGATTGTTTCATAGTTGTATCATTTACTCACTGATGGAGATCCAGCAGTTCCATCTTTCTGTGACTGAACTGAAGACTCCATTGACCACACGGAGGACTGAGAAAATGTACGAATCCTAGACAACTGGTGGCTGGGTGTTCCTGGAGCTGATGATTGATCATCATCCTCAGCTTTTTTCAAAAGGGAAGCAAAATCTATTCCAGATTTAAGGAAGTCTGAGAAAGTACCTTTCCCTACCTCCTTACCCTAGAAATAAAATACATAGAGATTATAATGTGCATAATGGCTGTAAAATAGCAAATCACAGTAGTAATTTTTTGGATAATTGTCAGCTTCAATCCAGGCTCCACTTCCACCAAAAGGAGGAAGAATCTTTTAGCAAATGTCCCCCCTTCTCTGCAGCTATTTATGCTTCCCAGTAACCTGCTTTTGATAATTAAGAAACATTTCAAGGAAGTGCGGGATCTACAGAGAGGTGGATGAATAAACCAAACTCCTCTCTTCCACTCACATAAGAGGTTTTCATCAGTTGTACCTCTGTACTAACCACAAGCCTTTCATGGACAGAAGGCATCCTTCAGTGGGTGGAAACTAAAACGTGGATCCAAAACATTTTGGCTACCAATGATTAATAGTAAAGTACCACAGACATTTCATACCAAAAAATATCGTATTTGTTAAAATTTAATTAGGACATCAATGTGTTTTATTTCCTTGAGTTTTCTTGAGGCAGTGAGTTATTATTCATTTATTTATTTGTTAAACTTATATCCTGTCTTTCATGCAGAAGCTTAAGGTGAAGTATACAGTGTTCTCTCTCCTTTTTTTCCTTCACAGCATCATTTCTGTCAACCAGGTGTGGCTAAGAGAGAGTGACACACCCAATGAGCTTCTGTAGTTAAGAGGGAACCTGAACCTGGATCTCTCCGGTGCTAGACCAACACCTTAATTTATATACAGTATTGGCTCTCTAAGTTAAATAAGCAGTTGTCTAAGTAATAGACCAGTCTGAAAGTCCCAACCATGATTTCTCATGCTAGGAATGAGAAATACAGCAATACTGATATATTCCCTTCATACTTTTCTCCTCCTCCAGGACACTGATGAGGAGATGGAAACATATCCTTCTGGTTTTGATTAACTGCAACTTATCTACAGGTACTCCTCTAATCCCAACATGATCATTTTTAACTATGGTTCATATTAACAAAACAAAAAACAAAAAAGCCAACAAACTTTTGCGTTGAACTAACAAGTAAAGATAAAGCTGTCAGTGACTGCAGGGCCATACCTCCATGTTGCTTCCTTAGCAACAGTACAGAAGTGACTCGCTGTTGCTTTCTTCCAGGACATTTTTTCAACTTCCCAGTCTAGTCTACAGCCTTGCTTAGCTCTTTCAGGATCAGCCATGACTGGCTAGGCATTGTAAATCTGGTTCACTTCATAACCATGTTGTTCTTAATTATGTTTCATCTTAATTACAGTACATCTTAGCTATATATTTCATAATCATGGCTCTGAAGCTAACTTGTTTCAACAAACCATAGTTAAAATTTGTCACATTTTAGAGTCTGGATGCAACCATAACTGGCAATTCATTGCAGAACTAAAACAAGAAGTAAAACTTTCCATGTTCTTCTCTGGCTATGCTGTAAGTAGGAAGAGGAAGAGTAGAAGTATTCTCTTTGTAATAAACCATGGTTTATCTTGATGCCTGAATCAACCCACTAAATTATTATCATTAAGGCAGCAGTAAAAACAGATGTCATATCGGTTACTATTAATTTCCTGGCTTTTTTCCTCTAATCCCAAATGACATACAGTACAAGCCAGTGGGCAAATTCTAATAATATGATAGAAGATCACTATCCTACTTGTCAATCCTCCCAGTTGACAAAGAGCATTTCTCCTCTACTGTGTTTTCTGAATAACACAGAGAGAAATATAGCAATCTATTTATAAAACATTTAAAAAAGGAGAGAGTCTTTATGTATAGTAAGCTGGGACTAAAGCTAGGATTCAAATTTGGGTGAATCTAAAGTTAAACTGGGCTGCTTCAGACTGAGTCTGTGGCCTAAAACATATGTGACTTGCAATGGGCTCATCAGGAGGCTTTGCTATCCATTCTTCTTTCCCACACTCTCCATAAAGATAGACCTGGTGTATTGTTAGTACATTCAACTTTTGTTCATCTGTACAATGTAGTAATGTGGGGAGAAGAATAAAGGCAGGTGACAAAGAAGCCTACCGTGAAAGATTTTAGGGACCGCCTCAAGCTGAAATATTTGCTTAGTAATATAATTAGTAATCTAACTATATTCAAAGACAGCAAGCTCTATTTTATTAAAAGCTAGGTTTCCAAATGTATAGCATTTGATAGCAAATTTTACGGGTGACTAGGAATCATATGGTTTTGAAAATGGATCCATCTAAAAGCTTCATACCATCCTAACCACATAAATCTATAATGCATACTTTTAATGGACCTCCCTTTCATAGGTGGGAGTGTGCAATACATTAAGGAAATAAATAACTACCACACCATAGACAATTGCTTATTTGATAATAGAATTAAATCCCTTACGTTGGAAAGGTGGTAATAGACATAGATCAACAATGCAATGCAAATACGGTAGCCCTATTTTAGGATGACATTTTTCAGGAAATTATCACAAACAGTTGTAAAATCATCCTCATTAACTACAATTTTCTATATAGATCAGAATGCCTCACTGAAAAATAAAGTATCAATAGGGCATGTGTTAATAGCAGCGAAGTTGACAGCTGTTAGATATTGGTAACAGATGGATAGTTTGTTATTTATTGGAAACATACTGCATTAATGGCAAAGTTTTAATTAGCAAAAATAATTTCTTTACAAACTTATATTTCTTAAGTTAACAAATACATAATGTCCTTTCTTATATCTGGTTTATATAAAGATATTTGGAATAATTATAATTTCTTGATTAGCAATTATTCTTAGATAGTTATAGTGAACAGGGTACTTTTCTTAGTTAATTTATTTACTTTATTTATTTCACAGGTTTTTATACTGCTTCTATCAATACAAATATAAACGGTACACTGCAAAGCAATATAACAATATTTATTAGAACAGAGGAACTGAGAGAAGATATTGGATTGTGTCTGTTAGATCTTTACTGACTTTATTTGCATTTTTATTTGTAATTCAATTAATTTTGAATAAAAAAGCAAACTACAGGCATAGAATGTAAACAGTCTAGATTCAAAGTGCCTACATCTATTTCCCTGAAACTGAAGAGACTTCAGCATTCAATGTTTTATATACCTGTGAATTTCAGCTTATCCTTTAAAAATGAACAATCTCTACCAGTAAAGTCAAAATAAAGTATGTACTTTTCCCATGCTAGCTAACAGGAAGCTCAAATCTCACTTCAGATGCACATCTCAAGTTGAATCATGCCACTTCTGATTCAGTCTAGGTTCAGTTGAGCTATTCTTTGAAACTGCCTCCTTCTGAAATATAAGCCCTTGGAACTCAAAAAGCAAAGTCTACTTGAAATAGGTTTCCCATTCTTGTTCTAATCTAAACAAGGGCATAGTATAGTATATGTATGGCAATACTTGCAAAATAATTTGGTATTACATCAATAGGAAATTGAAGCACCAAGAATACTGAATTAACTAATTTGAAAATTGTAGCTGAACACCTTCAACAGGTATAATTTACATTACTTTCTTTTAATTTCTGGCTAAGGGTTTTAAAAACCCTGACCTATCACTCAAAAACGGCATTTTAATTTATTTCTGTAATATAATTATATAGTTTTGTACGCCATGAAAGAAGGTTCATGCTTTCCTTGGAAGCAAATTAGTTGTAATACTATAGGGTTGACCATGCTATTCTGCATATTTATAATTCTTCAGCTTTAAATATTAGAAATATGGATAACAAACTAAAACACTGCCAACTTTCCAAAAGAGTATTTTTATTTTCACCAACCTCTTTTAAAATTAAGATCTGGCTTGCAGCTTGTAAATATTGCAACTGGTGTGTCACTAAAATGCACACTTTTTTATGCAAAGTCTGACAAATACACCTGCAAAAGAAATGAAACTTAATGAAACTCTGACTTCTCACAAACAGTAGAGCAACTTACTTTAAAAATAATCTTAAAAGACTCCTCTTTATAGGATAAATAGGAAAGAACTGAATACCGCTATGCCTCAGTATCTAATTTGACACTGAATTCTGGCTCTTGTTCTGCTTACTGATATTCAGTGTAGAAGAAGAGCTGGAATTTAAAGGTAACCTCAAATATTATCTGCACTCAAGAGCAACTCAGATGTAGGACAATCATTATAATGTTGAGTGGGGGAAGAAATAGAAAGAAGGAGGAGGGGAGTCCTATGTTCTAAATTATTGATATAATTTTAGCAAAGCATTTTACAGGTCAATCTACGGGGTGTTCCTGCAATATCCCATTACTGAAACCAGAGAGGAGAAGAGAGGATGTTTACTAGCCCCGGGCACCTGATCTGTCTAGAAAGCTCTCTTGAGGCCATGCATGAGTCTGAAGCGGTGTTTCAGGACAATCACACTGATTTTTGGTGGGGTGTACAAAGTGTTCAAAAGAAGTGCTTCACAAAGCACATTCACATGAGCAAAGCACCTCTTTCTAAGGTGTTAAAAAAACCACGTCCTTTGTAAAGCTCACATGACTGCGATACAATTTCTCCACGCTCCTCTGCAGGTGCCTGCCCAAGTAGCACTTCCACTGAGACCCAGTAAACCAAAGTGGTTGTGCAAGGACACACAATCATAGACAGTCAGGGACAGCTTCTGAAGCAACCACACAAGCCTCCCGAAGGACACAACTGCTTGACTCCTTTGAAGAAAAGTGCTTCATTCACACTGTTGCATTTCTAGTGGTCTCACAGCCCTAATCTTCCATCTTAATTTTTTTAGATTTCAGCAATACACGTCATATTTTCATATACTCCAATGTACATTTGCAATGCAAACCTATATGATATAAGTGTGATTTCCATGACAGATGTTTAAATGTACCCACTTGCCTCGAAAGTTACATCTCCATACTAGACCACAGTGGAAACTTCTTATGGTTATATGAACATCTGACTCAAATTCAAACACATGATTGACAGTGTCACTCTGAGAGTTTCTATTATACAAATCTAACTTTTGTGCCTCTCAGCACAGAGCAGCATTTAGACCCTGAATAAAAATTAACAGCTGGATATTTACAGGCATTAAATTAAGGGTTGCTATAAAAACTTGCTCTAAAACATAATAAAAATAAAAACATGTCACATTTACAATAATCCCTGAAAATGAACACACATACTGAATTAAAACCTGATTTAGGTATTTAAAAAATGGGAAAGTTATGAGTATGGTGCAGCAGGTAATTATCATATCTATTGCTATAGCAAATTCTAAAGATAGGGACATTTATGCATGAATATAATAGTTCTATTCAATCATTACCAATTTACTTTGCTTCTTAAAAAAACAAGAAAGTGGTCCTAAACACACCAACCATAACATGTTCTGCGAATGATATTACTCAATTTACAAACAGCCAAATAAAAACAATTAATTTCATAATTGCTCCCCTTCCCTGGCTCTGGTACAATACATTTTTATTGTAAATGATCTTGAAGCTACAATAGTTGGCAATATAAAATTTAATAATAAACAAAGTGTATAATGCAAGAGACCAAGGGGCAATAAAACCAGAAATTTGGGATTATTCTCAAGATAATATAATTTTACCTAACTTATCTAACAATTAATATTCACTCAAGTTCCAGAAATGGATGATTTCAACAGTGCAAATCTTATTAAAAAGTAATTACTTCTCACAAAGTACTCTGAATCTGGAACAACTATTGCTGTTCCATGGCATACACATCATCTCTCCATCCCAGGGAATGATAATTTTCAATCCTATGTAACAAAGATACACACTCATATTACAAATTCTATGTCTCAAATATGGAATAGCAACAGAACTATATATCATTCCTACAAAATGCATGCACTCAAATCTTGTTTGGGTAGAGAGAGGAGAAAGCAGAACAGCAATTATATGACAAGATAATGTTGGGTGATCCCCTTCTGGGTGCACTGCCTGGCGTACCTTCTCATTCTATTGGCCACTACAGCCAACAGATACCTGTATAGTCAACAATACTGTAGGGATTCCCTTCCTTGAGCTCCCTTACATGCCCTCTCCAGCAATTTCTCTATTACTTTTATTTCTCTCAGCATGCATATTCTGCTGCATAAAACAACTGTACTCCCACCGTTACTTCTCTGGTCAAACCACAGCAAAGGAAAACTGATATAAAAATGGCAAAGGAAAAATGTTGTATTGTTGGTACATGACACCAGAGAAATTGTTTAGAATGTATAAAAGCATTTCAAATGTATGTTGGAAATGTGAACATGAAGGGACATTTTATCATGCTTGGTGGACATGTAAAAAAGCACAATGATACAGAGGATTTTAAAGATTAATATTCAATTGAAGTCAGAACTTTTCTTTTTAGGATTGATGGATAAACAGTTAGAAAAGAGCCCTGGAGGATTATTTCAATATATGATTACTGTGGGAAGTAATCATGGGAAAGAAATGGGAAGATTCGGCATTACCCACCATGGAGAAATGATTGGTGAAATTGACAGAACTTGTTGAGATAGACAAATTGACTTCTTTGATTAGAGAAAGGTCATTACCAGCATTCATCAATGACTGAAAAACCCTTATGGACTTTTTGAGTGAGAAAGAAATTGATTTTGTGATTTATAGTTTGGACAGTTAGAAATAATAGATTATAGAAAGAAGGGAATTATGATGAAATTGGAAACAGTGGTTTGATTAGAATTGTATGTATTACTGCCAAAAGGGATATTGGAAGCCATATTTATATTTATATTTATTTTCTTCATGCTTTCTGTCTTATTTTCTTCTTTTTTCTATCTTTTCTCCCTGTTTTTTCTCTTTTCTTTTTTTCTTTTTCACACTTACTTTGCTATTTTTTTCTTTTTTTTATTTCTTTGAATGTATTTCTTATTATTCATATAACATCTTTTAATAAAAATTATTTTTTAAAAAATGGCAAAGGGAAAAAAAACCTGGAACATAAGCCAATCAGTGGGCAAAGAAAGGGTTAAGCAGCCTCTACTACTCCACAACTGTTTTTTACAAAAAAAAAAACCCAAAACAAAACAAAGAAAAACTAGCTCCCACTTTCCTCTATAATGAACTATAATGACATCAAAAGAAGAAAAATAACTAGAGCTTTTGGCTAAAGGTGAACTAAGCAAATAAGTGGCCTTTCATTGTATTGTTTAGCTTGCAAATATAGCAAAAGCAAAGAAAGTTGAATCACCTATAATGACAAGCTGCAAGTCCACAATATGCAAGAGTGGCCTTAACGCCTTTCAACAGCCTTTTCAAACTAAGTAACATGACAAAGAATATCTGTCATCGTTGTTTTTTTCCAGCATAGGTTGTGCAAAAGGTACATTTCCCACAACACTGAGAAATGAATTCTGGAAACAAGCAGAGACCTACAGTATTTAACTGCAAGGGCAAAACTGAAGAGGCAACCACTGTAGTATTAAAATCCATCCTTCCTCATGCTGAACCCGTTATGGCCTGCCTAGCAGCATCCCCAGCTGCGGGTGCAGCACAACAATAAATTCATTTCTAAGCTTAAGCAGCAGCAGCAGTTTGACATCATTAGACTGAAAAGTTAAAATTAATTTAAGTCTATGCTAAATAGAAAACCCACTGTTTGCCTCTGCTTTACTTTATTTATTAAGCATCCTGGTCTTCAGGATGATATAGCCCACATACCCAGAAGAAAAGCAAGATAGGAATTAACTTGTAAATAGTTTGCTTATGCCATCACACATACTGTTTGCGACATGTAGGTTCTGCTATCTGAAAAGCTGGATCAGTATTAAGAAAAGATTCTTAATAATCAATTAATTAATTCCTGATTCTTTTAAATAAAACATAAAAGGAATTATATTTATCAGATTCTGCATGAGGTCATGGCTTCAACAACTATGCCTCATTATTTAAACAATTTAACCTGTTCAATTGAATTGGAATTATTTAAAACCCAAACATGTCTTTTAGGGTATTTCCTAAAGACCATCACTATGGTCTTCCTGTAGCTGATTTCCAGAGCTTAATTGGCCAATAACTGGCCAAAGCTCACAGTGCCCTTCTAAGGTGAATCAGAGTCTGGGAAAGTAACACTTTGCCATCCGGATAGATGAGATTGAATATTTCTAAACCAGCTTTATCATATGCAAGAATACTCATTATCTTACACTTAAGGAGAAAAAACAGTATATAAGGAGAGGATGAAGTACTGTAAAGAAGCATTAAGAAAAACTACAATTTCAAGAAAAAAATCACCATTAATCAATATCACAAAACATTGCCATAAAAGCCCCATGTTTTTTCAGGGCACATGGAAAACAACAATAACCTACAATCAATCAAGAGATCAGCCAGAGTGGAAGTTATCCACTGCTATCTTAGGAATGTTTCCTTTCTCTCACTCACAAACAAAAAGAACGAATGCCTACAACGGGCAAATGTATGCAAATATATATTCTTGATTAGCTAATTGCTTTAGCTACCATTTATGGTTAATCAATGAAGGATACAATTACTACAGGGTAAGGTTTTAGTGAGTTCAGCGGCAGTTCCAAGTAAACATAAGATTGCACTCTTTAATTGGGAAATACAATTCTTAACTCAAAAATATTACTTCTCAACAAAAACATCACTTTACAGTCAGGTCAACTGTTGTTCTTATGACAGAAAAACTGAATCCCCTCCCCTCCAATATTTTTGAAACATTCACATAAACAATTCTGATTTTCTATAATTAAAATGAGGTAGGAGCAATCACTTACTCAACAGGCCACAAAACCCACTGAGGTCTTCAAATGTTTCAAATTAACTTGTTTGCATGTTCAAATTAAGAAAGGAAGAGAAATGTAAATGTGTAAAAAGGCACTGGGAAAGTTACATACTTTTCAAACAAATGCCTGCTAACTTCTGCATCCACTGCACTTAATGGATCATCCAGAAGATAAATGTCTGCATCCTGGTACACAGCTCTAAAAACAGACAAGGAAGGAACAATTAGGTTGCTTCTAAAACAAGTGTGCATTTCTAGCAGCAAGGCTTCCCGATAGAGAGAAAGGAGGGTGATCTCAAATCTCTTCTTCCAGAAGTCATCTGACTCTTACACCACCTCTGTTCCACTTTCTTGCCCTGGTGCAGCTATTGGGTAGTTACTGCTGCTCCCACCTATCTTTGAGGGAGATGCCTTACCTGGCATCCTCCCCTTTAACTGTGGTGTGTGTGAGAGGGAGGAATCCCACAACCAAGGGCCTTATGTGTGAGCAAGAGAAAGATTATAAAACAGAAATAAATTCGATAATGCCATTTCCTGGCCCTTGTAGCTTTGAGATGTTAGATGAGTAGCTTGTTAACATTTAAAATCAACCTTATTAAAAATAAGAAAGAAAATGCCAATCTTCCATTTTAACTTTAGATAGTTGCATGAAAAAACAAGTAAGGATAGATAAAATAAGAAATACAGCACCAATAAAATCCTGAGCAGCATTCTAAAATATCCTCCCATAAAGAACTATCAAGAGCATTGCCCTGGGATAGATCCAAGGTGGGTGGGATTTAGTTGATCAGAGACAACTGTTGTAATAAGTAAGTAAAGCAAATCAAAGGTCTCATCACATGTTCTTGGTTAAAAATGGTACCTCTCTCCAGCAAACAATTCTGGGCTTGCTCTGACCAGGTATTCTCTGACTCCTGTAAAGCACATCCTTACATTAGAACCTTAGGAGCAATTTTGTCCTTAGTTTCTTTTCTCCTTTTCCCTGAGGTAATTGTAGACTGACAGAGATTTGTCTGTCTCAACTCTTCCTGAGTTCTTTGTCAGATGATCTCTAAGGTTTCCAGGAGCTCTTCCTTTCATTTCCCCAGAGCTCCCTCTTTCTCTCTCAAGGCCTTGATTTATCAGAAAAGAGATATCTTTCTGTATAATGCATCAAAGCATGCATCCTCTGTCCCTTTGTATGATGTGGATTCAAACCCAGGTGAATGACTGTGGAGTCTCTGCCTGGGACACAGCTGTCAATCATGTGGTTGCCAGGTGGCATCAAAAGAGGCTTTATGAGACACTTCTCACCTTCTTTCTTGAAGGCTTTCTAACAGAGTGGCACAGAGCAGTACTATACGGCCATCTCCAAATCATAATTTGCAAATCAGGATGTCAGCCTCTGCAATGTGTATTCCTTTGTATTTCTATTTCATACCACAGTATTTATTAGGGAGCAGTCCACACACTGTTCTGATAAATCATGAAGTGATAGTGGGACTTGAAGATCTGCTCGCCAAAAAGAATTCTCTTTGCCTTAGAAGAGTTGATAAAGGAAAGGGAAAGAAAGAGAACATTGTTTCTCTCACAATTTGGTCTGGCCAGTTAAAAGGAAGACAAGTTTCTGAAAAAGAAGATCAGATACAAGATCTGATCAGTCTGAAACTTAATCCATATAATGACAGCTGTATCTGCTTTTAAATGACTTTGGTGAGCTACATCTACAGTAAACTCTGGATGTAGATGTAAACTCCCAGGTAAACTCTGCGGGAGCAGAAATGAGTATATTAACTTTCGTCCTTCAGCCTCCCTGTTCTCAAGACCCTCTACCAGGAGACGATAACTGTCAGAAGTCAGAGGCTCACACTTAAAAAAATATGGAAAGAGCCTCCATAAATAAGGAGATATCTCTTCTGCAGAAAACTGCTTTCCATATGTAGCTATGGCTCATGTATAGAGCATGCAAGCATGGAGAATCCCTGAACAGGCAGAATGGTAGCAAGTAGGCATCCTTTAATTTGAGAATTTGCTTTATACATCTTTCTTCTGTAAATCATTGTTATTGTGTTATTATTAATAAATACACATATTTCCCTTTCTATCTAAACACCAGAAAGTCTCCTCAATCAGAGGCAGTGGTAGATGTCACAGGGAGATTGGTCATTCTGGAGAAGAGTGTCACAGTCATGTGACACTGCGCTTTATGACTGCGTCACTTAGCAATGGAAATTCCGGTGGTCCCAATTACCGCTATTAAACAAGGACTAGTAATGCACTTGGGTTAGAAGCTGAACCCAGAAAAAAAGTGCCTTCTAGTTAAAAGGGTGGAATAACTGCCACCCATCACCCACTGTGAAACATCTGTATTGGCTATCAGTTTCCATTTCAAAGTCCTATAAACACCCAACATCTAATCACCTGGAACATCATCTCTTTCACCTTGAAGATCATCTTTTTCACCAAGCCCACCACAGCATTTACTATCATGTGTGGAGAGCATGGGGGGATGGGACTGCATAGTATTTACCTTGCTGGCTTTTTGAAAGACATGTTAAAATGTTTCTTTTTGTGAAAGTCATTAAATCAGTGATACGCACTATTGTTTGCCGTTAGGACTTCAATTTCAACAGTTTGATTTCTGTCATGTTCAGTGGTACCTCGGTTCACGAACTTAATTCGTTCCGCGACTCTGGTCGCGAACCGAATTGGTCATGAACTGAATCAAATTTTCCCATAAGGTTCAATGTAAATACGGTTAATCCGTTCTGACCCCTACGAATTTGGTCGCCAACCGATTTTTGATTGCGTCCCAAATCAAATTTCCCTATAAGGTTCAATGTAATTACGGTTAATCCGTTCTGAACCATATGTTGTTGTTTTTTTTTAAACTGCAAAAATATGACACAAAGTACAGTACAAAGAGAGAGAAAGCTAACCTTGCTCGACGTGACTTCTGGCGTGGAGGACAGGAAGGTGGGTGGGGAGGCGGTTACTGCTTGGAGGGAGAGTCCCCCTCCCTACAGGAAGCCGCGACCACGTGTCACGGCAGGGAAAATGGCCGTGTATCCTGTTCGTAACCCGATGCGGAGTTCGCGAACAGAGGCAAAATTTTGCAACCGGAGCTGTTCGTGAACCGAATTGTTCGTGAACAGAAGCATTCGTGAACCGAGGTACCACTGTATTAGTTTGTATTGCAGTACTGATATACTTTTAAAGCTTTATACATGATCTTGAAATGTACATAATTTAGATTTTTATTTCACAAAATAGAGTAGTAATTCATTTGGCTTTTAACTGATATCTGTAGGTTAAAGATGGCCTCATAAAATTCAAGTCCTATTTACCTAGCAAGATTAATCCTGGCTTTCTGTCCACCACTCAAGGTAGCTCCTCTGTCCCCAATCATTGTTAGGTCTCCATCTTCCAGATGCTCAATATCCTAATAAAAACAGAGCATTATTCAAATAAAAATGTTTGCATTTGTCATTTTACTGGACTTGAAAACAATCCTAAATATTACAGCTAGAATCAAAACAATCACACATATGTTAAAAAGGAGACGTTATTAATCAGAATTGTTTTATAAGACTTTCACTCTTCCAAGAAATGCGCTTATACAGTTTATAAACCACTACAAATTAAATCTGAATTTTAGGAAATGAGGAGTGTTTTTATACTGCCATACAAGATTAGAAAAAGAGACGAACTGCATTTTTAAAAAATGTGTTTTGCAAAAGCTTTTAAACTGTTTTTCATCCATCTTGAGGCTGACAGCAGCAGCATCAAATGCCATGTACTGGATATGGTGTATAATATTTTTCAAGCTGCCAAAACAAAATTATCTGTCTCTTGGCAAATTTGTTTTAATGTCCTAGATCACACCTGCCAAATCAAAGACAAAGTTGAAATGTTCTGAAGGACTTTCTCTCAAATACAATGCCAGCTTAAGAAACCAATGGCATTATTGCATTATTTAGGAACAATATATCCACTGCAATTTCTATCTTAACTTTTGCAAGTAAGGAATGTGAAAGATCTTCCAACCTGCATTATTTTCTCCTAAGATTACTTCTATACCTTTTACATGGGAAATGGATAAATCTTGAAATATTACAGCAGGATATACAAGTCCAACCCACAAAATTATTACTGACTTCAAATGTTTAATATGGCAATAGGGAAAAAACTAGTAAATAGTAAACTAGTATATATAGGGTATGAGTCATTACTACATTTCATTAAATTTAATTAAAATTAAATTAAATCAAGTCAATTTTCATGATGTCCTCTGTTCAGCCTCTTTAAGAGTGTTGCCCTGATCTCTCATTTAAAATTAAGTGGGACCTCATCCCACAAAGGCCCTGTGTGCATAATTATTTATGGATCTAGCCAATTTAAATTACAGTTAAACATGGAGTTATTTTGTATAATGCATCATGTCCTATATTTCAATGGCATTTTATCAATTCTTAAATATTATTTTATTTTGGATGTTGGGCTGGCTTTTGGGAATCCAAGGGTAATAAGGCTTCCATGGGAACCCTGTAGTTTTCTATCCAATAATGCTTTGCCAGTTTTTATTGTCACAGAATGAAAAACAAGATGTTCAACTCAAAATGTATTTAAATATGAAGAACTTACTTTTTTAAGAGCACAGGCTCTTAGAACCTTCTCATATTTTTCTTTCCGATATTCCTTTCCAAAGAGTATGTTATTTCTTACTGTGCCAGAAAATACCCAGGGTTGCTGAGAAACATAAGCTATCTTTCCTTGAATATCTATAAAACCTTTGCTTGTAGACAGCTCACCCAGGACAGCACTCAAGAGTGAAGACTGGAAGCATTGGTGGGGGAGAAAAAAAAGTCAAAATTGTAAATAATGACATGCACGACACACTTAAGCCTTTAAATTCTTTTTACACATAAGTACAACTTATTTGTATAACCATCACTAAAGGTTCCCTTGGTTTTCTCTTTCTGTCATATTATGGACCTTTGTGCTTTCTCTGTCCATGTCTGTAATAGCTACAATTAGGATTAATCATAGTTAATACTAATTACTATGTCTTCCTAATTGGAGTTGGCTGATTGTTTTACTTGCAGCCAAGAGATAAGTCAGCTAACTAATCAGTCAGCTAACTCAATCTGGTATTTTATGCCAGAATGGGCTTTGGGATGAAATAAAGAGGGATACTGATTCATGAATAGTGAAAACCATTTGATAACAAAGCAGCCCTAACACAGGCAGATATTTGTTACAGTAAAAGTTACAAAAGCAAGAAAGTTTAAGAAACTGCCTTATAGCTGCTTTTTAGCTACACTGATATGGCTCATTTATTGGATGCCACAAGTAAAATTAACTAGCATATAGTGGGAATTTTAAAAAGCTTAAGGAAATGGAGCTGAATCTAGAATGTATCAAACAATTCATTACATCTCTCCATACCTTTCTATCCTTGTAAACCATCCTTGATTCTCCTATGTCCTTACACTGCTTCAAGAATATTTTGTTCGTTAAATTTTTCAACTCTGTCTTTTTGAGGAGCTCATTAACTTCATCCAACCACAACTTTGTTGGACTTCCCCTTCTTCCCGACCCATGCACTCTTCCTTCATATATTCAGTTCAATTCATTACTTCTATTTGATATGACCAAACTATTTCAACATGCATGTATCAGTCCTTCACTTTTGTATTCAGTCAGGATATGCATTCATCATCCATTCATTTTTTATCTTATTTATTTGTTTATTATTTAATTTATAGGCACCCAACTCCCAGTGGGTTGGATTAATTTATTAATTTATAGGCACCCAACTCCCAGTTGGGCAGCTTACAACTAAACTTTTTTTCAACAAAGAATACGACAGTCCAGAAAAGCAAAATACAAAAACCAAAACAAGTAAAACCAAAAAATAAAATAAAATAAAAGCATAACAAAACAAAACAAAAAACTAAAAGGGGCCCCAAAGTCATCCTATCCCCAAGGCCTAGGAGGACAACCAGATGTTCAATGATTTCCAGAATGAAATAATGGTGGAGCCACATGATTCTTGATCCTAACTTTTGATCCTATTCTTGATCCTCTCTTTTCTTATATTACCACACACATACACACACACATTTCCACTCTGCTGAATTTACCTTTATGTTTCTTCTGCCACTCAGTTCTCACTTTCTTATAACTAAGAGGGCAGAAGCACACTATTATGCACAGTGATTTTCACTTCTTTCAACAAACATTCATTGCATGCAACAGAACACACACTACTATTTTGTGAGTTTTGTATTCTAGTATCTTTCTCTTCTTTTCTTTTATTCTAGACTCATATTTTCCCAAGATCTACCCCAGACACCGCAAAAAAGGGTATGTCCCACATTCAGAATCTCCCGTCACCACATATTCTTCACCAATTATCTCATGCTTTCATTATGAACAATAAAATCCATAATGCTTTTTGGTTCATAACTAATAATAATAGTAATTTATTAAATTTATATGCTGCCCAACTCCCAGTGACTCTGAGAGGTTTATGGATTGTAAAAACATTTAAAAACAAGAAAACAACACATAACAAAAAGAAACAAAGGTGGCAGAGATATGGGATATGGGTGGCAGAGATATGGGAACAAAGAAAAAGAAGAAAAGGCGGCTTCAATCACAGTCACCAAAGGCCTGGGCAAAGATTCATACCTCTTCGCTGTATATTTATGAAAAGACTGATGCTTAAATCATATTCACTCTCCTGCATGCATTCCTTAACTCAATTCCACAAGATAAGACTAGCTTCAGTCAGATCTATTACATTCTTTCCCTTTCTATTTGTTGCACACACATACATACACATGCCTGTTTTTTCCTTCTTTTATTTCTTTTATTAATTCATGTTCTTTACCATTTATTTCCCTTCATTCCAAGTTGCAATCTTCCCTCACCAGATGGGCCCACAGACTTTGACTTCCACATCCCATCCTGGCTTTGCTCATCTGAGGCTTTCATATAAATGCTTTTTAGCAAGACAGATACGATATAAACTAGACTTAACCCCACCCACATTACCTGTTAATAGGAAAGTCAGTATTGGTCAGTACTGACCACTATGCCACAAGCGCAAACAAAGCTCAGTGTTACCTCATCACGCTCAAACTATTCTATACAAGCGTGGATTTCAACAGATAGAAACCCAGAGTGTGATCTGGGGCAAAATGTCTGTTTTCACATGCTTCAGAATTAACCTTTGAGGGACAACATAACAATAAAAAGATCAAGGCTTACCTTTCCTGCTGCCACAGGGCCAATCACAGTTAGCAATTCTCCTGATCTGACAGTAAATGAAATGTTTTGAAGTGTTGCCATTTCCATTGTCTATTCATTTGGGAAGAAATGCATATGGTTTTGTTATTTCTGCATTTATTTATTTGCTTTCATTAACTGAATACAAACAAACAAAACAATACACAAATTTATGAAGAAAAAATAAAACTGAAGAAAATTAAACAAAAATATGTTCAGCGACTTTATTCATTGTTCTGTGTCTTCAACTCAGTCTTGACTCCTGGTAAGTGCCTGGACAAGTCCCTGAAGTTTTCTTGGCAAGGTTTTTCAGAAGTGGTTTGCCATTGCTTCCTTCCTAGGGCTGAGAGAAAGTGACTGGCCCAAAGTTACCTAGCTGGCTTTGTGCCCAAGGCAGAACTAGAACTCACGGTCTCCCAGTTTTTAGCCTGGTACCCTAACCACTACACCAAACTGGCTCTCCTTCTTCTCAAGGCCACAACTATATTTCTCTACACCTTTCCGATTACAAAAAAGTGTCACTTGGCGATTACTGAGCATAGATACCCATGCTTCTTGAGGCCAGAAGTAGCCAAGGGAGCCCACGGCCAGTGTTTCTTGCTGCAGAGCAGAAAGGAATGGCCATTGGGCTGATGATTTGCCTCAGTAAGGCTCTCACAGTGTCAATATGAGAAAAAGATTCAAAATGCCATTTCTTAAAATCATTGTAATAGTTACAGTAATTATTTTAAATCTATTATATTTTGATCCCAAGACATTTAATATGACAATAATTAAATGTCTAATGTATAAATATCCTAGAAGGGCCCAAGAAAGAGAATTTCTATGGATGGGAAATCATCCACAATTTGGTACTAGCCAATAGATGCGCACATTGGTACAATTCAAAATTTGGAAAACTGAATTTCCCTTTTTGAATAGGCAACTGCATATTTTTAAAATATATATTTTAAACTAAAGATTGCCACAAAAATTTATAAAATTATTACATTTTTGAAAATGTTTTGCAGATACATGTATAGGAATTCCACGCAAAATTTGTAACATTCTAAAAAATACATCCCCAAGTGTAAGGTTTAATCGCTGCCTTCTATCGAGATCCCAAGATCTCATATTTCATTCACATTTAAAGTAATTATCTGTGAAATATCACATGGAATAAAAAATGCAAGATAGTATATACATTCAGTATAAATATGAAACTGATAATTGCTTATAAAATTAATGGATTTTACTTATTTATAGCTAATTCATACCTAATTCATAAAATAAAATCATAATTAGAAATACGTCTTAAATTTTAGACCACCATTGCACAAATAAAACAACCCCAAACAAAAATTAGAAATAGTATCCATTTTAATCAGACCAGAAAACAAAGTAAGGAGCAAGAAATCAGCATGAGAAATCATTATTCAAGTTCAGAAATAAAAAACAATTGCCAATATTCTCTTTCAACTTTCTCATCCTCTTTTATTTGATCCAGGTACCTTTAATGCTACTAAACATTAAACGTGATTGGATTTAAAATGATAATCAAGTTTCCAGTAAAGGTAGGATTAAACATAACCCAATGTTTCCAATCCTGCAATACTGCTCCACCATGATTGCAAACAGAAATAGCAGGCTATTTGCCTTCTTAAACATTATGCTTTAATCTCCACAAGGTGGCACAAATAGCTCATTTTATTCCTTCTTGTGACTTCTCATGACTTGAACTTTCTGGTTATACAATCAACCTTTCCCTTCACTCTGACCATGTATTGACTTCACTAGAAGCATTCCAGGTTCCGCCAACTACAATGTAACTTACATATAATTATGCAATCCAGAACATGGTTGCTAAACAGAAAAAGAAAACACTAGCAATATAGTACATGCTTTGAAAAGAGATACCCATTGAAAAAGGTAATTGGGAGCCCCAGGAGTCTTGAAAGGATCATCTGAATGAATCTCAATATGCAAGACACCTGCCAATTCCACCAAACTTCATAAAAAAAGTTTCAAAGAAAAAGGAGGCCCATAAAGTCTCACAAAATTGACCGGCCCAAGCAAACCATGACTTGATGCCGAGCAATAAATGTTTGGTGCTAGTGAAGGCAGACTTGTTTCAGTTTATCTTGACTCCACAAAAGAAAGTCTGTTCATTGTCCCATGACATGAAAAAAATGTACCACCTCTTTTTAGGTCTTTCAAAACAACTTCACAGAAGTCATTCCATCTGATGAATTTATATCCCAGTAGTAACTGGATTATGTTTCCTTGGTAAATGATAGGAACTATGCCAACTGAACATACTGCTCCTACTTCATTAGGCTGCAGACATAGTGAAGTCACACCCCAGAAGGGCTATAAATTTCCCAGCAAAGAGAACGGATATCATCATGCTTAACCAAAACATTTATATAGCATTTTCTACTGTTCCACTGTCCTTCACTGCACTTATACAGAGCAGGATAATATTATGAGTTTCATTCTGGGGGGTAGCACAAGAGTGGGTGGAAAGGAGCTAAAATAAGTGGTTTATGAAAAGCCAACTAGTAAGTTTGTGGCTAAGATTTCAAACTGAGGTCCTACCTGATGTCACCATTGTTCCTACAGCTCATATTGGTTTCTGAAAGCCACATATTTCATTGCATTACTGAGTAATGTGTTTTATTTGAAAATGGGGAAGTGTTTGCGAAAGGGAGAAAAGCACTTTTATTTTAAAAACAACGTGAGAGGGGAAACAACTGCTGCTTGTCCAGGAGTATCCATCACCACCCCCAAATTTTGGATCCTTTAGTTGGGGCGGCAAAAGTTAATGGATACTCTTGGATTCTATATTGCCATTTAGAATAAAGGTTATTACCTTGTCCCAGGAGCAAGTCAAATCTTGCACATTAAGGAAAGGATTTTCACTGTTATTTTTGAGCTGTGGACTGAGCTGAGAAATTTCATCAAGGATTAGAAAGTTCTGCATCAAGGGGAGGAAAAAGAATTAAGATTGTATAAATACAAAACAGAAAAGACTAATTTATTTTTTGCTGATATTTTTTCAGAAATACTTCCACACAATCAAAGGCTTTCAATATATTCAAAGAGTATACAGATAGGGAAAGTAAATTAATTTTACAAAAAATATTACCTACATACTACTAAAACTCTCATTGTGGTTATCTGTTTGTCTGTTTGTACCCTCAAGTTAGCCCAAACTGTGCATTATACTGCAACAGTTTTTGAATGAAAGTACCTAAAATCCACTAACTTAAAGAATGTGTAAAAAATCCGGGACCCATTACTCCTGTGGAATTGAAATTTCCATGATGTTGAGAACAGTTTTATTCGCAAAGTTGTGGCCATTGCAGTGTCCCCGTGGTCACATGATTGTGATTTCTGACGCCCCCTGTCAGCTTCCCACAAGCAAAGTCAATGGAGTAGCCGGCAGGAGTTGGAAGTCGCTCCCACTCCCACTGCTTTTTTGCCCACCCGTGTTCATTCTATTTATCTGTCTAGTCAATCTAAATATTGACTTATTATTGAAGTTCGTTTGCCTCTACAATTATTTTTCTATTTATGATATATACTCTTCTTAGAACATCATGGGACTGTCCAGCATTGGGGTAAAAAAAATATGGTCAGCCTCAAATTTAATGTTTATTCTGGTCACATTAGACTGAATTACCTTTCTCTCAAAGGATGACCCAACGACTCACAGGGTTGTCTAGTATTTAATAATTTTCTGACCGAGCTCAGTGTTTCTTTTTGAAATAAATCTGGACTGATCTAGATGTATAATTTTATAATTAAGACAGTTAGCTAATAGTTTATAATTTATAGTCGACATTAAGTAATGAAATAGATATATAAGAAGCAACCTCTTGTGAGTTTTGTCTGGCTTGAGAATTAATGTAATCTTAGAACTTTACTTGGATATAACTGCAGCAAGAAGCGATTATGCATTGATCAAAAGTCTAGAATTAAAATATCTTTATATCTTTTAAGAATTCTCCAGACAGTCCATCTTTCATTTTTCAAACTTTCAAAAACTTTATTTCTGAATGGCTAAAACTAGCATCTAAAAATTGGGTATAATTTGTTGACAGTTTTGGCTATTTCAGTTTAGCTAAATGATTATAAGCCTCAGTAATATGGGATCTTCAATGTATACAATTTTTATTAATGTATTTTCTTCAATGTATATATTTTTCATAACTTCAGCATTAATATTGCCTCTATTAATATTAATAATTTGGCCTTTAAAATTATGTGTTGATGTAATATCTTTCTCTTGCTTTTTTAGTCTCTGCTAACAAATTCATACTTTTTTGCTTTAAAAATATTTTATTAGTTTCTAAATGTCTGGTTCTTTTCCATTTTAATTGTATGTACATATGTAAGGATGTGTGTATACACACACACACACACTAATTATGTCAACATCTTTTAGAAGATCTCCAAAGCTTTCTTAAAATGGCTGGGCCAAGACATTTGTTCCTTGATTCCATTACAGCTCCAAGCACTGGGACTGAAGGAGACACTGGCAATACAATCTATTTGCTTTTTATTGTTCAAGGGTGACTAAAAAAAAAACAAGTCTTGCACTGAATTCTGTATTTCCAAAGCTTTTTTCTGTAAAAATATTTTCCATTATTTCGAATTACCTGGTAAAGCTATATCTCTATGCCCATCTCTAATTCATAATCATTCCCATTACGTTGAAAATCATTTGTTTATTCAATTAAACATCCTTAATCAATAAAAAGCACCATAAATTCAACTTCTAAGCAGTTAATCATTTGTAACAATTAAGAATTACCCTTAGGGAACTACATAAGGCAAATATTTATGCATATTGTTTCTCTAGCTATAAAAGAAGCAGGGCTGCCTGGAAGAAAGAGTATAAGCTACCAAACTGTTAATTATTTCTAATGCTGCAACTAAATTCAGAGCACTGAATGTCCCCTTTTGATAATACCTTGATTCGTCTGACGCTGACCAGTGCTTCAGATACTTTCTCAACGGCTGCCGGGAAGAACAGGGTGACCGTCAGCCTCACTGCACCATACAGAGAGACAGCGACAAACACCCGACTTGCTGAAATTAGATTGCCCAGCAACACGTAGGTCATGAATGTCATAAACACTGTAATTTTGCTGGCAACAAAGAAGGATGCCAAGTTCAATCCCCGAAGGTAAGAACTCTTAAGAACCACTGAAATCTCCTTTCTGAAATTAAATTTTAATAATTTTGATAAATAATACATAAATGAAGTATCTTACGTATTACAAGTATTTTTATGCCACTTCAATCAAGCACATCTAAAGGGCTTAGAAAAGCTAAATAACAATAATATCCACAATATATAAAAAACCCAATTCAACATCAGCAATAACATCAAAACAATAATAGCACCCGTGTTCACCCCATCACTGACTCCACAGGTCATTTCAAGCTTTATGAATGTTCAAAGTGACAACATAGCGCTAGAACTGACAAGATCAGGTTCAACTCAATCTCAGTATGGAAGCACTATGACTTCCCATTTGGATTAATCTAACACGCTCTACGTGGGGCTGCCCTTGAAGACCACTCAGACATTACAACTGGTCCAGAATGCAGCAGCATGCACAGTGTTGGGCACCTCTAAGTTTGCCCACATTACACCCCTGTTGTGCTAGCTGTACTGGCTTCCATTTTCTTTCTGGGTACAATTCAAGGTGCTGGTTATCACCTTTAAAGCCCTACACAGCATAGGCCAGGTTACTCAGGACTGCCTCTTCCTGAGACTATCTGCCTGTCCCACTAGATTGGACAGGATGGGCATGCTCCAGGTCCCTTCCCTGAGATATTGCCATCTAGATGGACCTAGAAAGCATGTCTTTTCCGCGGCTGCCCCTCCTTATTGAATACACTCCCCTTAGCAATCCGGCAGGCCCCACCCCCTTAGCCTTCAGGAACGCCATTAAAACCCTTGCTCTTTATCCAGGCACTGGGATAGAGTGGTGGAGCCTGTGGGTGGTTGTTGGGGCACCCTGGGAGGTTGATTGAGGCACCAGGTTTTTAGTTTTTTTGGATATGATTTTTATGGTTTTATTGTTGTGAGCTGCCCATAGCTGTTTCAAGATGGGCGGCCAAACAAATCTTATAAATAACTAACTAACTAACTAACTAACTAACTAACTTAGGGCAGGTCGCCTTCTTTTAGCCCAACCTACCTCACAGAAAATTAGAGAAGGAAATGCTATATTTACCTGTGAGCTCCAAGAACAGGGAATCCCAAACCAGAGGGTGTGACTCCCTCAGGGGCATGAACGAATTCCAAACAGGATGCAAGGAAATGTATTTTTAAAACAATTATCAACATTAAAATCAATAATTTTCAGATGAGACTGGGAAGATTGGTGGGGGTGGGTAGGCTGATGGAAGGGAGAGAAGCCCTGCAAACATCTGCAGATACATGGTGGAAAAATTCACAGGTGTGTGTAGGAAGATCAGGGCCAGATGGGCTGATGGGAAAATTAGAAGCAAATAGCTGGGAAGATGAAGGCCCAATGTATACTTTTACTCATGCAGAAAACTGCGGATGAATTTCATGCACATTTGGATGAGGAGACACGGGGGTTTCTAAAATATCAGAAAGGGGGCATGCCAAAAGCCTAGGGATCCCTGTCTTAGGGGAAAGGTGGGATTAAATGTTAATTTTTTTGGAATGTATTTTCAAGTTTTCAGGGAATTAGACATGGAAGGAACACAGCATTTTATTTTATATATTTTAGATTTTGAAAAATGGTGATATATTTCAGTTCACTGCTATGACAAATCATAAACTTTACTTCTTACAGGAAGAGATATTATATTGTATGACCAAGGAGAAAACAGGTTTTCCTTACCCCCAAAACATTCTCAGATTCTTTTGCTGTGACTCAAAAAAAAATCCTCCATTTCTAAATACCACCGTCTAGTTTAATAACAAGTAAAGAATAACATAGGCATAGAATTTCAGTGGGATACAAAATTACCTTCTCATGTTGTTCACAAGATCAGCAAACGACTTTTCCCAAGCATACATCTTTATTATTCGCATTCCAGTTATGACCTCATTCATGGTCCTGATCCTTGCATCTGTGAAAGCTGCAGTCCTGCTCCTGAAATATTAATGGGAAGCTATAAACTTTGAAAAACTCTAATTCTAAGATATATTGGACCAATAACGGTTATTATTCAGATGGTTTCTATTTACCTAATGTAAGAAATTCTGTGCTGTATTCAATAATAAAAAATATTCTCCCCCAAAAAATAAAAGTTAAGGAATACACAATCAGATATAATGATCTAGTGAACAAAACTGAAAACATATATGTGAATGAACTTAAGATACTTATGAAAAAGCTTATCTAGGTTTAGTGGATTCTTTCACCTAGCATTAATGGTCATACTACTTTGAAGAAATGAAGATATAGGCAAGCAAGCATTGGGACTGGCATGGTCAGACATCTACAGGAATACAGTATTGTCAGGCCTAGCCCAAGGAACTCCAAGAGACAATGCAAAATCAGTTCAGCTATGTTTATTAGCTACAACCTCTAGTAAGAATCTTCCCAGACTGAAACCCCAGGTCCCAAGTCAGCCAGCCACAACAGTGTGAATTCCTCAGGGAGGTGCCAGTCTCATCCTCTTGTAGTTCCCACGCTCCTGCTGCAAGCTAAGAAAATGCTTATCTCCCTGAGCCTGGCCTTCGTAATTCCATTCCATCACAAGTATATATCCTACTAGAAGGCATATAGATGTAGAATAAGTAGAAATAAAGAGAATCTATTGCCTGCTCTCCTCTCACATTGCAGCCATAAGAAGGTGAGCAAGCAAGTGACAATGATGGCCACTTGCTCCCATCTATCCTCCTTCAAGTTAACGAGAGAGTAATAATAGCAACAAGGAACCACAGCCAAGTAAAGGACTGCAGTAACAAGCAGAAACTATTAGAGGAGATAGAATTTGGAATATATGGGATTAAAAGTCCCTATATGGAGTTAAAAGTAGAGTATACCCTCAAGAATGCCTTTAGAACAGAGTCCATACTTATGTTTTACCTCTTGGTGACTAACAACAGCAAAGCAATCAACTAACTGCAGTCTAGAAGGTCATGGAATATTGAGAAATGTCCTTTAGCAAATAAATAGAAGGCCAGGTTTAATATTTCACAGTGCTGGAATTTTCTCCTCATGGATATTTGCCACAGGTCAGCCTTAATCCAAAATATTTTTATGCAGGCACCTAGCTGAACATGTGAGTGAAGATATATTGATTTGTCTTGTTTTGCTTTTTTTTTGTTTTTTTACTATTTACTGTGATTACTGATGAGGGAGATTACCGTAAGATAGTAGAGAGTACAAAGTTGAAAAAGACTTATCTTCCATTATAAGATACTAGGATTATTTGGAGGATAACATCAATAAGACAGCAAACATACTGTCCTGAACAATTTTACAAAACGCTGGAAATAGTAATAAAATTATCTAATGCAATAACAATCATAACAATTTGAAACGATTGAAATGAAAACATGTTATACATTTTAAAATCATATAGCTAAATGAAATAGCACATTAGCTATTATAAAGGATATTCACTAAAATATTCATCCATTGCACTATATAATCTGTAACTGTTTGTACTTGTAATTGTACTTTAAAAACATGGAGAAAATCTCCACTTTCTGAAAACATCCTTGTTTTGCAACAATACTGAAGCATTCCACAGCTCAGCTGATCAGAGAGTCTGACATAAACTCAATCCTGAAATACTTCAAGAAGTAGCAGTTGGTCCAAGGTCTACATTCGTAATCTGAAGATTTGCAATTATGGAACAAGCAAGTAAGGGGGAAAAAAAATACAAAGTGGCACAGAAAAAGTTGAGATCACATTTTGTAGAAGAAAATTAAGGAGATATTTTCTATCTTCAGATCAAATCCATTTCCACTTATCATCCCTCTCTTCTCCAAGTTCTAAGATCCTCTCATTTCTACATGTTATTCTTCATGTTCAAGGTTCTACATCTCATCATATCTACCATTTTTATGCCACAAGGCCCTTTACTAGAGTCTGGCTGAAGCCTTCTATTAAACCTTTAGTATCTTTAGAGGCTAGTCTCGAAAACAATCCCGGGTCTAGAGAAAACACACATCCTCACCCAGGCTTGAACATACAATCATGTTCAGGAACAGCACTGAAAGACAAAATAGCACTGACTGGTCCTCAGTGGAAAGGGATCTCTTAAATTGGGGACTAGTAGTCATCCAGATTTTTGCAGCCCAGATCTGGTAGTTCTACTCAATGAAACATGCACTTTTAAGACTTCCTATTAATTCCTCTTCACTTAAAGCAAGGGTTCTCAAACCATAGATCAAATTCATCACCCCCTTGCGCCAGAATACCTTTGCCTCTTTCTCATCTATCTATTAGCCCACCACACTTACTAATATTCCTGCATCACCTAGTCCATCCACTCTGCTCTGCTTCCAGCTTCCCAGACCCATCAGACCTGAAGAAGCGGGAAGAGCGGGGCAACAAGGCCAGGCCAGTATCGCTCAGGGTCTTCTTGGTCTCCACAGCTGTTGGGTGAGAGAATGGCTGCCTGGGGAAATAGAGCAGATTAAAGCAGCAGCAGCCGTGTCTCTCAGCAAATCCAACCAACTGAAAGGACCTGGGGGTCCCTGTAGCAGTCGCTGGTATGCCTGCCCCTCTTAAACAATCCCTACCTGCCAGCTAGGAGGAAGAGGCAGAACTGAGGCCTGAGCAGAACTGCCTGCACCATGGAGGGCTCTACACCCAAGGTTTGACAGGCACTCAGCTTGGCTTTCATGCTGCTCTGGAGCTGCTGGTGCAGGTCTGCCCGCATGGGACTGCCAGAAGTTGTCCTGCCCAAAGCTTCTGGGCACTGGAGGGAACCACAAAGCCACTCCAGAAACAGGAAGAGGATCCCTCACCTAAAGGACAGATTTTCCCACCTGCATGTGCCTTGTGTTCTTTATGCCAGGCTGTCCAAACCCAGATGTTTAAAAAGAAAACATTAATAAAATATAATCAAACTGTACAAGCCATGAATTCTGCTCCTTTCTATTCTCTCTTTTTCAACTTTTATGATAACTTTTTTTATTCTGCTTAGTAATTTGCTTTGTTGGAAGAAAAGCATATATTGGGTCTTTTGTGTGTCTTTGAAAATATCACAAAGATGGAATGGAATGAAAAGAAAATGTCAATTCATTTGGTGCCAGATTTAGCACCCACCTATTTCTGAACCTTTATTTTCAAAGCATATACCTTAAAAAACACAAATTAGAATAACTATCCATGTTGAGTTTTTTTAATCACTCTGAAGGAACAAGACCCCAATCGCTCTTACCTCAGAGATGAGAAGAGCCTGCCAATGCAGGTTTGCAAGGGAAGAAGAATAATGAGGACCGCCATTCCTGCAAGGCAGGAGGGGCCAATCTCAAGCCACAGAAGGACAGTTACAGCTATCGCCTGAAGGGGTCCAGCCCATAAGAAATGCAAGAAAATAGTCACCTAGGCAAAAGAGAAACATACATGATTCACAAAATAAACTAAAAGTAGAACAATCACAACAGCTACCAATCCAGTCAACATATTTCAGGTGTGTGGGGACAGTCCTGTGGGACCCAGAAATAATGTATATCTAGATATGTTGGGTTATATTAAAAAAAAGTCACTGTTCTGCCCAAAGTGCCTTGTGTTATTCTGCATGTCACTCTAGCTTTCCTGGAATCACTGCTAAGATGGGATCTTCAGGCCTCAGCAACTGCCTCCCCCAGCTGAGATAGAGCTTACATTTACCATCTCTGACCATCTCCTCATCTGAAGCCACCAGCAGCTGCACAGAGAAGTTCTCTATCTGAATTCGCACCACATGTGAGTCAAACACCTCCTATATGTTTTCTATGTAACAATGTAAAACTTACCCTGGACATTTAAGGAAACCTTGGTATGGCACAAGTTTAACGCTGTCTGGTTTGTGAACATTTATTTATTTATTTATTTATTAAATTTTTCAGCCGCCCATCTCCCCCCAATGGGGGAACTCTGGGCAATTCACAACAAACATTAAAAACATAAAATATATAAATACATAAAACCTTAATTAAAAACATTACTAAAAAGGAGAAAGAGAGTCCAAGAAAAAATCTGAGGCTGAAGGCAGAAGGCCTCTATGGGGCTAGCCATCCTCATGCTTGAGGTCTTCCCACGCCAGCCCAGGCCAGGTGGCAGAACCAGGTCTTCAAAGCCTTACGGAAGGCCAGGAGTGTGGAGGCCAATCGCACCTCCAGGGGCAGAATGTTCCAAAGAGCAGGGGCTACCACAGAAAAGGCCCGCCTTCTGGACTCTGCCAGACGAAGTTCTTTCACCGAGGGGGTCCGAAGCATGCCCTCTCTGTGTAATCGGGTGGGACAGGTTGAAGTCATAGGGGAGAGGCGGTCCCTTAGATAACCTAAAGAAAGTTGTAACCCATATCCTATGAGATCAAGATACTCACTTCTAATTTGTATGAAATCATACACAGGTTGGACTAAGCCAAACGAGTTGGCCCAAGGCAAAATAATGAACTTTGCACCAAGCTGATCTTGACTGATCTCAAAAAACTAAGCACAGTCACACTGGTTACTACTTCCTTGGTTACCAAAACTACAGTGCAGACTGGGATGTTTAAAAACTACTCCAAAAGAAGGGAATGGCAAATCAGTTTTGTAACATTCCTAAGAAATCTTACATGGATATATCTGTTAAATTATGAGGAGTCAAGCTCAATTTGAAGGAGACTTATTGTTCTGCCACTGTAGTATCCCTGAATGAATCATAGGTACGCATGATAGTTTTAAAAAGCCAACATATTTTAAACTTCTGCGTGCCCCCCAAAGAAAGAGAGAAAGAGAACAAAGTCGTCTTTAAGACCACAGCCTGTAAGTTATTCTTCTTATCACAATTCTCAATTCTAAAAAGACACCTACTTAGAAATCACTAGAAAGCCTTTAAAAAACATTTTTATCCATTGCATAGACACACAAGGAAATCCAAGAACTTTCCATTCATTCTGTCTTGCAATGAATAAAAAGTAAAGGCCTTTATCTAAGACCACTCAAGCTAAACCATTCATAAACTATGTCTCCCAAACAGGGCTTACCTGATCAAATTTATTTACATCATTTGATAAAAGATTTACAATTTGACCTGTTGTAGTTTTTGACATGGCTGCATTGCTCAGATGAAGTGCCTAAAATCAGAAACAAACTTATTTAAACATCACATTCATACATTGAACAGTATTTAGTCACAGCATTTTCCCAACTTAGGCAAGTTTCATCTTTCTAAATTCTTCCTTTCTTAAACATACGTATACTACTCGTAAAATCTTCCAAGATGTAATAATCACCTTGTGTGAACAGTGTATGATGAAACAGACTCCAAAAATCAGTTGTTTGAGGATCAAAAACCAAGGTTCAAGTCTGAGTAAAAGATAGCCGAGAAAGAAGACCATGACATGTCACACTGAGTTACAATATGTGAACTTGCCATTTTGATCCATAAATCATGGTTTATGGCTTAGACTGTTGTGTGAATCTAGCCAACTATGGCTTACTCAATTTGGTTTTGTGTTCACATATGATCCCAGCTCTCCACAGCTAGCAGTGACTGTATTACCTTTTCCTCTTTAGAAACATACAGAAACCAGGAAAGCTCATAAAACAAATTGCTATTTTTAAGCACTGGCCTGAAATGTCCTCTGCCTCCTGCATGAGACGTTGATTAATGTACAATGGTTGTGAAGATACCTCATGTAGAAGTAATCAAATAATCAAGATTCTTAATACTATGCAATCTACTGTCTCTTCACATATTCTGAAATATTTGCAGATGGGTTGAAAGGTCTTACCTTGAAGTTATTAAACCTATACTAAAAACTATATTATTGGAGACCAATAGAGGTGAATATGTATAGCTCAGGGTTCAACTGTGGAGTCCTTGGGGTTCTCGGAGCTTGGTTCTTTTCTTGCAAACGTTTCATTACCCAGCTAGGTAACATCTTCAGTGCTAAAATGGGATGGGGTTTGCTCTCTATTTATGTGCTGTGGCATGCCTTGCCAGTGCTGGTAGGGGTGGGGGTTTTGTTTTGCTCCTCTGGTAGTTCTTTGATTGGCATATGTTTGCTGCTTGATTGTGTGCCTGGTGGTAACCTTTGCTTATCTGGGTGATGATTGCTGGTGAGGCGATCTTCTGGTCTTTTGTCTCTTTTGAATAGTATGTAGATGCTGTAATCTCTATGTGTCTGTTAATTGCTGCCTTGTCTGAATACCAGGCTTCCAAGAACTTCTGAAATATTACTACAGTACATCCATAGATTGATAGATATTGATACAGATGCACACACTCACTACTTTGGCACCACAAAAGATTGGCAAGGAAAGAATGATGTGGACTCCTTTTCCCCTTTACACATATAAGAAATATCTGTGTAAAAAAGGTGTATTTAGCAGCTCGGGCAGCTGTGTATAATTTAGAAGCTTTGTACTATATTGCAAATTCCTCCATACATGCACTCTGTAGTTAGGAGGGAAGCTTTGTGGGTTGTATCATTGTTTTATTAATCACTCTCACTTGAATATTTGGGCTCCCAAGTTATATGAAGACCAGGTATGTCATCAGACTATCACCAGGTGCTATCTGGTAGGGACCCTGTATTTCCTAAAACTTCTAAAGTTATGGTCCTTGATAAGATCTGCTACCAATTCATCCCTAGGTGTTATTGTTCATACTTTCTATCACTTCCTAGTATAAAAAGTTGTCAAAAGCCCCAAGATCTTTTGAACCTCAGCATGAACCCAAAGTCTTAGGAGGGTGCTTGCAGCTACTGGCTCCAAGGGCTCCATTGGTTGCCATTCTTGGGGTTCCTGGCAGGCCGAAGAGACATGGATTTCTTTAACTCTCTTAGTATTTATTCAATAATATTCTTTTTGGGGTTTCATCCTGCTTTGAGTTTACTAGTAATGCATAACTTATTGTGTTGGTGAGAAAGTTGTCACAGCAACTGTTGTAAATAACCAGTTTGCTTTCACAATGCTTGGGGCCTCCTTGCCAGCCTTTCTTGCCCAATGGATTCATACCCAGTGCACATTTTCTGTCAGACATAGGCTTCTACACATAAACCGAAAACATATTTACCCCAACCCTTCCCTTTTTAGGAAAAGGAAAAGGCTTTGTTCTTTTGGGATACTTCAGGCAGAACCCAAGAACTTGCTAGGGTTGAATCTGAGCCTGAAGTTTCCAATTCCCAACCAAATTCCTTAAGGATACTGTGATTGACAGTGTCAGAGGCCATGGAGAGATCCAGCAGATCAAGTATAGTTGTTCTCCCACCATCTGAGTCTCAGCACAGATCACCCATCACAGCTACCAATGCTGTCTCCATCCTATGCCTAGGCATGAAACTAGACTGCCATGGCTTCAGATAATTCATATCCTTCAGAACTTTATGTAATTATGTAGTTGTCATCACACTAATTGCAAATATGAACTATTTTATCCACTAAATACTCAGCTGGATGGTCACAATCTACACTAACCGGATGTTCGTGACATGTTATATCATCACCTAGCAGGGTCAAGGACACTCTAAACAGTGCAGCAGATGAACATTTGGGAGACTCAGTAAGAATAAAAAAGAGAACTCATTACACTTATTACATTTATCACCACAAGTAAGCTCAAATCTGAGTTCGTACCCGTGTCCAGTCCAACTTGTCTTCTTTTTTTTTTTTTTACTAGCATTGCTCCTGATGTCTCTTCACATAATTTATTTCTCACAGCTCCATAGGAAAGCAAGGAGCAGTCTGAGATTAGTAGGAAGAGAGAGGTCACTTAGGGGTAATTTGTTCTATTGGATCATATCCTTGTTCCATTCATTTGCATTTGCTAACTCTTCGGATCAGAAAAGCACTGTAATTTCTCTTTTCCAATGTAGTTTATCTTAATACTTAATGCTAAAGGGAAATTTTCTACAATTTTAATTTTCTTTTCAATAGCATTTAATTTTGCCTGTATCTTGCAAGATTGATTTACCTCAAGGAAGAAAGGATTAATAAGCCTAGTTGCACACCTCAATGCTTTTTGGTCAAGAGGTGATCCTATGTCAATACATTTCTTTTATGTTGTTTTTCACTTTTCCCTAGTAACTGCCAGAAAATAACCCAGGGTTTTACTCTCATTCACATGACAGGATTAAGAGGAAGGCAGTCCACAGAAGACAGCAGCAATGAAAACGATCAAACCGCTATTCTAAGAGGCAGGGGTAGGGTGCAATGGTCAAGAGGATTTCTGGGAAAGGAAACAGGAGTTCTCCACTCTTCTACCCTATGGAAGCTGCTACAACAAAGCCTACAACATTTTCTTGGGCCCTGAATTATTAACTCTTTTAATGCCAATGGCAGCTATTCTTCAACCCTCTACTGCTGCTCCATCTGCAAGGAGAAGCAAAGTTTCTCTTCTGTTCTATCAAAGTATCCTTCAAACTCAGCCCTTCCTATTTTGCTCACGTGTACAAGATGCTAGGGTAAGTCCCTCCTATCCTTTTGCAATGCCATATTCTGTAAAACCTCACTGCCACAACTTTTCCTATTCTACGCATTTGTTCAGAAGCATCATTTTCTGTTCTAAGAAAAAAGGCTACATCAAATATTATTGAAGCTATTGAAAAAGGCTACATCAAATAATATTGAAGCTATTATGAAAGTGTTTTAGGGAAATCTGTTTCAGATAAAGAAAGGAGTCAATTTCTCTCTCTTCGCTTCTCATACAACAATGCTGGCAACATTTTAAGGACAGAACTCCTGTTTGTGCTTCCCCACGCTATGGTGCATTGTCTGAGAATTACAAGCACAGCAAGATCTTCAAACTGTGGAACAACTTGTACTCACAGTCCTTACTTTTCACACTAACCATGAGAACCAATTCATGGACACAATTCACTCTTCAGGATCTTGCTATTTTGAAGATTTAACAGAAATATCACCCAATAGTGATATACTGTAGAAAACCACTTTTCTAGTCTTGATAGAACTTTAACACAGAGATATCATAAATATCCACCAAGCTCAGATGCATTAGACCTGCTATCAGAAGCCTTATCCTGTCTTAATATGTGCAAAGCATTTAAGTATGTCAGAGGACTAAGTTCCTATCAAATAAGGTGATAATTGGTGTTTTCCCACAGTGCAATCCCACACCCTTGTCAATAGTGTGTGAACAAACATGTGAAGGCCAATCACAGTACAATAAATGAGTAGAAAATGATTAATTCAAAATATAAATAGTCTACCCACAAGGTTCCTTCTTTTTCCCACAATGTGATTTCCATGACTCTACAAGCATGCTTAAAAGGACCTAAAGTGATGCATTTCATTCCCACACACATTTAATGGTGAGTCCCTAAGGATAAACCCATGCCTGTGCAGTAAATTAATTTTGTTTAAACCAAAAATTAAACTTAACATAAAGAGTGGCATAATACCTGGTCACTGATTCACAGAAAAGTTGTTGCGTACAACAGTTAGCAGGAAGATTACCCTCACAGGAGTAACAGTGAACAGATAAGCATTTCATCATTCTATCAATAACATACAAATCTTTGGCTTAAGCAAAGAAGAAAAACCTTAAACATAAAGGTGAACCCTCCTAAATATCCTCTAAATTTCTGATGGAGGTCTCTACATACAGAGAAATGCCTTCAAACCCTCCCTATAGGCTGAAAAACTCTGGAAATCCTACCCATCACCCCTCCAACCCTCCCTGCAGTTCTCTACTATCAGGAAAAACAATTCAGGAACAGCCTGGCTATTTTTGAACTCAGACTTTAAGGCCAACACACTATGTCAATAGATCATGTTGCTGATAACTGGATATTACTGACAAATCCCTGTGTTCAGGTTATTCAGTTATACTCAACGTCCTATCTAGGTGTTAAGGGCATACAATCCCCCAAGTACCTCACACTATATAGGTTTGTAGTTATATTTTTGTGAATCAAATTATCACTGCTTGCTTCTTTAAGTCAATACCACCATCACCACCCCCAGTTCCCATCTTCCAAAGTCATGGGTTGTGCAAATCAGGAATTATTGGACTTGCAGTCCAATAAATCTGGAGGTAAGTGACAGAAGGCCAGAGTCTAGGTCATGATTTGGTATCTCCTCTCTGGAGATCTGTTAAGATGCAACTGCTAGAGAATTTACTGCCTCCAATACAAAGATAAGCATGTATTATATATATATATATATATATATATATATATATATATATATATATGTGTGTTATATATATTTTAAATAAACAAAAATATTACAAAACTCCATGGGTTCCAATGGCCACCTTCCAGAGAAAACATGGAAATAAGCATTGTTTTCTTCAACTTCTCACTGATAAGAGAAGTAAGGGAAATGTAACAAGATATCAGCAACGCATATATCGCCAAGAGAATGGAATTTCAACTAGTTCTATTTATGTTTTAATATAAACTAGGGTAGTCCAATGCCTAATACTTTGTCACCCTAAAATTATGGGTGATCAGCATAGGGAAAATATGCTGATCACTTGAGGTTTTGCAAATACAGTGAAACTTCAATTTCAACAAACCAGTTGGGGGAGGGGTATCCATTATTACTGACTACCTATTAAATCAGATTTAATTATGTCCTCTGAAGCAACAATATTATCCAAATGATGCAAATTATATCATCTGCATCATTATATCATAAACAGAATGAGAATACCATCTATTTCATGCCAAGTCCATCGCACTAAGATCTACTAAATCATGGGTCCAATGTAATTTTTTAAAACTGAGAAAGAGTTATACTTAGTGATGTCAACAACTTCTGGAATATTGAGAGATAAAATAGGAAAGTAATCAGAACCCTAAAAATAAAGAGACAACATGAATCAGTAAGCATGTAACTCAGTAACCTTTCTGAGTTTTTTGTTTTTAACCCTGCAAAGATGCAGTATTTATTGTAAAGGTTGCTCCATGACTCCCATAACACACTGTAGTATATTATCCAGAACAGCAAATTAATTCCTCAGAGATGAGTTTATGCCCAAGAAAGCATCATACCTAATGACAACAGAGTTCCTGGGAGGTTATGACCAGGTAGCAGAAGGAAGAGTGCCGGCTGAAAAACAAACTTAGCTTTCCTTCGAATATACCATAGCAAATACATACCAACCTCCTGCTCCACACTTTACGAGCTCATATGCATGGTGAGATCGGAATCCCAGCCCTCCCAAGTTGGAGAATAATAAAAAAATCAAGCACTCAGAGAAAGTGCCTACAATTCCATGGGCATCATGTCCATCAGCACACTAGGTAGACCTAAATCCTGGCTTCTGAAAAACAATAATGCCTGTTTTTAAAAACTGAGAAAGACAAGGTATTTTAATGCAATCCCAGATCTTTAGCAACACTGATGCCTGCTGGGAAGATAAGAACAGGAATCAGCCTTTCCCACATGATGTCCTTAAATGCAGAAATGAATAGCTGCATCTTCTTGTCATTAAAAAAAACAAATCACTTTCAAGTAAAACATCTGTCAGCAGCATGGAAAATTCAGAAGTTGTTTCTCATCTGAACTACAAATATTCTCAGACTGTAGGATCCAGCCTTAAATAAGAAGCTCCTGCAATACCCTTAGTAATGGGAGAGTCTGCAATCTTCTTGGGTACATCCATGGTTCTACTGCAGGATCTTGCAGGATGACACAAACACTACTCTACCAATTTAAAAAAAACTTGTTCAAAAATCTAACAAAATTGTCATAACAGGATATTGTCATCCCTTTCAGTAAAAAATGACTATGAACCTACAGAGAAAATAGGAGAAAATGGGAGAAAAGCAATGTTCTTTTTTATTCTAATCATACAATACTTACACCTGCATTTTAAATATTCCTTTGCATTTTGCATTTATATCCTGCCAGATTCCAACAATTCTTAGTGGCTTACAATTATACAATATAGAAAAATATTAACACTTTCACAGTATAATTAAAAATAGTAATAAAATTGCAATCATAAAACCTCAAGCCAGAAGATACAACCGTAGCAAAATACCCCAAAATAAAAGAGAATAAAAAGAGTAAAAGATGAAGAAATGCCTGAACTCAGTTAAAAGTAAATAGTAAATACAGTAGTTCCATTTTTAACATCTTCCTGAAAACCAACAAGGAGGGAGTTAGCCTGATCCCCACCAGGAGAGTATTCCAGAGCACTGATGTGATCCAACAAGTATCATGTGCCAGTGAGCACACCAGTCACTGTGTTCTGGATCAACTGTACTTTCCATGTAGCTTTCAAAGGCAACCCCATTTAGCATGTATTACAGTAGTATAACTGGGTGGTAATGAAGGTGTGAGTTACTGTAATCAAGTCCTCCTGCACCAGGTAAATATATATCCACTTAAATTACAAGCTACAAAGCAGTTTATAAGGCACCATAAAATCTAGCAGTTCCACTACAAAAATTAACATTCCAATAGTACAGAACAGCTATCTTAAGATATGAGATACTTTTAAAGTGAATAAATAAATAAAAGTAGATCTAGGTAAAATATTCCCTTCCAGACACATATAATGTTGATGTTTTTCCTTGCAGAACTGATGGAACCAATTTCCACAGAAGAGAATTCTATAGGCAAGCCCCCTCACCCCCATGTACAAATACTGAAAGCTTTAAAACTGCCCCAGGATTGGTAACACAGAAAAGAGAGAGAAGTATGTATATTGAAGTTAATTGCATGATGACTGAATTGTACCACACCCTTCCTTACTGCAAATGCAAGATAATTAGTTTAGCATAACTTGAAGAATTTCAAGAAAATCACTGAATAGGATAAAAATTAAAGTACAAAGAAGCCTAAAATTGGACGACAGTGTTAGAAAGAAGTCCACCTAGCCTCCTTCATTCCCCCAGATTTTTCACCAGGATGGTAAATCTTTGCATTAACAGTCATGGGAAGAACTAGCAGTTCACAGCAGCATTCAGTATCTTTCTAGCCTGCTGCTTTTTCTTGAGATTTCAGCCCCTAGCTGGCTCACCCAGATTGGAATTGCGATAAGGCACAGAAGACCCATTTTGATGTAATCCTAATGTTCTTTTCACAGCCACATACTTCACCGCCTTGCTAAGCTAATGATTCTAAAAACATCTGTTTGCTTCACTCACAATGCAAGACAAGCACTCACCTATGTTAAGTGTCCTGTTTACTGAGATAAAGAAAATCTATTACCTACCTTGTGATAAATCATATGGCACATGGCTACCCTCAGCTTCATGCCAGCACGTTGTACATGATAGAAATACAGGTGATGAGTGATGGCCAGAATCAAAGTGCACACAGATAAGGCTGCAGCAGAGGCATAGGCATAGGCCAAATCATCTTCGTCAGCACCCGTAGAACCAATCTTTTCAAAATACCCAATGATCATCCCAAGAAATATTGGCTGAATTAGTATCAGAGTTTCCTTTAAAAACAGAAGAAGAAGATAGGGGAAGGGAAAATTTCAATTAAAGGGGAACAATTGAAACAAACTGTTCCTCTTTTTATTATCATTCTCCTATAGGGTACTCAAGTAGGGCTGTGAAAAGTGTTTCAAATTCAAAACAGATTGTTCTAATGTTACAGGAAATATTCCAAAGCTGCTTCAGCCATAGTGAAAGCATCCTGAGCTCAAAATGTTTTGAGCCTGGAACCCTTCTGGTATGCATGCATGTTTTGTATTTATACCACTGCCCGTATAAATTTGGTATGGTTGGAAGAGTTTTAGAAAGAGGTAAAGAGCGGTTTCAAATTTGAAACACTGTGTGTACCACTACACTGAAGCCTACTAACAGTTAAAAGCAAAAAGTAACACAATTCATGCCATCTGCACAATGATGTCATGACCCCGTTATATAACTGGGGCTTCTGATGGACGTGTATGATGGGCCTTCAATTTCTTTGTCTACCAGTTATGCACATACTAGTCTTAGAGCATAGAGTAATGATATGGCCCAGAATAAAATCGGGGAAGCACCTGGATCAAATCTAGCAAGAGCCATGATTTCACAGCACAATGTTGGTAGTTCTTACAAAAGCTTTTAAGTTGGATCACTATTAATGATTCTAATGCAGATCTGGAGTTAAAGCTGAGAGAGCCTGGTTTGCATCAGAAGAGTGCAATGAAAGTAAAATCTGAACCTGGCACTGTTCATTTGCAGTTTGCTCTTTGTCATTGTTAGTGTTACAGTGACTCTTTCTCACTGCTAAATTAAATCAGTTCCTAAAAACTTTGTGCCCTCTAGATATGGCACACTGTATCAATCATGGGGGTGGGGGGGAGAACATTTCTGGATGGATGGGTGGGCAGACGGACAGGTAGATGTCAGACAGACAGACAGACCGGCAGGCAGGCAGGCAGGCAGGCAGGCAGGCAGGCTGACAGATAGATACCCTTCCCATATTATTTCTTAGTATTTTCTCTTTTAATGATAAATATAATGGTTTAGATCAGAGGAGTCCAGCTAGAGCCCCGTGGGCTGTGTGCAGCCTGTGGGACTTTCTTTTGCGGCCTGTGAGGTTATTATGAAAATGTAATTTATTTTATTAAAATTAATATTGTTAGCAAGAAATGATGAGTTTTAGTTTTACGATGCGAAAGAAAGAAATCGTCATAGCTCCAGCTGATGCTATTGTGCAGTCAATAGTAAAATTCCATGAATTATCAATTCATCTTTACTTCATAATTGTAACCTTTTCTCATTTTTATGTAATTCAACAAAAACTGGTTGAGTTAGATGGGGCCAATGACTCATGGATGCAATTGTGGCCCTAAGGCCCTTTGAAGTTGGACACCCCTGGCTTAGATGATAAAAACGCCTGTATTTAGACAATCTTTCATGGAGCATGGTCCTTCCCTTTATCATTTTTTTTTTAAACTAGCACTGTTATCAGTTTGATAAAATGGAGTACAAAATCCAGAATCACTGAGTTGTTGATGTGGGGATTTTTTGTTTGTTTTCAGGATCAATTTTTTGCTTGTCTACTTCTTCTAAATTGGCATAATATAGAGATACCCTTAGTATTAAAATGGTTTGGAAGTCCATTTGTAACAAAAATTAAAAAGTAAATTCAATGAATTTATAAATATTGTCTGAAAACACATATTTTTCAACTGTATAAGCCAAACATATTTCTATGATAAAACCAATTTAATGTATGAATAAATAGGTTATGCATCATTTTTTATCTGTAAAGGGTGCTAGAAAGGAAGCATTGTATACATTTTCATTTCCCCATTTTTTTCCTGTTGCTTAAAATTTTCTAGAAATGTTATGTCATTAGGCAGGGGATAAGCAAATTAATATAACCATCTTAGAATTCTTGCTTGCAGTTTTTTAACAGTACTTCTCTTATAGTCTGTTACCTCAACCAATGTAAAGCAACCCAGAACTAAATAAGATTTCCAGTAACAAAGTATAATTGCTTTTGTTAAATGTGGCGTTCTTGCTTCTTTTTCGGCCTTTTGCACTTCCTTATCCCAGTACCTATAAATCCAAAACACAAGAATAAAAATGGCAGGGGTCATAAAGAATTCAATATATCTTATCAGTGGTGTTTCTTGTAGCTAATTATCAAGACACAAAATAGGTAACTAACTTTACAGTGACATATAGCCCAACATAAATCTCTCTAAAACTTCCCTTTCCAGCCTTGTGTTCTTAGATATGCTGGCTACATGTCCCATAATTCCTAACAACCTATTTGAAGCAAGCAAAGGGAAGTTGCTCTCAGGAATTATAGAGGCACACAAACTTGTACAAAGATTTCAAGGCAAGTCCATGGTGCTTATTCATATTGATAGTAGTCATAGGAAGTGACAGTTCCTAACCAACCTTGGCTGACCTTGATAAAGCTTAGCAGATTGCAAAGGAACGTAGAGCTGACTCTGGGATATGGAAGGAATGAACAAGCTGCTAAGGGAGGACTTTGTGAAAAGATTTCAGGAGAGTATGAGAAAAAAAGTTCAAAATAACCCCCACCTTGATTTTGTCACTATAAAATGGGGCAGAAAGAAATCTGGACAGGCTTTCATGATACTACTCTACCACAATGAAGAGCATTCCTAGAATCCGTGCCATGCCTGTTTCTTGACTTTGCCTACTCAAAGGGCTGAGATAGATTCAGATTTGCTGAATATTTAGAAGGGAGGCCAAGGGCTATAGACTATACTAGAAAATCTGAAAAAAAATTAATAAACAGGTGGTGGCAAAGCACTTCCCTACTTTTGCCACTGTAAAGATTCCAGAAGCCACACTTTGCAGGCTTCCCCTCATTGTATTTTCCAGCCCAACAGAATCCACCAAGAGTCAAGTTCAACTCAAGGAGATTTTACCTTACCCAGAAACAAATGAGACAGGATATCTACACTACAAGATTTCTCCTGTCATCCATGCTTGGATCTGGAAAGGGTTCTCTCCACAAAGGCACAAAATTCAAACTGTACAGTGATAACAAGTTAAAGAAAGAAACATGAGGAGCACAGCTTCTGAAATTCTTTCCAACTCCCTAATAAGGGCACCACGCTGGGTCATGTGATCAGGAAGGAGGAAGGATGATTTACAACAGAGGAGTCAATAATGTTCCACACAGTTACCTAACTGACTTGCAGGGATAGGAGTGCATTGGTATCAGCACTTCAAGGTTGCCCAGATCAGAAAACAGATTCCACAAGACTAAAACTATACTTTATTGAGAAAGGCTATAACAACAGAAGTGTACAAGTCTGATTGTATTTTCCCTTTTCTCCCTCTTATACCCCAGACAGTTGGTGGGGGGGAGCTAGTCTGAGTCTCTAATACTTTCCCTTCACCTTGGGCTCAAAGCATGCTTAGGCACCTGTTATCTTAATGGTTTCTGGATAGTTTGACCAAGATCATCTCCATGGTTCAAACTGGAGAAATCTGAGTTGAATCCCTTGCCAATTTTTTTAACCCAGTCTTTCTTTCTTTTTCCCATACCAATCCAGTTACATTTTGTTCGGTTTTTGCAGGGCTCCTTGGTGATGGGCAGGCAGAGTCCTAATTCCCTTTAGATTATTACTTTCCAACATTCCATTTGGTTGGGAAGAATAACAAGAGCTTGCAGAGCACAGTTTCTAGACTTCTTTCTAACCTCTTTACCAGCAGTGGCCATAGGAGGTGACTGTATTTTTTTTGTGTGTGTGTGCCTAAGTAATGTGTCTTGTCTGTGTATGTGTGTGCATGTGCATGTGGTAGTGCATACACGTTTCTCCCCCAGGGACTAACTTTCAACCTCAGTCTTTATTCTGCCAGCTTCTTCCTCCATATCGAATTTGGTCCTGATTGCCTTTATTCATATTGGATTGAAAAGAATAAAAAGACTGAATTCTCTGTTCTGAGATACTGGGATTTACATACCATTGCAGTCTTTCCCCAAGCACCTTAGAGGAATCTTCAGTGAGTACTTTGTACATATCATCTTCTTCTAGTTTCCGTTTATGACCAATAACAAATAAAGGGTTTAGCCAGCTGTCGAAAGAAAGAAGAGAATTCTCCATGTGATTATTTTACAAGGCAGTCATAAACATGCTCTTTTTTCTTTCTCTCTCTCTCTCTCCCCCTCTCATTACACACAGCTACACTTCTTTAAAAGGATTAAGGTTAGTTCACACAATCAGAAAAGTAAAAACACACTTTCGGAGAGGATACCCCTTACCTACAATAAAATTCTAATATGGGGGGAGGGACTTTATAAGTTACAAATACATTGGTAGGAGAAAGTTTATGTGAAACCTCTCTACACGTACCAGAAATGTTCATCAAAACATGAACATTAGCAGTACATAAATAACAGCAGATTATAAACATACAAATATGTTGGATTTCAGTGCCCACTGCCTCCCTGTAAGTAGTAAATTACTGCCCACTACCTGAACCGTTTGTATACTATATGCCATTGGGACCAGCAATGCAAAGAATTCTGCTTTCTCCTTGCTTTCATTATAGTAAAAGTATAACCATAAATGGAATGATATGAACTATTAGCTGATACAAGATTCCATGCACAGACTGGTAAACAACATTAGGTGTTGAACCCTCTACCTGAACTGCTGAAACCCAAACCAAGATATTTTTTAATTTTCAGTTGAGCATCTCCCAACAACCTAGAAATCATTAAAAAATGAGCATCCTGAACAAAATGAACTTTAGCGTCACACTAAGTACACACTGCTTTAAACTGACATGTCTTCTCACCACCTTTTATTTGTTCTCTTTGTTGAGCCAATCTGTATTAATCCCAAGGGCAAGAAGAATTGAGAATCATTACTCAGGCTGCATAAATAGTTCTTCAGTTGTCTCAGATGCTTTGATTCTAAATCCTTTCTGATGTCATACCCTTTCGACTTTCAATCACTCCTTCAAACATTACAGTCAGTGAACTCTTTTTAGCTTATTAATTAGCAATGCTTTAGTGCTTTCTCCTGATCAACCCTGAAAAGAATGACATTTTAGGCAGCCCCCCACTTTTTTTTTTCTACTAGGCCACTGCCTTGGACTGCACTTCCCTGGCCTGGCACATGTGCTTTTCTTGTTTCCAAGAAACAGGAGTAGGGGAAAGATATCAACACACAAAATACCTCGCTTTTTGAGTCTGATTCTTCTGCTTGTAAGAAGAGTCTCCAAACGTGGTTGAACTACAACTCCCAGCAATCCCTGGGCAGCATGGCCACAAGTTCTCTGCCTCCCCCCAGCCCTACACCAAACCCTGCTGACTATGCATATCTTTGTATGCAGCTGAGTGCATTAATTACAAAAAAGAAAGGGAACCCCACTGACCCAAAGAGTTTGGAAAATGGGAAGAGTGAAGGTGCTCCCTTACCAAAGTAGATATGGGGCTGACTGTCTAAAGTCGGGAAAAAAGGTCATCCCACGTGGCTTTTTCTATACTAGCACCTTCTTCCTGCTGCACATCTTCTACAAAAAAAATATGTTTTGCAATGCAGTGTGGGAGCTGCAAAGAAAATTAAAAGTCTGCATGTTTTCCATACAATATAGGAATTATCAATTCCAACTGGATTATCAGCCATAACTTGTTTTTTTTAGCAACAGTATCTACAGATCACTCACAGTCTAACTTTTTTTTTCAAGGAACATGCAAGATGCGAGCAAGAGATCAGGGTATTTTAGATGCTGGAGACCTGGACAGTTCAAGGAGCTAACTTCAAGCCCCTCTGCTTTCAGAATGAATTGCCTATAGTGTTGATCGTTATTTACAGAAAAACATAAGAAAGCTACTTGGACCCTCTCTGCACAACTGACTTAATTGGATCCTAGGGAAGAATCTTATTAGGGGCTACTTTCCTTCCAGTCAAAGAACCGGGAACTGAGTGCAATTCAAGGTGCTGGTTGTCATTGTTAAAGCCCTACATGACATGGGGCCAGATGACATGTGGGACTTCCTATCCCTAATCGTTTCCATCCATCCCACCAGATCTAACAAACTGGGCATGTTCCAGATACCCTCTGTGAGGCAGTGTCACCTGATGGGTCCAAGGAAGCATGCTTTCTCTGCCATGGTACCTCCCTCCCCCCCACAAGATATGGATGGCCCCAACTCTGTTGGTCTTTCAGAAGAGTGTGAAGACCTGCCTCTTCCCCCAGGCAATGGGGCCAGAATGGGGATATGTGATAAGTGGGAAGTGAGATTTCACTGGGCCCTTGATTTGGATTTTTTTGGTTTTAATAGAATATTATGCTTTTATCTTATTTGCCACCCAGAGTTTCCTACTAGATGGGCAGACTTATAAATTGGATAAATAAATAAATAACTTTTTCTGTGTGGTGAAACCAACTTACAGAATTGTTAATTAACTCTTCTCACTTTCAAGACAGATATCAGACTGATATCCAGAGGGGCCCCATAAAGAAATCCGCATGGGCCAGAGGGTCAAACAGGGACCAAAAGGGGTCAAATTTAGTAAGTTCTCTTCCTGAGTCTGTTCATGGTGACTCCTACTCTGATTGTATCACTGTGGATTTTCCCCTTATGAGGAAGGGGGGAGGAACAGAACAAAAGACAGAAAGTAGGGAGAGAAATGACAGCCTCCAGTCTCCTTTTCATAAATTGGAGATGTAAAAATAGCCACAACCCAGCTGCCACCGCCATCCTGTGTCAGAAAAGTTTTGGGGGAGGGAGGAATCAACGGGCTATTTGTGTCATCCAATTACCCGAATGAGCTCAACCACAAATTGGGATAATATTTATCTCTATCATGCAAACTGAAACTAGGCTGCCTCTGGCTTTCAACCAAACTAAATTTTGCGAAGTTATCCAAAGCAATTACTGTACTATAAGACAGAGGGTCTGACATGGATCAGGATAATTTTCCAGAAGGAGCAGCTCCACTCCTAAATCTTCATAAGTAATAAGTAATAAAGTAAACTACATAAATTTGTAAGAGCAAATATATAACTGTAATTATACCAAAAGTAAAGCCATAGGAGATTCAATTTTACTTCTAATAAAGCATGTTTAGGGTCAGCCAGATATGAGTTTCCAGACCCAGCCTGCATGACTCTACAGTCCATGAGTCATATAAAGCAGACACCTCTTATATTTTCTTCCTGCATGGCACCAAGATGACATTTGCATCTTCATAGGTCACAAATTTTGCCAGCCTCGGCTAGAGAAAACCACATAACATATGAAATGTTATGTATAAAGTGTATAAATATAGCAAGAGGAATTTTTGGACAAGATTATAGAAGTAAAAAAATGCTATCATGTTGAACCATTCAAAGCAATGTTATGCCCACTACCACAACATCCCTTATACCTCAACAAAGTCTTCAAATTATTTGGGCATTTATTTTCCCTATGAGCAACAGCATGATGAACTCTGGCTTACAAAAAGAAATGTGAAGAATTTTATGCTTAAATATCTAAATTTGCTGATATCTGAAATTAAGCATTAGGAAGGATGAGAATGAACTATATATCCCAGAGTGATATTAATATTTCCTGGATAATTAGAAAGTTATTTAACCTTTCAACTTAGATGCTTTCGCTGCCTAAAATTAGTACAGACAAAGCCTGTTTAAACAATTTACACTGTCAGAATTTCTGGTTATAAACACAGCAACCCTAGAAATCTATATCCAGACTATTAAACAGATGTCCGGCTTATCATACAGACACCCTTTCGTCAACCATTCAAGGTGATCAAGTCAAGAAACAGACACCACAGGGATTACAGGAATATTACTTTATTGTTGTAGGGTATATTAATAGAATCTTGAAAGCTTGTCCAAAACCTTCACTGCCCTTTTTTAAGGACAACATCACGGTGGGGCTGTTCTGAGTCTCTTTCTCATTCTTTCTACTTTCCCAAGACTGAGCAATCATTTTGCCTCCCCACTTCCTTCTCAAGTGCGTGTATGTGCCTTCAAGTCAGTCTTGACTCCTGTAACTGCCTGGACCCTGCAGTTTTCTTGGCAAGGTTTTTCAGCAGTGGTTTGCCATTGCCTCCTTCCTAGGGCTGAGAGAAAGTGACTGGCCCAAAGTCACCCAGCTGGCTTTGTGCCCAAGGCAGGACTAGAACTCACAGTCTCCTGATTTCTAGCCTGATGTCTTAAACACTACTCCAAACTGGCTCTCCTCCTTCTCAAGGCCACAATTATATTCCTCTACACCTTTCCGATTACAAAAAAGTGTCACTTGGCGATTACTGAGCATAGATACCCATGCTTCTTGAGGCCAGAAGTAGCCAAGGGAGCCCACAGTCAGTGTTTCTTGCTGCAGAGCAAGCAAGCCATTGGGCTGATGATTTGCCTCAGTAAGACCAAGATGTTCTGGGTGGCTAAATATATCTCACCATTTCTTTCCATGATTGCCACCCAACTCTTCAACCTCAACTTTGGAAGAAAACTGACTGCTCATCATACCTGCCAGAAGATGGCAATACAGTGGACTTAACAAACAAGGATGCTAAACTGTGGGGAAATGGAACTATAAAGCATCCAGAGCGGATCTTAGTAAGTCCATGCAGAATTATCTTTCCCAGTAGTGTTTGTCTAACTTTTTTCATAGTCCTCTGCTATACTTCAAGAAAGGCATGGCACAGGGGAGATGACATTATGGTCTATTTACCTGGGTGTTGTCCAAACTCTGTCAATGCCAGGGTGGGTTATTTCCATCCCCACAACTCCCTCCAAAGACCCTAAAACATCTAAATCCAATGATATGAGATTATCTGAACATGGAATTTTCTGGCCCCCTTGAAGAATTTTTTATTTTCTCTAGGGGACAAAATTGGAGCTACCTATAGAAAAACAAAGGAAATAATAAACAATACTGCTTCTGCTCCTTCTCCATTACTTTGGGGTACTGTATACATTACCTGATAAAAAGAAAAAGTGGTTAAAACAAAGGAATTAGCATGAAATGCCAATGGCTGCACCCATCACTACCTTTCTAAAGCCTGGATGTCTTGAAGAGTAGCCATTATTTGCCTGGGCCATTTAACATTTTTTGCATCACCTAAAAAGGGCTGCTTCTTTTTTTGTTTCCTTCTTTGTTCTTTCCTGTTCAATAAAGGTTTGTTTCATTTTGTCCTGGCCCCACCTTGTTTATTTTATAGTACAGTGTCTGGTAGGTATAATGCTTATATGGATACATATACAGTATACACATGCGTAACATGCACACACATATTTGAGGGGGAGAGTGTTGGGACTGGCCTCTGTCCTATACTTTTATTCATTTTTTCAACATCCTCTCTTATCTCCCATATAAGAGTGTTGAGACTAGCAAGGTTTAAGTCCTTATTCTCATAGGTATTGGATGGGAAATTCAGGGATCTCCCTATTTGGGATGCCTCTGTGGGCCCTATTTGGGATGCCATGCTTAGACAAAGGCACTGAGACATTTTTACGTGTTTTGCTGTGCTGCTCCTTGTACCACACTCGGCACCCTGAGTTAATATTCCCCTTCATTACTACATGTTGCCCAAAATGGAAGTTGGGCAGATCAATTTATCAAAATTTCTACTAAAGTTGCTAAATTCTGCTCAAATGCAACTGTCGTCAAAAAGAGCTACGTTTGAATTAAGTTTAAGCTTGGATGGTCTAGACTACTCATAGTCGGTTGCAATTTGAGCAGCCCATAGGGCTTGTAATTAATTAATTAATGGCTTGGTTACCTGTGGGCCTAGAAAGTTGATCATTTCAAATGTTTGGCACCATCTCTGTCTCCCTAGGGAGTTAATTCCTCACTCAGTTTATTGTTTTAAGTTGCATCCATGTTTTCTTTTGGCCCAACTATAAATTTAATAAATAATAATAAATATTACTGATAGCTGAAACTGTTCCCGCCGAGCTCAGGAGCTAAGGAGGAACAATCTGAGGAACAGAAGGATGCTGTTCTGGTGGGCCCAGACAGACTGAAGCCAGTTCAGATGCACATACTGAGCTTGTCATTGCTTCCATTATCCTCTAATGGTGCATTAGGACCTATGGACTAGGGAACCCCCTACTTCAGTCACAAGATCTCAACTACCCTGCTGACTACTGTACATTATTTCATAATGTTCTATAGTACCATATGGGTCCTCTTCCCTATTTCATACAGGCATACAAGCCATAATTTGAATTTGCAATGACCAAATAAAGTAAAAACCTGAATGAACTATCCTTGGACTGAAGGTATTTAGGGTTCCACTTAGCCACAGTTAACAAGATGGCTGCATGGAATACATCAAGATATTATGCAACACTTTAAACATTTTAAAATGTTATATAAACTCTGAATGCACTCCAAACAACAGCTTTTGTCCTACAATCTCCAGTATTATTCCAATCCAGACCATGTGACACATTTTCAAACTCTGCAAATGCAGATCTTAAAAAAAGAAAAAATTCTGCAAAGAAAAATGTATAAAAGTGTGTGTGTGGGCCAGAAATCAATATTTTAAATGATATGAAGTATATACAACAACAGTTTTCTCTCTTGGCTCATGACTATTCTTGAAAATACAGTGTATGGTGTTTAGTTCTTGGAGGCACAGAGCCAAACAGAGCCTGCGCTATTCCTGTGTCTTTAATTAAAAAGCTTCAAAAAATAGCGGGGGGGGGGGGAATTAAGTTACTTATTATTTTCAACAGTGACGTTTTAAACTGAGGAAGTAAGAAGATTTCAATCATTCTGCATCATTTCTGAACCAGTGTCAGTTGGTTGATAGGTCACAACTACATTGTTTTTTCTACAATCTACTTTTAACATTTCAGGTTTTTTCCTTTAATCTTTTCTTTGATAAATTACACAAACTAGCTCCATGCAAGCAATTTATTGCCCAGACAGCTTTCCCCATTGAGTAACCCAAGAGTTATTCCAGCAGCCATTTCCAGAAATGTGTGCACGATCACAAGGAAAAAAAAACACCTCCATCACCCAAGCAGAAGACCTATGTCCTCAGCATGTTTATAAGATCCATGAGGAAGAACAGAAATGAAAGTCAATGCAGATAAAAGCAATCTTGCAAGCTGCATCATCACCCCTTAGCTGAAGCTTAATGGGGAATATCTGCCATGGCTTCTGAGATGATACACGTTTTCCATTGGCTCAAGGGCTATTCAAAAGACCATACTCAAAAGTGGGATGAGTTAAGGCATTTGCCAGCCAAAATCCTAACTTCCCAAAAAACGGTTTAAGACTGGGCTGAATATTTTAGGGCTTGCCCATTCTTAAGAGCTTTGGAAGCCACAAGAAAATGCATATGGCCTGCAGGGGCCACTTTCAGCACCCTGATTTATGAGTCAGTCCACCCTGTGGTCTTCCCTTAGCCTCAAGACATATACACTGTTTTGCTCTAAGTGATGGGGTCTGCTACCTGCATCACATACTGCCACCCCAGCTCCAGCTCAGCTCCAGCCCCTATAGCTGGCTACCACACCCTTCTTCCCACCCTCCCTTCCCAGCCACAGGCTTGCCCGGAGAGACTCCACAGGGGAAGAAATTCTGCCCTGAGTGAAACGTTGGGAACAGGCCCCTCTTTTTGCAGCAGCTGCAGCAGCTGCAGCAGGAATGCAGCCATGCAGGACATACTGGAACTTACGCCACTCTCAGCGCCTCTTTCTGGGGGATCCTTTCAGGGACGGATCAAAGCTACAACAATCTTTTGGAGCATCTGGACACACCATGCCTGAGGAGCCAGGCATACTGGCAAGGAGAGAACGCATGGCTCCATGCGCCACACAAGGGCCACTGCCGATTCTGTATATTCTGCCTACGCTCTGTCCCATTCTAGATGACTCACACCTCACAAAAACCCACAAACGCAAAAACAAAACAACAAAGAACCACTGCCATCTTTTTGCATCATGTGCCCTAGATGAACAGAACACCCAGGAAGGACCACAGGGGCACCAGCAATCCTGGCATATCCATATATGATGTTACATTTTCCCCTCCATACCTACTGGTATGAGAAACCAGTGTTGGAAACCTACACTGAAGAATCCTTAATATTTGAGCCAAGTAAAATATTTTTAGACTAGCAAAAATATACGTAAAGTGTGCTTCTTTAAAATAGAGAGAAGAGAAATGGAAACATAGCTTTACTCATTCCTTGGGATCCAACAAATATAAAAGTCTCCTGTAAAGCCCAGATTTATACATGGAAGAACATGAGGAAGAATATCTGCCTCTTTACCTTGCCTCTAAAGACTTCAGCTCAGCTTACAATAGAACACCTACAACTCAATATCAAGATAAACACTCATAACATCATAAATCAGTTCAACCAAGTTTCAGAATAAAGAGTTACAGTTTTAAGAGTAAATCAGTTAAAATAAGCTAAAGCTATGCAAAAAATAAAAATGTCCACAAAACCCATTTATTACAGACACTAGCCTACAGAAATTGCCATATCATACAAACAAATACTACTACTAATAAATGCACAAGTTAAAAAAAAAAAACCAACAGTTTAGTGACACAAGCAGATACAAGAGTGAAACAGTTCAAGTAACCCAAGATAAAACTTAGCCTGTTACATGCTGTACAAGGTTTTCATGGTAGAAAACTCTTAGTGATTCCTTCTTAAAATCTTTGTATCCACCAAAAGCTGCTCTTTAGAGACTACTGCTAAAATTTAACTATAAATAAGAACTAAATATCTTATACACTCATTCCTATGAAAGTTACATAAAATATTAATGATTCTACATTATGGAGTAGTTGGCCTTACTAAACAGTTCCTGTATTTCAGGACAGGCAGACTTTTTTACTAGTACTAGTAAATACCAAAATACTAGTTGGTATTTTTTGCAGTAAATTCAGTGACAAACCCATAGATATCATAGGACAACTTGTGACCAAAAAAAAAAGATTTGGTTGTCAAATAATTTTTATCTGCACTTCAAGAAGTTGTTTAGCTCTACAATTTTCTTTCTGAAACTGAAAATTTATAAATTTTAATTAAATCAATTATAAATTTTCAGTTATTATAATTATAATATAAATTATAAATTTTCAGTTATTAAAATTCTATTCACTTAGTAGTCAAATAAAACAGATAGTATTTTTAAAGCCCTCTAGTAAGCTATAAAGAGAGCCAGCTGTATAACTTTTGGGTGAGAATTTCATAGCAGAGGAGTTAGTTCTGAGACAGTTCCCTATACTATGATATGCCAGACTCACAGATCTGAATCTGTGTATTTATTTATCTGTTTGCATTTATACTTAGTCTTTCCTTCAATGTGAACTTAATCCACATGGTGTTCTTCAAAACTGTAACAGGGCCTGGAGTCAGTGTTGCAGGAGGCAGGCCAGCTCAGTGGACCAGTTGTGGACATCCAAGCCTAGAATGCCTGGAAGCTGGCAGGAAACAGCTGGGCCAGAGTGTCATCACAGAGACTAGCTGAGGATCAAGAATGCTATGAGAATGGTCTGAGGTAGCTTTCTGGCTGTCTGGACATGGTGGGACTGACAGTGGAAAATGGGCCAAGGGCCAGTATAGCAAGATTGGTGGAGAAACCTGGAGTGTTACTAGAAACGCTAAGCTGAGGAGCACCTGGTTCTGTTAGAGGCCACCTTATTTTGTTCCAGGGGTCTGCGACACTTCTGGATTATCATTCTGTGGGCTGGGCTCTGGGTATCTTCCTGTGGGGCCTCTCTTCCAAACTGGAGGATCAGAGCCTTGTCATCCACCCAGGTGCCTGGTTTGTCACTGGCTGCCACCTAGAAAGGAGGGGACAGACTGTGGTTCCAGCCAGGTCTGTAGAGTCTCACTCTGAAGCGGGAGCTACTGGGTGCTATGGGCAGAGCAGCTGGTGGGGAGACTGGGATCATGGGAGGGGGTAGAGACTACAGCTATTGGAGGGGGGGTTGGTATCTGTGTCATGGATATATGAATGTGTGAGGGGGGTATGAGTATCCTACCTGAGAGAGGGGAACTGGGGGTGGAAGAGAATCAGGGTGGAGGAGAGAGGGCTTGCAATACCATGGAGGCTGTGATGGGCACAAACCAGGTTTTGAGAGACCTTCAGAAAGTCAAAAGTGATGAAGCCGCTTCACTTCAGGGGAGAAGATATTCCATCAAGCGGGCACCAAGGCACAAAAAGCCCACCACCTGGGACCCACCAAATGTAGCTTCCCAGACAATAGGACCTGCAGCATGCCCTCTCTGCTGGATCTGGTGGGACAGGCAGATGTAATTGGGGAGAGGGGGTCCCTCAGATAACCTGGTCCCATGCCATGTAGAGCTTTAGAGGTCAAAACCAGCACCTTAAACCTGGAAACAAATTGGTAACCAATGCAGCTTGTGGAATAGAAGTACCGTATTTTTCCGACAATAAGACTCCCCCATGTACAAGACGACCCCCATTTTTCCAACCCAAAAATTAAGAAATCAATATTTTAAAGATAGTGCAGAACACATTTTTATTTAGTAATTAGTTAACATTTACCTGCTACACTCGGTGGGAGGAGGTCCAAACCGTCTCTCTGCAGCTCTATTTCCAGGCTCTTTTGCATAACTGATCACATTCAAGCACAAGTGAAACTGCCGATAGCTTGTCTCTGCAGACAGACTTCCTCTAATTGGTTTGTTCAGCATCAGCTGACGTCAGTTACATAAGGCTCGTGATTGGAGGAAGTCTGTTTGGGAGACAAGCTATTTCACTTGTGATTGGAGGCTAGCAATAGGAGGAAGCCTCTCTGCAGAAACAAAGTATGGGCAGTTTTGCAACCGCGCGATTCTCGGCTGACTTCCTTGAATAAGACGCCCTTCAATTTTTAGGGTAAGGATTTTAGAAAAAAGTATCGTCTTATAGTCAGAAAAATACGGTATAACGTGTGTTCTGCTAGAAACAGACATAACTGCCTGCGCCACTGCATTTTGCACCAGTTGAAGCTTCTGGATACTCTTCAAGGGCAGCCCCATGTAGAGCACATTACAAGAGTCCAACCAGGAGGTGACTAGAGCATGCATGACTGCAAGTAGAGCCATGAGTAGAGCTGCTAGATTTGTTTGCTGGGCTGGCTTTGCAGACCCCAAGAATCTTAGTTCTCAGGAACTTCAATTTGCTGCCTTATAATGTTGAGGCTGGGGTAGCTTAGGAGTTCATGGCCTTCATGGCAACCACAGACCTGGCCAAAGTTACTGAGGACTTGACACATACTGGTGGCTACATATTAGATCTGTTTTTTGCCGTGGGGCAGTTACAAGATCTGGTATTGGAGGAATATTACCATCATTCTGCTGCTATGGGCAGGTCACTCTCTAATTGCCTTTGGGCTTGCTGGTGTCACCCACCCATGGAGAGATAGGGCATGTTAGATCCATCCAACCTAGGGAACGTATGGGCCCTACTGGGTTCAGAGGGAGCTTGGAGTTTTCCTAAGGATCTGGTGGGCAGTTCAATGTGATGGAAGCATGCAATGTGTCAGGTTCAGCCCAAAGAACTCCAAGAGACAATGCAAATACAGTTCTGTTGCGTTTATTAGCTACAACCTCCAGACAGAAAATCTCCCCAGACTGAACCCTAGTTCCCAAGCCAACCAGCCAGAACACCGTGAATTCCTTAGGGAGGTGCGAGCCTCATCTTCTTGAACTTCCCACGCTTCCGCTGGGGACTAAGAACACGCTTATCTCCCTGAACCTGGCCTTCATAAGTCCATTCCATCACACAATGGAAGCCTTGGACTGCACTGCTCCTATATGGCCTTACCCTGTGTGCTGATTCTGGGGCACATCTTGGTTTTCTAAGGAGCTCCAGAAGTTGAAGTGCCAGGAAAGATACCCAGAGGCAATTAGAGCAAATCTGATTGAAGAGCAAATCTGACTGAAGTGGGAGCCCAGATTTGAGTTTATACTTTGATGATAAGGGTAACAAAATGTCATTATTTCTCTATCCTTATTGCATCCACATAGCCATCCAGCAGCCCTGTTTAGTATAACCTATTCTCTGCTGGGGAGGGATGGGCCACAGGAACATATGTAGGGCCTCTGTGAGATACTAATGCTATTTGGTAAAGTCACACCTTTCAGAGTTGGACCCTGACTGGGCAGATCCAAGTGAGATGCCTAAGGCACAGACTTGCAGAATTTGAATCTATGACTTCTGATGAAATGGACAAGATCCTCCAAACTGTGAGTTCAGCCATCTGTTTTTTAGATCCAGGTCTCTGGGATCTAACAAACAGATTGCCCATCAGATGACCTGTAATTCAGCCATGTGATAAGATGTCCTTTTTGAGGGAGAGAGTGGTCCCTCTGGCTGGAGGAGATAGTGGGGCACTCCCTCCTCAAGAGGGTGTTGCTGGACCCAGCTCTTCTGGACAGTCTCTGACTTTTCCTTGCTTGAGAACATAGGGGGGGCAGTGCATTCATCCTTGAGCTTCTTGATCTTTCAATGGCATTCAATACTGTTGACCACAGTACCCTTCTGACTAGCTGCAAGGGTTGGGAGTAGGAAGCACCATACTGCAGTGGTTCTTCGCCTTCCTCTCTGGTCAGATCCAGCCTGGATTGATGAGGTGGAGAAGTTGTATCCATGATCCCTCACTTGTGGGGTGTTTTAGGGCTCGACGCTCTTGCTCTTCCTATTTAACATCTACATGAAACCTCTGGGTTAGGTCATCCATCAGTTTGGGGTTCAGTATCATCAATAAGCAAATGATATCCAATTGTATATCTTGATCCTGGGCCACCCAGAGGATGCTGTCAATGACCCAGTGTCTGGAGGCTGTTCAGGTCTGGATGGGGAGGAAGAAACTCAGGCTGAATCCTGCCAAAACCAAGTAGCTGTGGCTGTTCAGGTCCCCAGATTTTTCTTTGGTCTTGGATGGGGTGGTACTTCCCTATTCAAGACTAGTGCACAACTCAGACTCACAACTACTGCTCGAAGAGTGGGTAGCAGCTGTGGCCAGGAGGGCTTTTGTACAGGTCCATCTTGTGACCAGTTGTGCCCATTTCTAGAACGGGAGACCCGTCAAATGGTCACTCATGCCTAGTCACCTCTTAACTGGACTATTGCAACACACTCTATTTGGGGCTGCCCTTGAAGACCACCTAGAAGCTGGTGCAAAATGCCGTGGTATAAGCAGTAATGGGAATACCTTGATATGCGCATGTGTCATCACTGCTCTGCAAGTGTGCTGGTTACTGCTTGGCTGGTTCAAGTTGCTGGTTGTCTCTTGTAAAGCCTTCATGACATTGGATCTGATTGCTTGAGGGACTGCCTATCTCCAATGGTTGGGCAGAGGGGGGGACTCCAGGTCTACTCAATTAAACAATGTTATCTAGTGGGACCCCGGAAGCATCCTTCTCTGTTGTAGCACCTGCCTTCTGGAACAGCATCCCCCCAGAGATGTCCACATTTCCCACTCTACAAGAGTTCCGCGAGTCTTTGAAAATGTGGCTTTGCTCCCAGGCCTGGGGCTAGGTCATTTGTTGAGCCCCTGAATTTTTTGGAAGAGCAATGGGTGATTTTGTACAGGCATACATGCGTTTTTCCCTTTTAATTGTTTTTTTTTTCCTTTTTCTTTTTTCCTTTTAACTATGTAAGCCACCCAGAGTCATTTGGAAGTCAGGCAGCCTTCCAAATCTAAATACATAAATTAACTTACTTACTTTTGATCTTTAACCCTCACCCTAAGGTTTATTTTATTGTTTATTTTTATTGTTTTCTCAACGAAACAAAATAAAGATGGATAATTCCAAGGTTTACAGAGCGGGAGATAATAACATCTGCAAGGTAAAGATTAAATTTAAGAACAAAAGAAAGAACAAAACAAATAAGAACCACAGAGAGGATTTGGAACAACAAATGAACTTACTAGACTTCATGCAGCCCCAAATAAAGGATCTTCAGTAGCCAAAGGATGACCAAGTGAGTCTGTTCTAGTAATTCCTACTAGCAATTATTATGCTCAGTTGGACTTGGAGTCAGAAGAGCTTCTTTCCTTAGAGGATGAGCTCCCTATTGAAGATGGACATAAAGCAGAGGCTTGCCCCAGACTAGATATAGTCTTGAGCCCATGTTACTAAAAATTGTCTACTGACAGCTCATTACATTTATTTCAATTTACGATCAGCTAACAACAGTAAAATAGATGAACTCAGAATTCTGGCTGGAGAACATAAAAACATAAGTAGTGCCCTTGGGCCATCTAGTCCAGTAATCAGTTCTCACAGTGGCCAACCAATTGCACAAGGAAGCCTGCTAGTCTCCCAGCAGATGGCCTTCAGAGGCAGTCACACTGCCATCAAAATTAATAGGCACTGATCCCCATGACATCCATGAATTGGTCCAATCCTTTTTTGAAGCCAAAAAGGAAAAGGGAAAAAAAGCTTCTCCTTGTTCTCTTTTATCCACATCATGCATAATTTTGTATATTTCAATTATGCCTCATCTCATTCCCCACCTCTCTAGATTAAAAAGCAGCCTTTCCTCATAGGGAAGCTGCTTCAGCCTCTTGATCATCTTAGTTGCCCTCCTCTGAACCTTTTCTAGCTCCACTATATCCTTTTTGAGATGTGGTGACTAGAACTGCATACAATATTCCAGATGTGGTTGCACCCATGATTTATATAAGGGCATTACAATATCGTATCTCTGTCTGCAGTACCATTTCTTATTATGCCCAATATGCTATTGGTCTTTTTTACAGCAGACGCATACTGTGTTGATACCTTCATTGAATTGTTTACCATTACTCCAAAGTCTCTTTCCTCATCAGTCACTGCTAGCTCTGATCCCATTAATTTGTATGAGTAGTTAGAATTTTTGGCACCAGTGTGCATCACTTTACACTTGCTCACATTTAATGGCATCTGCCATTTTGACACCCATTCCCTAATCTGCAGTGATCCCTTTGGATCTCTTCGCAATCCCTTATTGTTTTAACCACTCTGAACAACTTAATGTCATCAGCAAACTTGCCTATTCCACTAGCCAGGTCTGATTCCAGATCATTTATAAATGATTTAAAATACACCAGTCCTAGGATAGAACCTGGGGGACTCCACTAGCTATATCCCTTCATTGGGAGAAATCTCCATTTATTTGTTTTTTATTCTTTAGCCGGTTGCTTATCCACAAGAGGCCTACCCTTTTATTCTATGGATGTTAAGCTTACTGAGAAGTCTTTGATGAGGGACTTTATCAAAGGCTTCTTGAAAATCTAAGTAGATGATGTCTACATGCTCATCCTTATCCACATGTTTATTAACACCCTCAAATACTCTAGTAGATTAGCTAGATAGGACCTTCCCTTAGTGAAGCCAGGTTGGGTATCCTTGAGCAAGGCCCGTGTCTCTAAATATTGGGTAATTTTATCTTTAATAGCAGCTTCCAGTATCTTCCCCGGAACAGATGTTAAGCTGACAGGCCTATAATTTCCTAGATCTCCCTGTGAGCCCTTCTTAAAAATTGGAGTTACATTGGCCACCTTCCAGTCCTCAACTACAGAAACTGAGTGTAGAGACAGGTTGCATATTTTAGTTAGGAGGTCCATAATCTCAACTTTAAGATCCTTAATAACCCTTGGATGGATGCCAATCAGGGCCTGGTGATATGGAATATACTTCAAAAGTAGCTGAAGCAATTAAAAAAAAACTTTTCAAAAAACCTTTTGAAGAAACAAATCACTCATAATCTCATATTCAGTATCAGGAAGAGCAGTTGACAGTTCCCAAGCAGAGAATTAACTCTTACTTTTCTGAAGAGAATCTGCCATGCCCTTACAACAGGCAGAAGTTCTGCTCTGCTGAACGTAAAGGCAATGTTGGCATACTTCAGCTGAACAGAGTGATGTTGCAGATTGCAGGTATCCAAATAAAAGAGGGAAGATGGTACAACAAACTTGCACTTACCTGCCCAGCTTCTGACATGTGAAGTATACAGATAGTCCTCATTTAACGACCACTCATTCAGCAACCAAAGTCAGACCACTTGTTCAGCGACTGCTGTGACTGTCCCTGCATCCCTGGGGTCATGCGATAATTCGGGCACTCAGCAACTGGCTCACAATTACAACATTGCAGCATCCCATAGTCACATAGTCACCATTTGTGAACTTAACTGCTGGCAGGAGGAAGCTGGCAAAAGGTTGCAAATGGTGATCACATGACCGCGGGATGCTGCAACCGTGCAGGATTCGCCTAACAATGGCAACTGGGACTGCCAAAACTGCCGTCATTAAGTCGGTGAGGTCACATGATGTTGTGCTTTACAACCACATCACTTAGCAATGGAGTTCCCGGTTCCAATTCCTGTTGATAAGCAAGGACTACCTGTATAGCTTATTGATAAGCAAGGACTACCCACAAGCTTACTGATATAACTGGGCTGCATAAGGTTGCATGGCTTTAAGAGAACTGTATTAACTTTTAAGGACTCTACTTTGCCTCTGATGATTTTTAGACTGAAAAATTACCGGAGGAGATTTTGCCTTGTTCCCATAGGGGTTTTCAAGGGTGATTGCATTGACCCCCACCTCCAAGCTGGGAACCAAGCCAATCATTTGCGGAGGCTCAAAGGCAGGACACTTCTGGTCTGTGCCTCCCTCCTCTGCAGCCGGGAGAAGGCCTGAATTCAATCTCCCTCAAGGTTAAACAACAATAAACATTGCCTTAGAAAACACAGAAGGGAGGCACCAGAAACCTCAACCAAGGAGAAAATTAATCTATCAGACAATGTAGATGAAGAGAATGAATTAATCCATCTATTGAACAACCTCCTTCGGGTTGAGCAAACAGAAATAATACAAAAATTGGATGCAGTAAAAAACATTTTGGTGTCAGTTGCTTTTGCCACGTAGTGACTAAATTCCACAATTACCCAAAGAAAGTTTCTATCTAGACTTTCTGCTTGTGGATGAGGTTTTTTTTAATATAACCTATAATGTTGCAAAGTTTTGTTATCTAGCATCACGTCTTAGGCAGTGGATCCACAGTACAATTTAAGATGGATTGCCGTATATGCTTATTTGTGTTTATCTATTTTGACTCTCCTTTTTCCTTTTAACTGTTTTATTTACCAGCCAAAGGGCATAATAAATAAAACTGATTGATTCTGCAAACTTTTCAGCAAAGGCAATTCCACAAACAGTACATTATATGGATGTGGTGCATGCATACTGTAATTCGATTCTAGGTTCTTTTTTTCCTTGACAGCATACAAAATTGGTTTAAAACAGTCATAACTATCTAAGCTTCCACAGACAGTACTGAATCAAGAAGTATGAACTTGGTTTTTGGGTCCCCTTCCCATTTATCAGATTTCCCCATCTATAATCCTTCTGTTTTATCTGGATTAAATTCATTTGCTCCCATCCATTCCAAAACCACGAATAAGTTATTCAGCTTCACCAAGATCAGCATTCTTCCAATCCATTCCTAGGTGTAAGTAATTCACCGTGTGTTGGAATTAAGGGTGCCTTGGTGCCAACATCAGATCTAAACTCAGACTGAAATGGTTTGAAGTTTCAGTGTCCTCCAAGATTCCTTGGAGCTGAAAAAGCAAAATCTTGCTTAAGTACAGGAAACTAAACACAGGTGAATAATTACCACTCTGCAAGCACTATTCTGACTTTCAAAAATGACTTACTACTTCTAAAGTAAACTAGAATACCTAACTTGGTTTTGCATAACAAAACCAAGTAATGAATATGTATGATTCTCAAACAAATATTATAAGCATTTATTTTCCATGTCACGGGACAATAACACCTTCATCCATTAACTAACAGCCTGGCTTCAGGAAATTTCTAAGTACTTAATCTATAAACTACATTCCAGCAAGACTGTGGTGCTTTCTTTTGTTTCTTGATCTTGCTTACTATATGAAGAGACAAGTAGAAATACATTAATGTTCTCTTAATTATTATGCCTATATAATAAAAAGGCAAAGTGGACTTTGTAACCACAGTTTTATTTATGCACTGAGAAAATGTAGCTTTATTTTATTGCAAACTAGTATAGCCAAATAGCTACCACAAATTCTTGTCCAAGCAATGCATCAATTATAATTTGCAAAAAAATGGTTTAAATTCAATTAATTATTCTTTTCCTCCCTCCCCAGTCCCATTGAAGATCGTTTTGATTCTAAATAAATTCACAGAGAAAGTCTTACAATATAAACTTACTAATTTTACTCCAGCCAGGAAGTAATGGTAGTATATACTAGGAGATCTCCCTATGTCCAGCACTGAAATCTTATGCTCTTATACTGACTTTAGAAATTCCTATTGAAGTCAGTATAATTTTCTTCCAAGCAGAAATACACAGAACTAGAGTGACTTAATAAGAAGAAATGGGCAGCTGTCCCACAGGGCATCCTTGAGAGATAGGTTCAAACGATCTCCTTTGAGATGAGCTTGGCATCTGTTGAACTTCATGGACATTCCCATAATTTTCCTGGCAACAATACAGAAGTGCTTGCATGCCTTTTTTTATGACTTATCAAACTAGCCTTTCCATCCAAGAATGTAATAGTATGCGGGAATGACCTTGGGAGGCAGGAGGAAGAGCTGCAGATTATGTAAGGGTCAGATAAGAGGCAGCTGAGCCGCAGAAGCAATGTGGGCCTGGCAAACATCTCAGAAGGACCTTCCCTAGTTTCTTGGACTGTAAAGGGGATGAGGGAGAGAGGTATTTTCAGAGTTGCAAGATGCTGTTAATGTAAGCTTACAATAAAAACAGAGCTAGTACTCCTGGTTGTGCTTCTCGTCTGGACTAGAGTCCAGGTTCAAAGGACTGACAAAGTATTAATGAGGCCTGACCCTGCTTAGCTTCCAAGTCCAGCCACGAGCTGCAACCCTCTAAGGCAAATAATAATAATAATAATAATTATTATTATTATTATTATTATTATTATTATTATTCAAATTGGCTTTAATTTAAAAAAATGGGATCATCACCACAGATTTCTTCAGACAGTCCTTTTCATTCAGTCACAATTTTAAATTTTATTTTATTTATTTATATACTAGATAAATGTAGTAGGCTGCCCATCTCAAATACATTACTCTGGGTGGATTCACTGATTTCAAATCAATCTCAAACCAAGTTACTGATTTCCAATTGTGGAGTGGGGAAAGTAATTGCATTGGGTTATGCATTTTCAATCACTTCCACCCTTTTCATCTTATAAATGTATGCAATTTCTGTAAAAAGTCTGTTATTTCTATTATTTCTGTCAGGGGTCACCAGAATGATTTATTCTAGAACAAGATTTCTCAAGTTGGGAGTTACGACCTTCAGAGGTTTACACGCAGCAAGGGGGCCTGTGACACAAATGCTTTACCCTAGATGCTTGCTCAGGAAAAGCAGGGTGATCTGGCAAGGAGCCTGGCCAAACTTCTTCCAAGCATCCACCAGGTGAGGGGGCAGAAAAGTCAACCTGATGGTTACTACCATGAGATCAAAGACCTGCCCCCCTTTTACACCCAATACGTATCAAAACGGGGTGGGGCTTTGATCACATGGTCATAGCTGCCATCTTCACTTTTTTACCACCCCCTCCACAGATGCTCCTGTACCCACGTTGCGGAACAGTAGCGCTCGAGAACCGCTGTGTTTCACTAATTTAAAAATTAAGCAGTAAAAGTAAATAGTGTATTTGGTTACCCCGAACTAAAATGTTCTATTCACTGGGGGGGGGGGGGAGGTGTCACATTTATCATTGCACTACTCCAAAGCTGGAGAAATACTGTATTATTAAGAAACAGCCCAAAGCGGCAAAAGGGGGTCGGGTCTCCCAGCCCCTGACTCCTACCGCTTTCGCTTTCTGCGCACGTTCAGGCACGCTTATGTTGACTCGACTGCGCGGCGCTCCTCTTCCCGGAGCCAAGCGCCGCTTCCCATACCTGCCCTGCGGGATCCGCATCCTTTTCCCGGGCGGGCGAACGCACCTTCCTTGCCCCAACTAACGCACGGAGCCGGCTCCGGGGCTCCGGAGCTCCGGGCCGGGGCGACCGAAGCCAGCTCGGCTGCCGGGAGAGCAGCCAGCCGCCCATTCATTCGCGGGAAGCCTGGCCGAAGGCGGCTGACTCGGGAGGAAAGGGAGGGAGCGCAGCCGGCGCCGGCGACTCACCAGAAGAAGAGCCGCGAGCAGAAGTTGGCGTCCCGCAAAGGGTTCGGCTTCTCGTCCCGGGAGGGAAGCGCCTCCATCGGCCGCCACCCGCCGCGCTCGGACCCCGGCGGAGAAAGGAGGAAGAGCCGGCGCAGCCTCGTGCGCCCCGGACTTCCCGCAGGCGGCCGGGCAGCGGGCAGGGCTGGAGGCGCTTCCGGCAACCCGACACCCGGCTCGCCCGCGGCGGCTGCCTCTAGAGGGAGCCGCGCCCCCGGGCCGGAGAGCTGGCAGCACGCCGCGGGGCCGAGCGCCCTCCTTCCTGCCTTCCGAGAACCGCGGGCAGAGGCGCCGCGGCGCGCGCCCAGGCCGGGTCTCGTTCCGCGGAAGTCAAGCCGCGCTGGGCGGGAGGGAGGCCGCCTTCCTCCCGCGCAACCGACTCAGCGGGGAGACCGCTCTGAGGCGGGGAAGACACCGCCAGACCTGCGGGGTCGGCGCCCGCGATCCTAGCAAAATTAGCCGGCACGAGCAGCCGAAGTGCTGCCCCGTTCGCCAGGCGGGCGGGCCGGCCGGGTCTCCCTGCTCCTAGTCCGGCACCTTAACCGCTCCCCCGTTGTGGCCTGCGCGCTCCTGCCTGCAAAGCATCTGCCCCGCCTCTCCTCTAGAGGTGACTTGGCAGATCCCGGGAAACGCTCCGGCTTGAGCCCTGGCTAAAAAAGATAAACCAGATCCTCCGTTTCCTTGCAGGCCTTCTGTACTTGTCTTCCCACCACCTCAACAGTCTCCCTAAAAAAGGGAAAGTGGGCGACAAGGTGAAGGTTGCCTTACACAGCTGGGTCCAGGGAGGGAAGAAGGGGAGAGCACCACTGTCTCTGGAAAACCCTCCCTCCATCAGGCTGACTGACTGCCTCCCCATCCAGCGGACCGCCACACCCTACTTTGTACCAGCGGGGAGGCAAGTACCAAGCGAGCCTCCTCTCTCCAGTCATTGACCTCAGGGACCCGAAGGTCAAAGCTGCTGGCAGAGTGCAGCCTAACTTCACTCCCTCCCCAGTAGGGAGCCAGTGACCCTAAACAAGGCAGACGCTGACACCCTGCTGATGCAGCAGCAGCAGCAGCAGAGAATATTGCTGGCAAGTTCCAGCCCTGCTTGCCGAGTTGAAACTACACCAAGATTTGCCACGGGACAGCCTTCTGCGGGGTTCCCATTATGGAGCTACACTTGCCAAGCCTGAAGAAGGCCTGCCCAGTCTGCTATTCTTCAAGAAAGCAGGTGGTCCGAGAAGGGAAGGGGAGGCTCACAGTTCTCTTTGTATTTGGTGATTCTGGGATTGCATCTTCCCAGAGACATAGGCAAGGCTGCTCACCTGCCAGGGCACCAACTTGACCAGGACTTGTCACGTGGCCTAGGGCAGGATTGAGTGACAAATCAGCAGTAACGGAATGGAGGCGCAGACCTGACCAGAGGGCTGTTCCCAAGCGTTCCTGAGGTTAGGACTGTGAACAGGCATGACCTCCCAAACGAGGGAATTCCTGCTTGCTAATGCTTACTGTTCTATTGATCAGCAGGCAGAGTTTTGTCCCCCTGGATATGTGGCACTAAGCAAGGTGGTAAACGGGGTGGTGCCAAGCTCCCATTTCTTGGGGCTTCATTCGCTTTCCCAGCTCTCAACTTCTTTGGAGTAGCCTTGCCAGCCCCAAGCAGCCTGAATGCTGCTTTCTCTTGCACCGAATGGAATGTCACGCTGCCTGCACGATTTAGCTCTCGGTGCTGTGAATAGGGGCTCAAGGCTGACTGCACGGGTCAAGTCTTGCTTTCGCAATGTTGCATGGCTGGGACGTTTTGAAGTCATTTGAGGCCTGAGAGAATGGGAACCAAGCTAACATTGATAGGTGCCTATCTAAGCATCTTACTCTTTTAACTACAAATGCCGGTCTCTATGTGCCATCCTCTTTTTCTATGGCATCAAATCACATTGCGCCAGGTTGCTTCTGCTGCCTCTGATAATGAACTAACATACAAATACAGTGGTACCTCACGTTACAAATTTAATCCGTTCCGTGACTCTGATTGCAACTCGATTTGGTCGCACCGCGAGGCAAATTTTCCCATAAGGTTCAATGTAAATATGATTAATCTGTTCCGGCCTCCGAATTTGGTCGCACCGCGAGGCAAATTTTCCCATAAGGTTCAATGTAAATACATACGGCTCTGCATTTTCTTTGGAGCCATGCTGACAAGCACACCAAAAACCTTCCAAACGCCACAAAACACACCAGAAGCCTCACCGAATGTCTCCTTGCTACCGCGATCTCACCCACAGGAAGCCGTGACCATGTGGCAGCAGGGCAAATGGCCGCGGGATCCGGTTCGTAGTGCGGGGTGGAGGTGGCACGGCGAGGTAAATTTTTGGGGCCGGAGCTGATCGTATCACGAAAAATTCGTAAGGGGGGGCGTTCGTAACCCGAGGTACCACTGTATTGGTATCAAGCCACAACTCTGATAGAATCAAGTACTGCCGGTGATGAAGGAGACCTTTCCAGGAGGAAAAGTTTGCCAACTAACTGGGGCAAACCTCCTGGCATCTCAGAGAAAATGAAGCTCTGTTGCTCCATAAGGACAAGGCAAGAGTCACTCTTCTGAGTCCTACCAGAAACGGATTAGGCATTGCTAGCATGTCCTACTCAGGTTGGTTTTCCATCAGAGTTAGTAATGAAGGAGTACCAAACCTGCCCACCCTCCCCGCCAACCTCCAGCATCCCAGGAAATCCAGACGTTGGGGCAATGAAGCATCTCATTCCTGAAGGGAACCTCAGTGGTCACTCTTGCATGTCATGCCAAGCCAGACATCCCAAAAAAGCAGCAAATATAAAAACCTTTTGGAAAGTTTGCATTGTTAAAGTGGAAGAGAACACTTCCCTAAATATCCTTTGCTAGACAGATTAGAGGAAAATCCTTTTCTTGCTGTCTCTGCTGAAAGAGGCAGAGGGAAGATACTTCAGCCGTGATGGCAGTAAGCCCTGGCATATAGCTGGAACGTCGTATGGATATTGTCTTCTAACGGGTCTACATTAGTTTCCACATTATAGCTCATGAACAAATGGTTAAAAATGAAACTTAAATCTTGAAGTAGCTGAAATCCATAGGTATCCATGAGGAGGCGAGGGTGTGAGCACTGATGAAACCCAAACTCTGTCCCCTACATACCTGGACACGAGTCACAATGCAAGTATGAATGGGTGAAGCTTGTAGTCATGATGGCACAATATTTTGCCATTTTGGCATCACTGTAAATAGGAATGGGCACTAACGCTGAAATCAAACCTGAATCAGACCCTGTCTTTTCCAAATATCAAATCTCCCATTTGAATTGTGCCAGGGCTAATTTGCATACACCTAGTTCCTAGAAATACTAGAATTCAAATGTGCAGTTTTTTGAACAGAGGAAGAAGTGAACAATACAAAAGGCTCATGAGAGGAAATACCGGTCTATGTTAACAATACGTTTGAGGCAGCAAAAAACATAGGATTGGTCATAGGATTGTTAAAAGCAGACAAAAATATAAAGATATAAAAGAGAACAGCTGAAAAAAAACGCACTTGCAGTAAGGCTTTATGATTCACTTGCAACAAGCAGACTGAGAATCAAATCACCAGGTTCTCCATGAATATATAAACTTGATTTTGATAATAGTGTATAAAAACGAATTCCTGCTGCATCGATTTCAGAGATGGCTGAGTGTTAATTGCTGACCTGGCTGTAGCTAAGGCGTCCAGGGGCATCGTCATGCCTCTGATGTTTCTCCAGATGCAACACACTGATTGCCAAACTGGGAAACATAAAAGTTAATGAACATCAAGAAACACTAACACCTCCATGAAAAGTGAATATAATATTTCCTCTCCCATCTGCTGTTAGCAGTTAATAGAATCAATAGATGAGCATTTTAAAAAGTAAGTGCCCTGTGGGTTGGATCCAAGTTTGACAAATGTTTCCTAGCTTCCAAATATGAATGATCAAGAAGGATCCCAAAAGAAAGGCTCATCCTCAATTCCATTTGTTTGGAAAACAAAACAGGATTTACGCTTACTGCAGGTGAGAGATCTGTTTTCAGCCATTGCATAGAAATGCTAAAAATACTTTGGCATTTTAAATTACCTAATCCTGTGTAATCCTGCAATGATTAAAAATGCTGTGTTTACTTACTTTTTACATGCCGCTGTTCCTGCAGTGCAGTGGTAATAGATGGGGGCCTATGGGTCATGGCAAATAATTCTTATACGATATGATAATCATGTTGGAGAGGGCAAGTCAAAGAAAGCATCCAAATCAGCGAGCCGTACTGGAAACTTGTGAAAAAAACAACTGTCAGCCAGAAACAGGACTACAATATGGGAATCTCATAAATCTTGATAATTAGATAAAGTCTCATTTCAAATCAAGATAAACCCCTGTGACTTTGTGGACTATATACTTTTCTTGGGAAGAACACTGAAATGGTTTAATATGGCCTCTAGTCTTATAACATTGTAGTTTTCCATCCGAGTACTAATCAGCTTTGACCCAGCTTAGCTTAGACCCAATCAAGCGAGGTTGACTACATGCTGCCACCCAGCTGGGCTACCAAGATCTGATGTGTGTGACAGACACTGGAATCCAAAGAAATACAACACCCTCTGAACTTGTGGGTTCAGAGCAAAATTATAAAAATCTACTGCCAGCTGAGGCATTTACAGTAACTGACAAATATGCTTTAATGCTAGCCATTGTAAGTACAGTGTTTGAAATTTAAACAGAAAATGCAGTTAAACTTCAAACAATACTAAGTGCTGACTGGGAAAAAAAGAACCTACTCTGAAAAGTTTCATCTTGTGGCTCGGTTCATACCCCTGTGGGATCCAGATCATCTGTTTGGAATTTAATCTAAAGCATTAAAAAGTCTTAGGTATTATCGCTGAATTTTAAAAAAACACCCTCTTTTGTGGCTGTTAGGAAACTTAAGAGTTTAATATTTCCTCATAGAAAGGCCACTACCCTTGGAGGAACTGCCTCAAATATGCAAACAATATTCTCAATAGCTTTTGTCCTCCTGCCCTTGGCTGAATGAGACTAAACTGAGTTGAAACTGAATCCTTAGTTATAATAATAGTTGTTTAAAGACACATTACATAGCAAAATCAGTAGTTGTACCTAGACAGTTTGGGCCAATATCAGCCTGTCTTAAAATTAAGAAAAGTATACAGTGGTACCTCGGTTCACGAACTTAATTCGTTCCGCGACTCTGGTCGCGAACCGAATTGGTCGTGAACCGAATCAAATTTTCCCATAAGGTTCAATGTAAATACGGTTAATCCGTTCTGACCCCTATGAATTTGGTCGCCAACCGATTTTTGATCGCGTCCCGAATCAAATTTCCCTATAAGGTTCAATGTAATTACGGTTAATCCATTCTGAACCATATGTTTGTTTTTTTTTAAACTGCAAAAATATGACACAAAGTACAGTACGAAGAGAGAGAAAGCTAACCTTGCTCGACGCGACTTCTGGCGTGGAGGACAGGAAGGCGGGTGGGGAGGCGGTTATTGCTTGGAGGGAGAGTCCCCCTCCCTACAGGAAGCCACGACCACGTGTCACAGCAGGGAAAATGGCCGCGGATCCTGTTCGTCACCTGATGCAGAGTTCGCGAACGGAAGCAAAATTTTGCGAACGGTGCTGTTCGTGACCCGAATTGTTCGTGAACAGAAGCGTTCATGACCCGAGGTACCACTATATATGTATTTGAAAGGCCATTTGCTAGTACAGATTGGGGTAGAATAAGTGGGTGTTTTTTTACTGATCATATAATTCTGCTCTACTTGGAATAGCATTCTGATGATCCAGGCCTTCTCATTGCCCACAAGCAAGTAGCTGATATGTAAAAAGTATATTGCACTGATCTGCTTCCTGCATTTATTTTTTACATTGTAAGAGAACAATTGTAACAGAACAATGGCCTGGTCTGGACTAAGATCATCACAGAGGATGGGAGAAACCTATTGCGGAGTTCGCGAACGGAGGCAAAATTTTGCGACCGGAGCTGTTCGTGAACTGGATTGTTCGTGAACCGAGGTACCACTGTATAATGGTTTTTGTTTTATTGATAGTATAGTTCTGCTACTGCTAAGTTGGAGTTGTTGTTCTGGGAGAGGATTCCCTACGGTAGCTAGCAGAGGGCAAGTAAGTTTGATAGATTTTTCCTGGGAAATTTGCAGGGAGAAAACTATAGGACTGGTCTTGTACTGGCAGTTTTAAGGTTCATAGGTACCCTCAAGCTCAGAGCATTACATCGTATCAGACTGAAGCTGCAGGTGAACAGAATCTCTGAGCATTTTGGAATATTTAGTTATTTTCAATATGTTCATCTTTCACCCAAGAGACCATAGGATAATGGAATGAAAATACAAATAATATGTTATTTATACCATAAAATAATTATCATATTATAAATCCATTACATTATAGTTTAAGGTGGTTATAAACAGCCTGTTCAAACTCCATTCCATTTGTGCACAGAGTAATTGGATGATGAATTTTCTGACCTACTCCAGGAGAAGAAATTCTCCAATAATTTATCAAGGGTCAGGTTCCCTCTTACTGGTGACAGCAGTACTGCTGCCACTGAAAATGGTGTGAAGCATTGTTGTAGAGCAGTGTTTCTCAGCCATTTTAAGGTGTGGGGAATTCTGGGAGTTGAAGTCCACACATCTTAAAATGGCCAAGCTTGAGAAACGCTGCTGTAGAGGTGTTTTAGGTGCATGTCAAACAAACGTGCTGTCTTGGTAGTTATATTCTACTTCATTTAAAGCTTCTGAGTCATCTCAATATAACTCCTTTCAGTGTTATCCCATCAGAAGGATTTTAGAGCACTAAGGACAAACCAAGATCTAATTTTTAGGAGCTATTTCTGTTTGCTTTACAAATACATATTTGAAGTGAGTAAGAGCAGCACATAAAAGGTAGTTTTGTAAAGTTCATTTGCTAGATCATCAGTTTCTTATTGCATCTCTGAATAGCTCTATGAAAGCTAAATCTTGCAAATTAGAGAAGGAGTTAGATCTGTTTGGAGTTACAATGATTGCCCCACTTCTGGGAAATCATTCTGTGAAGCACAATTGCTTTAAAGATTTAAAGAAAGGTCACAGAATCATACAGTTGGAAGGGAACTCAGAAGGTTTTTAGTCCAAACCCCTGCCCAGAACTGCTTCATTCACGTTCCTCTGCCCCCGCAAAGCACCTCATTTCTGCAGACAAAGGATAAGGCCAGCTAAAATCCTTTCCCCTAATATCTGGCTTTCTATGTAAAGGTTTATTTTGTTTTGTTTTGTTTTGTTTTAATATGAAGTACATTTAGCATGTGATCCAATTGCAGTTGTTTCTTATGGTTTAATATGAAATAACTTTATCGTTTCAGCTGCTATTTGTGGGAGCTAAACCAAAGCAGCAGATTTATTTTACAGGTCCCTGGTAAGTAGGACAGAAGCCAATAAGCCAAACAATTTATTAGTGGAGTTCAATAAATCTACGTGTTCATATGATTGCAAAGATATATACTCTTTATAACCAATATAATAACATATATTAATAATTATAACTTCAACTTATATCCTACTTTCTTTACCCAAAGGGCATCAAGAAGAGCAACAATAAAAAAATAAAGCACAAATGATTAAAATTTGATTTATATATATTTTTTAAATAGTAGCATATCATTCAAACTGAGAATGTCTGACTAAAGAGGAAAGTCTGGGTTTGTTCAACTTAACTTACTTTACTAAATTAAGCCATTTTCTGGGTTTGCATAACATATTGATCCATAAACTAGGAAGCTGGGTTCACATAAGGCATCAAGATACAAAAACTAACCAAGATTAAATCAAACCAAGGACAGTACATTTTATAAACATCGCTACGAGGTCTTTTCCTAGCATGAAACAATATTGTGTGAACTCTTCCAAAGGGGAATTAATGCAACAGAGAGCAAGTTTCAGAGCTGGAGTGCAATAGAGAAGCCCTGCATTGTATTGTCATTGTATAGCCTGGTGAAATGTGACTTGCTCTTCAGTAAATAGAATCAGGACCAAATATTTTAGCCTCCTTCCTATGTGCCTTAAGGGATTAAGTTCTTGCCTGGTATCTATCATTTTTTAACTCAAGGGGTGCTCAGTGTATTGCCAAAAATCAGCCTGGGAAAGAAGTCTCCCATGCTCAGATTTAACACTGATCAGAGAAGCGTTGACAGTCTTTCACAGCCAATTACAGGCTGAAAGGAAGAAAGTTACAAAGCCATATGTGCCAATTAAACTTTTCACAATAAAAGTGATACAGTCACGAACATTCCTATGATTTGGTTTCTTACCACCTATTTTGCATTTAGTATCACTTCTCAAAAAATGTACTTCTTTCTTCAGTCTCACCTTTTTGCAGGATTTTATTTATACTTCATATTTTTGAAAAAAAAATTGCTTTGTTTCATTGCAGTGGTTATCCTTTATTTAGTGCAGTCAACTGGACTTCATAGAGTTAAGAAAAACAAAAACTACTGTAATGAACTTTAAATAGCATTCTACAGGATGGTCCCTGTAAATGTAATTTGTCTGTATTAGGAGTGGGCAATGGTCTTCCAAATTCCAGCAGCCCAACCCAGTATGGTCAGCAGTGAGGAAAGTTGGGTGTTAATGTTTTGATAACCTCTGTTTCTGATGTGTCTATTTATTGAAGTACAGGATATACAATGCAAAAGTTTTTTTATATCCACTGTCATCAGGGAAGGCCACAGGATGGTCAAAAAAGTTGATTGAAGCCTTACCTCTGTGTGTGTGTGTGTGTGCATGTGTGTAAGTGAGTGTGTGTGTGATACACATAAAAAAGGGTGGGGCTTCAATCACATGGTTGGGGCCACCATCCTGACATTTTCACACCTACCTTGAAGATACTCCTGACCCTCCCTCTGCGTGTTGCCTTATCCTAGAATCATAGAGTGGGGAGGGATATTAGGGTCCAAGTACTTGTTCAGGACATGATCCACTGGACCAGGGGTTCTCAGACTTTCTCAGACCATGGAACCTGTTAATAATAATAATAATAATAATAATAATAATAATAATACCACCACCACCACCACCACCACCACCACCAAATGAAGAATAGAAAAGAGACATGGCAAGGCAAAGTATTATACAGCCAGTACACAAAAAAATTAGCAGGTAAAGCAGATAAGAACAAGACCTGGCAATGGCTAGGAGCAGGAAGGTTGAAGAGAGACAGAGGGGCTAATTCTGGCTGTACAAGATCAAATCTTTAGAACAAATGCATACGAAGCCAGAATTGAGAAGACAGCAACAGACAGCAAATGCTGCCTCTGCAAAGAAGCTGAAGAAACAGTGGACCACCTAGTTAGCTGCTCATACAGACTGACTACAAACAACGGCATGACAAAGTAGCAACAATGGTGCATTGGAATATCTGCAAGAAATACCATTTGCCTGCAAGCAAGAACTGGTGGAACCACAAAACAGACAAAATAATGGAAAATGAAGAAGCTAAAGTCCTCTGGGACTTTAGAATTCAAACAGACAAGCACCTGCCACACAACACCCCAGCCTTGATAACTGTTGATAAGAAAGACAAAAAACTCTGGATAGTGGACATTGCAATACCTGGAGACAGCAGAATAGAAGAGAAAGAACTGGAGAAAATCACAAAATATAAAGACCCGCAAATAGAAGTAGAACAACTGTGGCAAAAGAAAGCAAAGATAGTACCAATAGTAATAGGTGCCTTGGGTGCAATCCCAAACCATCTGGAGCAGCACTTGAACACCATCAGCATTGACAAAATCACCATCATCAATTGCAAAAGGCAGCTTTACCTGGAACAGCTTACATCCTGCAACAACACTTTAACACCATCAAACAACATCTGCCTATCCCAGGTCCTTGGGCAGGACTTGATAGGTGGATAAAAATGCCAAATCCAGTCTAAACATCTGGCTGACTGTGCAACCAACCATCATCATCATCATCATCATCATCATCATCATCATGCCAGAAACCCTGCTCAAGGGGCAAAGTTCTAGGGATAGAAAACTGGCTGCGTTCAAATGAGCTTGTTCTTCTCTATAATCTCTCATGGAATCCCATCAGCTTCTCGCAGCAGCTTAGGGATATGCAGGACACGTTTGAAAAAACCTGCACTAGACAGATGATTTCTGGCAAAGGAGAACTCACCACTTTGTGTGGCCACACATTCTGCTGACTAACAGCTTGTACAGTCAGGAAGTACCTTATGATTTTCCTATTTTAATTATTGTAATAGTTTTCCAAACTTTTATTTTTATATACCTTCAGCAGATGGATAGTATGAAAGGAATGTTTCCTGCCCTTCTCTTTTGACCCATCCCACAACAGTGACCATCTACAATGGGGGTAAGGGCTAATCCTTTCAGAGCTAATGAGAGTGATGGAAAAGAGGGAGGCTGAGGAACATTTCTTTCTGTGAACTGTCTTGTTAAATTAAGTCTTATTTTGGGAAATTCCTCTCTTTCCCCAGCAGGCCCCTGTATCACATTATTCAGTAGAGCCCTGACCCTTCAGAAAGGTTATTCTGGAGAAGGGTAAGGTAGGAATTTCCTCAGTGGTGCATCCCTCTGCATGTTTACAAGACAGAATACTAAGAATTCTTAGTATTTACTCCCATACAGAGCATGATAGCTGGTAGATTAACTTAATTTATGGTCCAAAGCCAGTATGTTTACATAACAGTCTGTGTATGCCAAGATCTATTACATTTGTTTAATTTCAGCAGTCCCCTGCTATTTCAATCTCTTCCCTGCTAGCCTAATATGTTCAACTAAGTCATGGGAGGGAATGCAAAACAGAGGTTCTCTCTAGGAACTCTCAGTTGCCACTACTTTTCACCTGTCCTTCCCCCAGTCACATGGAACATTAAAAAGGGGTGAACAAAGTGTATGCCTGCTGCCCTTGATTCTGGCCATGGTAAGTGACACCAGCTGGCCCACCACAGATGTTCAGACACACCTCAAGGAGAAAAAGCAATCTCTCCACCTCTTCTACAGTGGCTGGGAGAACTGAAAAAATCACCAGCAAAAGACTGACCTAGTCATCCTGGATCATATGCTGCTACAGTACATAGATGGGTGAGTCAGCCAGGAGATTGGATGGATTCTGCAAACAGAGCCACTGAGTTCTCTGCCAATATTTGGAAAGAAAATATAATTCTGGAACATTGGAGGAGTTAAAAGTGTCCATGCTGTGTGGGAGAGATTGAAAAATGAATAACCACCACTAGAGAATTTATCAATAGAAAAAAGTGAAACTTATCTCTGAATAAAGATGTATCAGAATGTGTTCTAGAAGTGTTGAATCATCCAGAGGAGCAGATTACTTTCTTCCCCTTAAACCTCCAGAAGCCCCTCATTAATCTGCTCCAGGAGGCTGAGAGACCCTCCAGAAGAGATGTGGGCTACTTGTGTCTTGGGAAGTGGGAGAGAATGAGGAAAAGGTTTCCTTATGTAATACAGGCTGTAGCCAAGGAAGCTGGGAACCAGGACAATTGAGGCATTTCCTATGGGCATCATAAATATGTTACTTATTTATTTTAGAATATGTATAAATCATATTTATAATACAATATTTATAGAATATTATATTTAGAATATTTATAACACTGTTATAAGGTTATGGATAAGTTTTTTCCTCAAATCGTTTAATCATTACACTGTGGTTGCAGTAATTCTGAGAAACCCTGAACTTTATCTAATCAGAACAAAAAGTAACCAACATTAATGCAGGCTGTGTCTTATGGATGTGGGGCACCAAACTAATCTAGGCAGAGCTCCTAAACTGCCGGTGGACCAGCACGTAAGGCACCTTCCAAAACCTGCCTCTGACCTCACAGAATTGGTTGGCTCAGGGCACAGAAGAGCCTTTGCCTTGGAAGGTGGGGCGCCCTTCTGTCAGCTGTGCTAGAGGGGAGGTGCAAAATAATCTCTTCTCCAGAACGATAATGTCCCTGTAGGGATGGGAAGGTAGAAGCAATGGGCCAGGGGCTACTTGCTGGTCAATGTGACAGCCATGTATGAAGGACCTCTGTCACCCCACAGCTAGTGGACTTCCCAGGTTGTCCCAGAAAGATCAGGAAGATATTTGTTCTTCTAAAATGTCACCAATAACTGTTTTTTCCTTAGACTGGGTTTTTTTCCCATTTCCTCCTAAGCTTCTTTGTAATACATTTTTTGGAATAGTTCATTGCTTTTTACATGAATGCTTTTGTTTTCAGCCAGGGCTTTTAGATTCACCTTTTTATGAACTATTTCTTCCTATTCTACACATTGTCTAGTATATTTTATATAGGGCAATTTTATAATGGTTCTAGTTTTATCTCGATTCTATCCATTTTTCTTCACTCATTCAGGACTACTTTGCCTATTATATATTCTTATAGCTTTGACTTCTTATTATTTTGGTTATTAATACCTACTGGGGCAGGTTTAACTGGTTTTGTATGTTTTGCCCTCTTCACCTTGTGATTTTTTAAAAAAACTTCTCTATTGTATTGTTCTGTGCTGGTCTTTGGCCATGTCAAGTTTAAGTTTCACGTTTCCTGTAAAAAAGTAGTGAAAGAAACCATGGTTTAGTGTAATAGGTAAGCTTAATAATGGTCTGACTCAGTATAAAATAGCTTCCTGTGTATGCGTGTTATGCTTATCTTCCTTAAACTTTTAGCCAGGAACAGATCAATATGGAGATTGGAAAGTCCCAAGATTGTGCACCCGAATGGTTTCCACATTGAAAAGCAAAAAGAAACATACTGTAATTTTATTAGTGGAAGGATCAGATAGATTAAATGTAAAAGATACAGTTTTTCCTTCAGTCAAAGTATTACCATCAGGGAACATCTGTGACCCGAAGATTCTTTTCTTCATTCTCAGAAGAAAACAAAGAAATTAAAATCCTAAACCGCTGCAGAAGGTGAAACTTCCAACTGCCATTAGGCAGCATTAACATTTGCAGCCATGATGCTCTTGTTTAATGCATCATCTGATTTATGGTCTGATTTATTTGCTTGGTCTTTTGTGTGTACAGCCAAGGCTCTTTTAAACAAGTGACTGCAGTCTAGTTCAGATGTAAGTCCAAAAAAAAACCAGGGACTTCATTGTCCTTTAATTTATTGGCACAAAAATCATAACAATACGACACAATAAATATGATATGTGACAAAATTATTTGCTTACTCTCTCTAAACTTCATGCCATGTAAACTATGTTAATAAGGTAACTGCCAAAATATTTGCTAGATCACAGAACAATGTCATTTGCCCTATCATCATATTAAACAAACAATGAAATAGTTGTTAAGAAAAGAATACGCACGCACACATACATACATCAGTAGCAACCACTATTCCAAATTTTAATTAGAATGACATAGGCCAATCATTTGTTTTTTCAGCTGCAAGGATAATTACCAATTTTAAAAGCTAGAGAAGAAAGCATTTACACCGCTTTTCCGGGGCAAATCCGAGCACTGAGAGAAATCATAAAATCATTTGTCCTGCCAAAGAATTCCTTGACTTCCGGTACAAACCTCATAATGCCTGGCCTTTAATGTGAAAGTGATTATTGTGGACCTGGATTAATATGCAAGATGGAGAACAAACTTCCCCTCCACTTTCTCCCAGCATGGGTGTTTGCAGGAGGTGGGGGGATTAAAAAAAAAGTCAGGATGGCAGCCACCACCATGTGGTTACAAAGTATACTGAAGGGGGGGGGGCTTTGACCACATGGTGGTGGGCGCCATCTTGACTTTTTGAGCCCCCCCTCCCCGCAGATGCCCTGCTCCCAGTCACCTTGCTGCTGAGTCAGTCCTATCTTTCCTTATTGTTCATCCTTCTCCTCCTCTGCAATAACCGAAGGAGAGAAGCAAGATCCCTCCTTGATTCTTGTAATGTTGCTGATTCATCTTACAGGACCAGGAGCAGGTAAATTTCTAGGGCTCCTAATAACCACCAAAACATCCTGGACAAATATCAAAGCCCAACAGTATCACAGTTTCTAGGGATACTGAGAAGATCTTTCCACTTTACTGCCGCAGCAGCTTTCAGGGAACGAGGTGGAAATGAAGGGTCAACAGCCACAACCAGGAAAAAGAATCTGGGGCTGACAATTATTAATCAGTCATCACAATGGGACATTTTCCTGCTCATTTTCATTATTTGGAAGACATTCTAAATTGAGCCACAGGGATTTGCCAATTATTCAAGCCATACTTTTAGTCTAAAATAAATATTTTTATTTGTAAAATCATTTTTATTTTTATTTGTAAAATCATTTTTATTTTTATTTGTAAAATCATTTTTATTTTTATTATTGTAAAACAATAAATAAAGTATTCTCTTAATCCTCATACTACCTACACAGTATCATATCCCTTATTCCAGAATAATTCTTCATGAAAACTTAAATTGTCATCAAAGTTCTGTCTTCACAATGATGAATAAAGATTGAAGTTCTCTGTTTATTCAGCTCAAGAGGGAAGCATTTAAAGGGATGACATGCTTATTTATCTCCTTTTGGCACAATTCAGCAGTTTTAAGCCCATTTGAAATAAGAGATACGATCGTGCTTATCTTCAGCAAAACTGAATCATCGTGTTAGTTACTTTTTGTTTTCCAAGTTAGATCTTTGTTTTTCTAAAGAAAAGTTCTACTGTAATGTACTTCAGAATCTGATTAAGGTCCTGGACTACAACCAGACCTGAATTTACCGCTTGACCATCATCAGAGCTGACTGACAACCATTTCTAAAATGGACAATGTCACCCTCTGATGACTGCCCTTCACCCTGAAAGCAACTTCCATGCACATTTCTTTGCTCTGCTTCAAAAGCACACTTTTTCTTACAACAGTATACTTAGTAAAACTCTGGTCTTGTAACCCAAATGTTGGTTTGAAATCCAACAGGAACTTTAAAAAAAATAGTTTGTCTTGATGACCTTTCTCCGCCTTCCTTTGCTTTATTTTTCTCCCCTAATTCATGCAGTTCCACCATTTAATCAATTTTCCAGATACTTGAGGAAGAAAGTTTTCACTAGCAGCTTCCAAATAGCCCAAGAAATATATGGGCTGTTTGGGGGACTGTGTGAAACCTTCTACCTCATGTGGCTCAGAAAATCACTGAAAAGAAATAATAAAGCAAAGTAAGAAGAAAAAGGAAAGAAAGAATTTTTTTTTTTAAAGTTTCTGCTGGGATTCAAACCAGCAACAGTTTTACTAACGACATTTTTGTAACAATCAGGGAGAAGATGAGTCAAAAAGCACTCAGAAATCAATATAGTAATAAAAAAATTGTTTTGTTGTGCCTTACAGGCATGCGCGTTTTGATGCTTTCACTTTGTATGTATAAATTGAATTTAACTTTGTGTGTATGTCTGCAGTGAGAGAGAGAGAATATATATTTGTGTGTGTACGTACCCAGGTAGTCCTTGTTTAACAACCACTCATTCAGCAATTGAAGTTACGACAGTGCCGAATGAGTGGTACTTATGATTGGTCCTCGAAGTTCTGGCCATCATCCCAGCACCCCAGCACCCCTGCGGTCATGTGATTGAGATTTGGGCACTTGACAACCGGCTTCACTTATGACAGTTGCAGTGTCCTGCGGTCACATGATTGTCATTTGTGACCTTCCCTGCCAGCTTTCCGCAAGCAAAGTCAATGGGGAAGACAGCAGGGAAGGTCACAAGTCACTGCAGTAAGTCACTTGCAGCCTCCTCCACCTGGCAGCAGCCACCCCCAGCCGCGCCACACTTGTGCCATGCCTTACCTTCCTGCCTGCTTGCAAGCTGCCTGGGATTCACTTAACAACCTGCAATTCTCACTTAACAATGGCAATGGGGAATGCTAGGATTGCCATCACTAAGTGATGCAGTCATGCAATGTTCCACTTTATAACTGCATCACTTAGCAACAGAAATTCCAGTCCCAATTACTGTCGTTAACCAAGGAGTACCTGTATGTGTATGTGTCTGTGTGTGTCTGTGTGTGTGTGAAAAAAAATCCTCTCCCACCTCTATAGGTGGTACGTGTCTTCCTCAATCTCAGGTCCTCTACCAGAGGCCTGGGACTTTGAGTGTTCTGTGTAGTATCTCAGCTGTTCCTAGCACTGCACCCTTCTGGACAGAGAGCTCTGATGTTCCTGGGAACTGTTGGAGCCACTCTCCCAGCTTAGGAGTCACAGCCCCGAGTGGTCCTACTCGGGCCACTTTGGCCTTTACTTTCCACATCCTCTCTAGTTCCTCCTTCAGGCCCTGGTACTTCTCCAGCTTCTCATACTCCTTCTTTCTGATGTTGCTATCACTTGGCACCACTACATCTATCATCACTGTTGTCTTAACTACCGTCCCACTCTTTACTACCATCTGACCACACTTCTCCAGTCCAAATGACATCCCGATGTCCTCACTGTAAATCCGTGTCAGGTGGATCAGCGACTCAGTGTCTCATTCACTCTTAGCATATAGCTTGATGTCATCCATGTAGAGGAGGTGGCTGATGGTAGTTCTATCTTGAAGTTGTATGACTAATGGTAGTTCCCCTCTTGTGCTTTACAACTGCATCACTTAGTGACAGAAATTCAGATTCCAATTACCATCAATAACCAAGGAGTACCTGTATGTATGAGTGTACCTGTATGTATGAGTGTGTGTGTGCATGTATACAGTATATATATATACAGTACATATACGTATATGTGTATATGTGTGTGTCTGTGTGAGTGTGCATGTATAGGAGGTGTGTCCAGGAAGACTCTTACATAGGAAGGAAAGCGGCTGGCCATTGCTTTCCTGGAATAGCCAGGTGGGAGGGCCCAGTAGGGGAATTGTCCAAAGGGAAGATGGGGTATCCTGCAGTCCAGACTGAATGCCTCACAAGCTGTTGCCAAAGTGTCTCAGCCTAGACATGTTTTTTCTCAGCTGCTTTCAACTTCAGCTGCTATGAGCACGAGGCCAGGCAGCTTAAACAGTGAATGCAAAACGTCCCAGGAAGAGAGAGGCCCAGTTTCTAGTCCATCCTCTGGCAGGGAAGCTCACTGGGTGATGCTTCTGTTTATTGATTTAAAGGGTTTTGTGTGTGCGGTACTAATCTGGGCTTGATTGCGCCTTCAAGTTGGTAATATGGCGGATCATTACCTAACCTCTGTGATCTGCCAGCCGCCTCACAATCCAAAGGCCTTTTATCTACTAGGATAAAGTTCTTTTTTTCACTTCACAGTGTGCCCTGATTAAAGAAGAAAAATACAAATAGGTTAATATATGAGCTTTTAACCCTAAAATAAATGACTGATTAACTCTCTCCTCCCACTTCAGAACTTTTAAATGTTTTGGCTGAATAACGAAGAGCTAAACTTACGTGGCCTTTGTGTGTTGTTCCAATTGTATCTGCATCAGGCATAGGAAACTTCTGTCCAACTTTCATCTCCTTGGAGCTTTCCTTTGTTGTGTTTGTTTCTTCCACATCCCCTTCCCTTCAGAAGACTTTTTCTCATAATAATAGATTTCCACTGTAGGAGGAAAAAAAAATAGCTGGGGACATTTTTCTACAGGAAGAATTACAGAAAAGAAGAGGACTAGGAAACTCTTTATATTGTCAGATTGGAATTGTCAGATTGCACTCTCAGGGGCTGCATGTTTTTAACCCCGATATCCAGAGGAATCCTCTGCCTTAATGCAATTTGACTCAAAATCTCCAGGTCAGAGCCCTGTTGTCCATGTGTTTCCAACTCTGTTCACATTTCATGTTCACACACGGCCCTGCTCCATGCATTCCCATTACCATAGCTGCATTTATTCTTAACTACACAAGCACATGCATACATCAGTGCAGGAATGCTCACACAGGAGTTTTATTTGCGTTAACTCCTGTCTTGTTCAGGTGGGTCCTGAATACATCTGCGCTTATCTTTCTTTTAAAACACCGAGACTGCAGTACACATCCTGCAGAAGTCCTTAAGATACTCCATTTCCCAGCTAGTTTGAAAAATCTGTAAGGACGTGAAATGGATGGTTGCAAAGATGAATCTCTCAAAAAAAATGCAAAGAGGAAATGGACAAGAACAAATGTCCTTTTCATTTACTTGGACTGTATCATTTTATTTTCCTCAGAAATCTCTGAAGCACCTAGCAAACAGGTTACCCAAAAAGAATTGTCAGTTTTTTTAACATCCTCCCCCTAATTGGTCTGAACTGTCTGAAGGATAGAACCATCTTTAAAGAAACTGGCCAGTCTGATTTATGGTGGATCCTATGCAAAGCCTTGCCCAAAGGCCAAAGCTGCTACAATATTTATAACCATCATAATAATTGCTGTTATGGACCTACTTTTATGTTTAAAATTACATTTTTTGGTTTTCATTGACTTTCAGGATCAGGTACGTATCCAGTGTTAATTTAGGTAATTATAATCTCTGATTTAATGGCCTTATACCACAAATATACACAGGTGTTTTGAAGTGGAGCAAAGAACTGGATCTAGCCTGGGCGGCCTTGAACCCTGACTGCTCCAGTGGCCACGTGACATCAGGAGCAGTGCTTAAGGGCAAAGTGGAGATAGTCGGCGATGGTGGAGAGGAAGAGGCAGGGTTTGGGGAGGGAGGCAATGGCCTTATGCAGGTCTCTCTTAGGCTGTACCTGGTGCTCGCTAGATAGGATCAGGACTATGAGTCAGAGGTCCTCCACCTCTGCTTGAGGTGGTCAAAGTAGTGTCAAAAATGGCCAAGCTTGCTCTGCTACACACGTATTGCCTCCAAGTGCTGTCCTCGTGACCCTATCTCTCCCCCCACCCCTTTTCACACTGGGAGTGTTCTTTCCCCAGGACTAGAGACTTGAGCCCAAGGCGGTGCTCTAATAAGGAATGTCAAATAGGAATCCATGACTGGGGAGGCAGATTAGGGACAGTCAACTCTGGCCTCCTACCCCTTCAAGCAGGCTTGTTTGGTTGTGCCATTGAGGACTATTTCATGCATCTTCACTGTGGGATTTCCACAGGCAATGGTATCCTGGGTTTGACAGGCCTTAACTCCAATCTGGCAGTGCTCCTCTTAGATAAGCTTACCTAGACTCCTATTAAAATCTATTTAAACATATTTTGCTCAGATGAATGCCAAATGCCAAAGTGCAGCTTGGACTCTGCACCTATTTCTTTTTTTTTTTTAGTTAGAAATTTGTTGTGTTTCAGATTAACTAAAATTAAGCATTAACTGAATGCTAGAATGCCAAAAACAGAAAAATATTAAAGAATAACATTCCAGAATTACAAATTAATGATGCTATATTTTAAATCTGGGGCTACAACTGAAAGTTTCCAGCATTTTGTACTCATTGTCTCACAGAGGTACTTGGCTCATGGTTTTAGATGTCAGTCAGACTTGAAGAATGACTGCATTTACACTGGCATTGCCACTCATTGAACACTTGTTCTCATGTAATGTGGTAATGTTATACTAGACAGTCACAAGAGCTTGCCACTTTCCATTGCAACAGAATAAACCACTGGAAGTTGACTGGCATCTGTGGAACATGTCAGGGATACAAATTGTTGCATTCCTCTTCTGTTTCTGTGGGATAGGAGCAATTATCGCAGCCACGGCCTCAAACGAATGGAAAGTCACCAGCCGGGCATCATCGGTGATAACAGCAACTTGGGTCTTCCAGGGCCTCTGGATGAACTGCGCAGGAAACGCTCTGGGGGCTTTCCACTGTAGGCCTCATCTGACTATCTTCAGCATAGAGGGTAAGCTACCAAACAGTGGCAGATAGTTCTGCAATAGCTGAGGATGTCATGAATAAATGGAGCATGATCTCTAGGAACCAATGTGGTTTTATCTGTGCCCTGAGATTTGTAGGCTTGGAGCAAGATAGAATTCTGCAGGGAAAGAGAAGCTAATTTCCAGTGTATTTATTACTGTTACTACTAATAGTAATATTTATAATTCCCTCCCTAAAGAAGGAGAAACACATTCAGTCTCTTGACCTGCTACCTACAACTGCCCATTTTCAGTCTTAACACTCAGGGATTCAAATGTAAACATGCTCAGTGTCGTGATTCATAATGCACACTATTTATATTTGCATATGTTCACAAATGCATATTAAGATGGATTAATGTTAATGCGGTTGGTAATAGCAGCTAAAAAGTCCAGATAGAAATACAGGTAGCTGTAGCAGTAGCACTCTGCAGTTTAAGAGGGAAGCGGGTTCCTCCGAAGTGCTCATTCTGGAGAAAAGATTTCAGAACGCATGTGCATAATCTCACACAGCTCCGTTCAATGCTCTAGAATGGTCTTTCCAATCATTGCAAGCATAGTCCTCTTTGAGAAGTCACAAAACACTAGCAATAGGCTAGATTAGCACCCAGGTTACATTAGGACAGGTACTTTCATAAGTTTTCAAATGAATGAGATCAAGGAAAAAAGAGGAGAATGGAAGCTCTTTGCTTTAAGCACTTGGACCCTTTCATTGCATTTTACACTTAAGAAAGTGCCTTGAAGGACACCTCATTTCTTTTTTGTCATCATCACATTTCGAGACTCTGAACTAAAATAATCAGAGTGATTGTTTTATGAACAAAACCAATCCTGTGGCAGCTTAAAACTGGACTTAATTATAGAATATGGTTTTGTAGATAAGAACTGACTTTGTCAATTGCATGTACTGAATCAGCAGCGATACGAGAGAAAGAAAATAAAGCAGGTGATCTTTGGGTTCAGAAGGGAATGAAATACAAGATGTAGATCCTTTGTAATCATACCTAGTCCCTAAGATTCAAGTGAAGTGCCATAAAATTTGGCCCCCAAATCTATTCAAAATACTTTTTAAAGATTTAGAAAAAGAGGTGGAGGAATGCCTATCAAATTTTCAGACGATATGCCACTTTTGTGGGACAGCCAATATTCTGGAAAATTTAAAATATCTTGATAGATCTGAGGTAAAACTGGATATAAGATCTAATAGAGACAAATGGAAATTTTTTCACTTAAAAATCAAATGCGCAAGTGCAGGATAGCAAAACTATCATAACAAATTTTATTAAAAGGCATACGTTTTGGTGAGCCGTTGCTCACTTCATCAGATATAGGGAAAGGTAGTTTTAGGCTCCATTAATAAAAAATTAATTTTCAAATCACAGAAAAGAATAGTTCTGCTATACAGTATGCTGCATTGGCAGCTCTCCATCTCAAGCACTGTGCTCAGTTCTCATTCTGTGCTGCACTTTCAGAGAATTCAAAGAAACTGGAACAGATGCAGGAAAAAAAAGGCAGTAAGAGTGATCAGAAAGCTAGAAACTAAAGCCCCTGGGACAACTGGTATATTTAGCCCAAGAAAAGACTGCTATGGTAGCATATTTCAGTTATTTATTTGTTTGTTTGTTTGTTTGTTTGTTTATATTTTTATTTATTTATTTAGTTATAGATCACATTTACATAGCTGCCCATCTCACAAAGCAACTCTGGGCAGCATACAACAATTAAAATAAAATAACAAGTGATTAAAAACAGGTGTTATAAAAAGATCAAAAGTTATTATTAGAGTAAAAACATTATCACAAGTATCTAAAGGGATGCTAGATAGGAGGCCCTAATTTCAGGGTTCTGGGTTGACAACAGCCTTAAATTACAGGAAGGGAGATTCCAGATGAATGTTAGCAAAATCTTTTTATGGCACGCGCAGTTTGGCAGTCAAACTGGTGATCAAGGAAGGCAGCGAGCACTCTTCTTTCACAGGACATTCCAAGTGAGGGCCGGGCAGCATCTCTCCCGGATGATTTCACTGGGATTCTTGTACTGAGCAGGGCTTGGACGTCAGGCCCACTTTATGTTTTTACGGGTCCAATCAGGTGATAATTATACATATTCAGACTTAAAAGCCACTTCGCAAAATTATGTGGTTAGACAGCCCGGCATTGCAAGACCTTATAGGGTAAGATAAAAAACAACCAATAATCCTGGATGAAGGATTGTAAGATAATTAATATTTTTGATAAATATTAGCTGTATAAATTTGCAAGAGTATGGTTTACTTTCTCCTTTATCAGAATTGGATTATTGTGAAAATAAACTCGGGCAGCTGGGGATTCAGGGGGCAAAACACACATAAAAGACAGGTAGAACTTTGATCACATCATCCTGAGTTTTTTTTAACCACATCCTGCAGACAGCCCTGCAATAAAGCCATGATTCCTCCAGCAATTCAGTCTGGAGTCATTCCCAACCCTTCCTAGAGATTTCAAAGGTTGATCCACACACCTTGCATATATTTGAACTATGAAGTACACTCAATTCCCTACTTTTCCCCGTTTAATCTCACACTGGCTAGCATGATGCCTTGATGCTAAGAAATTGTGCTTCCAGTGTTTATGAATCTTCAGGATAACCAGCCACACAACAGTTAAACACTTGGGTTTATCAGGAAGGTAAACCTTTACCAAGACAGACTCTAGCAATTTTGTTCAAAGGTGGTGGCAAATGAACTGAGTATACTGAAGTGATATTTAGGAATATTAATTTTAACCATGCTGTACTTCTGAAGCATATTATTATACTCAGAGATACTAAGGGAAGTAGAAGACACATTTTAACTATTGGTGATCATAATTTTACAACTACCAAATATTACTGCCTAATCTGCCCACGCCTAGGAATTCCATATAATTTATTTACTTTAATTTGCAAAACACTGACATATAGCTCATATTTCTGAGCACTCAGAGGAGCTAATAAAATAAAATAAAAAATGCACAAAAATGCAAGAAGAATATCTTGGCTGCCCTTCTAAAACAGAGTGCCCAGCCCAAATGTAATGAAGGGAATGTGTTCTGAAGCCTGGGAGTGTTGCAGGAAAAAATCACTCTTCTGTGTATTTGACAAACGGGCCTCTGACTACTGGGCACCTTCCAAAGAGTCTCTCCTAAATACATTAATGCCCATGCAAGCTTATAAGTAGAGAGGTGGCATTAATCCATTCAGGGTTGTAAAGGGTAACGCCAACATCTTAAACTGAATTCAGTAAGCAGATAGCAACAGATAGATTTTTCAGAACAGCCATCATAGTGTGTGTATGTGCAAGTTAATTCCTAGGTTTTCATATCTAGCATGTGCAGGCAGATATATGGTGGGCGTGGAAGGAGTAGAATTGGGGAGACCCAAGTTCAAATCCACCCTCAGCCACAGAAACCTACTTAGGAACTTTGAGCCAACTTTCCTCTCTCAAACCAATGCACTTCACAGGGTCATTGTAGTGGGGAAAATTGGAGAAGGGAGAGCTACAGTATATGCATATCCTTCCACTCTTGGAGAAAAGATTAGATATAAATCTAATGATTAATTTGCAAAGTACTTATTGTGAGTGACAGCATATGTTAATTCTTAGGTTGGTTGGTTTGTTGAATTTATATGGCTGCCCATCTCATTTGCACGTGACTCTGTGTGGCATACACAGTTAAAACACAACTAACAATCACAATCTTCCGCCATTAAAACCAATTTTAAAAAAACAGTTAAAAGCTACAATTAAAAAGTTAAAAGTTCATTCTATGACATCCAAACAGATGTACTGGGAGATCTATAAAGATAAAATGAGGCTAGATTTTAACTGGTTTGTTCCCATTAAGGTTTCCTTTGCTCAGTGTAAGCAGATTACAATAGACAAGTCTGTTGCGTGAAGATGGTAAACTGCCTTGCAAGGGATGGGATAGCCAGCAACATAGACAGACCATATGCTGGGGCTTTCCCCAAGGAAATGCTTTCTTCCCATTTCAGCCCATGGGCAAAAGAAAAGAGCTATATTTGGGGATAACCTTACAATGGCAATGTTTGTTGCCTTTCTCTGACTCAAGGGACCCAAGCATCGGTGAAAGGAACCCCATATCAAGGCAATGGCCTTCCATGCATAGTACTCCCTATGAATTGAACCTTACGCTATTTCCAGAGGTTTCTCTATCTGTTTTTCTATCATGTTCTGCCTTATCACAATGGACTTTTTACTAGTTAGATAAGAATGTCCATGTTGGTTGAAATTAAACATTTATATATACTCTAAGTACCAACCTGCGGGAATGAGTTTTATACATAAATCTACATCACGAAGAAATATATCCTTTTCTTTCTTTTAAAGTTTATATATTCCGCTGTTCAGATAGAAGGCAGCACAGATGGAGGGTTTATTTATTTATTTATTTATTTATTTAATTAATTAATTGATTGATTGATTGATTGATTTTTCAACCACCCATCTCCCTCCAATGGGGGAACTCTGGGCGATTCACAACAAACATTAAAACATACAATATATAAATATATAAAACCTTAATTAAAACATTACTAAAAAGGAGAAGGAGAGTCCAAGAGGATGAAAAACCTGAGGCTGAAGGCAGAAGGCCTTTATGGGGCTAGCCATCCCCAGGCCTGAGGTATTCCCACCTCACCCCAGGTGGCAGAACCAGGTCTTCAAAGTCTTACGGAAGGCCAGGAGTGTGGGGGCCAATTGCACCTCCGGGGGCAGAATGTTCCAAAGAGCAGGGGCTACCGCAGAGAAGGACCCCGCCAGTCGAAGTTCTTTCACCAAGGGGTCTGAAGCATGCCCTCTCTGTGTGATCGGGTGGGACGGGTTGAGGTCATAGGGGAGAGGCGGTCCCTTAGAAAACCTGGTCCCATGCCATGTAGGGCTTTAAAGGTGATAACCAGCACCTTGAATTGGACCTGGAAGCAAACTGGCACCCAATGCAGCTCGCAGAGCAGAGGCATTACATGGGCTCTCCTTGGGGCTCCAACAATAGCCTGCGTGGCTGCATTCTGGACCAGCTGGAGCTTCCAGATACTCTTCAAGGATAGCCCCATGTAGAGCACATTGCAGTAGTCTATCTGGGAGATAACAAGGGTGTGAGTGACTGTTTGAAGGGCAACCTGATCCAGGAAAGGGCGTAACTGATGCAGAACCCCAAGTTGTGCAAAGGCCTCCTTGCCACGGCTGCCACCTGCTCTTCAAGCAGGAGCCGTGAGTCTAGGAGGACCCCCAGATTACGCACTGGGTCTGTCTGGGGCAGTGCCACCCCATCCAGAACCAACGATGACAACGTCCTGGATACAGAGGAGCCATTAACCCACAGTCACTCCGTCTTGCCAGGGTTCAGCCGGACCCTCTTGTTCCCCATCCAGACCCTCACAGCCTCCAGGCACCGAGAGAGGGTGGTCACGGCATCACTTACCTCACCAGGGATGGAGATATATAGTTGAGTATCATCAGCATACTGATGATACCTCATCCCATGATGGCGGATGATCTCGCCCAGTGGTTTCATATAGATGTTGAAAAGGAGCGGAGAGAGAACTGAACCCTGCGGCACCCCACAATGGAGGGGCCGAGGATGGGACCTCTCGCTCCCTATCACCACCGATTGGGATCGGCCCCAGAGAAAGGAGGTGAACCAGCACAAAACTGTGCCACCCACCCCCATATCCCTGAGCCGTCCCAATAGGATACCGTGGTCGACGGTATCGAATGCCGCCGAGAGATCAAGGAGAGCAAGGATGGTCGCACTTCCACCATCCCGCTCCCGCCAGAGATCATCCATAAGTGCGACCAATGCCGTTTCCGTTCCATAGCCAGGCCTGAAACCTGACTGATAGGGGTCCAGATAATCCGTTTCCTCCAGGACCCTTTGGAGCTGCGAAGCCACCACTTTCTCAACCACCTTCCCCAAAAAGGGGAGGTGGGAGACTGGACGAAAGTTGTCCAGTACAGTAGGATCCAGGGAGGGCTTCTTGAGGAGGGGGTGCACCAACACCTCTTTAAATGGCGCCGGAAACACTCCCTCCTGCAAGGATGCATTAACCATCGACTGGATCCAACCACATGTCACCTCCCGAGCTGCTTTCACGAGCCAGGAGGGGCATGGGTCCAGATGACAAGTGGTGGCCCTCACAGTCCGGAGGATCCTGTCCACTTCCTCAGGAACCACAGGATCAAACCGTTCCCAGATAACAAGGCAAGAGCGATCCCCTGGTATCTCCCCAGACCCACATGGCAAAACTCCCCTATGACCTCCTGTTGCTCAAACTGGGAAGAATGTTGTAGTACTCTATGGACAGTTATTCTGTGCAGCATTTGTCTTAAGATGTAACATCTGATTAACTATATTAACGCACAGGGCGGCTTTATAGACTCCAGACAGGGAGGGTGGACTTGGTCTACTGCTTTTCAAGTGGCAGTGATGAGCAAGCTGTTCCTGGAATTCTATGCCATTTTGAAATGGCCCATTTGTTCAGAATGATGAACCCTCGTGTAGGTTTCCAAAGGAAATGAGGACTCAGGAGTTTAATATTTCCTTTTGCAAATGAAGGCTATCCAAAAAAGTCACCTTCCAGGGCTCTTGTAAATATTTATAAATAGTTAGAATGAAACAGGAAAACTGTTTCAAGTTGTATGCACAAAACAAAATATTTCTGAAAACAGTTAATTTTCAGAAAACCGAGCCAATAAAGTAGCTTTAAATCCTTTAATATGTTGCATACATTTCCATGTCACTTAGTATGTTCCATTTATTGATATCAAAAAAGCTCAGATTGTTTAATAGTCCAGTACTTTAATCACTCTGAAAATCTTTGTTTCCCAATAAAAGAAATGTGACTTCTAAAAAACTGGGGGTTGGACCTGAAGCTGAAGAATGCAGATTGAGCAACTTTCTCTAGCAAAATGTTAAAAGACCTCCATGCCCACTGTCTCGATTCCTGCTGCAGATTTCCCTGCAGAGTTACACACATTTTCTCAGCTGGAAAGCTACATCCAGCTTTGCACTACATTTTGAAGCCATTTTTAAAAGCAGGTAGATCTATTTTTTTTTTCTGTATGTTTCATTTTGAACATTTATCTTATTTGTGTTTATATACACACACACATATATACATACTGTGTATGTGTGTGTGTGTATCTTTTTTTTTTAGCATTTTTGTGAGTAGGGTTTGGATTAATAAAATCTTTCTCAGCAAAAAGATAAGCTGCCATTTTTTCTTCAGCTACAGAAGACTCAATAACACTGGATTCTTTTTTAGTGTTATAGCTCTTTTCCCCCTTAATCTTTTTCTTTTCCTTTTAACCAACAGAAGAGTAAGTGGAAGAAGAGGGGCTGAAAGAAGAAAGATGGATGGATGGATGGATCGATGGATGGATGGATCGATGGATGGATGGGCAGGCAGTCATTGCAGAGTTTTATGGAGGAACATGGTTTCCAGAGGCTTTAGATACCTATTTTGTTCCTTAAAATATTCATATTAAAAAAATTAAAATCAGCCAATTTAGAGCGATTGGGGTTTTTAAAGGATATCATGGTTGTCATAAGCCTTTCCAATTTTGTTCCTTAAGCCCTTCCAAGCTCAAAAATGTGAAAAGAAAAAAAGTTTAAAAATTTCACTCCTGCCTCTCTTTTTGTACTGTTGCTATAGTGCTCTGGGTTGGAAAGAGCTTTGCCCAGTTCAGAACTTCTTGCTGCAAGTCCTAGTATTAATGGTACATTGTAAAGTAAATCCTTTTAAGCAACATATGGTATTACCAACTATACAGACTCACTGAAGCATTTGATATTGGCAGACTGCCCTCACCCCACCCAGCTCCCCTCCCTTGCCACAGACTCAGGCAGAGGGTTTGTTGGACAACTGGAATCAGAGGAAAAGGTTAATCTAATCCCCAAATCTCAATTCTTTTCACCCTGTTAAATTCACTTGTTTAAGACAAAGCCTGATTTAGGGGATGTTAACTCAGATTTGATTGCGGCCATATAGTTACAGTGCCTAAACCTACTTATTTTTGTCTGATTCTCTTCAAAACTGCTGTGCCTAAAATGGTGAGGATGCACCCTCTCTATTCCTAAACTTTGGGCAAGGGGCGATGATTACCCTTACAGTGTAGGAGAAATTCTCCCCACATGCTCTGTTTCCAAGCAACCCCCTGTATAGGTTGAGGCTGACCTGCGCTACATCTCTGAATCTCATAAAGTTCCTTGTTTCTTTTTCCTTTCCTTTCTAACTCCTCGCGCAATCAAGCTCAGACTTGTTCTGCACAAATTGTCCCAAACTAAGCACTAGGATTAGATGTCTCATTAAGGAATTAATTCCGGCAAATACATTCCAAACCTGACTTTTAAAAAAAACTGAAAACTTTGTTTCAGATGGGATAGGTATTATGTGGTCTTGCTGAAACCAGAGGCATTGGCACAAAACTGAAATTAATCTGAGCCTGAGTTCTTAGGTTTTTGCCACTGGGTGCTGAGAACTAGCATCCGTAAAATTATTTTAATCCCACTGAGATGATTTTTTTTTTCTGTCTAAAATGCTCCTTATCTCATTACCTGCTTTAGAATTAGAACTTGAAAGCGAGATTAGAAGGGTTATGAGGCATTAGGTTAAACCATCTCAAAGATGTTATATCCTGAGAGCTACAGAGGTTAAATTTTGTAACATACAGTGACACTTGCTTTCCCAAAAAATGTGTATTTGGTATTAGTCACGGTGATTCCTAATGGGTCATTAAAGTTCCTTCCTTGTACATAAAATAAAATGAAACCCACTTAGTACTGAGTCAGCTGTAGCTGGTTGGATTCTCTTGCTGAAATTACACTTCTCCTACGATCAGGTTTCCTGTACCAGTGTCCTTCCATGCCTTCACGTTTTCTGCCCCAGTATGCTTCTGTCTTAGTTTCAGGTTCACCTCATCAGCTGGTCAGGACTCTATTGCAAGATGCCTTTTCTAATACTGAGCAATGATTGGGAGTAGTAATTTAGAAAATGGGTTATTAATGAGCTCATTATGAAGAGTTGTTTCCCTTGGAATAGCTGATCAAAAAAGCCATTAAATATAAAGAGCCCTTTAATATGAGATATTTACACATGGAAAAACAAACTTTCTCCTAAGCTTCAGATTTATAAAGGATCACTTCCAGGATCATAAGTACTCTATATTGGAATGTGTGGATTTATTTAAATTTGGATTTTGTTAGGTTTACAGGTATTCATGTTTTTTCACAGTCAGTTGGATATTTATATATTATGTCATTCCAGTTTTTTCTAAGCCCTAGAAAATCTGCATTTGTTGTTGTTTGCAATGTTATTATCTGGAGCTTTTGTGTACAACTTTCTCTACTCTCTAAAGCAGCTTTCTTTAGCCTGGGCTCCCTCCAGATATGTGGACTTCAAATCCCAGAATTCCCTAGTAAGTAAGGCCATTGTTTCAAATTCTGGGAGTTGAAGTCCACAGATTTAAATTGCATTCAGGTTGGGAGAGACTCCCTAAAGTAGTGCTATCCTATCTAGGCTGCAAAAATCTAGACCAGCTAGAAGGCAGCAAAGAGATACAGTAAACACTCATTCTTTTCTCCTGTCTAGTAAACATCTAGATTTTTGCAACACAGATACTTTCCCTATTTTTTAAATTAAATGCTTAAACTGATAGGAGTATTAATGAAGGTAATACAAATGGTAACATTTGCAAATAAAACTACTAAGTTTTGTTTAATTTAAAGTGTTATCACAAAAACTATATAACAAAAATTAAAAAAGAAAAAGAAAACAGGAAGGAAAGAAGAAAAACTACTTTTCTACAATCTCAAAATAATAGCAGTTTAGCATACTGTTCAATTTTTAAACAGTAAATTACACTTTGACCATATGGAACTATATTGGCTTACTTGCCTCCCTACTGATACAAAGGCTGAGAGCTAGCATTTATGATTAACCAAACTTTAAAATCTGGTACACACTCATCTTTTCAAGAACACAACCTCACTTTTTTCACTACCACCCAGATGTCATAAATAAGTTCAAAACTTCTGGAATATCGTTTAATGTCACATTTACATCTTGGAACGTTTACTTCCTTCCAAGAATCTGGCCTACTACAGTATTACTCTCCATTCAGTTAGAAACGACAAATGACATGCCCAAAGCAGCAGAGTATTAGTGTCCCTTCAAATTGATTGTATCTCCAGCTTAGAAATGTTGACAGCCAACAATTTTTTAACCATCTACTGAAGAATCCAATATATGCAAAAGATATTTTTTTAATCCTGCCTTTATTATTATTATTATTATTATTATTATTATTATTATTATTATCTATCTATCTATCTATCTATCTATCTCAAGGCAGCGAACATACCTAATACTCATTCTTCCTCCTCCTATTTTCCCTACAACAACAACCCTGTGAGGTGAATTGGGCTGAGAGAGAGAGACTAGCCCAAAGTCATCCAACGGCTTTCATGCCTAAGGTGGGACTAGAACTCACCGTCTCCTGGTTTTTGGGCCAGCATCTTAACCACTACACTGGGCTCTCTGTTTTCGTTGGACTAACAGCATTTTAAAATCGTAAGTTACATATTTCACATTTCTTAGAACTTAAAACCATTTTTAATATTATCCAATTTCATTCTTAATAATTCTGAATAGTACTTTCTACAAACAGTAATCAGTCTGAAACTGATGATAATATTGATTTGTTGGTTTAACCGCAGTGAAAGCCTTCTCTTGCGCAGATAAAACTTCTGGAGTTTCCAAAAGTGCTAACATGTTATGTTAAGAAACATAACAAATGTTTTAATTGAGTATATTGTCATTTGGCTGTTTTTGACAAATTATCATTTCCCCAGGCTTGCCTGCCATTCATTGCTTCTTTGAATTCTCGTAATCTCCTGCTCATTGCATCAGTGTTAGTATTTAGCTCCCTTGTCTTCTGCTGGCCTTCTGTGACCAGATATGGTAGAACTACCTAAAGTATTCTGTAATATTGTATAGAAGAAACGTGCAATATACACTTTTTTTAAAAAAATGCAGTTCTTAATGTACCTTTTGGCATATACCTCTTTCCCAATAGAGGGGACTTATTTGGGAAGTATGAAGTTCACAGCAGAGACCAGCACGTGCTGGCAGCCTCCATTCATTGCTGTGGATCCAGTTTGGCGGATCCTGCTAATTGACTCTCAGTAAAATCCATGACAGATTTCTTTGATATTCCAGAAGACTTCAATAGCTGATGACTGCGCCCTGGCCTTAGAAAGGAAAGTTCCATACATGACTTTATGGAGGCAAATACATTTTTTAAAAAACCAGCCCTTTAACCAATCTTTCCAGGATTTGTTGGCCTTCTAATCTTGAGATAGTCTTAAATTGCCAGTTCATAGACAACTATATATTTTAAAGTATATTGTACAAAATATTTACACTTTCAGGTTACTTTGCTTATTGCAAGCTGGGAGGTAAATGAAAAAGAATCACATGATTTGGAGATTGAAAAACCTTTTATGTCAAACACTAAGAGATTTAATTAATACAGGTATCTTATTGTTTAATTAGTAAACTTGACAGTACATACTGTGATTTCAACGAACAATGTCTCTGGCTTCCCAGTTACATTCCAGCTTTAGAGAAACAGAATACTTCTCTTCTTAATAAAGAGAGATGCCAACTAACTAGAAAAATTAAGTAGTTGGAAAGACTTTCTACTATCTGGAAATAAGCATTATTGTCTTCTGAAGGTGGATAAAATTTTAAAAGGGCCAACCTATTAATAGGCCAAGGGTTTGTAGGCCAGTATCTCACATACATCTGTAGTGTCGAGTTAGTGAGTTTGCAGGGCATGTGCACACACACACACACACACACACACACGTCATTCCTGTCAGAATATTTAGATTAAGGAATGATTTTCCTGAATGTTATTTCTGCTTGATGTCTCTCTGCTTCTGGAACTGTTTCCACTTCCCCCCTCCTCTTCCGTAGTTGAACTGAGCATTCCAGTATTTCGACAGGAACAAGCTAATGTAAACTATTCCAGACAATGTTCTTCACGCAGGTTTGTGTGCCAAGAGTTGCTTATCCTCTCTTAGCTATGGTTTAAAGGGAAAAATTCCCTGTTTAAATAATATGAAGTGCGAGGGTTTTTCCACACCTTTTTTCCTTTCTTTATCAGGTCCACCCGTATATCTGATTCCATGATAGTTTTCATGGTGACCCCTATTGCTACTTGATCAAGAGATTCAGATCTGCAGTTTGCTTAATTCCAAGTCAACCACTACCTGTTTTAAATAAAGATTACTGTTAATCTTTACTTTATAGCATACGTGAATTATTCTTCAGCCTCCGCATCTCAAGGCTGACCAGGTGTTGCTGAATATGGTGGCCACGATAATGTAATCTAAGTCCTGCCCCTTTTTTCATGTGATGCTTTTAAAAGAGCGGCAAGGTTTAGTTGTATGGCTGTGGCTGCCATCTGACTTTTTGGGCCCCCAAAAGTTATTCCAGCTAAATCCTTGATTTCCAAAGATCTGGGACTGCCTGGGATTTTACAGATAGAACCTGCTGAATAGGAAGAGTGGTACTAGTCCAGTCCAATGCCTGTAGCAGAAGTGACCTTAAAGGGAACCCACTTTTAATTAATATTGAATAATTAATTTAAATAATTAGGCCCAGCAGAAAGAAATACTTTTTTATAAAGGACACAGCTGAGCTGTGGAATTCACCGATGGCAGCCATAGAAGTGGCAGCCAATTGGGATGGCTTTTAAACGGAGACGCCACACGTTCACAGAAGATCCGCTTCTTGGCAGCTCCTAATCCTGATGGCTGTTTCAGAGGCAGCAGGGCTGGTATGGTTTCCAGTCTGGGCCTGAGTGCTTTCCAAATGCATCCAGCTGGCCACCATAGGACTCAGAAAACAGGACTATGTGGATCAGCAGGATACTTCAGAAGTCCTGTGTTCTTATGCACAGGATTTATATGAAAGTGAGGCTAGTTTTCTTCCCCAAATAATCAACCTTTAAAATGGGAGAGCTGTCTTAGAAAAGCTGAGAATACCATAAAGAACTGGCCAATGTCATCTTCAATTCAGGGCTATCGTTCCTATCAGATAAACATGGCATTTCATCTTGGTTCTCACATTGCACTATGCCATGGTTTGACAAATAGATTGCAATTGGGTGGGATCACATTGTATATTAAAAGCCATAAACCATGGTTTACAAATTGCAATGGATGTATAATGACTAATTATACACCCCAAAATGGATTTAGCATAATGAACCCAGTCTTAATGTATTATTGCATTTTCACCATATGGAAAAATAGGTTTTTCCCTCTTTTGGACCAAAAGAACAGCCTTTGGATCATGCCCTGAGACGAGTTAAACTTCAACTCCTGTAGTTTTCCAGCAAGGAGGACATTGGCTGGAAATTCTGGGCCTGGATTTCAACACAAATGAAAGGCACACAGTGAACAAGGCTACTCTAAATAATCTCCAGAACAGCAAAAAGCATTATCTCTATCTATCTATCTATCTATCTATCTATCTATCCAACCATCCATCCATCCATCCATCCATCCATCCATCCATCCATCCTCTATCATCTATCATCTATCATCATCTACACATACCTGCTCTATACCTGAGATGGCCATATAAATCTTCCCCTATGGTGCTCTTGTCTGCAGGAGTGCATTATTCTCAAAGAAAAAAAGAACTTACCTACCTACTTCCTTCCTTCCTTATTTAATTTGGAGGCTGCCTGACACCAAATGACTTTGGGCAGCTTCCATCAAAGTAGAACTATAAAATGGGAAAAAAGAGCCATGCCCGTCTGGGAATCCTATGACATAACCCAAACAACAGCAGGGGCTCAGCACCCACCGTAGCCCCAGGCCTAGGAGCACAGCCAGTCTTCAGGACTTTTGGAATATCATCAGGGTGGGAGATACATGGATCTCTGGGGGGATGCTGTTCCAGAGGGCAAGTGCCATGACAGCGAAGGTGTGCTTCCTAGATCCCAATAGATGGCACTGTGTAATTGAAGGAACCCAGAGTGCACCCATTCTACTCAATTTCACCAGACAGGCAGAAACAACTGGAGACAGTCCCTCAAATAGCCAAGTCTATTCCATGAAGGGCTTTATAGGTGATAACCAGCACCTTGAATTGCTCCTAGAAGCAAACTGGCAGCCAGTGCAGCCTATGGAGCAGCAGAGACACCTGGGCATACTGTGTATTGCTCATCACTACCCATGATACTACATTCTGGACCACTGTAGCTTCCAGGTGGTCTTCAAGGACAGCCCCATGTATTTCTTCTGTATTTAGGCCAAATCATGGAACTTTCTTCCAAGAAGATCTGACTGCCTCTCTCATTACTGTCCTTTAGAGTCCAGACAAAGCCTGTCCTATTTCTTTAAGTTTAATTTAATTTTATTTAAGTTATTTTTGTGGGTCAATTTAATTTAATATAGTGTTTCATTTTAATATAGTGTGACCATTTTAATATGTAGGCTTATAAACAAATAATTTAGTGGTTTAATGTTTTATTGGTACATTTTAAAAATTATTTATATTTAAATTAATGTTTGTTAAGCCGCTTTAGAAGAATCATGCCAGAACTTTTCAACAAGTTAAATTAATAGACCTGAGAGAATAAATGAGCAAGAAACAAACTTTTCTTACATGATTATTAAGTACTGAATACTACAAATATGAGTGTTAATAGTATCCTTTCATTTGAAGGGGGTTTTCAGTATAAAATAAAGAAAAATAGATCAGGAGAAAGGAGCGAATGGCCAAAATGCAGAATCTTTTATTAATATGCAAGCATCTAGTGACGAACATATTCTTTGGATTTGTTGCCCTCTAGTGGTTATATTAGAAATGTATCCTCAAACTTTACAATTTAAGATTTCACACTAGTTAACATAAAATGAAGTGGACATCTGTTAAAAGCCAAAACACGCAATAAGAAAAGCGAGCTAACTTTATTTATAAAAATACATATAGAACAAGTTGCTGAGTTCAATCACTATCGACTGTTGTAGCTACTTCTGGGAGGACATTCTTCTATTTTTGGAGAGCACTTTCCAGGAATTATTAGTTCTTTCTAAATTACAGTAATTATAGTTTGCATCTATCCATATTAACTGTCATATGCAAATTTATGCTGCCTGCAATGATATGTTTCAGCATGTTCTCAGTTCCTAAAAAAACTTCCTTCCACCATGCCTTCTTGCAGTGAATCATCCCAGCCTCCACCTTTACCTCCAAATTTCCTTTTTTCTTTTCTGACATTCCTTGGCTTCTGAGCAGGCTCTGTCTTAATTGGAATGCTTCTTTGGGAGATGATCTCCCTTTTTAAAAAACTGGGGTGATGATGATGATGATGATGATGATTTATTGGATAAACCTCAATATTCATTTGAGCATGCCAAATTCCCCTCCCCTTCTTTTCATTATTTTTCTATTATTTTTCTATTGGCTTATAAAAGAGAGTTGGCTTTCACTACATGAGAAAGGAATTCACAGGTTAGCACGAAGGTAACAGTGACCAAGAGCTGATTCTTTCCATTGATACACCAAGAATTCTCAAAGAAGCAGAAGAGAAGATGGCACTTCAGTATGTTTGATGGCCAGGTTGTCTCATTCTTGTTCTTCTATTAATTAATTTTACATCTGTCTTCTTGATGTGCCCCTTGATAAACTCTTTCAGTGCTAACATGCTATTGTTGCACCTTCCCTGGAATCTTTCATTTTTCCTGCTGTCCATGCTGTATTCAGCCGCACCAATATTTTCTCCATTCACTCAAAATAAAATAGGATATAGGGTCTCTGGACACTCTCAACTTTTAATATTCCAACACTTCTCCTCCCACCATTTCACAAAAACATCCCTTGTTAAAATCCCTAGCAATCTTTTTCATGACATATCTTGTATCTTTGGTGGTTCTTCTTATTTTGACATCTCTAGTTATTTTTATTACAGTGGATCATCTTCACGCCTCAATGACTGTCTTTAGCAGGTGTTTCTCCTACGTACCATTTGTACATTCTGTAATTTCACTGGAGGAACCTCCTCTGTTTTCACTTGCATTCCCCTATTTGGTCCCCCGCCGTCTTCTGACTTCACAATGTCTATCATCCACCCCACCCATCTCATGACTTTTCATGATAACAGCCTTAGTTTTTTATTTCATTAACTTCTATATCTAGCTCTCCATATCCTCAAGAGAAGTTCCATTTCAGAAAAACAATAAAACTGTAAAACCATTAAATTGTAAAAAATCAGATGCTATCCCAATACAGCTTGCAAAGTTCAGTTCAGCAATAACAATAAAACATTCTAAAAGTCTTACACTGAAGTTAGAAAGTATAAAGGAAGTTTTTGCTTCATTTTCTGCAGGAACTCAGCTCCTTCTCTCTCTATCCTTCTCTGCCCAGTCAACCCTTTGTAGGTCTTCACCTTAGGAAGAAAAAGCCACTCTTTTGGGGAGAGAAACTGTTCAGCTTTGGGAATGACTGGCTTTGACTCAGATCCAAGGCAGAAGCTTCCTTGATTTTTTTGAAGCTTCCAGTGATTGGGAATTTATTTAATTACACTTTGCTGAATAAACTTAAAAGGCTAGGTTCAGACAGAACCAAAGTCATAAATAAGAGTGATGTCTGCAGGACCTCAAAATCAAATGTATACAGTATTAAAATCTTGCAAGAGCTTGGGGAATGAAGTGTATTTGGAGCATTTGTTCCCACATCATCACATGATGATGCTCAACACCTGCAAAGATGTCCACCCTCCAATAATCCATTGCTTACCAACCAGAATTCATAGAAACGCTAAGCCAAATCCAAAAAATTCACACATGCTTAGCCTAATACAGGTGATCCAGGTTTTGTCCGCTAGGAGATAGCTGTTAATTTCTTTGTTTTGAATTTGTTTGAATTTTCTTTTTCCTTTTGCACATTGTTTTGTGACAGCTTTGCTACTACTACAGAATACCAATATTTGCCCTACATATCTAAAACATGAAGATGTGTTTGTAAAGGTTATGCTGATAAATGACTTAGGAACACAGTTTAGGTCGGAGGGGCGACATTTGTTGCAGCAAGGAGCACAGATGGACATGGGAGTTCAGGGTTAACCTTCAACCCTTTAATTCCTCCTCAAACACAGAAAAAGTGGCCTGATAAGCCAGGATTTGGAGACCATTAAGAGAGAAATGGGTGCCTGAAGCCTCTGCAGTTTTGCATCTTAAATTCTCTCAAAACAAACAAACAAATCCTGAAAATGTTGTGCCGCCCAGTCCAGGGTTATTTAGGGGTACAAAAGGGATTTTGCCCTCAACTGGAGGCAGAGTCAAACATTTTGCAGTTTAATACATGCTGTGATTATTGGGGGTGGGGTGGGGTTGTAATTTGTGTGTTTGTAATTAGCCATGTAATATACTGCAACTTATTTTATTACTTACCTTTACCTTCAAAAAAACATTAAACTGTATGTGAAATCAGGGGGTTTAACTGCTGCCTAAATGGATAATATCAAATGATATATCTCTTACTTGAATTAAATCTGCATACAAAAGTTGTCATTTCACAGAACATCAAGAGCATTAGGGCCATAAGCAACCTTTGGATGGGGCAATTGTAGGAAAGATTCATAAAGTAGAGCCTTACCGTGGAAGAAATAAAATCTGCTAGCGCCTGGTAAAACTTACAACCCTGAGACAAGGTACCACTGTCCAGGCCCTAGTTTTTAACTCTCAGGGTCTGAACTACCCTAGTTAGAACTGGCTGTAGAAGAGTAATTTATGGCCTTAATTGTGACTGTGTCTGGCAGATGCTTCCTTGATTTATGGTTCCTCTCAGGGTGTGGGCTTGGTGTCTTAATTGCTATCACATTTGCACCAGTTCTGCTCTTGCAATATACAAACATAGGATTGCTAATTATTTTTCCCCTTGCTCTAGCTTCTGTATTTCTCACAGTAACTTGATCTGACAACACTAAATCAGGCATACTAAATAAAAGTCTCCTACAAATCTAGACAAGCTAAAAGACCAGAGTGCAAAATGAACCCAGCTTAACAGCCAATACACCTGGCTTGTGCCTAGCTGAGAAATACTGGAATGAGCTGTCAATAAAGAAGATGCCAGAGACAGAAGGCACCATGTTCAATAGATGCATTCTGAGAAGTTGTAAAATAGGCGAAACTTTGCTACAGCTAACTTTTTCAAGACTGAAAAACAAAAACGAACGCTTTAAGTTAGTTGGGTTCGTCTTTGCCTTTATAGCACAGTCAATAAATAGTTGAGGTTTCTTCCATGAATGGCTGCTTGGTTGCAATATGTGTTTAAATACTTCAGTTGCCAAGACACCCTAGGCTGGTTTCAGATGTTACATCCCCAATGCAGGCAGTTCCTGGTCCTTTCTCTCCAGCTCTCAACTGACCACCTATCCTCAGATAATGGATGTTTTTACTGACCTACTTCAAAAGACAACTTTGCAAGCATTTCCATTATTCATGTGCTGGTCCTAATCCAGCCATCAAAAGTGGGCACGCATTGTTCTCTCCAGCGTGACTACAAATCCGTGCCTACATTCAGTAGAAGGGAATGGCAAGAAAAAAATATGTGAGTTCATCCATTTTCTTTTTTGAGCTTTTTTTCTTGCCCTGCTCTTGTGTCTGGCAAGGACATATGAAGATGATTTCCATGACACCACAAAGGGAAAAAGATATAATTGTTGGTTTTTGGATTTTGTTATGTGTGAGATTGTTGTTAATAGACCAGAAACAGAGCCAATTAAATATTTTATTTATATATATATGAATGAATGATGGCAATATTATTTTCCAAAGCAAAGGGATTGTGATTTTTTTTTTCTCACCCTGCTTGTTAGGCTTCATAGGTCTAAAATATAATCTATGTGGCAAAAGTATATGAAATTGTCTTTTGGTATAGCCAAGTATCACTCAAAACTTTTGGTTACATAAATATCACAGGAAGGGATACAAATTTGAATATTTGAAATTTAGCAAGAATTACCATCCAAAGAAACACAAAATAGTGAGGCTTTAAAAAACCCTTAAAAAGTGATCCATCCAGTTTGCCTGATCCAAGCATGCTTGAAGTTCACAAGTTCAAATTCAACTTCATCGATACATTAGGTAATTGAACGGATGAGTTTTTAAAGACCAGTGGAAATTAAAAAACAACTACAGTATCTGAGTGCATAGAAAGTGGGGGGGGGGGGAGGTTGAAGGAAATTGGTAAAGGAGATAGAGAATCCTTCCTTCCCACCCACTTCTCACTCCTCCCCACTTGCCATTTTTCTGATTCATGGCAACATACTGCCACAGACACCTTCTTCAGCTTTTTCCTAATCTTACAAAGATGTATCTTGCACTGCTGCAAAAAATATATACCCACAATTCAGCTCTGCCAAGGGCACCTAAGCATAGTTTGCTCATCAGGAGATTTGATTCAATTTCTCATATTCAGGGCACTTCCATATGGGGACTTTGCAGCAGTTTGGAATTAGTTCTGGACCACCTTGCTCTAACCCTAATTCCAGTTGGTTTATTAATAGAGCTGTTGTGGTGCATACAAAACTGCATCAAAGCTAGTCTTTTTTCTTGAAGCTCTACAGAGCTTCAGGGCAGCTTATTCTCCCGTGCTGGGAATTTGCCTCACCCCTCCTCTGATCACCCATGCATGGGACTCTCCTTTCTCTTCCTCTGGCATTTAACCTCAGCTTGAGGTCAGCAACCTTGAAGATGATTGTGAATTGGCTGTACACTGTTTTTTGAAGATTGGGGAATGAAAAAAATCTATTCTACCCGATTGTTACCAGCTCCACACAGTTTAGGTTGCTTGATAGTCCTCCTGGGGATCATTCTTCACAACAGAAAGAAACTAAAATTGAAATCTTTTTCCCTCCAAGAATGCAGGAAAGGGATTACCTTATTCCATCTTGTGCGCTCTCGCGCGCATGCGCTCTCTCTCTCTCTCTCTCTTTTTACTTTGCAATCTAGCCTGTAGCTGTGGGATTCCCTGATGGTGTGTCATCCAAGTGCTAACCAGATCAAACCTGCTTGGCTTTTTTTGAGATCAGCCAAGATTAGCTAGGCTGATATTAGCTGGGCTCATATAAACTACAGAAAAAGAAAAGACGGGTATTGATATTTTCAACTTCCAATAGTTAAGGGTGGCCTCAGATGAAAGTGATATAAATTGGCATAAATAATATTTCCCTCATCAAGCAAAGACAAAGAACCTCATATTGTTTAGCCATTTATGAAATGATCAAGTGTACAAACATGGAGTTCCTAAACCAGGAAAAAGAGTAGGTAGGGTTTGCTTTGAACATCAACCCATAAAACTGTCCCTTTCCAAGTAACTTCTGAGACAGTTTTTTGGCTTGGCTAAAACAATTGAAGTTCCTCAGCTGAGCGAAACATCTTTGAGAGAACAGATGTGAGATGTATTCTAGGAAATAGTAGGTTCTGCATATCAAATGCCAATATTTATGTAATTTCAACTGATATGTGTTATACCCAGATTTATTCTTCTCTCATTTTTTCATCATACTGGCTGGGAATTCTAGAGGTTGTAGTTGCACTCTGGAGAAATTGACATCATGCTGAGAGATAAAATTTGAATGAGGGGCTTACAGCTGACATACCTAAGCCTTTGCATGACACTTAACAAGATCTTTGCAAAATCTCTAATAAGAGATGTAATGTGTACTTTTTTCAATTGGCAAATAGTAAGTATATTTCTTTTGTGCTTCTACTGAAATCAAATTCATTCATCTACTTTTGAACAACTAGTGATATGTTCAAAAGAACAAAAGAGAAGAGCTTAAAATGGAGCCCAGTCTTTTGGTATGAACAAAAGTCCAAATATTTTCTCTTTGGTTTTGTCCCATTTTGCCTATGGTTATCGGATTTCCCTGCTGAAAAACTGTTTCCTGTTTCTTGTATTGACACGATAGGTCCCTAAATCTTTTCGAACCAAGTTTTTGCAGATCTTATCTGCCCTTTCCTTATTTTATCCTCAGATTACAACCACCAAGGTTTTATTTACACTAACATCTACTGTAAATCTTACTAGTGTTGCTTAGCCTTCACCAGAAGAACTAAGATGGAAACGTGATTAAAGAACTGCATTTATTCTTTTAGTTGTGCTGTTCTGTGGTAGATCAACATCTTGGGCAAAAAGGTTCAATCTCCACTGGTCTGAAAGTCACAGCAAGCTTAATACAAGAGTCAAACTCCAAATGTGGGTAGCTAAAAGCCCTTATTGGGGTGGGGGTCAAGAATTTTAAGGGGTACCTCAAGTGCCTGCAGTGCTTACAAGTGTTTGGGCCCACCCACTCTTAGACAGTCAGGACTTGCAGAAAATACGTGGGCAAGTCACATATGGCCTATGAGGCACACTTTTTGTACAGTACTCTTAGTCTAGGGAGATTTGGTGCATGAACTGATTTACTGCTGCAGCTTTGTAATGAAACTGAACCATAAATATCCTAACAGTAGACAATTTTTGATACCTTTCACCTTCAGCAATTTCAGACAGTTCAGAAACTAGTGAAGAACTCTATCACAGGAAATCGATCATGGTGAGAATTTCACTATTGGTGAAATTCTCAATGGTGAGAATTTCACCATTGTTAAAGGTCACCTCAAAAATGGCTTATATACCAGAACCATGAATAATATCTAGATTTTTTGCAGAATTAGGTATTTGTAATCAAAGACTCTTCAATTTGCACATGACTACTTTATGAAACTAACTAAAAGCAATAATAATTGCCATGATAGGGAGACCAGTCATGTGTTGATGGTTGTAGAAGTGTTGGTGCTGCTATATTTAAAATTCAAGCTTGTGGGTGTTCCATCATAGGTGGAAAAATCCCAATTAAGCTCAAAAGGAATTCCTAATTCTTGTAGTAGAACAGCTTGAGGGTTGAGCAGAATAGTTTACCTTCCCACTTTGATTTTCAAGGGGTTCATACCTTGGTTAGTTTCCCTGTCAATCCTTATAACAAGTAGAAACAGGAGCATCAAGTAAATATAGTACATACTGGTTCAGCTCTTCTTGTTGCATAATTTTTAAAGCTCTGGGGATATAGTTAGCTGTGGTTTCATGGTTCTAGGTGTGAAGAAGCAAAAGAATCTTTTCATTCAGTTTTTGTACAATGGTACACTTTGTCACAAACATTTTTTGTCATAGGAGTGTAGTGCCCATTATATGTTGTTTGGAAAAGCATTAGCTGCACCTCATATCTGAAATCATTTTCACACTGGTCCACATTCCCTTTTATTTCTTGGCTGCATAAGCAAAATGAGAATAAACTTTTCTTTGTCACTATGACCTTTGTTTGATCTTTGCCATCCCAGTTTCACTTCAGTCAAATTAGTCTTGAGAAATTGATCTGCTCCATGTTTTCCTTTAATATGCTTGGCTTCACATGATAGGTGGCTTGATGGTATACGCCAAGAAACACACAATAAGGCTTCAGGCAGTGATCATTAAAAGAAATGTAATTCCTAGAGTTTGAGGTGGGCAGTGAAGTGGCTAAAGTTGATGACAACATCAGTTTAAATGGTTAACACGTAAAGGGAAAGTGGTGGGCTCCCAATTGGAAAAGATATTAAAATATTACATGTAATTCATTGTAAATAAGCATCTTAGCTGGCTATAACTGACCCGGAAAAGAATATTGGGTACTTGGAATAGTTCTGGTCACTAAGCCTCAAAAGGGATGTTGTAGAGATAGAAAAATGCAAGCACAGTCAACCACCCAACCAACCAATTTCTCCCAGTGAGAAAAACTTACAATATGCTTGGGGGTTTTTTAGAAACAAAGTAAGTAAAGGGGGAATATAAGACTCAACATTCCTCTCTTATAATATTAAACTCCAGGATTGTTCAGGGATGCTAAAAGCAAAAAATAGTACATGGTTAAATAAGTCACATGGTTCACACAGCATGTAGTTAAACAATTTAACTGTATTCTACAAATTGTAGCAATCGCCAGGAGAGTGTTAAATGGTGTTTAGACAAATTCATGGATGTAAATCTACTGATGTCTGCAGATCCCAACACAGAAGCTAGAAAATATGAATGAAGGTGCCATCCTGCACCTATTCATATCTGCTTTTTGGCTTCCCCATGAGATCTGGCAGGCTCCTGCCTTCATGGCCTTCCAAAAAGCTGTGAAGGCCTGGCTTTTCCTGCAAGCCTTGGGGTGATGTGAGGCTGGAGCCCAAGGAAGCGCTACAGTGTTAAACATATGTGGGTGTGTGCTGTGTTTGGGGTGTCAGGAATGTTCTGTTTTGTTGGTTTTTATTACTGTTGTGAACTGCCCTGGGTTATGTTACATAAGATGGACAGCTGTACAAACCTTTTAAATAAATAAATATGGGGAAAGAAAGAAAGCAAGCAAGCACCTGATCTCATTTCCTGTCTCTGTTGTTATCATCAAACTAAAGACCTTACATATAGTAAGTACATAGTCATAATCCAAGTTAGCTGGAATTGGTGTGAATGATGTTGTATCCCACTGAAAGTGATCTGAAAAATAAATCAGCAAAGAGATACAATGGTGGCAACACTGTGCCATTGACCATAAAGACTAAATTAGAATTAAAATTCAGGGTTGCTTTATTAAAGTACCTGGTAGAATTCCTCAGGGTCATGCAAGAGAATCACCTTTGATTGCAGCAGAATATGCATGATGTCAACAAGGATGACAATGACAATCATGCAATATGTCCGTAACGCTAACAAGGAACAGAATTCTTTTGTTGTTGCAGCAAAAAACATTTTTACTGTGAATGACTGAAGAATCACTGCTTTCATAAACACCTTTTTTCAAATGGTGGCCAGAATGATAGATTTGTGGCACAATCCTGGGCAGGTTTCAAAGATCAATGTGTACTGTGCCCTACTATTTCCTAGTGCAGATTTTCAGAACAATAATTTGAAAACTTGACTCAGATGCTTTGAATGCAGCAAGGATGCCTCCAAATGATTCCTGCTGCTGCCTAACTATCCACCCTAAAGTTGAAGTGCTCAGCTGAATAGACCAGAGGCCTTTTCCTTGATCTGGATTACTTACTGTTGTAATGTATGATAACACCCATTTGGTTTTTCCTCATTCCAACTGCTCCTTTGCCAATTGACTCTGGCAGTTTCTCACCACATGTTGTAAATTAATTCATCATCAAGTCACATCACAATTACTGCTTTCATGACTGCTTTCAGCTCGGTCAGCATTTCACCTTTTTACTTCTAATCTTTACACTAAAACATAACAAAACCCTGCTTACCTACCATCACTATTCATCAACTTTAATCCTATGAAGTGCAATGCTGCACATCTGCTATGTTGAAGTAATGCTACTCTCAGCTATGATACCATGCAACTTAGATCTCTTGCAGAAACTGTTGCTGGCCTCACCATCTTATTCCCAGGCTCCTCTACTCTTCAGAAAGACCATACCAATAGTCCCTCGTTTGAGGTTAACTGTATTTTAAAAAGCAACAACTCTTTAAGTAAAAAATAAAAATATTTTTGAGTATGTGCAGAATGCACTTCCCTCACAACTGAGAAACAACAGCCAATTCCTATATGCTTAAAATGTATTTATTTTTGTATGTAAAGCCCTCAACTTAAGTATTCAGTTTAAAATATATCAATAAAGCAGCAGTGATCAATAAACAGTTCCAAAATGTTTTCCAAAACTATGACCAATATAAAAATTAAAGACACTGTTAAGTGCCAGGAAAATATAAAAGGTGATTTACTGGCAATCAAAAAGACAAGTGTGTCCTATTTCTACTACCCTTGACAACTTTCTCAAGATACAGATGAATATTACCCCTGAAAGTCTTACACTCTTAAATCAATGATCAGTAAGGATTAGTAGTGAATGTAACATCCTTGCCTTACTATAGGATCAGCCAGAAATGTACATTTTAGTCTTAGCAAGTGAAGGCCCAGAGTTATATCTGGTCTTCTCATCGCAAGAGGACTAATGTTTTTGCACTATTCCAGCTTGCTGAGGGGAGGGCCAAGACAGAAGGTAACTAATTACATTTGCAATGCTTTAAATATATATTCAAATTAATTATTAGGCTAACTCTTTTATAATTTTTCATTGGTGTGTTGGTTATTTGAACTACAGGTTTATACATGTTGGACCTTTTTCCAAAGTTTTCTTGTCACAAGAGACACAGTTCAAAAAAAGCCTGATAAGAGAGTGGTTAGGTAGAAGGAAATATTCCATCAGTGATCCAGTGAAAACAAACAATGACCCAGATAAGCTGCTGGTTTTAGTTACATAGGATTAATGTTATTTGTGATTTTATTAATCATTTGGGTCCTGAAGCCACAATTGATACTGTATTTTAGTTTATGGACAAGATTTCTGCCATTCTGAGTCAGGAAAAGATGAAAAAAGTTAATGTAAAATCTAAAATAGAAGTATAACATGGTTTAAAATAGGTGTAAGATAGTTGTTTTTTTTTAAAGTAATACTCCCTAGGCTCTCATCCAATAATCTAGGAAAAAAGTAAAATTCTAATCCCATCTAATTGTTCCCACCTGGTCCTATCCATGTATAGGAAGGGTATGATCCTCCTGAATTGTTATAGTCTTGGTCCTCCCCTAAAATCTTAAATGAAGTCCCTGGAGAACACATGGAAAAAAGTAAAATTCTAATCCCATCTAATTGTTCCCACCTGGTCCTATCCATGTATAGGAAGGGTATGATCCTCCCGAATTGTTATAGTCTTGGTCCTCCCCTAAAATCTTAAATGAAGTCCCTGGAGAACACATGGTTTACAAACTACAATAGCTAAACAAATCATGATTTACTGTGATATACAGGTGAAACTCGAAAAATTAGAATATCGTGCAAATGTTCATTTATGTCAGTATGGCAACTCAAAAGGTGAAACCAATATATGAGATAGACGCATTACATGCAAAGTGAGATATGTCAAGTCTTACTTTGGTATAATTGTGATGATTATGGCGTACAGCTTATGAAAATCCCAAATTCACAATCTCAGAAAATTAGAATAGTGTGAAAAGGTTCAATATTCTAGGCTCAAAGTGTCCCACTCTAATCAGCTAATGAATCCATAACAGCTACAAAGGGTTCCTGAGCCTTTCAATGGTCTCTCAGGCTGGTTCAGTAGGAATCACAAGCATGGGAAAGACTGCTGACCTGACAGTTGTGCAGAAAACCATCATTGACACCCTCCATAAGGAGGGAAAGCCCCAAAAGGTAATTGCAAAAGAAGTTGGATGTTCCCAAAGTGCTGTATCAAAGCACATCAATAGAAGGTTATGTGGAAGGGAAAAGTGTGGTAGAAAAAGGTGCACAAGCAGCAGGGATGACTGCAGCCTGGAGAGGATTGTCAGGAAAAGGCCATTCCAAAGTGTTGGGGACTTTCACAAGGAGTGGACTGAGGCTGGAGTTAGTGCATCAAGAGCCACCACACACAGACGAATCCTGGACATGGGCTTCAAATGTCGTATTCCTCTTGTCAAGCCGCTCCTGAACAACAAACAACGTCAGAAGCGTCTTACCTGGGCTACAGACAAAAAGAACTGGTCTGTTGCCCAGTGGTCCAAAGTCCTCTTTTCTGATGAGAGCAACTTTTGCATCTCATTTGGGAACCAAGGACCCAGAGTCTGGAGGAAGAATGGAGAGGCACACAATGCACGATGCTTGAAGTCCAGTGTGAAGTTTCCACAGTCTGTGTTGATTTGGGGAGCCATGTCATCTGCTGGTGTTGGTCCACTGTGCCTCATTAAGTCCAGGGTCAACGCAGCTGTCTACCAGGAGATTTTGGAGCACTTCATGCTTCCTTCCGCAGACGAGCTTTATGGGGATGCTGACTTCATTTTCCAGCAGGATTTGGCACCTGCCCACACTGCCAAAAGTACCAAAACCTGGTTCAATGACCATGGGATTACTGTGCTTGATTGGCTAGCAAACTCGCCTGACCTGAACCCCATAGAGAATCTATGGGGCATTGCCAAGAGAAAGATGAGGGACATGAGACCGAACAATGCAGCGGAGCTGAAGGCCGCTATTGAAGCATCCTGGTCTTCCATAACACCTCAGCAGTGCCACAGGCTGATAGCATCCATGCCACGCCGCATTGCGGCAGTCATTGCTGCAAAAGGGGCCCAAACCAAGTACTGAGTACATATGCATGCTTATACTTTGCAGAGGTCCGATATTGTTCTATTTCCAATCCTTGTGTTATTGATGTCATGAAATATTCTAATTTTCTGAGATTGTGAATTTGGGGTTTTAATAAGCTGTACGCCATAATCATCACAATTATACCAAAGTAAGGCTTGACATATCTCGCTTTGCATGTAATGCATCTATCTCATATATTGGTTTCACCTTTTGAGTTGCCATACTGACATAAATGAACATTTGCACAATATTCTAACTTTTCAAGTTTCACCTGTAGCAATACAACCGACCTTACTCACCAATATGTGCATTCAATATGTGCATTCAGGTTACCACCTGAATATTCCTTAGAACTGGGGCTTGCAACTTATTTGGAAATAGCAACACCATTCAGACATCAAAGCAACTCTGTGTCAAACACACTCACCTAGGAATCTTCTGTTAAAGAACAAATATTATTAAGATTCTCGTGCTTGTTATGAACTGCGCAAAACTGCAACTCTGGAAAATTCAGCACAGAATGCTAATGAGGCTCAGTTTGGTGAAGTGGGAAAGATGAGTTCAACAGTTGCCCAACAGGTGAAACTTAACTAATTTCCTCTTTGACAGAAAGTAAAATTATGTTTAATCTGGCTACTACTTCAAATGTTCTAGAATGCCTGCACTTCATTTGCTGCTATAGCCAGCAGGTCAAAAGACTGATGTTCTCTCTTGCTTCAGCAGTTTCATGGAAACATAATTAATTGGTTTCCATGAGTCCAAGGGCATCTAAAAGTAAAATAGCTGTTCTGACAATGTCTGGTATCTATTGAAATGGTACGTCACATTTTTAAATATACACAAAACAGTATAAAAACTTATTTTAATAGAGTATCTGCAATTGGATTGTTGGTCGCCATAGTGATTGTATCTACAGTCACATCTACGGTGACTGAGTGACTGAATTGTCTCATCTGAACATTTCATTGGTGAAAGCTAATTCATTTGTTTACTGTGAAACTATCTGTACTATCCTTCAATGAATAACATTTATGATGGAGAAAAATATGATTACTATAGGAAAAATCTGGCCTCACCAAGTTTGTAAAATTTCATTCTCCATTGTCAAAACAATAGCAACCAAAAAAGACTGTAGCAAGCTAAGTTATCAGTATTTGACATGTTGGTTTGTTTACAGACATTGCCAGTTTACAGTTACACAGTCTCTATGCATGTATCTATGTATCATGGAATTAAAAAAGCATTAGCAGTTCAAATGGAAATCAGACTAGGAAAATAAAGGTATCTGCTGACTGTGAAAGAGGAGCTCTATTTGTAATGCTATCTGCGAGATTGCTGTGTACAATCCCTTGCACTGGGCTGTGAATTCCAGGTTTATCAATCTTCCTTTTAAAAGTTATATATTAAACATATAGTTTTCTCGTCAAAAGCTCAGGAAAACTAACCAAATCCCAGAGTTAGGGAATTTTACCTTCACAGATATCTGTAAACTCCACTGAATCCTGAACCTTTAGTTTTTAGGCAACATGTTTCCGATCTGAAAAAATATAGTAATTTTTAGCATTGGACGTCCAGTAAATTCTGCAACTATTCACCCATTGTGATGCCCTCTAGCCTTTCCCCTGTGGTCTCTGGTCATTTTAACAGCTACTCCAGATAACGAGTGCCTGCTAGCTGTGATATATTAGGACATGGAAGAACAGGAGTTGCCCTGGAGTAGTGGGGAATCAGTCAAAGGCATGACATCTAGGCATTGTTCATGGGCTTACTATTCTCAGGATCCAAGCCTCTCCTGCTCCTACTTCTCAAATGTTAGGAATGTTAGTTTTCATATCTTTGTAGTAATATTTACCCAACACACGATTCTACTCTGCACTCAGATGTAGTGTCGTCATCAGCTTAGGTGCTTTAAAAAGGATCTGGACAAATTCATAGAGGATGAGACTATCAATATCAGTTTGCTATCTTGAATATGAAATCTTGGGGTGTGATATTGGTAAAATACTATAATCTTCCTGCCCATTTTTGTAAGATTCCCAAATGTATCTAGCTGGCCATTGTCGGCCACAATATATTAGTCCAGAGGGACAAATGGCCTGACACAGCAAGGCTTTTAGATACACATCATCCTCTTTTCCTCCCTTGAAAATAATCTTTTCCTCATTATTTGCAATAATGAACCCAGATTTCAAGAACAAATTCTCCACCAGGATAGCAGGATATTTTGGCAGAGATAAGAGTCCTAACAATGCATGGCTGAAGAAATTATGGCCTTCTAGATATAAATGGCTTTTAACTCCCATCCAAACCATATTTCAAAATATTTTAAACAGATATAAGCATTAATTCAACTTAGATCGGGGTGGGTAAGTGGAAGGCTATTTTTGGCCTCTGAATTTCATTCTGTGGTCCTATGGAACTCCCAGCTTCATGACAGCAGAAAACTGAGACATAAGTTGTTCTAAATAATGTGTAAATTTCCAACCCAAAGCTAACAACAACAACTGCTACTAAAAATCCAAACCAAACTGGTTCAGCTCTAGTCATAAAATTACATCATTGCCACTTTAAAGAAGAGTGGTTTCTCTCAGCCACTGAAATTTACCTGCCTCTGATTTAGGTATTATTATTATTATTACCATATTATTCACTTCCACATATACATAAATAAATAAATTAGTGATACAGGTGACACTAATGTAAGATTATTTTTCATGAATAGAAATATATATGCTGATCTGAATTCATACATTGGATCAAACATTTTGTGGTCTCTTATTTTTTGCTGATATTGCTTTGCAGAATTAGAAAGAATGAAACAAAAAATCATCCTGGTTGAACTTGCATGTCACATAAAACAGCTTTACTTTTTAAGGACATGTTATAATAAGGCTTACTTTCCTGCACTCCCTTCTCTTTCTCTCTTATCTAGTGTAACTGCAAGAAGATTTGAATCTTAACCATGCTTTGTAGAAACAAGCCAGTTTTTGATGCTAGCACACAACTTTGGAATTTGAGTTTAAATAAATAAAAAGAGTGGCACTAAGCAGAAGCAGAGTATCTTTTCTTTTTAATGACTAATCGCAACTGCAGCGAGAAGTACTATAAACAGCCACTAAGTTAGGAAATACAACTTCTAAGCAAGTTCAATCACAGGACTTGCATCTGAAACTAAACTTTGTTTTGTATCCATATTTATCAGCCCTGTGTATGTGTGTGTTGGTGGAGGGGAGTGGCTAGGTGAATGAGAAGACAATCTAGTCTATAATCCAGGTTTGCTATATTTAGCTCCCAAATCACCTATGTGTTTTGTTTCTTTCATTCAGAAAAGAGCTGTCTAATATCCTCTTCTGTTAAGTTCTCCTTTACAGAATTAAACAAATCCGATAAAATATATAGGGGTTAACTTTTCAACCCAACTAATAATCATCCATCTATTCTTAGCCAAGTGTACCAAACGTACCCTAAAACAGCGCCACTTCAAGTGGCCCAACATAAAGAGGGCAAATGAAAAAGAACAACCAATCTGGAGAACAACAGGCGTGACGACCCTAATGTGTTTACTCTGGCAAAAGAACAAGTAATGTTGTCACCTGCATATAACTGATGAAACTAGAAATGGCTGCTTGTGATTTTATTCCTGAAAAAAACCTCTGTTTTGATGGGTGGATAGATTGACCTATATCTTTTGCAAACCATGTTGTTCTGCCGGACCCTTGGTTCAGCTATGCTGGAGAGCTACCTTACATGATTTTGGGTAGCATAAACATCTGTCATGGTGAAAACAGTCTTTACAGCTACGTTTATAAAGCGTCACATGTTCTGTGAGAATATAATAGCACATTTTCTGGCTGAATGTTTTCACAAGATTTATACTTCATTTCTGATGGCTTGCTGCTGTGACTTAGAGTTGCAGGTCTCGATTGATTCCCACCTGCTCCCAAAGATAAACTGAGACTGGGAAGAACGCAGAAAACTGCCTCAGTTTGATTACTTAGCTGCCGAGGCTAGTAAAGCTGACTTTTCCTGGCCTTGCCTTCCTCAACCCAACTTGCTCCAAGTAGCCCAGTTTGCTCCAGAGTTTCTTCATGGATCTTGGTGGCCAAGGAGAGGCTTGGGCCAATACAGAGGAGGACCTGGTTTTCAGCCCAGTCCGGCTATGGTCATTGTCTGAATCTGGCAGAAAGCTGGCTCGTCATGGCCCTGGGAAAGTGCCCTCGGTCCTCTCCCACCTGCCTCAGGTAGCATCCCCGAAGGCCAGGGCAGATGGCAGCCCTACCCCAGAGAGTATTGTGGAGTAGGGGGAACAGCACCGACCTAGGTCCTGGACAGACCCGTTTTACATATTTGTACACAGGCTCTCTCATACGCACATCATGGGATCTTGCGCGTGTCGGGAAGTTCACCCCAATATTCTGCCAATATTTGGAATGAACCAGAAATGACCCCTGTACTTTTTCTGCGCGGGTGCAACTGAGGAACAGAAGGCCGCCGCCGCCGCCGCCCCCGGGTCACTCCTCGCTGTGCTGGCAAGAAGGGCCCCACCCTCCGCTCAGACGGCGTCAGAGGGCCACCCCTGGGTGCGGGCGGGCGGCGAGCGCCCCCAGGCTAGCAGCCCATCCAGAGACCCGCGTCCCTCTCCAGCCGTCGAAGTCTGTCCTGCCCCGCCGGCAGCGCCACCTCACGACCCGGATTGGGCTGGAGGCGTGACTCCTCCCCCCCCGCCCCGGCCCGGAGGATGCTGCGCGGGTGGGAGCTCCCGGGGCCGCGGCAGCCCGCTGTGCTCAGTCGGCCGGGAAGCGGAGCCGAGGCAGGAGGATCGCGCGCCCTCTCCGCTCCGTCGGCCATGGCCAGCGCGCACGTCGAAATCCTCGCCTTCCTGCTGGTCATCTCGGGCTGGGTGCTGGTGTCCTCCACGCTGCCCACCGACTACTGGAAGGTGTCCTCCCTCGACGGCACGGTCATCACCACGGCTACGTTCTGGGCTAACCTTTGGAAGACCTGCGTGACCGACTCCACCGGGGTGTCCAACTGCAAGGACTTCCCTTCCATGCTGGCGCTTGACGGTCTGCAAGTCCCCCCTTCTCTCCTTGCCGTCTCCTCGGTTTAAGCTGGCGGTGCCCGCCGTGCCCAGCGCCCTGGGTTGTCCCCCGCTCCTGGGCTGGAGGGGGAGGCCCGGCGGGGTTGCCCAAAGGGACTCGCTTCCGAGTCGTGGGCGCTGAGCTCTTGTGGTGGGGGGGAGATCCAAATCACTTCACCCACTGAGCGACTGGCTCTAGCCCATAAATCTAAAATCAGACTGGGCTGAATGGGACCCCTTTAATTTAGATGGTAACTGGAATAACGATGGATCTGAGATTATTTGCTCCCCTGTTACTTGATTGCTTTGTCTTCTTATTTTTTTATAGATTTTAGATGATAGTGGAAGAATTGGTTGAGGAATAGTTGCACATACAAAAATCACTAGCATATTTAGAGGTGTGAAAGCATTGAAAGAAATGTCTGAACTGCAATGGATAAATTTTCTTTTTTCTCATTCTACTTAAGATTCTTTTGGGAGAGAACTTAGAAAATTAAGTGCATGTTTCTTTCCAATTATTGTCTGCTTTCCTGATCATTTTTTTTCGTAAGATGAACTGTAATATTTGTTTGCCCTGTTTTGGACTTGAGCTGCTTCATGAACATTATTCTTGGCTCTAAAGTTGTACTCCTGCTCTAGAACACCCCCAGAACCTGCCCGTCACAAGCTCCTATCTCAGTGCCGTAGATAAATCAATAGAAAACCACCCTATCTAAAAATTAGTTCTTTTAATTACAGCTTTTTCAGTTCATTTAAAAAGTTCCTCAAGGTGTGCACGTCTCAAAAAAATCACTCCAGTATTTAGAAGACAGTGTCCGGTGTTTCAGCCTTGCCAAGGATCTTTCTATCACCCTTTTCCTCTTAGGTATATGCAGATAGGCTGGGAGGAATCAGGAAGATGGTTGAGCAACAGCACAGACAAATCAAGGGTGCCCTGATCAGTTACTTTTTCCACTAGAGCTGTCCCACAAATCTGTCAAGGACCAGTTTCTCAAGAACGACTTACCCATGTGGAGTCACTCAAGAGCTTCTTGTTGATCATTTCATCCAGAGACTGTCTGCAATCTCCCATTTAGATCCCTTCTGCAATCTCCGGTTTAGGGAGACCCCTGTACTGCATCCCTTTGAGTTGTGATGGCCAAGTACTTACTCATGGTGTGGAGATGGGGAACTTGAAGCTCTTGGGAGAAATTAGCCCCAAGGCCCCATTATTACTGCCCCATAGCCCCTCCCCCCAATGGCATTGCTAAAATTTTATGTGGTTAATAATTATTGCATGTATTTTTCTGTTTTGGGGGCAAGGCTTAGTACATATATTTTAATTTTAAGCCATGTACCCGCAAATTATGGAAAAGGCTGAAAATTCTAATTCTTATCTCACCATCTCCCTGCATAATTTAAGAGAGTCCACTGAAAGTATGCAGCCTGAAGCCCCCTTAAAGCCAAGAACTAGGATTGGTTGAAAAATGAGGATTTAACTTTTAAGTTGTGATATGAAAAGGAAATTCCCATCTTACTATTCTTCTTGGTGCAAAATATTTTAATTTTGTTTTACAAGTGCAATCCTCTTTCAGTTATATATACTTTAAGAGTGGTAAGGTGACTGGTATGTTGATTATCTAAATGTTAGATAGCTGTTAGATAGTTACTCAGCTTTTATACTGCCAGAAGTAGAAACAATAAAAGTTTATGACAATCTTTGAAATATTAAAAGAGTTACATACATTCAAATGATCTTTCCCCCCTCTTGTAGTAGGACTAAATATGAAAATATTAAATTTAAGTGAATTTTAATTTACTGCTATGCTGCCAGAAAACCATTGCTACTACTACTAATGTTTTTAAAAATTCATCTAGATTTAGCCCACATGTTTGTTTATTTCAGCAAGGGGAACTGCAGCAAGAGCACAGAATATACAGGTGAAACTCGAAAAATTAGAATATCGTGCAAATGTTCATTTATGTCAGTATGGCAACTCAAAAGGTGAAACCAATATATGAGATAGACGCATTACATGCAAAGCAAGATATGTCAAGCCTTACTTTGGTATAATTGTGATGATTATGGCATACAGCTTATGAAAACCCCAAATTCACAATCTCAGAAAATTAGAATATTACATGACATCAATAACACAAGGATTGGAAATAGAACAATATCGGACCTCTGCAAAGTATAAGCATGCATATGTACTCAGTACTTGGTTTGGGCCCCTTTTGCAGCAATGACTGCCGCAATGCGGCGTGGCATGGATGCTATCAGCCTGTGGCACTGCTGAGGTGTTATGGAAGACCAGGATGCTTCAATAGCGGCCTTCAGCTCTGCTGCATTGTTCAATCTCATGTCCCTCATCTTTCTCTTGGCAATGCCCCATAGATTCTCTATGGGGTTCAGGTCAGGCGAGTTTGCTGGCCAATCAAGCACAGTAATCCCATGGTCATTGAACCAGGTTTTGGTACTTTTGGCAGTGTGGGCAGGTGCCAAGTCCTGCTGGAAAATGAAGTCAGCATCCCAATAAAGCTCGTCTGCGGAAGGAAGCATGAAGTGCTCCAAAATCTCCCGGTAGACGGCTGCGTTGACCCTGGACTTAATGAAGCACAGTGGACCAACACCAGCAGATGACATGGCTCCCCAAATCAACACAGACTGTGGAAACTTCACACTGGACTTCAAGCATCGTGCATTGTGTGCCTCTCCATTCTTCCTCCAGACTCTGGGTCCTTGGTTCCCAAATGAGATGCAAAAGTTGCTCTCATCAGAAAAGAGGACTTTGGACCACTGGGCAACAGACCAGTTCTTTTTTTCTGTAGCCCAGGTAAGACGCTTCTGACGTTGTTTGTTGTTCAGGAGCAGCTTGACAAGAGGAATACAACATTTGAAGCCCATGTCCAGGATTCGTCTGTGTGTGGTGGCTCTTGATGCACTAACTCCAGCCTCAGTCCACTCCTTGTGAAAGTCCCCAACACTTTTGAATGGCCTTTTCCTGACAATCCTCTCCAGGCTGCGGTCATCCCTGCTGCTTGTGCACCTTTTTCTACCACACTTTTCCCTTCCACATAATCTTCTCTTGATTTGCTTTGATACAGCACTTTGGGAACATCCAACTTCTTTTGCAATTACCTTTTGGGGCTTTCCCTCCTTATGGAGGGTGTCAGTGATGGTTTTCTGCACAACTGTCAGGTCAGCAGTCTTTCCCGTGCTTGTGATTCCTACTGAACCAGCCTGAGAGACCATTGAAAGGCTCAGGAACCCTTTGCAGCTGTTATGGATTCATTAGCTGATTAGAGTGGGACACTTTGAGCCTAGAATATTGAACCTTTTCACACTATTCTAATTTTCTGAGATTGTGAATTTGGGATTTTCATAAGCTGTACGCCATAATCATCAGAATTATACCAAAGTAAGGCTTGACATATCTCGCTTTGCATGTAATGCGTCTATCTCATATATTGGTTTCACCTTTTGAGTTGCCATACTGACATAAATGAACATTTGCACGATATTCTAATTTTTGAGTTTCACCTGTATGTGTTAAGTTTTGGATTTTTTCTTTCATATCACTTTTAGTAAATAGTTAATTCTTTCAGTTAAGGCTTATAATAATTATATATATATATATATCAGTTAAGGCTTATAATAATAATTCATGTATATGTATATGTATATTTATATCTATCTATCCATATCCATCCATCCTAAAGTTAAAATTCCATCCCCTTTTATTCAGGTTTAGCTGAATTCCTGCTCTGATCATTTGCAGCAGTGAAAAAACTTTTTTGCTCCAATCTGTAAAGAAAGAAAGGAATTAAAGTGACTGATCTACAGCACCTGAAAATGATGTTTTTTCAATATAATCCCTCCATTTACAACTTCAAAGCTTATCAGTATAAAGGCTTTATTATTGAATCTGAAGAATATACTTATCAATCTTCCTCATATACTTGTCAGACCATAGTGACTCTAACCCAGTAATGGTATTCTTATTGACTTAGGCCTGCAACCAATTTGTATATGTCAGGGATTAAACCTTGTGGCATGGAAAACAAGAACCATTACTGCCTAGGCAATGGTCTTTAAGTATGGGTAACTTAAAGGTTGTAACTTTGAGCATGTGTTTTACAACCCATAATTTGAGAACTAGTTCTAATGTCTGGGCATAACTATGCCACTTCAAAAATAGAATTTAGATTCGATGTCACAAGGCTATAGTAAATGAAACATTTTAAAAATGGCTTCCAAAAAGGATTCAAAATATTAATGAAGGTCATACATCAGAAAATTGTTGGTCGATATAACTAAATTGGTGGGATGAAGAACTGAATGTTGCCTTATTGAGTTCCCTAGATCATTTGTCAGTCCATTGCTAGAAACAGAATACTGAAGTATATCAACCTCTTGTATGGTCCAGGAAGATTTTGTCTTTAGTGGGTGGAGTATTATATGTGTGAATGTGCCCTAAGCACCTATCCCCATATATGGAAAAAAGCAGATGCTTGGAAAATTAACTGCGGTAATCACTCATTCCATTATCTAAAATTATACTGTAGTTGCAAGAGGACTGCTCTTTCAGAAGATATAGGTGGGCCTATGTAACCACATGTGTGACATTTAAAAACAAGTGTTCTCAGATTTATGTATTATTTCTGTGGTGGGTTGAGCCTTTGCAATTCTCTTTTAGAAAGGTGAAGTACTGTAAAAGGCATAGACAGGAATACAGCAAGTGGGTTGCAAAAGATCAGTCATCTGTTCTCTTCACTGCATAACACCAGGTATATGCATAACTTGAAGAATGACCATAGCTGCCTAATGTATACTGGTTGGCAACCATATATTTGCCATCATGTAACATTTGAAGCCATACACTTTGGGCTTCATACTTTTTAATATGAGATAAGCTGGGGACTGTAGACTTTGAGGGACCACTTATAAGTGCCTATTGGACACTCTGAAAGCCTTAATTCTGAGCTTTTGTTTTTAATGGGTTACGTCCAGATTTACCGTATTTTTCCGACAATAAGATGCCCCCATGTACAAGACGACCCCCATTTTTCCAAAGCAAAATTAAGAAATCAATATTTTAAAGATAGTGCAGAACACATTTTTATTTAGTAATTAGTTAACATTTACCTGCTACACTCAGTGGGAGGAAGTCCAAACCGTCTCTCTGCAGCTCTATTTCCAGGCTCTTTTGCATAACTGATTACATTCAAGCACGAGTGAAACTGCCGATAGCTTGTCTCTGCAGACAGACTTCCTCTAATTGGTTTGTTCAGCATCAGCTGACGTCAGGCTCGTGATTGGAGGAAGTCTGTTTGGGAGACAAGCTATTTCACTCGTGATTGGAGGATGGCAATAGGAGGAAGCCTCTCTGCAGAAACAAAGTATGGGCAGTTTTGCAACCGCGCGATTCTCGGCTGACTTCCTTGAATAAGACGCCCTTCAATTTTTAGGGTAAGGATTTTAGAAAAAAGTATTGTCTTATAGTCAGAAAAATATGGTAGTTACACTTAAAGTAAATCCACTGATTCCTTTCATTTCCATTCTACTTTGAATGGCTTGGATTCAACCAAATATTGTTCGCTAGTGTTCTCCGGGTTGTTTCTTTTTCTTTCAGCACAAAGGACTGTGCTATATACCGTTACATCATTCACTCCATGTTTACCACACTCTACCTCCAAAAGCTAAGAGTTTTCATTGGATTTTTCAAATGTCTACTGGCTTTGCCTCCTAACAATAGCCATAATTTCATGCTAATGTGTAGCCCCAGCCATTCTCCCTACTTTCTGCACTGGCTGACATTCCCTCCATTCAGCCAATGGGAAGTGGCGTAACAGGCAAACAGCTTCACTTCCCTTCTTCCTTGCTTCTGCTGGAAAGGGAAGAAAAAGAAAGCCCACACCAGTCGCTGTTGGGGGAGAGTAAAGTTGCTCCTCTATGCAGTGGGAAAGGACATGAGGGGAAGAAGAAGAAGGTGCCTTGGCTTCTTGGGTAGACGGGAGAATCCCAGAGATGGGAAGGTGGAGGCACGAGTTCTTGCCAGTGGAGCAAACCATTAACTTGGTGAGTTAATTGGCTCAGTTTTCCAGGACAGCTAAAAGTCCTGTGGCATATGGAAGGAGCTACTGTTTTCTGTTTTCTCCCATTACCACAGTAGCAGAAGGCATGTTTTGAGCCATGTTAAAATATAACAAATTCATGGATGCCTTGTTGATACTTGTGCTTCTGCATAATAACAATAAAATCAGTCAATCAGGAGCTAGTGCTTTGTTTGACGTAATAGATCCAGGAGATGGTCAACACCTCTTTACAGGAGGGTGAGGCTGTTTTGAGCCTCCTTAAGAAGAGGCCTTCCCTGAATCCAGTGGTTCTGGACAACTATTGTCCCGTTTCTAACCTCCCCTTTTGGGGTAAGGTTATTGAAATGGTACTAGCAGACTAGCTTCATAGCACCCTAGAAGAAGAGGCTTATATGGACTCTATATGTGAATGTGATAGCATTGGTCACTCTCTTGGGTGTCCTCTGCCAGGACCTGGACTGGGAGAAGGTGTCCCTCTTGGACCTCTCTGCCACCGTTGATACCATCAACCATGGTATCTTGCTGGACCACCTGCAGGGCTTGGATAAGAAAAACGTATTTTGCAAATTCTTTCCTCAGTGGGTGGTTTCAGTGTGTAGTAATGTGGGAGGAGAGATCAACCTGTCAGTCCCTGATATGTGTGGTATTGCATGGATTAACCCTCTGTCCCCTGTTTTTCAACATTTATGTAAACCTACTAGGTAGGGTCACCTGACAGTTTGGGGTACAATCTTATCAGTATGTTGATGATACCAATTATACATCACTACTCTGGCTGTGAGAGGGATGCTGTTAACATCCTTTCCCGGTGCCTGGAGGCTGTAAAGATGGGAGAGAACAGTCTAAAGCTGAGCTCAAGAATCGTTGCTTGTACATCAAGATTTCCTGTTGCAACCAGTGATGTCTCTTGACAAGCAGACACGACCCATGAAGGGGCAGGTCTGCAATTTGGGAGCTCTTCTGGAAAGCAGGTAGAAGCCATGGCCAGAGGGGCCTATGCCCAGCTTCCACTGGTGTGCCCATTGCAGCTATATCTGGGGCAGGATCTGGCTTAAGTAATATATGCCCTCATTACCTCCCGGTTGGACTACTGCAATACTGTATGTTTTCATGGAACTGCCTTTAAAGACAACTCAGAAATGGCAACTGGCCCAGAACGCAGCACGTACCTGGTGTTTTTCTTCATTGGGAGCACAGAACACCGAATCTACAGGCCCTTTATGGCTTGGCACCTGACTACCTACAGGTCCACCCGCTGCAGCCAGTGGCAGCCCAACATATTAGAGCATCCAGGGAAGTACTACTCACAGTCCCACATTTCTGAGAGGTTCAGGGGACTGAAGCTTGAAGCATTGCTTCTCTGTGGCAGCGCTTTGGAGCAGCTTCCTGGTAGAGATCAGGCTGGCCCCCTCCTTGCTAGCTTTTAGGAAAATGTTAAAAACTGAATTTTTGTAGAGGGTTTTTTTCCTTAAGTTTATATTTGACACCATCTTGTTCTTTTTTCTTTTTTCCCTTACCTGTTACAGTATTTTTTATCCTTATTTTTATTGTTATCTTTTAGTAAGTTTGTTTTTTATGGTTTTATCCATTCATGTTATTGTGATTGTTTTTTAATCTGACCAGGCATGTTTAAATTTTTGTTTTATGTACACTATGTAAGTTTCCAAGAGTTGTTTGATTGCAGCAGGGTAAAAGTTCGATTCATAAATACATAAAAGGCAGAGGCTTTTTGTTTTAAGATTTCTATATAGTTTAACTGTCCATTATTAAATATATCTTCAGGCTATAGAAAGACAGGCTGTTTATGCTGCTGCGTGACAATTTGGAGGCTAAGATTTTCCTGGTCCTGAAGCTGCCATCCTCATTTATAAGATTACATAATATAGTACAAGAAACCTCTAACATTTCTATTTAACAAAGCATCTGAATAAAGCAACAGCTACTATTAATTTTCTTTTTGTGATAATATGGAATTTAGATTGCTGTCATTACTGCGGCTAAAAATTAAAGGCATGATATGTGCTCATGGATAACAAAAAATGTGCTGAGCAATATATTCTCCATTATGATTTTCAGTCTCATCTGCTGCTGCTTCTGTCTCTAGTTATCTTATCATGTTTAGATAGACGCCACATTTCTCTTGATATATTAAGAATGCTGGTTTCACCTTTAATCACAATCACCACCAGATTTTAATAAAACATGTTATAGAGGTGATGCAACTACTGACATGTTAGCATCTTGAAAGACCTGTCAAACTTGATGACAATTAGACTGTAGATTGACAACCAGGAAATAAATGAAAGGCTCATAATTTTACTCATTGCTTACTTTGGTTTATATCGGCTAATAAGGGTTTAGCTCAGGTACTCCTTGTCTTGGAAGGTAACTTAGGTCTTTCCTGGAAGGTATTTAACTGAAATAATTAAAACTATGAGTCTCTGGGGTGATATATGAATCATTCTTTTGCATGCAAATGTTCTCATGACACTATAAAAGCATATTGAAATATGTCCCAAATTTGTAGTACCAAACAGGAGCAGACTAAGACAAATTACAATTAGTTTATAAAACACTAACCAACATTGTTTTGTAAAATGTTTGCTTATAGTAATGTTTTAAACAGGGAATTAACTTCACAGCTAACGCACAAGGTGTCCATCTCTTCTTGAATCCATCTACCTTAAGCAAATTGCTTACTGCTCTTGGTGACTGATTTGTTGACTTTTTCCTAATTTTTAAGAAAAAATTGTAATTCTGAGAAAGAATAGAACTTCCCATAATTTAAGAATATAATTCTGGTCCTGGTCTCCAGGCAAACAGGAAACAGATTTGACTTTCTTTTATGTGACTTCCTTGAAAAATGCTATAACTTCCCATGGTTGTCTTTTCTTAAGGCTAAATGTACTAAGTTTCCTCACTCTACCCTTGTAAGATTTAGTTTTTAGTTCCCTGATCATTCTTGTCTGTTCTCCTTTGCATCTCTTCACTTTTTCCTAAATATTTCTTAAAATGTGGCACCCAGAATACATATTACTTTCCTCACCAGCATAGGACAGAATAGAACTGTTATGTGTTGTAATCTGGAAATCATATATTCTTGATACAACTTAAAATCACCTTTGCCTTTTTTACACACCCTGCTGACATAGTTATAATTCCACGATTGTCTTTATGTGTACTATTGTCACATAAAGAATTATTAAGCATTTTCCCTACAACTTTTCTTTAAAAAAAAAAATCCTTTCCCAGCCCATTTCTCAAAACTGGCAAGCCCATTTTGAATTTTGTTCTGTTTTCTGCTGAGTGTTAGTCCAAACTCTGGGGTGTATATTTCACTCATACATCTTTTTGTAATCATATGTCACTTAAATAATAACAATAATTGTACATACTGGGCTTGTCAGAGTCAAAACCTAATGTTGGAGTTGGGTGGAAATCATTGTATATTCCTTTGACTGAATAATAAGATGTGTACTGTATTGTCTTTCTCCAAATACAATCATGTTTATTTGTTGTTTACTTATGGCTTCTGCCGCTGCCTGCAGATGCTTTCAGACAAAAGGAATGTACTATTGTATTGGTTTTAGGCAGCTTGACCCAGAGGTCCCTTGCCATCTTATGATGCTATGAACTCTTTCCTCTGAGAGGTAAAATATAGAGGTCTTCACCTCATCCTTAGGGTAAATTTGTGAATTCCAAGAGAAGCTATGCTTGTGAATCAAAGTCTTACCTAAAACATGAGCCTTGAGGGGAGGACAGAACACCTGGAAAGAAACTCAATCTCTTTCATCTGACGATCTGGTATAAAGAAGGATAGACAATTGCAATCTTCTAAGGATTTTACAAAACAGAGAATTTCTGCAGGTGCAGTTTTATTCTCTCCTACCTGAAAACTTGGGCTTTATAAATACAAGTGTGAGAGTGCAGGTGCAGTACATTATCCTTCTCAGAAGGATTTATAATCTGGTGCTTTCTAGATGTATGGATTATCAAAGCCTTATTAGGTTCCTACCAGCATGTTCATGAATGGTTGACAGAAGCTGTAGTCCTGCACACCTGAAAGATACTGTATTAGGTACATCCTATCTCTGATAGTTCCAAACTACACAGTGCAACCATGTTTTATATTGGATTAATTTGAAGTTAGTAAAGTATCCAGAGGTAGTATAGTTCTGCTTTTGGATGACATGCTTAACCCTTACAAAGCTATAGTGTTTAAGAAGTTGTATCAATGCAGCCAGTTGTGAGAGAAACCAGTGAGTGAATGGAAGGCAGTAGTGCAGTTCATTCACCACTTAACTAAGTTTTGATTAAATGTGATGTGAGAACCAACTAAAAATGTAGGAGTAGGAGCCAGCACATGAAATTCATTTCTAACTTTATGAAGTCACAATTTATGTGTGATGGAGGATGTATTTCCTCTAGGCATCCCAAACATCTAAGATAAAATGGGTGATGGCTAGAAAGAAGGCCTCCTTACTCGTATCACCCCATTTATTTGTAAACATTTTAATTCTCTCAGGTATTTAACTTTCCAGTTGCTCTAAATGATGTTTTATGAATCTAGTACTATTTTTATATTTTCATTTTGTATATTTTTATTTTGTTTCATTTCCATGGAAACAATTTTCTGTTGGCTGAAGGGCAGTAGAAAATACTTAAAATAAATAAAATGAATAAACAACAGACGTCATCAGAGTCCTGGGTAACTGAATAGTTTTGATCAGTTTAGAGTAATTGATCCATAAAGAAATATGTCCTACAAGTCAATTTACACCTGTTAGAGCTATTGTCTTACCATTAATTCAATTGTATGCCACCCAGAGTCACTTTGTGTGAGATATAAATGTGATAAATAAATAAATAAATGGCTCTGGAGAGGAGGTATAGCAACATCTTCTTCCAAGATCCTATCTGCCCTTTGAGGGTATACTAGAATGCAGATTTGTTGAGCTGTCTATTATATTATATATGGTTTTCTGGACTGAAATCCTCCACTCCTATTAATCAGTCATGCTGCCCTATAGATGAGAATGAGCTTTTTGTTAGCAGATAATTCCTCAAAAATCTCTCAAAAAGTTGAGAAAACGTATTCAGTCATGACAGCTACCTTAAAATAGGGTATGATAGATCACTTTCATGTTAGAAGACTATTAGCTACATATTTTAAATTCTGATATTATAGTTTTATTCATGTTTTGTTGTGCTCACTATTGATGAACTTTGTCAATGATCATAATTAGATTTTGCTTACTCACAATAGTATCAAAATGATTAAAGCATTAGTAGTAAATAAATTATTATGATTTTGATTGTTCACTTTGCAAACACCTGCAACTCCATCTTTCTGAGTGTGTTTTAAAAAAAAAACAGTGATACAAGAATTGCTACTGGCAGAGTTGTAAGTATAACATGTAATAACCACATAGCTCATCTTGAGTTTCTTAATACATGGTGTGATAATAGATGATGTCCAGTCCTCTTCTGGATCTGATTGCCTGTCTGAACTGCAAGGATATTTTGTGTAGTGGGGCTATGTGCCCATGTTTTGACACCCCCCACCTGGGGTGCCCAGGCTTCCTTTCCTCTTTTTTCTTCTCATTGTTAAAGAAAGTCTTATTGCCTCCACTCCCAGGCTGGCAAAACTAACCTCGGTTTTGCTTTAGGGTCTTTTAGAGAGCCAGTGTCAGTGATCGTTTCATTGAAGGAAAGAGGAATAAAACTTTCTTTCATTGCCATAACTCCTTTTCTGCCTGTAGCAAGAGTGGGGTCGGTTAGTCCCATCATCTTGGCGTTGATGGTGCTGCTGGCTGGTGGGAGGTGAATCTTGAGTATGCACTGCATATGACAAACTATTGCTACTATAGAGAGTAAATTAATTGGATAGCTTTTTTCAGATAATCATTTTGTAGAATTGAAAAGTGTCTGAGTGATACTTTTTAATAGTGTTTACTGTGCCTTTGTTTTTGTTTTTTCATTGTCAGTAAAAATGGATTCTGGCTGTTAGCCTCATTACAAGACTAGTTTTTTAAAATGTGTGTAAAAACCTGTGCCAAATTCATTTAATTAATATGAATTAATATTAATAACATTAATTAATATTTAAGTAAGTAAATATTAAACCACAGTTCCTAGTTCCTTCATCAATCCCCATGCTGGTTGGGGTTGTTGGGAACTGGGGTTCAGAAACATTTGGAGACCCTGTAGGTTCCCTACCTCAGTATTAAGCATGGTAAATAGGGGCTATGCTCTCTGTGCTATAAAAGTCCAGATGACCACCAGTTGGCAGTAAAGGAAGTTTTCTGCAGTTCAGATTTTTGCAGCCCAGATAAGATAGCCCTAAAATTATACATAATACATACAAATGCAGATAATGTACCTATTTATTTATTTATTTATTTATTTAATTTATTTATTTATTTAAACAATTTATATGGCCATCCAACTCACTCACGGTGACTCCGGGTGGCTTATAGGAATAAAAATCCCTAATACAAAACCCATTCCACCTAGGTACATACTTGGTTCTTCCACTGGTTTGGCAGTGTGATGGCAATTAGAAACATCGTGGTTGGTTGTTATATCCCCAGTATATAACACAGATCACCAAATAGCCAGGCTAAAAAGCTGTGATTTCTATCCAGCTACTTGCACTTATAAGGATTGTCTTCTTGACTTGAATCTCTTGATTTGGCTGGGCATCTCTGCCATACTGGTCATATGCACATCCTCCTTTCTTCATACCTTTTTGGTCGACTTGAAGAGAGTTGGTTCTAGACATTTGATCAGTCCTGCCTTGACATAGGGGCTGTGTTTATACAATACACTGAACCACAAAATAGTCACATTTTAGTTTAATATTGTGCAAATCCAGCCTGTATTGTTAGTTAATGGTTCAGTGTGCCCTGTGAGTTGGATTAGATGACCATTGTGCACATTCTCGTCACACTGGCCATGTGAATCTGGTAATGCTTTGCTTGTGTCGACTAATTATGTCCTTCCTTCTTTATTCCTTCTTCTTTGTGAAAAATCACATGCTGGCATGTAAATGATGGATGGCACCCATGTTGTTGTGGTTGGGGTAAATGTTTACCATTTTGCCTAGGAGATATAGCTATAAATTACCTTGAAAGGACCTCTGGGTAAATAGCTTCATGCTTCAGCACATTTAATGTCTTAATTAGCTACTAACAATGCCAATAAATTGAATGTGTCAGAAAATAATGACTTCCGTGGCCAATTATGATCTACATGAGTAACATTAAAAAAAAAAAAGAAAGACCCCCTAAAGAAAACGGGCTGAGGAGAAATTTTACAATTTACAAATACCCATTTTTTAGTAATAAAAGCTAGGTGCAGGTAACTTTTCACTTCATGCAAAGTCTAGCTCAACAGCCATGTCTGGTGCTCCATCAGGTGTGATAATATTTCCTGTATTGTTCCTTATCTAGAGATGCACAAAAAAGTGAGAATGTGCTCCAGGCCTACATTTGTGCTTCAAATTATGCATGTGCATTTATGGTTAACTAAAGGTCTGCTTAAAAGACCAGGTCTCACTCAGTTAAAACCCTTAATAAAATATAAGATTGTACATATTCAAATAATGGAGAATTTGTTCTGAAATATGCTTTTTTTCCTGTGATGGCACTGTCATAGGAAAAAAAAATCCAGACTTTTTAAAATGTACTTTTCTTCCTTCTGCAACAGTCTGATATAAATAAGATAAATGAGTGAAGATTGGTGCTAGAAAAAGTGTCACTATCAAATTTTCTAATATTGGTATGTCATTAACTGGACAGTTTTAGTTTTTTGTTTGGCTGTCAGAATATAGATCTTTATATAAACAACCCTCATACATTGGTGGGGAAATGGGGCTAGGCAACCTTTTCTGCCAAAAAGTGCATGACTTTAAGTGGTGCGCCAGAGCTGCATGATGTGAACCTGGACAAAAACTAAACTTGATTTAATTTCATTTATTTTTCATTAAAATTAAATACAATTAATGATTACTCTCCAGTCATGGATTTAATAATTCTCCGTATCTGTAATATTTTGATCTTCAAGGCCATGGGGCAACCGTTGGAGTCTCAGGTTGTGCATCTATAATCTAGGCTGCCCCCACATTGAAAGTTCTGCCACTAATATTACGTTTATTCAAGTGAAGCTTGTTATATGAAGTGGTTCTGTTTGCATACCAGTATTTACACATCGAGATCTTTCTGCGAAGGATGCTTCTGCCCTCCTTTTTAGGATCCTTCTTCTTTGTTCATATGAGCCACTTCTCCTGTGAACCAAGTACAACAATCACAGGCCCACAGTTAACATGGCCCTGTAACATCCTTTTCATATTCCTTGAATTTGTGGAGGGGTTTCTGAACGTCCCTTATATTAATGACTTTTTGGAAGAAAATAACTGGGAACTTAATCAGAGACCCTACTACCCCGGGTTTTTAAAAGCTGCACACAAGTCAAGATAATAAAGTGAAGCTTTCCCCATCATTACAAGGGATAATATCACAACAATAACAACAACAAAACTTTAGTACAGTAATAAATAGACTCAAAATTACAGAGAGAAATGTTTTATCCTCTTGATGTACGCAGTATACCCAAAATAGCAATATATCCAAATTAGTTGTCCTATCCCATAATGGTAATCTGATGGTGTAACTTTGCAGTTAGATAGCAGAATTGCGCTGCTGGATAGGTAATTTTGAGATCTCTGTTCACCATAAAAGTAACCTATATAACCTATGTTTTGGTTTAGCCAGGTAACTTTTTAAAAGCATTTGTAGTGGTCTTTATATCATGTTGGAATACGATATACAACACAGAAAACATGTCCCATTGGTTCCGTTTCGACCTGCCCTCCATGCCTGATCCGGAGAGGAGTTCACAGAGACTCCCTCAGGGGCAGGAATGCTGCAAATGATGATCAAATGATTACTGACAGCATTCAGTTATCCGATTGCTAACTTCTTAACTGTTCCTGCTCTGTTTACCCGCCTCCAAAATGTTACTGCTATTGTCTTTTTATTAAAAGTCCTTTAGAATAGATGTGTGTGCGCGCGCGCTATGCTTTATTAGTTAGATGAACCTCCTAAATTTGAATTCAGTCATTTGTATGCATCTGTTGAACTCTGAATGAAATTTAATCACGTGTATCATCGGAATGGATACAGCCCAAAACTGATTATAGGTAAATTTACCGACAGTTGCTGACAAGGGCTGCTTGTGGTATTTGACCTATTGATAATCTATATGGTGAAGTAAATGAATAAATTATTGAAAGCTCATTTAAAATTATAAGGAAAATGAAGTCATGAGGAAAAATTGGGCACTTTGATCATTGCCAACATTCACAAAGTCCCTCTCCTACTTCCCGAATTAGCACTGGAATTAGTACAGAGTGTTAGCTGGAAAAGAGCATGAAAGTTATCCCACCCTCTAAAAGAAATGCCACCATTCTCTTTGGCCAAGTCTGCTTTGAGCAGATCCATTTCTTGCATGAGGAACAGGGAAAATATCTTTTTTTTCTCTTGGGTTTGCTCTGTGTCATCAGTGCAATATATAGAATGCAGAAAGATAAATTGAACGTTGAGGAAGAAACAACAGAGGAACAGTAGGATTGTTTGTATTTGTTTGTATTTGGATTAATTTATATTGGCTGCATTCATACAAAACACCAAACTTTAAATCAATCATACTGGCTGAGCTTGCTTATCACATCAAGTTGTGAACCAGCCAACCATATTTTAACCTAATGCTTGTGTGAATCCAAGGCAGTGGCTGAGTTCACATGACATGTTCAGCCATGGTTAACCATGTTTACTCAGCTAAGCCATTTTCTGGATTTGCACAGCTCAGAGTCATAAACTAACTATCCATACCTGCTGGATTTGCCCAACATTTTGGACTAAAATGTGGTGACCAGCTTGTGGTTTAGACTGATGAGCAAACACAGCTAGTATCAGGATAAGTAACTTTAAATTTCTTGATGCAGCTGCTCTTTATGATACATTGCAAAATGTCATGTAAACCCAGAATATACCTAACCATTAAACTATGGTTAAAGGAATTGTGGGCAAGCGCGTTGTGCAACAAAACCACTCTGGCGTGGGATGCAGATGCAGGTAGGGCTGGAGAAGGAACAATCTACTTCGTTTCCTGCTGTGTGGACGTTACCTACCATTTCCCAGGTTCTTTAGCTGCTGTGCTTCCCTGCTGGCCCAAAGCATGTATGACTTTTTGATTTCACAACATAAAATCACAGAAGTTGCAAAATGAAAGCAAAAAAATGTGGGCAGGGCTGGAAAAATCCATATCCTTTTCTTTCAGTATTGTTTTTATATTGAGAATCCCTTGCAAAATACAGAGAAAATGCCTGACTTACATGAAAAACATGGATTTATTCTGACTTCACCTCTGTGTCACTGGAAGGGACCCATTAGCAATTGAATATTTATATTGCGGAAATTAAAGTCAGTTAACTTGAGCTCACTAGATGTTTGGATCCACTATTAACACCTTTCTTTAAAAAAGGATTGGGGCATTTCAGCTTCTTAACATAATGTGGATCTATTTCTGGTCTTTATTGCTTCAGCTGAAAACAACTCATCAGTATTAGTTCAATCCTACAGAGTATAGAGCAGACAGAATGCATGAGAAAAGAAATAATACAGTGGGAGCTACCTTATTTTTTTCCCTCTGTTTGAAGGTGATCACAATTCAGTCCCATATTATGGCCTATCTACTCCAAATCCCCTTTCCCTTCTTTATAAAGACTATTTTATAAGCAGCTACAGGCACTTTGCAGCCACAGGCTTCAAGATCATTTACCCAATTCGTGCCAGCAAGATGTTATTTGAAAGCTCTTCATATAAAAATAATAAATCACTTGATTTTCAATTGAGCAAAAATGTTTCCCAGGCCTTGTAATAGAGAATCAAATGTTTCCCTAAGTTCATAGAGCTAGTCCCTGAGAGTGTTGAATTTTGAAGCAGGCAGGGATAAAATTTATTGCTGGAAAGTTTTGTGCAAACAGCTGATCAGAAGCAATAATTGTGGATGATCTCTTTGGGTTTCTTTGCGTCATTTCTGCAGATGTAAACTCTTACGACATCTGTAAATGATAGGCAGGGTGAGTAGACAGACGAGGAAATAGGTGACTAGTGAAGCTTCAGGCCGTGTAAGAATATTTACATCAGTTTATTTTATAGCTTCATTGAAATTTTATGGTAATAGCATTGGAGAGAAAATGGTCAGCACAAATGTCTGCTATGTGGCAAGGTACTAAGCAAACACAGGTTTTGATAGCAGTAGGTAGCCTATTTCAGTGCTGACTTAATGCTTCTGTTTCCTAACTATGCTCAGAGATTAAACGCAGGTAAACGCAGATGGTCCTTTCTCTTCTTTCTGAATGAATTTCCGTTTTCTTTTCTGCTCCACTCTAAGAAAGATGTAGATTTACATCCACATTGGACCCAGTCCCAAATCCCCTACTGTTTGGGGGAGCATTTACGTTAGCATGGCAATACCAAGAGGAAGGAGAAGAAACAGCTAATTATTTTCAGCTTTGTATGAACACCATGATATAGGAATAAACTAATGAGGAAGCTATTGAGTCCATGTGTTTTACCTGAGTGAATTATAGGAAGTAAGTTCTCTCTCTGAATTCCCAGGTAGATTGTAAGTAGGGGTCCCAGATCGCTCCGAGTGTGATCCAACCTTCATTCTTTAGAATTGTCATGACAGAAAACATATCTTGGATTAATAAGGGTAGAAAGAAGTTTATTCAAGTGCTTATGGACCTTGGCTTTGTGATGGTTTCATAGCTTTCATTCTTGGCTATTGTATATAGCTTCCTTTTCACAAGATTATATGGTATTCTGGCTCCATCTGCAATGTAGCTAGGTATGTGTAATGGTATGTAAGAAAGACCTTGAGAAATGAGCCAAAGAGGTGCTGCCTAGGAACAGTCAGATAAGAGAGGGCATAGTCAACCTGCATAATAGTTGCAGAAAGAGGCTCAGAAGGGACCCTCCCTAACTTCTCAGGCTGTAAAGGAGACTGGGAAATGTATACTTTCAGACTTGCAAGATTCTGTTAATGTAGCCTTATAGTAAAAGTAGAATTAGCTCATCTAGTCATGTTTCCAGTCTGGTCTACTTGGGAAGGCTGACAGTATGGGACTCCCTAGAAGCTCAAATTGGGGGCCCATTAAGGGGTCAGGGCCTTGCAAATTGGTCACAGTATCCTAAGCTCCGATACTCTGGATGTTGCTAAGAACACTGAGACAATAGCATATCTTTATATGCTGTTATCAATAAAGTTGGGAGCATATTTATTTCTAATATAACCTGGGTGTATTCAGATTTATATTACTCCCTGTATCCTCTCCCACCTCTTATTGCAAAGACTGTGAAGGCAGAGATTTGCATAAGAGGAGTTCATCTAATTAGAAGAGATAGGAAATGTTTCCTATACACCCCAGGTTACCTATACTGAAAGCCCTTTGAACATGAACATTGCTCAATTTCTTTTTGCATTTTCAGGTTACATTCAAGCTTGCAGAGGACTCATGATTGCTGCTGTCTGCCTTGGGTTTTTTGGCTCTGTATTTGCACTGATTGGGATGAAGTGTACAAAAGTTGGAGGCTCAGACCAAACTAAAGCTAAAATTGCTTGTTTTGCTGGCCTGATTTTTATTCTTTCAGGTAAATATGAAATGATCAAAGTGAATGGAGTGTGATTTTTCCAGGCACATCAAATTGAATGGGAAAATTGCTGTTGATTTCATTAGTTTGTAGAATCTGATTGATGTGTATTGAAGCATTTCCAGATATTGATGTTCTTCACACCATGCATTTTTTAGGACTGAGCGCATTGACTGGTTGCTCCCTCTATGCCCACCGAATCACATCTGAGTTCTTTGACCCCACATTTATTGCACAAAAGTAAGTCCAGTTGAAAAAAACACTGAGATAGGAAGTAGGAGATGCTTTACTTGCTGTTTTTTCCTATCTGCCTGGTTTAGAGGAACCGAAGCTAACTTACCTGCCCTAAATACAGTTTAATCTGTCTGTATGAAGTACAATGATACCTGCTGCCTTTTAATTCCATTAGTATTTCAGTGATGTTAGGATGGTAGATTACAAGATCCATAGCCTTGATCTGTGGGTCCTCCACTCTGTGGTATACAGAAGCCTTGAAAAATATATTTTGGTACAATGTATCTACAGCAAAATAAAATAACAAAAATTAAAATAACTTCTGTTCTGCTTCTGAATTTAAACCAACTAACAGTTGATTAGTACTCATATTCTAGGACCATTTTCATCTTTCTAGTTATTGCAACCAACACTGTAACATTTACAACAAATCTAATTTTGCACAAAGCCAAGTTGTGCAGAATATCTTTACTAGAACTGCTCTCTTTTTGACCAAGCAAGGGATAAAGGATTATTCCATTACAATTACAAATAGGTGATTGTTATTGCTGAATTATATGCAGCAAAGCACCAATATTTTCTATTGCTGGGGATTTATGGGCTTCTTCCTTATACTGTACAGGTAGTCCTTGACTTACAACCGTTTGTTTAATGACTGTTTGAAGTTACTACTGTGCTGAAAAAAGCGACTTATGACTGGTCCTCACACTCACAACTGTCACAGCGTCTCCGCAGTGACATGATCAAAGTTTAGGAGTTTGGCAACCGGTATAGATTTATGACAGTTGCAGTGCCCCAGGGTCATGTGACTGCCATTTGCGACCTTCCCAGGGGGCTTCCAACAAAATCAATGTGGGAAGCCAGATCCACTTCACTATGATTCACTTAACGACTGCAGCAAAAAAGGTTGCAAAATTGGGCACGACTCACTTAACTACATCACTTAGCTACGGAAGTTCCAGTCCCAATTTTGGTCGTAAGTCAAGGACTACCTGTAAATACATTTGTTATGATAGACCTTGGAAAGCAAGACAGCATTTAGTAACTTCTCCAAATCTGAGAATCAGGGAAGTGTAAAGGGAATTAAACCTTCAGTGTTTATCCCATTACTACCAACCATAATACAAATGGCTTATTTTAGACGGGATGAGCAATGTTTGCCATGCTTGCTGATTTTGGGGGGCGAGGCTTCTAGTGGAAACAGCAATATTATGGGTAAAAATTATTTAATTAAATGTTTGTTAATACAATGAATGTCTTCATGTATCCTTGTCAACCCTCCCCATGAAATAAATGAAACTGATTTGCTGATTGAACTATTTATTAAACATGAATGTATCACTTATCTGCAGGTATGAACTAGGAGCAGCTTTATTCATTGGTTGGGCTGGAGCATCACTTTGCATAATTGGTGGCAGCATATTCTGCTTCTCCATTGCTGAAAACAAACAAACGCCACGGTACAGAACACTGAAATTAATGCATTAGCATATTTCTAATAATTAAACTTGTAAGAAGATAAGCAGCACCAATTCAATCTGCATATCTTTCAGCAATAACCTTACAGTTAGTAGTCAAGAATGATTGGTTAAAAAAGGGGGGGATTTAAAGACCTTTTGCTTTTAGGGAAAAAGCTTGTGAGACTTTGCTCATCTCTGCAAGATTTAAGCATAGCATTAGATATCATAGAAGCTGATTTATGCCATGGAGATGCTTAGTGCTTCCTATTTAAAAGGATGCATGCTGCATTTTCAGTGCTCTTAAGCAGCATGAATGTCATGATTCATGAAGCAGGGCTTATGTTTTCACAGAAATATGGATTTATAATTGTCAAACCAACTACCTCCATTTATCTTGAATAGTACTGAATAGTACTTTATCCTGAATAGTACTGAGACAGCAGTATTCACTACAGGTGAAACTCGAAAACTTCGAATATCGTGCAAATGTTCATTTATGTCAGTATGGCAACTCAAAAGGTGAAACCAATATATGAGATAGACGCATTACATGCAAAGCGAGATATGTCAAGCCTTACTTTGGTATAATTGTGATGATTATGGCGTACAGCTTATGAAAACCCCAAATTCACAATCTCAGAAAATTAGAATAGTGTGAAAAGGTTCAATATTCTAGGCTCAAAGTGTCCCACTCTAATCAGCTAATGAATCCATAACACCTGCAAAGGTTCCTGAGCCTTTAAAGGGTCTCTCAGGCTGGTTCAGTAGGAATCACAAGCATGGGAAAGACTGCTGACCTGACAGTTGTGCAGAAAACCATCATTGACACCCTCCATAAGGAGGGAAAGCCCCAAAAGGTAATTGCAAAAGAAGTTGGATGTTCCCAAAGTGCTGTATCAAAGCACATCAATAGAAGGTTATGTGGAAGGGAAAAGTGTGGTAGAAAAATGTGCACAAGCAGCAGGGATGACTGCAGCCTGGAGAGGATTGTCAGGAAAAGGCCATTCAAAAGTGTTGGGGACTTTCACAAGGAGTGGACTGAGGCTGGAGTTAGTGCATCAAGAGCCACCACACACAGACGGATCCTGGACATGGGCTTCAAATGTCGTATTCCTCGTCAAGCCGCTCCTGAACAACAAACAACGTCAGAAGCGTCTTACCTGGGCTACAGAAAAAAAGAACTGGTCTGTTGCCCAGTGGTCCAAAGTCCTCTTTTCTGATGAGAGCAACTTTTGCATCTCATTTGGGAACCAAGGACCCAGAGTCTGGAGGAAGAATGGAGAGGCACACAATGCACGATGCTTGAAGTCCAGTGTGAAGTTTCCACAGTCTCTTGATTTGGAGCCATGTCATCTGCTGGTGTTGGTCCACTGTGCTTCATTAAGTCCAGGGTCAACACAGCCGTCTACCAGGAGATTTTGGAGCACTTCATGCTTCCTTCCGCAGACGAGCTTTATGGGGATGCTGACTTCATTTTCCAGCAGGATTTGGCACCTGCCCACACTGCCAAAAGTACCAAAACCTGGTTCAATGACCATGGGATTACTGTGCTTGATTGGCCAGCAAACTCGCCTGACCTGAACCCCATAGAGAATCTATGGGGCATTGCCAAGAGAAAGATGAGGGACATGAGACTGAACAATGCAGCGGAGCTGAAGGCCGCTATTGAAGCATCCTGGTCTTCCATAACACCTCAGCAGTGCCACAGGCTGATAGCATCCATGCCACGCCGCATTGCGGCAGTCATTGCTGCAAAAGGGGCCCAAACCAAGTACTGAGTACATATGCATGCTTATACAGTACTTTGCAGAGGTCTGATATTGTTCTATTTCCAATCCTTGTGTTATTGATGTCATGTAAATATTCTAATTTTCCGAGATTGTGAATTTGGGGTTTTCATAAGCTGTACGCCATAATCATCACAATTATACCAAAGTAAGGCTTGACATATCTCGCTTTGCATGTAATGCATCTATGTCATATATTGGTTTCACCTTTTGAGTTGCCATACTGACATAAATGAACATTTGCACGATATTCTAATTTTTTGAATTTCACCTGTAGTACTGTCCTTACCTTTCCAAGCTTTCTTTCCTTTTCATCTATCTAGTAAGTGGGATATTAATTTTGCATCCCTTCCCCCAATACACAAAATATGAAGGAATTGGGTCAAAATCAGGATCTAGGGAGGAAGACAGAAGGTGCAGTGCAATAGTGCATTTGCTGTGATTTTTACCTGTTGTGTTGAGAATGTTGACCATAAAGGTAGGGTTGTAATAGGGAGCCATGATAGGTTCTACACTTTCCAGCATGAGCTACATATAACCCAGTTTTGCTTGGGAATAGATCCACTGAATCACATAGGACTGACTTCTGAGTAAGCAGGCTCAAGTTGTGCTCTTTGGGACAAACAAGTACATTTTAAAAATTTAAACTGAATGTCATGCTTATGCCTGTATTTGAAACTGTTTTAAGAGCAGCTTGCTACAGTATATGGCATGGAGAAAAAAAGAGCGTTGATCTCATGATTCTATGCTTGGTCAAATATGTATGATTTAAAATAAAAAATCAGAGGCTGATAGCATGACTAAAGCAATAAATAAATGGTTGCTGAAGAAACCCTTTTATTCCCTTCTTAAAATCAAGTGGGTAGATTCTGAAGAGCAGGTAACAAGGTCCCCTTCTTGGTTTTTTAATGTGAAGCAATTAGAGGTATCTGACCAGGGAAGCTTATGTGACATTTGGGAGTGTTCCACACACCAAACTCCATTGTGTCATCAATAATAATGTGGCAACTGCCTTTCCTGGCTTGGCTGTTGACTCACATTCTTAGCATTTGAACCTGCAGGGCTTTTGACTGTTTGACCTCCGTGTTATGGTCATTAAGGCAATTTGAGCTTCCCACTAAGTGATTCTCAGCATGGGAATATTCTTCAGGACACGCCTATATTTTTTTAGGTATTTGATCATAAGCTCAGGACTGCTGGGAAGAGAATCTTTAGCTTAGTTTGAAAAAATTGTTTCTGCCATGCTAGTAAATATTCCTTCAGCAGAGTAGTTTTGAAAATTTTCACTCCATACTTTCACTCCACAGAAAGCCTTTCCCAAGGACTAGCAAAGTATTAACACTGTTCTTGTTAAACTGTCACTTAAAAGAATACTGAAAGTTGACCATAAGCAGCCTCTTCAACTGCAGTGATGCGCACATCGGCACCAGTGGAAATGTTATCCCTGCCATTAGTATTAAAATCTCATGTCTGAAAAGTTTTTGCCCACCTTGAACGTAATGGATGGGTACAGTATCCTTGTTGTGATTAAGGTGTGAGTACATGCAACACCTGCAATTTATCAGAATAGCCATGTCTTTTTCCAGAATTGTAAGGCAGCTGTGGGAGGTTTCCACATGATCCTGGAAATTGATGCAGCTGCTTTAAATGAGTTGCAAAGAGCAGCTGTACTCACCCTTCCTTGTATTCCAAAACATCTGTTTATAAGACCTGAAGCACTGCACAGCTCCATAACATCTTCCTTTCAATATTTCTTGATATTTAGAGAATGAGCACTAAATTTTCTCATGTTTCAGGACGGTATATACATACAACAGACCTGCTTCTGTGATGTCTACTCGAACCAAGGCCTATTCATCAGATTTTAAAACATCCAAGACCCCTCCAAAGCACTTCGACAAAAATGCCTATGTGTAGCTGGATGGTTGGAGGAACCTTTTTATTTTTAAAAATCACACATATGTGCTGTCCACCCACAGAATGATTCTTAGGAGTGGCTTGGTGTCTTGAGCATCAGCAATTAAGACTATTTTATAAATGAACTTTTGTCTACTTGATGTAAATTTTCTTCATGCCTTGTTTTAAGATTTATACTTATATTAGACATAAATTATATCTGAAAAATAACTTGATATTTTTTGCTTTCTGTCAAAAAAAATTATGAACGAAGTCATACTGATTATAGCCAATATTGTCAGGGATCTGCAGAATCTAACATAAGAGTTTAAAAGCTGCAGCTCTTAAACGGGTACCACCAGTTTTGAAGATGTGCCTTTAAGAAGTTGGGAGTAGTTTTAAAAACACATTAAAATAGACTGAGATAAGCTTAAGCAATATCTCAGCAATTAGTTATGTAACATCAACACTGTGTTCCAATTCCAGTTTCACAACTATATGGATTAAAACCCATAAAAAATTATCTGACACAAAACAAAGTATTTTCTTCTTCAACTTTACACAAGGTTGAAATCAGAATTTTGGGTTTGTATAAGGCAGCTTGTGTTCCACTGAATATCATGAACAGAAAAATGTCTCTGTTCCTGAGGAGTTTTCTGTGTAGTTTCACTTAACTTAATCCCTTGCCTGCAAATAGGTTGATTTAAATCAAAGCAGCCTCAATTATTGATTGAAATGATCAACTTTGCCCCTGAAGGTTTGTCATACTGCTCTTAAAATTGAAAGTCTAATCAGACCACTAAACCAATACTTATGTACAAAGTAATACAGATTTGGTTACATCACTTTATCCTGTGTAATTTTTTAGATAATGTGATCTAGAAACTAGGGAGTATTTTTTTTTTTTGTCTTCTAGTCAGTGTTGATTCCTGACAACTGCCTGGACTAGTCCCTGCAGTTTTCTCAGCAAGTTTTTCAGAAATGGTTTGGCATTGCCTCTCCCATATCTGAGAGAGAATGACTGGCTTGAGGTCACCCAAATGGCTTTGTCCCTAAGGCAGGACTTAAACTCATGGTCTCCCAGTTTCTAGTCTGGTGCCTTAATCACTACACTGGCTGTCATAGTAGTATAGTTATAGTACGTAGGCATAGTAGTACTACAGTAGGAAAAGCCACTTCCTTCTTTTTCTGTTAACTAAGCTTCACTGCCTTGATACATATTATACAATTAAAGATCAACCATATCCTGAGTTTTTATGAGATATGAAACCCATTGAAAGTTAGGATCCTCCATGGATAGATGGTGTTTGTTTGTTTTTTAATCACAGACACCCACACTGTACTTCTGGAGGCTAGTATGGGGAAGATGGAAGAATGGAGCACACACATACTACTCCCCATGTACCCTTACTTGTGCCTAGAACTAAAAATACAGAATGGTTGGAAAAGGATAAGAACATAACAGAGACTTTTGGTCATTGTTGAATCCAGAAATGTGGCTTTAGTAATTCTTTTGGATTTGATTTAGCTGTAAATATGTTAAAAAGAACCTTACTATTTAGTTGGTTTACAATAAATGATTTTAATTTTTTAAAATCTGATTTTTTTTAATGCATCCTGTACCAAAGTCAGTTCAAATTTTGCTTGTTGAAATTTGTAGCACCTCTTAGGGTTACTGTGGTTCCACCTATGAACTATGCTGACATTATTAAATACCTGGAAACACTAAGTGAGATAGCAACTAACACACCATCTGATGTGGTCATTGGTCCACCAGTCCCCTTGAGCAGTTATTTCTGCACACTCAAGGCAATAGACTCTTCATAAGAAGAAGCAGAAGGGGACAAAAACAGGGACACAACATCGCCTTCTCTTGCAGGCTTGAGAGCAATGATGTATGAGCAAAGGCCAGACACATGCTTTTTTTTTTTTTTTTTTTTAATCTGCTTAACAGTCATTACTGACCCTGCAGTGACCGCCCCCTAGCGGTTTTCAAGGCAATTGCACCTTTCTAGTTTCGGAATTAGACTTTGCTTGGTAGGCCACAAACAAGCCACAATGAATGTGTTCAATTTAGGTGCTGCAAAGCATTTTAATGCATCTGTCCTACGTTGCTTTAACCGATCCCCAAATAGTGTTCATGTGACCTGATATTATCCCTAATATTCCTATGCTCACCATTTGTACAAAAATACAGTGCTTGTGAGAAAGCAGGATTCTCACACAGTCAACATCTTTACCATTAAGGAAGTCTGCTAATCTTTCCCCACACTGAAGGGCTCCTTTCACACACAAGGGCTGCACCAACAGATGTTATTGGTCTTTGGGTAGGGGTCTTCAGCAGCTGTACAGTTAACTTTCAGCTTAGCTGTTGCTCCAGAGGAAACACTGAATAGTTTGCAGTGCTTCCTCTGGTGCTCTGATACAGATAGTTTCTCACTAGTGGAATGCCTGGTTTATCCTGCCTCCTGGGATTTTCTCTTCCTGAGTTACTCCTTTTCCTCATCATCTCCCATCCCAGAAAGCAGCAGGGATGAAGTTGGGTGGCAGCATGAAAGTGCTGCAGGGAGCAAGAGGGTCCAGGCCAGTGGCTGCATGGAAGTGCTGGGAATCAAAACGACACCACTTTCTTCCAACCTTTTTGTTGTCTTGGATGTTGAAGAAGGAAGAAAGTAGCATTACAGTAAAAATAAGTTTATATAAGTTATTTGTGTTTTTCATGAAGTTTAAATATGTTTTAAAAACATTATTAGGGCAGTATTTAATACTATTTATTGATAAACACTTCTTAACTACTTCTTCCAGGAGAACTAGCTGGAAATAATTAAAAGCCTGAATTTAATAAAAGGTAAAACTCTGGACACAGATTTGTAAAGAAAAGTTCCTTGTTAGTGCACAAAAAGAAAAAAAGGACAGAAATCAGATTAAACCTCCTTCTGGGACAATCAAATATCTGAAGAGTCACTCCAATCTGTAACAGTGACCAAGCTGCTTTTCTGTGTGCTTGAAGTATCTGCCTCTTGAACTCCTGTTTAAAAAGAAAACTGCAGAGTTATTTTGAAAGATGTTCATTGATAAAGATGCTATCATTCCCTGGGACCTACTGTTTCACATTCATTATTATCCAGTCTAAATCTTTTCAGAAAAATATTGTCCCCCATAACCAAAGCTGGCCAATGTGAGAACTATCCAGCTTTGGAATCAGTGCCACAGGCTAGGAAATGCCTAAAACTGTAACCACCCTCACCAGCCCCTAAATGACTGCAGTGCAATCTTGTTGCCACAGGAACTCTTTCTTCTTCACTACTAGGATATCATAATTTATATCATCTATAAATCTGATTAATAAATAAATAAATAAAACAACTGGTGGGTCTATGTAAACAGTATCCAGAGTCATAGTAGATGTAACTCTGGATTAAACCTCCCCTTTCAGATTGTTCAGGAAAAATATAACACAGCAGTTCCAGCATGAAAATACCTTCATCCTTTATTGGTTTTCCCATAGGATTTCCCCATCCGTGGATTATGGATATAGCATATGGATCATTCTTTTCAACACCAGATACATTCTTATTTTTCTCATCTTTCAAAAGTTTTTCATCTTCCAGAGATGATAAATCCCAGTCGTCCTCATCTTCAACACCTGTAAACTATAAAGAAAAAAAAAATAACAGCAATTTCTTCAACTTTGGAAATATTTAGCAATAGTTCATTGAGCAGTGGTTGTCAGTCTTTTTGAGCACAGTAACTGCACTAATGCCTGTATATTTAAGATGAAAGGGACACATGAGACTATTAGAGGAAATTTGGAATTCACAGGACTAATACAGAAAAACAATGGTTTTATTTTTCTGCTCTTAGTTAAAAAAAAAAAATTGGAGAGAAGGTATAGAAATGCACAGAGTATTTTCCTGATTCATTACTAAACAATATATCAATATAAGTAGAAAAAAAAGTAACACGTTATTCTAAAAAAGAAAACAGTGACCTCTATTGAAAGGATGTAGAATGAGCAATGTGAAAGCAAAAACCAGGGTATTGTCTATCAGATTTTATAGTTACAATGCTTTTTTAAAAAAAATATACAGCCATGTTAAAATGTTTCTACTTGTATCTCATTCATTTACACTGGAAAGAGTTAAATATGTGTTTCATTCTCCATTAAAATTAATGCTTTATTAAAACTGCATTTAGAATTCACTCCACTGGATACAAAGGAACATAAGTTTGTACAGAATTCTACTGCTGTGAACTTAATACTGGCAGCTGTTTGTTAGAAAAAGCTTTGTAGCAATAAGAACAGTTTGACAGTGGAACCAATGACCATGGGAGCCGGTGGATTCCTGTTCACTAGATGTATACAAGCAGAGGCCAGAAATTTTGGGGATTTCTGCATGGAGTAGCATTCTGGACCTGATGGCTTGAGTTGCCCTTTCCAACCATACAGTTCTATGATTATTCCAGATCACATCAGAGAGTCAAATGAAAGCGTGCACAGGAGCAAGAATAGGATCAGAAAATATTTAATGGGACTGTTTAGAACCTCATTTAGGAAATACCTTTATTCCTTGGACGCACATTTGAATAGATGCCGAAACACCATTAGTTCCTCCAATTTGTTTACTTTCCTTTCTTTGGCTCAAAAGAAACTTTTCCATTTCATCCATTTCATTTTGAATTAAAGAGCCTAAAAACCATCAAGATAGAAGAGAGACAGCTTACAAACCAAATATTTTGAAGACACAGTGGCAATCCATGCTGCACTGTCACTACTTTTCCTTAACAAGACTGAGCCTACTTCGTACAGTGGTTACTGCCCCCTCCCCACCAATCTTTCCTCCAGGATCTCAAGGAGGTGTACACAGCATACTCTTCTTCAATTTTTCTCTACCACAATAACCTTGTGAGCTAGATTGGTCTAACAGAAACTGACCCCAAGTCATACAGTAAGTTTCCAAGGCTGAAGACAGATTGGAAGCTGGGCCTCCCTTTTCTGTCTCAGCAACCAGCAGCCTTTGGCCGCCCTAGTTTGGGTTGTGAAACTGCATGCCAGGCGGGTGGCGATGAGGGTTTCTACTTTTGCACTCAGCCCAGGTTCTGCCCCTTTCACTCCTGCCCACCTTAAATGCAACCAGCTGCTGCAAGAGGTGGACAGAACGAGAGGGCCCCTCTCTGCCATCCCTCAGCAGGCTTGTCACACTGCTATACCACCTCAGATTTTAAATTAAGAAAATGTTCAAAAGTGAATATGTTGTTCACTTATTTTATATTTTTATTTCATAACACAGATGAAAATTTATTTCTTTTTGGTGTACAGGATGTGGCCCAACCAAAATTAACCTTGCATTAACTGGTTGGCAATTAGATGGAAAGCAGAAGGCTCAGTGGGTATGATTTCTGTGCCTATCAGCTGGTCAGGAATGGATCTAGATTCTAGACACTAAGATGCTACTGAAACAAGTCACACAGTGGAACCAGGACAGTATGATTATCAATAATTCTGCACAATCCTGGACACTGGATAGGAAATTACAGCACTCAAAGCAGAGGAAAAGAATAGTTTCATCAGAGATTAGCCATTTTTGCAGGCACCACTGTATTATCATCCAAACACTGACCTGAAAAATTAAGTAGTAACTTCAAATCCTGAGATTAATCATATGAAATTTTGATGATCTCCCACCCAAGATCACATGCAAGAATGATGAAATCTTAAAATAACTGTCAATCTCACAAGATTTCAGCCATTTTTTAAAAGTAATAATTTGGAGGTTTTGCAAAGATCGCTTAGATTAGGTATTGTTTTCCTAGCATGGTTCCTTTGGTTCAGCTTGCCAGTTTCTCTTCCCCTACAAGTGCCACATATTTTTAGCTTTTCCCCAAAGACTGCCCACATAATTAACTTTTGTACTTCTGGATGGCTTAAGTTCTACTTCATCTTCAGGGAAGTTTACATCACTCTGATTTGCAAATCTTGACAAGTTGTCTTTGCTGTTGCACTTTGATGCCTTATGCAGAGATAATTCAGGTGAGATGTAGGACTGCATGATATCATCTTCCTCTACTTCCTCTTCTGAGCTAAATGGAGGAGTTCTGGGAAAACAAAAATTGATCTATGAATTTAGCCTGTTTCAGTTACAGTAATTTTAAAAATATGAACTTTCTGTAATAAAAGTAGAATCAGTAATACTCCTGTCAAACATTATACCTTAGACAGTTTCCTTAGAAACTGTCTTATGCAAGCAAGGATAAGTGAGAGTTGTCACCCATTCCTGGTGAAGATTATTTTGGCATCAACAGGCAGATATATAGCTTTTTATGTCAGAGGAGAATGAAGCACTGACTTTTAATCTAGGGTAACACCGCTCTAAAGTTGGATAAATTAAATCTTATATATTTTAGGCAGAATTCTGTTTCAGCCTTCTCCAAAGAAGTGCTGAACTAACTCCCTCATGACTTTTAGTGAAGGAACCTGTATTCCAGCATCTTTCAAAAGCACAAGGTTGCGAAATGGTGACCTAAATAGATTTTTAACCAATCAATTGATTTCATCCAAGTTAAAAGATGGATGACATACAATAGTCCAATCATAACCATTGGTTGTTCCTGTTATGCACAGTATTTAGTGTAATTAATGGTATCAGAAGTGTACAAATAGCATTTGAGGAGGCTAGGAAACCAGAAGAGGGTTAGCAGATTTCTAATCAGAGGCAGAATGTCCTGCCCACCCTTCTGCTCCCCTCTCTCCTTTTGCTCTGTCCTTATTTCCAATCAGCCTACAGTACTTCTTTAGGCAAGTGTTATATCCAATTTGCTCCAAAATTAATTTTGGTTTTCTAATAGAGTTCATATTTCTAAGCATCCAAACCAAAATGAAGGCAGCTTACACAGTACTTGGTGGCTTTCTTGAAATTTCATCCTTCAACATACTTTTCTTGATTCTGGAAGAAGGGAAAAACAAATATTTGCAGCTTCTATTGGCTAATAAGATGGTTATTTCATACATTGCAAATTTTCTCCTCCATTTCCTCACTGGAGCAAACTTATGGATGTGGTTTATATGTAAATTAAATTGACTACTCCCCTTGCTCTTCTTACAAATTTAAATGTTCATTTTGATGAGGTCAGAGAAAATAATGTAACTATTTAGTAATTCCCACTATTACTTCCTGATCATCAAGAAGACAACACTAACAGCTACCCTAAAAACATGCAACAATTACATCTTACCTGAAATTTTCAACTTACTTTGGGGTAGATGTGTTTTCAGCAGGCAATGTTCTTTGCATGGGTGAACGTTTGGCAATGGAAGAACGTTTTACTGGCTTGGACAAAATAGTGGATAATGAAGTTCCTAAGTGAGCTGCCCTCTGTTTAGCTGTAATGAAATTATAACTAAGGAGAATCCAGTCTTATTTAAACCACATGCCATGGCTACGAAAGGATGCACAGTGAAATGATGTCAGAGAAAAGAAGAAAAAGCAGTATCTTCAGTTTCATGTTAGCATGTTAGTTCATCTAACTCTTTGCTAGATAGTCTTTCATTACCTTATTCCAGCAAGTCACTGGACCACCAAATCACAGGCTCTCTTTAGGCTTCCATATTCCCTGAAACTTTGTAGGGTCATTTGCTATCGCCATCTCTTTTTAAATGGCTAACATCACTATTTTTATACTGCCTCACTTAAAAAGAAGATAGGTAAGATATGCTTTAACATGCAATGCTATGCATAGAAACGATGTACCCATAATAATAGCCAGTAATATTGTTTCCATGGGTAGCATGTTTCATAAAATGAAGAGACCGCTCAGAGTCACTTCCTTGTGAGATGGGTGGTGTCTAAATTTGAAATATAAATAAATAAACAGGTAATTCTTATACACCTTTGAGTAAGAAAAGTACTCTGTCCACTTCCCAAAGCCCAGGAGGACAACAAAAACATTTTTATGAAGTTTTTCCGAGCACATCACCAGTCCAGTGCTTTCTTAATACAAACCACCAATATTCCATTTGGTATGTACAAGAAAGAGTTATTATACTTTATAAAGCATTTTAGGGCATACATGTTTAGATTACTAATGGATTAATCTAGCAGGACAACCCCTCTGCAAACTAAGATATTTGCAAGTAGACCTGCTACAGTCAGTAGAGGAGAAATCAGCAATCAGATACAAACCCCTGAGGAGGGTAGATGTGCCTTTTAAGCAGTTTAGGATTAAGCTCAATCTTTGACTATATGCAGTACATTCAAAATTGTATAACTGCAATGAAAATCTGTTTGAGAAATTCTGGGCAAATTCTACAGAAAATGTGAGCTCATCTTTAATTCTTGCTAAGCAAAGTTCCATATATGCCATTTTCCTGTACGCTGTTACCAAACACTATTGTTCTTGTTGATTGTTGCCGAAAAGCACTACTGCTAAAATTTAACTGTTCAACTGTTAACTGATTAATCACCTTTTAAAAATTCAAAGTTCAAATAGTGCGATATATGACTCAACACGAATTATAAATTCATACTAGGTCACATTTAATGCAAGCCAAAATTCAGTTAGTGTGAGGATAGCGCTTGCGCAGTTGAGGGTTTTATACGCTAATCATCGCATGTGCATCATGGAGGAAAAGAAGGTTCTGTTCAAGGAAAGCTAAAAAAAGAAGAGGCTCATTTTGAAGAACTACAACAGAATACAGGCGACAGCAGGTACACTCTGGATATGGGTTTATCCTCCTCCTTTGTCTGCTTGGTTTATTTATTTTAAATATTTATGAGTTCTATCTATCTATCTAGAAAATAGATAGGAATTATATTTAGAATGTTTTTGTTTTTATTTTGCTTTCTATAACTGCTCTGTGACTTTCTTGAAAATAAATTTAAGTTGTAAATATATTCTTCTATATTAATCCTTTACTGTTATATTTCATTAATAGAGATATAAAAATTTATGTTAAGAATTTTTCATTGCCTATTTCTGTCAAGCTGGAACCAATTACCTTATTTTTCATAGAAATATCACTTTGAATAGTGCAAATATGAATAATGCAACCATTTCATGGGATTCGTTATCAGCACTAATTGAGACCTACCTGTAATCAATAAATCTAGCAATTACACTCATATTGTACGTACAAACGGGCACACTTTTATCTTAAGGAATCATTTATTATCTTAAGGAATCAGCTTTGTTGTACTCTGCCCACAGTCACTTATTTGTGAGATGGGCAGCCATATAAATATGATGAATAAATCAATAAAATAAATTTACAGATAGCAGAGCTGAACTTTTAAAATCTGACCCCATGGCCTAGAAAAGGATCATACCTTCTGGAGAAAGATGAGGGATGGAAAGAAGTCTGCTGCAAGATGATCTTTCTGCAACTCTAAAGCTGACTTGTCGTTCAAGTTGCTCTCGAATATGTTGAATGTCAGGCAACTGTTTCTTTCTTTCTTCTCTAGCAGACTCAACAGATATTAAGACTCTGTTCAAATGATCACTCGGGATGCCATGTACTCCCTGGGTGGAAGGATTTTTTAAAAAATTAAAAATAATTTTACTTTTTTCAGGAGATATATAAATTAGCCTTGGGAAGGGAACTAATGGAATAGTCACATCACTACTTTAGATGCACTGCCTTCTGTGCTAAGATTTGGTCTTTCACCAAAGACACTAATCTTTTTCCTATTCAGAGTTGGTTATATTAGGCTATTTTTTGTGTGACATAAGGATCAGAATGCTAGGCAGGCACACCCAAAACGCATTAGATTGAAAAAGACTTTGTTAAAATTCCTTCACACATTTGAACAATTTAAAGTGATCTTACGGATTTAATTCCCAAGGATTCCAACTTTTCTGCTAGGGTCTGCTCCAAAACGGTTCTCAGCTCTTTCGTTAAAGAAGGATCGCTCTTCAAAGTATTTATTATATGAGACTTATTCTTTCCTGTTTTGGGCACTTGCTTTTCTATTTCTGAAACAAACCAGGTATTTTTCTTTAAAATCACATCATAAAATCAATATACACTTCATCAAAATATTTGCAACATATCATGCACTCACCTGAATTTTCTGTCTGAACAGATTCTAATATTTCTACATCAAAAAGCGAAACAAAAACATAACTGAATATAATTGGGCTAGCTGTGCAAGACCAAAATCCAACTCTTTCCTTGGCCACAGCTGCATCTGACAAATCATGTTATACATTAGATATCAATTTAATTATACATACAGTAAATCCATTAAAACCAAAAAATTAAGTTTATTATTGATTTTAGTACACCTACTCTAAGAATGATTTTCAGTCCAAACCAATGTAGGTAAGCTTGAAATGTGATATTAGAATCCAAGCAATACTAGTTCATTGAATACAATTTATCATCCACATTAAATTGTTACTTATCATGTTTGTTAGCATTTTCATATATGATTTTTCTGCAGGGTTTATCTGTATCCAATTACTTAAGAAACTACTGCTATCACAAGTAATAGAGAAGCCTGCATGCATGCATGCACAAATACCTTCAATCACTGACTCCCTGAAGGCAATTGTAAATCCTAGGTCTGTGTGAATAACAGAGGAGGAGTATTCAAACAGTGGACTGAGAGCCACACAAGCCAAGAATTATAATCAAATGAATTGTGAGAAATTCCAACAGCACCCCAAAATAAAGACAGTTTCAATTCAGAACCAAGGCAACTGGTTTGCCCTCTTCCCCAAGAAAGCCAAGAAAAAGGAGGATGCCAGCTAACTCAATTGTCCATATGTGTGAGAAAGTTTATCCGGAGGAAACACACTCTGGCTGGACATAAGGGATGGTTACAACTGGATCTAGAGAGACTAATGGTGGGCGCTAATTGGCCAAAAGGAAGGCCAAGCAATAGGAAAAGCCAGTTTTGTCAAAGGGATCATAGAAACACTGAAGCTCAACTGAAAGTGTTGATGTAAGACTTTAAATTTTGTTTCTTCTGCTAGAAAACAAGATTGCTGTCAACGTGACATTGCTCTCTCTCTCTGTCTCTCTCTCACACACACACACACACACGTAATGCAAGAAGAATTTAGGCCACAAAAGCTTCAACTGGTCCTGTTGATTACCTTTTTCATTCTCTGGAAGCTCCTCTATGGGCTCCAGCATGGGTACCAAGAGGGCTTGTTCTAATAATGAGGAAACACATCAATAACGGCACAAACAGAGAGACAGACAGGATAGAAAGCGGTCAAGATAAGGCCCAGAGAATGAAAACCATTAAAAAATATATGGAATAGTACCACGTGCATATTTATTTTCTGATTAGAGCCCAGCCAAATGCAGTAACTCATGATCAACTTTATACAAATTGTAACCTGCCTATAGCTACAGAGATATGCACATGTGAAATATTTATTATCATGCACAATTTGTTTTTCAATCACTAATCACAACTGCAGGTTGAATGGATAGATAGTATGTTTTGGGGTTTAAACCAATAAGGTCATGAGGAGATTTGCTCTTTTTCCTCCTGCCGTCATACAGTGCAACAGAAATTAGGACTTGGGCTTAGAGTCTTTTTCCTTACACCACTTTGCTCGCCATATAGAGATATTGGGGGGAGTGGGGAGAAACATTATTTGAGTCAGGTTGCAGAAACAGTCAATTCAATCTCTACTCTTGCCTTAAGGCTGTATTAATCAATTCCTGAACAGTTGATACTCTTCTAATAGATGTAGTAAGCCATAAAAAACAAAGGCTGAGTAAAAAGTGTTTTGGCTGTTTCTAGCCAACACACTGTCCATGTGCTCATGTCAAAACATTAATCCATCAAAGGAAGTATCATTTTACTAGTAACAGTTCAAAGCAAATCTGAGAAATTTTATCCTCAAAAATTTGTAATGAGAAAATCCCAAGGCCCAAGCTGAAATAAGGTGTTCAACCATCCAATTTAGAAAAGCTTCAATGGACTGCACTGTGAGGACTGCAACACAGAATATGGCTGTAATAATACATGTGGTGCAATGCAAACCTGGCAGCTTACTATTTGCACCTAGTGTCAAGACACAAGTAGGAAATTTGCAAATTATGTTTCCTCATTTGTCACTTAAGTTTGTTGTGGATACCTATGTTCTTACAGATTTTACTTTAAAGCAATAATTATAAAAAGGCAGGAAGAATGTGAAGGTGGAGGAAGAGATACAGAGATAGAAAAACCTGTGGAAATTAAACAGGCAATCACTAATAAAATAACCCAAATGAAATACCTAAATATGTCCAGATTGAATATGGAATGCTGAATACTGAGAACTTTGAATATTGATCAAATGTTAGACTTTTTTTTGGTACGTTCAGAAATAGCAAAGATTCCAAATTCCATTGCTACTCAAAGGTAGCTTCAAGAAACGGTATCTGCTATTACAAGTAATGATCTATACTTATTTGAGAGAATAACACTGATACCTGTACAAAGTGGAGGAAATTGAGCAGCTATTAGCAATGACAGATAAAGATTCCCCACATCTTAAACTTTCAGATCTAAACAATCCAATTATTTGAGTTGGCAGCTATCATGTGATACAATTCCTGGCACTGAAGGAGATTGCACCTCTATAATCATTAATGTTATATGTGAAATGCTTCCAAAGCTGTGGTTTCCAATGAGCACATCTGGCATCTTGAGGAATTGCCTCAGGTTCCACATAAAAATGGCTCTGACCAATTAGCACAGAAAGGCAAACTGGCAAGGCTGAAAGACAAGCAACTCACTTACAAAATACAAAGTAGAAATGCATTTTGCATCCTGGAATACAAAACCAGTCCACTGGACCAACACATTTTCTGCTCTAGCATAACCCTGTTTTATAGCAAGCAAATAAATGAGGCAAAAATATATATAACTTGCTCTGTTCCTGAATATGCCTCAGAGGTGGGACTGAGCCTTAAAAATACAAATCTGTTCATTCAGTCTTCTCTTCTGAACTCATTCTCTCTCTTACCACTAAACCCTCATTTCATTCACTCTCTACCCTCTCCACTTTCTCCTTGAGAACCATCCCTTTCCAAACACACTTTCCTCTCCTTGAAGTGCTCCTGGCCAAGTAGAAAAGCAATTAAATATTACAAATGAAATAAATCCCAAGATCCACCAGAGCCTTTTGCAAAGCGTGGGTGATGGTTCTGCAGGCACAGTGGCACCTGTGAGCACTACGTTGCCTCTCAACAAGCCTCCCAGAGTATCCATTTTCTCACATCTTTTGCATATTTAGAAACCACTTGAGATAAAACACATTTTAATTAGGTTTTTTTTTAAATGTCCTATTATTGCAACTTTATTCAAGGTGCTTGCTCCAGATTAAACTAACCTTAGATGGCTGATTCTGGATGCTCTTTTGATAATATAATATTCTTACAGCTGGGAGAAAGGATTGATTTTCTGCTTCAATTCCAAAATCTATTGAGCCAGCCACAAATTAATTTGATTACAATGAAGTTTTATGTTCTAAAGTAAAAAACCTTCAATTTTGAGTTTAAGTAGAAGTAATTATTACACAGAAAGAAAATGCCAGCAAGTTACATTTACATCAATGAATACGGTGACTGATCCTTCCAATATATTTCAGGAGAGCTTAATAAAAAAAAAAAGATTGTTCCATTAATTAAATTTAGCTTACTTATTATTATCCCAGAGGACAATACCTAAGGATTTACATGTCCATTACAGAAACCTACCACGCACAGATGATGGGCTTGATTTAGGCTGAACATTTTGCGCTGAAGCTTTCACTAGAACACAAAAGTGAAAGGATATAAGCTACATATATTTCCAAACAAGGGTGGTTTTTTTTTCCTTCTCAGAAGCAGTTTTACAATAAAGAAAAAAAATATTTATGGCACATTTTAAACTTTCTTCCTTAAAATTCCCACTTACCCTCAGATGACTTTAAATTTTCTACTGGTTTTTTTGAAGCCAGTTTTTCTATCTGAAATTACAGAGATAGAAAACAGTGGAGACAGACACAGAAATGAGAATTTGCTTGTACAGTGCTAGCTAAGCATCTCCCATTTGGACAAAATAAGGTGAGAAGTAAAGGCTTCCAGATAGGTTATAGGACTTCATCCCCAGCCTATCAGATGGGAACCCAAATGATGCTCTTGCAATACCTGCTCCCTGCACAAGGTCTCCCATCCAGATGAACAGCTCTTAATTGGTCCCAGTAATAAGGACAAGCAGGTACAGTAGCTGGAAAGAAAGAGGAGGCTATTCCTGGCTATAATTAGCCCACTGTTGGCTCATTATAGTACTGTCAAGGCTGGCGCAGTGACAAAAAGGACCTTCAAGAACTGGTTCTAGTGACTTCATAGTCCTGGAATTTCCTGACAGTCATCCATCCAAATTCTGGCTTTTGAGCCCAGCTCCCTAAGCTTGTAAAGCTGAGCCTCCAGACCCCTGATCGTTCATATTCTGCACATTTTCCCATTTTTCTGACTAATTCTTTAAAAAGCAATGCCCAGATGCAGCCTAAACTGGTATTCACCTTTTATCAGCCATGCCATACTGCTAACTTGCAACCACCCTAAGTACTAAAGGAACCAGAATCACTGATTGTAAGAAAGCAAAATGAGAAGTGTATAAGATTAGAAAATATTTACTTGTGTAGTTACTGAAATTCCATCCATATTTTTCTACTTTTTATAAAGATGGGCCTTTTGCCCACGCTCTGGTATTTTAAAAGGGCACCATTACATGGAACAGACCTGGTGCTTCTGGGTAATAATAAGATCATTCTGTTCTTGCAGCTTTTGTCCTAATTCTTCTAGCCTCTTCTTATAGAAAATGTTGCTCGTATTCAGATCCTCAGCCACTGATGCTTTGAGCTTCTCTATTTGAGATGTGAGCTGAATAGGTCAAATATGAAAAAGTCAATTGGTTTAAATGTAACTAGAAACCTTATGTTTATCTTATGCTAAATGTGTCTTATCTAAAATAAAATTACTGGTCTAATTTTCCTCCTTCCAGGTTAACCTTTTTTGTTCATAAAGGTTAAAGGTCGGACCCTGCTCCCCGTCAGCTATAGGAAATGGAAATATATCTGCTATGGGAAGTTAACTGGCACATTTCCCTATTATGAGAAATAATTTAGATCTACAAAACAGGCTTATTCTCTAAAGGAGTTAGATAATCCATTTATTGTTCTTCTGTCCTCTTTGGTATGGTTAGGCAATTTGGGGCCCTCTCAACAGCAACTAGAGAGCATCAGGGTGCGTATCTTACTCAACAGGATTGTGATGACACACAAAAGATTTGTGTAGATATCACAGTCAGTCAAAAACAGACAACTACATTATGGGCATAACAGACTGTATAGTTTGCAGTGGTAGTCCTTTGAAGAAAAATGAAAGGCAGATATCCTGATACTGAGTGACACTTTTAACTGCATCATTACACATTTCTCCATTTTGCAAAACTCCTTTCCTGAGTCTTCCTTTTATACAGATAAAACCCCACATATTTACCTTGTTCATGGTTTATAAGATAGCCTTTAGCCTGTACTTCCTGCATAACCTCTGTCATATATAGAACACTTCTGTGGGGGAAGATGAGGTTTCCCCATTGGAATTCTTGGCTTTACCAGCTCAAACATTCACAGAGAAAAATCTGAATTTAACTGAGCAAGTTGAAAGTAAGTCTTGTTGTATCAAAAGGCACATACTCCTGCATGCATTTTTCAATAAAAGAAGTGAATGTGAAATAGCTTCATGCAGCTTCACTGAGAAAGTGTGGGAGGAGGATGGGCGAATGAAAATTTACATATCTAAAGTGGATTTTAAACAGCCATTCTGAATGGTTTACCAAGTTCTCATGTAATAAATACCCATTTTTACATGATTTAATGCTATGTAGGAAGCTTCCATTCAGCTTTACCTGGTGCTTTTCATTTTCATGTTCTTCCTGAAGAGCTTGTACCTTAGAAGACCACTTAGCTTCCTACATAAAACAAGTGGGATAATTTGAACAATGTCTTAATTTTATATTTCTTAATTGTTTTATTGAAATCCAAGTATCAACCTGTTTCAAATTCGCAATATAGATAAAGTCCCAATATGAACTACCATACCAGAAAAGCAGCCATAGAGCATAAAAGCTGTGATACTGGCATAACATCACAATTCGTTATACTACCTTAACATTAAAGGGTGAACACGTGGCAGTTATTAAATAAGTCTATATTGCTTATACTAAGAAAGTAAATTCAAATGGGTTATCTGAGACTAGAACCACACTGTGAAATTAATTTATTTTTGCTTTCTGTGCCCAAGTTAGCTGCCTAGCTCATTTCATGCTCATGTCTGGGCTACTGGGCCAGCTGACTGCTTCATTTGAATCCACAATAAATGTTATGAACTAATTTAGCTTGCAATTTTGATGTCTGGGATCTTACTAATGCAGCTGTGCTCTGGAAGTTCTAGAGTACCTATTTATCAAAAATCAGATTCTAAGGGTTTGTGGAAAACTCTGGGGTGGGGAGGGGATATCTCAGAGGATATAGCATTAAGGGCAGGGAATCTGCCATTCAGATGAAAGAAGGCAAATATTCCACTCAACCCAGGTATACGTTATGCCACATTTTAGAACAAGACAGAAAACTGAAACCACCTTTTAACAATTTAAAGCACAACTGATCCTGACTCTGGAAATACATAACCCGGTGAGACTGAAAACTAATCTTTCCCTTAAGCAAGTAGAAGTAGCAGATCAACATACCTGAGATATCTAATTCTGCTTTCACTAGCCCAGGTCCCCAGATGAATTGAACTGTAATTTCAATCATCCCCAGCCAGCATGTTCATTCTTGGAATTGGTGGGAACGGTGTGCAATGTACAAGGAGATGAGGGAAGGCCACGTGCATGTTAATTCTGTCTCCCTGTTTAAACTAGATACATGGGACCTGGAGTCTGAAATCACAATGCCTGACATTTGTGTTAAATTACCTGTTTTTCAAGAAGCTGCATTATGTTATGATGATCCATAGCAGTTTGATGCTTCTCTTCTGTTAATTCATAGGTATCTTTTAATGTGCCTAAATTGGATTTCAGATGTTGGTTGGACTTCTGTACTTCTAGCAAATGCTAAGAGGGACACAACAGCAGCAATAATAAATTCAAAGTTCTCTTTTGAAAGACGAATAAACTGGTATATTCTGCTAGAAAATACTTCTAAACAGCAGAGTATTTTTTTGCAATTACCACCAACCCCTATATTGGAAATCTAGCCATTTTCTTGAATTCTAATTATTTAAATAATAAACCACCATAGAAATGTAAACTAAAGTACAATTATTTCTTTTTAAGTTAAGAGGGATGTGTGCTCAACCAAACCCCTCAGAACCTTTCCAGGAAAGTAACCAATAAGTAGGGTGAGGGGGAAGAGAAGAGATAGCTCTCCGGAACTGATGAGCAGGGCCCTTCGTTCTGTTTGGAGGACTTCTGATGCACAGCCTTAGCAGCTGCTGATGAAAACAGGCCTCAGCTTGAGGATTATTCCAACAGCCCTCAGCAGGAATGGGAGTGGAGTGGAAAGGAAGGAATTTGTTGTGGCAAGATAGATCAGTATATTAAGATTTTTACAAAGTTCTATGCTTAGAAATTCTCACATGCCTTCTCCAATATTATAAAGAACACCATCCAATTTTTCAGTTACTTACATTTTCTAATTCTGAATTTTTTGCAGTTAATTCTTTAAATTCCTTGATAAACATCTCTTTCACCTTCTCAAGTTCACTGACCAATTTTTCCTTTTCTTCTTCTTTCCACTTGTGAAATAACTGTCGAATCTCCTCCTCTTTGGACCTGCGTTCTTCATATTCCTGAAATTGAATGAAGTTATTCTGAGAAATCTTCCCCAGAAGGTCCTTTTCTACAATTCCTGCCTACTAATAATGATGCTAATCCCAAACCAATCAAACCTTACCATAATTTAGTGTGATGTGTGGATTGTAAAATATTTCAATCTAACTAGAGGACTGCTGAGCAGTGAAAAAGATTTGTAGTGGAAGACAGTGGAAATGGTGCTGTGTGAAAATGTATACTGACTCCCTTTAACCTGGCTAGTTGCTAGGACAACATCATGCTGGAGTATCATCATCTTCAGTTAATGAAACACCTATCACAGAGTCACCCATTGGGGGAGATGAGCGGCATACAAGTCTGAAAATAAATAAAATACCAAATCTGCTAAATATTATATGCTATGTTTATGTAACATCCATTCACTGATTAATGCAGACATTAAAATTTTAAATGCTGTTTTGGACAACAGATTTCAGCAAGTGATTTTTTCAGTGGTCAAGAATAATAAAGCTGGATTCATCAAAACCCGACATGAATCAGATAATATTCGGCTTGTAGTGGTATTGATTGATTTAAATAAAAACAGAAAAGGCAAAGTTGAAATTCTATTGCTTGTTGAGAAAAAAGTTTTAGATAAAATCCATGGGTAGTATAGACAATTCTTTGGAATTTCTCAAAGAATGTATAAGAGGGGTCCAGATTTTGTATCCACTTTTTCACTCTGTAAAGTGTAAAGGTACTAGACAAGGCTAGCCACTTTCCTCTTTGATTGTTGATACTGGTTTAGAATTATAATCTTAATTAGTAACATATAATTGAATGGCACCTAAAAACTGAGCGGTACAGAATATGCCCTACCTTAGACAGTTTGGCTATATGGGCATGCTGCTCAGCTTCTAACTGAGACCTGGTAAGTTCTAACTGTTCCTTCAGTTGGTTGATTTCCTCCTGCAGTTTATCAGTCTGTGATTTTTTCTTCTGATCTGCTTCAAAGAATGCATACTGGTGATAGTGCCTGTTAATATACTTCAGAGAAATGCAGTTCTACCCACACAGACATTTGAAGTATGATTTCTTCCTGTGGATTATAATGCCAGGTACTTTCCTCAGTACACTGTCATCTGAAAGATGCAACAGGGACCCCTCCAAGCTACTTTAACAGTAAACACTCTAGAAAAACCATGAGTTACTTTTGCAATCATTAGTTTAACGTATTTACAAATACCAGCCTGTGAGAAAATTCTCCATTATCAGAGTTCAGATCACTCTTCCCTCCAAATGCAACATCCCCCAATCACGTCCTAAGTCAGAGTGGGGAACTTACACCCCTCTAAATGTCCCTGTATTACAGCTCACAGCTTTTTTCACACTGAACATACTCACTGGGACTGCCAATAGAACATCTAGAGGGTCACAGGTTTCCCACTCTTCTTTTTGGAATGAGCAGTGGGAGGAAAGGAACAGGAATAACTCCTTCCCCAGCATAGTTGAACTCCATCTCAAATAACAATAAATATAAGTATTATCCAATCTTAAAGCATGATCACAGTGAGTGAACAAATCAAAGGAACTATATTTGGCATATTCCCCTTCAACCACTTTGACTAATTTCTCCTCAGCCACAATGCTGAAGAATTTGTATGACAGACATCCTGTCAAACTGAACCCAGGACCAACACAATTTTCTGTTTTGCTTCATTAAGCCTTTTTCTCTTTCTTATACATATACATACACAAAATAAATGAATGACGGCTAAATTCTGGGTGCCCTGATAACATCACAGGCTGTAAACAATCTGTGCTATCCTCAATCAGTTTTGAACCCTTCAAACATTTGGAACCATTCACACCCCCTACCCCTGTCAAAAGATCAACCCTATAGAGAAAAACAAATATTTGTAATGAATATTGTGAGGAGATGCTCTTCACATCAACTTTCACTCCTCCAGAAATGTTAAATTGCAGATCTAAGCTGGAAAACTCTGTATGACCATTAGATGGAAGCAAAGAGGTTTTGCAGCTGAGAACTGGTAGCCTAGGTTTCTCTTTATCCATACTGCCTGTGATAATTAAATTTAAGTCCTTGCATGTGAAAGAAAAACAACTGTATCTGTGAAGACAATTAAGCTCCTAAAAAGTACATATGATGATCTATTTTTGAGCTAGCACCTTAAAACCAATCTGCTACAATTTAATCAGTCAGAAGCTGCAATAATTGGAAGAAAACAATTTGTTTAAAAAGTAGAATACAGATAGACTGTCTTTGATTTACCTCTGCTTTATGCAAATATTTTCAAACTATTAAAACAGAGTTCAATTATGTCACAGAAAATTACATCCATTTATGTCACAGAAAAGAAAACTGTGACCTGTTACATTGCAGAAAAGAAAATTATGTCCAATTATCTCACAGAAAAGAAAATGAGTAATAGCTACATAATGCTAGGGTGAAGCATTAAATGCTTTTGGTAGTAGAAAAATAAGTTGAAATTATCTTTATTTCCTTTTACTAATGGAATCAACCTAGAATTGTTTTTTAAAGTTATAATTTCATAGATATAAAGTCATACTCAGATAAGAAGGCATGTTTTGTGATGCAGTGATGGATAAGCACATTTGATACACCTTTTAAAGCAAATACAGACACTGATTTCATATGGATAGTCACATTATTTATTTACAGTCCAAGATCAATTTACTCATATATTATAAAGTATCTTTTTCATAATAGATCCTTTCCTCGGATCATAAATTAAAATTCATTAAAAAATAAAGCCTAAATTTAAAAATACTGCATCTAGATATAAGCCATACATGCACACACACACACACACAAATTATACAAACTGCATTTGTACAATTCACTTTAATTTTTTTAATTTAATCACTAGTAAGTCCTCGCATTTTGGCAGAAGTAATAAGCATGCTAGACTTCCTAATAATTAAATGGCTCTCTAAACCAGGCCCCCTCCTTATTCTCTGAATGGCACCCACTGCATTTGTTTGCCTTTTTCAGACAAGAAAAATTATGGTTTGGATGACAGTTCTGAAACCTATTTATTTATTTATTAAAAACTCACCAGTGAGCGGTTCTTCCGAATGGCGACGCTGCAAATGACTGTGCAGGAAGGAATAGTTCATAAAGGCTTTGTCACAAAACTGACACTGTAAAATAAAAGTATTGTTAAACAACAACAACAACTACATCTGTTCAACTAAAGATATTTATCTCTGTATGTTTCTTTATCTTTACCTCTGTATGATTCAATGTTTATCATTATTTTCAATGACATAGCTTTGTTGTTCTGAAAATAACTGCCATTTAAACAATTTAATGGTAACAGATGGATGCAGGCAAATCAATCCCCCCAAAAATAGGCTGGAAAAGACCACTGATTAAAATGTGTAAATATTAAATTATAAAGATACTTTTAAAGATACAATACATATAAAGAAACTTAATTCTTCTGAATCACTACTGGTTATAGGAGGTGGCAGTACCCAGCTGACATTGGCTAATCTTGAAAAAGTTAAGCAGAGTCAGGTAGTCCTTGGATGGAAGGCCACCCAGAAATTATATGATGATAGACAAGACTGGAAAATCGAAAAAATGTCCCAGAAGGCAGCAGAAGTAAACTACTTCTTTGTGCTAAGAAAATAACATTCACATATCCATGTAAGCCCCATTGGTCAAACATGACTCAAGGAAGATTTTACCTAAGGGGTACTGAATGGCTTCAGGTTCATAAGACAGGCACAGGCCTTATTTGATCTGCAGTCCTATTACTGCACTTTGGCTTTTAGTTTACTCAAAAAACTTGTTACCCTGACCATAATTGTGTATTTGCTACTGAGGCTACCTGGGTACAACTTTTATGCCCCTATTCCTAAATGCATGAGGATCTGTCCACACCGACATATCCAGAGCATGTACAGCTTCATTGAAGAGTCAGGACTGGGCATGTATAAACCAGATTACAGCTGCAATCTCCTTCTGAGGTAGTCTTAGAAGAGAAAGAAGGCCGGAACCAGTCCATACCTCTTAAGAAAATCAATTTTTCTGAGAATAATCTGATGGGGGATGAACATGTCTCCTGCCTGATGACTGGGGAAAAGACACAGGTTGACTTTCAGCGTCCCACTGTCATACACACAACTAAAATGGATCTGAGCTCAAGGGGGTGTGATCTAGACATCAGTTATGGATGATGACACATCAACTTTTATGAAGTTTTCAATGATATGGCCAAAAAGTCTCCAGCCTTGGTGACAAATGCAACACCTTCCCAGTTAATGAGCAAATCAGTCCTCAAATTATTCACTAATGTAGTCAAATAAATGCTTACTACCTGCATGTTTCTACTTCAAATTAATGTTACAGAAAAAGGCATCTGTAAGAATAATAGTATCAGGATGTCAGGGTATTAACTACCAACTGCTTACTCTGGGTCATTCCTGCAAATTGGATGTGTTCCCTCCATGGAACTAAGCAAGAAGGAGCCAAGGAACTTTGTTCCATTGAAACTCACAAATATAAGCTGCTACAAAAATGATGAGAGTAAATGAGAAAGGGAAATTACCCCTAGCATCATCTCAATGTGACACAAAATAGTTACTGCTATCCCAAAGCTGGAACATCAGCTCAGACTTCTTGCATTCAAGGATGGGGGCAAAAAACATTCAAGCAAAAAGATTCCCTTTTACCAGCACTAATAACTACAACAGCATTATTAGGTATATTCTTTTTATAATTTACAAAATTACACGTATGATGTATAATTCCCAGAACAAGTTGTTCTTCTACCTCCTACTCTTCAAACTCCACACCTACCTGAAAGAGCTATTTTCTACATTGAAAGATATTAGTTGTCACGATATAAAACAATGGTATATAGCAATAAATGCCAACTGAAGGATTTCCTTAGCTGAATCAAACTCCATTGTTGAATTATCAACTTTTATCTACTGTTTAAAATCCTATTATTGATAATTACCATGAGAATAAATATAAATGACTTGAAGCTGCTAAGGCAATAAATAATTAAGTGACATTTTTGTTTTGAAATGTAAGCTCACATCATCCCTGGATAGCAATGGATGCCTGGGAGGTGCCAAAATGCAACAAGAATCTTCTACATACCACAAGTTAATACATTAACTTGCCTCAGAATATCATTATCCAACCAGATACTCAAGTTATAACTGTCTCGCTAGCCAGTTGTGATTGCATGGTTCATGGGATTAATTTAGTGTTTTATGCTTGGTGAGGGCAAGCCACAAACTTCTTTATTCATAAAAACCATCAATATGTAACCATAAGACTTGATTAAAAATGAAGCAGGAATGCTATTTGGATACAGATTCCATAAAAAAACAGCACTTGCTGATTGCCCTATTCTCAATGGGTACAATGGTACATTTATGATCTGCACTGTACAGTTTCATTTTTGAAATTTAAATACATTTAACTCAGTTATCTGAATATACAAAAACAAATTGTATGCATCCACCCGTATCTTTTTGATTCATTCACTGACAGCAGGATTATGTGGTCAAGTGCTTTCTAGAAGATGCGTCTACAAATAACATAGAAACTCAACATCTGAGCATGGGGGGGGGGGCTGTCAGATAGTCACTCATGCCCTCATCGCTTCGCAGCTTAACTACCACAACAAGCTGTACATGGGGCTACCCAGAAACTTCAACTGGTCCAGAATGCAGAGGCACAAGCAGTGATGGGCATGCCTTGGTACACCCAAGTAATACCTCTGCTTTGCTAGCTGCACTGGTTGCCAGTTTACTCCCATGTGCAATTCAGGGTTCTGACTGTTATCCAAAAAGCCCTACATGGCACACAGCCTGGTTATTTGACCTGTCTCCCATAGCATCTGCCTGGCCAAATTGATCCTGCAACTGTGTTGGTGCACTCAGGACCCCGGAAGTGCGCCTTTTCTGTAGCAGTGCCTGCCCTCTGGAATGAGGTTCCTCCTGAGATCCAGATGGCCCCACTCTGTTATTTAGACAAGCTGTGAAGACCTGGCTCTTCACCCAGGCCTTTGGTGAGGAAGAGTGAGACCCCTCACTTCATCGCGCTTGCCATCTTTTATCTTTATATTTTATTGATTTCATTGTTAATTTCTTTGATTGTTGTGATCTGCCCAGAGTTGCTGGGAGTCAGGCGGCATACAAGTTTAATATATTATCATTATCAACTAGATGCATGCTAGCATAATAACTCACACTATGTCACATTCAATTCAACAGAGTTAGGGAAGATGAAACTGGGTACTGGATTGCAGGCTTCATTTTGCCACAATGTGCAAGGACTATAGCAGCATTATAGGACAATTCAGAAATGTCTGAAGCTATGCCAATAAAGAAGGTAAGCAAAAGTCAACAATTCTGTGCTACTCTTTAACATTAAAGCAGAAAGAAATGACAGAAAGGATTACCTCACTTCAACTTAATTTTATAAATTTAGGAGAATCGCATTATTGAACATTTCCCTATCTTCTAAAAAAATCCCCAATATTTAATTGTTTTGCTTTATTTACAGCTTTTGTTATTTCTATGTATTAATGGAAGCAAAAGACTGACTTGCCCCTGCTTCCACACACACCAATATTCAGAATGGTATCTTACCTGATACCATTGACACTGAGTTCAAATCACCAGGCTCACAACCAAACCTACCCAAACAAGGAGTGGAGGGGAGAAGATGCTTGTAATCCTGTATTCATATGGACACATAAAAGTCAAATCACCCTTGAGTCAAGCTCACCTTCTCCATGCAGTCGTCTGGGCAAGCTGGCTGCCATGGGGCGTTTTTCCGACCTCCCAGGCCGGCCCCATCCAAGAAGTAGCCAAGGCCGGTCCTGCTTAGCTTCCGAGCTCAGCCCGAGGCGCCCACGTCCCGCCTCCCCGCTGCGCTAAACCCGTGGCGAGCGCCCCGTTGCCCCGGGCGCGGGAGCTGCACCCTCCCCGCCCGCCGACCTGGTGGTAGGTGGTCCCGGCCTGGAGCATCATCTGCTGGGTGCCGATCATCTTCTTGCGGCGCTTGCACTCCTCCTTGAGCAGCCGGATCTGCTGGGCCCCGCGAGCCACGTCCTTGGCGAGCAGGTCGCGGTGGGCGTCGGCGGCGCGAAGCAGCTCCTGGCCGGCGCGGAGCTGGGCGCTGAGGTAGTCCTGCGAGTGGAGCAGGTACTCGAGGCTGAGCTGCGCCAGGCGCAGGAGCTTGAGCAGCAGCGGGTCGGCGGGGCCCTGGCAGTGCGGGCAGCGCTCGCGGCCGGCGTTGCAGAAGGTGACGTGCTCCAGGTGCTCCTGCAGCGCCGCCACGTCCACCTCGGCCGCCACGCGGTCCACCTCCACGGCGCTCAATCGACGCCAGTCCGGGCCGTCGTGCCGCGGGCGAAACTGGAAAGGGGGCAGGGCCGCCCCCGGCGGCGGGGAGGCCGCTGCCGCCATCCACGCGAGCGGGGCCGCCTGCGGGGACAGAGAGACGGAGGTCCCGCGCCGCCGTCCGCCGGGGTGACTTGGCCGGCCGACCGCCGCGTGTCCCCCCGTTGCCGCGGCAACCGAGGCGGCGCTGCTGGAGTGTCACGCGGGGGGGGGGCGCGACTTCCCGCCCGCGAACGTCTCCGCGACCCTGCGGCAGCAGCGGATTTTCTCTGCAACGGCCTCCCTTCGTAAGGAAAGAAGGGCCGCGGACTGGCTGGGGGATTCCGAGCGTTGAATCCGCCCACTTTAAAGCGACTGAAGTTAAGAAACAGGCCCCGCCTTCGCCCCCCACTGCCAGCCGGGGCTGGGGCAGTCCGGACAGCCGCTGGGTGGCAACACAGAGAAGCCAGATACTCTCCCTGCTCCGCCCAGCGGTTATCCTGGTTGCGAGTGACTCCGGATAGGCTTTGGTCAGCCTGTCCTCTGGGAGAAAAAAATCACGCACTGATTTAGCAGTTTTACCGACTCCCCCTCATAAAATAAATTCCACTGCATTAGAGCAAGGTGAAGCTTATTCCCACAAACGGATCAGAACCCTGGCCATCCAAAGAGGCAGAGTGTCCCAACAAGGTGAGGAATTAGAAAAGTGATAGGTTTTAGGCCTGCACTGGTTTTTATTTAAAGTTTTTAATCATCTGCAAGCAAAACGGCTGGTTTCAGCTTTGGCACATCCAAAAGTAAGGGGGAAAAAGAAGATAAAAACAGGTCATTTTTGGAGGTGCAGAGAAGCTGAATTCAAGCATCGCAAGCTCTTGATCCTGGTTCCAGAAATTAGCACTGGATTTGACTGTCTTTGGAGCACATAAAGGCATCCCTGTTTTACTGTGAGCACCCATTCTGCATTTACAATCCTGTTATTATCACTCCTAATTTATTTCTGAAGCATCTAATAATATAGCATCTAATAATCCTTCAGTTCAATAGTGTAGTGGTATGAATCAAAAATGTTTTAAGATGTCATATATATTGTAACCTGGAAAAATGTTGCATTGGTGCAGAAACAAGCTTTCCACAATTCCCCACTTCCCTCCCTTGCTTTGTACTTCCAACACTTTTGTCCAGATCAACACAAGGAAAATTGTTGGTTAATCTGAATTTTACTTGGGGTTGTCCTCAGTGATCCAGTTGCTTAGTCATGGTTTGCTGATAAGCCATAGTTGCCTGAATTCACATTAAGCCATTATGTGGCTTGATTTTGGCTTGGCATGTTGCATGCATCCAGTATTATTCATAAACCATGGTTTATAGCTTAACATAATAGTGATAGCCAATTGTGGCTTGTCAAACAGTTTTTAAATTCTGGCTTCTGAATCCAGGCATTATGGGTCTGTGTTATAATGATTCTTTCCCTTTCTAGTTAATCAGAAAGGAATCTTGTTTATCTTTGATTACAATCTACTGATTTTTGTGAGAGGATTTCATGCTCTATATTATAGAGTATAAATTAAATCTATCAGCACCTCCGACTTCAATATTGTATTATTCTCTGTGGTTACAGAACAGTCATATACATACACGTATATATGAACATATATAGGTGACATGTATGTATGTTATGTATTCACACACTTCTATCTCTGACAGCAGATGAAGTGGGTTGCAATCCGTACCAGTGTACCGTATGCCGTAAGAAAGACGGGGGTGTGTAGAGGGCCAAAATACTGTTTTTTAGCCAACGAAAACTCCTATTAAAAATGCCAACAGTAATATTGACACATTACGCAGCCCGGTTACACGGCGTGTTGCTCTAACCTCGGTATTAAAAAAGGCACCTTCCCCGCGGAGTTAGGAAAGCGGACCAAGCCCGCGGGGACACATTCGCATTCAAGCCTTATTCCAACAGCCCAGTCCGACTGCAAAAGAAGGACCAGCGGAGGGAGGCGAGAACAGGCAAGCGGACTCCCCGCTACCCCCGCCTCCCTCCCCGGGCTGGCTCTCCCGGGGCGTTTGCCCGGCGGGAGCTGCAGGAGCGGGACGAGCTCCCTCTGCCGGATGCGATGCGGCAAGATCCCGTCACAGAGGGGCTTGCAGAAGGGTCGCCCAGCGACAGGGGCCGGGGTGAATCGTTTCTCCCTCCGCACCCCGCCGCTGCTCCCCTTTCCCTGGGATCTCGAATTTGCTCGCCTCACCTGGATCAGTCGAAGCTCCAGAGAAGCGGCTGGCTCGACTACTCGGCCCCGCCGCCGCCTCTCCCCTCGCGCGCTTCCCGCAGGCGACCGCGTAGCCCCCGCCGTAAGATGCGCGGGCGCCTCGCGATTCCTTTCTGTCTTCCCCCTTCCTCCCGTCCGTCCAATCCTATTATCCCCAAGCGGGGAGGAGCGAGCAGAGGCACGAAGCGGCCTTGGCCTTATGGGGAAGAAGCTGCGCTCGGGCCGGGAGGAAGGCCGGTCTGCAGAAGAACAAGGCGGCCCCTTCGGTTCCTCCGGGAGAGAAATTCCAGAAGCAGGGGACCGGTTGGGACCCGCCGAGGAAGCGAGGGCGGCCAGGTGCGCACTTACGGGTTTGCAGAAGTGGCTTTATGCAGGCACCACTCCTGTGCAAATACGTCCGAAATGAATCGGTGCCTAGATTGTAGAGCCAAGACCCGCTGTTGGTGAAGATGTCGTGGACTCGCCCTTCTTGGCAGCCGTGCAAAAGGGGGCTGCCTTTCCCTTTTTTCTACGTCGTCGTCTGGCACACAGGCTGGAGTTTTGTGGGGGTCTCAGCCAAATATTGCCTAAGTCGGAGGCTGCTCAGCATCTGGGCTCAGGGGAGGGCTCTGATTTGCAGGGTTGCAGCCACCATCTTGACAATGTTGACCACTCACAGACACACCCCTGGATTATAAAACACTGTAACACAGTTGTGTGCAAGAATGGTGGGAGTTCTGTTGACATCAGCTTTGGTCTGACTGCAACTAAAGTGGAGGGGGGGGGGTCAGCAGGCAGGTGTGGGGGGAACCTCCCTAACATTAAGCGAGCCGCTTTTTCTGGCGGGTACATGTGTGTGTGTGAATATTCCTGGGAGGCATGAGTGAAGAACGTCTGGAGTGTATGCCCCAAGTATATATTCCCACCAGGGTCACCCAAAGCCTGAAGGTCATCCCAGCTGCCCAACTAAAGCCAGCAGGCACCTGTGTTGGGCAGCAGTAATATAGGAAAGTGCTGAGGCAGAAGATCACTTAGTGACAACGGCAAAGTTTATACTGTGTGGGAGAAGGTAATGGTAAACCACTCCTGTATTTTTACCAAGGAAACCACATGGACGGAAAATATAAAATGATTGATGATATAGTGCTGGATGATGGGCCTCTCAAGCCAGATGGCACTCAACATGCTACTGAGGAAGAGCTGAGGAACTTTTGGAGAGCTAATGATGCATATCATGTAGCTAGATTAAAGCTTTTGGCACATCTAATTGCTGATGTTACCATTCAGGAAAAGAAAATTACAGTGGGAACATGGAACCTAGGAGGCATGAATATGGGAAAACTCACCACAGTGAAAGTTGAATTGACCACACCTTGACTTCTTAGGCATTGGCAGATTGAGATGGACTGGAATTGGATACTGTCAGTAAGAAGACCAAACTATTTATTACCAGGACCCAAAACACAAAGAAGGACTGGAATGACCTTCACAACCAGAAAGTATATTGCAAAAACAATACTTGAGTACAATGGTTTTGTTTTGTTTTTTTTAATCTGCACTCAGTCATTACTGACTCTGCAGTGACTGCTTGGACGAGTCCTTGCAGTTTTCAAGGCAAGTGTTTCAGAAGTGGTTTGCCAGAGCCTCCTTCCTAGAGCAGAGCCCAGCTGGTGAGCGCAGGAGGCGGGGTTTCCATTGCTTCGCGCCCTTTTCGGGCGCGCGCGGTTTTTCGCACTTACCGGCAACTGCTCTCAACTCCTTTTTGCAAGGCGCCACCAGCATTTTTCCTCCCACCAGAGTGAGAGTACCCATTTATCTACGCACGTGAGTTTTCGAACTGTTGGGTTGACAGGAACTGGGGAGGAAACGAGCTCACCCTGTTTAATGCGAAGGCTGGACTCGAACCGCTGAAGCGTCAGCCATTTCTGGCCAGCAACTTTCAGCGTCATTAAGCCGCTGCACCACCGCATCCCCCCTGAGTACAATGTAGTCAGTGACCAAATAATACCATTTGGACTTGATAGCACATAATCAGTCATCAATTCACGTAACCCAGGGCCTCAGGTTATGCCAAATTTTCTGACGTTGGAGGGGGATAGTGATGGCTTCTCCCAGAGCCTCCCATCACCATTCCTTTGGTTGCCATGGCCCCTCTGCCTGTACCTCTCTGCAAGCTTGCTGCCCGTATGTGCTGTCTTGGAGAATGCTGACCCGTTGCCTTTATTAAAATAATACTGAACTACCAGTCTGAGATAGTGATGGAAATGTCCTTTATTTCTGGCAACAATATGATCTGAAATGTCTGCTGAGCAAATGTTGATCTCTGTGTTCAGTCTTTCAATTGACTCCATTGCAACAAGTTTTATGTAGCATCACAGTAAAATGGCATTCGGTGAGCAGTGAAGTTGGCAACATTTTTTACCAGTTTCAAAACTCTATAGAATACAAGCCTTTAACAGCAGTTTTGTTCATTGGTGTAGCTGCTATCTTGATTATTTTTTAAAACTTAGATCTGTAGCATGAGATAGGATAGAGCTGGCCTCATCCTACTTTAATAATACCTTAATAATATAAAAAGAGCTTTATTTCTTTTCTGGATTTGTTCACAGACACTGAATAGTTTTTGCATTGAGATTTACAGGGTTTTTTTTTCTTTTTCCTTTTTCATTCCATAGAAAAATCTGCTAAAGAGGAAAAGTTGAATACTTTCTTTTAATAATTAGCATAGCTAACAGCAGTCCTCCATCTGAAGCATCCCTAAATGTGATGTTTGAGCAGCTTTTTAAAAATCCAAAACCTCATGTTACGACCATGCCTTTAGGATTTGAGTTTCTTCACCAAGCAAGAGGCTGATAGGGGATACAAGGGAGAGATGTAACTGATGCCACAGTCTTAAGATGTTGGAACTGTTTGCATACAAGCAACCTGGCTTCCATAAGGTATGAAACTGATGTTACACAATTCTAAAGATTTTCAAAGCTTATTGGGAGAAGAAAGAAACAAATAACTATCAAATTACACTGCTTGGCCTTATGTCACATTAGGTCACAATTATCCAACTGGATATTAGCCTAGTGTGTCATGGGAAGGCTGCTTTCATAGGTACTGCGGCCATGTTCAGCCAATAGCAATTATTTATATATTAAAATGCCAGTAGGTATAATACGCTGTTCATTTATTAGCATCTTAGCAGCCTCAAGTAATAGTAGTACTACTAGCAGTTTTATTTAGTGAGTGCTTATAACCAAGTGTACTACAGATAAGCCGAAATTATATACAATATAAACCAATATCATAATAAAACAAGGTAAGATATTTTCTATTACAATAGAATAATAATTATAAACAAAACAATTCCTAATGCTAGCACAACTTTGTTATATAAATCTACAGTGAAAAGTGAGAGGGAAGATTTTTCTGACTTCATAAAGGTACCACAAAAGGAAGTATTTTAAAGACCTTTTTAAACATCTAGAGGTCAAACTCCAGATGTGCCTCCAGAGAGAGTTGATTCCAAAGGAGTTTCTCTTTTTCCCAAAAGGGAAAAAGCCTTACATGAGGTGGTAATTTTAACATCTGCACTATCAAGCTGAACATACAGGAGCATCTTTTGTAATCAAGCTATTCAAATCATGAGATCTCGAATGCATGACCCAGAAAGTCAGCACCAGAAATTTAAACTGATAACACTCTCCAAAACCCAACCAATATAAGGACTAGTGAAAAAAAGGATAGTTGCAGGAGCAGTTATATTCACAAAAAAGCCTTCATGAGTTTCCTAGTAACTAAAGAAACTAAACTAAACTAATGAACTAAAGAAACTAACTAAAGGTTCACACCAAATTGAAGGGCAGATCTCAACCTCAACTTCTGTAGACAATAAGGAAGATTATCTTGATGGAGATATGCAAGATCCGTTACCAAAGTGATGAGAGGAAAAGCATATCTTAAGTACACAATAAGCAGAAAATATGCAGAAGAGGCTCAGGCAGATACCTCCCTAATTTACCTGAGTATAAGACTGTTGCGCAGAGTGCAGCAAAAAATGCCATAAATCCTGCTCTCAGGAAGATTACACATCAGCATGAGAGCTTGCAAAATGCAATGTCCATATTCTGTTCCTCAAAGAAAATCCAGTCAGAAAATATAAACTAACTGGTCTTTATTGATAAAAATGCAAAACTTCACGAAATACAAGTTGCATACAAAATATAGAATATAACAAAGACTTCTTCTCATATTAGCTTCCAAGACTTATCACTGCAAAGCCTCTAGCTAAAGAACACTTCCAGAGAAGAGGTTCACTACTTGGTTACTAGTTAGGACTACATAACCCATAAAAACCTACATGGTTAACTGTACAAAGCAAAACACACTGAACCTGAGCTGGGCATTTTAGTCCTCCCCTTATATTGCTGGTATAACACCCCCACTGAATAACTAACACACATTTCAGTAGGTGGCAGTAAAAATCATAACAGAATCACAAGATACTTTGTAATCTCAACACCTGTTTTGTATAGCTAACGGGATGACCTTCTTCCCATGAGAAACTCCTGATAAAGACGGGGAGGAGATACAGCACTCTTAGATTTGCAAGCTTCTGTTGTTATAGCCACTCTCAGTAAAAGTAGCTTTAGCCTTCCTTTGGAGTTGATTCCTGGTCTGGTCTACCTGGTAGGGCTGACAATTTCACCCTAACCCTATCTTTACCATACTGCCATTAGAAATGTTTGATCCTGTAAGTTATTCTGTCAGTCAATTCCTATTGTAATATGATTATATGACTACCACTAATCGTAAAAGCATACGCAAGAGCTAACCATTAAATCTAACCATAGACCTCATGGAATCCTAACCTTAACTTCAATATACCACCAACAGAAAGATTTTACGCTGAAGTCTTCCTAGCACTGCAATTCGTATCATAACATGATTTTAAGACTACCACTAATTATAAAAATCCCCCTAAATTCAACTTTCACTCCAAATTGAATCACCTTAATCCTATCTTTATAGCAAAATATTTTTTACATCTGAAATGTTATCCCAGAGAGCAATCATCACTATAAAACATGTGCTTTAGATTACTACCAACCATAAAAACCTGGCAGAAATTTCTACCTTAAAATGAACATTATACCATTAATTATAAAAGACAAAAGCTAATTTTACTTTTAAGTTTAAGTATAGACATCGAGAAATCCTAAACCTAATCCTAGCCCTACGTTTACCACAACGGCCAAAGAAATTTTACACCTGCAATGTTATCGCAGGAAGAGTCCCCACAACAACAAGGAAGCATAACTAGCTCTGTCTTCCCTCTTCTGCTAAGTTTCTGTCCTCAAAACTACCATGACAGGAAATCCCTACCTTAACATGAAGATAAGTATAACACTAATAATAAAAACTCAAACGCTAACCATACTGTTTTTCCCCAGATTTTTAGATTTAAATTTATTTAACAATTAGCAATACGGTGGAGCATATATAGAAGCAAAATACTGTACATATAATCTATCTTTTCTAAATGTTCATGTTCAGAAGAAATGGTTTCCGAAAACTTTCTAGTTCTTGGGAAATATCTTTGGCAAAGAGAAGTGCACTAATTTTATACACTCCATTTTTAGCCAAGGTGTTAATTCTTCTGAATTTATCAAGCTAAAATGTTATTGATACAATTAGCATCATAGTAGGAGTTAATATCTGAAATTCTGAGGCCTCCTCCGTTGTTATTTTGATGAAGAACCTTTGAATTTATTCTTGCTTTTTTACCAGTATGTATACATTTTCTAACCATTTTCTGTCATTTAATAAAAGGGTTTTTTTTAAATATGTGTATATATACCTGTGTGTGAACCAGCTAGAGGGGTATTGTCTCTGACCTCACAACCTGTTAAAGTACTTCACCATAATTGCCTTGCACCTCAAGCCTTGATGGTGCCGTGCCATCAACATGACAATGGAGAAGATAGACAACATGCAAATCAGTGTGTCTTCTTTGATACAGAAGGCATTTTAGACAATATCACTTCTGCTGATTGACTAAAAGTCTCATATCCTATAACCCAAAATTCTAAGCCTATAATTGGGCTCCCTCCCGACAATAACAATAACAGCAAGGTCCATCTACTGACCTGGAATATCGCTGGTTGGAAGAATCGAGGTCTGATGGAGACTTGATGGAATTTCTCTCTGGCTTTGATTTTATAGCCCTTCAAGAAACATGGCTGACCAAAAAGGAAGAAAAGATTCATATACCAGGATTTAATTCCTGGTCAGTCCCTGCAGTGAAATACAAGACTAAAGGGAGGGCTTCGGGAGGGTTATCTGTTCTTTTCAAGGCTGAGCTGGGATGGAAAGGTCTGGAACTGGCTCTTGACTTGATTCTCCTTTCTACCTAGCGGTTAAATTTCTATATGAAGCCGCAGTAGTAGTTTTAGTGAACATCTATTTGCCATCTTATACGTCTCCTCACTTTTCCCCTAATATATGGGTGAATTTAGGAAATTTAGTGCTGAAGATAAATTCTAATTACCCCAACGCTATTGTAATTTTAGTGGGAGATTTTAATGCCAGAGTTGGGGCTTCTTTACTTGATTTTGCCCGGATGGGAGTTATTCCTGAGGATTACCCCACTAGTAACTTACCCTGGTGCTCCATAGATTCCAAAAGGAATATGGCGGGTTCACGTTTGGTCTCTTTAATCTATAAATGTAACCTTCATATCTTAGGGGGTAAAGACTCTAGCTTCATATAGCCTTTTACATATCATTCAGGAAATGCCAGCAGTGTCCTAGATTACATCTGTGTCTCACGAAACAAGTCTGTGCTCTTTTCAGACATTCAAGCCCATGCGAGAGAGGACAGTGATCATCAGCTGATTACAGTTTGTTTTCTAGCCAGATTGGACACTAGACCATCTATGCCACATGATAAGAGGCTATTAGCAAATATTGAAATTAGGCAGAATAAAAGGCTTAGGTGGGCCAAGGTAGATACTAAGGCGTTATCTACCTTTCTAAACTCAGAACAGGCCTAGTCCTGGAGAAACTCTATCTCTACCCCTACCCAAAGCCCAGATAAGATCCTGATACAATACGCCTATCTACCTCGTTGAGGAAATTCCTAATTGATAAAGCTCCTACTAGAAATCATTACCAATCCAGTATAAACTGGTTTGATTCCGACTCTTTATATTCCAGAAAACATTTGAGGACAGCAATGCGACTGGCCCAGAAATATCCTAGCTTAAAAAATCATTCTAGAATGTTATGAACTAGGCGTGAATATAAGAAACTCATTATGTCTAAGAAAGCCCTTTATACTGCTAAATTATGGGCAGATTTAGAACTTTCAGCAAAAGGAACTAATTCTATTTTTTTCTGGAATTCCGTTTTGCGTCTATTGAAGGAATGCAAATTCCAACTTGATACTCCTATACCTGCCTTAGCTTGGGAGGATTTTTATACAAGCATGTTTACAGACTCAAATCAAAGCCTCCCACAAAAGAGACTAACTGAGCCCACATATTTTGAAAACCTCCCTCCTTGGCCCCCTGTGTCAGCTGAAGTTAAATCCATTATCCAATGCTTGAAACCTAATAAGGCCCCAGGAGAGGATTTTTTACCTCCAGAACTCTTTAAAACTCATATTGACTGGTGGGCCCCATTACTTGCAGGCCTGTTTTCCTACATAAACAATACAGGATTTATTCCAGTAGGGTGGGAAGTTGCAATTGTTGTCCCTATACACAAAAAGGGAGACACATCTGACCCTCAAAATTATAGACCAATAAGTCTTATCGGAATTGTAGCAAAAATGTATGCTAAACACCTCTTGGGCAAAATAGAGGATTGGGTAATTAGGACAAACCTCCTTGTAGAGGAACAAACTGGTTTCAGACCTGATCGTTCTACATTAGATAATTGTTTTATCTTATATCATCTTATTACAAAACAACTGGCTAGAGGCAATAAACTGTTCACTGCTTTTATAGATCTAACCGCAGCTTTTGACTCCATAAATAGAAATATCTTATGGAAGAAATTGATTAACTTAAATATGGAGCCCAGACTTTTATTTCTGGTAAAGGCCCTTTATTCAAATACCCATCTAAAAGTACGAACTGGTGTAAATGGCTCCTTAACTAAGAGCATCCCCACTCATAGAGTGTTAGGCAGGGTTGTATCTTAGCTCCAATGCTTTTTAATCTTTACATAAATGATATGCCAGGGTTCCTGTGTACCCCAGACACACACATGCTAAAAATTCATGGTACCTTTGTAAATGTTCTTTTATATGCGGATGACATGGTTTTAATGGCATACTCTCAAATAGGTCTGAGACGACTCTTGAAAAAGCTAAATAATTACTGTGTTTCTAACTCTCTAACTATAAATAAATTCAAATCTAAAGTGATGGTTTTTAACAAAAAGAGGGTGAAATACAATTGGCAGATAAAGGGGGAGCCAATAGAACAGGTGAGTTCTTTTACCTATTTGGGAGTGGTTTTTACTGATACTGGAGCCTGGGAACATCACTTTCGAAGGACAGCAGGGAGGACTGAGGTCTGTGCCAAAAGTTTACTTAAACTGTATAATTATAAATATCCTGGCACGTTGACCCCTATACTGAAAGTATTTAGAGCAAAAATAGTCCCAATGTTGACCTATGGCGCGGAAGTGTGGGGCCTTGCAAAATCTGTCGCACTTGAACACGTCCAGACACATTTTTTAAGAAATATATTGGGAGTTGATAAGAACACGTCAGTCCCCGCGATCAGAGCAGAAACAGGTACCCATTCTATACAGAGCCAGTCAGTAATAAAGGTCTTTTCTTATTGGCAGAGAGTCCATTTAATGGATTATGATAGGCTTCCCAAATTATGCCTGTTGGAACAAACAACTATGGACCTCTTCGTATCCTGGCTAAAACATCTTACTAAAGTTATTTCACAATACGGGCTTTCTACTCAACAGGTACTCATAAATTCTTCGCAGGCAAAGGATATTTTTAAACAGCGAGCCCTGGATATCAGTGCCCAAATGGACATGGAGGAATTGGCTAAAAATGGGTCATTAAAATGGTTAGCTAAGAACAAAATTACCTTTAATTCCGAAAAATATCTATCGATGAGTCTAACTCAAAATCTAAGAAGGGCCTACACTAGAGCTAGGTTCGAATTACTGGACTCCATGGTCAAATATGGTCGTTTCTATCATGTGCTTTATGATGAGAGGCTATGTGTCTGTGGGGACCCAGCCATAGAAGATATTGTCCATGTTTTGTTCGACTGTAAACTTTATGACTTACTTAGGCTTAATTATTTGTCCCCTCTGTTGGAAAGAACAGTCCATTGGGACTCCAAACACAGATTATCCTATTTTCTTTCGGGCACAGATATCTTTATTGTGAGTAGGACTGCCAAGTTTGTGGACAAGGCAGCTCAGTTGAGAGCCCGATATATAGAACAGATTGGAGTATCATGTAGGGGAGACGGTCTTATATGAATCTGGGTTATGATATTAGTGATACATAATTATTTTATAGTAGTAGTATACTTTGTACTATCCCATTTTATTATTATATATTTTATTGTATCATGGATTTTGTGTATTAGTTATTTGTTTCACCTTTGCTGATGTTTCTTATCCTTGTTGATATGGTTGTAAGACTAATCAATAAAGTTGAAAGAAAGAAAGATACACCTGTGTGTGTTTGTGTGTGTGTGTGCATGTACAGGGTATACCAAAAGTCAGGCCTTACAGAAAATGTATAAATTACACTTATCGTTGAATTGGTTGCCATTTTCTTCTAAGCACTTCCTTACTCATTTGACACATGACATTTGAACATTCCTAAGTACAGTAACATTTTCGCTGAAAAGATATCAATTAATAAAACATTGTGATTGGCCTTTGGGGCCTGACTTTTGGTATACCCTATATATATGTGTGTATATATAATGTTTGGAAAAGTTGTAAGCAGTGAAGAAGTAGCCACATTTTTACTATAGTGCTGTTTTAGAAATTATGATACAGATAATTTAAATTTTGATCTTTCCTTCAGTTTCCTGAGTGATAGATTAATGCTTTGAAGTTCAGTTGAAATAATCTGACTAAATTTTTAGGTATGTGAACTAGAGACTTGAAAAAGTGCTTACGTATTTTAATTCCTGATTATTTGCTTTGTACTGTCATGGGTGTATTGACACACAAAAATTCTGGCTTAGCAAATTTAATACTTAACTCTGCTAATTTGCCAACATTTGTAAAAGTGTTCATAATTCTAGAGAATGACTCACGAGAATTTGATAGGATCAGGGCAAAAAGATTTACTTTATAAAGTGTAACATTGATATCCCACTTCAACATTATCATCTCCTAAGTTCTTACTCCTCTTATTTGGATTTCTTCTCTTCTGCTGCTCCTGAGTTGGTAATAGATCTTCTTCATTCTCTTTCTTTCTGTCAGCCCTACGATGTAGAACAGACCAAGAAACAGATAACAGACTACCAGGGAAGTCTAAAACTACTTTTATTAAGATGGACTAATAACAGAATCTTGCAAATCTGATTATGCTTTGCCTCCTCCCTTTCTTATACTCCTGTGAATTAGGAGGGTGTCTGAGATGTTTACACATTCCTTCTTCTTGTTTTAGATTCAAGCCATGTTTAGCTACTCATTGCTTTACTGAAAGATCTCTCCTCTCTCTGTCAAGGTCATCCCCTTTACTCCACACTCTCCTCCACCTCCTCTCCTGAAGGTCTCTGGGTGGGATATATAGACATATAGAGATATATTTTTTCATTTCTTTCTGTGTGGATACAGATTTTTTTCTTCCCATACAGAGTTATTACTAATCCGAAGGGAAATGTCCAGCTATACATTTTCCTAGGCTTTCTAAGATTTTTTTTTAGTTTTTAAATTAATGCCTTTTTATGAAGAGTTTCAGCTGATCTATCTTGAAATATTTGGGCTCCGTCTTCACCACAATATATGTTTTCCATTGTTCTAGCTTTTTGCATAGCATTTTTAACACAATACAGTAGTATGAAAACTTAACAATAATAGTGTCACTAGTTTGTTTTTTATTACCCAGAAGATTATACTGTCCTATTTGGTGCACACTTTCCATGTCTTCAGGACTAATGTTAATCTCTGGTAATAACTCATTTAGTCAATTTACTTGAGAAAATATAGCCTATCCACGTAATTCTTTTTACCTAATGCTGCAACAGCAGTTGACATTGTTTAGATACAATAATATTGCACATAAAACTTGAGACACTCTTTTCATTAGCTAAATTGTGGATGAATTCCTTTTGGTGACTTCTAATGTTTTATTTGTGGTGTTACCAATGTTTACTACAGTGGAGGACAACTTGGGGATGTCTTCTTGCAGTGGTTTAATTACTTTTGATCAATTGCTAAGCCTTTTTTCAACTCAGCAGACACTTCTTTGTGTTGTAAAATTTTGGGGGCCATGATTCATTCTTCCTCCTCTTCTGAGGTCTCTAAAGATGGATAGGTTCTATCTGCTTTCTTCTTAGAAAAGTAAGATGGCAAATACTTTTTTTTTAAATCAGCTTTTGTTTTCTGGAACATACCACAACAATAAATTGTATCAGGAGACAGATATAAGTGTTTCTTTTCACTGTATAGCTCAAATTCAGAAGAGGAGAGCAAGAACAGTAGGACTTAGACATTATTTCTATCAGTAATATCACTCCCTCGCCCCATGCTAACTACTATTAACTTTTAACATAGATCTTATGGAAGATCTATGTTAACACTAACACTAACTTTATCATGTTGGCAAAATAAATTTTGGCCTGAAATGTTATCCCAGACAACAGTTAATGATATTAGCACTACTACTAACCAATAAAAGCTAACTCTCATCCCTAGAGCCAAGGAAACCCACCTCTCAGCTGATCTTCACCATATTCTACCCTACCAGTCACCCTGCCTGGAAATCCCTACCATAACATGAATGTAAGTGTGCAGTTAGCCCCAAACAAATCCTATTGCTAAATTTAACCATAGACCTCAAGGAAGCCTAACCCTAACCTTATCTCCCTCAGCTACTGGTACATTTTCTATCGTAACAGTCCATTTTGTTTTTGTATCCACTGTTCACTGCCCAGAGTTGTATATTTAAGAAGAGTGGGTGGGTGGGTGGGTGGGTGGATGGATGGATGGATGGATGGATAGATAGCAACAAACACATAAATAAAATTTATCCTAACAGCAAAATAAACTTCATACCCTAAATGTTATCCCAAGAAACAATACCCCCTGTGACATGTCCTCAAGAGTACCACAAATCATAAAACTAACTCTCACTCTAAATTGAACCACAGACTCCAGACTCCAGGGAAGTGTACCCCTACCTTCTCCCTATTGCCAGTAGAAACATTCTGTCCTAAAGTCAACCTGGCAAGAAAATTAAGTGTACTACTAATCATAGCTTATATTGAGCATCAGGAGGCAGAAACAATTTCATCATATATTAGGACTCATCAGATGTATGTAGCCAGACCTCTCTAAGGAGTTCAAATCTTCTATTAGGAATTGAACTCACAGGCCATTGTACTTTAGACAACTATAAATAGTACATTTGCTTTAGGAGCTATCCAGGTTCTGGTGCTCAGTTGCATTGCAGGAAGGGATATGCAGTATAGAATCTATCAGAATGGAATACAACAATCCACCTTCCTTTAACATCTCAGTGCACAGAGATATAAATGTTACATTACTTTATGTCCTTATGTATGAAATTTTACATTATTTCCACACACACACCCCAGTGGAGGAGAGAGGAGTCCCAATATATGATAAAGCTGGTCACATACTGCTGCCTGGTGGTCAATGTAAGTAATAATACCACATATACCACTGTATAAAAATAGTAAAATTTTGCCCCTCCAAGTGGTGCAGGGTGGAAGTCATATAACACCTCATACACAGGGACATGACATAATCTAGCATCTATGTCTCTCTGCTCTAAGAGATTAAGGGAAGATGGACTCTACATACGATTCTGAGAGACCCTATGTTTTTTGAAATTCTTTTGTTGCTGGCTAATTTAGAATTTGCAGGATGGATATCAAAGCAGGAGGACATTACGGGAGGTGCCAGGATCAAAACAAACAGCATCATGTTTATTTAAATTGTTTACAGCAGCAGGACTTTGGGTCTTCTAGTCCATCCCCTGCTCAATGCAGGAATCCTCAGCCCATTCCAGACAAATGGCCATCCAACCTTTGCTTGAAAACCTCCAGTGACAGAACACCCCAGCTCCAGAAGGCAGGTTGTTCTACTGTTTAATAGATCTCGAGCCAGGAAATCCCTCTGTATTTTGAGTTTAGTCTCCCTTTGCAAAGCTTCTACCCATTGGTTCTTGTCCTACTCTTGGGCAGGATGGAAAATAAATCTACATTGTCTTCGCTGGGATAGCCCTTCAAATATTGCAAGGCTGATATTGTGTCTTACTCTTCTGTTCTTTATGCTAAATAGACCCAATTCCTTTAACCATCCCTTTAAGATTTAGCCACCATGCCCCTCATCATCTTTGATGCTTTTCTTTGCACTCTATTTCCTCAGCAACCAGAACTGGACACACTGTTCCAGTTTGGTCTGACCAGTGCAGTGTAAAGTAGAATTATCATTTCCTGTATCACAACACAAATGGCTCTACTGATAACAACCAAGTTTGCATTAGATATTTTGGCAGCTGCAGTACATTGCTGGCCCATGTGGTCCACCAGGATGGCTAGATCCTTCTCACAGATCCCTCTGCTAAGCTAGGTACCATACATCTTGTACCTGGACATCTGGCTTTTCCTACTTAAGTGCAGAACCTTACATTTCTTGCCATTGAACTACATATTGTTGCATAGGGCCCAATGTTCAAGTCTATCAAGCTCCTTTTGAACCTTGAGCCGTCTTCTGTGGTGTAGGCAATGCTCCCAGATTTGTGTTATCTGTAGACTTAATGTCTTATATTCCCTCACCTAAAGTATTCATGAAAATATGAAAATAAAGAGCCAGTTCGGTGTAGTATTGAAGGTGCTGGGCTAGAAACTAGGAGACTGTGAGTTTTAGGCCTCCCTTAGGCACAGAAGCCGGCTAGGTGACTTTGAGCACTCTCTTTCTCTCTCAGCCCAACCCACCTGACAGGGTGGTGGTTGTGGGGAAAATAGGCAGGAGTATTAGGTATGTTCACTCCCTTGAGTTAGTTGTGGGATAAAATAATAATAATAATAATGATAATGATAATGATGATAATAATAGCAGCAGCAGCAGCAGCTGCTGCTGCAGCATTGGGCCTGAGGCAGAACCCTGAGGTATCCCACTGGATGCTTCCCTTCGTGTTGACATTTTGACATTGAACTATTAAGGACTGAGGTAGTCCTCAGGTTATGACAGCAATTGAGACTGGCATAAGCCAAGTTGTTAAATGCAGTGACTTACCTGTTTTGTGCAAAATGACATCCTAAGCATGTGGTCACAGAAAATACAATTGTATTTAAAGGTCCAGGCACCCCTGGTCAAATTACATGCCTCAATCCATGCATGAAGATAAGCCAATGAAACCATCACATGTCAAACACGACATCTTTCTGTTAGTATTATTCCTAGAACAGCCACCTGACCTTGGCTGATCTTCCAAAAGCTAAGCAGGGTTACACAGATCCAGTTAGTCCTTGGATGGAAACCCACTGGAAACTCTAAAAAGTTGTGGACTGGGAGGCTTTAAAAAGTCTGGAAAGGAAGCGATCACAAGCTGTTTCTGTACTTCTGCCAACAAACTACCTGGTCATGGCCATGAAGTCACCAGGAGTCAAGCTTGACTTGAGGGAATCTTGCCTTTTTTAAAAAGTTGAAGCACCATTAGGAGTTGTCATACTTTTGACTGATTTTTTCCCCTAAATGACATTACATGGACAAAATTCTTTCAAACCTATAATTCAGTCAGACTACAGCTTATATTATTTGATTTCATTTCATTTCATTTCAGAAAGAATCTCAAGGCATTTAGTTACAGCAATGCCTTCCCCTTGCCTTTCCCCTGTGATAGAAACCTGCCCTATTGCAAAGCTATTTTTGCTGGCCAACAAATGTTAAGCCTATGCTTTTAAGGTTAGCAGAACCAGTCTTTCAGTAACTTTTGCTAACAGACAAATATCAAAAGATACTCTTCAGATTTTAATAAAATAGTAAAGAACAGGGTGACATACATTTGATTTTTGTTTGAAGTTTAATTCCATTCCACATAATTAAAACACAATGCAATGGAGATGATTATTCAGCGATAAGACCTGTTTTATCCTCCATGGGGCTTACAAATAAGTTTGTGAAGGGTTGCAGCATTAGTTGTATAATTCAATCTTTTGCAATTAATAAAATAGATAAGATGTGACTGACTTGTTATTTGACCTAATAATAATCCACCTGATTTGAGTAAGCAAACAGTTGTTCCCAGGTTAATAGCCTGCTGTGGGCTTCAATATGGTTTTCAGTGTTTTCCTTGCGTACAGTCACGAGAAGAATCCTGTGAAATTCAAAGGGTCTCTTGTTTTGGGGAACTTTTTAAAATATAATCCCGTGGAGGTTTTTCCAGTCGGAAATGTCGTTCATCTATCGCGTCTCATAGAGTCGTAAATGAGCAGGAATAAACTCCGAACAAAGTGAGGGCGCTGTTACGTCAGCTCAGCTTCATTTGCCCTTAATACGCATTCTGAAGCAAAAGAGGGCGGGGACTGTTGACAGTAGTCTCTCCTGCCTTCCACGTTCCCCTAGCAAGAGGCAGGACGGTGGAGATGTCAGCCAATCAGCGGCTCCCACGACCCACCCCGGGGAACCTAGTTTAGAATGTTGAAAGTTTCAGAGTTCCGAGGTAAACTTTCCAGCGAGTTCGGAGCTCGCGCGCGTGAGTCGGCGGGAAGTCATGTTGTCTCCTCAGACTTGTATTAACAAGCTTGGCTCGGTGCTTCCTTTGCTGTTGGTGCTCTGGGACCTCCACTATGAGGGTGAGAGAAAACTCTGCTGCTTGTAGCAATCGTTATCTGGAAAGTTAGTTACTTGGACGGGAGGAAGGACTTGCGGCTGGGCGGAGGCAGGAGCGTGTGTGTGTGGCGTGGGGGGGCGTTGATAGAAGGCCTCTCCGCTGACTGGGCTATAAGTGCGTGCATTTATAATGATGATTCTTCTTATAGAACTAAAAACATAGGGTGACTTTGGATAGTTGCAAATGTACAGCCTTTCTTGTGGAAAGAAACGGAGGTGTCCCCAGTCTATAACGCAGTGTTTCTCAATCTTGGCCGCTTGAAGATGCATGGACTTCAACTTCCAGAATTCCCCAGCCAGATATTATTAGATGAATATCTAAATGTTAGGTATTTTCTGGCTGGGGAACTCTGGGAGTTGAAGTCCATGCATCTTCAAGCTGCCAAGGTTGAGAAACACTGCTAGAATGTAATCATGGATTAAAAAGTTCTGCTTGTGGGTGGTGTCAGATTAATGATGCTGAAAAGACTCAGGAAGAGGGGGGAAAGATCCATCCCTAAGTGAGGTACTGCCCCTACAGGAAAAGCTCAAAATATCCTAATAGTAGTCACTGTTCTCGTGGTAGGTGGTTCTTAGAAAATCGGCATAGTCCTGGGACATTTGTTCTAAAATGATAACGTTGTAGCTTATATGCAAGGCTGTACAAATTTACTCAATGGGTTTTACTTCATGTGAATTGTGTTTAGGTATTCAGCTCATGAACTGGTAAGTGCCCAGTGTTTGTTTTGCTCAAATCTGCTCAAGTTTCCTAACATTAAATCTACAGGTCCTTCAGGATTGGCTTTTCCATCTTTCAGAGAGAAAGAATATCACTGACCTTTGTCACAAGTCTTTTGAGGCAACAGATAAATTGCGTAAATAAATAAAATGAATAAATGTAGCAGTATGCTCAAGGAACATATGATGAATATAAATTAGCAAAGGATTTCCTCTCAGTGACATCAGCATGCTAAACCTGTATGATTGGATAGAGTTGGCATGCTCCAGGCCCCATCCATTAAGGACTGTCATCTACTGAGACCTAGAAAACATGCCTTCTCCATTGCAGCTCCTGCCTCTGGAACACCATCCCTTCCCCCTCCCAAAGATACATCCAGCCCCCACCCTGACCATATTCAGAAGGGCTCTAAAGACGTGACTTTTTCCCCAAGCTTGAGTTAGAGTGGGTGGCAGGTCATATTTGAGTGCCTTTTAATAGTTGCTTTTCCTCTAGCATCTGGGTGTTTTTTGTTTTTAATTGTATTGTATGGTTGTTTTTACTATATACTACCCAGAGCTGTCAAAGAGTTGGGCAGCCTTATACATTTCTAAAATATCAAATTTAAATAAACTTTAAAAACCCTGAGTTCATTGGCTGTATTTTGCAAATAAATTGTTAGTTGGATAATTGCAAATGCATGTGCATAGTTGCACATTCCAAATATTGTTTTAAAGTTTGGTCTCTGATTTGCTCCCTCCCTTTTATGCAGTGGCTCCCCATAGCTGTAGGAGTTGCATGGGTTGCAGATGTTTTGACTTGGTTGTAAAAATATATTTTATCCTGCAGTCATAACTTAATAATATAGCTTTCACATCATGCTACCTTTTTTAGTTCAGGGATATGGGGTGTTTCCCTTTAGGTACTAATGTATGCTTATAATTAATTTGATATTTGTTTGCTGAATATTTATACTACTTATATTGATTTAGTTTTCAAATTTATGCTTTCTGCTTTTCCACATATAACAGCCAAGATGAATAAAAATGAAAAACAGCAAAATATGTGAATTTAAATATAACAGTATTATATATAACCAGCAACCCAGTTAAAACTTGCATGCAAATCAGCAGAAAAGAAAATAATTATTAGGTCCATTAGAATTAATTTTTTTACTGTTGGTCAAGGAAAGAAGTCCATGAGATGACTAGAAATGTCTTCCTTAGAAGGGTAGCGCCTTGACTTAATGCAGTCAGTGAAAAGGCCATCCATTGTGTTCCACCAAGTGTGCATCAAATGCTAATAGAGGCTGAGAAAAAAGCTTTAGACAAATTTGTGGAGGCTTTAGTTAACTTGTAGCTGAATTTAAGAAATTCCATGGTTAAGCGTTCTGAAGGGACTGAAGTTGAAGTGTTGATTGCGGTATTAGTTCCGTGAAGATTAATTCACTTATGCCATTTATCAGTTGAGCAAGTATGTGATGCCCATATCTGGAATCCAGAGGGGTTTGTATGTGTATTTGCATACCGGAGACCAGGACATGTATAGGTTGAAGCATAAATTGATTTATTGACCAATACAGTAGATCCAATGGGTAATGCTAGAGACCCAGTGGGTAGTGCTAAAGAGGAGTAAGGTCACAAGCCTTCTTTATTGATGTATACAAATCATCCCTTCCATTTGATTGGTTACATTATAATTACACTTAAGCAGCAACAATATAATAACAATAACCCTATTGTTATTGTTATAATAATTGTTGTAGTAGTGCAACTGATAAAATTACCTTTATTTATTGGGTTCATTTTTATGCATATTACAACATTCATTGATGGAATGAATAGGTTGGGAGGCTGATATAGTACTGACAGGCCCACTGGATTGCCACAAAGCTCTGGGAATGCCCAGGAAGCCCAAATGAAGGCCACAGAAGCCACAAGGAGGCTGCTGGGAACATGGAGGCTGTGCAGGAGCGTGTGGAGGACATGGAGGCTAGGAAGTCTGTTGAGAATGCTAGGGATATGGAGGCTATGTGGGAGATGCAGATGCTGCTGGAGATGCAGTGGTCTCGGAGGCCTGGTGGTTGGCAGCCCTGACTCCAGAGACCAAAGCCAACATGGATGCAAAGTGTGCTGGGCCTGGCACAGCTGGTACTGACAGTGCAGTGGGAGCCTGCAGGCCTGGTGGAGTGGCTGGGGCCAGCAGGGGCCTCAGAATTCAGGTACCTGGTAGTGTCATTGGAGCCAGTGGTAGGATGATGGCACAGTGGACTGCTGGGCATTTAGGGCTGGTTGTGATGTGTCAGATGTCTGAGTGACCATGAGTGGCTTTTTAACATCTGCACCTCCTTTGGACATTGGACTGCTAGGGTGTGGGCTGGTTTGGTCCTCTCAGTCTCTCTCTGGACCTGTGTGGAGGGTCCTGGGGCTGCTCTGGAGGAAGGATGAAAGTTGTGGGGCATAACCAGGTTGTGCTGGGCTTGCGGATACTGTGCTTTTTGGGGCCTTTGCTGCCAGCTTGGAGGCCAGTGGTGGGCTCTGGAGTTGCCCAACCAGGGTTCTTCCCTGGGCCTAAGAAGGAGGTGTCTTTCTGCCTCTCTGGCCCTTTGGAGTTGTTATCTTCCACCCTGATGGTGGATGGCAGGTGGCCCTGGGTGTTCTTTCCCTAGAGGAGCTTGGACCTCTGAGCTTACCAAGTGCCAGGGGTGGTTAGGTCCCTTGTGGGATAGGGTGAGTTATTGTGGCTTGATTTGTGTTGATTGTATGGGTGTGATTGTGTGCCTTGGCCTGAGAGGAGGGACCAAGATGTGGAGAGAGCTGAGGGGGCAGGCAGGAACATCAGGACAGTCACAGGCAGAGATAGGTGTGGCGGTGACCCAGGGGCTGGCCGCATATGGGGACATTGGACTTGCCACTTTTTTAGCCATTCAGGTCTGATTTCATCTTTCAGTGGTATCAGAGATATTGGTTATTTTTGTGATTTCCATTTTTTTTAAAAATGCAGATAATAGAAAAACTCACCTTAATTTTTTCTCTTCCCTCAGGAGTACAATGTGGCATAAATGCAGAAGTAGAAAAGCAACTTGAATTGGGAAAGAAACTGTTGGCAGCTGGGCAGCTGGCAGATGCTTTGTCACACTTCCATGCCGCCATAGGTACGTACCTGAAGACTGCTGAGTTTTCCTTCTGAATGTGTGGTTTTTGCCACCTCTAGTCTATTGAGATAAATTATTCTGGTGTTAGTTTCTGCATTCTGTCCCTGTCACTTAAATCTAAGTAAGCAACTATAGTGTTCACTTCCAGATAACCTCTAGATATTCTGTGGTTTGTTTCATTTATATTTATTACAGTTTAATTTACGATTAGAACACAGATCAGTGGAACTTAAGTTAGTCATGGTTTTAGTATAAGTTCTTCATGGCAGAGATCAATTGTGGTATAGTTGTTTCAGTGTTGGGCCCAGGGGACTCCAACCTGGACAGACACAGATGCTAGTCCCCTGCTTGACCATGGAACTTGCTGAGTAACTTTGGGTCATATCTGAAACTCATTTAGTGGAGATAAATTAAGGGGAGACTTCCCAGGTAAGCTGTTTTGAGCTTGCTGAGGAGAAGGGAAACTATCAGTATAACAAATAATGGCAGACTTTGATAATTTCTTCAGGCTCAGGTGTGGCTATTGCAGATAAGATCATCAGTACTGCATTTGGATTGTGAATTGTGTAGGACTTATTCAAATTTTCCTGATCACTATGGGTTTTTACATTTCAGTGGGTGAGTCAGGCTTGTGCAGGGATTTCTAGAATCGCAGAGTCCTAAAGCCTATTTAGATCACTGAGTCCAACTCCCTGCTCAGAGTAAGAATCCAAGTTAAAGCTTTGTTCTTTAGTTTCTAGCTTCCAGCTGAAGATTTCCAGAAAAGGAGTTCAGTAACAGTTCCGCTGTCAAACTGTCCTTACTGTTAGGAAGTTTCTTCTAACATTTCGTTGGAATTGCCTGAAATCCAATACTCCGTTTTTTGGATTTTGAGAAGATAGAGAACAGGTCTTGGTGATATGTTAGATCCTCACTCATACACTGTTATAGGAGAAGATAGATATAATACCCCATCATTTGGAAAGTTGCATGAGAGAGGGATGTCACTGTCATTCTACCATTCTCCTCTGCAGTTGGAGGCTTCAGCTATTTTCTCTGTTTGCAACTCCAGTCTTTGGCTGAACAGAGATGAGAAATGGAAAAAAGGGTCTGTGTCAGGAAACTATGAGAGGAGTAAGATATGGGAATGAGAGTTCCCACTGTCTGCCTCTCTGTGCCTCTTGTAATATCTGAAAATCTTTATTTATGTGTGAAGAGATAGACACAAGAAAATAAATGTTTTCCATCGTTGATTAAGTGTGGTTTTTTTGAACAATGGTTTATTAGCTGAGTTTGCACAGCACACTGAACTGTAAACCATTTCCAAAATAGTGATTGAGTTAGGGTTAAGGAAGGGCTAGGATCATGGGTGGACTTATGCATTTTATTAACCCATTCCCCCCAAGTATAAGGTTAAAATTAGGGGTGATGAGAAACTCATTCTTGGTGAGCATTCTGGTTGCTGATTGAATGTTTTTATACTTGGTTCACAGTTCCAAAATATTCTAACTATTTGCAGGAATTAAGCAAAAAGGCTGGTATGTTTCTATCGGGTACATGTTAAAGGCTTATTAACAGGGATGGCGAGAAGAACATTCCATCACTGGTCTCCAGCAAGTCAATTATTTGGCCTTCCATAAGGGAAGGATATAGAATCCAGGACCAAAATATAAAATAATATTACACACATGTGAGTCTGCAGTTAGAGATTAGAAGCTGTAGTATGTTGGGGCTCAGCTTTATTCTTTTATTGCCCACTTCTGGAAAGCCTGTCCTATGCATACCATTTTTAAAATTTTCATTAGAGTGCCTACTTTGCTGGAAATATTCCTTCATCAAGTTATATGCTCTGGTAGACCCCCTCCTTGCTCCCCCCCCCCCCCCCCCGTAATTGTGTTATTATTCCTCCTTGTTGCTTGCTCCCTTCTATCCAAAGCTTTGGCTGGCTTGAGGCAATGTTCTGATTGCTACTTTTTCTCTTGCAGAAGGAGACGCTGATAACTACCTTGCTTATTACAGAAGAGCCACAGTGTATCTAGCCATGGGCAAATCAAAAGCTGCCATTCGTGACTTAAGCAGGGTAGTTGAATTAAAGCAGGATTTCACATCGGTAAGCAATGCTTTCTAAAAATTCCTTCAGGGTGGCTGGAAATGGCTTTTGGTCTTTATTTTTCTGTTGCCTTTTAAATGGGAGTCTGTCTCCCTTTCTTTTTTAGTAAGTGGTGTAATCTAACAGGGAACCTCAATTATCATACAACTTGGGGGGATTAAATGTAGGCTACAATTCTAGGTGGGAAGACAGGATTTTCATAGTATTAATTCAGCATGTGAATTTTCTCTGATTACTGCAAGAGTTATTAATACGTTACTGTGATTTGGGGGTGAAGATTTTGGCATAACTACAAATTGCTGAAGTATGTGCAGATGGATTCTTAAATCCTTTTTAGTTTCTTAAGTAGTCTTCCTTCATTATCAAAATCATTATTGTTTTATTTGGAGCATCCATAATCTTGCTAATACAGTTGTATACAGCACTATGTATTTTGATGCCACTGTATCAATGATAATCATAATATTTCTACTGCTTGGGAGGTGTATATTTTTAGAAAGTGGTGCTGATGCTATAAAACCTTTGAATACAAAGGAACACTTTTTAAAATTGGAAAATTTTGGAAATATTGTGCTATATATCAATACTTAGTAATTTTATTGGTGATAGATTAGAGTTATAGGTGAAACTCGAAAAATTAGAATATCGTGCAAATGTTCATTTATGTCAGTATGGCAACTCAAAAGGTGAAACCAATATATGAGATAGACGCATTACATGCAAAGCGAGATATGTCAAGCCTTACTTTGGTATAATTGTGATGATTATGGCATACAGCTTATGAAAACCCCAAATTCACAATCTCAGAAAATTAGAATATTACATGACATTAATAACACAAGGATTGGAAATAGAACAATATCGGGCCTCTGCAAAGTATAAGCATGCATATGTACTCAGTACTTGGTTTGGGCCCCTTTTGCAGCAAGGACTGCCGCAGTGCGGCGTGGCATGGATGCTATCAGCCTGTGGCACTGCTGAGGTGTTATGGAAGACCAGGATGCTTCAATAGCGGCTTTCAGCTCCGCTGCATTGTTCGGTCTCATGTCCCTCATCTTTCTCTTGGCAATGTCCCATAGATTCTCTATGGGGTTCAGGTCAGGCGAGTTTGCTGGCTAATCAAGCACAGTAATCCCATGGTCATTGAACCAGGTTTTGGTACTTTCGGCAGTGTGGGCAGGTGCCAAGTCCTGCTGGAAAATGAAATCAGCATCCCCATAAAGCTCGTCTGCGGAAGGAAGCATAAAGTGCTCCAAAATCTCCTGGTAGACGGCTGTGTTGACCCTGGACTTAATGAAGCACAGTGGACCAACACCAGCAGATGACATGGCTCCCCAAATCAACACAGACTGTGGAAACTTCACACTGGACTTCAAGCATCGTGCATTGTGTGCCTCTCCATTCTTCCTCCAGACTCTGGGTCCTTGGTTCCCAAATGAGATGCAAAAGTTGCTCTCATCAGAAAAGAGGACTTTGGACCACTGGGCAACAGACCAGTTCTTTTTTTCTGTAGCCCAGGTAAGACGCTTCTGACGTTGTTTGTTGTTCAGGAGCGGCTTGACAAGAGGAATATGACATTTGAAGCCCATGTCCAGGATCCGTCTGTGTGTGGTGGCTCTTGATGCACTAACTCCAGCCTCAGTCCACTCCTTCTGAAAGTCCCCAGCACTTTTGAATGGCCTTTTCCTGACAATCCTCTCCAGGCTGCGGTCATCCCTGCTGCTTGTGCACCTTTTTCTACCACACTTTTCCCTTCCACATAACCTTCTATTGATGTGCTTTGATATAGCACTTTGGGAACATCCAACTTCTTTTGCAATTACCTTTTGGGGCTTTCCCTCCTTATGGTTTTCTGCACAACTGTCAGGTCAGCAGTCTTTCCCATGCTTGTGATTCCTACTGAACTAGCCTGAGAGACCATTTAAAGGCTCAGGAACCCTTTGCAGGTGTTATGGATTCATTAGCTGATTAGAGTGGGACACTTTGAGCCTAGAATACTGAACCTTTTCACACTATTCTAATTTTCTGAGATTGTGAATTTGGGGTTTTCATAAGCTGTACGCCATAATCATCACAATTATACCAAAGTAAGGCTTGACATATCTCGCTTTGCATGTAATGCGTCTATCTCATATATTGGTTTCACCTTTTGAGTTGCCATACTGACATAAATGAACATTTGCACAATATTCTAATTTTTCGAGTTTCACCTGTATATTTGTAGATCTTTATAAGATTCAAACTGGGATCTGGATTTTTTTTTGGAGTAACGTATAGTAATTTTACCTTATCTTATGTTGAAACCAAAAGCAGATGCTGTTATCAGAAGCAGAGGCATCTCTTTGTGTGTAGGTGTTAAAAAGTCAAGATGGTGGCTGTAATACGAGTAAAAAAGGAGTAAGTCTTTGATCATGCAGCTGCCCTATTGACTTTTTTGACCCCAATGTCTCTAATCAGAAATACCTTTTTCTCTCAGCAGTAATGATTTTGATATTTGTTTTGATGTTTCAATAAGACTATAATTTGGGGGAAATTCAAAGTATTTATACACATGAAGCATTCACTTATAAATCCTTTCAATTTAAAAGAAAATGATTGAATTGTGCCATCATTTGCAATGATACACTTTTGACTTTGATATAATAATTAAAAAAAAAATCTTTGCTAAAAACTTGTAATTAGAAAATGAAGAAGCCATGCACGTTATGAATCAGGCAAGGTAAAATAATGTCCCCATGGTTCTTCTAAAGTAATTTAAGTGGAATGTATTTTTTTGCTTCTATTAAACAGTTCCATTTACAGTATTTATTTAATTTCTAAGGAGCTAAGCTGACTGTCTATTTGTCCCTCCTCCTCCATGAGGTAGTGAAGTGGGGAGACCGGGACCATCTGAAAGCCTCATTAGAGTTATGCCTTGGAATACCCCAGTCTTAATCTGGCAATCTGATCACAGTGGCTGTTTTTATATTACAAAATTATTTTTCTTTAGGCAAGACTACAAAGAGGGCATTTGCTGCTTAAACAGGGAAAGTTGGATGAAGCTGAAGAGGATTTTGATGGCGTGGTAAGTGAAGTGCCTCCTTGAGCCATAATTGAAGTAGAAGCATATGATGAAAGGGTATTAAGCAGTGTATGTCCCCTTATTCCTATACTGTATACTGGTGGAATACAGTGGAACCTCGGTTCACGAATTTAATTCGTTCCGCGACTCTGGTCGCGACCCAAAATGGTCACGACCGGAATCAAATTTTCCCATAAGGTTCAATGTAAATACAGTTAATCCGTTCCGACCCCAAATTTGGTCGCCAACCGATTTCTGGTCACGACCCGAGTCAAATTTCCCCATAAGGTTCAATGTAAATACGGTTAATCTGTTCTGAACCATGTTTTTTTTTTAAAAAACCGCAAAAATATGACACAAAGTACAGTATGAAGAGAGAGAAAGCTAACCTTGCTCGGGAGGGAAAATGGCCGTGCTTCCTGCTTGGAGGGAGAGTCCCCTCCCTATAGGAAGTCGCGACCACGTGACACGGGAGGGAAAATGGCCACGCTTCCTGCTTGGAGGGAGAGTCCCCTCCCTACAGGAAGTCGCGACCATGTGACATGGGAAGGAAAATGGCCGCGGATCCTGTTCGTCACCCGATCCGGTGTTTGCGACCGGAGGTAAATTTTTGCGGCCTGAGCTGGTCGTGACCCGAATTGTTCATGAACAGATGCGTTCGTGAACCGAGGTTCCACTGTAGTTTTGAATTGGAGTAGCGCTAGAGTCAGCAAGAAATTAGGACCATGTAAATGGTGTTGCTGCCCTGCATCTTCACCTATCTTTTAACATTGATATGGCCTAAACCTAGAGTCCTGCACATTTCTGCACCAAGGAGAGAGCATTAAATATATAATTGCCCAATGGTTGCCAATGGGTGGGTGCATTGGGACATTTCATATCTAACTGAGAGGCAGGGAAGGCTAAAAAAAGAAAAACACCTTACCCCCCAAAGCAAAATAAGAATGAGGGGAGTGATGTTTGAACTCCAAAATACACAACAGTTCCTTTTCACAGAAGGTAAACTAATGGGTCAGAGACAAGAAAATGAGTACAAAGTAAAGGTAAGAAATGTGACCTAAATGCCTGATTGCATGTTCTTCTTCACAATGCACCATTGCGTGTCATTTCACTGAAAGCAAGCTGATGATTCTCAGAAAAATATGCATCCCAGGAGACAAACATGCCCCAAACCTTCAGTTGAAACCTATGCCTGGAGCAGAAGAGAAAACACTTTTTCCCTGCTTTCTCCATCCTTGCAGGATGCTCTTAAGCAAACCCTAAGTTGTACTGGATGCTCTCGTTCCCTTTTTCTACTCCTGCAAGATGCTCCCTCAGCTCATGACTTCTGCTTTACTTTCTTTTCTTTTTTTAACTTTTTTTTCCTTTTATTAAATTTTTTTAAAAAACAGTAAAAACTAATAAGAGCTAATATTAAGAAAAAGAATAAGAAGAAAAAAGAAATTAGAAAAAAAAGGATAGTAAAGATCAAGAGTGCAGAAAAAAAGAAAAGAAAAAAGAAAAAAAAGTTGAATCTGTAATTCAACTTCTGTTCCAACAAATCTACCATGTTCATTCATCATATTCTAATTTCGTTTTTAATTGTGGGTTAACATATAACACAACTCCATTAACTTTTTTTGGACCTGCCGAAATAAATTCTTTGTCCCAAATTCTTGCAAATCAAATATTTTATTTCCTTTTTTCTGGTATGAGTCTCTTGAAAACAAATTACATCTTGTTTAAGTTTTTTTAAATGATGAAACACTTTTCTTCTCTTTTGTGGAACATTTGCTCCATTAATATTCTACGTTAGCCATTTGTAATCCATAATTAAGCCAGTAATTTAGAAAAGTGAATACCTGTGGCACCCAACTCAGAGTCCTCTTTTTGATCTTCCTCCTGGACATGTTTGGCTTTTGAGCTTGTCTTCTCATCCTCCTCCATTTGCATCTCCTCCAGGTCCCCTTTTGATTTTTCCAGAAATTCTGTAGCTTTATGAACAGAATTTTGTCGACATCTTTTCTGTTGGAAAGTAAAAATCACTCCCTCCAGTTTATCTCAATGAAGCAAAATCTTCTGTTTCAATATCTCTGTCAAAAAAAAGCAATCCTTTCTCTTACATAAAATTCTGATGGGAATTCTTTTAATATAATTATATCCACATTGCCAATGTTCAGTCTGGTCTTAAAATGCCATTGCAAAACTTGATCCCTGGTCCTTTTCTTTGCAAAATGTACTAGCTCATCCCTTGGCACATCTTATTGCTGCATAGCATGAATTTACCCAGTACACCTTATCATTCTCATCTTCAGGTTTTTCCTCCTCCCAATTTAAACATTCTGCTAATACAGTGATGGTGAACCTTTTGGGTTCAGTGTGTCAAAAATTCAGAAAATGCCTAACTTGACTCTGCTGGCATGTCACACATGAACAAAAGAGAAACAATTCTTTACTTATTCATTTATTTTAAAAAATACAGTCCAGTCATGTGTAGTGCTATGTATTATATTAAGAAACGTCAAATAATTACAGAAATGAAATATGAGTAAAACAAACTCAGTTTCTTTGGTAACTCAGGCAGAGAGAATAGTTGTTGAGTGTTGGTGAACACTGGTGTGTCACCCAAACTGTTGTGGCGTGTCACCTTTGACACGCGTGTCATAGGTTCGCCATCACTGTGCTAATACTTGAACCACCATTCTTTTAATATCTTCCCCTGGAATTTCTGGAATAGCTCTAAATCTCAGGCAAAATTCCTTCTCCCTGAACTCCAGCAAAGCCACATTGTCCAATCCTTTCTCCAACTCAAGATCTCTAGTTTCTGCTTTATTCTTCAATATTTCCATCCTCTCATAACCTGCTTCGTTTCTTCATAGATTTATTTCATCTCTCCAGCAATTTGTTTCACATAACTGTCCAGCTTATCTATTCTTTTTTTTTTTCCCAAAAATCTCAAATTTAGCCCCTAATTCATCAAATATTGGTTTAAGTAAACTTAAAGTGACCGTCTTCTCCTCCAACATAGCCAGATATATTAAATACAAGAGAAAGTAAACAGTTCATGCCTTCTGGTGTCTTTCAAGATGGAATTGCAGGCACACGTCAAAGGAAATATACAGGGATCAAGTTACAGCCTTCTTCTATTTTAGAAACCGAACCAATCAACAAGCACAGTCCAGCAAAACAGAACACTTTTCCATGGAAAGATCAAGCCTCGTCACTGCATATGGAGTGTCATAGAAAAATAAAATTCTAACAAAAAAGCTTCCCTTTTTAATATAAATAACTTTTAAGTCCCTTTTAAATTCCAATTTTCATACAGCTTTTGGTGAATTAATCAGATTCAAATTAAGCTCTAATTCTTCTTTTAAAAATAAAGACCCAAAATTAAGGATAAGCCCCAAGAGAATTACTTATCTGTTGTGAAGGAAGGTGTGATGGAATGGAATTATGAAGGCCAAGCTCAGGGCGGAAAACATTTTCTTTCATCTCCTGAGGAGCGTGGGAGATACAAGAGGATGAGGCTGGCACCTCCCTGAGGAATTCACAATGTTGTGGCTGGCTGACTTGGAAACTGGGGTTTCAGTCTGGGAAGATTCTAGCTAGAGGTTGTAGCTAATAAACATAGCTGCACTGAATTTACATGGTATCTTGGAGTTTCTTGGGCTAAGCCTGACATCAGTCTTCCCAGACTCAAACCACAGTTCCCAAGTCAGCCAGCCACAACATTGTGAATTCCCCAGGGATGTGCCAGCCTCATCCTCTTGTATCTCCCACGCTCCTCAGGAGATGAAAGAAAATGTTTTCCGCCCTGAGCCTGGCCTTCATAATTCCATTCCATCACAGAAGGTCTCTCTTAAACTGAAATATAATTAAAGTCCAAAGTATTTTAGAAATGAGGTTCACTTGGCTCTACTATCCATATAAAGACACCATAGCTACAAACGAAGATGGATCCCCCACCTCCTGGCTGCTCAACTCAAAAGCCATTTGCAGAAGCTTCCATCTCCATGATTAGCTTTTGAGGAACAGCCGTCTGGAGACCAAATGGGTTGATTTCTCGCTTCCTCCTTGATCCGGAGCAAGTTGGGCGGCCAGCACTTGCCGCCAGCTGCCAATCCTGCTGCGATGCCATCTCTGCTATTTCAAAGATGTCTAAGCTGCCATTAATCCCCCACCGGAAGCCCACTTTCTTTCTTTTCTTGAGGAAAGAGTAAAATACTTCAGTATGAGGTGCTGACCTGCAACTGTGTCATTTTCATTCTCTAAGAATGCCTCTGGCTCTCCAGAGGAATTTCTAGAAATTAAGATGATACTGGAACGTAGCATTTCACTTTGTACCATGCTGACATTTAAAAAAAAATCAGGTGGGCAGAAGAACTTAGAAGGCACCAGAAGAATCCACAGAACTGTGTTGTCCTTGGGTAACATTATGTTAAAATCAGTAAGAAGGATCAAGCTGCTCAGTTGAAGTAGGAGACTGCACAAGACTATCAGTACATCTGATTGTCTCCTGGGGGGGGCTTACTCTTTATTAAGTATGTACTTAATGTTTGAATTTAGGAGATTTAGGGTGCCTTCTTTTATACATCATAACTTTAAAGTGTTGCATTTTAAAAAGAAGCATTTATTAGCTATACGTTTGGTGAAAAGAACATTTGCTTTGTCGTGAATCTTCTTCCAGTCAGTTTCAGCAGGATGTGTTTTTTCAATTTTGTTTGTGTCTCTCTTACATGTTTTGCGCTCTCAGGTTTTTCACTCCTTGCCTAATTTTGATGTGATTATTTCACATATATTCAAAATTCCTAAATGTAAAACAGCTAAGATGATGGTTCTTCTCCTGATACTGCTCTTATTGGAGCTCAGAATTCAAAGTAAATATTAGGAGGCTAAAGACCACTCATTCTGCCTTGAAATAAAAAGAACAGATTATTTTGATGGCCTGTTTAATATTTGTTAAATATTATGCAACTTTTTGTCTCTTTTTTAACAAAGCGTATCTTAGTATAGAGGGAAGAATATGACAGAAAGATTTAAAATCTTTAATTGAGGAAAGTAGAATGATACCTTGTCTAAATTGCAGCCCAGTATATTTCAAATAGAATTAGACTATTATTTAGAAAAATAAAATTACCCTCCAGAAATAAAGAATTATACGAGTTAAAAACAGGCAGGCAGCCATTTGATTAAGCTTCCCAGTGGGCAATATTTTAAAAAATAAATCATTAGGAGAGAGTTCTTTTGAATATATTTGCGAGGGGATTTTTCTATTTGCAGCAGCCCCATTCCTTATAGGAAAATAGGGGCCTGCAGTCAGGCCCATCAAAGTAATCATTCAGCTGGATGTGGGCATTGCCATCTGATCTGTTGCGGACTGGCCAGTCCCTTGCAGGGTCGGTATTAAAAAGTGGGCTCAGCCTCACAGCCAGCCAACAGCTGGCTGGCAGGAGAGTTTCTAGTTGCTTTTTCCCCTCAAATCCTACAACTTGGAAAACAACTGTTCCCCTTGAGAACTATTCATATAGCTACAGTTGGGAAAACAACTTTAATCCATTTTGTGCTGTTCCACTAGAGGCCAGCAAAGTCTGTACTTGAGGGCTACTTTTGTTAAACTCCATCTCCCCTAGTGTAAATCATCATCATCATCATCTAAACCTTGGATCTTCTTTTCTTGTTTTATGACATTCACAAATATAAGCAGTTAAGTTTTAATTTGCAGCTTTTTTTCTATCCCAGTGTATTTTATATAAACGAGTCCCATATTTCATTATACTTGTCCATACAAAGTATATTATTATTATACTTATTATTATATTATATATTGTCCATACAAACATCTATAGACAATTCGCTCATGATAGCCATATAACTTTATTAGAAATATATATGTATGTACTTGAATAATATTTGTATTAGATAAGCATATATAGAATTGTAACTGTTTACTGTTATAATGATATATTTACACTTTTTTTCTTTTTGTATATTTTTTTCTTTTGTAATCAAAAAATTTAAAAGTTTTAATTTGCAGCTAAAGGAAGTGAAATAGGTTCTGTGAAACAATGTGATACTTTCCCTTGAGTTGTATTTTTAAAAATGATAGTGCAGCCTCATTTTTGGTACTGAGTTTTTCTGTAATATCTCTTTTACAGGCATGTACCATATTTAACAATTCTGCTTGTTTCTGAAACGATCAGGAATTCTGTCAAGCCAAGTGAGCAGGCTGGGGGCGATGGGAGATTGTCCCATTAATCTTTCACCAGCCTAACGCGTTTTGCTTTCAGGAGAGAAAGAAGGGCAACTGCCTTCTGCAGCTGTCAAGCATAGGGTCTAGAGTTAGGAACAATGACCAAAGGACACTTTGAGACACATGATTTGCAGTAATAGCTAAATGCATCCTTCACCCTTTCATGTTTGTCAGTGGGTTTGCACTGCATGGCACTTTTGGCCACTTGCCCCCTTGTCCTATGGATGCCCCTGCCATCAGGAGAGGAGGGCAGTAGGCTAGGTTGAGTGGGGTGACATGATTTATTCTTTCTTTGCCATCCCAAATATTTCAAGTAGCCAGCGTTAGCATTAACAGCCTAGTTAAAATGTTTTAAATCCAGAAATGTTTAGGGCTTTCTGCTTGTGGATCACCTGATGTAATTACCTGCTTTTGTATTTTTTAAAATCCAAGGTTTTAATAAAATGTTCTCTTTTACTCCTCCAGTAGAAATAGATCTGTACTTTTTCATTTTTTCCCATTGTTCTGGAACATGATTCCATTTGCTTGTAGCAATAATCCAAAAATGTTGGGGGGGAGAGGAGGTCATACTCATATTGATGCTGCTTCTCAGGTGCTCCTGTTGACTGTCCCTGGTAATGGGAGAAGCTCAAATTCATAGCTTAGTGTAGATGTGAGCTGTAGTCATTGACTTGTTCCTCTCCTAACAAATCAGTCATAAGCCAAAATTTGGCTAATAGTATGTGAAATCCCCCCTTCATGGATCACTGCCTTGTCGTGGCGAAGGGGCTTGCGTAACTCAGTGAAGCCATGAGCTATACCGTGCAGGGCCACCCAAGACGGACAGGTCATGACAGAGAGTTCTGACAAAATGTGGTCCACTGGAGAAGGAAATGGCAACCCACTCCAGTATTCTTGCCAAGAAAACCCCATGGACAATGTTAAAAGGCTAAAAGATATGACGCCGGAAGATGAGCCCCTCAGGTCGGAAGGTGTCCAATATGCTACTGGGGAAGAGCGGAGGGCAATTCCAAGTAGCTCCAGAAAGAGTGAAGCGGCTGGGCCAAAGCCGAAAGGACGTTCAGCTGTGGATGTATCTGGAAGCGAAAAGAAGATCCGATGCTGTAAAGAACAATATTGTATAGGTACCTGGAATGTAAGATCTATGAACCAAGGCAAGCTGGATGTGGTCAAACATGAGATGACAAGATTAAACATCGACATCTTGGGAATCAGCGAATTGAAATGGACGGGAATGGGTGAATTTAATTCAGGTGACCATTATATCTACTACTGTGGGCAAGAAACCCTTAGAAGAAATGGAGTTGCACTCATAGTCAATAAGAGAGTGGGAAAGACACTAATGGGTTACAACCTCAAAAACGACAGAATGATCTCAGTGCGTATCCAGGGCAAACCATTCAACATCACAGTAATCCAAGTCTATGCCCCAACCACTGATGCCAAAGAAGCTGAAGTTGACCAGTTCTATGAAGACCTACAAGACCTTCTAGAACTAGCACCAAAAAAAGATGTCCTTTTCATCATAGGGGATTGGAATGCTAAAGTAGGAAGTCAAGGAGTAATCGGAATAACAGGCAAGTTTGGCCTTGGAGTACAAAATGAAGCAGGGCAAAGGCTAATAGAGTTCTGTCAAGAGAACAAACTAGTCATAGCAAACACTCTTTTCCAACAACACAAGAGACGACTCTACACATGGACATCACCAGACGGTCAATACCGAAACCAGATTGATTATATACTTTGCAGTCAAAGATGGAGAAGCTCTATACAGACAGCAAAAACAAGACCAGGAGCTGACTGTGGCTCAGATCATGAGCTTCTTACTGCAAAATTTAGGCTTAAATTGAAGAACGTAGGGAAAACCACTAGACCACTCAGGTATGACTTAGGTCATGTTCCTTATGAGTATACAGTGAAGGTGATGAATAGATTTAGAGGATTAGATTTGGTAGACAGAGTGCCTGAAGAACTATGGACGGAGGTCCGTAACATTGTACAGGAGGCAGCAACTAAAACCATCCCAAAGAAAAAGAAATGCAAGAAAGCAAAATGGCTATCTGATGAGGCTTTACAAATAGCTGTGGAAAGAAGGAATGCGAAAAGCAAGGGTGAAAGGGAAAGATATAAGCAACTGAATGCAGATTTCCAGAGAACAGCAAGAAGAGATAAAAAGGCCTTCTTAAATGAACAATGCAAAGAAATCGAGGAAAACAATAGAATGGGAAAGACTAGAGATCTCTTCAAGAAAATTGGAGATATCAAAGGAACGTTTAATGCAAAGATGAGCATGATAAAGGACAAAAAAGGCAGGGACCTAACAGAAGCAGAAGAGATTAAAAAGAGGTGGCAAGAATACACAGAAGAACTATACAAGAAAGATCTTAATGTCCCTGATGTCCATACTGGTGTGGTCACTGACCTTGAGCCGGACATCCTAGAGAGTGAAGTCAAGTGGGCCTTAGGAAGCATTGCTAACAACAAAGCTAGTAGAGATGACAGTATTCCAGCTGAGTTATTTAAAATACTAAAAGACGATGCTGTTAAAGTGCTGCACTCAATATGCCAGCAAGTTTGGAAAACGCAACAGTGGCCACAGGATTGGAAAAGGTCAGTTTATGTTCCAATTCCAAAGAAGGGCAATGCCAAAGAATGCTCAAACTATCGCACAATTGCACTCATTTCACATGCTAGCAAGGTTATGCTCAAAATCCTACAAGCTAGGCTTCAGCAGTACGTGAACCAAGAACTACCGGATGTACAAGCTGGGTTTCGAAGAGGCAGAGGAACTAGAGATCAAATTGCCAACATTCGCTGGATCATGGAGAAAGCACGAGAGTTCCAGAAAAACATCTACTTCTGCTTCATTGACTATGCAAAAGCCTTTGATTGTGTGGATCACAACAAACTGTGGCAAATTCTTAAAGAGATGGGGGTACCAGACCACCTTACCTGTCTCCTGAGAAATCTGTACGCGGGCCAAGAAGCAACAGTTAGAACCGGTCATGGAACAACCGATTGGTTCAAAATAGGGAAAGGAGTACGACAAGGCTGTATACTGTCACCCTGCTTATTTAACCTATATGCAGAGTACATCATGAGAAATGCCAGGCTGGAAGAATCAAAAGCCGGAATAAAGATTGCAGGGAGAAATATCAACAACCTCAGATATGCAGATGATACCACCCTAATGGCAGAAAGTGAAGAAGAACTAAAGAGCCTCTTGATGAGGGTGAAAGAGGAGAGTGCAAAAGCTGGCTTGAAACTCAACATTAAAAAAAACTAAGATCATGGCATCTGGGCCCATCAATTCCTGGCAAATAGAAGGGGTAGAAATGGAAGCAGTAACAGACTTCATTTATTTGGGCTCGAAGATCACCGCAGATGGAGACTGCAGCCATGAAATTAAGAGACGCTTGCTCCTTGGGAGGAAAGCTATGGCAAACCTAGATAGCATATTAAAAAGCAGAGACGTCACCTTGCCGACAAAGATCCGCATAGTCAAAGCTATGGTTTTTCCAGTAGTAATGTATGGCTGTGAGAGCTGGACCATAAAGAAGGCTGAGCGCCGAAGAATTGATGCCTTTGAACTGTGGTGCTGGAGAAGACTCTTAAGAGTCCCCTGGACTGCTAGGAGGTCAAACCAGTCAATCTTAAAGGAAATCAACCCTGATTGCTCATTGGAAGGATTGATAATGAAGCTCAAGCTCAGATACTTTGGTCACCTAATGCGAAGAGACGACTCTTTGGAAAAGACCCTGATGCTGGGAAAGATTGAAGGCAAAAGGAGAAGAGGACGGCAGAGGATGAGATGGTTAGATAGCATCACTGAAGCAATGAGCATGAAATTGAGCAAACTCAGGGAGGCAGTGAAGGACAGGAAGGCCTGGCACAATATGGTTCATGGGGTCACGAAGAGTCGGACACGACTTAACGACTGAACAACAACAACAACAATGTGAAATCCTTTAAATAAATAAAAAGGAGCTCAATGTATTTATCAAAACTGTGCTGAACTGTATAGATGCAGTGAATAAACACTCTTTGGAAGTGTTTGAGTTTCCCTTTACATATTATCTACAGCTAGCATAGCAAATATTGGACTGGTCTTGGTTTAGGTTCTGGTGAACTAATTAATATTTTCTTCAGTTTAATTGGTATTAGGGATAATTGACTAATACATGCTTATTGTTTGATGATTGTAACATCAAGTGGTCATTTGAACTGGCCATTACATAATCTAACACAATAGCTTCCATTTGCCAAGGATATACCAAATAAGTGATGTACATAGGCGAACCTGAATTTAAGAAGATGAGAAGAACCCTATCTAGTCTGGAATACTTTTCCCATAATAATCAGCTAAGAAGGCTACAAATAGGACATAAGCTTTCCACGCGTGATCCCCACTGAGAGGCATACTATGTCTGATACCACTGACAGTATAAAATAATTGGAGCCCTGCAGAATAAATATCTGCTGAACTGGATGAAGACTGATAGGAAGAATGCAAGGTATTTATTCTGCATGGCTCCAATTATTTGGTCTGGCACTAGACGGCTGTAGAGAATTAGGGTTTTCTGCCTCTTTTTGCTCCCTTCTAGTGGTTGTCTAGATTTTTGCAGCCCTGATTGGGTAGTCCTAGTTTATAGCTTAGGCTTCAATTTGCATACACTTATTTGGGAGTAATCTCTGTTAAGCAAAGTGAGATTAGTTGCTGAATAAATATATATAGTGGTGCACTATTTATAAAGGTGTGGTATTACGGGTTTATTTTGTAACATGTTTTGATATTATGCCTGAGCTCTTAAATTTCTAATATTTAAAAACAAGGCAAATCTTATTTAGAAACTGGGTCTTAATGTATTTTTATTTTGGAATATAATTTTTATTAAGGATTTTGATTACAATAGTAAAAACTAATACAAACTAAACTTAAAAGAGAATACTAACAAAGCATAGTGCAAGAAAAAAGAAAAAGAAAAAAAAAGAAAAAGATATAAAGAAGTGACTTTCAATGTTCATTACAACAGTATAGACAAATTTAGTAGCTCTTTACCCCCATAGGGATTCAAACAGATATCTCTTCTGTGGCGTCCTTGGTGCTATCTGAGCTTGGTTGTTTGCTTGCAGACATTTCATTACCCGTCTAGGCAACATCATCAGTGGTAGTGAGTGTCAGGTTTGCCCCCTGTTTATATACAGTAGCTTGCCCTGCCGGTATTGGTGGGGATGTGGCTTTCTCCTTGGTAGCTCCTTTATTAGGGTATTGTTTTCTGCTTGATTTTTTATCTGGTGTTAATCTCTGCTTATCTAGGTATTGGTTGCTGGAGAGGAAGTATTCTGGTCTTTTTGTTTCCTTACTAGCTCTTTTATTGTCTCTTTTGAATGGTGTGTAACTATGGTTTATCTCTATGTGTCTATTGATGGCTGATTTGTCTGAATGCCAAGCTTTCAGGAATTCCCTAGTGTTTTTGGATTTAGCTTGATCTAGGATGCTCACAGTTTCCCAGTTGAAACTATGATTGAGTCTGCCCATGTGTTATGAGATTAAGGAGTTTTCATCCTGTCTTCTGACTGCTAGTTGGTGTTCATGGATGCACCCTCCTACATAGTGGCTGTTACAGCCCTTACACTGTATGTTGTAGATGACTCCTGTTTCTTTCCTTGGGCTACTGGGTCTTTCAGTTTACTTAAGATGTTTTGGAGGGCTTTAGTTTGTGTGCTATAGTGATGCCGTGTGGTTGTAATAGTCTGTTGGTTGTTTTTGAGATTTTTTTTTTAATAGTATTTTATTGAAATTTTTAAGATTACAAAGTTAAAAGTTAGAAATGAAAAAGAAAATTGAAAATACAAATTATAAAGAAAAGGAAAAGAAAAGGTGAGATACAGTAAAAGAAAAAGAAAAAAGACATGAAAAATAGATAGCTTCCAATCTATCTCTGGTCTTAAGAATAATATAAGTGTCATAAGTGCTAGTTTTTAATGCATTAAGTAGGAATAATTCTTTGTCAAAGCATATCCCATTACATTTATAATCTAATCTTCAAATCCCCATGTAAGCTTCGCCCCACCTGCATTTTGCAAATAGTCCATCAATGGTTTCCATTCTTTAAGGTAATAATTATTTGAATTTTCTTTTAATAAACAAGTCAGTTTATCATTTTCTGCCATGAGATGTTTTTGATGTATGGCAGTATTATCCTTTTCATAGCTTGTTTTGGTTGTTCAACCCTGAGCTACATATCTCTCTTCTATTTTATTTATTTATTTTATTTATTTATTAAATTTATCTCCGCCCATCTCCCCTGATGGGGGGACTCTGGGTGGCCCACATAACCCATTAAAACAATAAATATATATACAATCACATAAAACATAAAAACTGTACAAAATGTTACTAAAGAAAAAGAAAAAATCCAAGAGGCTAATGGTTTCCAGAGCTGCAGATGACAGGCCTCTAAGGGACTAGCCATCCCCACGCTTGATGTCTTCCCTCCCCATCCCAGGCCAAGCGGCAGTGCCAAGTCTTCAAATCTCTCCAGAAGGCCAGGAGTGGGGGGCCAATCTCATCTCTGGGGGCAAGATATTCCAAAGGGCAGGGACTACAGCAAAGAAGGCCCGCCTTCTGGACCTCGCTAATTGGAGCTCTTTTACTGAGGGGGTCTGAAGCATGCCCTCTCTGTGTGATCGGGTGGGACGGGTTGAAGTCATGGGGAAGAGGCGGTCCCTTAGGAAACCTGGTCCCATGCCATGTAGGGCTTTAAAGGTGATAACCAACACCTTGAATTGGACCTGGAAGCAAACTGGTACCCAATGCAGCTTGTGGAGCAACGGTGTTACGTGGGCCCTTCTTGGGGCTCCAAAAATAGCCCGCACAGCTGCATTCTGGACCAGCTGTAGTTTCCAGATACTCTTAAAGGGTATCCCCATGTAGAGCGCATTGCAGTAGTTTGTGTGGGAGATAACAAGGGCATGAGTGACTGAAGGGCATCCCAATCCAGGAAAGGGCATAACTGATGCACAACCCGAAGTTGTGCAAAGGCCCTCCTGGCCACAGTTGCCACCTGCTCTTCGAGCAGGAGCCATGAGTCCAGGAGGACCCCCAGATTATGCACTGGGTCTGTTTGGGGCAGTGCTACCCCATCCAGCACCAAAGATGACAAAGTCCCCAGATACAAAGGAGCCATTAACCCACAGCCACTCCATCTTACCAGGGTTCAGCTGAAGCCTGTTGTTCCCCATCCAGACCCTTACAGCCTCCAGACACTGTGAAAGGTGGTCATGGCATCACTTACCTCACCTGGGATGGAGATGTATAATTGAGTATCATCGGCATATTGATGATACCTCATCCCATGATGGCGGATGATCTCACCCAGCGGTTTCATGTAGATGTTGAAAAGGAGCGGAGAGAGAACCGAATCCTGCAGCACCCCGTAAAGGAGGGGCTGGGGATCGGACTTCTCGCCCCCTATCACCACCGATTGGGATCAGCCCTGGAGAAAGAAGGTGAACCAGCACAGAACCATGCCGCCCACCCCCATTAGATATCTTTTCATCCCATATCCCATCCCTTATCTATAAGCAAATCCATAAAGCATCAACTTTTCAATCCTGGTGTCAGCAAAAAGTCTGTAAAGGGTTGCTAGAACTTTTCAAGAAAATGTCTTATTCTAACCTTGATCAGATAAAGCAGCTTTGTATTCCTTCCTTTTACTTCTAACAGCTTTAATCTTTAGTTCATTCAAATATTGTTGTAGGATTTGATTTCTCTTCAATTCTTCTTTATCTCATTGCACAGACTTCTTCAAAGATTTAACAAGCCTCTTTTGTAGATCCAATAACAAAACATTTCCCAGGTTCTCTTGGTTTATCATTTGTATTTCCACTTTACTTTTTAAAACTTCAGCCAGTTTCTTTTGTATATCCAACAAAGAATCCTTTTTCAAATCATTCTCTCGGCCTGTCATTTGTAGTTCCACTTTTGGTACTTTCTCTGTCTTGTCAGACAAAATTTGCTCCACATCTGTCATTCCCTCATTAACACCTTTTGGACATAATCTATCCATTGAGTCAGACATCATTCCTGTTGATACTGGAGTTACTAATTTCTGGCTCCATTCTTCAAAGATCTCCCTTAATATTTCCAATGTTATGACATTTTGTGCCATTTTGTAAGTCCCAGTACTAACTGACACCAAAAGCAGGCTTGTATTTTTTTTCCCTTCTACTTAGAGTCTTTAGTCCCCTTTAGTGTCCAGTTTCTAAAATCATAAAGTTGCTTATCTTTGTTATGACTTATTATAACCAAGATAGCCAAAATAAGTGTTTCCCACAAGAAGCTATTTTTTATAGTTAATTCCAAAATCTTATGATAAAAGTGAGTATTCCAGATTAACTGGACTCTTAATCCATTTATAACTTTCTTAGATCAAAATCTTATTTAGCTTTTTGCTGTTTATTTCAAATTCTTTAAATTCTTAAGCTTGTAATTAATTTTTCTTTTGTACAGATTTGAAGCTAAACTTATCCAGTGACTTTTCAAACTTGTTGTTCTGAAGGTCACTAATAGCTTTAGGATGGTTAATAGGCAATTTCTGAAAGTGATTAGAAAGTGAGGCTTGTGAACTTAGCGTCTTTTAAAAGGCTCCACTGTGGTTGCAGGCAAGATGGCTGATCCCTTTGTCTCCTGGCGCTCAAACCCATGGAAGACCACTGTCCTGCGGTCTCTTCATGAGGAGCAGCCGTTGGAGCGCATGTGGGCGGCCTCTCATCCTCTCCTTATCCAGAGAGGTTCTGAAGAAGCAATCTACTCACTGGTTCTTTGATTTTTGCCATGGTCATCAGCTCTGCTTTTGCAGAGACTTCTTCAGTTCACCATGCCTCCCCCGGCTGTCAGACCACTGGATTTTAATGCATTTTTGTCCTTGTTCTGTGGAAGGGCCTTCCCTGTCCAGGAACAAATTTAAACTGCCCCACCCTGCCTTCCTTTAAAGAAGCCTGGAGAACCTGGCCCTTCCCCAAGACTTGGGCTAGGGTGGTCCTTGGGCCTCCTTAGGTTGGACATTGTATGGGGAAGAGGGTTTTTATTGTTCCCTCTGGGCAACTGTCATTCTTTTCTAATATTGCAGTGTTTCTTAGCTTTTTAAATTTGTAAGCCTCCCAGAGTAGTTCTGGATCCAGGTGGCCCTAAAAGGGGTTGAGTTGTTAGGTGGTATGGTAAATATCTCACAAAAGTGGCTAACCCAGATCTCCAAAGTGTTTGAGTTCCCAGGGCCAAAGGCTTGCCCAGCAGTTGAAATGACAACTAAATGCCAAAATTTAGTTTGGTCTGCAGGCACCAATCTCCCAATCAGCTCTTTGCCTCTGCATTTTCTTCACCACTAAAAGAGACTCTGTTCTGCTTTTAGGGCACGAGAGGTGGCATGACAGCAGTTTTCATTTTTGTATTTGGTAGTTCTAAAGGCAGCTGCTAAATTAGCCTTAGCAGGGTACATTCTTTGTCAAACCAGGGTCTTGAGGCTTGTTTGTAAGGTTCCTTTGCACAGGAGGAGAGGTGCCTTTATGTTGATCTTGTGAAAGCTTTAGTAATAGTAAGCATTTGGAAATTCATGGACATCTTTTGCTGGCTTAATGGACTGGTTAAGTGATGATATTTCAGAGGAGTTAGCAGCTGGGAAATTGCCACAGCACTCAGTTTGGAACACTTAACATGGTGTTAAGAGCAAGTAACTCAAGTAAAAGGAAGTGATCTCTGCTAGGGTGAAAAATTACTTCAAAGTCAGTTCTGCCAATGAGTAGTATATTGAATACAGTATTGATGTTGATGGTACTGGATCCTTTCAGGCCCTAGAAAGTGGATTCTCCTTCTGGGTTACCAGGAGTTGAGCCATTTAAGGTCCTTATATCATAGCTGATAGCTAAAAGAGTAAGTCTCTAACCTCCTGTTGTTACGGTTTTATCTTTAGAGTGGTGGGAGGCAAGATGAAAGGAGCTTGGCAGACAGAAAATTTGGTGCATTAAAATGTAAGAATAGGAATTTGTCATCAGGTCCCCATCTGGCATTAAAATCACTAGCTAAAATCAAAACTGAATTAGGAAATTGAAAGGTCAAACCTGATACAAAATCCTCAAAAAAATCCCAGGAAGCATTGGTTTGAGAAACCAATCTATTGCAGGCAGGGCAGATGGGGTATATAATTGAAGCTTGGTTGAGATCAGAATGGTTTTGCCTCTAGTGCAAAAAACTAGGTGGTGTAGCTTTTGAGAAGAGGTGAAACCAGCCAAAGTATAATCCATTGCTCCCATGTTTCCTGAAGTAGTACAATATCATGCTGTTGTAATAAAGTACTGAAAATGGGGTCATTCCAGAAGATCAGTTGTACAGGTGAAACTCAAAAAATTAGAATATCGTGCAAATGTTCATTTATGTCAGTATGGCAACTCAAAAGGTGAAACCAATATATGACATAGACGCATTACATGCAAAGCGAGATATGTCAAGCCCTACTTTGGTATAATTGTGATGATTATGGCGTACAGCTTATGAAAACCCCAAATTCACAATCTCAGAAAATTAAAATAGTGTGAAAAGGTTCAATATTCTAGGCTCAAAGTGTCCCACTCTAATCAGCTAATGAATCCATAACACCTGCAAAGGGTTCCTGAGCCTTTAAATGGTCTCTCAGGCTAGTTCAGTAGGAATCACAAGCATGGGAAAGACTGCTGACCTGACAGTTGTGCAGAAAACCATCATTGACACCCTCCATAAGGACGGAAAGCCCCAAAAGGTAATTGCAAAAGAAGTTGGATGTTCCCAAAGTGCTGTATCAAAGCACATCAATAGAAGGTTATGTGGAAGGGAAAAGTGTGGGAGAAAAAGGTGCAGAAGCAGCAGGGATGACCGCAGCCTGGAGAGGATTGTCAGGAAAAGGCCATTCAAAAGTGTTGGGGACTTTCATAAGGAGTGGACTGAGGCTGGAGTTAGTGCATCAAGAGCCACCACACACAGACGGATCCTGGACATGGGCTTCAAATGTCATATTCCTCTTGTCAAGCCGCTCCTGAACAAGAAACAACATCAGAAGCGTCTTACCTGGGCTACAGAAAAAAAGAACTGGTCTGTTGCCCAGTGGTCCAAAGTCCTCTTTTCTGATGAGAGCAACTTTTGCATCTCATTTGGGAACCAAGGACCCAGAGTCTGGAGGAAGAATGGAGAGGCACACAATGCACGATGCTTGAAGTCCAGTGTGAAGTTTCCACAGTCTGTGTTGATTTGGGGAGCCATGTCATCTGCTGGTGTTGGTCCACTGTGCTTCATTAAGTCCAGGGTCAACGCAGCCGTCTACCAGGAGATTTTGGAGCACTTCATACTTCCTTCCACAGACGAGCTTTATGGGGATGCTGACTTCATTTTCCAGCAGGACTTGGCACCTGCCCACACTGCCAAAAGTACGAAAACCTGGTTCAATGACCATGGGATTACTGTGCTTGATTGGCCAGCAAACTCGCCTGACTTAACCCCATAGAGAATCTATGGGGCATTGCCAAGAGAAAGATGAGGGACATGAGACCGAACAATGCAGCGGAGCTGAAGGCCGCTATTGAAGCATCCTGGTCTTCCATAACACCTCAGCAGTGCCACAGGCTGATAGCATCCACGCCACGCCGCATTGCGGCAGTCATTGCTGCAAAAGTGGCCCAAACCAAGTACTGAATACATATGCATGCTTATACTTTGCAGAGGCCCGATATTGTTCTATTTCCAATCCTTGTGTCATTAATGTCATGTAATATTCTAATTTTCTGAGATTGTGAATTTGGGGTTTTCATAAGCTGTACGCCATAATCATCACAATTATACCAAAGTAAGGCTTGACATATCTCGCTTTGCATGTAATGCGTCTATCTCATATATTGGTTTCACCTTTTGAGTTGCCATACTGACATAAATGAACATTTGCACGATATTCTAATTTTTCGAGTTTCACCTGTACAGTGTGACCAGAAACTCTAAGACATTTGGTTGAGAGGGGCTTCTAGAGTAGCTCAGGATAAAGTGCAAGTTTGGATCTGGCAAAGGGTGGATCATTCAGGCATGAGGAAATTGTGTTTGAGTTTGAGTTGGTCTCTGGTGCTGATACACTTGAGTTCTAAACTTGTAACTGGCTCCTTGAGTTACAAAGAAATTATGCCTTGGCTGAATTTCCCATGAGCATTGATCCGGAGTAGCTGTAAGAGCAAGGTCAGCTTATGACATGTTTTGGCTTCTGTAGGAGCTATTTGTGTGACAATGGTTTCTGTCATTCAGCATAGTGAGAGCAGCAGGCTGTAAGATCAGGCAAATTAGGAGAAGAAATAGGTAGAGTTAATTCCATTAATTGGCAAGGGGCTGTAAGAACTCTATGGCTGATAATGTGAGGTTCTAAGCATTCTTTCATAGAGACACAAGGGCTGCTGTTGGCATATAAAGTTGTTTTAAGCAATAGTTTTAAGTCTTCTAGTCTATGAAAAATAATTACTTCTTCCATCTTTGGTAGAAATGAAAGCAGTTTTTTAACCAATGTTTTTTCAGGGAGGACACCTGGAGTTGAGAGAGTTAAATGAACCCTGGTCAAGCCATCATTATTTGTGCTCAGGATTAGCCTATCTCCTGAGTTGATGTTGTCTGGAGGTACTTTGGTTTTTCCACAAAGTGATTTGGCAAAGTACCTCTGCTACAGCAGAGGATTGATGTTCAAGTCACAAAAACACATTTTCATTAGATTTTCTCTAAAAAATGGGATGAAATAAAATAAAATGGAATAAAGCTGTTCACTGAGAATAGTAAATAGCTAGATGGATAAAAGAAGTTGAATAAGAAATGCATTGTAAGAACCAGCATGGAAGAGCAGAGAGAGCTAAACTCGCAGCAGCTCTGGCGGAAGGCAGGCAGGCAGGCTCTTTACAAATATGCAGTCTAGTGACAAAAACTGGTAAAACTCAGGATGACAAGTGGTTAAACTCAACATATGAGGCTGGGTTTTTGACTTAAAGCAAACTAAATTTGTAAAGAGAAATAAATTGCTCACACAAATAATTTTTAAAAGCAGTTTGACTACTTGCATCACATTTGTTTTATTCTTTATTAAGCTACTAATTAAGTAAAAATAATTTTTTTCTTACCTAAATTATCTTGTTATGGGGGGGGGGTCCCTTTTTATGGCCATAAGATCTCTTGGTATCATTTTTTATTGTAAGAAAACTTAAGTGAACAAACTATTGATGATCATGGGAGTGATTTCTAAGTATGGCATTTTTCATGAAAGGATGCATTTCTTGAAAGAAAGGATGCCACTAAAATCTCTAAATGGTGAAAATAAGCAGTCGCAATGAGCATACACATTGCATAATAACTGCACAGAAAAGTAGTGAACAGTGTTCACTAGATGACTGATCTGTTTGGATGACAACTAGAATCTCTCTTGGTGCATTGTGTGCATATCTGCTCAAAAGTAGTATTGAGTTCAGTCAAACCTCAGGAATTTTAATGTGATTTCCCTGGAAATCTGATGCTTCTCCATTTTCTTGTTGTGTGCTAAGTGTGCTTCAGTGTAGGCTGTAGTAACTTCAGCTCTGTATTTCCAGAGTGGTCCAGGCATATGGGATGTGTGATGGTCTCCTTGTTCTCCATTGCAAATCTCTATGGGCAAACCATGGCCCATACTGTTATAACAGAAGGCCTCTGGCATTTGAACATTTAATTCATAATAATACAAAATTTTCTCAAAACCTTAACAACAAATGTATTTATGAAATCTAAATAAAACCTCTATTAAATTACAGACTAACTACAGGCTGTTTCATCAGATAAATGGAGTCCCCTAATGACAGAGGAAAACATACATACATACATGTATATGCTCGTTAGATGGAACAGAATGAATAGTGAGATCAGATGGGAATTAAACTGAAATGGTACAGATAGAGATAATTATCTTCTGGGCAATGATTATTCACAAAACAGTTGTTAAACTTCACACAGACATTCTTACATTTGCAAGTGGTGATAAAAGTGTTTAGTATTTATATATATTCTGAATTCTATACCAGGTTCCTGAGGAGACAGTCCACATTACTGTTTTTAACCCACATATGGATATACCAAGAGTGGAGAAATGAATCAGGTTAAAAGGTCTGATGATGTCTGGGGGTGTTATAGGCCAATACTCTCTTGCAGAAGCCCTTCCTTTATCCTAATGTTAATGGAGTAATTCCATTGTTCCGCACTGGGATGAGAAATGAGTGTCCTGGTCCTCCTGCATGGAGCATTTGGAGCAAAGAGAAAGGGGCTTCTGCTTGGGAGCTTCTGCCTCTGAGGCTCAGATGGGGATACTGCATAGGCCACCTCTGATCTGCCAGACAGTTTTCCACCTCTGTGTTACACCTCTATCCAAAGCCCAGTCCAGATTTCATTTGCAGCTGCTTCTGTGAACTTGTAAAAAAAAAGAATGATGCAGACTAGGTGAGCGCATAGTGATGCTTAAATGGAAAACAGTTCATAATGTAATCTAGCGCATGTTGTTCCTTAGATGGCTAGTGCAGCTGGATCTGCAGTTTTATTTATTGGCATGGATGCCCACAGAGTGTTTATTTTTTTCCCGACTGTGTGATAGGGATCAACCTGAGTCTTTAGATTCAGGCCGGTCTAAGCTTCTGCCTGCATCACAGGAATCAGCTAAAGAGGAGACGCAGCTGCAGTGTGGGTCAGCTGACCCAGACCCTGAGCTAGGCAAGGTCCCAGGCCCAGCAACACATTGCAAATTAAGTAGAGAAGAGCAAAGGAAGTCAAGCTGTCTAAAAGAAAGAAATGTGACTCAGCCAACTGTTCAAGCTGATGGCTTTTGAGATGGACTCTTCCTGGCAAACAACATTCTAGTTTCCTACCTGTGACTCTTATTGTTAGATTACCTGGAACCTTGAACTGGAAACAGACTGTTTTTGGATCTTTGTGAACACAAGATTTGCCTCTCCGGGCTCCTGCAAAAATACATTATTGTGCCTGTTTTCAACACAGAAAGCTTTGAGTTTGCAGCATGCTTTGTACTGCTTTGAGGAAAGATTTACTACAACAATAAATACTTTGAGTTCATTATCAGAAACTGGCTATGTGTGTGTAACTGGCAGCACAGAACAGGTTGTTTGCCATCCCATACATCCTTTAACTACAGTGATGGAAATGGAGCTATTACAGTTTGAATTCAACAAATGAAAGCACATGCAGGCTATACAGAATTTACCAGTGCCTCCGGCTCTACAGCACTATGTTGCTAATGTCCTGTCTCAGTGCCTGGAAAACCTGATGAGGCTCTTGGTCAGGGCCCTGCCTTTGTAGCGCAGTGCATTTTGTACATGTAACCGTGCAACCTGTGCATGAAGCTTCACACTGAAGACTTTCCCTTGCCTTAGGGGAGAATGGGTTGAGTGTGGAATATAACTTGTGCAGACGAAGCCCTGAGAGGAGACGACGCCAGGGGAAAATGAAAGCATTCAGGAAGGCCCCCAGGCTGTTGTTTTGAACACACTCATTTGGAAGAATGCGCCCGTTTGACTGAAATTACTCGCCATTATTTGTCTTAGGAAGAGAATGTACGATATAGATTCAAAATAATATATGAGAGGATAGATATGTGCAGAGATGAGTATTGAACCCTTGCAGTACCTACCTCTGTGTAGGAGTAGTATGGAGGATGTGTGTCAAAATCTGCCTTTGTTGTGAATTGTCTGGAGTCTGGGGAAGAAGGAATAGAAGAGGGCATGGGGAGAGGCTGGCAGTAACAAGATGCAACACTTTCAGAGGGAGAACTCAGTTCAGAGTCACAGTCTCTTCTCTATTTGGGCAGAAGCAGCTGTTTTCTATTGAGGTGACTAGAGAATTGCTTATATTCCTGTTCTGGATTGCCAAGCCAGTAATCTAGAATTATTATCTAGGCTAGGTTTTTTCCATGCAAAAGAATCGAAAGGCACGTTTTTGCTTTGTTCTGGGTTTAGGGATAGGGTGATGGTTTGTCAAACCTTTGAATTGCAGCATGTAATGGTGTTTTTTGCGGGGGGGGGGGCTCATTGCTTGCAGCTCCTGTCTAACCCAAATGATAAAGAAGAAGGAGAAGCCCACTCTCAGTTGATGAAGTCAAATGAGGCTCGGCGCCTGCGTTCCCAAGCACAATCTGCCTTTCTCAAGAAAGATTACTACACTGCTATCAATCTCTTGGATAAAATTCTAGATGTAAGTCCTAGAGTGGAAACTGATGCCAAGATGTAAACATGGTTACTACTATTGAATTCTACTTTAAATCTTGAATTGAAAGTTCTAGACCAGTCTACTTTGGAGTCACAAGATCCAGTTAGATATACTTCTTTCACTAGATGCTTGCAAATTAGAAGATTTTCTATCAATAGGAAAGGTTTCAGTTTTACTACCCAGCTGAATGGCAGCACCTAGCTCACCTTGCCTGATTTTAAAAGCTAAGTATGATAGGACCTGATTCGTTCCTGATTAGATGGGAGTCTCCTAGGATATCCTGGGGCGGTAGGCTGAATTGGGAAGTTGAAAAAACACATTGTAAGAAGGCAATGGCAAGCAATTTCTTTATCATTGCCACAAGAATTATACAAATGTATTCATGAAATCCTTAGGAGGTAGTTTCAATTGACCAAGACTTTACCTTATCAAGCAGTTTCCAAGAATTGTGTGGAACATGTTGCTCCCATTGTATATAGATATTTACCAGATTCTTAAAGTATGTGTGACATTGTGTGCCTTATTGCCTTGTTCTAGGAGGGAGGATCTCATTGAGTAAGTACAAACAGTGGTATTGGACTAAAGTCTCCTTTCATTTCGGTTTCTCAAGGTTTGTGTTTGGGATGCAGAGCTGCGGGAACTTAGAGCTGAAAGCTATATCAAGGAAGGGGAGCCTGGGAAGGCTATCAGCGACTTAAAGGCTGCTGCCAAACTGAAGAGTGATAATACTGAAGCATTCTATAAAATCAGCACTATATACTATGAACTAGGAGACCACGAAATGTCTCTAAGGTAAGTCTAGTGTTATCTGTGTGAGAATAATAATAATACCTTTACATCTGTAAGGGTAGGGGAAAAAAATCTTTAGAATTTTAGAAAATCTGTGCTGGCTGGAAAGATGGCTTGCCAAAATGAAAGGGGAGAAACATGGGTATCGAGTTCTCCCAAGGCTCCAGTTTCCTCTGTTGCAAGTTCTTTTTCCTCGTGGGAGAGAAAAGTTCCAGAATGACCTGGAGGAGGAAGGGGAAGTGTTCAGTGTACCTACCAATGCCTTATGCCAGGTTTAAGAGTATCATTTCTATGCTAGAAATCCAAATGAGCTAATCCTTGAACTAAGAGGCACTGCAAGAAAACAAAGTTGCTATGTTCTGATCATATCTGAGTTTATTCTTTTTCTTTCCTCTGCATTTCAGAGTATTCCTTTCTCAAGGAAAGCTACATTTTTTTCTTTTTATCAGATAGTAGTTTACAAGAGAAAAAGAACTAAGCAAAGGGTGTACAATGTTGTGAGGAGTAATACAAAAATAATATAAATAAATAAATAATAAAAGTCTTCATTAACAGTGCAATCTAAAAGTTATTCATAATTTCCACGTATCGTAACAGTTAACAGCACCTATTCATATTAATAGCACCTATTTATTTATTAAATAACCTGTTGCTATTAATGTAATGAACATAATCTGCCCAAATTGGTAACAGTGTGATTCTTGTCTCAAGGAAAGCTAGATATAAACAAAATAATAGGTCCTCTTTTTTTCAGTAGCCACCCGTAAAAGTTAATGGCTATACTTTAAATCATAACAAATCATAAAGGCATATACACTTAGATGTAAAATTAATATAATTATATGGAAACATAATGTAATTACATTCTTTTGATTTTGTTAGTGCAAGTAAAAATTAATGCTCAGCTCTGAAAAGCTGAATAATTTGAGATTATTGCACCAACTTTTTTTTTTTTAACAATATCACTTGATTTGGTGATTCTTTTCTGTTTATACTAGAGGAAGGGTGTTGTGTGTGTGTGTGTGTAGAAAAAACTAAACTGGGTGCAAGAGGTGACAGCCATGGAAACTGGACATCTCCTAATAACTGATCTCTATGAAAGGGGCCAATAATTTCAGATTTATCATTGATTCCAGGCAATCTACTGTATATACAATTGGCATTTTCTTATTTATATTAAAGAATCAGAAAAATGACTGATTCTTCTGCATAAATGCCCTCACCCTGCAGCTTTTCTAGTCTGTATATTCTGAGATTCCCTTGCTAAACTTTCTAATGTTGATGGACATATTTCTTGAGTGGGTGAAGTTTTTCTCAGGCGTATTCAAACAGGAGAACACAGATTCCAGTCCCGATAACTAGTAATCTAGTGTAAGAAATGTACGCAGCAATAGCATGTGAAGGGCTTTATGTTTTGTTACTGTTACGTATCTCTATATTTCCAACCTTTGAGAGATGATTAGTATCCCTATTTCTCAGCAGAAGAAGTGAATCTAAAGGAATGTGCCTTTTGCAAACAGACTAGGAACAAGAACTGGGCTCACGGTGTTTTAACACTAGCATCTTGATCCCACAACCAAACTGTCTCTCTTCCTTGTTCTTACCTGTGTGCAAAGTGAAGTGCGGGAATGTCTGAAACTGGATCAAGACCATAAGGAGTGCTTTTCTCACTACAAGTGGGTAAAGAAGCTCAATAAGCAGATTGTTTCAGCAGAAGAGCTCATCCAGGAAGGAAGGTAAGGTGTCCGTTGTGTGCTTTTGTTTTCTTGGTTACGTTTCCTCCTCATAGCTCTTTGTGAGGGGAGTAAAACTCAGCCTATCATAGAAGAAATGTAATGATTGGAAGGCATCCTGGAGATCATCTACTTCAACCTTGCCAGTGCAGGAATCTACTACTACCATATCCCCAACAGATGGCCATCCAGTCCCTGGTTAAACAGAGTAGGATGAAAGAGAGTCCATCACATCCCAAGGCACTTGGTTCCCCTGTTGAACAGTTCCTGATGTTTTTTTTTCTGATGTCCGACCATAATTTACTTTCTTATAATTAAAGCCCCTTGGTCCTTGTCCTGTCTTGGAACAACACTGAACACTGCCCTGACTTTTATGTGACAGCCCTTCAAATACTTGAAGAATGCACTCATGTTCCTGCAAAGTCTTCTCTTCCCCAGGCTATACCTAGCCAATGTCTCAACTGTTCCCTACATATTTTTCCTTCTAGGTCTCTTTGTTTTGCTCTCGCTGGGACATATTTGTCAGTGCCCTTCCTAAAATCTGATGGCCAGAACTGGTGTAATCTGAACAATGCAGAATAGAAAAGAATGATGATTTATCTTCATCTTAACACTATACTCCTGTTGATGCAGGCTAGGGCTTCATTGAGGTTTTCTGTAGCTGCATCACACTGTTCTGCTTATGATCCTCCTAGAACCTTTTCACATGTGCTGCCACCCAATATGGTCTTCTCCATCCTAAACTCATGCCTTTGATTTTTCTTACTTGAATGAAGTATGTTGTAGTCCATATATCCTAAACTTGCCATTGTTGAGAAATACTGTCAGCCTTGCGAGGTAGTCCAGACAAGAAGCACACCCGGATGAACTAATTCTGCTTCATTGTAAGGTTACTTTAACAGAATCTTGCAAGACTGAAAGTATTTCTCCCCTCCTCTCCTTTTAGTCTCTGGAAATCTAGGATGGGTCCCTTCTGAAATGCTTCCCATGCTTTTCCCCCACCTGCAGACTGAGCTGCCTCTTATCGAACAGTTGCCTAGGTCAGGGTTTTTGTCCTGTCTCCCAAGGTCATTCCCACATACCATTACAAACACTGCTCTAGAGAGGCGAATAGCAGAACTCTCCTTGGTCCTAATCCTGAACAGCTACTGTTAGTCCATCCTCATGGCAAGGGATTCCTTAGGGAGGTCTTCCTGTTAACACCACCCATGATTCACTGGTAGAATCCATCATGGGACCTCCAGTAGTATTCTGAGCCCTAGCTCAGTCATAGAACATTTAACATGGAAAGTGCCATTCCTAATAACTGGGCAAGTGTCAGAAATAGATGTAGTTTTGCCAAGAAGGAGTCCTGTAACATCTAACCAGATGCCATTACTCTGTGCCCAGATCTGATTTTTAAGCCTTGAGTGAATGTAGTCTTCCATCAGGGAAGTAATCCTCCCTTTCTTCTGCCTCAAATCCAAGACCCTGTTAGAAGAGGATTTGCACAAATAAGACCTCAGATGACCAAGATCTACCAAGAACAGTTTTTTCAGTAGCCTCACCTGTACCACGGAGCACCACCAATTATGGTATCTCAGTATTTAAAAACCTGCATTAGCCTATGAGACCAATACAAGCCTGACCCACTGAAGTGTGGCCATTTCAGCTGCTTCTGACAGGGCCAATGGGCTTTCAGTGTCCTCAATTATTAAACACTATAAACTTTTATGCCTCAGCCAAAGCAACCTTCAGCAGGAGAATGCTGCAGGAAATAGTTCTTAACAAGGACCAAGAATCATCCAAATATAAGATTCTACCCTTCGGGACAGCTCTGCTATCAGGAGACAAACATGGGGGAAACATAGTGTGGTTCATATTGATACCAGAGATCAATTGTTCTTAACTTTTTTTATATCCCTTCTTTATTCTAACTTCTTTGAGTTCCCTGGCTGGCATTCCAAAACTGGAGATGCAGCACCAAGAGTTTTCAGTGAGTTGGTAAAATATACCAATATACTATACTCAGTTTCCATGGTGGGGTCCATGTCTTTATTTCAGTCTAAAATAGAGCACTGGAGTGTTTATCTTGCATTCTTTAAAATACAGAACAATATAAATTGTTTTTCTTAATTTAATACATAAAAGTCTACTGTTCGCTGATTTTCTTTCTTGATGTAAATAGGTACCAGGAAGCCACTGAGAAGTATGAGGCGGTTATAAAGATGGAGACAAATGTTCCTGTTTACACCACACGAGCCAAGGAGAGAATCTGCCATTGCCTTTCAAAGGTAAACACTTCAATTCAGTTGGTAGAAAACAACTGGGAACATAATGACCTTGCTGGTACATCTTACTGACCTTATTGGTCCATCTCACTTTTCTCAGAATCAACAGTCAACAGAAGCCATTAAACTTTGCACTGAAGTTCTGCAGCTAGAGCCAGAAAATGTGAATGCCCTCAAAGATCGGGCTGAAGTATATTTGCTAGAAGAAATGTATGAAGAAGGTACAGTTTGAAGGATAAAAAGTACATTCATTGGGGTGTCCAGCTTTCCTGGGAATTTACCAGTATGGAGTAGCCTGGATTATTTGTTGACATTATACAGAGTGAATTAGATTGGGAACTAGGGAAGTGCAAAATCTTCCATTCTGGGGAAAGTTCTAGTGTCTCATTTTTCTTCAAGATCATGTTGTTCCAGCTGTTCAGGGGATGGCATTATAGTTTTCTGGAGGTAAATCTTATGGTATAGGAAGTGGTTTGGGGTACTCTGGATGTGATTCAAAAGGAGCCAATTAATGAGTAGGCATGAATGAAATATTGGGATGATATCTGAAAGTGCAGCTGTTCCCTGGATTCCCTGGATTTGGGAATCATCTTTATACAAACTGTGTGGACTTATCTGGGAGTATCCTATGAAATTCAGTGGGACTTTCAGTTGTATGCAAGCAAATTCAGCAGTGTGTTACATGAAACTTAAGCTTGTGTCCAATTAATTGCTTTAATTGGCTTTGCTTTTCACTGCCAAAAATGTTTTCCGGGATGGAATTTGTCTCTCTCTCTATCAGAGAAGAAAGTTTTCCATCCTGCCTTAAAGTGAATATGGACTTGAAGTTCTCAGGTGGAAGGTACATACTGTATATCATGGAAAGACAGAGAGTAATGAGTCTAGATATGGAATGCTCAGCATGGCTCCTTAGTGCCTACTGGGGCTCCTGTTCTACTTTATTTTTAGGGTTTTTAAAAGATGGGTAATTTAAAACAAAATTGAACAAAGGAAGCTGGCATGCTTGAAGCAAATCACCAACCTTTGGAATTATCTTTAGTTCCAAAGCTCTTGATTTGAGGTACCCTCATATTTTCATTTATTGTATTTGGGCAAGGTTACTCTTTTTCAGTTTATAAAAGAATTGGGGGTTTGTTTTTGAATGTGGGAAGGATGGTTGAATCATCTTAGATTGAGACTTTTTGCAAATATTTCAGCAACCATGTATAAAGTTTGTAAGATGGGCATTAAGAGCCATCTCTTGCTGGCTTTCTAAGTGAATGACATTCACTTTTAATGTTCTGGCTGCTGTCACTCAAAATACTTTAGTAGTACACAGTAGGCTGGCTAGTGAAAATGAAAGGGAAGGAAGACGTCTGCTTTGTTTGCAGATGGATGTTTTAAATCATTGGGGCATCAGAAATACTTTCACAATGTTCTGTAAAAAGGGATTGGATACAACCACTGAGTAAATGGTATAAATTGGACCCTATCTCCTGCAAGCATGCCTAGAAACAACAAAAGATAAATGTAATGCCTACTGAGAGAGAACAGCTGCTAGAAGATGATCTGATGCAGATTCTTTATCTTAGCAAAGTTAGATATCTTTAGATCCATAATGAGATGTTCCAAAATTAGAAACTGAAAACCCCAAAAAAGACTCATTACATAGGAAATGCAAAGCAGACTATAGTGAAGGATGCTAAAATGGAAATGGAAACATTTCATTTATTAGTGTGTGACAGTCATACAGTTACAGAAACATTCTTTGTTTTCCTTTATCAAATTTCAAATCAAATACCATTTGAAATCTGACCTTGCTGGAAATGAATTACTGTATTACAAATCTCCAAATAAACTCTGCATGTTGTCTTTATGATAGCTATCCAGGACTATGAAACTGCTAAAAAATACAGTGATAATGACCAACAGATTCTGGAAAGCCTTGAGAAAGCCCAGCGGATGCTCAAGCAATCTCAAAAGAGGGACTACTATAAAATTTTAGGAGTTAAAAGGTAAGCATTTAGCAATTGACAAGCACCTATTTGCTTAGATGTTGCTTTTTCTTCAAGATGCTATACAGGTAGTCCTTGATTTACAATGGCAATTGGGACTGGAATTGCTGTCACTAAGCAACATGTTCATAAAGTGCAACATCATGTGACCATGCCACTTAGCGAAGGCAGTTGTGGCAGTCCCAGTTGTGGTCGTTAAGCAAGGATCACATAGATTGTTAAGTGAGGACCTCACGTGACTGTGACTTCCAACTTCCTGCCAGCTTCCCCATTGACTTTGCTTGTGGGAAGCCAGCAGGGAATGTCATAAATCATGATCACGTGACCATGGGGACACGACAATGGCTGGAACTCCAAGGACTGGTTGTAACTACCGCTCATTCAGCATCATCGTAAGTTTGAACAGTCGTTGAATGAGTGGTCATTAAACATGGACTTCCTGTATTATCCTCCTAAGAAGCCTTTAAGAGGAAGTTTCTCAAAACTATCTTTAAGAAGTTCTGTACTAAGGAAGGAAACTTATAGATGCAACATATAATGCTGCATTTAGAGAAATTTAGCTCTTGAAGGGAATTGAGCATCCTGGGTTCAGAGAATCAACAATCTGCATATTTCAATGTTAAAGAGAAATTAAGCCATATATATAATAGAACATGATATCTGCAAAGGAAACAGCCGAAATACCTGAATTCCCATCTACAGGGGACGGCTTCTATCAGATGCTGCTGGCTAACAACTTTGGCCTCAAAAATTGAATGCTGCATCTGGAAGACTTAATGTTGATTAAGGAGGAAATTCATTTTGATTGAGTAGCATAAGCAAAGATTGAGTGAAATATTAAAAGTGAAGCCAGTGCTGTGGAAAACATATTCAAGCTGGAACAACTTGAAAAGTTAAGATGATGATGATTGCTTGGAAGAGTCCCCTTGAAATCTAGTACCCAATGTCTTGAGAGCATAGATGTAGAGTCCTAAGATGCAAATGAAAAAGCTGTGCTGTATTACAGGGATTGTCGAAGAAGATGTTTTCTCCCTCCCCTTTGATCCCACCTTTCCTTTGGCATCAGGGATTACTTTCTAGAAACGTCTTTCAGTATTCTTTAGTAGCAAGAATATTGTCACTTGGGCCAGCAAGTTGTTGGGTCATTAACATTTATTCCAAGATTGAGCTAGCAAAATGCTGTGGACAGTTTTGCAGCTCTGCATTGTGGCATATCCTGAGGCCACGCTCTGATTCGTGGGCCTGCCTTTGCTTGTTAACGCCTGCCTGTCCTCCGTTGACTGATGGACTTGTTCTGTGTGGCGTGTTGGAATTATCTGAAGGATTTGCTGCCTCACTTGCTGCCTTCTGAGGTGTAAAACGTCTGTTGTTCCATTTATTTAATGAGGAACATTTTCCTTGCCAAAGCAAAGCCGAAAAGGATTTAGCTGGGAAATGTTATCTTGCCTGGATTTATGCAAGTCTCTGCATTCATATTTAAAAATCTTACCTTGGCATGAAGGGTTTATTTCAAGTTATTTCATATGCTTCTGACAGGAATGCCAGAAAACAAGAAATCATAAAGGCCTATAGGAAGCTGGCAATGCAGTGGCACCCAGATAATTTTCAGGATGAAGAAGAGAAGAAGAAAGCAGAGAAAAAGTTTATTGATATTGCAGCTGCTAAAGAAGTCCTCACGGATCCAGGTAGATGGATGTGTAGCTTGTCTGCTGCCTTTGCTCTCAGAGTAAGAGTTGAGCCAGCTGAATTGTTTTTCACTTCACCCTTATGCAGACAAATCAACATTTATTTTCCTTTGGTGTACAGTGATGTGTTTATTAAGCTTATTTCACTTTTGAAGGGGCTCAGTTTAGCTGATGTATGGGCCAGACAGCTTGATAAATGGCTTATATAATGAGGTAAAAAAAATTAGGCATTTTTGCTACTAGATGCACATCTAACCTTCTGTGCTTTAGAGCCACCCTTGGGATTTTTCAAAGCAGGCAGTAGATAAGTCTAAGAGTTTTTGTTTAAAACTCACAGTGATTCTACCTCTTTTCTTGTCGTTTGGTTTAAAACCATTAAATTTAAGTTTTAGGCCATGTTCGCACAATACACTTAACCTAGTGGCTGCATTGGCACAAGGAGTAAAGCTTGGTGAGTGCTTTAACCTTGGTGAACCAGCCCATTCTGTTAGTTTATGATTCCATGTGTTGTGTAAATCCACCACAATAGTTCAGTAACAGAATAAGCACTCATTGAAAATCAGCCACAATGATTTGTGAGGAGGGAATTTGGGGGCTACGTAGTGCCAGGATTACAGGTGTGCACCTCTGATTAAAGACTATCAAAGCCTTGGACATGCAGGGTTTCCTGCTTTTTTCCCCTCTTCCCTTTACTAAGATCTGACCCCAGGTTTCAGCCAGTGGCTGGCCTTATCTGGATTTGGCAACTAAGCAGGATGAGGCCTACAGATAGTCCTCGCTTAGCAACCACAATCGGAACCGACAACTCCTTCGCCTAGTGTTGCAGTTGCTAAGTAGAAGATCACATGACCATGACAGGCTAACCCTAACCCATTCAGTTGTTAAGTGAATCACCTGCGGGTGTTAAGCGAGACATCACGTGACCACAACTTGAGATTTTACTTCTGTGTTCTCCTTTAACTCTGCTTGTCAGAAGCTGGTTATGAAGCAGACAAATGGTGAATATTTGACCATGGGACCATTTACGCTGTGATGGCGTAAATGTGAGGATTGGTCAGAAAGCTGGGTTTTTTTATACCATTGTAGCTTCAGTTGCTAAATGAGACAGTCGGTAAGCGAGGACTACCTGTACTTAGCATTGAGATGGGAGACCACCTGGGCTGTAGACTAGACTGGGAAGTTGCAAAATGTCATGTGAGAAACCAACAGCAGATGGCTGCACTAATTTGACCTGTGGGTGTCTTTAGCCTTTCTTTTATGAAAATAACTCCTTTTCATAAATTTCCCAAACTTAAAAAGAGATGAGGATACATACTGAAGCAAGGTAATAATTGATTTCTCACATTTTTATAAAATACCACCATAGGGCCCAATACATAAGAGACATGATGAATGACGGAAATTGTGCCCTCATTCAGGCAAATACTTGTACAAAATGACACCATTTATGGCAGATAAGTCCTAATAACTAAGTTGTGTTTAGACCCTGCTAATTAATGGTAAGTGTGTTTGTAATATTCGGGCGTCCATCCTCTGAACAGTTTCTGAGGGAGAAAGCCCTTGACTTAGTAATAATCTATTGGAAATTATTGTGTAATTTAAGCAATCTTGAAGGCCAGTTGGGAAAAAAATTGGAAAAATAATTTCTAACAGATTTTTTTAGTGAAAAATCCATATAGCAATATTAGAATAATATTTGTCTACCACAATAATTTTGCCAGTTTGGTCAGGAAACATTTATCTTCACAAGCTATTAAATACAGCAAGCTCCAAAGTTTCTCATGTTTTTGGAGGTAGCAGGGAGTCACATTTTGGGCAAAAGATCTTATGCAGAGGAATGTCGAAAATCATCTCCTAAATCTTTATGACAGAAGGTCTTTGTTCTGAAACTTGGTTGCTGAGAATTAGTTTAACGCTAATCAAAATATTAATACTGTTCTCTTTGTTCAGTGAAAACAAGTAGGTTGTTCATTTTCAGACACGAGAAGCGGAGAGGACTAGTAATTTTTTCTCCATCATATCGTTGATAATCTTTTGGAAAAGGAGTATTTTTCAGTTTTTTCTAGTCATGTCATAATTTTGATTGCTCTGGTGGACTTCACTTTTTGCATCAGCAGCCACTTAAGTGCTCCTAAGTCTGTCCTCAGGTTCTGAATAACACTTTGCCCTCTAGAAAAAATTGTGGTCTGGGAGGAACAAGCAAGTTCCAAAACACTCCTGCCATACCATTTTTTTTAGGGGTGTGGCTGTGCCCATACTTCCACCATTGTTTTTTATTTTTTCTTTTGTTGATGCCAGAGTGACTTTAGAATTACAACCTTTGGATGGTTAGAGTCTTTTTGTCTATTATGTCAGATTCAGTTTGTCACCATGTTTGTATATTTTTAGAAATGCGGAGGAAGTTTGATGCAGGAGAAGACCCACTAGATGCTGAGAGTCAGCAAGGTGGAGGAAACCCTTTTCACCGATCCTGGAATTCCTGGCAAGGTTTCGACCCATTCAGTTCTGGAGGACCTTTCAAATTTAAATTCCATTTCAATTAGAACTGCTACACACTTTATCTTTTTTTTTTTTGCATCTGGCAATCTGTATTTTTTTCTAGGTAACTTAAAATTATGGTTTAGTCCTTGAACAAGAACTTTAATGAGAACCAATTTTTTGGTGATAGCCCAAAAGGGAAGCAAATCCAGCAATGTCAATAACACCGATCTGTTTGATAGTTCTGGGCATCAAGTCCTGATGAGCTGAAAGCTCCAGCTCGAGAAACCCCATGCTTGAGAAGAAACTGATTCAAGAAAGCACTTTAAAGTTTACTTAAACCATTAGTGCCCTTTTGTGGGAATTAGTCACTTGAAATAACAAAATATAATTTACTCCACCTTTAGTTTCCACAAGAGGAAATGCTAAGGTCTCAACTGACTATTGGAAGTATTACACATCTATATGACCCTTTACATAATATAGAATATTGGCCACTGCAGCCAGCTTGTAGACAGTTTTCTAACATAATGTTACAAGGACAATTTTTTCTGATTAAAACCTCTCCTTCTGGTTGCTTCTAAAAATTAAATAGAATTAAATTTTTAGCAGGTGGCAGAGAATCATTTTCCACTCAAAGTTTGCTTGACATTTGAGCAAGACTGAGATGTTGTTCATAATAAACAGAACTTTGTTCTGCTCTTGAAGATTTATTTTTGAAGGGGTGATAGGTGAGAATGTTGAACATCTTCACAACCATTATACACATTTATATTGTTCCATAGAGCAATAACTGACAAACACGACTTAAAGTCTTTTTCCTGCAACTGAATTCTGGTATTGTGAACTGTGTTCAAAATGGAGCCTGGAGTCATCGTGGGATGTAATTTTGAACTTGCACTGTCTTTCACATCCAGTCCTTTTCAAGAATGCTGTTTTGAACACTTAACAAAATGACGTGCATCTTTCACCTTTCTTGCTCTCATAAGTAACATGTATCTGGCCCTGTCCATTTCAAATGCAAGTCTCAAACAACTAAAATTAATAGTGGTTGAACCTCACCTTGTTGAATGAGGACCCACAGAGTGCTTTTCTTGTTTCTCTCCTTAGGAATGACTCCATAAATGCCAGGAAAGATAGATGTTACCTACTAACAATCATACTTGTATTTTGGACATCTTCAAAGACTGCATAAAGTGCCATTATAAAAGGGGGGGTTGGGGGAAAGACAGCCTTTTGGTTTCAGTCACCGAGTCCTTGTTTGTATAGGACGTGGCTTGTGCTGCATTGGTTTTGCCAGAACTGCTTGTCCTAGAGGCCCCATCCGGCCTGCATGTGAATTGATCAAAAGGTTCAGCCATGCTTCTGGGTCAACTGAAATAAAACACTGCCTTGGAAGTGTTGCCAGAATAAAGCTCTCAGGGGTGGGAGGCCGGGCAGGAGGTAGATTCTATGAAAACTATGATGTTCTTTTGAAGGTAAAGAAATACTTTAAATAGTGTTCAGCAGTAGCACATAGTTGTTTTAATTGCTTTAAACTCTCAATCAGAAAGGGTTTTTTTAGGGGGGGGCAAAATGAATTCGGAAGTTAACAATTGTGCCAAACCTTAAATTGTTTCTATGCCAACTAATGAATTGAAATTGTTTTATTATGCTGTTGTTCCCATGTGATTCTGAGTAGATTTGGGGGGAAATTGGAAAAAAAGAACTTATTTCATTCCTTTGGAAATTAAAGAAGCAATTTAAAAGGTAGTTCAGTTATCAATTGCTACCAAAAAGTATCCATAGTATTAAATGCCTCAAATGTGAAAAAATGAGAACTTTAGCTTTGCAAAATAGCTTCTCTTAAGTGGTATATTTTAAGAGCACAAAGATTATGATGGTCTTCAACAGCTGAGGGTAAAAAAAAGTATTCTCATTTTTCTCTTCTATAGGAACAAAAATAGGACAAAAACAGGTTTAAATTACAAGGAAGTAGATTTTGGTTAGGGATCAGGAAAAAAAAAATCCTAAAAGAGCAAGCTCTTCAACAGTGGAGCAGGCTCCCTTGGAAGGTGGTAGACTCTTCTGCAGATGTTGAAACGAAGGCTGGAGATCCATTTGTGGATGTTGGCAGGTCTTGCAGGGGATGGGAGTTGGATTAGATGATCTGCAAGGACCCTTCCAACCCTTACATTCTATGAGTCAATTCTTTCTCAATGTTTTTCCTTGGCACTGATCTTACAAGTGCTGATTTTATTTATGTTAATACGCAGAAGAACATTCTACCAAGTAAACGGCCACCTATAATCTGGAATAGCCTATAGTCATGGCTATACTTTTATAAACTGTCGTCGTATAGCTTACTAGTTTCCAGCTGGTGGGCTATGGGGATATTGCAAATAGTTCACATTATGAAAATACCTGTCTCCCCCTATTATTGACAAATATCTATTTCTCAATCTAGAGGGAGGTAGGAATTGGCTGAAATCTCACGTAGTCACTATCCTATTTGAGTTTTTGTCATCTTTATTCAAACTTTCAAAATATTTGGTAATCCCTCAAGACTACAGCCATGTTTTTTTAAAAAAACCAAGGCTCAGTGCTCTCAGGCGCCATATTATCATCCCCTAATTGGCATAGTGGTCTACAAAGACTTTCAGGAGATGTGGTGGTCTACATAAAGGAAAACATGAGAAACTGCTGGAAATAGCCCAATGGACAATTTGTACCTAGGATTGATTTGTCATGCACATTAAAGGAAGGAGCAAGAACTTTATGAGGAAAAGGTCATAGGGAAAGTTCAAGGGTTTTAAGTAACAAATGGGAACCATTGCTGAGTCTTCCCCCTCTGCTAGAAGCTATGGGCTATAAAGAGTGGTCAAAGTAATAAACTTTCTTCTTCCCATCATTACCTACTTTTTCACTGTACTTTGCAGTGGGAGGTTGCAATATTTGATTCCAAATGGGTGCTCTGTCTGACGTTGGAAAAGAAGTGGCTGCTTTAAAAGAGACAGATAACACGTTTTAGCTGTGTGCACACCAAAGCAGCTTTTCTGAATGGTTCCTTAAGTTCTGCACAGTCCTACTTTATTGTAAGAGTTGGCCAGCAAGCAACTTGGAAGCTGAACAGCAGGGTTTTTCAAATGGTGTTCTACAAAACCCAAGGAGAGATTAAAGGCAAAAAAAAAAAGTTAATTCAAACAGTTTTCAGTCACCAGAACCTCTTGATCAGGAGTTCCAGGAAATTTTAACTAATTTGAAAAAGTTGCAAGCCTCTACTCCAGAGATCATCAGTGAGCTAACAAGGTTGAGATAATTAAATACAGAGGAATATATATCATACTGGGAAAGATCCTTTATTAAGGTCACTGAAAGCATCAGACAATAGGACAAGCTTTCTCATTAATGGACATTTTTCATAATGGAGCAAATTAATGAGCATCCCAGAAGAATCGGTGATTTTTAATCATACTTATAAATAAGCTTGAGGCAGAACAAGTTGTGTGGTGATGCCATGGTCAATGTGAAATCCCTGCAGATTGTAGAATGCCTTATCCTAGTAAAGGAAATTGCTGCTTGATGTTTCCAGCCCAGCTGTAAAGCCATGCTAACCTGCGTTAACAGAAGCCTTGCACAACCAACAACAGCTTCCAAACAATCTAAACATTTCAAAAATAAAGAGTTCAGAACTGATCTTGGGGTCCAAGCCCTCCTCAATTAAGAGTCTATGACAAAGTTACGTCCCTCTGATCTCAAGAAGCTCATCTTTATAGTATTTCTTCTGAAGAGTTGATAATTTTTTTAAAAATGCTGTTTGCAAGTTGTAAAAAAAAAAAATCACAGAGATTGCTAGTTTGCCATGTTCCACTATGTGGAGCTAATGGGTTGCTCCTGATGCCACCACCATTATCCATAGGAACTGTCCCAATCTCTTCGTTTCTACCATAGATAATGTGAGGTAATACAGGATCTATGGCATGAGTTTGTTAAGTTTGCTCCCCCCCCCCCATTGGTCACATTTTGCAGATGGAAAATTTTGACTGCAGTGATATTGTGTGAATATATTTTTCATAACGGGAAAACTGGAACATGATGCAGGAGTCTCTGGGGAGAAAGGGAGGGGTTTCACTGAAATAGAATTTGCTAAAAGTGATGTGCAAACATGCTGAACAAAAAGATTAATAAAAAGTAATTTCAAATACTGTCTTAAGTATTAACTACTGTTATAGAAGCTCTTACATGAAGCATTTTAAAACTTAAATATGGCATTAAGTGTTCCATTTATTTTCTGCAGAAAGACACACTGATACTGTCATTTCCAAATACGCTTTATTGGGCATCTTTTGCAGTCTGTTCATTCTATGCCACGTGCAATGAGTGTAAAAGCAGTTTTTTAAAAAATTGCAGAGTCTTCTTAAAATATACAGACAGTGTATCTTAATTACATGAATTAAAACCAGCTTTGCTTTTCTGCCTGTGGTCAGCTTTGTCAAATATTCCTAAAGTTCATCATGTTTGGACTCTGTAAAAGAATTTAGTATGATTATTAATTCTGAATGCACAAAATTACAAAATAAGACAATGTTAAAACTGACCAACGTTCTCTTTCTTAATGTCGTCCTCTCAGCACTTTTAAGATCCTCTTTTTTATTCAGCCACAACTTTTGGTCTGTGCTCATGACAAGCTGGCTAGAGTGGATGGCAACCAGCCCAGCCTGCCTGCCTTCCTGAAGTCTTCCAGAAGCACTGCAGCACAGTTTACATTATTCCTACCCAACTTGGTTTCCAGCATTATTGTCACAAGCCAAGTACAGACTCAGCATACTAGCAGTATGTAAAACATCTTGAATCCTGAACTCTTGGAAGTAGTTTGAGGCATGGATTGCTTCTAGTGTGGTTGGAACTTTTTTCTGTAAGGCTGGAACAGCTGCTTTGAACTTAAAAAAGGTCATTTCAAATTTGGAATATTTTGTGCACTACTACAAAATTCCTTGCTTGTAATGATATAGAGCAGTTCAAAAAGAGATAAGATTATTTCCTTACATATCTACATTTCTGAATAGAACAAGTGATGAATTCAAATATTTTATGCATGAATCAATCCATAGGAGAATAAATTCAATCTCACAGATTCTAGGCTTATTATCCATAAGTACACAAAAGATACAATTATACATAGACTGAACATTCTCTGCACTACATGACAGGGTAAAGTTTATTCTAAATATTCTAAAATCTAATATCTGGGAACTATAACTAACCACCAGAAAAACATCATTTCTAATTGTTTATGTCCCTACATTATATTATATAGGTTCAAGACCTATGCTGGGAAATACAAGGACCCAAGTGGTGGTGTTTTTTAGGAAAAAAAAAGCTAATTCATTTTAATTATTACTAACTTAAAATTTCATTACTTTAATGGGTTACAAACTTAGACATCTTCACGTTATATCTGACACAGATCAGCAAATTGTAAATGCTGGCAAGATGCCTTAAACTTGACTTCTGACAAACTTTTTTAAATCCTCATTTTAGTTACCCTTATTAAACCAACTGCTGAATGCAAAAAATGTCAATCAGTGCCTCATCCTCTGAGCTTCAGTAGCTTCTGAGTGAACAAATAGCTCCTCAATCCCATTACAGAAGAGAAAAAATACAGCGCACTGCTAGTTAATTTCCAATATAAGGTATGTGCAGCATCATGTAGAGAGTGCAGGATGGTGTATAGACATTGCAGTGCAACTCTGCCCTGTTTGTACAACGGGGTGGGGCTTGCACTGCAATGTCATGTCCACTATCTGCAGAGTTTAACCCATCATGTATATGCTGCTGGCTGGGCATGTTTGTGTGGCCGTTTTGCAAAAAATCTGAGTTGCTGATACAAAAAAAAGGCACTTCTTCCTGACTGAAAATTCCAAATGAAAGGTGATGCATGACCCAGTAGATTGCAGCTGGGTGCTCTCCCTAACAGCTGCAATCAGTGCTGTAGGCTGCAGTGTATAGCCTCAAAGTATGTTTATGGGTGGGGAAAGAGGAGGTGGGAGTCCCAAGGCAAATGTTTGGGGCACCTCACCAAGCCAGAGAAGAATTTTGAAATCATTTTTATGGAATGTGAAACTGACTATTAAGATTAGCTTCACTGAACTGCACTCATGTGGAATAGCCCACCCTCTGAGTCCAAGCAACTGCATAGGATTATGGAGATAACATTAGAGGAGACCTCCATGTAATGTTACATCCTCAAGGCAGATAAACAAAACCAGCCATGTTCTCTCTCCTCCCAGGGCTATTTCATGAGCTACAGAAGCTTTTCCTTCGCCTCACCTTTGGGATGAAACAGGGTCCCACTTCTCTTCTCTTTTCTGATACGATTTATTAGCTTCTGTATTTCAGAGTCATAATCTGTCCATTCAGGAACAATCCTGACAGCTGCTTCTAGTTTAGGTTCCTTAGTTTTTGGATTGTTGCACTGAAATACATTTTTTTTAAAGAAAAGGGATTACCATGATTTGAAGTCCCAAACAAAACCCTATCACTACAAAAGAAAAATCACCATGGAAAGAAAAAAATACATGTGTTAAAATGAAAATGAATGAGTTGTAAACAGGCTACACTGTCAGAAATGCCATGTGCTACAGCCCTTGTGAGATAATTAGTCCAGAACTAGAGAATCCAAAAGACAGCTGAGAAAGGGAAGCAAACCAAATTGGTTTTCCATGGCTCTGCTGTTCTCCAATACAGGAGTTAGACTGTAAGGGCTCCTGTGCCTCTCAAACTGAACTCCTAAAATATGCACCATTTTTGTTGCCCAGAGCAGTCTTAAAAAATGGAACTGTGCTGACATACCAGCAACCATTATGCAAATGACTCTGGGGAAAAATCAGACATTAATATTTTACAGAGGACAACATGTCATGCTTTCCAATTGCTACTCTATTAAGCTGCGGAAACATCTGGATAGCATTCTTTTTATAAACAGAACCATCTGTCACCAGCTCTCAGGAATTCTCAATTCCTCCATTCATCTTTTTGAGTGGCTCATTCCCAACTAACTCTTCTGTCAGCACTACAATTTACAGAGGGCAAGGAGATGAATCTGGGAGAAATCTTTGACAAAGTCATAAAATAAAAATCTAGATATGGGCATTATGGACTGCTTTATTTCATTATTCTTTAACAATGCATATATGTATCAATATCATCCTGCAGAAAAAGGGGAGGAGCCGAGACAACACACTATATATTCTGTCCCTTGGTATTACAACACCTTGTGGTTATACGGAAAGTATCCACAAAGCTACTGCTCAGTTAGCATCTGCTTGTGGCCTTCGCTGCCAGACTCCATGAAGGGGACCCATTCACTGTGAGCTAATCCATGTGTGATAAGACTTCCCTTCTCTCTCTTCCCCTCGTGCTACGGAGGAGAAAAGTACAACTGAAATACGGAAATATGTCAAGTAGTTCAAGATACACGGAGAGATAAATCCTATTAATCCTGCAAATTCAGGCACAGCCCATAGTGTACTACAATGTCATGATTTCCATAGTTCAGCTGTTAACTTTTACATGCAACAAGAATGGAGACAGCATTCTGACTCACAAACATCTAGCCTTACCACAGGTTAGATTCCAGGAGCCAGTGAAGAAAAATGCTGTTATGAAACTGCTTATAGTAGATATTCCTTCTTAACTTCACTCAATATTATTACACTCACTTACCAGATCAATGGTTTTAGCCTTTTCTTTGGATTCATCACTGCACCAGGTTTCACACCACAGCCATTCTTGAGGAAGAGACTTAATAGTTACCTGATGAATCATGTTATTTGGAAGATCCTAAAAAGTTAAGATTTAGAATTGTTACTTAGAAAACAGTATACTGTACATTCATCTTCCCCAATTTTGTATTTCCTGTGCAGGTTGGATTACAACTGTCATTAAGCTCAGGCAATGCAGGTATATTGGAGAACAAGACTTGTAGTCTAACACCTCTGGAGGACCCTTGCTGCTGCTTGGGAAGAATGATGTGAATGTCACATATAGTATTGAAACAGGACTAAACTCTCCTAGGAAAGCAACTTCTTTCTTATCTTGACTTGCTGCTGTTGATTTCACAAGAACAGAGAAGAAAAAGTGAGCTTCCATGTTAATTTAGGGACAAGGGTAAGCTTTGAGAACTGGCATGTGTCCAATCTGCATTATTCTGACCCTCCCACTGCTATATTCCCAACTTCTCTCTTTCTTATGCTGGTATATGGCTAAAATACATTAAAATATTATGTACTAAAGGTCCAACTTGATTGGTTTGGCTTACCTTACCTTACCTCACCTTTATGACTTGACTTGACTCTGCTTCACTTTTACTTTACTCTGCTCTGCTCTACTCTACTTTACTCTACTTTTGAATGTATACCCTACTTGGGACAGCTTTGAGCAATGAAAAAAAAAGCCCAACAATAATAAAATAAAAACTAATAAATAATAAACAATCAAAAGTTTAGTGAAAGCTATGTCTTTTTACCACCTTCCTAAATACTGGAAGAGTAGGAGCAAGCACACCTCCTTAGGGAGCATATTCCATAGCTTGGGAGTCATGGAGGAGAAGGGTCTTTCTCATGTAGTCAAACGTCTGGCAGTGGGGTCCTCTTCAGAAGGACTTCTCCTGCTTATTGAAGTAACCAGGCAGAATCATCACAGTGGGCGAGGCAGTCCCACAAGATGATCAGGTTCTAAATGCCGAGCATCAGCCTTTCAGTACAGGTGTCATAGGATTCCTGTGCTTCACCACCATGTGTTGCACCAATTTCAATTTCTGGATCGCTTTCAAGGGTAGCTCCATATAAAGTGCACTACAGTAGCTGAGACAGGTTGTATATAAAATGTGGGTAACTGTCGCTGTCAGGAAGGGTTGCAGTTGATTTACTAGCTATAACTGTGACAAGCACACTCCTTGCCACAGCTGCAGCCTGCAAATCCAGGGACATCTGAGGGTCAGGAAAAAGTTCCAAATGGTAAACCTGCTTTCCTAAAGGGTGAAGGGGTACAACCCCATCCAGAACAAGCTTCACCTCAATCCATTTTTCCTTACCAGCAGTACCACCATATTGTCTGGATTTAATTTTAGGCAATCTTCAAGGGTACTGATTGTTCTTTGGGTTTGGAAGGGAGGGAGCAGCAGAGAGAGAGTATCATATTCTAAAGCTCCTCACTAACCTTCCCCAGTGCTTTCCTGTACATGTTAAACAAGACAAGACACAGCCCTTGGAACATCACATCAGTGGCTTAAATGTGGATACAGCAATATCACAGCACCAAGCTCTGGGCATATCCTGACAAAATAGTGTTTCCAAGGCCCAGAAGTATACTATGGTTGATGATATCAAAAACCATCAAGAAGTCCAACTAGCAGGGTTGCCCTCCCCCACATCTAGTTTTTAGCACAGTTATCTAACAAGGCAACAAAAGCTGTCTCAATACCAAAGCCCTATTGAAATGGATTCATAAAATCAGTTTTATCCAGATGCATCCGTAGCTGTGAGACCACTACTTTCTCAAACACTTTCCCATGAATGAAAAATATGACAGACTGGTCTGTAATAAGAAAGATCTTCCAGGAGAGTTTTTTCAATAAATATTGCATTACAAACTGCCTTTTTGAAGCATACAGAGATATATTCTACATTCAAGGAGATGTTGGTTACCTCCTTAACCAAGGGGGCAGTCCCAACCTGTCAATTTAATTAGCCAGGAAGGGCAAAGGTTGAGCAAGCAAGGGGTGGTCCTCATCTTTACACTAATTCAGTCTATATGTTTGAGATCTACATGATGAAAAGAATTCTATGACCTGATAAGAAGTTCCCAAGGTCATTTCCTGTGAAATCTGATCAACCTTGTCTGCAAAGAATGATGAACACTGCTCATAATCACACCAAGCTTCTGACTGTTCTGTTTCTCTTTCCTTAGTACAGAAAAACACTGATGGTCTGTTCCATGCAAACAACAATGGAACTCTTCATTACCCCATTGCTGTGGAGTAGGATTTCAAATGGGTCTGAAGGAGGGTCTCATTAAATGTTTATTCAGATCCATCATGAATGTTCCTCCAATCTTCTGCCTACTTTATCACCGTCTTGGTAAACTAAGATGCCAATTGGGCATCTAAGGGAAAGATGGTTCTTAGAACCAAATTTTGCCATTTGCCTGAGCCATTTCCATAGTTTACAGCTCAGATAGGGATTCAACAGTATTGCCAAAAAATGAAAGAGGAAATTCCTCAAATGCATTTAGAAAATCATCCATATCCATCAAGTGTCTGAGTCAGACCTCTTTAATCAGTTCTTCACTGTTCAGAGGCTTATAACAGCTGCCAGTCTAGAATTAACCAAAGAGTAATCATGACAATTGAGTTACAGAAAGCTCCTCCATTGGCAGCAGCTGAACCAAATCTAGTGTGGTGCACATGTGGGGCTAAAGGTTAATTGGGACAGGATCAAGGTTATCATGGTTAACATGAATCCTGCACCACTCTTCACTGGCAACCTTAGCATGGACAGCAACCTCCCCAACAAGAGGCCTGGAGTAGTTAAGTAGCATGCTAAGAATTACTTCAGCTAGCTCAGGCAGGGCAGAGTATACATTAATAGCATCCCTACACTGTCCTAGTCACTCAAACCCAGCAGCATGAGAGTCCACTCATCACTCCTCTCTCAAGCAGGTCTCTAGAAATATGCCAGGTCAGCACTTTCACCCATGACTAAATCCTTAACAGATATTACAGAGAACAGCATACCTGATCTAGGTTGGATAAACTGTTTGGATCCTGACTAAGTGCTTGATATTGACCTCTAAGTCTGTCTCCTGCAGCAATCTTCCGGAATATCTTCAGATCCACAACGTATAAAGCACTACAAAAGCAATAAAGATTATGGCAGTGCATTAGGGCTTTTTTCATGCCCTTGAAAAATGGGTAAGCATAATCAAAATGTTGCTATTATCACTAGTTGAAATGTATAAAAAGAACACAGTGTTTCTCTGTTTTGCCATGTCCTTTAGTGAATCCCATTCAAGGAGATTTTCAGTGCAGAACTTTGGGCACAAAAATAAAAGCTATTAATTTTTACACACTGTAAGATGAGGGAGAAGACTTGCATACTTTTCCTACCTGATATGATACTTCCTTTTCCCAAGGTGTGAAGCCCAATATCCTGACTTCCAGAAACGGTAGCCATCCATTTCTCTACGGCTGTCACAGAAAGGAGTATAACCATAAGGCGCTCCTTTTAAATTTATATCGCGGAGTTCTTTCAGATCACTTCTTACAATCTAAATATTGGAAGAAAGCAAGAGGGAGCTATAATTCCTGATGTTACTGGAATTATAACTGTTATTCATTAAGCTAGATTTTATATGATGCACTGTATAACTGAAAGTAGGTGGAGCTTGGTCATTGTGTTATGTTATTTACCTACATACTTACTAATTAATGAATTAACTAATAAACTATTTTAAAATAAAAGAAATATTCAATTAGCATCTGAGTGTGTGTCAGTTTTCTGCATATATACTTCCTAGTTAATGGGAGGAGAACAACAGTATGTTGGATGATCTTCAGATTAGGAATCCTAGCTTGCACAGAATAGTGTGAGCATGCTTGTGGTAAAACAGGGTGGTTGTGCTTGTGGTATACTAGCCAAAATGTGCCAGAACTGACTGGTAATGTCCTTACCATTAGCAGGGAATGGTATGACTAAGGCAGTCCTCATGTTATCTGTCTTACTAAAAAGTGTATGAGAAAGTTTTGACCCCCCAAAGCCCTGATACGTAGTGGAAGACTACTGCCAGGGCATTTGGGGGCAGCCAGGCCAGCATGAAAGGCTGAAACTTGGATAAACAGAAAACATGGTAAAGAGCATAAATTAACTACTGAAATGAAAGAAGGAAAATGGAGACGTTGTGCATCCATGAAACTAAGAGAAAGGGGAAAGGTATAATACCTGAGTGAAGGTGGCCTGATCTTGCGGAAAGGAGTTAATGAATACATGCAGGAAAGTGAAGATGTAAGTTTAATAATGAATGAGATGAATAAAATATATGTCGCAAAGTATGAACTGGTGTGATCTAGATACTGTTAGTGTTGTCAGGATTAGCCCAGGAAACTCCAGGAGACAGTACAGATTCAATCCAGCAAGGTTTATTGGCTTCACTCCCATTACAGAAATCTTCTCAGAGTGAGAGCAATTCCCAGGGTCACCCACAAACATCCTCTGCATTCCTTAGGGAGGGGCCAGTCTCATTCTCTTATCTCTTCCTTGCTGCTCTGGGGACGAGAGTACTTTCTTAACCCCTCTTGCTCTATCTCTCACAAGTGTGTATGAAAGTAAGTAACAGTTGCACATTACACCCAGGCGATAATGGAAGAAGCAGATATAAGTTTTAGAAAAAATATGCAACATTTTGAATCAGTGTGATTTAGGATGAAAAAAAAATCTGTTAAGAACTGAAGAGAGTACGGAAGAAGTGACTGGGCCTTTTGGAACCCCAACAATGAATGAGAATTAGGAATGAATGAATGAATGAATGAATGAATGAATGAGAATGCTGATAGTTGGGCGAGCACCTGCTTAGGAAGAGATCTGTTCTGCATATGTGGTTTATATCTATTAATCTATTCATGCAAAAGAATGAATACAAATATAGGAATAATTTGATTGCTAATGATGAAAGACAGAGAATTAGTGAAGGATACCCAAGATCAAGAGAGGTTTTGTATGTGGGACAGACCAATTTTTTATAGTGCCAAGATGGGATCTTAGGAAAAATGAGCACTGGAGAAAAGGAAATAAGTGAAAGAAATGAAGTAAAAGAAAGATGAGTCCTGTATGATTTCCTGCATAGGAAATATGAAAAAGAATGTTTGATGCAAAGGTTAAAATAAAAATATTGTGGATGAGAACAAAGAGATTGCATAATGTATATAAAAGGAAGAAAATACCTCCAAAGAAAGCAAAGGGAACATGGAAATGTTAAGATTAAAAGAGGAAGAGAAAAGGCAGAGCAATTTTGATGGAAATAACCAACTGCAAAAAACTAGAGTTTGCTAAATGTGCCTGAGAAAGTGTTTGACAGAATTCTGATTGAAAGTATACAAGATGCGACAATGAGCAGTGAGGCTTTATACCAGGCAGGAATACCAGAATTTTGTTCTTCATAAAGTCATTCATAAATGCATGAATGTGAGAAAGCAAGTTGATCATATGTTAGTTTGTTTAGAGAATGCATATAATGTGAATAGATTTGAATTTTTGAATTATGGAATGTTTTTTGCAAATATGGAGTTGAAGATTGGTTCCTAAATGCAATAAGAGCAGTATGATAGATGTAAAGCATGCATGAGAATAAATTACATGCTTAGTGAATGCACTGCACTGATATATGATGTCTCCGTGGTTATTTAATGTATATTTATATATACATACATACATACATAATACATACATGGAAAGCTTAGGATGTGTTGGCTGGGGCATTAATGTACATTTATTTTTGCATGCAGATGATGCCATGTTTTTGGACAAGAATATGAATAATTTATAGTGAATGTTTTGCAACAAGCTATATGGATCTGAATATGAATCTATCAAAGACCAGGGGAAAATGGAATGAACAACTGCAATGTATAAACTGCAATTATACATTGATGGGAAAAAAGCTACTAGAGCTATTACAGTTTGTACTTTGGTAGAATGTTTGCGAAATAAGGGAAATGGATCAAGAAATTTTAAGAAGTATAAATGTTGTTAGAAAGATAATGGGCACCATGTGGTCTGTTGCAAGGAATTAATGCTTGCTAAGAGAAGCAAAACTGGTTGTTTTATAAGAGGGCACTCTGCCCAATTTGTTAGATGGAAGTGAGCATTGTACATGTCAGGAAAAACATAAGGGTGAGGGAACGATTGCCCCACAATCCTCTCAGGATTGTTGGTGCCATCTAAAGAAAAATAGCACATTCTTTCAAAACAAATACACTTTAGAAGCTGAGACAACTGCTTCACATATTTTAGGACACTCATTCTTAGACTGCATTGTGTTGATGTTCAGCATGTAAGCAGAGGTCCAGGTGCTCATCAACATACAAAAACATATCCCAAGCTTGAGACTCAGTAAGCTGCAAAGAAAACCTCAGGTTGATAACCCCCCCCCCCCCAGCTAAAAGGGAGCACAAGGCCAGGACATGAGCCTCCCCCCAACTTCAGAAAGCTCAGTCACACAGTGTTCATGCAGTCAAGTAAGCACACGATATAAAACTAAAGCAGAATAATAGAGCTCACTGCCAGCCCAATACTCAACATAAAAGCTCGTGGTTACAGAAAAGAGGAACATTCGGCTCCTAGCCCACCTTGAAACAGACAGGAAAAGTGTTTTGAAAATTGCTGTGCAAAAAAAATTGGGACCAGGAACTCAAAGCAAACAGATGAGGATATTACTAGAAGATGCATGCAGACTAGGAATAAGTAGCTGAGATCACTATGGAATTTTAATGTAGTAGAGTTTGAATTATTAATAGATGGTTGGAAATGCATTGTTCTCTGACAACAATTGGAACACAAAACTTATTTCAAAGCAATCTTCACCCATACTCACCAGAACATGAGAATCTAGTTACCATCATCCACACACCTAACATACATGCAGAGCTAGATAGGATATGGTGAATAAAGACTATTTTGGAAGTAGGATTAGGGACCTACTCCCATAAATGAGCACACACACTGTACCACCAGGAATACTTCATCCCTTTGGGATGTAAAATCAGCATCTCCATTTCTACCTAAACTTCCAGCAGAGTTACATGGGAAAGGTTTCCCTGCACTTTATAACTTCAGTGCTGAAGAAGGCCACAGCAGGTAGAAGTTCCTAGTTGACCTTGAAAAAGTTAAACAGGGCTGGAACTGTTTAGGATGAGGGATCACCAGGAAATCCCAAGGCTATAGGTTAGACTGGGAAGTAAAAAAAAAAAAAGAGGGAGCAGAATTGGCTGAACTTCCCTTCAGGTAAGTTTGAATGCATAGAGAAAGAGAGCATTCAAACTTGCCCAACTTATGGAATCAAATGGCACAAGACAGGAACAAGTTGACTCTGTTGCACAGTGTGTCTAAAATGAAGCACGGACAAATGAAACCAAGGCAAATGAAAACTGTCAGTAAACATGTATATTTTAATCAGTCTTTTTACCTGATCAGCATCAACAAATATTATTTTGTCCACAGCCAGTGGAAAGAGAACATCCAAGAAGAGAATTTTATAACCCCAGATGAGTCTTTGTTTTTCTGTCTCCTGATGAAGCCAGCGGGGCCATTTGTACTGTACAAGCTCATACTCAAAGCCATATTCTTCAGCCATATAAGGTATAACCTCCTACAAAACACAAGCGAGACAAGGCAATTTATATCCACATTGTTCCTGGAGCAAGCAAACTGGTCAGGGTCACATGAAAAAAGTATATACAGATTCCCGCTTATTGTTTTCCATGCCTAGATATTAGTTTAATGTGAAGAGGCACCTGGAAATAAGTGAACTCTCCTTTCTGCAAAAAAATCTGCATGATCAAGATTTTTTGCCTCTCAGGCTGGCGCTGCTGGAAATGTTTTACTTTTTCTTGGAACACAGCTCCTGTCTTCCCAGGTTTTAATTTTATTTTTTGCAACTTCTCTGTCCCTCAGATCATCCAGATGATCACAATCTATAATAAAATTGGCAATCATGAAAGAAACCCTTTCCTTTATACGATGCAGGTGGTCTTTCATGTTATCCGCGTACAAGTCTATGAGAGCAACAGCAGGTGTTCAAGGAGCAGATCGGCAGCTGCATTTCGCCTTCCAGTGAAGACAATAAACAATAAGGCAAGAAGACAATAAACTTAAATATATACAAAATGTATGCCATGTCTTTTACAACTATTCAGTAATGCATTAAATGGTGAACATTTTTTAAAAAAACTAAACCTTGATTAAAATTTGGCAGGGACAAGTAAAGGCATGTGAGAGTGACCTGGGGCCCTGAGCCAGGGCCAACCCTCCCCTGAGGGATCAGGAGAGTCATCACACATGACAGATCCTGGGGAGGAGAACATCAGTGAAGACAGAACGATGTCCGAAATCTGAAAAGCTACGTACAGTCTGCAGGCATGATGGGTCAGTATCATTCCAGTCAGGCTCTGTACGTGAAATGGGAAAGCCAAATGTTTACCCTTTGCCTAAAGCAGCAAAATATTGCACACCTCTGGTTGAGACAGGGCTAGTTCAGATGTAACCGAGTTTAAGAGATTTAGAATAGCCAAATAATCACAAAATAGACTTAGCACCACAAATGTAAAAGTTAACTGGATGTTCTAATTAATAGGAATCTTTATTCTTTCAAACAAAACAAAACAACAAGACAACCCTCCCCCCACGTTTCCCAGCATAAAGTTCAAAACTAGAACGATTATTATTGCAATGCTAAATTATTAAGTTACTCAATCTATTGTAAAATAAAACCCAAAACTGGGTTTCCCAAAACATGCTTAAACAAGCTGAAAATTGACACTGATGCTTTGCAATTAGAAGAGCCAAGATCTGTTTTGATTAAAATTGCAATGGATTTTAAGAGTGAAATACTGTGCTTACTTTAAATGTAGGTGAAAGGTAATTTTTCAGAAACCAAAATTTCACTGGTGTCTTTGTGTGGCGCAGAACTGAGAGCATCATTATTCTGGAAAATAAGAATAATTCAATCATGAGTGCTATAACATATGCACAATATATCACAGAAATGCCAGAAAGTAACTCTACAATCACATCTTTTCAATGAAGAATAACGTCAATATGAGACTGTTTAACTATCCAAGTCTTGCTTTTAAAACTCAAGTAACTCCGTTTCTGATATTCAAAACTTCCACATTAGGTATTATTCCCCAGTTTCAAGATAAAAGTACATAGGAAAATGCAGTCTACCCTAATATACCCAGCCAGGCACACAGGCATCACTCAACCACCTTAGCCACCCAAATCCTTCAGATACCTTAAAAAGCGCTCATATAAATGGCCAGAAGCCACTGAAAATATGTTCAATACATCTGTTTTCTTCTCCATTCCTGCTTTCCAAGTTCCTCCTGTAGAACTTCAAAAAGATTTTTATTCAGTTTGTATTTAAGATCTGTAAAAGGGATCATCTTGCATTACTGAAACAAGAGAGAGGAAAAAGAAGGAAAGGATCATACCAGAAGAAAAAAGAGTGAAGACCATAAGGTGCACAAACTATATGATCTTTGGACCGAAACAGAGTCTTCTCCAAACCATGTATGTACACATTTACTGTATCTAAGCTTCTATGCTGGACCAATCAGGCAAGACTTTAAATGGCTTACAATCCTTACATACAGTAATTAAGATTAAAGCAATATAAATACCAAAATCAAATGTAATTTAAAGCAATACCTGAAACCAACCCTTACCAAAGGGTGGGATATTCTTCCCAACAGAAGCTGTGTGTCAACTGGCTCCCTGCTCCCCACCGCCACCATCTTGCCTCCACTACACCCTAGAGAAGCCAGGATGCCTGCTCATTTTGGCTTTCCCAGTTTTCCTTTTTGGCTAAACAAAACGAGAAGAACTGAAAGGACTGAAAGAACTTCTTGCATAGGACAAGATCATTCTCTGCCTGAGGGATGAGAGCTCAACTAATAAATATTACAAAGACAATAAACCAGAAATGCCCTCCACCCATCACGTTTCTTGGCTAGCCCAAGTAAAACCCAACCAGTTTACCTGGTCATGGAAACTTCCTTCTCTTCTGTTGTTACTTCATTCAGGAGATCTTCATTATCATTGTCAGTTTTTTTTTCTACCTACACATCACACCAAATAATGTATTCAGCATACACAAAATGCTCAGCAAACTCCATTATTAATCGCATTAAACATTAACTTAAAATCAGTCTATCAATCATCTAAGCATTTCAATCTAAAATTGTCAGTATACGTACTTGGATTCTGATGATTTTGCTTCTAAAACTATTTAATACTACAATAACCTCTTCTAGATCCTCAGAAGAATCGGCCCCTTCATGCCTAGAGAGGAAAAAAAATAAGTTATCTGCAAATAAAAATTAAATATAATAATCACTGTTTCCTGAATTATGGAACAGTTTGCTCAGCTAAGAATGAAAATCCCAGCTTTCCAGCATACTGATTTAGGAAGCTTTCCACATTTATATCCTTTCAGAGAGGTTGTAGCAGGAACTTGCATTTTGGGGATCAGTGAAGGAAGGAAGAAAAGTTCAAATCAGCTTAGGAAACAAAGCCTAAGACCACCTACTACTGTTATTCACAAAAATCTACATTTCAAAGATGACGTTTTGCAATTGAAGACAGTTTGCTACAAAATCTGAGATATCAGTATCTACAAGCTACAACTGTGGCCTTCTCAGTAAGTCTTTGCCTTCAGAACAATTCTTCTTAAGACCTAGAGTATTATTCTTGAACACATCTCAAAAGGAAGAATCCAAGATTACATTCATTGTGTTGAAGCCAGCCAGATACTTCTTACAAAAAAAGTAATTCCATGTTCTCTTGTAATTGTTAATGATTTGATCCAATGTCTTTCTGTTTTACGCAGAATGGTAATCTGCAGACAAATATTAATAAATACATTGAGCTCTTTTTCTGCCTGGTAGGTAATCCATTTTGGGCAGATGCTCAATCAAGCCTTATACAGGTGAAACTCGAAAAATTAGAATATCGTGCAAATGTTCATTTATGTCAGTATGGCAACTCAAAAGGTGAAACCAATATATGAGATAGATGCATTACATGCAAAGCGAGATATGTCAAGCCTTACTTTGGTATAATTGTGATGATTATGGCGTACAGCTTATGAAAACCCCAAATTCACAATCTCAGAAAATTAGAATATTACATGACATCAATAACACAAGGATTGGAAATAGAACAATATCGGGCCTCTGCAAAGTATAAGCATGCATATGTACTCAGTACTTGGTTTGGGCCCCTTTTGCAGCAATGACTGCCACAATGTGGCGTGGCATGGATGCTATCAGCCTGTGGCACTGCTGAGGTGTTATGGAAGACCAGGATGCTTCAATAGCAGCCTTCAGCTCCGCTGCATTGTTCGGTCTCATGTCCCTCATCTTTCTCTTGGCAATGCCCCATAGATTCTCTATGGGGTTCAGGTCAGGCGTGTTTGCTGGCCAATCAAGCACAGTAATCCCATGGTCACTGAACCAGGTTTTCGTACTTTTGGCAGTGTGGGCAGGTGCCAAGTCCTGCTGGAAAATGAAGTCAGCATCCCCATAAAGTTCGTCTGCGGAAGGAAGCATGAAGTGCTCCAAAATCTCCTGGTAGACGGCTGCGTTGACCCTGGACTTAATGAAGCACAGTGGACCAACACCAGCAGATGACATGGCTCCCCAAATCAACACAGACTGTGGAAACTTCACACTGGACTTCAAGCATTGTGCATTGTGTGCCTTTCCATTCTTCCTCCAGACTCTGGGTCCTTGGTTCCCAAATGAGATGCAAAAGTTGCTCTCATCAGAAAAGAGGACTTTGGACCACTGGGCAACAGACCAGTTCTTTTTTTCTGTAGCCCAGGTAAGACGCTTCTGACGTTGTTTGTTGTTCAGGAGCGGCTTGACAAGAGGAATACGACATTTGAAGCCCATGTCCAGGATCCGTCTGTGTGTGGTGGCTCTTGATGCACTAACTCAAGCCTCAGTCCACTCCTTATGAAAGTCCCCAACACTTTTGAATGGCATTTTCCTGACAATCCTCTCCAGGCTGCGGTCATCCCTGCTGCTTCTGCACCTTTTTCTCCCACACTTTTCCCTTCCACATAACCTTCTATTGATGTGCTTTGATACAGCACTTTGGGAACATCCAACTTCTTTTGCAATTACCTTTTGGGGCTTTCCCTCCTTATGGAGGGTGTCAATGATGGTTTTCTGCACAACTGTCAGGTCAGCAGTCTTTCCCATGCTTGTGATTCCTACTGAACCAGCCTGAGAGGCCATTTAAAGGCTCAGGAGCCCTTTGCAGGTGTTATGGATTCATTAGCTGATTAGAGTGGGACACTTTGAGCCTAGAATATTGAACCTTTTCACACTATTCTAATTTTCTGAGATTGTGAATTTGGGGTTTTCATAAGCTGTATGCCATAATCATCACAATTATACCAAAGTAAGGCTTGACATATCTCTCTTTGCATGTAATGCGTCTATCTCATATATTGGTTTCACCTTTTGAGTTGCCATACTGACATAAATGAACATTTGCACGATATTCTAATTTTTCAAGTTTCACCTGTAATTTAGTATAGGAAAGAAACATATATTCTTCCTTACTAGGAGGAAATAGCATTGTGTATGTAGGCTTGATTTGTGAGATTCCTTCCCCTCCAACAATAAAAACCAATTTTCCTTCTTAATACTGAGAATAATAAAATCAAGATAAGCAGAAGTCAATGTGATACATGTCAATATGTACTGTATAACTGAAAGAATCCCAGATATTAAAAAATGAAATAGTTCTATGGTACTTGTTTGTTGTATATAATTATATAATGGCCAAAATTCTGGGCACTCAGGCAGCTCCAACAGTGACAGCCAAAAAACAAAAAACCCTAAATGGAAGGAAAGCACACATTGAAGAAAAGAATCATCAAGAGGCCTAGATTTAAAAAGACCATGAAGAAGAATTGAGAATGAGGCTCTTGGGCTCTGATTTAGCTGCCATTTTGTTTTTGCTCCTAAGATATTAGTATATATGTTGCAAATAAGGTCTCAGAGAAGTACATGAAAAAAATCAAGAACTTTGGATGATGACAAGGATGATGATGATGCACAGCTCCAATTCAGGAAGACCAAAACAGTTGCAAGTGTTCTGTGCAATCTCTTTTACAGCAAGTAGAGTGAAGGTACATTAATTAATTCTATTCGTTTTAGCAGAGCAAAGTACTTAAGAAACTGAGGTTTTGGGAAAGTAAAGTTGCTTCACTACAGAACATCACAAATTATGCCCCCCAAGGTGTGCTTGTTTTCAATCCATTTTAAACTATTTCAGGTTCACTTATTTTTAAAACAGCATTGAAAAAGGCAGGTGCTGAAGTGAGAGATGAAAGAGGCTGATACCCACCTCTTCTGATTAGTGGAATATTTGTGTTTATTTCAGAAAGTCTTAATTCTTAATGAACTAAGAGATACACATCGCAAATCAAACAATACAAAGAAATTCCAGCTTTTCACTTTACCTCATTTAGACTGAAACCTTACCCTGTCCAACAATGGAACAAACCACCTTGGGAAGTGATGGTCTGTTCTTCAACAGAGGGACTGAAACAGAGGCTGAAGGGCTGTCAGGGAAGGTTCCTGCACTGACCAGGGGTTGGACTTGGATCTCCAAAGTCTCTTGGAATCTTTACCTTCTAGGATTCTAAGAAACCCTTACCTGGAAGCTACTCCACTCAAACTTAATAGGACTTATTTCTGAGCAGACATGAAAAGGATCACAGAAAATCAGTCTTCTCTGTAGTATGAGAACATAATTATAACCTAATCTTTAAGATCTATATGCAAACAAGTAAGGTTCTGTACACAACATTTAACAAAAAAAGATTAATATCAAAATAAGATAGTATTTAACTTCTATCACTTCCCCTCAAAACTTTGATTTTTGATGACCACCTATCTAACCAGAAGAGGGTGATTGTAATCTTTTTAAAAATTTCTGCTGCACTCATTAAATATGTTAAGAATAAGGGGTTTTTTTAGTTTACATAGTTGATAATTATCCCTAATTGAGGCAGTCCCTCACAAACATAAAGATTATAGTATATAATACCAAAAAACAAAAACCCCAAGCAATTGTTGCTATACTTTTAGACGTACAGAAAAAATGATCCGAAGTATTTTATCATGTTATTTTAGTTTTAATAATAATTTGATTAAACCACTGATTTTCATGAACAAACCTAGAACTCTATCTCCTCATTCATACCAAAAAAAATCAATTTTCAGATTACTGTAAGGGCTATGAAGACCGTTCAAAAGCAGCAATTAATTCAAAATACAGCATGGGAGATTTTAACTGGGATAGCTTGCTGTGAACCTCTCTTTCTATGGCGATTGCTGACTTCATTTTTAACTGCTGGTTTCCCTTTTAGAACCCAAATAAGTTAAAAGCTGCATCTTCCTACATCAATTTACAATGGAATTAAGTGCCACCAAAATTAGAAATTAAATGGATGGTAATAAGGATGAGGAGGGCTTTTTTCCCCTACTATTTCACCTCAGTTATGGAATTTCTTCACTGGGAAGTTTGTCTGTAGCTAACACCTTAGTAAGGAAATGGCATCAACTGAGAGAATGCAGGAACTCATGCAGCAAGACAGAAGGAAGTAAATTTGGGGAAAGTAACCGATTCCCAAGGAAGTGCAGGGAGGAGGTAAACTATGTCCAATCTGCAGAATTCCTAGTTCAAGCTCTGAGGGTGCCTGATAAAATTATAAATAGATAGATGAACTCTAGATTTAGCTGCAAGTGAATCACAATGATTAGACTGAAATCCTGTCACTTGAGATTCCAAATTTAGATCTGCCGTCATTCTTAGCAACACAGCATAAAGATTCTAGTTAACAGGTGCAGCTTCTTCTAACTTATGATCCTGTCATGAATAGCATCACCATAAATGTCTAAAGGGCACAGGATTTTTTTAAAAAGAAAACTTTCAAAATAGAAGGCTGAAAGCTAATGAATTTTTAAAAAGAGTCAGACTGACCCACGTAAGCCACAAGCCAGTGCTTACATGCTTGATTCTCATGAAGCACTTGGCTGTAAATTGTATTTTTTAAGTCTACGTGCATGTATCTGAGTGTGTATATTTGTGTGAGGAGAGAGAAAGAAGGGAAGAGAGAATGTGAGGGTGTGCATACACACAAACCTTATGTCTGTCTGTCTCTCTGTCTATCATCATCTTCATTTCAGTCCTAGACCGCAGCACATATATACTGTACTACAGACAGACAACTATAAAATTACCCCCAAAACAAGCCAAATAATACACCAGCCTTACAAATTTTACAGAGAGAACAATCTAAATTTTGACTTAAGAAAAGTCAAATTCTACAAACCTAAGCCATGACAAATTAAGCAAATTTGCACAACTGCCATTTCAACTTATCGTGCTCCTTACTTTAAAAAGGGGTTTAATTTATTATTTATTTATTGGACTTAGATGGCTGCCTATTTCCCATACTGATGCTAGATGACTCACAGCAACCAATAAAAACAAGAATAGGAATAGAACAACCCTTCCCATTGGGTGCCAGACCAACCAAACTGTTGACTCAAGCCCCATCCTAGCCCAATGCTTGGGGAAAGAGCCAGATCTTCATGGCTTTTCAGAAGGCTAAAAGGTAATTTATGGGTCATTGTATATTTGCAGTGCACTCCCAGTCTTGTCTTCAAACTAGGTGGGAAACCTGTAGACCTCAGGATGTTGCTTAACTCTATCTTCTAGCATTTGCCACCATCAGCCAGGTTGGCTAAGGTTATTAACAGCTGTAGTTCAACTGTGGTAAATAATGAAATTCCTTCATCAAAGTGAAGTGATAAAATGGAGAATGGAGTGAAAGGATCATGTCTAAGTTAAGAATGTTTGGCAAACATCAGCGAAGGTTGAAGATACAGAGAGCAAATCAAATTAGTCCAAAAGGCCAATTCTGAATGTGCAAAATGAACAGCATCCTCTGCTGGTGTCTTCAAACTATTTCTCTTCACCAACCCTAGTTTATGTTCAAGTCAATATAAAATGTGTTTTATATTTATAACTGTTAGACTGTACTTATGTCTTACTTAAATATTTGGTAAATTTCTTCAGATCTTCCTTCACGTAGTCTCAAAATCCAAGCCCCTGGGTTGGCTTTTAACTGAAAATACCCCTGCAAAGCAAGCAAACAAACAAACCAAAAATCCCACTGGATTTAAGCACTGCTTATCAGAAATTGTCTCATCAAACATGGATGCCAATCAATGAAGAATCAGTGAAATCTACCCTTTCTGTTTGCACCTTGCATCATAATAAAAGCAAATATATGCACAAGCACTGGCAATGTATTTTTTTATACAGTATATATTTTAGTTACTGCATTTATAGTCTTTTCCCTAAGAGTTCAACATGGTGTATATGAGGATCTCTCCTCATTTTATTCAACAACAACAACAACAACAAAATTCTGCTTTTGATGTTGAGAGGGAGGTTTCACTGACAAAAAGTGACTGGTCCAAGTGGGCTCCATGGTTGAGTGGGAACTTGAACCTGGTCTCCTGGTCCAAATGCAACACCTAACTATTAAGTAAAAATAATCTAAAATAGATTCTGATGCTGGCTTTTGAATCAAAGGATCAAATCTCCTTCACTTCAGATGAGAAAGTAGATTTCCCAGATACTGGAATTAACAGGCTGCTTTTCTTTCTGTTGCAAGCTAAGGTTACTATAGATTTATAGATCTAGAAGATAAATAAATTAATGCTGCTATTGTTACTTGCAAAATTCATTTATATTTACATTTTGATTCTCAACTTTGTTAGGAAGCTTGGACATGTGGCACTCCAGAGGCTGCTGAACTACAACTTGGAGCATTCCTGACTATCAGCCCTGCAGGCTGGACTGTTGGGAGTTGTCTCAGCTATGGCAACTCCTGGCCAACCTGACTTGGGCTTAGAACTAAGCAAAGTTGGGCTTGGTTAGAATTGGATGGGAGATCTCCAGAGTAATCAGAACAATAATCTAGCCTATGATATTGAAAAGAATTCCAGAAAAAGACAATGGAAAACCATTTCGATTCTGCTACCAAGAAAGCAACATGACTGCATCTATGAAGTTACCAGGAACAGCTCAATTTGAAGAAGTTTGCATACACTTTGGGTTTGTGTGTTCACCTCTTCCAGTCACAAGAAGACCTGAACTTTCCATTTCCATTTCTTAAACCATTTACACATTAGCCCACTTCAGTCTGTGTACAGGCCAACAGTATCATTCTGGGCATGGACCAAAATATGCTTCATTCATTCAGCTGTTCAGTGCACAGGGTGCTTTAAACAGCCCTGAATATCACCATTTTGCAACAACTTTTCAAAAGGCTCTGGAGACCTATTCAAGATTTTGGGGACAGGGTCACCACGTGATCCTGGGGACACAAGTTTTGCATCTGATTATACTGTAACGCCATTCTTGAGTATGCTGCTCAGGAGATATTCAGTGGCATGGCTAAATGACATCATAAATTTATTATGATATTATATTCTGATGTCATGTAACTTATTAACTCAGATTACGAGCTTCCTAATTTATAAGTGAGATCCACAAGAACAAGTTTTAAGCATTTAATGCCTCAGTTTAAGTTTTCAGCGACTCTGATATTACACCATAAACAATCCCTTCTTGGCAAGAAAAACTACAAGATTCAAACAATAATAGACCATACCATTAATAATATTAGCAGACATATTAGATAAGAACAATGAGCAATTGCCTAAATTACATACATACTCTCCTGCCTCAGCCAGGACCTACCAGGTTGGCCATCACAATGGTATCAACTTTGACAGGATTATTCCTTGTTCCAAGAGTGAACTGCAATCCACGAGGTGGCTTCCTAGTGGTCACATCATAGCAATGTCCTTCCAGCAACAAATATTCCAATTCATACTCAGCTGAAACCACCCCATCTACCTGTGAAAATGCATATTCTTTAGAAGAGACACATATGAACATTCAAAAGTATTGGGCATAGCCATACACAGAGCGCTTACTCTTGCTACAGCCACAGATGTATTATTATTATGCTCAGTGCTTATGCAATCTGTCTAATGAAGGATCCTATGGCTGGATGTTTCTTCAGTTTATCTGAAATTAAGAACTAGAGTTCTTTTATCTCACTTTGGAGTCTTCGAGAGGAGAAAACCTGTCCTTCTCAATAATTATGTTTTTTTAAGCTGCAATTCCATGTTTGTTCCAAAGGCAATCAGCTCAGTTAAGGTAGCAATTACCACAGTAAATGAGGATTTTCTGTCTTAAAGGGGAGCCAGAACTACTGAAGAGAACCAGGGTTGATGTGGGCAGTGATTGTAGCCCCTAGCCAAAGAATCAGGGAGTGTAGGTCCAATGAACCAGTTTACCATTTTTTTGAGGTTGCTGAACAAGAGTCCTAGAGGCTATTTCCCTCAAGGATTCATTGCCACCAAATTATGACTAAAAGAATAATGCATGCTGTACCTTAGCTTTCTTTAGTATTGAAACTGAGTGAAACAATCCAATAATGCAATATCATCTGATACCCGGATATCTGAGAGACCCCTCATATCCAATAATTTCTGCCCACCCAATACGTTCTAGCAGTGTGGGTGCACTCCCCTCCATTCAACACTGCCATCCTATGGGACCTAGGAAGCATGTCTTCTCTGTTGTGGCCCCCACCCTCTGGAACAGCATTTCCCCAGAGAAAAGGAGGGTGCCCTTTCTCCTGGGGTTCCAGAAAGCTTTGAAAACCTGGCTTTAGTGTCAGGCCTGGGGTTGATGTTTATCACTTGTTTAAGGCATAGAGAATACATAATGTTTGAAAAGTACTTATCCTATTACTTTAGGATAGAAGGAATTGTTGTTTATCAGATCACTTTAGTCTGGACTGTCTGATTTTATGTTTTTTCTAGTTTTGTATGCTGCCCAGAGTCCACTGGAATTGGGCAGGCAATAAATATAAATAATTAACAAAGTAACTTAAGATTCTATGCATATCTTCTGGTTATTTTGCCAATAAAGCTGCTATCAAAGCCATGAGCAGTACTTTAAAGAGTGTAGCTAAAATAATAGGATAAGTACTTTACAAACATTATGTATTCTCCATGCTTGGAATGAAAGCTAAAGTTTTTAAGAAAATACAAGTCCTAAAACATCTGAAAAGTGAAAAAAAATAGAAATTTGTGGACTACGTATTCATTACAATTCTTTGTACAATATGTTTAAGAACTAGTACTTACATCTTTTAAATGAATGTTGTCAAGGTCATGAGGACTACTCACGGCTTCAACCAACCAACTTTCTGGAGTGAGCATGTTCAGTGTCAGAAGAGGAGACTCTGGCATTTCAAGGAAGTTTGCTCCGAGTGAAAGAGGAAATAAATTATTGGACCCCACAGAGAGTTCTGGCTCCATCACCAAACGATAGAAACTATGGCAAAAGCAAAAATGTAATTATTAAGAAGGCAAGGCAAAACAAAGCAAAGAGCATCGTAGAGGGTTGCACAACAATGCGTAAAAGCCTCAGAATGTTTTGATTCTATTTTATACATTTATTACTGCTGAGCAAGTAACTGTGTTATATTAGAAACGTTCAATCTGTAAGTTACAAGGAACTTGGATGGGCTTTTTTGTGTGCTCTTATTTTTAATTTCTAATGCTATTTTGTTCTAACCTGGATCCAACGACTGTCCTTGACAAAGACAGTCTCCTCACTTTCAATATAGGCCAAGAACATGGTAATCATTCTAAAACTCTCAGGGAAGTAATATATCCAGTCCAGGATACAACATTTGCCAGGAAAATGCAAGTATCCTACTGTACAGGATGCAATGCACTACACTGGTTTCAAGCTTGCTTAGTGCAGCTACCCCACAGAACAGGTTCAGGTAAAAGGCAAGTTGATGTTGATGGCTTAGTCTTGGAAAACAATGGGAAGATCAAGTATTTAAGGGGAAGAAAAGGAAATGAGGATTCTGGGAAGACAGCAGGGAGCAGCAAAGATACTTCAGAGAACTGCAACAAAAAGAGAATAGGGAAGAAGCTAAGGAAACCCATCCTGTATACACTTGGAGTACGCCTTCTTCTTTCAAAGGCCCACTCCTTTGTGGGGAAGGAATTTGAGAGAAGCATGATAGCAGTGACTGGACCAGCTGCTTTTTAATCTTTCTGTTGACAAACCTTGTGTCTCTTTTTTTGTTAGCACTCTCTTCTTCATCTCCCCTCTTGGCTAAGCCAACTACAAAGACTCAGAATTCTACATATCAACTGTCAGGACCAAGTAAAATGTTCAAAAGAAGAGGACCAGTGAAAGTAGGTGAAGAACTGACACTGTCCTGCCCGAGTCCGCACCAGCTTCTAAATATAAATCATATTAGTTAAATGACTCCCAGGTAAAGTTGTTGGAGTCAATGAAAACATGTTGATGTCTCATGAGCCATATTCATTGTCACATAGGGCATTAACCAGAAACCACTTCAACAATAAAGACCAGCTGTGAAAATCTACTCATATTTTTGCACCCATTTTAATAATAAACTTTTTCAAGTTACTTGCCTTTTCAAAGATACTTCTGACAGATTCGATCTACAATTCATGAACAGCCTCAGCTTCATGTTGACAATCTGACCAAGCACCTAATGAAAACAAGTCCCATGTTAATGTCTTCTGCCTGCAACTTTTCCCATTTGCCTAGTTCTATCCTTCCAATATTTATATAAGCAGTTTTCCAAACTATAAATGAATACATGATTTGCAGATTTACATGCCTCCACCTTCCATCCTGTACATATTTGCAATTTAAATAATAAGTAATTTTATTTAGGAATTAAGCCTTGGTAGAAAGAAGGAATCCTTACTACCCCCCAATGAAGTTAGTGTAAGAAATGATAGTTAGCTTTACCATGAAGCAACTATCTGATTACAGGAAGATGAACCCAACAGGAAAGGCTAACACCACCTCTTCTACCTAGAAGGCAGGGATTAAGACTTCTTCCTGTCCTATCCTGTTCCAGGTAGTGACTTCACCTAGAGTGCTGGAACACCACTTTTACTCTGTATTCCACTACAACAAAACTTGCATTGGTCACATTGGAAATGGAAAAAATTATGTTTCTCTAGGCACCAAGGTAGGAGCCAGTGTGAACCTGCCTAATTGTAGGTAATTGAAGTCCCCAACATAGTGTTTCTTATTTTGTGATGTTTGTCTATTGATGATTTTCACCCTTTATAAGGTGCCTAAAGTTGCTTAACAAGTGGACAACCTTAGAAATTGAATGAATGAATGTGCAAGTTAGTACAATGCAGCAAAATAATCGGCATCCTGATTCTTAGGCAGATTGGTTTCTATTTTTAATCCTAGGATCAGACTATTGGGTGAAGAGAAAGGTACTTCAAGGTAAGTCCAACTCCATTATTGGTCCCTGGAGACAGAGCTGTTGCTTGTGACACTAGTTTTTGTATATGTACCACCATTCACAGTTGTATCAAATCAATTCTAAGAACTGCTGGTGGTTGGATGTCTTTGGTCAAGATTGTTTTACACCTGAACCTAGAAGATTCATGTTCAGAAATTGCTCTGTTCAATCTCACATTGTTATAGCAGCTATGGACTAGATGTATCATTGGAACTCAGGACAGAATGCCTAGAAGTTTGGAGAAGTACTACAGGTGTTCCTTTCTCATCTCCACTAATGATGACAACCATGGCCCCCTGAAGCTAAAATGGGGCAATCAGAGTCAAGTGTGCATTTAGGTGCTACTTTGTGCACCACCCTGAAGAGCAGTGGAAAGAGCAGAAATGCATACAGCTGTCTTTCGCTCATAGTGCCACCATGGCATCAGTTGCTTTGTGTTCTGTTATCTTAAAAATCAAAAGAAGTGCCTTGTTTATTGTTCACTGTTCCAGATGTATTGGATGAAGGACATATTCTCCACTGACAGACACTGCCAACTCAGCCAGTCTGCTATGAAATTGAGCTATGTCCTTTATGTTCCACTGATATCGATCTGGACGTCATTAAACGTGTAGTCTTCCTCTGAAGGCCCTGTGATCAAGATCCACTCAAGTGATTCTGGCATCTTTTCAGAAGGTAGTTAAAGTGAAACTATTCTGGAGGACCATTGAATTGTAATTTGCTATCATGTTGGTGCCAAGATTATCAACAGATTGATTATTTCTGTGCCATTAAACTCTTTGTCATAGACAGAGTTTCTCCAGGAATGTCCCCAACTTGGCCCTTCATGCAATAGCAGTGAGTACTGCCATTATAATTGGATCCATCAACTATGCTGTTGGTAATTCTTTTCTTCTTTTATTCCACCTTTGCCAACGTTATAAATTTCTTCAGAGAACTAGATCTTTGTGCTGTGTCCAAAATATGACTTGAGCCTGATCATTTCTGCCTTAAGTGAGAACTCTGGATTGATGATCGGTGATCCACTCGTTTGTTTTCCTGGTTATCCATGGTATTCTCAGGAGTCTTCTTCAACATCAAAGTTCAAAAGTGCCAATACTCTTTCTATCCTGCTTCTTCATGCTAAAGCTGATTGTTGCCATTTGGTTATTGTTTATATTTATATTTTTTTCACTCTGTTTTTCATCTCTGGTTACTGAGGATGCCAAAGTAACCCCCTATAAATTTCAGCCTGGATCTCTCATCTCATCATGCGTACAATTCAGAGTAGATAATTACCATTTCAAGGAAGATCTTAAATAAAGCAGTTACATTGTATAGAAACCACTATCAAATTGGCTTAATGCACAAGATATCAGTATTCTCTCACAATCAATAAATGTGATAACTTCTGGGCTTCTCTTGTTAGTGGATCAACAATACCAATTACATCAAAGTAGGGTTCATTTTGCTCCGGATTTATCTTCAGTATGCTACATAGGGAAGGCAAAGGAGAGACACATTAAACATTGAACAAAAAGTCTTAAAGGTATATATGACTTGAAGATGTAATGTTCACAGGAAATATACTGTACAGGTAGTCCTCACTAAATGACCACAATAGGGATTGGAAAACTCATTGTTAAGCAGGGCAGTCGTTAAGCAAAATATCACATGACTGTACCCAATTTTACGACATTTTTGTGATGGTCGTTTAGCAAATCACCATGGTCATTAAGCAAATCACATGGTCATTAAGCAAATCATTCAGTTCGCCATTGATATTGCTTGCCAGAAGCTGGCTGAGAAGGTCAGAAGTGGTGATATGTGACCCCAGGATACTGCAACCATTGTAAGTGTGAGCTGTTTGCCAAGCACCCAGATCACCATCACGTGACATCAGGGGCACTGCAACAGTCATAAGTGCGAGGACCAGTTGTAAGTAGCTTTAGCGCCATCATAACTTTGAATGGTCTCTAAACAAATGGTCGTTAAGCAAGGGCTACCTGTATTATCTTATGCAATTATAAGCTATTTTATAGAACATGTTGTGATTCAACAAATGGATGCATTTCATCTGGCATCTACAAACTAACATTGTGAACTGCTCCACTAGAAAAACATATGCTATGTAATAATTTATGCCCACTTATTATGAACAACTAAAAACATGCATTAGAAGCAGTTTTCCCTAAAGAGGGCAAGTATTCAGATCTGAAGCAGGGAAGAGTACTTCAGATCTATTGTGAGAACCTGTTCTCACAAATTCTACCTGTTCCTAAATACTTCAATAACAGCACCATTTGGTTCTCTTCTTTATGGTCTTCAGTTTCAATCTTGATGACTGGGCAATGATAGGAACTATATGCTAGCATGTCAGGTGGGCATCAAGCTGGGGTTTGGGACAGACTAAAAGGTAAGAGTTTCAGCTTAGTTTGATCATCTTTGAAAAAGGTTGCTATTCTAGTCAAGCTCTCTTCATTCCTACTGATGGACACTAAATCACCCCAGTTCTCCTGAGCTGTTTCAAGTATCTGCTGCCTCCTACCCATTCTTGTATTTCGGCAAACTTGAGAACTGATCAAACTGGCTGATGTTTCCCCTTTTGTATTTTTGGACAATCTAAGAACTGACACTCACAAATAAACTTTGTAAATAAATATAGCGATACAAGGAAATTTCAAGAATATTTATTTTAAATGCTGAATTGTTACACTGATTAGCTTCTTAGACAAATTGTTTTCAGCTAATGGCTAATAAGAGGAAAACTTTCTCAGTGACAGTTTCTTAATGATGGAATACCATTTGTGCCTTACACTTTTGGAACACACCTTGAAGAACGCAGACTGATTTTTCCTATATTGTTACATATGCACATTCCAGTCTTCCTGAAATAAATTTAGCTTAATTGACTTCATTTTGATTATACTATTTTTGTATGTGTAAATATGTTTAGTATTTAAAGTCTTTGTCATTTGTTTGTGAGCCTTTTTCTATGAATCTCTCTTTGAAAAGTGGAGTATAAATGCCCCAAATAAAGTTAATCACTTGTTTTTTTCAGTGGTAGTACCAGTGGTGGCAGCAATAAATATTGCAAACAGAATAGTTTGCTAATTACCTGCCCACTATTCATACAACTAAACTGTCATGAAAATAATAAGGAACAGCTACTTAGAAGTTTTTTACCTGTGTTGGTCTTTGAAAAATTCAACGTCTTGGCGGTCATCAGTTATTGGCAAAGAAGAAAGAAGGGCATTCACTTTCATTACTAAATTACTGCCACTACAGAAAAGAGAAAAGGATTGTATTTATCTCAGGAATGGAAGAATCTCCTAAAATTATGCCATAAAATATCAAAAAACACCACCACCACAATCTGTAGGCTTTCAAAGCTTTGAACCCAAGAAGAATGGCAATGCCAAATGTTGTTAGCGTTCCTTGCACATTACGATGTGAGAATTTAAAGAACAAAGAGATGTTTTTGAAAGCTTTTCATAACAGTGTATTATCCTTGGACTTTTTAAACCCATCTCAGTCTTACATTTGTGCTCCAACAATAAACTAACCTCAACTGCTGAGGTCATCAAAAATTACCAAATTATCAAGACCAATTTTCACCATTTAGGTTTATGAAATTATAAAGCCTGGTATTATAGGGTGATTTTCTCTCATGCTATCAAGTCTGGATGACAGAGGCAGTCAAAGACTACATTCAGACTTTATACTCTTGCACTTTGCTGATATTTTTATTCTACAAATTTATAGGCTGCTCAACTCAGTAATGACTCTGAGTGGCAAACAGTCATTACAGAGTTGGTATGATACAATTAAATGATACAATACAATTAATGATACAAATAAAAAAACAAGAACAATAAAAGCAAAAGCAAAAGCAAAAGCAGAGAGTGATCTGACCATGGCTGTCCTCCACACCCAGATCACCCTGCAATTGCCCTGAGGTAAAAACAAGATCTAGTGTACAATCTCTGATATGTGTTGGATTTGGGTCAGGTCCCGCCCTGATGGACATGAATTCATGAGCTGCCCCTGACTCAAAATCATATCACCCAGGTGGAAATTAAAATCCCCAAAGACCACAAGCCTTGAGAGATTCCATCACCAACCCTGTGATGGAGTCTAGCAGCTTAGGCAGGGAAGTCACTGTGTAGCAGGGAGGCCAGTACAGCAGCAACAAACCCAGATGCTCCCTAGAACCCAACACCAACCAGAGAGGCTCATATCACACTATTTCTGGAGCAGAGCCTCTGAAGGCTGTCAAGGTCTTCCAGATGACAACTGCCACTCCAGCCCCCTGCTCTGGAGTCACAGCTGATGCCAGACTCAAAACCCAGGTGAGAATATCTCCAAGAAGGGCAACCCTTTCCACACACCTGAGTCTTGGTTATATACCCCAGGTTGGCTGCCTCATCCACAATTAAGTTGTACTTATTACATACCGACGTGGCATTCAGAAGCAGCAGCCAGAGTCCAGGGCCACCAAATAGTTATTTGGTTTTTACTATATGGTGTAAACTCTGGTACTGTGGTTCTTAAATCATAATTTTGGCTTAGTGCAATGTGCAAACCTAGCCAACGAACTATGGTTAGCTAAATAATGCTTCAGCACAATGTGTAAACCCATCTGGAATGCTACAGTAGTTCACATATATATACAAGTTAATCAAGGAGGGGCAGTACTGATCAATACTAGTACGAGGATGGGAGACCACCAAGAAATCCCAGGAGTGCAGAACCCTACATTTTATTGCTAAAAAACCAACATGATGTATTTGTGTAGTCAAAAGGAGCGGAGCTGGATTTGAGGGAAATTACCTTTTACTGTACACCTCTACTCTGTTGTAATTTCTCCGGATTGTCAGAAATTACTGCCCTGCATGTAAGAATACCCCTTTCTAATGTCAACCATTCTGATATAGACAAATATATATTGCTTTTCTATGAATGCCATTTTTAAAAAAGGACACTGGAGCATTAAAAAAAAGAAAGGAAATCATTCCACAGTTGTTCTGCACTGCTCTTGCCAGATGAGGAAAATCCGATGTCCCTTATAGACTGCAAAACTTCTGCAAAATGTGCTTCATTACAATTCCCTCCAGCCTCCACAATACATGTTACCGTTTATTGTCAACACCCATTTCCTTGACAAGAGTTTTAATCTTTGCAGCTGCTGTATTTAGGGTTATTTTCTCCAACAAATCAAAGTCTTCGGTATTTAATTCATCTTCTTTTAAGGGGCCTAAGATCTGCACAACAGAAATTGACACAATTCAGTATTAGTGGAAGAATGTCATGCTTTGCTTTACAAGCATGCTGACTTTTGCCCAGAAAGTGACTGAGAACTAGTGAGGCTGGCATGAAACATTCTCTGCTATAAGCATCAGGTACCAGTTTTTCACATGTTCTGTAACAACCGAAATTTCCCAACAGTTTTAGTCAGGGGTAAAATGTATAATACCATTCTGAACCTGGTGAGTTCAGGATGTGGGCAAAAGTGCTTATGTCTTACTGAAAGGTAGAAGAAAAGCCCAACAAGGCAGAGAGTAGGAAAATCCATTTTTCTCCAAGAATTCCTCCTGTTCCAATTCATTTCTCTTCCATAGCTTCCAGATCTAAATGTGCTTCAAGGTTTTTTTAGGTATCAGCCCTGTCAGTTTGCACTGGGGCACTGTTTAATTTTTGGAGGAAAAGGCTAATGGAAAGGATCTCCTGTAAGAGGTGGCTTGTTCCACTCTATCTTTCCTCCTTGGGCATCTGAGCTTCTTTTTTCGCACAAGACCCTAAACAAGAACAGCAAGAAGGCAGAGCCCGCACATGCCAGTTAGGCCCTTTATCTGCAGCCATTACCTAACTGTGGCTCTGGGCAAGCAAACTGCCTGTCGAATGGGATCCCATGCTGCTCGAGAGAGATGTTTTGCCTCCTATGTGATCACTGCATGTCAAACGATGTGGCCATTACCACATCTCTGTCCTGCCCTGTGACGTGATGAGGTAATCAGAAGCAGAGCTGTACCATGACTGTCCCCCCCCCCCCCCCCGCCCTGCTGGCTGCTTCTGCACTAGACCTCTTTCCAGTGGAGACAAAGGACTTAGCTGGGCTGGAGTTTCCCTTCCAACCAATGACGGCAATCCACTGAAGTTTGGAATTACGCCCATTCCTCATTTAATGACTGCAAATACGATGGTAATGAATGATAATAAAAAAATCATTTTCCAACCAATGCACGCATTTACAACCAAATTTCGCACACCTGACATCAACGCACACCGGAATGAGAGTAACACTGGAATAGCTGTAGGAGAGAACTTTATCTGAACAAGGCGGTGGCAACCAGTGATATCCACAGACTGTCTCGTTTTAAAGTGTCATGTGTTCACTTAGCAACTGTTTTAATAACCTCGTCACTGGAACAGAACATGTACTGTGGTCACTAAACGAGGAGTGGGTGTACGAAGGATAAAAAGTGTGAGCCTTCTGCTCTGAAAGACTAGAGGAGAAAAAATGCTGGATCATGTCTCTTAATCCAAGGTCTCTTAATCCAAGGAGGAAACTCTGTCCCAAAGTATCATCCTGGAGCCCACAGGGAACTATGAATTAGAAATGCATTTCCTTGCTTCTTCCTCACTAAACAGGGCATGACAATACACTTGCATTTCTTTTCAGATACATTTAAATAAAACAAAGCAACCCAACAATAAAATGCCATCTACCCATTCTTTACTTACCCTTCCATTGATAACAACAACCATTTCCCCAGGAAGCAATTTGAGAACCTCATGACAAAATACCTGATGAGTCTGAATTATATCAACACCCAAAGTATTATATTTCTTCTCAAGAGCATCATTATCCATGCCCTGTAACATAAAGCATAAAAGTGCAGTCCTTAGAAAAACTACACAAAACGTGTTTAAAACTTAGAAGTGTAATCCAGTTTTGCAACTTACATTATGCTTCAAAGTAATTAAGACTCTCCTGGAATCTGTTATGCAGTAGCACCCTTTAAAAGAAAGGTCCATACACAGCTTCAAGAACCAAGAACTAAGCACCTTAAGATACTTGTTTTAAAGAGCACCTTTTTCAGGTATTCAGAAAGTAGAAATTGAAAAGGTATTGGTTTTTGTTTCTATTCTACTGCAACTACCTGCTCCCAAGTCTTATTTTATTTATTTGTTCTTTGTGTTTCTACTCCACCAAGTTAATCAGCACAGCTAAGAAAATTTTAAAACATTCCAGAACCAATTAACTACTAAAGGTCTGGAAAAGAGATGCATTGTTACAGTTTTTGTAAATGCCAGGTAAGGGCCAAACACAATTCCCAAGACAGTACATTTATATAGCTTGGGAGCAATGCAGAAGAAAGCCCCATATCTTGAAATTATATTGTATTTATTTATTTGTCAGATTTATATTCTGCCTTTCTCCCAGGAACATCCCCTTCCTCTCAGGTGGGTTGGACTGAGAGAGAGTGACTGGCCCAGATTCACCATGTGAGTTTCTATGGCTAAGGATGGACCTGAACCTAAATATCCCACAGACTTAGTCCGACCTTAACCTACATTCCACTGGCTGATACAGTATACATAAAGCTCTACTGAGTAATCACTGATGAATTACCACCAAAACATGCATAGATGGATACCTATCTGAATGTACAAGAACACAGTTGCAACATGAGTACAGTAGTATAAACTTGTTATAGAAATAGGCCGTTATACCTTTCAAAATGCACAGCATCCAGTGATATTAATAGAAACTGTTTTATATGCTCAGCTAAAACTCAGCTAAGTGCATAATTAGACAACTACTAACCGGGAAAAAAAACTTCTTAATTTTGGTTCCTGCAGCAAGGGCCCCTGCTGTCTCCTCCTTAAGAATCCGACCAAGAAAATTTTTCAAATTAGAATTTTTCTGGGTTAAAAATGCTGCCATGATTGCTCTTGCAATAATAGTGTTGTCTTCTGTTATTTTTGAAGTAGGGTTATTCACAATCCCAAGCTGAATATGACTGCTGGTTTTCTGTAAAACAAATATAGGATATAAACCGTGGTTTATTAATATAGCTAATGTTTGGACTTAAATCCTTCTGTTTCTCTTTTCACTCTTTCTGAACAGATGAACAAACACCTTTACTACAGTGAGTGAAATACACACACACACATACACACACAGAGTGTTTTGTGGCAAAATTACAGATCAGGTAAAAGTAAAATTTTCTAAACAAATTGGAAATAATGAAATAGAGCAAATTAAAACATACTATAAATACAACTACTACAATATAAAACAATTAAGTTAAAACTAAATCACTACAGTAAATTATAAAAAAAATACTTGGGGACTAAAATCCTAAACTACCAAGTGAATAAAGCACTTTGTGTACTTAATTACTTAACACTAAAATGCTGACTTAATAAGCTGCTAAAATATTAAAAGATTGAAATACTTAGAATGTGATCAATCACTTTATTACAGAGACTATAAATCTGTGTTTCAGCATGACTCTTCATCAGTCATGTCCTATTTCCAATACAACATAAAAAGACTCCACTAATATCAACAGGGCAATATTTTGTGGGGGGAAGTTCAGCTTTAGCCACAATTACATATTCTAAACCAGGTTATTACTGCCTTTACAGTGCCTCAGAAAGAGGATTGTGGTTTGGAAAACACTGCAAGTTCAGAACATCTACACATTTTTCCAATATCTGGAAAACAGATAGCTAGCTCTCCTATTCATCAAATATTTGTTACTAAGAGAATGAAGCCCTGCAACAAAGGTAAATTGGGTCCTAAAAATTCAGTGGCTGAAATTTCTGGAGAAGCCTTTATGAAAATCTTGTTTGAGGATTACTCAAACAGTCAGGAGCTTAACACAAGTCCTGTTTCAACCACAGGGAGGCCTACCTTCAAGCACAGCCTGCAGCTGATGCAAAACATCCTTCTGTGAAGCAGGCACTTCTTTGTGGCCTGGGCTGCCCTACAGAAAAGGACCTACATTGCACCTGGCCATCAAAAAGATGTAAAATCAGATCCAAAATCATTGGAAGTTTAAAACAGAGATGCCCTTTTTATGGGACTAAAGTATGACTTCACCTGGGATACCTGCCGTAGTTAACGTTTTGCCTTTGAAAGAACCAGAGCATGGGAACAGTATTTGTTTTCTTAAGATTCAGAAAGGCTGAGAAAAGAAAATAGTCTGGCATGCCAAGTTTAAAAAGCAATTGTTTACTTTGCAAGTATCAGATACAGTAAGTAGATACTTATTTTAAAGCACTAGATTGCTCCCTGCAGAATAAAAACACAGAAAACACAGAAACAGCAGAAATTCCAGTCCATACTCTGAATGTCAACACTAGGGTGTACAGTCAGGGCAGGAATCTTATTGTCCCTACAATTTATATATTTTGGTTTCATAAAGGAAGAATTTTTGCTCTGTTTTCTTTACAAGAAAATGCATGTGTGTAGTGATAATGCAGAACTACCAAAACTCTCCTGTCCTCTTTGCTTCAATTACAGAGAATTTTCTTTGGTTTCTTAACCAAAAGCTTCTATTGGCAAAATTTCCTTCTTTGGGTATTACAAATACGTAATCACTGTCATATGAAATAATTTTATCCAGTAATTAAACCTTTTACAAGTTTTTTTTTGTGCTGTAAAACTTTTATTTTGAGGAAAGGACAGAGGTGTAGTTGCAATCATTTTGTAGCACATATCTCCCATTATTTATATTTCCAACCTCATTCTTCTCCAAAATTGGCTGAGGAAAATTATTTGTATGATGTAGGCACAGGAATTTTAAAGAACTGACCAGGTGTTTCAGTGCAGTAGAAAGCAACTGCCTTCCATCTGGCTTGTCATAATCAGCCACAATCCATATGGTTACTGGATAGATTAACGCATCATCTGAAAAAAAAAAAAGGCAAGAATTTTTACTGTTCAATATAGGTGATCAAAATGAAAAATGTAACCGCAGAACAAAAGTGTAGATTATTGTAAGAATAGGCAGAAGGTTGACCAAGAACTATTGGTAGACTTCCAAGTGATCCACAATACTCGCACAATACTGAAAAATGGATCTTAATATGGGTGGTTTTAGAGCTGTGTGGTATTGGATCCCAAGCATGGAATTCTGATTTTTGTTAAAAAAAAAAAATCTGTAGCTGAGGGCTTTGCTCCCACATCCCTTTTTTAGCTTTAAAGTAAAATGGGTACATTGAGTATCCCTGCCAGCACACAATCTCTAAAAACAAAAGCAAAAGAGAAAAATATATTTATTGTATTCCATTAGCAACTAAACTAATAATAATAAAGTGTTGTGTTTTATAGTCATAATATATAAAAGCTTTAACACATAAATACTTTTTATGTAAGCTGATTATTCCTTAAAGACAGAGATGCCATTCAGATAGATAGACACAGTGCTTTTTCATCAAATGCATTCATTGACATTTAAATCTCTTTCCCATACTCTTAATTAAACCATGTATCTTTATAAAAAACAAAGCCACTGACTGGCAGTGAAGCATAATGACTTTTACAAAAACTAGCATTATTTATAGAAACACATTAAAAATCATGTAACTATAGTTAAGATAGATCCCTGCCACTCTGCAGCAGAAGCAAAACCATGACTGCACTGAATATTGGAATTCTTTTTCAAAAAAGCAGATCTGGCTTATTTATTTTACTAGGCTTATGCTGCTCCAATCATAGCCCAACCAATCCTATCATCCATAAACAGGATTAATGCAACAAAAAATATAATCCAAATACATAGTAATCATTAACCCTAGCAAAATGATAGAAACCTATTCCTATGCTGAGGAACCAAAACAACTAATCCTCTCATCAATACTCATACACAGAGTCTAAATTTATCTCCCCTTGAAAAGCCCTGTAGGTGACATTCTTTACAAGATGGAACCTAGAGGGGGCCTACTTTTCCTAATAAAATTGGGTGGGCAGAATCTACTGGGAGGTGATCCTATAGATATCAAGACTCTGAGCCTTGAAGGGCTTTTAGGATAACCTATACCTGGAAGCTAATTGATCACCAGTGAAGCCCTTAAAGTAGAGGTGTTACATAGGTAAACTGAGATGTGCCTATAACTATTTAAGCTGCGGCATTCTGGACCAGCTGTACTTTCTGAGTGGTCTTCAAGGGCAAACCCATGCAGAGGGCATTAGAATAATCCAAATGGAAGATGATTAAGGAAACAGTAGTGATGAGAAGTGCCTTTTGCCTAGAAAAGGTTATAACTGGCACACTAGATGAATCTGTGCATAGGCACTCCTGGCTGTAGCTGCCATCTGCTCTTCAAGCAGGAGCTGTGAGTCCAGCAAGAGCCTCAAATTATGAACCAGTTCAGTATGGAAGAGCAATATCCCATTTACAATCAGAAATACAGTCTTCCCAGAATCAGATGGGTTCTGAACCCATGGCCACTTTGGTTCTCTGGGATTAAGCCCAAATGTGTTCCTCCCCACCCAGATTCTAGCAGCCTTCCGGTACTACAACAGCACTTAATGGGATCCCCTGTTCAGCCTGGGGATGAGATGTACAACTGGGCGTCATCAGCATCTTGATGATACCCAACCCTCCACTAATGCAGGAACTTTCCCAGTGGTTTCATGTAGATATCAACCATCCTGGGTTGGCATGAACTATGGTTAATAATTGTATCTGTAAAGATAACACTTTATTATGTTATAATCAGTATGAATACAGAATCTGTAATAAGATTAAATGTAACAAAACTTACCTTGCCTTGTAACATAGTTCATGTTTTCAGAAATAACGAAAGTTTTATCTTGAGAATCCAAGAAGGAAAACGTTGAGTAGTCATTTGTATCTACAGGAACTGCAAAAATTCAAGATGTGGCATAACATCAAGCATGATACCAAAATGAATTTTCCACAAATAAACGAGAGAGAAGAAAAACAGAATTTAGTTTACCTGATGGGGATTCAAAATTCAAGTATCTTTTTTCATCACCAAGAATTCTGTCATTTATATGAGAAACTATATTCTGTTGCTCCATGATGAAATCAACTGCATCTTTATGATCATTTAGCAAGCCCTGTAACCAAAACAGCAGTTTAATTTCCACAGCATCAACAGCTTTAGAATAGAGCTTCCCATTAACCTGAGATAAGGGTATGGAACCCCATGCTGGATGGAATGGGTATCTTAGCTTAGCCTGGTTTTGCCAAGTCCTCTTGTCCCTTGAGAGTTACCTTCTTTCTTGCAGCACAGAGACCAACAGTTAGAGAAACCCCGGAAAACTGGGATTGTTCAAGCCACTGTTTTTTTACCTTCCCTTCAGAAGAGCAGAAAGAGATAGGGAGTAACCAAGTCTTTCCCAACCCCACCTGCAGTAGCTTCAGCCCCTCTCTAATCAATGAGGCAAGGAAAATGACAGCTACCCAGTTACTGCAGAGTAGCTGGATAGCAGCCAAACTGGCCATTCTCTAGTAAACTGAGGCAATTCCTTGATTTGTCTGATACTGAATCAACAGGTAAGTCATTTACCCACTGATGATGCCAAATACAGCCGAGCACCTACAAACTATTGTGAATGATAAAGCATGGTTTATGGCTTAATGTAATGTGTAAGTCAGCTGTGACTTACTCAGCAAAATATGATGGAGCAAGCTACAGCTTAGCAGATCATGAGAAGTGGGTTTCATTTCTGACTTAAGTATGAAATACAGAATTCAATATTTTCTCCTCTTACATCACCTTAAATAGAACATTTTATATATCCATTTCTAAAGGGTGCAACCCTTATATATGGGCAGAAATCCTAGAAATAGGTATCTGTTATTAATCCTTTATTTACCCAAAATCTATCTTCAAACCATGACTCCAATCATCTTAAAATATAACAAGTACACAATTAAATTCTAAGGTATGGGTAATCATTATAGATTAAGCTTCAAAATCATGACTACAAATTAAGATAATTAGATTTTTGCAACATTAATTCCAAACCACCTCATTATAAAATAAATATAATATAAACATAACAGAAGCAATCTATTAGCCCATATTTCATTGCACATTCCAGTCTTCTAGAGGAAAAAATATATATACCATGAACACTGCCCGCTGAAAGGCCTCTGTGGCATCCATGATCTTCAGCAGAGAGGTCTCTAGTTCTGCAATATTCATCTCTTTTCTGTTAAAAGGCACACCATTAAAAAGAGCTTGAGGCAATGGGCCCAGGCCAGTCTTCTTATAAAACATTGCTCCTGCCTAAACAAATCAGGGATATCACAGTTACACAGAAAGTAGCTGACTGTGGGAAAAAAGGGATTAATATGAAGAGAAAATAAACTCAAAGCATCCATATACTGCCTATTGGAAGAGCAAAATGGTTTATTGTTCCCTTTCAACAATATTCTCCAATCTGATGCCTCCAGATATATTAGACTATATAATCAAGAATTCCCAGCCAGTGTAGCTTAAGATAAGTTTAAGAATGGTATCAGATGAAGGAAGGCTGTCTTACAACCTCCCAGTGAACAATTTTTGGGGGTGGGGAGGAAAAGCTCTGGTTTCCCAAAACAATGTATGACAATAAGAACAATCAACTAGGACTCGAGCTTTTGTTTAGATCAACATGGCTTAGTCCAAGAAATATTACAATTATGTAATTTTCTGATCTCTGAGATCAAGATGGTATTAAAAATTCTCTGAAGATATTTCTGATCATGGCCATTCCCAGCTAAACTGTCCCTTGCTATATGGATACTATGGGATATGAATCAGGGGACAAATAAATAATGAACTTCCTCAAACATTTACCACCCCAAACAGCAATTTCAGTGCCAGACACACAGAATTAGTTGACTTAGGTCTTCACTTATGAAGACATCAGGCTATTGATCTTTTAGTTCGTTTTTGTATTTCATTTTGCAGCTTTCAACTCTTTCTACCTTTCTCTTATGATCATAATCAGAGTCAACACCCAGAATCTCCTCCATATCAGCATGAGGAAACTGTCTACGAAGAACACGCTTCACATGGTCCACTGAAAGCACACCTCTATCTTTTACTTCACGATACATCTAATTGAAGAGAGCAAGAGGGAGATAAATGATATAATCTATTCTACTGTTAGAATACAATAGAATATATGAAATAATATTTAAATTATTTTCAGTTTTTATAATTCATACTATAAATAGTTTTTAAAGGCTCCTATCATGCAATCACAGGTTCATCTTTATTAGCCAGTTTTCAACAGTATTATCTTCAACCAACTATACTTCAGTGCACTCTCACTCTTAAATTCATCCATCAGATTCATTTCTGCATTCTCTAAGGAAAAGGAAAGAAATGATGCACAGATGAAACTAGTATTTATTTTCCACACCAGCCATGAAATGAGTCAAGCAACCAAGACAAATATTTACATTCAACCAGACCAAAAATATTAGTAAATTTCTAAATATGTAACCATATTAAAGCTTTCATAGCTAAGTGAGAAAAATCTATTTAAGTTAAGACAAGTGTGGGGTGTACAATCTCACAGTTCTAAATTAACCACTAATCAAGTTAGATTAGAAACTGAGACATTTCTATAATTGGGATACAATTCTGGAACAGTCTCCTTAGAAAAGAATGGATTCTTGCTGGCTTCAAGATGTCTAAAATTAAGGAGCTTAATATTTTATTCCACTGCTTCCATTTTGCCTGAAACGGACTGGAAATTTTGTTTTAAATTTCAAATATCATCAATTCCCATCCTGTCCTAGGATCATGTTATTCAATTAGATAACATTTGTTTCTCTAAAATCCATTTGCTTACTGTCTTGTTCTGAATTCCAAATGCCCCAAAATAGTCCTTTTACAATTTATAAAGATTTAAATGAATTACTTGAAGATAAAAATTCCTTCCGAGGTAGGCCAAATATTTATCTTGATGATGTGCCAGATGCTTCTAGGAAGCTCATGAGCAGAGTACAAGGCAAACCATCAACCCATTGGTGTTCTGGAATGGGAATGCAATAGCCTATGACTCCTGAACTCAGATATTCAGCAATCACAGCTAGCAGTTACTACCAGTGGAATCTCTAACAAAATATTATTGTAATATCTTTATTCTCCTTAGAAAAGGAATCTTATTCAGATGGTACCCAGTCAACCATATTCTCCTCCAGAGAAAAAGGCTCACACTGGCTACCTCTCTCCCCTCCCTACTATTTTTCCACACTGAGATGACCTTGCATATGTCCTGAAAACAGGCTGCTCTGCTTTGAAGGAGCCATCTCTTTCTTTTTTAAGGTGCTTTTTGATCTTGTACCCCTCAGTGAATGTCAAAACTTGGTTTCTAGTGGTCTCATTTTGATTCTAATCCTGTCAGCGCTCAGCTACCTGAATTCACTGTTACAAGAACTGATAGGCTGAACAGCCATCAAAGCCCATTTTAAGCCATCTCAAATAGTGAATATTACTGCAGCATATAGTAGCAAATATAATAATACATTGCACAAAGTATTTTATTTTGTTGGCCCTGAATCTGCTGCAAGCAAATTTCAGTGGACAATCTCAAGCTTTATACAATCATGAGATTCTCGTATTACTGATTTAAATCACCTTTTCTACCCATTTGGAAATTCAATCAGAACTGCGCATTTATTCAGTGGAAGGACTATGGAGTGTCTTCTTCCTGTAATTCCACAGCCCTCCTTAAATTTTATATTGTCTTAAAAAGACCAAATCAGCCTACTCTACTTACTTACTTACTTGCTCCTCCCTGAATATTTAGGTGGGCCACATGCCTGGACCTTATAAAAAGAACTACTATGCAGGTTTATACAAAAGACATTTAAATGCTAGCAGTTTTTCATACCCTTATCTAATTCAGACCCTAGCATGGATACCCCATTCCCTTCTGCCCAGGATTAATTTCTCTCTTCATTTAGTTTCATACTTTGCCCTAAACTTGGAATTCAAGAAGTTATGCCTCCATTTGGGGCCCGCTTAGTTTAAGTTTCCTTTGCTTTCACTCTTAATGTATTCCCTACACACCTTAAATATGTGACATTTCCTGCCTGTGCATCTCAATTTATATGCTCCATGATTTTACATGAGGGATTTTTATCTTGGGTAAGGTTCTGGCAATGCTATATTATGGCTATTTTGCATCTCTAAGAAAGTAACTTAACTTAACTTAAGCTAACTTAAATAAAGCAATATTTTAATCTCCTTACAAACACTAACATTAATTACGGAGACAAAAGCTTGAGGGATATCCACTTCCTCTGCAACATAGTTAAAAGCTCTCCATAGGGCAACTCCTGCATCCTCATTTCCATCAACCACTTTATCAGTATTTAAGATGAAAACAAAGCCAATTCTGTTTGGGAAAAAGAAAAATATTGTAAGAATGGCAAAAGTGCATACAACTGCACTGAAAGCAGATCAAATACAACTACACTGAAAGCAGATTAAAATATGTCACTTAGGCCTTCATCAAGAAAAATATGTGGTAATATTCCAACAAGATTCAAAAATATTAAAATGAACACAAACTTAACATTTTATACCAATCTAATGTAATCTAACCTTACATTATATTAAGGTAAAAATTACATTAATGTAATCTAATCTTTGACAATATGTAGAGTCAATGATATCATACAAACCATAGTTTGTTCAAATTATCGATTAGACCCATACCATGGTTTGAATTTTCAAAATTACAAGAGGTAAACTATTTGGGACTGGTTTTTTTGTGTGTTCTTTATGAATGTATAAATTCACTCTCATCTTCCTCAACATTTCTCAGTTTTATTGTAATGAATCCCTATAGGCACTGTCTCTCTAGCTGTAACTCTGAAATGGATGAGCCATTTCGTCAAGCTGTAAGATTAACAACTTGCCCAATATTGCTGAAAGTGGTTGCAGGTTCCCAGGATGATTTGCTCCTATCCATTTCCCTATGCTTTAATTTGATTTGGTTGTACACAACTGGAAATATATGTATGCAAAAATTATTTACATACATACACATACATATACATTGTATTCATATCCATATTCCAATGGTGGAAGAAATATCCTATCCTTTTAGAGTAGTCTTTTTTAAACTAATTCTATAGATACGTTGAAGTTCCAAATTCCTGCACAGTATGGGAATCCTTCAGAACTGCATTCTCAACATACCAAGGAGCATACAAGCTTGGGGAAAACTGTTTTGCAAGTAGAACTAGATCTATAATTGTCATCCTAAAGATGGATGGAGACTGATCATGGAGCAGTGTTATAAATCATAATGAAGGTATGCTACTAAGTTCATAAAGAACATGTTTTTCTTGTTCCCATTTAAATGCAGTTAGATCTAGATAGACAGAGATACTATCGGTTCAACTGAATTAACTGAAACGTATGGAAACACAGTATTTACCTAGAATATATACCAATCAATATATCCATCAATCAATGTATTAAAATCTCTCATATCTATTTTGTCAGACTGAGACTTGTTGAGAAATTGCAATTAATAAATCATGAAGGATTGAACATCAATAGATACATGTTCCCCAAACTCTTTTTCCCTTTTATAGTAATCAACACTTATACAGGGAAACTATTCAGTATAACGTTGTACTGATTCTATAGTTTTTCTGCCATAACTCTGGAAATGAAGAAGCGGAAGGGAAATTCCTTCACTACTTTAATCTCAGATATTGTCAGGCCTAGCCCAAGGAACTCCAAGAGACAATGTAAATCCAGTACAGCTATGTTTATTAGCTACAACCTCTAGCAAGAATCTTCCCAGACTGAAACCCCAGCTCCCAAAGTCAGCCAGCCACAACAGTGTGAATTCCTCAGGGAGGTGCCAGTCTCATCCTCTTGTTCTTCCCACGCTGTTCTGGTGAGCTAAGAAAATGTTTATCTCCCTGAGCCTGGCCTTCATAATTCCATTCCATCACAGATAGAATGTCAGTATTAATTTACCTTAGAGGTACTTTCTGAGTGTAGATTATCTCAATAAGTTTCATGAAACCAGCTGCTTCTTCCTGGAGAGGGTCAATAAAGAGGACCTAACAAGAGAAGAAAATTTTATACATCCATGGTTTATATTCTTTTTATACCTTCTATTTCCTCTACTACTGTAGATTGAAAGCCCCAAGGAAGCAATCAAGGATAAACTGGGAACTTCAGCTGCTGCAGACTGTCCTGGTTCATGTGCTCACTAGGACCAGATAGTTAGAACCCATTATGTTGCTGCTGTGCCCACTACCCTACTTACTTCTGTAGTCTCTGGGGCCAATACAAATTGCAATTTGGACCTTTAGAAACATAAATGGTTTGGAACAGATTAGTTGAAAAACTGCCTAAACCTTCATACGTATTATGCTTTAAGATCTGGATTGAAGAATCTGCTCACATTCTCACTTTTAACATCAATCCCCCTACTAGATATAAGACAGGAGCTTATTAATAATGATAGCTACAACTCCAGGGAATGTGTGATTGGCCCTCCCACTGTGGTATTTACAGAAATTTTGAAAATCCGCTGTGTCAGAGAGTTTTTAATTTATAGATTTTGTTTCCCTTCATTTTAATCTATTGTCTTTTCTATAGTATGTTATTCTAATACTATTTCTTTATGTTTGAGCTTTGCCCCATGACTTAGATGGACTTTAGTCCTGAGGTGGCTTACAATCAATTAAACAGATAAATGATTCTGAAGTGACAAACCTATGCCTAATTACTAATCAAGTTACAATGGTAAGCTCCATGATTGAATCTTCCAAGAGTTTTCTCCATGAGAAAGCCTGATGTCAGAGAGAAGTCCTCACCTATCCAGGCCACTGACACACTTGTATTCAAAGTAGATAGGAGCTTCTTGAAAAGAAGTAAATTCCCTTTATGGGTATTGTCATGTGCAGATACAAATTTACCACTTCAGGAAGAACTAGTTCAAATGTTATTAATATTTTAGACAACAACTTTTGTCTTCAATGCAACACAAATATAAAAAACTGGGCTTGAACTGAAATTTTAAATTTTAAAAGCTTGAGATGAATCCTTACAGTTGTATTTGCTCAGTTAATCATGAAAATCAAACCAAGGGACCCCACTTGGCATGCTACCACATGCTGGTTCTCTCAAATGAATACTGGTAGAATAACTTTTAGTGAAAATGGTATTTGAGTATAAGTTTATAACACTAAATTAAATAAATGATATGCCTCCTAAGATACCTTAGTTTTAATATAGTCATTAGATTTGCTTAGAATCGACATCAGCAGGCTTTCTTGTATCGCAGAAGTGGACTTGTTGTGTTCCACTCTCTAAAAAAGCAACTTGCTCAGAGACCTTGGTAGTCAATGGCATGCAAAGTCAAATACACATTCCAATCAGATGTAAAGGCAAAGTTCACGCAATACGTTTGTTTACTGTTCACTGCCACTCATAAACAGTTTAGCATGCTGTGTGCATCTCGCAAATTGTCATTTATACCATAAATCATGATGCAACAACCATTGCTAAATGCAATAGGAAAATGCTGTCAAGGTATGCCTGTGCTCATGTTCATATCATCATGAGTACACTGCTGGGTATACTTTTCAATCAATTCAGTGATGTGCTCATAACTGTAATATATGGATAAGTGAACTGCTGTATAAAGTGTGCTAAGAATGGGCTTTCTGTGTTTTTTGTATACAAAGGTGTAATGTCTAATATAACCCTGTTTAAAGTATTTAAAAGAATGCATAAATTATTTTCCCAATAACTCACTCCGTAAATACCCACATTCCACACTTACCATATTATATAAATTCCGTCTAATCTGTCGCATCATTCCTGCGTATGCTGGCTTGAGAAGTTCCTGAAAACTTGAAGGCCACTTGTTATACATAGGATCCGTTTCTATGTTATTGACCCACTAGAAAAATACAACAGTAATGGGACACTTAGTGAAGCTATGATCAAAATTAAACCTTTTCAAACACAATGTTCTTAGAAGTTCCATTTGAATAAAGTAATACTCAACATGTTATAGTTTTAAATTATTATGGGCTTTACTGTTGACCTAGGCACATGGAAGCCACTTAAGAAACTAATTCTATGGCTATAGTTGGCAGCATATTTAAGGGACAATTATGTAAGGAAAAACAAGCTGAAAGTATCTTTCTGACCACAGTTTTAGAGATGCCAACAACAATGGAAAAAGAGCTGGATCATTGGGCTGTAATTCCATGGGCATTTACGGGGGAGTCCTTGCTACTAAGAGCTGAGTACCTATGCAGTGGAATAATTAACTTTTTTCCTGTCATGTGAGAGCTGTTCACCTCAGTTTCCACGTGATTCTGGTAATTTTTATTGAGTCTATTACTTAGGCTGTCTTTACACTTGCCACATAAGTAGTTTATTTATTTTGGCTTGGTGTCTTGTATGTATCTAGACACTGGGGGTTTATAAACCATAGTTTATAGTTTAGCATGTTGTATAACTCCAGTCAAAATTATTGTAGTCTATTCAATAAAGATGTTTAAAGAAATAATGGCTTTGTGTCATGCCTGAACCCAGTTGGAATGTGTTTCTTTAACACCTATCAGCAAGAAGGCAATAGTTAAAGAATAAAAACATGCCCCTCAGGTGATATAAATCAATCCTTAATGGTACTTCCAGAAGGGTAGCCCCAAACAGGGCACTCTGAGGACAGTGGGGAGTCAGCCTTGCATCCAGAAATATTTTGGTTTCCCTGAATGATCCCAGAAGGGAATCCCTCCCTATGCCAATTTATATTCTACATACTAGTTATAGGTATTGCCAACCGAAACTAACAGGGAGGAAAAGAATTGTTTTTAAAAACAACTAAATAAAGAAAAAAAAAGCTACTTTCTCCTCAACTTCTGTCAAGCAGCACAAACCTCCAGGGCTGTGGAAATGGCAGAAGACCATTTTACTTCTTAGGATTGCTCTGCAAAAAGTCCAAATTTTCAAAATCAAATAAGGCTGTTGCCAGAGGGATGGCTGCATTTATTCATTGCAACTGAACCAAAGAATCTTATGACACCTTAAAGATTCATATGCACAAAAAATATTACTTACTACAATTGAAGAGTGACGAATGTCTAATGCATAAGACGCATCCTGAGCCTGGGCAGCTAATCTCATGAATTTACTTGGAAGATCTCCCTTAATTCCAAGGGAGTGAAGAATATGCATTACTTTCCCTTCTGTCTTCAGAGTTTCTAAAATGCTTTAGACAAAGACATTTTATGTAGAATACTGTACGGAATAGTCCAAAGAATAAAAGCCAAACAAGGAAAAATCAGTGAAAGACATTCCTGGCACATATAGTACTGTATTCCCATCACGTTTTGTTTATAAGGTATTTATAGTGCAATCGTGCTTCTGCTGGTGAAGCCTCTAACTGTGACTATGGTGGTAATGTTGGGGGTTGCTCAGGGAACTGTGAGGAAGGATTGAACACAGGAGGGTGAAGAGGACCTCTGGATAAAGAGACCCAAGGCAAAGGGGGTTCAGAAGTAAGGAGGCTATGAACAAAGCATGCAGAAATGGATTGTTTCAAGATGGGAAGATACAGAAGTGCAGACTGAGGGTTGAGGGAAAAATAAAAGGAGACAAGAAAATTTGCATGAGCAGAAGGAAAGTCCCGTCACCGAAGATCAAGAGATACCAACTTGTGTAGTGGGAGAGTGTTATAGTGGATTCCTATTCTGAGAAAGACCAGAACCCATTGAGCCAGATTTTGAGGCTAGCCTAGAAGACCCAAGACCTTCCAAGGAGGTTTTACCATATCCCTGCATCTCCTGAAACATTCAAGGTGTCAAAGTCCCATATTTCATGCAGAGAGGATCTGATCCTAGGTGACACTTCCAGAGAATAAACTCAAACAGAAATGAATTCACATCCACAATTCAAAAGCAAAGGTCTCCTTGGAAAGAAAAGAGCAACTTGAGAATAATAATTCTCTTTGTCAGAAGGACTCTCCAACAACACTGAGTCAGGCTCTCCTGTTCAGGCTTGTTAGTTGAAATAATGTCTGAAAACAGCTCTCAGGCAAACAGCTCTCTCTTCCAATACCTCCTCTCCTTGACCCTGCTTATTCCTCAATGAGTTATTGAATGGGCTCACACATGGCATTAAGCCATAAGGTAGTTCATTTAGTTTTAAGTGTTATGTGGACCCAGGCAATTCAATAAATCATGGTTAATCATGCTGAACACCCTCTGACATCACTAGGTATTGGTTCATCTGATCCTGATACACTTTGCAAGCCAGAACACAGAAGACTCTGAACAAAGCTGGACAGTGAACACTATAAGGGACATTGGTCAGAAAAACTTGGTTTACTGAACACAAACAAACCTGAGGTTTGGATTCTCCTTCTCTTTTTCACACATCAGTAAAGGAATTTTTAAAATATATATTCTTGTCACAGGTTCATGGATGGTATAGACCCAGGCAGGGTGGCAGCCAACCCCCACTGGGAACATTTTGTTACAATAATAAACCGATGTAAAAGGAACATGACTGCACATACAGTAGCTTACCCGACTTATCTTTTCTCTACATTAGTCATGTATTTTCATGCACTATCCTCTATTAGCTTTCTTGAGTCCTGACACTATAAACTGTAACTATATGTATGTCTCTGTTATAATTTGTTTTTTATTTCTCTAGCCCACATTTCTATAAATTCTATTCCATTCTAGAATATAAATTGTATATTATATATATAGAATAAAATTTATAGAAACGTGGGTCAGAGAAATATATATAAATTCTCTATTCCGTAAATTCTGTCTCTCTTCTGATTTTATAGCAATACAGATAGTCCTCATTTGACGACCACAATTGGGACCAGAATCTCAATCGTTGAGTGAAGCGGTCATTAAGTGAGATGCCCATGTGACTGCTTTGCTCAACTGCAATCCGGGCACTCCATCATTGCAGTCGTTAAGTGATCTCCTGGGTTATTAAGCAGACAGAGCAAAAGAGCTACCTGCTGAAGGATTTCAGCTTCATGGAGCTGAAATCCTCCCGGCAGGCAGCTCTTTGAGAACAAAAGGGCTACCTGCCAGACAGTTTCAGTTCCGTGTGGAGCTGAAATCCTCACAGCAGACAGCCCTTTCGCTCTCAAACATTCCTGCAGCCTGCAAAAGGGTTTCCCCTCCCCTCCATGCAGGGAAGGGAAATCCTTTGTGGGGCTGCAGGAACAGAGCTGAAATCTTCAGGATTTGAGCTCTGTTCCTACAGCCCACAGAAGGATTTCAGCTCCTCTCCGTCCTCTCCACTTGTAACCTTCCCTGCTGGTTTCCCCGTTGACTTTCTGGGGAAGCCAGCAGAGAAGGCTGCAAATGGCATTCACATGATTGCAGGGTGCTTGGCAACTGGTCGTAAATGCAAGCCAGTTCCCGAGGGCCTGAAATGCAGTCATGTGACCAGGGGGATGCGACGTTTTACGATGGCCAGAAGTGCTTTACGGGCAATAAAGCACCCTTTCTGAGGCCACTGTAACTTTGAACAGTCGTTAAACGACCAGTCATAACTCAAGAACTACCTGTAGTTATGCTTTTCTAATACTCTCCCCTGTATCCTACTAGATATATTATTCTTACTAATTCCTTAGATTTCTATGGCATCCATAATGCTTTTACTCTCCTCTCCCCACAAAATCACTTGTGCATTAATTTCTGGCAAGGATTGACGATCTGCTGCTGATCCCACTTGCTAGAGCCTGGTCCAGAACTACAAATGGAAGGGAGGTGGTGTCAGTGACATTCAGTCTCCCAACTTTTTTTTTTCCTTGCCCCAAAAACATGGTCCCTGTCATCTTCTTTAGGAAGGGGCCACGGCTGGGATACCATCCTCCCTCTGGCCTCCAGAACTTCTTTTGGAGACCCTCCAGGAGTTTCTCTCTGGGCACCAACCCTTCTGCCTCTGTCTCTTCCATATGCTGGCTGCTGCCCTGCTTCAGCTGTATCTCTCCCCACCTGCTGGTGCCTGATTACTAGCCAGGTGGGATCTTAACAAGGCACTGTAAGGAATAAAATAACAATCACGGAGGAAAAAGTAATGATAGAAGTAGGCCTGGGAGAATAAATTGTTTTTGCTTGATGCTGAAAAGACTATGCTAGGTGCACCTCCCTGGGAAGGGATTCCAAAGTGAGGAAGATCACAACTGGAAAGGCCGCTCCTGGGTAGCAATCCACCATAATTCAGAATGGGAGAGCCTCCATAGAAAATCTTGGGGTACAGGTATATATGGGAAGAAGCATTCCTTCACTTAGGTTTGGTGCTGCAGTGCTGCAAAAGCTTGGTTGGGGGAAGGTTGCAAAGGGTGACCATGTGACTGCAGGGATGCTACAACGGCTGGTACTTTGAGGACTAGCTGTAACTACCACTCTTCAGTGCCATTGCAACTTTGAATGGTCACTGAATGAGTGGTCGTTAACCAAGGACTACCTGTATAGCAACTTTAAAGAGACAAAAAGTGCCTCTAACTAGTACAGCTTTCCCAATATTGTATCTTCCAAGTTTGTTGGGACTATAATTCCGATTCAGCAAGACCAAATTTGGGGAGTTGGATGTCCTAAGCATATCTAGAGGTCACCAGAAGGAAGTGGGATTTACTAATGTACAGATCTATTGGAGATGGTCAGGAGTTTCATGTACTGGAAGCCATTTCTTTGGTTGCAGGACTGTCTCATCTTACACTTACTGATTTGAACAATTACTGTTTTAGAGACTAAAGGGGGTGAGGTAATAAATTAGTTAAGAGCATTCACCAATAATTTGTTGGTTCCCTTTCTAAATACTTATCCCAGAACGAGACATTAATATTCCTCTTGGAATGTTAAGGAGTTAAGTACAGATGTCTGGGTGTTTGGGATGGTAAGCAAGCTGTAGAATACTTTACCTAAATGGATCACGAAGATCCAAGTCTATTGGAAGGCCATTTAAAAATAAACGTGCTTCACCAGGCTGAAGTTCAAGAGATTCACGCAGATGCTGGAAAGGAAAGGAAAGGTTTATCATAACTTAGCTAACCATTTTTTAAAAACAAACAAACAAGCAAACCTTTGGTGTGTCAACATATTTCAAATGAGAGCAAGTCTGTATTAATTTGAGTTGAATAAATTTTAACACCCTACTTATTTTTCAAGATAAGGAGTTCCTCCTAATTTCTGGAAAATAAATCTGATGCTAACTATTCCTTAAAAATATTTTTAAAAAGTTGAATGATATTTACAGATTCATAGTTCCCACCAGACAGGCTTTAAACTGGTTTGACAAATTATAGTCCACAAATCCATGTTCGGTATTTGTTGTGAAATACATCCTAATTATCTGAGCAAAGTAGGGCAGCTCCTACCTCTTTCTTAAATCCAAGACTTTTAAAAGTCTTGCTGCAATCCCTGATTTCATCTATCCCAACCTTCTCCAACCCAAAGTCTTCTAGATGTATTTGGTTACAACTCCAAGCATTTGCAACCAGCACATACTCGGGGGCAGCAGGTAAAAAAGGCTGACTGTGCCCCTATTCTATCCCACTCTGATTCAGTCTGAAGTAGGTCACTCCATCTTACTGTATGGCAAGATCAGCCCTGGACAAACATGATATTGTTCTACTTTCTCATATTAAATAAAATTTGTTACATGGCATATTATGAAATATTCTCAGTTTTGAATTTTTCTTAAAAAATGCTTTAGTCAGAAGAAATGTATTTGTTACAGTAACAAGTAATTATGACAGTGTCAATTCTGTATAAAGCTGTATGCGAATGATCTGTATTGTGAAAGATAGGATATAAGTAATTATAATAAATGGGCAGAAAAAGGTAGCTGGGCTTTCACATTATATTCCTTCCACATTATCCAACTATCAGCTTTTTTCTATTATCAAGTTATAGTGCTCTCCACCCAAGCCTCCCCTAAGCTCATGACCCTCTGCTAATAGTTATGCTGGTTGGAGATCAGAACTAAACTAGAGGAAATTACTTTAGGTCCTTAACAATGGCATATTTTGTTCTAATGGATGCTGGCTTTATAACTGTTAGATTCTCAGCGTGCTGTGCAGAAAGCTCGGGTATAAATTTGAAATAACAGTTCTATATTATAGTACTAATGTATTGAATCTGATCATGGGATTTTGGTTTTAGATCCCTGTTCAGATTTGTATATAGTGACTGCCCAGAGTACATTCTTTTTTCCCACCATCTATTCTCCATTGCTAAAACTAGAGTATGGTCTACTCCACCAAGTATAGCTATGGTAAAATATTGGAAAAATAATCTAATGAGGCTACCCCTTCATATCATCAAATGTAAAAGCTAAACAATACTGCAGCTACACAGTTATTTGTTTAAATCAGGCTATCCAACAAGCCCAGCATAAAAATAAAAGAAAGCCTTCTTTAGCTAGGCTATAATCTGAAATATTATTTTAGTCTGAACATTTACAATCATTCATATCACAGCTATTTACTCTTGAATTTTATTCTGACAGCATCTAATCACTATATACTTTAAATCCTTAATAGCTTTTAAGCTCTTTCCCATTGTGCATTTTCTATTCTACTTTCATTAACTTACAGGAAAATCTTTTTGCACAGCTCTGCACAGTTGGAATCAGGCCTCTCCTGCTGCGTGGCTCAAAAATGTGTGTGACAATTTATTCTGAGGAACCACTGATATCTGAATAGCTGTCTACTTTACATTCAGACAAGGGGGGGGGAGGGAAGGGAAGGGGAGGGGAGGGGAGGGAAGGGAAGGGAAGGGAAGGGAAGGGAAGGGAAGGGAAGGGAAGGGAAGGGAAGGGAAGGGAAGGGAAGGGAAGGGAAGGGAAGGGAAGGGAAGGACTTTTTTACAACTATGTTCACATCTAACAATGTTGCTGAATGTAACTAGGTTTTATTTATTTATTTATTTATTTGTGCCTTCAAGTCAGTTTTTGACTCCTGGCCACTGCCTGGACAAGTCCCTGCAGTTTTCTTGGCAAGATTTTTCAGAAGTGGTTTGCCACTGCCTGCTTCCTAGGGCTGAGAGAGAGGGACCGGCCCAAGGTCGCCCAGCTGGCTTTTTGCCTAAGGCAGGACTAGAACTCATGGACTCCCAGTTTCTAGCCCAGTGCCTTAACCACCACAACAAACTGGCTTTCCACAGGTTTAAATTTACACTCAGATTTATCCTAAAGGTCATTATCTATATTGACAGAATTTACATTTCATTTTAGGACTTCTGTTCAAACTACATAAAGTTTTTAATCCCATCAGGTGGCAGGTTCAAAAGAGGGAATTCAAATGTAAAAAATACTTATTTTTACATATCCATTTGTTGTTTTGATGAAATGTGTGAAACAATGTAGATGTTAATAGTTGAGAGAAGACTAGGTAAAACAACTTTTCAAGAAAGACCTCACATCAAAATACATTCACAATTATTTTAGGAACTATTTAACTACTGTTACTGGAAGATATTTTCAATACATTTATACAACTGCTATAGTCTAATAAAAATGAGTGACTTGTAGCAAGTTTTACAAAAATACTCCAAACCTTAAAGTATGAATTTGCTTTAAAGAAGCCTATTATGATTCAATCAACAGTAAAGGAACAAGTAGTCAAGAAATATGACACAGACTAGCATTCAGTACAACAGCTATGAAGGCCTTGGAAAAGATATTCGAATGCCATGATATGTCTATACCTACAAGCATCAGAATCATGCAAGCCATGGCATTCTCTGTGACACTCTGTGGAAGCAAAAGCTGGACTTTAAAGAAGCAGGATAGGAAGAATATTGATGCTTTTGAACTTTGGTGTTGGAGAAAACTCCTGAGAATATTGTGGACATCCAAGAAAACAAACTGATGGATAATTGAACAAATCAACCCAGAGTTCTTACTCAAGGCACAAATGACCAAGCTGAAATTTATCCTACTCTGAACACATTGTGTGAAGACCCAGCTCTCTGGAAAATGTGGTCACTAGGAGTTGAAAAAGACTTGATGGTGCATAATCAATCAATCAATCAATCATGTATTTAATTTAGATCAACCACCTAAGTATCAGGAAGTGAAAAGGCATGTGTAGAAGATTGTGGCATGTGCAGCTTGAGATTTGTGCCTGCTCATTTTACAATAATAGATGAGATTCAAGGGAAAGGGTCAAAGGAACATGATCATCTAGCTGGATTTGACAGGAGGCAAAAAGCAGCTGCTTCAACCAACTGATTTTGAGCATCACAAAGGACAGAAAGCGGTGAGCTACGATATCGCCAGGCTGGAGACAGCTGTATCAAAACAGGTAAGGAATTTCTAGAACAGATATATGGATAAGGAGCTATGGCTGAATACCAACATTATATGCCTGGACCCACAGGTACCAAAGATTTAAATAAACAAACATGAATGACAGGGAAAAACCAAAATGGAGACCAAATATTTTATCTCCTAAGTTAGCTTTTCTAAACTTAGTGCCCTTCAAATATATTGAATTATAAATCTCATCATCTCCAAACAATGCATGTTCTGGCTTCCAATAATAGTATTGCAGGAGATTTGGAGAATGCTATGTTGAAGAAGGCTACCCAAAGTATTGAGATCATATATGAAAAGGAAACAGCTATCACAAATATCAGAATATTCTTTAAATGTATTCATAAAGATACACTGATGAGAGGTAGTGGTCAATACCATTGAAACGTACAGTACTAAAAAAACAGAAAACTCAAAAGAACTATTCATTAGAGCCAAAGCTTCTTACATCTTCAAAAAAGACCAATGCATAAATTCCCCAGTAGGAACAAAATGGTATGCGTTGAATTGATTTATGTTCAGCTTCAGAGGTCAATTAAAGCTGCTCAGTTCAGAACCAAAGCTCAACCCCTGAAGGCATCACTGGAACATTAATGGTCTGATCTTTAGCACTCTCTTTAGGGGGAACTGTAGTTGTCCAGCAGCTTGGCAAATAAAGATATACAGTATCTGGGGAGAAGGATGAGATGAGATAAAATGAGCAGTAATTGAACACCAAGCTTAATTTTTTTCTAAAAACTGAACATGTTGAAATTCTTTTATTTTTTTAACATGCATGATGGCAAATACCTCCTAGCAGTAAACAGTAAATTGCTTCATTTCGTATTTTAAAAAGAGTAAGAACAAACCTTTTGATTTTCCTCTATTTCTTTTCTCATTTGCTCATTTACTAGCACTCTAGTTAAGGATCTGGAGAAAAAAAATGTGCATAAATTACTAAGTTCAGTTATTGTTCTGTGTTTAAATATTTACTCATCAATAAAGTACTTCATGGCCCAGTGTGGACACAACACTAAATTATAATTATAGAGTTACATGGATGAATTTTGATCAGCCTTGGACTCACATGCTCCTTTCTTCTCTCCTCTTCTGCACACTACCCTCGTGAGAGTAGAAATATCAATTTCCTAGTTGAATTTAATGGCAATTTGCTATTACATCCAAACTGAATATTTATTTTTTAAATTTTATTATATTAATTATCAGAAGAAAGACAATTAACAATATAATATTAACATTAAATATTATCAACTTTATTTATGATCAAAGATCAACTTTAAACAAAAACCACAGTTACACAGAGGAAAAGAAAAGTAATGATTTTAAAAAATCGTTATAGGTGCATGAAAAATAAAATTGCTGCAAGATAATACAAGATTAGATTTGGGGTCAAGGCCATACCATATTAGATTATCCAGAATATTCCCACAGATATTCTTGTGCACAATTGGCAGTTGAGCAAAATTTTGCAACTTCCTTTGATATACATGGAAACTTACCCTTCAGTAATTTATAAATTTAGTTCCTGGTGTACCTGAATATGCAACAATGAGCAATTGTATTAAATAATTTCAAAATGCATAGAATAAGTACTAAAATATATTTATGTCCATGGACACACCATGGAGGTACTGGGGCATTGTTTTCCCTCTCCAATCAACTAGAGGGAAATGCACTTATTTTGGCTAAAGAAAAGGCAATCAAATACCCCTCATAAATAGTGGTACTGTCAGGTAGCTTGTGGGGATAAAGTGTTTCTTATTAATGGGGAGGGACAGATCATTATGACTATCAATGATTGATTATCTAATACCTGAATTCTGATTTTAACATCTGCTCTCTATACCCAATCAGGGACTGGAATGAAAACTCACAGCATTGCACATCTTGTTCCATTTCTTTTTTCCCAAACTTCTGATGGCACAATATCAGAGCAATATACCACCCAGGATATTCCATTAGATATCCAGTGGCCTATCAAGGTGAGGGTGGGAGTGGTGAGCAGTCTGCCCCATGTGCAGGCAATAATGTGGGAGGGGTGCTGCCAAAGGAAGGAGGCTAGCAGCTGGTGTGAAATTGGGTCACTGCTATCTGCATGCTGAACAGCTGTTTGGCAGACAGTGGCAGTGTAGCAGCAATGGAGGAAAAAAATTGTGCCTTCAAGTCAGTTTTGACTCCTGGTGACCACTCCCTGCCTTTTTTGGAAGTGGCTTGCCAGTTTCTTCTTTCTAGGGCTGAGATTTGTAGCTAAGAGAAGATTGTAGCCAGATTTGTAGCTAAGAGAAGACCAGAAGTCATAGCCTACTGGCTTCTAGTCTGATACCTTAACCCACTGCACCATCAGCAATGAAGGATGGGAGTATTAAAAATTATCTGCTCCAGCTGTCAAATATAGTAGGTATAACAGTGCAGATATCAAAGTAGCTGTTTTGGAACAAATAAATTTATCAGCACAATTGAGCAAGACACTACTGAACTCACATACATCAAAGGGTTTCAGGGTACCTCAGAAGGTCTTAACAGACACAATTACAATTGCTAATTGATGGGCATGTATAGGTTTTTCTCTTTCACACAGGATTTCTAAACATTACTCTTATGCTACAATCCAACATTCTTAAACTGAACTCAGTGAATCTGACTTCCAAGTAAACTTTCATGATACTGTACCTCAAAAACCTTTAGGGAAAAAAAGGCCTTTTGATAAAAAGTGGTGTTTTATTCAATTTATATTAAATTTTTCTAAATGTCAAATTCAGGTTTCTGCATGAGACATACTACTGGCCATGTCTAACATCAACAGCACATTCTCACTGCTGCCTTGTTCCTATACAAAGTTGCCACAACAGTTCAGAAACCGTCGCCAGCCGGGTCTTGTAAAATCTTTGGGATTCAAGGCATGGCAGGCAGGAGCAATAGCCTTTTTTTCTTTTGGAACAGTAGAAAAAAGCATTTGATTCTTTTAGTTCATCTGTAGCGATCACTGTCAGGGTAAATGGAATAAGATCTGAAAAACACTACAATAAAAAGTTCAGTATAATAATGTCAAAACCTGATAACAGAGGAAATATCACAACACGATACCAGATGCCCGAGAATGTATGGAGAAGGATCTCTTGCAACAGAAAGCCGCAAAACTCTATCATTGCAACATGAGGTCATATTCCCTAAATCTGGCAATTTGCAATGAATAGACCATTTGAAAATGAATGTTCACAGTTACATGCTGGACTTTCTCAGCAGTTTAATTTTATCAGTTTTCATTCAGGCTTTTAAAAAAAGAGATAACAAAAGACATCATCTCTATGCAAATTAAAATAAAGTATAACGATAAACAAGCACAAAATCCAAACATGTGTCAGATTATAAGATAAATAATTTGTACCTGGCCTTTACTGGGAAGTTCTGTGCAATGTCTTTCATTACTTTTAATGCATTGTAAACAGGGGTAGACAGAATTTGAGAGGCTGCTTGCAAACTAATATCTGCAAGAGAATAAAGCATCACCAAAGAACCTCAATACTAGATTCAAAAACTTTGTAAACAATAACATCTTGTTTTGGACGACCTCGGGCGCAATGCTGGTGTTTTCACACATTGCAGCTAGTCATGCAGTACTCAATAATCCATAGTTGGCTAGCTTTATAAAATGTACTAAGCCTTAAACCATGATTATAAAGTAAACCAACCCCAAAGAAAGCATATTAAGACTTAGCATGTTTTGTGCACCCTAATCCAGAGGTAAAGTGAACAGACAGACTATGATTTCTGAATATGGTTAAGGTTCTTTGTCTCAAATACAATCTCAAGTCATGTTCTGGGTTTGCACTAAACCAAAGGAAAAAATGACTTAATGCAGTGTATCACACAAAGACACTCAGATCATACTTTGCTACAGTCTGAACTGGAACCCAGGAAGAAAGTAAAAGCACAAATCAGAAACACTGGTTGGTTTTCTGTTCTATGTTACATGAAATTTAGTTACCTAACTAGATTAAGTGGACTAAGATCAATAAATCTTAGCTTCTTCATTAAAGACTGCTTCCGTATTTCCATTTTGCTAACCAATGCATGTGTAATATAAAAGTTACAAGAAACAATGACTAATAATGTTGAAAAGAAGGAAGACAACATATCATGTAACTATCAAGTTATTATGAAAAAAGCATAATCTTCTGCAAGCTTCATGGTCAATTTCCTTCATTTTCAACATTTTGTAAATATGACAAAACAGCTTTTAAAGTAGCATTACAGTTCTTATTTTACAAAGATAGCACTGCATGGTCTACTCCCATGCCCTGTTAACAGCATCAATAAAGATAAATTTTGCTCTAGAGATTTCAGGCACAGAAGATTTAAATCTTCTCTTCTTTCCTCCTCTTGGCAACAAGAAAAGGTCCAGCTAAACAGAAAGGACATTCCTTCTTTACTTCTGAGAAATGAATAATAATTATATTCTTTATAATAATATTTTAGTTTGTACCTCCTGCAGTTTCCTCTCCAAGAAAGAAATATAAAAAGCAGGATATAGACAAGATTGGAGCTGTAACATGGATATTCTTAGTGACACATAGTATTTCACAAAGATGAACACCCAGTATAATGAGTAATACCTTGTAGTTCCCACAATTTCAAAGGCTCTGTATCATCAGTGCTTTCAATCAGGTATTTTCTCAACTCTTTCAGATTGTCTTTGAGATCAGGATAGTTCTGCCTAGATTATAAAAAATAAAGAGAGTTAACACTAAAGAGCATTTATGTACAGGAGGTTACAGATAAAGAATTATAGAGCTGAAGGGGATCTCAAAAATCATCAAGTCCAATTCTCCTGCTTGGTGTAGGATCTGCTACAGCATTTTGGACAGATGGCTATTCAGACTGGTTGAAGAGCTCCAGCGAAGGGGAATATATCATTTTACAAGGCAGCCCATACCACTGGTTGACAGCTCTTACCATCGGGAAATTCCTCCTGGATCTAACCTGAATCTATTTCCATGCCACTTAAACCAGTAAGCTTACTGGTTCTGGTCCTGCCCTCTGGGGCAAGAGAGAACAAGTCTACTCCTTCTTCTATATGACAGTTCTTTAAATATGTATTCATTTTACAGTTTTTATAGCCCACCCAACTCAAAATACTCTGGACAGGTCACATCAATAAAATGCAACAATCAAAGTTACAAAAAACCGACAGTAATAATAAATCAACTCTCCCGAAGAAGGATGCCAATAAAACTTTTTTATTTTTTATTTTTTAGCTAGAATAAGAACTGTTATTTAATATTGCTACAAAGTTTTAGTTGCAACTCACAATTCTTTGAGCTTAAATTTATACAATTAGAAATAGAAGCGATGCCCTATGAAGCTATTCTGCTGTTGTTTTCCTTAGTATAAGTCAAACATGAGGCACTTTGGATGGTTTATTTGTAGTGCACACTAGTAATCTCAAGGCTTGGCCATACAGTACAGGTGAAACTCGAAAAATTAGAATATCGTGCAAATGTTCATTTATGTCAGTATGGCAACTCAAAAGGTGAAACCAATATATGAGATAGACGCATTACATGCAAAGCGAGATATGTCAAGCCTTACTTTGGTATAATTGTGATGATTATGGCGTACAGCTGATGAAAACCCCACATCCACAATCTCAGAAAATTAGAATACTGTGAAAAGGTTCAATATTCTAGGCTCAAAGTGTCCCACTCTAATCAGCTAATGAATCCATAACACCTGCAAAGGGTTCCTGAGCCTTTCAATGGTCTCTCAGGCTGGTTCAGTAGGAATCACAAGCATGGGAAAGACTGCTGACCTGACAGTTGTGCAGAAAACCATCATTGACACCCTCCATAAGGACGGAAAGCCCCAAAAGGTAATTGCAAAAGAAGTTGGATGTTCCCAAAGTGCTGTATCAAAGCACATCAATAGAAGGTTATGTGGAAGGGAAAAGTGTGGGAGAAAAAGGTGCACAAGCAGCAGGGATGACCGCAGCCTGGAGAGGATTGTCAGGAAAATGCCATTCAAAAGTGTTGAGGACTTTCATAAGGAGTGGACTGAGGCTGGAGTTAGTGCATCAAGAGCCACCACACACAGACGGATCCTGGACATGGGCTTCAAATGTCGTATTCCTCTTGTCAAGCCGCTCCTGAACAACAAACAACGTCAGAAGCATCTTACCTGGGCTACAGAAAAAAAGAACTGGTCTGTTGCCCAGTGGTCCAAAGTCCTCTTTTCTGATGAGAGCAACTTTTGCATCTCATTTGGGAACCAAGGACCCAGAGTCTGGAGGAAGAATGGAGAGGCACACAATGCACGATGCTTGAAGTCCACTGTGAAGTTTCCACAGTCTGTGTTGATTTGGGGAGCCAGGTCATCTGCTGGTGTTGGTCCACTGTGCTTCATTAAGTCCAGGGTCAACGCAGCCGTCTACCAGGAGATTTTGGAGCACTTCATGCTTCCTTCCACAGACGAGCTTTATGGGGATGCTGACTTCATTTTCCAGCAGGACTTGGCACCTGCCCACACTGCCAAAAGTACCAAAACCTGGTTCAGTGACCATGGGATTACTGTGCTTGATTGGCCAGCAAACTTGCCTGACCTGAACCCCATAGAAAATCTATGGGGCATTGCCAAGAGAAAGATGAGGGACATGAGAACGAACAATGCAGCGGAGCTGAAGGCCGCTATTGAAGCATCCTGGTCTTCCATAACACCTCAGCAGTGCCACAGGCTGATAGCATCCATGCCACGCCGCATTGCTGCAGTCATTGCTGCAAAAGGAGCCCAAACCAAGTACTGAGTACATATGCATGCGTATACTTTGCAGAGGTCTGATACTGTTCTATTTCCAATCCTTGTGTTATTAATGTCATGTAATATTCTAATTTTTTGAGATTGTGAATTTGGGGTTTTCATAAGCTGTACGCCATAATCATCACAATTATACCAAAGTAAGGCTTGACATATCTCGCTTTGCATGTAATGCGTCTATCTCATATATTGGTTTCACCTTTTGAGTTGCCATACTGACAGAAATGAACATTTGCACGATATTCTATTTTTTCGAGTTTCACCTCTATATGAACCTAGAGAAACAATCACCTCTCATATGATTTTACTAATGGCATAAATAAATTTACATTCATAGAGTTAGATACTGTTGATTAGGCAAGAGAAGGTGGGTGTAAAATAAATCAGTACCATTTGGACATTTTTATCAAATCAGGGGAAATAAAATGGACTGTAGTAAAAACCCTATAAAACCAGCAATACAATTACACATGGTCAGTAGATTTTATATCACATGGACATTACTGAAGAGGGTATGCAATTATGTGCTGGAGCCAGCTTACACTGGCTAGTGAGAGCTGATTGTAAAATCTGGAATTTTGCAAGCCGGTTGTGAGCAGAGTAGAGCAGAGCAGAGCCACAAAGGCTGACACGGCGATCAGCTGTTCAGCGACATGCTGTACAGTGCTGCAGCGGCAATGAAGCTAACAGTGTCAGTGAGGCTTGGGGGCATTGGATTTCTTTTCTTTCTTTTTTCTGGAGAGCTGGTTGTTAAACATTTACCAGCACATCACTGGGCATATGGCACTTTCCAGGACAGCTGAGGGTGAAGTATTAAACTGCTACAGTGTAAAGGCTCTCCTCAGTTTGGAAACTGGGATGGAATTTAAGTATCTTTCAGGTCCAGCTGGAGGAGATCAACAAAATGTTTCTGATCTTGTTGTCTTTCCAGGTCCAGAACATGCTGTGTCAATACTCTCTTGACTTGTTCATATTCTCAAGGCAGAAGGGCTTCCTGAGAAACAGTGTAAGAAATGCAATTTTTCTGTAAGGTGTCTCTTCCACCTAGCATTATAATAATCTGTTAGTGTCAGAGGGTGAATGCTATGGGTAGAAAATTTAACTTTATTCAAAATGCAAAGAAAAGTAGCCAGATTTTAGTCTCAATTTTAATTGCTCCCGCCTCACAGCAGAGAACAACATTGGGGATACTCTGTGGTATACTTCTCAAAAATTGAGAATGCATAGTTTCTACTTGGAATAGTTGTTGTAGGGGCCAAGCTGGGCACCAGGCACTGTACTGAAGTTGAGAACATGCTTTAGCAACAAATAACTTTAAAGCTGCAGGAATAAATAGAGTGCCTCTCAATCAATAAAGGATTCCAATCGCTGAAGCTGATTTCTGAGCATCCTGAGCTACAGAGTTTGAATGAACAGTTCTCCCACCTGAGGCCTGAAAAATAATTCCGAAGTATTTCAATATCTTACCTTGTTTGATTTTGTAGCCATTTAATTGCCATATACAGGTTTAGAGTGCTTAGCAAAGACCATTATTTTTGTCTATACTAGTTGTTTCTTTATACTAGTTCTTTGTCCTTACAGGAGATAGCAAGAGATCTTAAAGTGTGTTTTAAGCCTATTGGAACCTGGATAGGAAAACTGCATTACCAGCATACAAGAGCATTGGGATATGCCTATGAATTAGCTTTGTAGAAAAGAAATCAAGATGGTTCTGATGGGTGACAAAATTTAGGTAGCTGTAACTTACAGGTGAAACTCGAAAAATTAGAATATCGTGCAAATGTTCATTTATGTCAGTATGGCAACTCAAAAGGTGAAACCAATATATGAGATAGACGCATTACATGCAAAGCGAGATATGTCAAGCCTTACTTTGGTATAATTGTGATGATTATGGCGTACAGCTTATGAAAACCCCAAATTCACAATCTCAAAAAATTAGAATATTACATGACATCAATAACACAAGGATTGGAAATAGAACAATATCGGACCTCTGCAAAGTATACGCATGCATATCTACTCAGTACTTGGTTTGGGCTCCTTTTGCAGCAATGACTGCCGCAATGCGGCGTGGCATGGATGCTATCAGCCTGTGGCACTGCTGAGGTGTTATGGAAGACCAGGATGCTTCAATAGCAGCCTTCAGCTCCGCTGCATTGTTCGTTCTCATGTCCCTCATCTTTCTCTTGGCAATGCCCCATAGATTTTCTATGGGGTTCAGGTCAGGCGAGTTTGCTGGCCAATCAAGCACAGTAATCCCATGGTCACTGAACCAGGTTTTGGTACTTTTGGCAGTGTGGGCAGGTGCCAAGTCCTGCTGGAAAATGAAGTCAGCATCCCCATAAAGCTCGTCTGTGGAAGGAAGCATGAAGTGCTCCAAAATCTCCTGGTAGACGGCTGCGTTGACCCTGGACTTAATGAAGCACAGTGGACCAACACCAGCAGATGACATGGCTCCCCAAATCAACACAGACTGTGGAAACTTCACACTGGACTTCAAGCATCGTGCATTGTGTGCCTCTCCATTCTTCCTCCAGACTCTGGGTCCTTGGTTCCCAAATGAGATGCAAAAGTTGCTCTCATCAGAAAAGAGGACTTTGGACCACTGGGCAACAGACCAGTTCTTTTTTTCTGTAGCCCAGGTAAGACGCTTCTGACGTTGTTTCTTGTTCAGAAGCGGCTTGACAAGAGGAATACAACATTTGAAGCCCATGTCCAGGATCCGTCTGTGTGTGGTGGCTCTTGATGCACTAACTCCAGCCTCAGTCCACTCCTTATGAAAGTCCTCAACACTTTTGAATGGCCTTTTCCTGACAATCCTCTCCAGGCTGCGGTCATCCCTGCTGCTTGTGCACCTTTTTCTCCCACACTTTTCCCTTCCACATAACCTTCTATTGATGTGCTTTGATACAGCACTTTGGGAACATCCAACTTCTTTTGCAATTACCTTTTGGGGCTTTCCGTCCTTATGGAGGGTGTCAATGATGGTTTTCTGCACAACTGTCAGGTCAGCAGTCTTTCCCATGCTTGTGATTCCTACTGAACCAGCCTGAGAGACCATTGAAAGGCTCAGGAACCCTTTGCAGGTGTTATGGATTCATTAGCTGATTAGAGTGGGACACTTTGAGCCTAGAATATTGAACCTTTTCACACTATTCTAATTTTCTGAGATTGTGGATGTGGGGTTTTCATCAGCTGTACGCCATAATCATCACAATTATACCAAAGTAAGGCTTGACATATCTCGCTTTGCATGTAATGCATCTATCTCATATATTGGTTTCACCTTTTGAGTTGCCATACTGACATAAATGAACATTTGCACGATATTCTAATTTTTCGAGTTTCACCTGTATATCCATTAGGTTGGTGTCTAGAAAAATTTGAAGAGACCCATTATACCTGCTCTGATAGCATTGCACTGGGAGCCAATTTGTTCTGGATGAAATATAAAGTGCTTTACAGTCTTAAACAAGCTTGACAAAATGCCTCTTCCTATAAAATCCTGTTCTTCAAGATCAGATTCATCTTACAGCAACTCTGGATTGAGCTTTCCCTATAGAGGACTGACAAGGTCCCAGAAGAGTGGAGAAAAGTAAACGTCATTCCCATCTTCAAAAAGGGGAAGGAGGAGGACTTGGGGAATTACAGACCTGTCAACAAGATGTCAATACTAGGAAAGATCCTTAAACATATTAAATGGCATGTTTGTGAGCACTTGGGTTGTCATGCTACAATTAACAGAAGCCAGGATGGCTTTATCACAACAAATTGTGCCATAGCTTTATTTCCTTCTTTGTAGTGTTATAGCTTAGCCAATCAGGAGAATGATGTACAGTGAACATGGACCTTAGGAAAGATTTCAACAAAATTTCTCATGATATATCCTTAATAAAATAGAAAAATGTGGGCTAGATAATACTATTGTTATATGGAATCACAACTGCCTGAATGATCACAACCAAAGAGTGTTCTTCAGTGGCTCTAGTTCAATTTGGAAGGAAGTTTTATGTGAAATGCCACAGAACTCTGTCCTGAGCCTTGTGCTATTCAACATTTTTAGCAATGATTTGGATGAGGGACTTAAGAGGACACATAACAAGTTTGCGGATGACCCAAATCTGATTAGACTCCATTTGGGGTCCTGTCTGCAGTTCTGGGCATCAAAGTTCAAAAATGACATTTGACAAATTATGGCAAGTTCCCGCGAGATCTACCAAGAGGATGGAGGGCCTGGAAACAAAGTGTGTGAAAAGTGATTAAATGATCTGAGTGTGTTTAACTTACAGAAAAGACAACTGAGAGGAAATATGATAGTAATCTTCAAGTACCTGAAGGATCATCACACAGATAAGGGAATGGACTTATTCTCTGCCACCCTGGAGGGCAGGACCAGAACCAATGCACTGAAACTAATGGGAAGTAGATTCAGGTTAGATATTAGGAGGAATTTTCTGATGGTAAGAGCTGTCATCCAATGGAATTGTTTGCCACATTGAGTTTTATGTTTCCCTTTATTGGAGATCTCTGAATAGGGCTGGATGTTTATCTGTCAAGGGAGCTCTAGAGGACCCTGCACCGAGCAGGATGTTGGACTAGCTGATCTTTCAACACTATAATTCTGTGATTGTTTCTGTTATCTAAGGTCTTAATTTTAATTTTTTATTTTACACCATAGGTTTTAGAAATATATTTGGGTGCTGTTTAAATTCTTGTTTACTCATTCAGTTTCTTTCTCTTTTAAATAAGTTTTAGTTTTCTTGCAATATTACTGTTAGAAATACCTTTCCATAAAGACTGCAGCATTCCTTTAGAAATGAGTAATCTACCTTAGATCTTCCAAATGTTTTGACCAATTCTCACAATTTGTTCCATATTGACTAAGACTGATGGGAGCTGATGTCCAAATTTAGTAAAAAAATAAACACTGCAATGTTTAAGTTACTATTATGCAAATCTTAATCTTTTCTTTTTCTTTTTTTAGTGTCTTCAAGTAAGTCTTGACTCCTGACAACTGCCTGGACAACTCCTTGCAGTTTTCTTGGCAAGATTTCAGAAGTGATTTGCCCTTGCCACCATTCTAGGGCTAAGAGAGAGTGACTGGCCCAAGGTTACCCAGTTGGCTTTGTGCTTAAAGTGGGACTAGAACTCATGGCCTCCCAGTTTGTAGCCTGATGTCTTAACCACAACATCAAATTGGCTCTCTGATCTTTTTTAAAAATGCCTTTATTAAACAGAAAAGAAAAAATAATTTAAAAAAGGAAAAAAGAAAGCAAAGCAATAAAATTATTATATATATATTGATCATAACACATATGCAACTGCATGTTATATCCTTTAATTATATATCTCAAAACATTTGCAATTACTAATTCAAATTTTATAACAGATTTATAATTTCATAAATTGATTTTTCAGTACAAGTCTTTTAACCTTTGCAATATAATAAAATCATTCATTCAAATGTGAAATATAGGATTATGGTTGAAATCAACTCACATTAATGTATCAAAGAGAAATCCTTGGACTTCACTTTCCTTATTATCTTCTTCCTCTGTTCCATTTCTTGTAGCTAAATATACATCAGAAGAAAATATGACAACACATTCACTTTGCAGACATTGTTACAAATGATTTTTTCCCTACCCAAAATGAGAAAAAAGAAATTATAGACAAGACCCCATACAGAAAACAGAAACAGAAGACTGTGATTGATGTATATTCCAGTTCACACAGGCTTCCATCTACAAAAAATTACAGATGTACATTATTATATTGATTCTCAGTGCCCGTGGCTACTTTTGCCATCTCCCCCAAAATGTAATAACAACCAACAGTGTGTGTCAGGAAAACAAATACTAGATGAATTACTGACCCAATATGTATTTTCCATTATCTTCAATGGGGCTATGCAAAAGTTTACTGCCTCCAAAATCGGAGACATATTTTGTCCTAATATTGTCTCCAGTTATACCACACAAAGAAGAAAAATGTACCTTCAGCCTGAGATTCATCCACTGCTTTATATTCTGTACTCTTTATTGCAAGCTCCACACCATATCCAGACAAATACATCTTCTCAGAGCTTGGTTTCTGGATTAAGCGTGCATGTTTTAAAAAATAAAAAATGTTATGAAATCATTGCTAAACATCAGACTTCCAGAGAAGAAATGGTGAACTGAAGACTGTAGAGCCAACAACCATGGCAGAATGAAGAGCCAGTGAGTAGACTGGCTCTTCATAATTCCTTTCTGGACAAGGAGAGGACTTAAGATTGCCCACAAGTGCTCCAGACAGTTGTTCCTTGTGAAGAGACCACAGGACAGTGGCCTCCGACAGGTTTAGAGCTCTGGGAGACAAGGGAATAGCCATCTTGCTAAAATCGAGGTTGACACTGGGTTTGCATACTTCCTTTTCTAATCACTTTCAGAAATTGCTTGTTAACTGCTTTTCAGCTACAGGCAGTCCCAGGTTAAGAACGTCTGACTTATGGACTTGTATTTACAAACACACTGCCTATTACTAAAAATGGCAGATGGCGTTCTCTTTCCTCGAGCCAATGAACTGTTGAAGCCACACAATGTTTTCATGAAACCCTGAAGCTGTGCATTTTTAATATACAGCCTGTTTTCAGCAGTTTTCAGCAATTCATGAATACATTGCGTGGCTTCAGCAGTTCATTGGTTTGAGGAAGCAGAATGCCGTCCACCATTTTTAGTAATAGGCAGCCCATTTGTAAGTACGAATTCCAACTTACATACAAGTTCGAGTTAAAGATAGATTTAGGAACAGATCTCATTCTTAACCCAGGGACTGCCTGTATTAGGAACCTTTGGATTGACAAGTTTTAGAGCACCAGGTGAGTTATCTTCAATCCTTAGTGAAATGTGTTGTTCTAAACACAAGTTTAAGGACTTAATTTTTTTTTTCTGGGATAAACACCAAAAGGGTGATTAAAACTTTGATTTTAGAAAGTCACAAATGGACTAAGGGTCCAGATAAATTTGAAATACGGTTTTGGAATTAATTATAAAAAATCCTTCTCATGGGAAAATGTTTTTGTTTTGAGATCTTTAAAAAACAAGATAAGACTTTAACAATTGGACACTAGAGGGAACTAGAAGGAACTAAAGATTACAATTAAAGGAGAAGAACATTCAGACTTGACTTAGTAATACAGAATGAAGCAAGATATTTTAATATTGGACATATTGAAGGATATTTTCGAACAATGAACTCAGAAGTGAATTTTAAAAGTGCCTGCCTCTATATAGGCTGTGTTTAAAACATGCTATGGAAGAAAAATAGGTATTACCTGGCATTACTGAGACTGATTTGAAAGTGCATTTAAAAATGACAGGCTACAAGAATGACATGGAAAAAGATGTTACATTGCACATTCAAAAGAAACTGGCTGGTGTCTTAATAATTAAAAGGAATATACAAATAACAAACCAAGAGAATGACCTGGATAATTCTCCTATATTGAATTTACAAAAGAGGCTTGCTAAGCTTTGAAGAATTTTGTGAGAAGGGGATAAAGAAAAAATGAAAAGAAATCAAATTCTGGGACATTATTTGAAGGGACTAAAGATCAAGATTGTTAGAAGTGAAAGGAAGGAATATACAGTTGGTTTATTTATCAAGGTTAAAATAGGTATGTTGTTATTTCTGGTAATCCTTAATGGACTTTTGCTGACCTCAGGACTGAAATGACAAGATTTTATGGACTTGTTTATAGATAAGAGATGGGCTATGGGAAGAAGAGATTATTTGTTGTATTTTAAGAGAAAATAAGTTACTTTACTAAAATTGCTTGTATTTGTTGTGATGAAGGGAGAAGTCACTTCTTTATATATTTCTTTTCTTTTTCATGACTATATTCTTATTTTTCTTTCTTTTCTATTTTTTTCTCTTTTTTCTTTTCTGCACCTTCATTTTTTTCATTTCATTTTCTTTTTTTACTTTGTATTAGTTTTTATTGTTGTAAATTGTAGTCTTTAATAAAATTACTATTAAAAAGAAATAATTGCTAAACATCAAAGTCTACTGAAACTACAGAAATCTTGAGTTAATATGCATTAGATTGGAGTTTAATTTAGTTTAATTTAATTAAGCAACTGATAATGAAGTCACAGCTGGCATTTGATTTAATGATAAATATGAACTCTGATAACTTTCTAAAACCAAACTCTACTTATGTCCTACTATGTTGGGAAATCTGGGCCAAAATTATAATCATCTGATCACGTAACTATGAACACTTACACCCAGCTTTGGAGACTTATTTTCCAAAAAAAAAAAAAAAAGGAATCTTGTACCACAGTGGACTTCTTGTTTTTGTGAATGAATACCAGGGGCCAGTTAATAAAATAGGAACTTCACAAATGCCTACTCAGAGGCAGAGAGAGGAAAAGAGGTGAATTCAAGAAATAATGATTCTAACAAAGCAAGGGAGAAGCCAATTATATAATTCTGCAGGATATTCAGTTTTCCTATGAGTTATTGGAGGTGGGTGGCTAATAAATTCAAATGAATAGTATTGTTTATTTGCTTAGATCATATGAAGTAAAGTATTCCCTGTAACAAACTTTGTTATCCATGTTATTCCCAAAAACATGGGAGAAACTACAAATTACTTGACCTGTTTGAAAATTGAAGATCTTGAACAAGATACAGTATAGACCTGTGTAGACTTGATTAATGTAGCTGATACTAAGAAGTGGTTAGCTGACCGTGGATGCAGGGCACCAAACTGCTGACCAAAAGCAAGACTTGTGAAAGTTTAACTGGGACTAAAGACCAGTGGGTACACAGAATTTTCTTCTGATTAAGTACATGCACACAGGATGAAGAACTGCTTTAATTCCATCCCCCAAATTGTGTATCATAGGCATCAGCATGCCAAAAAAGATAAAGGATGGCTTATAAAACTGAATCCAGCAGACTGGATGCATTGATTACTACATTTCAATCAAGGGTGTTCTAAAGGCAGCACTAATTCTCCCTGGCCTTCTTCAAGAGGCATCATCTGGAAGAAGGAAGTATAGAGTTCCCCAGTGCACCAGTAGTAGAGAACAGGAGAACCTGGGAAGTATTACTATTACTTATAAAACATACTTGTACCCCCCTACTGATAGAAGAAAGGCAGAAGAATAAACAAGAAATATATTAACTGGGCAGTGCCTTACTCAAAAAAAACATGAAACCAAACCACGGCTTAATACGATGCATGATCCAGCCTGCTAATATGTAGAAACTTCTAGCCACAGTTGGGAGACATGAAGCATACTGAGGCTTAACAGACTTTCTCTGCCTCACAAATGATCCATTCTTTTTATGGTTTGTTCTAATCCTCGTGTAGCATTTTATATCTACAGATACATATACATATGCATATGCATATACATACATACAGTGCATACACACACACACACACACACACATATACACAGGTTATAACCATAGCTAACATGAAGTAAGTTTCTTTTAAAGTTGGGCATTTCTAACACTGCTCTTGAAATCAGTATCTGAAGACAATCTTCACAAGTATTGCTCATTCTTAACTAGGCCTTATAAAAAGAATATGCCTACAGTAGTCTCTGTGCACAAATTGAATCATTATTTGACCCAACATTCCCTTCCCATATACAGTTAATGCTTCTTGAGAAAGGTACCATATCCCACTTTTGTGTAAAACAATGGTACAAAACCCTTTCATTGATATAGACAAAAAGATCGCAGGAAACATCTCTGGACCAGGGGTCAACAATGCAACATCCACATACAGCATCCATTTATTATTATTATTTGGTGATACTATAAAACCTGACAATATCATCAAATATCACAAGATTTTGTAAGATTTTGGCCCATCTTGTGAGGTTCTGTCCATTTCAAAAAAATATTTTTATTTTGGCACCTGCATCATGGTCAACCTGCAATACGCTCTGCACAACACAATTTGGAAATCTAAAGAAAGAATTAAGTATTAAATGCTGCAGTGCATTGGAAACTTGAAAGAAAATCACTTTATTTTAATTAACAATAACATTTCCACAAATACCTACCTGGACAAAATGTCGGAGAATGTAAACAATTTCTTCCTTTTGTGCTTTTTCAGATAAGACTTTGTGAAATGTGGCAAAATCTTTTGTACCCACTTCAGCATAAAGGATCACTACTAGGGCAGGTTCCTTGAGTGTAGGGAATTTATGATCTCCTTTGAACAAATATGGCTTGGGCCTTGGATTAAGAAAAAAATAACTGTTCAGCTCAGCATGAATGATACTTCAGTAAGTGTGCCAAAAAGGGACAACTGGCAAAGTATGTGATAATGCAAATCTAAAACTTACCTTCATCAAAGTTAGTCCTATAGGTACTCCTTGCTTAACAACCATTCATTAAGCGACCATTCGAAATTATGATGGTGCTGAAAAAATGGACTTATGACCATGCCCAAAGATACAGCTGTTGCAGTGCCCCTGCGGTCATGTGATCAAAATTTGGGCACTTGGCAGCCCACCCACACTTATGATCGCAGGGGTGGTGCACTCCCCCCACCTGCCTATCTCCCCCCAATCTACGCCCTTTTGACTGACCTGCACAGTGGCACTCGCTAGTAGCAGCGCTGGGGCTGGGGCTGAAGTAGAGGCCCGAGGCCTTCAGCAGTCAGCCAGCTGCCACAACCCCCAGGCCTCAACTTCAGCCCAGCACTGCCGCTGCCACTGAGAAATATCGTCTCAACCCTCACACCGCTGGCCTTCACCACCTTGTACTGTTCCCCAAGCAAGCACCTCTCGTTTCTCCTCTGAAGCCAGCATCCCATTTTTGTGAGACCTGGGGAAGACCAGAAGGTTTCCAAAGGATCACGAGAATGGGACAATGGCTTGCAGAAGGCATGGGACACGCAGCTTGGGGAAGGAACAAGAGGCATGGCTTGGAGAAGGAATGGGATGCCAGCTTGCAGAAGGTATGGGATGTGTGGTTTGGGGAAGGAATGAGACAATGGGATGACAGCTTTAGGGAAGGAACGAGAGGAGCAGTCTGGGGAACAGTGCAAGGTGGCGAAGGCTAGCAGTGTGGGGCTTGAGGTGGCATTTCTCAGTGGCAGTGGTGGCACTGGGGCTGAAGTTGAGGCCTGGGGGTGGTGGCAGCTGGCTGAGATTGTTGAAGGCTTCAGGCCTCTAATGCAGCCCCAGCCCCAGCATTGCCACAAGTGCCACTGTGCAGGGCAGCCAAAACGGCAGATGGAAATGGGGAGATAGGCGGGTGGGGGGAGTTGCAACACCCCTGCAGTTGTAAGCGCTGCTGGGCTGGGGTGGCTGAGGCTTCCAGAGATAGCTGCAGCTTTGCACCACACTGCAGCACCCCCCCCCAACTCATGCATGGCCTGTGCCAGGCTTCCCAGGGCCTCCCCCATGCCGTAGGTCACCTCTGCACTCCTTACCTGGGACTCCATCTGTTAACAACCTGCAATTCTCGCTTAACAATGGCAGCTGGGAGTGCCAGGATTGTGGTTGCTAAGCAAAGCAGTCACGTGATAATTTACTTAATGACCGCATCGCTTAGCTACCTAAATTCTGGGCCCAACTGTGGTTGTTAAGCGAGGACTACCTGTATTGTGTTGACGGGGACTACCATATGGTACTTAGATAATGGACTATAACTAATTGTAGAATAGTATCAACTAAGCAATGAAGCTACTTTATTTATCCTACAACACGAAGACTTTTTTTTGGAACTATTCATGGACCAAATAAATAGTCATTAAAGATTACTGAATAGCTCCAACTGCAGCTGGATTCATGCTTGGTTGAGAGTCCAATGCTAGAGGAAGGACACCTTTTCTCTTGAACAAAATATGCCCCCCATCCATGTTGCCCATCTTGCTTGATATTATTTTGCATACAAGCCATATTGTTTTAAAGCCCTGGATCTTACTCGCCCTTTCCCTTTTCCATCTGGTTTAAGCTATCGGTGACTGAAAAAAGCATGTGCAGCAAGGGGTATTTGTAAGCTTACTGGTGAGGAGCCAGCCAAAGTCAAGAAGAGTCTTCCTAATGACTTCTGGAAAGGCAGCAGGCTACTCTTGGGAAGTCAAGAAATGACAGGATTTCGGTTAAATCTCAGTGTGATACCATGACTAACACATATCATTGCATTTAATGTTCATTTTGCATGGGGTAAGGAACTTTAAAAATAAATATATTTTTTAAAAAAAACCATTTAATATAGCTCATTATATTTACCTTGATGCAGCTGTCTTCAGAAGCTTCTTAATTTCATTAGTCTTGCAGGTGCTCTTCCCATGGATAACCACAAATGCACTGCAACCTCTTGGGGGAGGCTCATCAGCTGCAATCTAATATTTCAACAATTACATTTAAGCCAGCCAATACATTCTCATTTCATATTACAAATAATGTAGGCTACTTTGATTAAAACAGTTCATCAACTGCTATCTCATTGTGTTTAAGTACCAAGTATGTGAGGAGAAAATAATGAAAAATTCAATACCCGGGAAAGAACAGTGTATCAATTTCTCCAGACTCCAACTATCATCAATATCACCAGCTTAGCAAAAGAACATTAGAGAAGTTTGTATACAAACTTTTAAACAAATGTTCAACATACTTCCAAAATAGCAGAGCACTTTATAAAGTACAGCTTTCAAAAGCTGATCTTATGAATTGCTGAAACATACTTAAGGTTGTCATATTTCTATCCAGCTAATTACAAATATGACTTTCTTGTATGCCAGCATCTACCAATTATTGGTTTCCTGAAAGTTTGCAGCATAGAGTAAGAACAAACTAGAAATTCACATCTTCAAAAGCAAATTGATTAAAGGAATTTTTTTCTACATAGAGGCTCAAACAGACTTTTTTTTTCCTGAAAAGATATGGTTTCCTATCACGGAATCAGGCCAAAGTGTTGAAATCAAAGTTACTCAAGACTTGAAGCAAAGATGTCCCAGCCAAAATGGCCAGTGGTGAGGGATGCTGGAAGTTGCAATCAGCAGTTTCTGGAGTGATACCAGTCTCTGATCTCCGTTCTTAGCTTTTTAAGACACCCACAGGACTCAGCTAAAAGACACCAAACTGCAACTTCCCTTACTCTTCCACAATATATAAAATGAACAGAACTTGTATCCAGAGTACCATAGGTTCTCCTGGATCTCTCACTAATTATAGAGGCCAACTGGAAATTCACTTCTGAGCAAACTCCTGGAGGAAGAGGTCATTCAGATGCCTCTTTCCTGGCCTAAACCCATTTCAGGACGCCTCTTGGCTAAGGACTGGAGCTTACATGGTAGCCATTAAAAGGAGACTAAGGGAGCCATCAAAGTAATCTAAACCAAATGGCAAGCATTTGCAAGGAGAATTGCTTGCTGAGTGAGGACAGCCACTAAAAGGAGCTATTATTTTAAAGTTTCTATTTGGGATGGTTCATATGAAATAACCTGAGAACTGTAATCATACTCAGTTTCCTAGCACATACAGCCAATTTTACACACCTGCTGAAACATCTGAATAGTTGGGGAAAATGCTCGTAAGGAGAGAGAAAATTTCAGAAGGTTAATCTGCAAATTTGACAGGAACTGCCCAGCTTTCTTCAGGAGTAAGTTGTAATAAGAGTGTTCCGAGACTGTATTAAAAAAGAAAAGAAATATAAGTGAAATATAAATACCTGGGCAAAACAAAATATTTATGGAGCTAAACTTTCAAACATCAGCAGCTTGATAGCACAGTGTTCAACTTTATTGTGGGTTCGGAAGAAGAATGCAAGTAGCCAAGTAAGAAAGCCTGAAGAATAGACATGGGTATAACTACCCGGTAAAGCCTTTCAGGAAAGCATGAAAAGCTGCCTTAAAGTGATGCTATAAACCTGCAAGAGTTGCTCCAGACAGCATGACTGGAAGCAATAGTTAAAACTTAGGTTCGGGTTAGTTATCTGGAGGAACTTCCTGAGTGTACGGGTTGTCAGCTCAGTGGAGCAGACTGCCACATGAATTGGTGAGGCTTGGATGGTCATCGGTTAGAGATGTTCTAGTGCAGTGTTGTCCAAACCTGGTCACTCTGGGAGTTGAAGTCCACTCATCTTAAAGTGGCCAAGTTTGGACAACACTGTTCTAGTAGATCTGCAGTGAACAGGGAATTGGTCTCTTCCAACTCTATGTTTCTATATGGTTGAGCCTAAGACAGATGTGAAATCCCTTTGTATAACCTCTACCAATTGCCTTTACTGTTTTCATTATGTCACTGTTTGCCTGTTTTGTTTTAAACATTTCTACAAATTGTTCACATTTCAGGTAACTCTGTAATCATCCCACAAAACCTGGGTTATTGGGCAGTTTAAAAATAGGAAAAATAAATAATCACTTTGCCAAATGAAAAGACCTGTAATATGGATGAAATGACAACATGAAGGCACACATGTAAAAGTAAAAAACACAAGGTAGAATTGGTGGCAGGATAAACAGAAAAAACAAAAACAGGATTCTTTTTTCCACAAAGTGATTATGGATGCGACTGTCTTTTGACAAACAGCAATTACAGTTCCAAACCTGACTGAACACCTGGGCAGGTCCTGAAGGACTAACAATTAACCTGAAAGCACCACCCTCATAACAACTGAAACATTTAATGACTATTGCTTTACTGAATAAAACATTTTGAACATGTAACAACTTGATATGAGGATGGGAGAATATCTAGCCCAGGACACACTTTATGTCTGAAGTCCATTTACTACACCTGGCTGTTCCTTCTTTGCCTTTAGGTACTGAAAAGATGTAGACCTGGGAAATGGAAGGAGTTGTGAAGAAATTTAGTTTCTTACCTACTAGCTCTAGATAAGCATGAAGACATAAATCTCCCTTGAGTCAATAGACTCCTGGACATGCTCATGTAGTTTTTTGGCAATAATACAGAAGTGAATGTATTACTTTCTTCCAGGATTCCTTTTTTGATTATCCAATCTAGCCTACAGTGTTTCCTGATATTCTCCCATCCCAGTATTAACTATGTTTGACTTTGCTTAACTTTTTCAGTATCAGTCAAGATCAGCTAGGTTTTGCTACCTGCTGTGACAATGGCATACATTCCTGTCCAATTAATGTACCAATGTGCCATTCCAGTCCAATTAATACTAGAAAGATTCCATTGGATCTAGAAATAGATGCAAGTACAGAACCCTAGAACATGTACTGAGCATTTTCTTTATATGGTCTCTGGGAGCTGACAATTTGTTGTCAGCATGATTGAATATGATCTTGAATCTGATAACAACTGAGATTTACAAAAACAACTTTACAGTTTTATTAAAAAAATAAATTTTCCCTAACATTCAAGCAAATCCAGATTTACATGAATTAAGAGATAATTAGAAGCACAATCTTCTAATCAGCATGATTAAAAGAGTCTGCAACATTTTGAGCATTTGACCATAATTCTCACTTTCACGCTTTTGATTCCCATAGCAAAATTAAACTTTTTGCCTCTAAAGACAGAGCTAATTTTTTTTTAATCATTTTACATTAATAACCTTCAGCCATCAAGGAGTCTGACCAGTGCTCTCAGTTCAACCCAGTATCTGGGCCTGACTAAATGCAAAACACAGCAAGGCAAATCTGTCACAAATACAATCACAACTTGTTCTTCAACCTTGCATAATAAAATATATTAAACAAAATCCAGTCAGTTCTGGCATTCAAGGCACAGCAAAATGATTTGGTTAAAGATGTTCAGGCATATAACTCAAGAGAGCAAGGATCCAAAAGACAAACAATTGGCCAGCCAAGTGCCAGCAGTCAGAGATGAGAGGTGAAGGAAATAGCAGTTAACTAATTAAAAATTACAGGGGATAAAAGGCCTTCTGAATGCTACACAAAGAGGGTGGAAACAACCCCTTGGAATTTAGGAAAGAAGCATGAAAACCCCTAAAATAAATATAAAAACTTGGCATGAGTGATTTAGGAAAAAAAAATGTTTTCACTCACTCACTCACTCACTCACTCACTCATTCATTCATATACTCCCCATTCCAAGATTGTGAAAGTTTAACCAAGACAGACAGCATAAAATTAAGATCAGTAAAAATCAGTAAAACCAGAAGCTTAGCCTCACCAGTAAAAATCAACACACACATATAAAACATAAATCAAAAGCCCGCCTAAACAAAATAATCTTAAGTTTTGTGGAAAGCATATAATGATTTACCTAGGCAGGCCTCCAGAGGCATGGTCTGGCACAGTGTTGTATATATTGTGTTTGTGTAATGTTTGTATACTAAGCTGAGGGCAATTCACAACTTATTTTTTCCCAAGGTAGCTTCCTTATACAGGATGGGGTGCAACCATTCTCTAATGGTAGACACAGCAATTGTTGCTACTCATAGAAATGAATATACAGGCACAAATGGCCCAAGTCACACTGAGGTTCATCAATTGCAAAGGAAAAATAAGCACTGTTATTTGCCACCGTTAGATCTGCCAAAGAGACTGGATGTGTTCATTTAGCAGATCTGTACTACAAGCGTGCCTAAGTTTGGCATACTGGTTAACACCTTAGACGGGCACTGATGAGAGTCAAGCTCATGTGCCCTCTCAGCTGCAGAAGCCCAGTGGGTAACTTTGGGCTAGTCCCTCCTCAAATTTTCAAACATAGGCATCAGTACAGATGTGAAATTCATCTTCAACCAATGATTTGAAATGTTTCCTTTTGATACAGTCTTCAGATTTGCAGAAATTAAAATGAGACTAGCAAAAAGAAGAAGCAGTGTTCTGTTGCATCTGAATTATTTCTGTCCTATAGAGGTTTTCTATAGGAAACTCAGGAACATTTATTTTCAGTCATCCTTAATTTAGTTTTGTTTTTTTGCAAAAATCTCCATTTTACTCGCAAGGTTTGAGTTAGATCATAAAGGGCATATTTTCACAAATTCTGGTATTATACCATCTGTTAACATAGAATAAGCCACTTAAATTATTGTTCAATTTAGGGCAACTCACTTCAACTTTATCCTTTAATGACTCTGTGCCCCATGGATCTGTTCCAATACACATTTCTGCTTTGGGTTGGTATACATGTAAAAACCATATATCTCATAGTCAGCAGAGTAATAGTGAGATGATGCCAGGTGTTGTAGAATGATGGGCAGCTTTTACCAATGTTGTATCCTTGAGGTACACTGGAACTACATCATCCTTCATTCCTATCAGACGAAGGCTGTACTCCAAACAATTGGAAAAGTCTGAGGTAGGGATTAATATCAGATTAAAAAGAATATTCTTTCTGGACTTCTGTTGGAGGCATGGCAAGTTAAACACATCTCCATGGAGAGTGGAGATGAAAACCACGGTAAAGACCGAAGAACCAGTGAGTAGACCAGTTCTTTGGAACCTCACCAGACAAGGAGAGGATGGGAAATTGCCTACAAGTGTGCTCCTCACAAGGAAATTGCAGGACAGCAGTCCCTCATGGGTTTGAGTGCCAGGAAACAAAGGGATCAATCATCAAGTTCACAACCATAGCAGAGCCTTTTAAAGAACACTTAAGTTCACTAACCTCACTTCTAATCACTTTCGGAAATTGCCTATTTTAACTATCTTATGGCTACTAGAAATCAAGTTTGAAAAGCTACCTGGTGAGTCTATGTTTATTTCTGAACAAAAGAAAAATTAACTATAAGTTTAAGAACTTAAAGAATTTGAAATAAATGGCAAAAAGTTAAATAAGATTTTGAACCAAGAAAGTTATAAACTAATTAAGGGTCCAGACAAATTTGGAATATCGAAACTTCTACTATAAGATTTTGGAACTAACTATATAAAATAAACAACTTTTCATGGGAACCAGAATTATTTTGTCTACTGTAAGTCATAAAAGAGATTAGAGACCCTATGATTTAAACTAGACACTAGAGATTTCAGGGGGGAAAAAACCTGCCTTTGGTTTTGATTTGGATTGAAATTTACAAAATGACACAAAACACTGTAACATTTGAAATATTAAAGGAGTTCTTTGAAGAATGGGGCCAGAAATTAGTAGCCATAATATCAACAATATCAGTAACATGTTTACTTTTACAGATAGACTATGTTTAAAGGAAGTTAAGGAAGGAATGACTAATGTGAAACAAATCTTGCTTGATGAAGAAATAGTGGAATCAGAAATGTTGAATTAAAAAAAAGTGTGGATTACAAGATAGACAAAGTATTTAAAGTGGAAATACAAGTGGAAGGCCAAGATAATGACTGAATAAGGACTCCTTACTGGATATACAAAAGAAGCTGGTTGAAGTTTTAAAAATTAAAGGGGAAATGCAAATGATAAACCAAGAGAATGACCTGGATAATGTCTTTTTATTGGATTTACAAAGAGGCTTGTTAAAGCCTCGAAGAAGCCTATGTGACGAGGCAAAGAAGAATTGAAGAGAGTTCAAATCCTATGACAATATCTGAATGAACTAAAGATTAAGATTTTCAGAGGTAAAAGGAAAGAATATAAAGCTGGTTTATTTGATCAAGGTTAAAATAAGACATTTTTATGAAATTCTAGCAACCCTTAATGGACTTTTTGCTGACCTCAGGATTGAAAGTTGATGTCTTATGGATTTTCTTATAGATAAGGGATGGCTTATGGGAAGAAGAAATATCTGTTTGTAACTTTATTGGGGGTGAAGAGCTACCAAACTTGTTTATATTTGTGATGAAGATTGGAAGTCACTTCTTTATATATTTTTATTTCTTTTTTTACTTTTCCTTTCTTTGCACTTTTTACTCTCTTTTTACTTTCCATTCTCTGAGTTTAGTTTGTATTAGTTTTTATTACTTTAATTAAAATCTTTATATTGTAAAAAATTTTAATTTAATTAATTAAATACATATTTATCTCCTTCTGTAATATTTTCTCTCCCCTCCTCAAGTTAGAACATCTATTTCTAACATACGTTGAAATAAAATTTTGTAAAAGAAAATTTTTGAAAATTAAACATATGATGCAGGATAAAACAATGGCAGTGAGAACATAAGAAATATTTGTACATATTGCCAGATATTCGATGAAGATCTGAAAATAGGGCTAGCTTGCTCCGTGTCCAGGGCAAGGCACCTCATCTCATACAACAGATGTTAGGAGAGAGATCTTCTTTTTGGTTTTCTGTCAAAAATGTTTTTAACTATCTCAGGAAACTTGACTCATTGGTAACAAACTCTATACTGAAATAGAGCTTTAGATTATATAGCTATTCACAAAAAGATTTGACAATATATAGTTGCTTACCTCCTTTTTTATATATTGTTAGTTCTTTCACTGTTTCCAAAAACTGCCAGAATTTCTCACTGCTTTCTTCTGCAATGAATTCACTGTTAAATGTATATTTAAAAAATTAATAAAGCTCATAACAGATACTTTTAAAAAAATCTAAATATTTATAAGGTTGTAATCTACAACTCACCTTGAAAGAGCAATGAAAACTTTATAAGGAAAAGTCAACTATATAGTTTTGTATAGAATGGTTTCTAGACTACAAGCTAGTAATCCAAGTCAAAGAGTGAGACACGCTAAAAAAAGACTGTATTGTACTGAAGTCAAAAGAACTTAGACAGTCAATAGGATTGTGATCCTATTAAATGCATCTTGATACTTTTCAGTAATTTCAATTCTTTCTGAAATTAATGGCTATATGAGAAAACATGCTTAAGATTGCTCTGCAAAGACCTTTAACAGGCTCTTTATAGAGGTGCAATTACTGAGTCTAATAATATTCACCCTCACAAAAATAATTGAAAATTATAGCATTCAGCTGGCCGAGAACTCACTAGACAAGCAAGCACTATAAACTGAGTTGATGAATACTGCAGTATGAGAAGTATGCAAGTTCTGCATTCTTCCACATATACAGCATTCATAACATTTGAGACTACTGAATATAGACTGCTAACAGGGGCGTGGAATCTGTCCAGGGTCTGTACATTTTGCATATACAGAGATTTCATTGGATGTTAATGAGATAGAATCCATGAGGTAACATTTTAATTCACTGAATAATACTTTTGTTCTACATCCTGTTTCTACCCTTCACTGTTCAAAATGAATTACAGTATAAACATCTTTGCACACAATTAGCTGACTCACACATAGCCTTAATGTGATTAGTTTGACTTTGACTCAGCATGTTGTATAAACTCAGCTAATTGTAATTTATTCACTATACCTTGAATAATAAATCATTGCTGAATGTAATTTGTATAACTAGCCGACCGTTGGTCATGCTAACTCAATATAATTCAATCTTGCACTATTGATTTCAGTGATTAACTTATTCTGGATCTAACACAGAAGTGAGTGGCGACCTGTAGTCCTTCAAATGTGGCTGAATTACAGTTCACAGCATCAGTCACAGCTGTCTATATCAGCTGAGCTGATAAAGAGAGTCTGTCATTTCTCCTGTCTACCCTACATTAATAGTACAAAATCAAAAGTTAAGTGATCAACTGGATTTTTCTTTTTAATTTTACTGAAAATTCAACAACCTACAGTATGCATTGTCAACTGAAGCAAACTCTTCAACCAAAATCAAACTGTTAAAAAGAATCTCAGAGGACAGCTTACTGACTTGTTTATTGCTAAGACATAGCTTGCATCTATTTCAAGGGCAGTGGAAGGAACAAGCTGCCAAACAGAACACCACTGATTGCTAGGCAATACATCATATCTGAGCACCAGAGAATATTTCTTACCTATACAGTATCAAGTATTTTTTCATTCTTGATGGCAGGAGTAGGATTACTTTAAACATAGTTGAATACATATGTGTGTGTGTACCTAGCCATGTATATGTAAAGCAGCAACAGGGAAAGATTAAAACATGATGTAAAGAACCAACATCAAAGCAGCAACTTTTGACATATATCTTTTGAAAAATGAAGTGTTTTTTCTAATGTTCTGTTACTTCATCCAACATAATGCCTTCCATGTGTGTGTTACACTATAACTTCAGTCAGCATATCCGTTGACTATACTGGCTAAGAATTCTGGGAGTTCAACATATCCAGAGAACATCAGTTTCTGGAAAATAAGTCCTGATACTGGAATCAGGTTCACAGGACAAGACATCCACAGCAGCAGGGGATTTCATCAAAAAGATGAAACATGCATCGCGATGTCATGACACAAGCTCTGTGCCTTATGTACTTGCATGTCACAACACAAGTACAAAATAGGCACATTTGTGTCACAATGTTGTGATACATGTTTCATCACTTGCCCGCTTTTTCCCACCCCCACAGATACCCATGTCACAGAATCGCTTGAATTCCATAAATATTGTTATGGATTTTTTTCCCATTACAGGACTTGTTAAAAAAACACCCAGTCACTGTTTGACTGTCTCTTCTTTTTGGAAATAGCAACATGGAGATTAAAATGTTATAAACATATTGAAGAAAGGCTGAAAATAACAAAACCTGGAAATTAATAATCTATACTATTTTAATTAGTGGTTTGCAACTTCAAGCCTCTTATTTTGAAGTAATCTTCCTAAAATTTCAGTCTTTGGGAAATATCCTGGAATAGGTCCCAGAAACAAGCATATACTACAGGATGTCTGTTGACAAATAATTTAATGCACTTATTTCACCTTTTCCTCCAAGTAGTTCAAGAATGTTTTTACAAGAAGCCTGATGAAGTGGGTTGGAATGAAACAGATTAGTTCCAAGCCTTCATTGAACTTCCATCACCAAATGTACTCCAAATCCAGATCTTTAATGCAACTCTGTCCTTGATTCCTCAATCTGGTGTTTCATTAGGACAGTCAGAAAAGGTATTCCATCCAAGTTGTGTAATGATTAGTGCTGGATTTGGGCCAGGAAGACCCACATTCGACTTTCCACTGTACTGTAATTATGGAGTCATTGTATGTTTTTTGTCTATAACTCTCCCTCAGCCTGACCTACCTCATGGGGTCATTGCAGGGATAGGCTGGGAGGAGACCCACAGGAGACTACAGCAGGGGTGGTCATTACATGTGTTGTGATGTCATTGTCTAAATGATAAGAATAACGTACGGCATGTCCCTTGTGTCATGATGCAACTCACGAAAATTACCCAGTTTGCATGATGTCACTGTGGCTTGTGTGTGGGTTACCAATGGGAAGATCCCTACATAAGCCTTCTTGAGCTCTCCAGGCAAAAAGTGGGATAATAATGCAACAGTAAATAAGTACCCTGCTTCTCAGCTTTTGTAAGGCAGCCTTTCCAACCTGGAATCGCTAGACGATTAGGACTGTAATATCAACGCTTCTGGAAGGCACTAGCCTTTCCCACCTCTTGCAACTTGCTCAGCTGCACTAACTTTCCTCGTCTCCTCGTTTTCCTAGCAATTTGGGGGAAAGGGCAGGCTGCGTTTACGAGCCCAGGGGCCACCCCGCCCGATGCCCACTGCGGAGGAAGCTTTCCTCGGGAAGAGGGCACGGGTGTGCCGCCTCTGCTTTCCCGGACTGATTTTCAGCGCTTCTGGCTCTCGCCCCTCCGCGCGCGCGCGCGCACCCACCCAGGCACGCACCTGGCCTCCAGAAGCAGCGGGGTCGCCGGCCACTTGGCCGCCAGCCGGGCAGTCACCGCCTTGCGCGGGACGCTTTCGGCGCCTCGCGGATCTATGCTAAGAAAGAGCATCCCGGCCACAAAAACCGGCACCAGCCCGACCATGATCCTCCCGAGTTTTGCCTTTCAAAAAAAGAGTCGCCCGGAGCGGCTGCCACGCAAGGCTTCAGCCCAGTCCGGGACCCCGTCCCTCTCTTTCCCGCGAGCCAATCCCTTTGCTTCTTCCCGGCGCGCTCCCGCCTCCCTCAGCCTGGCCTTCGGGCCTCGCGGTTCCCATTGGAACTTTCCTTGGACCAATCGGCGACGAACGCAACAGCGGCGGCCCGGGGAAGCCGGCGCGCGCGGAGGGGAGGGGCTTGAAGAGCAGCGGGGGAGCTGGGGGGGGGGGCTCCCCGCTGCTGACACCGCCCCGGGACTTATGGCTGAATAGGTTCGTGCGCTTTCGGCCAGTGACTCGCGGAGTGATTGCAGAGATGGGCTTGTTATACCTTCTCTTCTCCTTCCTCCTTTGTAATCGTCATTCTTAAATTAATCTCAATAAATTGCTAATCCGCCCTTTCACTACACCTCGGCCTGAGCGAGCCCCAAGGAGTCATCGGGCGAGGATACTGCGCAACTCAGATAACTTCAAGAGCCACTTAAGCCACAGGGTTTCTCCGCTACCGTTTACCATCTGTATGAAACCGCCAGGGGAAGTCATCCGTACGTCACGGCCCCTGGCGAAGTAAACAACAATGTTGATGAAACATACCGGGTAAATATAAGGGGTTTTTTTCTTTTTCAAAAAACCCACTCTATTTGCTTGTATGTTGCTTGAATCCAGGCAACTTGATTAACTGAATAAACCATGGTTAAGATAACCATGAACCAGTGTGTCATGGAAACAGCCCATCCGTCCCTCAAATGTCACCACATCTACAGCTTTACATATAGGGCCAAATTACAGTTACACAAAGATCTGGTTCATACATCATATTAGGCCTTTGGCTGCTTTTAAATTACATTAATTAAATTTCAATATTTTATTTTTAATTAAGGTTCTATCAAGATGGAGTTGCTACTCAGATTGTAAACATCTTTATATCTGGTAGCAGAGCCTGCCTAGTGGTCATCTGGATTTTTGCCATTAATTATATAGTTTGTTTCAACATTATGGCAATTGCTGCCATATTTAGGGGAAAACAAGGAAAGGAGTAGTCACCCCTAGGGCTGTTTGGTGGGAGACAGCAGAAGCAGGTCAGAGCCAATGCTGGGAGGAGGAAAGGAAGGTGGCTTCCAGAATGAATGACCATTCGCCTACCTGGAGGGAAAAAGTAAGGGGAAGGGAGTGGGGGTCCCAAGGACTGAGGTGTGGGAGATGGCTCCAGTTCCCAGGAGAGGTCTAGGAAAGGAGGTGGGTAGGAGTGGGGTTCACTGAAAGGAGTCCCTGGGTGGGGAAAGGCCAGAGGGTACTCATGGCCCATTCTCCTGGGGTAGCAATATGCTAAAGGCAGATAATCTTCAGCAGAACTTCGAAGCAACACCAGAAAGGTGTCAGTGCTGGAAGGATGGGAAGGCCCTGGAGGGGTCCTGGAGGGAGAAATAGTGATGAGCAGAGGAAGGAATGGTGGGAAGCAGGGGGGCAGGTTATTATAGGAGAAATGGGATTGGGTATTTGATGCCAATCCTTTCCTCTGGTCCCCCAGCCTCAGCCCAAGGTCCTAAATGCCTAGCCTCAGCCAAGCAGTTATATCAGTTTGGAACTGTATACCCCCAAGGTCAGGATGGCCCCACCCTGTTAACCAGTATATTTTGGGAGCTATCCATTGTTTAAGTATTTTTTTTCCAAGCAATGCTGCTCAAATAATTACACCAAACATAAATAATATACATAAAAAGGTTTTTCTGGATACTGATAGATGGGGACCATTAAACTGGATCCTAAGGATAAACACTCTTCAAATGAATGTAATTCCCAGGATACTGTGTACAATATGTGTACAAAATATTTTCAAAAACTCAATACACTGTTTCATAAATTTCTATGGAGTTCTTTAATCCCAAAGATATACAGTACTGTGCAAAAGTTTTAGGCAGGTGTGAAAAAATGCTGTAAAGTAAGAATGCTTTCAAAAATATATATTGTAATTGTTTATGTTTATCAATTTACAAAATGCAAAGTGAGCGAATAGAAGAGAAATCTAAATCAAATCAATATTTGGTGTGACCACCCTTTGCCTTCAAAATAGCATCAATTCTAGGTATACTTGCACAAAGTTTTTGAAGGAACTTGGCAGGTAGTTTGTTCCAAACATCTTGGAGAACTAACCACAGATCTCCTTTGGACATAGGCTGCCTCAGATCCTTCTGTCTCTTTGTGTAATCCCAGACAGACTCAATGATGTTGAGATCAGGGCTCTGTGGGAGCCAAACCATCACTTCCAGGACTCCTTGTTCTTCTTGACGCTGAAGATAGTTCTTAATGACATTGGCTGTATATTTGGGGTCGTCCTGCTGCAGAATAAATTTGGGGCCAATCACACGCCTCCCTGATGGTATGGCATGATGGATAAGTATCTGCCTGTATTTCTCAGCATTGAGGACACCATTGATCCTGACAAAATCTCCAACTCCATTTGCAGAAATGCAGCCCCAAATTTGCAGGGAACCTTCACCATGCTTCACTGTTGCCTGCAGACACTCATTATTGTACCGCTCTCCAGCCCTTCAGCGAACAAACTGCCTCCTGCCACAGCCAAATGTTTCCAAGTTTGACTCATCAGCCCAGGGCACCTGCTGCCATTTTTCTGCACCCCAGTTCCTATGTTTTCATGCATAGTTGAGTCGCTTAGCCTTGTTTCCACATCAAAGGTATGGCTTTTTGGCTGCAATTCTTCCATGAAGACCACTTCTGGCCAGACTTCTCCGGACAGTAGATGGGTGTACCTGGGTCCCACAGGTTTCCACCAGTTCTGCACTGATGGCACTGCTGGACATCTTCCAATGTCAAAGGGAAGTAAGCATGATGTGTCTTTCATCTGCTGCATTAAGTTTCCTTGGCCGACCACTGCGTCTATGGTCCTCAACATTGCCCATTTCTTTGTGCGTCTTCAAAAAAACCCCAGTCTTGAAACCCCAGTCTGCTTTGAAATTTTTGCTTGGGAGAGACCTTGCTGATGCAGTCTAACTACCTTGCGTCTTGTTGCTGTGCTCAGTCTTGCCATGGTGTATGATCTGACAGAATTTTAATGGGTTCCATACCCAAGAATGTTTAGAACTGGATGACTTGACCCTTTCTCTTCTTGTCTCCTCCTAACTCGAAGTGCTTGCACCTCTTAATAGCCAGCATCCTCTTCAACCTACAGTTTGGTTCCACACACTCCAGTCTCAGCACAATCTTTTTGGTGGTCTTTGCCTTCTTGCAGAAGATGGGCTTTGTCTGACCACCATAGCCACTGTGCTTCCGATCGTATCTCCGCTTTCCTTGGGCATACAAAGACTCTTTACCCTTCTTGTATTGGGTGACTTTGTGAGGCTGATGCTTGCCACATTTCTTGCAGTAAGTCCTGAGGGTTTTCGGGACGTTGACCATCTTGCCAACGTTAGCGGCGCCCAGAGAGCAGTGTATGATCTGTGACATGAAACTGTCTTCCACAACCTCACCTTACTAGCAGAGTTTGGCTGTTCCTCACCCAGTTTTAAGCCTCCTATACAGCTGTTTCTGTGTCCATTAATGACCGTGTTTCAACCTACATATGAAATTGATGATCATTACGACCTACTTGGTATAATTGGTTAATCATACACCTGACTCTAATCCTACAAGATCCCTGACTTTGTGCAAGTGTACAAAGTGTGCAAGTGTAAGAATTGATGCTGGTTTGAAGCCAAAGGGTAGTCACAGCAAATATTGATTTTAGTTTTTTCTTCTGTTTGTGCACTTTGCATTTTGTAAATTGATAAACTTAAACAATTACAATATATATTTTTGAAAGCTTTCTTACTTTACACCATTTTTTCATACCTACCTAAAACTTTTGCACAGTACTGTATTTCAGGAACATGCAATTGTCAGTTAAAGATGATGGTTTTGGTTTTCTGAATCTTGAATTATACCATTATGCTTACCTTTTGACGAATACAAAATTCTGGATGTCCTCACTTAGTACAAATTCTCCTTCCTGGACTCTTTTGGAATATTTGTATATAACACGTTTACTTAATTGGACTTTTTTGGATTCTAAATATAATAGAATTGCTGTGTCTCTTGTTACCATTATATTGATTTGAAAACATATAATTTCTGGAAAAATGAGTTTTGATCCTTTTTCTCATGCTAAATTGATGCTAAGATGTAATCCAGATCTTTTATCAATTTGAAAAAAATGGTTTGTGGAATTTCTGGATGAGTGCTGGCATATTAGATCAACCAGTGGATTAGAACATTATTTTATGTTAATTTTCTACATTAAAAGATAAATATCATTTTGTCAGTTGCCATACACTGGCAGTATTTACAATTACAACATTTACTGACATCTCAATTTGGACCAGTGGCATTTTCAGACTCAGAGGTATCTAACTTATTAGATGGGATCATTAAATCCTGTGAGACAAGAAAGCCCACAATCAGTTTTTATATATATTGTTTTCAAGAAATTGTTTTAATATGCAAATTTTAAAGACTGAATAGAATAAGAAGCCTAACGCCCCTATTTTGCTTAAACACTGGGAAAACATTTTAACCTTAATACCGAAAATCTCAGTAGATCTTAGATTATATCTTCTACAACAAAAAATGATATTTTAAACTTAATGGACCTCATAGTGTGTGTACAGAAATATAATTAATCATCATGTTGGTGGAGATGCAACCAGAATAATGCTTTATTACAACACATGTTTTTGCAATGTCCTGAAGTTACTATGTTCTGGAAAGAAATAATTACATATATTATTTGACTTTGAGACAACATTTAATATTTTAGATGCACACATTCTTTTGAATTGAATACCCACTATAGTACATGGAAATTGACAGCTGGACAATTGAAATGAATTTTCTGTGCCCTGATTATTGCCAAAAGATTAGTTTTTCAACATTGGAAAAATAAATTTATGGCCCCAATTACCCAGTGGACTTCGTCTTATTTACATTTTATGAACGAGTTGCCCATAAATGTAGATAATGCATGGATAATTATAATGAAATATGGTTACATATATTGGAACTGTTATTGTAAAAAAAATCCATATATTTAATCTGGATATGTATGAGAAGCCTGTATCAATATACAGGTAGTCCCTGTTAAAGAACGAGTTCCATTCCCAAGGTCTGTCCTTAAATCGAATTTGTATGTAAGCTGGAACAGTATTATTGTATAATACTGTATAAGTAGTATTGTGTAATTTAATCAAACCATTATGTATTTAACTCAAATCATTGTGTATTTAACTCAAATTTTGCTACAGTAGGCTCTGTTTTTAACTATGGGTCCTCTGTAAACTGGGCATTCTTAACCTGGGGGCTACCTGTAATTCATTTTGTTACTGCATTGTTTTTTTCTCTCTTATTCTTTTTTGTCATATTTATATATTTTTCTTTTCTTTTTCTCTGTTATATTAAATAAAGCAAAACAATTTTAAAATGTATATTGTGGGAATTGCCAATTAATTATTTATTTATTCATCTACTTGTACTCTGCCTCGGTCACAAAATGGTTATTACCTTTAAAGGATGGAAAATAATTCAAACCCAAAGATACGACTACCAGATATAGTATCTGCAAAAATCCAGATGACCATGAGGGGACCTCAAAGAGGCACAGAAAACTTCCACTCTTCCTGGTTTCCAGGAGTCACCTGGACTTTTGCAGCCCAGCTATGATAGTCCTTGGGGATGTGCAGCAGTTCAGTACCAAAGCAGAAAAGGTGCTTTGGATCAGTTGTCTGTGATCTGGCTACAATGGTCAGGTTAGGGTAAAAAGCTCATGTCACCCAGTACAGAGTGCAAAAAAAAATGCTTCATGCGAGCATGCTGTTGGTGCCTCTTTAATTAAAATGCAAAAAGTGCATTAGAATTGAATCTGCTAAAATTGTTTTTTAATTTTTTTTTTAGATTTTAAGAATATTTGAATAAAATGTTTAAGTCTGTCTCTAAGAAAGATTTCAGAACAGGAAGGGTAATCCACGTTTGGGTTAGTAAGAAAAGTACAAAGATACTGAGAAATTAATTCCTTTGCTTTTCTACATTATCCTTTTGAAGACAGAGTTGGGTAGAAAAGCTTATCTTGTAGAAGTTCCATTCTGATTGAGTATTTAATTGCTTTCTAAAAGTTTTTTTTTCTCTTTATTATTACTTGATTCCACCATTCTTGCATATTAGGAAGCTTATTAGTGGTAAGTAGATAATAGATCTATATGGTGCATTAAAAACATGGTAATTTGGTGCTGTGTACAGCCATGCTTTCTTATAGAATGAAGAGACCATTTCACAAAGAAATATTGTCTTCATTCATCTTGGTTGAGCAAACTAAAACATGCATACATACATACATACATACATATATATATATATAGAAACCTAGCAAGAGGGATTTATACATGCACTCTCCAAACTCTTGACCCAGACCAAGCTTCCTCAATTTTAGTATGCCTCAAATTACAATTCTAATAACCACCAGCCATCTTCATTGTTGGTCATGCTGGCTGTACAATGTGGGAATTGTGGTCCAAAACACTTAGAAGGGCACCAGCATCCATGGCAGAAGATCAGAAAAGGTAATATGGTGTTTGCAGCAGTTTGATTGAAGGCATGCTGCTTTGTACTTGTATGTGATGTCAATGCACCTATAAAAGGGGTGGGGCTTTATGACCCCTCCTTGATGGATCCCAGTGAGATTAAAGTAGAACTTGATTCAGTTTTATCCATCACTGAAAACACATATCCACTAGCTTAATTTAGATAACTTTAACCATTTACTGCCTATTTCACTGCGTTAAATGACAAAACCATACGACTTTATAGGTTCCATTGAATAACAGAGGATGTTCCACACTGGTTTTACCTGAGTTATTATGCACTAGTCCTTAGTAGTTTAAACCAACCTCTACAACACCAGCCTTTAATCTTTTTAGATTTCGCATCATCTTTAGACTAACTGAATCTTTGGGGATATACAATGAAGATCCTCTTTCCAGTGCTGCTCTTGCAACCCACCTTATCTCAAGCTGCAACCTAATAATAGGTTCCAAACTAACAGATGAAATCAATACTCTGTAGATCAATAGTGGGACAGTGTAATGATTTTCTTATGTCACTATACCATGATTTTACATGTTCCCTGTATGTCACCATGTCTTTCATTATATTTCATATTTTAATAAGTATACATTTTAGAATTTAGTTTAAAATACTTTTTCAGCTTGAAATGTTTTATAATGCGTGTTATGTTTTTCCAAGTGTGAAGTGGATTTAAGGGATCATTAATGATTGAATAATTGAGAGCAATATGAGATTGGAGCAATAAATCTCTTTCTATTACAGATGGAATGACTTATAACAGCACATTCTGTCTCTTTTCTTCATGTACAATAACTTTGAATGCTTTTTTAAAAAGCTGGCTTAATCAGTGTGTATGTAAATCATAAAAATGGGAAATTGTACACATCCAGATTAATTGAAAGAGACATAAAATATCAATCTGTATGATTGTAAAGTAATATAAGTGTTCAACCTAATTAGATTTTATATAAATAATTGCAGGGAATATAGATAAATTTTACATAGTCCAGTTGATACTGTGGAGAATGAAATTGCCTCAACAATTTTTGAAAGGAACATTTATATACAGAAAATAATACATAAAATAGCTATAGTGCTTCATTGCAGAAAAAAAAATGGTCTTGTAGTGGCTTAAATATATACTATATCATGAACTTTAATGGACCAAATTCCTCTGTGTAACAATAAATGTTGTATTTTAAAACTAGGGTCCCACTAAGAATCCCTGCATTTCCCATTTAAAAAAAAAATTAAGACAATCAGCTCTGGGGACAGGCTTTATATGCGCTAGAAATAGAGTGCTGGTCTTCACTTTCAACAGTCTTTCTCTCCTTTCTGTAAAAGGAGATATGGCCCCAAAGACCCTATTCGGAAGAAGAACAAACATACTAGGGGGATTGGAGGCTGGTGCCAGGTTTTCTGGTGCTAAAATGGTTTCCAAAGAAGCACTGTTTAGCCATCTTAGACTTAGCCTAGGGGGTGGCAGGCAGAAACAGAGTGTGCTTGGAGAGCACCAAGGAGCAAGCCATATTTTGCCACTGGGTTTTGGTGGGGCAAATTCATTAGAGGGTGTCTTTCTTATTAGGTTGGGAGGAGAACGTTCTGTCTCTTGGGGGTGAGGGGGAGATGATGGGGGCACAGGGTGTTATTGTATGTGTATTTTAGGCGGTGTAGGAATATTTATTTGATCATCAATGATTCTCCTTCAGGGAACTGGATCAGTGATGCAATCTGATGAATTTATAGGAGGAGGTCAGATCTTATGATTGGAATGAAAGTATTTGGGAAGGATGGAAATCCTACTTGGTGAGATACTGAAGGCACAATCACAAACAATTCTCAACAGAAGGAAGAATGAGGGTCCTCTAAAGAGGCTAGTGTGGACATACAGAGAGCTTTCTAAAATACTGAAAAGAATATCCTGATGGCCATGAGTTCAGGTTTGGCTCAACATTGGAAAAGAGATACTTTGCTGACAATACCAGACTGGGAAACCAAACCTGGGAGAATATGCAGCAATGGCAAAATTAATAGTATACACCCAGAACAGAAATTTGACTAAATTTAAGCAAGAATGACTATTATATGTCACACAAGGAAAACGTAGATACTTAGAGTATGGTTTTTAAGTACATTTTTTAAAATATTTGATATAAAGATAGTAACCAGAAGCAATTCTATTGTTTATAAATACTTTGACTTAATAATCAGTCAGGTACAATGGGAGGGAATTTAGAATTTTTACCAATTTTGTTATTATTTTTTCACTTTTTTTCCCTATAAGATCATGTGCAATTATTTTAGGGATAATGACAAATAGCACTGATACCAATTATCAGTGTTACAGACTTCTAGCAATTTTCAATTTCTTAACACAATATACTGAGTCTAGTTTTATATATTTAATTATTTAATTAATGTAATAATTGAATAATGAATTTTAAGTGCTATGATAACTGTAAATTCACTGAATGTAGAGAAGTCACCAGAAAATATTGGTATTGTGTCAGAAAGGCTAAAGCTCAGAATGAGAAGTATGTGGTGCATCACAAAGAGGAGGAAGGGAAAGAGGCTGTAGATCTGCTGCAAGGAGCAAGGTGAATTGGTGATGGACGATGGTGAGAAGGCAGAATATAATCAGAAGGAAAACAATATCTGAGTTGTTTTTTGTTGTGCCACTAGTGGAAGGAGGGAGCTGCAACTCTGATAAACAAGAAAGATTAAAAGGTTACCCTGTGCCCAAAATGATGACTTGCTATTGCAATTAAGTGGCCCGAAAGACTTATTTAGATTTAAATTGGGCTACTGGCAAATACCTCTTTAGGATACCTCCAAAGAGAAAACAGCATTTTATACCTCACGGTGTGTTTACAAAAAGCCTTTTGCTTATCAAAGGATACCAGCAAGCTGCCAGAGACTTATGGACAAAATCCTTCCAAATAAAGGGAAATACTGTGAAGTATTTAATGTTATTTTTAAGTATGTAATGTAATGTAAAGTATGCAATGTTATTTATAGTACCATGTAGGAAGAACATGTGTAACATTTAAAGGATGTTGTTTCCACTGTTAAAGCTGCAGGCTTAACCATCAACCCAAATGCATATCATTTGGGATTTTCTGAACTGCGTTATGTGAGATACTCAGTTGGTCAGCAAGATGTTAAGCCATAAGAAAAGAAGGACAAACAGATGCAGTCACCAACCACCAAGAAGGAAGTGAAATAACTTCCTACACTAGGAACTGTGGGTTCCTATGGATGGTTTATATGTCATTTTTCCAACAAAACAAAAATCCTCCCAGACATAACTAATAAAATAAGCTAATAACATTTGCTGAGTATGAAAAGGCTTTTTAACGGTTAAAGACTTCTTATGTGTAGTCACCCTATGATAAAAGGGCTACATTTTAATTTTCCACTTGTTTTGTATTTTGGTGCTTCTGATGTGGTGTTGGGAATGGTACCAGTACAAGAGTTTGAGGATGGGAAACGTCCAATTCTTTGTCTTTTTTTTTTTTTAAGCTGTTTCCAAGGGGAAAGGTGTACAGGGAAAGAAGCTTATGCTCTGAAGTGGGCAATAGGATATCTAAAGATGTATCTGTGGAGTTTCCAGACCAGTTTGATTAGAAAAGATGAAGGATACTAACAAAAGGCTTACACAGGGGTATCTTACCCTATAACCATAGAAGTATGTAGTTCAATATCAGTCAAGGAACCAGCACCAAGTTGCTGATTTTATGTTTAGATGGGGAACGGACCCAGAGATTGCTATCTGTAAAACAACCTATGAAGGTTTGGAAAAGCAACTCTTGCCCAAAAAGGGTGACAGTATGTAACAGCCCTTAGGAGACCTCTTTGTGAATCTCTCACAAAACCAGCCCAAAGACTTTGTTCTAGGGAGTTGATAAACAGAAGTTGAAAATAGGTGTTAGCTTAGGTTATCATAGGAAGATTTTCCCACAGAAGAGAGAAAGGGGGCTGCTGAGTTGCCAAAGCAACCTTGAGAGTAGGTTTACTGCATGTCCTCATGTCCTCTGTCCAGCAGGGTTAGGGTCTGGCTTTTTGAATGTCTTGGGTTGTTTTTGGGTTTTTTTGGACTGTTTTCACAACAGTAGTCATTCAAACTTTTGGGTATTGTGACCTTGTAAATTGTCTGCTTGTTTTCTTTCTCTCGTCCATTGACAGACTCAACAGCCTAGATTTATGTTATTTAATTTTATATTTTAATTTAATTTCCTGATTCCTGATTCCAGCAATCGGCTTCAATCTAGCATCTTCAGATCTATGATCACTGTAGTCTGTAGATCATATGACTCATCATACTTTTTTTGGTGAAATTTGGAAAGCGTGTCGTCAATTCTCTATTACCACTAGCATATGTTTTTGAAAATAAAAAAAATTGTTGGAAAATCCTCAAACCAAGAAGAAACTGAACCAGTCAGGTCCCATAATAAAGCTTCTAATATTAAATAATTGTGAGACTTACTCATAGGATACCCTATCCTCAGAGATCACATTACAGGGGTTCTGAGAAGAGGTGTATTGTTCAATCTGTAACCTAACAATGCATTTTCTAAAAAAAACAAATGGTGTTTTGGGATGCATTAACAAAGCATAGAGCCCAGATCTCAGGAAGTAATTGTCTCACTCTGTTTTGCCCTGGTCAGTCCCCACTTAGAATATTGTGTCCAATCCTGGGCATTGCAATCTAAACAGAACACTGATAAAAGTAAGATGAGTTTGGAGGGCTACAAAGATAGTGAGGAACTGGAAGCTAAGTTCCATGTATATATTTTACCGTAGACAGTAAATTCTCAAATTTCAAATGTGCCCATGGTCCAAAATAGTTGGAGACTTTTGTTTTGGGGTTGTTGGCAGTTTGTTAAAATTATTGTTAAAATATGCCAGAAAAGGAAAAGGCTAAGTAATAAATGATATATGGTTTTGGCTGGTTTTACTGGCTGGTTTTGTCCCCATAACTGGTGATTGCTTTGAATGTCTGTTTCTAGGACAGCGGATACACTTACCACTTTGCAAAATTTTTGTATCTACTGGAGAATAGCTGGAAAAAGAGCTTTCAGAAAGAAAAGTACTCTCCATTTTCACAGCATGTGAAAGCCCTTCTGCTTGTTGACATCACTTCTTGATTCCAAGCCTTAGAATTTAGCTAGGCAAAAAGGAATGTCATGATCCACCCAAAACAAGCACTTTTAGGTCACCATGTTTAAATCAGGAAAGGTACATATGTGCTCTGCTCTTTCCCTTTTAGGAGTTAGGAAGATTTAAATTGACCAGAATAATGACTGAGAAGCTCAGTCCCAAGTATATTTATGTACTAGCCAACTATGCCTAGATTTATACTGTAGCTTAACCCACAAGTTTTAAAAGTAAATTCTTACCTCTGAATACTGTATATTCATTAGGAAATGAGTAAATTAATGTTGAAAATACAGATGGATGCATTATTGAGATAAAAATGTAATTCTGCAAGGAACTATCAAGTTTTATGATGACAAAAATGTATTACTTTTAGTATGTTACTTATTAACTCCTTACACATAACACCGGCATAGCACATGGTTTGATCAAGACTACAGGTGGGCAAAGAAAGATCAAGCACATAACTTCCATGTTCAGAGAAGGATAAGAAGTCAAGAAATATTATAGAACATGATTAAAAGTTCTTTCACATATCAAAAATAGTTTACAGAATTACAATGAAAGGAACTTGACAATGCTGTGAAGGGGAGAAGGGAGCTCATTTCTGTGAACTGATTGCATGTAAAATAGGTATCTCCAGACTTTGATTGAAGCAAAGAGTCCCTATATCAGTAATATGGTCTTCATATTTTGGTAAGACTTTTGGTACAGCTTTAGAAGACAGTTGGATACTTACTAAGCATTCAGTGATCTCTTTAGATCAACCAACTCTTGGGTGCCAATTTTCGTAAACCAGGTGTCAAACATGATTGCTTCATTGGTTGTTAAAAAGGCTTGAAGTAAAGATATAATCTCTGCAGAGGTGTACAAATGCTATGCCGGTTGATAGGTTTCTATGCTGTCTAAACCATTCACTTACATTTATCAAAATGAAACATGGCATGTATCTCCTGAAAATTTTTTTGACAAAAATAAGCTCCAATAACTTGAATTTAATGTGTTTAGATTATAGTCCTATATAAAGCATAGTCCTATTCTCCCAGAGTTGCTGGGAATTGGGCAGCATAAAAAATTAACAAATTATTGTTAAATTTACCTGAGAATCAGTCCCACTGACCTCAACAGAGTTTCGTTTATACAAATAATAATAGGATTACATTGTTAGGGAAATTATTAATTCTAATTTGCAAGTAACAGTAATTAAAACACAGAACTCCAATTTTGAAGAATGAAGAAATTTGTTCATGCATAATAAAAGAGTTCAGTTTTTAATTATGACTTTACCTAATTCTTAACTAGATTAGCCATTCCATAGATGTCACAGAAAGGTAAATTATTTTCTCTTTCAAATATACAGGTGAAACTCAAAAAATTAGAACATCATGCAAATGTTCATTTATGTCAGTATGGCAACTCAAAAGGTGAAACCAATATATGAGATAGACGCATTACATGCAAAGCAAGATATGTCAAGCCTTACTTTGGTATAATTGTGATGATTATGGCGTACAGCTTATGAAAACCCCAAATTCACAATCTCAGAAAATTAGAATATTACATGACATCAATAACACAAGGATTGGAAATAGAACAATATCGGACCTCTGCAAAGTATACGCATGCATATGTACTCAGTACTTGCTTTGGGCCCCTTCTGCAGCAATGACTGCCGCAATGCGGCGTGGCATGGATGCTATCAGCCTGTGGCACTGCTGAGGTGTTATGGAAGACCAGGATACTTCAATAGCGGCCTTCAGCTCCGCTGCATTGTTCGGTCTCATGTCCCTCATCTTTCTCTTGGCAATGCCCCATAGATTCTCTATGGGATTCAGTCAGGCGAGTTTGCTGGCCAATCAAGCACAGTAATCCCATGGTCACTGAACCAGGTTTTGGTACTTTTGGCAGTGTGGGCAGGTGCCAAGTCCTGCTGGAAATGAAGTCAGCATCCCCATAAAGCTCGTCTGCAGAAGGAAGCATGAAGTGCTCCAAAATCTCCTGGTAGATGGCTGCGTTGACCCTGGACTTAATGAAGCACAGTGGACCAACACCAGCAGATGACATGGCTCCCCAAATCAACACAGACTGTGGAAACTTCACACTGGACTTCAAGCATCGTGCATTGTGTGCCTCTCCATTCTTCCTCCAGACTCTGGGTCCTTGGTTCCCAAATGAGATGCAAAAGTTGCTCTCATCAGAAAAGAGGACTTTGGACCACTGGGCAACAGACCAGTTCTTTTTTTCTGTAGCCCAGGTAAGACGCTTCTGACGTTGTTTGTTGTTCAGGAGCGGCTTGACAAGAGGAATACGACATTTGAAGCCCATGTCCAGGATCCGTCTGTGTGTGGTGGCTCTTGATGCACTAACTCCAGCCTCAGTCCACTCCTTGTGAAAGTCCCCAACACTTTTGAATGGCCTTTTCCTGACAATCCTCTCCAGGTTGCAGTCATCCCTGCTGCTTGTGCACCTTTTTCTCCCACACTTTTCCCTTCCACAAAACGTTCTATTGATGTGCTTTGATACAGCACTTTGGGAACATCCAACTTCTTTTGCAATTACCTTTTGGGGCTTTCCCTCCTTATGGAGGGTGTCAATGATGGTTTTCTGCACAACTGTCAGGTCAGCAGTCTTTCCCATGCTTGTGATTCCTACTGAACCAGCCTGAGAGACCATTGAAAGGCTCAGGAACCCTTTGCAGGTGTTCTGGATTCATTAGCTGATTAGAGTGGGACACTATGAGCCTAGAATATTGAACCTTTTCACACTATTCTAATTTTCTGAGATTGTGAATTTGGGGTTTTCATAAGCTGTACACCATAATCATCACAATTATACCAAAGTAAGGCTTGACATATCTCGCTTTGCATGTAATGCGTCTATGTCATATATTGGTTTCACCTTTTGAGTTGCCATACTGACATAAATGAACATTTGCACGATATTCTAATTTTTCAAGTTTCACCTGTAGCAATTCAGTCATCAACAAAGAGGTCCTAAGTGAAACAGTGACTGTGCTTCTGTTCTTACTTCAGCTTTCCTTTGCTTTACAGACCTGCAAAGATCATAAATGTGAGGATTGGTAATAAAGCTACTTTTTCATCACCATTGTAACTGTGAACGGTTGCTAAATGAGACAGTCACTAAATGAGGACTACCAGTATTAACTAAAGGTATCTCAGAGTTTCTCACATTATTTTAAACATGCTTTCACCAAACTAGATTTTATTTCTTTATAAATGTTTTATTTTTTTACCTCACATGATGCTATAGCCTTAGTTTTCTTTTCTTGTAAGCCTTGCCATTAAATATGCTGCATTCACTGTGATTTATTATCATAACTACTTTGACCTTATTAAGAATCCTTCATTAATTATATATTCTGAGCACAGAATCAGCAATAGCAATAAATTCTTACCTTCATGATTGTTGTGCAGTCAGTTTTAAAACATTGCTCTAACTGTATTATTCTGCTAAAATATTTTTCACTTGTAATCCCTCAACCAATCAAACTAAAATAGTTGTGGTTTGCTAAAATCCACACATTTTGGTTAGAATGCCAGAAAAAAAAAATGGACCAAACTGGTGATATGATCTGACTTGCCTCCATGCAGATAAAGAAAAATACATTTCCCTTCCTTCCTACTTAATATATGATCTCTGCTCATGCCACTAGCAATCCATCTTCAGTCCTCTGGAAAAATAACAGACAAAAGGATGAATATGTCTGAAATACACATATTGTGACCCAATACTGAAAAGGCGGGATGATAGACAATAGACAAATTACTGACCTATTGCACTAATTCCTCATGCAGGCAAATAGAGCCTTCAAAGAAGTGAGCCAAACCAACCCCCTAAACACATTATGATAAACAATCAAACAGGGTGTTCAATTGCTTACCACAGTCCCTCTGAAATATTTATTTATTTTTGTTTGTTTATTTATTTGAATTTATTAACTTCCCAGTTCCAACGGACTCAGTTTTCTGGGAGACCAAGACAATGGGGGCCAGGCTCATTCCTAAAGGGAGACTGTTCCATAAAATAGGTGCTGCTTTTGAGAAGTAGCACCCACAAGTCCTCTCCCATTTTCCAAATACTTTGGAGAAATGGGGATCATCAACAGTTTCTCCTAAGACATAGATTGGGGGGAGGTAATTCCAGTTGGAGGAGGTGGTCTTGCAAATACCTCAGTCTATGGGGCTTAAGATTGTTTGGGACCATGGTACCATGGAGGTTGTGAAATCTTGCACCCTTCCTGACCTTATGGAAGATGTTAAGCTTTTGCTTAAGTCTCTAAGCTTTTTCTTCATTGACAATTAACAAGGCATGTAAAGCATGTCAGAATCTGGAACATATTAAGGCTAATTGCACCAAAACAAAAGATTATTCTTTTGAAGAATCTTTAAAGTAGGCAAGAGGCAGTATGAGTTAAATCTGGAGAAAGAGAGTGGTTCAGAATAAGAGAATGAGACTCGGATACATATTAACATTATGAACTTATATTCAGGAAATATATACAGTAATAGGAATGGCAGGACTGGAATACATAACAGTCAGAATCAAAACTGGAGATCAAAAAATTACCAATTTGAGATATGGAGATATCTCAATTTGTTTAGCCAAGGACAAGAAGTCATTAAAAAAAGGAAAAATGAAATGTGAAAAATCCATATTAATGTAAACTCCAAAGAAAACAAAGTGTGTAACTGCATGCTTAGTGAACTTAGAGGTTTAAGGGTTTTTTTTTTTAAAGAGGATTTTAACTGGTTTTGTTGTTGTTGCTTTCATTTTTCTGTATTAAACTTAAAACAAGAAAGTAAGGCAAACATAGGTATCAAGCTATGCGTGGTAAATTGTAGTAGATGGAAGTTTCTGTATGCTAGCTCTAGAGCAGTGCTTCTCAACTTCAGCAACTTTAAGCCTGGGAATTCTGGGAGTTGAAGTCCAGACATCTTACAGTTGCTGAGGTTGGGAAATACTGCTCTAGACTTTTGAGTGGCATGCCGGTCAGTTTATGACTCTCAAGAATTCTATAGCTACAGCCATCATCATGTATTTTGTACCATCAGATTATTGGTCTCCTGAGTCAAGCATATCTACCTGCCCAAGCAAACTCTTTTACCTGGGGAATGACAGCACCTAGACACCTTGATATTCAGGTAGAAGGTATGTCATAGTGAAGTTCCCAGGGAGGCACCTGGCAAATTTGTGCGGATACTTATGATCGACACACCTCTTACATGTATGAAGAAAAAATGATGATGGGGGAAGAAAGAAGAATGCTGTAAAATATAGGTGTAGACGTTGTAATTAGGTAGCTGTTAAAATATGGATGTGGTTTGTTTACAGAATGCAGCATGTTTAATTTGTGTGAAGAATGCACTTGTGCCTGATGATTGGAAGAATGCTGCTTTGTTCCCTATAAAAAGGGAAAGGTAACAGTAGAGAATGCAGAAAATTAGAAGGGATTCGTTTGTTAAATGTGCCTAGGAAAGTGTTCAGCAAAATTCTCACTGAAAAAATGAGAACTGATAATAAGCAAACTTTGGGAAGTGTTTCCCTTCCCAATTTTCCCAAATTTCATGTTGGGCAGAGGGTGTGCAGAGCAGATAACTTCCCTTTTTGCTCTTCAGAAGATAACTGAGAAATGCATAAACGTGGGACAGAAAGTTTGTTGTATATTTGTTGATTTAGAGATAGCATATGACAAAGTGAATGCACTTGAATTATGAAACATTATGTGCAAATATTCATTCATTCATGTGCAAATTTGGAACTGAAGGCTAGTGGCTCAAAGTAGTAAGTGATATGATAGAGGTAAAGGACCCATGAAAATAAATGGTATTCTTAGTGACTACAGTACTTCAGCACACAGCAGAAAACAAAAAAGGGATGTGTTATCCTCCCTTGACTATTTAATATATTTATGGATAAATCTATAAAGAATACATGTAATAACATGAGATGTACAGTATGTTGGCTGGGGAAGTTAATGTACTTTTATATGCAGATGACACCATGGTTTTGGCTGAAAATATGAACAGTTAGGAGTGATAGACTGCATAAATGCACCAAGGAGTATGTATCTGAAAATGAATGTATGAAAGACCAAAGTAGCTATGTTTGAGAGGAAAAATGGAATGAATGATTGCAAGTTATACATAAATGGCAAAAAAATTAAATCTAGTAGAGCTTGTACCTTGGTAGAATATTTATTAAATTTTAAGATGTAAGTAGTGGGTATTATTTGGTTTATTATCAGGAATACATGAAAAAAGCAAAAATGGCTAAGTATAAGAGCATGAGATGTAATGTGGGGATTGCCTGCTAGATAACTTTTAAGGTGAAAAATTTCTATTGATATTAGGGTGAAGGTAGGGTTAGGATTAGACTTCCTTGAGTTCTGTAGTTTGATTTGATGTCACAGTTTTTATGTTTGGCTGTAGTCTTAAGTTTATATTATGTGCGAATTGTCCGATTAAAGAATTTGTAGGGTAAACAATTCTGTTGGCATCACAGTGAGTGCATGGTTACAGTGAAGCTTCCATGAAGTCTTTCTTTTTGATTAAAACAGAATAAGGAGAAAAATAATAAAATTATAAAGAGAAAATAAAAGGAGAGATAAAAAAGAAGCCAGTACAACAAAAACAACAAAACTTATACATAAAGTGGCTTCTATTATACAGTATCTATCTGTCTGTCTGTCTGCCTGTCCCTCCCTCCCTCCCTCTGAAATAACATGTCCAGAGATCCAGATGGCTCCCAACCTTACAGGATTGAGCGATCCCTTCTAATAATTTAGGTAATCTATGAATTTGTCAGTGGTCCAAACCGAGATGTTAGTAAATGCTGTAGTTGTTAATACAGCCAGTGGGCGGCAACTGACCATTAGTATTTATCTTTTAACATAGAAAATGTTAACACAAAAAATGAAAACTCATCATTATCATTCACTAATGGCGCTACTAAAGTAAACATTTTCCATATTTTTTTTTTCTTTTCTGCAATTTTAAGGTCTGGATTTCCACACGGCATCAATTTATCATTAGAAAAAGGATCAAATTAAAATAACATATCAGAATATTCAAATGGATATAGTAACACAAGATATATCTGACGTTACTTTTTGAATCCAAAGCAGTTCAATTAACATATGAAGATTCCAAAGGCGCCAAAGAAGGAGAATGTATATTAAGTGAAGATATCCAAAATTTGGTACTAGTGAAATCGATTGATTGATTGACTGGTTATGTGCCATCAAGTCATTGTCGACTCTTCCGGACCACATATAGGATCTCTAATGGTGGATTCCTGGTGGCTTGACACCACCCCAGGACTCTTAGCCATGTGAAAATGAGAGAGAGAGAAGCAAGAAAACAAACAGGGCACTTGTGGGGGTAGGAAAGAAAAATCTGGAATAGTCAGTGGACAGTTGGGATTTGATTTATTCTTTACAATCAAGAATTAATATAATTCTTACCTTCACTTTGAATAAATAGACGTTAATATCATTATTCATCATGGACCTTCTAGTTTAGCAGCCCCTATTTTATAATCATGAACTACAGTAATATGTAATTGTAATGTATTATTCTGTTAATTGTTGTTTTATCTAAATCTGTACTATGCTTAAAAATAAGCACATAAGAAATGTAGCTACCACTGTTAGCAGGATATTTCCCATTTCATTATATAGAACTGAAACTTCAGAATGTCAGGAGAAACATAAAAATCATTTGAATGCAGTGAGAATAGTACATTAAGGAGTACATAAAACAAGATATGGGTCAGGTACTGAATGAATATGGATTGCATGCAAAAGTGAATGGCCAATATGAAAGAAGTGTGATAAAGTGGTACAGAAGAAGATATCTTCATTGTGGTAAAAAAACCCTCAATAGTATAAAACAGGTTACAAAAATTTCCCTCTCACCCCTATGGGTGGTATGTGTCTTCCTCAATCTCGGGTCCTCTACCAGAGGCCTGGGAGTTTGAGGGTTCTGCTCAGTATCCTAGCTGTTCCTAGCACTGCACTCTTCTGCACAGAGAGCTCTGATGTTGTTCCTGGGATCTGTTGGAGCCACTCTCCCAGCTTAGGAGTCACGGCCCCGAGTGCTCCTACCACCACTGGGACCACTTTGGCCTTTACTTTCCACATCCTCTCGATTTCCTCCTTCAGGCCCTGGTACTTCTCCAGCTTCTCATGCTCCTTCTTCCTGATGTTGCTGTCACTTGGCACTGCTACATCTATCACTACCGCTGTCTTCTGGTCTTTGTTTACTACCACGATGTCTGGTTGATTAGCCAGTACCTGCCTGTCCGTCTGGATCTGGAAGTCCCACAGGATCTTAGCCCTGTTATTCTCCACGACCTTCTGTGGAATCTCCCATCTGGACTTGGGGGGGTCTAGCCCATACACTGTGCAGATGTTCCTGTACACAATGCCAGCTACTTGGTTGTGCCGTTCAGTGAATGCTGTTCCTGCCTGCATCTTACACCCTGCCACTATGTGTTGGAATGTCTCTAAGGCCTCTTTGCACAATCTGCACCTTGGGTCCTGTCTAGTGTGGTAGACCCCTGCTTCTATGGATCTGGTGCTTAGTCCTGTTCTTGTGCTGCTAAGATCAGTGCCTCAGTGCTGTCTTTTAGTCCGGCCCTTTCCAGCCACTGATAGGATTTCCCAATGTCAGCCACCTCAGCTATCTGTCGATGGTACATCCCATGCAGGGGCTTGTCTTGCTATGGCACTTCCTCTGCTTGAATCTCCTGCCTTGTCTGCTGCTGCCTGAGGCATTCTCTCAGCAGCTCATCTTTGGGTGCCATCTTACTGATGTACTCCTGGATACTTCGGGTTTCATCCAGGACAGTGGCTTTGACACTCATCAGGCCCCGCCCGCCCTCTTTGCGCCTGGTGTACAGTCTCTGGGTGTTGGACTTGGGGTGGAAACCTCCATACATTGTGAGGAGTTTCCGGGTCTTCACATCGGCAGCCTCCATGTCTTCCTTTGGCCAGCTCACTATACCGGCAGGGTATCTGATGACTGGCAGGGCATACATGTTGATGGCATGGATCTTGTTCTTCCCATTGAGCTGGCTCTTCAGGACCTGTCTTATCCTTTGGTGGTACTTGGATGTTGCTGCCTTTCTTGCCTCCTCCTCATGGTTCCCATGTGACTGTGGGACACCAAGGTATTTATAGCTGGTCTCTATGTCTGCTATGTGGCCCACTGGTAGTTCCACTCCATCGGTCTTAACTACCTTCCCTCTCTTTACTATCATCCTGCCACACTTCTCCAGTCCGAATGACATCCCAATGTCCTCACTGTAGATCCGTGTCAGGTGGATCAGTGAGTCGATGTCTCGTTCACTCTTAGCATACAGCTTGATGTCATCCATGTAGAGGAGGTGGCTGATGGTGATTCCACTCTTGAACTTGTACCCATATCCAGACCTTGTGATATCTGGCTGAGGGGGTTTAAGCCTATGCAGAACAGCAGTGGGGACAGTGCATCACCTTGGTATATGCCGCACTTGATGGCCACTTGTGCGAGCTGTCTTGAGTTCACTTCCAGTGTTGTCTTCCACAGTCCCACTTAGTGCTTGAGGAAGGTCCTTAGTGTCCTGTTGACTTTGTATAGTGCCAGGCATTCACAGATCCATGTGTGTGGCATTGAGTCATAGGCTTTCCTGTAGTCAATCCAGGCTGTGCTCAGATTGGTCTGCCTAGACCTTGAGTCTTGGGCGACTGCCCTATCTATGAGTAACTGGTGTTTTGAGCCTCTGGTGTTGTTCCCAATGCCCTTCTGAGCTGTGCTCATGTACTGGCCCATATGGCCAATTGGCAGCTAGGATGCCTGATAGAACTTTCCATGTTGTGGGGAGGCAGGTTATTGGCCAGTAGTTGGATGGTGCTGTTCCTTTGTGAGGGTCTTTCATGATCAGCACTGTCCTTCCTTGTGTTAGCCAGTCTGGGTGGGAGCCTGCTGCTAGCAGTTGGTTCATCTGTGCTGCTAGGCGTTCATGCACTGCTGGTAGTTTCTTTAGCCAGTAGGTGTGGATCATGTCCGGGCCAGGTGCTGTCCAGCTTTTCATGTTCTTGACCCGCTGTTGGATGTCTGCTACTGTGATGGTGACTGGTTCCTGTTCTGAGAGATTGCTGTGGTCTGCTTTCAGGTCCTGCAGCCACTTTGCACTGGTGTTATGTGTCTTCTCTTTCTCCCATATGTTCTTCCGGTACTGTTCAGTTTCCGCTGCTGGTGGCTCAGCTGATACTCTGTGGTTGCACTGCAGGTGGGAGTACACTTTGGATGGTTCTTTGGAGAACAGGGCATTTATCTTCTTGGCCTCTGCTTCTCTAGTGTATCTCCTTAGCCTGGTAGCCAGTGCTGTGAGCCTTTGTTTAGCAGTCTCTAGGGCTTCAGATGGAGTCAGGCCCATGTATTTTTTCAGTAGCCGAGTCTTATCCTTAATCTCCACATGCTTCTGTAGTTCCACCAGCTGACTGACTTCTCTCCGAGTTGCCTTGATCTTAGCCTCCAATCTCATTTTCCAGGGTGGGTATGTACTGCTGTTCTTGATCGTGTAGCCAAGCGGTTCCAGGATTACAGTGGCTGTAGCATATACCAATTCATTGGTTTCAGTTATGGTGGTAGTAGGGATTGTCTGGAGGGCTCTGTTGGCATCTTCTAACATACTATCTGATGGTACTTCTCCACTGAGCCTTGGTAATCAGACTCGAGGGTTGACTATAGCTAGTTTATCCATGATCTTATGCTTCATATCAGCTGCTGTGCTCTGTAATGGAAGAGGTGGCAGTGACATTTCAGCTTCAGGTGTTGGCTGCACAACTGCTTGTTCTTCCAGGTCTGCTTGAGTCCGGGTTGTAATGTAGAGTTGGTCTATCTCAAGTTGTGAGAGCAGCGTCCTCTTTACTATGTTGAAGCGCTGGGTAACTAGTTGTTTCTCAGTTAGTGTGGATGTAGGCCTTCTGTCTATCCATAGTTCCCTCATACGTTTCATATATCCCCTCTCATTAGGTCTGCTGTTGTAGTAGCATTCCATCAATTCCAAGTTTTCTTGTCTCGTCCATGTATGGTTTGTTCCAGTAGCCCACTTAACATCAGATTGTCCCGGTTCCCCAACATCTGACGCGGACCTTGTTAATCCGGGCGACGTCCGAGCCGGCATGACTCTCTTGGTTCGTGTCACTCTCATATTTGAGGTAGGCAGGTGAAGCGTTAGGGGGTCTTTGCCCAAGGACCCCTACAGGTAAGGTAGGTGCCAGCCGGGATTTGAACCCCGGTCTCCTGCATCAAAGGCGGTGCTCTAACCACTATGCTATCCAGCCGCCACATATATATATATATATATATATATATATATATATATATATATAGTAGAAAAGAACAAAATTAACCAGGCTTGTCAGCTGCATATTTGCACACAACATAGCAGAATTTAACTACATTTAGAGTAACAGAGTCATAAATATCTGAAAATAAAAATCCTAAGTGACCAGGAAATTTGCTTAAGTGTGTCGTTATCAACTTTGATTGTGTTCCAGCATAAAATGGGTAATATTGTAAAACATGTTTAACAATATTATAAAACAATTTGATACCCCATTCACTGCATTGACAAAGCCTTAGTCCAAATGGGACACCTCTGTATCTTCTAGGGCTGCAGTAGGAAAGGCATCAGATTGAGCCGAGAAGAATCCCCTCCCATTCTAATTTAACTTGAGTATCCAGCAGGCCTAAGGAGGGTGAATGAACGAGTCAGGAATATTTCCTTGGGAAGAGATGCTTTAATTGGATATTAATAATTTTAATCTGCTGCCTCTACATTACTATGCACACTCATCCCTGAATGTGTAAATCTGGGCTAATGAAAATCCAAGGAGCGCCTATTTTTTGCCTATTGCTTTGGGCCATGAAGACCCATTTTGGGCCAATATGGTATAGTCATATATGGAAAAATAATGATCAAATCAAAAAATTAGATGTGGATGAATTGAGAGGAAGGGGAAAACCAAGAAAGTTGTGGTTTGATAGCATTGATGAGATCCTGAAAAAAAGTGAGAAATTTAAAGAATAAAAAGCAAAGGAACTTGGTAGAAGCAAGGGTTATTTGAAATGATAAAAAAGTATTGCGAGCTAGTAGTGTTAGTCCAACTAGATTTAGTGAACTTTTCTTTTCTCCTGCCTTTAATCTCTTCTGCTTTCTCTTTTTCTGTACTTTGCATAACACTGCTTCCTCTAAAAGATAATAGCATGATAAGTATTATGGATACATACATTTTTAATATGCATTTTAAAATATATATATTTGTCTATTTTTAATGTTTGAATGTTCTCTTCCTTGTCTCTCCATTGAAAATATATATTAACAATTCACAGCAAGAAATTGGGATATTTTGTCCTTCTAATATTGTACAATAAATTAATTATATTCTATGCCTGATGTTTCTATAACCCTTTGTATGTAGATGAATTCCATTTGGCAGAGATATAACTTATGGAACTACATGCATGCTTAATGGACAACAGTAATCATATATTCATAATAATGTGCCCGTGAATTTCAGACCAAAATGTAATAATTAATAGAAATTACTGAGACAACACTGGAATTACACTTGCATCTGTAAGGACTTTATAAAAGCCTTTATTAAACATTCTATATCCAATAAATGCAAAATACCATTTTCTTTTATATTAACCTCATTTTAATCAACAGAACTAATTTTACTCTTTTTGAAGCATGCAACTTGCCACTGATTTAAAAGATGTTCACTGTTTGAAGATCACATAAATCATGAATATCATTTTTTCTGTGCCATGTAATTCTTTATAAAGGTAAGTTGCAGACTTAGGATTTAAGGAAAGTGCCAAATCCCTTGACGAAGATGGAATTTCAGAAACTGCATAGGCATCGGAACCAAAAAATTGAGGTACACAACTCCAGCAACCAGTTAAAAAGCACCCTTGAGATACCTCACATTCATATTTAAGACTATCAACAGTTTTAAAAGTCACATCAGGAAAAAAGATGCATCCACAGAAACAATATAATGAAAGACCAAATTTACTATACAGGTGAAACTCGAAAAATTAGAGTATCGTGCAAATGTTCATTTATGTCAGTATGGCAACTCAAAAGGTGAAACCAATATATGAGATAGACGCATTACATGCAAAGCGAGATATGTCAAGCCTTACTTTGGTATAATTGTGATGATTATGGCGTACAGCTTATGAAAACCCCAAATTCACAATCTCAGAAAATTAGAATATTACATGACATCAATAACACAAGGATTGGAAATAGAACAATATCGGACCTCTGCAAAGTATACGCATGCATATGTACTCAGTACTTGGTTTGGGCCCCTTTTGCAGCAATGACTGCCGCAATGCGGCGTGGCATGGATGCTATCAGCCTGTGGCACTGCTGAGGTGTTATGGAAGACCAGGATACTTCAATAGCGGCCTTCAGCTCCGCTGCATTGTTCGGTCTCATGTCCCTCATCTTTCTCTTGGCAATGCCCCATAGATTCTCTATGGGGTTCAGGTCAGGCGAGTTTGCTGGCCAATCAAGCACAGTAATCCCATGGTCACTGAACAGGTTTTGGTACTTTTGGCAGTGTGGGCAGGTGCCAAGTCCTGCTGGAAAATGGAGTCAGCATCCCCATAAAGCTCGTCTGCAGAAGGAAGCATGAAGTGCTCCAAAATCTCCTGGTAGACGGCTGCGTTGACCCTAGACTTAATGAAGCACAGTGGACCAACACCAGCAGATGACATGGCTCCCCAAATCAACACAGACTGTGGAAACTTCACACTGGACTTCAAGCATCGTGCATTGTGTGCCTTTCCATTCTTCCTCCAGACTCTGGGTCCTTGGTTCCCAAATGAGATGCAAAAGTTGCTCTCATCAGAAAAGAGGACTTTGGACCACTGGGCAACAGACCAGTTCTTTTTTTTTTTTCTGTAGCCCAGGTAAGATGCTTCTGACGTTGTTTGTTGTTCAGGAGCAGCTTGACAAGAGGAATACGACATTTGAAGCCCATGTCCAGGATCCGTCTGTGTGTGGTGGCTCTTGATGCACTAACTCCAGCCTCAGTCCACTCCTTGTGAAAGTCCCCAACACTTTGGAATGGCTTTTTCCTGACAATCCTCTCCAGGCTGCAGTCATCCCTGCTGCTTGTGCACCTTTTTCTCCCACACTTTTCCCTTCCACATAACCTTCTACTGATGTGCTTTGATACAGCACTTTGGGAACATCCAACTTCTTTTGCAATTACCTTTTGGGGCTTTCCCTCCTTATGGAGGGTGTCAGTGATGGTTTTCTGCACAACTGTCAGCTCAGCAGTCTTTCCCATGCTTGTGATTCCTACTGAACCAGCCTGAGAGACCGTTTAAAGGCTCAGGAACCCTTTGCAGGTGTTCTGGATTCATTAGCTGATTAGAGTGGGACACTATGAGCCTAGAATATTGAACCTTTTCACACTATTCTAATTTTCTGAGATTGTGAATTTGGGGTTTTCATAAGCTGTACGCCATAATCATCACAATTATACCAAAGTAAGGCTTGACATATCTCATTTTGCATGTAATGCATCTATCTCATATATTGGTTTCACCTTTTGAGTTGCCATACTGACATAAATGAACATTTGCACAATATTCTAATTTTTCGAGTTTCACCTGTATATACCCATAAGCTTTGCTATTTAATCTTTAGACTAACATAAGCTTTTTAATGCCTAAAGGGAGTGGGCAATGCATGTGGAATTTTTTGCTCATTTTCCAATAGCTTTGCTTAATGCAATTGAATAGAAATCAGTTTTGAGGCACATATATTATGTTCATATTTAGTCATCTGTATAATGCAAGAGAAGAATGTGATACAGATGAAATTAATAATTCTTTAACTTTCTGCTAAAGTTGTACAGTTTGCAAATTGCTGCCTAATTTTAAATGAAGCATATGCAGCTACAAATGAATATTTCAGGGAAGACACAGGGAAAATTGGGCAGCCAACAAGCCAGCACAGGCCATTTGAGGTAGAGGAGAGAGATGGAGCAATGTGCTCTCTGGATTTTCTTCTGGGTGAAACCCAGAGCAATCAAAACATTCGATGGTTTGTTTCTAATTTTATTCTTCTAATTTCTATGGTTAGAAACTTCTATGGTTTCTGACAAACCATAGACCATTCAGGATGGTTTAATAGAATTTCTGTAATATGATGTTGCAAAACACATCTTCCCTAGTTGTAAGCATTCTCACAAAATGATTGCTGGGGAGGCTTGCCAATTCAGAGAATGACTGTCAGGGGGAAGCAGTTACAAAGCACAGATTGACCAGAATGCTATTCCCCCCAACTGGTTCCCCTCTCTGGAGGTGCTGCCTCCAACCTCTGTTTACCTGTGCCATTTTTGGGGAGAGGGCAAAACAGCTCTAAACAAGCATCCTATTCTTTAAAAGAGCTTATTGGGTCCATTGGGTCTCAGAGGAATTTTTCAAAATAAAGATAACTACCGGAAGTTTTTAAAATTAAATACAAATGTAAAAAGCTAGGTGGGGTACAAAAGGAGGTGTCTGCAAGCACAGCAACCTCACATTGGACCCAGATTGTAACGCGTATCTATATACACTCACACACCTGTGCCCTGTAGGAAAGAGACTAGGGCTCTGAAGGTGAACTGAGATGACAGTTCAGACTTCCTGATTTTCTCCATCTTGAATGGAAGCTCTCTTACCTTGTTACAGCATATTGGCCTTGATCATTACCACCTTGCAGATGATTCCCAACATAACTATCCACTTTTGGTGATTTTCAGTCCCTCATGGTCCATCTACTCACCACTATATCTCACACTGACCTTCACTTTTCATTTAATTAATTTAAAAATTAAGTCTGTTTTCAGTTGAGCTTGACATCATGGACAACTTTATCTCAACTTTATCTTGACATCATGGACAACTTTCTTGACTAAAATATAGAAATAGTTTGCTCCGCTTTCTTCTGGCATGTGTTTTTGACTTTCCAGCGTAGCCCACACGACTGGGAATTTTCATCCAAGCATCAAGGAGGTGTCCAAAAGTACTTACCTTTCTGAAATCAGCAAAGGCTAGCTAACTGGGTTCTGTTTTTCAAAGAAACTTTGTGAATTCTTGTTCACTTTCCACGGACCTTCCCATTTTTAAACTTGATTGTCAACCTCCATTCTTACCTCACTTTGGTACATAGCTGATCCTGGCAGTTCTCAGGCTTTCTTACGAATAGTGTTCCTTCAGGACAGACTGCTCAAAAAATCCACACACGCGCACACCGTTGTAAATTGTACGATTGTAAATTTATACCATCCCACTCTTTCTCGCGCCCCGCCTCGTCAATTTAAAACTACCACTTAAAGCTTCCCCACACGCCGGCCCGGCCTCTCCTTCTTAGTTGGAAACAGGACCGTCCTGGGGATGAGGCGTACCACACCCCTTCTTCGCCTTATTCCTCTATTGGCCACCAACTACGAGCACGAGTCGGCGATTGGCTTCTATAGAAACCCTTCCCATCAGCGATTGGCTTGGTGGTACCTAAAGACCTGCTCCCCCTTAAAGTGAGGGCGAGGGCGGGGTTTTTTGGCAGTCGGTTAAAGAACGGAGCGAAGCTCGGAGCTCCCGGCGGGTGCAGAGCGCGCGCGCTCGGTCGCTCCTTCCTCCTTCCTTCCTTCCTTGCGGAGGAGACGCGGCTCTCCCAGGTTGAGGCGTCGCTTTAAATGGAGATGGAGGTGGAGGTGGAGGTGGGATGAAACTCCGTACTGGCTCTTCCGGCCGGCCGGAACCGCTGAGCGCCCTGCGCTTCTCCCCGTACCGGCGATGTAGCGGAGCGGAGCGGAGGCAGAAGGGCGAGATGCGCCGCAATGGATGAGGCGGGCCCGTCCCGAGCTTCGCAAAACACTTTCTAGGGGATCCACTGCGGCAAGCTTTCCTCTCCGCCTGGTGATCGTTGCTGCCCCCCGGCCGCTGAGTCGACGAGGCTGAGCGGCTGAGCTGCCTTCGCTCCCTCAGCCGCAATGGGATTGTGGGGGGCGCAGCAGCGGCAGCAGCTCCTCAGGTCGTCGCCGTTGCGGCTCAGCGGGTCGCTCAAGCGGCGCCTTCCGGAGCCCCGAAGGAGAGCGCGGGGCGCGCTGCCCGGGCGCGCTGCCTGAGCCGCCGCCATTCCCTGCGAGGGCACGATGGAAGAGCGCCTGAGCCGGTGGCTCCTGTTTCCGCCGCTCCTGGCGCTGCTGCTGCTGCTCCTCCTCCTCTGCCGCCACGATCCTTCCCTCAAGGGGGGCTGCCCCGGCGCGCCCGCCGCGCTGCCCCCGGTCGCGGCTCCCTGTGGCCCCGGGCTCCCCTCCGCAACCCCTTTCCGGCTCGGAGAACGTCGGAGCGAGCCGGAGCAGCGTCTGCCCTGGGAGCCGCATGGAGCGCGCGGGCTCGTCCTGCGCTTTTCCCGGTCGCCCGGGCGGAAGTTCTCCTTCCAAGTCTCGGAGTTGTGCCGCCACGTCCCCTTCAACATGCGGGGCCGCGACGTGATGGTTTTCCTGCACATCCAGAAGACCGGAGGCACCACTTTCGGGAGGCACCTGGTGCGCAACATCCGTCTGGAGCAGCCTTGCTACTGCCGCGCGGGGCAGAAAAAGTGCGCTTGCCATCGCCCGGGAGGCGGCGGGGACAAGGGCGACACCTGGCTCTTCTCGCGCTTCTCCACCGGCTGGAGTTGCGGGCTGCATGCGGACTGGACGGAGCTCACCAACTGCGTGCCCGCAGCCATGGACCGCAGGCGGGGCTGTCCCGCCAATCGCACCCTCAGGTCAGTTGTTCGGTTCTGCCGCAGTCTAGCGATAAAGCAAAGCTGGCTCAGTTTCCCCAGTTAGATGGGTAAACGATCAGGAGTCGAATTATTTAACAAGTCGCACAAAAAACCCGGCACAAATAAGATTAACCGGTCTGACTACATGTCCTCTGGCGACTAAGACTGTGTTTGGGCAACATATTGAAGACAAATTAAGATAAGGATTAGGTGCTCCTTTGAGTTGAGTTCCACACCTGGTGAGTCCATGGACACACTGGTACAGAAGTGGTTTGCTAGTGCTTTCTTCTCTGATACAGTATTCATAAATCTTACTATTGCAACCCATTCCCTTCCTATTTCCTGGTGGTCTCCATTCAACCAGGTCTAGTCCCACATAGCTTTTTGACATCATTGAAAGTTGATTACATGCTGCCACCTAGCTGGGTAAACCACAAACTAGCCAACCACATTTTAGCCTACTGCATTATCTGAATCCAGCCTACATGGTTAAATTATGGATCACTGTATTATTTGAATTCAGAAAATTGGGTTAATTTTGTAAATCATGAGTAGGTGTATAATGTGATCATGATCTCTAACTACATCAGGAAAAAAAGTAGTTTTGCCTTCTCAAATTGGACAGTATCTTTAACATTCTATAATAACCTTCATAAAAATGTATTTGCCATAGGAAATCAGGCTGATTCCAAGCCAAAAGGGGCCTAATCTCAAAAAAAATCTCCAAATGCTTAAAACACTATGCAGTTTAAAAATTTATCACAAGAAATACAATTCATTAGTTCTAAATGTTATCATTGCATGCCAGGCAGCAGTTATGCACACATTTGAGATGATCAGTTAGGCAAGTTTATAAACATTACATGTAAGGTAATGCAGTATATTCGTCATTATGGATCTGTGACATATTTCTGTTGAGCAGAGTGCAGCAAAAGACCCATAAACCTTGCTCTCAGGAAAAATACACATCAGCATGAGAGCTTGCAAGTAGCAATGTCCATATCCTGAACTCCAGAGAAACTCCAGTCAGAAAATATAAGCTAACTGGTCTTTATTGATAAAAATGCAAAAACTTCATAAAATACAAGTTGCATACAAAAGATAGGATATAATAAAAACTTCTTCTCATATTAGCTTCCAAGACTTATCACTGCAAAGCCTCTAGCTAAAAACACTCTCAGAGAAGAGGTTCACTACTTAGTTACTTATTAAGACTACATAACCTATAAACCTACATGGTTAACTGTAAGACTAAAAACACACACACATACACACACTGGACAGGTTGGGCATTGTAACCCTCCCTTATAGTGCCAGTTGAAAACACTCCTACTGAATAACTAACGCACATACACAATTTCAGTAGGCGGCAGTAGACAAAATCATAATAAGATCACAAGATACTTTGTTATCTCAACACTTGTTTTGTAAAGCTAACGGGATGAACTTTCTTCCCATGAGAAAATCCTGATAATTTCATGGTTAAATAGAGAAAAAAAAAACTACACAAAAACTTTGTATCCAAACTTGCTTTGTGTCATTGGCAAAGCTGTTCCATTCAAGCAAATTATAGATAATAACATACTTCATATATGGGTTATTTTAATATCACTGTTGATGCATTCCTGAAGGCTTTTATTGCTGGCTGAATTACTAACTTTTTGTACCACTTGTTTCCAAGTGGAAAGTTTTTATATTGTTCCATACAATGTTTAAACTGGATTTTGGCTGAAGTTATTGGACTGGATTTTGTTGTTTGAAAGACTTGGACTTCAGTGATATTCACAGTAATTGGGTGCATATTTGCGCATGCAAAATATGCTTTAGGTGCATATTTTTCACTATCTGTTTATACTATCTAAGTACTTTCATCAACATTTTGACTGTAAAATTGAATTTTTGCAAAATTGGAGGAAAGTATGCTAATAAAAATATTGACTCAGTTTTTTAAAATTACTACCTTTCAGTATATTTTGGTTGTTTGGAAATACTATAGATTCAACAAACTTTAACTCTAATTTGAAAGTTCAATACCTGTTGTTGCTGAAATCAAACCCCAAAAATTTTAAGAAGAAAACGCCTTTTTTGGTTAATATTTAATTTAATGTATTCCTTTATATACTTTTTCATACGCTATTTGGCACTCCAGAGTTTCCTCAACAATTCTTATCTTGTCTTTTGGATAAAAGACAAAAAGTATAAAACAGTTAAATGTAACCATAGTTGAGTATGTTCCTTCCAGTGGGAGTTTGTCTTCCTCAGTTCCCACTGCCCTCACAGCTGTATATGTTCCAGCTCTGCTTCAAACACATTTGGGAGCTTGTTGGAGAATGTAGAATTCATTCTGCCAATAGTGTCCTTTCTGCTATGCAAGGACACCGTTACATTCTCTGTCTTTTAGATGCTAAGAAGAGTAAAAAATAATTGAACAATCAGATGAACTGTTAAGTTGTATAAGGTTACGTACTGCTCTTGCTGGTTTTTGGAAGAGAAAAGAAATTAGTGTAGCAATTTAAATGATGAATATGAGTATCTGCTATAAAAGTCAGCCGTTCAAATTATGGTGTGTGATATATATATAGAGCGGCTGGATAGCGTAGTGGTTAGAACACCGTCTTTGATGCAGAAGACCGGGGTTCAAATCCCGGCTGGCACCTACCTTACCAGTAGGGGTCCTTGGGCAAAGACCCCCTAACGCTTCACCTGCCTACCTCAAATATGAGAGTGACACGAACCAAGAGAGTCATGCCGGCTCGGACGTCGCCCGGATTAACAAGGTCCGCGTCAGATGTTGGGGAACCGGGACAATCTGATGTTAAGTGGGCTACTGGAACAAACCATACATGGACGAGACAAGAAAACTTGGAATTGATGGAATGCTACTACAACAGCAGACCTAATGAGAGGGGATATATGAAACGTATGAGGGAACTATGGATAGACAGAAGGCCTACATCCACACTAACTGAGAAACAACTAGTTACCCAGCGCTTCAACATAGTAAAGAGGACGCTGCTCTCACAACTTGAGATAGACCAACTCTACATTACAACCCGGACTCGAGCAGACCTGGAAGAACAAGCAGTTGTGCAGCCAACACCTGAAGCTGAAATGTCACTGCCACCTCTTCCATTACAGAGCACAGCAGCTGATATGAGGCATAAGATCATGGATAAACTAGCTATAGTCAACCCTCGAGTCTGATTACCAAGGCTCAGTGGAGAAGTACCATCAGATAGTATGTTAGAAGATGCCAACAGAGCCCTCCAGACAATCCCTACTACCACCATAACTGAAACCAATGAATTGGTATATGCTACAGCCACTGTAATCCTGGAACCGCTTGGCTACACGATCAAGAACAGCAGTACATACCCACCCTGGAAAATGAGATTGGAGGCTAAGATCAAGGCAACTCGGAGAGAAGTCAGTCAGCTGGTGGAACTACAGAAGCATGTGGAGATTAAGGATAAGACTCAGCTACTGAAAAAATACATGGGCCTGACTCCATCTGAAGCCCTAGAGACTGCTAAACAAAGGCTCACAGCACTGGCTACCAGGCTAAGGAGATACACTAGAGAAGCAGAGGCCAAGAAGATAAATGCCCTGTTCTCCAAAGAACCATCCAAAGTGTACTCCCACCTGCAGTGCAACCACAGAGTATCAGCTGAGCCACCAGCAGCGGAAACTGAACAGTACCGGAAGAACATATGGGAGAAAGAGAAGACACATAACACCAGTGCAAAGTGGCTGCAGGACCTGAAAGCAGACCACAGCAATCTCTCAGAACAGGAACCAGTCACCATCACAGTAGCAGACATCCAACAGCGGGTCAAGAACATGAAAAGCTGGACAGCACCTGGCCCGGACATGATCCACACCTACTGGCTAAAGAAACTACCAGCAGTGCATGAACGCCTACCAGCACAGATGAACCAACTGCTAGCAGCAGGCTCCCACCCAGACTGGCTAACACAAGGAAGGACAGTGCTGATCATGAAAGACCCTCACAAAGGAACAGCACCATCCAACTACTGGCCAATAACCTGCCTCCCCACAACATGGAAAGTTCTATCAGGCATCCTAGCTGCCAATTGGCCATATGGGCCAGTACATGAGCACAGCTCAGAAGGGCATTGGGAACAACACCAGAGGCTCAAAACACCAGTTACTCATAGATAGGGCAGTCGCCCAAGACTCAAGGTCTAGGCAGACCAATCTGAGCACAGCCTGGATTGACTACAGGAAAGCCTATGACTCAATGCCACACACATGGATCTGTGAATGCCTGGCACTATACAAAGTCAACAGGACACTAAGGACCTTCCTCAAGCACTAAGTGGGACTGTGGAAGACAACACTGGAAGTGAACTCAAGACAGCTCGCACAAGTGGCCATCAAGTGCGGCATATACCAAGGTGATGCACTGTCCCCACTGCTGTTCTGCATAGGCTTAAACCCCCTCAGCCAGATATCACAAGGTCTGGATATGGGTACAAGTTCAAGAGTGGAATCACCATCAGCCACCTCCTCTACATGGATGACATCAAGCTGTATGCTAAGAGTGAACGAGACATCGACTCACTGATCCACCTGACACGGATCTACAGTGAGGACATTGGGATGTCATTCGGACTGGAGAAGTGTGGCAGGATGATAGTAAAGAGAGGGAAGGTAGTTAAGACCGATGGAGTGGAACTACCAGTGGGCCACATAGCAGACATAGAGACCAGCTATAAATACCTTGGTGTCCCACAGTCACATGGGAACCATGAGGAGGAGGCAAGAAAGGCAGCAACATCCAAGTACCACCAAAGGATAAGACAGGTCCTGAAGAGCCAGCTCAATGGGAAGAACAAGATCCATGCCATCAACATGTATGCCCTGCCAGTCATCAGATACCCTGCCGGTATAGTGAGCTGGCCAAAGGAAGACATGGAGGCTGCCGATGTGAAGACCCGGAAACTCCTCACAATGTATGGAGGTTTCCACCCCAAGTCCAACACCCAGAGACTGTACACCAGGCGCAAAGAGGGCGGGCGGGGCCTGATGAGTGTCAAAGCCACTGTCCTGGATGAAACCCGAAGTATCCAGGAGTACATCAGTAAGATGGCACCCAAAGATGAGCTGCTGAGAGAATGCCTCAGGCAGCAGCAGACAAGGCAGGAGGTTCAAGCAGAGGAAGTGCCATAGCAAGACAAGCCCCTGCATGGGATGTACCATCGACAGATAGCTGAGGTGGCTGACATTGGGAAATCCTATCAGTGGCTGGAAAGGGCCGGACTAAAAGACAGCACTGAGGCACTGATCTTAGCAGCACAAGAACAGGACTAAGCACCAGATCCATAGAAGCAGGGGTCTACCACACTAGACAGGACCCAAGGTGCAGATTGTGCAAAGAGGCCTTAGAGACATTCCAACACATAGTGGCAGGGTGTAAGATGCAGGCAGGAACAGCATTCACTGAACGGCACAACCAAGTAGCTGGCATTGTGTACAGGAACATCTGCACAGTGTATGGGCTAGACCCCCCCAAGTCCAGATGGGAGATTCCACAGAAGGTCGTGGAGAATAACAGGGCTAAGATCCTGTGGGACTTCCAGATCCAGACGGACAGGCAGGTACTGGCTAATCAACCAGACATCGTGGTAGTAAACAAAGACCAGAAGACAGCGGTAGTGATAGATGTAGCAGTGCCAAGTGACAGCAACATCAGGAAGAAGGAGCATGAGAAGCTGGAGAAGTACCAGGGCCTGAAGGAGGAAATCGAGAGGATGTGGAAAGTAAAGGCCAAAGTGGTCCCAGTGGTGGTAGGAGCACTCGGGGCCGTGACTCCTAAGCTGGGAGAGTGGCTCCAACAGATCCCAGGAACAACATCAGAGCTCTCTGTGCAGAAGAGTGCAGTGCTAGGAACAGCTAGGATACTGCGCAGAACCCTCAAACTCCCAGGCCTCTGGTAGAGGACCCGAGATTGAGGAAGACACATACCACCCATAGGGGTGAGAAGGGAATTTTTTTTTTTTTTATATCACACACCATAATTTGAACGGCTGACTGTATATATATACTATATATATATAAATGTAGAGTTGGAAGACACCACTGGGTTCATCTTGTCTAGTGTTTCTTAAAATGTGGTCCAAGGGCCTCTGGGAGTCCCCCAAATCCCTCCCAGGGGTCCTTGAAATCAAAACTATTTGCCAGAAGATATTTGCAAAAATCTAAAACATTATCACTTTATTCTTTATTTGTAAAAAAATCAGGTTTTTTTCATGAAAAATAATTTATTCTAATGTCTAATGGGTTTAGTATTGTTATTTTTATATGATTCAATAAATATTCCGTGAATATGTCAAGTTTAATTTTTAATATCGTAAATATCAATAAAAATAACCCACACAAACAAAAGCTCTTTTGGGGTCCTCCATAATTTTTAAAAGTGGGAAGGGGTCGTGAGAGCAAAAAGATTAAGAAACACTGATCTAGTCCAACTCTGCAATTAAACCATCCTCCAAAGATGATTGCCCAGAGATGGAGAACCTCTTGTTACATTGTTATGCAGATCTCATTGTTCAGATGTTTTTCTCATATTTACATGAATATGAATATAAATACAGCTTATATAATTTCTAAATATAATAATTATATATTTAAAACTTATATAATAATTTATTTAACTTATATATGGTCCTAGTTTCTGTGGCATAGGAAAATAGTTCCTGATCATCTTCCTTTTTACGTGCCTGAACACTGACATCATATCTCCATTCAGTCTTCTTTTCTCTAGACTGAACATTCAGCCTGTATTCCTAGGGGATGTCCTCAAGTTGCAGTATCATTTTTATTGCCCTTTTTTGGATCCTGTCTAATCTCTCAATATCCTTCTGGAACTGTGGATCATTCATAGTACTCCAGATGTCAACTCACTAGTACAGAGTAGAAAAGAATAAGGTGTATTCATGTGTATCTTTCAATGCAACTCAGAACTGTGGTAGCTCTTCTAGCACCTGCCTCACACTGCTGAATCATGTTTAGTTTGTTGTTAGTGACCACATCCAGTTCCTTCTCCAATATATTGTTTCCAAGCCTTATTGTTATATGTGTGTCCTTCTTTTTTCCCTTAAATGTAATACCTTAAATGTAATATCTTACATTTCTCTCTGTTAAAGGACATCTTGTTCCTCTCACCCCAGTCTTCCAACCTGTTCAGTTGGACACCCCAGTCTTCCAACCTGGCCAACTGTTGCCTTGTTCTGACATACTGAATGTTGCCCAGACCTCCTAATTTTGTTCTGTTTGCAGATTTGATAGGCAGCTCATCAATTCCATCATCCAGGTCATTAATAAAAATGTTGAATAATATTGGCCCCAAGACTGATCCTTACAGAACCTCACTAGCTACTCCAACTCAACATAGAACTATTAACACTGTCTGAGTGTAGTTAGCCAGCTAGTTGCGGACCCCTTACTGTAGCATCAGCCAAACCTCACTTAAAATAGTTTGTCAATAGGAATGTCATAAGCTTTGTCAAAAGCTTTGCTGAAATTTAGTGGACAAGGGGATATAAACTAATTTGGTTTCAGCAAAGCTTTTGACAGATGTGAGATATGTCTTATGACCTATTTTTGGCAATGCCATACTGATTCTTAGCAGTCATGGCATGGTTTTCAAGATGCTTCTAATTAGACTATTTTATTTATTCTAACATTTCAAGTGCTGATGTTAGGCTCACTGGTTGATACTGCAATCTTATTTTTCCCTTTTCTTGAAGAAGGGGACCACATTTGCTTTTATTTAGTCATCTGGCATCTCCCCAGTTCTAAAGGGCTCCTTCAAGATAATTGCCAGAGATCCTGACAGTTCTTCAGCCTTCAATATTTTAGTTGTATTACATCAGGGCCTGGTGCTTGAAGGCATTAAAATTAGCTAGGAGAACCCTTAATCACATCCTTACTGACCTGCATCCTCCCCTGTTGTATTTGTTGCCAGTCTGTGCTATTCAAGTCACCATTTCCATTGAATGTAAAGACAGGCAAAACAGGAAGTATTTTGAAAGAACTTTATAAGTAGTAGCATTTTCTTCAGAGAATGGGTTGCATCCAAAGAAAATGGAGCATCAAATAGTGTAATTGCAGACTAGATATCTTTAGTACCAGCAAGTGGTGCTAAATCTTACATTAGAAAAGAACCATTTATATGTAGGCTGTTATTTTACAATGCTAACTGCTGTATTTTTATGTGGTGCTCCTAACCTCTATATTTCTGCACTCTCGATGTCTGGATTATGGATGTCTATTACCACAATCTGTAGAACTTCTTATATTGAATCACAATGGGCACCGGAAAAAATTCAGTTCTTAATTGTTAAATTGTTTACCATCTCTTCCCATCTGGACCAATTTTCGAGATTAATATTTCTGGAGGGGCAGCTTTTCCCACAAAGCAAATATTTGAAAATCTTTTTCATGTAGTGTTCTCAGGGCAAAGCAAAGTGTTCTCAAGGCAAAATACACAGATCATGGAAACTATGGATGCTCAGAACAAAGGTATATACAAACAATAATCAAATAAGAGGTCAGTGATCCTTTATTCTTGAAGAACTACAGGTTGGCAAACAGGCCAGAGACTTTCCCATCAATGCAAGTGACACTAGAAAATGCTCTAAATATTTCCTACAATGTTCTACACATCATTTGATAGGAAAATAGAATCGATTGATCGAGCTATCTATTTAATTCCTAAGTAGCCCAACCCCAAATGACTTGATAACTTGACATTTACAAGAACTATACAATCAACAGTAAAGCCCATCATTTGACAAGAACAGCACCCAAACTCTCTCCCTCACCAACAGCGACAAAAACACACAGAATGCAACCATATTTATCCAAGGCCTGGGAGAAGAGCCATGTTTTCAATGCTCTTTTAAAGACCAGTTAGATGGTATGTGGGGTCATACAAATCTCTAGTGAGATGGTGTTCCATAGGGCAGGTGCAATGACAGGGAGTCCTGCTTCCTCGGTCCTGCTAAATGGCATGCTGAACTGACACCAAGAGCAAGCCAACTCTAATAGTTCTTAAAGACCTGGTGGAAATCACAGAAGACAGACAGTCCTTCAAATAACTAGGCTCTATGCCACATAGGGCCTTAACGGTAACAACCAGTACTTTGAATTAAACCTGGAAACCATGTGATAACCAATGTACCTCACAAAGTATAGGGGTTATATGGGCATGTCATGACCAGCCCAGTAATGCTCATGTTGCTACATTCTGTAGCTTCTGAATGGTCTTCAAGGGCAGCCCCATGTAGACATCATTACAGTAGACCAAGGCATGAGTATAAAGGGTCTCCTGGTCTAGGTAAGAGTGCAAAAACCCTCCCGGCCACAGCTACTACCTCCTCTTCAAGCAGAATCTGCGAGTCTAGGACTTGTAAATTATGTACCAGATACAAACGGGGTAATGCCACCCTGTTCAAGTCCAAAGATGAAAGATCTCCAACAGCAGAGGGCCCAAACACATTCAGTTTTGTTAGGGCTGACCCTAAGCTTGTTTCTTCCCATCGAAACTCCCACAGCCTCCAGGCACTGGGACATGACTTTGACAGCAACATTTGGCCTGATACTGATCATATCTGATCCTAAACCGACAGATGACTTGATCCAGGGGCCTTATGTAGACGTTAAATAGTTCTTAAATGAGTAGTGCTCATTCTGAGAAAAGAACCTAGCTTGCTAAGTCAGACTACTAAAAGAAGGAGGTTGCCATTTGCCACCTGGTAGACCAGGGGCAGAGAAGGTGTCTGGAGTAAAGGAGCTAATGGCTCTTTATCAGAAATTGTGAAGTAGGTACAGTGAGGCTGTGGTAGGAGGGTTTAAAGACTACACAAACTAATATCTGACTTTCCCAGTGTTCATGAATATGTTAAATAACTTCAGATAGAGGATTGAGCCCACAGCACCTTCCATACAACTGGGTCAGTACTATATGCTGACATCCTCTTTAAATGCTGTGCTACCTATTATGGATTGAATTGGATCCATGCTTAGTCATTCTTGAAATTATTAATGAGATATAAGTGGATTGGGACTAATATGTCCTATTGACACATTCAAAATTATACTTTTTGCACTAAGTATCCATTATCCATCCTAGTCATACATACAAAATTACGTAGATATGGTAAACTCATTACTATTTGGAATTCTGAATTTTCTCTTGTAATGCTTCAGTAATGTAATAGACACAGTGTGATAGCCTAGTAAAAATTTCAGGATGTGTTTAAGCAGATTTCCAGGCTAGCGTCTCCTACTGTTTGTTCATTCCCATGACTAGAAGTAGTAGCTGTAGATTCCTTACATTACTCTAGCTACTTTTTGTCATATACAATGCAAAGTGATATTTTTGTAGTTCCTTTCGCCTCTGTAAAGATAGAAAAATTAGGATTCCCTTAGAGCCATCAGGAAGGCAGGTTTCTCCTCTCAGGTGACCTTTTTAAAAGGAGGAGAGGATAGTCTCCATTTTGCTTCATCTTTAAGTGGGGTTGAGTTTTGTCCTTTGAAGTCTCTGAATCTGGAGAATGATATAGTGGCCAACAGATTGAAAGAGGCCAATCTACATTCCAATAACAAAAAAAAGGAGGCTTAATGGTGTGCAAACTATTGTACAATATCCTTAATTTCACATGCTAGCAAAATAATGTTTAGGATTATTCAATGAATATTAGATCCCAACATGGAAAAAGAAATGCTAGATGTTCAAGCTGGCTTTGGAAAAAGCTGAGGAACACAAGACATTATTGCTGTTTTTTTGAGGGGGGTGCCTTTGAGTCAGTTTTTGACTCCTGGTGATTGCCTGGACAAGTCCCTGCAGTTTGCTTGGCAAGATTATCAGAAGCGGTTTGCCATTGCCTCTATTCTAAGGCTGAAAGAGTATGACTGGCCCTAGGTCACCCAGACAGCTTTGTGCCTAAGGCAGGACTAGAACTAATAGTTTCCTGGTTTCTAGCCCACTGCTTTAACAACTATAGGTTACGACAGCAATTGGGACTGGAATTTCCATTGCTAAGTGATGCGGTCATAAAGTGTGATGTCATGTGACCACATCACTTAGCAAGGGCAATCCCTGCAGTCCCCATTGCTGTTATTAAGCAAGGATCGTGGGTTATTAAGCAAGAACCTTCTAGCAACTTCCTGCCAGCTTCCAACAACCAAAGTCAGTGGCCAGAGAGGTGCTGGGCAAGCACAGCGAGGTGTGGGGAGGGTGTGAGGGTGGAGGAGACTTACCTGAACTACTTGCGACCTTCCCTGCTGGCTTCCCTATTTACTTTGTTTGTGGGAAGCCGGCAGGGAGGGTCACAAATTGTGTTCATGTAACCACAGGATGCTGCAACTGTTGTAAGTGCAAGCCAGTTGCCAAGTGCCCAGATCGCAATCATGTTCAAAAGCCAGAACTTTGAAGACTGGTCGTAACCACCATTCATTCAGCACTGTCATAACTTTAAACAGTCACTGAATGAATGGTTGTTAACCGAGGATTATCTGTATATCAAACTGGCTCATTATTGCTGATACATGTTGGATAATTAGAAAGCCAAAGAATATCAAAAAGAAGTCACTATGTGCTTCATTGATTATAGAAAGGTCTTTAATTGTGCTGATCATGTCAAGCTGTTGAAAGTGCTCAGAAAAATGGGAATCCCAGAACATCTCTTATCCTCATGAGAAATTTATATACAGGTCAGGAAGTCACAGTACAGACAGAACATGGTGAAATAGACTGGTGCCAGTTGGCAAACAACTGGAATGCAACAAGGCTGTTTACTCTTCCCTTATTTATTCAACCTATATGCTGAATATGAATTAAGCAAAGTTGGATTAGAAGATTGTGTGTGTGCGCATGTGTGCTCATGTGCCTTTGAGTCAGTGTTGACTCCTGGCAACTGCCTGGACAAGTCCCTACAGTTTTCTTGGCAAGATTTCAGAAGTGTTTTGCCATTGCCTGCTTCCTAGGACTGAGAGAGAGTGACTGGCCCAAGGTCACCCAGCTGGCTTTTTGCCTAAGGTGGGACTAGAATTCACAGTCTCTTGGTTTCTAGCCTGGTGCTTTAACCACTACACCAGACTGGCTCTCAAGAAGAAGATGAGTGTGGTTTTATAATTGGAGGAAAAAACATCAATAACCTGTGCTATGCTGATGCTACTACCCTGATAGCCAAAAAATGCAATGGATCTGCAAGCTCTAGTAATAAAAGTCAAGGAGCAAAGTGGAAAGTGGGATTAAAATTAGAAACAAAACACAAAGATAATTATGATAGAAATACATACATTGTCAAAAGGAGAAAAAATAAACAGTGCTTTAACAAAAAAGTGAAAAAATACAACAAAGAAAAAAAGGGAAAAAACATAATATGATATATCATTATAACAGTAAACGGTTTCAATTCCATATAAACTTATAGAGCTGAGGGCTTCCAGGGAAGGTGGCGGATTGAATATGGCTCTGTTTTTTTATGGAGCTGACCACAGCAATTAGAAGAGCTGGCAGTCAATTCAGCTGTTTGGAATAATCTCCAGATAAAGTAGATTGATAGGATCACCCACAGGTATTCCCTACAGATGCTCCTTGTGAAGAGTTTGCAATCTAGCAATCTCCAGCAAGTGGAGCTCTCTGGGAGTCGAGGGAAAAACATTGAGCCCAAGCCATGGTGCAGAGCCTTCAAAAGGACATTAGATTTGCTTCTACTTCCTTTTTTAATTAACATTGTAAACTGCCTACTCATGATTTATTTGGCAGTTAAAAACCTCCTTGAAAGACAAGTTGCTGTTCACTGGGAGAATTTCCTTATATCCTGGGAGAAAGAAGATCAAAGTAAGTTTAAAAAGAAATATTTTAACATTTGGAAACAGCGAAAGGGAACTAAGAATACTGATTGGGGACAGTTAAGAGGCTAGATGGATTTGAAACAGCTTTTTAAAGGATTGTTTTAAATGTTTAAGAAAATACAGTAAGTGAGTTTGGATTTAATTGGAAGAAAATATGTCCTGGGAAAGTTTTGCTTCTGAAAATAAACACTAGAGAAGACTGAGCTTTGAAGGTTAACCAAAGGGAATCAGAGAGCAATCAAAGGAAAACATCTCTTTTAATACAATGGAGGAGTATCCTTCTTTCAAAGAATTGTTAGTTGTTTGGAATCAGTGTGCCCAGGAATTATTTTTAAAATTGGGACTAACGGGTTATAGATAAGGAAAAGATTTTATTGGATAAAATAGAAGTTGAGGATGACTTGAATAAAGACTTTAAATTGGACTTTAAAGAAATGCCAGATATGGAAGATATGCAAAGATGCTGTGGATCTGAAAATAGACTCAAAGTTGCTTGATTATGAGAATGATATCGGGAAAGATGTTCTAATGGACCAGAAGAGTGACTTTGAGAGTTATTCTGTTTTCATCCTACAGAAGGGAAACACCAATTCTCTGAAACCTTTTCTGAAAATAGACAGGGAGAGAATAAGAGATTACTATTTGGGGTTTTATTTGGAGAAGGGACTGAAGATGGAACCTTCCAAAAAGAAGAGAAAGGAATTCAACGTGGATTTATCTGATCAGGGTTAAATTGTCTATTTGATTTTGAATTGTTAATATTGAATTTATTTTCTCTGACCAGAACTGTAAGATGGCAATTTAGTTTAAAATACATATGTTGTTATTATTGGTCTTTTGTATGCTTAAGGGGAGAGATCTTTTAGGTTTAAATTTAGAAGTTAAAGTGCAAAACAGATCTATTTGTTCAAGCTTAAAATATATAGTTTATTATCACTGGCAGTCTTAATGCTTTTGCTGATTAGATTGATTGTTGAATATTTTTCATAATTTGGTTATTGTTTAGCGATGAGAAAGGGGATGAAGGGGGCTTTTTTTTAAGGAATATTAGAGAAGGTGTTAAGTAACAATGCATATACTTGTTTAGAGGGAGGGGGAAGTTGTATTAGTTTTTATATATATATAAACTTTAATAAAATATTATAAAAAACCAATTTTATATAAACTTATGCAAATATTATTCAAGTACATATATATTTCTAATACATTTATATAACCTTTTTTTAACCTATTGTATTTTGTATAAATGAGTCCCATATTTCATTATACTTGTCCATACAAAATCTACATCTATAGGCAATCTGTTCATAGGTGGCAAGTGCAATCAGGTCTTCAGTCCATTGAGTAAATGGGGCCACGCTTCAGGTTCAGCCCAAGAATCACATGAGAGAGTCCAGAAATCAGCTCAGCTTCTTTATTAGCTTTCACCTAATAGACAGAATCTCACCAGACTAACTCTGATTCCCCAATGAGAGCAACTATAACCATCAAGCCCTTAGGGAGGAGCCAGTCTCTTCCTCCTTACTTTCACACAGTCCAGCTGGGGGCTGAGGAGATGCTTGGAATGTCACTCCCCCTCCCTGTAACCTTGAAGTTCCCTTCCAGAATCCTCCCCACTCATGCCTTCCATCACACACGCATTTATCCTTCCAATGCTGCAATATCAGTCCTATGGCCATAGTAAGGGCACAGAGAATCTATTTACATTGTCCGGTTGTCAAATTCCATGTACTAGGTATGTAGTTCAAGAGAATATTATCCTCTGAAAATTTTAGCTTTTGTCACACAGTCACATTTATATAATTCACTACTTTCTCCCAAAACTTAGTAAGTATAGGATATTGTAAAAACATGTTTTAAAGAAGCATTATCCATATTACATCTCCAAAAAATTGCTGTTTTTGACAGTCCTTTTCTATACAAACATAATGGAGTCCAATAAATCCTAAAATTATTGTTTGTTGTATAAGTCATAATTTGAGGTCCATTGACACTCTTGCTATAGAAGTTAAGACACTCTCCCATTGTCTAGGCAATATAGCAACTTCTAACTCTTTATTCCATTCGTTTGTTAGCACCTGCATATCAAACTAATTTATTGATTGCAAATACCTGTAAAAACTAATAGTAGTTTTTTTTAGTTTTAAAGAATTTAACAAGTTGGTCTAGTATCTCAGGTGTCTCAGAAGCTGAAAACGCTGCTAGTTCATACAGTGTTGTTAACAAATGCTGTAACAGTAGATATTGCCATTGGGTTATATCTGATAGATTATATTTATCTCTTAACACAGAATATGTTAAAAATTCATCTTTATCATCTATCAGTTGATCCAAAGTCAATATCCCTGCTTCCATCCAATTTTTCCATAACACCATCTTTTTCTCAATTTTCAAGGTTGGGTTTCCCCATAAAGACAATTTAGCATGGAAAAAAGGGTCAAATCTTTTATTATACATTCCATTCCATAACTTTCTGACTGACATAATTGTTTCCAGAGATACTAGAGTTTTAATGTATTTAGATCTTAATACAGGTAGTCCTCAAATTATGACCATAATAGGGACCAGAAAATTCATTGTGAAGCAGTATGGTCGTTAAGTGAGGCATCACATGACCACACCTGATTTTTACGACATTTTTTGTGGCAGTTGTTAAGTGAATCATGTGATTCCCCATTGATTTTGCTTGTCAGAAGCCAGCTGGGAAGGTTGTAAATGGTGATCATGTGACCCCGGGACACTGAAACCGTCATAAATACATGCCAGTTGCCAAGTTCCTGAATTTTGATCATGTCCCCGCGGGGATGCTGTGATGGTCATAAGTGCAAGGATCGGTCATAAATCACTTTTTTCAGCGCCATCATAACTTCAAAAGATCACTAAATGAATGGCTGTAAGTCAAGGCCTACGTGTACATCCAACCAAAGGTGCTATATATGTATATTCCAAAGGGGTCAAATTGGAAAATTAACACCAATTGTTGGTTTCCAGTATTTCATACTTGACAATAGGTAAGCATGATGATACAGCACCAGATTCAGAAAACCAAATCCTCCCTCTTTAATTGGTAATTGCATTTTCTGTAAAGATATTCTTGAAATCGAAGGACCCCATAGAAATTTTCTAAACATTTATTTTCTGGAAATATTTTCCAGGTATATAAACTGGAATTCTTCTCAGAATATAAATTAATCTGGGAATAATATTCATTTTGAGAATATTCACCTTTCCCCAAAGGGTGAGGTTTAATGAGTCCCATCTTTCGATATCTGTATAAATCTCTCTATATATTTTATTTATATTGCATGTTACTAACAGAGCTATATCTTTTGATATACACATACAGTGGTACCTCAAGATACGAATTTAATCCGTTCCGTGACTCTGATCGCAAGTCGAATTGGTCACATCCTGAAGCAAATTTTCCCATAGGGTTCAATGTAAATACGGTTAATCTGTTCCGCCCTCTGAATTTGGTCGCACCACGAGGCAAATTTCCCCATAAGGTCCAATGTAAATACGGCTAATCCGCCCTCCGAATTTGGTCGCATCCTGAAGCAAATTTCCCCATAAGGCTCAATGTGTTGCACGGCTAGGAAGTTCCCCAGGCGCACTTTAGTCAGTTTCACCACTTGAGCCCTAGCGCAGAAAGAAGAAGTGCTAATGAAAGGGCCACCTGGCGCCTCTTCAGTAATCTGAGCGTGCAGGGGAAAGGCTTTTGTCGCACGCACCATGCCAAGGGCTATGGACAAAGGAAAGAACGCGGAGTTGAGGAAGAGGAATCAGTGCGGGGGGGGGAAGCTCCCTGTGCGTGCCACAAAAGCCTTTCCCCCGCGCGCTGATTGCTTTCACTGGGCTTTTGTCGGTGCACCACGCCAAGGGCTATGGATAAAGGAAAGAGCACGGAGTTGAGGAAGAGGAATCAGTGCGGGGGGGGAGAAGCTCCCGCTCCTGGCTGTGCGCGCCACAAAAGCCTTTCCCCCTTGGTGCACTGAAAAAAGCCCAGTGAAAGCAATCAGTGTGCGGGGGAAAGGCTTTTGTGGCGCGCACAGCCGGGAGCGGGAGCTCCCCCCCCGCACTGATTCCACTTCCTCAACTCCGCGCTCTTTCCTTTGTCCATAGCCCTTGGCGTGGTGCACCGACAAAAGCCCAGTGACAGCCGGCTGACACATTAAACCTTATGGGGAAATTTGCCTCCTGGAGCAAGCCTCCTTGCTACCGCGATCTCGCCCACAGGAAGCCGCAACCACGTGGCAGCAGGGCAAATGGCCGCGGATCCAGTTCGTAGCTTGAGGCGGAGTTCGCATGTTGAGGTAAATTTTTGCGGCCGGAGCTGGTCGTATCTCGAAATTTTCGTAACGTGGGGCATTCGTATCTTGAGGTACCACTGTACCTAGATATTTAATGATTCAGTACAATTACAGAATTGATATTCCTTAAATGGATGGATAACTAAATTTTTACCTATCGGCATCAATTCTGATTTGGAGCAGTTAATTGAGTATCCTGCTATTTGTATCAACACTGGAATAGTAATGTGAGGTTTAGAAATAAACAAAATAATATTGTCTGCAAATAAAACCAATTTGTGTTCAACTGAGTTATGTACTACTTCGTAGGTCTCCCTATGTTGTCTAATAGCACAAGCCAAGGGTTCCATGCAGATATTAAAAAGCAAGGGTGAAAGTGGACATCCTTGTCTAGTTCCTATAAATAGCGGAAAAGTAGGAGAAAACATGCCATTAACCTTTACTTTAGATGTGGGCAACTCATATCATATCTTGATCTATTTTATGAATTCCAAAGAAAAACTGAACCTGCTTAATAAGGCAGACATGTACTGTTTATATATTTTGTCAAATATAAAATTGATCTTTATCTTTATTCAAGTCTATTAAATCTCCAACTAACCTAATGTTATCTGCTGCTTGCCTAGTTTTAACAATATCAAACAATATCACTTGCTGTAATCTATTTGGTAACACTACTGTTAAAATTTTTGTATCAACATTAATCGGTGAGATTGGATGATAATTAGCACACTAAGTGTGACCTTTACCTGCTTTTGGTATAACTGTACCACGGGTTACGAATGCCCCTCCTTACGAATTTTTTGGGATACGACCAGCTCCGGCCCCAAAAATTTACCTCGCCATGCGACCTCCACCTCGAGCTACGAACCAGATCTGCGGCCATTTGCCCTGCTGCCACGTGGTCGCGGCTTCCTGTGGGCGAGATTGTGGTAGCAAGGAGACGTTCGGTGAGGCTTGTGGTGTGTTTTGTGGCGTTTGGAAGGTTTTTGGTGTGCTTGTCAGCATGGCTCCAAAGAAAATGCAGAGCAGGCTTGGCAAGAATAAGGCTTTGAAGAAAAAAGTGGGGAAATTTGCCTTGTGGTGCGACCAAATTCGGAGGGCAGATTAGCCGTATTTACATTGAACCTTATGGGAAAATTTACCTCGCGTTGCGACCAAATCGAGTTGCGGTCAGAGTCACAGAACGGATTAAGTTCGTAACCCGAGGTACCACTGTATAAGCCTGATTAAATGCCAGTGATAAAATTCCTTTATCAAATATCTCTTCATACACTTGACAAAATTTTGGCACCAAAAGACCTATAAATGTTTTATATCACTCAATAGGGAATCCATCTAATACTGGTGTTTTTTTGTTCAGTCGTTAAGTCGTGTCCGACTCTTCGTGACCCCATGAACCATATTGCACCAGGCCTTCCTATCTTTCACTGCCTCCCTGAGTTTGCTCAATTTCATGCTCATTGCTTCAGTGATGCTATCTAGCCATCTCATCCTCTGCCGTCCTCTTCTCCTTTTGCCTTCCATCTTTCCCAGCATCAGGGTCTTTTCCAAAGAGTCCTCTCTTCGCATTAGGTGACCAAAGTATCTGAGCTTGACCTTCATTATCAATCCTTCCAATGAGCAATCAGAGTTGATTTCCTTTAAGATTGACTGGTTTGACCTCCTAGCAGTCCAGGGGACTCTTAAGAGTCTTCTCCAGCACCACAGTTCAAAGGCATCAATTCTTCGGCATTCAGCCTTCTTTATGGTCCAGCTCTCACAGCCATACATTACTACTGGAAAAACCATAGCTTTGACTATGCGGATCTTTGTCGGCAAGGTGACGTCTCTGCTTTTTAATATGCTATCTAGGTTTGCCATAGCTTTCCTCCCAAGGAGCAAGTGTCTTTTAATTTCATGGCTGCAGTCTCCGTCTGCAGTGATCTTGGAGCCCAAATAAATGAAGTCTGTTACTGCTTCCATTTCTACCCCTTCTATTTGCCAGGGATTGATGGGTCCAGATGCCATGATCTTAGTTTTTTTAATGTTGAGTTTCAAGCCAGCTTTCGCACTCTCCTCTTTCACCCTCATCAAGAGGCTCTTTAGTTCTTCTTCACTTTCTGCCATTAGGGTGGTATCGTCTGCATATCTGAGGTTATTGATGTTTCTCCCTGCAATCTTAATTCCGGCTTATGATTCTTCCAGCCTGGCATTTCTCATGATGTACTCTGCATATAGGTTAAATAAGCAGGGTGACAGTATACAGCCTTGTCGTACTCCTTTCCCTATTTTGAACCATTCGGTTGTTCCATGACCGGTTCTAACTGTTGCTTCTTGGCCCGCATACAGATTTCTCAGGAGACAGGTAAGGTGTTCTGGTATCCCCATCTCTTTAAGAATTTGCCACAGTTTGTTGTGATCCACACAATCAAAGGCTTTTGCATAGTCAGTGAAGCAGAAGTAGATGCTTTTCTGGAACTCTCGTGCTTTCTCCATGATCCAGCGAATGTTGGCAATTGGATCTCTAGTTCCTCTGCCTCTTCGAAACCCAGCTTGTACATCCAGTAGTTCTCGGTTCACGTACTGCTGAAGCCTAGCTTGTAGGATTTTGAGCATAACCTTGCTAGCATGTGAAATGAGTGCAATTGTGCGATAGTTTGAGCATTCTTTGGCATTGCCCTTCTTTGGAATTGGAATGTAAACTGACCTTTTCCAATCCCGTGGCCACTGTTGCATTTTCCAAACTTGCTGGCATATTGAGTGCAGCACTTTAACAGCATCGTCTTTTAGTATTTTAAATAACTCAGCTGGAATACTGTCATCTCTACTAGCTTTGTTGTTAGCAATGCTTCCTAAGGCCCACTTGACTTCACTCTCTAGGATGTCTGGCTCAGGGTCAGTGGCCACACCAGCATGGACATCAGGGACATTAAGATCTTTCTTGTATAGTTCTTCTGTGTATTCTTGCCACCTCTTCTTAATCTCTTCTGCTTCTGTTAGGTCCCTGCCTTTTTTGTCCTTTATCATGCCCATCTTTGCCCTAAACGTTCCTTTGATATCTCCAATTTTCTTGAAGAGATCTCTAGTCTTCCCCATTCTATTGTTTTCTTCAATTTCTTTGCATTGTTCATTTAAGAAGGCCTTCTTATCTCTCCTTGCTATTCTCTGGAAATCTGCATTCAGTTGCTTATATCTTTCCCTTTCACCCTTGCTTTTCGCATTCCTTCTTTCCACAGCTATTTGTAAAGCCTCATCAGACAGCCATTTTGCTTTCTTGCATTTCTTTTTCTTTGGGATGGTTTTAGTTGCTGCCTCTTGTACAATGTTACGGACCTCCGTCCATAGTTCTTCAGGCACTCTGTCTACCAAATCCAATCCTCTAAATCTATTCATCACCTTCACTGTGTACTCACATGGAATATGATCTAAGTCATACCTGAGTGGTCTAGTGGTTTTCCCTACATTCTTCAATTTAAGCCTAAATTTTGCAGTAAGAAGCTCATGATCTGAGCCACAGTCAGCTCCTGGTCTTGTTTTTGCCATCTGTATAGAGCTTCTCCATCTTTGGCTGCAAAGTATGTAATCAATCTGGTTTCGGTATTGACCATACTGGTGTTTTACTACTTGCCATTTTTAAAATTATTTGCTTAATCTCTACCTCAGATAATGGAGGAAATAAAAATTCTTTTCATGTATCATCTAAATGTGGTAGGTTAATTTTATTTAAAAAGGCCTCTTTATCTTCATTTGATACATTCTCTGATTTGCTATATAATTCTGAATAAAATTTTAAAAATTGATAATTTATATCCATTGAAGTTTTATATATTTCATCTCTTTCACTTCTAATAATTGGAATCATTACCCTATTTTTCTTTTCCTTTAAGCGATTAGCCAAGATTTTATCAGGTCTTTCACCATTCTCCCAGTATGTCTGTCGTAAATATGTTACCATAAATTCTGTCTGCTGTGATACTATAGTAGTTAATTCATACTTCTTTTTCTGTATTTCTCTGTACAGATTCATAGATGGGAATCTAACAATCTGTGCCCATAAATGTTTCAGTTCATCTTTCAAATGATTTTCCCTTTTATTGTTGTTCTTATTTTTGTATGATGCATAAGCAATAATTTGACCTCGGATATATGCTTATATGCTTCCCATTCAAAAATTCAGTCACTTGATGTTTCTGAATTCAAATCAAAATATTGTGAAGTCTCTACCCGCATTTGTTGTACAAATTCTTTATCATTCAATACAGAGACACTGAAATACCAATTTCTCGATACCTTAACCGGTTTCTGAAATACACATTTCAAAGTAATTGCACTAGAACCAGATACATAACAAACATCAATATTACATTCTAGAATTTGGTGATATTAAGTTGGTGTTATTAAAAAATAATCAAGCCTAAAAAAATTATGGTGCATATTTAAAATAAAATGTATGTTCTCTTTTAGCTGGATACATCAAACGCAAGGGGTCTATTAAATCAAATTCTTCCATATAAGCCTTGATGATGATGATGATAATGATGATGATGGTGGTGGTGATTTTGTGCTGGTGTATTTCTATCAAGCTCAGGATCCAATATTTCATTGAAATCTCCTCCTATTATTACTTTATCATAAATACACTCATTCAAGTGTTGAAAGCATTCATAAAACATAATTGGAGAATCTAAGTTAGGTCCATAAACATTAACCATAGCTATTTCAGTCCCTGCTATTTAGGACATAAAATTAACTAACACCTATTTGCATCTGTGATAACCTGTTGTACATCAATTGGGAATCCTTTTTGAACCAAAATGGCCACACCTTTAGCTTTTGTTGAAGTAACTATAAGGTAGACCTGTCCTACCCAATCCTTCATTAATGGATAATTATCCTGTTTAAACGAGTCATCAGAATGAGTAAATCAGCAATATCTGCCATTAACGATTTTTAATATGCTAAAATTATATTTTGTTAGATTCTTGCAGCCCTTTTACATTAAGACTAACTTCACTGATTTTATTTTGGCCCATTTATCAATATTCTCCCAATACCACTTCATTTTATTACCTGCACCATTGAACAAATATCTGATGCTAAACTTTTCTATGTTTAAATATTTAACATATTTTCTAATATTGCTCACAGATGTAGAACCTCCATAAAAACTTAATTTATCATTCAAATACTGTTCTATTACATATACCGTATTTTTCCGACTATAAGACGATACTTTTTTCTAAAATCCTTACCCTAAAAATTGAAGGGCATCTTATTCAAGGAAGTCAGCCGAGGAGAGAACCTCACGGTTGCAAAACTGCCCATACTTTGTTTCTGCAAAGAGGCTTCCTCCTATTGCTAGCTTCCAATCACGAGTGAAATAGCTTGTCTCCCAAACAGACTTCCTCCAATCATGAGCCTTATGTAACTGATGCTGAATGCTGAACAAACCAATTAGAGCCTTATGTAACTGACGCTGATGCTGAACAAACCAATTAGAGGAAGGCTGTTTGTAGAGACAAGCTATCGGCAGTTTCACTCATGCTTGAATGTAATCAGTTATGCAAAAGAGCATGGAAATAGAGCTGCAGAGAGACAGTTTGGATCTCCTCCCACCGAGTGTATCAGGTAAATGTTAACTAATTACTAAATAAAAATGTGTTCTGCACTATCTTTAAAATATTGATTTCTTAATTTTGGGTTGGAAAAGTGGGGGTTGTCTTGTACATGGGGGTGTCTTATTGATGGAAAAATATGGTATATAGAATCTATACTTAAAAGAAAAAAAAAGAAAAATGTGATTATATGCAAAAAAAGAAACAATAAGCAAATAATATTATTAAAGAGATTAAATAAAAGGGAAAAAACAAAACCAAAGAACTTGGTGATTTCCCAAATGGGATGGCACGATTGTTTCATCTCTTTTTACAATTGAAAATTACAGAGTAGTTTCAAACATAACTAATTGAAGGAAATATACTGTGTTAAAAATAAACAGTAGAGTTGGCAATATGCCCAGACTCTCTATCTTGGAATTGACCATAACATAAACAAAAAAAGAGTGTGGGGAGGGGGGAATGCAAGCATGAAGGCTTTTAAAATAAGGCTTTTATAGTGGAACTGTAGGCAAACTCAAACTTTTTTTGAGTTGGAGTTGGAGTCATTCCATTGACTCCATGGAATGAAACACAATCAAGGTTTGTCCATCAGATTTTAAAGATAAGATAAAGGCCTCTGCATTCAAAGGATTATCAAATCTGTGAATCTGATGTTGATGATTAACACAAAATGTGGCTGGAAAACACATGAAATATTGAAGATGTGTTGATCTAGCAAGACTTCATACTTTTGTAAACAGCCTTCTCTTTTCTGAAACTTCTTTAGTAAAATCAGCGTAAATTGATATTTTACTTTGGCTAGAACCTCACTTCAAAAGAGATTTTACTGATTCCTGGTAAAATATATATAAAATCTCATCTCTTGTGATAACACGAAGAAATTGCACAATAATAATATTGGAACTAGTTCCAGTCTTCCTTCCCGTTAAAGGAATTTTAATCACACAGTCCATCTCAACTGGAAAATCTGTACCCAAAAGAAGGAGCTTTCTGGAAAAATCCTCCATAAATTCAGCCAGATTCGATTGACTTGGAGGTTTCTCAATGCCAATCACACATATATTTTTCCTACGCAGTTGTGACTCTAAGTAAGTTAATTTGTTTTTCCAAAACATTATGACTGGCTTGGGTAATTGACTTGTGAGCATTTAGCTGACCTCATAACGAGCCATTTTTTCTTGCATCAATTTTAAATTTAAGCTCTGCCAGATCTTGTTGGATTGGCTTCAAGACTTGTACCTGAGTCAGGATTTCTTTTAACAAGTTAGTAGAAAAATCTTCCTCTGCCATCTTATCTGGCTTGGCAGATAGTGGTGTGGTTGAAATTAAGCCAGCTGTTGAGCATTTGGGTCTAATTGCCATCCCAATAACTCATTAAAAACAAGATAATATGTAATTAAAAAGTTTCATTTACCAGTGATCAAAGTCTTTGTCCACACAGTCTGATAATTCATGAGTTTGAAAGCACATTAATCAGGAGAGAGTTGAGAGACGTGCATTCACAGCATCATCCCAAACAGGAAGTCTACCCTTTTGATAAATCTTGTTAAAAATGCTAAATAGGAATGTTGCTTTCATTGAATTGGTTGCCATAATTCTGACAGCAACAATATGGAAGTGGCTTGTGATTTCTTTTTTCTGAGATCTTGTTTTCAATTTTCCAATTTAACCTAACAAAATAGGATTCCCTGATGGTTTCACGGCCAAGTAATAACCAGGTGCAGCACTGCTTGGCTTTTTTGGAGATCAACCAAAGTTTGCTAGGTGTCAGTACATATATTAGTACACTGCAAATGTATTTGTTTGCATTTCAGCTTACTTCTTAAAGGCTTCTTTCTAAATGAACAATGCTCTGACCTTAATTGTGTATGTGTTCACATTCAGAAAAAAGTCTTATGGATAATTTTTAGTTGCATTAATTTGCTAATTTCTTCAATGGTTGGTTTAAGAAGCTCAAACTTAACAACAACAAAAAAGGAATAATAAAATCTGTCCTGTAACACTTCATTAAAAGCTTAGATGTTCACTTGCTTTCAGAGGTTTAATGGTCTTCATTTTTACTGTCTGAAATGCATGGCAAACTTCAGTGATTTCAGCCATCAGAAATAACATGAGGATTATTTCACTCCATTACTTTCCTCCATTATGTGTGTGTGGCTTGTAGTACTATATTACTTCCAGAGGGAAAAAGAAAGTGTTTTGTATTTCATTTGCTAAACAAATGAGTTATAAAGTAAGGTCCCTACCTTGCGACCCCCCCTGAGATTTGTTTGCTTTTTAACATGGGTGTGCTTATAATACTTTCTCAAAAACAGAAGCTGTAATTTATTTCATGTACTGCTTGTAATATATGTATTATGAAACCATTTAATAAAAAGATCAATTTGCACAATATTGTTGAAAACGTCTTATTTACAATTTAATTTCTTTATTAAGAAAAGGTGTTTTTGACTGCTAAGGCATCTCCATGGATGGAATTTTTTGACTTAGAATGTGTTTGTCCTGTGGCAAATCTATTTAAAACATTTTAAATCTGCAAATACAGACAGCTGTTCAGTAGATGGAAAGTCACCTACTGTACTACTTACATTTAGATGTAAAGTAAAGTAGGTGTAAAGATGAGAGCCAGGTTAAGGCACCAAGCTAGAAACCAGGAGATTGTGAGTTCTGGTCCTGCCTTAGGCATGAAAGCTGACTGGGTGACTTTGAGCCAGTCCTTTTCTCTCATTCCAACTCACCTCACAGGGTTGTTGTTGTGGGAAAAATAGGAGGAGGAAGGAGGATTAGGTATGTTCACTGCCTTGAGTTATTTATAAAAATAATAAAGGGGGGAAAAAAGTTTTAAAAAATCAGATCACTTGTAAATACCTCTGATTTATTAAGTGTGCACAAAGTAGTGAAAACCTTTAAAGATGGGATGTGCAAGATCTTTGCAAATGGTATTTTAAAACTTACTGACGTTAGGGCACATTTAGAACACTGCTGTATTCTTCTATGTTGTTTGTTTATTAAATCATAATACCTAAGATTTTTCTATAATAGAGGAATTGGCATTTCAGGCCAGTTCTTTTTTTTTTCTCTCCCTTTACATTCAGTGAAATTTCTGTCCTCCCATCTCTAACACACAAATGTTCCTGGGGTAGTTCTTCAAAGCAACTTTTCTATTAATGTGCATAACACTTGTTTTGAAAGACTGCCTCAGGAGAAATACAGTCAAAATCAGAAGTCACATCATGGAATAACATTGGTCTCCTGTGAGTGCTTACATTTACCATTATCACTTTCTGTGTTTCCAGTGAGAAGAAAAGGAATACAGGTAGTCTTCATTTAAGGACCACTCATTCAGTGACATTCAAAGTTACGATGGCACTGAACGAGGGGACCTATGACCGTTCTTTATAGTTGTAGCCATCACAGCTTCCCAGTGGTCTCATGATTGCAATTTGGCAACCAGCTCGCAATTACGATGGTTGCAGTGTCCTTCACGGCTGGTTTCCAACAAGCAAAGTCAATGAGGGAGCCGGCAAGAGGTCACAAATGGTTGTTATGTGACCACGGGATGCTGCAATCATACAGGATTCGCCTAATGATGGCAACTGAAACTGCTGCAACTGCTGTTGTAAGTCAGTGTGCTCACGTGATGTGCTTTAGGACCACATCACTTAGCGAAGTTGCCAGTTCCAATTACCATCATTAAGTGAGGACTACTTGTAACATCTTGTGCACAAGGTTGCTTTAAAGCAGTAAACTGTGGAGGCAGAATAGGAAAAACCACATCTCATTGAGATTCTATTGGGCAAGAGCTTTTCACTTGGGATAGACTTGTTCTCTATCAAAAATTTTACTGAATGTAGTCTTCAAAGCAACTATAGCATAATAGTCTTTTGGATAAATGTAGGAATTCATCTTGCACAGAAATTAACAAAAGCTTTTGATCACAACCTTTGATTTATTAATAATCAGAGAATTATGACAGTAGAAACCGAATCTTCTTAATAACATATGCAATCCAACTTGCAAATATGATATTAAAATTATATCATCGGCGTAGAACAAAGTATTGTAATGCATGTTGAGTACCTAAGACACGTGCAGTTCAGGATCCTTCATCAGTCCTGGTAATCTATTGATTACATTAAACAGCAGTGATGTAAGTATGCACCCTTGTCTAACTCCTTTGTAAGTGTTCGTCTTACTTTTCATGGCTCTGTTGACTCCAGACCACACTCTCAAGCAGGTATTTATTTGAAGATCAGTGCAAGCAACCTGGGTTTACTATTGAGGACAGTCAATTTCCTTCATAGCATTTCTCTGTTAACTGTGTCAAACACTGCATTAAGGTCTATAAAGGCAGCAAACAAAATGAATAATAATTACTGAAATCTCAAACATGGATATGGAAAAACTGAGGTTTTTTAATGATAACTCAGATATTTTTATAGGAAGAAAAACGTAGCCTATGTTGTGATTAGCCGATGTAGCTAGTAATGACTGAATATAAAATAACGCTTAATTTTTTTTTGCAATTCAGAATTCAAATCATGCCTTTTATGCTGAGAAAATTATTGATCCTCTGTTAACATGATCAGGAAATGATTCTACCTATCAAGAAAACTACATATGCTATGGCAAGTGTGTGATTTTTCTTCACGCTCCAGAGACATGAATTAATATTTTTAATTGACCTTTAAATGTGAAGTTAAACTTTTTTTATATAGCCAAAGGAACAAGTTTCTGAAGAGGAGTATATATCCTTATATTCTGCTTTTATATGTAAGTATCTGAAAATAACTCTGCGTAATCTACTTAGTACATTTCTGAGTACTACTGTCGGCATTCTGTTACATTTAGCTTAAGGTTAAACATTTAATACTTATATAGTCTTATAAATTTCAAGACAAAATTTGAAGTGAAAAAGGAACTATATACAACCATCATCCTTCTGTGGCTTTGTATATTTCAGAAATTTGTAAGAAATTGGAAAAGGGAAGCTTTGGGTTTTAAAGAAACCCTCCAGAAATTTTAGGAAAAATTGAAATATATGCAATACTTTTTTAAAAGCACCCTTTACTTTTTATTCTTACAAGTAACATCCTGTCTTGGTATAAATAAAGTCTGTCTTGAGTTGAGTTCAACTCCTGATAACTCATATGCATATCAAAGTTGTTTTCTTAGAAAAAAATCGAAGAAATTTATCACTTCCTTCTTCTGAGATTTTTTTTTAGACTTCCCTGTCTAGTCTTCTAGAGGCATCTGGAAGGGGAGAGGAGGCAAGATGACAAAAAGTTGTGCCATGGTGACAAATCTCGGCACCATTTTTATTTGTATCATGATATCACATGCAAATACAGAAGAGGCAGAGCTTATGCTATTATGACCCTGCTTTCATCAAAATCGGATCCTGCAGACACTTCTGACTGCCTCTCAGATCATATAGCACCCAAGACAGTATTTAATTGGATGCTGCTAGCAATTTTCATCTGACCCCCATGCCAGTCCTTTAAGTCCTAGTGGAGGAGAGAAATAAATTTACTAGAGCTAGATTATAAAGTCATAGCAGGTTGCAGCACCTAGCCAATCTTGGCTGATCTCAAAATTGCTAAGCAGGTTCTGATATAGTTAGCACGTAGAATGGAAACAACCAGGAAATCTGAGAACTAGAGACTAGACAGGGAAGTCTAAAAAACATCTCAGAAGAAGGAAGTGATAAATTTCTTCAATTTTTTTCCAAGAAAACAACTTTGATATGCATATGAGTTATCAGGAGTTGAACTCCACTCAAGAAAGACTTTATTTATCAACAAAAAGAAGCCAGCCCCCAGATGAAGAAATGTATTCTTGTCCTTGAATAAGCTTAGATTTCTTAAAATACATTTTTGGGGGGAAGGCCTTGGGACAAATGGGAGAAAGTGTCAAGCTCCACTCAGCTGGGAAATATCAAAGAAGCAAGATATACCACGTTTTCAGTTAGAAATCATTACAGGTAGTCCTCAGTTAATGACTGGAATTGGGACTGGAATTTCCATTGCTAAGAAATGTGGTCGTAAAGTATGATGTCATATGGCTGCATTGCTTAATGATGGCAATCCTGACACTCCCTGTTGCTGTTGTTAAGTAAGGATTGTGGGTCTTTAAGTGGGAACCTCATTGCAACTACCTGCCGGCTTCCAACAAGCAAAGTCACCGGGGAAGCCTGGAGGAAGTTGCGAATCCCAGGCAGCTCACAAGCAGACTGGCAGGCAGACTAAATGGCTGCTGCTGGGTGCACGAGGGGTTTGTGCAGCATGGTGTGAGCGCAGCGGAGCTTGTGGTGGCTGCTGCAGGGTGTGTGAGGGGCTGGTGTGAGCACAGTGGGGCTTGGGATGGCCGCAGGAGGGTGCGAGAGGGTGCATGAGGAGCCTACACAGCATGAGTGTGGTGGGGCTCGGGGTGGCTGCTGCAGGGTGAGGGAGACTTACCTGAGCAACTTGCGACCTTCCCTGCTGGCTTCCTCATTGACTTTGCTTGTGGGAAGTCAGCAGGGAAGGTTGCACGTGGCGATCATGTGGCTGCATGACACTGCAACCATTGTAAGTGTGAGCTTGTTGCCAAGTGCCCAGATTGTGATCACGTGATTGCAGGGGTGCTGGGATGGCCGGAAATTCAAGGATGGGTCATAGGTCTCCTTTTTCAGTGCTGACGTAACTTTGAACAGTTGCTGAATGAATGGTTGGTAAGAGAGGACTACCTGTAATGCTAGTCTGGGGATAAATATAGAGTTTTGGAAGTTGTAAAGAAATTTCCAATCTTCATTTATAGTGAGTTCACTAAGGCAGATTCTTTCTGAATAATTTAAAATGCTTCTTTCCAGGTTAAAAACGTATGCCTTTTAATAAAAATAATTAGTAAAAATAATATTTCTAATTTTTGAAGATCAGACAGTAATTGTAGCCTTCCTCCACCTTGTGCTATTCATGTGATTTGAATTGCAATTCCCTCAGTCCTTAGTAATCATAATGCCCTTTGCATATTGAATATATTTGATCCCTATTCTAGGATTTTCTATTTACATGAACACTCATCTTCAGATAAAGATCTAAAAAAAAAAACTTGTAAGACTCAGCAGTCAGAATGGTATAGAAAAATTAACAGTGGTTGTTTGCATTTGGAAGAAATGTTAACAAACGACTAAGATGGTTTCAATTTTGTCTTGATCAGTATGGTCCATTAACAGACCAGATGGTGGCAGCAGTGCTGCAGGTTCCATGTCCTTGGGGTATAGTTACTCCTTGCTGAACCTGAAATTAATACTGAGATAAGCTTCTTCCTTGCTTGAAAGCCTTCTATACCTTGCTAATTACATACCAAAAATCTAATACTGCTCCATTTCTTCTGAGGGTATACCATGTTACTTACATAGACATTTGTGAGTGAACTTCGTTGTGATAAATTTGAAATGAAATGGAATGAAACTAAATAACAATGGAATAATCATGCCATACATTTAATTTTAAATGTACAATCGTAAATTTCTTCATAGTGTTGCTTTTGAGTTCATCATTTTAGTGAGTAGCAGTATGATACTCCATTGCTTGAATCTTTGTCTTTTGATTTCATTTTTGTATGATCCCTAGGAAAATCAGATAGAATAGTAATGTCTACTGCATCCTAAAAAAGTATAAATCCATTGATTTCATCCTAGAGCACAGGAAGATTTGATTCAGTTTATCAATTTTTATGCAATGCACTGAACATGTACTACATAAAATGAAAATCTATCATATGCTGAACAATTGCTAGCATTCAGGAAGAAACCTTAGAATATTAAGAAAAACCTATTTACAGGCCCTGGAATGAGATGGAAGTTTAAGGCATTAAAATATTTGCTTCTGTTTACTCCTCTTTCTTGAGTATCCTGTAAAGAACTATGGCATTTTATTCTCCATCTTTTGAACCGTTGTTGATGTAGGATGCATCCCAATAGAGGCAAACATTTGAACCCCCCAAAAAGATTGCTTTATATGCCATTTTAATTTTTTAAAGATTATACATACATATGCCCATCATTCTGTGGCCTTTGGGGATAAGCAGCATTATGCAAACTGCAGAAAGAGATTGAGAAGTAGGGGACTAAAGAACTTAAAGGCAAAAGAGAAAAGAAAAGAAATCTAACAAAATCTGATTTATGCCCATATAATTCACGATACCTCTCCATACATTTTCTGTCCTTGCAAACTATCCTACCTATCATTGTGTTCATATACTAATTCCTACATTGCTTAAGACAGGAGAGTTTGGTCATAGAAGGCTGGTAAGTTGGAAGTGATCTTTGAAGATTGTATCTTAGAACATTATATGCAGCTAAAGCCTCTGCAGAATTTGAGCTCTCTGTCAGGAGCTTGCATAGCTCAAGAGACTAGTTTCAACCAAGAAATTATTCTTTCAATCTTGTAGCTTTTTCAGATGATCTAATCCTAGGAATGACATCATTATCCCTAATCTGGGTGAAATTGGGCAAGGAAGTTGGGTGAGGGCTAAAGCCCAGATGAAATACATCAATTGCATTCCTCTAAGTTACCCTAGAAACTATTGCCAAGTGCTTCCATAACTCCAGTTGTATAATTGGGGACAAGAAGTTGTTTGATATCAGTATACAAACACCTCCTTGGGCCTTTCTCATTACACATCAAATTAGCCCAGTGACCCTTCTGTCTACAATTGCCTGCTTTAGTGTAGATTCACCCAGTACTTCACCAGTTGCTCCTTGTTTGTGAGAAGCCACCCTATTCCTTGTGTTTGACATCTGTTCCTCTCCTTCTTCCCCCAGGTTTTGGTGGGTGGGGAAGGGGAATGTGAAGTACTTTGGCTTTTAGATGCAGGCGGGGATATTTACTATACCTTATTAACTTGAAGAGCTACCCTGAATCAAAGTAGTTGTGGAGGAGGGTGAAAGATGTCCATCATCCCAATTTGTCTACCAATTCCTTCTGAAATTCCCAGACACACCCATGAATTACCTCCATAACCACCATACATCAACCCTCAGGATGAAAGAGACTCTTTAATTCCTGCCAATCTGGTTGTGGTTGCCATGCAGTGGGAGGAGAGGGGGCACTTTCCAGTTTTGTTTAGTTTTTCTTTGCCAGACTTGTCCACTGACTTTGTCAAGCTGCCAGGGCCATCTGCTAGCAAAAGAGGGGGGAGTGATTATGTGTCCATTGCCATTAAGAAATTGTCTGGCCCACCTTTATGGGCAGCAGGGAAAATGGTATAAAGAAATGTAGACTTGACCTTGTGAATGAGGAGGGAGTGAGCAAGCCATTAGGAGACACTTTCAGAAAAGATTACTCAGTCCTGAGAAAGAGGAAAGAAACTCAAAATAACCCCACCTTGATTTTGTTTAGTTGGGGTTTGTTGTGACAGAGAAAGCCTTCTAATATTCTTTTATTTTACCCTACAAGGATAAAGAGCTGTGCCTGTTTCTTGATCTTGCCTATCGTGAAGATCTGGTAACTACCCAGTTCTAGGTTTCTAGATAATCTAATCAAATAAAGTTACATACGTATATTCTGATATGTTGTGTGTGAGTATGTGTATCCATTTTATTAAGTGTTAATAGTTAAATGAAAAAAGAGGAGAAAATAAACCTCTTAGTTAGATGTGATTGGAGCAGCATATCAACCTAGTAAATAAAAAAATGATTCAAGGGAAAACATTAAGAGTAACTCAAGCCTTAAAGAAACTAATTAAACCTTGATCACAATGAATCACATTGATCAGACTTTACACAGTATCTACACAATGTTGTTACATATGTAGAAACAATACACATATCCTCTACCCAGGATCTTACGACAGGTACAATAAAATCTTTCCATCAGACTAAAATGATCTGTTACTCATGCATATTATATCCAGAATTCTTCATTCTAAAATGGGTGCCAAATTTTGGGGACATCATTTAACATTACATTCCCATCTTTGATTCTTATATTTTTTTGCAACATTCTGTTTGTAATCTTATGAAATTAAAGCAAAATGGTGTCAGTACAGAACAGGAGCAAAACGTATAAGTAGGTTATCCTTTCCAACATATTTCCAACATATATACAGAGACTGAAACCTAGCCTTTGCTATGCATTCTCTAGAGTGGTCTTTATCAACTAGGGTTCTGCAAGATGTCATGACTGAAAAAGATAAACATTTTTAAATTTCATGCACTGTGCAATGCTAGTGCTTGTAGTGGTAGGAAATTTAATGCACCACGATTCAGTTGCTGGCTTTGCTGTTGTTGTAGTATCCTTTGTCGGGGAGGGGGAACCAAACAAAGAAAGTAGTTTAATAAATTGGCTAAAATAAACAGATCCACAGAAAAGTATTCTCTACTCAAAAGATGGTTGATAATTATTATTGGATTGGGGGGAGATGGGCGGCTGAAAATTTTAATAAATAAATAAATAAATAAATAAATAATTTAATATCATACTGTGAGCTTCAGATGTAATAATTTTTATTCAGAGGTTCAAATTCATTTTTTTTCTCATTAATCTACACTCAGTACCCCATAATGACGAAGTGAAAACAGAATTTTAGAAATGTCTGTAAATTTATTAAAAAGAAAAAACTGAAATATCACATGTTCTTAAGTATTCAGACCCTTTACTCAGTACTTTGTTGAAGCACCTTTGGCAGCAATTACAGCCTCGAGTCTTTTTCAGTATGACACGACAAGCTTTGCACACCTGGATTGTGGGATTTTCTGCCATTCTTCTTTGCAAATCCTCTCAAGCTCAATCAGGTTGGATGGGGACTGTTGGTGGACAGCCATGTTCAGGTCTCTCCAGAGATGTGCAATAGGGTTCAAGTCAGGGCTCTGGCTGGGCCACTCTAGGACATTCACAGAGTTGTCCCTAAGCCATTGCTGTGTACTTAGGATCTCTGTCATGTTGGAAGGTGAACCTTCAGTCCAATCTGAGGTCCTGAGCACTGTGGAACAGGTTTTTATTGAGGATATCTCTGTCCTTTGCTCCATTCAGCTTTCCCTCAACCCTGACCAGTCTCCCAGTCCCTGCTGCTGAAAAACACCCCCACAGCATGATGCTGCCACCACCATGCTTCACTGTTGGGATGGTATTGGGCAGGTGATGAGTGGTGCCTGGTTTCCTCCAGACATAACGTTTAGAATTGAGGCCGAACAGTTCAATCTTGGTTTCATCAGACCAGAAAATCTTGTTCCTCACAGTCTGAGAGTCCGTCAGGTGCTTTTTTGCAAACTTCAAGCGACACTTGGACTTCTTGTGTTTTGCACTGAGGAGAGGCTTCCGTCTGGTCACTCTGCCATAAAACCCAGATCAGTGGAGGGCTGCAGTGATGGTTGTCCTTCTGGAACTTTGTCCCATCTCCACACAGGATCTCTGGAGCTCAGTCAGAGTGACCATCAGGTTCTTGGTTACCTCTCTTACTATGACTCTTCTCCCCTGATTGCTCAGTTTGGCTGGGTGACCAGCTCTTGGAAGAGTCCTGGTTGTGCCAAACTTCTTCCATTTGAGAATTATGAAGACCACTGTGCTCTTGGGAACCTTGAGTGCAGCAGAAAATTTTTTGTAGCCTTCCCCAGATCTGTGCCTTGCAATAATCCTGTCTCTGAGCTCTGCAGGCAGTTCCATTGCCCTCATGGCTTTTGCTCTGATACAGTATGCATTGTCAGCTGTGAGGCTTTCTATAGAGAGGTGTGTGCCTTTCCAAATCATGTCCAATCAATTTAATTTACCACAGGTAGACTCCAATCAAGGTGTAGAAACAGCTCAGCAACTATCAAGAGAAATGGGAGGCACCTGAGCTAAATTTCAAGTGGTCTGAATACTTATGCCAATGTGATATTTCAGTTTTTCCTTTTTAATAAATTTACAGACACTTCTAAAATTCTGTTTTCACTTTGCCATTATGGGGTACTGAGTGTAGATTAAAGGGAAAAAAAATGAATTTGAACGATTGTAGTATCAGGCTGCAACATAACAAAATTGAAAAAAGTGAATGGGGTGTGAATACTTACTGAATGCACTGTACGTTATTATGGCTGGGAGGACAAACTTTCCAGTATGTTGGAAAAGACATGGAACTGTCCATATCTGATTGGGAACTTAAACCTGGAGAATATGCAGCAATGGCAAAACTAATCGTATGTATGCATAACAGAAGTTAAATTTAAGCAAGAATGGCTTCCGTATATATTACCTATTGTCCAGCAAGGTAAATACAAGCACTTAGAGCGTGGATTCTAAAGTCTATACCAATAGGTACTGCAAATCGGTTGGAGTATAAAGAAGGGAGAAGTCAGAAATTAAATATTTACCTATATTATTTATAGAGATGTTTTGTTGTTAACATTTGTAAATAATAATATAGTGGAGATGTTGGCATTAAGCTCAAGAATGTATAGTTCTATTTTATATCATGAAAACAACTCAATGTACTCTGTTTGGTATCTTTTATTAGTGTTATATTGAGCAGGAATTGTATAACTTCAGTAATTATCCATCCATTTGTAGATAATATCTTTTTTGAAAACACATTTAAATATTTTTTTTAAAAAAAGAACAAGTGCCACAATTGCTTACAACTAGCAGAATCACCAAGGGACTCTTTGGGGTGAGCTGAACCATGTTTCCAAACCTAAAACCCTTTTCTTGTGGCCCAGTTTATCCTAAGAAGAGCCCAAGAAAAGGGTTTTAGGTTTGGAATGCATCTATGGATCCACAGCAGAAGGGAGGGATAGGAAGGGAGGTATTCCAGGTGCATGAGGAAAGCAAAATTAAATGTAATGTTTTTCAAACTGAGTTCTTACCCAGGGATACTAAAATATATCATTGTACTCTGCATATATAATATATGTGCCAGCTTTTAAATATATAAACTAAACTTAAAACAATTTGTTCCCCCTCCCACGGTTTGGATGAGTAATCTTTAGCCCCCTGCTAGCTTATGGCTAATTATATAGGCTGCAGTGAAAAATAATTGGGGCTCACTTTTCCTTAGTAACGTCTCAGCACATTTTTGATATGTTTTGCAAGTTGACAGTATTTGTGGGTAACTAAAGAATTTCTTTAATATCAAGTGCACCTGTTTATCATGACTGTTTTAAGAAAACTGTATTTCTTTATTTAGGGCTTGCCTTTGGCAGGTATCCCATCTGATACTGAGATTGTCCAACTATTTAAAGAATGTTGATATTTAAATTCTGTTACAGGAGCTTTCTTTCATAATCGAACAAAAACTACATATTTTGTGTGTTCCAAAAATTACATCATTATAAAATGTTAACTTTTTTGTTCTTTCATGCAGCTGACACTTTGAATAAAACATTAAAAGTAATGGGCCTTGGACTTTGGAAATTGAAATGTGCTTTTTTCTTCCTTGCAAAAATACAAGAGTTTAGACCTTTTTTTTTTTTTTATCTGCGCTCAGTCATTACTGACTCTGCAGTGACTGCTTGGACGAGTCCTTGCAGTTTTCAAGGCAAGTGTTTCGGAAGTGGTTTGCCAGAGCCTCCTTCCTAGAGCAGAGCCCAGCTGGCGAGTGCAGGAGGTGGGGTTTCCGTTGCTCCGTGCCCTTTTCGGGCGAGCGCGGTTTCGCGTTTACCAGCAACTGCTCCCAACTCCTTTTTCCAAGGCGCTGCCAGCATTTTTCCTCCCACCAGAGTGAGAGTACCCATTTATCTACTCACGTGAGTTTTCGACCTGTTGGGTTGACAGGAACTGGGGAGGAAACAGGAGCTCACCCTGTTCAATGTGAAGGCTGGACTCAAACCGCTGAAGCATCAGCCATTTCCGGCCGGCAACTTTCAGCGTCATTAAGCCGCTGCGCCACCGCGTCCCCCTTAGACCTATACAAGTAGTAATTAACAAATATGACATGCACTTAGTTCACTTTTAAAAGTTGGAACCATGTTTGATATTTCAATCTGCCATTTCATCTGCTTATTCCTTTTGGGTAACTATGCTGTTTTCAACGTTTAACTATTCTGAAAGCTGTTAAACTTGTAAAAACCTGGAAATACCTAATGCATTGGTAAAGAGCTGAGGACCTGATTTTCTTGGTGGAAGATCACAAGGAGCCAGAATTTTGGAACAAATATTATTTATCTCTTTTTCTCACATAAATTAAAGTGTGTTGGTTAGTTATGAAAGAGGATGATGCCCAAGGATGGAACAGCCATACCTAAAGATTTAATTAGGATTGTGCATCTATAAGATTATGAGGAGAACCAAACATAACTCCTCCCCCTTTATCCAACATAAACACTTAAGGTGATTATAGGAGCTTAAGCCACAACAAAATAACAGAAAATGGTAACAGCAGCCTTGTCCATAAATTCATTTAATTAGGTTGTAGTTGCTGCCTTTCCTTAGATACAATATGGTTTTATTGTAATTGTGAGTGTGATAATTGGATAAAAATGCAATAGTTAACAACAGCCAGCATGAATTTGTCACAAACAATTTGTGCCTGATTACCTTTATCTTCTTCAACAAACAACACTAGAGTTTTGTCTTCAATATCCTAGGCCCTGTGGTGTTTAACATATTTATTAATGACCTGGATAAAAGAGTTGTGAGAACGATTATCAGATTGCAGAAGATGCAAAATTAAGAGTGAAAAGTATGTCATATGGGAGACAAGTAAAGCTTACATGAGTTAAATTCTTAACAGATTTTCAGTGAACCAGAAAAATAACACAATAAATGGAAATTACAAATGGAAGAAAATAATAAACTAGAACAGATTCATAAAACCAACTCTAGATGACAAGCACTGAGAGAGCTAAATAGTCAAACAACAATTAAACTTACTAGAAATGGAAGAACTCCAAGAAGATAAAATATGTCAAACAAAACCATTTCGAGAATGCAAATAAACCAGGAAAATTCTTGGCACATCAAATCAGAAAAGAGAAAGAAAGAAGGATGATAACGGAGTAGAAAAAAGCTGTTATATACAAGATTGGAAATAATAAAGACTCATAGAATTCTTCAAGGAATTATATTCTAAACATGAAATCAACAGTGAAAATCTGAAAACATACATTAAAGACTAAAAACTTAAAGAATTCTCCAAAGAATGTAGACAAATACTAAGTAAATCTATAACAATTCAAGAGATCAAAGAAGCAATAAAGAAAATCAAAATTGGAAAGGCATCAGTCCCAGATGAGCTGATGGTCCAATGTTACAAAAAGTTAAAGGAGGAACTGGTGGAACCACTATTGAAGATGATGAACCAAATTAAAGTAACAAAACAATACCAAAGATATGGGAAGATGTATACATAATTTTAATGTACAAAGAAGGGAATGACTCGAAGAAACCTCAGTCATATAGACCAGTTGCTTTATTGATTGCTGATTACAAGATATTTACCACTATATTAGCTGAGCATATTAGTTCATTCCCAAAATAATACAGACACATCAATCAGGTTATATAACAAAGAGGAAGATGATGGACAACAGCAGATTTGTTACAAATGCACCAGAATATATCAACCTTAAGAAAAAGAAGGCAGCAGTAATATTTCCAGACACAGGAAAGGATTTTGACAACTTGGAATAGATATCTCTATTGGAGGTTCTAGACAAAATGAATCCTGGAGAAGAATTTGAATCCTGGAGGAAGAGCATATATCAATGGCAAATAGCAAAGATTATAGCAAATGATTACAGCTTCTCAATATGTCATATTTCACTGAAATATAGGGTACAAGGCAATGGGGGGCACTCTCTTTTATTATTTGTAATCTCCTTGGAAGTCCTAGCAAACAGGATCTGAAAAGATAAATAATCAGGATCAAAATTCAAGGAGAGAAATACAAGATGAAATGCTGTGCAAACAATACAGCATTAACAATTATACAATCACAAAGCTCCATAGACAGTTGATGCAATCAAATACTTTGGCTGCCTTTCCTGATATAAAATTAATGAAAACAAAACTAAGATAATAACAAGGCATTTAACCTCTGAAGAAAAAGACTCTGTGAAAAAACAAACTGGCTGTGAGAAAGCAAAACATTCTGTGAAATGTGACAGGATGTAATAAAAATATATTTAAAATAATTGCAACAAGTTGAGCAAAGAAATAAAACAAGACCTTGAAAGGTGGAAAAGTATAAAACTTTCTTGGATAGGACTCATTGCAATAATAAAAAGGAATATACTATCCAAGATAAAGTTTCTGTTCCAAATGGCACTGGTTCCAACTTCAGGCCAAAGTCCGCAGGACTGGCAAAGAACCATTAACAGATTTATATGGAGATGGGTGGGGGGGAGTTAAATTCAAAATCATGCAAGAGGTAGACTAGCATTTCCTAATCTCAGACTGTATTACAAAGCAGGTTGGCAGCTATGGATAACAGAATGGATAATATTTCAAAACAGCAGAACATCAATTATAGAAGGAACAGGCTTAGGTAATGGACTTCATAGGTATAAAGAAATAAAAGGAGAAAATCTGAAGGACATGTTATAAGAAAAAATCATTAAAAATCTGGAACCTTCTAAAAGCAAGGATAAGTATGGCTATATCACCTCTAGCATCACTGTCAAATGCTTTTTATGCTAAGGAAAGTTACAGTAAAAAAAGATTTAATTGCAAATGCCAATATTACATGTCCAGATTCACATTAAACACAAGAATTGTCCAGTGAAGGATGGAACTTACCATGGGTAATGTATCTGAAAATAACTGGAAAAATAAAAAGTGATCTTAAGGAAGAAGGAGGGACCTTGGGAAAGATAACAGAATTTGAAATGTTTATACAAAACCAAGATAATTTATTTGGATGTTTTGGCAAACTGTTGCTGAAATACAATATGGAGACAGAACAAATCAAAAGTTGCATGATAAAATGGATGCAAAATCTCAAAGAAACAATCATGGTGGACTAAGGGGAAGAGTTATGGAAATAAATAAATAAAATTTACTTCCAGCTCTAATTTAAGGGAAAATTGGTATAAAATGTTTTACAAAATCTCTGTCAGCGATTGCCAAGATAGACAAAGTATATAACAACAAATGTGGGAAATGTCACAACAAAGAAAGAACATTTACCACATGTGGTGGCTATGTAAAAAACCCTCAGAAATAGTGAAACAAAATGCATCAAAATATTTTTTAAAATCTAAAAATAAAATTTGAACTGCAGCCACATTTTTATTATGTTTTATTATTCAGAAAACATAAATGAAAAATATCACAATCTACTAAGATGTATGTTGGCAGCTGCAAGAACAAACTTAGCACGAACTGGAAAAGAGAAAATTTGCCAACAGTATTAGATTGGAAGACTAAAATTGGAGAATATGCTGCAATGGCAAAAATGGAAATATATTTTCATAATAGTTTAATCAAATTCAAGTAGGAATGGCTCCCTTATGTACACCATATCATACAACAAGGCAAATTTAGACATTTGAATATGGTTTCAATGGCTTAAACAGAAACTAGCAACAATCTTGTGTTCATTGTAAAGTATAAACATACAAATTGCAATCAATGGTTGGGGACACAAATGGAAGGGAAGTGGAGACTGTGTTACTAGAAAGTCTTTGTAATGCTCTTAAGTAGTCCTCAGTTAACAGTGGTAATTGGGACTGGAATTTCCATCGCTAAGCGATGAGGTCGTAAAGCGCAACATCTCATGACCGCATTGCTTAGCAATGGCAATCCCAGCAGTCCCCATTGCCATCATTAAGCAAGGTTAGCGGGTCATTAAGCAAGGACCTCCTTGCAACTTCTGGCTGGCTTCCAACAAGCAAAGTCAGTGGGGAAGGCAGCAGGAAGTTGCAAGTCTCAGGCGGCTTGTAAGCAGGCTGACAGGCAGGTTAGTGGCTGTTGCCAGGTGGGGTACACGGGGGTGTGCAGGTGGCCAGTGCGAATGCAGTGGGACTTGGGGTGGCTGCTGCAGGGCGCAGGAGGGTGTTTGAGGGGCCACTGTGGCAGGGTGGGGATGGCTGCTGCCAGGTGGGGTGACTTGTGACCTTCCTGCCGGCTTCCCCATTGACTTTGCTTGTTGAGGGTCCTGGAAACTAAGATTTATGAGGATTGGTTAAAGGAATTGGATATTCCTTCTTTTTCTCAGAAGAAAAAACTGAGATATGATAGCAGTCTTCAATTTTCTAAAGAGTTGTCATCTTGAGGAGGGAGTAGACTTGTACTCTGTCCAAAGGCAGGGTCAGAACAATGGGTTGAAACTACAGCAGAGTAATGGGCACAATTGGTACAGAAGATGGAGCTGCACAAATCCCACCCCCCTTTCCTAAAATTAGATATTAGGCATTTCCTGTTGTCAACCAGAGGACTAAGTTGTCTTGTGAAGTCTTTTGTGCCTCTTCACTGGAGTTCTTGAAACAAAGGCTGACACAAGCCATTGCTTTGGTATGACACAAGTTGCCTGGTAAATGGGATTTAAATTATTTTTCATGCAAACATTAACAGTAACATTGAATTCAGTGTAGTTTACTTTAGGTGAATGGATAAAGAAAAGCTGCAGTAGAAAATCCATTACAACTTTTAGTAGCTGAAAAATACCTTAAAAATCTGCAAAACAATCTTTATTACAGCATTACATCCAGAAAACACAGTATACAGTACATCAAATATGCATATCAAATATATACAGAAACACATATACCTAATTCCATAGGTACAAATAAAAAGTATACAATACAATGCAATATTATAATAATATTAATGCTAATAAGATTAGTACTATACTTCAGCCATAAGTGAAACAACAGTACAAATAAAAGTACAAAACTGAGCAACCCAGGAGGATTGATGTCCTGGTCAGACAGAAGAAGCGACAGATAAACTTCGTATTCTCTGCCAGCGTATTTCTTCAGAAAGGGATAGTTGAATGTCATCCAAGATTCCTTGCATCCTATAATAGTGCCATGCAAAAACACTTTAATTTTTTTAATAATTTATTACAATCTATTGTTAGGCAAAAGGAAGCAAATGCCCTCAATGTCCTTCTCATTCCCAGCCGGGAGACAGACAAAATTACTATGTTATCTGCATGTAACAAAGCTAGAATTGCACAACCTACTAATACTGGAGGATGATTACCAAAAGAAGTAAGAGCCTGAATTATTGAATTAAGATATACGGGGGGGGGGGGGGGGGGGGGGCTAAAATACTTTGCCTTACCTCTCTCTGGGTGGTAACAATTCAGTAAGATGTCACCAGGGAGAGCATCTAAGTCTCATTGAGGTGTCAGAATAAAGAGTCTGGATAAGGAGGAGCAATCTTTTATCCACTGAATCTCCCCATAGTTTTCACTATAGATTCTCCCTTAGAATTAAATCAGAGGCTGATTTGAAGTCCACAAAAACTACAAAATGGGAGCCTTTTTATTTATTCAGCTAAATAGTGTTAGACCAGACAATGGTCCAATGCTGAATGGTCCCCTCTGAATCCTGCTTGGTCCTCAGCAAGAATTTTTTCACTTTGGACTATTGCTTTTAAAATAAGTTATAAAGATTACCTAATGCCCCTACACTAAACTGAAAAAGAGAAAAAAAGCTGAAACCGAAGGTGGAGAGATGAATAGGCTGCAGAATTACAGACTGGCGATGCAGGATGCGAAATTATCCCTCTGTCTCCGATACAAGCCCAAGTAAAATATAGTATATCTGTGTCAGAAAAGGAGTGAAAAGATGATCTGCAAACTAGTTCTCTCCTTTGTTCATTTCTGTATGCCTTTGACAGGAGTCACAAATCACATTAAACCATAATGTCATTTGTTTGGTTTGGTTTTAGCATATTGTGATTGCTTATAGTTTACAGCTTAACATAATGTGTAAATCCAGTCAATTGTGGCTTATTCAACAACTATATATTAGAACAATTTGTGAAGCCAGAATTTATGACAACTTCTGTGCCATGTGATGTCATTTTACTTCAGTGGAAGATCATTTATAGTACAGATGAAAAATGCTTTCACTAATTCAGTGATCCACAAGCCGTATATTAAAGAGATTCTGTTGGTTCACAAATCATACTTGTTCATTTAACAGGTCATAATTGGCTGGCTTTACATATTGGTTGAAGTGCAGTATGTGAATCCAGTCTCAGGATTTAATTTTGTGTTCACTAATTTGGGAGTAACTCCAATTTAACACTGTAAGGCTTGCTACTGAATAGGCATGTTTAGGATTGCAGTGTCAATAGACACCATAATGAAATCTGTCATTGTGATTCAGTTCTATACTGTCAGCTTCATCTGCTGACAGTCGGTTGATAGAGAAGGAAAAGGTTATTCTAGAGTTACACGAGTTAATTAAAACTGAAGCTTCCCATCTTAAGGATTTAGCTGTAGTAACAAAATGTTCACAAGAATTTTAAAAAATGCTATATAAATTTCCAGTGCTGCAGTCTTAAATATATTAATGGGCCTATATAACTGAAGCTGCTTGAAAAAAAATGGTTCTGAAAATTCTTAATTATTTATCTTTTTTATTATTTAAGCAATTGCTGACTTCTACATGAAAGGCATTCTACTTTCAAGTTATGGTTTTATGTACTATTTTTGGACATAGCAATTACATTTTGCTAACTTCTGCTCTATGCAGACAGGGATCCTGTCTCATTTTGACTTGATAATGAAAAAATGGATGCTAAACGGAGGAAGAAAAAATGAAAAATGTACACAGGCCTGGCATTATTTGTGCATATGTGACACATACAAACACACATTTATGGGTGAAGAGACAGGATTTGCCCCTGCATTTACACTGAATCTTTACTTGAATAAAAAGGTAAGATATACATAAAATAAATAGTAGATAAGCATCAAATTGCGGTATAATATTATAATGCTGGTAAAGTATCTATTCAGCAAAGTGCATGTAAACAAAGATAGCAGAAGGGGAAAACAGAGCTCTCTGGAGACTTACAGAAATTCTCTGTATGGGTACTGCAATCACATTGCAAATAGATCATTCTCTTGATATTTAAGAAAATTAATTTCCTGAAGGATAGCAAAGAGAAACTTTGTATGTAGATCTAAAGGAATCTGTGACTGAAAGCTATGCCAGATTTAGAGTAATTACTTTAATCAGTTATAAAGCAGGCTTCAATATGAGAATAGGCTTCTTCCCTCCATATTTGATTTATTAGGAGGAGTTAATGATTCTGTCTTTATCTCCACTCTATTTTAGAATTATTTGTTTAGTACACTGGAGTCAGATGTTTGTTGTATTAAAATCAATTTCATGCCTGACTAGACTATCTTTTCCACCTTTGTCATTATTCTTGAAGCTTGGGGTATTATCTCAGGCTTGTTGTGTTTATATAGTAGAATGGTAGTAACCTCCTGTGATAATTACTCGGGGAATTTGGGCCTAACTGCAGTCAACACTAAATGTTCAGAATATACCCATATACATCTATCTGGATTTTTTTTTCTTCATAACAAATTCCTTTGCAATTCAAGTTGGGAAAAATTGTGAGAAAACTGGATAAAACTAGAAATCCTTTAAACTTACTCTCTGGGTTTATACAATAGCTGCCTCCAGACAATTATTTTATCTGAGTGTTACCTCAGAATTATATGATAAAAGTTAGCACTTGGAGTGGGTATTCTGTTATTTCATACAATTTTCTATGAGCTTTCACCACTTTCAAATAATAAATTGAATCCTGAGTAAATTTCACTTCTTAGTTGGTGGAATAAAGGCAACTGTATATTGGCTTGCAAGGTAGTGTCTAGATTAAAAATTCTGGCATGCTAAAAATTCTAACTTGCTATGGTTGGAATTTTAGAGTATAATTGAATCTGAGTTGTGTTTTTCGGCATGCTCCTCAAAATGTGCCAACAGTGACTGACATTATCCTTACTATTAGCAAGGAATGCTGCATGTGGCATAATTATTACTAAGGCTGGTAATCTGGTCTACACCTTTGCTCTCTTACTAAATAATGTCATGTGAAAGCTTTGACTGACCAAAGCCATGATGGGCAATTAGAGGTAGGTATCTATGGGCTATCTGGTGACATGGCTTCTGAAGACTGCCAGAAGTATAGAATGTAAGAGGACTAAAAGGTAAAGAGCAAGACTTAATGAACAAAATAAAAATAGATAAGGTTTGTGTCTGTGAAAGAGAAAGGAAGAGAGAGTAATAGATCTGAATGAAGGGGGTCTGATAACTATGGAGTGAATACATGCAGGGAAGTGAATATGTACTTTTAATTATGAACAAGATGCCTAAAACATATGTCAGAAAATATAAATTTGTGGTTGTCTGAGTTGCTATTGTGAGAGATGGATAAAATATCTGTTATTATTGACAAAGAAATAGTAACTTGAGCATGCTAAGAGTGTAGCTGCAATACTAAGTACCTAGCTGCCAAACACTCTACCTCAAACTAGGGAGAGATCAGGAGACATCGCCATGGTTACCAGGGGGCTCAGGAAATGAGGAGGGGGAGATATCTCTGGGATGGGTCAAGGTGTAATAAAACCAGTCTGGAACAATTTGACCTGTCTAAAGTGACACTTAGCAGAGATCTTTTAGGAATGAGTGAATTCTTGCCATCCCAACCTTCATTACCATAACAAAAACCACACCCCGCATAGCTAATCACCTATTTACCATGAACATGTGATGTATGTAGCATGTAGTATGTAGGGGTCTGTAGAAAGGGGGGTGACAAGGAATAGGCGGGTGGCTAAAGATTGTGACCTCAGAGTACCTCGGCCAATGGGGGAAATGGGGAAGTTTGAGTGTTGGCCTAGGGTTGTATAAAATGTGCTGAAATCTGTAAGAAGTGTGGCTTCTTATCTGCAACGAAGCCCACCAGCCTTTGCAAACGCTTCCAATAAAACTTTACTTCTGATTAACCCAGAGAGATTTGTGGTGCTTGTTTCACACACTATGAATGCATATGAAAGTAGGAATCCGTAGGTCTTATGGTGAAACCTGTATGTTATAATCCAGTGTAAATAAAAGAAGTATGTTATAATCCAGTGAAAATAAAAGAAGTAGAAAAGTATTTGGGGAATAATTGTCCAATACTTTGACCTAAATGGAATGGTGGGAATGAGTTGAAAGAGTATAGAAAAGGGGCATCCAAAGAAGAATAAGAATAGTGATTGTTCAGTGAGCATAGCCTTACAGAAAGGTCTGCCTAATTTGAATGCATGGTTCATATGTAAACATAGGAAAAGAATGAATATAAATATAAACCCTTACTTGCCTCTAAATTGGGCATCATCATCATAGAAAATGGACTCTGTAGCATTTCCTCCTGGCCTTTGAGGCATGTAGCAAACAGCCCTGTCTCCCTTTGAGGATATGAAAACTAAAGCATCAATCTTAAAACATAAAAATTACTTTCATTAAAATTTTTAAAAGGAAAAATAAAACTTCCTTTTAGAATGGGGTAGTCAAATGCTCAAATAAGTACAGCTGGCAAAATAAGGCATTTAGTGCTGATAAGTTCACAAATAGTGCTTCAAAGCATCAGTATCCCATAGAAAGCCATGTGGAGACTGGTCACGGATGGCAGAATTTAAGGTTCAAATACCTTATAAAAATGGAATTTGCAGAAAGACTATAAATTTCAGCTATAAAGATTTTAAGAAAAGAAAATGCTGGTAGAAAGGTAGTGGGTAATATGTGGTCTTTTTCAAAATGAATGTCAAAAACAATGAACATGGTTGCTCATAAGCGTGTGCTTCTGCCCACTTTGTTATATGAAAGTGAGAGTTGGGTACATCAGGAAAAATATAAAAGTAAGCTGAATGCTCTAGGGAATGAGGTACTTAAGAAATGTGTTTGGTAGAACAAAGTAACCGTTCTGAGTGCCCCACCCTCACCATCCTGTGTAAGGTGGTGCAGCCTATCTAAGATTCTGCCCAGCAGAGGAAGCAGTGTGATGTATAGATGACAGAGGAAGAAGGCATTGGCAAGGCTTAGTGGCTGTGGTGTGCCAGTGGATGACTGGAAGGAAAAAAGTTGTGAAAAAAGAGATGAAGACTGAAAATTGTAGAAGAAAAAATAAGAACCAAAGATGCCTTCCAAAAACTTCAAACCAACCACAGGAGAGAGGAGTTTGTGTGGGAAAGCATACATATGGGTGGAGCCAAAGATGCTGCAGAATTCCAGAGTGTTGTAGGAGATTTTAGGGTGATGCACTAGTGACAATGATGGTATGGCAAATGAGAGAATCCAGTGAGGGAGAAGATGCCTTTGGGGGCCATCCAGAGGTAAAAAGAAACAAAGGGCACTAGGAAAAGTCCATCAGGGCAGGCTTGGTCAGATTACAGGATAGGGAAGTTTGGCAGTGACAGAGGCTCTTTTCAGTGAAAAAATGAAGGGCTGTACCTGCTGCTTGGAGAAGATGATAGGAGAGTAACAGGAGAGAGCAGAGCTCCCCAATCCTACTTTGCTTCATTCTTCTTCCCAGAGGCAACTGTGTTCAAACTGACCTTAGGAGAACAAGTGACAAAAGAGGGAATGACCACCCAGGGTAAGTAAAAGATTTGGAGGTGAAAAGAAAGTTAAGGAAAGTAAAAAGAAAGTTAAAAGGAACAAGTTTTACCAGATAAGACTGAGACCAATCTGAAAGTGGATTTAAAAATGTCAAGCTACAAAAACAATATGGAAAAAGATGTTACACAGGATATAGAAATGAAACAGGCTGTTGTTGTTCAGTCGTTAAGTCGTGTCTGACTCTTCGTGACCCCATGAACCATATTGCGCCAGGCCTTCCTGTCCTTCACTGCCTCCCTGAGTTTGCTCAGTTTCATGCTCATTGCTTCAGTGATGCTATCTAACCATCTTATCCTCTGCCGTCCTCTTCTCCTTTTGCCTTCAATCTTTCCCAGCATCAGAGTCTTTCCAAAGACTCCTCTCTTCACATTAGGTGACCAAAGTATCTGAGCTTGACCTTCATTATCAATCCTTCCAATGAGCAATCAGGGTTGATTTCCTTTAAGATTGACTGGTTTGACCTCCTAGCAGTCCAGGGGACTCTTAAGAGGCTTCTCCAGCACCACAGTTCAAAGGCATCAATTTTTCGGCGCTCAGCCTTCTTTCTGGTCCAGCTCTCACAGCCATATATTACTACTGGAAAAACCATAGCTTTGATTATGCGGATCTTTGTCGGCAAGGTGACGTCTCTGCTTTTTAATATGCTATCTAGGTTTGCCATAGCTTTCCTCCCAAGGAGCAAGCGTCTTTTAATTTCATGGCTGCAGTCTCCATCTGCGGTGATTTTGGAGCCCAAATAAATGAAGTCTGTTACTGCTTCCATTTCTACCCCTTCTATTTGCCAGGGATTGATGGGTCCAGATGCCATGATCTTAGTTTTTTTAATGTTGAGTTTCAAGTCAGCTTTTGCACTCTCCTCTTTCACCCTCATCAAGAGGCTCTTTAGTTCTTCTTCACTTTCTGCCATTAGGGTGGTATCATCTGCATATCTGAGGTTATTGATGTTTCTCCCTGCAATCTTAATTCCAGCTTGTGATTCTTCCAGCCTGGCATTTCTCATGATGTACTCTGCATATAGGTTAAATAAGCAGGGTGACAGTATACAGCCTTGTCGTACTCCTTTCTCTATTTTGAACCAATCAGTTGCTCCATGACTGGTTCTAACTGTTGCTTCTTGGCCCGCATATAGATTTCTCAGGAGACAGGTAAGATGGTCTGATATCCCCATCTCTTTAAGAATTTGCCAGAGTTTGTTGTGATCCACACAATCGAAGGCTTTTGCATAGTCAGTGAAGCAGAATAGATGTTTTTCTGGAACTCTCGTGCTTTCTCCATGATCCAGTGAATGTTGGCAATTGGATCTCTAGTTCCTCTGCCTCTTCGAAACCCAGCTTGTACATCTGGTAGTTCTCGGTTCATGTACTGCTGAAGCCTAGCTTGTAGGATTTTGAGCATAACCTTGCTAGCATGTGAAATGAGCACAATTGTGTGATAGTTTGAGCATTCTTTGGCATTGCCCTTCTTTGGCATTGGAACGTAAACTGACCTTTTCCAATCCCATGGCCACTGTTGCGTTTTCCAAACTTGCTGGCATATTGAGTGTAGCACTTTAACAGCATCGTCTTTTAGTATTTTAAATAACTCAGCTGGAATACTGTCATCTCCACTAGCTTTGTTGTTAGTAATGCTTCCTAAGGCCCACTTGACTTCACTCTCTAGGATGTCTGGCTCAAGGTCAGTGACCACACCAGCATGGACATCAGGGACATTAAGATCTTTCTTGTATAGTTCTTCTGTGTATTCTTGCCACCTCTTCTTAATCTCTTCTGCTTCTGTTAGGTCCCTGCCTTTTTTGTCCTTTATCATGCCCATCTTTGCAATAAACCTTCCTTTGATACCTCCAATTTTCCTGAAGAGATCTCTAGTCTTCCCCATTCTATTGTTTTCCTCGATTTCTTTGCATTGTTCATTTAAGAAGGCCTTCTTATCTCTCCTTGCTATTCTCATACCTTTCCCTTTCACCCTTGCTTTTCGCATTCCTTCTTTCCACAGCTATTTGTAAAGCCTCATCAGACAGCCATTTTGCTTTCTTGCATTTCTTTTTCTTTGGGATGGTTTTAGTTGCTGCCTCCTGTACAATGTTACGGACCTCTGTCCATAGTTCTTCAGGCACTCTGTCTACCAAATCTAATCCTCTAAATCTATTCATCACCTTCACTGTGTACTCACAAGGAATATGATCTAAGTCATACCTGAGTGGTCTAGTGGTTTTCCCTATGTTCTTCAATTTAAGCCTAAATTTTGCAGTAAGAAGCTCATGATCTGAGCCACAGTCAGCTCCTGGTCTTGTTTTTGCTGTCTGTATAGAGCTTCTCCATCTTTGGCTGCAAAGTATATAATCAATCTGGTTTCGGTATTGACCATCTGGTGATGTCCATGTGTAGAGTCGTCCCTTGTGTTGTTGGAAAAGAGTGTTTTCTATGACTAGCTTGTTCTCTTGACAGAACTCTATTAGCCTTTGCCCTGCTTCATTTTGTACTCCAAGGCCAAACTTGCCTGTTATTCCGATTACTCCTTGACTTCCTACTTTAGCATTCCAATCCCCTATGATGAAAAGGACATCTTTTTTTGGTGCTAGTTCTAGAAAGTGTTGTAGGTCTTCATAGAACCGGTCAACTTCAGCTTCTTCGGCATCAGTGGTTGGGGCATAGACTTGGATTACTGTGATGTTGAATGGTTTGCCTTGAATATGCACTGAGATCATTCTGTCGTTTTTGAGGTTGTACCCCATTACTGCCTTTCCCACTCTCTTATTGACTATGAGTGCAACTCCATTTCTTCTAAGGGTTTCTTGCCCACAGTAGTAGATATAATGGCCACCTGAATTAAATTCACCCATTCCCGTCCATTTCAATTCGCTGATTCCCACGATGTCAGTGTTCAATCTTGTCATCTCATGTTTGACCACATCCAGCTTGCCTTGGTTCATAGATCTTACATTCCAGGTACCTATACAATATTGTTCTTTACAGCATCGGACCTTATTTTCGCTTCCAGATACATCCACAACTGAACGTCCTTTCAGCTTTGGCCCAGATGCTTCACGCTTTCTGGAGCTACTTGGAATTGCCCTCCGCTCTTCCCCAGTAGCATATTGGACACCTTCCAACCTGAGGGGCTCATCTTCCGGTGTCATATCTTTTAGCCTTTTAACATTGTCCATGGGGTTTTCTTGGCAAGGATACAGGAGTGGGTTGCCATTTCCTTCTCCAGTGGACCACATTTTGTCAGAACTCTCTGTCATGACCTGTCCATCTTGGGAGGCCCTGCACGGTATAGCTCATGGCTTCACTGAGTTACGCAAGCCCCTTCGTCACAACAAGGCAGTGATCCATGAAGGGAGAAACAGGCTGACATTTTCATAATTAAAAGGGATATACAAACAATGACTTGAATAACATTCCTATATTGGATTTACAAATGAGAGTTGTTAAACTTCTGGAGGATTTTGTGAGAAGTGACAAAGAAAAAATGAAAAGAAAACAAGCTCTAAGAAATTATTTGAAAGGATTAAAGATTAAGATTGTTAAAAGTAAAAGGAAGGAATATAAATTGGGATTTCAGTCTGGGAAGATTGATGTCAGGCCTAGCCCAAGGAACTCCAAGAGACAATGCAGATTCAGTTCAGCTATGTTTATTAGCTACAACCTCTAGCAAGGATCTTCCCAGACTGAAATCCCAGCTCCCAAGCCAGCCAGCCACAACAGTGTGAATTCCTCAGGGAGGTGTCAGTCTCATCCTCTTGTTGCTCCCACGCTCCTCCGGCAAGCTAAGAAAATGTTTATCTCCCTGAGCCTGGCCTTCATAATTCCATTCCATCACAAGGACTGAATGACAAGGTTTTAAGGACTTGTTTATAGATAAAGTAAATTTTATGTGATCAAGGTTAAAATAGATATGTTGTTATTTCTGGCAACCTTTAATGGACTTTTGCTGACCCGGGCTGAATGATGAGGATTTGTTTATAGATAAGAGATACGGGATGAAGAGATTGTTTGTTGTAATCTAAGAGAAGGTGAGAAATTGTTAAAATTGTTATGCTTGTTGTGGTGAAGGGGGGAGTCACATTTTTACATATTTCTTTTCTTTTTCTTTGCTATATTTTTATATTTTATTTTTTTCCTAATTTTTTTATATTATTCCTTTTTTTTGTTACTGTGCTTTCTATTTTTTTCTTTTTCTTTTTTTCTTTTTTGCAGTCTGTATTAGTTTTTATCTGTATAACAGTAATGCTTGCTTTTTGTTCCCTTTTAGGGGACAAACTCTCCAATTAAGGATAGGGGGGAGCTGTTTCGCCCTGGGCAGCACCAAATATCTGGATCCCAGGAGGGAATAGAGATGCCTGCTCACTCTAGGTGGTGAGTTAACTCTTCTACACAAACCAATCTAATCTCCTTTTCTCAAAAAAGGACTACTTTGGTTGATCATAGAAATGGTCATAATATACCTTGACATCAGCAAAGTATTTGAAGAAGCGTCCCATTAGATTTTAGCGCAGAAGATGGCAAAATGTGGGTAGACTATGCTACCATTAGATAGATACAGAATTAGTTGAACCATTAAATTCAATGAATACAGGTAGTCCTCATTTAATGATGGTAATTGGAACCAGAATTTCTGTCACTAAGCAATATTGTTGTAAAGCGTGATGTCACGTGACCTCACTGCTTAGCAACAGCAATCCTGGCAGTCTCAGTTGCCATCATTAAGCAAGGATTGTAGGTCATTAAGCAAGGACCTCATTGCAACTTCCTGCCAGCTTCCAACAAGCAGAGTCAATGGGGAAGCCGGCAGGAAGTCACAACTGCCAGGTGGTTTTCAAGCAGGCCAGTTGATGGGTAAGTGGCTGCTGCAGGGTGACCACTGGGGGGTGGCTGCTGCCAGGTGGAGGAGGGTGTGACGGTGGCCGCTGTGACACAAGTGCACCAGGGCCGAGGGTAGCTGCTGCTGGGTGGGGGAGGGTGTGTCAAGACTGTTGTGGTGCTGTGAGAGCACACCAGGGCCAGGGGTGGCTATTGTCAGGCTCCTTGGGAGAAAAAGCTGCAGGAGTGGGAGTGACTTACAGGAGCAACTTGCGATCTTCCCTCACAGCTTCCCCATTGACTTTGCTTGTGGGAAGTCATCAGGCAACATCACAAATGGCAGTCACGTAACCATGGGACACTGCAACTGTTGTAAGTGTAAGCTGTTTGCCAACTGCCCATATCGCAATTACGTGACCACGGGGGTGCTGGAAGGGCCGGAACTTTAAGGACCAGTTGTAAGTAACACTTGTTCAGCACTGTAGTAACTGTGAATGGTTGCTGAACGAATGGTTGGTGAGCGAAGACTACCTGTAATCCTAGTCTGGGGATAAATATAGAGTCTTGGAAACGATAAAGAAATTTCCAATCTTCATTTCATAACTTTGAACAGTCTCTGAACGAGTGGTCGTTAACTGAGGACTACCTATATACATTAATGGCTCTACATTAACCTGGAGGGAAATGTCATTTGGCCCTAAGCTGTTCAACATATTTATAACTGAGGGATTAATTAATTAAATTAGATATATATCCTGCTTTTATTCTGTACGACTCAAGGCAGTGTATATTATGCTCCCGCCTCCTATTTTCCCCACAACAACAGTCCTGTGAAGTGAGCTGGACTGACAGAGTGACTGGCCCAAAGTCACCTAGCCGGTTTTCATGCCTAGGGGAGGACTACAACTCATGGTCTCCCTGGTTCTAGTCCAGCATATTAACCACTACACCAGACTGCCCCTAAACTGTAGAGTATATTATACGATGCTATAACCAGCTTCTTAGTGGGTTTAGAAAACATCAAATTTGCTGACAACACAGAGATAGGGGGAAAGCAAACACCTGTTATGGATTCCTCAGCTTCCGAGGACAACTGGCAGACTCTCAGCATGCACCTGAAGAGACTACAGGCTGTCAGCCATCTGTGAGTGACAAACTGCATGCACTGCAAGTGGCTGCTGATTCAGATGGCAGAGTCCCAGCTTGACCATGGGAGAGTGCCAAGCCCTATATCATGCCACCACTTAAAGAAGGCGAAGCAGTGGAGATCAGCATAAGTGCTTGAGGGGGGATGTATCAATTGCTCTAATTAGGCAAAGCCAGGAACTCTGAATTTATAACTGTGTCCTTCAGACTCTTTCTATTGTTAGAAACAACTCTCCTGAGTTCTGTCCTGTGACATGTTATCCCTTCCTCCATGAACAAATCCTTAGCTTGACATTTTGATTGGCTTTGGGATTTCTGTAATACTTGAACCACAAACTATTCTTGGGCAGTCTGGCTTTCCTGCCCTCAACTTTTTTAACCAAGCAGCCTTGCACCACTGACATACCTGTAAATTACAAGACAAGAACTCTTTCTTTTTCAAGCATTGGTTGCTCCTAATAGCTTGCTCTTATCTCTGCCTTGGCTTCTGTTGAAAAAAGTAGGACACCTTACAAACTTCTAATCGCCTTGCTCGTAACTGCCTTATAACTATTCAAGCTTTTTTTGCTTTGCCTCAAAACAAACAGCTTGCATAGGATAACATCTTGGTGGACAGAATCAAGAATCAGAAGGCTTTAAACAAGCTGGAATCTAGGCAAAACCAGTAAGATCAATTTCAACAGAGATAAATGTGAAATCCTGCATTTTGGTAGGAAAAAGCAAGGATGGGTGGACCATACCAGATGCAGCACATGATAAAAGGATTTGGGTGTCATGATAGATCATAAACTGAACATGAGCCAATAGTATGATGCAGATGCAAAAAAAGCAAATGCAGTTCTAATCTAATCTAATCTAATCTAATCTAATCTAATCTAATCCATAGTAGTACCAAATTCAAGAGAAGCCATTGTTCTTGTCTTTTCTGTGTAGATCAGAGTGCACCTAGAATATTATGTCCAGTTCTGTTTGCATGCCTAGACAGATATAAAACTTCTGAGGGAAGATTGATTGATTGATTGATTGATTGATTGATTGATTATGTGCCATCAAATTGTTTTCAACTCCTTGCAACCACATAGATAGATTTTCTCCATGACAATCTATCCCTAACTTGTTCTTTCAAGTCTCCCAATGGTGCACTCATTGCCACTGTAACCGAGTCCATCCACCTTGCTGCTGGTCATCCTCTTCTTTTCTTTCCTTCCACCTTTCCCAGCATTAGAGCCTTCTCCAGAGAGTTGGATTTTGCATAATGTGTCTGAAGTAAAATAATTTGATCCTGGTCCTTTGTGCCTTGAGTAAGAACTCTGGGTTAATTTTTTGATGATCCAATGGTTTGTTCTTGGCTGTCCATGGTATTTTCAGGAGCTTCTCCAACACCAAAGTTCAAAGGCATCAATATTCTTCCTATCCTGTTTCTTTAAAGTCCAACTTTTGCTTCCATAGAGTGTCACAGGGAATACCATAGTTTGCACAATTCTGATCCTTGTAGGTATAGACACATCAAGGCATTTGAATATCTTTTCCAAGGCCTTCATGGCCTTCATGGCTGAGGCCATGATGGAAGAAGGGGTAGTAATTATCAAATAGTGAGAATCTAGGTCCAATTTCAGCTGAGCCAAAAGGGTCACAACAATTACTTAGAAAGAGAGAATCACCTCATCTTAGTGTGCACAGGAGTTGTTTGAAGGAATAATTAATTAGGCAACCTTCAGTTGTTTTGATGCTAGGATCTGGGTGCCTGAGACTGTGAATAGTAGATGATAACCATCCTCAAGTATTTAATGTCTGTCCTATAGAGCAGATTTCTTCAGAAGTGTTCCAGAAGACAGGAAAGGAAATAATGGGCATATACATTACATGGAAGTAGATGTTGGTAGATATCAGGAAAAAAAATTCCTAATGATAAGAGTTGTTCAACAGCAGAAAGATGGACTCTATTTCAGTGGAGGTGTTTAAACCTGTTAGGATTGACTTAGTAGTAGATTCCTATACTGGATAAGGGGTTGGAGTAGAGGGCCCTTTCCAACTCTTATATTTTATGATTGCATGATAATAAGTTGTATTATAAATAAATATAAACAGTGAAATCTTAATGTAAATATTTAGAATGTATTTTTAATGGGTGGGCAGTAAGCTAAATAGTGCTTTGTTCAGTTTTTTATTTTTTATTTTTTTAGCTTTTCCTTCAAACAATTATTAGAGAAAAGTTTTGGGGATTTTGAAGGCTGATTCCAGTGTTGTAAGATTGTGTTGTTGCTTGGTCCCCTGACTTCTTCATGAAGATATTTGCACAGTAATATGAATGCAAAATTATATGGTGCAAAATATAAGCTGCATGGATTTGCTGGAACTTACTAGAATTTAATACATGGTCAGATATTTTTCTGTTCACTTCCATATTGAAGTTTTCAAGTGAATAAAAAAAATCCCATTTCTCTTCTTTACAGTTATTATATCAAAACAGTGGGGGAGGATGTTACACTTGAGCTAGTCCTGAAATGTTGAGCTTATTAGTGACATAATTATCATGCTTTTAGTTTAGTAAATTACTCTTTTTGAATAGTAATGGCAGTGTGGCAAGAGAGCCAGTTTGGTCTGCTAGGTGCCAGGCTAGAAACCAGGAGATGGTGAGTTCTAGTCCTGCCTTAGGCATGAAAGCCGGCTGGGTCACTTTGGGCCAGTCACTCTCTTTCATCCGAATGTACCTCACAGGGTTGATGTTGTGGGGAAAATAGGAGGGGGAAGAAGGGGTATTAGGTATGTTCGCCGCCTTGAGTTATTTATAAAAATAAGAAAGTCGGGATAAAAAAAATCTAATGTATCGAGTCTGCATAATTATATTAATTTAGGGTAAAGGCAAATCCAGTAACAGTGGCATTAATCTACAAAGCTAATATCTTAGGATATAATATTTAGTAAGGAAACTCCTTGTGCTGTTTTACATGAATTTAGATTATTCTCAGGAATATGTAAGGTTTAGAATCAAAACTTGTGATGATGGCTTGATTTCTGTGCCATGTTCTTGGTGATGGCCAGGTCATTTGATTTGCAAAAATATTGATTAAAAAATACCTATGCAAGCTAGAAACAATTTTAAAATCTATTAAAAAGTTTTGTCACAGAGAACAAAGGTGAATAGGTTATTTAAGGGAGTGGAATAGGAAATACTTTGTAGAACAATTTTATTTCAGTGTTTAATAATAAAATTCCATTTTATGTATTATTGTTTCTAATTCTATGATTCCATTTGACTGTGAAGCACTTAGATACATTTTTATTGGGTGCTATGCAACTGTTTAAATAAAATAAAAATAAATGATGACTTTAAATATTAAGATGAAAAGAATTATTTGCAAGCAATCAGAAATAATTAATTACCTCTAAAGTTTAATATGATATTAAGAAATGTATAATATAAGAATAAAGCTGATGAAGTTTGGTTTGTTGTCTGTAGTTTAGGCCTGATCCATTATGCATAAAACCAAACTTTTCAACCAAGTTCACTTAATCCAAATCATTTTAACTTGCAGTTGTTCAAGAGTAACACATTTTTTCTGGTATGCCATGCGGTATCTAAAATTATTTCTCATTTCAGGGCTATGCAATAGAGCTTGAGATCTATGAATTTTTAATATTTAGGCCATTTCCCCACTTTGAGAGTCATCCAACCGTGATGCCAATATAATAGTAACGAGGACAAGCTTTATATTTCCTCAACAGTGGCTGTGGGTGACACTCTGAAAAGCTATAAATCATTTATTTATTTATTTATTTATTTATTTATTTATATTTCAAATTTGTTACTGCCTGCAGATGTAGTTAATAGTAGAATCTTATTTATATTTACTCAGCAATAGGTTAAATTGGGCTTAGACAGAAAAGGGTTTCATCTAAGAATGCTTCAGGGAGTGATACAATTTGACCTAATGTGAATATTGGAATGATTTCCCACTGGCTTTTACACTTACCTTGTGTTCTAATGAAATTTTCAGAGCAAAAGAATTGTATATAAGAAATATATATTTTGAGAAAAATAATGTGATTTGAGAAAATATTTATATAAAATACCAGTTCTTTAAATGCAAATATGTGTGCAATATTAAGATATTTCCAAATTAATAGGAAAAGGAGATGGATCAAATTTATCAGAGAACACTTAATAAAATGATGAAAATAGACTGAATTATCATCTTCTAGTTTAATCTTACAGAAAGACATTAACTGAAATCAATAGAATTCCAAGAATGTTTGGGTGGCGATGTCAGAGTCTGCACACTCATTCCCAAAGTTCAGTAAATCTGCTGGAGACCAAACCGTTCCACCAAAGATTTCTTTATTAGGAGAAGTATACAGCAGCATAGATTGTTGAGTCTAATTCTACAAGCGAAACTATTCCCCTTTTAAGCCCAGATCCCCCCCCCTTGGGGTTTATCCCGCCTTGCTCCGGTACTTACACCTCTCAGTCTTGGAGGCGCCAGTGTAGAGATAAAGATAACGCCTCCTGCCCTTCTCTTCCCCCTTGTGGCAGGTCAAGCAAGCGGCCAGCAACTAACATCTTTCTATTAACCCTTTAGTATGTCTACTACACTAAATTGACAGTTGAAAACTAGAAAACTAAAATAATAGCTTGTGTAGATCCTGACAGGCGAATAGCTTTTCCAGAACAGGAGTCCTGATGCAAATTGAGACCTAGCTGCATTTTTATGAAAAAGACATGGCCACTGTCATCAAAAAGATATCCATAAAAAATAATCTACACCTGTGCGGAAAGAACAGACTATTTTAGGATGGTTATTTTGGAGCATCTCTGCATATCAGTGAAGATAAAACAATCTACAGTATTATGGCAGTAAAAAGGTAGGGAGTTATGCTGGAACAGAAAGCACATCTTCTTATGTAGATGTACGGTGGTGGTACATAGCTTTGGATCATTTTCCTCAATAAAGAAATGAACAAGTATAATGTTTTGGACTCATTGTTTAATTGGGTTCTCTTTATCTAGTTTTAGGGCTTGTGTGGCAAACAGATCACTTTTTAGGTCATATTTAAGCAGAAATACTAAAAATTCAAAAGGGTTCAAAAATTTTTAAACACCACTGTTTGTACTAGACTCATAGCATTCAATCTATCAATTTATCATGGCACACTAGTTCGTGTTGGCTCACTGTTGTGATGGCCTTCTTAAGTTGGGCTTTAAATTAGGCCCAGAGAAATACTGTAGAATGCCTTCAGAATTCAAAAGGATGACAACAATCAGCAGATCTTTATTTTTTTATAGTAATTTTATTAAACATTACAATTAAAAAAATAAGAACTAATACAAACCAAAATATATATATAAAGAAAAATAGAAAATGCAGAAAAGAAGGAAAAAATAGAAAAATAGAAAAAAATAATATAGTAAAGATAAAGAAAAGAAATATATATAAATGACTTACTCCTTCATAACAAGTATAAACAATTGTAGTAATTTATCACCTTCTCTTAAAATACAATAAACAATCTCTTCTTCCCATATCTCATTCCTTATCTATAAACAAATCTTTAAAGCTTCGTCATTCAGTCCTGATGAGCAAAAGTCCATTAAGGGTTATCACAGATAACAACATATCTATTTTAACCTTGATCAAAATAAACCAACTTTATATTTCTTCCTTTTAGTTTTAACAATCTTGATCTTTAATCTCCTCAAATACTGTCCTAGAACTTGATTTCTTTTCATTTTTTCTTTGTCCCTTTTCACAAAATCCTTCAAAACTTTTACATATATATAGAAACTGGAAACAAGTTATGTTTGTATGTATGTGTATGTGTTTATTGAATAAAATAATTTTTAAAAATCCTTCAAAACTTTAACAAGACTCTTTTGTAAATCCAGTATTGGAAAATTGTCCAGGACACTCTTTTGGTTTGCTATTTGTATATCCTTTTTAATTATTAAGACATCAGCCGGTTTCATTTGTATGTCCAGTGTAGCATCTTTTTCCATATTGTTCTTGTAGTCTGTCATTTTTAAATCCACTTTCAAATCAGTCTCTGTCTTGTCTGGTAAAACTTGTTCCTCTTCCATAACATCTTTTAAACACAGTCTATCTATAATGGCAGACATTTTTAAAAGTAACTTCTGAGTCCATTGTTCACAAATATTCTTCAATGCATTTGATGTTAAAGTATTTTGCTCCATTCTATATTATTAAGTCAAATTTAAATGTTCTTCTTTAATTGTAATCTTTAGTTCCTTCTGGTTCCCTTTAGTGTCCAATCTTCAAAGTCCCATCCTGGTTTGTTTGGGTTTTTTTTGGTTAAGAATTCAAAACAACAGCATTTTCCCATCAGAAGGATTATTATAATTGATTTCAAAATCTTATTTTAAATCTATCTGGACCCTTAGTCCATTTGTAACTTTCCAAAATCAACATTCTAATCACCCTTTTGCTGTTAATTCTGAAAGAAAATAATATTTTAAAAAATCCTTAAATCTGTATTTAAAACTTCTTCCATTAAGGATTGAAGGAGACTCACCCAGTTCTCTAAAACTATGGTTACTTCAAACGTATTACATCTCCAGCATAAAAGGGATAGCAGACAAACATTTTTAAAACATTGGGGAGGGGGGGTTAATTTTTTTCCTTTTTGTGCTGAATCAACCAAGTAAATTGTTTTACATTTATCTAATATATAATATTAATAAAATAAGTTATTTTCCTATGGCACTTGGAAGATCCTGCATTCCCCAGTCACCTGAATATCTTATTTTTTCCTATCACCAAGGAAACGTACTGAAAACTAAAATACCATGTAATTTTATACATTAGGAAGGATTTCCAAATAAAATCAGGAACAGTTTTAAGTAATGTATTTATAATATAATATAAAAATAATGTATTTATTTGGAGCATTTTGTGGGAAGATAATTTAGTTAAGTATGATCCACTACAGAAAGTCATAATTTATATTTTATATGTTTGAATGTCAGAATTACCATTTTCCAATAACTTAAAAACCCAAAGTAGCTTGCTAGCCATGAGAAAAGGAAAATCCAAAAACATGCCTACTCATTTATTTAATCTTGAGTTGGCCTAACAAATGCATTGCCTTTTATTCGCATTTTATAGATAACTCATAATGTTATCTAACATCATATTATATGATATCTTGATCAAATAATGCCATTTGCTCAGCATCCCAGTTAGGAAGGGCATACAACATTTCATAAGTCAAAATGAGAGGCAACGTGGTGCAGATGGTGTGGATAAGATGGTGAACTGGCACCAGAGAGACACAGGTTCAAGTTCATCCTCAAGCACAGCATCATAGAACTGCTGCCAGCCCTACAAGGTAGAAAAATCAGGAAACAGACTCCACAGGAAGTCTAGACCTATACTTTATTGACCTTGGCTATAATAACAGAATCTTGCAAGCCTGATTGTGCTTTACCTCACCTCCCTCTTATATCCCACTGAATCAGGGAGAAGTCTTCCCAGTGCTATCTTGCTTCCCAGGACTTAAGGAATGTTTCAACCTCTTTGCTTATACAGTGGTTCCTGCCTATTTCCCTCAACATCATCTCCCTGACTCTCTACACCTGCTATCCACAGTTGCATTTGGTTTAAGGAGTTGCCGGCAAGTTGTAAGTGCACATCCATGTATGTTCCAGGTACATATGGTACTGAAGAAGCAGCTCTTTAGAATGAAGTCCATTTTTCTGCAGTAGCAGCTACTAATCATCTTTATCATCTTGTATCAGTGAATGCTTCCTAAAAATAAACTCTTTTAGATATTAACAGCAAACAACTTCATCTAAACTACACAGTCAGCACTTTAAAGAATGGGCTCCTCATTCAGGCTTTCAGCAGTTTTTAGAAATTTCCTTGTAGCTCACCTCCTTTCAGCTACTTATAAGTTTTACCCTATTAAAACAATGCAGTAATTCCTTGATTTAATGGACTCACATTGAGCAAGCTTTAGATGCTAAACATTTCCATCCTGACATTACCTCCCCACCACACACACACCCTTTTGGACAAATCCACTGCATTCAAAGCAATCCAGATGAGGCAGTTAAATAAACTTTAATTTTATCTATGTTTTTTGACATCCGTGGTAATTTATATGATTAGCATGATAATATTATTCAAATGATGCAGATTATGGCACTTGTTTCTATTTATGTCATTTGCTTTAATTTAGATCATTGGCACACCTCTCCCTCCTAATTAGCTCAATCAAAGTTTTACTGTACAGGAAAAAACATGAAACCATAAAAATATTTTAGCCTGGCACTGAAAAGATAAAGTGTATCAGTTTAGCTTTCCTAGTAAGAGCATTCAACAAATGGACTCCCCATAAAAAAGGCTCTTTTCTTAGAGAAAAGAAAGAAAACTTATTTAGCTTAATGGACACTTCTAAAGATGTCAATATTCAGGAAGATTAATATGGAAACTGGCATTTGCGGTTGTGCTTGAACTGGAATCCAATTAACTGGAATCCAATTAACAAACAACATTTACATAAAAATAAACTCATACACTTATAACTGTCATTCTGTCATCTGATTTTACTAATAAAATCTACAACAGGATAGCCCTGCTATCTAATTTTGATAACTGCCATATTCAACATCAATTCATAACCACTTCCAGCCGTTCAATCTGGATTATTGAACGAATAAATTCTTGAAATCTCTGTTAAATGCATCCAAGGATATGTGAGATTAGAATAGAAAAAGAAAAATCCAAGGTAATGAAATGCATGCAGACAGGATGACACAACGTGAAGAAAGAATGGGCGAAAGCCCCTGTTTTGCAGATCATATTGTATCAACAGGATCATGCCAACACAGGAGCTGGGACATCTAATGGGAGACAGCTAGTCACAAATCCTTAAATGCTAGCAGCAAAAGCTTAAATTGAGCTTTTTTTTTTTTTTGTCTGCGCTCAGTCATTACTGACCCTGCAGTGACTGCCTGGACGAGTCCTTGCAGTTTTCAAGGCAATTGTTTTCGGAAGTGGTTTGCCAGAGCCTCCTTCCTAGAGCATAGCCCAGCTGGCGAGCGCAGGAGGCGGGATTTCCGTTGCTTCATGCCATTTTCGGGCGAACGCGGTTTCGCGCTTACCGGCAACTGGTCCCGTCTCTCTGTGCAAGGCGCTGCCAGCATTTTTCCTCCCACCGGAGTGAGAGTACCCATTTATCTACTCACGTGAGTTTTCGACCTGTTGGGTTGACAGGAGCTGGGGAGGAAACAGGAGCTCACCCTGTTAACGCGAAGGCTGGACTCGAACCGCGGAAGCGTCAGCCATTTCTGGCTGGCAACTTTCAGCGTCATTAAGCCGCTGCACCACCGCATCTCTTTCAAATTGAGCTTTAAGATGGAGCAAGTGTAAGGCTTGATGGACAGAGGAAAACTGGGAAAAACAAGGGGGATCCAGAACAATAAGTACTGCAAAGGGTCAATGGACTCTTTCAGCAACGGTAGGAAGCATTCCTATTGACTAGCGCAGGACAACTGTGAGAAGGCTCCATGCTTAATCTTGGTGAGAAATAGAATGGCACCTCTTGGATTCTGCCTCATTTCATCCTATTTGGATACAGAACAAACCCCACATGATCTGTTTTTCCCCTTAAAATGCCTAAGGTTAGCATTTTTGAAAAAGCATCCTTTAACTTGTTTAATGATTACAATTCAATTTTAAGAATTATGCGGCCTTAAAATTTAATGCATGCTATATTACATTCCAATGTTATTTCAAATTAGATTATTACTTTTAAAAGATGCCAGCTAGAAATTATATCTATATATTTTAACCATCGGTTCTTTATTTGCAAGGAATTAAGAGTTTGATCAAATGAACTAACCAGATTATGTATAAAACATTACACAGGCCTTTTGAGCTTCAGGTTACTTATTTTCCCTATAATATTAACATGTTAATATAAGGTGCTGGGGATTCATTGCAAGTTTAATGAAAAATAATTGCAAAAATATTCAAGTTGCCTATTTTATGCAACATTGGTGCTGGGTAAATCCGAAGTCTGATTTTCTGTGAATGAATGTTTGGGTTACATATTAATTCTTCTCTTTCCAGGGCTACTGAAATATGGGTAGTATTATATTTGGTGTACTATGCCTTATGTTTGTTATTAACAATAACCTTTATCTTCTCTAGCCTTGTATATTATAATTATTAAGGTGAATTTGAATTAAAATTTATCTCATCTTGTTAATATGTGCAGTCTTTACGATTCACTCATAGTACAAAGCGAAGTACTGCTCTTCTATGGTTATACAGGTGAAACTCGAAAAATTAGAATATCATGCAAATGTTCATTTATGTCAGTATGGCAACTCAAAAGGTGAAACCAATATATGAGATAGACGCATTACATGCAAAGCGAGATATGTCAAGCCTTACTTTGGTATAATTGTGATGATTATGGCGTACAGCTTATGAAAACCCCAAATTCACAATCTCAGAAAATTAGAATAGTGTGAAAAGGTTCAATATTTTAGGCTCAAAGTGTCCCACTCTAATCAGCTAATGAATCCATAACACCTGCAAAGGGTTCCTGAGCCTTTCAAGGGTCTCTCAGGCTGGTTCAGTAGGAATCACAAGCATGGGAAAGACTGCTGACCTGACAGTTGTGCAGAAAACCATCATTGACACCCTCCATAAGGAGGGAAAGCCCCAAAACATCATTGCAAAAGACGTTGGATGTTCCCAAAGTGCTGTATCAAAGCACATCAATAGAAGGTTATGTGGAAGGGAAAAGTGTGGTAGAAAAAGGTGCACAAGCAGCAGGGATGACCGCAGCCTGGAGAGGATTGTCAGGAAAAGGCCATTCAAAAGTGTTGGGGACTTTCACAAGGAGTGGACTGAGGCTGGAGTTAGTGCATCAAGAGCCACCACACACAGACGGATCCTGGACATGGGCTTCCAATGTCGTATTCCTCTTGTCAAGCCGCTCCTGAACAACAAACAACGTCAGAAGCGTCTTACCTGGGCTACAGAAAAAAAGAACTGGTCTGTTGCCCAGTGGTCCAAAGTCCTCTTTTCTGATGAGAGCAACTTTTGCATCTCATTTGGGAACCAAGGACCCAGAGTCTGGAGGAAGAATGGAGAGGCACACAATGCACAATGCTTGAAGTCCAGTGTGAAGTTTCCACAGTCTGTGTTGATTTGGGGAGCCATGTCATCTGCTGGTGTTGGTCCACTGTGCTTCATTAAGTCCAGGGTCAACGCAGCCGTCTACCAGGAGATTTTGGAGCACTTCATGCTTCCTTCTGCAGACGAACTTTATGGGGATGCTGACTTCATTTTCCAGCAGGACCTGGCACCTGCCCACACTGCCAAAAGTACCAAAACCTGGTTCAGTGACCATGGGATTACTGTGCTTGATTGGCCAGCAAACTCCCCTGACCTGAACCCCATAATCTATGGGGCATTGCCAAGAGAAAGATGAGGGACATGAGACCGAACAATGCAGCGGAGCTGAAGGCCGCTATTGAAGCATCCTGGTCTTCCATAACACCTCAGCAGTGCCACAGGCTGATAGCATCCATGCCACGCCGCACTGCGGCAGTCATTGCTGCAAAAGGGGCCCAAACCAAGTACTGACGCATGCTTATACTTTGCAGAGGTCCGATATTGTTCTATTTTGAATCCTTGTGTTATTGATGTCATGTAATATTCTAATTTTCTGAGATTGTGAATTTGGGGTTTTCATAAGCTGTATGCCATAATCATCACAATTATACCAAAGTAAAGCTTGACATATCTCGCTTTGCATGTAATGCGTCTATGTCATATATTGGTTTCACCTTTTGAGTTGCCATACTGACATAAATGAACATTTGCACGATATTCTAATTTTTCGAATTTCACCTGTATAGCCAAAAGTATTCTTTTGTAATGGCACTCCTTTTCTGTCGCACCTATGAGTCTGGGCGCATTGCGATAATGCAGCATGTCTTCTTTGTTGCTCCTTTTATAGAGAACTTTGAAGATCCTGCTTCTCTCCAATATTTACAAGGCTTCCTGGCCATATTGATCAATTTATGCCTTTGTTCTTTTTTCTAATTGTAATCCTACTCGTGCAGTATTGCTGAGTTTTATACAGCAGCTTATAAAAATCACCGGGATTTGACTGCCAGTAAAAGTTAAATAGATCTGACAAGCCCTCATTTGTATAATTGCATTGTTGTATTTCTGTCTATTATGTTTAGTTTTCTAGTCACCTTGTTGAACAGTTTTGTTATATCCTCTTAGCATAGAATATTTTACTACTTTCGTTTTTATTCTTTTTATAGACGATATAGAATATTTATAGATAAGATTATTTCATTGTACTCTATTGTTTTGTAATAGTATACAGCTACTACCATACAGTAATTGCATTTATATATATCAAATTTGTCACCGCCCATCTCACTGCAGAGTGACTCTGGGTGGTTAATACATTGCCATGTGTAGTTTTACTTTTAATTTAATTAATCATAATTTGCTTGATAGTCCTTTCGTAAACTTCAGTTTGTAAGGATTTTAGAATTCTGTACTATAAATTTAATCTTTTAATTATCTTGCTTATAATTTGTAGAACTAGATTGTTGTGTTTGGAATGATTCACAGATGAAACAGTTACAAATGTTACCTCATGTTCAGTTTTGGACTGAAATACAGTAAAATAAAATTGATTTGATTTTGTGCGGTTAACTTAGCAAGATTAGGGATGAATTTACAATAGAAATTAGCATTTTCTAAAAATGCCTCTATTGTTTCTATAAGGCCTAGAGCAAGATGGGAAATGTAAGTTAGGAATGAGGCTGGTGTGGCACCAGCTGCCTGTTCAGCTTTGTTAACCAAAGAGTATGTATTTTATAAACACTATATTTAGCCACCGCCCACTCTAGTTACCTCTGACTGGATAGGGAGGGGTTGTTTTTGTTTTGCTAATAATAGTGGAAAGAATCTGTTGAAAAGGAATGAACAAATGACACACCTTTTGCCAACTCCTTTGCTGCAAAGCTGACTGTCTCAGAGCATAAGCCGGGGACTTATATAGAGGGGGACTCTAATGTATTTCCTTCCTTATCCAGTTATTTCTTCTCCTTGCCTCATCTTCTACTTTTCTTCCCCACCTTCCTCTTTTCTTTCATATCCAGTATAGCTATTTTTTTGTTTTCCTTCCTTCCTTATTTCTGCTGGAAAGAGGAAGAGATATCTATGTACTTAAATAGGTATTTAAATGCCTCTGTGAAAGAACAGATTGTATGTGTGAAAGAGAATGTGTGATACATACAAATGGGGACAAGCTGATTTTGTAGAAAGGGCACCTTGTTTTACAGGCCATATCCTGCTTGCTTTCCTACTATGACAAATACTAAGAGTAATTAGATATATGTATAAAAAGTTAAAAACGTATTAAAACAAACAATAAAATAGGTCCTGAAATCATTCAATAATGAAAAGCCTGGTAAAATATTTCTTTATAGATTGTCTAAAGGTTGAGATCATGGGAGCCAAATACAGCTTTGTGGGAACACATTCCATAGTCTGGAAGCTATGCAGGAGAAGGTCCTTTCACATGTGCCAGAAAGATGGGCCAGTGAGAACAGGGCACCTTAATTAGCTGGAGAGCTTCATAATGGGAGATGCATGTAGTCATTGTAAGGAATGCCCCATTCGTCAAGAGAAACTCCCGTGACACGTGTGGTTCACAAAAGAGATTTACTCAAGCGTAACACAACAGTTACAAACAAAGCCAGGACTGGCTTGGCACATTTACATTGTTCATTTTATACCTTTCCCCTTCCCGCATTTTCGCCCCGCGATCGCATTACAGGCTGCGGATTATCAGCGCCCCAATAACCCCCCTTAATTGTCCAGATGGCAGGTTCAGCCCTAGTCCCATTGTTTCTTGATCGACTACCCCTCCAGCGTGGGCTGGTTCCCTTGGGGTCCTTTCAGATGTGTGCAAAACCGGGGTTTCTGGATTGCATGGTGATCTTAGCTTCGCGGCTCGTGGCTCGCGGCTCCGCTCATTGTTAGCTCGCGCCGCTTATCAGTGTAAATTCAACGCTTCCACTCTGCAGTTTCCCGTTGACTAGGCGCAGGTGGCCATTAATCAGCCGTGGCTTTCACTTCCTCTTTTCCCTGGCTTGCAAGCAGGCAGCGGAATTAGCTCAGCCTGGCGGGCTGGCTTTCCTAGGAGCACCGTGCCGGCTGAACCTGACATACCGCCCCCCTGAAAACAGACCCCCCTTTTTTACTTCAGCTTCCCAGGGTATCTATCGTAAAAGTCCCGCACTAGGTCTGGCGCTTTTACATGGGCTTTGCTTACCCATTCGCTGTGGGACTTGGGGAAATGTTTCCACTGCACCAGCAGCTGGATCTGTCCCTTGTGCCTCCTCGTGTCCAGTATCTGTTTAGCCTCGAAATGCTGTTCCCCGCCAATCATGATGGGTGCCAGTGTCGCCTCTGCCTTGTGCCAGTTGTTCCCCGGCCGGTGCAGTTTCAATAAGCTGCAGTGAAACACCGGGTGGATTTTTCCAAGGCTTTTGGGGAACGTCAGCCTGACAGTTACCGGGTTGATTATTTCCGCGATGGGAAACGGTCCCACGAACCTCAGGCTGAGCTTCGAAGCCTGGTGCGTTTTCAGGTTCTTGGTCAATAGATACACCTGGTCCCCCACCTTCCACTGCCACTCGGGGAGCCTCTTGTGGTCAGCATATTTTTTATATTCCGCTTTGGCTCCTTGCAGCGCCGTGTGTGCTGCCTGCCTCGTGGCGTCTATCTGAGTGAACCAGGAGTCCCGAGAGTCTATCCAAGATGCCGGTTGAGGCAATTCCGGCATGGGGATGAAACCTCTCCCGTTGGCCACCTTGAACGGGAAGAAGCCGGTGCTTTTGTGGACGGCGTTGTTGTAGGCTACTTCCACGAATGGCAGCAGCTCCGCCCAGTCATCCTGCTGGTGCCCCACGTAGCACCGCAGGTACTGCTCGAGCCCCCCGTTAAGGCGTTTGGTGGCTCCGTCCGCCTGCGGGTGCGCCACGGAGAAAAGGGCTTATTGCGTTCCTACCCGCTTCAGGAACTCCCTCCAGAACCACGCGATGAAGTTGCCACCTTGATCACTGACGATCCATCGGGATGCACCATGCAGCCGGTAGATGTGCTGCACAAACAGCCGCGCCAACCTCTCTGCTGTGGGGACTTGCCGGCAAGCCACGAAGTGCGCATGTTTGGAGAACAAGTCTGTGACCACCCAAATGGCGGTCTTGCCCTTGGTGTCCGGTAGCTCTACTATGAAATCCATGGCGATCTCCTGCCATGAGCCATCGGGGTTCGCCACCAGCTGGAGTAGCCCCCTGGGCTTGCCCTTGCTCCCCTTCGCCGTTGTGCACACCGGGCAACCCCCTGAGTACGCTTCCACATCCTTCTGGAGCGTCGGCCACCAGAACTGCCGCCGGATTAAATGGAGCGTCTTCACGAAGCTGTAGTGCCCCGCGCTCCAGCTGTCGTGGGCTCTTTCCATCACTTTCCGCCGGCATTCTTCAGGAACGTACACCTTCCCCTCATGCCAGCACAAGTCCCCTTGGCTGGTTAGCGCATCCCGGTTCTCCTTGAGCCAGGTGTCCCACTCTGCCACTTCCGCAAAACCCTGCTTTAACTCAGGCACCGTATCCCTCACCTCTCTCTTGGTCTGACTCTGGGTGACAGCCTTTGCAGCCAGCTTGCCAGCGGGGATGATGGAGTCCACGATGTCCTTGTCAAGTCCTCCCTGTCTGGCTCCCGAGTTAAAAGCACTCCCATGCAACCAGGCTTGGTTCAGGAAAATACTCTTTATTGAGCGGTACAGGTAGCTTGTAAACAGAACATTGCTAAAACTAAAGCCTCGGGTTGACTCCTCGCTATTTATCCCCCCTCCCTAATTGCCTGGCGTCTTGTGTCTTCTCCACCTGATGGTTCCCCGTCTAAACTGCCCATATATGGTTAAGCAGTTCCCCAGCTCCTATTACGCTCATTTCCCGTAACCCCCCCCCTCCAGTTACTATTGGCAGAACCAAATCCTTCTAACTCCCACCGAATGCAATACAACTGCAACCCACAGCCTTTTTGTGATGTAGGTTCTGACATGCTGCCCCCCAAAATTGTGTATATATATACATAGGAATCCCTCTTCACCACGCAGGCCAGGAACCCTAGACAGGAGAGAAAGAGGGACTAGGATTACAAAGCTATACATGACATGGACATCAACCAAGTTACTAGGGTTTGTTAGGATACTTTCTATAAAAGTCCAAAAGTAAATCAGGAGCCTTCACGTGCCTTTTAGAGACCCATTCCGCCATCGATTTAGGGAAGTGTTTCCACTGTACCAAATACTGAATGTCCCCTCTGCATTTTCTAGAGTCCAAGATTTCCCTGACCTCAAAGTGTTGCTCCCCCCCGATCATGATAGGTTCAGGCGGGGTGGCTGATGGCCTCCATTTCTCAGATTCCTTGTAAGGCTTCAACAATTCACTGTGGAATACAGGGTTTATCTTCCTGAGGGATTTAGGGAGGCTCAATCGTACAGAAACAGGGTTAATAACTCTATCCACTGTGAAAGGTCCTATAAACTTGTTATCCAGTTTTTTACATGCTCTGGAAGACTTCAGATTCTTGGTAGACAGCCACACTTTGTCCCCTACTTTCCACGGTTCATGTGGGGCCCTCTTCTTATCTGCCTGGGCTTTGTAACTTTCTCTAGCTTTGTCAATAGCTTCTTCAGCGACTGGCCACAATTGTCTGATCCTGTCACCCCACTCATCTACCGTTTTTACCCCTGTTTGAGCGTGAGGGAGTTCGGGTATAGGTACAAAGTCTTGCCCCGATACAATTTGGAAGGGCGTTAGTCCAGTACTATCGTGAACAGCATTATTGTAAGCCACTTCGGCGTATGGTAATAATTCCACCCAATTGTCCTGCTGATGGTTAATGAAACAGCGTAAATATTGCTCTAGTCCCGCATGTCTCCTCTCTGTCGCCCCGTCTGTCTGAGGATGGAAGGCGGAGCTCATTGCTTGTTTGGACCCCAAATGGAATAGAAATGCCTTCCAGAATTTAGAGGAGAACTGGACCCCCCTGTCGCTAATCACTCTCTCAGGACAACCGTGCAATCTGTATATATGTTGAATAAACATTGCAGCTAATTCAGGCGCTGAGGGGATGGTTTTACACGGGATGAAGTGAGTTTGTTTAGAGAAGAGATCAGTAACAGTCCATACTACTGTCATTTTCCTGCTCTCAGGTAGGCCTACAATAAAATCCATGGCAATTTCCTTCCAGGGTTTAGTAGGATGTGCCACAGATTGTAACAAGCCACGTGGTTTCCCCCCTTGCCTTTTTGCCATAGCACACACATGACAAGTATTTACATATTCCGCCACATCTTTTCTGAAAGATGGCCACCAAAATTGCCTGCGAAGTAGATGTAGCGTTTTAACAAAGCCAAAGTGCCCTGCTGTTTTATCATCATGGCACCGTAATAGCACCAATTTGCGAGCTTCCTGGGGTACGTACAGTCTGTCTGCTTTCCACCATGCTCCCTCCCTATGGGTTAATTCACCCTTATTCTTCTGGAACCATTCATCCTGTTCCAGGAATTGATTAAAGTCCGTTAGTAAGTCTGACTGGATGGGAGGGTTGGTGGCCTTACTTAGTGATCTGGTGATTGCAGCTGCCAGCTCTGTCTCCTGCCTGTGGGGTATTACAGCTGACACCACCTTCTCCCTTTGGCTATTATGCTGTGGTAGCCTGGAAAGAGCATCGGCCAGGAAGTTACGTCCCCCCGGGATGTACTTTAAAGTAAAATTAAATCTACTGAAGAATTGAGCCCATCTTATTTGTTTAGGCGACAATTTCCGGGGTGATGTCAGGGCTGCTAAGTTCTTATGATCAGTCCACACCTCAAAAGGTTCCTCCGCCCCTTCCAGCAAATGTCGCCAGTTCGTTAGTGCCCATTTCACTGCGAAGGCCTCTTTTTCCCACACTAACCATCTCCTCTCAGGTTGAGTGAACTTCCTAGACAAGTAAGCGCATGGTTTTAATACACCTTCCCCATCCTTTTGTAATAAGACCGCCCCCGTTGCTACATCTGAGGCATCGGCCTGAATGACAAAAGGCTTTGTTGGGTCAGGCTGTTTCAAGATGGGCTCCGCTGTGAATAGTTGCTTGAGACCTTCAAAAGCCCCCTGACATTCTCTTGTCCATTTTAAAGGGGCCCCTGGAGCTTTTGCTGCTGCCGTGGCTTTGTCCTTTGTTTTTAACAGATCAGTCAAGGGGAGGGCCACCTGTGCAAAATTGGGAATAAACTGCCTATAAAAGTTTGCAAAGCCAAGGAAACTTTGTAGTTGCCTTCTGGTTTTTGGGGCCTCCCAGGCCAGGACATCTCGCACCTTAGTGGGATCCATTTCCACCCCTTTACTAGATATTCTGTAGCCTAGATAGTCAATGCAATCCTTATGGAATTCACATTTGGACAATTTTGCATACAACTGCGCTTCTAGCAGTTTCTTCAGCACCTTCCTGACTAATTTTACGTGTTCTTCCATTGTTTCGGTGTAGATTAAAATGTCATCCAAGTATACTAACACCCCTTGGTATAAAAACTCATGTAAGACCTCGTTAATTAGTTGCATGAAGACCCCGGGGGCGCCCTTTAAGCCGAATGGGAGAACTTTATACATAAATTGTCCTAGTGCACAGCGAAATGCGGTTCTCCACTCGTGCCCAGCTTTAATGCGCACCCGGAAATATGCCTCCCTCAGATCTAGCTTGGTGAAGATCTTCCCCTTTGCCAAATGAGCCAGCAAGTCTTTTATTAATGGCAGAGGGTACTTATTCTCTTTGCAGATTGCATTCAACCCCCTGTAGTCCGTGCACAATCGCAAAGTCCCATCTTTCTTTTCCCTGAACAATACTGGCGCTGCCAGGGGGGATTTGGCGGGCACTATGAAGCCTCGCTTCAAGTTTTTGTCAATGAACTCCCTCAATGCCCCCATCTCCTTTTGTGTCATTGAGTACATCTTTGGGGCTGGGTACTTTGCTCCTGGCACCATCTCAATCTCGCAGTCAGTGGGGCGATGAGGTGGCAGTTGGTCAGACTCCTTTTCACTAAAGACTTTTGCCAAGTCTCTGTATTGCCAGGGGATTTCCTCCCCTCCCCCTACGTGGGGCCTCTTCCCTTGGTGCTGCTCCTTCAGGGCTGCCGCCCCCAGCTCCCCTCGTTGGTTGGGCTCCACCTGCGCGCTCCCACGCCCGCCATCCGGAAAGGTTAGCGCCCTCTTCTGCCAGCTGACTCGGGGGTCCCACCGCTCCAGCCAAGACATACCCAGGATGAGGGGGTAGCCAGCCAGTGGCGCGACCAGGCACTTTAACGTCTCCCGGTGCGTTCCGATGCGTAGCTCAAAAGCCTCGGTGTAGCCGCGGACCGCACCTCCCCCCACCGCTGTTCCATCCACTTGCCTGAAGATAATGGGGGTTTTCAGCCGGTGCACTTTTAATTTCAATCCGTTGACCAGTTCAGGGCTGATTAAGCACTTGGAGCAGCCTGAATCCAGCAACGCGGTGAGCCGAGCCCTACGAGTCGATCGCGGAGCGCGTATCACTACTGCGCATGTCATCGGACTCACCCGGATGTCCTCGATCGATTCGCTTGAGATCGGCTGATCTGGCCTTGGCCTCTCCTCCTGTTTGCCTGTACTTCCGCCTTCCTCCTCGCTGTCGGATAGGTAGGTAATTCTCAGCCTCTCCTCCTCTCCTCGCGCCGCCGCGCTTTTCCGGGGGGCTTTTATCGGCTTAGCCGGCTTTTCGGCTTTTTTTTCTTTCTTCGCTGTTTGCAGCCTTGGGTTTTGTGGGCAAGCCGCCACGAAGTGCCCTTTTCCGCCGCACATGAAGCAGGCTTTTCCCCCGCCCTGCGGCCTTGCCACGTGGGTTAACTCCTTCCCTGCCGGTCTCTGGCCCGTTTGTCGTGCGGCGCTAGGGGCCCGCCCCCTCGTCTCTGCACCACGCGGCTTGACTCGTGCCAGTTGCGCTTCCAACACAGAGGCGTGGGTGATCCACCCTGCCAAGGTTTCCGGGCACCCCCGCACCACGGCCCTCTCGAAGAGCCGTTGGTCGAGTCCCTCCTGGAATAGCCTCACGAGGAACGCTTCGGGCCAGTCGGGAAGTTTCGCCGCCAAGCGCCTGAACTCCAGGGCGTACGTGGTCACCGAGCGCGGCCCCTGCTTCAGCCCCCGGATAGCCTCCGCTGCGTGCGCGCGGGCGCATTGGTCCTCGAAGCGTGCTCGGAGGGCGGTGATGAAGCGGTCAAAGTCCCTCAGTTCAGGGGCCTCCGCTTCATTTAAGTCATTCACCCACTCCGCTGCCACGCCTACCAGAAAGCGGGACACGTACAGCACCTTCCAGGCATCATTGGCAAACAGGCGCCCGCACGTGCCCATGCAGATCCGCACTTGGTTCAGGAACGCGGGCAGCTGGGCCGGGTCCCCGCCGTATTTCTCCACTAGCCCCCATCTTCGCAGCAAGTCCCCTTCCTCTTGCCGCGGTTGTGGGGCGGCTGGCTGCTGTCCCGCCTCCTGGCCGCGGCCGGTAGGGGTTTGGAGCGGGGGAAGGGGGGGAAGGGGCGGCAGTCCCATCGGCCCAGTCGGGGAGGGCTGGGTGAGCTGCGTTGGGCTTCCTAGTTTGCTCAACTCCTCCCTCAGGGCGCGCACTTCATCCTCCACCTTCCTTACCCTCTCGCTCTCACCCCAGGGTGTTAGCCCTTCGGTTGCGGTCCCCAAAGCTCTTGACCACCGTGGTCGGGCGGGAAGTTCTGGGGTGAACCCTCCGGTGTCACCCTCGGTGCTCAGCTCTTTTGGTGGGTCCCAAAATTGTGCTCGCCGCCTCATGTCCTTCGGTCGGGCGCCCGTCAGCGCTTCCGTTAGGGGGGCTGGCTGCGCCTCCCCTGCTGCTGCTTGGGAGCTGGCCCATCCGGTCCCCATCCCTTCTCCAAGGGTCTGTCTCGCTCCATCTGCCTTCAATTGGGGAGCTTCTCCCCGCACCTCCGGTGAACTTTTCTGTAGCTCCTCAGAGGTCATGCTAATGCTGGAATTGCCTCCGGGAGTTTCCTCTCGGGTGTAATCCAGACTTTGGGTGAGTTTTAGCAAAATGTCAAGTCCTCCCTGTCTGGCTCCCAAGTTAAAAGCACTCCCATGCAACCAGGCTTGGTTCAGGAAAATACTCTTTATTGAGCGGTACAGGTAGCTTGTAAACAGAACATTGCTAAAACTAAAGCCTCGGGTTGACTCCTCGCTATTTATCCCCCCTCCCTAATTGCCTGGCGTCTTGTGTCTTCTCCACCTGATGGTTCCCCGTCTAAACTGCCCATATATGGTTAAGCAGTTCCCCAGCTCCTATTACGCTCATTTCCCGTAACCCCCCCCCTCCAGTTACTATTGGCAGAACCAAATCCTTCTAACTCCCACCGAATGCAATACAACTGCAACCCACAGCCTTTTTGTGATGTAGGTTCTGACAGTCCTCTCGCAGGCTGGTGTGTTGGGTCATGCAAGACAACCCGTCTGCCAGGAAATTCCTCTTCCCGGGGATGCGTATTAGGGTGAAGTTGAATCTCCCAAAGTACTGGGACCAATGTGCCTGTTTAGGAGATAGCCTCCACGGGGTTTTTAGGGCCTCGAGGTTCTTGTGGTCTATCCACACCTCGAACGGCTTGGTTGCCCCCCCCAACAAATGCCTCCATGTGGCTAGGGCCACTTGACTGCATATGCCTTTTTCTCCCACACCATCCACCTTCTCTCCGTCTCAGTGAATTTGCAGGAGGTGTAGGCGCATGGGTGGAGAGGACCCTCCAGACCGGGCTGTAATAGGACCGCCCCCGTTGCCACGTCCAACGCGTCCACTTGGATGATGAATTGCCAGTTCAGGTCAGGGTGGCGCAGGATCGGCTCCGCCGTGAACTGCCGCTTCAAGTCCCCAAATGCCTCCTGGCATTCTGCGGTCCACGCGAGTGCCATGCTGGGCTTTGGGGGTTTCCCGCTGCCCTTTGTTTTTAACAAGTCCATTAGGGGGAGAGCGACTTGGGTGAAGTTCGGGATGAACTGTCTGTAGAAGTTCGCAAACCCCAAGAAGCTTTGGAGTTGCCTCCGGGTCCGCGGCACTTCCCAGCCCAGGACATCCTTCACTTTCGCTGGGTCCATTTCGATCCCTCGGCTGGATATACGGTAGCCGAGGTAGTCCAGCTGCTCCTGGTGAAACTCACATTTTGAGAGTTTCACGTACAGCTGTGCCTTCAACAGTCTCTGAAGCACCGTGCGCACCAGTTTCACGTGCTCCGTCAGGGTTTTGGTGTAGATTAGGATGTCGTCCAGGTAGACCAGGATGCCCCGGTAGAGTAGGTCGTGCAGCACCTCGTTTATTAGCTGCATAAACACCCCCGGGGCCCCTTTTAATCCAAATGGCATCACATAAAATTGGTAACTTCCAAGCGGGGTATTACACGCGGTTTTACATTCATCTGCTGCGCGGATCCTAACCCTGAAATATGCCTCGTGCAAGTCCAATTTTGTGAATACCCTCCCCTTAGATAGGTGTGATAGCAAGTCCTTCATCAAGGGGAGGGGGTAGTTATACTCGGTGCTGATTGCATTCAGCCCCCAGTAGTCCACGCACATCCGGAGCGAGCCATCATTCTTCTCCCAGAATAATACCGGGGCCGCTAGCAGTGACTTTGCGGGCTGAATAAAACCTCGCACAAGGTTTTTGTCTATGAACTCCCGAAGGGCACCCATCTCCTTCATCGATAGGGAGTACATTTTCGGCTTGGGCAGTTTTGCCCCTGGCTCCAGCTCAGTGGTGCAGTTACTAGGTCTGTGGGGCAGGAGCTGGTCGGACTCCTCCTCCCCGAACGCTGCCATCAGGCTCCAGTACTGTCGCAGGATGCCTCTGGTCGCCGTGGCTTCCTCTGGTCCCAAGCCGCTCTCCGCCGTGGGCCCGCTAGCCACTGTTGCCTGCACACGCCTCGGCGTCGCCGCTGCCTCTCAGGATTCCGAAACCGCCACCACCGCTGCTTCGCCTCCAAGTGCCTTGGACCCTCCGTCGGCCTGGCCACGGCCGCGCCTCCAATCGTTGCCACTTGCCGGTGCCTCCTGCTCTCACGCTCCCCCGGCTCCTCGTCCTCGAACCTCAATGCTTCCGATGCCCAGTCAACGCGTGGGTTCTGCCGTCGCAGCCACGCCAAGCCAAGCACCACCACATAGTCGGCGATTGGGACCACCACAAACCTCAGCTCTTCTTGGTGATTCTCGATCATCATTTGGACCGGCTCAGTGTAGTACTGAGACGGCCCCCCCCCCCCACTAGTGAGCCATCTAGCTGGCTGAATGTGATGGGCTCTCTGAGGTGTCGCAGCTGCAGTCCGAGCCCTGAGACTACGGCTGGGTGCATCAGGCAATGCGTGCAGCCTGAGTCCAGCAGCGCCTGCAGCTGCGCCCCCCCCAGATCTCACCCCCCAGATGTGTACTCTCACCCGAAGGGGGGGGGCAGTCCTCATCGGCTATTGGGTCCGTGCGTCTCAGCTCCCCTGCTTGCACTGGGACGCTGTTCAGTGCGAGCGCGCCTCATTTCCTGCTGGCTCCGATTCCTCCCTGGAGGACGCTGTCTTGGGAGTCGACCATCCCATCTGGCCTTGTTCGGTCACCACCGCCGCTGCACTCTTCCGCAGCCAATCACCCGCTCGCTTCCCGGCTGGATGCGGTGGCTTGACCTCTGAGTGGGGTGGGACTCCTTCCCGCTCCGTCGGGCATTGTGCCGCCCGGTGGCCTCATCCTCCGCACCTGAAGCATAGGTTCGGGGCCTTGGCCACCTCTCGCCCCCCCGCAGGCTGTCGCCGGCTGCTCCACTTCTCCTCTGCGGATCTCTCCCTCGGCCTGTCTCTCGCCTGGTCCTACCTCCTCGCGCTCTTGTGGATCTGCCACCACGCTGACTCCGCCGTCCTGGCCAGCCAGATCCAATCCTTCACAGTGGTGGGGTCATCCCGACCCAGCAACCGTTCCAGGATCTCCGGGTTGAGACCCCTCTTGAAATACTTTACCCTCAGGGACTCATTTTCATACTTTAGAAGTAAGTACCAATTACCAATATTTTAAATTGTGTCCAGAAAGCAACAGGCAGCCAACGTAGGCTTTTTAGTATAAGCATCCTGTGATTCCATTTGGCAACCTAGCTGTACGTTTTTCACATCTTGCAACTTCTGAATGCTTTTCAAGGATAGCGTAGAGCACATTGCAAAATTAAACTGGAATGAAATCAAGGTATGGATAATACTTGGCACATTATGCAAAATTGTTTGAAGGTGCTTCTTATAATAGTCACCCCTGTGATTCCAGTGATGCCGGAGTATCAAGTAATATGTCCCAATTACATTGATATCCTTCAAGAGGAAGTGTTGTCTACATTATATAGCAAGGAACAAAACAATCTGCAGAGAATGATTTTATGCTGAATAAACAATTAAAAGAGAAAAATAATAAGCAGCTACTTCCAGAGTGATCCTCCATTCAAATTAATAGTCTACCTATGATATTTTTTATAAAACCAAAGCACAGAAATGAAAGTTATATGAACTCGGTTGATGTTTATTTGGTTCTCCAGAATGTGTCATTCACTCACTCACTCACTCACTCATTCATCCATCCATCCATCCATCCATCCATCCATCCATCCATCCATCCATCATGTTTATATAGCCACCCATCTCAAACAAAGTGACTTATGGGCAGCATACAACAATTAAATAAAATAACAAGTGAATAAAAACAAGCATTATAAAAATATAAAAAGGTTTTATTAAAATAAAAACATCACAAATTTTTTAAAAAATAGATTTTAAAATATATAAATATATAGATATAAATGGATTAATAATCCTTGCAGTGCAGAGATTGAAATATCTTTTTAAATGAGCTGTTTTTCAAATTGACCATTCAGGACAGTATTTTATATGGAGCAAATATTGAGCTTTAAGGCATGCTGGATGTCTAGCTTATCATCCCAGGAACCATGTTGTCAGAGCTTAGTTGCTATACACAGTTAATTGACCCCCAAATATTTGTAACTGCCATGCTTACTTTTGCATATTGTTTGAAGTGGTACTTCTGTCAAATTCTCTGGCCTGAACATACATTTCACAGGGTAAGAATGAAGCTTTACTATAATAGCACAAATCTGTATTTGTGTCAGAGTAGATAAAGTGGCAGTGGCATTCGGAAAAATTGCTATAAATTTAACTCTTCCAAGTTCTTGTACGAAAGAGCCGTCTTAGTCTATGATGACAAAAAACAAACAAAACAAGGATAAAGTAATATCAGAGCATTTCAACCTCCTGGAACACTCCTCAGCAGACCTTAAAGTGACTGTTTCGGAAAAGTGGGACTTTAACAGCACCACAGAGCATCAAAGGTTTTCAAGCAATCTCAGAAAGTCTCAGCAAATACTATGGGTTTTTAACACATTGCAATTATTAATTGATAAGGTGTTTGTAATCTGTATCATATGTATCTCTATCTGCATGAACTACCTATCATTCCCTCCCTTCTACCCCTCCCTTCCCCCCCACTTCCCCCCAATTTAAATCCTACATCAGTCTAGCCACTCTGTGCTTCTGTTGAAGTCAGCTGCAGCTCATTAAGGCTTGTGCCTTTTAATAAAATTTGTTAGATAGAAAAAATACTTCCAGAGTCCTGATTTTCTTCCAAGTTCTGCATTTCCTCTAGACCGATACATACAAATGGTTTCCCACACTGTGGAGGTGACTGGATTGACTTTTAAAAGAATCACTTGTATTTAATAGTACTCCTGTTTAAATTGTGTTACAGAAAACAGCTCTAGATAAGTTGGAAAGCTAGCAGAACTGCACAAATAAAGCAGTTGTTATTTTAGAAGAGCTAATAGAACATGGTACAATTCATTGAAAAAAATTGCAGAGGAGTCTGAAATGAGATTCCCAAATCATGTGAACTTGTGTGTAGTCTGAGAATTGAACCCTAGCAATTAGGGCTAACAGCATGTTATATTTGTTATTCCAACAAAGAAAATATTAAGAAAAACAAACCCAATGCATAGGTCGCTTTACTGGTAGCTTCAGCAGTAGAGAACACCCACAGTGATCTCCTTTCATCCTCTCATATTCTACTCACAAATAATACAACACATTGCAACATACATATATGCATAACATCCTCCCTTCCCCGCCTGAGATACACGATTCCCATACTGTACAGGTTTCCAAACCATTTTACCCCTTAATGCCATTACTGACTATATTTTATTCCTTCTGCACTTGATCAACGATACCATAAGGTCTTTCATCATTCCTTAAGTCCCTTCAATTTTTTTTTTTATAGACTGTTCCTTTCAGCCATTTCCGCAGAGTAAAGTCCAAGAGTTTGATGGTGCTCTGCAGTTTAGGCAGGTCCCATATTGTTAGGAACCTTCTCGAATATGAAGTGATATTTATTAAAGCAGCCTCACTAACAAGAAGATAAACACTGCAAATTTCTGTACAATAAGCTATTCAATTACATCTCCTTTGCCAGATCAAGGAATATATATGATAAAATTCTTCTAGTTTTGGGATGTCGTCTATTTCAGGTCTATATATGTTTTGCATGTTCCCATCACCACAAATTTGGTGCATATAATTTCTGCATCAGTTGGTGATTTGTTTAAAAAAAAACTTGCACAAAAATTAGCATTTCCAAACATATTGTAAAATGTCAAAATGAACATTTAAATTTTTTGAGCTGAAGTCGGACTGTATAAAAATAGAAAATAGCTATTAATTAAATTTTCATATACACATTAATTGAGGAGTTGTAGGTTATATCAGTTCTTATCAGAATTCACAAAGATATGCATGCTTATTGCGCAGCATCTAGGACAGTGATGACAAACATTAAAATTGTTAAATACAAATACTTGCTCTGCAAGCAAGGAGCATAGTAACACTGACCATCCAAATGTTATTTTCTTAGCACTAAAAGAAATAGAACCCAACTGACTGCTGTATAGAAGTTTGGACAGTTTTATTAATTAGAAAACTGTCCTTGAGAGCCATGAGAAAAACTAGATTGGACAGCATTGATTCCAAACCATTCTATTCCTCTTTGAGGACATTCTGAGATAACAAAACTGATAGGCAGATAAAATAACTTTAGCTCAGTCTGTGCTTAGTTTGATCGATGGGGATCTATTTGCATACAGAAATATTGGCTGTGGTAATTTGGAACTTAATGCTATGAAGTGAGCTTTTGATTAAGTAAATGTATCAATGTATTTTGAATTATCCTGATACAATTTTTTCAAAAGACATTTCTTTAATGACATACATACATACAGTACTATGCAAAAGTTTTAGGCCAAATCTGCCTGTATTTCTCAGCGTTGAGGACACCATTGATCCTGACAAAATCTCCAACTCCATTTGTAGAAATGCAGCCCCAAACTTGCAAGGAACCTCCACCATGCTTCAGTGTTGCCTGCAGATCCTCATTATTGTACCGCTGTCTAGCCCTTCAGCGAACAGACTGCCTCCTGCTACAGCCAAATATTTCAGTTTGACTCATCAGTCCAGAGCACCTGCTGCCATTTTTCTGCACCCCAGTTCCTATGTTTTCGTGCTTAGTTGAGTTGCTTAGCCTTGTTTCCACTTCGGAGGTATGGCTTTTTGGACGCAATTCTTCCATGAAGACCACTTCTGGCCAGACTTCTCCAGACAGTAGATGGGTATACCTGGGTCCCACTAGTTTCCGCCAGTTCTATGCTGATGACACTGATGGACACCTTCTGATATCGAAGGGAAGTAGGCATGAAGTGTCTTCCATCTGCTGCATTAAGTTTCCTTGGCCGACCACTGCGTCTACGGTCCTCAACATTGCCCATTTCTTTGTGCGTCTTCAAAAGAGCTTGAACAGCACATCTTGAAACCCCAGTCTGCTTTGAAATTTTTGCTTGGGAGAGACCTTGCTGATGCAGTCTAACTACCTTGTGTCTGGTTGCTGTGCTCAGTCTTGCCATGGTGTATGACCTATGACATGAAACTGTCTTCCACAACCTCACCTTAGTAGCAGAGTTTGGCTGTTCCTCACCCAGTTTTAAGCCTCCTACACAGCTGTTTCTGTTACACTGAAAGACTGTGTTTCAACCTACATATGAAATTGATGATCATTAGCACCTGCTTGGTATAATTGGCTAATCATACACCTGACTCTAATCCTACAAGATCCCTGACTTTGTGCAAGTGTACAAAGTGTGCAAGTGTAAGAATTGATGCTGGTTTGAAGCCAAAGGGTAGTCACACCAAATATTGATTTTAGATTTCTCTTCTGTTTGCTCACGTTGCATTTTGTAAATTGATAAATATAAACAATTACAATATATATTCTTGAAAGCATTCTTACTTTACAGCATTTTTCACACCTACCTAAAACTTTTGCACAGTACTGTACATACATATAATTCATATCCTAAACAATCTTTTAACTGTCTCTACTAGAAGGATAAAATTAGGTGATATTTAAGGCTCCTCCCAACTCTATGATTCTATGACATTTCCATAGCTAAGTTCTTGTCCAAACATTGAAGCAAACATAATAATAATTTATTAAACTTGTATGCCACCCAACTCTCACCCACTCTGCCCAACTCTGGGTAGCTCAGAAGAATCAAACAAAGAAATTACAATCAAATCAATAAAACATAAAAGGTAAAGATAAAAGATGGCAAGTGCAATGAAGCAAGGGTTCATGATATGATGGGATATGATATGATAAACTTTGTCATGTTTTTAGTGGACTCACTGGCTATATTCAGGGTATTTTCTGATCTGTTTGAGGCTTGATTTGGCATTAAACCCATCTCATAAAAGAAACTGGATTGTTACTGACTTTTATACAATTTGGCTTTCATACTATGGCTTGATGTTAGGTTCAACCCCAGGTTTATAATTTGTCTCTGGTTTCCTTCCACATATTGCTCAGTTAGCTGGTTGAGAAACAGAAAGTGATAGTGAGAACATCTAGAAAACAAAACTATTTCTAAGTCTCACTTGCTCTCAGTAAAAGCTTTCTTCCCAAACTGGCCCCTTCAGCCAAGTTCATCTTAGCAATTTCTGAGAACCCCTTCCTAGTGCAGGTGGTCAACAATCTTCTCCATCTTCCACCTCATGCCACTTGAAAGAAAGACCACTTCTTTCTCCTGATTCAGAGTGGTATGCTCCCTACTTTCCAGAGCAAATGAAGACACCCAGATCCTTTTCACATGTGCTACTATCAAGCTAGGTCTGCCCTATCCTGTATTTGGGTGTTTCATTTTTTCTACCCAGATGAAGAGCTTTATAGTTCTCTCTGTTAAATTCCATCCTATTCATTTCAAGCTACTGCTCAACCCTTATCTAGATCTTTTAATTTTTTCTCTCCATCTTCTAAAATATTAGTTGCCCATCACAACCTTGTGCTATCAGTAAACTTGATAAAGGTCCTCTTAACCCATCCAAGGGATAAAAAATTTACCCATTGTTTAGAAGAGGACCCAAGACAGACCCATGTGATAGTCCAAGCTGAAGTGGAGCCATTAATGAGAACTCTTTGGGTGTGGTGATTGAACCAGTTGTGAGCACACCTAACAGTAGCATAATCTAGCCCTTGTTTTACCACTTTATTAGGAGAATATCCTGAGGCACCTTGCTAAAACCTTTGCAGGGGTCCAGGTACTCTAAGTCTTCATCATTTCTCTGATCTACTAAATTAATAATTCTGTAAAAGGTGGAGATAAGGTTAGTCTGACAAAATTCATTTGCAACAAATTCATGCTGACTCCTGTTACTTGTAGCATGTCTCTCCAAGCATTCATAAACATGTTATTTACACATTTGTTTGAGGACCTTTCCCAGTAGGCACATTAAACTGGCAGGTCTGGATTTTTCTGGATTCTCCTCCTCCTCCTCCTCCTCCTAATTTTTGAAGTTGGGGACATTTGGTCTCCTCCAGGCTTTTGGAACGTTACTAATCCTCCAGGAGGTCTAAAAGATTAGTGAGAGCAGTTCTGCAATCACTCCTCTAGTTCCTTCAGTACTCTAGAATTTAATCCATCTGGCCCTGTAGATCTGAATTCATTTAAATTAGCCAAATTCTTTCCTACCATCTCCTTGTCTATCCTAACCTACAGCAGCTATGACTCTGCTTCCTTTTTGAGAGAAGGCAGATGCAAAATACGTGTTAAGAAATGTCGCCTTCTCACTATCAGCCATTACCACTTTGCTGCTATCACTTCACAACAGACCTACATTCTCTTTGATGTTCCTTTTATTGCTAACATACTCAAGAATCTTTTTTTGATATTTCTCCCACCCTTGACTCATTCTGAGTTCTAGTTTTTCTGAGAGGGTTCCTACAGTTTCTTGAGACACCTTATATTCTTCTTTGTGTCTGTTGTCCTGCTTCTATTTCTTCATTTTTTTCTTCAGTGTTTTAGAGAGCTCTGCATGTATCTGTGGTGGCCTCTTTAGATTTTTCCAATTTTTCATTCTTGTTTGTGATTGTGATTGTGACTTCAATACCTCATTTTACAGTATTTCCCAGGCTTTGTGTTTAGGTCCACTAAACCAGTAGGGTTTAACTGATTTCATTAGTTCGCTATTAACATTAAATATATCTGAATTCAGTGCTATGGATGCACATTGTGGAATCAAAATGTAGGATTCAAATGCAAAATAATTAAGACTTCACTGCAGTGTTTATTAGACACTGCGCACTAAGGGTTAGTGGGAGACACTCCCCTATAGACAAAAGAGATGCTTTGATATTTATACATTTTGAAAAAGGGGAAGGGGAAAGGATGCATACATATACATATTAATATGATGATGCAGGCATAAATAAGTAAGCAAAACTTTCTGCCCCTCTGCTTATTTACTATCTACAAGGAAAACAGTAGCCTTACTGAGAAGAAGAAACAAATCAGTTCAAGGTGTCTAATGCCAGGAAGAGCACATCCTCCTTCAAGACAGATGCCTTGGTTGCTATGGGGATGGTTGTGATAAGGTTTTTACAACCAGCCCAATTCACACCAACTGCGATACATTCTTTACAACCAGCCTAGTTCCCACCAGCTTCAAGGATGCTGCACATTCTTTTATATTTCAATTTTATTAAGGTGCTTCCATTCATCTGAAGCCTCTAAAAACTTATTTTCCTCACACTTATTTTCCTCACAGCTCTCTAAAAACTTATTTCCGTCACTTCATAATGATAATGTCAATTCCCTGGAACTAATTAATTTGGAGATTAGTTGCTCCAGTTCTTGACAGAGACAGATACTATATCTGGGCTGAGGGCTGCTACAGCCACTATCCTAATTTTGCACGTCAGTATACATTTCTGGACATTTGAGGAAGGTTATGATTGTTTGATTGAAGTTAAAAGAGTCTTGTCATAGCCCTCATGGGGACGCGGTGGCACAGCGGCTTAATGACGCTGAAAGTTGCCGGCCAGAAATGGCTGATACTTCGGCGGTTTGAGTCCAGCCTTCGCGTTAACAGGGTGAACTCCTGTTTCCCCCCCCCCCCAGCTCCTGTCAACCCAACAGGTCAAAAACTCACGTGAGTAGATAAATGGGTACTCTCACTCCGGTGGGAGGAAAAATGCTGGCAGCGCCTTGCACAGAGAGATGGGACCAGTTGCCGGTAAGCGCGAAACCGCGCTCGCCCAAAAAGGGCGCGAAGCAACGGAAACCCCGCCTCCTGCGCTCGCCAGCTGGGCTCTGCTCTAGGAAGGAGGCTCTGGCAAACCACTTCCAAAAAACAATTGCCTTGAAAACTGCAAGGATTCGTCCAGGCAGTCACTGCAGGGTCAGTAATGACTGAGCGCAGACCAAAAAAAAAAAAAAAATAGCCCTCATGGAAAACTCATTCTCAGTGCATGAGGAGCATTGGAAGCAATGAATAAATGCATTGAAAAAGGGTGCAGAAAAGTAAACAGGAAAGAGTTGGTTCTTGCAAGTGTGGACATGCAGCCACAGATTTGGTCACAATATCTGTCCCTGTCAAGAATAATCTGTGAAGAATAACTTCCAAGTTCAACACACTCCGGTGTTTTCCACTACTAGAGCATCAAAAAACTGAGATGTGTTAGAAGAATGACGCTGCAAAACAAAAGCTCCCTGAGACTAATGGCCTCCTCTGGAGTTGTGGTACTCTGGGCTAAGTCAGAGAGATGCCAGTAGCGCTAGCGATTCCAGCACTGGAAACAATAGTCATAATTTGCATGCTTCTGTCACTAGGTATCTTAAACCCTGGTGTGGATCCTTAGATTTGTTTTTTGGACTGATTTGTGCTTTAACTTAATCTTTTAGTATGCCTTTTGGACTAGAAATTTCATTACTAAGCTTTGCAGATTCTTGGATAATCTTTATATTGGGGCACCTAGATCTTTGGCTGTTAAGAATCAGTAGCTGACAGCAAAGACATACTGTACATACTGTATACTGATTCTCTGCTGCCATCCAATGGTTGATTAGTATTTTACAGTCCAGATCTGATTGCCTCAGACTACATTTCTTTGCTCAACTCTCAGGCTTCTTAATAGTTGGAAACCGGTGTCCAGTCACCCACCTAAGCCCACTGGCCTAGACAGAACAGACCTCCCACTGTTCATCTTAGGGATGCTCATGCACAGTTAAACAAAGATGCTCATTTGAATGCTTACCACTAAAAACAACTACTCTTGATAGAAACATTAACTACTTTTTAAAAAAAAAATTCATTATAATGCTTCTGGCATATAAAATTATTGCATTTATTTTATGCCAATAGTGGACATGATATATTTTCATGCTTTGTAGAATGGCTGTATGTTCTCACAAAGAAAAGATATATGGTGGCATTTCTATAGCTGAAATGCTCTTAATGAACATGCTGCTCAGCCTTATTTTGCATTATTTCTACAATGACAAAAATGCTACTGTGCTGTATAAAATATTGAACGCTTGAAATTTCCATCTTTTCCATATATCCATGTATAAGTGCATTAGTAATCTGATTGTGAACTACAGAATGTCAAAAAAGTAGATAATAGGAAACTAGAGCATATACCTCCATCCACTAAGTAAATTGGACTATAAAGGTGCATAACGTGAAAAAAAAAATGGATCCATGAAAAAAAAGAATCAGCAGGAAGCTAATAATGTCTGCTGATTTTAATTTTTTTCCTTTACCTACAAAAATGCCTCAAAGTGCTTTCATATTTGCTAGATGAGGAATAATGAGACCCAGTGGTTATTGAATTTACTTTCCCATAAACTTTGATTTCTGCTATGTGAATTTTAAGCGCTAATATATCTGGTGCCCTGAATACTATATAAAACTCAGTGGAAGTCAATTTGGCTGGAATTTATAATACCAAGCATTATTGAAAGAGACAATTAATCTCTTCAGCAATTCTCACAGTGTGCAGAAGGAGAGATAAAAATAAGTTTTTATTGATGGTTCATAAGTAGAGATTTTTACATTGTGAGTTTAAATGGATAATAATCATTCATGGCTTTCTAACAAATTGACCTGGCTGTGAACAAGTTATTCTTAGTACTTGCCAGATAGGCTTTCTGCTCACCCATAATGTTAGAACTAGGAACAGGTATAGCACTTCTTACATTTATTAGCATTGTCTCTGCCCAATGTGTCTTGGTATTTAGCAGTGCCACAAGTGGCAGTGGGAAGGATGATGCAGCAGAACTGCTAACATTACTACCCCCAAATATCAGATATGGGATAGTATAATTAAGATGATAATGTTTACCCAGAGTTTTGCGCAATGCCGCTGCTGGGTCTGGTCATCTCCCTAACTCTGGTTCCACACAGCTGAGCCATCCTAGTTGTAGCAGAAGCATCATCCTGGATACAATGGCAATAGAACACCTAAAAGACACTAGACTGATGCAGTCCAAGTCTGTATTTGATGATAAACATCAATAACATTTGCATCTATCCACAATGATGTCACAGCCCTCTCCCAGGACACCCATTTTGGTTGAGGCGGAGGACCAGGAGGATGCACCCCAAGAACAGATCCTACACTTCAGACTTCGTGGCTGTGCTGAGCCAGCAACAGTCTCCATTGTCTTAAAAACCTCTGAGCTGTCTCAGGAGGCATCCTCTACCCAGTCTTCAATAATACCTTAGAAACAGCTGAACTAAGCAGGTCCATGTGGATGTAGCCTTATGAAGGAAATCAAACCTGACTAAGACCAAATGTGGTCAAATAGCCTCATAGGCTCAATAGGCTATGGGAAAGACAGCAGGAATAATGTTGATCTTAAGGCTTCTGTCACTCTAGCTAAAAGAACAACTCTGGCCTTTGACTGACTTCTCCAATTCATTCATTCATCCTTTTGGAAGCTCTTCACTTGGTAAGCTTGTCTCTGTGCTCTGAACTTGGACAGGATTTATGACCATGAAATTAGCTTGATGGATTTATTATGGTAATAAACCAGATAATGAATTGCCTTGTCTGGCCAAGTCCTAATTAAAATCTCTTCCAAGGTACTACTTGAAATGAGCTCCAGTGAGCAGCTTCCCTCCCAGTGCACATGGCAGGTTCTCAGTGGAGAACGTTTGCTGTTGTTATACTAGTGTACAGCGGTCACAATCCTCTATACGTCGATATGAACAGAAGCTTTATTGAATTCACTGGGGTTGATAATGAATCAGGTTTGGCCTTTAAGTAAGTTTCTTTGTCCTGTATAAAATTAACTAAATAGTATTAGATTAGGAAACAATGAGCAATTTTATTGCATAATTTAAAGAGCAAAAATTACCACTGAATGTGAGAGGAAATAATCTTGCCCTCAAATTATATAAAACAATGGCATGATGAAAAATAACAATTCTTAAGCATTTGGATACTGCCTATAGAATTTCCATTTCATATATGTTTTGAAATGCAGCTTTCTTTAAAATGTAGTTCTGCCAATGCACCTTAAGTATATTAATAGAATTATTTTACCATGAAATTAGTTTTCTCAGTCACTGGTTTAGGTGAATCCTTCTTTTTGATCAGTGCTTGGATATTATAAGTAGGGTCATGGCATAGCAACTTTTTTTTTGTCAGAATGCCTCTGCAGCAGCAGACCTTTCCCATAGAACATGAAGGTATTTAATGTATCCTGTCTATGTGTCTACATCTCAGAGTAAGTCTTGATTCCTCAATTCTGAAGCCAGACGCTATTTACATATTTATTAACTAGCAAAAAAGGAACTTTTAGTCTTAGGAAATGCAAAGCAATAAAGTTCTTCAAACAACCTTACTGCCTTTTTGAAATTACTAAGTTGCATTTGAGTCTAGCCCTCAAAGTTTTCTGGCCCAGTGATAGAGTGTCTTGTGGGTAATCCTTTCTTATGCCTTATGCGTTAGAAATTAGAACCAGATTTTAAATTAACAGTAAAATATATTAACTTTTCAGAGCCGCTAAGTAGTCAGCTTTTCTTTTGTTACCAGGAGAATAATAGAATCATAGCGTTGGAAGGGACTTGGGAGTCAGTAGCAACTTTAATGTTGGTTTATCTGTTTGTTTAATCAGTTACATCATCAAAGTAAACAAACAAAACCCACTGATGCAGGATACAATGAAATCACTGAATAATATAGTTGTATTTAAAGCTTAAAGACTACAAAAACAAGCAAGGACTTACAAGGAAGCCATAAAGCACATAACTATCCTTTAAAATTGCATAGACATGTCATTTGCACAAAAACAAGGAAGGGATACATCACTCTCGACCAGAATGTCATTGGGAAGTAATATATCATTCTTGACAAGAACACTGAGTATAGTTTCTATCACAGATGCGCACATTCTCATATGCCAGCCCACCACACATGTCTTCATATGCAGGTTCAACTTCCACATATTCAGGTTCACGATCAGATTCAGCTTCCATGCCCATTTCAGCCATGCCCATATCTCTTACAGCAGCTCAGACTCCTCATCTTCCAAGACCAGCGGCAGCTGTGTCTCCTGGTTACCAGGTGGCACACCTCCTCTGCCTGCAGTGGCTCAGGCAGCAGTTCGACCAGCAACTCTGGAACTGTGGCTCATTGTCGGTTTCCTCGTCAGAGTCCAAGCTGGCCATGACACTAACCAGATATGATATGCATACCCCTCCCCACATGTTCCTGGAGTCACCAGATCACAACATCTACCAGACATGACGTGCTAGGTTCAATTCCATCAAGAAGAGGGTGACAATCAACCATAGAGTGCATGATTAGATTAACCCCAAACCTAGCCTTAATCCTATATGGATTCAAATCAAAACTAGGTAAAGTGAATAGTTAACAGAACTCTAGGCTACGCTGTATTTGCAAAGCAAATCCTATTTTGTGCATTGTGAAATAAATAATAGCCTGATGGTGCTTTTAATTTTTGTGGAGTTTTAAAATCAGTGCCTTGAATGCAGGAAAAGAAGCCCCTAAAATGCAGCCACAGCCTGCATTTGTCCCCCTTTTCTAAATGGTTTTATTTCTGTGCAGTTTTAAAATCACTCTCTTGAATGCAAGAAAAAAGAACTTTTTAACCCACAGCATCCCTGGAGTGATTAACTTAACCCTAACCCCAGTCCTGATCCTATATGAATTCAAATAAGGCCCAGGTAATGTGAAAACCACAGACAGCTTTACCTTTTGTAAAAGTTGAAGACACACAGTTTGCAAATTTTAACCTGAAAATGCACATGCACACGTGTTTGCAAATTTAACTGATAACACAAATGCACACATACAAGTAAACATTTTGAAGCATGACCTTAATAAAGTTTCATACCCCCCCCCCCCCACAGCAAAACAAAGAAAATTTAACCGGTAATGCAAATACACCCCAACCCCCACATCTTATCTACACGCCTGGCATGTCAGTCATGTCACTCATATGTGAGCTAGTAAAGGTATGGGGGTAGGGCATGTCCAGGCATGTCAGAGTCATGATTCTGGGCATGCACAGAAGTAGGTCACGTGTCAACTAGTAAGGGGGATGGAGTGGGGTGGAGGTGGTGTGTTCAGACATGTCTGGGCAGATGTTGCATTGAAGTTTAAAGTCCACTGTGCATTTTTGTTTTTTTGTAGGATAGCTCTGGATAAAACAACAGAAACAATAGAACTTCAGCAACACTCATAATAATATAACACGACCCCTTAGTTTCTGAAAGCTGTTTGTAGTGGGATAAAACATTGTAGATATTTCAACTTCCAACTGTCCATGTGCTGCATAGAATGTAGAAGGCTGGGGGTCACCCATAACATGTTGAGCCCGTTGTGAATCTGTGCACATTGGCAAAGCTGCAAAGATCTGATCACCCACCCAGTCTGGGAAAAAAAAAAAAGATACATAGCAGAGGTCAGAGTTGCTGCAGAATTTTTTTTTTTTTTTTGTCTGCGCTCAGTCATTACTGACCCTGCAGTGACTGCCTGGACGAATCCTTGCAGTTTTCAAGGCAATTGTTTCGGAAGTGGTTTGCCAGATCCTCCTTCCTAGAGCATAGCCCAGCTGGCGAGCGCAGGAGGCGGGGTTTCCGTTGCTTCGCGCCCTTTTCGGGCGAGCGCGGTTTCACGCTTACCGGCGACTGGTCCCGTCTCTCTGTGCAAGGCGCTGCCAGCATTTTTCCTCCCACCGGAGTGAGAGTACCCATTTATCTACTCACGTAAGTTTTCAACCTGTTGGGTTGACAGGAGCTGGGGAGGAAACAGGAACTCACCCTGTTAACGCGAAGGCTGGACTCGAACCGCCAAAGCGTCAGCCATTAGTGATGTTTATTTCTGTGGGAAAAATAAGAAGGAATATCTTCATGGGCTTTCAGACACTGTGAGTCTGACATGCCATTCTGTTGAAAGAAAACAAAAAAAGTTACAAATACTATTTTGCTTCTAACAGGGGTCTACATCTCAAAAAAGTAATCATAAAATTACTTATATTAGTAGCATCAATTCTGAAAAGGGTCTTCTTAGATGACAAATGTTGCAGGAGGGCAGAAAACCACACACGGAAACAATCACGTATGCAACCTACTTTATACACATTGTTGATGTCACAAACTAATTGCATCAGAGACCCTGAATTCTTAACATCTTTTGCAAAACCAGCCAGGCTGCCAGGAAGCCCATTTTGAATAATATCACACATTCTTTGATTAAATTGTATGCCTGTTTACGTTCTGACATGGTTAAATGGGGTTAGCAAAAGAAATAAAACACTTGATCTATAAATATCTATATATCAATAAATATATTTTATTATAAAATTCAATGGATGGATATTATCAACTTCTTGCAATTAATTTCTGTTACATTCTGACATATGACCCTCTTCAGAACCACAGGCAATTCAGCCTCAACATTTGACATTACTGAAAGTGGATTATTGTTCTTTTCAATGCATTGAGTTCATTGAGTTATGAAGGCACTGAGTTCAACATGTCCCACGTGAAATATAATTTATTCAGTTTGTTGGATATGCTTATGATCCAGAGGGCCTCAGGTCTGGAAAGTCTACAGCACAGGCTTTTAATAAGCTCTGCTTCACTGGTTCCGTCCACTTGCTCTTCATCTTCTTGTAGACACACCATTAAACAATGATGCAGCATTTTTATGATGCACGTTTTCAGAATCTGTCATGCTAACATCCTGAGACCTCATCATTTCTAAATCAGGAAATAAGATAGAATTAGACTGGTGGTTTCAACTAATCTGAAATACTATTTTCTTAATCTTTTTTACTTACCATTTGCTGTCTTGCAGAACTTAAATAACAAAACAGTGTACTCCATCCTGTGCATTCCCCTCAAAGAAGCTACATGGCTCAGGTGTGCAGGGTCTTTTTCTTCTTCTAACCCCCTCACTTTAGAGGCTTTGGGGTCAATTTTATTTCAAACAAATCACTATCAGTATTTGTCATCTTCGAACTGCTGGCCTTTTATTTTTCAAAAGCACAGTGGGCTTTTAAAGTGGTGAACTTTGATGCAGCATCTGCCCAGACATGTCTGGACATACCACCCCCACCCTTTCCACCCCCTTACTAGTTGACGTGACTGACTTGCATGCCCAGAATCGTGGTTCTGACATGTCTAGACGTGTGCTATAAGATAATACAAATGTTAAGCTCACTGCATTGGTTCTGGTAGGCTTCTGGCCCCATGGTTATCATCTACAAAATCCTGTATAAATCAGTGCATTTTTTTCCATTTTTTTCACTTTTTTTTCCTTTATACATTTATATAAAAATGAATATATAAAAGAGCTGTTGGCCGAGCCCAACCCTGGGTTCATTTTCATCTGGTGCAATGAGCCAACAAATCACGCAGAGTTGAGGAAAGTGGATTCCAACGCTTTATTTTTGTGCAGAAACAAAGAGGTATGCTTGGAACCCAAGTCCAAATTGACTTGGCTTCATGAAGCAAAACCATATTTTATACAGTTTAAGCAAGGAAGTACTAAGCTGATAGATACATGTCTTAGACATGCACACAAAAGTATTCTATCCCATAATAGTCCAGTGGGAGGGGTATTAGCATATGAGATTTCTACCTCTGGGTGTGCTTTTTAGCATGCTAATGATAAACTTCCCTCTAACCATAGCGGGAGCTGAATGCCGTGTCTCCTTTCTTTATTCCAGTAATGGGCTCGTTTATAAAATTTCTTTAGCAAGTCATTAGAGCAACAACCTGCTAGCTAGTCCATGTATGGAATGTTTGTGGTCACCCTACAAAGCCTTTGTGGTCAGTTTTTCTAGCCCCTGCTAGCAAGTTAAAGAAATGCTGATTTTTAACAAGCAAAAGCACAGACAAAGTGATTACAATGGAATAATTATACCTGAAGCTAATTCATGGCTTACAAAAGCCTCTAGTAGTTTGTTAATAAATTGATTCAGCTGACCCTCAGAGCAAACCCACAGGTATCCCTATATAGTTATAGCTGCCTCTGCATGTGAATTATTGGAGGACTTCTGGTATGGGATCTCAATCCTTATAAAAATTGGTTTGCAATGGCATGGGAAAAAAACCCTAATCTGTGTTACAGGTTTGTTGAAATAAAAAGCTTACACAGAAGGGAATTCTTGGACTTCATTATAAAGGGTGTCACTTTGCTACGGATCTGAATTCCCTTCCAATTTTGACATGCTGGAAAAAAATTGTTTTGTGCAGCTTTTCCCAATAGAGGTATAAATTTGTGTACCACAATACAAGTATACGATATGAGTAAATTGCAAATACAAGTAATAGAGACATGTTAAAATATTTATGTATTTTTTATGTATAGAACTAGAAAGTATAACAGTATGTCACATACAAACTTAAAAGTTGTGCCTTTGAATCATTTTTAATTCCTGATGACTGCCTGGACTAGTCCCTGTAGTTTTCTTGGCCATATTTTCAAAATTGGCTTGCCAGTTTCTTCTTCCTAGGGCTGAGAAGGAGCAACTGGCCCAAAGTCATCCAGTCATGTCCACCAATCCAAAAAAAAAAAAAAAGCTCATTGTTGCTATGAAAAAGGATGGCAGAGACAGGGAAAGGAAAAAAAACTTCAGTCTCTCCAGTAAGGAGGACAAGAAAAACATTAAAAAGGATCTTGGTTTATTATGTAGTAAGAAATTCTAGAGAAGGTTCTCATGCTAGGAAAGGTGGAAGGAAAGAGGACAAGAGGATGATCGACAGCAAGGGGGATGGACTTAATTACAGCAGTGATGGGTGCACTGTTGGAAGACCTGAAGGCCTAGGGTGGGGATGATTCTCCTGGAATAAATCTGTCTGTTTGGTCACTAAGAGTCAGCACCAACTTGTTGGCATATAATCAATCAAGAAATTCCAGAACTTCTTCAGGAGCTGTAAAACACTTGATTTAGCCACTCTCAGCCCAACCTACCTTACAGGGCTGTTGTGGTGAAAATAGGAGGCAGGAACATTAAGTATATATGCTACCTTGAGTTGACCAAAAATAAAGATGAGATAAAAATCTAAAAGTAAATAGGAGCTGCACTTTTTTTGTCTTTTTGTTTGTTTTGGTATTACAATTTCATAATTAATTTGTTGGATATTACTGTTATTCTTTTAATTTGTTTTTATATATTGTTTTTGCCCATATTTCACTTTTAAAATTGCAATAAAATTTTTAAAACCCTATGTATTTACAATTATTTTTCTAGGGTTTTGTTTTGTTTTTGTTTTTTTTTGCAAATGTCCCATTGATTAATCACAATGGCCATTATTTTCAGGTATTATTGCATTGCAGCAATTTGACATGTAGCATAATTACCTAAACTTTATTGTGATTTCCTGAAAAGTTGGATTTTTTTCACAGTGGTGAAAATAAAAGAGTTTTAATGTACCATCTCTGTAATATTAAGCAGGTCTGAGGAAGAGGAAGCTGAGAGAGAAACCACTTCTTCTTTGGGGGATCCTGTGCCTACATTTGAAATAATTCCTGGTCCCTTTTTCTGTGCCTGTCCTAAGACAGGGCAGAAAACCACAGAGGTTGAGATACTACCATCTCAGGAAGAATGAGAAACAGAAGAACTTCAGCTAGATAGGTATCCAGAAAGAAGTTAGGGCTGCTCCCCAAAGAAAACAGCACCATTTTGTGTATGCAATGTGATGAAAGTGATGAAAAAGCAAGAGATTGCAGAAGTGGAGATATTAGTTAAACTGAGTGCCAGGCAAGGAACAGCTGGAGAATAATTAAGACCATTTCAGTTAGGCTGAGAGTGGTTCTCAGGAAGTACAGATAAGAACCAGACCTCCCATGTTGGAAAAATGTTTGACTACCTGAATTAAATTTTGCATCCCATTCTTGCCCATCTTGAAGAACCTGATTCTTGGATCATGTCCTAGATACCTCTTGATTTACTTTTGTCTTCCTCCTAAAAGTTACCCATCTTTAGAATTTGGGTTTTCCTGAATAAATCTCTTATTGGACAGATATTTGGAACAATAAACCCTTTTCTCTTGGCATTTGCCCTTGCATTTCAGCAAATGAATAATATGGTGAAAGGTATGCAGATGCTGCTTACTAACTCTGATCATTGGCTCATGTAACACAATTCTCTAGGGACCTAGTCCAGTTGTCTTCCCAAACCCTGTTATCTAAAAGACCAGAAGATTAGAGATTGACATAAACTGCTGTATTATATCTTGCTACCTTGCTTTTTATAACAGCTGTTGTTCAGAGATTATAATGATGAACACAATCTATTAATAAGTCCCTACTCTAAATAGTTCACAATTTAAAATTTGAATCAAGGGGAAGAGTAAGGCAAGGGAAATATATTTGCAGTTCTGGAAGAATGGATTGTGAAAATGACAGAACTCACATAAATGGCAAAACTGACCTGATTGGTCAGATAAAAAACAACAAAAACTTTTTTGAAAGACTGGAAACCTTATATGGACTTTTTGCTGAAAGAAGAAAGAAATGACATGATGATCTATGGATTTGAAGATTAAGAAAGACATGGATTAAATGAGGGGCTGAAGGGACTTGTATAACATCTAAGAGGGAGAAAGGACAATAAGATTGTAATTATCTGTTGAAAAGAAGGTTGGAAGTCACATATTTCTTAACTTTAGTTTCTTTTTCATTTCTTGCACTTTTCTGTTTCTTCTTTTCTTTTTTCAATTTGTCTTTTATTCTATGGAAAAAATCTTAATAAATATAAATAGAAAATATGTTTTCAATTCAATTATAGGCTTTGTATAAATAGAAAATGAGGCTTTGCAGGGAAAAAAACTGGATTTTGAAGACAAATAGGAAAGGACAAGTAATATAACAGCTATGCTCCATGAGACCTTCAGTTTTAAAATGCTAGAAAAGAAAAACGTGTATTGTTAGATTAGAGTTCTGGGGAAATTACTACTTCAGCATAAATACCATGTGGCATTGTTATCATTTTAATAATAATTGTGGGCAAAATCCCCCAACCAGTGTTAAGTCTGCTGATTATTTAATATTTGTAAAAACATTAGTATAGTTATGTCTTACTCTTATGCAGAATTGCATATCTAAAGATCTAGTCAGTTCCAATAATGCTAAATATCATCTCCTGAACTGGTTTTCCCTAACCTATTCCTGATCACAGGAAATGATAAAGTCTTCACTGGAGGATACAACCAATGTTGCTTAAGATGACATTCAAATGCATCAGAAACAATAATGAGTAGCTTTTAGGAGTGTCTCTGTGAAGTGTCATATAGAAAGGGATTTTAACAAGAAGTGAAATGGAAGTAATAGCTTATCAGGGAAGGAAATAGAATTTCATCTCTGTGATGCCAGAACCACTTTCCAAGAAAGATTACAGTTCTCTTACCAAGGAGTAAGAGGTATGAACAAGGTCAAACCTTAATAAAAATATCTACCATCTTCATCTGTATGCAACATTCCAAAGACAAGGATGGGAAAAGGAGAGTTCTGCCACACAACTGACTTGCTTCCCACTGATCATTGCTGCCATTCATGTTTGTAAACTGCTAAAGATTTCTATGGAGAGAAACATGAGCGTTAAAATAACAGAGGTATCTGGCTTAATTCCAGATTTTCCCTAGCAGAATGTTATGATAATGTATTAACTTTCCTAAGAAAATTTAAGTTTATGTATTTATATTTATTATTTATATAGTCACCCATTTCACGCAAGTGACTCTGTCAGGGTACAAGCATTAAACATACATACACAAACACATACAAACCCAGGGAATATAATCCCATGTGCCCAAGGATAAACAATAATCCCACTCACACACACAAAAACATCAACCACAGCATTGCTCACCCAACCATCTTGACTCAAATGCCTGGAAAAACAGCCAGGTCTTTAGTGCCTTGCGAAAGGCTAAAAGGCTGGAGATCTGGGCCATCCAAATCTCCAGGGGGATGCTGTTCCATAAGGCAGGTGCTACTGCTGAGAAGGCACTATTCCAGAGTCCAACAAGGTGACATTGTTTGATAAAAGGGACCGAGAGCATGCACCCCCTAGATCTGGTGGGGCAAGCAGAAACAATGGGAGAAAGGTGGGCCCACAAGAAGCCTGGCCCTGTGCCATGGAAGGCTTTTATAGGTGATAACCAGCACCCTGCTGGGAGTCCTTGCAGCTCACAGAACAGCAGTTTTATATAGGCGTAATGAGAAACACCAAAAACTGACCATATCACTACATTCTGGGAGTCCTCTTCAAGGGCAGCCTCATGTACAGCATGTTAAGTCAATCCAAATGGGAGGTGACTAAGGCATGGGTTCCCATGCGCAAGGCCTCCCAGTCCAGGAATGGGTGAAATTAGTGCAGGAGCCAAGAGGCCAGGAGGGTCCCCCAATTGCACACCAACTCTCACTGGGGAAATGTATCCCCATGCAGAGTTAAAGATGGAAAATCCCCAGAAGCTGGGACCTTAAAAACTACAGCCAGTAAGAAAAAATAGGGAAAGTTTAGGAAACTTGTGGCTGCACAGAGAATTTTTGATTAAGCTTAGAATGAAAAGGGTCATGTATAGGAAATGAAGGACAAGAGTATTCATCAGGCAGCAAATAGTTAATATCTGTAGAAAACAAGTTAGAAGGCCTAAAGGGCAAAAGGAACTTCAGTTTGCAAGTGAAGCTAAAAGCAACAAAAACCTGTTTTGGCCATTTCAGTAGTAAAAAAAAGTGAAAGGGACCGGTGCTCAGTGAAAGATGATAGGATAGTAAGTGGTGATGGGGAGAAGGCAAATCTGCTTTTTTGGCTTTGCATCAGCATCAGTTACAGTATTTTCCTTGCTGTGAGAGCACCAAGAATTGCAGTACACAAATTAGGTCTCTGTTTTTGTATCTGAATCACAAAACCTATTAAGTGTTTTTTGTGCCAGTTTTTCCTGACAGAGAATATTTCAGCAAAAATACTGGGAATTTTTTTCTATTATGTTTTGTTCCATTTATTGGAGAAAATAAATTGTTTTTAATACAATTTTGCAGCATATTTCTCCAGCTGGCTGAAACATAGAAATCGTTAGGTTCCAGTATTAGAAATCACTATGTGGGTAATCAGTAATTCGGTTCCATTTCACAGAAAGAGTGATTGGTGGGGGGGGAGAGAACAAATGTTTTTAGACCTTTTTATAGTGTGAACAAACTAAAAATACTTGGAGAAAGGGTATAAAATGTATATTTATAAACTTATAAATAGAACATTGCTATGATTACAAGGGTTAGCTCTGAAAAATGAAAATAGTATTGAGACTCAATTACTTTATAAATACCAGTATTTTTTATCAGAGTAATTAGGGAAAAGAGGTATCTGTTATTCCCCAAAGGCCAGGAGTACCCCATTGCGGCAATGCAAATTCCGTAATTCGTGTCATTGACATCAATAGCACAGTTATTTATCTATTTATTTATTTATTTATGCAATTTCTATAGGCGTCCATCTCATTGCAAGTGACTCTGGGCCGTGAACAATTTCAATCATTAAAACCATTAAAACAATTACAAATTATACATATAGGCAGCCAATAATTATCATAAAAATTACATAAAAATCAGTGCAATCAGATAACAGGACCCCTGACACTTTCAGGACCCCAGGCTCAGGCGCATAACCAGATCTTTAAAGCCTAACTAAAGGCTAGCAGTGCTGGGGCCATCCTAAGCTCCAAAGGAAGAATGTTCCAAAGGGCAGGGGCTGCTGCTGAGAAGGCCCGCCTTCTGGTCCCCGCCAGCCAATATTCCTTGGCTGATGGGATCTGCAGCATCCCCAGTCTACTAGACTGAATTGGATGGGTAGAAAGTATTGGGAGAAGGCGATCCCTTAAGTTATGATGCAAGTAATGCAATTTGCATAGTGACAATATTTGCATAAATTTGCATAATCATTGCACAAACAGTGCAATAACACAAATTGCATCATATGTGTAATGACATTGTTACACATATTATAAAGATTGTAAAAGAATTTGGCCCATTGTTTTTGAAGTCTGTTGCAACAAGGCCTGGAAAATCAAGGTTTCTCTGTACCACCACCACTTGTCAACTTTTGGCTGCTTCCAAGGAAGCAGTTGTGTGCCTTAGTAAATTTACAGTTGGTCCAGATTTATTTATGCATGCATGCATGCATGCCTTCAAGTCAGTGTTGACTCCTGGGGACTACGTGGACAAGTCCCTACAGTTTTCTTGGCAAAATTTTTGGAAGTGCTTTGCCCTTGCCTCCTTCCTAGGGCTGAGAGAGAGTGACTGGCCCAAGGTCAGTGCTTCGTGCCTAAGGTGGGACTAGAACTCCCGGTCTCACGGTTTCTAGCCTGATGCCTTAACTACTTCACCAAACTGTCTCTCTTGGTCCAGATTAGGAGAATCCAAAACCTCAGATGTTGATAATTCCTGCTGTTTTTTTGTGTAGACTTACATTGTCCCGGTGGTATTGGAATACTTTTAAATGTAAGAAAGAAAGAGGTCACTGTGAGCTCTCGTAGGACCCGGTGTTTGACTAAGCATGCTGCTGACACTGATCCTAGTGCTACCAAATATAAGGAACTGGCTTTTCTAAATGACAAAGAAATAGGCTGAATTGTAGCCAGTTTATTTTTTAAAAACCCTTCTTATATACCAGATGGCAAGTTTTATTCATGTTTCGTAATCTCCTGAAGTAAACTGAGTAGTAGAGAAAACATTTTTTTGTACTGAACAAAATCATAAAAAATATGAAATCAGGTGAAAATTTTCAAATACTAACCGTTATATCCTGCCCACAAGGCCTGCCCTCCTTAGTCCACTTGTTGACAACTGCTTGTTTCCAGAGGCAACTGGATATGAGTGCCTCTACATGAGCTTGGCCTTTGCTGACAGACTCCCACCTGGCTGTTCAACAGCATCCTACCTCAGCTGTTTGAGTTCGTCTTGGGCTCGCATTGGAGTCCCAGCTATTAGACTTCAAGCTCCATGCCTCTGGGAGTGGCCTGGAGCTCCAGTGGAGGACTGCTCCCATCAGGGGAGTCTACCTCCTCCTTGTCTCCTGACAAGCCTGAAGATGTGTCTTCAGGCAGGGATAGGACATCATTTCAAAATTGTCCTGGCCAGCCTGCCTGTTCAATTTGAGAGGGAATGCGCTCTCTTTACTCAGTTCAGGGGGGAAAGGGGTGGGTTCCTAGAAGTAATGCTTCTGTATTGCTGCCTGACTCTCTGGAATATGCTTCCTTCAAGATCCTGCTAGCCCCCGTTCATTTTTTGGAAAACAGTGAAAATAGGACTTTTCTGAAAGGTCATTAGCGACTCACATGCTTCTTATCCAATTGGCATTGTGCTATTTTAAATTCTACTGATTTTTTTAGTCTTATTACAAAGTTTATTTTTTTATTGTTTTTATGATTTGATTTGTAAACCACCTAGAGATATGTAACTGTAGCAGTTTAGAAATACTCTACACACAGATGCACCCATGCATGCATAAACAAATTAATAACCCTAGTTGATAAATTTCAAGTATCTTGAGTGTGGGAAGCAGAAAATAAAATTATACATACTGTGCTAAGCTTGCACCTCAGATGCTCCTGAGGATGGGATAGGAAGAAGCTGAAACCATGTTAAGACAGTGGATAATTGATATATAGTCAAATCATAACAGATTTCCCACAATTTAATAACTGGAAATAGGATGTTCAAACCCAGATGGCAAGATACTTGGAACATCTGTTTATAACAAAGTATCACAGAACATTAACCCTTGCACATTTCAATATGCTTCCCTCAGCAATTCTAAGAGGCAGATTTAAAAAAAAAACCTATTGCGAAAGATTTTGTCCCTGTGAAAAGAATGTAATTGAAAGTCTGGCCCATTCATGTCTTTCTATTCTGCTCTTTTAAAAGGATCTTTGTAATACTTTGTTATATACTATAATCTACAAACTTCTTAATAGGTCAAATGATTTTTATGTTAGCTACAGTGCTTACTTGCAGGACAAGATTCTAGAAATACATGGCAAGTGTCACCGTTTAGAGAAGAATGATGTGTAGTCAAATAGAATAATCCTTTGTATGTCTATGTAGCATTATGTTAACTAGCTATAGACAAAATGATATTGTCCAATATGGATTATGTGAGTGACTGAGCACTGGTCAGAGACCATAATAAAACTGGACTGAATTTAATTAATTTTGTGTTAATTGCTATGAAATCATATGAAAAATCATACATTTTTATGTTTAAAGGCATTGAAATTAAATTATAGTTTAATATTTTCTACTAAGTCTACATATAATATTTTTATTTGCAACCTGATATAGCTACAGTTTTGGGGATCTTCAGCATTAAATATTAAATAATATTTAGTAGCTCCTTATTTTATATGAGAACCTAGCCTGTGTGGATAGATTAAACAAACCTAGGAGGCTATAGAGAAATCCATGTGGCCTCTATGAGTTGACCAACTTGATGGCATGTAATCAATCAAAATCCCAACAAAGCATATTACATTATTTATAATGTAAATAAGGATTTTACTGGATATTGATTGATTGATTGATTGATTGATTGATTGACTGATTGATTGATTATGTGCCACCAAATCATTTTTGGCTCCTAGTGACATTATAGATAGATTTTCTCCATGATGATTATTGGATATAACCTTATAGAAAGGGTTAACAAAACTGAAAAATAATTAGGAGAAATAATTATGCCAACATTTCTTATCATTAAACACTAAATCTAACCTAACCATATATATGTAAGTGTGTGCGTGTTTGGGTTTCTGAATGGCATATATATATACATACATACATACATACATAGATACACACACACACACATACACACACACACACACACACATATACACACACATACATACATACACACACACACACATATATACATATATATATATATACATACATACAGATACATACATACATACACATGTGTATGTATGTATGTATGTACAGTAAAACTTTGGATTGCGAGTAACTTGTTCTGCGAGTGTTCCGCAAGACGAGCAAACATTTCTAATAAATTTTAACTTGATAAACGAGCGATGTCTTGCAATATGAGTAGTACATGATGCCGAATGTCACATGATCACAACTGAGCCAATGGTTCTTCTCTCTCTCGCTGCGGCATTGTGGGTGATCGTCTCCCATGCTAGTGATAGTGAAAGTCGTCCTACACAATAACCCCCCTCTCTCTTGTCTCCCTCACGGCAGCCACAAAGATTTTCAAAGGTAGTGCAGGTTAATTTGTTTTATTTTTCTTTATATTTTGTATTTTCTTTATCATTTCGTATTATATTACAGTATTGTAATCATTTTTATATGAATATTTTTGGGTTGTGGAACAAATAATCTGAGTTTCCATTATTTCTTATGGGGAAATTCGCTTTGATATACAAGTGCTTTGGTTTACAAGCATGCTTCCGGAACAAATTATGCTCCCAAACCAAGGTTTTACTGTATATGATTTACCTGAACTAAGAAAGTCATAACTCTATGTTTATTTTACTATATTTTTTCATTACTTACATTGGCCCACAGGCTTCTTTGACTCTTTTTCTTCTTTCAGAAAAACTGGTCTTGTTCCTTTCTGTTTTAAAAAGCAGGGGCATAGTGATTTACGTGCAGCTTTACATATTTTCAATCCTTTGATTATGTTTTCTCAGATACAAATAGCATCTGAATCCCTGTATTCCATTCTCCTGTGCCAGAGATTTAAACAGTTTTTGTTTTTATACCCCACTTCAAAAATATCAATTTTTATTGAAATAGGCCTTTCATAAGTAATTGACCATTCTCATCCATGTTTCCTTTAAAGGTTACTCCGCAACCTGTCTGAGGCATAGTATATTTCACTGAAATCAAGCCAGACTCTAGTTCCGGGACATAGTGGGCATCCTGTATTGTTAAATTAATGCCCTTCTCCTTACTTAGCATGCAGGAGAAATTTATTGAACCTCTGTCTGCTGAGAAGACACTTTTTCCATCTTCTAGATAAATAGTTGATTTATATCCAGTAACATGTTTCCTTTCCCCCCCCCCCCCCACATAAGATTGATGGTTGCCCCAGAATAAATCATCTATGCTTAAGAAAATGAGGCTTGAATAGTTCTCCCTGAGCCCATTTTACTTGCAGCTTTTCTGCTATTGTGCTCTGATGACTCACACTTTCTGGAATGCAGGCCGTTGGCTGCTTTGCCCTTGACTGAAAAACTCATCTGCAAATGAGCTAAACTCACAGCTAAAACACCTTTTCTCTGCACGTACCTTATGAACAGATTCTTCAGAGACATTTGATCTCTTTCAGAATAATGTAATTCATAGTCTTGCAGCTGGTTAATTATAACATTGAGATGTGTTCCATCTTTCCTTTCTAAAGTACAAATTACAACCTCATAACTTCAAGGTAAATTAAAAAGTTAAGCTATTAACATTTCATCTGGTATTCTCAGGTCTTGCTTCTTGAGTTGCTTGGCAATTTCCTGAAAACTCAAATCTCCCCCTTCCTTAGCATCTCATTGCACAATTTCCTGAAAAGATGCATAGAAGGAGATGGCACTTAAAAAAAAAAAAACTATGACTGCAAAAGAATGCATATTTTTCCTTTACTGGGAAAACAGATAGCCACCTCCCCAGTACATCAATGGGTGGTTAGCAAGACAATCAAGAAATCTCCACCCTAACAAACTTAGAGTTAAATTTGGTGCTAAATTAATTATATCCTGTTGCCAAGATTTTTGTAATCTAATCATTTCAGTAAATCAGGTTGAAGAAAAGTTTGTGAAAATCTTACCTTTTTTCATTATAAGCAGCTCCTAGGGGCTTAAAATAATAAAATCATAGGGTTAGAAGGGATTTTGGAGGTCATCTAGTCCAAACCCTGTGCCCAGTGCAGGCATCCTGATACAATCCCGGACAAATGTCCAATCTTTTCTTGAAAACTTCCAGTGATGGAGCACCCACAGCTTCAGGAGGCAGACTGTTCTCACAATCAGGAAACACAGTCTCTCTCTGTCAAGTTTGTCTCCCTTTAGCATAAACATACCCAGTTTCTTTAATTGCTCGTCAAACAAACCCCTCACCATCCTTGTTGCTCTTCTCTTCACTCTTTCCAGTTCTTCAGTGTCCTTTTGTACTGTGGTACCTGTAACTGGACACAGTATTCCAGGAGTGGTCTGACCAGTGCAGCATAGAGTAGGACTATTACTTTCCATTATTTTGATTCTATACCTCTGTTGATGCAGCCCAAAGCTGCATTGGCTCTTTTGGCAGCTATGACACATTGCTACTTCATACTTAAGGAGTCCCAGATCCTTCTTGCAAGTACTACTGCTAAGCCAGGTACTGCCTGTTTTGTACCTGTGAATCTGGGTTTTTTCTCACCATTGAACAATATTTTATTGGATTGGACCCAATGTTCAAGTTTATCAAAATCCTTTTGAATGTTGAACCTTTCTTCTGGGGTGTTAGCAACCCCCTTCCCCAGCTTTGTGTCATCCACAAATTTTATAAGCATGCCTTCTATTCTCTTGTCTAAGTAATTTATGAAGATGTTGAAGAGCACTGGGCCCAAGACAGAACCTGAGGTCCCCCACTGCATACTTCCCTCCTTGTGGACATAGAACCATTAAGGACCATGCGTTGGTTACAGTTGGTCAGCCATCCATATGAATCAATCTGGAAGTGGAGCCATCCATTCCATATTGTTCAGTTTATCAAGAAGGAGGGTATGATCTAATTTATCAAATGCCTTACTAAAGTCTAAGTACACTACATCCACAGTATTCTCTTTGTCCACTAATCTAGTCACATTATCAAATAAAACAATAAAGATTTGCCTGGTATGCTCTCTTATCTTCTTCTCCATCTGCGAGACTTTCCTTATCCTGTACATATGCAATCCCTTGGGATTTTAGAAATATCTTTATTTTGGACTTCTGGGGGAGGTATGAAAAACTGAAGGCATCTCCACGAAAGCAGAGCCGACAACTGCGGCAAACACCAAGGAACTGGTGATAGACTGGTTTCTTGGAACTTCTCCAGATAAGGAGAGGACAGGAGATCACCCACATGTGCCCTGGACAGCTGCTCCTCACGAGGAGACTGGAGGACAGCAGTTTTCCATGGGTTGAACACTGGGAGACGAAGGGATCAGCCATCTTGCTTGCAACTCTGGCAGAGCTTTTTAAAGAACACTAAGTTTGCAAGCCTCACTTTCTAATCACTTTTGAAAATTGTCTATTAACCATCTTAAAGCTATTAGAGACCTTCAGAATGACAAGTTTGAAAAGTAATCAGGTGACTTTATCTTCAACTCTGAACAAAAGAAAAATAATTATAAGTTTAAGAACTTAAAGAATTTGAAATAAACAGCAAAAAGCTAAATAAGATTTTGATCTAAGAAAGTTATAAATGGATTAAGGATTCAGATAAATTTGGAATATTGACTTTTACTATAAGATTCTCAAATTAACTATAAAAAAATCATGCTTCTTATGGGAAACAGACTTATCCTGGCTATTGTAAGTCATAACAAAGATAAGTGTGATGGATAGCATGTGCGGAGAAGATTCTGGAATGGAGCTTCAAGGTTGTCAGGAGCGGGGAGAGACATTCCAGGGCAAGCACCTCCTCAGCCTGCAACAAGACTGTGGGAAAACGAAGAGGATGAGGCTGGCTCCTCCCTAGAGCCTCACTGAGTATATTCTGTAGTAGCTGTAGATAAGTTTAGTCTGGCTATTAGGTACAAGCTAATAAAGTATCTGAACTGTACTGGATGACCTTGTTGTAGTTCTTGGGCCGAACGTGACAATAAGTTACTTTATGATTTTAGAAACTAGGCTCTAGAAGGGACTATAGATTCCAAGCAGAAGGGAAAAAAATAATACAAGCCTTGTTTTAACTGTTCTTGATGTCAGTTAATACTGGGACTTACAAAATGACACAAAACATCATAACATTGGAAACATTAAAGAGATCTTTGAAGAATGGAGCCAGAAATTATTAACTACAATATCAACACTGTTAGTAATGATGTCTGCTTCTATGGATAGACTATGTCCAAAAGATGTAATGAAAGAATGATAGATGTGGAACAAATTTTATCTGACAAGACAGAAAAAGTACCAAAAGTGGAACTACAAATGGCAGGCCAAGAGAATGATTTGGAAAAGGATGCTTTACTGGATATACAAAAGAAACTGGCTGGAGTTTTAAAAATTAAAAGGGAAATACAAATGATAAATTAAGAGAATGACCTGGAAAATGGTTTCTTATTGGATCTGCAAAAGAGGCTTGTTAAACCCTTGAAGAAATCTGTGCAATGGGATAAAGAAGAATTGAAGAGAAATCAAATCCTACAACAATATTTGATTGAATTAAAGATTAAGACTGTTAGAAATAAAAGGAATGAGTATAAAGTTGGTTTATTTGATCAAGTTAAAATAAGACTTTTTTTTTTTTTTTTTGCAAAGTTCTGGCAACCCTTTATGGACTTTTTGCTGACCCCAGGATTGAAAAATTGATGTTTTATGGATTTGCTTATAGATAAGGGATGGGATATGGAGTGAAAATATATTTGTTTATAACCTTATAGGAGGTAAAAAGTTACTAAATTTGTTTATATTTGTTGTGATAAAGGTTGGAAGTCACTTCTTTATATATATATTTTTTCTTTTCCTTTATTATATTTCTTTTCTTTTTCTTGTTTCTTGTTTCTTTTTCTTTTTTCCTGCACTTTTAATTCTTTTTTTCTATTCTATTCTCTTTTTCTAAGTTTAGTTTGTACTAGTTTTTACTATTGTAATCAGAATTCTTAATAAAAATTATTTTCAAAAGGATTTTAGAAATATCTTTATTCTGAAAGAGAAATTTCTGGTCGTTCCAGCTTTTCTACAAACTGAGATATCCCTGAGGCCATTTTGAAAAATAAGATGTTTTCTATTGTAGTCTCACCATTTCTCATTCACAGAACTTTTTACTTTCTCTATGCTGGGCCCACAGTAATGTTGAAGGAAGCATTTTGTGTTCAAATGTAACTAAAGCAGGGGGATCAATGTGTATAAAATCATGCATGAAAGGAGAAGTAGACGAGGCAATTTTCTGCTTCTCATGCAGTGAAGCTGATTGGAGGAAAATTTAGAACAAACTTATAACCACAAGACATAGTGTGGACACTAACTAGGATAGCTGTGAAAGGTAAATGGTTAAATGCATGGAGGGCAGGTCATTTTCAGGTTGGGTGTAGGGTGCCTCCAAATAGCAGTGGCAAGAGAGCGGTGTGTCTCCATTTCTTCTTTGTCTGCAGCTGAGAGGCATCTAGATAGCTACTATGAGAAACAAAATGCTGGATTATGATGGGTCTCATCCAACGTGGCTGTTCTTAGGTTAGGTTTAGCTAAAAGCGACATTAGAAATGGGAGTTGTTGGTTCAAAATAGCAGGAATCTAATGGTTGAACTGTTTTTACAACCCGATACTGGTGAATATATATGGGTTTGGTTCTATTTTTTGTATTATCAGTTAAATAAAGAAGATACTTGCTTTTGATGATTCCTAATTGTTATTTAGCTAGATGCTAATGCATGATATTCAACTGTTAGCATTCATCATTACTATGCTATTCATAACCTCAGAAAATGCAATGAATCTATATTAAGGTTCCATATGGAACTATTTAAATACCTTTGACAATATCCATTTTTCATTCTAGAACAGATGTTAATTTTTGGTTGTTTAACAGTATACATTCTGTGACTTATTAAAATACAGAGAAATGATCAGAATTTTATTTTCTGCATTCTTTTTTCCCCAGTGGAACTGAAAAGTAATGTGTTTGTAGCATTTCAGAAGGCAAAATGATCCCAAGACCAACTTATTTCAAGCAAATGATACAACTTGTCTGATTTGTTCTTTCTTCTCAATTAAAATTAACCAGCAATGAACTGAAAAGCAAAGAATAGGTGAAGACTAAAGGGACATCCTTTTCAAAGTTTGACTACATAGATATGTGGCAAATATAATGTGTCCAAGTTATCTGCAGGGAATGGTCAGAACAGTCAAGATGGCAGCTGCAACAGTGCAACTGAAGCTCCACCATTTTTTATGTGTGTTGTACCATCGCAGCTACCATCTTGACTGCTCTGACCATTCCCTGCAGACACCCTGTAATGTATGATTAAGAGGCTTTCTTTTCTTTGGCTTAACAGTTTGTTTTAAAATGTTTCCAGAAACCTGACATCCTTAAAATTTAATCTTTTGCATTTTGGATGAACTGAACAGTACTGTTATTGGAACAAATGCAAGCACCCTGGTGAAAACTATCATTAATCACTGTGCTGGCTTTTTAAAACAGTTAAATAATGTAGGCAATCCTTACAGCAACTCCTTTAAGTAATTTTCAGATAGCATATTGTAAGAAAGGATCCATCAAGCTGCAGCTGGATGCCCATTTTTGCTTTTGAATTTTGAGGGCAGTGGCTGTAGGCTATGCTCCATTTATAGAGTACCACTGGATGCAGAAACATAATGCAAATCTGAACTATCTTGCAAGAATTCTGTGCCATTAATTAAGAACAAGGTAAGACGTTATGGTTTCTTTAATACAAAAAACCAATAAATTGTATTTTCATTACTAAGCAAGAATATAAACATCCGCCTCTGATAAAGCTGCAGTCTTTGTGATTGTAATTTCCAATGAGGAATTACTATCTGTATCTAGGAGTAGACTGCCAGGCCGCTGCCAGAAAGTACTAATATTGTAGCATTATTGTTTACTGATCAATGGAAAGAAGAGGCCTGAGTTGGAAGCAAAACCCCACCATTTAGCTTCTTAACAAAATGTACCTGAAACCACTACTGACAATTTCCATTTGCAGACAATTTGTAGAGACATGGAAGAGGCATCTGAACAGAATCCAACTTACACCATAGTCCTGTTGGGGGAAGTACCATCTGTGGATTATAATATTTATAACCCACCAGCAGCTTTTTTTTACTTGATTTGATGGAACTTCTGCCAGAATGTAGATTTTCATACTTTAAATCAAACAGATTTTTTTTAATAACATGCAAGCTAAATCAATATGCAAACAAAATCATTCCAATGCAGCCCAAATCTTATTGCTTAATTTTCTCCCTTTTCTCTCTTTCTTCCTTCTCTTTCCTTTCCCTAATCTGCTAAAGAATAATATGAAAAAGGAAGATGCGGTTCCTTTGGGAAAACTTTATTTTTAGTCTGTTTTTGTTGAATATGTGAAAATACTCAGGAGAGCTTTAAAAAACATGTGAAGAGCCATTTAATAAACCTGAAATAATTTTGCATGCCTAATATCTTTCTTGTAGGAGCCCCAGGAATTGGTTTCATTACATTGTGTAGTAATTCAGTTCTGCAAGTAAAACTGTTTCCAATCTTGTAGAAACCTGATTTAATCAGTCATAATAAAGACATGTCTGATCCCTTCTGACCTGACATCAAATACTGAAATGTTGAACATGCTCACATATGATCTGTTCATTTATTGTTCACTAAACAATAACAGTGATCTCAACAGTTACCAAAGTAACCTACAATATGTTTTCCAGATATATAGAGAACAGAAAACAGCAATATATGGAATGTTGTACCTGAAAGATTTCCATTTTTGTCATTTTTCCTTTTCTCATAAGGATTTTTAAAACTTAATCTATAACTTAAAATATGCAATTGAATGAAATAGAGATACACAGAGAAAAAGAGAGTAGACTATCATAATATTTTTCAAAGAATATCAGTTGCTGTGTATAGGCAGCAGGGTTCAGTCCATGAGAGACCAGACTGCAGTAAAAACCCATTAACAGTAACAGAAAAGTGAAGTGAATGGATGCTTTTTCCAGCTGCTGAAAGGAGCACTGAAATCAAACGGCAACAATGTGGATGAGTCTTCCAGTTGAGTCAAAAGGATGCGTTACCAGTTTAATTATTTCATATGATTTTCCAGTGTAATATATGGGACACCTGGATGCTGTTTTTACAAATTGAACTATATTATTATTATTCCAACATTAATCCTGAAATAGCATGCAACATAGCCAGGTTTTGCATGGCGGCAAAATCAGGCAAAAGATAGTTAAGAGCAACTGAACCTGCCTGAGTATGGATAGTTAGAAATGGCCCAGTTTCAGCATTAACTCTGGGTTACTTATTAACATCTTCAAGGTGTTTATGTCTTGGTTGAACATGCCATGTCAGTTATTCTGCTACATTCTTCTCAGGTTTGATGGGGGACTGTAAGTGAAGTTTATAATCCCCGCATCTCTGCTGGATTATTTTATTGCTTTATTTATCTATATTTATTTGAATTTGATGCTATCATTTTAAAATGTATGTTACTCTGATTGTTAATCCTTTTTCTTTTAGTATTATTTTTAGTAAAACATTTTTAGTGTATTACTCCTAACTATTCTGACATTGTCAGTTCAACTTTGGATATTTGTATATTTGCCTCACCTCAGTAAACAGTAAACAGCATGTTACTTCATTCCACAGAAAAAAAGACAGACACCTCCTGAGGCCATTGCTGGTAAAAGGACTGGAAATAATCCCAGAAGCCATGCTTTGCACGCTTTCTATCTGTGTGTCTGTGTCTGTGCGTGTGCTTTCAAGTCAGTGTTGACTCCTGGCCACTGCCTGGACAAGTCCCTGCAGTTTTTTTGGCAAGATTTTTCAGAAGTAGTTTGCCACTGCCTGCTTCCTAGGGCTGAGAGAGGGAGACTGGCCCAAGGTTGCCCAGCTGGCTTTGTGCCTGAGGCAGGACTAGAACTCACTGTCTTCCAGTTTCTAGCCCAGTGCCTTAACCACTACACCAAACTGGCTCAGACTTCAAAATGTGGAACACTTCACAAATTTGTGTGTCATCCTTGTGCAGGGGCCATGCTAAAATTCTCTGTATTGTTCCAATTTTAGTATATGTGCTGCCAAAGCAAGCACATGCTTTCCTTGCCTTGTTTTATTTCCTAACCATGGATAATAAAAGGTGGACATTACCTGAAATAGCAAAGCTGTTTGTGAGAAAGTCTTGAATGACTGCTTTGACTGATATAGTGAAGTGCTTAAAATTAATAAATGTATTCTCTATGAAGTATTCAGACGCAGTTCTAATGAGATTAGTGGAAATAAATGATGAAAAGGGTTGGTACAGAATATTTCTATAAGACAGAATCAATGTTTTTTTTTAATGATTTGGCAATGCTGGTGCATCTAAAGAGTTTTGTGATTTCATAAGAATTTTACCATGTGTAAATAAAGTTTCACATGGTTCTAATTTCAGATCTGTATAATGATTGATTACAAGGTGTAAATGCTATTTTATTGTAACAAAAAGTGTTTATGATAAAAGGTTGACTGAATATTGCTTAGGTTTAAAATGAAGAATTACCTTTGGAGTTGTTTGTCTCCATCAAATGGCAACTTAATCTAATGTATATATATTGTATGTATGTATGTATGTATATGTGTGTGTATGAATATATATAGACAGCTTATAGCCTCCTGTCCTTTTCAATAAACTGGCTAATCCTCTTTAGGGTTAATATCCTTTGCTTTTCACTTTATGTATAGTGTTGTACCTACAGCCACAGTAATGTTTTTGTTATAAAATTGCCATCCTGGAACAAGTTTTGGAGAGAATCCCCTCCCCAGTTCTGTCCCCTGAAGGGAGAGAAAACTTCACCCCATCTGGGTCAGTCCAGCCTGTAGCTTTATGAATGAGCCAGTATAGATCTAATCAGTGACCCCTACATTTTCTTTAGTGTCTTTAAAGTCATAATAGTTTTCAAGTTCATTTTTCTTCTCTGCAGCAGTAAAACATATTCTAGGCATATTGATAATAGTTAAACATTTGTGCCAAAAATTAACCTGAAATACTAGCACCTTCTTTTCCCTTATAGTTTATCTGTTTCAAAAAATACCCTCTAGCCACTGTAATGTATCTTTTGCCAGGATATTAACTCACCTTGTTCCTTCAATTTAGCAGCTCTTTTGGTTACTTTTTTTACTGAGTTCATGAATATAAATACCCAATTCCTTGGAAACAATTGATTCTATTAATATAAAAAATAAGTACAAGCATTGCCATTAATTGGATTTTGTTCCCCTTTTATTAGATTGGAGGTAAATAGAAATGGTAGAAAATAAATCTATGAATAATGCAAACCTTAAAATTCCTGTTCGTTTACTTTGCTTTTATATTTTGATACTCTGTATCAGTATCTCTGTATTCTATATTTTGATTTTGACCCATAATTGCCCCCTCTGTGGCCACTTCAGAAACATAAATGCCCACCTCTCTACTGGCAGCAGCATCCCATACTCTTTCTAGTGTTCTCATACTGGGTATATTATTGCATCAGTATACAGGCTACTGTAGGGAATAGAAGCCAGCCATATCCCAACCATTCACCTCCACTGAGACGGAGGAACAGGATTCTGGAGGAGAGAAAGTGAGAAATGTCTTTGTACCTGAGTAACCTTAGCTAGAATATCTCAGAGAACCAAAGACCTTAAGAAGTCCTCTTAGTCTGACTGGGCCTAGGAAGTGAGGTCCAATACTAAAAAAGGCCCTGGGAAATGCAATCAGTAAGGGAGACTTTATTTCTTTTCAGTTTTGAGTAGTTTTGTATATCTCTGTCCTTCCAGCTCTTCCTTTGGTCATGTTGACTACTAACCTTGGTATGCAGATCGGCGCTTCCTGCAATTTTAAATAAGTAACCCATTTTCTAACTTCTTCCTTTGTTGCTGTTTGTAATTCTTTACTCTTTCCTACTTTAAGTTCTTTTTTTTTTTCTTTTTGTCCTCAGTAACACATATTCCAAAAACTCTTGGGTCTGGTAACCATTTATTTAAAAACTTATTCCTGGATACTAAACTTGATCTTAGCTAAAGGTTTGAGATCAAGTTTAGTATCCAGGAATAAGTTTTTAAATAAATGGTTACCAGACCCAAGAGTTTTTGGAATATGTGTTACTGAGGACAAAAAGAAAAAAAAAAAAAAAAAAGAACTTAAAGTAGGAAAGAGTAAAGAATTACAAACAGCAACAAAGGAAGAAGTTAGAAAATGGGTTACTTATTTAAAATTGCAGGAAGCGCCGATCTGCATACCAAGGTTAGTAGTCAACATGAGAAGGGGATGCGGTGGCGCAGCGGCTTAATGACGCTGAAAGTGCCGGCCAGAAATGGCTGAAAGCTTCAGCGGTTCGAGTCCAGCCTCGCGTTAACAAGGTGAGCTCTTGTTTCTATACCCGCAGCTTCTGCCAACTCAGCAGATCGAAAACGTACGTGAGTAGATAAATGAGGACTCTCACTCCGGCGGGAGGAAAAATGCTGGCAGCGGCTCAACAGAGAAACGGGACAAGTTGCCGGTAAAAGCGCGAAAAACCGCGCTCGTCCGAAAAAGGGGCGCGAAGCAACGGAAATCCCGCCTCCTGTGCTGCCAGCTGGGCTGACGCTCTAGGAATTAGGCTCTGGCAAAGTCTAACTCCGAAACTAGAAAGATGCAATTGCCTTGAAAACCGCTAGGGGGCGGTCACTGCAGGGTCAGTAATGACTGTTAAGCAGATTAAAAAAAAAAAAAAAGGTTTGAGAAGCTCTACTGGTGTTCCGTTATAGCCCCAGTCTTCAAGAAAAGTGATAAATTTAGTCCAGCTTTCTGTCTCTAAGTGTTATTGCTAAATTATATGGTAAACATCTGCATGAGAAACCCACTGACTGGCTAAGAATAAGACCAAGTCTTGGACAAGTCTGGACAAGATGGTCTGCCATAGTTCATATATTAGTCTAAACTAAATGGTGCAAAAATATTCCTCTCAGAGTTGAGGTACCTCTATGCCACCTTCGTAAATCTGAAGGTGGCTTTTGATTCTGTCTCTGTGGAGAGATGGTGGAGGTAACTAAACACTTCTATGGATTACTGCCTTACTAGATTAATTATGATGCTCTATGAGAACACTTGCAAGGCAGAAGTAGAGCAAGTGGAGGTCTCTTTTCTACTGTGGGAAGAATTAAAATTGTAATCTGGCACCTTCACTGGTTACATCAGTTCTTTGGTTCAAGCCTTAATGTATTACATCCTTCAACGGTAGCTAATAAACCAATATCTGTTTTGCCTTACATGGATTATGTGGTCGTTCTCTCCCTGAAAGAAGTCTGACTTCAACCAAATCTGCAAGCCTTAGGCATTTATTGTAGGGAATAAAAATAAGAAATTAATAGTAGTAAAATTGTGGAAAATGGTAAATTGATATCAATCATATTGAGCAAATTCAGATCTTAAAATACTAAGGAATTATTTTTCAATCTTCTAATGCAATAGATTTTTTGCTTCTAAAGCAAAAAAATTCCAATGCTATAATTAGGTTCCAACTACCATGGAAGTAATTATGTTCCCACCACAGTCATGCTATTCAGGCCCACAGTGTTGGGCTTCATATTCTATGATGTGCAGGTTTGTGCTGTACAGAAATAAAAGACTTGAATGTAATTCAGTCCAAATTTTATAGAACAATGCTCAGTGGCCTCATTGCAATTCTGAAGTTTGGAGCTTGGTTGTATATCAATAGAGCCTTGCATGAGGACCTGTCAATTGAAACATTAGTTAAAATTAATTCTGGGGGAGAGATCTTTAACATAGTTAATCCTCGATGACAAGTTAAAACAAAAAACTGATTCAGACCTAGCTTATTGTGGAATCTTGACTCAATTTTTGATAATTCTGAGGCCTCAGAGGGCTTTACAAGAGGCCAAGCAACATGTATTGGATTTAGATTTACAGAAGGACAAGAGTAGAATGGTTGAAATATTGGTCTTTTGAACAAGCCTTTTTCTATTCCTAAGTATTCATATTACTGTACATTCTGTCTCCTTCTTACAAAACATTTACTCTCACCAGATTTAATGGTCTACCAGCAATGGTTCTCAAGGCGATATAGTAACTTTCACTTCTAATATCAAAGCTGCCCTTACATGGAGGGTGTAGCTGAATCAACACTGTACTGTACATTTTGTTAACCTATACATTGTATATGGTGTGCTGAATTAATATCATCCTACTTATTAATTGCTCTGACTGTTCTAGGGAAGAGAATGTTTTTTATTTTCTAAAAAATTAAAAGTTGTTAAATCATAATGGCTATAAGGAAATTTTGGATATAAATAAGATTTGATAGATTATCAATATATGGCAATAAGCTGTATATTTTATTTCTTTTTAATAATTGTTATACATGCTTTGTTGTATGAAATGTTGCTCTATAATTAATTCTAATCTATTCCTGGAAAAGAGGGATCTGATCCATCCAGATTCCAGGTGAGGTGAACATTTCCCAAATGAAGAACAGGTGGTAGCAAAATAGTTTCCTGCTGGGTGGGGAAAAGCTACACCCAGACATGGAAAATTCTGATTTGTGTTGATGTTGTATGCAAAGGTATCAGTACAAACTATGATGATGCAAAAATGAACATTATAAAGCATTTTGTACTTGTGTCCCAATATTGTTCACTTAATTTCATTTCATCAAATTTTCTAATAATTATTTTTTTTAATAAATACAGAAAAATGCACAAATTACTGAATATCCATGCAGACAGCTGATAGCAACTTCCAAAGCAGCTGCATGGAAAAGCAGCCTGGAAAAAGATCCAGCTGCTTTAATGATTTGAAAAGAACTGTTTTGTACATGCTCTGATACAGTCCAAAGAATCTCTTTTGAAGAATTTTCAGTCCTGTTACTACCAGTCCTCATTTAGCAGCTATCTCATGTAGCAACCGTTCACCAATATGACAGTAATAAATGGTGGGGGGGGAATCATTTTCTGACCAATGTGCATACTTATGCCCAAATTTCTGCACCTGACAACACGCGTCAGAGTGAGAGTAACGCTGGCATAGCTGTACAAGAGAATTTTGTATAAATGAGACAGCAGCAACCAGTGATCTTTGCAACTTCTCTCTCTCTCTCAGTCACATGTTCGCTTAGTGACCATTTTGCTTCACAACCATTTGGCTTCCAATATAAGGAACAGATTGCTGTCGCTAAACAAGGAGAGGGTCTATATGTAACTTTCCCTGATTTACAACCTTTTTAATGCAGCTATTTATATTATATTCTTTTTTTACAAAAAAAAATGTACACCCCACTGTTCACAACTTTGCTGTTTTGTTTTTTGAATCAAGTTATTATGAATGGCCATGAATTCTATGCATTACAGAGCCTCTCCAATCTGCTTGAGGGTTACAGCTGTCAAGGTTGGGGAAGATTGCATAGATCCTCTCTATACCATAGAAGTCCACAGTCCATATACTGTACTTCCCTTTTTAAAATAATCCATGGTGGGTTTCTTTTGCCTTTGTGATAGAAGATGCTATGCCATGCTTCCTCTTTCTCTAAAGGCAGCATATTTATCTATGTAAATAATTAGATATAGATACAGATATCCTCCATTTTCTAATTATGTTACCTCTTGAGAGTATTCAGTATGCCGTGTGATAACGTTGGGGCCTTTTTCCCCCAAAAGACCAAAATTCGTATCTCAGCTTTTCTTTGTCAGTTTTCTTTAGCTTAGCTCTCACCAGCACATTTCAGTCCAAGAAGCTGGCATTCTAGCAATTCCTGAGATGATGTCATTTTTGAAGATCAAGGGAGGCAGACTGCCAACTGTTTTACTGAGGTTTGACTGTTATGCATTGCATCTAATGCAATCATGCAGAGCTAAACTTGTAATTGAAATTTTCAAGTACTTGCGTTTTCTCATAGTGATTTCTTTCAGTTAGAGAAAAAAAATACTTTTCTCTCAAAGCTTGCGTAACATTCTAACCTGTAAAAAGAATGCAAGGGGAATAAGATCATACAACCCTTTTATTCATACTATAGGAACATAATGTTACTTGTAAAAAAGACTAGAATTGGCAATGTTCTTTATATATGTTTATGCCCGGAAGATCAATTTTGTTCAAACAGCATGAGATTATTTCAAGTGTGCATTTCTTAGCAAATGAAAATGAAACACACTTTGCCTATATGAGTGAGATTAGTTCTCCCGGGTATTTTGTCTTGAGGAGGTCAGATTTCCAATCATGAATTCAATCTTCAGGTGTTCAAGAAGTGAGAATTTTGCAGCTGCACAGAACACTTGGTTGGTACAAGAACAATTTTTATATACCTTTTCAAGTAAGTGGAATTCAGTACATCCTAATGGTTTTGGTCCCCATAATTTAAAATGCTGAATCCTATTTTTTAAAGCCTTCAATTAAATGCAAGCAGAATTTTAGATGGGTGGTAACTTGCTGGGAAAAACAACTTTTTGTTCTGTTCACTTGACGTATCTGGAACTATGTCGTTACTTGACCTTTACATACACATCTGAATTGAAGTTTCCTAATTTGAGAAATTTGGGGGGGGGGGGGGAATATAAAATAATATCAACTTTGCATGTTGGCAAGAAAATAAAATAGGTATGATCATGTTTGTTTATTGAGGTCAGCTTATGGGAGATATTACCTTAAATTTAGATAATTCTAATGAGAAATTCTATTAACAGTTGCAAGCTTTGATTCCAGCATATTTTGCCTATGTTTTGATAAATTAATCCTGATATTAATCACTCCTGCTATTTGCCAGTGTTAGAGTTTTTCTTAATATGGTACAGATCACAAACACAAAGACTGCATTTGTTTTTCCCACAAACACTGTTTTATTATACAAACTTAAAGTCCTATTCCCTACTTCTAATCTTAATGCTAATTCTATGCTTGTTTCTAATTTCCTACTTATCTTATTCTACAGTCTTCCTATTACTATAAGTTTACAACTATTTCTGTCTTACAGGTACTCCTCAGTTAATGACGGCAATTGGGACTGGAATTTCTATCACTAAGCAACACAATCGTAAAGCGTGGCATCACATTAAGTGATTCCCATGCCGTTGTTAAGTGCAATGTCATATGATCGCCTTCTGTGACCTCCTGCCAGCTTCCCCTTTGATTTTTTTTGTCAGAAGCTGGCAGTGAAGGTCACAAATGGCGATCAAGTGACCATGGCACACTACAACATCATAATTGCGAGCCAGTTGCTGAGCACCAAGATTGCAATCACATTACTGTGGGAACACTGCAATGGCCGAAACTTTGAGGACTGGTCATAAATGCCACTTGTTCAGTGCCATCATAAGTTTGAATGGTTGCTGAATGAGTGGTCATTTAGCAAGGACCACTTGCATTTAATCAATAAATTTCTCCATGTTGTATGTCTATGTTCTTATCTCTATGTATGTAGTACTATGTTTTCCTAACTTAACAATTTCTTAGCTCTTTAACTCTTCTCTTTCCCCAGGTCTTCAGCTCTTGCAGTCAGTCTCAGTCCATTTGCATGTGAAAACCCTTTTCACTCCTTTCTGAACTGGCAAGTGGGCTTCTCTCTCTCTCCCCCTCCCCCCAGTCCTCTCTTTCTGGAGCTGGTTGGTGGAGCTCCGCACCTGGGCTGCTTGCTTGGGTTCCCAGACTCTGGTCAGCCTCTTTTCCTCCCTCTTTTTCTCCTCAGCTCTGCCTCTCAGCTCCAAGAATTGCCGCTCTCTTTGGCTGCTTGAAGATAACTGCCGAGGTGCTTGCCTTTGGCTTGGGGGTTCCTCTTTCCCACTTCTCTATTGTCCTCCTGGCTTGACCCCTTTCTTGCCACACTAACCCACAAGCTTGCTTTCAGGTCCCTTTTAGGGGACAAACTCCCCAATGAAGGACAGGGTGGGGCTATCTCAACCCTGCTTCCTGGCAGCAGCAAAACTCTGGATCCCAGGAGGGAAAAGCTCACTCTAGGTGCTCACTCTGGGTGACCAGTTCGCTCATCCACAGCCAGAGAAAAGTAATTAGAGACATCTGATTTGCAGTATCATGAAAAGGTAGCTAATGATTGGTATTACTATACTACTATAAACTGCTAGGAAAGGGGAGAGGTTGTGCCTCAAGTTTTAACGTAACTGGCCTTGCACCTTGACTTGGAGGGAAGGAACAGGTTACCCTACTTTTGCGAGCAACCTCTTGGGCCAATTCTTCTCCTTTACAATATAGTATGCATAGTTCTGAAAATATATAAATGCGAAGCTTTATCATCAAAATGTGGATATAAAACCAATGCTGCAGAAAATATAATATGGTGCGTGCAATTTTAATTTGCATAATTTTATCAAAAATAAAAATATCTCCCTTGAATAAAAGTATTTCCAACAGCTTTTGAGCAATTAGCTTTTGACAGGTAGCTTGACAGGGAGGTTAGGATTTGCTATCAAACATTTAAACTATTGCTTATCTTCAGTTCATAGAAACAAGCTTAGCATGTAAGACACAATAATATCTGGAACAGGAAGACAACAACTATTTGCACATACAAGAAAAGTATATTTTAAAATAATGGATTATGATGCTTAACAGCTTAGGCTAATACATTAACATTAGCTCTGTGATAAATGTTGTCAGACATAAATGTTTGGAAGGGCTTTTTTTTTTTTTTTTTTGTCTATTATCTTTCTACAAGATGAAAGTATTTGGACATGAGTGTGATATAAACCCCAAGCAATCTTTTCTTGATTTTCCATGACTTCCACCCCCAAATCAAGGTGCTATCCTCCAAATCAGGAAATAATAGATTAAAGATGAAATTTGGTTAGTTAAAATTGACTAACAGATCTGCAGACCAATTGGAGAATCAAGAAAATTTCATAATGATATGAAAAAGAACTGGTGGCTGAAATTTGACTTAATGATTGCCTGGATAGGAGCAAAGAGAATATTAATAGAGTTGTAATTATTTTTTCTTTTTCAACATTTCCATTGGTTTGAAAGGCTGCATTACTTCCTGTCAAAAAGCTATTGGAATGCCTTCCAGGTGTCTGGAAGTCCACAACTTCCACATGCAGTTTTTCTACTGGTGCCTCTTCTCTGAGGTGAAAACCTCTCGTAGGGTACCTGTGTGCTGTGCGCTTACAGAAAAAGCTAAGATAGAAAATGATGACTGACTTGTAAAACAGAACAGATGGAGTTGGAGTCCAGATTTAGATGTGTATTGATTTTGCTTCTACTTCAGAAAGGCATGTTTTTATGCCACAAACAGGGATATTTTGTTTGGGGCCATAAACAAACATACATTAGATTTCGAGATAAAAATAGATTTGATTATATTTATACTTTCAAAGAATATTCCTGCCATTAGGAGAGTTGGATTTCTAAACTTTAAACAAAAATAGTTCTAAAACAATTAGTTGGTGCTAATATGACCATCATGGTGATTGGCCATGATAATGGCATGTACAGAATGACGTGTAGATGGCACATGTCTGGACTATCAGTTGCATCGTACTTCAAAAAACTGCCGGGACAACACTCCAATCTGTACTTAATGGTGAGTCCTTTTATGGGGGTGTAGAACAGCCATGTGACACAAAACCCACCCTCTAGCACCTTATTACCTCTGCCTTCTTCTCACATCCATCAGCATCTGATGCTTGAGGAAGCCATGTTCCTGGCACCCCTGAAACATAAAAGGCATATGAATCTAATCCATTTTTGGTTGTACTTAAAATTGTATGTGTCACATGAGTTATACATCAGTGACTACCTTAAGTTTCAGTGGGTATACCCTAAGTATAATTAAATGTAGTTCCATTTCAATATTATATAGAAATAAAATTATTTTGGTCTAACTAACTAGGGTTATAGAACCAAACCATTATAAGCACAATAGCAAACCATAAAATGCATAGAAATTTAACTACAGCAGTGGAATTGAACTTAAACCTACAGAATGACCTGAATGGCACCTGTAGGTCCATTTATTTCCTACTAAGCATAGTCTACCCTATAAATAATGTATGGTTTTGAATGAGATAAAAGGAGAGTGACATAAATGTATCTGATCTACTCAAGTAGTTATTTAAAAGAAATGTTACTAGTAGATAACAGGAATCCTTATAAAAGAAACAAAACAATACAGTTCAATACCACGTGTGCCACTGACTCACCAAAGCCAGATTAACGGGCACAGCTGTTCTGAATTCAACATTGACAGCTGTAGTCTGGACTCTAGCATTCATAATTTACAATGTCAGATCCAAATGTGTGATGAAAGAATGGCATGACTTCACATCTTCTTTGTTAGAAGACTGTTAACAGACACAACCTTTTGTATAACATTTAATTGCATCATGCTACAAATAAACATGTCTAATTTGATTTCCAGATCTACACTAGTAGCCTAGAAACACTTTTTCCCCTTAGAATGCTGAATAGGACTGGCAGATGTGAATAAATTCTTAGTTTTCCCTCTGGTAATCAACTTTGACACTTACGTTTTTGTTTCTTTACCTTTTTAGTACTGTTTCAAGACCTCATTGGCCAAAGGCAAGAATGAATTAGAGAACCAGCATGAGAAACACTTCCTATTCAGATTGCTTTCAGCAATTTAAAACAAAGTCTGTTTCTGATCTGAGAGCCTTAGACTGAATTCTGCATTCTTTTCTTGCAATGTCAGTATAATGATTGTAATAACGGCCTCTGTCTCTGAATTGCTGTGCACCTGAATGACACTGGAAAATTAAAGCACTAGAGACACTATTTGATTGATTCTAACTTACATTAATTATAAACATTCTTGGGATTGTTAAATGAAAATATTACATTGTACAAAATGGCCAGAGGAAGGCTACAGCATTGGCAACTAGTAGGATTTTTACCCTCCTGGCAGCACATTCAGCTCTGCCTCCATTCTGCCTGGATGTATATCACATCTTCTGGTTATGCTGTCACTGCCTGAAGAAGGAAACACCTTGACCAGACCTCTCCCCTTTAATACCAGCTTGTGAGAGAGATGAGGCCTGAGCAACTTACTCACCTGTAATAATAATGATGGTGGTAATCATAATGATAAAAAAGGGAAGCCATCTCCCTGGAGTCACTCCCTGGTAGCTCTGAGATGTGTGGCCCCATGCCCAAATAATTATAATCTGATGAAATACTGTAAGGCATTTAGCAACTGTGTCATTTAGCATCAATCTCATTGAATGCTGTAGTTAAACTGGGGCATAGTTCTGATGGGCACAGTCTGATCTCAAATAGCTTAAGATGGTAGAAACTTACAACTAACAAAAAGATAATAAAAATTAGAGGCAAATTTCTTGAAATAATTAGCAGGTGCAATCAAGATACCAGGATCCATACAGCAGACTTTGAATGACTGATTATGTGCCATCAAGTCAGTATTAATTCTTAGCAACCACATAGATGGACTTTCTCCAAGATGAATGCAGCAAGCTAGAATGCTTTTAAAAAAAGTAAACTGAACACAAATTCTGGCCTACAACTCTGAGTTTCTTAGGAGAGAAGGTTTTGCTTTTCCAGCAAGCTGGTTCTGATTTACCCCTGACTTCCATAGATTGCAGTTTTCAATCTAAATGTTATGAGCACATCCTCTTAACTCCTGGTGAGACCCTAGAGATTCCTGGGTCACAAGCTTGGAGCCTGGTGTCACCTCCAGTCCAGAGACACTTAGTTCTCTGTCTTATCACTCCATCTATCTAGAGTTCTTACCTCCTTTTTGCCCCCAAACATTTTCTTGGCTTCAAATTGCATTTCCCTCTGTTCTAATCCTTAGGTTCAGCTTCACTTCAAGCATTGCTTAGCTCTCTGTTTCCAGTCTCTGTTCTGATTACATCATTCAGGAGGCTCCTTCTTTCTCCTTGGTTCCCTCCCAAGTGATCAACTTCCATTTCCAGCTACAGCTCTCCTCTTTATCTCAGAACCAAGTATTGTTGTTGTTTTCCAGCAAGGGTGGGTCGGAGGAGAATTTGTTGGGCAAACCCAGACAAGCTTCTTCCCTCCCCCTGAAGCCATGGGTTTTGCACTCAACATGGACATTGTGCGAGCTATGGTAGCCAAAATTCAGAAAGACACTGGTAGCACCTTTCAAGACTAACAATTTTATTTAAGACATAAGCTTTTATAAAACAAAGCTACAGCTTACAAAACTTATACCTTCAAATTAAATCTGTTAGTCTCAAACGGTGCTGCAGTCAGCATAAACTCTCTTGCCTGTCTGCTCAGTCATCTGGGATGTGGGTACTGGGTGAACATGGATTTCATGTATGTACAATGAAGACTTGGGGGAGTGGCTGAATGCATGTCGGAGAGGAAGGCTTTGCCCATCCACTACATAAAAAATTAGTATTTTGGTAAAGTAATATTCCAGTGGCATCTCATGCTTTAAAAAGCCTTGGATGCTTTTAGGTATTTTCCTTGCCCAGAAGTCCCTGACATTAGATCAGAACAGCAACTGACCCTGACTCTAAATAATGTCAGAAATAAGAATTGTATACAGTAGACTAACATCAGGGAAACTAATTTTTAAATTACTTATCTTCAATGTATAAACTTAAAATGAGAGAGAGAGAGAGAGAATATGTACTTCTTGTAAGCTTTTGCCTGTTCGTCCAGAGAAACTCCCATGACACGTGTGGTTCACAAAAGAGGTTTACTCGAGCTAACGTAGCAGTTACAAACAAAGCCAGGACTGGCTTGGCACAATACATTGTTTCTTTTATACCTCCCCCCTTCCCGCGATTTTTGCCCTGCGATCTGGTTACAGGTTGTCACTCATCTCCCCATTGATTCCCTCCCCCCAATAGTCCGTCTGGCAGGTTCAGCCCCAGATCCATTGTCCGTTGATTGCTCGCCCCTCTGGTGCGGCTGGGTCTTCCGTGATCCTTCTTTGAAGACAAGATCGCCATTCTCGGTTCCCCGCTTCGCCGGTTTGCTTATTGTTGGCTCGCGCCTCTTATCAGCCAACATTAATTGTTTCCACTTTGTGGTTTTCCCGCCGGCTGGGCGCAGGTGGCCATTAATCTCCTACTTCCCCTTTTTCTCTAGCGCAAAACTAGCCATGCTCGGAAGCTGCTACAATCGGCCGCGTGGTCTGTTTCCTCTTGCGGCTTATGCCGGCTGAACCTGACATTCTGCCCCCCTGAAAACCGAACTACCCCCTCCTTTTACTTCGGTTTCCCGGGGTACTTGTCATAAAATTCCCGTACTTAGTCTGGTGCTTTTACATGTGCTCGGTTTACCCATTCGCTGTGAGACTTGGGGAAATGTTTCCACTGCACTAGTAGCTGGATTTGTCCCTTGTGTCTCCTTGCATCTAGTATTTGTTTCACCTCAAAGTGTTTTTCCCCGCCAACCATGATGGGTGCTGGTGTTGCCTCTGCCTTGTGCCACTCATTCCCCGGTTGGTACTGTTATGGGTGGGAGCAACGCAACATTTATTGATGACGAGACTCTCACTGGGTCATTCAGGGAGAAGCTTTATTTGCGCAAAGGTTCAGTTAGGACTCGCAGGTCCCTGCAAAGAACTGAACCCCGATGAGAGGTTCGGCAAGTCTTTTTATCATTACAAGAGTTGTTTCTCCCCAATCCCCCCCTCAGTGCCCTCCCCATGCCTTCCGTACTCCAAATTTGGTCAATTGCTGGTAGCTAAACCACAAGTCCTTGTCTTCACCGGTCGTACCTTGTTTTGGGTACATTTCGGCCTTGCTGTCTAGAGCATTGCTATCTGAGGAGGGAGGGAGATAAGAGCACTCAGCATCAGCAGAAAGGAAAGTTACAGAGAGTTACATTTAAAATGTAAAACTTCACAAAATACCAGTTTCATACAAAATATAGGATATAACAAAGACTTCTTCTCATATTTGCTTCCGAGACTTATCACTGCAAAGCCTCTAGCTAAAAAAACACTTCCAGAGAAGAGGTTCACTACTTGGTTACTAGTTAGGACTACATAACCCAAAAATGTAGGATAGGACTACATAACCCAAAAATGTAGGATAAAGATCAGAATGAAGTTACAAATAATTTTCCATTTGTATCCTGCCACCTCAGTACAGCTTCAATAAGTTGCAGTGGAACACCGGGTGGATTTTTCCGAGGCTCTTGGGGAGCGTTAGCCGTACCGTTACTGGATTTATTATTTCCTCTATGGGGAACGGTCCCACAAACCTCGGGCTGAGTTTTCTCGATGCCTGGTGTGTCTTTAAATTCTTAGTTGACAAATACACCTGGTCCCCCACTTCCCATTTCCACTCAGGGAGCCTACGATGGTCAGCATGTTTTTTGTATTCCACTTTGGCTCCCTGCAGCGCCGTGTGCGCCGCTTGCCTCGTGGCTTCTATCTGGGCAAACCAGGACTCTAGTGAGTCTATATGGGAACCTGGTTGTGGTAGTTCCGGCATGGGCACGAAGTCCCTCCCCGTGGCTACCTTAAACGGGGAAAAGCCGGTGCTCTTGTGGACAGCGTTGTTGTAAGCTACTTCCGCAAATGGTAGTAGCTCTGCCCAGTCAACCTGCTGGTGCCCCACGTAGCACCTTAGGTACTGCTCCAGCCCCCCGTTAAGATGTTCAGTGGCTCCATCCGTTTGCGGATGCGCCGCGGAGGAGAGGGCTTGCTGGGTCCCCACCTGTTTTAAGAACTCCCTCCAGAACCGGGTGATAAAGTTACCCCCCCGGTCACTGACCACCCGACGGGGGGCCCCGTGCAGCCAGTAGATGTGCTGCACAAATAGCCTCGCTAACCTCTCTGCTGTGGGGACCCGTCAGCAACCTACAAAATGCGCTTGCTTGGAGAACAAGTCCGTGACGACCCAAATGGCCGTCTTGCCCTTGCTCTCTGGTAGTTCGGTTATGAAGTCCATGGCGATCTCTTGCCATGGGCCATCGGGATCCGCCACCCCCTGGAGGAGCCCCCTGGGTTTACCTTTGCTCCCCTTTGTGGTTGCGCACACCGGGCAACCCCCCGAATAGGCCTCCATGTCCTTCCGGAGCGTCGGCCACCAAAATTGTCGCCGGACTAGATGGAGCGTTTTTACGAAGCCGTAATGCCCCGCGCTCTGACTGTCATGGGCTCTTTCCATTACCTGCCTCCGGCAACCCTCCGGTACATACACCTTCCCCTCGTGCCACCATAGATTCCCTTGGCTAGTTAGTATGTCGCGGTTTTCTTTTAGCCAGGCGTCCCACTCCGCCGCTTCCGTAAATCCCCATTGCAATTCCGGGACTGCTTCCTCCCCCCTCTTTTTCATTTGGCTCCGGGTTACCGCCTTTGCGGCCAGCCTACCTGCCAGGATGATGGAGTCCACCACGTCCTCCCGCCGGCTGGTGTGCTGGGGCATGCGTGACAGCGCGTCTGCTAGGAAATTCCTCTTCCCGGGGATGTGCTTTAGCATGAAGTTGAACCTTCCGAAGTACTGAGACCACTGCGCTTGTTTGGGGGATAGTTTCCGCAGGGTTTTCAGAGCTTCGAGGTTCTTATGGTCTGCCCACACCTTGAACGGGTTGGACGCCCCCTCCAACAAATGTCTCCATGTGGCCAGGGCCCATTTTACCGCGTATGCTTCCTTTTCCCACGCCATCCACCATCTCTCAGTCTGGTGAACTTGCGGGACACATAGGCGCATGGGTGGAGGGACCCGTCCGGGCTGGCTTGCAGTAGGACCGCTCCCGTCACTACATCGGAAGCATCTACCTGAATGATGAATGGTCGCTCCGGGTCAGGGTGCCCTAGGATTGGCTCTGCCGTGAATCGCTGCTTTAAATCCCCGAATGCTTCTTGGCATTCCGGGGTCCAAGCAAGCGCCATGCTGGGTTTCGGGGGTTTCCCGCTGCCCTTGGTCTTTAGCAAATCTATTAAGGGGAAGGCGACCTGGGCGAAGTTCGGAATGAACTGCCGATAGAAGTTCGCGAACCCCAGGAAGCTCTGGAGCTGCCTCCGGGTCCGCGGCGCTTCCCAGCCCAGAACGTCCTTCTCCTTTGCCGGGTCCATTTCGATCCCTACGCTAGATATGTGGTAACCTAGGTAGTCTAGCTGCTCCCGGTGGAATTCACATTTGGATAGTTTTGCGTATAGCTGGGCCCTCAATAGCCTCTGAAGCACCGTACGCACCATCTCTACGTGCTCCGCCATGGTCTCGGTATAGATTAGGATATCGTCTAGGTAGACCAGGACCCCCCGGTAAAGTAGATCATGTAACACCTCATTTATTAGCTGCATTAACACCCCCGGGGCCCCTTTTAATCCGAACGGCATTATGCAAAATTCGTAAGATCCAAGGACCGTATTGAATGCCGTTTTCCATTCATCATTTGCGTGGATCCTAACCCTGAAATAGGCTTCGTGCAAGTCTAGTTTTGTGAATACCTTCCCTTTAGAGAGGTGGGATAGCAGGTCCTTCATCAAGGGGAGGGGATAGCTATACTCTGCGCTAATCGCGTTTAGCCCTCGATAGTCTACGCACATGCGGAGTGAGCCGTCCTTCTTTTCTCGGAATAGCACTGGGGCCGCCAGTGGCGACTTTGCAGGCCGGATGAAACCCCGCTGTAAGTTTTTGTCAATGAATTCCCGTAGGCCCCCCATCTCCCTTACTGATAAAGAGTACATCTTTGGTTTGGGTAGTTTTGCTCCCGGTTCCAGCTCGATGGCGCAGTCGCTGGGTCTGTGGGGTGGGAGCTGGTCCGATTCCTTTTCCCCAAACACCGCCACCAAATCCTGGTACTGATGTGGAATGGGGCCCATTTCCGGGGCTCTCCTCGGTTCCGGCTCGCTCCCTGTCCTGGATCCGCTCGCCGCTGCCGCCTGGGTTCGCTCCGGTCTTAGCGCCGCCTCTCGGTCCCCTGGGGTCATCTCTGGACGCCTCGGTCCCTCCTCCGGCTTTGCCCTGGCTCCCTCCGGCTGCTGGCGGGCTCCGCATCGACACCTTCCCGGTTCCTTGCCCTCGAAGCTCAGCACTTCCGATACCCAGTTCACCGTCAGGTTCCGTCGCCGCAGCCACGCCAGTCCGAGTACCACCGTGTAGTCAGCCATAGGGACCACTACGAACCTCAGCTCCTCTCGGTGGTCCCCAATGGTCATTTGGACTGGTTCAGTGTAGTATTGAGCCAGTCCCCCCCCCAGCTACTGAGCCGTCTAATTGGCTGAATGCGATGGGCTGCTGGAGATGCCTCAGTTGCAGCCCGATCTTGGGGATTACAGCTGGGCTCATTAGGCAGTGGGTACAGCCCGAGTCCAGCAGCGCCTGTAGTTGCGCTTCCCCCCCCGGATCTCACCCCCCGGACTTGTATCCTCACCCGAAGGGGGGGGCAGTCCTCCTTAGCAATTGGGTCTGTGCACCTCGGCTCACCTGCCCGCACTGGGACGCCGTTCAGTGCGAGCGCACCTCGTTTCCCGCCGGCTCTGATTCCTCTCCAGAGGATGCCGTCTCAGGGGTCGACCACCCCACATGACCCCGTTCGGTCACCGCCACCACCGCGCTCTTTCGGTTCCGGTCGGCAGCTCTGGTCCCGGCCGGCCGTAGGAGCTTGACCGGCACGTGGTGGGACCCCTTCTCAATCAGTTGGGCATTGTGCCACCCTGTGGCCTCGCCCCCCGCACCGGAAGCATAAGTTCGGTGCATTGGGTGCTTCTCGCCCCCCCGTGGGTCACCGGTTGCTGCCCCATTTCTCTTCGGCAGTCCTCTCCCCCGGGATGTCTCTTGCCCTGTCGCGCTTCCGCGCACTCTGTTGGATCTGTCACCATGCTGACTCCGCCATACCAGCCAGCCAGATCCACTCCTTTATTGTGGTCGGGTTGTCCCGCCCCAACGCCTGCTCCAGGATCTCTGGGTTGAGACCCCTCTTAAAGTACTTTACCCGGAGTGACTCCGGCCAGTCCGTGAGTTTCTCTACTAACCTCCGAAACTCCAGTGCGTACTCAGACACGGACTTATCCCGCTGCCTGAAATTCAGGATGTTGTCCTCAGCCCTTTTGGTGCTCAGTGTGTCCTCGAATCTATCCCTGAGCGCTTGCATGAATTCTGTGAAACTTTTCAGCTCCTCTGCGTTGGCATCATACAGTCCAATTACCCAGCTGGCGGCTGGGCCATCCAACAGTTCGGCCACGTAAGCCACCCTGTCCTCGTCTCGTGTGAACAGGTGGCCCCCCCTTTGCATAAAATTGCGTACTTGGGTTAGGAATTGAGGCAGCTGCTCAGAGTCCCCTGAAAATTTCCCGGTTATGCCCCTGAGTCTCAAAGCGTCCGCTGCCCGTCGGTCCACCGACAACGGGGTCGGCTGGGGGGCCGGAGCCCCGGGCCCGTTCCCCATGTTGATATTCGCCTCTATCCGACCCAATCTCAATGACATGGCTTGGAGGGTCGCCTGCATGGAGTCCATGCGCTGGTCGACCCTCGCTTCTAATTGGATAAACTCTTCCTCCCACCTCCGGGTTCATGACCCTGAGCCCCGAGTCATCGTGACCCCTGATGGTTTGGGTCCCCGGTTTACACTGAACGACCATCGCGCCGGCTGAAGGTCCCCGACCCCGGTCGCCAACTCGTCCCTTAAGGTGTTTTTCGTCATTGCCTCCGTGATCCCGGGACTCCCCGGCTCCACCTGTCCAGCGGGTTCCTCTTCGCTGGTCATTATCTGTGGGTAAAGAGGGAAAGAGCGCTCCTCGGCAGGTACCGGGTAGCGTTAGAGAGGAGTCCTGGCTTTATGTAAGCTTTTGCCTGTTCGTCCAGAGAAACTCCCATGACACGTGTGGTTCACAAAAGAGGTTTACTCAAGCGTAACGTAGCGGTTACAAACAAAGCCAGGACTGGCTTGGCACAATACATTGTTTCTTTTATACCTCCCCCCTTCCCGCGATTTTTGCCCTGTGATCTGGTTACAGGTTGTCACTCATCTCCCCATTGATTCCCTCCCCCCAATAGTCCGTCTGGCAGGTTCAGCCCCAGATCCATTGTCCGTTGATTGCTCGCCCCTCTGGCGCGGCTGGGTCTTCCGTGATCCTTCTTTGAAGACAAGATCGCCATTCTCGGTTCCCCGCTTCGCCGGTTTGCTTATTGTTGGCTCGCGCCTCTTATCAGCCAACATTAATTGTTTCCACTTTGCGGTTTTCCCGCCGGCTGGGCGCAGGTGGCCATTAATCTCCTACTTCCCCTTTTTCTCTAGCATGAAACTAGCCACGCTCGGAAGCTGCTACAATCGGCCGCGTGGTCTCTGTTTCCTCTTGCAGCTTATGCCGGCTGAACCTGACACTTGTAACCAGAATTTGACCATTTTTGTTGTATTTCTGTGCTGTATGTGAATTCAGCAATCTCTTACTCAATGGTACTGTTAAAGTCTAACTTCTCCAAAACAGTCACTTTGAGGTCTGCCGTAGAACATCCTAGGAGGTTGAAATGCTCTGATATTACTTTATCCTTGTTCTGAGTCCTGATATCAAATGTCTGTCCATTAATTCTTTTGCACAAAGTTTGTCCCATTTGTCCTACTTAGAATCCAGAGGGGCATTGCTAGAAGATGATAGCATATATCCAGTGGGTGCTGGTATTAGCCCTTCGAGGTAGTCCAGACAAGAAGCACAACTATGAGTACTAATTCTGTCTGTATTATGAAGTTACATTAACAGAATCTTGCAAGACAAAGTATTTCTCCCCTCCTCTCCTTTTACTGTTTGGAAAACTAGTGAAGATCTCTTCTGAAATGCTTTCCATGCTTTTCCCCCACCTCCTTCTGTGGACAGAAATATCTTTTACATGACGGTTGTCCAGTCTGCGGCTCTTCCTCCTGTCTCCCAAGGTCATTCCCACATACCATTACAGCTAGAGCCAGCTTGTACCGGTTCACAAGAGCTGATTATTAAACTTTCTGGAATTTTGCAAGCTGATTGAGAGCAGAGTTGAGCTATTACCCTAGTGCCCTGATCAGCTGTTCTGTGTCTAGAAGTGAGGCAATGGAGCCAGCACAGCCAGTGCTTAAACATTTACCAGCATGGCACTGCATGTATCACATTACAGGAAGAGCATGTGAACGTGCTTCTGATCTTGTGTGTGTACTTGTCAGGGCTTCAGATGGTACTGTTGGTGTAGATGTGAGGACAAAAAGACATCCGTGTTTGTTACACAATGTAACAATCATTGTCCTGTTGTTTCTTGTTTCCAGAATCTGTTTCTTGTTTTGAGAATCTGCTTCAGGTTGGGTGGTTGCCTGTATGCAAGTATGAGCTTACCACCCCATGCCCGAAAAAGTGCAGTGTCATTGTTCAATATGTTTTATTTTCAGTATTGTTCAGTTTGTTTCATTTTCAGGATTATTAACAATATGTTTTAGTGATTTGAGCTGTGAGCTGTTGGTGACAACCAGTGGTGTTCTGTTTCTGTGACTTGTCTTTTAATAGGTCTTCCCTGGGAATCAGTCAGGTTCTGTTGATTCATCTATTGATCTTTTTAGGTGGGTAGTTCAGTCTGCAGAATGCCTGGTTTAGGTTGTCACCTACAGCTCACAGCTCATACCACTCAAGACACTGTAATTCCACATTTATTTATTTTTTTTGTCTGCGGTCAGTCATTACTGACCCTGCAGTGCCTGCCTGGACGAGTCCTTGCCTGGACGAATCCTGTGCAGTTTTCAAGGCAATTGTTTCGGAAGTGGTTTGCCAGAGCCTCCTTCCTAGAGCAGAGCCCAGCTGGCGAGCGCAGGAGGCGGGGTTTCCGTTGCTTTGCGCCCTTTTCGGGCGAGCGCGGTTTCGCGTTTACCGGCAGCTGGTCCCGTCTCTCTGTGCAAGGCGCTGCCAGCATTTTTCCTCCCACCAGAGTGAGAGTACCCATTTATCTACCCACATAAGTTTTCGAGCTGTTGGGTTGACAGGAGCTGGGGAGGAAACAAGAGCTCACCTTGTTAATGGCGAAGGCTGGACTCGAACCGCCGAAGCCATCAGCCATTTCTGGCCGGCAACTTTCAGCGTCATTAAGCTGCTGCGCCACCGCGTCCACATACTGTAATAAATATTAAGCATTTTGCACTATGCTGGAAAAGTGATCTAGACATACATTTGGAGAATATACATGTCTGAGCATTCCACATGTATGTATGTGTTTATCGATATATATCTACTCAGAAAAAGTAGTGAATTGAATGGGGCTTACTTCAGAGTAAATTGATATAATACTATATATCCTCAATATCATACAGCCCTAGAAATTTATTTCTGCCTTGTATGACTGAGTAAATGTAATAAATTTTTAAGTAGTTGGAAGGATAGTTTACCAGACTTCAAAGTTATCTCACAATTTGATTCCTAAATATATATACTTCATTATTTTGAGGCTCATGCTTATAAAAAAAATAATAAATCCTATTTTTATTTTCTTTGCACAACTGCATTTTAGAAGTAGCTGTGCAGAAGCTTTTAAAAGTATTTATGTCAAATAGAGAAATATTTCATTTGTATACCAGCCCCTTTATTAAACATCTTTTTAGTACTAATCTCAGTTCATTCATTTTCATAATAAAAATGGAAAAATATAGTCTCCTTTCATCAATTTGGTAGATTTTCAACAGTTTATCCATTTGAATGCTTATGAAGCGAGAAATAAGCAGCCATAATACACATTGGGTGGGAAGGAAGGAGAAGCTTCTGAGTCATTAGAGGCTTTAATAATTAGAAATGAGATTAGAAATGGGATGCTGAGAATAGTGGACTTGCATCATTATTTTCTCTTAAATCAATCTTTATGATTTCACACACAAAAAAACCCTCGAAAATATAGTCTCAGAAACTAATGGTTTGATAATGGCTGTTTTTGACAATTTAAGTATACACTGAAATGAATACATCACAACATATCGCCCTCATATCTGACAGTAGAAAGATTATATTGAATTTTGGTGATGTAGAGGCCTACCAGTGAAATGTAAAATCACAGCAATGTCTTTCTGTCTATCCATCTATCATCAGTCACCTAGTAAATGGTACAAGGTTAGAGTCCTTCTAATTCCTGGTACAGTTAGATATATCAGAATGTATTTGGGCAAATGGTACTTTCTAGGCCATAACTGGAGTGATGCTACTTGAGCATTCAGCTGCCATATTCACTTTTCCTTTAAAAGCCAGAAACAATTATTTCATGCATTGAGCATAGGAAAAAAGAATTGTGAAACAAAAGATACTGGTGTGAACTTATTCACTGAAGTAACTATATGCTGAGAGTTCTTTTAAAACTTCTATAAATCGTTGGGCCTTTTCTTTGTATCACACAGAGTCTGATGATTAGAATAACTAAGGTAGTTAAGTACTAGGTATGGAACATCTTCCATTCATGTTACATTCCTCTAATAAAAAAAAAACAATCCCACAAAGCTTTGGTCAAAGAACCAGGTGAAGGAAGAAAGCTATTTTTAGCTTAGTTGTGCTTTTCTAAAGTTATTTAAGTGTTCAGCTCAAGCCAAACTGATCTCTTTTTGATAGAATAACCATGGGAAAGCAGTAAACATAGTATACCCAGGCTTCAGCAGAGCATTTGACAAATGCTAGTAGGGAAGGTAACAAAATGTGAACTGGACTACGCTCCATTAGATGGATTGAGAACTGGTCGACACTTGTAGGTAACAAATGGATGTCAGTGGCTGCGTCAAGTGGGAAGGCGTGTCCAGTGGTATACCCCAGGCTTCAGTTCTAGCCTCTGTGCTGTTCAGTGCTGTTTATAAATGACCTGGATGGGGTGCTGAAAAATTAGAAAATTATCACAATTATCAGATTTGCAGATGATAGGAAGATAGAGGAGGGGGATAGAAAATAACCTTACAGTATAGGACAAGAGGAGATGCAGAAGAATCTTGACAAACTGCCAGGTCTACGATGTTCAAACCCCAATGCAGAAAAATCTCGTGAAACCCAAAGTAGGTTCAGAAAAGATTTCATTTATTGGATTGTACGTGCAGCTCTAAGCAAAGCACTGCTAAAACTAAAGCCCGCGTATTTTTCCCTCTACTTTTACCCCCCTCATTCTAGGCGCCAACTTTGGTTCTCACAGCAGTGCGACCTTGTACATTCTTAATCCCAATAACACTTCGTCTTCCTGGCCTTCGATATTGCACAGGCTCTGTCTTCTTTCACTCCCCCCCCCCCCTTGAGAAGACAGAAACAAAGTAAGCAAAACAGGCATTTACTACACTAATAAAACAGGCCTCTAGTTGATTAATATTTTGATTGCTGCAGGTTCTGACACACGCATGTACCTGCTGGCTGCTCTTTAAAGAAGCGGTGCTTTTCCTGTTGTTTGCACCCTGAACGCTCAGGCTCAGAAAATATGTGTGAGTTAAAGGAGGCATTAAGGAGGGTGTTGGGTGTAGTGGTTAAGGCACTGGGCTACAAACTGGAAGACAGTGAGTTCTAGTCCTGCCTTAGGCACAAAGTCAGCTGGGTGGCCTTGGGCCAGTCACACTCTCTCAGCCCTAAGAAGAAGGCATGGCAAGCCACTTCCAAAAAGCCTTGCCAAGAAAACTGCTGGGACTCATCCAGGCAGTCACCAAGAGTCAACACTGACTCAAGAAAAAAGAAAAGAAAAGAAGATGTGACCACATGTCACTGCAGCTATGATACCAGACACTAGATACATTCAATTCAGTCCCTCTTCTCCAAAATGTAAAGATGCTACTTAATGATAAAATTGCTTGTGATTCTAGCTTGTCTAATAAGTGAGTCAGAATTTGAAAAGAAGAAAACAGGCTAAACAAGGAAGCTATGGTTCTGCTAACTGCTGTACTAGAATTTCTGAGAATTGATTTTCATACTTACCTGCTGATAGCCTTAAAAACACTTCATGTCAATCATTTAGAAAATGCAGAAATGCCTAACTCTGATACACAAGAGTTCTGCTTAATTGTGGGCAAATACTTGCCTTCCGTTTTCTGGAAAGCCCCCCACTCTTCTCCATTATTTCATACTAAAAACCTTTATATTTTTCTAATTCTGTACATGCATAGCCTTGTTTTTCGAACATGACATATTAGTAGCATGTCTTCAGTCTGCAAGAAACTCCCTCTTCTTGAAGTACCAGACTGGCAGAACGATACTAAGAAACAGATTTCTGAGTTATGGTTTCTACAAAATTTGAAAATGTTTGATTATATGACCAGTGATTTGTATCCCAGCAACAGTGCCACTTCCAGCAAGCTGGCAGAGTTTCACTATGTGACATGAGATTTTGGAGTCTATCTGCAAGTAGACAATTTACATAAAAGTTGCCAGAAGCACATGGAATTCTTGTATCCACAAGGCCACTGTGGTGCTATGGATGTCCCTGTGGAAGAGGCAAGACAGTAGTATACAGAAGCATGTGGTCGGAGTATAAATTGCAGCTTCCCCACATGGATTAGATTAGAAATATTTATAAGTCAGATATTGAAACTGATGAAGTCATAATGTATTTTGTATGCCGTGAAACCATTTCATATTACCTTGTTTTCTAGATAATTAATAAAAAGTTGAATTTAAAAAATGGACATGGTCTGGACATGGACTGATAGACTGCTTTTGGGTCCAGGTCTGGAGCAGCTGGCTTAGAGGAGGGGACCTATACTAAAGTTCAGATTTCCCTTCTTCTGTCATGGCCTACCCAGAGCCTTCTACCATATGCAGCCCTTCTACCTTCTAAGTTCTATACTTTCTACCATATGTACCCCTGCCCCTTTGCTTTCAACTTATCTTTGCAAAACTGGATTTTCAGCAATACAAAACTCAGTATCCAGATTTGGAAAAATATTATGACAACTCTAGGACTTCAACAAATTTTCTATAGACAATGATAAAATACAGTGTTGAAAAGTTAGGGAACACTGCTTTAGGATTTCTCTTCATAACATTTTGCAACTTAGTTTATTGAAGTATTGAGGCTGATCTTTTCATTCCACGACTTTGCAACCACCCTGACCTTCCCTTTGTTTCCCAATCTGAAAAAATAAAAAGTTCCCTTAACTGATGTTTGGGAGGCCATAAACCCTTTACAGTTATATAGTAAAACAGAAGGGGCCCATATACCCTCAGCCACTTCATAACTCTTGTATGTGCCGAATCCTTAATCACAGGTATTCATTTTACCAAAGCATTCATTTCCTTCAGGAAAAAGATAAAAATAATGTCTTTGCATTCAAATGGGTGAACATAGTAAAAAAAAAAAAAGTGAGAAAAAATGCACAATATTGTTCATTCAGAGATATTTAAAAATTCTCTCTCATCCTCACTCCTAGTCCTTTTGTAGCTATAGACTCAGCATATCAATAAATGGCATTTTACTATGCAAACACTAATTTTTCCCAACATCATTTAATAAAGCTGAAAAATATTTTTTTTTAAATTCAGCTAGAATCTATATCTAGTTATATCCAAGTAGGAATGATATTGAATGAATGCATATAATCAGAATGAAGCAATTTCTATGGATCTGGAATTTGCAGACATGAATCATTCAAGATACCACTGAGCTTAAAAGAATTAACCCACAGAGCAATATCTGTTTGTTTTTCCAAAATGTTATTTTAATCTGTCAGATAATATATCTGTACTACTTACTTCTCAGAAATATTTGTCCAAAATGTTTCTCACCACTAGCAGATAAAGCTGGTAACAATTTATGTTTTCTGTGCTTTTTAATTTGTTCTCCGTCCTCAGTGTTTTGAGTGTACATAAATGTTCCTGTTCTTCAGAATAAATGGGACAGAAAAATTATTATTATTTTGGGGAGCTACACAATTACACCTTTAAGGTTAATGATACTTGCAATTAAAAAGGAACTAATTATATGAGAATTGTCACTTGGGATAAATTGTTCTTTAATGTCTGTACACACATGGATTACTTCAGTGATAAAACAGGAAATCTGTAAGTTGGGGCAATATTTCTTATTCCTTCTTTGTTGTCCTTGAAAATCACACTAGTACAGGAATAAACAAATTTTGTCAGCTCTTATGTTCTTTGTTGGTATTAATTTAAAAATCTCATTAAATTTTATCCTATGAATTACTGATTACAGATTGTTTATAAGACTATTCATGTTTTTAGGCTATTGGCTGTGATATTTATCCTTTTTTTACTTCATTTGCTTGATTACAACATAGGAGTGTAATAAGAATAAATAGGTTTTCTTATTTCAAATTATCTTAAATACATTTTGTATACATACTTTCCCCTCTAATTTTAAGAGAATGATGGATTGTTGCATCAGATACATTGCAAAGAATAAAAAAAAAACTTTCATCTGACTATGAGGGTGAATAAGTAAGGCAATTCTTGCCTTCTCAATTATTTAACATTGGTTAAATAATATACTGCTTATATGCATTAATTAGCTGTGAACTATATGATGACCTCAGAACTTTGACATCTACTTTGAGAACATAAATATCTTAACTGTAAACTAATGTCCTCTAGTGCTATATCAGCATATTTAGTTTTGAACAGTCAATCATGGTTAAGTATGCACTTTTTGTAACTAAATGGTTCTTACCTCCTTGCCCTGAATGTTATATTTACTGTGGAGTTCTTGGTGCTCTCTGAGCTTGGTTGTTTGCTTGCAGACATTTCATTACCCAATTAGGTAACATCATCAGTGCTAGTGAGTGTGGGGTTTGCTCCCTCTTTATATACAGTAGCTTGCTATGCCAGTATTGGTGGGGGGGGGGGGTGTTTTCTCCTTGGTAGTTCCTTGATCAGGGCATTGTTTTCTGCTTGATTGTTTGTCTGGTGTTAATCCCTGCTTATGTGGGTGTAGGCTATGTGAGAGGATGTGTGCTGGCCTGTTTGTTTCATTCTTAGCTTTTCTATTGTCTCTTTTGAATGGTGTGTAAATGTGATTTATCTCTATGTGTCTATTGATGGCTGATTTGTCTGAATGCCAAGCTTCCAGGAATTCCGCAGCATTTTTGGATTTAGCTTGGTCTAGGATGCTCACAATTTCCCAGTTGAAACTATGGTTGAGTCTGTCCGTGAGTTGGGACAGTGGGATATGTTGCTTCATGAAGTGGCATATTCCACTTCACTGCAACTCTTCAAACAGTGGCTGGATAACATCTATCCAAAATGCTGTGACAGACCCTTTATTGAACAGGGAATTTGGATTAAATGGCCTCTGAGATACATTCCAGCTCTGTGATTTTATTATCTTGTGAGTTGGTGAAGTCCTAAGACTTAGGACATTTCATAGAATCATAGAGTTGGAAGGGATCTTGGAGGTCTTCTAGTCCAACCCTCTGCCCAGTACAGGAATCCCTATACCATCTCAGACAAATGGCTGACTAATCTTTTCTTGCAAACTTCCCAAACTTCAGGAGGCAGACTGTTCCATTGTCTAATAGCAATCACAGGCAGGAAATTCCTCCTTTTAAGTTTGGGTTTCTCAGTGTAGAGTTCTTGTCTTACTCTCGGGTGCTCTGGAGAATAAATCCACACTCTCTTTCTTGTTACTTCTCTTCATGTATTGGAAGATTGATATCATGTCTCCCCTTAGTCTTCTCTTCTTTAGCCTAAGCATATCAAGTTCCTTTAGTTGCTCTTCATAGGATTTAGCTTCAAAGCCCCTTATCATCTTTGTCACTCTTCTCTGCACTCTTTCCAATTCCTCAGCATCCTTTTGATACTGTGGCAACCAGAAGAAGACCAGGTGCAGTCTGACCAGTGCAGCTTAGAGAAGCGCTATCACTTCCCATAAACTTGACACTTCCCTCTGTTGATGCAGCCCCAAACTGCATTGGCTCTTTTGGCAGTCACAACACATTGCTGGCTCATGCTTAATCTGTGGTCTACCAAGACTCCCAAATCCTTCTTGCAAGTACTACTGTTAATCCAAGTACTATCTATCTTGTACCTGTGCATCTTGTTTTTTCTTATAATTGAACAACATTTTATTGGATAGAACACAATGTTCAAATCTGTCAAGATCCTTTTGAATCTTGAATTTGTCTTCTGGGATGTTAGCAATCCCCCCATCTACTTGATGTCATACGCAAATTTTATGAGCATCCCTTCTATTCTCTCATCTAAGTCACTTATAAAGTTGTTGAAGAGCACTGGCCCAAGGACAGAATCCTAAGGTATCCCACTGCATACCTTCCACCTTGTGGACATAGACCCATTAAGGACCATGCGTTGGCTATGGTTGTTTACCCAACTATAAATCCACCTGGTATTGGGTCCATCCACCCTACATTGTTCCAGTTTATCAAAAGGAGGCTCTGATATATTTTATCAAACATTATTTTGATTCTTTGTTTTTCATCCATACCAAGAATCATTTGCAGCACTTTTAGATACATGGTTCTGGGACTAATGGTTTGGAACCACTGGTATAAAGAGATGTTGTGGGGTAGATTCCAATAATTTAAAAGCCTTGACATGCAGATAAATGCACATGGTCTGCATGTGAAAATATGTGAATTTCCCTGTTTTGAGAGCTTGTGCCCTCTTTTCCTTCTTTTAAGGATTACATATAGTTGTACTTCTGCAAGTCTAGAATTCCCTCCCAATTTACTAACATCTCCTATATATGAAAGATGGTGCTGTTTTAATGACATATACAGCCATTCACACCTAACACTGTAAACACAAGTAACAAGTGTGATCTGTAACAAAAGGTTGCCCGATCATCTACCTGTTTTAGTCAGTCATCTAATTATTCCCTATGATATGCCACTTTTTCCCTATGATCTTAGTCTCAACAGTCTGTAGCTGTTGAACATGTACCATGTTCTTTGGGGGATATTTTTGGAATAAGTTTATTAAGAATTATACAAATAAAACTAATAGAAACTACAAAAGATAAAAAACACAATAAATTTTAAAAATATATTTAAAAATGCAGAAGAAATAAAAGGAGAAAAAAAGAACAACCCCCGCTTTGTCCCCAGCAAGTATAGTTAATGTTAACAGCTTATCACCCTCTCTTACAATACAACCAGCCATTTCTTTATCCCATATTCCACCCCATTCTCTATAAACAAATCTTTAAAACCCCATCACTCCATCTTAATCAGCAGGAGTCCATTAAGGGTTAAGAAGTAACAACGTAACTATTGCAGACTATATCTAATAAACCCTATTTGAATCCTTCCTTTTACATTCATTTCTCATTTTCTATTTAAACAAATCATCCCATCTCATTTCTTCAGATAAACAAAACTTCTAAAACATTGTCAGCCAGTCCTAGTCCACATAAGTCCATTAAACATTACCAGAAATAGCAATCCATCTATTTTTAACCTTGATCAAATAAACCGATTTCTCCTTTCTCATAACAATCTTTAATCCCTTGAGATAATATCCAAACATTTTTCTGTTTTCTTTTTATGTTCTTTGTCTCTTCTCATGAAATCGTTGGCAACTTTCCCAAGCCCCTTGTCAGGATTAGCCCAGGAAATTCCAGGAGACAGTACAGATTCAATCCAGCAAAGTTTAATAGCCTTACTCCTGTTACAGAAATCTTCTCAGAGTGAGAGCAAATTCCAGGGTCACCCTCCCAACCTCCCTTGCATTCTTTAGGGAGGGTTCAGTCTCATCCTCTTATCTGTTCCTCGTTGCTCTGGTGATGAGAGTAAATCCTTAACCCCTCTTGTCCTGACTCTCACACCCCTTTTGTAGATCCATTATAAAAAGGTTATCCACATCACTCTTCATATTCTCACTGTCTCTTCTCACAAAATCATTGACAACTTTAACAAGTTATTTGGGGAATTTTAGTTCATTTCATCCACAACTTCTTCCCTAAAGGTTTTGTGTATGTCTTGAAACTTCCATCTTGTTTATAGATCTCCTCATTTTAGCTATACAGTATACAGTATACCAACAAAGTTCAAGAACAAAGGAAATCATGTAATTTGATTTTTTTTTTTCAAATATCTATTTCAGCAATTTTGTTTCTAGTGTTCATTGTTTCCAAGTAATTCCTGCTATGGAAACATATGGAAAGTGTGCAGCTTTTCTTTGATCAGCCTGAAAGTGATTCATTTATTTCAGTGAGTTATTAACAGCAATAACTGCTTTCAGGCAAAGAGCAAGCCAATGCTATCGCATCAGCATATTCTGGGGAACACTTCTCAGACAGCTTTTGTATGCCAGTGTTTATAATTTAGTTGGGCTATATAAGCAGAATAAAATAACTTTTTGTAACCACTTCAGGATGACTTCATGGTCACACAAAAGAACCTTCTGCCCAGGGTAAGCTGCCTCATGGGCACTTCCAATCTCCCCATAGTATGGGACAGATGGGGACTCTGGGAGAAGAGAGGAGACATCTAGTCCACTATTCTGGCAGGGGACAGGCATCAGTGGATATAAGTTAGTGACATACGTTACACCAAAAATGTGTGTTATCTGGGAGAGCTTTAAAAAAGTCAAGATGGCAGCCACAACTGAAGCAGGGGGTGGGGCATTGTGTAGCCAAGCCACCATCTTAACCTCCCCACTGTCAGGTTCAGCCCAGCACGGTACATGCCATTCCACATAGTCAGTTTCAACGCCCCAGGCACAGGCAGCCAAAAGAGGAAGCAACCAAGCCACAAGTAAATTACGAACAGGTGGCGGCAATCAACCAAAGGCAGAATTCGAATATGTTGTAACCGCGGATTTCCCCACCCGCCACAGGCAAGCAATCAGCAATGGAAACAGAAGCTCCGCAGCTCAAGCAGTGATTGCCAAACCATTAAGAGCAATCACGAGCTCGCCCGCATGAGAACTGCCACGCCAGCACAGCAACCACGAACAAAGGACCACGGCTGAACCTGCCATCTAGAAGAGGGGAGGGGGATGCTGCGGGCAAGGGAAAACCAAGTATGGGCAGGGGCGGAAGCCAGGAGGGTCTTATGGAGCGTAGGAAAGGAACCCTATATAAACTAATGTAAATGTATCAAAGTCAGTTCTGGCTTTGCCTGTAACCGCGTGCATTGCACCCGAGTAAACTACTTTTGTCTGAACCTGTGTTTCATGAGGGTTTCATTCGGCGCTGAATGCGGCAGCTCTTACATCCACCCCCTCCAACACACAGATGCTCCTAGCCAAAAATGAAGGTAAACCTATTCAAGGCTATATTTGTGGCAATACTTTTCTTGCCTGACAGTAAAAGTACAATAATAACTTTAAGCATTTGTTGTTCTGCTTTCATGATAGCCCAGAATGGGTGTTGTTGATGAGATGAGCAGCACTGAATATTTAATCTCTGAGCTGCAGTCTGGAATGAAGCAATGACTTCAGATATTCCTTGTAATTCAGACCTTAAATAGTACAAGATACTCATCACAATGGAACCGAAATCTTACTTATGGTACTTGCTTACTAATACATAATTAGGTTACTAGTGGAGCAGTTCCACATAGTGTTGGGGTTCAAAATGACAACTTTCAATTTTACCAAATATCTTTTTTATAGTAATTTTATTTTTATATAATATTTTATTAAAATTGTACATAAATAAAAGCTAGTTAAAAGAGAACTAAAAAAAGATATACAAACCAAGAAGAGAAAAAGAGAAAGACAGAGAGAAAAGAAAAAGACATATGAAAAGCAACTTCCCCCTCCCTCTAAGCAAGTATAAAATTTACAGTAACTTAAGTCCTTCTCTATTATTACAAAAAAAACCATCTTCTTCCCATTTGTCATCCTCTAATAATAGCCAACTTATGAAAAAGTCATCAATCAAATTCCTAGGGAGTAATGGCAGATTGAGGATGGGTCCATTTTTGCGGAGCTGACAGCCACTGCAGTTAAGAGGAGCCAACGAATCTGAATCTTCGGAGACATCTCTGGACAAAGGAGATGATTGGATCACCCACAAGTACTCCTTACAGAGGGTCTCTGTGAGTTGAGCACTCTGGGAATCACGGGAAACATCAAGCCCAAGCCATGGCTCAGAGCCTTCAAAAGGCTTGATTTGCATACACTTCCTATTTTAATTGACAAAGGAAACTACCTATTAACAGTTTATTTGGAATTAAAAACCTTCTGAAAGACAAGTTGCTGCATACCAGGAGAATTTCCTTCTATCCTTGAAGAAAGAAGATTTAAGTTTAAAAATTAAAAAGAAAAAAAAACTTTAATTTTTGAAACAGCAAAAGGGAGTTTAGAATCTTGACTGTGGACAGTTAAGGATCCAGATGGATTTAAAATAATAGTTTTTAGAGACAGCTTTAAATTTTATAAAAATACAGCTGAAGATTTTGGAATTAACTGTAAGAAACCTTAATGAGGGAAAGTTTTTACTCTGAAAAGAAAAAAAAAAAGATAAGACTGGGCTTTCAAGGTTAACTAGAGGGAACCAGAGAGCAATTAAAGGAGAAGATACTAACATAATGGAGGAACATTACCTTATTATAGAAGAATTTAAGTTGGTTTGGAAACAATGTGTTCAGGACTTATTTTTAAAACTTTTTGATACTCCTAAAGCAGAGCTAACAGAGGTTATAGAAGAAGAAAAGATTTTATTGGATAAAACAGAGGTGAGGATGATCTGAAGAGGGATCTTAAAATGGACTTTAAAAAACTGTCAGACTATAAATGAGATATGGAAGACACAGAAGAAGATGTTGTGGATTTGAAAAGGGAGTTAAAAATGTTTGACTATAAGAGTGTCATGGAGAAAGACGCTTCATGGGACTTACAAGTTATGTTAGATGATGTTTTAACAATTAAAGGGGATATCAGATTATAAATCAGAAGAGTGATTCTGAGAGCCATCTTATTTTGGATCCACAGAAGGAAAATATGAAAACAGGGAGAAAATGATAAGAGATTACTATGTGGGACTTATATTTGAAGAAGCAACTAAAGATTGAGCCTCTTAAAAAGAAGAAAAAAGGAGTTCAAAGTGAACTTATTTCATCAGGGTTAAATTGTATACATTGTGATTTTGGGTTGTTACCATTGGAATCTTTTATTATGACCAGGATGAGGATTTAAAGATATTTTCATAGGGAGATAAACTTTCTATGTTCTATTTGTTAGAGGAAGTTACAGGTTTGAGGGTAAAAAGGGTCCAAGATACGTATGTTACTATTGTTGGTATTTTTATGGCTATGGGGATAAATCTTTTATATTTTACTTATTAGAGAATTATAGTTAAAATGCATGATGGATTTATTTGTTTAAGTTTAAAATATATGGGTTATTATTACTGGTACTCTTATTGCTTTTACTGTGTAAAATTAATTTTATAGTAATTTTATTTAAAATTACAATTAAAAAGATAAAAACTAATGCTAACTAAAAAATAAAAGAATAAAAAGAAAAAATAGAAAGTGCAGAAAAGAAAAATAGAAAAGAAAAAAAAATAACAATATAGTAAAGAAAAAGAAAAGAAATATATAAAGAAATGACATTCCACCCCTTTTCTACATGTATTATGACATCACACACACATACAAATGAAGAACTTATACCGTGATGGCACAACAATGCTTTTCATCAACAAAAGCAGAGGATCTTCTGGTAACTGGAGCTGAAGGCAAACTGTTATATGCCAATTATAATTCTGTATTTTTGGTACCAACAGTATAGTGATGTATCCGTCAGGTTCAGCCGGCATGACGCTGCTAGAAAGCCCGGCCAGCCACGCTGAGCCAATTCTACCGCCCGCTCGCAAGCCGGGGAGAAAGAGGAAGTGCGAGCCGCGGCTGATTAATGGGCCACCTGCGCCCACTTAACAAGAAACTGCAGGGTGGAAGTTCTGTATCCACCCTGGTAAGCGGCGCACACTGACAAAGAACGAAGCCGCGAGCCGCGGAAAGGAGATCACCACGCGATCAAGCAAACCCCGGTTTTGCGCACAACTGAAAGGACTCTGAGGAAACAAGCCCATGCCGGAGGGGCAGTCAATCAAGGGACAATGGGACACTGGCTGAACCTGTCATCTGGACCATTAAGGGGGATTATTGGGGCACCGATAATCTGTAGCATGTAACATGACGACGGGGCGAAACGTGGGAAGGGGAGAGTTATAAATTGTACAATGAAATGTGCCAAGCCAGTCCTGGATTTGTTTGTAACTGTTGCGTTACGCTTGAGTAAACCTCTTTTGTGAACCACACGTGTCATGGGAGTTTCTCTTGACGAACGGGGCATTCCTTACAGTATCAAGTTATTCAGCTACCTGAAATAAGTCTCATATACAGTACTTCCTACAGGCTCTAATGTTACAATTTTGTAGTCATTAGAGTTTCAGCTGTTGTATATATATACAGAATTTCCTATGAACAGCAGACTTTAATATAAAAGGATTATAACAAGATTAAATACATTAGTTTTATTTGAAGCCAGATACTGATTGTCTGCTAACTAAAGCTTTTCAGGTCCACATGCCAATAAAATCAATGGTCTACGTGGGTTTAGGACCTTTGGAATATTCATTTATTTTGGTCAGGAACCCAACTGGAACAACTTATATTTTGGAACTGGGTAGTATGGCAAAAGAATCTCCATTTTAATTCAAAATACACCCGAGGCAAGAATCAGCTCAGTAATAAGAGTCAATATGTCATTACAGATTCATCCTGCACTGCTTGAAATCATGAGATAAATTGTGACTCATTAATCATAATCCATATAAGCAATTCTCTCCTGGCTAGAGTATTCTTATTCTTAATTTGTAGCTCCACATGACTTGCATAATGAGGCTACTTCTATGGACACATTATTGGTTCAAAGTAATAAAAAAAATTAAGGTCTGTCCTGAACTACTGATCTGAAGCTTATTCTAGGAATAAATCTGCTTCTTTACCAATTTTCGGAAAAACAAAAATCAGAGCTTTATATAAACATAGAATTAGAAGGGACCTCAGAGTTCATCCACTCCAAACCATGTTTGGTGTGGAAACTCCTAAACCACAGATGAACAGTCTCTGTTTGAAGACATACCACTTTATGAGGCAAACTGTTCCCCTGATAACCAGCTCCTACCATTAGGAAATTCTTCATATCTGCTCTCAAAGAAAAAAAATACTCCTTGGGTATTGTATCATGCCTGTGCAGGTGCTCACTAACATGCTACTTGATAATCTGTTCAAAGATGTCAAGTGGCCAGGATTGTACTTTCCTGTAGGGTCCTGCTTCTTCCTCCTCTTGAAGCAGGCATATTTGCTCTCTAGAGACTACCTTGTAACCCTAACACTATCTCCTCTTTCCATTTCCTATAGGGTACAAGTATGTGTATATCCATGCTGGCCTCTTTAGATTTTTCTCTTTTTTTCCTTCTTACAGGAATTGCTTGTGATTACAGCTTCAGTTTCTCATTATGTAGGATTTCCCTCCTTCCAGGACTCTTTTCTCCTTCAGGATTTCAAGCCATTGGATCTGATCTGCTTTCCCTTGGAGTTCATTAAAATCTACTCTTCTGAAGTCCCATATTCAGTTTATCCTCCACTAGATAACACAAATTCATTTGATCATTTTCCCCAGTACCAGATACCTTCACTTCTTCAGGCAATGAGGATTCTGTCTAGGATAGCAGACTCCTTTGTTCTTTATTCCTTATTTATTTATTTATTTGTTATTTCAAGGGGGGTGGGGGGAGAAAAGAAATAATACAGGGGGATAACCAACAAATCTTGAATAACCACCAGAACCACCATATTATAAGAATTTCATACTCAGTTTCTAGCCAAGACATGTCTTTATTAAGCTGCAAAAATATTTGATTAGCACAACTGAAATCAATAAGAGGAAAAAGAAAAACTATAAATACATTGAAAAAATAATGTAAATCAAGTGTAGATTATAAGATTAAAATATAAACTCTAGAACCCAAATTTCGGATGTGGCACAATTCCATGAATAGAATTGTAGTCCAGAAATCATTTTCAAATAAGAATGAATTGTACGTCAGATTTCCTTTTTAGATATGAAGTTACTCTAGGCATCAAAGCACATTCCCACGGTTTAATTAACCATTCTACGATAGGATGGATCAGAGATCTTTTCCAATAAAAAGCGTATAAAATCCTTGCAGTTCTTATCACATATAATGTCAGTTCAGTGTATTGTGCAGAAATGTGTGGTTTAGTGAAGTTTAGAAAATATATCAGGTTGAAATGGAATTATGACTTTCAAAATTTGTTCCTTTCTACAGTGAATTAATTTCCAATGCTGTTGAGCTGTGCAACTTTGCCACCATGTATGGAAGAAAGTTCCAATCTCTTCATTTCTTTTCCAACATTTTGCAGAAAAGGAATTACTCATTTTAACAATCATGACTGGAGTAATATATTGTAAAATATCTTATACCTCTCTAAGTATAATATTTGAAGTAAATTTAATATTCTTTTTCCACTGAAATTTTGTCTGTTCCACCTCTGTTTGACTGCTTTCAATTTTTGCATCCATTTAATCATACAATGTTTGGCTTGTTCAGGTTCTGAATAATATTTCATAGATTTTAAATTGTGCCCAGTAAAATGTTCAGTATTATGAATTATAAGATTTTCAGTTTCAGTCATATTTCTCAATATTTCTCCTTGTTTCCATAATTCTCTTGTTGCTGTTCTGCTTATTTATGAGTATTGGAACCAACTGAGTGTGGAAGAGCTCTGAGTAGCAAAAGTTCTTAATTTTGTCCTGTTAATGATAAAATGATCAGGCATTTAATTTGGCAAACTCCATCCAGCATCCCTGTTTAGGATGACCCGGTCTCTCTTGGATAGAGATAGGCCACTGGATCATCCACAGGACTGCTGTGAAGAATATTCTGGCTATTTGGTGGATGAGTTGCTCAGATCTGCTCTGAGTTTGACTTCAACTTGGCAGGTCCAGCCAAGGTGCCAGGAGCACAGTCTGGTTGTACAATTTGGGATAAGTTCACATCAGTGACTCTCAAGGAAGCTTGTTAGTTGATACACAAATTGCTTTTCATCAACATCTGAGTTTTGTTGACAGGCTAATAAAAACCATCATTGTTGTTAAAGAGACTCTAGGCTGAGTTCATGCTATTTGAGCCTTCCCAACCAACTCTGCATCCAAACTCTCATGCAAAAATTCCCTGTTTGCTTGCTTGGTCTGAGCTTCTAGAAACTACATCTTTGGGTGAGACTATCTAGATTGGAAGAAGAAGGAAAGGGAGAAGAAAACTGGGTAATGCTAGATTTCTTAAAAATAAAAGCACAGTCACCTAGGAATTGACCTTGAGGTACAAGCCAGTCTTGCATCCATGCAAAACTAGAATGGATATAGGATGGCTTCGTCAATGGGTTTTTAAAATCTAACAGAGAGATTGGAGATGCTACAGTGAGTTTACCACGATCCAGAAACTGTTCCTACTGAACAGTTTACTGCATTTGATGTACTGATATACTGAGGTTGAATATGCAAAACAGGGCTGGAATTCCACTGATATACTGTTCATCTTGCAGTTTAATAATCTTGTAGCATCTCTATACAAGGTCCTGTCCCTTTTCTACATGTATCACAATATGCACATGCCCAAAGGATATGTGACGCTTTGATGCTGCTTTTGTTATTTAGACAGAAGCTCCAAGATCCTGCGGATACCACTGCCTGCATCCTATTGTCTTGAAGCCCTGAGAAGCTTTCTTGGCAATACTGCTGCTTATATGGAAGTCCCTCTCCTGAGTGCTTAGATCTTCTTTAAATTTAAATTTAAATTTATTTTATTTTATTTTATTTTATAAAATTTAAATAAATAAATCTTTTTAATAAAATTTAATAAATAAAATTATTTAACTTAAATTTAAATTTATCTGGTTTACACAGCAGTTGAATAATTTTTCTTCCTTTACAATAGCCTTTGTCTCTATTATTGTTTCATTTTATTTACTAACTGCTCTGGATTTCCTGCAGCTTTTTATTTGTAAATGTATTTTCATGATTATTGTTGTCTATTTGTAAGCTGCTCTGAGTACATTTTTAGGGGAGAAAAGCACTGTGTGAGAGCTCTTGGGCTACAGTTAGTGGAAACGTGTCCAGCAGTGCCTCCAGCAATAAAATACATAATTTAAATACTGCTATAGTGCCCAGCTTTACTAGTAATGAAACATTGCTTTTCCATAATTAGTTGAAAGAGGAATTAAAATAGAGTATATTATGTAGCAAGTTTCTTCCCATGGCCAAGAGTCTTCTGTAATAGTCACTCACAGAGAAGTCATATTCCTTAAATAACCTTTCCTGTGTTAATTAATTCTAAGGGGGGGGGGGGGGGTTTCCTGCATGGCTGAAGAATTGCTGATGAGTTGCTTCCTAATGGCTTGTATTAATCAACTTCTGTTCTCAGATGGAGGTGTGAGTTGTTTCCCAGCATTATTTTTTCCTTTAGATCTTTTGTAATAAAGTGTCACTATTTCTCTATCCAAATTAAGTAAATGAAAGCGATTTCCTTTGCAGAAGGTGACAAAGGGCAGTTCATCACTAATATCTCATCTGTGGTGAATGAAAGCAAGAAAATGCCAGCAGCTGCAAACAGAAAACATGCAATTAAATGTGTGGATATGACAAGTGTGGGCAGAGTGGAGAAGTTAGTGGCAGCTTGTATTTTTTTAACACAGCCACATCATCTTGGCATTCAAAATACTACAGAAAGCATAGCAGGAATACATCTATAGTCCTATAGTATTCAGGAGAAACTATTTTCTTCAAGCTCAGAGAAGTTCTAGGCAGGATCCCTGGACAGAAATCCCCTGGAAGATTTGTAAGGGAGCTTCTAAAAACAGATACTGAAAGTACAATTGCATAGCAATCCAATGAGAAAAATGCTGGGGGGCAACTTAGGAAATCAGTGTGATTTAGGGAGCTTTCGAATGAGCTAAGAGTAAAGTGCACATGTATGGAAAATGGAAGATGGTATAATTATCATAAAGTATACCAGTAAGTATTGCCTAGGGCCTAGTTACTTGAGGGACTGTCTGTGGCCCATGGAATCTGCCCAGTCGCTCCTATCTGGCAGGGTCCTTTGATTAAACAAGGACACCTAGTAGGACCCTGGAAGTGTACCTCCTCCATAGCAGTGCCTGCCCTCTGGAAGGAGATTCCCCCCAAGATCCCCAGGGCTGGCTCTTCCCAGTCTCCCCAGCACCCAGAAGGTGAACAAATTTCTTTAATTCTGTAAGACACTTTTGCTACCCAAGTTTCAATAGAGCCAAATAAAACTTGAGACAAGACTTCATTAAAAATTGACAGATGTATTTTGATCAAGACACAGCTGGGTGAACCCAATCAACACCTTGGAAAGGAATGTTGACTGAATCACACCTTACAAAGCAAACAGAGGCTTTATAGACATTTACAAATGTAATCAGATAGTACATCCCCTCATATCCATACAAGGGATTTTTGGGATGGTCTAAGCAAGGGGTAAAGGTGGGTCCTAAAGAGGTGAATCTAAGTTTAACTTTTTTCTTCTGGTTATCAAGGAAACACCTCATGTCTTTGGAATTCAAGGTCTCTTCTTCTTGGCAGCTTTCTTTGCCTGGTACTGAGCTAATTTACAGCTTCAAAGACAGTCAGGCATCTAATAGCTAATTACTTCTAAAGGAAATGGGGTGGGGGAATGCTGTGCTCTTTATAAAGCAAGTTAACCCTTTATAAGTAAGATAGAGTGCACTGTTACATGTATGTTTATACATTATGTGAAATATATATATAGAGAGAGTATAAAATTGTGTATTAAAATAATGCCCTTCAATTCCATCCCAAATAACAAGGCCTTAATCAAAGACTATAACTTTTGAAATCAAAAGTTGTCAACAGAAACTCTATACTTACATGACTTCTTATGTCATAGTTTTTAAAGAGAAAATTGCTCATTGGTTTCTAGGGGTTTTTTTTTTCTTAGACTGACATTGGAGCTAGATTAACTTTGAGACTTTGATTTCTTTAAGACAGCTATATATTTAAGTTAACTGAGAGTTACAGTTTCAATATTAAACAATTATTTCAATCAAAGAAAACAAAGAGAAAAAAGTTCCAAAGATAAAATGACATTTAAAATATCAACAATGTAAACAATGCCCAAAGAGATTCATATAGTATATCCATATTAATTCAATGCCATCCAGAACTTTGCAACATTAAATAAAACAAACATTTTTTATCTGACAAAAGAAAGTCAATATAACATCAGCCGTAAAGAGAAGAATCTTTGTTGAAATGGCAAAGTATGGGATATATAACTACCCCATTGACATTTAGGAAGTTTCATTTATTCCCTGATGTGCTCCAAGCTCAGACTAATTTCACTTTGGTATTAATTACTAAAAGCCTTTTTTTCTGATGATTTCCTAGCCTGGGTAAATTCTAAAATATATAGACAATAACAAAGAGACCACATCACTAAAGCTGCTTGAGACCATGAAGACTGAAATAGGAGAGACAGGACAAGAGGGATCAGCCATATGGGGAAATAATGTCATTAATCCCATAATTAAATATTAGCAGTCACTCTTATGTCAGTCTTCAGATGACCAATCTCTCATCTCAGGATTATGTTGGATAAAATTTTAGCTGTTCAAACGTTGTTCTTGATTTGCACTATATAATTGGGACAGTAGTAGTGGTTTACTGTCCCCCTGAAGAGGGTGAAAAGAAATGAGGCAATGTGGAGGTTTAATTTAATTTAATAGCCCAAGAATTTAATTATTTTAAAGCACCTTCATAGGGCTCTTTTTTAAACTTTAACTGATCTAATTCCAGGCATAATCCTGATGGGATTCCACTATTCCAGAGCTGGATGAGAAAAAGCTCTTAATCATGATGTGGCTATTCTACGAAGGACACATCTCTGAGCCAAACAGCAAATGAGCTAAGGATCTAACAGCAAATAATTTCAGAGCTGCAGGAATGCACTGTCTTTCAATTCATATCTGTTTTCCTATTATGGATAAGATTAGTCTCCTCCAGTTCAAAAACAGTTACCAACCTAACCAGTCTCTTAGATTTATGACATTAGTTGACATTAGTTAACGATTGTCATTGTGTAAACTAAGTGTTTGTAATATATTTGTTACAAGTTGGAATTATTTTCTCCAACCAATATTAAACCATGGTTTTGATTTAGAGATTGTTGCCAAACTTAGTTTGTCTCCTGGAATGAGTTCAAATTTTCAAGCAAAGCATAAATTGGTTTTGTACCATCAGATCAACGTTGATTCTTAATCACACAGAGGGATGTTTTCCAGGATGATCTGTCCCCAGCTTGGCCTTTCAGATCTTAAAACAATGCACTCATCACTGCTGTAATCAAGTCCATTCAGTTTGCTGCTGGTTCTATTCTCTCTCCCCTCCTTTTTAACATTTACTGTACATGAAACCCCTGGAGGAGGTCATCCACCAATTTAAGGTTCACTATCATGTATACTGATGATATCTAATTATATGTTTCAACCCTGGGGCAGCCAAATGATGTGTCAAGATTCTGTCCCAGTACCTGAATGCTGGATGGGTTTGGATGGGCTGGGTGGGTTTGGATCTCTGACTCAATCCTACCAAGATCCAGTGGCTGTGGGTGTTTGGGCCACCCAGATCTGGGGATATTCCATCTTTGACATTGGATGGGGTAGCACTTTCCCCTTCAACATTGGTGCTCAATCTGGGGGTCTTCCTGGACTCACAACTCCTTCTTGAAGAGCAGGTGGCAGCTGTGGCCGAGAAGGCCTTTGTACAACACCATCCATATTTTTTCATTGCGCATCTTCACCTTGAATTACTAGATTTTGCACATTGTTTGCATTTGATGTAGCAAGTAGTATCAGCATAACACAAGTTATGCTCCCTCAATATATATTAATTTGAGCCTCCTTCAGTATATTTTCAAGTTAAGCCTCCCTCAATATATATTCAGCATATAGGTTGAATAAATAAGGGGAGAGTATACAGCTTTGTCTTAATCCTTGCCAACCTGGAGCCATGTTCTGTCCATACTGTGCCTTTCTGACCCGTGTATAGGTTTTGCATGAGGACAATGAGATGTTCTGGGGTTCCCATTTTTCTAAGCACATTCCACAGCTGGACACTATTGTCGCAATCAAAAGCCCTTCTATAATCAATCAAGCACATACTGGATTCTTTTTGGTATTCAAAGCACCGAGAGGCAAAACAAATCCTGGCTTAGCATTACATAAGTGTAACCAGGCCCTTTGGATCATGCAATAGCTGCTCATGATCAATCAATCAATCAATCAATCAATCAATATCCTTTTTTTTTTTTTTATCTGCGCTCAGTCATTACTGACTCTGCAGTGACTGCTTGGACAAGTCCTTGCAGTTTTCAAGGTAAGTGTTTCGGAAGTGGTTTGCCAGAGCCTCCTTCCTAGAGCAGAGCCCAGCTGGTGAGCACAGGAGGCGGGATTTCCGTTGCTTCGCACCCTTTTTGGGCGAGCGCGGTTTCGCGTTTACCGGCAACTGCTCCCAACTCCTTTTTCCAAGGCACCGCCAGCATTTTTCCTCCCACCGGAGTGAGAGTACCCATTTATCTACTCACGTGAGTTTTCGACCTGTTGGGTTGACAGGAACTGGGGAGGAAACAGGAGCTCACCCTGTTTAACACGAAGGCTGGACTCGAACCACTGAAGCGTCAGCCATTTCTGGCCGGCAACTTTCAGCGTCATTAAGCCGCTGCACCACAATTAATATCCTTTATTACAGTTACTGACCAGAATTTTGTACAGTTTCATGTTGGAAATTATAAGACAAAGAAAAATTGAGAGAGGAGAAATGAAATAGTAAAATGAGCTAAAATATAATATAGCTGCAATTATTAAAATGCTAAGAAAAAGAAGCTAAAAGCTAAATTCTTAAACAACTGGATAATTAGTATAATAGAATGGTTAAAAACTAATATTGAATTTTACTGTTTGAAAAGTAATATATGTATATAATAGTCACAAAATATAGTTATGGTCACCTTGAGCCTCTGGCCACTGGGCAAGAACTGACCAGTTTTCCAAACGTTACAAATTGCTCGAAAATCTAGACAAAGAGGGAGGCAGAGTGGCCATGTGTCTCATTCAGCATAAGCACTTACATGTTTATCTATCTATTTATTTATTTATACGTTTGGCTGCCTGTTCAGAGAGATCCTTCGAATGAGATGTACCGTATTTTTCCATCAATAAGACACCCCCATGTACAAGACGACCCCCACTTTTCCAACCCAAAATTAAGAAATCAATATTTTAAAGATAGTGCAGAACACATTTTTATTTAGTAATTAGTTAACATTTACCTGATACACTCGGTGGGAGGAGGTCCAAACCGTCTCTCTGCAGCTCTATTTCCATGCTCTTTTGCATAACTGATTACATTCAAGCACGAGTGAAACTGCCGATAGCTTGTCTCTACAAACAGCCTTCCTCTAATTGGTTTGTTCAGCATCAGCTGACGTCAGTTACATAAGGCTCGTGATTGGAGGAAGTCTGTTTGGGAGACAAGCTATTTCACTCATGATTGGAGGCTAGCAATAGGAGGAAGCCTCTTTGCAGAAACAAAGTATGGGCAGTTTTGCAACCACGCAGTTCTCTCCTCGGCTGACTTCCTTGAATAAGACGCCCTTCAATTTTTAGGGTAAGGATTTTAGAAAAAAGTATTGTCTTATAGTCAGAAAAATACGGTAATTCTTATTTCACTCTCACAGCTTTCCAAGTGGTACCATCAGCCTCTTTCTGCATTATAATAAATCATATCTTTTGAAATAACTATAAGTTTGTTCAAATGTTAAGTAAAAGAGCTTCTGAATAATATTTGTATGCTAAGATTTCTTTTAAGTAAGAAATCATAGAATCAGACAATTACAAAACAGAAGTATAAGAGTCAACCTGATTTATTGCCCCAAACTGCATATTAAATACCAAATTGGAATCCCTAACGTATTTCTTATAAAGAGCTGATTTCTGAGTGTACTTTAGAGCAGAAATTGACAGGCAGCAGGAGATTAATGATTATTTCACTGTTTTTCAGTTTAAGAACAACCTTTGAGGCATAAATGTCACAGAGGAAAAAGGAATAAACTTTTCCCAGTGTCATTTCTCTGTTTAAAACCCTGCACTTTCTCCAGGGCTATCACATCTGCAGAAGCCCTGATAACTCCTAGATAGGAGGAAAGGGTTAGTTTTCTGGGTATCTTTGATGTAGATGCAGTTGCAGCCCAGATAAAGTAGCTCAACCTTCTCTGAAGTTTTGACTTGTTCTGTTGGCATTTCAGCGTTTTATGTCATGGCGCAAAAAATGGGAAAGGGAATGTCACTTGGGTGAAATGGTCTCTCATTTGAAATTCCAGTGAGTTGGAGGGGTAGGCAAGGTTCAACTCATAATTGCTATTACATTTTAACTATCTTGGAAAAATGTATTTCAGAATGATAGATTTAGATGAAATTATTTGAACCAGAGTAATATCCTAATTTGATGTGGAATACACTAAAGAATTATTACAGTATAAGCTGAAAACAGATTTATCCCCATATCCTTCTGGTCTTTCAATACTTTTCCATTGTTGTTAGTGTTGATATGTCTTATTTTTAATGATAATTTAATGATAATTTTTAGTGGCAAAGTCACCAAAAACCACTAAAGGAGGAAATGTTTAAAAAATTGCATCCACAGCTTAATGTATTTTCTTAACTCTTTTAGGAACTTCTATTACATCACAATGCTGAGGGACCCTGTGTCACGTTACTTGAGTGAATGGAAGCATGTCCAAAGAGGTGCAACATGGAAAACATCCATCCACATGTGTGATGGCAGAAGTCCCACACCAGAGGAGTTGCCTATGTGCTATCTAGGAGAAGACTGGTCTGGAGTCTCTTTACAGGAATTTATGGACTGTAACCACAATCTGGCTAACAACCGCCAGGTGCGCATGTTGGCAGACCTCAGCCTGGTTGGATGCTATAATCTGACCTTTATGAATGAGGGCAAAAGAAATATGATCCTTCTCCAAAGTGCCAAGACCAATCTGAAGAACATGGCTTTCTTTGGGCTCACAGAATTTCAGAGAAAAACTCAGTATCTCTTTGAGAGGACATTTAACCTGGAGTTCATTTCCCCTTTCACTCAATATAATATTACTCGAGCCTCTAATGTGGATATCAGTGAATCAATACACAAGCGCATAGAAGACCTCAACTTCCTGGATATGCAGCTCTATGAATATGCTAAAGATCTATTTTTGCAGCGCTTTCAGTATGCTAAGCAAGAGGAGCATGAACAAAATCACCAGAAGCAATGGGAGGAGCAAAATATATTGCATGAGCAGAAAGTTCGTGAATGGCAAAAGGCAGGAAGTGTTAAAGAAATAGCTGTTACTGAGGATTATAATAGTCAGGTGGAACGGTGGTGAATAGTCCTTACGTGCACATACAGAAAATGCACAGAGATATATATTTATTCAGACATTATTACTTTGCTGAATAGAATGATTTAATAATGAATTGACAAATGGAACTTTAATAAATGAAATGAAGATTCTTCAACATTTTATTTATTATTAATTAATTAACTTTATATCCAATTTCCCACCAAATGTTCCACTCAAAATACAAATAATAAAGTTTTTTTACTTAAAACTTGAAAATTAAAAATCCATCAAATAAATATACATCTAAATAAAGGACACCCATCAGATTAAAACCTAATTCAAATCTGTATCTATAATTTATCTTTTTTTTCCAATAATTTTATTAAGATTTTTGAGAAGAACAATAAAAGATAATGCAAAGTAAAAGAAAAAGAAAAAAAGGCAAAAAATCCCCCCTTTTAAGAAAGCAACTTTCCACCCTCATCATGACAAATATAAACAAATTCATAATTTCTTCAACCCTCTTAATTAACAAATATCTGCATCCCGTAACCCATCTCTTAGTAGTAAACAAACCAATATGTAACATATCCAATTGTCAGCAAAAAGTCCAGAGCTTTAGAATATTAAAATTAATTAACAAATATTAAAACTCAACTTTCCTGGTTTTGATTCTTAGCTGTAAGCAAAATCCCATTTAAAAAGCTAAAAAAGGTCCCAGTATCCAAACCAAACCTAGTTATTTTGTATTTTTGCATTACAAAGAAAGACCATTTCTCCATTAAAAAAAACTCCAACTCCAGTACACAACCCATTCCAAATGCCAACCATTCCAGGGATCATCACCCCAGATAACAGCATATCCCATTCAAGTAAACATTTCATATCTCAACTCTAAACTATTCACAAATATAAAGTAATCCCAGCATCCTAATACAAAAAAAGACTAAAATTTAACCTAACAAAAAGAGCTAGTTTCTCCTAAAAAAAAAAAATCTACACAATTAGATGATAAGCATTTAAATACTAAACAATTAGGATACAGAAAATGGCTATAAAATAAAAAATTTAAAACCAAATAAGCAAATCCAGTACACCACATTTTTCCAGTCAGAATATTAGTAAATCCAAAAAGAACCACCCAGAATAACATGTCCCATTTGGTCAAATAAGCCAACTTTGTATTCTTTTTTCTTATACGGAGCAATCTTTCTCTGTAATCCATTCTAGTAGTTGTTGATCCTTATTATGAATTTCTTCCATACTTTAAGCATTTTCTTTTGTAAATCCAAAAAAATTTATTAATTATTCCCATTACTCTCTGGGATTGTCTTTTTTATTTCCTTCTTAATTTTTAAAACCTCATACAGTTTTCTCTTTGCATCTGATGGCAGGTTCTTATCCAAATTTCATTCATATTGTGCTCAAGTGGAATTTGTTGTATATCTTGTTCTATAATATCTTATCCTGAAGACAAACTGTTCTCAGAAAGACATAACATAGCTTCTATAATTGATTCAAAGTCTCATCATAGTCCTCACTGGAATTCTTAAACACAATGATAATTTATTTCCCACAAACATGCATTTATTCTTTAAAAATAATTTCAAAGTCTTAATATTCAAAAGTCAACCAACATTTTCTGAGCCCTTAATCTTTTTAAAACTTTCTGAAGCCAAAACCTTGTCTTGCTTTTTGCTGTTTACTTTAAATTCTTAAAAGTTAAAAATAAATCTTCATTTTCTTGTATTAAGGTTTGAACGTACTCACCAGGTATTTGCAGCCTTGTCCTTTTGAAGGTGTCTAACTTATTGAAGCAGTTAGTAAGCAATTTCTGGCAAGGGAAAGTAAGGGAAGTGCATGAATGTAGTGTCCTTTGAAAGGCTCCATTTGTGGCTGGAGCAATTATGGTGAATTCCCCCGTCTCCAAGTCCCCCCCCCCCCCAGAGATTGCTGTCTTGTGGTGTCTTTGTGAGGAAGAGGAACAACTGTAAGGAGAAACAGCTTGGGTGATCTTGCATCTCTCTCTCTTTTACCCAGGGAGGATCAAAGGAGCCAATCTGGCTCCTTAAAAAAGTCCGCTATTTTGCAGAGTCATCTTCAGTAAGCCATCTTCCACAGAAGTCTATCATCTATCTATCTTATATGCCCTCGTTGAATAAACAAGTTGATAATGAAAGGTTGCCATCTTCAGTACTTCTTAGCTGGTAACATTCATTTAGCTGTTGCACAGTTTCTTCTTTACAATAAGCCACTTATGATCATCTATAAAACATTGATTCTTATCATGAGATTCATGCCATCCTAACGGCGTGATGTCCAGTAGATACTGGGAAAGGTAGACTGTGTGGATTTCCCTTATATACTTTTCTGTAATTTTCTGTAAGAGATTTTCTGTAATAGGTTACAAGGATTCTGCAAGTTTGAAATGGAAACGGACTGGCTTGGTTCTCTCGTCAAGGGGATGTGTGTGTGAGAGAGAGAGAGAAAGAGAGAAAGTCCAATCTGAGGAGGAAATACAAAAGGAACTAACTGTTCACATCCATGTAAGTTTTAAGATGACACATGTTTTTTCTTGGTAACTGTTTGAAAACAAACATGCCCAAATGTGGGCAGTATTTTGTGAATAAATTTGTGGATGCCCCTATTACTATGACCCTCTGGATGAATCAACTGAAAGCTCTTCATAGCAAGTGAAATATATTTTAAACATAAATTTAAAATGTATTTTAAGCATATTCTTCTCTCAAGTTTTTATTTGGATTTCACAGGATTTATTTCAGCTACAGTACTGAAAATTAGAAACAAGAAGATTGAAAAACTTAAACATTATGTCAAGGATTAGATCTGGCCACTATAATTTGAGCAGAATCTCTGTGGTTTTAATGTTTTAAAAATGGGAGTTAGAATATTTCAACTTTTATTGGATAGTACTAGAATTTAGATTTACAGCAAGTAAATTGCTCTTGTAATACTTTGCTTTAACATTCATCTAGGTTGCTTAGCTTATCATTCTTAAAGCTATGCTTTTAAGGTAAATTTAATATATGGTATTCTGTATATGTTTGGATAGTTTCCCATTTATCTGCTAATCATATGGGACATAAAGCAATGGAGAAAGAATAAAGAGCCTGGTTTCAAGAGTTCTACTATTTTTCTGAACAGTGGATGTGCTTTAACTAATGTTTTTTAAATGGTGTAAAATATAATTTTCAATTTCCTCCAGTGTCAACAGCAAGCTTTCTACAGCTATAGGTTAGCTTTTTCTTTCTTTTCTTTTTTTTATTTTGAATCAGCCTATGTCAGCCAGGGGGGATGTGGGGGGGGAGCAGGTTGGTGATACAGGATTGTCTTGTTTACAGTGACAACACTCAGAAGATCTCATTGCCAATGCTGGTGCTGGAACTGGGGTAGGTTGGGAGCGCAGAGGGAGCCAAATCGCTCACCCTCTTTCTGCTAAGTCTGTTGTTGCTGTCCTACATGAAAGCCAATATGAAGCAAATAGGAGTGTTAAGGGATGATATCTGAAGAACATGAAAATGGCAGCAAGCAACAAATAGGTATTTGGGGGACAGATATCCAGATCCACAAAGAAATAAGGGAACATCACTGGAGCTGTATGAAATCCCATACTATGTAAAGATACCACATGTGGTGATGACAATGTTTCTTTTGTCAAGAAGGTTGAAAGTGAATTCCTGGTTTCTCCATCTGGCTTCCCCACAAAGCCATCAGTTTTCTGAGAGCTCTTCTTCATTAACTTTAACTACAAGAGCTTGGATTTTGCCAGGATTTTCAGCAAGTGCATACCTAATCAGAATAATAAGATAGCCTACAAAATAGGATTCTAGTTAACACAGAAAAACAGGAACTTGTTTGAGGTGAAACTTTTTTTGGGTGGCACTTGCAATGTAATTCCAGAAAGTGTGAATTGGTTTCATTTAGGTTCTATATGTTTGTATGAAAATAGGAATCTATATGTTGCTGAAAACTGCAAGTTATGCTCCACTGAATGGTGATAATAGAAGAACCAAGAGTTGTGGGGAAAATGTTTCAACATTCTTCATGAATGCAATCCATGGGAAACTACCATATATACTCTCAGATAAGCCAAGAATTTTAGGTACCAAAATACACCTAAAAATTGGGTTCGGCCTGTTCGCAAGGATGTACAGCAATACTTTTTTTAAAGTACCTGTATTTCCCATATATACAGTCAGCCATTTTATTTTGGTCATTGACCAGGAAACCCATATATACTCATGTAAAAACCCTTCAGTGAACAAGCTATCCCTCAAATTTTTAACCAAAAAAACAAATCAGCTTCTCTGCAGTTGGGCTTATATATGAGTATGTACAGTATTATTCTGTTGGGCAACAGGAATGGAATGAGAAAAGATATAGAAAAAGTGTTTGGGCCACTTGAACACCCAAAAATGAATGAGAATGGTGACTGTTGGGTAGCACCTACTTAGAAAAAGCAGTTTGTTTCAAATACATGAAACATCTGGCAAAGAGGAGTATAAATATATAAGTGTGTTTCATTTGTTTTGATAGAAGGTAGGATTAGTGAGGGATACAAGGGTGACAAGAGTTTCCAAATCTGGGACAGATCATTTTTTGGTACAGGTGAAACTCGAAAAATTAGAATATTGTGCAAATGTTCATTTATGTCGGTATGGCAACTCAAAAGGTGAAACCAATATATGAGATAGACGCATTACATGCAAAGTGAGATATGTCAAGCCTTACTTTGGTATAATTGTGATGATTATGGCGTACAGCTTATGAAAACCCCAAATTCACAATCTCAGAAAATTAGAATATTTCATGACATCAAAAACACAAGGATTGGAAATAGAACAATATCGGACCTCTGCAAAATATAAGCATGCATATGTACTCAGTAATTGGTTTGGGCCCCTTTTGCAGCAATGACTGCCGCAATGCGGCGTGGCATGGATGCTATCAGCCTGTGGCACTGCTGAGGTGTTATGGAAGACCAGGATCCTTCAATAGCGGCCTTCAGCTCCGTTGCATTGTTCGGTCTCATGTTCCTCATCTTTCTCTTGGCAATGCCCCATAGATTCTCTATGGGGTTCAGGTCAGGTGAGTTTGCTGGCCAATCAAGCACAGTAATCCCATGGTCATTGAACCAGGTTTTGGTACTTTTGGCAGTGTCGGCAGGTGCCATGTCCTGCTGGAAAATGGAGTCAGCATCCCCATAAAGCTCGTCTGCAGAAGGAAGCATGAAGTGCTCCAAAATCTCCTGGTAGACGGCTGCGTTGACCCTAGACTTAATGAAGCACAGTGGACCAACACCAGCAGATGACATGGCTCCCCAAATCAACACAGACTGTGGAAACTTCACACTGGACTTCAAGCATCGTGCATTGTGTGCCTCTCCATTCTTCCTCCAGACTCTGGGTCCTTGGTTCCCAAATGAGATGCAAAAGTTGCTCTCATCAGAAAAGAGGACTTTGGACCACTGGGCAACAGACCAGTTCTTTTTTTCTGTAGCCCAGGTAAGACGCTTCTGACGTTTGTTGTTCAGGAGCGGCTTGACAAGAGGAATACGACATTGGAAGCCCATGTCCAGGATCCATCTGTGTGTGGTGGCTCTTGATGCACTAACTCCAGCCTCAGTCCACTCCTTGTGAAAGTCCCCAACACTTTGGAATGGCCTTTTCCTGACAATCCTCTCCAGGCTGCAGTCATCCCTGCTGCTTGTGCACCTTTTTCTACCACACTTTTCCCTTCCACATAACCTTCTATTGATGTGCTTTGATACAGCACTTTGGGAACATCCAACTTCTTTTGCAATGATGTTTTGGGGCTTTCCCTCCTTATGGAGGGTGTCAGTGATGGTTTTCTGCACAACTGTCAGGTCAGCAGTCTTTCCCGTGCTTGTGATTCCTACTGAACCAGCCTGAGAGACCCTTGAAAGGCTCAGGAACCCTTTGCAGGTGTTATGGATTCATTAGCTGATTAGAGTGGGACACTTTGAGCCTAGAATATTGAACCTTTTCACACTATTCTAATTTTCTGAGATTGTGAATTTGGGGTTTTCATAAGCTGTACGCCATAATCATCACAATTATACCAAAGTAAGGCTTGACATATCTCGCTTTGCATGTAATGCATCTATCTCATATATTGGTTTCACCTTTTGAGTTGCCATACTGACATAAATGAACATTTGCACGATATTCTAATTTTTCGAGTTTCACCTGTAGTGTCAAGTATAGATCAACAGGGGAAATGGACCGAGAAGATTAAACAAATAAATAGAGAGTGTTCCTTACATCCTTTTTGCACTTTGCATAATGTTTCTTTTCCCTCCAAAGAGCTACCCTGAGTGCCTGGAGAAAAGATGGGATAAAAATCTAATAAATATATAAAGAATAAAAGGGAATAATGGGATGGTTATGGTTGTATGTATGAAACAGAATAATGAAGTTGGTAAGTAAAGCCTCTACTTATGCTGACAGGTAATTTTATTAACAGCTTCTTTCTTATTTCTGCTGAATAAAAATAGCATTTGTAGGTGCTACAGGATGTGCCCCAGGAGACCTACCATGTTTAAAAATTGCAGATTAGTGGTTCTTGGGTTTTAATTGTTTCTTGATAGAGCAAGTTTCTAGGAGGTATGTGACATTATTTTTTCCTCCATAGGGCACATAGTGATAGGGAATCAGGCTGTAGAAAGAGGATTAAAATTCATTTCATGTTACGTTCCAATTTGATCTTCCTCCCCAAATATATGCATTCATATAAACTGTGGAGAGCCTTCTCCCAGATGTTTCATATATATAGTTTCCTCCTTTATCAAAAACTATAATAAATTTAACAGTGAAAATACTATTTTGTAATGCAATGAAACCATTGGTATAACCTGATGAGTTTGCACAAACAAAGGTTTTGCTTCATTCATTCTATTTCTTATTTGTTTATTTCACATACAATGTTATGAATTACTAGCATCATATAAATCATACTGGTTTGTGAAGCTATCCATGGTTTTATGAATTAGGTTAAGCTTAAACATTAAAAAAAAAGTCTTTCCTTAATAAGAAAACAACACTTACTTATTTATAAACTTCTCCGCTAATTTAGCATAACAAGCCTGAGGCATGAAGCTATTTGTACTCTAATTATTATTCACCACCACCACCTCTTTTAAAGGCTACAAACAAGCATTGGAGCTGTTTTATATCATCTATCATGGATGATATAAATGATGATAGATTCTGCATTGTATTCAGAGAGCTTCATTGCTTTCTTCCCCCCAAATTCAGATTTAATTTCAATGCTGCTGTTTTCAAATTAGCTGAAAATGTCATTTGACATCACACAGTTCATTATGCTACAGTAGTTACAATTTATTCTCCAAGCGTGGATCTTTATGTAGCAAAATGGCATTGCCCAGGCACAGGAAGAAGGTATCAGCAAACTGGGGGCAACTGCAAACCCAACTGGGTCTGCAGGGAGCGGGGATTAGATCCGTCAGCCTCTTTCCCAACAAAAACCAAGGCGATGAAACAAGGTCAGGGTATCCAGTGCCCTTGGAATTCTGGCCGAGAGTAGGAAAGGGGAGAACAGAAAACCACAGGGAGGAAAACAGCGGTAAGGTCATGAAGAACATCTGCCTGAATGATTGGAGGTCCTGGTAGGAAGGACGCACCAGATCCCATTTTGTTCCAGGCTGTAGCTGCTTTACTAATTCTGAAACTAGCACTTAGCAAGTTATTTTGGTACCACAATAAAAAGCTTTGTTTTTGCTGTAAGAGGAGAAACTCCTTTTGTGTGGGCTGAAACTGTTTTTGTTGTTCAAAGTGTAAGACCATATGCTTTTGGAAATAATTGGAAATAAGTGATCCCCAATTAATAAAAGGCTGCATACCCCAGTTTAGTGGGCTTGCCTTCCTAGCAACTCATATTTGGTGATGAATGACTCAGCATTGCTCCAAGTTTGGACTTATTCTGAAACTGACAATTAACTGTAAAATATATATTTGTGATAAACTCGCTGTTTCTCCAGTAAGTAATACAATCTAGTAGACACTGTAGGAGGATAGTAGTCTGTGGTGGCAAAAAATTAGGAGTCTGGCAGCACCTTTTCCAACTCACAAATGTTGTTAAAAGGCACAAAATAGACACAGGTTTGACATCAGAACTCAAGACAAGGACAAAGTAATATCAGAGCATTTCAACCTCCCAGAACACACCACTGCAGACCTCAGAGTGACTGTTTTAGAAATCAGGACTTTAACTGACGAGAAACTGTTGAACTCACATACATCAAAAGGTTTCAGGCAATCTCAGAAGGTCTGAACAAACACAATGGGTTTTTAGCATTACATTACAATTGTTAATTGATTAAGTACTAGTACTATGTAACCTGTATCTGTGTAAGCAACCGGTCTTCTCTTCTCTCTGTCCACCACCTTTCCCCTCCCATCTTATCTTAATTTAAACCCTACATCAGTCCAGCCACTCTACGCATCCGCTGAAGTGAGCTGTAGCTCACAAAAGCATCTGCCTTTTAATAAAAATTCTTAGTCAGGAAAGGTGCTACCAGAATTTTCTACAGTCTGAATTAAGTAGCTTAATAACCCCTTTTGAAGTTTCATAATTTAAAATATTTACAGAGGAGCAGGACACAGCCCAACAGAACACAGGAAAATAAAAAACTGATTCTATGAAATCCAATTTATATTCGATGAAGTTACTAGGTACAAGTTAGTTTTACTTTATTTTTTTGTGACTTTCATTTATCTTGCAGATGTCACTTCTCTCTCAGTTTATTTTCTACCTTGTTAATTCTATCATAGAAATACTTTCAATGTATCATATACTTGATACATTGGACTGATTTATTTCCAGCTATGCTATGCATTGTCTAAGATATATAGATAGTTGGCTAGAATAAATTCCCTGTATATGATGTATATTTTATGTGTCATGTTTGGAAAAATTGTGAAACTTGGATACAAATCTGGGTATTAGAAGGTGTAATCATTTCTTAATAAATAATTCAAATATATCTTGGAAATTACATACAGTATATTTCTCAGAAACAATTCTTACATTATGGTTGACATCAAAATAATATTTTTTTACATACAGGATATATATTCATATACACATATAAATATATAAAAGTTCTGCATAAGCATTTCAGTGAATGGTAGCCATATGTTATTATAATTGCTATTCAACATCAACATCAATACGTAATTTGTTTGTAAGTTGCCAATAATGTCAGCTCTGCAAACCATAGAAAAATGGGAGCCCATACATTTATCTTTCTAGTGTTAAAGAATAAGAGTTTTAGCTATAATTAGGGTGTTATGAATCCATCAGTTTTTTCTAGATGTCAATTTCCATACAAAGGGAATATAACTCAAAAGAATATATTCATCTAAATATATTAATACTTGTCTCAAAGTTGAATTAATACTTGTAATAATTTCCTCCCCAAATGAAACAAATGATTTAAAACTTTTTTTTTCTTTTTTTCATAATTAATGTGGGGGGGTCTTTTTCTTTAGGTTGTGGGCTTTTTTTTTCTTTTTTTCTTTGGCATTCAATTAATAAAGCCTTCAAAATATGGTTGTCCAATATTATATGACACTGGAAGTGTTTCTGACTCCTTGGGTAAAATCACTTCCATAAGTTCAAAAGAATTAACAATATTTTGTGGGTTTTGTTGTGCAAGATTTTCTGGTTTCCATCAGGGAGGGAAACCTTGGACCTTCCAGATAATGTTGAACTGCAGCTCCTAGCATCTTGTTAACGGCCTTTGTCCAGTGTTGCAGCTCAGCAACATTTGAAGGATCAAAGGTTCAAGATACTTAAATACATAGTGGATGCAGTTCTCATGATGAGTGGTTCTTTTATGCTATAGATGTCACGTGAAACTACTATTCTGTAGGCAGCTTTAGCAGGAATCATCCCAGTCTATTTTTAAAAATTAAAATATATTGCATGTCATAAACCTAAATTGCAAGGCCATAGAAATAACATGATAGCTGCAAAAAAAAAAAAGTGCAATCAAGTTTGATCATGGACTTTGATTTAACTGTATTAGCCAGCAAGAATATTCCCTTAATTTAGGGTTAAAATTAGAGTTCAAAGGTCTAAAAAAGGGGATTTGAATGATCATATATTATACAAGTTTGATGTTGCTCTCAAGTAGTTCAAGCAAGCTTTACACCTATACCTATTTTGCCCCTACTCAGTTGCGACTTTTTGACTTCTTGACTCAGGAGGGCCTTGATTGTAATTAGTGTTGTAACATGGCTATGAATAGAAATGTGCCCATTTTCCACTTAACTTTCTTTCTACCAATCTTTTGCTCATGAAAGTGTCAAGTTAAGGAAACAAAAAATAAAATAAATTTTCTGTCTCTTGCAAAAAGACTAAGCTAATAAATACGATTCTTCTCTGGGGCTTGTCTGTGGTTAAGTGCAATAGTATGTACGAATTCTAATATTAGGCAATCACACTGTGAGTGTTGTTTGTTTTAATTATCAATGGGATTGTTTACAGGACTGAGACCTTTTCATGGATGTAATCCACAGTATGGTGAAAGTTTTTCATGGTAAATTAAAATGAACCTTAAAATAATTTTCCCTTAATTGTAAATGGTTTCAGTAAAAAGAAGACAGCATTTGGGAAATTGTAAAAATGTCATTTTGGGCAGCACATTTATTGAATGTAATTGGAGTGTGACTTCATTATGAATAGCAAATAAATATTGATTGCATTTGCAAAACAATAAAATGTTCTGTAAAGTAAATATCAAAAGGATCAGATAAGGACATGGGCAAATGTCGACACTTTCTATGTAAGGCAAGAAGAAGTGCCAGGGAACTTCATACAACTTACGTGTTCCTTGAGATTAGCTATTAGGCAGAATACCCGTTTCTACTTAAGGCACCAAATTTCATAGGATTAAGATTCTCAGGGATGCAAAGAAATGGGTTTGTTACCCAAATTTTATAACCCATTACCATATTTTGAGTCCTGTTAGACAATATTTTTAATTAGTCTAAGGCAACAGGGCAGCAATATAGTCATCCTTTTACCGTAAGCACATACAACTTCTCTCACCGTTTATTCATGATATTTAGATGACTGATCAGTAACACATTACCAGATAGAATACATTAACAATGTTTTTCCAGCCAGCATGCTTGTGTCTAGTAAAAGAATGAAATCTGCAGCTTTATCTCTGTTTTAGCTTATCCATCCCAGACTTGGGATGCAAGGAACACAGACAAAGGTTTGCTTGTCCATCCACCCTCTGATGAGAAATTATCTGCAGGCAAGACAACAGGGACACTTGATCCTTTGCCACACAGTACTAAAGAAATAATATATTTCAGTGTCCCTCTTGCTAGAAAGGCTTGCAATTCAGGAAAAAAATGAATGCAGGAAGTTTTTTATCCATTTTAGACCTACAAAAGAAATCACCACTAAGGATAATCTCCATTATTTAATGCCACAGACTATTTGCAGAAGCTCCTTCCTGTACCTCAAGCTTTGCTGCTTGAGATATTTTGTTTGAAAACACTGAGAACTGAAGGCCATAACACAGCACCACTATTATATTGCTGTTCAGCATAGACAATTACCTAAGCAATATAGATGGACTGAATATGAGGCAATTCTGTACCTAAAAACCCTCTGGAAAATCACTATTTCCCATAGCAAAACATTACAAATGATCACATATGTTGATATGTTTGTCTGCATGCCTGTGCACAGATACCTACCACATTTGGGAAATCTGGTTGGATCCAACTTCCTATGGAGTATTTCAAGTATGCATGCTTCCAAATCTTTTCTGATTTCTGCAGGAAACTTACTGTGATCAGGATTGCTTCAATCGCCAGATGGTTTCCTGCTGGCTGATGGATTCAGCTTCTCTCAGAAATATTTATAGGTCTCTGACCTCTCTCCCAGTATGATGTGTAGCAGCATATCCATACGGTTTGGAGCGTCTGTTAAAAGGGCATACATTAATGAAGTTCACTATTTTTATCTATTATATTAATTTGTAGCCTTTCAAGATGGTTTGAGGGATTCTAAAAAACAAGCTCAGGAAGACTGATGTACAGTAGTACTGATTAGAATGAGCCTAAGTCAAGAAATCAGACCAAATCAAATATCTTTGTTATGGTCTTTGACTAGTCTTTGCAGTAAGAAAAAAAAGAAAAATCGTTTAATACAACAATTCATTATCGGGGGGGGGGGGGGGAGAAAATAAGACAATAAGCAATGTATCTAATTAAAAGTTTTGTGCAATTGTATGACTTGATGAAGACATTTGGCCACCTGGTATGTGAGTGTAGAGTTAGCGTCCCTTTAAAAGTAATAAACATAAAATTTATCAGTATGACCCTCAAATTTAGAGATGATTGGGGAGATCAGAGCACATCCTGGGGCATCATAAAAAGGACACCATATGAGAACATGGACAAGAGTTTCTATCTCTCTGGATCCACAAGGGCAAAGTCTCTGTAAACAAGGAGTCCCATTAAATCTTCCTGCCACCAGTGCTGAAGGGAGGGCATCAAAGCAGGCTCTGAAAAAGCCTGTCTATATTTGCTTACGGTTAGATTGTATAGTAGAGGGTTTGTGGCTATCTAACACTTGGCAATAGGATTCAGGAGCACTGGTGATATCAATCAATGTCCCTAATTTTTTCTTTTACTATTGATTTGGCCTCCTCCAAGATTAATTGGCCTAAATATTCAGGACAGAGGCCAAGACTGCAAAGTTCTTCTATACAAGTACAGCGCCAATGAGATTGGTAGCTGTCTGACAACAGTAGAAGCATCAGGCCTGAGATTAGAATCCTGGTCCAGGCCTGAGCCTTAATACTTGGCATGTTAGCTTCAAGCCTCAAGACTGCATTAGGGCACATTTTGGGGTACCGGACAAAGTCCTAAGGAAATTCAATTGAATGTCTTCATAAGTCCTTAGGTTTGTATATGGGCCAAGTTGTATCCCATATAATAATCAGGCAACTGTTTTAGCCACAAACAGTTTGATTGCTGCTGGAATGTAATTTGCCCCCTGTTGCCTATAAAATGTAGTTATTGCTCTTTTGGGCAGTAGAAGTGGCATAATTTACCTGGGCTATTAATTTCCTAGCAGCCTGAAATACTATGCCCAAGTATTTAAAACATTTGACCTGCTCGAATTCATGGGAATCAATTGTCCACTTGTGCTTTTGTCTTTTGTTGGAAAAAATTAAAACTTTAGATTTATCATAATTGATTATTAATGTGTTCCTCATTATAGTAGGATGCTAGGGTTCTTAGTGCCACTTCGGGCCTACAGAAGACAAGGAGAGAAGAACTGCATAATCAGCATAGAATAGAATTGGGAGGTGTCTATCGGCTAACTTAGGCACATGGATATCAACTTTCTGAAGGGTTTTAATCAGAGTTTATATGTATATTAAAAAGCAAAGGTACTAAAATACATCCTTTTCTTCCCCTTGACTGTCTGAATAAAGTCAGAAAGATCCCCTCCCTGGTTACACCTCTTTAAGGCCGGTTTTAATTTATGAATTAGGAGCAACTCTTTTGCCTATAGAAGATCTACTCAGAATGTCCCAGAGTCTTACCCTTGAGATATTATCAAAAGCTGCCTTGAAATCAACAAAGGCTGCATATAGATTCAAGTCAGAATGGTTTGTGTATTTGTCTGCCAGATATTGAAGCACTAGGCAACAGTCTATAGTAGATTGTCCCAGCTGAAGCCATGCTTGCTCAGGGTTGATTGTTCCCTCATCTATTACCCAGGTTTGGAGCTTGGTGAATAGGTATTTGGCATATAGTTTGCTAATGATGTTCAATAAATTAATTAGCCTATAATTAGCCAGATCATTCCTATTGCTCTTTTTATATAAGGGAACAATTATGGCTTTCCCCAGTCCTCTGGAATCTTAGCTGTGTGATTCATGTATGAAAATAAAGAGGCCAATACCCCTGTCCACCAATTTGAATTGGATTTAATTAGCTCAGGTGGGATACAGTCATTCCCAGGGGTTTTACCATACTTAAGCTGGTTAATGAATTTTTTAACTTCCTTGCATGTGACTGGGGGCCACTGAAGTAGTGAGGATAAAGGTATATCCATCACATAGGTCTTAGCATGCAGATCACAATAAAGGGCTTGGAAGTGATGTACCCAAGTACTTGAGGGGGTAAGTCAAGAACTTATTATGGAAGTTATAGTTCTAGAAAATGGTATATTTATTTCTTGTCCAACCTGACCCCAATGAAATCGTTGGTTTTATTCATGAGGAGGGTCACACAATTTCATTTGAGGATCAAAATATTCCCTGCTATATGCAATGATAATTTATGGATGTATCTCAAGAATTATTCATTTTCTCTGCATATAAAACTTGTGCATATGCACAATATTAATAAAATCAGTTGATAAAAAGCTTAGGGGACCACCTGGTTTATGTAAATCCTTCAATTCTATGCACAGTAAGTTTTAAGGAACCTAATGGTATTGATATTGATAAGCATCTTCAATGCTGATAGTAACACATTCAGTTTTTCCTTCCAGCCTTGTATATGTATTTCTCCAGTGATTGGAGGTCACAACATGAAGCTTCAGTAGTCGCATGTCTGCCTGTTAATTGAGAACTATAAAAGAAGCACATGGCATCTGAGAAAAGCAATATGAAAAAATAATTATTAATGTGAAAATAATGTCTTTTTTAAAGAGAAGAAAGGGCATGTTTTATGTTGATGGCTCCTATCATTTATTTATTTATTTGCTATTTGATCATAAACCAAAAGTTAACATAAAGATAAGAACAATGATACATTGTTTTTAAAAACAACAATGACAAAAATCACAAGGGACAGTGATTGCTTAATGATTATGTGCCATCCATTTGGTGTGACTCTTAGCAACCAGATAGATAGGTTTTCTTCAGGATGATCTGTCCCGAACCTGGTCCTTCCAATCTTCTAATGGTGGACTCATCTCTGATGTAACTGAGCCCATCCACCTTGCTTCTGGTCATTTTTCTTTTTTTCCCTTTCCCTCCACCTTTCCCAGCATTATAACAAGAAAGCTAGCTAGATTTTCACACCAGCCTGATCATTTGTGCCTCAAGTCACCCTGGATTGATGTGTTCAATGATCCATTTGTTTGTTTTCCTTCTTATCCATGTTATTCTCAGAAATCTTCTCCAACACCAAAGTTCAGAGCTGTTAATACTCTTTCTATCCTGCTTCTTCAAAGTCTAACTTTTGCTTTCATAGAATGTCACAAGGAAAAGCATTGCCTGCGTGATTCTGAACTTAGTAGGTTTAGATCCAGACAAGAGACAGTAAACCTTTATAAACCAGCATGTTTGTCAAAATCTGTTCTTATCTATGGACCTTTTAAGAGCAAGTGTGATGGTGCAAACTTTTACTACTTTCTCAGAGATTTCACTGGATTGATCTTTTAATAAAAAAGAGTACACTTTGCTAATAAAAGGAGAAATTAGCTCTGTGCCAGGTAGGGTACAAAGGGCAACTCAATAGAACATTTTGCAATGTTGCCTCCAAACACATCTGTACATAATGCTTGCATGGGATGTTGTTAAATTTTCCCTCCATGACCTTCAAGAGTAGGACATCAAATCTTGTTAATATGAACACCTTGTAGGAGGAGCAGGGAGAACACAATATAAAAATATATGTCTAAGGATGGTTTAAGGAATGCTTCAAGGTCTCTAAATAAAGGTAATACAAAGTTTTAGATCTGTTGTTTAGTAAATTTAAATCAAGCATTCTCTGCTTAACCTCAGCCATTATTTTTTCTGGACCCAATATCAGAAGGGTATAAATTGAGAGCCCAGAGTAGGCCAGATCAGAGACTAAGCACCCTTCTGTGTATTTGGGGCCCAGGGACTCTCCCCAAATGTGTATTTCAAATAGCAGAGTCTCACACAGGCCTCTATAAAGGCACACCAAGCTCCAATAAAAAAAATTGTATTTTCAACTGGACATGGAACATTGAGCATAGTTCTCAAAAGTGTAGACTGAATTGCTTCTACAGCAGTTATATCTTTGTAAACATAGAACTGTGCATTGTACATAGGAGACTTAATACATTAGCTTTTAATAATACAACTGCTGCAGAAACATAGCTGTTGTCTTCAAACCTGCAAATCTAATTATTTGTAAGAAGCATTTTGTGTCTATGTTGCAAACTCTCAGGCTTAATGATTTCAGGACATGGAAGACAGGAAATAGATGCTGAGATTTTTAAAGGACTTAACCTGTTCTGTTTGGCTGTCATTGATTTTCAGTAATGAGAATGATTGGTATGGTGCTTAGTGAATACAACAATCATTCTTAGAACGATTGAATCATAGGGTCTGAAGTGAACATAGGGGTTAACTAGTTCAACTCTTGCTCACTGTAGGATCCTGTGGATGAGCGAACTGGCCACCCAGAGTGAGCACCTAGAGTGAGCTTTTCCTCCTGGGATCCAGAGTTTTGCTGCTGCCAGGAAGCAGGGTTGAGACAGCCCCACCCTGTCCTTCATTGGGGAGTTTGTCCCCTAAAAGGGACCTGAAAGCAAGCTTGTGGGTTGGTATAGCAAGAAAGGGGTCAAGTCAGGAGGACAATAGAGAAGCAGGAAAGAGGAACCCTCAAGCCAAAGGCAAGCACCTCGGCAGCCATCTTCAAGCAGCCAAAGAGAGCGGCAATTCTTGGAGCTGAGGGGCAGAGCTGAGGAGAAAAAGAGGGAGGAAAAGAGGCCGACCGGAGTCTGGGAACCCAAGTGAGCAGCCCAGGTGCAGAGCTCCACCAACCAGCTCCAGAAAGAGAGGACTGGGGGGTGGGGGGGAGGGGGAGAGAGAGAGAAGCCCACTCGCCAGTTCAGAGAGGAGTGAAAAGGGTTTTCACATGCAAATGGACTGAGACTGGCTGCAAGAGCTGAAGACCTGGGGGAAGAGAAAAGAGTTAAAGAGCTAGGAAATTGTTAAGTTAGGAAAACATAGTACTACATACATAGAGATAAGAACATAGACATACAACAGAGATGGAAAATTATAGAGCATATGTTTGATGTTAATATATTCTGATCAGGCACAATATCTGAAAAAATTTATACAGGAGAGCAAACAAAATGATCATACATGAAGATTTTTACAAATCTCTGGGGCTGAATGTTCATAAAAGTAGAACTGAATGCAAATAATGTATGGTCAGTTCTGTTTGAGAAAAACACATTTTGAAGAAAGTTAAAAACATTTCAACATTCTTAACAAAGGCTATTAAATGACTACTTCTGCTTTTCTCTTCATCAGTAAGTTGGAATGTACCCTGCTCTTTCCTTATTGCTGCTGGATGCTGAGGAACAGACCTCTGGAACATTTCAAAATGGCCCTCCTGCAACTCTTAACAGCTGGACAGGTTCATAACAAGAGAAGCAATCTTTCAGCTGGTCAGGACAGATGCCATTTAAAGCTTTAAAAGTCAATACCAACACTTTAAACTGTGCCTAGCAAGCAACTGGCAACCAGTGCCAATCTGACAGTGCAGCAGGCTCCCTGTGTCCTCCATCAGACAGCAGTCTACTTGCAACATTTTGAAACAACTGCAATTTCAAGAAGAAAACATAGAGTATTTCAAAATCTTGAAAGGACTTATCTTGATATTCTTTTCTCTTAATTTCAATATCTTGTGAGTGTTTATAAATCCAAGTTATTATTACAATACTAATGTCCAATTTAACCTCTCTGCCTGTTTGTCCTCAATCCCTGCAGTATTGGTACCATGCAAGTTCAAGCGTTTATTTTACCTATATTAATTTTGCTATCTGTTGGTCTATTCAATGTCCTCAGCAACTTTCCTTTTTTATATTTTTTGGGCCAATAGTCTGCCATTTCTTTTTTCATCCCCAGGCCCAATTTGCATTACACTCAAGCATGCTACATACTGAACAGTTATAATCTGAACAGTTAAGAATCTGAATAATTAAAACGATTGTGAACTTTGCATTGAACTAGAGAAACCCAACCATTTAATGAGTAAAACAACCCCATAAGCAATCTCCAATTTTATTCCTACTCAGATGCTATTAGTTATATATACTAACTATTGGTTGTAGGTTCTACAACCATAAGAGGAAATTCAAGGTAGCAAGCAGAAAAATGCAACAAAATTGTTGAAACTTCATTCTCCTCAAAGTTCAGATGGCCTCAACCCTTCCGTCCTTCTGCAAGGCACTAAAGACCTGGTTCTTACCCCAAGCATTCAAGACCCTTGAATGAGGTACATATGGGTTGGCCTTGGTTGCTCCTGTTATTGTTGTTACTTCTGTTATTCTGTTGTCTTGTGATTTTTTGTTCCAAATATGATGATGATGATGATGATGATGATGATGATGATGATGATGATATTATTACTGTTGTTATTATTACACTGTATTTTTGTTTTTTAATTCCTTGCTTCATGTTTTTTCAAACTGTAATTCACCCAGAGTCACTCTTGGGAATTGGACAGTCATATACATCTAATAAATAAATAAATAGAACAGCAATAGTTTATAAAAATACCAGTTCAATATAATGAATACAAATGTCAACTATTTATTATAGATTTCAGTCAAATACTTTTGAATTAAAGATTTGGAGACAGTTACATAGAATATCAAGGGCTGCAGGAACCAATTAATCAGTCCTGCCCTTAAGGGAATGATCAGCAGGTAGAAACGTACATGCTCTGGACATGAGATTCAAGCAGATGAAGGATTGGAGAAAAACTTTACATTTTACAACATTGAAGTAAAGTAGAATAGGAAAAGATAAATGGGATAAAGACAACAGGAAATCTCTGAAAGAGCCACAAGTTTAACAAGCTATCCAATCACCAGAAGAAATCTGACTCAGTGGCAGCTAACTAACTTTCTTTAAAATCATTTTAAAGTGATTTAGTATTCAGATCACTTAGAATATCTGAATACTGTTAAATACATCTTATTTCCTGAAGTTGACAATGTTATGGAGCAGATTGTGGTAAGTACAGAATCTCTTAGCTGAACATATGCTAGTGACTTCATTCCATAGTCTCATATGAGAACATGTCTAGTGCTTCTGGCAAGGAATAGATGCTCTTGGTTTTCATTGAAAGGTTTATGACAAAGCTCATAGAGCTATTTAACAGAATTAAAAGCAAATACCTCTTTGTGTGGAAGATGGCTTGTTGTCTTTAGTAATTAGATATTTGGATCTTACAGAAGCAAAGATTACCTTGAACTTCTCATCTGACTAAAAGATATGAGCTTCAGGCCCAGTGGAAGTCTCAACTCCATTTGAAGAGGAATATCAAATTGCCTGAGTTGCAATGCCATGTGGGGACTGGCTCATGACATTAATTAAACTGATGTTTGATGACTGAGTGCCTGAATACAAATTCCATGGTGTCAAGAGTTGCTAGGATCCTCATAAACTAACAGATGCTCCTTCTGAAGAATAAATGGCAGCATTTGATGAAGACACTGGTATCAGGGGAAAGAATAACTTCTACACTGCTCTTAACAAATCTGTAGTTCAAGAGGGGGGATCCTTAATTTTTTTTGTGATGTATAACTTAAACTTAAAGGCAAGGATTTCACAGATGTCCACACCTGGGGAAAACTGCAGCAAAAAGCTGCACATTGGCAAGGTGTATATGGACAGACCATAAAACAATTATTTCCAACTTCTTTATTGCATCTGGCAGGTCCCTGGCATATGTTCCTGAAGGAACATTGCAAACACAGCAAGTTCCTTTTAATATTCTCAGCTCACAATCTTCATGATCTGCAGAGTGATTATTTACCTTCTGAAAACTTGGCATGGATTCTCAAAGGGGAAAAATTGCTTTTGGCAGTTTTACTTTTGAGACCCAATGGCCCACATGCTGAACTTTTCAGAGAGATGGGGTCAGGTGTTGTTGGCAGCTGACAAGTTTTAATTCTGAAGTTTCAATCAGGAGATGAATGACTCACTGGCTGAACAAATAAGTTAATGTGGTGGGGAGCTTTGAGCAGCTTAAATTTATCATTTGGGAAAGGAGTCATCCAATTTCAAAAATGGAGGGAATTCTGTTTTTTCTATAGGCAAAATGGTAGAATGGACTTACCTTCCTATGATATTACTAAATAGCTGGAGAACTCTTTGCAAGTGGCTTCATTGTATCAAAGGGGAATTTGATGTATTGTGGAAAACACAAAAAGAGACACAAAAAGAGGGAGGAGAGATAAGTACAGGGAGGAGAGTTAGCCCCAAACAAGATTAACAGGACTCTTACTTTTCCTATCACTTTCTCCTCAAGGTCTTTCTTCTGGAGAGAGGCTAAATGTATCAGTTGTCTAGACATCAATGTTACCATAGTATACTTGACCAGGTATCGTTAGGATAACCTTGTGTATGACTAGATAGACAATACAGCTATTATATTTAGCCCAAGAAAGAATGTTAATTGAGTCAATGGACTCCTTTTCATTCTTCCCCCACCAGCCCTCCTTTTATCCAGTTAAGCACTATGGAATAAGATCCTCAAGTAGATGCTACAGCTCAAGAGACTGAAGATTTAGCAAATTGGAACTGCCATCCAGACTACATGCAGAGTACTGAAAACTAGCCACGGTGTTCTGTCAGCTGAGGCAGATAATGTGGTTCCCTCTGCAGCCTGCAATAGTCATTTCATTTTGTCTGTATCCACACACAGTGATAACCCTGAATATTTTACTTACACTAGGACAAGTTAGTTGTCCTAGTGCTCCACACAGCCACAGAGTCACAGAGTTGAAAAGGACCTTAGAGATCACCAGCTACCTACTCTCTGCAAATCCACTACAGCATTTCTGATGTATGACCAGCCAGCCTCTGTTCGAAGACCTCCAGAGAAAGAGATATTCACAACTTTATGTGGCAGCGTATTCCACTGTTTGACAGCTCATACAGTCAGAAAGCTCTGCCTGAATCTACTTCCTTGAATTTTTAATGCCTTATTTTTTTCTTCTTTTGCATGACAGCCCTCTGGATATTTGAACATGTTATCATATCTCTCCTCACTTGTCCCTTCTGTGGGCTAAACATAACCAGATTTTCTAATCATTCCTCATAGGGCTTGATTTTCAGACTCCTCATCATCTTGGTAGCCTTTATTTCACACGCTCAGTCTGCCATTGTCCTTTTTGAACTGTGGAGCACAAAATTGGGCCCATTACTCCAAATGGAATCTGACCAAAGCAAGATTGAATGGAAGAATTACTTTCCATGATCTCTACTCATTAAGGAACCCCGAGGTTTAGCAGCTGCATCACGCCTGTGATTGACAAGGACAGGTTATGCTTTACTGGTACGCATGAATAAGCCTTGTTTAATAGAAATAAATACCTCCTATGGTTTTAGGTCCTCGGAAACATAGGACTGACATAACCACATTACTAGGCATATTGGACTCCCTGGAGTGCTATAAGAAACTGCCTCAGAATATTGTCTTGACAGCAATTTTAGAAAAATCTTCTAAATCCCTTTAGATTTCAGCTATAAAACAATAATAATTTTCCTTCCTTGACCAATGGATTGGAAATATAAGTCCAATCAAGGATGAACCAGATTTTATCATGTATATTGGAAAGCAGTTGTCAGAATACATTGATTTAGCAGCCCTATACACTTAAATCTTTTTCTAATAATGAAGCCTGCCATTATAAAAAATGGGATATAAGATTGTTATGTTCTTATATTTTTCCAGTCATATCTTTCTTGCCTGTGTGATGTCATACACCTGCCCTTTCTTAGATTTAACATCAGTTTAGCATATGTGTCTGACTGGAACAGAGGTGAGAATGAAATTACCTTTTAAAAAAGTAAAGCGAGGTAAAGATCAGCTTTCTTTGCTTCATAATCCAGCTTCTTTTACATTTCTGTGCTCTTTTTACTGCAAAACCTACTCTATTCTTCCAATCTACCACAGACTTCAATAAAACAATGATGCATTATTTCATGTCAACAGAAACTTTTGCACCTATAGAGAAAAGGCTAAACCACATAGCTGGGGATTTTGGCCTGGGAGACTTAGTATCCTTTTCTCACTTGGATAGACTTGAAACTTAAACTTGACATAGCCAAAGACCAGCACAGAACAATACAATTTAAACTTTAAAAAATCACATGATGAAGAGGGTGAAACATAAAAAACCACTCAGAGTACAGTGGTACCTCAGTTCACAAACTTAATTCGTTCCGCGACTCTGGTCGCGAACCGAATTGGTCGTGAACCAAATCAAATTTTCCCATAAGGTTCAATGTAAATACAGTTAATCCGTTCTGACCCCTATGAATTTGGTCGCCAACCGATTTTTGATCGCGTCCCGAATCAAAGTTCCCTATAAGGTTCAATGTAATTACGGTTAATTCATTCTGAACCATATGTTTGTTTGTTTTTTTAAACCGCAAAAATATGACACAAAGTACAGTATGAAGAGAGAGAAAGCTAACCTTGCTCGACGCGACTTCTGGCGTGGAGGACAGGAAGGCGGGTGGGGAGGCGGTTACTGCTTGGAGGGAGAGTCCCCCTCCCTACAGGAAGCCGCGACCACGTGTCACGGGAGGGAAAATGGCTGCGGATCCTGTTCGTAACCCGATCCGGCGTTCGTGAATGGAGGCAAAATTTTGTGACCGGAGCTGTTCGTGAACCAAATTGTTCGTGAACAGAAGCGTTCGTGAACCAAGGTACCACTGTATAGTTAAACCTGCCCCAGTAGGTATTAATAAACAAAATAATAAGAAGTCAAAGCTATAAGAATATATAATAGGCAAAGTAGTCCTGAATGAGTGAAGAAAAATGGATAGAATCAAGATAAAACTAGAACCATTATAAAATTGCCCTATATAAAATATACTAGACAATGTGTAGAATAGGAAGAAATAGTTCATAAAAAGGTGAATCTAAAAGCCCTGGCTGAAAACAAAAACATTCATGTAAAAAGCAATGAACTATTCCAAAAAATGTATTACAAAGAAGCTTAGGAGGAAATGGGAAAAAAACCCAGTCTAAGGAAAAAACAGTTATTGGTGACATTTTAGAAGAACAAATATCTTCCTGATCTTTCTGGAACAACCTGGGAAGTCCACTAGCTGTGGGGTGACAGAGGTCCTTCATACATGGCTGTCACATTGACCAGCAAGTAGCCCCTGGCCCATTGCTTCTACCTTCCCATCCCTACAGGGACACCATCGTTCTGGAGAAGAGATTATTTTGCACCTCTCCTCTAGCCCAGCTGAAGGAAGGGCGCCCCACCTTCCAAGGCAAAGGCTCTTCTGTACCCTGAGTCAACCAATTCTGTAAGGTTGGAGGCAGGTTTTGGAAGGTGCCTTACGCACTGGTCCACCGGCAGTTTAGGAGCTCTGCCTAGATTAGTTTGGTGCTCCACATCCACAAGATGTTGTTTAATGCATGACATTGGCAGATTATAGCCCCTTTTTAGTAATTCTTCTGGGGACTTAAAGCATGACACTTGCATAATGCATAACATTGTTTATAAGTCATGAATAGTTTTTAGGCCTTCCGACAAATACCATAATTTTAGTATTCGAGTAATTCATCTCCAATTGCTGTTCCTGACGCCAGTGGGAGTCCTAGAAAAGATCTCTGTGCCATCAGCATGAAGGAGGGTAGAGATGCACCACTCAGCCAAACTTCCCAGATAATCAACTAGGCTGTTCATATAATTGTTAAACAAGAAAGAGGCTAAAATGCAGCCTTGCTTAACCCCATTCTTAGATGGAACCGAATTGGTGAGATATCCCTGGGTCGGGTTTCTTTTTTTCCCCACAGAACATCACATGGAATGGAGTCAAAAGCAGATTTTAGATAAATAAAAGCTGTATGAAGAGAAGTTACAGACAGAGAGGAGTACTTCTCTAGCAAACACTGCAAACTATGCATTGATCAATGGCATATTGACCTCTCTGAAGCCAGCCTATTCTTCCAACAAAAGCTTTTCCTGCTTCAGCCACTCATAAAACTTCCACTGCAAGTGCCTGGCCCAGAAAGACTCGAATTTCTATTGTTTTCATCCGGAATGAGGATTATAATAAAAAGTGGACAATATGTTTTATAAATAAATAGGCACAAAATTAATATTCCTTAGGCTTACTCATTTTTATTAAACACTTATTGGCAGATTTTGAGGATATACAAACAAATGAACAAACAGAATTAGATTTTTGAGATTCACTGAATTTAGACTTGATAATTACCTAAGAGGCCAATTAATTTTTTTGTTGATGTTGAGACTGGTTAATAATGGCAATTAATTTGTAATGTTTAGGGAAAAAATGAAAGGGGGAAAGAGAAATGTCTGCCAAAAAGGCAGATATAAGAAAAAGATTTAAGCTGTAGTATTATGGGAGCAAGCCCCATTAAATTGAAGGGATTTTATTTCTGATTAGACATGCATCATAATGCTGTGTTGGAAATATTGGAAGAATCATTTTCTGTAATTTATGAATGGGTTTGTATCTACAAGGAAGTGTTATTTATTACTGTGATTATGTTAACTCACAAAATATTTTACTAATTAGATGCAATTCAGATATTGTTGTAGATGTGATCTTTTGTGCATTTACACTAAAGTAGCTTCCACTGAACACAATAGGACTGACATCTAAGTAGAGATTGAAAGCATTGCGCTAGAAAGCTGTGCCTAATTTCCTCTTCTATTGCACAAGTGCTACAATAATGTACTGTACGCAATCTGTGGAGAATTTTTTAATTGAGGGGGGAAACCCTTGCTCCATTGCACTAGATCATGCAAAGCTGACCAGGGCTTCAAAAGTTTATACCAATCTTGGACAGACTTACAGATGGTGGATTTACTATCTGATTACATGCTAACCATAGTTATTCACCACTTAATAATAATGCTTAGTATTAAGCATATTAAGTATCGCATTATAGTGTTAAGAATATTCAGTGTTTGGATCAGTGAGCAATTGTTACCCAAGTGTATCCCTGATAGTAAAACCAGTTGCTGAAGATGATATTGATGAATTAATTCAATGAAGCTTCAATTAATTTTTCTAAAAATATGCTGATACATTGCAATACAATCTTCTTCAGCATAACTCTTAAAGCAGTTTAATATATTCCCAGTCTGATTTCTGTGTGAGCTAGGGACATAATTTCCCAGACCTTCAATGTACTGTATCCAAACAAAAAAAACACTTAATAGAGCCCATTAAAAAGAATGCCTACATATACCAGAAGACAGTATTTTGTAAGATTTTTTTTTTCAGTCTCACTCCTCTCACTTGAAACTTTGCTGTCCTAATTGTAAAGTGAAATTAAAAGCGTAAAAAAATTGCTTATTACAGCATTATTGGATATTCTGCTTCAACATAGCAGAAAATATAACTTCATCATTTATTTAAAAAATTACATACTGACTTCACTATTCATACAGGTAAATCAACTTTGATTTCAACTGCACTCTAAAAATCTCCTTTGGAACTTTTGTGTTCTTCCAAAGAAGCATCTTCCATCTGTTAAAGATTAAGAGAAAATATGTCAGACTGAAAGCTTCAGCTGCTATAATTAACGTGTCATGATTCCTTGGATTGGTGGGAAGAATCCTAGGCCACTGACGTTTAAGATGAAAACACTCTTTGGAGAAATATAGTGTTCTTATGAAAGCAGTATCATCAATACAGGGTAAATTACATCTTAGGAGTCTTATTCCTAGATACACCATGCAGTTGATAATTTTTCAACAGAATAGTTTTGCAGATCAACTACCACCTTAATAAAAAGTATTGTAATGATTGCCAGACATTAGACTCAGCCACTTCTTCCATCTTGGAATGCTGAAAAATGATGCATTATTTTATACCATGGGGCTGGCCTCTTTCTATGGCCAGTCTCACAGTTATTAGCCATTCAGAAAGTTGCTATGCTTGAATATAGAGGCCAGTGGTGTGTGGTCCTCCAAGGACTGTTGGCCTGTTCGAGTCCCATCATCCCTCCTTATTGGTCATACTGGCTACATACTGGCTACAGCTGATGGGCATTAAGGGTCCTCTACATTTGGACGGCTACCCATTGCCCTGCTGTAGTGCCTCTGATGCTGATTTTCCAAAGGATTTTCCAAAGGCTGTCATAGAGAAAACTGAATGCAGAATTGTTTGGCAGAAATTGCCTGGGAACTTCAGAGAACTTGATCTAGAAGGACTTTCTGATGTGATTGGGGCTACTTTTGCTTGCTACATTTGTGATAGAAGTTGCTATTTTTTCATCTTTCCTGAACCTGAATATCTTTCCAGTGGACAGAAGACCACAGGCTTTAGTGACAACCTGGGCAATTGGGGTTCTTCCAGGATTGTAGCTGAGGAGAAAATAAAATGTTATAGGACTTTTGGTATTACCTCTCAGCCTGATTTACTCTATCCTGCCTAGCATGGATTCCCCATGTGTAGTAATAGGTGGAACCAGTCCACCTCACAGCTACTTCAATCCTAAAATCTTAAACCAAGTGGTGTAATCGATACTCTGGTATCTGTGGATGTCCTTTGGGCATCACAGCAGTGTTCCTCAAACTGGGGACTTCAACTCCCAGAATTCTCAGAAATGGCCATGCTAGCTAGGGAATTCTGGGAGTTGAAGCAGAGGACAGGAGCAACCGAGAGGAAGGAGCCCTATTATGGCAGTGGAGGCTGAAGATGAAGTTCGGGAGGAAGCCAGGTTAGCTGGCATGCTTCCTGACACAAGTGAGAATTTTCATGGAGAGGTGTGGCCACCTATTTTGAAGTGATGTGGAGAGACTGACTTATGTGTCATATTCCCTTGAAGACCAGGCAGCAGAATGGGTCGTGGAGATGCATGAGGCTGAAGTGGCTGAACTAACAAATTTTAACAACTTCATGAGTTCTCTGCGTGAGCGTTTCAAGGATCTTTCACTGTCATAAGGGCAAAGGTGAGCATCGAGCAAATTAAACAAGGTAATCAAATGGTTTCGGATTATGTGCTGGAATTCAGGCAGCTAGCCGGGAAACTCCAAGACTGGCCTGAAGCATTTAAGATCCAGTGTTTTCAGAAGGGGTTACAACCTGATCTTTTTGAACATTTGCTACAATCCTATTCATCAGTGGTTTTCAAATTTTGTGGTGTTGTGTACCACAAATAATAATAAATAAATGCTAAATAAATATATAAAGAAATAATTAGTATGACTTCCATGAGTAATTATTTGTTGATAATATATGCATTTATAAATTTTGAATACTGTTTTAATCTAAAAAGACTTTGTCTCTCTCTCTTTCTCTCTTTTTGGGGCCCTCAAGTCAATTTTGATTCTTGGCGATTGTCTTGACAAGTTCCTGCAGTTTTCTTGTTAACATTTACAGAAGTGATTTGCCATTGCCTGCTTCCTAGGGCTGAGAAAGAGTGACTCAACTGTCCTTGTGCCTAAGGTGGGACTAGAACTCGCAATCTCCTGGTTTTTAGCCTGGCGCCTATTTCGTTTTTTCAAGCTCAGCCAAATTTGGCTCAATCTTCTTACTTGCTATGATCATATTGGAGTAGTAGTTTTTTAATTGATTTAAACGTCTCTGAAAAAAAGGAGAAAATAGTAATTTTAAATAATTTCCAACAATTAGTAAAAAGATAGAATAATATGCCCAGCAACTAAATTAGAAATACTGCAGTGCATGCCCTGCTTTTAGTGGCAGTGAACATTTCCTACCTGGGATGCACAACTGACCGTTTCCTGCAGAGGACAATACTACACGCCTGGTTTGCCTCTGCTCAGTCATCAGGCTCATTAAGCAAGCTGTAAGGTAACTGATAGAGTATGAATACAGCATCGCTTTTTACCGATGGCTTCCTAAGATGAAAATCAGATTGTTCCCTCTGTCCGAGATTGACTCCTTTCCTACAAGAAAAGCAAATTCATCAGCCTGCAGCTTGAGGGACCTTTTTGTGTCATGAAAGCATTTTTCCTTTAACAGGTACTTACAGCACCCAAGGCATAGGCGGTGCTGTTCTATGCTCATTTCACAGTAGTATCTGTTAGCATTTGGTCATTGATCTGTCTCCAAAATCAGATCATGATGGTGGACAGAACAGCGTTATGAGCTTCCTTGACATGCTGTGGTATAAATATCATTTGGGATTATTCATTTCCTGAGCTTGCAATAGGCTTTTTGTGAGAGTGGATTGCGATGGGCCTTGAAAGTCCTGTGGCTGATTTAACATTGAGGAGAAAAAGAGAAAGTGATCTGATTTGAACAGAAGTTTGATTCTAAATATAGAATGAAATGGTACTAGGTCTGCTGTATTTGATAAAAACTGTCTGCAGTACATGTTACCTTTGCAGTACATAACTCTTTCCTGATAAAACTATAAATAAACCCTTGAGAAGTGCTGTTCTGGAGTTATAATACCTCTGAGCTGTATCTGCTTGAGAAAACTAATTTCTTTTGGGCATTTGGTCAAATTGGCAGCAGAATCTGCCTCTGTTACAAATTTGAGGAATCAAGCAATAACTCCCCTTGTGGAATCAAAAGAAAATAAATCTTATTAGCTGCAATGGAGATTTGAGATTTGAGGCTGTCCCCCCACTTACACCAAATGATAGATACTTCTTCTGGTAACCCCAATTTTAACTACTGTGAATATTTATTAGGTGAATTAATTAGTAAGTTGAATGAAATAGCCATAATATGCTGGAAGGGAAGTGTTCCCATTTTATCCTCCGTGCTATAAAGCAAATGGATGGAGAAAAAGATAGAATTGAATTACTTCTTTAAACCTGGAGGGGTTGAGAGTGATTGATCTTGAGGAACTATCTCGTCTTTCTCATCTGCCAGTAAAGACTGACCACTTCAGCAAGGGGGAAAGAGTGGAAGAAAAGATTCAGCAATTATGGGTGGGAATAGTTCTTCGAAGAGAGTTCAAAGACAGGGAGGGGTTTAAAACAACTGCAACAAGAATATAGCAGGTTTTGTTATTCTAAACCAGTATGGGACACACTAAACATGAGGAAGCTATCTGTGATTTAGAAATTCAGAATTGGTCATGATATTATACTGGACAAAACCTGATCATTTTCCAGCTGGTGGAAGTCTCACTTCCTCAGACAAGTAGGACCTCATTGCTACAATTCTCTTGACTACAGAGCTGATATCTCCTTCTTTTAGTATCAGTAAAGCAGTCCCTACCAGTTTCTGAGCACCTTGGGAAGCAGGCTATTTTTCTTGTTCCAATCTTAAACCCCATCAATTACTTGATAATAATTACTTGATTTAAAACTTTTATTTCAGTATTTTCCTCCTAAGATGCATCTTTTCATCAGTATCAGAATAGCATTGCCTTTTATGTTTTATGGTCCAATAGTTGCCCCTGTTTACTAAGAAAGTTCTTATTTTTGGTATCTGTGTATTTTTCCCTCCTTTATCTGTAGAAGCTTTCTTCAAGCTTGTATCCCCTTAAGGAGGTGATCAGAGATGAGAAGAGTTGCAGTCAGGGTGGCTTTAGGCTAAGGCCAAGTAGGCACTGATCTAGGGCACCAAAGCTCAGGGGGTGACAATGCTGCCCCTCCTTCGTAATCATTCTAAAAATACAAATCTTTGCATCAGCCTAACAAAAGTTTGGCAAATTTTGACGAAGATGACAAAAACCACAGGAACTAAGGTCAAACACAGGTCAGTATATGACCAGGAGATTTCATATGGAGACCAAACAGTTCTTGTAAATTATGTAATTATTAACTTCTATACTTTGGCCTCTTCATTAAGTTATTTTAATATTTTCCTTCAGTATATTTAGCCCTTGCCTGAGCATGCATCACACAGGGTGTTAATATTTGAAGATTTTATATTCATTTATTGATGGAGCAAGTTGTGCTAAACAGTTTATTTATACCAACAAATTCTGAGTGATGTATGAATGCACTGTGGTGTTTTTATGGGGAAAGAGTAATCTGCATACATATGAGAATGCAACTCTAATTTGAATATTTAATAGCAATTTTATTTGATGGCATTTTGTATTAAATATTCATTTGAAGTATTAGTGCTACTAATGGATAAGCCTTTTCATGTAATCTATTATTATGTTTTGGAATGAAATGGCAGACTGGGATATAATAAGGAAATCGTATGAAGTGAATACATTAGAATAAATTGGAATATTGTTAACTGGGACATTATTAACACCAAAGCATTACTCATTAAAGAGCATAAAAATTCATGGATTCTTCATTATTTAATGAAGGGTTAAACAAAGCTGGCCAAACATCAGCCAAGGTGCCTGACCTATTTCCTTGTATGTGGTTTCTGAAGGCTGAACCCTTCAGAGAAGTTTTCCAGACAGCTTTCTGTTTCAACAGACCCATTCCTGAGTGTAATGGGAATTCTTTCTGACTTCAATGGGGTAAAAGCTTTGGTTTTCCTTCCCAGTTCCTGGGCTCCCTGTACAATTCAGCTAAGAACCAGGCTGAGGCCAGGCATAAATTGCAAATAAACAAAAATTCAAAAACACTGAACCTTTTAAAAAATTGTATAAATTGTTATAAATAAATCAGCTCTTTTTAATTAAGAATTTGTGAAAAGCATATAATGATAAAAAGCCAAATTATTTCCAACAAAAAGTCCACACTGAAAACTGACAACACTAGTTACCAAAAACAAAAAAAAACCCTCTAAAGAGCATGTTATTAAAAATAAAGAGAAGGGAAAAAAAAGGAAAAATTGATTTAAAAGTAATCAAATGCCTCTGCATGCTTTTTGGAGAAACAGCTGCATGAGCCTCCGGCAGGCAGCACCATCTGACTTTGGGTGATCCTCAGAAAGCCAAACAACGTCAGTCTTGATTCGTACTTGCATCGGAGAGCATCAGGAAGATGCATGACCCTGTTTGCTTCTGTCTCACGCCGTTCTCGCCCAGGTGTTTTGGGCTCTCCTCCAACCTCAGGTGGCCACGCAGGGGCTGTGCTTGGACTATCTGCTGTCCAAGTGGCACTGAGGGGCTTTGTTTAGAAGGAAAATGCCAGAGGCCACTGGCAAACCTTTCAATTGGGGACCCCCACAGTGAGAAAACTCAGGCACCAAACCGTCCCCTATAAAGTATTGTATAGTGACCATGTTGTCTTGGAAAAAATAAAGGACAAACCTGAAAAAGGGGAAAATCTGAAAGACATTCAAAAAGAAAAAAAATGTTTATGTTTATGTGTATAATGTTGTGGAATTTCTGCCAAAGAAAGGAGCGCAATGCTGAGGAGAAAACTTTATTCAACCATCGTTGGATGTCTGCTTTCAGAGAAAGAGGGACCCTGAACAATAGGAAGGCAGAGATTTTTATATGCTTTGGGGTTAAGAGGCAGAAATCTGAGGGATCTGATTCGAGGGCAGGCTTTGGATAGGTGGTAAGCAGGGGACAAAGGTTTTTTGGGGGGGGGGGTTTCTATTGTGAAACAAATGCCAAGGAATCTATTCCGAAGAGAATGGAATGATGAGACAAGCAGGCGCTTTTAATAGGAACAGAATTCCTGCAGTTTCTCACTTGTTAACAAAGGACTTCTTCATCGAGGTTGCCCCTTCGGCAAACCTTTAAGCAGGCAAGTGATGGCCCTCCCATTGTTTCAGTGTAATAGTGTTATGAGGGTTATTTTGGCAGTGGAACATGGTCATTCTTGAGTCATGCAATAGCCTGGGACTGGTCCTGTTTTGCATGAGCAAAGAATGGCAGAGGGAAATGGGGTAAAGAGTTTGAAGCAGGAGAGGCAAGGGGGAGGGGGGGACAGAAAGAGAGGCAGGGGGAAGGGGGGAAGTAAAGAGTTTGCAGCATTATTTTATTATTTTCCATCCCAATAACTTTGCTCTACAAAGGAAAATTCAAGAGCAAAACCAAGAAAATAAATAATTAAATTAAATAAATCTAAAGGACAGCTTTCTGAAATAAGGGACTGTCCTTTATAATAGAGGGCATAAGGTCACTGTACCATAAAGTGGAGCCTGAGGGCAGCTGGTGAAAAGGAGGAGAAGAATCACACGACCTGCTTCTCCCCACAGCAGGGGGTCTCAGCCCCTCACCAGGCTTAGGAGGAAAGGCAGGCAGTGAGGGCGGGTGAGAGTGAAGGCTAGTTAGTTATTCTTTCTGGCACTGGGGCCTTCCCAGAGTTCATCATATCAATGGTATCGTGGATATTCTGTAATATTAAAGGTGTGGCAAAATATCCTGACTGCACATTGAACATTTCTAGGAGGCTTATTATATTTTTACGAGCCTCTAAGTACTGACTATCTACAGCAATACTCTGAAAAATAATGTTTGTGAGGTTTTTTGTAAATCATAAATACATTTATGACTTGGAGTATTAAAGGGGCTAAGAAGAATGGTTTAGCAAGGTGGATTATCTATAAATTGAAGCTGATGAAATTGGATGTCTTTTGTTAAACAAGAAACATATTGTTCTGAATGAGAAATACCGTTTGGAAAGAAAATGAATTGATTGGAATTATATAAGTGGCGATTTTACTTGTCCAAATCTCCCTTCAGCCACCTTTTCTGACAGATTATTTAGCCTTCCTCACAGAGCTGGGTTTCTGGGCTTTCCTTCACCATATTGGCAGCCATCTTCTCAACATGCTCCAATTTTTCACCGTCCGTTTTGAACTCTGGTGCACAAAATTTGTTATTCCAGGTGGGGCCCAATCAGGGCAGAGTAGAAACAACAATTACTTCTTGTGACTAGACCTTCTGCTCCTGTTAATGGACCCCAAGTTAGTATTGACCTTTTTTGTGGCTGCATCACACTGTTGCCTCATGCTTGTGATCAGATTCTTTTACATGTATTACTGCCAAGCCAGTATAATCCATCCTTTATTCGTGCCTTACATTTTTCCTGTACGGGTGCAGTACTTTACATTTCTTCCTGCTAAATTTCACCCTATTCATTTCTGCCCACTCCTCAAACCTGTCTAGATCTTATGGAATCTTCTCTGTTTCATCTACAGTATTAGCCATATCTCCCACTTTTGGTGTCCCTCCACATCCTCATCCAAGTCAGCAAAAGTGGCACTCTACTAGATATTTCTCTCCAAGCTGAAGTGGAGCTATTAATGAGCACTCTCCGGGCATGGTCATTCAGCCAACTGGGAGTCCATTTAATAGTAGTATCATCTAGCTCATGATTAATCATTTTATGAAGGACAATATCACAAACCCTTCTTTTGAAGGCTTTGCTGAAGTCCAGGTACACTGTCTAAGGCACTTCCCTGATCTAGTTATTTCATCATTTATTTATTTATTTCATTGATTTGATATAGCTTCCCATCTCACAAAATGTGACTCTGGGCAGTGCACAATAAAAACAAACAATAAAATAAATAATATTAAAAAGAATTCTACAATGAAAAGCATCAATCAACCTTTTTTATCATTTTTAAATTTTTTTATTATAAACTATTATGTTTTCAAAAAAAGTTAAAATACATAAAAATCAAGAAAAGGAAGGGGAAAAAAATTAAGGAGGGAAAGGAGGGGGGGCATAAGAAAGAAATAGTAGCTTCTGACTTTCCTTGATATGGGTATAGATACAGAATATATCTTACTCTGATATCTAAAAGTTTACATAGTAAAAAATAGTTTTTAATCTAATATTCAAGAAGATTCCTAAAATGAATCTATTTGGATAATACATCTAATTTGTACAAGATATTTCTATAAGTATAACATCAATCAGCAAATCGCAAAATCAAAGTTGGATTTTTTTGAGTATCAAGCAAAAAGACTAAGAGTGGTTTCCAATTAGAGACAAAGTTAGACCATGTCCTGTCTTTGGTAAGTTTCACCATCTCCGCCAATTCCATTAATTTCAATATCCATTCTTCAGCAGTAGGTAAATCCTTCCATTTTTGCGCGTATAAGAGTCTTGCTGCAGTTATCATATAAAGAAATAAATTTCCATGTTGTCTTTCCATTTGTTTATCCATCACACCTAAAAGAAAAGTCTCTGGTTTCAATTGCAAGTCTATCTTCAAAATCTTTTGAATAAAAATACATATCATATTCCAATATTTCTTAGCCTTAAGTGATAGAATGTACCTTCACACTGATTACATTTCCAACAGACATTTGAGGTTCCTTTATACATCTTTGACAATTTATTGGGTGTCAAATACCAACGATACTTCATTTTATAGAAATTTTCTTTCAACGTATAATTGAGAGTGAACTTTAACCCTTTATTTCACATATTTTCCCACTGGTCTAACATGATGTTATATCCAAAGTTTTTTAACCATACAATCTTTAACATAGTCATCTTCCAAATTCATCTTTAACAACAATTTATACATTTTAGCAATAAGATGTTCATCATTAGTACACAAAACATATTGAAACTCAGTGTTCTCAGTGGTAAATTCATAGTTTTTCTTATCTAGTTTAAATCTTTCCAGCAACTGTGTACATGTAAACCATTGGCAAACAAAACCTTCCAATTCTAATTCTTCTCTCTTCTTCAAGTTAGGTTCTCCTTCAGAAAACGATAACAAAGTTGTGTACATCAACCATGGTTGCTTAATTGTCATTTGTCTTCTATAAAAACTTCCTGGGGCGACAACCACAGAGGAATTTTTGGAGACGATCTTACCTTATATCTATTCCAGATTCTCAGTATAGAACATCTGATAAAATTATTCTTAAAATCAATATTAGCTTTAACTTTGTCATACCATAAATATCCATGCCATTCAAATCTTAACTCATGTCCTTCTAATTCCAATAACCTCTTGTTTTGTAAAGTCATCCATTTTTTCATCCATACCAGACAGCAGGCATCAAACTATAACTTTAAATCTGAAAGACCTAACCCACCTTTTTCTTTGGCATCCTGTAAAAGTTTATATTTTATTCTTGGTTTTTTACCTTGCCACACAAATTTAGAAATATCTTTCTGCCATTGTTTAAATGGTACATTATTATTGGTATTGTCTGAAAAAGAAAAAGCATTCTAGGTAAACATTAATTTAAATTACTGAACTTCTACGTAACAATGACAGTTGCAGTTTACCCCATCTTAATAAATCCTTTTTAATATCATTCCAGACTTTAACATAATTATTTTGATATAACATATAATTCATATTGGTCAATGTAACTCCCAGATACTTAACCTTTTTTTAAATTTTGATGCCAGACTTCTTCATCAATATTTCTTGATCTTTCATAGTCATATTCTTAACCAACATCTTTGTTTTTGGTCTGTTTACCTTAAATCCAGCAAGTGCACCAAAATCTTTCAGTGTCTCCATTAAACATTCAATTCCATTTTGAGGTTCCTGTAAAATCTAAACTAAATCATCCACAAAGGCTCTTAATTTAAAAACTTCTTTTTTGATTTGCAAACCCTTTATATTCACATCTTGTCCAATATCTCTATTTAACGCTTCCAGAACTAAAATAAAAAGTAGAGGTGACAAGGGACAACCCTGTCTTGTCCCCTTTTGTATCTCACATGGTTTTGTAAGTTCGTTAACAATAATTCTTGACTTTTGGGACGTGCATATCGATTTGATCCCTTGCAGAAAGTTCTCGCCAAAGTCTGTATCTTCCAGGATTTTAAACAAGAACACCAGTTGAAATTATCAAAAGCTTTCTCCGCATCCAAAAAAATCAGTGCTGCTTGCTTTTCATTATGATGTTGTAAATATTCTATTACATCTAGTACTATTCTTACATTGTCTCTCAGTTGTCTTTTAGGTAAGAAGCCACATTGATCTTCATGTATAAAGTCTGATAAAATCTTTCTCTCTGCTAGTATTGATGTAAAGAGCTTATAATCATTATTTAACAAAGAAATTGGTCTGTAGTTTTCAGTCATAGTTGGACCTTGACCTTCTTTTGGCAATAACACTATATTAGCTTCCTTCCAAGTCTCTGGTACTGCTGAGCCCCCTAAAATAGAGTTCATCACCCGCTTAAGTGTTCAAAACATTTAAAACATTTAACAGTTCAAAACATTTATAATAAGAACTCGTTAATTCATCTGGCCCAGGGGCTTTCCTTATTTTAGCCTTTTTGATAGCTTCTGATATTTCAAAGGTGGTCACAGGATTGTTCATGATTTGTTTTTGAGATTGTGAAAGTTTTGGTAAATTTTGTCTTTTTAGATATGCATCAGTATGATTTTATGAAACTTGTCTTTTATACAGATTTGAAAAAAAGTTATGAAAAGATTTTTGGATGCTTACTATCTGTGAGTGTAACATTTCCTTCTTGTGTTTTCATTGTCATTTTCTTGTCTCTCTCCTTTCTCAGTTTATATGCAAGCCATCTCCCTGGTTTCTTTGCAGATTCAAAATTTTTTTGTTTTGTATATTTTAACTTTGCCTCTTTCTTTTATAGTTAACATAGATAGTTGCTGTTGTAGAAGCTTAATTTGGTGCAAGATATCAGTATCTGTTAGTGTTTTTTGTAAACTGTCTTCTTTTCTCTTTATTTCATTTAGAACATTTAGAATAGTTTGAATTTTTTCTTGATGCTTCCTTTTAAGTTCCTGGTTGTATTGAATAAAGTAGCCCCTCACCACTACTTTACTAGCATCCCAAACAATATTTAAATCTGTTCCTTTATCCAAATTATTAAAGTATTCATTTAGCTTCTTTTTACATTCTTGTACTACTAATTCTTTTTGCAATATTAATTTAATCTCCACTTAAATGTTGTAGGTTTCTTTTTAAGTATTAGTGTAACTGGATTATGATCTGAAAATGTTTCTGGTAAAATATCCATTTTAGTAATCTTGTTTGCCAAAGTCTTTGAGATCCATATCATATCAATTCTAGAAAAAGATTTATGTCTTTCTGAAAAAAAGTATTGTAACGAGCTGCCACCTGTTGATCCCAAATCCAGTAACTTTCCGTGCAACCAATATTGATTCAAAAGAAAGTTCATTTATTGAGAATAAGTGTACAGATCCAAAGCATTGCTAAGACTGAGCAAAAGCGCACCAAAAGCTGTTTTTCTTACTTCCTCCCCCCCGCCCCCACATCGCCCTTAGTTCTTGGTCTTCTGATTCCCTTGCTGGTACGACCTTGAGCATGCCAGAGCCTGTGATAAGGAGCCATCTGCTTTAAACGGTTTCTCATTCCTACTCCCCCCTGTTTTACAATGGCAGAACCGCAGCATGTAAAAAGCCATTTTTTAAACTAGCCATATAATAATCTATTATAAAATCTTGCGAGGATTCTGACAAGTATATTCCTTGGCATTCCCATTTTTTTTGTCTCCAAGCGTCTATCAGAATCAAGTTTTCAATGAAGTCGAAAAAAGACATAGGTAGTTTCCCTTGGTTAAGTTTAATTCCCTTTCAGGAGGATCTGTCCATCTGAGAAAAGATTACTCCATTCTAATCTCCCATCAAGCACCAATTTTCATATGTGAAAGGCGACAATTGATCCATCAGGTATTTTAAAAAATTACTTTTATTTTCATTAGAAACATATAATCCAACAATTATAGATTTAATTCCTTGCAACTCAATCTCAACTGCAACATATCTACCTCTTTCATCAGATAATAAAAGTTGTGGTGTCAAATAAGGCTTAATATATAAAACAACTCCATTGGTTTTTTAAATATTTGCTGATATAAATTCTTCACCTAAAGTTTTGCAAATCAAATATTTTTCATCTTTTTTTCTGTTGTGAGTTTCCTGCAGACAAATTTATATCCTGATTTAATTTTCTCAAATAATGAAAGATTATTAATCTTTTGGGGGGATGGTTTGCACCATTAATATTCCACATTAAGTATTTATAATCCATAATTAAGAAAAGAGTTTGTCAAAATCTTTAACTGTAGCACCTGTCTCAATAACCTGTGCATCAAGCCCTTCCTCCAATTGTTGTTGACTCTGCAAGGCCTTCCCCTTTGATTCTTGTTGTAATTCCAATCCATATCTTGCCAGGAAATCTTTGGCCTTTTGGACAGAATTTAATCTGACTTTTGTTGAAAGGTAAAGATCTCACCTTCCAATTTATCCCAACGGAATAAGATCTTGTTCTTTTTAAAAAATCTCTGTCAAAAAGGTATATTCCATTCTCTTTCTTAAGATTCTAATAGGTATTTCTTTTAATATGATTATATCTGTATTAGCAATTTTTAGTTTAGAATCAAAGTGAGTCTGTAGTACTTGTTCTCTTGTTGACCGTCTCAAAAAGTAAACCATAACATCTCTAGAAAGTTTGGTGACAGCTGCAAAGCGTGAGTTTATATGATACACTTTGCTGACTTCTTGATCCATCCTCTCTTCCTCCCAGCTTAATAAATTGGACAGAGCAGTCACAACCAATTGTCTGACATTCTCTTGAGCATTTTCAGGAATTGCTCTTAATTTTAAACAGAATTCAATCTCTTTCAGTTCAAGTAGAGCAAAATTATCCAATCATCTTTCCATTTCTGTATCTTTAGCATCCATTCTATTTTCCAGTATTTGTGCTTTGTCAGTAACTTGTTTTACAACAGCATCCATCTTCTCTATTTTTTAATCCAATTTTTGTTCTATTGTTTCAAATCTGGCATCTATAGTCTGTATAACTTTAGCTAAAAAGTCTTCAAACATCTGCCTCAAAAAATCTGCAAAGGCACTTCTATAGGGTCTTTTGGAAGTCATTTTTAAATTAATATAACCATAAAATTGCCAATTGGAAAGAAATCCACCAAAAGAAACTTTCAGGTAGTGGATTAGCTAGGCAACAGCACACTCTAGTGGTTTAAAATAATATCGCCAGAAAGGAAAAAAATTCCGGAAATTTTCCATTAGCTTGTTTATAGGAACTGCCCCAATCAGCGCACTGTAGATTAAAAAAAAGGGACAACTTTCTCATGTAGATGTGTAAAGCCCAGCGAAATATATCAAAGGCGGATTCACCAAGAATTATTAATAAAAAATTACTAATACAGAAATAGAAGAAAGAAAAAGATTTTTTTTCTTTAAGAGTCCGCAATAATTCAAACTCTGTTACTCTTTGCTTTTTTAGGTGAAACCAATAAGCAAACAGTTAAAAAAAAAACAATATTCCCTTGAAATACCTATAATTGCCAAGAGGAAATAGCCCTCTGTGCCCAATAACTATAAAAAGGTAATTTATAAAAATTAAGAAATGGGATGGTCGGATCTAGAGTCCATTTGAATTTTGGCTTCGGTGTGGCTTGGAACTGGATGGAAATCCCACCTCCCAGCTGCTCACTCACCAAAACCTCCGCTTCGTGATCTCCTTGCCAGGAACAGCCATCCCAAGGACATATGGTCAATTTCAGGTATTCTCTTTGACTCCGGAGAAATCTTCAGGCTCAAGGGGACCTGCCTGAGCCTTAACTGCTGCGCTGACAATCCCTTTGAGCAGAGCTCAAGGAAGAGATGCGTTCAACCCGCCATTGCCACCGGAAGCCTCAAAAGCATCAATCAATGTTATTATTACACTAGTAACACTATCAAACAAAGATATGATGCCAATAGAAGAGAATATACAGTATTCTTTTGCATTGTGGAGTCCTTGGGGTTCTCTGAGCTTGGTTGGTTTCTTGCAGATGTTTCATTACTTGGCTAGGTAACATCTTCAGTGGTCTGAAGACCCCAAGGCCTCCACTAAATGATTATGTTAATCCAGCATGATTTCTTTGCAACAAATCGATGTTGGTTCTGATAAACTGTTGTATGGTATCCATGTGCTCATAAACAGGCTACCCGATCACTCAGTTCTAAGGCTTTGGCCAGTGTAGATATCAAGCTGAGGGGACTGTAGTTTCCTGGGTTCTCTTTGTCCTCTTTTGAAGACAGGGGTGACGTTTGATTTCCTTCGGTCTTCTGGGACCTCAGCAGTCCCCCAGAAGTTCTGGAACATTGCCAAGAGTGGTTCTGCAACCATCTGCACTAGTTCTCACTTCCTTCAATACCTTGGGATGTAATCCATTTGGCCCTGGAGACTTGAATTTGTTTCAGTTAGCTTAACCTCTCCTTGTCTGTCTTAAATTGCAGTTTACTCCTTCACCCTATGGCATAACCATGATAAACTAGGGCTCCATTTCCCTTCTGAGAGAAGATAGACAAGAAATGGGAGTTAAATGTTCTTCCTTCTCACCATTACCCGCCGTTGCTTCACCACTTCGTCCTTGCAATAGACCTACACTCTCCTGGTTTTTCTAACGTTCCCAAAGAACCCCTTCTAAGCATCTCTTGCAAGCTGTAGCTCATTCTGAATCTCAGCTTTTCTGACAGTTTTTGGAGGCTGTCTTGTATTCTTTTTTGTTTAGTGTCCCTCCTTTCATGTCCCTTTTTCTTTTCAACATTTTAGAGAGCTTTGCCTATTGGAGTAATGCAAAACTACTTCCATATATCAATGAATATATCCTTAAGGACAGTAGAGTCCTTAGGCCACATGCTCTTTTATTGCTCTCCCTACAGGCAATCTGGATTGTCTTTTATCCAACCTATCCTGAAGAAATTCCCTGGCAGAGAACATGGCTTCTGTTTGTCCTTTCTCCTGTCTAACCATTGTTTGGATATATCTTCCCAGGTTGCCCAGTATTGTTACTTAATATGCATCATCTGCTTCTCTTTACACTGAAAAATTATCTTAATTTCTTTTCTTTTTAGCTTCATATTTTTAATGTTAAATGTTAAATTTGTTTTGTATCTGACTGCTGGCCTTATGGCTACACTAAAGTTTTGAATTCTGAATAAATCCATGCAGACCTGTTTAGATTTTTCCCATTTTTCTTTCTTCTAGAGATTGTTTACAGTTATGGCTTCAGTATCTTATATTGTACAATCCCATCATTTTTGGATACTTTTTGCCTTAGGGATTTGAAATTCAATTTATCTTGCCTCAGAATTCATCAAAATACACTCTTTTGAAATCCAGACTAATTTGATCACTTTTCCCCAAGGTACCACTCATCCTTACTGCTTCAACCAATCAACCTAAGAATTAGGTCCAGAATGACCTCCTTATTTTTTCTTCTGACAAATGAAGTTGTTAGCAGCAGAAGACAAGAATTTGTTGGACCTCTGACTCTTAGCAGTGTTAGATTCCCAGCAGATAGCAGAATAATTTAAATTTTCCATTATCACTACTTTGCGTCTTTGAAAGATTGGTCATCTGATGTAGAAAGGTGACCAGTGAAAAGATTCTGGCCAGTGGGATCTGCTTTAATGGAATAATATCTATCTGTGGGCATTATATTAGTTGCCAATAGATTTTTCAGTTGCAATTCAAAGACAGATATGGCTGGCCTCCCAATTACCTGCAAGACCATCTCCTCCAAAGCAGGATCTTCCTGACCGACAAGGTCTTTGTGAAAGGGGATGTAAACCAATTTTTTTCCCCATCAGGTGTAGATTAGAGGTATTTGATTTTCTTTGGTCCAATATGTGGATTGGTATCATATTTACTGTATATTTTTAATAAGCTGTTTTAATTTCTGTTTTTGAATTATAGATCAGTCATAGAGCTGTAGAATGTATGCATTGGAAGGGACCTTGGAGATCATTTAGTCCATTTCCCTGCCCAGTGCAGGAATCCACCACTACTGCATCCCAGACATACGGCTTCCACCTTTTGTTTAAACCTCCAGTGAAGGAATGCTGAGGCCGAACAGCTCTTATTTTAGGACATTTTCCCCCACATTCAGCTACAATCTACTTTCTTTAAATTTAAAACTATTGATTTTTTTCCAATGGAAGAGAATCTACAACATACAGTGTAAGGACTGTAACAGCCACTATGTAGGACAGACAGGCAGAAGACTAGCAGAGTGCATCCATGAACATAACTAGCAGTCAGAAGACATGATGAAAACTCCTTAATCTCACAACTCATGGACAGATTCAACCATAGTTTCAACTGGGAAACTGTGAGCATCCTAGACCAAGCTAAATCTAAAAATGCTAGGGAATTCCTGGAAGCTTGGCATTCAGACAAATCAGCCATCAATAGACACATAGAGAGATAAACCACAGTTACACACCATTCAAAAGAGACAATAACAAAGATAAGAAGGAAACAAAAAGACCAGAACACATCCTCTCGAACAGCCTACATCCAGATAAGTAGGGATTAACACCAGACAATCAAGCAGAAAACAATACCTAATCAAGGAACTATTAAAACAGCTTTTATAGATTTATTATCTGTGTTTTAATGGGGGGGGGGGTATTTATATTTTTATTGTTTTTATTGTCTTGATTTTTAATTGTAAGTCACCCAGAGTAACCCCTGGGGGAGATGGGTGGCATATAATTTAATAATAAATGAATAAAAATAAACTACCAAGGAGAAAACTACACCCCCACCAATACCAGTAGGGCAAGCTACTGTATATAAACAGGGGGCAAACCTGACACTCACTAGCACTGATGATGTTACCTAGTTGGGTAATGAAATATCTGCAAGCAAACAACCAAGCTCAGAGAGCATCAAGGACTCCACAGTATTGACTTTTTTCCTGACTTCTGGGATGATTTTGAACTATTCTGCTACACAAGAACTCTTCAGATGTATGAAGACAGCTTTTATATCTCCCCACAATCTTCCTTTCTCCATACCTGATGTACTTATAGCCTCCAATTGAGGCTCTATGCCTGTGTGGCAGGGATCTGGAGCAGAAGGGAGGTGATCTGAGATTTGCCAGAGCAGGAAGTGACAGATAAAGAGGGGATATAGAGACAATCTTTAACTCTCCATCTACACCCCATTGCCCCTTGTAGTCAGTAGGTCATGAAATAGTGGGAGTTAGATGACTTGGTCATCACCTCCCAAAGTTCCCGCTGCTTCCTTCTCTTGAACCAGCTCTTCCCTATCAGTTAGAATCAGATCTAGGAAAATGGACCCCCTTGTCTTTTCCTCAACATCCTGGAAAATGAAACAATCAGCAAAACTGAGGAGGAATTTTTGGGAGTTTGGGACCAAGCAATCATGGTTGAGCTGCTTTCCCAGTTGCCATTGTTACTAAGCCTCTCTTCCCTGAAAGCTCTGTCATCTGGTCCTAACCTTGCAGTGTGTAGCACCTCCTACAATAAGTGGCATTCATTTATGGACATCTTAAGGTTTGATGCTAGAAAGCCATTTGAATATCTGCCCCTCAAAGTACCTTTCTTTGGCTCCTCAGAACATTATTATATTTCAGGCAGGATTATAAATGTAAAAGAAATAATCCATTGATTTCCATAGCAGCAAAATAGGCTCCTTCAGCACAAAAGGGGCAGTTATGACTGAATCCATTAACATCTCTCTTTAAATGTTTATTAATTTATATAAATGAGAAAGGAGCATACACAAAGTGGGTAACTGCACTACAAAAAAGAATGATTCATAGTTGCATTAAAATTATATCAAGTAAAGTTGCTTATGAAAATAGAACTGACTTTCTCAGCATTTTTAACATTACACACAAATATTATAGAACAGAATATTTTATGAGAAAAAAACTCACAGCACAGATTAAATTTGTTCCTCACCTGTATAATCAGTCTGTGACCTGAACCATTTATCATGGACAGCCACTATGATTGTTGTGAACTTATCATTATACCCTTTGTGAATTTTGGAAAAGGGCATAAGCCCTGGGGAAATTGGTGGTAGGGGGATTCTTACGCTGCATTGTGACCTTGATGATGAAATTCAGAGCATGAAATAGCACTGATTCAAAACTGATCTAAAATTTGCAAGTTTGTTTTAAAGCAAAACAAGATAAATAGTTCAGCTAAGCATACTGGAGGCTCAATGCACTTATTTTCCTTTGAAAATGATAGGAAATTGAGCCATTGTATCTTTGGTGGTTTTCCACTGAATTTCAACCATGCTATCCTGAACCACATATGAGCTGAAGCCTGCATACCTCAGCCCTATCGGAGATGTCACACTGCTGCTAAGCCATTTAAAGCAGTGATCATGATTTACTCGAGGCATACCCTGGTATGTATCCCTTTCTGAATTATTAGTTAGGCTAATCAGTCAGATTAATTACTTTGAAATCCTGCTCTAGCATTGTCCTTTTGTGTGTATGTGTGCAACAGCTTTTATTCAAAATTTGTTATAGGATAACATTTGAACAGATTTAGGGTGTGGCCATACTTCTAAAAAAACCAGAAGCAACCTTATTCTTTTTATTGCCCACAGGTTTTCCACATCTGTTTAGAACTGCAGATGTTCTTTATTTCTGGCAAATGTACTGGTCTGTACACTGATTGTTTTCCAAATGCTTAAGTCATCTCAGGCACTCACAACGAAGGTTAAGCATTCCTTTGATTAAAAAAGGATTTTTTTTCAGGGGTATCCCATGGTATTCAATTCTGCCTCCCTGCTTGAAAGTAGAGATTAATGAGACTGTTCAAGGAAGCCATCTAGCATTGCCCTCTCCTATGCCATCTGTATGCAAAACGATACCCAGTTCTATATTCCATTCTCACCAGAATCAAAACTGGTATTAGTTCTGAATCAATATGTGCCCTCTGCCTGTGTGACTTAGATTGAAGTTTAGCTGTTAGAAGTGCTTCAAACCCCTTGGGTATCTGAGCATCATAAAAATTAAGATAAATAGCAAAAGAAGCTGTGACCTCTTTGCTAGACATATGCCTGACTTGCTAGGTGCAAATACCCTTCCGAGGGAAAGCATCTATTGGCTTTGCATGAAATCTAAATAGTGTTTCTTCACAGACATGATTTCATATTGTTAGTGTTATTATTATTATTACTATTATTACAGAACACCTATTTATTGGTCTTGGCAAAGGCTACTATAATGAGAACACACACATTTAAATATGCAGCATTGCACTTAAAAAGAGTTCAGAGTGCTTCATTTAACAGCATCTTTTGCTTTTAGGCTTTATAGTGTCTCTACTAATGTTTTAGAAAGGCATGGGAGCCATGATTTAGCTAAAATTAGGTGGCAGTGGACATAATTAATGCCCACCTACCTTTTTCCTGATTATTCATCCACTGAACCATTATGTTTCATGGTAGTTTCTCATAGTTTCAAGTCTGTTGGGCCTATCCCATTTCCATGACAGCATGTGGAGAATTTAGGATAGGGAACTACTTATTAGATTTCCATCCCACCTTTATTTTGTGCAACTCAAGGCAGCATACCTAATCCTCCCACCTCCTATTTTCCCCACAACAACAACCCTGTGAGATGGGTTGGGTTGAGAGAGAGGGACTGGCCCAAAGTCCCCCAACCAGCTTTCATGCCAAAGGGAGGCATAAAACTCACTGTCTCTTGATTTCTAGCCCAGCACCTTCACCACTGCACTAAGCTGGCACTCTGATTTGGAATATCAGTGACAGGTCGGCCTTTGCAGATTTGAATTGCAGGTCAATCCTCTCCCAACTTCCAGACAGCCAATCCCAGCTGTACACAGTGTAAAGAATCCTAGTACCATATCAAACTCAGGTTCCCTAAACTGAGTGACACACAAGCAGTAAAAATGGCTACGCTGTTGTCAGGGAAAAACCACGTTAAACACGGGAGGCAGACACACCATAAAACAAGTCACTTCAAAGTTCTAAAAGCTTTATTAAATGTTAGTTCAACAAGAAAGTAAAGTGCAATCAATAACATACAAGGTACTCACTTAGATTCACATTGCAATGCCGACCATCACGAGCAAGCGGTCAGGTAAGACAGCTTAGCCGTGTGGCTCCGACCCCCTCAGATGCAATCCCTTTTATCCTCAAAAACCACAAACCACAGACATGACTCCTAGGTTTAGCAACTGAACCATAACTTCCTTGGTACTAATTTTACCATACTTTCCTGTTCTGTTCGTACCTGTCATGTCTGTTCCCATCAACAAGTTTGCTTAGTCTTGCAAGTTTACTTATTTCCTGTCATTGCCCTACAGGTCACATTTTAGCTAACTTGGCTTTATTAAATGCAATCAAAATTAACATTAAAACATATAAAAGGCTACTAAAATTTTCCTCTCACACTGTACAAGTAATCGCCCATAATTTGTGTTCTCTGATTCAATGTATTCCAGCCTATGTTGGCACCATGATATACAACTGTAGTCACTCATGAGAAGGACAATGATTGGGAGGGGTGTTAGTTCAAGTCAGTGATTTAACTTTTAATATTGATGAAGGCAGCAAAATGGGAAGAACATAGAAAATAGGATTTTTAATCTGAGTGCTGACTACTCAAAATGCCTGTGCATGTAAGCCTGATCTTATTCAGTTACCAGTATATGTAGATGTAAATATATGTGTTTTCACAAAATTTCTATGGCAACTTGCATTTTTGAGACTGAGATTCTGAGAGTTGAACCGTGCCCTTCTTAAGCTGTCCTCTGATTACTAATTTCATATTTTTAATTCTGTAGCACTTTTACAAGTTATATCTGGCTGTCCTAGTTTGTTTTGATATATCAAAACATTACTTAGCCCCTGCCTAGTTGAGTCACATTGCTTCCATAGAAATGTTTTTCATTTCCCTAAGTATAATAGATTTAAAATGAGTCATCTATGTGTGTGTGAGTGCACAAAAGGATTTGATTGTATAAATTTGGTTGAAAATATTATGTCAGCAGAAGCGCTCTTAAGTATTGAGATTGTCACAGATGGTTCCCAACTGTTATATTAACAAAAAGTTAGATGTGCTGGAAAATGTTTTGAATATAGTTGTACAATAGAGAGGATCAACTCAGGTTTTCTGCAAGCACTCCAGGAGACCTTAAAGGAAGTACAACCTCACAGTATTCTATAAAATGGTAAAAATAAGAACCGGTTCCAAGGATAAATGCTTTAAGGCTTCTTTTATTATTACTTTGCCTCTTCATATCTGTGTCTTCTTCATATCTGTGTCTTCTTGCTTCTTTTGACTTTCTTTGCTCTTTAAATGATCTCTGGACATATGAAATATAACCAACATAAAAAAGAAATAATAAACATCTCAGAATAACAGGAATTCAAGAAAAGATGCAGATATCCCTTTCTGTAGTCTGATAGTGCTTTATCAGTTGGCCAAATGGTCTGAAAATATGAGAAAAAACACCCACAGAGTATATTGCTTATAATAAATGCTACTCCTGGTTAAGAAACTTGTTTCCAATTTCCCCAAACCTTCCCAGGTAGTACAAGAAGTGGTATTATATATTAGAACTGATGCTTTAAAGTTGGATGCCTCATTCCTAAAGCTGTTATAGAACTATCAGGCCACAGAATGTGGGTAGAATAGTCTTTTCATTGTTCTACTTCTTTCTGGTGATTCTACATGGAGCTACAATGTATTAGATACGTATTTCTGTAGGAAAAACTTTTAATTGTCTTCAATCTTTTCAGTCCATTTGTCCCAAAAATTGACTTGGGGGACCACTTCTTTCCTTCTGATTATCTACCTTAGAACAGCAGTAGATTTCAAACCCACCAGCTGAAAATTAATGGTGCAGATTAGATTGTCCCAAGATGGTTTCTTCCACACCAAAAAAACACATTGTAACTCCCATCATCCCCAATTGTAGGTCATATTGACAAATGGAAGGCACCAGGAAGACTGGTGTATATAAAATAAAAATACATCAGAATTCTCTCAGAACATTTTGGAATATTTTAAAAATGAAACAATTTGACATGTTTTCCTTCAGCTGGCAAAACCTCTTTCATAAAACAGTTGTGTGCTATTGCTCGCTCATCACTGAAAAAACACAGAAAGGAATATCTGAGTATAAAAAGACAGATTAGCAAAGGGCTTTTCACATCTCACAGACAACCTGACTCTGCCAATTGTGAGATTTCTTTTCCTAATCGGCAACATTTTTTCTTCATCATCTTGAGAGTATTCTGTAAAAACAGTTAAGCTTTGGGGTTCTGTTCAGATGCTCCTGGTGGAACTGTGTCTTGCTAAATCAACTTGCAAATTGTCACCAAGTCTTTTTCTATATGAAGATTACAAACTACTCATCATCACTGGTTGCTGCTGGTGTTGGTTTTGCCTTTATTTATTTAACTAAACAGAGCCAACCGAAAATAAATAAATAAATAAATAAATAATATATAAAATGGCATTTCATGCATGTGTGTGGAGAGAGAAAGAGAGAGCATATTAGAGAAAAGCTTTACAAAGGATGGCCATATTTCAGTATTTCATGCATATATAGTCTATTTCTATAAGTAACTTTTTCAAATGTGACAAATAACATTAGGTCCTCAGTCCATTGAGTAACTGGGACCATAAATTTATCTTTACAATGTTGATGAGCAAGTTTCTTAGCAATAAAAGGGCACAAAGAGGCAGTTGTCTTAATTTCCATGGAGCAGGTATGCAATCTAAAAAAACCACGGATATGCAAAAATATTTTGTTTATTTATTTATTTATTTATCGTATTTATATAGCCACCCATCTCACACAAAATATTAAAACCTCACTCAAAGTCAAATTAATATATACAATGACTTCAGAATTTAAGACATCACAAAAGTTTGTATTTGAACAAAACATTGCTCTCATTGCATCTCATTGCATCTTCAACAACATGATGAATTATTTACTCATTCCTTTTCTGTACAATCGCAATGGAGTACAATGAGGCCAAAATATTATTTTATGTTGAAAATTCATAGTCTAAAAAGTTTGGAATTTTCTGATGCAGACAATAAGACCATCTCCTATTGTAGAGACAAAACGGAATCTACAATTTCTTATTCTTTTCAGTCTTTATAATTTGCATATCAAATTGGTTTATCAATATCAATTATTAACGAGTCCCCTGTTGTAGGGGAGATGGGCAGGGACAAATCAAATAAATAAATAAATAAATAAATAAATATTTAGAAAGACTAATTGTGGGATTTTTTACTTTCATAAAAATCACTTCTAATAATTTAAAAGTCTCTGACCCTGAAAAGGCTGCAAATCCAAATCCAGATGTTAATATATATTGTAGTTCTAATTATTGCCTTTTTTTTCATTTCCTATATTAGAAGAAAGTATTTATCTTTCGCCACCCATTGGATATCATTGGTTATTATTATTGTACAGTGCCCAGAATCTTGGAATTGAACATTATAGAAATCTTTGAATTGAACAAACACATAGTATCTCCATGTGTTTTTTAAAAGGGAGAACAATTAAATTTCACTGGGGGGAAGTAATTATTTGAGAAATGAAGCCAATCTCTAATTAATCTAATACATAAATCTATAACTGAAGCCTGTTTATGGAAGAGTGTTAATATATATCTGCTTATGAAAAATATGAATATTAACCATAACTGTATACAAAAGAATATATTAGGAAAAATGTGCAAACAAAATTCATGGGTGTTATGTATTTATTTTTTAAAAATGACCACTATATTGCTCTACCAGTTACGAATGTTTTCTGCCGAGATTAAGAAGTTTTATTCATTTTCTGGTGTCACATTTCTCTCAACAGGGTTTAGATTGTTGTTTCTCTTAGTAACATGTCAAAAATCATTGAAGTTGACATGACTTCCTTAGCCTACTTATTATTCTTCAAACCCAGAGTTAATTTTTAGCTTGTGACACACATTGACTATGAGATATTTGTCATTAACTGGAATTTGTCTCTAGTTTGATGTTGTGAGGGAGTTTGTTTCCTATTTGAGGAGAGGGAGTGGCAACTTCTGTGGGCAGGGGAAAGGGAACACACAGGAGGGGCACTACTCAATTTTTTTTTCTTGAACTTTGAGGGAAGCTTTAGGTTTTTTTTTTTAACCATGGTAAATATCAGTTAGGATCATACTACTGTCTTGCTGTAACCCACAGTAAAATAGACTGAAATCATGTCACTGATTTTTTACTTGTAGCAGGAGGGGGCTCTGAGGACTGCAAAAATGGTATTCAAAGGCCACATGAATGCTGGGCCTCAGGTTGCTCTAGAGGAAGCTGCAAAGAAAATCCTCAGTTATGCAAAAGATTTGTGGGTACCTCTTAATGTCCTTGGAGTCTCTCTCCCTCTTCAACTCAATGAAGTTATGTTTAAATGGTGACAGGCTCGAGGAGAAACAGCTGTGGCAGAACCAGAGACTGATAGGTGGTATCACAAGAAACGGTAGCTGATGGTCTTCCTCTTTGCTACCATTGATTCTGCTCCCTGCAAACAGCAGCAGTGACAAAGAAAAAGAAGAGAGAGAATAGCTGCTGTATATTTATTACCCTCTCATCTTCATTTGAGCAGTGATGGGGTTTGAATCCAAGAAGGAAAGAGGCAGGAAGACCCCCTCCCCACTTGGAGACAGAAATGAGAGATGAAATATTTATTGTGTGCACTGTACAAAGTGAGAAACTTGCCACCAGGATTTACAGATTCTGCTGGGTTAAACTGAATGCAGTCAATAAAAGATATACAGGAGAACCTGTTGTGATGGGCATTCTTAGAAAATGCCAGGAAAGTCCAGGCTACTTTATAACCTGGAGAATGAGATTACATTTTATTATAAGTACTGTAAATGTACATACATACACAGATACATACATTTAGGAAGTGGTGCTGTTACACAAATTTTGCTTTTTCTAAAGTTTAAATATTTTAAAAAATTGTAGCATGAATAATTATTTTAATTATCCACCTGAGAACAAGGTTGCAATGACTGAGCATGTCAAATAGATTTTATTTGACTAAAGGGAATACTGACATGTTTATTGGTAAGAAAATTTCAATTTCAATTTTTGTAGTGTGTATTGTTCAGGAAGAAAATTTTAAAAATACATTAGTCAACAAACTATTTTCTGTCAGTGCAAGAACTTGTAAGTAGGTGACTGAGTTAATGAGATGTTATTGTATTCTCAAGTTGTATTTGGTCATTTTAACTTTTATGATCTGGTCTTGGACTGTAATAAAATGTTCATTCATATCTACGTTGCTGCAATTTATATTTTATTTTGATTGTAAGCTACTGTGAGTCCATTTGGAATTGGCAGCATTTACATTTAATCAATCAGTCAATCACCTGGAATGCTACAGCAAATCCACAAAGATTCACCACAGAGACTGAATCAGTTGTAAGCTGAGTAGTCTATTGAAGAGGACAAAGAATGCACAGAGAAAGTACAGCAGCCAAGTGCAGTCTTAATTTAGCAAAGAGAGATAGGCATCTTTAAGAAGATCATCTGGAAACCTCTATAGCTACACTTGAGCCCCACAGAATCAAAAGCTGTGCATTCTGGTTGTCCACCATCCAAAGACTGTCCTGATCCAGAATAATTAACAATAACCTGAAAACTCCCTGTTCTGTGACTTCAAGGATTCCATTTTAGATTGCAGATACTCTTGATGCATCAAATTGTGTTAACTGGTATGATTAACATATAGCCAGAAAACACAGGTGAGGTTGTGAGTGAGGAAGAAAAAAATCCATATAGCTCCATTATGGTATGTTTGTGTTTTAGGTGCCAAGATTCATTTATTGTTATAAACAAATTATATATACTTTAGTTATCTTTAAAAAAAACAACCCAGAGATGAATTACCCAGGAATTCACTTTAGGTTTCCTTCCTGTTGGTTTGACTAAAACATGCCAAAGCTCAGAGGATGAGCAGTCCTTATAGTGGAACAATATTCCTGAGGACAACATACTTTGCAATTCAGCACAGCTGTGACTTTGCTGCGAGCTACAATTATCAAAGATCAGTTGAGATTCCTGTAAATTTAGATCTCATAAATATGTTTTGTTTGTTTGGGGTTCAGGATTCTGTATTAGCTATTAACTATTATTATTATTATTATATATATAATAATAAAATAATATTATATAATATAATATTAGTATATTATTATACTCTTGCATTTTTTTCTTCCTTTTCACATTTTGCATTGTTCTGGTTCAGAGGGAAGGAAGGAAGGAAGGAAGGAAGGAAGGAAGGAAGGAAGATTCATTTCTTGCTTTTGAGTTCTCTTTTGGTTGGTCACAAATGGAAACAGGCACTGGAACTGATGAGAGACATTTCTCTAGCTAATAGCAATCTCACAATGAGTTTTCAGTAACAACTATTGAATTCAGAATAACAGAAGGCAGTTATGAGACACAATATAAACTTAAGCAATGTGTATACTGGAAAAAGTGAGAAAAGAGGAATGTAGCAAAACATCAGCCAGGCAATGAACTGGAAAAGGCAATGGTCTGAGGAGGGGTGAGACTAGTTTCCAGGTGGAGATCACCAGGGAACTTGGTTTCCAAATGATTAAGATGATGTTGAAACTGAAATGCTTCAACTGCTGACCTTTTGCATGTCAAGCCAGATGGAAATTTCACAAATAAAGCACAAAAGTAAGATTCTTGATTAATATTGGGAAAAACCACGCTGAGCAAACTGGTTAATTAGAACAAGTAACTACTGTCCTGTTCAGTCTTTTGTGAAAGTTCAACAAATTAAGAGAAACAGCAAGATGAGATCAATAGTTCTACCTATATTTGTTGCTGTGCCCAGTTGGAGGGGAGGGTAATTTTTACCTTTCCCACTTTTGGAAAGGGGCAGCAAGGAGCACAATTATCATGCTTCTTCCTTTTCCTCCTACTTGCATATTCATTTTTATTGATTGATTGATTTAATTTGATTTACAAACCTGCCTATCTTGCACAAGTGACTCTGAGTGGCCTATAAGGATTAAAACAACAACCTTCCCCCACAACATATAATCCCAGTGTCAGAACCTGCATCACAAAAAGGCTGTGGGTTGCAGTTGTATTGCATTCGGTGGGAGTTAGAAGGATTTGGTTCTGCCAATAGTAACTGGAGGGGGGGGGGTTACTGGCAATGAGCGTAATAGGAGCTGGGGAACTGCTTAACCATATATGGGCAGTTTAGACGGGGAACCATCAGGTGGAGAAGACACAAGACGCCAGGCAATTAGGGAGGGGGGATAAATAGCGAGGAGTCAACCCGAGGCTTTAGTTTTAGCAATGTTCTGTTTACAAGCTACCTGTACCGCTCAATAAAGAGTATTTTCCTGAACCAAGCCTGGTTGCATGGGAGTGCTTTTGACTCGGGAGCCAGACAGGGAGGACTTGACATTTTGCTAAAACTCACCCAAAGTCTGGATTACACCCGAGAGGAAACTCCCGGAGGCAATTCCAGCATTAGCATGACCTCTGAGGAGCTACAGAAAAGTTCACCAGAGGTGCGGGGAGAAGCTCCCCAATTGGAGGCAGATGGAACGAGACGGACCCTTGGAGAAGGGATGGGGACCGGATGGGCCAGCTCCCAAGCAGCAGCAGGGGAGGCGCAGCCAGCCCCCCTAACGGAAGCGCTGACGGGAGCCCGACCGAAGGACATGAGGCGGCGAGCACAATTTTGGGACCCACCAAAAGAGCTGAGCACCGAGGGTGACACCGGAGGGTTCACCCCAGAACTTCCCGCCCGACCACGGTGGTCAAGAGCTTTGGGGACCGCAACCGAAGGGCTAACACCCTGGGGTGAGAGCGAGAGGGTAAGGAAGCTGGAGGATGAAGTGCGCGCCCTGAGGGAGGAGCTGAGCAACCTAAGAAGCCCAACGCAGCTCACCCAGCCCTCCCCGACTGGGCCGAGGGGACTGCCGCCCCTTCCCCCCCTTCCCCCGCTCCAAACCCCTACCGGCCGCGGCCAGGAGGCGGGACAGCAGCCAGCCGCCCCACAACCGCGGCAAGAGGAAGGGGACTTGCTGCGAAGATGGGGGCTAGTGGAGAAATACGGCGGGGACCCGGCCCAGCTGCCCGCGTTCCTGAACCAAGTGCGGATCTGCATGGGCACGTGCGGGCGCCTGTTTGCCAATGATGCCTGGAAGGTGCTGTACGTGTCCCGCTTTCTGGTAGGCGTGGCAGCGGAGTGGGTGAATGACTTAAATGAAGCGGAGGCCCCTGAACTGAGGGACTTTGACCGCTTCATCACCGCCCTCCGAGAACGCTTCGAGGACCAATGCGCCCGCGCGCACGCAGCGGAGGCTATCCGGGGGCTGAAGCAGGGGCCGCGCTCGGTGACCACGTACGCCCTGGAGTTCAGGCGCTTGGCGGCGAAACTTCCCGACTGGCCCGAAGCGTTCCTCGTGAGGCTATTCCAGGAGGGACTCGACCAACGGCTCTTCGAGAGGGCCGTGGTGCGGGGGTGCCCGGAAACCTTGGCAGGGTGGATCACCCACGTCTCTGTGTTGGAAGCGCAACTGGCAAGAGTCAAGCCGCGCGGTGCAGAGACGAGGGGGCGGGCCCCTAGCGCCGCACGACAAACGGGCCAGAGACCGGCAGGGAAGGAGTTAACCCACGTGGCAAGGCCGCAGGGCGGGGGAAAAGCCTGCTTCATGTGCGGCGAAAAAGGGCACTTCGTGGCGGCTTGCCCACAAAACCCAAGGCTGCAAACAGCGAAGAAAGAAAAAAAAGCCGAAAAGCCGGCTAAGCCGATAAAAGCCCCCCGGAAAAGCGCGGCGGCGCGAGGAGAGGAGGAGAGGCTGAGAATTACCTACCTATCCGACAGCGAGGAGGAAGGCGGAAGTACAGGCGAACAGGAGGAGAGGCCAAGGCCAGATCAGCCGATCTCAAGCGAATCGATCGAGGACATCCGGGTGAGTCCGATGACATGCGCAGTAGAGATACGCGCTCCGCGATCGACTGGCAGGGCTCGGCTCACCGCGTTGCTAGATTCAGGCTGCTCCAAGTGCTTAATCAGCCCTGAACTGGTCAACGGATTGAAATTAAAAGTGCACCGGCTGAAAACCCCCATTATCTTCAGGCAAGTGGATGGAACAGCGGTGGGGGGAGGTGCGGTCCGCGGCTACACCGAGGCTTTTGAGCTACGCATCGGAACGCACCGGGAGACGTTAAAGTGCCTGGTCGCGCCGCTGGCTGGCTACCCCCTCATCCTGGGTATGTCCTGGCTGGAGCGGTGGGACCCCCGCGTCAGCTGGCGGAAGAGGGCGCTAACCTTTCCGGATGGCGGGCGTGGGAGCGCGCAGGTGGAGCCCAACCAACGAGGGGAGCTGGGGGCGGCAGCCCTGAAGGAGCAGCACCAAGGGAAGAGGCCCCACGTAGGGGGAGGGGAGGAAATCCCCTGGCAATACAGAGACTTGGCAAAAGTCTTTAGTGAAAAGGAGTCTGACCAACTGCCACCTCATCGCCCCACTGACTGCGAGATTGAGATGGTGCCAGGAGCAAAGTACCCAGCCCCAAAGATGTACTCAATGACACAAAAGGAGATGGGGGCATTGAGGGAGTTCATTGACAAAAACTTGAAGCGAGGCTTCATAGTGCCCGCCAAATCCCCCCTGGCAGCGCCAGTATTGTTCAGGGAAAAGAAAGATGGGACTTTGCGCTTGTGCACGGACTACAGGGGGTTGAATGCAATATGCAAAGAGAATAAGTACCCTCTGCCATTAATAAAAGACTTGCTGGCTCATTTGGCAAAGGGGAAGATCTTCACCAAGCTAGATCTGAGGGAGGCATATTTCCGGGTGCGCATTAAAGCTGGGCACGAGTGGAGAACCGCATTTCGCTGTGCACTAGGACAATTTATGTATAAAGTTCTCCCATTCGGCTTAAAGGGCGCCCCCGGGGTCTTCATGCAACTAATTAACGAGGTCTTACATGAGTTTTTATACCAAGGGGTGTTAGTATACTTGGATGACATTTTAATCTACACCGAAACAATGGAAGAACACGTAAAATTAGTCAGGAAGGTGCTGAAGAAACTGCTAGAAGCGCAGTTGTATGCAAAATTGTCCAAATGTGAATTCCATAAGGATTGCATTGACTATCTAGGCTACAGAATATCTAGTAAAGGGGTGGAAATGGATCCCACTAAGGTGCGAGATGTCCTGGCCTGGGAGGCCCCAAAAACCAGAAGGCAACTACAAAGTTTCCTTGGCTTTGCAAACTTTTATAGGCAGGTTATTCCCAATTTTGCACAGGTGGCCCTCCCCTTGACTGATCTGTTAAAAACAAAGGACAAAGCCAAGGCAGCAGCAAAAGCTCCAGGGGCCCCTTTAAAATGGACAAGAGAATGTCAGGGGGCTTTTGAAGGCCTCAAGCAACTATTCACAGCGGAGCCCATCTTGAAACACCCTGACCCAACAAAGCCTTTTGTCATTCAGGCCGATGCCTCAGATGTAGCAACGGGGGCGGTCTTATTACAAAAGGATGGGGAAGGTGCATTAAAACCATGCGCTTACTTGTCTAGGAAGTTCACTATACCTGAGAGGAGATGGTTAGTGTGGGAAAAAGAGGCCTTCGCAGTGAAATGGGCATTAACGAACTGGCGACATTTGCTGGAAGGGGCGGAGGAACCTTTTGAGGTGTGGACAGATCATAAGAACTTAGCAGCCCTGACATCACCCAGGAAATTGTCGCCTAAACAAATAAGATGGGCTCAATTCTTCAGTAGATTTAATTTTACTTTAAAGTACATCCCGGGGGGACGTAACTTCCTGGCCGATGCTCTTTCCAGGCTACCACAGCATAATAGCCAAAGGGAGAAGGTGGTGTCAGCTGTAATACCCCACAGGCAGGAGACAGAGCTGGCAGCTGCAGTCACCAGATCACTAAGTAAGGCCACCAACCCTCCCATCCAGTCAGACTTACTAACGGACTTTAATCAATTCCTGGAACAGGATGAATGGTTTCAGAAGAATAAGGGTGAATTAACCCAAAGGGAGGGAGCATGGTGGAAAGCAGACAGACTGTACGTGCCCCAGGAAGCTCGCAAATTGGTGCTATTAAGGTGCCATGATGATAAAACAGCAGGGCACTTTGGCTTTGTTAAAACGCTACATCTACTTCGCAGGCAATTTTGGTGGCCATCTTTCAGAAAGGATGTGGCGGAATATGTAAATACTTGTCATGTGTGTGCTATGGCAAAAAGGCAAGGGGGGAAACCACGTGGCTTGTTACAATCTGTGGCACATCCTACAAAACCCTGGAAAGAAATAGCCATGGATTTTATTGTAGGCCTACCTGAGAGCAGGAAAATGACAGTAGTATGGACTGTTACTGATCTCTTCTCTAAACAAACTCACTTCATCCCGTGTAAAACCATCCCCTCAGCGCCTGAATTAGCTGAAATGTTTATTCAACATATATACAGATTGCACGGTTGTCCTGAGAGAGTGATTAGCGACAGGGGGGTCCAGTTCTCCTCTAAATTCTGGAAGGCATTTCTCTTCCATTTGGGGTCCAAACAAGCAATGAGCTCCGCCTTCCATCCTCAGACGGACGGGGCGACAGAGAGGAGACATGCGGGACTAGAGCAATATTTACGCTGTTTCATTAACCATCAGCAGGACAATTGGGTGGAATTATTACCATACGCCGAAGTGGCTTACAATAATGCTGTTCACGATAGTACTGGACTAACGCCCTTCCAAATCGTATCGGGGCAAGATTTTGTACCTATACCCGAACTCCCTCACGCTCAGACAGGGGTTAAAACGGTAGATGAGTGGGGTGACAGGATCAGACAATTGTGGCCAGTCGCTGAAGAAGCTATTGACAAAGCTAGAGAAAGTTACAAAGCCCAGGCAGATAAGAAGAGGGCCCCACATGAACCGTGGAAAGTAGGGGACAAAGTGTGGCTGTCTACCAAGAATCTGAAGTCTTCCAGAGCATGTAAAAAACTGGATAACAAGTTTATAGGACCTTTCACAGTGGATAGAGTTATTAACCCTGTTTCTGTACGATTGAACCTCCCTAAATCCCTCAGGAAGATAAACCCTGTATTCCACAGTGAATTGTTGAAGCCTTACAAGGAATCTGAGAAATGGAGGCCATCAGCCACCCCGCCTGAACCTATCATGATCGGGGGGGAGCAACACTTTGAGGTCAGGGAAATCTTGGACTCTAGAAAATGCAGAGGGGACATTCAGTATTTGGTACAGTGGAAACACTTCCCTAAATCGATGGCGGAATGGGTCTCTAAAAGGCACGTGAAGGCTCCTGATTTACTTTTGGACTTTTATAGAAAGTATCCTAACAAACCCTAGTAACTTGGTTGATGTCCATGTCATGTATAGTTTTGTAATCCTAGTCCCTCTTTCTCTCCTGTCTAGGGTTCCTGGCCTGCGTGGTGAAGAGGGGTTCTTATGTATATATATACACAATTTTGGGGGGCGGCATGTCAGAACCTGCATCACAAAAAGGCTGTGGGTTGCAGTTGTATTGCATTCGGTGGGAGTTAGAAGGATTTGGTTCTGCCAATAGTAACTGGAGGGGGGGGGGTTACTGGCAATGAGCGTAATAGGAGCTGGGGAACTGCTTAACCATATATGGGCAGTTTAGACGGGGAACCATCAGGTGGAGAAGACACAAGACGCCAGGCAATTAGGGAGGGGGGATAAATAGCGAGGAGTCAACCCGAGGCTTTAGTTTTAGCAATGTTCTGTTTACAAGCTACCTGTACCGCTCAATAAAGAGTATTTTCCTGAACCAAGCCTGGTTGCATGGGAGTGCTTTTGACTCGGGAGCCAGACAGGGAGGACTTGACACCCAGGTGCCCAAGGGTAAATAGGAACCCCACTTACAGAAACAAAAAGCACAACAACAACAACAGAACTCATCTAACCACCAAATGCCTGGGGCAAAAGTAGCATCATTAAAAGTAGCATGTTGGAATTTGTTTCAATCTGACCCACTTCACAAAATACTGGTGGGCAGACAAGAGAGAGCATCATGGATTTTGCCTTGAACCTCTAGTGGCAGCCCTTCCCAGACTAAACAATCTCCATTTATATGGACTTCAGACTTCTTAACACTAGTAATGCTGGCTGGGATATTCTGAATGAGCATTCAGGTTGAAGAACGTTACCTAAATAATTTTTAATAAGTAAATACTCTACTTTCTAAACATGGTAGATTTGACATGAAACTCACCAGCAGGCATATAATGAGATATGAGGACAAAGAGGTGGGAGAAGCAGAGCAGAGATATTGGACATTTTTCTGTTCCTATGGTGCTAAATGTATCCTTGCGCCTCCTTATTACTTCTATGATTCAGCTCTCATCTAAAACTCTAGGAAGTGTTGAATTATTATAGCTGGAGCTTTTTCTTTTGCTTGGAGTAGCGATTTGATATTTATGTCTTTGAACACCCATGTGGGAAAGATATCAAAAGCTGCCAAGAACGCACTCATCTTCTGCAGCTTAGCTGGAGTTGTGATGTGTTCAAATGTTTGCAATTTTTTTTCTTACCTTCCCAGTTTGGCAGCCATTCCAGTTCCTTAAGATAAATTGGGTATATTTTTCAACATAGAAGTTGGCCTACAGTACAAGTAATACATCTCTTAGATGAACATCTTCCCCTGTTTACCCTGTTATAAGCAATGTTTAACATAATTTGGTTTGGTTGGTTGATGTAGGAATTCCTCCAAAACCTTCTGAGATGTGCTGGATTTTACTCAGAGGGTTGAATGCTCATTTGTTAATAAGCAGAGTCTTACCATTTTTATTTTGTGGGAGTAGTCTGGATTTTCATTGTGTTGCTTACCAAAACTGTCAACTGCATCTTTCAGCTCATCTACTTTCCTACCAATGATTGCCATCTGCTTGAGAAATAGAAGGCTTTTGGAATTAGAAGAACATGTCCTAATATTTGGGTGGCATGGATATTTATAGTACAATAAAGACAAGGTTAATGTGGATTTTAAAAATCATTATGTTAGACAAGAAAATGGAATAGATACACACCCAGGTTGTGCCCGAAAACACCTTTGTGGATCTCAGCACAAGAAGCATTTTATAGATGAGAAATAATAGGCAAACACAAATGACTAACTTATCATGAGATACTAGATTCTAGGGGAACATAAAACAAAATCAAGGGAAGAACTGGTGGCAGAAGGATATAGTTGTCAGTGGTTCTCTTATTTACAATTTGTAAGGGAGTGAAGTTGGGAAAAGTAGCTGCAGTCAGGCAGAACACTTCTCACCCCATTTCCTTCATTTCCCTAACTCAAACTTTACTCACAAGGATCCAAACTGGCATTCCAGCTGCCTGGGATAATTGAGCCACACCCTGGCATTTTCAGGGATATGCTGATGTGCAGAGGTAGCCTAACCCCACCCAGACTCTTAGCTTAGAAAAGCAAATGCTAAGACAGAGTGAGGAGGAGTATGTGTGGAGTAGAAAGGTGATAAGCAAAGGACATACAGATGGGGAAGTGGAGGCAACATCTGAAGATTGGCAGCTATTACAAGCAGGCAAGAGGACTATCGTTCAACTGCCAGGACCACAAGTTATGGTGAGCAACATATCCTGGTCAGAGTCTTGCCTGGAGTTTGGAGCTCCAGTAGAAACTAGAAGAGGAACAACCACACTGAAGCAACACCTCATCTCAACCAGTGTTAGAACATTTGGAAAAAGCAAAGGATGTATACCACTTTACAGACTTTATAGACTTTATATATTTATACAGACTTTATACACTTTATAGACTTTTGCTTGAACTAAATATTAAAGGACTGAGTATTAAAGACATGGCAACATCATCTTGCAAGTCCTAGAAGGGTAGAGAGCAATAGTCTGTTTTTGCGGAAGGTGTGTGCTGCAATAAAGTATTGTGTATAGATTTGCTATGCTGTGGTGTGTCCAGTCTTTGGAAAGCAAAGAACCCTTGCACAATTATTAGAAAGATTTAAAGCAGACAAAAGAATTTACAGTTTCAAACATTGTAAGACTGAGTTTCTGAAGGTGATGGAACTTGCTGAGATGGCTAAATTGACTTATTTGATCAGAGAAAATACAATATCTATGTTTACTGTTGACTTTTTGCATGAAACAGAAAAAAAATAAACTTATGATGTATGGTTTTGATTATTAGACAGGATAGATTATAGAAAGAAGAGAATTATGTTGTAACCATACAGTAAGAAGTCAATTTATAATTGTACTTAGGCTGTAAAGAAGATCAGAAGCTACTTCTTTGTATCTTTTTTCTTTCTTTTCTATTTTTCTTTTACTTTTTCCCTCTCTTGCACTTTTAGCTTTATCTTTACTTTCTTTTTCTTACTTTATATTAGTTTGTATTAGTTTTTATCTTCCTTTTTAAAAAATTCTTTAATAAAAATTATATATAAAAAATTATTATTGCCATCCACTCAAATATAACAGTCACAGCTCCAGCAGTAAAAAGGCATTGTTAACCACAAAACTTTTTATAGAGTTGTGGAGACCTTGGTACTCTAAGCTTGGTTGTTTGCTTGCAGATGTTTCATTACCCAGCTAGGTAACATCATCAGTGCTAGTGAGTGTGGGGTTTGCTCCCCATTTATATACAGTAGCTTGCCCTGCCAGTGTTGAGGGGGGTGTGGTTTTCTCCTTGGTAGTTCCTTGATCAGGGCATTGTTTTCTGCTTGATTGTTTGTCTGGTGTTAATCCCTGCTTATCTGGGTGTTGGCTGCTGGAGGTAGTGTATCCTGGTCTTTTTGTTTCATAGCAGTTGAAAGATTAAACCATATTATGGCATACACTTTCATGACTTGGAAAACAGTCATACTTCACTGATAAAGTCCATGTTTCTTATTGCTGGCGCTTTTTTTTCTCCATTGCTTTTGGTTTGAAGTCGGTGGACTAGCAACTGGGAATACGTGGGGAAACTGGAAATGTAACTCTTGCCATTATTATGGAAACTGATTATATACAGTTTTTAATAGTTTTCTGCCTTAAAAAAAACCTTTTCAAACAGTAATTATACTTCAAATGCCCCCCCCCCCACACACACACACATGGGGCCTGGGCCAATTAGTGCCAATACCCACTCCATTTAAAAATGTCCTGGTACTGAGTGTACAAATATAACTAAAGTAATGTTGACTTTGGGTGCTCCTCCAGCCTCATCTGGCAGTTTCCGTAGCTAGATGACCCTTCTGGTATCTGGTTGGAAGAGCTGGAAGCCTCTTCCGGGTACTTGAAGTTGCAGAGAAAACAAGCGATGCAGCACTTTGCTTTTTAAAGTGTGTCAGAGCCAGGTGAGGGGTGGGGGGGAGGGGGAGATTTTTTCATGTGTGAAGCAGCTTCAAAGAGGTGCTTTGCATGAAACTTCATGAAAATGACACACCACGCTAAAATATTTATGTTTCACTAATCGAATACACAGAGCTGATCCAGTGTTGCAATAAGAAATAACTTTGCTGCGGTTTTGTTTTTTCCCTTTCTTTGCTGCCATCTCATGGTAATAAAAAATAAAGCGCTCACTACCAAATGTTTATTCAGCAGTCAGTACTACAGATCACCTTTTCCCCATCTATCCCCTCCAAATATGTTGATCACAATTCCTATTATCCTTCAGCAACTACGGTCTTACTGCTGGGGATGACACTATATAATCAGACTCGTCTAGAATGTCAAAGGTTGTATGAGGGGAAAGAAGCAAGCACCATACGCATTTGCCTTTTTTTTTTTAGAGAGGACTGCTTTTCATCGGCACTTATAATCAGGAGCAAGGCAGAGAAATGGAGTCACGTTGCCAAAAACTCTCAGGGATTGGGTAAAACAAAACCTTGTTCTTTTAGCCATTGAGGGATGACAGAGGAATTAAAAAGAGACCGGAGAAGTTCCTGTTGTGGGACTAATAAGGAAACTGAAAGGAATTTTATAAAGCAGCAGAGTGTCAGTGAAACACAGGTATGTCCAATGACAGTTCCCTTGGGAAACTTCAGTAGATCTGTGACACGTGGGTTGTTTTCTGCTGAAATGTCTTGTTCACTCACTCACATGATTTCACCTGGAGCTTCAAAGGCTTGTTAGTCACATAAGTAAATATCACCAGGGATGGAGATGCCCATAGCTGATGGGCTTCTGGACCCATAAAAGGATAGTTTCAATACCTTGCATTAACATGCTTCAGTCTTCCATGCAAGATGTGCCTAGACTTCAGTGTCCCTCTTCTTGAGGGCGCCCTGCACTGGTTGACATGCTGAGAACTTCCTATTTTACCCACTGGACTATATGTATACTTCATGCTTCATTTGCGCTGCTAGAGGACTTGTCTTCAAAACTTCACTATTCATGTGCTTTCTAGCCCTAACGATTTTGCAGACCCAAGTGTTTTTTCTTCTTGCTTCCAAAAACCTGAAATTAAACCACTTTTCTTCCTTCTCTAATGAATAAGTATGTGGATATTAGCCATGCTGGAGAGATCCAGCCATGCTGGAGAGAAACAATTCCTTGGGGACTGTTTCTGGTTTTACGGATAGTAGCTGTTGTGGAAACAGACAGCCTCAATGAGATTAGAAAGCATAAATGTCTTTCAACTCACCTTTGTAGGATCCAGAAGTGTAGACTACAAACTATACAATATGCTGGTGCCCGTCAATCTCCTATCAATGCTGTTAGCACTCATACTATTTGTTTTTCGTGTTGCAGTTTGCATTTATTATAACTGTTGCAGTCCTATTCAGGATCATAAAAGCTCATTACACCTGGACAAATTCCATCCTCAGAAATGTAGAAAAATAGATTTTGTAGAGATCTACAATTAATAGAAATTTATACAGTATTCTGGGAAGCTTTATCTGCTGTTTACAATTTCTTTTGTTATAAACTGACATTTTCAGTGCAAGTTTACTTTTTATTATTGCTTCTATAATATCTGGTTTAATATTGATGCTTAATTTTTATTCTTACTAATTTCTTACATAATAAGCTATCTTGAGATCTCCAATTTGGAAAGGAAAAGCAGAGAACAATTATCTTCATACATAACAGCTCAGAACAGTCTTAAATACTTTGTCTGATAAATTAAAACTGCTTAGACCAACAACAAGCCAAGTTTCCATGGGTCCTCACCTCACTCACCTTTCAGTTTTATACTATAACACTACTATGTTGGTTTATTAAGCTACCATTTCTCATGAAGACCATGCTGAAATAGAATCTTTAACTTAATTAACATTAAATTAATGCAGGGTGTTTCAAACTGTGGGATATAACCCCTTCAAGAAGTACTGAGTAATTTAGAGGGCGGCTGCAAATCTTTCAAAATCTGATCAGGCTTGCACAAGTAATACTTGAGTGCTGTTAAAGGTTTTGTCCTTGTTTTGCCTCACCAAGTTCACCAAGTTTAAGAACTTCTGAGTTATGTAGATTGAAATTTAATTATTAAGAGTAAGTGGTTTGTTTATTTCTTGCCGAGTCCTAACTCCAGCAAAAACCTGATTTAGTGACAAAATTGTACACCTCTGCAATCTTTTCTCTGAAGGTAAATTTGACCAGTATTTAAGTTGTGTGTGTGTGTTTGTAATGTGAAGTCTATTTAATTCCACCCCATTACATGTCAGGCTTCGAGGATTTCTAGCCCAACCTAGACAAACTCTAGATCTTTTTACATTTCAAGTCTTAGTTACCTAAATAAAACTGAAAATATAATGGTGGTATTGCATTGTATTGCAATGCCACCATGTGTCTATTGCAATCCATATGTATTGCAATACCACCATGTATGCATGGTGGGTATTTGAGTATTATCTAGTGATTTCCTTTAGGAAGTAGTGAAATGTGCCCCAGTATAATCTCTAAGCAGGTGGCAGAACCTCCTGAATGTTTTCTGGACTTGGAAGCAAAGTGCAGACAAGCTGGACTATGAACGGATGGGTGGCCACCAGGGATCCCAGGGCTTTAGTCTAGACTAAACCATTTCTGCACTGTCAAGAAAGCTGCATAGTTCGAGGGCACTATGTTTACCTCTATCTTATAACTTATAATATGATTTGAGGGCACTACATAGTTTACCTCTATCTTATAACTTATAATATGATTTATCTCTATGGGAAACATCATTTTCTTTCTTGTTTTCCAGAAAAAATTATGGCTGTTCAAGAAAGAATGTCTAGACAAGCTCTTTCTTCACATGCTTGGAACTTCACAGTTTTCTTTCTAGGCCCCCACCCTGGTCATCTAAAATGTATCTCTGATGAATCTCTACTGGGCTCTTTTTTGTATTATTTTAATGCTGCTGATTCACCCTTTGCATGATTGTTGTGTTTACTGCATATATGCTGTTTATTTAAAAATACGAATCCTCAGGAAAACATGCTGGATAGCAATACATTTGCACAGATGCCCAACATGAGTGAGACACAAGTAACCCTGTCACTCCCACAACCCAGCCACAGCGTACAAAGACTTGAAGCATTTTCTACACATATACAGGAAAAATACTGGTTATAAATTCCATTACAGGATTCAGTGTCAACTGAATGCCCTTTTCCCCATCAGATGTAGAGATGAGTGACTGGAGGTGTGGAGTGACTGAACAAGCATTTTTAATGCATGTGTATGTGTGCGTGCGCGTGCTCACTACCTTACACCAAACATTTTCCTCCATCCACCACTCAAATACTTGTTGGGCAGGGTGTTCGTTTAGACATGGGAGTATCTATGTCCTAGAAGATCCACATTCAGTCTTCTAAGAGATTGATATTCACACATTCAATGTCCCCTCCCTCCACCACCAATAGATAATGTCTGTAAACCAGTGCCCAATCTGTCCTGCAGCCAGAGCCAAAATAGGCCACTGGTGGGGTGGTGGTAACCAATATGAACTGAACAGTTCCTCAGCCCTGACTATAGAAAATCAAGAGCATTTCTATACGATTCCTGTTGGGAGGAGAGGGAAAACACTGTTTTAACACTCTAGACTGCTTCAGCAATGGGCTAGAGATGAGATGGAGATAGTGTCATGAAGACGTGTCCCTCAAAATGGTTAGTAAAGCATCTTTGTGATGCAGAAAGGAGAATGTGAGGATAAGCCCTCAGAGATAGGAGCTGTGACCAGTGGAGCCCAGTGAGATACTGTATGTAAGGCAAGGTAACCGATCTTCACAGTATTAGAAGCACAGCATCTTTCTGAGATATGCCTCTGATTATTCTGGCAGATGGGGAACTTTAAGAAGGTTAAGTCTTAGAACTTACAGATCCTATGTGCTTATCCTGTGATTGATCAGGCACTATTGCGCACTCCTTGCCTGGAATTAAAAGAATATTATCAGCATAGTAGGGGACATTTCAGATGAGGGATTCATTCATTCATTCATTCATTCATTCATTCATCTGTAGCTCTCTTTAAATATATTTGATCTGACTGAGTCCATGGGAGTGAGAAAGTTAATAATTAGTCTGAAGGAGATTTCATGGGAGATGCTGCTGAAATAAGTATATTAATCTTGAAGGAGCCACCAGATTTTGTTTTTAGCAGCAAGTGACTACTTCTAGGGATCCCTGGAAGCCTTGTTGCATGTAAAGTGGAGCTGAACAACTCACAACTCATTGGTCAAAGGGGTCCCCAACCCCTTTTTGCCATCACTTAGAACACTCCCAGTTTCGCACCTTTCAGGGGAGGCTGCCCTGAATGCCCACAAGCATCGTGGCTTCAGATACCTCTTTTCTGCACTCCCACTTTCCATGTATGTTACCCTGATCTTCATAGGTTGCCCATGAAAACGCTAGAGGAGTAAAAGACAGTTGAATGGAAAAGATTATCCTACATAATTCTTGAATTTATAACATGTTATTGTGTTGCTGCTTAGTAATGTATGTTGAGATACAACATTTGAATTTGCCCAAGATGATCCAAAACCTTGACCTTTGACCCCTTTGGGCCCAATTAAGCATTGTGACCAGACTGTGATTTCCAGGCCCTTCCAAGGACCATGAAAGGACACATTTCCCATGATAGTGACAGTTGTGGGGATTTTATGCAAATATGTTAGATTTTTGCATCAGTTCATAAGTTTAATATTCCAGACTTACTGAAATCACTGTTACTTCCTGTCTGTGCTATTAAGGTGTTCAACTTGCATTTCAAAAAGGACTGAATGGCCTGCTGGAAATGGTCACTGATCATGGCATAAAGTAATAAATTACCACACGTGTTCACCGCAACCAGTGGCCTGAAGATAATGTAGGCTATGTGGATATGCTTTTCAACATTGCAGCTGACTGGGTACATCCTCAGTTCAGTCCGAAGTACTCTAAGGACATGGAAAGGTAGGAAGCACGTATAAAAGACTACTAAGAGGAGAACGGCAAGTTTACGGGCCTTCTGTTTATAAGGGTTTTGAGTGTTGGGTCCTGTAGCCAAGGTATAGATGATGACACTGTAACAAAGAGTCACAATTATTAAAGGCAAATAGAAGGCCAAACTACTTAAAAGCCAGACATACCACCTGATAACAACCAGGTTTTCGGAGCTAGTCAGGTCAAGGCAAAGAGATTTGTTCTCCATTGTTTTTGAGGTAATCAAAAATAGGACAGGACTCACAGCTGCCAGTGAAATTACCCAAGATGCAGCACAGGCCACAACTGCCCATGCCTTTTTCCGAACAGAAAAGGACGTTATTGGATGAACAACTGCAAAGTATCGGAAGATGCTGAAACAAGTCAGAAAGAGGATGCTGCTGTACAAGTTAAAGTGGAAGCTGAAGCGGATGAACTTGCATGGAAAATCCCCAAAGATCCAGTGTTCCCCATTGGCATAGTAGTGAATCAAGAAAGGGAGGCTGATTAAGTAGAGGAGATCAGTGCAGGCCAAATTGAACATAAAAATGGTGCTGCTCTTCCAAGGCCTCATCTTGGAAATGTAAAGACATATTGCCAGGATGTTGCCCAGAAATCCCACAAAAAAGATCATGCTGTATACAGGTGGCAGGTAGAATTTTCGAAATTCATGGACTTCATCGGTGCAGTTCTCAAGATCAACAGCATCATAGCTTGGATGTGCGCCGGTCACAATTGCATTATTTTTAGATGCAGCTCTGTCCATTGTTATTACTGGGTAGCTACAGAAAGAGAAGGAAGAAAGATACTTTCAGACAAAATGGCTCTACTCAGATCACCAGGTCGATTCAATCGGCCTCTCTCCCAGGCTGATCCCCATATGTTGCCGGAGGGTAATGGCAATCAGACAGGTTTGGATGCATTCGATGGCTTCCTGGCCATTGCAAAGGGGGCTGGAAGACCCCAGCTAGGAGAAAGAATTAAAACTCTTTGAGAAAGGGTTCACAAAGCAGCCCTTTTTTGCAGGCCTGCAGAAGACAGGGCGGGAGGGCTGAGCCTCTGTGGACCTTGTTCGGAGGCTGCAGCTTTTTGGGCTGAATCCCTCTAACCAAACTCAAGTGCTCACGATTTCTGCCCACAGCCTAGGGACACCCCCGTAAGGTGATAAATCTTGCCAAATTCTAGATCGAGGGTTTTATACTGTTATTCAATTATACCCAAAGTAAATATCGGTGTTGCAGATAACGGCAGAAGCTGACAGAGAAGTGGCCAAAGGGAAATGGTAGAAAGTAGCTTTGTTTTATGGTAAAGTTTTTAACCAAATAGGTTTATGCTTAAGGGCATATGGTGGTCCTCTTCCTTATCTTCCTTTTTGCCTCATTTGAGGCTTCAGTGTTGTGCCCCTGGGTTAAGGCGGCAATCGTGAGACCTTGAGTTAGGTTAGAGGGATTCATTTCAGCCCAAAGAGCTGCAGCCTCCGAACAAGGACAAGATGGTGGCCATGATGGTGTGATTGAAGCTCTGCCTATTTTTTTATGCGCATCACATACATAAAATAACCCAGCAAGTGTCAATTGCATTGTGGTAGCTGCCATCTTGACTTTTTTGACCATCCTTTCAGAATAGGCAAGGAGAGATATCATGCTACTCCCTCCAACTTCAGCTCACAGATGCCCCGCTAACCATTGTTTAAGGGCAGAAATCCCTGACAAAGCCTTCCTCTCATCCCCAGCCTGCAATGCTAGGCTGGTTCACTTTGGGATTTTTAGCCTGGTGTAGATGTGGCAATTCTCTATTACTGTTATTATTATTATTTTTTACAAAATAAATAGAAGCAAACAGAAAAAAGAAAAAAACCCGAAAATATAATATCTGTAAGTGGACAGAGAAATTGCAGAAGTTGCACAGTTAGTGCTTAGCATATCATTGATAAAGGATTAATCATGAAAGCCATACTACATTGCATTATCTTAAAAGGAAACAGATTTTAAAGGTCTTTTTAAATCTCTGAGCTATCTCCACTATTTTATTATTTAAAGATAAATCACCTAATAGGAAAAAATAAATTCTATTAAAAAATATTTTAAGTAAATATTTAGTTTCTAACTTCCTTTTGTTGTACTCCAATGAAATAAAATATTTATAAATATTTAAAATTTTCATATATCTCTAACTTCAGTTCTTTAATTAAATTTGCCTTTCTGTGCAATCTGTAATATATATACCAATAGAAACAAATATGTGTAGCTCAGGGTTGAACAGTAGAGTCCTTGGGGTTCTCTGAGCTTGGTTCTTTTCTTGCAAACATTTCATTACCCGGCTAGGTAACATCTTCAGTGCTAAAGTGGGATGGGGTTTACTCTCTATTTATCTGCTGTGGCCTGCCTTGCCAGTACTGGTGGGGGTGGGTTTTTTTTTGTTTTGTTCTATTTTTTTCCTCTGGTAGTTCCTTGATTAAGGTATTGTTTACTGCTTGTATGTCTGGTGGTAATCTTGGTGTTAATCTCTGCTTATCTGGGTGATGATTGCTGGTGAAGAGATGATCTGGTCTTTTGCTTTCCTTTCTGTTGTCTCTTGTAATATATATGGAAGGCATTCTTGCTTGAATTTACTCTGCTTATGCCTTCTCCTTGAGGGATGGGAGGGACTCTGGGGCAGAGTGAGCTGATGACGCGAGAGGAGTGGAAACTGCACGGCCTTGCTGGCTGCTTGGGACCAACCGCGCAGCGCAGCAGCCACTACTGGGACCAGTGGCCTCCTATACCAGCCACTAACACCCTGTAGGAAGCTGGACGTTCTGATTTCTTATCAAAGAATTGCATATCATGAGAAAACCAATGTGCATCTTCAGAGATCAAAAATTAAAATCAGGGGGATTAACATGGAGAAGGAGGGAGGGAAACAAAACAGTATAAACTGCAGGAAAATGGGGCAGCATCTTGCCAACCTCCCCAGGCCTTGTGGCTCAATGCTTTGGCAGAGCAGGCCAAGAGATGTCCACCCTCCTACCCTGCGTGAAAAAGCCGGCACACTCCTTGCCTGAGGGAAAGAGGCTCGGCTCCCCAGCTGGGTGGGACAAGCTAAGGGGGCCGCCTGCACCCCTGGCCCCCAACAAGACACCCTCCTCCTGCCCTGCATGAGCCTGGCGGTAGGCTGGCTGGCCAGTTGGGAGGATCTCTCGGAGCTGGCTGAGAAGAGGCGGCTGCAGGCAGCGCCCTGCAGGGCGTGCAAAGGAGGCAGAGCTAGACCAAAGAGAGCTGGAGGCTGACCCTTCAGAACTGCTGCTCCAGCTTCAGTGAGGCTTGGACCGAACTGTTTGCACAAGCCCACTAACTGTTCCTTAATGCAGATACAGTGGTACCTCAGTTCACGAACTTAATTCGTTCCACGACTCTGGTTGCGAACCGAATTGGTCGTGAACCGAATCAAATTTTCCCATAAGGTTCAATGTAAATACGGTTAATCTGTTCTGACCCCTCCGAATTTGGTCGCCAACCGATTTTTGGTTGCGAGCCGAGTCAAATTTCCCCATAAGGTTCAATGTAAATACGGTTAATCCGTTCTGAACCATATGTGTTTTTTTTTTAAACCACAAAAATATGACACAAAGTACAGTACGAAGAGAGAGAACACTAACCTTGCTCGAGGCGACTTCTGGCATGGAGGACAGGAAGGCGGGTGGGGAGGCAGTTACTGCTTGGAGGGAGAGTCCCCCTCCCTACAGGAAGCCATGACCATGTGTCACGGGAGGGAAAATGGCCGTGGATCCTGTTCGTAACCCGATGCGGAGTTCGCGAACGGAGGCAAAATTTTGCGACCGGAGCTGTTCGTGAACCGAATTGTTCGTGAACAGAAGCGTTCATGAACCGAGGTACCACTGTAGTCCAATGTGAACATAGCCAGCAGGTGGATCCGAAATATACTCTACTTCAAATAGGCCCATCCAAATCTGGGTCTGCCATTGTCTGGATTTAACTCAGTATGTTCAACTATTTTGCTACAGGAAAACATGAAAATATTTGAAGAACTCAGTCGAATGTACTTAAATCATGGTCCTAAACCATGTGTTTCTCAGAATTTAGTAAACTGTAAATGAAACAAAATGAAAAAATATTTCTGTTTTTTCCACTAAAGAATGGATGCATTCTTGAACAGAGTACCGTTTAAGGTGTACATAATTCCCCTCTTGCTCTGAACATTTCACTCTGAGTTCTCTTTTTCCCTCTCTCCTCCTATTTTTGCATTTTACTTCATTGGAGATCCCCATTACAATCTAACAGAACTTCCTAGAACCTTTTCTTTGTTCATTTAATAGTTGACCATATTCATACAGCATACTTAGCCTGAATTAAACTATTCTCTGGATTTGCACAATACACTGAATCATAAACAAATCAGTAGGATACACAACACGCCCAAAGTAAGCTATGTTTAACCCTAACAAAGCTGCCAAAGTTTCACTAACCTAACCAGTATGTTGCCCATCTGGTTAGCAGATTCCTTAATCTGACACCCTGACATCTCAGTGTGTTGCACTATAACCCTCCTAATTTCTAGCCAGCCTGGGGAGAAAGAGAGATGGCTCCACATTGAAAAAGTCTTGTTTAAGAGCACTGCTGAAAGCAACCTGCAAGATCAATAACTACAGAATTGGATATGATATGCAAACGTTAAAACAATTGTAGCCACAGGGTTTTTTTTTAATTATTTCCAGATGGGTATTTTTGGAACACAAATATGGAAAGGAAAAAGGCAGAAATAATCCCTGCAGTTTTAACCTTTATTGGAAGTAAGAAGGTAGGCCTACTGGGGCAAATGATAATTAATCCATTTTCTGAGGGAAGGATGCTTTTGAGGGGACAGATGGTATGGAAAGGAAATATTCATTCAGCTGGAGTTGGGAATCCAAGAGTATCCTCAACTTAGAGCCCACAAAACATCCAGTGGTTTGTACACAAACATTAACTCTTATAACTCTAGAGCATCAAATCAGATTCTAGGACTTCTTCACTGATGATGTTTCTGGAACTCTTGATGAAAAGCAGGTGCCTCAAGGACTGAAGAAGAGGATTATGCAAATGGAAGGATTCCCTGCTACTGAGAGGGCCTGAAGCAGGAATCTGGGACTGGACAGTTTATCAAGAGAAGTGTGGGCTGTGCCATTCAGGATGTGGCAGAAACAGCCCCCCTTTAAACTAACTGACAAGTATCCCTTTCTGTTAAACCATGTGGGAAAAATATAGCCTTGCCTTTGAAAGAGCAAGGGTTTGTACATGAAACACAATGGCCAAGAACGGATTGGGGTGGCATAGAGGAAAAATTGCTCCTATGCAAGATACAGAACTTGCAGAAAAATACTGGAAAGCAGTAGTTAAAACAGCCAACTACAAGCAAAACAGGCTCCCAATGAAAGTCACAAATGCAGTGCTGTAGGAGCTATAGCATGGAAGGCCAGTCTAAGGTACATCTGGTCCTTAACTATATAGATATGTGAAGGAAGGAGGAGGAGGAGGGGAAGAAGAAGAAGAACGCTGAACTGCAGATCTGCAGAGGAAGGAGTGATGGTTGGATATTCACAATGCAGCAAGGAAAGAGGATCCTAGATCCACACAAATCCTGAAGTATGCAACATATTTTCTGATGAAAGGGGGAAAAAAAGTAAACTGTGAAGTTCTCAGTTTTGTTCCTCATGTCCAGGCAAACAGCAAGCCAAGACCACAATCTTCAAAGGAGGTCCTCATTACCTGCCAAGAAGTCAACTTCATGGCAGAGCCAGAAGTGGAAATTGAGGCTGTGCCGTCTACAGCTGTGCAGTGCATGCCTGTTCTGTCTATCCATCACAGCCATGTTCGCACCCTGGATAAAGAGGTTGAGAAATGCCTTTTGGTAGCTTCTCTTTCTCCAGTTTTTCTATTCCTCCCTTTCGAAAACCTTCAGAATTTTAATCTCAGTACTAGGATACATCAAGAAGATTAAGATTAATGAAAATACATGTGAAAACGGCTGGCGATTTCTTGTGGGGGGGAGGGTGCATGTAATAAACCCTCAATATGATTCATGGCCAATTATGTGCATAAGTATATGATATCAAAACTGTGACATTAATTGGTTAAATTTATTACAATTTTTGAATGACAAAAATAATCAAGTTTGTCTTTGTAATTCAATATTTACATACAAGTACAGTCAGAGGAATCATCTCAGAAAATAAAGCCCTCCATCACTCTTAGAACAAGAGAGAATGGTCTGGTCACATCCATTTTCTTCATATACACATGAAAACAATCAACTCACCAGTTAAGTTAAAGTACATAATTATGATTTATGACCTTATAATGGAGACAGAGAAAACTGCATAGAGAATTGTAGAGCTGGAAAAGGCCACTTAGAGCTGGAAGAGGCAATTTAAATCTCTGCATCCAAAACTCTTCAATGCAGTCATCTAAAGTCAAGTATTCCCAAAAGGGGGGCGTCCCGCCTCTGCTTCCACACTTCTGGCAAAGGAAAGCTCCCCTTGACAACCTATCAAATGCTCTTATTGCTATTCCCAACATCCAATTAGAATCTGTCCTCCTGTAACTTAAGACCATTAATCCATGTCTTGCACTCTGGAACAAAATCCAAAAATAATATTGCTCCAAATAAGGAGCTATAGATAAGACAGAACATATTATTTCATATATTCACTCTGTTCTCTTTCTCCCTTTGTATATGAGCTGTATTCTCAATGAAAATCTCCCCAACATTCTTCATTTTCACTGCTTGCATAAAGGCTAGTCAGCAGATAAGTTAATTTATACTAGTAGTATAAATACTTTATGTGCAATAATGATCAGCATAATGGTACATTAAGAATAATACCTTTTAACCTTAGATATTTAATTAAACTTTCTCCATATAATTTTAATATTAGAAAGATGACTGTACCTGTCAACGATTTGGAACTCTTCTTAAACTCTTTCCTACCTCAAAATCAGAAGACAGCAAACTATTTTGTTACAATGATTGAAAAAACTGCTGGTTTGAAAAAAGGTACTCTTCAGCTATTGAGGCAGCTCTGAGAATACCTTGAATCCATAGTGAGGTTTGCACAGAGCAACAAGGACATGGGCTGTGCTCTGGAAGGGGAGGAGACATCTATGCATCACAGAGGAGCTCTATAAGTGTGTTTCTAGTTGTCTCCTACCCCACCCTTAGCAGTAGAAACTGCTCAGAACCTGTCTAATTTAGCTGTCAGGTGGACCTAAATGCTTGGCAAGCAATGTTTCTTGGGGGGGAGGGGAGGTAACTAAGATCCAACAATTCAATTTAACTGCTTAGGAAAGCAAGTTAACTATAATTCTGATGATCTACTGGTACGAAATAAAAAATTAAAGTAAGGCTAGGTTTAATGCCAAATCCAACAGGTTCAAGTTCAGCTGTGACAAATGCTGTATCTTGCAACTGAAGAAAAAAAAATATGCAAGTACAGGACTGGGCAAACCTAGCCTGAAAGCAATGCATGTGAGTGGGATCTTTAAAATTAGTGGATCACCAGCTAGACATGAGCAAGCAGGGTGATGCAACTGCTAAAAAGGCCATTGGATTCTTGGTATAATTAATCTTTGGCAATTGGTATTGACCATGTGAAGTTTTTAGAAGTAAGATCTAAGGAATCTGGCACAGGGACCTCCTATAATTTCATCTGAGACAGTAAAATTAATAGTACAGCTGAAAAAGGATGGAAAGTTCTACCACTGGAATGATGGTAGATACCTGTAGTACTCTTAAAGATTCTAACTGGTGAATCCACTTTTGGCAGGGAGCTTTATTCATTGTCAGTGCTTAAGTGCTGGAGTTTTTCCATTATTCTTACAATATATAAAAAAGATAAAAGATGGAACTGATGAACTATTGGCCAATTGGTCACCTGAACACCATTAGTAAACTTTATGTCAGGCACATTTACTGTAATCTGATGTATTGAAAGATAACACTCTGCAGATGAGCTGGTCAGTATATCCTCAACCAGTTCTTAAACTTTGTAGCTTCTGATACGGATGTATGCCATCTGGTGGAGCATTCCTTACCATATTTCTGTATGTTAAAGTAGCATTGATTTGATCTCAAGGGAAAGATTAAGGTGGAAACTGGAACAAATTTCCATAGATAGATGGATGCTATTATTAATTAAGGAGTTGCATAAAAACCCTTAGACTCAAATCAGGTATAAGCCCACAGAGACATCCTTATCTTTAAAACCTCCTTGATATCGTTATCTGTAAATCAGTTGAAGAAGGAGATGGAATGGTGCCCTTATTGTTCAATGTTTTATTCAATAGAAATAAAATTTTATTAGATTAAAATTCCAGTGTTCATCTTTTTCAGGAAAACATACCAAGGTATTTCTTTCTGCATATAACACAATTAATTCACCACTGATCTAACTTGGCTTGTGGTGCACAATACAAGCTGTTTCTTTCTATTGTTTGAAAGAAGGTTTTCCCATAAATTATAAGGCAAAGGTTGCTAGGAGACAGCCAGAGATAAATGGCATTTCAGTGGGGACAAAGGACAAAGGAGTCAAGATGTTCAGATATTGGGGGCAATTTACGATGAAATAGGATTATGGAAGACCCAAACAAAATCAATATCTGAAAGTACCTAGGGGAATGTTGGCATCAACCTTCACTTCTAAAGAACCATGGGAAGAAATCATATAATCTCAGCATTCAAAACTAAAATTGTAAGTCAGCTGCTTTTCAGGACCCAAAAATGTAGCTATAAAAATATGACCTACTGGAGTACTCAACTGAGCCTTTTAAGTGTTATTTTTCAACATAGCCCTGAGATTAGAATCCTAAAAAATCTTAAATTAAAAACAAGCCTGTATTTATCAAACAAGTTATATTTTCAGAAGGTTACTCAGCATGCCTGACCTTGTTAAATGGTTTTCATTCATACCGGAAATGTCTTCCTCTTCTTCTTCTTCTTCTTCTTCTTCTTCTTCTTCTTCTTCTTCTTCTTCTTCTTCTTCTTCTTCTTCTTCTTCTTCTTCTTCTTCATCATCATCATTATTTTCATTAAAAGACTGTTTAGGCCCAATTATGTGATCTTGTTGCTAAACAATGTGTAAGAAACATTGCCTTATAAAGTTATCTGAACCTGGTACCAATGCAGAGAGGAGAAAGTAAGAAAAGATTAGAACTTGCAGGCTATCAGCATGCCATTACAACTAAAGTTCTGAGAAGAACTTTTACTCTGGTCTCCTTCAATGATTTGCCTTTGACATTAAGGGAGGGAAGGCATAGTAAGAGACCTTTCTTGGCACACAACTGTCCATGTGGTGCAGCTGTTGTGGAAACAGTGAAGCATGTGCTTTTGTGCTGTACACTCCACAAAGAAACTGAAACCCACTCCAGAAATGCAGCACCCTTTTTAGCAAGGCATCTATATGTCTGTCAGTCTATCTATGTATATCTGTCATTTATTATCAGACAAGCTTCCCCTAAATTCTAAAAAAGTAGTTCTGATGTGTAGACTTACTTTACTGATAAGACAACAGATATTTAGACTGCTTTAATTATTATAGGATTAAAATTCACTTTTAGGGTGCCATCAAGCTACAATGCTATTGTTAACTATAGCCTGATAATGATAATACCTGTGCTATTCTTAGCCCATTAAAATACATTTAAGTAAACAGAGGGAAGCAGTTGCATCAGGGAGTGTACGCTGATTAAATATTGGAGGTCAAAGCACCGTGTATGACATGGAGTGGCTTGTGACCTAAACTAGCCTGTTGCTTTCTGATAAAGAAAGGTCTCTCTCCTATTAGACAGAGACTGAAGGTAAATTCCCCAGAGATTGGGTAGTACAAAATTGGTGTGCATATAAATAGGTTTTTGTTCCAGACACCTCAGCTTTAGTCAAACAATTTGTCCTTCTATCAATTTCTAAAATCAGCAAATAAGGAAAAGTTAGAGAGGGTGTATCCTTTGCCCCTACTCTAAAATTGCAGACAGTGGTGGTGCAATCCTATACAATTAGCAACGCAGTCTAGTCAAAAAGGCCTGTTGAGTTAAGCAAGCAGTACCTTCAGCATGTAAGCATGTGTAAGATTTCAGTATATAAATATTTCTTGGTTCTAAAAGTAAATTTTGTTGGCATATTTTTTTCTAGAACTGTTGCAAACTTGCTTGCATAAAACAGTTAACACTGAGATTTGGCAAACCTCAAAAACCTGTTGATTTCAGAACTATGTTGCAGTTTTTTGCCTTTATGTCCTCTCTTGTATACATGTGTATGTTGTGTTATACAACTGGAATGACACAAATCATAAATGTGGAATTAAACTAAGGGTGTGCAAAAAGTTTTACATTTGAAATGTTACAAGCTCAAATACCATGTTTCAAGTTCAAAACTTTTTTGAACCTCGCTAGAACTTGTTTGAACATCAAATAGCACAAGTGAGTTCAAAACACTTATTTTTAACTTGAAACAGAGTTGTTTCAACTTTCTGACACTTGTACAACAGCCTAACTATAATATGTACACGTTTGCTGTTGAGTCTTATAAATTTAACAAGGACTTTTAAATTAGTGATTTATTTATTTGCTTTGGGCATCAATGTTTTAGGGCTTTAGAATGAATTTCTGCACTTCAGGACTTCTGAAGTTAATCTTAGCAGCATGTATGTTCCATTGCAATATTTAAGCGAAATGGCATTCTCTCTGGGACATAGCTAAAAAGAATGTAGAATTTTCTGTAGCTTAATAGCAGGAGATTAAGTTATTGTTGGGAGATTGTGACTGTTACTCAAGATTACTTCCTGTAATGCTGTTTGCTCTTTAAAGATATGCTTCTGCCATGCAAATATATATGAACGGCACTAAATCCCTCCAAATTGCAGGTTTTCCAGTTAACAACAAAAAAAAAAAGGGTGGTCAAGCTAGGCTTCTGATGCACCCATGTAGATTTCTTGGTAGCATTTCAGCAATGGTTTGCCACTGTGTACCAATAGCCCCAGAATTCCCAGGTGGTCACCCCCCCCCCAAAAAAGCACTAATAAAAACCGATCCTGCTTTGTTTCAGAGAGCTATCAAAGCGCTGCCACAGGTTGAAGCAAACTTCCCCTAACCCACAGGCAAGTTCTTAATATTAATTTTAGCAAAATCTGAAATTAAGAAGCTTCATTTTCCTCTCAGAATTTCAGCTTGTGTGGTACTGGTCAAATCTGCTTCTCTCTCTCTCTCTCTCTCTCTTTCTCTCTCTCCCTCTTTTTGTCAAGGTACCCAGTTCAAGGAATAAAAGAGCACAGTCATACTTTAAATTCATTTCCTGGTCAGTTCTAAACATTTGATTTAACTGCACATTTAGATAACAACTTTTTATAACCTACTTGTTGTGTTTAAAAATAACAGTTAACTCTCAATGACCTGGCAATGAGGGTGGGGTGACAATCTTTTCCCCCTCAGTTTTTCATTGTGGAAGTTATATAGAAAGAAATAGATTTGGAACATCTATTTCAGCATCTACAGTCAATTTTATTTTGACAATTGATCAGCAAATTACATAAAAACATAACTAGAGAGGGGAAAAAACAGCTCCACAGATAACTGGATGTGAGGTGGGCTCCAGGGAACAGTTGGGATTGTGGCCAGTATATCAGCCTCCCTGCAGCCCAGTGTCATTCCCCTCTGGAATTCCTGTCTGGATCCTGCGGCTGGGCTGGTAATTGAGACCCGAGGCTGGCTGGGCTCAGGGATTTCCATCTTCTGCCTGCTGACGTTGAATCCATGGTGGCACAGGAGTTCATGGCCTCCCTGGCCACCATGGACCTATCCCAAGTCATCAGTAGCCCGATGGATACTGGTGGCCCCATATTAGATCTAGTTTTTGTTTGTTTCGGAGTAGTTGCAAAGTGATATGGTAATGGAGGACATTAGCATCAGTCCATTGCCATGGACAGAGTATTCTCTGATTGCCTACCAGCTCACTGGTACACCCTTCCCTGAGCTGAGATAGGGCCCATTTGATCAACCCCCCTCAGGTGACTGATGTACTCAATGGGGTTCCAGAAGGAGCTTGAGGTTTTCCCGGAGAATCTGGTGATTGGTTCAGCTGAGTCCTTAGTTGTGGGTTCCACAGCAGGTGCTACAGAAGATAGGTGGGTGCATGGGTGCTGCAGGTGGGCAGGAGGGCACCTTGGGCAGGCGCTATGGAGCATGGACAGGTGGGTGGGTGCCGCAGGCAGGCACTATGGAGCGCAGGCAGATGCATGGGTGCCATGGACAGGTAGGCGAGTGCCAGGGGCAGGCGCTATAGAGTGTGGGAGGGTGAGCAAGTGCTGCAGGCGGGCAAAAAAGTGGTAGGAGCAGGAGCGACTTGGGGGGAGCCAGCAGGGAAGTTGCAAATGGTGATCATGTGACTGCAAGATGTTGCAACCATAATAATTGCAAACCAGTTGCCAAGTGCCCAAATCATGATCATGTGACTTTGGGGACGTTGCAACAGCTGCAATTTCACAGACTGGTCTTAAGTCCCCCTCATTCAGCACTGTTGTAACTTTGAACAGTTACTGAATGAGTGGTCACAACCCAAGGACTACTTTTATTAACCTTTACATATGTCCTTGATGGTGCTTAAAACCTCATATTCTTGTTTATATTGACAGTTTCTAGTAGTTTTAGCTTCTTCATATGCATTCTTTTCTAGGTGGAAACACTCACATGATTGGTACTCTGAGATTTATTATGTGTTTGGCATTACCTGTGCCAACCCCACCCTCAGTTTATTGAATTCAATTTTACAAATATTTACATTTACAATTTTCTGATGTTTATGGACAAGTTTTGTCTGCTTATTTCAGCCAAAGAAGATGCCTTATGGCCTGTGCTTCACTGGCAAGCCTTGTGTGTTGCTATATGGGAGGGGGTTAATGAATAAATGATTTTTCTTATCTCCTGATTCCCCCCAAAATGTCTTGGGGGAATTATCTTTGTTTAGTGGGAATTTTGTTTTTTCATGGAGAAGCATTCAGTTATATGTCACAGCAGATGGCAGTATCTAACCAACACTAGCTGATCATGGGTCAACCCTGATTAGTACTTGGATGGGACCCTGGCATAGAAATCTAGGCTGTTGGCAAGATTGGGAAATCAGAAAAAACATCCTGGAAAAAGGCAAGAGCAAACAGATTTTATTCTATTGCTAAGAAAATGACATGGTCCTGTCCATGAAGTAATCCAGAGTCAAACTCAATTTGAGGGACACTTTATGTGAAAATTATCAGTATGTGTTTTTAAGACTTCAGCTGTAGGAGAAAGTGAAACCGACAGATTTTCATCCCTCCTGACTGACCCCACTGAAAATTTTACAGAAATCTTGGAAACATCTTGCTAAGTCCTTTGCCAGACATTCTGTACTTGTGTAGTGATGCAGCACCCTTCTGAAAAGCAGCTTTTATGGATGCTGTTATCCTGTTACCAAGTGACCATTATTATGGCTGCTGGAAAGATTCTGCTGCGTTCTCAAGCTCTCTCTGGCTAAACACTTTGGAATCTGTCACTTTGGTCATATCGTGGCAGCATAAGGACAAATAAACAATGCAATTTTTGAATGTGCATTTTTGTGTCCATTTGCCTCATATGAAGATATGTGCAGACTTAGAGAACACAAAGGTTTGAAATACAAACTGAGCATGCTTAGTAGGTATGGAATGCTGAGTACTGAAGTTGCCATAATATTAAGAATCCAAGAAAAAAGCATAATTGCCTGGCTAGAATTATAAACATAATTTATATGTTTGACTGAAACATGTGCCCATTGTTTCTTATCTTGAGTGAAAGGTCTCCACTGCCACAACTCTCTATGCCATACTGAAATTTCTTCCTATGTACTCCTTAAACGAGCTGTGAATTGAGCCAGAGATGATGTCTAAAGCATTATTTTTTCTTTTAATCCAGGTCACACGCCAATTTAGAGTCTTGCACAACCCACCTATGAATGCCATTATAAAGCCCTTGGAGCCAAGCCAAGTTCTGCATGTTGCGGTTGTTATCCTATGCCCCTTCACTGCGATTGATTCCCTTTTGTTGCAGTGGAAATGAGATGGCACTTGGAATTGTATTGTAATCTCTAAGCAATTTCTCTGTCCTAGAAGCCAGCGTTTATACATGACTGATTTATTCATTAGTTACTTTAAAATGCCAAATTATCCTCTCCTGTAACATAACCACAATTAAAATATTAACCCAATAATTAAATAATCTTCTATGAATATTGACATTAGCTGACTAATCACTGACAGTACAAGAGTTCAACAGGAGGTGGCACACTCTTGGTCAATGTTTAAAAAATTATTATACCCCATAATACAAGCATAAATAAAAGTTAAGTTGAATAACAAAAAAAGTCTGCCAGGAATTTGGAAACTTGGAGAGAGAGAGAGAAAGAGATTTGGTGACCTGAGTGAGCAATTGATATATAGAATGCTGCTACCTCTGCTACTGACTCGACAGGTATGTGTGTGTGTGTGTGTGTGCGTGAATCATTAACATTGTACACATATTTCATGTGTACACATGAATGCATCCATGGTGGAACAAAGAGGATTAGAACTTCAAGCATGAATTCCTCCCTCATGTGCATTCCCTGGAAATTTATACATGTTTAATAAATAAGTACATCTATGTGAGATCCTTATTTATTTATTTATTTATTTATTTATCATATTTATATAGCCACCCATCTCACACAAGGTGACTCTGGGCGGCGTGCAACAATTAAAAAATGAATACATAAAAACAATTACACATAAAAAACTGTAAAAACACACAAAACAGGAGGGGATAAAGTTAATAAGGGAGCCATCGCAAAATCTCCCCAGTCCCCTGGGAGCCCCAGGCCTGATCACATAGCCAGGTCTTGAGGGACTTGCAGAATATTAAGAGGGACGGAGCTAATCTCACTTTTGGGTGGAGTAGATTCCACAAGGCGGGCACCACAGCATAGAAGGCCCGCCTCCTGTGAACCGCCAAATGTAATTCTCTGGCAGACGGGACCTGCAGCATGCCTTCTCTGCCAGATCTGATGGGACAGGCAGATGTAATCAGGGAGAGGCGGTCCCTCAGGTAACCCGGACCCATGCCATGAAGGGCTTTAAAGGTCAAAACTATCACCTTGAATTGGACCTGGAGCAAACTGGCAACCAGTGCAGCTTGTGAAGCAGAGGTGTAACATGTACCACCCTAGGGGCACACATAACTGCCTGCACTGCTGCATTTTGCACCAGTTGAAGCTTCCGGATATTCTTCAAGGGCAGCCCTATGTAGAGCGCATTACAGAAATCCAAGCAGGAGGTGACCAGGGCATGAGTGACAGTGATTAGGTCCTTCTGATCTAGGAATGGACGCAACTGGTGCACAACAGGAAGCTATGCAAATGCCCTCCTAGCCATGACTGCCACATGCTCTTTGAGCAGGAGTCGTGAGTCCAGGAGGACCCCCAGATGTTGATTTTATATCCATTTCATTGTCTGTTACCAGCTTTGTTACTCATGAATTATAGTTTCATGAAAAATGTAGAGCTGGTACACCAATCCTTCATTGGTCAAGTTGCAAGGTAAAAGAAAAGGGCCTAGCCACTGGCCTGCCCTAATTTCTCCCTCTGCCAGAGATTACTTCAGGGTTTGCCCCCAGGCCATGTTCCAGGTCCTGTTCTCCCCTCCTTTCTCATTTAATGACAAACCAGCAGTCAAGAATGTTTGCAGGGAGGGAAAGGGGTAAAAAAAGGCAACATGGTGGCCACAACCATGCAGTCAAAACCTGGTGGACATAACAAAGGGGTGGGGTTGGAGACATGGTAGAGCACAAGATGGTAACCATCTTGACTTTTTATTTATTTATTTATTTTTCAGGCTTGTATGCCGCCCATCTCCCCCAACAGGTGACTCTGGGTGGCTCACAATAATAAAAAAGAAGAAAAAACACAGGTCTCTCTGAACATGGCTAAAATCTATAAATAATTAAAAAACATATATTAAAAATGCCCTAAAAACCTCCTATGATTTAGCCCTAAAAACCTGCAAGATGCTGGGGGGGGGGGGGGGACAAACCCATCACCCCACCAGCCATCTCCACAGGTGTGGGCCCCCCTCTGGCTCCCAGGCCTTCTGGCAGAGCCAGGATTTGAGCCCTTTCCTGAAGGCCATGAGGGAGGGGGCACACCGTACCTCAGGAGGCAGGATGTTCCATAGGGCGGGCGCTGCAGCAGAAAAGGCTCTCTGCCTAGACCCCGCCAATCGAAATTCCTTGACTGGTGGGGTCTGCAACCTGCCCCTTCTGCTGGACCAAGTGGGGCAGGCTGAAATGACTGGGGTGAGGCGGTTCCTCAGATAACCTGGTCCTGTGCCATGAAGGGCTTTAAAGGTAATGACCAACACCTTGAATTGGACCCGGGAACAAACTGGTAACCAATGCAGCTCATGCAACAGCGGTGTTATGCGTGCCCTCCTAGGGGCATTAAGAACTGTCCGCGCCGCCGCATTCTGCACCAGCTGTAGCTTCCGGATACTCTTCAAGGGTAGCCCCATGTAGACCACATTACAGTAGTCCAACCCGGAGGTGACCAGGGCATGAGTGACCGTGCGGAGGTCCTCCTGATCCAGGAAGGGGCGTAACTGCCGCACAACACGAAGTCGTGCAAAGGCCCTCCTAGCCACGACTGCCACCTGCTCTTTGAGCAGGAATCGTGAGTCCAGGAGAACCCCCAGATTACGCACCGGGTCTGTCTGGGGTAGTGCAACCCCATCAAAAACCAAAGATGACAAACTCCTAGATCTTGAGGCTCCCCGTATCCACAGCCACTCCGTCTTACCAGGGTTCAGCTGAAGCCTGTTGTCCCCCATCCAGGCCCCCACAGCCTCCAGGCACCGCGAGAGGGCAGTCACAGCGTCACTTAAGGCACCTGGGATGGAGATATATAATTGGGTATCATCAGCATACTGATGATACCTCACCCCATGGTGCCGGATGATCTCACCCAGCGGTTTCATGTAGATATTAAATAGGAGCGGTGAAAGCACTGACCCCTGAGGCACTCCACAAAGTAGGGGCCGGGGGCTGGACCTCTCGCTCCCTATCAACACCGATTGGGTTCGGCCTTGGAGAAAGGAGCTGAACCAGCACAACATTGTGCCACCCAGCCCCAACTCCTGCAGCCGACCCAAAAGGATACCATGGTCGATGGTATCGAAAGCCACCGAGAGGTCAAGAAGAGCAAGGCACTCCCCCCATCCCACTCTCGCCAGAGATCATCTAAAAGTGCGACCAATGCTGTTTCTGTCCCATAACCGGGCCTGAATCCTGACTGATAGGGGTCCAGATAATCCGTTTCCTCCAGGATCCTCTGAAGCTGCCGTGCGACCACCTTTTCTACCACCTTCCCTAAAAAGGGGAGGTGGGAGACTGGACGAAAATTGTCCAGGAGGGTTGGGTCTAGCAACGGTTTCTTGAGGAGTGGGCGGACCAAAGCCTCTTTGAAAGGCTTTGGGAACACCCCCTCCTGCAAGGATGAATTAACCACCGCCAGGACCCACCCTAAAGTCACCTCCTTGGTAGCTTTAACTAACCAGGAGGGACAAGGATCTTTTTTGACCATCCTGTGGACCTCTGCTTTCTCTAAGAATCCCATCTATGGAAACCCCAAAATTAGGGTGCCCTCAGCCTGTAAATCTCCCAAAGGGATAGCTAGTTTTGGAGTTGCCACTTTGATGGAAACCTAGCTGCCCCAGAACTTAGGAAAGCAGAATAATGCTGGGTAACTGGCATGTAGCTCCAAGGTCAGATCCCACAGAGAAGCAGCTCCCTTCAGATAACTGCTTCCCCGTTTCTTTTCTTCCTTATTTAATTCTGCTGACAAGAGCTGGCGCAAAATTCAATATCACTTTATCCATTTGGCAAACAAACAACAAACAAGTTCTTAACCTTGTTTCCGGAAAGCATATAAGAACCACTATGGTTGTTATTCTCTCATGGTCAGATAACACAGCACACTGCAAAAGGGAATTATGGGGAATGAGTGAGCGGATATCGAGAGACAAGGACTGTCATGCTAAACACCCAGGTCATGTGTCCATCATAGGTCCTTCTTCATTTCAACCATTAACAGGAGCTGAATAAGAGCATGTCAGAACGGATTACATGGCCAGCATAAACCATGGGATGTGTAGCTGTCACAAGATATACAGATGGCTACCAACTTAAATAGATATACAAAAACTAAAATACAGTTCTTAGTATAAGATGCCTCTGAATGCCATCTACTGTAGAACAAATGTGAGATAAAATTATTTTCCATGTCTTGGATTAGAAACTCTACATGGGCATCTTGAGCCAGCAGGATTTTTCTTTTGTTCTTCTATAATTATGCCAGCTAGAAAATTAATGAATTTCCATCACTGTGTTTTGGATTTATTTTATTTTAATTTTAACAAATTTATCTATTTTATTTTAATGAAAGAGCCTTGCTTTCAGAGCAGGATGTTTCACCTATGGATTTTTAAGAAGTATAATTCAGATTGACCTTCACTGGTCTCTATAAAAATAAGGTAAATATGATTGAGTCAAATTTGGTGACTGTATCCATGCAATTTTATTCCCAGTCTTTGGGAAATGGTTTGCCAACCCTTTTTCCAGAATCTTTTTTCAACTTCAACCTAACTTACAGCCTTGAAATTTCCAGGTGGTCTCCCATCCAACTACTAATCAGGCCTGACTTTGATTTGCTTCTGAGCCCTGACAAGATTGGCTATTTAAGAAAAGACTCCATCTGGAATTTTTTAAATAGTTAGCTAGCTAAATGAACTGTATAACCAGACCTGAAAAATAACATTTGCGCTGTACATAATAATTTAACAGGATTTGTACAGAAGCTGTTAGCAAATTACATAAAAATGATTTAATATAAATTATTTTAATAATTTCTCTATGTAATATAAGTTTAATGTATTATTAAGGGGAAGCAAAGTTTTTAGTAAAAGACAGCTCAGAAAACTGCTGTTTTCATACCTTCTACGAGTCTAATGCAACAGCTCTCATCACAATACTTAGATGGGTTCCAAGGTGGTGCAGTATTTACCTTCAGACCATAGTCTTCCCAGCTAATTCTGTATCAGGAGTGCTGGGTCAGAATCTTTTGCCTCCATGGCCATATTGTCTACGAATACTGGAAGGTTTTGTCCCGAAGCAACTGGATGGCACAGAAGGCTGCCCTTTACCCTTTGTAAGTGATTCTGAGTGATTTGAGATTTCATTTTTCCATAGCTGGTAGCAATTTATTGAAAAATGATAGGCTGGTGATGCAGGCACCAATAAAAACAGTTATCTTTTTTCAAATAAATTATATGATTAAAAAGTATCAAATACTTTTCACAAACTTTCACATGAGCCATGTGAAGGATTAAGGCACAAGGAGTGGTTCACCTATCCAGAAAGATAATGAAGTAGGTTAGCTGACTGATGGACATGTAAGTCTTTTTCCAGTGTATGTATTTTTATCTCATTTTTGGAATCTGCACAAAAAACAATGTAAGATCATATGTAAAAAATTATTCTTGGATACTTTATCACAAATCTTTATAATACAGATTTTTTTTTTAGACTGAGAAATCCAGATGAGCATTAGGTGGCAGCAAAGAGATGGTAACCCAAGCGGAGGACAATAAATGCAGGTTAAAAAGAGGAAAAATGAAAAAACTGAAGAACAGTTACGTTTCAATCCAAGTCTGAGAGGTACAGATCACATTACCCCATACCAACAATTCCCAAAGATCAAATTCTGTGGGAATCTCTAATTTGAAAAACATCAGAAGAGGGGAGAGCATGTGGACCATCAGATGTTGCTGAACTGCTTCTCCCAGAAGTCCCAGCCAGCCTGGCCAATGCATAGTTTGACCATAACTGAAGTGATTGAATTGATTCATGGTTATACAGAATTATTTGCTCACGTTATGCCTGTTACCAATTTTTTTTTTTTAAAAAAAAACAGCAGATGGCATCATTCACCCACATTTTGATACTGGCTTATTCCCCCCGCCCCCCCATAAACACTGGGGTCTTCAACGTTTTCTTAAATGACACAGATGAGGAGATAGAAGGGATAATCACCAGATATGCGGACAACACAAAGCTGGGTGGGGGGTGGGGGTGGGATTGCTACACCTCAGAAGCAGGCTCAAGGTTCAAAAGGATTTGATAGATTTGAACAGTAAGCCCTATCCAACAAAATGCAGTTCATTGGCATGAAATGTAGGGCTCTGCACATATATGGGTACAAGATAGGCAGTGCCTGGATTGGCAGCAGTAGCTGTGAGAAGGATCTGGGGGTCCTGGCAGGCTACAGCTGCCAAAAGAGCCAATGCAGTTTTGGGCTGCATCAACAGAGTATAATGCCAAGATCCTGTGAAGTGATAGTCCAGCTATATGCTGCACTGGTTAGACTGTACCTCCTGGAATACTGTGTCCAGTTCTAGTTGTAACAATACTAGAAGGATGCAGAGGAACTGGAAGGAGTGCAGAGAAAGTGATAAAAATGATGAGGGGCTCAGAGGCTAAATCACATGAAGGAACATTTAAAGGAACTGAGTATGTTTAGCCTAAAGAAGAGAAGTTTGAGGGGAGACATGATAGCAGTCTTCAAATACTTGAAGAACTGTCATAGGGAAGAGGGTGTGGATTTATTCTCTATACAGCCTGAGAGTAAGACAAGAACCAATGAACGGAAGCTTTACAGAGAGAGTTCCAAACTTGAAATAAGAAAGAATTTCTTGACTGTGAGAGCTATTAAACAGAGGAAGACCCTGGAGTTATAGGTGTTCCCTCAGTGGAAGTTTTTGTGAAAAGATTGGGCTGGGATGGTATCAGAATTCTTGCCCTGGGCAGGGCAATGGACTAGAAGACCCCTAAGGACCCTTCCAACTCTATGATCCTATGAAAATGCTACTCAAACTACAGTATAGATTACACTAAATACATTGTGTGCAGCTCAGTGATTAATTTTGTAAAGAAAATAGTTCTAGTCTGGATCAGGAGTGTTGAGCCATGCTTAGCTTAGAGGAAAACAAAAACAAGCACTGAACTCCATGCTACATTTCTATTTATTAATATTTCAAATTTAGTCACCACCCATCTCACTATTTTCAGTATAACATCAGGCAAAAGCACCACAATCTGTACTTTGTACAGTAGCTCATGGGAAGATCTTACAAAGTGGTGACAAAAAGTCACAATTGCTTTGCTCATGAGCTCGGGTTGACATGAAACCCTAAATCTGCATTTGCCATCATGCTGGACAATAATTTCTGAGAGAGCTATTTCATAATCCTGGAAATAGAGATCAATCAAGTAAATCATGACAAGCCCCCCAGAGGACTAAAGGTTCAGTCATCTTTAGACCAAAATATGACAAAACATGACTGTCATTAGACTTCCTATCCCAGTGCTTAATTCTAGGAAACAATGAAAACTGTAGATCACAGCTCTAAGTGCCTCTGTGTGTGTGGGTGCAAACTTCAGGCTCTGTGCAGAACACGGCAGTCAGCAGCACACCCACAGTCAGTACCCAGAATTAATGCCTGAACAGAATGCCTATTTCATTATATACATCAGATATTATCATGGGGGTGGCAGGGAAAGGAAAGCATTTCCCAAATTTTCAAAAGGCACAATATTATTTGAGAGTCATATTAAATAAATTCAAAAAGATATAGGTATAACCATAGTTATATAGTTAACCAAAACTGAGAAAATACACTTCTTGTCCATATCCACAAGTACAGCATGGCACTTGGTCAGATTACTTAGTTCATCCTTCTGCTGGAGATAGGAAAAATTTGGTCCTTCTAAATTATTAGGAGTGATTACTAAACCTTATGAAGGAGGGAAAAAGCTCATAATTAGTCTTTATAAATATGTGTTACTGATAAATCAATTTGATATGTACATTTTAAAGACTGGATTTATTGGCTGCAGCCTTGCCAAGAGAAAGTAACAGCTACCTCAGTTAGAGATGCTTTGATTGCATCCAGAGCTCCCAGAATGGGCTCCGTGTGGAGCTGTCCTTAAAGAAGGTGCATTAGGCAACCATGCGGGACATATGTGACAGGTTTGTCTTTCCAATCCTGTGGTCTCAACACCTCTGTGGGTCACCTATTTGGGGAAGGCTGCCTTGGCATTAACTATCTTTCCACGTGGGGCCAAGTATAAAGTACTAATACTGACTTTTAGTCCTAGAGAGTTTGAGGCCAGCCTAACTGAAGTACCCTCTGCCCTCAGGCCTTAAGACTCCTGTGGAGGCAATCTGGCCAGTGATGGACGTGACAGGGAGGGCTTTTTTTATGGTGTCCTCCTTATAAGTGTATGCCCTTGCCTTGAACAGTGTTAGAGGTGTCTTAAAGTCTTGTTTTTCCTTTCAGTGTTTTTATCAAAAATATGGCATAAGCTACATTTGACAAATTATTTTGAAAAGCTGATTTTAGTTTTAGAATGGTTTTCACTGTAAGTGAGTGTATTGTGTATGTGACCTACCTTTGGAAAGGGGTGAAGAGCAAAAAGGTTGTTTCAAGTGCAGGTTGTGGTGAAATTGAAGGACAGCCAATGATGGCTTTAGCAAGGAGTCAAATGACAAAGATCTGAAATGGAAGATCCATTATTTTCCTGCTTTAGGATTGTTTGATCAAACATGTAATTTCTGACCTGGGTCGTGACAAGGGAAAAATTTTCCATCTCAGTATTTTATGCAATTTAATAGGAAAAAATAGTTTCCCCATAAGGTATAAAAATAGCCAATAGTAATTTGCATAGGCTGGGGGGAGGACAGTTGCACTCAAAAATAGATTTAGTACATACAGGGTTTCTTTGTGTTTCATAAACTAAAAAGAAAATAACAAAATCAACTTAATAATAATGAAAAAGAAAAAATAGAGAGCTTCATTTCCATATTACCAATCATGTGATTCAAAATATAAACTTTAAATAACAGTATGATAAATGTGTTCTTCATGCTCTCTGAGCTTGTTTGCTTCCTTGCAGACGTTTCACTACCCAATGTGGTAAATCATCAGTGTGAGTGAGTGTGGGGTTTGCTCCCTGTTTATATGCAGTAGCATATAAGTATGATAAATACTGTATGTGGCATAAGATTTGCTAAAAATAAAAAAAAAAGTATGGAAATTATATGCAGGTAAATGTAAAGGTACAGAAGTATGAGCTTATGCTGGCAGCTTTGAAAATACAAATAATCTGCCTTGGGGGAGGAACAAATTAAAAATAAGCACCTTGTAGGTGACTGCTGCCAGCCAAAGCTACCGTAACTCCACAGAGAGAACTTGGGATGTACGTGTTACTTGCAGAGTGCTCTGCTAGGAAGCGGGCTGGAAACACCAAACTTCTGCTTGCAACTCACCTTTAGACACTAGTTAACTGTGTACTAACAGAACAAATAGTTTCTAACTGGCTACCTTTATGTATTGATTTGTCTTGTTCCTGAAGGTTCAATATGTGCAAACCCACCTAAAGAACAACTTAAATTGACCTTTACCTCTTTCTAGTCTACCACTTTTTCTCTTATAACCTCCTTGTGTATGTATTATTAAACAGTTACAATATCGTCGAAGGCTTTCACGGCCGGCATACGAAGGCTGGTGTGGATCTTCCGGGTTGTGTGGCCGTGGTCTGGAAGTTCTGTTTCCTAACGTTTCGCCAGCATCTGTGACCGGCATCTTCAGAGTGCAGGAGCACAGACAGGAGCAGTTCTCTCTGTGCCCAGGATGGTGTGACCCTTTTGTGGGTATTTATAGAGATGTGGAGGGGGGGGGTATGGGGTGTTAATGAGTGGCTGCTTGCCCAGGTCTCAGGAGATCTGTGTATCTTCCTGTGGGCCAGGCAGGGTCCCTTCTTCTATTGAGTTGTTAACGAGTGGCTGTTGAGGGTGATTAGCATGTTCATTGTGTGAGTTGTTCGCATGTCCTGGTGGCTGAGCTGAGTTCGTTGACCTTTTGCAGGCTGTATTTCTCAGGATTGGTAGCCAGGTTTTGTTGATTTTTAGACTCTCCTCTTTTTTATTGAAACTGTGCTGGTGTTTGTGAATCTCAATGGCTTCCCGGTATAGCCTGGTGTAGTGGCTGTTTGTGTTGTCCAGTATCTCTGTGTTTTCAAATAGGATTTTGTGTCCAGTGTGCCTGAGAGCATGTTCAGCTACTGCCGATTTTTCTGGTTGCTGTAGTCTGCAGTGTCTTTCGTGTTCTTTTATCCTGGTATGGATGCTGCGTTTTGTGGTCCCGATGTATACTTGCCCGCAGCTGCATGGTATGCGATATACTCCTGCGGTGGTGAGGGGATCCCTTTTGTCTTTTGCTGATTTTAGCACTTGTTGTATTTTTCTGGTGGGTCTGAAGATTGTTTGGAAATTGTGTTTTTCCATCAGTTTTCCCATGCGGTCTGTGACCCCTTTGATGTAGGGCAGAAATACTTTGTTGGTGGGTGGCTGTTTTTCTTCTTCAGTCGCATGTTGTTTTCTTGGTTTGATGGCTCTTTTTATTTCATTCTTGGAGTAGCCATTCGCTTGCAGGACCCAATTAAGGTGGTTAAGTTCAGAGTCTAGGTATTGGGTTTCGCAGATCCGATTGGCACGATCCATGAGGGTTTTGATAATGCCTCTTTTCTGGCGTGGGTGGTGGTTGGAGTTTTTGTGTAGATACCGGTCTGTGTGGGTGGGTTTTCTGTAAACTTTGTGTCCTAATTTGAGGTCTGGTTTGCGTATGACCAAAGTGTCTAGAAATGGAAGTTTGCCGTCCATTTCTTTTTCCATAGTGAATTGTATATTGGGGTGGATGCTGTTTAGGTGGTCCAGGAACTTCTCTAGTTGGATGTTCTGTCACTATGGAAAAAGAAATGGATGGCAAACTTCCATTTCTAGGCACTTTGGTCATATGCAAACCAGACCTCAAATTAGGACACAAAGTTTACAGAAAACCCACCCACACAGACCGGTATCTACACAAAAACTCCAACCACCACCCACGCCAGAAAAGAGGCATTATCAAAACCCTCATGGATCGTGCCAATCGGATCTGCGAAACCCAATACCTAGACTCTGAACTTAACCACCTTAATTGGGTCCTGCAAGCGAATGGCTACTCCAAGAATGAAATAAAAAGAGCCATCAAACCAAGAAAACAACATGCGACTGAAGAAGAAAAACAGCCACCCACCAACAAAGTATTTCTGCCCTACATCAAAGGGGTCACAGACCGCATGGGAAAACTGATGGAAAAACACAATTTCCAAACAATCTTCAGACCCACCAGAAAAATACAACAAGTGCTAAAATCAGCAAAAGACAAAAGGGATCCCCTCACCACCGCAGGAGTATATCGCATACCATGCAGCTGCGGGCAAGTATACATCGGGACCACAAAACGCAGCATCCATACCAGGATAAAAGAACACGAAAGACACTGCAGACTACAGCAACCAGAAAAATCGGCAGTAGCTGAACATGCTCTCAGGCACACCGGACACAAAATCCTATTTGAAAACACAGAGATACTGGACAACACAAACAGCCACTACACCAGGCTATACCGGGAAGCCATTGAGATTCACAAACACCAGCACAGTTTCAATAAAAAAGAGGAGAGTCTAAAAATCAACAAAACCTGGCTACCAATCCTGAGAAATACAGCCTGCAAAAGGTCAACGAACTCAGCTCAGCCACCAGGACATGCGAACAACTCACACAATGAACATGCTAATCACCCTCAACAGCCACTCGTTAACAACTCAATAGAAGAAGGGACCCTGCCTGGCCCACAGGAAGATACACAGATCTCCTGAGACCTGGGCAAGCAGCCACTCATTAACACCCCATACCCCCCCCCCCACATCTCTATAAATACCCACAAAAGGGTCACACCATCCTGGGCACAGAGAGAACTGCTCCTGTCTGTGCTCCTGCACTCTGAAGATGCCGGTCACAGATGCTGGCGAAACGTTAGGAAACAGAACTTCCAGACCACGGCCACACAACCCGGAAGATCCACACCAGCCTTAGTTACAATATCCTTATTTTCAGATGTTGTGGACTGACATATTGAAAGAGGAGGGAGGAGGAGATGCTACTGTTCTTTAAAACAGCATTTGCCCTACAAAAGCATCTCTGTTGCTAAGCGATTTTCCCCTTCCACCTGTTTTTTTCAGCCAGGTTGCCATAGTACTGCCTGACTAAACTATCAAATTTCAAAAAGGAGGCATTACTCATTAAAAATTAGTGCTAGAGAAGCAAATAAATATTTTTAAGCATTTTCATTTAACTCCTGTCCCTTCAGCTGGAATAATGTGGCTACAAATTGTTCCATTCTCCTGTTGCATAACATGTCCCCTTGCAGGGTAGTTCCTAAATTAATTATGACAAACTGTGATGTGCATCTGTTCCATCTGACCCTAATTGTGTTTATTGCAATAAGTTTATTAGACTCATTTTCCATCCATCAGCCATTTACACAGAAATAAGTTTCATTGAGCAATATGTGAATGATGATAATGGAAGAACTAGAGATAATGGAATAATGGAAGAACTAGTTTTGGGAAAACTATGCAACATTCTGAATTAATGTGATCTAGGAGAAAAAATTATTTTATTAAGGGACAAAAATGATGGGTAGAATGAGGCAAGAGGGTACAGAAAGAGGGACTGGGTCATTTGGAGACTCAAAAATGAATGGGAATGGTGACTGTTGTGTATCGCTTTGAAAAATACCAGCATATTCAAGAATAACTTGATTCATACATGAATGCAAATTTAAAAGCTGGATTTACTGATTTTTGATGAAAAATTGAGAGAATTAGAGAAGAATAAATCGGTATGAGAAGTTCTGAATGTGGGATAGAACATTATTTGATAATGTCAAGAGTGGATCTTGGGAAAAAGTGGACATGGAAGAAAAGGAAAGAAAAAAATGAAACTAAAATGAAAGTATGAGTTCTGTTCTATATGAAAAAAAAATTAGAAGATAGTCTCCTAACAGAATGAAACAAAATCAGATTGGGACAGAGTGCAAAGCATTATGCTACAGGGTACCACAAACAGTGTGGAGTTATGCTAATAGCAAGCATAAAAAGAGATGCTTGGGCAAATGAGGAAGCGAAAGAGGCTGTGGGAAGAATGAGTATACCTGTAAGACTGTGATTGCTGCACAACTGAGGATAAGAGTGTCAGGTTCAGCCGGCACAGCGCCCCGTAGAAGCCCATAGAAGCCACCACCGGGCTGAGCCAATTTGCTATGAGCCGGGAGGAAAAGGGGAAGTGGGAGCCACGCGGCTGATAGCGGCCACCTGCGCCTAGCCGGCGGGGAAACCACAGAGCAGAACCAATTAATATACACCAATAAGCGGCGTGAGCTATCAATAAGCGGAATAGCGAGCCGAGAAGCCAAGATACCGCGCCTCCAGTGACCCCGGCTCTGCATGTATAAGAAAAGGACTTAGAGGGAACCAACCCACACCGGAGGGAAGATCAATCAATGAACAATGGGATCCGGGCTGAACCTGACATCTGGACTTATCGGGGTGCGAATAGCCCGCCGCCGGCAATGCGATCGCGGGGTGAAAAACCACGGGAAGGGGAGGTATAAAGGAACCAATGTATTGTACCAAGCCAGTCCTGGCTTTGCTTGTAACTGTTGCGTTATGCTTGAGTAAACCTCTTTTGTGAACCACACGTGTCATGGGAATTTCTCTTGATGAACAGGGCAGGTTCTTACATAAAGCCGGGAGTCCCCTCTAACGCTACCCGGTACCACCGAGGAGCGCTTCTTCCCCGTACTCTATCACAGGTGATGGCCAGCGACGAGGAATCCGTTGGTCAGCTAGAGCAGGAGGAGTTCGGGATCGCGGAGGCGATGGTGGAGCCAACCTGATATGACAAGACGACGGCCAGGATCGGGGACCCTCAACCGGCGAGATGGTCGATCGGGGTGAACCAGGGACCCGACCGGTCGGGGGTTACGATGACCCGAGGCTCGGGATCACGGACCCGAAGATGGGAGGACGAGTTCACCCAGCTGGAGGCGAGGGTCGGACAGCACCTAGACTCCGTGGAGGCGATGCTCCAAACTATCCTACTGAGGCTGAATCAGCTGGCAGCGGGCGGCAACGCGAGGGGCAGAGCCAGGGTACCGGGACCCCAACCGATGGCAGCATCAACCCCACCGTCGGTAGACCGCCGGGCAGCAGACGCATTGAGACTCCGGGGCATGACCGGAAAATTCTCGGGGGACCCCGAACAGCTACCCCAATTCCTCACCCACATACGTAGTTTCATGCAGCGGGGGGGTCACTTGTTTACCAGGGACGAAGACAGGGTCTCCTACGTAGCCGAGCTGCTAGACGGCCAAGCAGTGAGCTGGGTGACCGGGCTGTATGACGCCAACGCGGTGGAGTTGAGGAGTTTCCCGGACTTTATGCAGGTGCTCCGAGATAGGTTCGAAGACACCCTGAGCGCAAGGAGAGCCGAGGACGACGTCCTGCACTTCAGACAGAGGGACAAGTCCGTGTCCGAGTATGCCTTGGAATTCTGGAGGCTAGTGGAGAAGCTCACGGACTGGCCGGAGTCGCTCCACGTGAAATATTTCAAGAGGGGTCTCAACCCAGAGATCCTGGAACGGGCGTTGGGCCGAGATGACCCGACTACTGTCAAGGATTGGATCTGATTGGCTGGGACGGCGGAGTCAGCCTGGCGGCAGATCCAGCAGAGCACCCGGAGACGGGACCAGGCGAGACACAGACCAAGGGAGCAGACCACCGAGGAGAAGCGGGGCAGCGGCCGACAGCCCATGCCAGGGCGAGAGGCGCCCAAGACATCAAACCTATGCTTCCGGTGCGAAGGGCGAGGCCATCGGGCGGCGCAGTGTCCAACGGAACGGGAAGGAACCCCGTCCCGCGCCGAGGTCAAGCCCCCGCATCCAACCGGGAGTAGGGTTGGCAACTGGCCTCGGAAGAGCGCAGCGGCCGTGGTGACCGAGCGAGGCCAGATGGGGTGGTCGACCCCCGAGACGGCGTCCTCCGGGGAGGAATCCGAGCTGGCGGGAAACGAGGCGCGCTCACACTGAATGGCATCCCAGTGCGAGCAGGGGAGCCGAGACGCATGGACCCGATAGCTGACGAGGACTGCCCCCCCCCCCGCGGGTGAGAGTACACGTCCGGGGAATGAGATCCGGGGGAGAAGCGCAGTTACAGGCGCTGCTGGATTTGGGCTGTACGCACTGCCTAATGCACCCAGCCATAGTGTCCGGGCTCGGGCTGGAGCTGCGGCGCCTCAAGGAGCACATCACATTCAGTCAGCTGGACGGTTCAGTAGCAGGGGGGGACCGGCTCAGCACTACACCGAGCCGGTCCAGATGACAGTCGGGGACCACCGAGAGGAGCTGAGATTCGTGGTGGTCCTGATCGCCGACTATGCGGTGGTGCTTGGATTGGCGTGGCTGCGACGTCGGAACCCGCGGATCGACTGGACAAGGGAAGTCCTGAGCTTCGAGAGCGAGGACCCGGGGAGGCAAGAGAGCGGGGAACATCGGCAGCCGGCAGGGGCCACGACGGGACCAAGAAAGGATCCAAGGCGTCCGGAGCGGGTCCCGGAGCACCGAGGAGCGGCGGCGAGGCCCAGACGAGACCAGGCGGCGACAGCGAGCGGACCCAAGGCGGAGAGCGGGTCGGGGCTGGGGGGAGCCCCAGAAACCGAAGGCATACCGTGGCAGTACTGGAGCTTGGCGGCAGTGTTCGGGGAGAAGGAGTCCGACCAGCTTCCACCCCACAGACCCAGCGACTGCGCCAGTGAGCTGGAACCGGGAGCCAAACTGCCCAAGCCAAAGATGTACTCCTTGTCGATGAAGGAGATGGGCGCCCTAAGGGAGTTCATCGACAAGAATCTGGCGCAAGGTTTCATCCGGCCCGCGAAGTCACCGTTAGCGGCCCCAGTGTTATTCCGGGAGAAGAAGGACGGCTCGCTCCGAATGTGCGTGGACTATCGGGGGCTAAATGCAATTAGCACCGAGTACAAATACCCTCTCCCCTTGATGAAGGACTTGTTTTCACATCTATCCAAGGGGAAGATATTCACCAAATTGGACTTGCGCGAAGCGTACTTCAGGGTCAGGATCCGCGCAGAAGATACGTGGAAAACCGCATTCAAGACGGCCCTCGGAAGTTATGAATTTCGCGTAATGCCGTTTGGGTTAAAAGGGGCTCTGGCGGTATTTATGCAGCTAATAAACGAGGTGCTGCATGACCTACTTTACCGGGGCGTCCTGGTCTACCTGGACAACATCCTGATCTACATGGAAATGCTGGCGGAGCACGTGGAATTGGTGCGCACGGTGCTCCGTAGACTGCTGAAGGCCCAGCTGTATGCAAAGCTCTCAAAATGTGAGTTTCACCGGGAGCAGCTGGACTACCTTGGCTACCGAGTATCTAGCCGGGGGATTGAGATGGATCCGGCGAAGGTGAGGGATGTGCTAGGTTGGGAAGCGCCGCGGACCCGGAGGCAGCTACAAAGCTTCCTGGGCTTCGCGAACTTCTACCGACAGTTCATCCCGAACTTCGCCCAAGTTGCCCTCCCCCTAACGGATCTACTGAAGACCAGGGGCAGCGAGAAACCCCCGAAACCCAGCATGGCACTCAAGTGGACCCCGGAATGCCAAGGAGCTTTTGAGGACTTGAAGCGGCGGTTCACGGCGGAACCGATCCTGCGACACCCCGACCCGGACCGGCAATTCATCATTCAGGTGGATGCCTCGGACGTGGCAACGGGGGCGGTCCTACTGCAACCCGGTCCGGAAGGGCCCCTCCACCCGTGCGCCTACGCTTCCCGTAAGTTCACTGAGACTGAAAGACGGTGGATGGTGTGGGAGAAGGAGGCGTACGCTGTAAAGTGGGCTCTAGCCACCTGGAGGCACTTGCTGGAGGGGGCGTCCAAGCCGTTCGAGGTATGGACGGACCATAAGAACCTCGAAGCCCTAAAGACCCCGCAGAGGCTATCCCCGAAGCAGGCTCGATGGTCCCAGTACTTTGGGCGGTTCAACTTCACATTGAAGCACATCCCCGGGAGGAGGAATTTCCTGGCAGATGGGTTGTCGCGCATGCCCCAACATGCCAGCCTGCAAGAGGACATTGTAGACTCCATCATCCCTGCCGGTAGGTTGGCCGCAAAGGCGGTAACCTGGAGCCAAGCAAGCGGGCAGGGGAGGCACACAACGCCTGAGATGCAGCAGGAGTTCGCGGAAGCGGCGAAGCGAGACCCCTGGCTCAAGGCGAACGGCGACGGTCTGACCTGCCAAGGAGACTTGTGGTGGCACAAGGGGACAGTGTATGTCCTGGAGGAATGTCGGCGGCGGGTGATGGAGAGAGCCCATGACAACCGGACCGCAGGGCACTACAGTTTCGTGAAGACGCCCCACTTAATCAGGCGGCAGTTCTGGTGGCCGACGCTCCGAAAAGATGTAGAAGCCTACGTGGGGGGGTGCCCGGTGTGCGCGACGGTGAAGGGGAGTTGGGGAAAGCCCCGGGGCCTGCTCCAACCTGTGGCGAACCCCGATGGTCCATGGCAAGAGGTCACCATGGACTTTATAGTGGAACTACCGGAGAGCAAGGGCAAGACCGCCATTTGGGTGGTCACAGACTTGTTCTCGAAACAAGCACATTTTGTGGCTTGCCGGCAAGTCCCCAAGACAGAGAGGCTGGCGAGACTCTTTGTGCAGCATATCTACTGACTACACGGTGCGCCTCGATGGATCATCAGCGACCGGGGGGGGGGGGGGACTTCATTGCCCGGTTCTGGAGAGAGTTCCTGAAGCGGGTAGGGACACAGCAAGCCCTCTCGTCCGCGGTGCATCCGCAAACGGACGGATCGACCGAATGCCTGAATGGGGGGCTGGGGCAGTACCTGAGGTGTTACATGGGGCATCAGCAGGATGACTGGGCGGAGCTACTGCTGTTCGCGGAAGTAGCATACAACAACGCCGTCCACAAGAGCACCGGGTTCTCCCCATTCAAAGTGGCCACGGGACAGGACTTTGTACCCATGCCGGAACTGCCCCAACCGGCATCCCATATTGACTCCCTGGACTCCTGGTTTTCCCATATTGACGCCACGAGACAAGCAGCACGTGCGGTGCTGCAGGACGCCAAGGCGGAGTACAAGAAGTACGCCGACCGCAAGAGGCTCCCCGAGTGGCAGTGGAAAGTGGGGGACCAGGTGTACCTATCAACCAAGAACTTAAAAACCCACCAGGCTTCAAAGAAACTCAGCCCGAGGTTTGTGGGACCGTTCCCCATCGTGGAGATAATCAACCCCATGACAGTTTGGCTGACGCTCCCCAAAAGTCTGGGGAGGATCCACCCGGTGTTTCACTGCAGCTTATTAAAGCCGCACCAACCGGGAAACGACTGGCACAAAGCAGAAGCAATACCGGCACCCATCATGATTGGCGGGGAACAGGACTTCGAGGTGAAGCAGATACTGGATGCGAGGAGGCACAAGGGACAGACCCAGCTGCTGGTGCAGTGGAAACATTTCCCCAAGTCCCACAGCGAATGGGTAAGCCAAGCCCACGTCAAAGCGCCGGACCTAGTATGAGACTTTTACATCAGATACCCCGGGAAACCGAGGTGGGGGGGGGGTCTGATTTCAGGGGGGCGGAATGTCAGGTTCAGCCGGCACGGTGCCCCGTAGAAGCCATAGAAGCCACCACCGGGCTGAGCCAATTTGCTACGAGCCGGGAGGAAAAGGGGAAGTGGGAGCCACGCAGCTGATAGCGGCCACCTGCGCCTAGCTGGCGGGGAAACCACAGAGCAGAACCAATTAATATACACCGATAAGCGGCGCGAGCTATCAATAAGCGGAACAGCGAGCCGAGAAGCCAAGATACCGCGCCTCCAGTGACCCCGGCTCTGCATGTATAAGAAAAGGACTTAGAGGGAACCAACCCACGCCGGAGGGGAGATCAATCAATGAACAATGGGATCCGGGCTGAACCTGACATCTGGACTTATCGGGGTGCGAATAGCCCGCCACCGACAATGCGATCGCAGGGCGAAAAACCACGGGAAGGGGAGGTATAAAGGAACCAATGTATTGTACCAAGCCAGTCCTGGCTTTGCTTGTAACTGTTGTGTTACGCTTGAGTAAACCTCTTTTGTGAACCACACGTGTCACGGGAGTTTCTCTTGACGACTGGGGCAGGTTCTTACAAAGAGAAAGATATTTATTCATTCAATTTATATGGCCACCCATCTCAGGTACATGACTCATGTATATATTGAGAAAATGTAGTCAAAGAAAACAAGAACTTATCAAGATTAAAAGAGGCAGAGCAGATATAAAGTAATTTTGATGGAAATAAAAAGTATTTTGGACATGGTTGGAGAAGACTAAACAAGGAGCCTCCAGCAGAGTGAATGGAATTCAAAAATCAAAGTGATGAAATGATTTGGGTTGAAACTGAAAGGAGGAAATACCGAAAGGAGGATTTTAGAGATTTTGGAACAAGAGTGATATGTCAAAGAGTGGAATTGCAAGTTATACATGAATTGTGAACAATTAAAGTAGCTGCATATCTTGGTAGAATGTTTTTTAAAGATGTGGGGAAAAATCTACATGTGTAAATGTTGGTAGAACTGTCATGGGTAGTGAGGGATGAATATCAAAAGGAATGAAATTGTATATTTCTGGCCACTCTGTTATATAGAAGTGAGAGTCAAGTAAGTCAGGAGTAACATAAAAAGTTGATGCAATGGGAATGGGAACTTAAAAAATCTCATACATTTGACAAACATCAGCTACCACTCTGGATTTAAGTTTATTTTTCTTATCATATTATGTATATGGGCAGGCACCCATAGTAATAAAACCTACATTCAATCAGGGTACTAGCTGTGATCAGTGCTGTTTGATATTTTGTATGCATGGCAATGGTGTATTTGGTAAATATATCAGGCGTGACTAGAACTTTTTCCATCAGAGATCTTTTCCAGCATAGTGAGATCAGTAGCTAGCCCATGCTGGACAGCAAGGATACTGATGCATCCAAGAGATTATCAGAGGCCTCCGCATCTTTAGCCAGATTTTGCATTCTTTGACCCATCTCTAAACCATCTTGATCAAAAACAGCACCCAGGGCATCTACTACCTGCTCCCCTCCCAATGAAGACCCTTTACATATTCTGGACTCAAAAATAGTCTAATACAGGCATGAAGTTATACCACTTGGAAAAAAAATTCCTAGGTTTAAGGGTAAATTCTTAGTTGATTCCACTGGATAACAAATGCAATGGCAAAAGGCAGCTTTACTTGGAACAGCTTACATCCTGTGATGATACCTTTAACACCATTAAACAACAACATCTGCCTATTCCAGGTCCTTGAGAAGGACTCAATAGGTGGATAAAAATGCCACATCCAGTCTAAACTTCTGGCTGACTGTATCACCAACAATAATAATAAAAAAAAACAATAATAGACAGCACATCAGGGGACAGCAAAACACAAAGCCCCATAACAAACAAGCCAAGTCTAATTTTGGCAAGTAGATCAAAATCCACCCTGTCCCAGAACCTGTTAGAAGAGCCAGGGCCATAGCGCATGCACAGTCAGAGAGAAGGCTCATCTTTTAAGCCCTGCAAGACAACATTGCTTTACAAATGGGACCTGGAGTGAATCAACTCTGCCAGATCTCACTGGCCAGCCAAAAATTACAGGAGAAAGTGAAAATGGTCAAAAGAAGAAATACCCATTACTGCTTGCACCACCATATTTTGGACCACGTCTAGCTTCCAAGTGGCAGCCCCATATAAAGCAAATTGCAGTTGTCCAAATGACAGGGACTAAGGCATAAGTGACCATGAAAGAACTCCCAATCTATGAAAGACTATAATTGTTCTACAAAAGGGATCTATGCAAAGGCCTTTCTGTGTTAGCAACAAAGAAATAATTGGATTGACAGAAATTGCTAAGTGGTTCTTCTGCTTCATTTTGGTTTCCTAGGCCATACATCTTCCTCTTTAATATTTCAAACCTTGGCATTCTTGTCACCAATCACAAGCAGCACATCATACCTGCATGTTCTGTAGATTTCAAACTGAATTTGATCATAAAACTCATCAGTCTCCTCTTCTTCTGCATCAGTGGTTAGAGCATAAACCTGGATAACTGTCATATTTAACAGTTATCCACAAAATCTAATTGATATTTCAGTCATTGATTGCCTTGTTGCCAAGTACCATTCTTGCTACATTCTTAAGTATGAAAGCAGCACCACTCCTGCTGTGTTTTTCACATCCTGAGTAGTAAACTATGTGATCTGCAAACTGAAACTGTTTGATTCCATACGTACACGATAAACATTAGCACTGATTTAAATCTTGATTTTTCACATTTCTTCTGCATTTATGTTTTCAGAGCCTATGTGTCGGAAATCTGAATTCAGCAGGAGCCCTTGTTAGAAGATATGCTCCTGAACATAAGCAGAATGCTGAAAAAATACTAAGTAGCGGAACAATCCCATTGCCTGATTGTTTGACTGGCAGAAAACAATACTGTAATCAAGGAAGCACCAAGAGGGAAACCTCACCCCCACCAAAACTGACAGGGCAAGCTACTATATATAAACAGGCAGCAAAGCCCATACTCAGTCACACTGATGATGTTACCTAGTTGGGTAATGAAACTTCTACAAGCAACCAACTAAGCTCAGAGAGCACTAAGAACTTCACAGTTCAACCATGCTACATATATTCTCTTAATATTGGAAGAAATATATTGATAACTAGCCTATATGCATTTTTGCTGTTTTTATATTATGTCTATCCAATGTATCTCCAAGTGGTATATGTATTGTTTAAATAGATAATAAACCAACCTACAGAATTCAAAATTCAACTCCAAGCTCATGCAGGAATCCGAATTAAAGTATTTGTAATAAATAGCTATGTAACCTCTCCTTGAACTCCTTGAACAATGGAGTAACTGATTCCATTGTCAAACTGTTGAGAAGTTTTACTCTTATTGTATTCATACATAAACACTTTATTGATTAGTCTTTCAACCATATCATCAAACAATAAAATGTATTTATTTATTTATTTATATTTCAAATTTAGATACCGCCCATCTCACAAAAAATGCCAACAAGGAAAAGAAATACAATTAAAACCATAATCAGTATCAGTATAAGTCAAATCATCTTATCACCCATACAGTCACCTCCAGTCTGTGCTAGGTGATCTTTCCTTTTCTATATAAAAGAGATTGTTCTTCTAATGACCAACAAGCTGATTCCCTACAGTAAGTGGGATAAGTAAGTCTTAAATTTTATGTGAGATTCTAATTGATCAGCCCTTTCTACAACATATAATTGACATTCACGTAACATATAAGCAATATCTTCAATGTTGTTTGCACTACATATGCACTATGTTTCTTGATGAGGAACTCTATAAAACTTCTCAAGCTTAAGCATAGATTTCACTTGTTCAAATTGGGCTCTGGTAAAAGTTTATGGTGTTGGGGCATACAGGCTGTCAAATACTTTTCGGTATGAAATAGAAATTTGTGTCTAGCCAGCCATTTCAAAGATTTAACTGATGTAATATCCTCTTGGGAAGCAATAGCATAAATCCTTTGCTTGACAATTTTCTTAGCATTTGGAAGTGCACTGAAATTGTAATCTGGTTTTGGTGATTTGAGAAGCCCAAGTATGCTCAAACATGTGACAGGACTGTTCTCCCACCCACAGTTTAGGGAGTCTGTCTGTTTCCATTGAAAAGATCTTCAACCAATGATTACATACTTTAATTACAGGATGGCTTTGTATGGGAAATATTCCCAGCTCAGTCCTAGTCGCAGAGGATGGGGTGGATTTATCCACACCAGGATATATTTTTGAAATGAACTGAATTTGTTCCAATATAGGAACATTCACAAACCCCATAATTCTGTTCTGTAAGTTAAAATAGGAACTATTTTTGCACTATAAACTTTAAGAATGGGGATTAAAGTTCCAGGATGGCTATGATTGATAGGATACATTAGAGAATTAGAATTACCTATGGCGTTTAATAAACTCTGCTTTAATGTGGAATCCAGGAACACGATTCTGAAAAATCCACTCCTAAGTACAGGTATGATTTAACTTGATCTATTGGTTTTCCACCCAATCTCCATTTATATCGAGCTCATTTCTTTCCAGAGATAACCACCTTAGATTTATTAATATTCAGGGAGTTAAGTTCAATAAGAACTAAATTAGTGCATGGGATTAAGATAACAAAACCATGTTATCAGCATAAAGTAAGATGTTTACACATTTATGTTTGACCAATAAGGCCCACTGACAACACTGTATGCTAATACAATGTACTTTTTCTAAAGACTCTAACTGTTAAGAAGTTTCCCTACCATTCATTATTTCTGATCTTCTTCAGTCTGACATTCCTTCAGATACTTGAAACATGTCATCAATCACCCTCAGGCATCTTTTCTCAGGACTATAAATCACCTCAGTTTCACTTCAAGTTTCCAATCCCCTGATTATCTCAGTTGCCTTTCCGTGTTGTAAATCTGTCGTAAAAGATGATACTGGACTGGACATAGTACTCGCAGAGATGTCTGACTAATGCAGAAACATAGCGGAATTATTATTTCCTAGTATGCTTTTACTGATGCACTCTAGAACTGCATTTGCTTTTTAGCAGCTATGCCACACTAATAAATCATATTCAGCTTGTGATCAGCTACCCTTTTCATATATACTATGACCAAGACAGGTACCCCATTCTATCTCTGTACATTTGATATCTGTGTCTTATGTGAAGAGCACAGGTGTTCTGCAGCTTCATAACAGCCACCTCTTCACAGTTGCCCATGGAATGCATATCCTCCCCTGGCACACTTCATGAGTCCCTGAACATTTTCTGTTTCTTCTGGTCTGGAGTCACTAATGACTCCAACTTTCTTCTTTGTCCTCTTGGAAATAGTATTTGCATCCTGCCTGCTCTTCAGGGCTATAGCATCTCATCATCTAATCAGCCTAGGCTCTTGCTGTGATAATACCACCCAAATATCAGGAGAGGATTGTATTCTAAAGAGTAGGAACCACCGTAGAAAAGGGCCACACACCTACTTACCAGATGGCATTCTGCAGGAAACAGGAAATTCTCAGTGATCACCCAGGCAATAGACCCAAAGTAAAACCTTGAATCTGATTTCTTTCAGCACTGGAAAAATATAGGCCTAGTGAGGCGCTCCAATATAACAACATGGCTGCAGCTTCCAGATGAAGCCCAAGGGCAACACTAAGTAAAGGCGTTATATTAATTGAAAAGAGAATGATCAGGACGTGAATGATAGCCAGCTCCAGAAGGGGCAGGGTGAACAAAGGAGCACTGGGTAGGCCCACCCAAGATGGCAATTAGGCCTCAGGGAAAAAGAAGTTGAAAAGGTAACTGGGCAAGGCTTAACTTGTATGAAATAAATCAAATCCAAACCCCACTGTAGTTATTTACTGTGCCTAGAAGCCTGTGTGGGTTTGATCCCTTTCTGAGTCCTGGAAAATTTCACCTGCAACAACTTGGAGGTGGGGGGGGGGGGGCTTAGATTCTTTTTTTCCTTCTCATATCCAGCTGCTGCTGTTCCAGGGGAGATTGAAGCAAAAAGCAGCCAACTCTTCCCTTGCTATTTATCAAGAGGAAGGGAGATGTTTACCTTACTAGTGGTGGAAGATCAGTTATGGGTGTGTTGCTTATCTAATGAAGATTTTTTTCATAGTTTACACTGCTAGAGATATTCTCAAAAAATCCATTAAAGAGAAAAGAATAGAATAGCTGCACAATTTCTTTTTTTTATTTTGCTTGCCCTCTGCCTGAAAGGACTTTAGGCATGGTTAGGATTGCAACCCAAGGCTACACGTTTGTGTGTGTGTGTGTGCACGTGTGTGTGTGTGTGTATCCTACCAAACGCACCAGGATTTACTTCTGAATAATAAGCATAGGAATGCATAAGAAAAGAATCTAAGAGAGGATGCAAAGATAAGCTGAAAAAAACTCAGTGTTCTCAAGGGATTATCTTGAGATAATCCGAAAAGAAATAAAGCTATCTTCTGTCATCTGCAATAAAGGGCAAAAAGGAAGAGTGGGATAGGAGAAACATAATGTAGAATGAGTTGACAATCAAGAAGCTGAATATGAAAAAAGAGGGCAGAGTAGCAAAGTTATTTCAATGAGAAAAACTATGAATCCATTCCCAGTAATTGTATATAAGCCACAGGGATGTTATTCAGAGCTGAGAATTCATTTATTTTAAAGCTTTCTATCATATGTGTTTATTATATGCTCTTGTTACTGCTTTTTACACTTTCATGTAGGCTGTAGTTGGACAAATGTTTATTATTCAGAGTACTATGCCACATAAAGTTTACTCTTTAATGCCAAATATGACACTAATTTTTCCAAGCACTTCTGTTGGGTTGACTAAAAAAATTGACAGCACAGAAATATGATTTTGCTGAAGACAAGAGTATACTTTCTAAGAGTTCAGAATTACTAATTTCTAAGTGATTCAAATATCGCTAGCAAAAATTAAATCCATGGAAGATTATAGACAATAATCTTTTAATTAATTCTGTATTGCTGTTTTTGCAGTCACCTATAATATAAGGGTCATTTCCCCACTAGTGATTTAAATGTTTTCTAAAAATCATCTAACCATCATTGTGCCAAAGTAATAGTAATAAGGAAAGGCTTTATATCACCTCAGCAATCATTGGGTGATTCTAAGAAAACCAGATACTAATGGGAAGACAGCCAAAAGAAAATAAAATGTAAGCAATATACAACTTTTAAATGATCAAGCCACACCCCTCACCGAGTTTTTTATTTGAACAGGGCTTTTAAACATGTACAGCACCAATTCTCAAACTGTTTGCTAAAACTGTTCATCTTCTGACAAGGAATCGGTCAACGTGCAGTAAAAAAATCCAGTGGATGATTAAAGGCCCTGCAACAATGACATTGTGCTGGAGCCAAAGAGGTTGAGTCTTCAGCTTAAAGTGTAGAAGCATTCGACTGCATGGGCAACTCAGTGGCTGTGTTCACACATCGTGCTAAATTAGGGCATGGGCAGGATTAGTACATTGTGCAAACACTATAATCTAGCCAGCAATAAAACTGAAGGTGATTAGTTTTCACCCAAAATAGCCCCGAGGTTTTCATCCTTTTTTCCCGTTCCTGCTGGCACTAAATCAAGGTCCATAAGTGGGGCATTGTAAGAACTTCCCATTGCTTCAGCTTGTGTTTACCTTCTGGGTTGATATGGAAGGGTGAAACATAGGACCAAAAAATGCAAGGGTGGTTAAGCTTCCCCCAGGTCTGTCCACAGCAGCACCAACTCTCACTGGGCTCCCATAGATTTGTGTGTGTGTGTGTGCGTGCACGCGTGTGTGCATGCCTTTGAGTCAATGTTAATGTAATCCAGATTAATTAAAATGTAGAAGAATATCTACCAGTATAATGTAATCCAGATTAATTAAAATGTAGAAGAATATCTGCCATTTAAGTAGATATTTAAGTAGAATGTGGATTGTAGTTGATTTATCCTGCCTAACAGTATGTTTCATCAGTTACTTGCTGACTTTGAGATATTGCTATTCTTGACTTTTGTAAAAAAAAGCTCTGCTACGGTGAGTTGAAGTGCAGCTGAAGTGACATTACATAATACAAATCCATTAAAAAGTTAGCCATTAAGAAAGAACTAATGCATTCAGAAACATGTTTAGAGAGTCGAGAACTGCAATAATGTACAATAAACTTTTCTCAATACACTTACATTTCATTTTATTTTCAGTCATGGGTTTTTTTATTTTAATTTTCCTACCTTTGGAAAAGTAGACCATTACCTTATCTATATACAATCATAAAATAAATTTAGGCAACATACAGCATTCCCAACCTATGGTGCTCAATCCAGCTTAGACAAGTATATTTACATTACATTGGTTTCCATGGTTTACATTTAAACAAACTGGATTGCATTACTCACATTCAGGATTTGTGGCAGACAGAGATGAAAAGCATTCTGGTTCAACTTTGTTTAAATAAATTCTAAGGGTTATTCCCCCTTTATCTCAAAGATGTTGGTCACCTTGATCCTATGTATCTTGGTATCGCCCATAAGATAAGGAACTACTGTAGCATCTACTGGTAAGAAGGTGAAGGTTTCCCAAATGTGCCTCTCATTACTGCAGTCTCATTATTATCAATGATTATGATCTTTAATAATAATTGAAGAATAATAGAAAAGTCTGGATGCAGATTTCCAGAGAATAGCAAGGAGAGATAAGAAAGCCTTCTTAAATGAACAATGCAAAGAAATTGAAGAAAACAATAGAATGGGGAAGACTAGAGATCTCTTCAAGAAAATTGGAGATATCAAAGGAACGTTTAGTGCAAAGATGGGCACGATAAAGGACAAAAAAGGCAGGGACCTAACAGAAGCAGAAGAGATTAAGAAGAGGTGGCAAGAATACACAGAAGAACTATACAAGAAAGATCTTAATGTCCCTGATGTCCATGCTGGTGTGGTCACTGACCCTGAGCCAGACATCCTAGAGAGTGAAGTCAAGTGGGCCTTAGGAAGCATTGCTAACAACAAAGCTAGTGGAGATGACAGTATTCCAGCTGAGTTATTTAAAATACTAAAAGACGATGCTGTTAAAGTGCTGCACTCAATATGCCAGCAAGTTTGGAAAACGCAACAGTGGCCACGGGATTGGAAAAGGTCAGTTTACATTCCAATTCCAAAGAAGGGCAATGCCAAAGAATGCTCAAACTATCGCACAATTGCACTCATTTCACATGCTAGCAAGGTTATGCTCAAAATCCTACAAGCTAGGCTTCAGCAGTACGTGAACCGAGAACTACCGGATGTACAAGCTGGGTTTTGAAGAGGCAGAGGAACTAGAGATCAAATTGCCAACATTCGCTGAATCATGGAGAAAGCACGAGAGTTCCAGAAAAGCATCTACTTCTGCTTCATTGACTATGCAAAAGCCTTTGATTGTGTGGATCACAACAAACTGTGGCAAATTCTTAAAGAGATGGGGATACCAGACCACCTTACCTGTCTCCTGAGAAATCTGTATACGGGCCAAGAAGCAAGAGTGAGAACCGGTCATGGAACAACCGATTGGTTCAAAATAGGGAAAGGAGTACGACAAGGCTGTATACTGTCACCCTGCTTATTTAACCTATATGCAGAGTACATCATGAGAAATGCCAGGCTGGAAGAATCACAAGCCGGAATTAAGATTGCAGGGAGAAACATCAATAACCTCAGATATGCAGACGATACCACCCTAATGGCAGAAAGTGAAGAAGAACTAAAGAGCCTCTTGATGAGGGTGAAAGAGGAGAGTGCGAAAGCTGGCTTGAAACTCAACATTAAAAAAACTAAGATCATGGCATCTGGACCCATCAATCCCTGGCAAATAGAAGGGGTAGAAATGGAAGCAGTAACAGACTTCATTTATTTGGGCTCCAAGATCACTGCAGACGGAGACTGCAGCCATGAAATTAAAAGACACTTGCTCCTTGGGAGGAAAGCTATGGCAAACCTAGATAGCATATTAAAAAGCAGAGACGTCACCTTGCCGACAAAGATCCGCATAGTCAAAGCTATGGTTTTTCCAGTAGTAATGTATGGCTGTGAGAGCTGGACCATAAAGAAGGCTGAGCACCGAAGAATTGATGCCTTTGAATTGTGGTGCTGGAGAAGACTCTTAAGAGTCCCCTGGACTGCTAGGAGGTCAAACCAGTCAATCTTAAAGGAAATCAACTCTGATTGCTCATTGGAAGGATTGATAATGAAGCTCAAGCTCAGATACTTTGGTCACCTAATGCGAAGAGAGAACTCTTCGGAAAAGACCCTGATGCTGGGAAAGATGGAAGGCAAAAGGAGAAGAGGACGGCAGAGGATGAGATGGCTAGATAGCATCACTGAAGCAATGAGCATGAAATTGAGCAAACTCAGGGAGGCAGTGAAAGATAGGAAGGCCTGGCGCAATATGGTTCGTGGGGTCACGAAGAGTCGGACACGACTTAACGACTGAACAACAACAACAACTGGATGGGAAAAGTAGCTGCCATAATTCAAAATTCCATTGATTTAAAAATAAACTCAAAATCAATCACGCTAAATGCTGCAGTCCTCTGTACTTTCATCGAGTATACAAACTAAACATGAATAGGATTGCACTAAATGTAATGACCAAACCCAGTTGGGCCTTCTGCTAAGAGACAGTGATAACACTTCATAGTACATCATATCCCTAGTTCAAAGACACAACTGCTGCCTGCTATCAACTTATAATGATACAGAATCACAAGGTTCGTTCCATATATATTCTGATTTATGCACATGCAAAATTGAAGGATTTGTATCTATTTGGTTTGTTTTCTGAATCCTCCAATCAAGCAAGTTAACATTCTTTCTATTCAGTTTGAATAAATCACTGATACTCAATTTGCTATGGTTCTGTTTACTGTCACTATAACTGAAAACAGATTGTAATACAAAATACTAATTGAATGATTTTTATCTGACTTGAAGGAGTTATTTAGAATGTAAGATATGTAACAGAAATGTAAATTATGACATTGCTTGAAATGTCATACTAAAAAAAATACTTGAAAACTTTATGAGTACTAAGAATACTGTGAAGTAGTAGCAGATGTAGCAGTATTCTTACCAAGCAAAACAACACTTTTCTACCTCATCTCTTCCTTCTTTTCCTTCTTCTCTTTATTGAATGAAGGAGGTAAAACTGAGAATGAGAACATTCTGTTCCTAAGAGTGTGTCCATGCCACTGTCTGAGCACTTAAATGCTCTTAAATCTCCTGAATAGGGGGAACGAGCTTACCAACAAAAGATTGATGAATTATTTAGCATACGGGAGAGATTCTACCAGAAGAAACTGAGTATGTGCTTGAGGTGGCTAAGATTTTGATGAACTTAAAATCACTGTCTCACATTGAAAAGGTGAGTATTTTAAACAGAGGTATCTAGTTGGCTTATTACATTCCTAATAAAATAGTAGTGTGGAAAGTAGCTGCCTTCAACCCAGCTTCACCATGGGCTGGAGCACTGTCAGTAAATCTATGTCATTTTTGAGAGGCAATTGGTGGCTTTATGATTGCCTACACCTCTCAGTTGTTATCACATTCTTTTTGGGAATATCCAACTCTAGGATTAAAAGATACTGTAAAAGCTGAGCCATAAGCAACTGTTAGTCAAGAGAATGAGTGCTAAGAGATAGGAAATACTATTATTGCCCAGACAAAATTATCATGGTCAGAAAGTTTTGAAGGCCCTATTTAGACAAACCAATAAGCAGCCTGGAAGAGTTAATTAATCTAGAGATTAATACTCTAATCTGTAGGGCTGTGTGAATCCCCATTGATCTCCTTACATAGAACTGCAGATTTCCAAATTTAGCTCTGGCTTCTCCAGAGGAAATCCTAACTAACTAATATAAGCCTTCAAAGCAGCCTCTCAGTTTCTAGTCCAGTACCTTAACTTATCCTCCAAGGGATTGGAGCAGAATGGTGGTTGGATCCCTGTAGGTTGTTTTATTGTAATTCAGAGTCTGTCTTCTGGGTCCTTTTGATCTGTCTCTTCTTTTAATTGTTCTTCTTTATTGAATGAATGAATGAATTGTCCATGACTACGGACGAGTTTCTTGGACAAGCTGGTAGATTCAGTGGATATGTGAGTCTTTGCCTAGCCTTGGCTATTGTGCCAGTTTACAACATTTCTTGGGAAAAGGAAGCACTGGAAACAGTAACTCATACTCTTGTCATTTCCCAGCTAGATTACTGCAATGAACTCTACATGGGACTGCTTTGAAAACTACTCAGAAACTAAAATTGATTCCAAATGCAGCAGCTTCTGGGTGAGGATTTATGGTGGACTAGACATCCCTGAAGGAGCGGGGATGGCTTGTGAGTTGAGTGGCTGGGAGTCAAGGGATTTCAATCAAGCTCACAGCTGTAATGCAGCCCACATGGACACAAGGTTCACACAAGCCTCACTTTTTTAAACACTTTTGGATGTAATTAATTTATAGCTAAAGGGAGATTTTCTGAATGGCAGAATAAGAGAATTCCACTTGGTGAGTCAACATTCTTTCTGGTTTAAAAAGGAAAGAAAAGGTTTTAAAGATTTAAAAACTGTTGGCAAAAAGCTTAACAAGGAATGGATGTAAGAAAGTTTAAAATGGATAAAGGGGATAGTTATTTTGAAATATTATTTTTGGTGAAATCGCTTTTGAACAAATTGGAATTAAAATAGACAAATGGACCAGACCTTTGTGAGAATGTTTTTTGTTTACTATTAAAAAGTACAGACAACTGGTGGATTTTACAGTGCAAAAGATAAAGGTAATATGAGCCTGACTGTGATGCTGACTCTAACTACGGAGTGCCATTTGACATGAAAGTATTAATGGCATAAGAAGACAAAACAGAAAAAAAAGGAAGTTTGCCTTTTACTCTTTCCCTTGCAATTAAGACACTTTCACTTTTGGATTACAATATTACAATGGCATCCACCAGAAAAGCAGCAAAAACAGCAGAGAGGAGGAGAAGATCGCTACAGCAACCTGCAAAGAGAGGAATTACACCAGATTTACTTCAGAAAAATGTCTGAGGGCAATAAGTTAACTGAATGTTTGAGAGCAATAAGTTAACTGAATCACTTGATACTAAATTGACTAAATCACTGGATACTAAATTGACAGCTTTTGAAAAAAGAATGGATGAAAGACTTGTAAAGGTGAAAGAGGAGCTGACAGAAGAAGTTAAGAAGATGGAAAGCTCTGTAAAACAAGCGTCTGGAGATATAAAACAAATTAATGACAAAGTGGAAATTCTGGAGAATGAGGCAGAAGTTATAGACAGAGAGCTGGAAAGAGAACTATAGGTAGTCCTCAAGTTACAACCATTCATTCAGTGACTGTTTCATAGTTACAATGGCACTAAATGAAAGGACTTATGACCAGTCCTCAAAGTTCCAGCCATTGCAGTGTCCCCGCATTCACGTGAACAAAATTTGGGTACTTAGCAACCAGCTCACACTTACGACCAGTTGCAGCATCCTGCGGTCATGGGATCACCATTGCCTACCTTCTCTGCAGGCTTCCCACAAGCAAAGTCAATGGGGAAGCTGGCAGGGAAGGTCACAAGTCACTTGGGTAAGTCTCCCCTCCCCCCAGCCTTTCTTCATTTACATGCAGCACATGCTGCTTCCCTGGCCTCCCTGCACTCACACACAGACACCCCATGCCCTCTGTCCCTGGTCTCCCTGTGCTCGCACACACGCACGCATCCCATGCCCTTGTTACTCAGTCTCTCTGCACTCACACACATGCACCCCACTTCCTCTTTCCTTGGCTTCCCTGTGCTTGCACCACACTGCAGCACTCCCCAAACTCGGGCATGGCCTGTGCCAAGCCTACCCCCCCTCCCTGTGGCACTCCTGCACTCCTTATCTGGGACTCCTTCCACTTCCCGCTTGATGAACTGTGTGTCTTGGAGTTATGAACCGGAACTGTGGGGATTGCCATCACTGAGCAATGCAGTGATGTGACATTGCTTAGTGATGGCAATCCCAGTCCCAATTTCTGTCACTAGGCATTTTGTAGTCTGAGGTGTAAGCAGCAAATGTCAGGCTATAAAATACCTGTGAATTACAATAATAATTTTTTTTTGATGTCCTTTCTTTGAGTTCAGGATCAGTTACTTTCCTCTGCTTAATTGTAGGATCTGTTTTTCTCTCCACTGATGGCCCACTACGACAAGCGTAGAACTGGCAGAGCAAGAGTAGCACCTGGACTTTATTCACTGATTTGTGTTTGTCATTCAAAGCAACAAAGCTTGGGAAACATCAGTTTCCCCCTTGGTACCTTCTTGGTATGGGGAAACTGTTTACTGTTGTTTCAAGCGAAAATATCTTCTTGTTGTCTTAAAACAGCAACAAAAATAGGAGTGGGCAGAGACGGAACAACATAAGCGTTATGCATTGCAATGATCTTGATTGTATTTATTATTCGATTTATACCTTTACAAAATGGTGGTTTAAAATGCATAATTGATTTGACCTGTTTTTCAATTCCAATGTGAAATCCAGACCTGCATACTAAAATATCAGAAGGAATGTAGTTCTGTATTTTTATGTCTTTGCATGATGTACCCTTGGCCTCCATTTTCAAGAGGTTGGTAATATGTATGTACTTTGTGCTGATATATTTCTTAGATGGAGATATTAGCAACTTGCTATTTATGTTTTGTCTGCCTGACCATTCAAGAAAAGTGGGCAAAAGAGGCAAAGTATGCATCTGAAACAAATGTGAGTTTCGAACACCGCTTTCCTAGTATTTTTGGCTTTTTACATCTCTCCTTTGAGTCGTGCCTACTTCCACCTCAATCACACCAGAAACGCTGCGCGTTATTCGAAGGAAGGTCGGAATAGCCTTCGTTTCACTCATTCAAGGTCATGCTCTGCCTGCATCAAACGGTGGCAGGCCTTTATTTCGCCAACATCAAGCTTCGTCGTTCATTCTCCCTCCCAGCCACGGCTGCTAATAATCCCTCCGGCGTTCAGGAGTCCCACTAACCACTTTGGACGGGCGATGGGTGGGTGGAGGGGAATACACGCGGCAGAGACGAAGCGCGGAGCACCGCGGTCTCCAGCGCCGCGGCGTCAGGCGGGCGGCCGTTCCTGGTTCACGCCGCAGCGCGTTTCGTGGGCGGCTCTGTCACGGGGGCTGCGGCTCCGTGAAGAGGAGGAGCAGGACGGAGGCGGCGCGGCTGCTTCAGCTCAGCCCTTTCGCAGAGGGCCTGGTCCAGCCCGTCTCTAGCGGCCGCCTCCGCCGCTCCAAGAGAGCGCTGACAAGTTCCTGCGGTTCGCGCCGAAGCTCAAAAGCGCCGCGGCCGCTCGGTCTCCTTTGCAGGTGAGGGGAAAGTGGCAGGGCTGTCGGGAGGCGCTGTAGCTTCCCTCCCAATCCAGGACTGCTGGCGAAGAGCAAGCGAAAGGAGCTTCCAGCGCCTGGGGACGGGGAGCCAGGTGTGGGCGGCGGTCTGCGGAGGGGACGCCGGCCTCTGGGTAGGTGGCGAGGACGCATCCAAAGCTGACGTGCGCGCCTGTGCCGGGAGAACTAGCGTGCTGTATATATTTGTAGGCCAGCGCTCAGCGGGTACTATGGAGATGATTGCAGGTTCCGTGCGTAGTCGGTGTGGCGAGGGCGAGCGGCGTTGCCCGGCGTTCAGGCTGCTTTCATCGTGGGCGTTCATGTCGGGGCTTGCTTTAGTCCACCAAGAACAGTTCGCGCTGCTGCTGTTCGGTCTGGGTTTAACCCTGACTAGCTGAGATCCAGTTTTGGGGAGCTGACCGGGAGGCAGTGTAATCAAGCAAGTGGACCTCTCTCCCTACCCCATCTCAATTAGTATATAGGGCCCGATCGCTTTGTGTGTGTGTGTGTGTGTTTGAATAGGCGACTATTTATGTGGATCGCTATGTACAACTCTTGGCTAAAACCCATAGGGCCAGAGCCTGTCTCCCAGTACTGTTCCGAGGGGTGGAAGGCCGTCGAGTGTCTTTATCAACCTTCGTTAGAAAAAAGGGGAAATGAGTTGCTGTCAGTACCACCGAGTTCTTCCACAGGGGAATCTGCTGTTCTCACCATCCCCCATCCCTTCATTTAAGGAATAGCATATGCAGTTTTAAACATAAAAATGTTTTATACCCACTTACTTTTAAATATATACTTTTAAAGAATTTGTACTCTGCCCAGAATACTGTTGGGTGATTTAGAAACATGACTCTTGCAGTGTTGTGGACAGTTCTACCAGCTGTTAGCTGCTTACAGCATGTGAAAAGAAAGCAAGTGTTACTTGTGGTTCAGCGCTGATTCATTATTTTGTTAACTCAGCATTTGGCAACGTGATTCTTTAGTTACAGAACAGCAGTAAGCAGAACTAAAGTTTGCTTTTAAACAGAATTTGTTCCTGCAAGGAAGAGAGCTTGTCTGTATGCAAGGTGTTTTATGCAATGGGGTGGCTTCTTAAATGTAGGCCTAGCAGGAAATCTGTGCTGTTGAAGTGATTTGAGCGAAAGCATAATCTTTGGAAGCTCTGATACATAAAAAAGAAGTTTCACCCACGGAGGTGAATAGAACAGGTAGGGTTCCCCTCCCCCCAGGTATTTTAAATTTATAAAATCCTATTAATGTCAGGTGCCAGAGCCTGTCTCCCAATACTGTTCCAAGCTGTGGAAGGCCTTCGAGTGTCTTTATCAACCTTCATTAGAAAAAAGAGGAAACGAGTTGCTGTCAGTACCAAGTTCTTCCACATGGGAATCTTTGCTGTTCTCACCATCCTCCATCCCTTCGTTTAATGAATAGCTTAATTAATTAATTAATTAATGCTATAGCCTGCTGCATATGGAAGAAAACATGTCTGAAAATGCAAAGAAGGCAGTGATCCAGTGCATAGAAGAGTTAAGTCCTATTGAAAGCAATGGCATCTCTCGTTAAACATTTGTTCCCTATTCCATTAGTTAGAATTAACTCTATACAAGCAGATTAATTTTAGTTTTATTTCTGAATTGCATAACAAAGATTCCGACAAGTAGTAGTTGGTGATAGATACACATTCTCATGAGCACTGAAAGAGGAAAGTGGAGCACTGCATCCAAAATATGCTGTGAAAATATGCTGAAATATTTGCTGAAATATTTAATATGAAAATGTGCTGTCAGAATATTCCACTAGATCATATTTATTTTTGTCTCCTGTAAGTCAGATATATTTTCATCCAAGCTAAAGCTTGTTGCATGCATAGAGTCAGTCTGCAATGACACAGCAAGCTGTATTAAGGTTTATCAATAAATGAGCAGTAGGGTGGTGCAAGCTAATTCTCTCTGCAAGCAGACACCATCAGAAAACTACAAAGTTTCTGGTTAATTTAGGGTATTGTCCCACCAGGGATTCAGACTTGTTCCTCCTAGAACAAACTAGAGAAAAATCTAAAGCAAAACATAGTTTGCCTTTCTTTTGTTAACCACTGGCACTCATGAGAATTGCAGGTGTGTTTGTTCATTGGTAATTTTTAATAAGATTTACTGTATCATACAAATCAGCACATCTTTTTTCCTGCCAAATCTTTAATTGAAACTTCCGTCTTCAAAGACATTCTATTCTCTACATCAACACATTGTTAATGAAAAAGAAGGTAGCCATCACCAGACAAAATCCTTTACTGATTTTCATGTTTTGTACTGTTCCTCTTCGCTTGCATAACTGAATGATGCTCAAGGGCTGGGGGTAGCACCTGCTTTTGATTTTTTTCAGTTCACATTCTAATGATATTCCTTGGAAATAAGTCACACTGATTTCAATGTATCTCACTTCAGATTGCATGCTTAACTGCTGCTTCATATTCTCTATCATACATTAATATCCTCTTTTTGGAATTAAATTTTGCTTTCTGAACTGTAGCACAAGGATTTCCATTCTGGTAACTCTAGCACCTCAGCTTTAAACATATTTTCTTGGAACCTGATCCTGTGGGCACACCAGGTGCCACGGTACCTGGATATTATTTACAGTTCAGAGTCTAAACCTCAGTCCTAAGAAGCTGAAAAAAAGCGAAATACCCACCTTCTGTGGGTACAGTCACTTAACTCTTACTAAAACTTACTCACTGTGGTTTGGACCTTAAAAGCTCTGGGCCATAGTTGTGATGGCAGTGAATCTACTCTCCCCCCACTGTCAACCTGCAGAAAGCACTGTCTAGGGTGATTAAGAAAATGGTGAAGCATCTGTTCGTATTTGGAAGTTATTTCTTTCCTAGCCCTAAGATCTAACTATCTTGGAAATAAAACATTCATATTTTGATTAATCACAAATTGTTTTGAATACAGAGTATGAGTTCAATGCTCTGTGTTTGATAGTAAGATTATTGAGAAGAGATATGGGAGAGCTGGCCCCATTAAACTTAGCAAGATTAATTCAAGATTTTGTAGACACTTTGAGTAGGTGGGGTATAATGCTGTTGTCTGTTGGAACTTCAGCCAGCTACAGTTATTCAATCTGGCATTAATGCAGTAGTTTTGCATCATGGGGAGAGAACATTTTTTTATTTTAGTTTTGCTTAGCCTTCACTCATATTGGGATGATTTTGATACAAATTGATCTACTTTATCATTTTCTGAACAAAACCAGATTTGCTATATCTTCGGCTCCAAAATTCAACCTTCCTTCCAACCATCTTCTTCACCTTCACTTTCTGGTGGTAGCTGACATTACTAAGTAGATTTTAGAAAAGGATATTTTGGCAAACTCATAGCAAGATCTTATGGAGTTACACATCAGATCAGTCACCAGAAAGAAGAAGGAAGATGCCATGCTTCTTTGATCAGTGTTGAAAAAGAGTTAGGTGATCAATGAATGGTAAGGATTGTAATTGAAGCTGGGAAGAATTTGGTGGCCATAATATTTTCCTCACATATGTTAATGGCAGATGAGAAAAGTGTCCTGTGAATCATAAGTGCTGAAATGGTAATGAAGGAAGAAAGTAGTGAAGATTCTTTGCCAGATTAAGCAAAGCTCCACTTATTAATAGCCTTGATACTGTACTGTACTGTACTGTGGCCTTTCACTGTACTGTTGGAAGTGTAATAAAGAGACTTATTAAAGGCAAGAGTAACCTTTTAACAGTGTCCCTGTTTTATATGATTCTCCATTACAGGACAGATTGGATGGGCAGTACTGGGGCTTATAAAGTTATCTTTTGTTTAGAAGACAAAGACCAAAATTTAAAGTCATTTTAATCTACCCTTCATCCTTCAATCTACCTTTAATTTGATTGATTAGCTACGGATTGATCACTTTTCAAGCTTCAGTTGTGAAGACAGTGAAAATAGATACTCAGCTTGCCGATTAAGACATATTTATACTCTGAATACTTGCTGTTTTTAACCAGTATTATTAATATGACATAGGAAATAGCTTTGGCCAATAATTTATTCTAGGAATTGATACAAGTAATTGTATGCAACAATCATCTTTGATGTTTAAAGGTTTTTGATGCTGTGTATACCTTTTATTATGGACCCATTCCATGACAGAAGGACAGAGTCAAAGGGAAAAGGAAAATACCATATTTTTCCGACAATAAGACGCCCCCATGTACAAGACGACCCCCACTTTTCCAACCCAAAATTAAGAAATCAATATTTTAAACACATTTTTATTTAGTAATTAGTTAACATTTACCTGATACACTCGGTGGGAGGAGGTCCAAACCGTCTCTCTGCAGTTCTATTTCCAGGCTCTTTTGCATAACTGATTACATTCAAGCACGAGTGAAACTGCCGATAGCTTGTCTCTGCAGACAGCCTTCCTCTAACTGGTTTGTTCAGCATCAGCTGACGTCAGTTACATCAGGCTCGTGATTGGAGGAAGTCTGTTTGGGAGACAAGCTATTTCACTCGTGATTGGAGGCTGGCAATAGGAGGAAGCCTCTCTGCAGAAACAAAGTATGGGCAGTTTTGCAACCGCAAGGTTCTCTCCTCGGCTGACTTCCTTGAATAAGACGCCCTTCAATTTTTAGGGTAAGGATTTTAGAAAAAAGTATCATCTTATAGTCGGAAAAATACGGTAGATAAGCAGATTGTAAAAGAAAAAGAGAACCCCCCCCCAAGAGTCTTAAATACAAAAATGAATCTAAAATACTTAGAGGGACTTAAATGCTTAACTATTAAATGGATATAACCCTGTATTCCTATATACAAACACATTAAAATGGAAATAGTAATTATATTTAATAGATTAGATAGATTTATAAAGTATCTAATAAAATGTATTATAAAGATATGAGAATCCTACCTAAAAAATTTCTCAGACGAGAGATGCTATAGTTTATGGTAATTATACAGCCCTTGAACATACTGCAATAACAATTGCAAGAATTTTGCTTGGAGGATGTCCTTGACTTATTTGCTAGAAAGTGGAATAGGTGATTGTTTCTTCTATGTTTCCATGGTTTGCTGGCAGGAGAGGAAGTTTAGATCTTTCACCTCTGTGAATGAAAAGGGCAGTACTGTGTGGAAGAGTGTGGGGAGTTGATTCATTTTCCTTCATTGGACAGAGTCAGAGGTGTTCACATAAAATGGTGTTGTTACAGTGGCCTTTTAGAGGTGCTGAAAGTAATAAATTTAATCTGGTCAAAATCAGTGCTCTCTGGTGTGGTGAATAAAGGATAGCAGAAAGGGAACTATCACGAAAGGTCTAGTGACAAGTTAGGGGGCTGTAGGCTTTTGGACTGGAGTAGGGGTCTTGTTGAAGATTAGTGCAAATATTTGTTGCATTTCCTCCAATGTATAGTGGCCATAAGCCATAAAACTTTATATCTGCAGTTATTTCTTTAAAACAGGAGGATGTGAAGAGTCAGGGAAACTTCTGATGCTTTAGTTTATGACTGAAAATTGTTGTACGTTTTCCTCAATTTACTAGTAGCCAGCTGTGAAGTCAAATCACAATTTTAGTACAGGTAGTCCCCGAGTTAAGAACGCCCAGTTTAAGGATGACCCATAGTTAAGAACGGAGCCTTTTGTAGCAAAATTTGAGTTAAATACACAGTGATTCAAGTTAAATACACAATGGTTTGAGTTCATTACACAATACTACTTATACAGTATTATACAATAATACTGTTCCAGCTTACATACAAATTTGACTTAAGGACAGACCTTGGGAACAGAACTTGTTCTCAAACTGGGGGCTATCTGTAAGTCTTACTAATAAAGAAGGATGCTTAGAATGTATTCTAAGTATAAGGTATGTTTGCTGCTTTGAGTTATATAGTAAAAGAGTGGGATAAATATCTAATAATAATAATAATAATTCTTTAAAATAGATTGCTAATTGTAGTTAAGTACAAATAAGTACTGTATTTAAAATTTATTACAAAATGTATACTCTACTATTCTGTTTGTGTAAACACTCAAGATGGCCCACAACAATTAAAAGAATACAAAATACCAAACCTAACCATAAAATCAATGTAATTTAAATCAAACATTAAAATGATTATCATTAAAATAATTAACAGTTAAATGTTAACTGCCCTGTTAACATCTCAGGGCAAAGATGTTGGTCATGTCAACAACTGACAACCACTCCGTTTCAGAGTCATGGATTACAGGACAAAGAGTCCTTTAAAATGTGGAAAATAGGTTTAATCTGCTGTGGGTTTAAGAGAGAGCCATATCTTCACTCTGAGAGGATTGCCAGCCATTAACACTAGCTTCTGTCTGGTCTGCAGTAAAGATCCTGATCTAGCCATGCTTATTTTGAGCATAGGAGTCTAATAAAACTATGTAAAGTTGGTAATTGGAAATTTAAAGTTGAGACTTAGGCCAAGGAACCTGGAAAAGGGACAAACACATCTTGGGAAGTATTTTCCATATGCTGAGAGCTACACAGAAGACCCAAGCTCCTGGCAGCCAAGATACCAAAAAGGTGGAAAAGAGGATCCCTAATTAAAGGACCTTGAGGAACTAAGTGTTTCTCACTGATTACAGCTCTTTCAGCATGTCCCAATAAGATAAGGTCATTCAAAAAGATGGTCAGTAATCATCACCATATAATATGAATATCAGAGCAAGTCTACAATGTTGAATCAACCTGAGAGATTCCCCTACCATAGTCCCCATGTTGTTCACCCAAAAGGGATGTCTTCTCCAAGTACTGGCTAGGAACACTGGAAGTTTTGGCTGGGAATACGTTTAGGGAGCCTTAAGTAGTGTATCAGGACTTCTAACATCTCGGTTTCTTTGCTAAATTACAAGGTTGCTTGAAAAGACAGAAAACTCATCTAGAGCTAATGCCTTAATTTAATTTGCATCAAGGCATTCAGTAATTTTCCACCCAAAATGGGTAGTTGGTGCCATATATGAAGTTTGCCAACTCATTCCTGCTTAACAGTATGTTTTTAATGAAAGCTCTGATTGTTCTTCCTCAATTTGGTATTGTCTTTGAAATAAAAACTGATTTAATTTTTCTCTTGTAAGTCTGTCAGCAGCTGATCAGTTGTTCATTTATGTTACTATGCATTGATTGATTGCTCCAGGGGAAGGAAAAATATAGCCTTGTTTAGGTCAGTTTTTTTTCATTGGTAGTCAATCCTTCGTTGATTTGGTATTGTTCCATCCTAAGGTTCAGGCTGCCTTTTATTGTCTCTACTGCATTTACGTCAGCTGTTTTCAGCTTTCATTCATCCTTCTATAGCTAAATATTCTATCTCATGCATTTATTAGTTTGTTGTTCAATCTCTGAATTCATTGGAGTTGAAAATTGATTTTCATAGAATTTCCTAGATTTATGCAGCCCAACATACATTGAGCCCAGAAGACAAGAAGATTATATCCTTCTCCTCTGAAGCATTGATAACACTAATCAATAACTTCTTAAGAGCAGATTGGCTTCAGAGAGTATATGGAGGAGTGAGTTTGTATTGTTGTGATCCTTCACTATAGAAACAATGTCTAAGACCAAGTATATTCCAGAAGGAATGTAAAATATGTGGTCTAGCTTTCAGTGACCATTGGATATTGTAGGAGAGCTCTGTTAGTGTATGGTGGCAAAAAATTAAAAGTCTGGTAATGGGAAAAGGTACTACCAGATTCCTTCTGAATTTGCAACTACAAGAGATTTTCTTAGCATAAATATTGTGGATATCTTGGATAGGAATTTTAATTTATGCCATTTTCAGGATTTTTTCTGGTTTCGTCCTTCTTTTAAATATGTCATGCCACCTTTTGTCTTTTGTGAGATCTTGCTTTGTTTATTATTACATTCCCTCTTGAAAATGTCCATTGCTTTAAAAGGGTAAAGCCTCATTTGAGTTGAGCTCAATGCTTGGTGATTTCATAGACATGTCAACGTAATGCTCTTGGCAACAGTATGGAAATAGTTTACCATTGCCTTCTTCTAGGATGTCAGTTAGCTTTACAATCTCATCTACACTTAGTTGATGGTTTTCCAGCAAAGTAGTAACAAGATCCAATGCCAGGTAACTTTCTGAGGTTAGCCAATGTCTTCTAATGGTTGGCACTTAACTAGGCAAGTCCAACATTAGCATTTTGACCAGTGATATATTGTGGGCCAATTCATTGTTGAATAAATATGAATATCTATAGATATAGATATAATTCATATCATGGAGTAGGGAAAAAACTTCCTTTTTCATTAATTGCTTCTGTCATAGTAAAACAAAACAAAACAAAAATCAAGGCAATGTCACATGACACAAATACATAGTATGATTTATTTTTATGTTTTAGGTGCATTTATAAAAATGAATGGTTCAAATAGTTATCACTGAACATTTCTTAAAAATAATTACCTATTTTCACTTGCCCCAGTAACTTGCTTCCTCACTTTTCCCATTGTTTTTATTGATTTAAGGTGTTGATTATTTCATATTTATATATTTTGTAATGAAAAGTATTTTAAAATCAAACAAAATACATTTGTTATATGTGTGTGTAATCATGAATGGAATCAAAATGTACTGTATTTTGAATATCGCCCCCCTCTATTTTTCTTGTGGATGAAAAATAGAAACTCAAACAGAACAGATTGTTAGGGTTTATTTTTAGTGTCGTACGTGAGGATTATGGTAGCCCCTTGTTGGTCTGTTCGGACAAGGCTTATCGACCACTAAGTGTCCCTTAGATTAGGGCAGGGATGGGGATGCTCTGGCTCTTCGGAAAGAGTTAAATCATTCCCGGGAGTCCTGGCCTGCCCAAATCTGGAGGGCCGCAGATTCCCCATCCTTGAAGTAGGCCAGGGCTGGGCAAACTGTGGCCATAAGGCTCCCTGCCACTCTCGCATCCCTTTTTTGTGTCTGTTGGGAATCTTCTGTGGTCATGGCTGCTGAAAACTGATGACACAAAAGTTCCTGATATTTTAAGGTGGGAACAGTAACAAGTGATACAATAAGCCCTAAATAGGCATATTATATTTAAACATTGTAGGAAAAACATATATAAATAATAGAATAATCAGTAGATGTTTAGTTTTTAAGAATTGCTAGAAATTAATGAAAATATGCTGAACATTGGTATGAAATATATATTTTGTAAATGTCTGTGCTTTTTAATATCTCTAGTGCCAAATATAGTTTTAAAATATCATCAGAATCCTTTTTAATATATAGTAAAAACAAAAAGGAAAAATGTGATACGTTCTAACAAACGTGCCAAAATTAAGTGGAAATTATTAACAGGCAGTCTAAAATCATGTGATCCATCTCAGCACTATTGTTCTAAAAGTTAAAGTTATTGGACTTGGATTGATACGCATGAACAAATCTCAGCAGAGAACCACAGCATCCTGTTCTTCATAATCATTTACTGCAGAGTAGACTTTTAAGTGCCAAAAGGAATGCTTATCAGCAAAAAGCTAATTGAATGTTATATAAAAGGGCTACTCCAGTGTTAAAATCTAATTTATTTCCATTAATGTGTATGTGTTCTCTGTGTTGTGTAACTGCCTGTTAAACCCAGTGAATCAGTGCTTTAGCATCTGGGCCTTCCCCCCCCCCCCCCCCCCCCCCGCCTTACGTTTCTGTTTCTGGCTGGTGTCATTTTACCTTCTTCAAAGCACCATTTTCCAGGGAAAGGGATATTCCTTTTTTATTGGCACAGATGCACTGTTTTTGCACATTAGTAAAATGTGCAAAACCTTGTCAATCACTGTTTTCCAACCAGTTTAAGACCAGCAGAGTGACTAAGCTTTCACCTCATTGGCTACAGTATTCTGGGAGGGATTTTGCTGGAAGGAAGGGCTGCAGTCTTTCACCAGCAGAGTTCAAGCTGTCTTTGCTTCATCATCTAAAAGAAAATCCCCAGATAAGGCATAAAGCTTTTAGAGGGGAGGGAGAAAATAAGCATGATAATTATTTCACAGGAGACTCGTTCATCATCATAATGATGCAATTGAAAATATATGGCTGCTGTTGCATTAGAGGATTCTGTTTGCTTGTTGGAAGTATCGAGTAGATAGAGCTACAAAAGGTAGGTAGGAGGCTGTTTTTTAAAGAAATTATTATTGAATGTCTAAAGAGTTTACTGCAGTATGCTGCATACCATATGTGTTACTTGGGGCAAGGAATTAGAGAAAAGAGATTTCTCCTATGAACAAAGAATCTGTATAGGAGTGTGTGAGAGTTAAATGAATTCAGTTCAAAACAATTTAAACTGTTCTGTGTAGAGCCCAAGGAAATAAACCTTTCATTTAAAAAAAAATAGCATTCACAAAAAATCTCTGATTTTCTTTTAAGTATTGCATCTCTACATGAATCTTTAACAGTATTCTTCATTTTTCTCACTTAAAACTTGGGTCAGTTTGTCCCCCCCCCCAAAAAAACATTGATAGTCTGTACTTAACATTTTCTTTATGTAACTTTATATACAAACAAAGATGAATGCATAGTGTGTGTTTTGAGTATTTGTACTTAAGATTCAACTTCTCAGAGGCTTATAAAAGATAAAACTTAAGGCATAAATTTAAGAACTGAACAGGTTTCTTTTTGCTGCAGTTTCACTGTGATTTTCAGAGATTTTGGATTCCTTTATGGAAAAAAAATGTCTGTTTACACATGCTCACCTTTAGCCAATCCGGAGTTTGACAGATTTTTATCTATCTGTTAACTGAGAAATAATGTTACCTTGTAATTTATGAATAGTATCACCTGCTCTGTCTTTTATTTCCTATAGCAGAAGTGTTGATAGAAATAGAGCTGCTGGATAAATACCTGCCTTAGTGGTAACTTCCAAACTATTACTCCCCTATTGTAGGGGAGATGGGCGGGAGAGAAATCCAATAAATAAATTAAATAAATAAAAAAATTACTAATATATTATTACTAATATATTCCATTACTAATCTTTCACTCTATGTATTTGCTGACCACAAAGCAGTGAGATTTTTTTTCTTTAGAAAGCATGGTAGATGCAAATGTGAAGAATGTATATGAATCAGGTCTAAGATCTAAAGTACAGTATAACAATTTGGAAAAAACAGAAGTCTTGAAAATTATTCAACCCCATTTGCCTTACAGTAATATAAATGTAGTCTAAGGCTACTTGTAGGCTCTGTTTGCACAACTTAACTCTATCAAGTCATGGGCAGGATTAGAGTTTTGTGTAAATACTGTAGCCCATTCATCATTGAGTTAGAGGAGGATAGTTTTTAACTCTGAACAGCCCCAGGATTGGATTGGGCTAAGTTCAAAATGGGTTGTTTCAATCATTCTGGATATGTTTTAAACTCAAAACAACCCCGTTTAAATGAAGTAGTGACAGAGCTGAGTCTAGCTCTAAAGAATGGCCAAAACAAACTTTTGAACTCAAAATAACTTTGGACTTGAAGCAAAGTGTTTTAATTAAATATGTTTCAGATTTAAAACATGTTGTGCATAATACAAATATCTGTACTATTTACTTATCCAAGAATGATTTGTTAGCAACCATGAATAGTTCATTTCTGCTGAAAAGGGATATATCTGTTGTTGGAAAATGAATATATCTTCTGTCCTGTGTTGTGTTGAATTATCACCAGCTCTAAATTAAGCACTTTGTGTTGTATTAATAAGAGAACTAATTACATATTTAAATATCCATTGAAATCAGTTGGATCTAAAATAATTGATGAGATCATCCCTGGGGGCCTCTCTTTTATATATATATATATATATATAAAGCAAAAATTTCTTATACTGTATGTACCTTTGAGATGAAGTTCTTAAATCTGTTTTTTAAATTATTAAATGCTATTTATTAATGTGATAGTTAAATATAGAATAATTTCATGGCTATTTGTGAATGGCACTGATATATTAATATGTTTTGAAACTAGCTTGAAGATATTGTTCCATAGCTAAATATTGTTAAATAATTTTATTTCTTCAATTTGAATCTTATATTAACATCCAGTTTTAAATGTTTTAAATATACTTTCCTTAGTTATTGTTCCATTGCCTATATTTATCATAATTTCCACGTTAGGCTGATGCAGTTTTAGTGGCTAATAAAAAGTTCTTAATATGTTTTCTATTCTGTGTTCCCATATTTAAGGCAGTGCAACAAGACTATGTTCTTATCCCTTAATGTCCCCTCTAGTATTTCTCTTCTCTTACAGGCCCAATTTAGATGTAATAACTTGTGCCTTTCATTCTATCTTGGTATGTAGTCTTGTTAAAAGATGTGAATGTATCCTGCATGCCCAACTACAGGCTCCAGACTCAGACACATAGTATGTTGTGTTCAACCTAGTTTTGGGGGTTTAGTAGTCATGCATGCTTTCTTTCCTTCCCACTCGCATAACTCTGTTTGGGGACTTTGTCAGTCTATCCAATGTTATGGACTGCCACTAATTAGTCCTCTTCTCCATGAGTCTGTCAGTCCATCCAGTATCTCTCTCAAGTTTTCTGCATTAGTAGCTTCGGCTAATCTCCATCCCCACCCTCCAGGGAATTCTCTGCTAAATCTGGCCCCAAGGTAGTCATGAGGATACGTCTATCAGATTAGTTCCTAAGAGAGTCTGGTTTTGTTTATGAATTTCTCTACCAAATCTGTCTCCAAAATCTTACAGTGACACTCGTGCCAGATTTGTCCCTAGGACACCCTGTATAACTCTTTCAATCATGCATTTCATTTTCTCAAACATAGCAGTGCCACAGTATTTGAGCTACAGCCCTTTCTATTCTTCAGTAAGTTGTGTGCATGAGACTCCCAAAGCAGACAAGGTTTTCTTCTTCATTGTTCCTTTACTTAGCTGGGTAACAGATTACAAAACTGAGCGTCTGAGGCTTGATACGTGATTACAAAATCTGGTGTCCTCATCTAAAAAAGGAAAAGAAAGGGAAAGAAGGAAACAGGCAAGAGAAAGGCTTTCAAGATCTTTCTGGAAGACACAAGCTGAAGACTGATGTTAAATTCTTACCATCCATTGCAGAATCATTAAGTGCTTCACTGATCTTTCAGAGTCAGGGTCACATGGAAAAAGGGTGCTATGGAAAACAGAAGCAATGGGCAAGTTCATCCTGGGAGTCCCAAGAGATGTTTTAATGCATCTCTTTTTCATTTTTTTTAATGAAAAAAATCTCTCCTCCATATCTCTGTCTATACTTTCCATTGGTTCTTTACCCCACTTCATATATGGGGCCAACTCCATTTGTGCACAAAACTAACTTTCTTTTAGGATCTTGTATCCATTTCTTGCTCCTTCTAACAAATTGTGTTTAGATATTAACTTCCAGCTTTTGGTATGAACTCATGCACAAAATCTGAAGAAGGTATGAGGGGCAGGAGCAAGTGCATTTGTCAGGCACCTGTGACTTTTCAAACTTGTAGTAGAGCAAGACTCAGTGATTTGATATGTATAAATCAGCTATCTATGCTCACAAGTGAGGCATGACTCTTGGTCACATACCAAATCAGATTACCTCAACCTCTTCCTCTGCTGGAGATAGAAAAGATACTTGATTTTTATCCTGATGCAGTCTTGCAACTCTTGGTAGTTTCAATGTCACAGTAAAATAACAACATCAGAATTAAAACAACGTACAATCCAAATCATAAAAACAAAACTGAAGTAGGAGAGAAAGAACCTCAAGAGGTGCAAGTGATGAAAGGCTCCTTGAAAAAGCTTAGTTTTTAAAAACTACCTAAAAGGAAAGGGGGCAATTTCATCTCAGTGGGGAGCCCGTTTTACAGTGTTGGTGCTGCTTTGGAGAAGTGGTGCCCTCTAGCTTCAGCTTCCCTGTTGTGGATATGCGGGACAACAAGAGCCCTCTTTACGCGATCAAATAGGCTGGTCTGAGTCCAGTTGGAGGAGGCTATTCTGTAGGTACACAGGTGCCAAATCATGAAGGGCTTTATAGGTTAACACCAGCACTTTAAATTATACTCAGAAGTGAACCAGTGCAGTGGCCGCAACATAGGTGTAAGATGTTCCCAAGAGTAGAACTCAGGAGAAGTCTGTAGACTATAGGTGGTAAACAGCGGCATGTTCTGCCTTCCCAGCAGCCTCTGAATTAATAGTTTGAATCTCCCAGGAAGCTAGAGAAATGCAGGGAATTGAAACAGAACTTTTTCTTCAGAACTGTATAATTTCTATAGTAAAACACCTAGCCAGGAATTTGCTCTAATATACAGTGCATTCAGAAAGTATTCAGACCCCCTTCACTTTTTTCAATTTTGTTATGTTGCAGCCTGATACTACAATCGTTCAAATTCTTTTTTTTTCTCATTAATCTACACTCAGTACTCCATAATGACAAAGTGAAAACAGAATTTTAGAAATGTCTGTAAATTTATTAAAAAGGAAAAACTGAAATATCACATTGGCATAAGTATTCAGACCCTTTATTCAGTACTTTGTTGAAGCACCTTTGGCAGCAATTACAGCCTCAAGTCTTTTTCGGTATGACGCGACAAGCTTTGCACACCTGGATTGGGGGATTTTCTGGCATTCTTCTTTACAAATCCTCTCAGGCTCAGGTTGGATGGGGACCATCAGTGGACAGCTGTGTTCAGGTCTCTCCAGAGTTGTTCAATAGGGTTCAAGTCAGGGCTCTGGCTGGGCCACTCTAGGACATTCACAGAGTTGTCCCTAAGCCATTCTTGTGTTGTCTTTGCTGTGTGCCATGTTGGAAGGTGAACCTTCGGCCCAGTCTGAGGTCCTGAGTGCTGTGGAACAGGTTTTCATTGAGGATATCTCTGTCCTTTGTTCCATTCAGCTTTCCCTCAACCCTGACCAGTCTCCCAGTCCCTGCTGCTGAAAAACACCCCCACAGCATGATGCTGCCACCACCATGCTTCACTGTTGGGATGGTATTGGGCAGGTGATGAGTGGTGCCTGGTTTCGTCCAGACATAATGTTTAGAATTGAGGCCAAACAGTTAAATCTTGGTTTCATCAGACCAGAGAATCTTGTTTCTCACAATCTGGGAGTCCTTCAGCTGCTTTTTTGCAAACTCCAAGCGGGCTTTCATGTGTTTTGCACTGAGGAGAGACTTCTGTCTAGTCACTCTGCCATAAAGCCCAGGTTGGTGGAGGGCTGCAATGATGGTTGTCCCATCTCCACACAGGATCTCAAGCTCAGTCAGAGTGACCATCGGGTTCTTGGTCACCTCTCTTACTATGGCTCTTCTCCCCCGATTGTTCAGTTTGGCTGGGCAACCAGCTCTTGGAAGAGTCCTGGTTGTGCCAAACTTCTTCCATTTGAGAATTATGGAGGCCACTGTGCTCTTGGGAACTTTCAGTGCAGCAGAAATTTTTTTGTAGCCTTCCCCAGATCTGTGCCTTGCAATAATCCTGTCTCTGAGCTCTGTAGGCAGTTCCTTTGCCCTCATGGCTTTTGTTCTGATACAGGATGCATTGTCAGCTGTGAGGCCTTCTATAGAGAGGTGTGTGCCTTTCCAAATCATGTCCAATCAATTTAATTTACCACAGGTGGACTCCAATCAAGGGGTGGAAACAGCTCAGCAACAATCAAGAGAAATAGGCACCTGAGCAAATTTCAAGTGTTGCAAAAGGTCTGAATACTTAAGTAGATGTGATATTTCAGTTTTTCCTTTTTAATAAATTTATAGACATTTCTAAAATTCTGTTTTCACTTTGTCATTATGGGGTACTGAGTGCAGATTAATGAGACAAAAAATGAATTTGAACGATTGTAGTATCAGGCTGCAGCATAATAAAATTGAAAAAATTGAAGGGGGTCTGAATACTTTCTGAATGCACTGTATATGTGTGCTATGTGTGTATGTATGAAATAGTTTTACAAAAGGAGTACTTTATACATAATTCATTTTAATACATAATTCATTTTAATCAATCATTAGTTAATTAAAAAATATTTTTTTGTCCTAGCTGTGCTCAGAGTGAGGCCTCTGGCCAGTGTATGTAAACACATATTTATATTCACAAACACATAAGCATGCATGTACACATTTGTTGTGCAAAAAAAATCCAGGATTGGTTTAGTGGCATCTGTCAATCTTAGTTGACTAGTTTGAAAGATGGATAGTGGATGACAGGGTGTTCATAATTTTTTTTCCCCTGTCTAATATTACTTTTTGGAATTGTCTTAAATTCAGTGTTGTGTTCCTTTGGATTAATTATCTTAGTCAAATCAACTATATGTTTAGATTTCAAGGACAGAGAAATATTTATAGAGGGAAGAACAATCCTACAACAGTTATGCTATAGTTGATGAAGATTAAAAGGGGTTGAACTGAGAAGTTTCAAACCCTGACCACTAGAAATATGTACATCCTTTCTGGTTTGTAAAACATCCACAGCATTTCTAATTACTAATAGCATTTCAAAGTTTTCTTGGAAGTATGACAACATAATCTTATTTTATTTTGAAGAAGAATTGAGGATAGATTCAGATTACCATTCAATCCAAATTTTAGATTAGTGTTTTGTGATACAACCATGAGGATGTGAAGTACTGGTATATTTTTCAGAGTGCAGTTTGTGTGTTTATCAATGGATCACGATTCTGGGTATGGACACAGTATAAAGCCTTCATAGCTGGCCACCATTTGTGGTTGGTTCTTCTCACCTGTACACTATGGAGAAAGGATATCAGCAATCAAACAGTGAGAATTCCTTTTGTTTCTTCTGGGGAATAATCTAGATACAACATACATGATTTTTGTAGGAATCCATCACCCAATTCTTTGCTGATGATTGGGTGTTTCTCTTTCAATTTTAAGAAGATATCTTGTTAGGAGTGGGATGAGAGAAAAAAGAGTGCCGATTGGGACTTTTCTTCCTTCCAAAAAAATAATAGCAGATGTGAAGAACAAACAAACAAACTGTATGGTTGTTAATGATTCAATATATGTTGTTACTTTAGTGCTTTCTAAGTATAATGAAATACAAATACAATGGTTCTACCCCTTCCTTGATCCCTTAGATTTTTGTTAGAAGGAATATTTTCTCAGTCTGTGGTGACATAGTTGTCATTTGGAATCAAGGAGGAATCCTCTCCCTATTTGTAAGTACCATGAAGTGAGAGCCTGGCCTCTCGACTCAGTTTTCCTTGGAGGATACATCTTAGGGGAACACAAGAATTTTCACATCACTGCTAGTTTTCCAGAGTACAATAGAAATGTTACAATGGAGACAGGTATAAGGTTCACCAACACAATACAGTCCAGGTGTTTTGGACCAACTCCTATCATTCCTGAAGAAAACCATGCTGCCTGAGACTCCAAAATTGTTGCATAGCTTAGATTGGTTGTCACCAGGAAGAGTTTCACGGTTGCCGGTGACAACTAATTTTTTGAAATCATGTGACATTTTAACTGCTAGTGACTTTGATGTACATCTTTGCATTGATCGTGCAAATTATTGCATAGAAAAGGAGAATTAGCCACTCTGAATGGATAGCACAGCACCAAGGGCGGGCAGAGGAGATTCTTCTGGTAATTTTGGGCACCCAAGAGTTTTGGATCATTTTCCTCAATAAATAAACAAGTATAATGTTTTTGACTCATTTGTTTAATTGGGTTCTTTTTATCTAGATATGGACATGTGTGGAAAACAGATCACGTTTTAGGTCATATGTATGCAAAAATATTGAAAATTCAAAAAGGTTCACAAACTTTTAAGCATTGCTATATCATAAACAGTGCTGCAGTTCCAAATATTGAATCCAGTGATATTGTGGGCCTGTGTAAGATTGTACCGCACATGGCAAAAGAACTGGAAACTTAGCCAATCTTCTCAATATTCAGCATATTCATTCACAATACAACCAAATTAAAAGGCTCAGTTATTTTATTTAAAACACGTTGCCGGCAGCATTCCATTCTTGGTACCTCAGAATGCATAAGAAATATTAAAATCTTAATCCTCTGACAGCTTGGTCCTTACTTCCAAAGGTGAATAAATACGATGAGAAAAGCCTTATTCTGAATATCATTTATTACTTTACTGGATTATTGTATTGTACATCTTGTCTTTTTATTTCCTGGACTTTTAAAATATGTGGCTGATTGCAAATGTGACTATTGTAGCTATATTTCTAGAATATTTTCTAGAAAAAAGTGTTCAAATATTATTTGAATGATTTTTTGGTTTTATTTTTACAGGCTTCTGCACTCTAAGTGCCTTATGGAGTCATTGTATAGAGACAACTTCATTGTTCTCATGATGATCTCTCCCAGCTAGATATTGGTTTTAACCTTACAAATCCAGCTGCTGCCTGTGAATCTGGTTCCAGCGTTTACAAAACGTGAGAAAAAAATATTGAACTGAATAAGAAGACTGCTGAATGTGTAGCTTTTCCTATCTAATTAACACCAACAAAGAAGGTACTACAGTCTAAAATGTATAAAATAATGCCATTGTATGAAAACAAAGTTTTTTACCAGTAGCATGAACGCTGGCCAGAAATGCTACTGAGCATGAATATTTTGCAGACAAAAGTGTACGAGTGGCATATATTGGTTGATAATTGCGATGTTCGCTGATAATAGCTGCTTATTCATCTTTGTACGCATTGGAGTTTCTTAAGCTACAACTGGTTTTATTGAAAGGAACTTCTTGACTAGTTGGAGTTTTTACACAGAGGCAATTTCATTAATAATAACTCACAAAATCGAAGGCAGTTTTCCGTCATGGCCTCAATTGTTGCTCCAGTAAGAGACACAAAATGGCTGACGTTGGAAGTGTGCAGGCAGTTTCAGAGAGGGACTTGTTCACGTTCTGATGAGGAATGTAAATTTGCACATCCATCCAAAAGCTGCCAGGTTGAAAATGGAAGAGTGATTGCCTGCTTCGATTCCCTAAAGGTAAGAATGCATGCCTTACAAGGAGGTAATGTAAGCATGCCCTTGTGCTGGGCTAAGCTTCTGATGCCTGAATGGATTGCATCCAGGCAGTTTTCTCAACAACAGTATGGAATTGGTTTGCTATTGACTTTTCCCAGAATGTTTCCCAGCTTCCCAGACTAGCCTTCAGCTCTGGAATTCCTTGATGCTATCCCATCCAAATAGTAACCGGGCCTGGCCTAGTTCAGCTTCCAAATCTAACTTAAGTTGTACAGATGAGGCCATTTACTGAGGATGGTAAGCTTCCTACAGTAAATAGATTAGTGTTATTAATTGTTGGGGTATCTCATTGTTACAGTAACTCAGTCAATACATTATTTTACTTTGTCTGATTAGTTGAATTTTACTAAACTTTGGCCTAGTGGTTAAGGACTAGAGCAGGGAAAGCTGAATTCTAGTCCTGCTTTAGGCATGGAAGCCAGCTGGATGACTTTGAGCCAGTCATTCCATACTAGAAGATAGTGGCAAATCACTTCTGAAGATGTTACCAAGAAGACTGCATGGACTTTCCAAGTAATTGTCAGAGGTCAAGACTGACTCAGAGACACCCTCCCTTGCCCCATATTCATAGAACACACGTAGCGTATGGTGTGCTTCAATGCTTGTCTCAGTCTCACTGAACAATGAGGTACTCTGTGTGCTCAGATCTTAAACCTCTCTTCCGGCCAAAAGAGAATATGTCTCATTGGCTACAATTAAAGTCCTGCCTAAATGTATCATTATGTATATTATTGTTATAAGTAAGTCTTAGATTCATTTCACTGAACTATGATGGATTATGGAACATCTGCCTGTACAATAGAACCAAAAATTGTTGGTTCATGGCCCTGGTATATAAATATGAAATCATTGCCAGATATATGTCAGAGGATATCCTCATCCAAAAGTTACAGCTATTATTTCATTTGCAATTAATTGGAGCCCTTCCATTTTTCAGTTTTGGATCTGGGTCTAGAAACTGCATTGTGAATTTACTAACTGTTCCCTGCTTGAGATATGACATTAATTATCACTTGTTGATGACAATAGGGCAAGAAGAGGTACCTTCCACCTCCCAGAAGGTAATTCTTTGAAGTAACAGAGGCAGGTGTCTGATAAAGGAAAATTGCAACTCAACATAAACCCAAAACCCTGGTTACTGGGTATGTAGATTTTCCATCCAATCTATTCTAGAATGGACTAGAATAGCAGGTTTATGCAAAAGTTGTTACTGGAGCAGTTTTTTTTTCTTCCTAGTGTTTTTCCCACAGGTACAGGGTCGCTCTTTTGTTTTTTTTTCCGGATCAACCAAATGCTGATTCATTGGCTGCTCCAGGAACTGACTGATTGGCTTGTTGCCCGAGCCTGACGTCATGAGCTGAGAGGGACCAAGGTCACCCAGCCGGCTTTCATGCCTAAGGCGGGAGTAGAACTCGCTGTCTCCTGGTTTCTAGCCTGGAGCCTTAACCTCTAGACCAAACTGGCCCCCTTTACTGGAACAGTTACTGTATGTTCCACACACAAAGATTTCTCCTTTGTTTTTGAAAAGTTGGTTAAATAGATGCTTATATAAAGTCTCTTTCAAGTCATGTCCTGGTGATGTGTACATATAGTTTTCTTGGCAACAATACAGAAATGGTTTACCATTATCTCCTGGGAAGTTCAATAAATTTCATAAAAGTGAATTTCCCAAGATTACTAAATTATAAAGGTGGTTCATTATCTGGTACTTTGTTACTCCAATATACAGTGTTATATAGTCCAATGTACAATATACAAATAACTTTTTGGGGAAAAGAAATTTATATTTCCTTGTTGGCTTTTGCTTATCCTGCATACACTGTGTGCACAATTATTAGGCAAGTTGTATTTTTGAGGATGAATTTCATTATTGAACAACTACAGTGCTCTCGGTCAATCCAAAATGTTAATAATCCTCAAACCTGAATATTTAAGAAAGTAAAAGTGAGGTTTTGGCTTTCTTAGGAGCATATCTATGTGTACACAATTATTGGGCAACTATTAGTGTGCAGAATTATTATGCAACTAAATGAAAAACAAAAATTCCCCCATCTCACTCATTTATTTTCATCTGTTAAAGTGAGAATAATAATCAAACAACTCAAAATTTACAAATAAACATTTCAGACATTTCAAACAAAAAATCAGTGACCAATATAGCCATCCTTCTTTGCAATAACAGTCATAAGCCTTCCATTCATGGAGTCTGTCAGTTTCTTGATCTGTTGACGATCAACTTTTTGTGCAACAGCAACCACAGCCTCCCAGACATTGTTCAAAGAGCTGTACTGTTTTCCTTCACCATAAATCTCCCGTTTGAGAAGGGCCCACAAGTTTTCAATAGGGTTTAGGTCAGGTGAGGAAGGGGGCCATGTCATTATTCTTTCATCTTTGAGGCCTTTACTGGCTAGCCACACAGTGGAGTACTTCAATGCATATGATGGAGCATTGTCCTGCATAAACATCATGGTCTTCTTGAAAGATGCAGACTTTTTCCTGTACCACTGCTCGAAGAAAGTGTCTTCTAAAAACTGGCAGTAGGTTTGGGAGTTGATTTTGAGTCCATCTTCAACCCAAAAAGGTCCAACCAGCCCATACCAGTACCCCACCTCCACCTTGCTGGCATCTGAGTTGAAGTGGAGCTCTGTGCCCATTACTGATCCAGCCATGAGCCCATTCATCTGGTCCATCAAGAGTCACTCTCATCTCATCAGTCCATAAAATTTTTGAAAAATCTGTCTTCAGATATTTCTTGGCCCAGTCTTGCCGTTTCAACTTACGTGTCTTGTTCAGTGGTGGTCAAGTTTCAGCCTTCCTTACCTCGGCCATGTCTCTGAGCACTGAACACCTTGTACTTCTGGGCACTCAGGTAGGTTGCAGTTCTGGAATATGACAGCACTGGAGGATAATGGGTTCCTGGTAGCTTCACATTTGATTCTTCTCAAATCTTTGGCAGTTAATTTGCATCTTTTTTTCTCAACACATTTCTTGCAACCCTGTTGACTATTTGCAACAAAACGCTTGATGGTTCTGTGGTCGATGTCAGGATCAGCCCAGGAAACTCCAGGAGACGGTACAGATTCAATTCAGCAGGGTTTATTGGCTTCAGTCCCGTTACAGAATCTTCTCAGAGTGAAAGCCATTCCCAGAGTCACCCCACAAACATCCTGCATTCCTCAGGGAGGTGCCAGTCTCATTCTCTTATCTCTACCTCTCTGTTCTGGGGATAAGAGAATGCGCTTAACTCTTTCCGCTCTAGCTCTCACAGTCACGCCCCAGTATCTTAGCAATTTCAAGAGTGCTGCATCCCTCTGAAAGACTTTTTATAATTTCTGACTTTTCAGAGTCAGTTAAATCTCTTTTTTTAAATCTCTTTCTCAGGCCCATTTTGCCTGAGGAAAAGAAGCTGCCTTATAATTATGCACACCTTGATATCGGGTGTTGATCTTCTTAGGCTTCACCCTCCCTCATTACACAAATACACATCACCTGATATGCTTATATCCAATAAGCATGCAGGTTTATACCGCTTGGAGGTGGAAAATATGCATAAAAATGATGATATGGTCAAAATACTCACTTGCCTAATAATTGTGCACACAGTGTATGTATGCCTTAGTATCTGTACCTCCTCATATAACTTCAATATCCATCCCTTGCTTACTCAATCTTTTGGATTTTGTTTATGGTTGCTCTTAGTAATACTCTCTACATTCTCTTGTATAATTTCTGACTTCACATTACCAAATAAAATAATTTATGTTAAAGGTGGTGGTTCTTGTTTCTTCTTTTGGTGCTGTCAAGTCAGTTTTGTCTCCTGGTGACTGCCTGGACGACTCCCTGCAGTTTTCTTCACAAGATTTTTGGAAGTGGTTTGCCATTGCCCTCTTCTTCCTAGGGCTGAGAGAGCATGACTGGATGAAAGTTACCCAGCTGGCTTTGTGCCTAAAGCAGAACTAGAACTCCTGGTTTCTAGCCTGGTGTCTTTAACCACTACACTAAACTGCTATCTATATTAAAATAAGTTAAAATATATTAAAATGTTTTAGTTTTTTAATCATCTCCTAAAATGTTTTAGACAATAAAAATAAATATTAGACATTTACATTTTCAAAATACCAAGATAAATGCATTTCCCTTCAATGCATATGTATGTTTTTTAAATAAACATGAGCATTCCCCCTTCTTTTAAATATAAACATAATTGTAGTGCAACTTCTTTCTATATCATTCCAAAAGGGTTTTATAAAGTTTGCAAGGATTTAAACCACATAAAATTTTTGTAGTTAGAGATGTGCAAAGTGATTTACCCAAATAAGCAGTTAGTCTAGTTTTACAACATATACATGTGCGCACAGACACACAGATCAATAATCGCTCGTAATCCAAAGAGAACTGTACAATTAGTGCTTGCTTACAATCTTTGTAGTCAGCCAGTTCAAGGGATCTTCTAGTTGACCAAGCTGATGAGCTTCTCCAATCATTTAGAAAATTCCAACACAAAACAGGACAGGAACAGCAATTGTCAACTAATATTTTGCAGGTTGACTATTAATGCAGTATTAATGCACATATAATGAATACTAGGAATGCAGAAATTGATCTGTCTCTTTATAATTCAACCCTGTACATTTATTAATCCAGTTTACCTTACATAAGATGCACTTGGCCAACTTAGCTTAGCTAAGAAGGGTCAGGACTGATCAATGCTTATATGGAAGACTTCCAGGGATTGCTAGGGCTGTAGACTATCCTAAGTCAAAAAATATCCTGGAAGAATGCAATGGAAAACCAGTTATGTATTATTACCAAGAAAACTACAAGTTATATCCATGAAACCACTAGGAGTTGTGCTTAATTAGAAATAATTACCCTTTTTATAAACATGCTAAGAACTCATAACTCATTCAGCAATCATATTTAGCTCCCCAACCCTGAAACTTTCAGTTGTGATACTATTCTTTAAGTCAGTGCTTCCCAAACCTGGGTAAATTACCCAAAAGTGGGTAAAAGTGGTTTTTCTTTGGGTAACAACACATGAACCCATTAAATTGACTTAAAGTGTTTTACTTACATTGGGTAAAAAGGACTTTCTGATAAGCAGTTTTGGGTAATGAAGGAAAATGATTGGGAAGCACTGCTTTAAGTGGATAGTCAAGTAGTTCATGAGAATCAATCAAACAGTTTAAATACTTAATTTAAATAATTAAATACTTAAACCATAATCCAACACTGTATGCACATGCATAAACTTTCTCTCACAAAGTAATGAGCTCATATACAACTGTGTTCCTTTCCCTCCTCCCACATGGTCAGGAGAAAGAATAAGCAAGAATTCAGTTTTACTTTTACGGACTCCTACTTGGTTATGTAATGACTGGATATTTTCAGGTTTGTATAATTCCTGGTTTGTATGTAACAATAAACCTAGAATTTCCTAATGTGAAACTGAATTCTAGCTTATTTCTGTTGATAATGTGGCAGAAGGATGCAGACAGGCAGAATCTTTAGATAGACCCTGTTCTGGTAGCAGTTCTCAGAAAGAATTTTCTACTACATTTGTATCTAGGAGAAAACTCTTTCTAAGCTTCCTTTATGTTTACCTTGCCCTAACTATGCTGTTTGCTTGTTCCATTCATATTTTATTTGATGAAGGATGCTTAATAAGACTTAGTTCTATGATGAGCATGTAAAGTCACTTACAAATGAATTGTGTTTTACTCCACATATAAAGATGTGTCAGCTAAAAGCATAAATTGAAATGAGTAAAATCATACAATAACTTTCCATTAAGAGTATGTGCTTGTTCTGAAACAGTATATATATTTAAGAGGCAAAGAAACTTAGAAATGACCCTTAGAAAAAGGAAAAGCCATTACAGAGTACACCAAACAGTTATCATTATGCAATATTAATGACCTTAATTTGTGCTTTGTTGTACTAATATCTTTACCCCTAGAGATGTTCTCGTTCAATTAGGATAATGGCAGTCAGCATATTTTAATAATTTTGCATATTTACTCTTTACTCAAATTATATCATGTATAAATATCTATGTCCGGTGGGCAACATGTGTTACATTAACCCGCCCCTTTAATAACATCTAACCTCAGATTTGCTCAGCACTACTATTCATTGACAGTCCATAACTTTCTTCCATTACTGTTATGCAGCCTTCCCCAACCTGGGCAGCTCCAGATTGTGGATTTCAACTTCCCAGCTTCCCTTATTAAGCATGACCTTTACCAAAAATTCTGGAGGTTGAGCTCCGCACATCTGGAAGGTGCCACAATTGAGGAAGGCTGCTGTTTTGGTGTTCATTTTCAGTTCCTTGTTTGCATAACAATAAAACACAGTAATTACAAAGTAGCAGTTAAAATCATCATGAATTGAAAGGCTAGGAAAATAAAATTGTACTTATTAAATTAGTTTACATGGATGCCCATCTCACAAATGTGACTTTGGGCAGCTAACAACTCACTGAAAAATAGTACATCAACAAAATGTTTTGTAAAACCTACAGTGGTCACGGAGAACAAACCCAATAAACACTCAACAGTAACAATTTCTTGGACCATCTAACCTCCTGACCCTCATGCCTTGGAGTTCATCCAGGTCTTCATCACTTAGTGAAAGGGCCAATCAAATCTTAAAGGAGGCAGGTATGATGTTGTAAGGGGCAGGCACTGCAGTAGAAGAGGCCCATTTCCTAGATCCCATTATATGGCATTTTTTAATTGTCAGACCTGGTGGGATGGATGGAAACAACCAAGGAGAAATGGTTCTGTAAATAAGCTGGCCACATGTCATGAAGGGTTTTATAGGTGTCCAGCACCTTGAATAGGAACCAGTGCAGCTCACAGAGCAGAAGTGTAACCATGGTGCACCCACAATTCTTCGTGCTGCTGCATGGTCCCTGAATCCCTGGGGAAAAGAGGGAGGGAAGGGAAAACAGGCAGACTTGCAAGATTCTATTACCATAGCCTATCTCAGTAAATTATAGTTCTAGTCTTCCTCTGGAGTTAATATCCTGATCTGATCTACCTTGTAGGCCTGACATCAATCTTTCAACTCTCTTACTTTCTTTCAAGCGAGGCAGAGGATCTTACTTTTGTTAGTGGAGATGGCATCCAACTGTCAGCACACTCCACTGTCTTCAGAACCTTGCTACAGTTTTACTGCAACACCAACAACAGGTGGATTTACAAATAACTAATTGCAAAATGCCATGATGCAACTAATACAGTATTTGGGGAAGAGTTTATCTCAGCCAGCAGTGTCACAGCAGTCTGCAGTCCAGCTAGTATTTCTGTGTTCTCATGGGAGTTTACCAGAAAAACTTGGAGGAGACCAGAACCAATTCCTGATCTTCACAACTCTGTTAGAACTGTTTATGGTGGGTTGGCCAGCAGAATTTCCAACAGATTATACCAAGATGACTTTTGTGCCGAGTTTGCTGAAAGAATGGGCAGCCAAATCATTGGTGTACCCATCATTGATGGCAACAACTCAATACCTGACAGTTATCAGCATTTCATGCAAAGATTTAGAGCATCCTTTGATGAATCCTCTATGAGATCTACCGCCAATCTTGAGATTTGCAAAATCAAAGTCAGCATAGAGTGTGGGCATACGTATCAGATTTTAAATTATTTACCAGGAATGTGGGGTTGAATGATTTGGCTCTGATTTACCAATTTAGAGAAGGACTTGCAAGTGACCTGAGAGACAAATTGGTGAGACAAGGCACCCCAGGTAATTTGGAAGAGTTATTCCAATGTTGCATGGTAACAGATAGAAGAATTGACGTGTGGGAGAAATGGCTAGGGGTAGGGATTTTACAGTCTGTCTTCACCCCTGACCCTCTCCAGGGGACTCCTTGGAATTAAGCAAATTGGAGCAGTCAACATATCTTTGTCCCCAGGATAGAAACAAAGGAAGAAATTTGCTTTTGCTGCAGAGCTCTCAGACATTTAGCCAGTTCTTGCACAGCTAGTATTCATACCTCTGACTCAGCTAAGAAACACCGCAGCTACAGGCCATGTAGCAAGCAAGTGTCTGACTCACTCCAAGCCTGGAAAATACAACTCTTATAGAGTTGGGGGTGACAGCCAATTTCATAGATGAGACCACAATATAACAGTTTAATTTATCTAGTCAAACCCTAGAAAGACCAGTGCTGGTAGAAACAATGGATTTTAGACACTATGAGCCAGGCCTGTATTACAATGTGCTACCCCTGCAACTGACAATACTAGATCACACCAGATTCTTGCCACTCGATGTGACTGCTTCCTTCCTTATGTGCTGGGAATTTATTGGCTATTATTACAATTACAAATGTGGACTGGGAGCAAGGAATTATTTCTTTCCCATCCCCAAAATGTCAACAACACTGGTTGCAATCTTTTCACTATCTTCCTCCCTGCCAGGCCTGTTCAGCACAATGACTGTCCTGCCTCTCCAGAGAAATACTCAGACTTTGTGGATGTGTTTGGGGAGGAGGAAGAGGCAACTGCATTGCTTCCCATTGGGCATGTGACTGTACCATCAACTTGAAGCCAGGAGCCCAGATTCCAGCTAAGAGGCAATATTCCAATATTCCCTACTCAAGAGTTGGCCACACTAAAGGAATTTCTGGATGACAACTTGACAAAATGATTTATTCACCTTTCCAAATCTCCAGCATCTGCACCTACCTTCACCTAAAACAATGGTTCTCTTAGGGCTGTTCCTGATTATAAACTTCTTAACCAGATGACCATTAGGAACTACAATCCTTTGCCTCTTATTTCAGATCCCCTGGGCTGCCTCCAGAAGGCACATGTTTTCACAGTGCCTTGGACCTGAGAGGCACTTAAAATTTGATCACGATGAAAGAGGAACATAAATACTTGAATACATTTGACACCAGGTATGGCAAATTTGAGTACACAATAACTTGGTTAAGTGAGAGCAGTCTTTTCCACATTCATGAATGAAATGTTTTTTGACATTTTAGACAAATATATAGTGGTGTATTTGAATGACATACCATTCTATTCTGAGGATCCTTCCTTGTATGCAGCTCATGTCAGGAATGTCTTAGACTCAGCAAACACAAGCTTTTTGCAAAATTGGAGAAATGTCTGTTTGATCTAACCCAATTGGACTATTTATGATCCAGAATTTCTACAGAAGGCATACAAATGGACCCTGCAATGGATCCATACTTTCATGGCAACCACCTCAAAATGTGAAGATTGCACAGCATTTTTTGTGTTTTGCTAATTTCTCTAGGAAGTTCATCCCTAATGTTATAAACTGCTGTGTCAACTCCTTAAGAAAGAACATAAATTAGTATAGTCTATTCAAGAGCAATCAGCATTTCAGGAGTTGAAATCTACTCTACTCTACTCTACTCTACTCACATCCTGTACTCTGACACCCAGACCCCACCTGCCAATTTGTGGTGCAAACCAAAGCTTCAGCAATTCTCTTCCAAGTAGAGAAAGGGACGGGGACAGATTTCCTACAATGTGCATTTTATTCCAGGTTGCTCCTACCAGCTGAATGAAACTATGACATTTTCAGTAAGGAGTTGCTTGCAGTAAAGACAGTGTTTCAGCAATGGAGACACTTCCTGGAAGTGTCCACCTAGTATGGGTATGCACAGACTATAGGAATTTGAAAGTTCTGCAGAAAGCACAAGCTCTCACACCTTGTCAGATCAAGTGGACACAGTTTTTCTGCTGTTTTAATTTCTATATCTCATATCTTGGTTCACAGAACAAGCTCCCAGATGCCCTGTCAAATAAACTGGAATATGACCTTCTGTCCCCGCCACAATACCACAATCAAGCAACTTTGCCTCTCCCCAGGGATTACACTCTCCAGAGAAGATTGGAGGCAGAGAGGAAGATTGTTAATGTGTTAGATCAAATTAAAGGAAGCAGTGACAAGACACTTATGCTAGGGCTTGGATGCATGACCTCCAGGATGATTCTTCACCTTTCGTGTCTGAGGATGGGCAGCTGTTTCACAGTGGTCATTTATGTGTTCCCCTTCCTTTAACAGAAGAACTGCAGTGACGATAGTACTGCAAGACATTGGGGAGTGTTTAAGACTCTGCATCAGGTTTTCAAAGAGTTCTGGTGGTTGAGAGTGATGGCAGACGTCAAGAATTATGCTTTATCCTGTCATGTTTACAGCCAGGCAAAGTCTGTTCCTCCAGCCTCTGAGTTCCCCTCTGTGACCTTAGGATTGCATTTCCATGGATTTTATTGCTGATCTTCCCCTTGTATAGGTATATATACCAGCATTCTTGTATTGGTGGATTTGTTTACAAAGATGGCTCATTTTATTCCTTGCAAGCACCTCCTATCAGCCCAGGAAATGGCACGGCTTTTTTAGACCAAGTTTTTAGATACAGAGCCATAGTCAATCATGTGACTTTGGATCTCATATCTCATTTTACTACAAGTTTTGAAAGATCCTTTTCCAATTGTTAGACATTAAGATCCATTTATATGAGTCTATTATCTGGAATCAGACAGCCAAACTGAGAAATTGAACCAGATATTACAATATTTTTATTGATTTTGATGTGATATTGTGTTTTGAGTTTGATATAGTCTTCTGATTTATCAATAAAATTATTATCATCTAATACTACTACAATATTTAAGATACTATGTCTCTTATCAACAATATAATTGGACTGAACTGTGCCAATGGCAGCATTTGCCTACAACAACTCAGTACCTCAATTCCTCCAAAGGAATGTCTCCCTTTCTAGCCTATGGTTTCCTGATCATGTTTTACTCACCAGGACTCCTGCTTCTGCAATGTCTCACACCTCAGACTTTCTGCAGGAAAGGCAAGCTGTTCAACCTCTCTAAAAGGAAAGTTGGCAAAAACTATGTACAAATAGACAGCAGATACACACAGGCAAAAGGGAACATAAATTGCAGTGAAAAGATTTGGTGTGACTTTCTGTGTGACCCTCCCAAAAGCTAGACTCAAAGTTTATTGGCCCTTCCAGTTGTGCAACAAAGTAAGCCAGTGGCCTCTTGCTTGCAGTTCATCATGTCTTCCATCGATTGCAACTTGTCTGGGGGGAACACCCTTGCACCTTGCATTCAAAGTCAGTTCTTTCTCTCCACCCCCCAGCTCCCCATTCTGGTGGATGGAAAGAAAGACTATGAAGTGGAAGCTATTCTGGACTCAAGACACAAAGGGAAACTATTAGAATACCTGACTATAGTTCTAGTCTTCCTGTGGAGTCAGTTTCCTCATAGGGCTGACACCAGGGTTGAGCTGAGGCTAATTCTTCTCCAGCCTGGAGTAGATAGTAAAAAGTAAAATAAGACAGTAAAAAGCAAATTTGATCTGATTCTCAACTTCATGCACATAACATACTCAAATAGGTTTAACAGGATGTAGTTTGAATATTATGGTTTGGCCATGCCTGGAAGAATGGAATGTATATGACATCACAGGATGTCACTGTGATGGCCTGGGGCTAACAAATACAGAGGATTTTGGGGGCCAGTCTGGCAGGAGTATTAGTGATATTCTCAGGCCAAACTAAGTAGAGGTCTCTCTGCAAGGTGGGCAGACCTAGGAGGTTCCTAATGTGAGAAGGGTATTCCAAGGTACTGGATTGACTGATGACTCCTCAGTACAGACTTGCAAAGAGTTGTGTGAGTGGAAGAGAAAGAAGATGCATGTAGATACATCTTAGCTCAAGTTGAGCACAACATTGGCAGAAGCCACTATTGTCAGGTTTCCTGGTCTGTGCTTTGCAGCTGGGCTTAGCTGAAACTCTCAGAAATGGCTCAATTGATTAGAATCTTAAAGACAAGAATGAAGCCATACACAGCTGTTGATTTTCCAATGCTAGTGCAAGGATGTGAAAACTCTTGTGAAATTAAACACAAGGCTTCTTCCTCCTGCCCTTTCAGACTAAAGATTTTGTTGTGGGACTTGGTGGTCTTGAAGCCAAGCAGTTGTTACATATTTACTAACAATCTTCTCTGGCATGGGAACTTCTGGTTCTCTTCTTACCTGCTCCAAGCCTTACCAAACTTTTGTTTTGTGGAATCTTTCTATGCAAAGAGGCATGTTTCATCTTTGTGTGAATATTGTGTATAGTGTAGAACTGAATCTAGTCCAAGGTTCTCTTATCCCTCAGAGACTCAGTTCATGGTAGTGATGGGTAGAATGGGATTTTGAGGAAGTAAACTTCACTCCTGGACCCAAGCCCACCCCTGATATTATCAGTTATCTCTCTGTGAAAGATGCATAAAGTGACTTTTTCTGACTTCCTCCTGCATGGACATAAACACCTGGAACAGGAATAAGTAAGGAATAATTGCTGTGTGCCTTCTCTTGCACGGTGTTGTTATTTTCTGTGCAAACCAAGGTGGGAAGTAATTACTTTTTACTTCGTTCTTCCTTTGAAAACCTGGCTCTGTTCATGTTTTCTCACACCCTTCTCTTTTGGTTAGGAAAGGGGGAGGCATTCAAAGCAAACCTGTAAGTGCAAGCACTCCAGCTACAGCTTCTGTGAGTACAAGTCATCCTGGCTTCACTGGTTCCACATTATTAATCTCTGAAATAAAGGCTCTGTTTTCCTCCTCTGCCCATTCTAGCAGACTAATACTGATTTTTAAATTCAGTGTAATTTCAGTGTAGTCTTTTTTGTACCTAACACGTTTGAATTTAATTTAAATCAGTTTATGGAAAGAAAAACACCCTATGTTTGCAGGAGTAAGTCATCCAATGATATTTATATTTGTCAAATTACAGAATTATTTTATGGGACAGGGTGTTGTTGGTTTTTCTTTTTGTGAAGCTGTAAAATCTCTTGATATAGAATTTTAAAGATATATATATGTGGGTTTGCAAAAAGATAGATTTTCTCTATGATTATCTGGCCCTTCAGATCTTCCAATGATGCACTCATCACCATTGTAACTGAGTCCATCCACCTTGCTGTTGGTCCTCTTCTTTTCTTTCCTTCTATCTTTCCCAGAATTAGAGCCTGTCCCAGAGAGCTGGGTCTTTTCATAATGTGTCCAAAGTAGGATAATTTGAGACCTTGTGTGAGAACTTTGGGTTGATTTGTTTGATGATCCATTTGTTTGTTTCCTTGGCTGTCCATGGTATTCTCAGGAGTCATCTCCAACACCAAAAGCATCAATATTCTTTTTATCTTGCTTCTTCAAAGTGGAAGACAATTTCATGTCACAGATCATACACCATGGCAAGACTGAGCACAGCAACAAGACACAAGGTAGTTAGACTGCATCAGCAAGGTCTCTCCCAAGCAAAAATTTCAAAGTAGACTGGGGTTTCAAGATGTGCTGTTCAAGCTCTTTTGAAGACACAAAGAAATGGGCAACACTGAGGACCGTAGACGCAGTGGTCGGCCAAGGAAACTTAATGCAGCAGATGGAAACTATATCATGCCTACTTCCCTTTGACATTGGAAGATATCCAGCAGTGCCATCAGCGCAGAACTGGCAGAAACCAGTGGGATCAGGTGTATTCATCTACTGTCCGCGGAAATCTGGCCAGAAGTGATCTTCATGGAAGAATTGCGGCCAAAAAGCCATACCTCCAATGTGGAAACAAGGCTAAGCGACTCAACTATGCACGAAAAATAGGAACTGGGGTGCAGAAAAATGGCAGCAGGTGCTCTGGACTGATGAGTCAAAATTTGAAATATTTGGCTGTGGCAGGAGGCAGTTTGTTCGCTGAAGGGCTGGAGAGTGGTACAATAATGAGTGTCTGCAGGCAACAGTGAAGAATGGTGGAGGTTCCTTGCAAGTTTGGGGCTGCATTTCTGCAAATGGAGTTGGAGATTTGGTCAGGATCAATGGTGTCCTCATTGCTGAGAAATACAGGCAGATACTTATCCATAATGCCATACCATCAGGGAGGCATGTGATTGGCCCCAAATTTATTCTGCAGCAGGACAACAATATCATCAAGTCTGGCTGGGATTACATGAAGAGACAGAAGGATTTGAGGCAGCCGACATCCACAGGAGATCTGTGGTTAGTTCTCCAAGATGTTTGGAACAACTCACCTGCTGAGTTCCTTCAAAAACTGTGTGCAAGTGTACCTAGAAGAAATGATGCTGTTTTGAAGGCAAAGGGTGGTCACACCAAATATTGATTTGATTTGGATTTTTCTTCTGTTCGCTCACTTTGCATTTTGTAAACTGATAAACAATTACAATATATATTTTTGAAAGGATTCTTACTTTACAGCATTTTTTCACACTTGCCTAAAACTTTTGCACAGTACAGTTTTTGTTCTTAGGTACAAACAATTAGGTACAAACATTTTATTCAGCGATGAGTGGCTTATAAATCCGCCTGCTAATATTATTCTTTAAGATAACCTCCTCCTCCTCCTCCTTCATTTCCAACCATTGCCTGTATTATAGCACTGCATGACGAACTGGTGTTTCTCTGTGTGAGGTTTCATAGTTTTAGTTATCAATTCTGCTGCTGAATAGCTGGTTTCCTGAGCTTCATCTGACCCTTTTAACAAATTTCAGGTTTTTGTATTTATTAGCAAGATAACTGTGTTTTACTAAGAAATATCTTTTTAGCTTTCTGGGTACCATTACTTTATTGGCCAGTTTATTCCCAAAAATGACACAAACTCATTAAATTCTTCAAATAAATCCCATTGCTAGGTAACTATAAAATAAGAAGTTTTTCTTAGTTTTAATAATCATGCTGATTGTGGGATATATCTCTTTTTGATCTGTATTCCTACCTTTAACTGTCAGTTTGCCCACATTTCTATCCTCTTCAGCATTTTTCTTTTCTTACTGTCTAATACGTTATGATTTTTAGGGCAGATCGAACGGTGCGCACATCCAAATATTTTCTCTGGTGTCCAATGGAAGCACTATTGCTACAAACTAGATATTTTCGATTGTTATCTAATCATATTATTTGTTTGTTTGTTAGATTTACATTCTGCAAACAGCAAATTGGAGATTAACTTCAAAAACTGGGATTTACACTGGAGGTGCCACTGACCCTGAGAGAAGAGAGAGAGAGAAGAGCCTGTGCCGATTCTTAAACAAAGGATTCTTCATGCCAAATAGCAAACAGAATATGGCAAAAGACTTCCCAGAGTTCAGTTTAGACATAGTAATATCTGTTTTAAACCAGCCCTGTATCTTGAGGTTACTAATACGCTCTGTAGGGCTTAAGGTTAATAATACGTTCTGTAGGGCTTTCACATTACTGCCCAATGGGAATGTTGAATCACTGACCTACGTTTTACTATAATTTCTCCAGAGATACCTATATCAAGGTGCTTCCAACCACCACTCCCTCAGTTATATGACCATTCACCAAATCTTACCAAATTAATTTTATGCAAAGCTCCAAAGACATCACAGCTAATGCTAGGTTTTCATTTGTAGCTTGTAAAATTAGTCCTTTGCTAATATTAATTTGGGATTGATTACTGGTCATATTAAGTCAGGTATTAGGGTGTCATATTGTTCTTATTGTATTTGAGTGAATTTTATTTTGACATGTTTGGTGTTTGTGACCTGTAACAAAGAACAAAGGAAAGTAATTCATTGTTCATAAGTATTTGTAGAATTATGATTTTATTAAGTTCAGCATATTAGATATAAATATAAAGAAATGCTTATTGACTATATCATCATACTGCCTTCTCTTTTTCTCTCTTTTTAGTATTTTTTTTCTTTGTTTCTCTTCCCTAGTTTTATTGTTAAGTTAATATATTGAGGAATCTATCTCTGGGGGAGATGGGCGGCATATAAATTTAATAATAAATAAAGCTTGTTTGAATCTTTTGGATTGCACAATATAAGTATTGTGTTCAGTTGTTATTACTGGTACTGTTTAAATAAAATTTGTAAAAAAAAATCTGTAGTTGCAACCTGAAGAGGCAGTTGTGGTGGTAGCTGTAGGTTTCAGGGATGCCAACATTAAAAAGAGGGCGTGAGAGGCAGAGGGCAGCAGCCAGTCCCCACAGAACAGTACAAAGGCAATGGCTGAGGGGCCTCTGCAGGAAGAGCAAGAAGGAGGCAATGACGGCACCAGCCACCAAGGCAGCAGGACTACGCGGTCACAGGACCACCTGCCGCTTTCTCTCCTCATGGGCAGTAACCGCCAAAAAAGATCCAGGCTGCTGACTGCTGGAACACAGTCAACTTGGGCACATGCCATCTCCAGCTGCTCTGGGGGAAAAATTAATGAACCAGAGCAAACTGGCAAAATAATCCCCCTGATGTAGTACACAGATTGCTTTATAATTTATGTATTGGTTCAGCTTAAACAAGATAGATGCTTCCCGTATTGGTGTAGGATACAAATGCTTGATACACATGATCAGAAATTTTACAGAAAAAAATAAGGTGATTATTTAAACTAATCATTATGACAGTTGTAATAATGCATACTTTTTACTTCATGAAGATGCTTTCCCAGTAATTACCAGCCCCAACTTTTTTATTTTTATTTGTTATTAACTAATGCAAAAAACAAAGAAAAAGAATACAGACAATTATAAAATAAGAAAAAAAGAAACAAAAACTTACAGGACATATATTTAGACATACATACATCAATAAATTGAAGCCATGATTTGTTACAGTCACCCATACTGATCTGTATTAATCAGTTCTGCAAACCACTAATAGATGGAGCATATGTTTGCCTTTTCACTGCTAAACAGTAAGTCTTTTGGCTATAAGTCCATTTTCATTATCCAGATGTCAAGTTCTATGTGATAAACTTCAAGCAAATATAAATATCTGAAAATATTAAATCTCAAAGTTAATGCATGTAATTACTTCTTTCCCAAATGGAACTATATATTTAAATAAAGCATTAATTTCACTGATCTCTAGCAACATAAATGCAATTTATAAATAATGCAAATTATAAATAAATAATATTTATAAAATATTATTTCTTGTTGAAAAAGATGTAAAAGTTGTAAAAGAGGTCTATTGAAATGTTTGGGTATTTGTTTGTTTTTTACTTTTTTCAAAATTGTTTATGTATGCATATATATCTTTTTCCTTTCCTTTTGTTTTTGCTTTTTTTGTTTACATGTTTTACTTAACCAATAAAAAAGTTTTAAAAATCCAGCCCTTACTTTTGACAGTTCTGAACAGTTATCTTCAAGTATACCTTAGATGCCGTAGATATGTTCAAACTAAAATCAACCTCTTATTTCACATTTACCACATCTTTAAGCAAATTGTTCTTCTGCTGCACAAAGGACCTATGAGCTTCTTGATTAAAAGATTTGGATGTTGTTGTTAGATATTATGAGCAAAGTATCGAAGTAGCAAAGCAATGCCTTTGGAGCATCACTTCATTCCTTTTTTCAGGAAATCTCTTGGTTAGAAAACTGTTGTCTGTCATTAATACATTTATTTCTTCTGCTGCTTTAATGGTAACATAAGAGCTAGTTCTTAGTAATCCACCTCTTCAGTTGTGGTTAAAGGGGGACTGTGGGGGGCAACCATTGATATTCAGCCTTTCTGTTGAATAATGAAGCAGGTATAAGGCATAGGCTAACGTTTGGATTATTAACTCTTAATTCTTTTTGGATGGAATGACACCCAAAGTTTTTACAAGAGGCCATAAGGTTCCCATTGGTCAAAGGGCCTTGGAGACAGCTGGCTTATCAGAACCTTGAACTAATATATATATTGGCATCTTTTATCTCACTTTCTCTTGGCAGTTTAAAATCAATCTTCTGGGTCTGATGGAAATTGGCTTCTTCATGTTTTGAATCAATTTTGTTCATTCAGCTGAAGATAGCAGCTATTTGTGATATAAGTGGCGACTTCTTTCCTCCATGAAATCAGTAATTGGCCAGTCTTCTCTCAGGGCATTGCATATTCCAAAGTCTTACTCTGCTGCCTACTACCCTTAGAAATATTGCATACCCAAGTTGTTGGAATATTCCCAAGCTAGATATGGTCCTAAGATGTCACAATTGCTCTGGGATGGGTTCTGGAATGGGTGAGCACCATAAATTTGGATGGTGAGTTTCAGAGAGTTACTGTTTATAAAGCCCTTGAAATGGGTTTGGAAAATGCAGTTCTGTTCTCATTCATCTTCATCCCTAAATATAAACTTTTGAAGGACAACAGAAAAGGATTAGAGTCTGCCTTGGTGCATTTATGTTCTATTTCTCTTCTTCCTCTTTTTACAGCATATACCTGAATCCCCATTTAATGTGAGAAACATTATTGTGTAAGGCAGCTAAGGATCTACAGTGCAATGCTAAAGAAAAGATATGGGAGTACTTCCCATCTGATTTTGGTAAAATACTTAATACAATTATGATAGATGTGTAATGCCTCAGAGAAATGTCAACAGAGCTGTACAGTCCAGGGTGTTATTTGATTTATGTGAAAGACTCTTTTTGGAGATATGGAATAATTGTTTTGCAATAATAGATCATTATAAAATGTCTCAAAATGGATAATTTTCTAACATTTTCAGGGCCGTTGTACAAGAGAGAACTGCAAATATCTTCATCCACCAACACATTTGAAAACTCAGCTAGAAATTAATGGTAGGAACAACCTGATCCAACAGAAAACTGCAGCAGCGATGCTTGCACAGCAGATGCAATTTATGTTCCCAGGAGCGCCTCTTCAGCCAATGGTAAGTACCTTTAATGAAATGCCAGACCATCTGCCTTATCTTCATAGCTCACGTCTGACTAACATTATAAATGACAAATGCATTTATTATCACTTAAATGTATATATTACAATATTGTTATCATATATTGTCAAATAAAAATGTATAGATCATTTTTATGAATGTTTTCGGTTTGTAATCGTATTGCAGCTGTTGAACTTTCTCCACATTGGGACAAGCCAGTTTATTCTGGATAAACTACAAAGAAAAATACATCATCAGATTCAACTAAACTGAATAATTTATATATTAATTTTCTTATAATATATATAAATATATTTATAAATATATATTATTTGCATACACTTGTAATTTGTCATGGACATTGGTGAATATTTAGTTATAACATTTTAGCCTGTGATGTGAAAATCCTAAACTGATCCAGAAAGTTTTTGAGATGTAGAAATCATAATAGGTAAAAATAGTAAGAAGTTTGGTGTAGTGGTTAAAGCACCAGGATAGAAACCGGGAGACCGTGAGTTCTAGTCCCATCTTAGGCATGAAGTCAGCTGGGTGACCTTCAGCCAGTCATATTCTCTCAGGCCTAGGAAGAAGGAAATGGCAAACCATTTTTGAAACCTTGGCAAGAAAACGGCAGGGACTTGTCCAGGCAGTTGCCAGGAGTCAACACTGACTCAAGGCACCCAAAAAAAAAAAAAAGTAAGAACTTGCAATGTTTTGTTTGCCATAATTTTATATTTCTACAATACAGCAATTTTATACACAATTTTATTTGTGTACCCCTTGGATTAGAAATTTATTTTTTTACAAATGCTGTTTCTTCTTCAAGAAAGACCTAAATCTGGACTTAAGGGAAAATAGCACATTTTTCCTTTAAACAATAATGCGTGTGTGTGTGTGTGTATCTCACATCAAAAGTTTTAGTGTTGAATAGCACCAGTGAGGTCCTTAATGTGTAAATTTATTCATCCTTATTGGAAGGATAACATGTAGCACAATCATGCATAATAAATTATGGTTTTGATTTATTAGGTGGAATAAAAAAGTTTTTTTTATTTCTTGCTGATTTCCAGAAGGTGATACCAAGATATGTCCTCAACTGCCCTGTTTGCATCAGCAAGATATGCTACTTCATCACTGAATTAATTTTGCTCCTATAAACATATGTGGCCATTCCTCACTTGGTTAAGCATCCTTCCTCTATTTTTAGTTTACATATCTGTAGCGTATATCAAATCCCTCACAGACAAAAATGGTTCCATAGCTTTCATGCTGGGTCAGTTATTCAGTATGAAGTTTGCCTTTTCTGTTAATAATACCTGTTTCAGAATCCTTTGGAACTAGTTCACCAAAACTAAAACATGATGCTCAGTTTAAGCCATTAAGAAAGCCACAAATATCTACACATTTGAGCTAAGTTCATACATTCTACTAAGTTAAAATATGGTTTATTTTGTTTCAGTTTAGTGTAATGCGTGAACTCAGCTAACTTAAATCAGTGAACTTTGACATTTTATTACAGAGCACGTTATTTTTCATTTCTACATGCTTATTTATTCTTTTTATTCCGTCTTTCAGCCATCGTTTCCAGTAGGACCAACAATAGGATCTAACACAGCACTAAACTTTGCACCATATTTAACTCCTGTTACTTCTGGGGTTGGATTAGTTCCTACAGAAATTGTCCCCGCACAACCTGTAATTGTTCCTGGAAATCCTCCTGTAACTGTCTCTGGATCAGCTACCACACAGAAACTCCTCAGGACAGATAAACTGGAGGTATGGCATCATTCTTCTGATACATGCGGTACTTTGATATTTGGTGATAAAGAATTGTGAATAAGTGCAGTGACTATATTTAAATGTAGTGAAAAAGCTACTTCATTTCAGTTACAATTGTGTGAAAAAGAAAGTACACCCTCTTTGAGTTCTATGGTTTTATGTATCAGGACATAATAAAAACCATCTGGTCATTAGCAGTTCTCAAAAGTAGGTAAATACAACCTCAGATGAACAACAACACATGACATATTACACCATGTCATCATTTATTTTACAAAAAGAAAGCCAAAATGGAGAAGCCATGTATGAAAAAGTAAGTACACCTTTTGATTGAATAGCTTGTAGGACCACCTTTAGCAGCAATAACTTGAAGTAATTGTTTTTTGTATGACTTTATCAGTCTCTCACATTGTTGTGGAGGAATTTTGGCCCACTCTTCTTTACAACATTGCTTCAGTTCATTGAGGTTTGCAGGCATTTGTTTATGCACAGCTCTCTTGAGGTCCCACCACAGCATTTCAATTGGGTTGAGGTCTGGACTTTGACTGGGCCATTGCAACACCTTGATTCTTTTCTTTTTTAGCCATTCTGTTGTAGATTTGCTGGTGTGCTTGGGATCATTGTCCTGTTGCATGACCCAATGTCAGCCAAGCTTTAGCTGTCGGACAGATGGCCTCACATTTGACTCTAGAATCCTTTGGTATACAGAGGAGTTCATGGTCGACTCAATGACTGCAAGGTGCCCAGGTCCTGTGGCTGCAAAACAAGCCCAAATCATCACCCCTCCACCACCGTGCTTGACAGTTGGTATGGGATGTTTGTGCTGATATGCTGTGTTTGGTTTTTGCCAAAAGTGGCACTGTGCATTGTGGCCAGACATCTCCACTTTGGTTTAATCTGTCCAAAGGACAGTGTTCCAGAAGTCTTGTGATTTGTTCAGATGCAACTTTGCAAACCTAAGCCATGCTGCCATGTTCTTTTTAGAGAGAAGAGGCTTTCTCCTGGCAACCCTTCCAAGCAAACTATACTTGTTCAGTCTTTGTCTAATAGTACTGTCATGAACTGTAACATTTCACATGCTAACTGAGGCCTGTAGAGTCTGAGATGTAACTCTTGGATTTTTTGCAATTTCTCTGAGCATTGCACGGTCTGATCTTGGGGTGAATTTGCTGGGACGTCCACTCCTGGGAAGATTGGCAACTGTCTTGAATGTTTTCCACTTGTGAATAATCTTCCTCACTGTAGAATGATAGACTTTAAATTGTTTGGAAATGGCCTGATAACCCTTCCCAGATTGATGGGCAGCAACAATAGCTTCTCTAAGATCATTGCTGATGACTTTACTCTTTGGCATTGTGTTAACACACACCTCAATGCTCAAGACCAGCAAACTCCTAACACTTCGGCTTTTATAGAGGTAGTCACACTTGCTGACTTGAATTGATCAAGGGCATTTGATTAGTAGCACCTGGCTGCTACTTAGCCTTTTCACACCTATGGAAGCAGTAAGGGTGTACTTAGTTTTTCACACATGGCTTCTCCATTTTGGCTTTCTTTTTGTAAAATAAATGATGACATGGTGTAATATGTCATGTGTTGTTGTTCATCTGAGGTTGTATTTACCTACTTCTGAGAACTGCTAAGGACCAGATGATTTTTATTATGTCCTGATACATAAAACCATAGAACTCAAAGAGGGGGTACTTTCTTTTTCACACAACTGTAACTACTTAGCATAAGCAGTGCAGATCTTCTATTCTGATCTTTGGTGTGGCAGTTGAAGTGCTGTAAAGAAGTGCAGAATTCACTATTAAGCCTGTGCAAAGCTTTGTTTTAACACATTTCATGTGAGCACTAGAAGTCCTCCACCCCATGAAGCATCAGCACAGGCCCTGTTCATCTTGACAGGCTGCTTTGGTTCAAGGTGAGTGACTTCAGTACATGAACTAAGTACACCCTTAGTGCTTCCATAGGTGTGAAGAGGCTAAGTAGCAGCCAGGTGCTGCGAATCAAATGCCCTTGATCAATTGATCATCAGCAAGTGTGACTACCTCTATAAAAGCCGAAGTTTTAGGAGTTTGTTGGTCTTGAGTATTGAGGTGTGTGTTGGCACAATGTCAAAGAGTAAAGACATCAGCAGTGATCTTAGAGAAGCTTCAGTACATGAACAGAGCTCTGAAAGGCCAGAAATTCAGTTAAAGTGGTCACTTGAGTTACCTGTGGAACAGATAATCTCCTCAGAGTCTTACATAGCCCTAGTAAATATATCATTTGTGCTGCATTATGTCTATTATGTAATTTGTACACTAAATTATGGTGGTAGCATTACATTAGGAAATATAAAAAATAAACCAAGGGAGAAACATTAACTTAAATTAATTGTTGTCCATTACCACCTTTGTGTGCTCCATTCTCAGAGAGGTGAGCTATAAGTATGGAAAATCTGACCTTCTTTCTTGACTTTGTAGTACCTGGAAACTTGAGCAAAATATTTAGATAGGAAGATATGCTAATACAATTGGTAAGAGAAATGGAGGATTTGTTCCTTTATTCTTTTACTGATTTTAGTGCAAAGAAAATAAAGTGTTATTTCTTCCTATTGCTCAGTATCCATTTCTGATTTAATGTATTAACACCAAACCAGAAGGTGATTATGTACTTACATACTTACAAGATATTTAAAAAAAAAAAAATCTGAACCAGAGTCAGAAATGTTAAAGAATCTTGAATTTGTAAGAAAGTAGGAATGATACTTAAATATGGACAACTCCTAATATATTAAACACTGTCAGGAGAAAAATTCTTGTTTTCAGCTGGTATAAGCCATAATGTGCTTTATTTTATTTTATATTATTTTATTTTATTTATATGACTGCCCACGTGACATATGATTCTGGGTATGAACAGCAATTAACACTACAAAAGGTTTTTCCAAATGTTAATAGAAGTTGAAGAAAGCAAAATATTTGTCCTTGGAGATATGAATGGATTGTTAGATTTGGACAGATCATTTCAAGGGAGGAAAGATGGAAAGCTTCTGCAAAAGGTGTTCCAATATATGGATGAATAGGTATTGACAGATGCATGGAGGTTGTGAAATCGAAACGACATAAATTATACTTTTACTCTGGAAGGTATCAGTCATAGACTACTGCAATGCACTCTACATGGGGCTACCCTTGAAGAGTATCTGGAAGCTACAGCTGGTCCAGAATGCAGGCACGCGGGCTATTTTTGGAGCCCCAAGAGAGGCCCATGTAAAGCCGTTGCTCCACAAGCTGCATTGGGTACCAGTTTGCTTCCGGGTCCAATTCAAGGTGTTGGTTATCACCTTTAAAGCCCTACATTGCATAGGACAAGTTACCTAATGGACCACCTCTTCCCCGTGACTTTAACCTGTCCCACTCGATCACACAGAGGGGGCATGCTTCTGACCCCCACAGTAAAAGAACTTTGATTAGCGGGGTCCAGAAGGCGGGCCTTCTCTGTGGTAGCCACCACTCTTTGGAAAATTCTGCCCCCGGAGGTGAGATTGGCCCCCTCACTCCTGGCCTTCCGGAGGGCTTTGAAGACCTGGTTCTGCCACTTGGCCTGGGGTGGGGAGGGAATACTTCAAGTGTGGGGATGGCTAGCCCCATAGAGGCCTGCTGTCTTCAGCCCCAGATCCTTCATCTTCTTGGACTCTCTTCCTCTTTTTTAGTAATGTTTTTAAAATTTTTATGTTTTATGTATTTATATGTATTTATGGTTTTAATGTTTTGTGTGAACTGCCCAGAGTCCCCCATTGGGGGGAGATGGGCAGGGGAGAAATTTAATAAATAAATAAATAAATACTCTAGGACAGACGTGTTGGGTCTCTAAGGCTCAAAACCATTCATTAAAGAAGTACAAATTCTCCCAATGATGTCCACAGACCACAATATATGGCTTTCCAGAGAAATCTTACCTTTCAGATGGAAGATGAATGACAGTTTGCTACTCCGTTACAGTATTCTACAGAACTGCAAAGAAGAAAATCGATATAAATAAAAATAAATAAATAAAACACCAGGAATCTCTGTTACTACAATTTGGGAAACAAATAAAGCATATTAAAAAGAGGCCTTTTTTTTTTAAATCAACATAACAAACGGAAAGATGCCAAAATAAAGGAATTAGAACAAATGCTACAACTAATTAGAACTAACCCAAAAAGACAGCTGGTGAAAGAATTACAAAAAGTTAAACAACAATTAAATTTATTGGAAATAGAAGAATTGCAAAAGGAGATAAAATTTGCTAAACAAAAGAATTTTGAACATGTGAACTATTTTTAGCATACCAGATTAGAAACAAGAAAAAAAAACATAGACAATATCGGCAATAAAGAAAGGGACTAAAATTACATATTAGGCTGGAAATTATAGAAGAACCGGTAGCTTTTTTCAAGGAACTATATTCTGTGACTAACATCAATGAAGCAGCCATGAATAAATACATTGAAAAGTTTGTTCTTAAAGAATTTAATTGCCAACATAGACAAATATTAAGTAAACTATCGAAAAAACAAAAGAGGCAATAAAACAAAGTTGCCGGCCAGAAATGGCTGACACTTCGGCGGTTTGAGTCCAGCCTTCGCGTTAACAGGGTGAGCTCCTGTTTCCTCCCCAGCTCCTGTCAACCCAACAGGTCGAAAACTCACATGAGTAGATAAATGGGTACTCTCACTCCGGTGGGAGGAAAAATGCTGGCAGCGCTTTGCACAGAGAGACGGGACCAGTTGCCGGTAAGCGCGAAACCGCGCTCGCCCGAAAAGGGCGCGAAGCAACGGAAACCCCGCCTCCTGCGCTCGCCAGCTGGGCTATGCTCTAGGAAGGAGGCTCTGGCAAACCACTTCCGAAAAACAATTGCCTTGAAAACTGCAAGGATTCGTCCAGGCAGTCACTGCAGGGTCAGTAATGACAGCGCAGACAAAAAAAAAAAAAATCAAAAACTACAAAAAATTTAAGGGTCTATAAATATTATACATTAGAGTACAACAAAGGGGAAATTAGGAAGTAATGGTGGAGATTTTGGCACTTAGAGATTCAAATCCTTACATTGTTAAAATAATTTAATGTACTTCGTTTTTTATGGTTAATTTCTCATCAACAATATACTGAGCATTAACTGTACAATCTTGGTAATTCCTTTGTCCACTTACAGATACTATATTTTTGTATCAAATAATTTTTCTTTTTTTTTCTTTTCTCCTTTTGCTTTTTGCTTACTCTTTTTTCCTTCTTTAAAAAAAAGATTAATAAATGTTTTTTTTTTAAAATAATGTATTTAAATAATAAAAACATCAACAAAATTCAAAACCCATCATGCCTGTGGCAGTACACATAAACAAATGGGCTCATTTAACTTCCTAGCCCAATGCCCACAGGAATAGCCAAGATTTTAATGCCTTACAGAAAGCCATCAGGATTAGGGCCATCCAAATCTCAGGAATATACTATTCCACAGCGTAGTGCAGTGACAGAGATGGCATGCTTTTTGGGTCTCATCAGAGGGCATTGATTAATTGAGGGAACTCAGAGCATGATCACCCTGGCAGACCTTATGGGATTGGCAGAAATAATATGAAACAGGTGGTCCCTGTTTCATATTAACTGAGCCATATGCCATGAACATCTTTTATAAGATGACCAGCCTCTTGAATTGACCCAGAAACCTAGTGCAGTTTACATAATAGTGGTGTTACATGTATGTACTGAGGTGCTCCCATAACCACTTGTGCTACTGCATTGCACACCAGCTGCAGTTTCCAAGTGGTCTTCAAGGGCAGCCCCATGTAGAGCACATTGGAATAATTCAAATGGGAAGTAAACAAAATGTGTGTGACTTTGAGCAAGGCCTCCTGATCCAAGAATGGGCACAACTGGTACAAAAGAAGAATTTATTCAAAGACCCTCCTAGCTGCCATCTGCTCTTCTAGCAGGAACTGAGAATCTAGGAGGAACATGTTCCATCTGGGTTAGTGCACCTCCATCCAGAACCAGTGGATCCCCTTAGCCATTCAGTCTTGCTAGGGTTGAGTCTAAGCTTGTTTCTCTCCATCCAAACTCCCTCAGCCTTGAGAAAAAGCCTTGATAACATCACTTTGTTGGCCAGAAGTTGAGATATACAATTGAGTATCATGTGAGAGTATGAGAAAGGGGGGTGAAGAATGTACTCTCATCCCCCGAAGAGCGGGGGAGAGATAAGAGGATGAGACTGGCACCTCCCTGAGGAATGCTAGTGATGTTTATGGATTGACCCTGGGAACTACTCTGAGTCTGGGAAGATTCTTTGTATAGTGTGAAGCCAAATAAACCTTGCTGGATTGAATCTGTATTGTCTCCTGGAGTTTCCTGGGCTAAACCTGACATCAATCTTCCCAGACTCAGAGTAGTTCCCAGGGTCAATCCATAAACATCACTAGCATTCCTCAGGAAGGTGCCAGTCTCATCCTCTTATCTTTCCCCCGCTCTTCGGAGGATGAGAGTACATTCTTCACCCCCCTTTCCCATACTCTCACATATCATGAATATATTAATGATACCTAACTCCATGCCATCAGATGACAGAAATTAAATAGGAGTGGGAAGAGGGGAGAGCTTTGTGGAACCCCACAAAGCAGAGGCTTAGGGCTGGACGTCTGTCCCTTGTCACCACAGAATGGAACTTATCCTGGAGGAAGGAGAAGCACCATTAACACCACATCCTCATTCCTAACCCCTTCAGCCAGTCCAGAAGTATACCATGGTTGATAATATTGAAAGCCACTGAGAGATCAATGACACAGGATGGATTCATTACTCCAGAGTCCACTGGAGATAGGTGGCCAATAATTTAAATCATCATCATCATCATCATCCCATAAGTCATCCATACAGTGTGTGTGATGAATACAATTTCAGTAGTATACTCGGTTTTGAAACCTGGCTGAAAGGGGCCCAGATAATACTTTTCCTCCAGGACCGTCTGAAGCTATAGCCCAATCACCTTCTCAACAACCTTCCCCAAAAAGGGAAGTTGGAGACAGGGCAAAAGTTGCCCAATACCATTGGGTCTGGCAATGGCTTCTTGAGGAGTGGATGGGTCACTGTTTCCTTAAGCACAAGTGGGGCCACACTAACTGCCCCAAGGAGCCAGTCACTTTTTTGTGATTAGTGTGGCTCAGACTTCTCCCAGATAACCAAGCCAGTCTGTGCCTCAGTCAACTCCATGGACTTGCACAATCAGAGCCAACTCAAAGCGAATTGAGCAATTTTATCCAAATAGTTCTCACAGCTGCCCTGCAGATGTTGCTCTTGCCTCTCCTTAGCCAGAAAGGACTGGTCATCTTCAACAGGGCCTCTGGCTGGCAATCTGTGAATGTGGAAAGAGTAGAAAAATAGAGTGTTGCCACTCTTACCATTCCTGAGGTAATCCTTAACAAAGGCTTTTACTTCATTCTCCAGTTGCTCTCTAGGTGTCTCTTCCGCCATTTCATCTCCGAAGTTACTCTGAAAACAAGGGGGAGCTCCAGGATCTTTCCCCAGGGAGAGGCCATACAGGTGTAATCCAATCCAAGGCCATCACCAGTGTCTCGATTCCCAACTGTGACTAAAGTTTCAGTCAAACTGCATCAGAGTCTTAGAAACAACCCTAAGTTTCCTCTAAAACCCCACATCAGGCGCTTGGCATGACCCAGTCAAATAGTGAACAATGTCTGTCAGTTGGAGAGAAGAAAAAAACTGACAGAAAGAAAAGATGAAAAGAGCGAGAGTATGATATGTATGTAAAATGCAAAATTTATAGTGGAGCCCATGTAGATTGAGATTAAAGGTTTTGCAATTTTCAAAGGTAATTTGGGCACAGTTCAAAAATTGAATTTTAAATTCCTTCTTGTACTCAGTGTGTAATTACCCTCATCCCTCATGTGCATAATAAGTATTGTTTTGTGCACCAGGTTTGCAGGGAATTCCAGCGAGGAAACTGTGCACGGGGTGAAACTGATTGTCGCTTTGCACATCCTGCTGACAGCACTATGATTGATACAAATGACAACACCGTAACTGTTTGTATGGATTACATAAAAGGGCGCTGCCTGAGGGAGAAATGCAAATATTTTCACCCTCCTGCTCACTTGCAGGCCAAAATCAAAGCTGCTCAGCACCAAGCAAACCAAGCTGCAGTGGCGGCCCAGGCAGCGGCTGCAGCCGCTACAGTCATGGTAAGTGCCCGGGGACATATCATGGCTGCTTTGGGGGATCTAGACTGCTTTGAGATTCAGCTTCAGGTCCTTGATCTTGGTACTTTTAAAATGGATTTTTGCTATGTATCAGCAATCCAGCAAACCTGTTTTGCTAAGTAATTTCAGCATGAGGGGTATCTTCCTGGAATGCAGCAAAGCTCAAGTTCTAATTGTCGCTTTTTGTTCAGCATTTTCCTTTGCATTTAGTACAGACTCATTTCTAAAGATTAACTTGGATTTAACTTGAATGCTTCAAAGTTCAGATAAACTGGTCTGCTAACTACATATACCTATATATTCATATGGTGGTTTATGAAATATCCAATGTAGTCTGTCTGTCTGCCTGTCTATAACTATTAAATTTGCATACTGCCTGCTCCAACTGGAGTCATGGTGGCTTACACAGTGACTGTGGTGGTTATAACATTGGGAAGAAAGGAAAGATGACTTCATTCATGTGCATGTCTTTTAATTTGAGGAAAAAACACTGGATGTCTCTTGCAGTTTCTTTTCCAAAATTATTTAATTTGATGTGGAGATTATGTGGTAAATATGGTGTACAATAGTGTGATATGCATTCTCTGAATAGACTGAGTCCCTGGAAGAAAACATGTGCAGGAACTTTTACCAATCAGTCACTATGTCTCATAATGATAATCTTGGAAGGCTCTGTTATGATATAATTCTGTTAGAATGATCTTCACCATTTCTATTTATTTCTTTTCCAAAAAAGAAAATACCATTTTGTCACCTGTGGAGTTTTTGAATAGCTTCATTCATTAACCTGTGATATCTTGTCACAGTCCCAATAACCCCTTTAAGTGGGTGGAATATACTATATGTGTCTAACGCTTGGCTTTCTAAAAAAAATGTCATTGTGTTACTCAATTTTGAAGCTAAGCTCTTTATATGATCATTCTAAAATCTTGTAGGAATATCACTTTAATGACCATGATATTTCTATTTACAATATCTTTTCAAAAAGAGTTTATTTAGTTTAGAAGTGCTGAAAGAGCTGTTTTACCCTCAGAATTGTCTCCCTATTAGCAGGGCAAGTAATAAAACAAATAAGACTTGTAGTTACTTTATATGGTAGATGTAGATTGTACATCCAGCACCAATACAAAATACTGTCAGAAACACAGCTAATATATTTCGTAGCTTCTTGCAAGCCTCATATAATGATTTTAAATCCACCAGAATCAATTTGACATTTATTTAGATCTGCTTTTAGGGAACAGAACTCAAACTTCTGCCTCTTTTTAAGATAGGATGGATGGATGGATGGATGGATGGATGGATGGATGGATGGATGGATAGATAGGATCAAACAATTATATAACAAAACATAAACACAATCAAAGATAGAAATCTATGATTAACCATAATTTCACATGAACTTGTTTAAAAAGAAGGAGCATCTAATATTTCCATGCATACTGTAGGAATTAAGAGTGTGAACTTCGCTTTACTTCAGTTTAGTACCATAATTTTGTTTTTGCCTGGGGAATTCCATTCATCGCCATCTAAAGTCAGAGAAGTTCTCTTTCCTTGATTTCTTGCTGAAATCTCTCTGATCAGTGGGTAGTTAAATTTTAGAATTTGCTGCCATAAAATGCAGTGGTGTGGGCCAATTTGGAAGGATTTAAAAGGTGTTTAAAGTCCTAAGAATAAAATAAGAGCTACTAGGCATTATGGCTATAGACTACTTCTAGTATCAGTGGCAGTAAGCCTCTAGGTACCAGTTGCCAGGAAACAGCTACTGGGAGGTTTTAATGCTCTCCTGACCTCCTTGTGGGCTCCCCACAGGCATTTGATTGGTCACTATGGGAGCAAAGTATTGAACTAGATGAGCCTTGGCCTGATCCAGCACAGCTCTTCTTATGGTTTGTTGTTGTTGTTTTGCATAGCTAGTTCTGGGTGATCCTTGGTGAGTGTTCATTTTGATTGCAATGACAAAAGCAACAGTTTAATACTTCTGTTAGGAGTTCGGTGAGGACAAAACCATTTCTACCAATATTGAAAAGACATTTATATTACTTCAATATTGGGCATTTTTAAGCAAACAGATCCAGATTAAGTAGACATCGGAATTACTGAGGGGTGAGTTCTGAGAAAATGGTGCAGTTTAGCATTACAGATATCCCTTTTGGAAGAGAACAAAAGATAATTAGAACGTTTCTCCACCATCTCTACCGAACTCAGGATACAAGAGTTTGTTCAGTCCCTGAGTACACATAATACCGTGCTGCAAACAAAAATGAAGGCATGCTGCAGAAAGATAACTTTATGGTTTAAATGCTGTTTTCCTCATTAGGAAAACACCTATTTGAGCCAACTCAGAATCAAAAACATTGTGTAAAGGTTTTGAGTTCTCAGTAATTCTTCATTCTGTGAGATAAGGCAGCCCCAAAAAAGTGTTTTGGGTGGAAGATAACAAAATTCAAGCAGACTTGTGGTTCTTTTGTGATTTTGCACAGACCTATGTGAAGTATGACCAGTCTTTTTGTTGATGTCACAAACAATTGAATTAATTCTGCTTATTAAGGGGAAATATACTTGCTAAACTATGTATATGCACAGGAATACTAAGAGATTAAGAGAAGGTAAATGAGAGCAAAGATTTACTAAATCATAAATTACATATAAGGGAATCAGCTGGTATTTACACAGTGATCAATCAAATGATCCAATAACTTTGGAGCTCACTTTGTGACCATTGAATAAAATGAGAACTAGGACCACTTCTGCTGTGGTTCTGATAAGGGAAATATGAACCCTACTGCTGCTTTCAGAAACCCTGATATGCTGCTATCTTTTAGATTAACATAATCCCACTCTTCAAATAAGAGAGCTGTGGGGATGGCTTTCAGTATGAAACAGGTGCCTGGGCATTCAGAATTTGAACTATATGTTAGTTTGTAGTGATACAATTGCAGCAACAGCCTATAAGTTTGACTCCTGGTGATTACATATCCATGTAGCTTTGCTGGCAACAGTGAGAAAGTAGTTTGCTATTGCCTCTCATTTTTCAATTTCCCAGGGTAGTTTATCTGCCTGGGATTTGTTGGTGGTCTCCCATCCAAGTACTACCCAGGTGCAACCCAGATAAGCTATTTTTGAGGTCAGATAGGTAGTGCATTTTTAGTCTTCCACTAATTCATGCTATTACCTTTGGAATTTCCAGAACTTTTGCCTTTTTTAAATAAGATATTATCTAAGTTATATTTATTTACATTCCAAGCATGAAATTGTGTGATCTTGAATTCTAATGTCATCTGAGGAGAGAACTGTTATGTTGAATGCATGAGCAGAGTTAAAATATATTAAATAGATAGGTAAAGTAGAATACATTCACAACAGAAACATCTCAGGGAAAGAACTCTTGAGATTCCAGGAAGATCCTGCTAGGTAGAGCAAGTAGCATTAGGTTAGATGAAATTATGATCTGATTGTTTAAAAAAGCTACATCTGCTTTTGGCATTTTGATTAAATTATATTTGAGGAATATTATTCAGTGCAATTTTGTCACTGTAATTTCTGTTCTGAGCAGAACACAAAACTTCTTACTCACAAGGAAGAGTCCTCCCATTTCTAGATGTTATTAATAGTTGGTATAGAATATGTTGTGTCTAACATCCCAAAACAAAATGTTAAACAAAAATGCTATTATTTTTTTCTATTTCACACGATAAGCTGTGGTTCCTAATATAATTAGGCAACATTTTAAAATATGCTGAATTTGATAAGTTAGTGAGCAGAATTTACTAAACATATAAATAAAATCAAAATTTAAAATAATATTAAACTTTTTCAGTTTTATATATGTTCATTTCATTAGATAGTTTAATTTTTTTCAGTGATTTCAATTTTGGATGTTAATTTTTGGAAATTAATTTATGCTTTCTGATATGGCATAACTAACATTGGAAATTGGTTTAAGAAAATCATTGAAATAACTGCTTTTCTACATAGTATAAAAGCTTACTGGTGCTTATCTGTCTGCAAGCTGCTATTTTATTCAACTTTCTTAAATTCCAAACATCTGTTTTATTCTTATATGTTTTTAACTAAGTTATGATAGATGCATTTTTTGCTCCAATACTAATTCAAGATGTAATGTTCATTTCTTTAGATGATAAAGTATTTCTGTTGTTGTGCATGCCTGGTGTTCTGTATGTTGTATATTGCATTCAGAATATTTTTTTCCTTCTCACCTATCCACAATGCAATGCCGTTCCCATGATGCACCTCTGCTTGCTGTTTACCTGTATGTTAATTCACTTGAATTCCATTGGCCACTGCCATCATGTGCTCGCTGCCTATTCTTAAAAGACTCAGTCGACTGCCAAAGCAATGAAGCGACCTCTCGAAGCAACTGTAGACCTGGTACTTTGACTTTCACCTTTTGCTTTGCATGCAGCTTTTCCAAAATGCAAATAAATTTAATGTTATCTTTATTGTATTTTTAATTGTAAGACATAATTTCAGTATTTGGGTCATCTCATTTTCACATGTTATTATCGCAGAACAACCTAATTTCTTTCCTAACAAAGTTGCATTTTCAACTGACTTATTTTAAAAGTTGAAGTGAAGAGAAAAATCTATTTTTTTCATTGACAGTGCTTATTCCATAATAAATAACATGTGCCTTTTAGAAATATAATGTAGCAGTGGAGGCGAATATGTGTAGCTCAGGGTTGAACTGTGGAGTCCATGGGGTTCTCTGAGCTTGGTTCTTTTCTTGCAAACGTTTCATTACCCAGCTAGGTAACATCTTCAGTGCTAAAATGGGATGAGGTTTGCTCTCTATTTATCTGCTGTGGCCTGCTTTGCCAGTGCTGGTGGGGGGTGGGGGTTCTGTTTTGCTCTTCTGGTAGTTCATTGATTAGCATATGTTGACTGCTTGCTTGTGTGCCTGGTGGTGACCTTTGCTTATCTGGGTGATGATTGCTGGAGGTGATTGCTGGTGATTGAATGCTGGTGAGGGGATCTTCTGGTCTCTTTTGAATAGTACGTAGATGCTGTTTATCTCTATGTGTCTGTTGATTGCTGCCTTGTCTGAATACCAGGCTTCCAAGAATTCTCTTGCATATTTGGATTTGGCTTGGTCTAAAATGCTGACAGTTTCCCAATTAAAACTGTGGTTGAGTCTGTCCATGTGTTGTGCAATTAAGGAATTTTCATCATGTCTTCTGACTGCTAGTTGGTGCTCATGGATGCGTTCTGCTAGTCTTCTGCCTGTTTGTCCTACGTAGTGTTTGTTACAGTCCTTACACTGTATGTTGTAGATGACTCCTGTTTTTTCTTCTTGGGCAACTGGGTCTTTTGGTTTACTTAGGATATTTTGGAGTGATTTTGTTGATTTGTGTGCTACAGAGATGCCATATGGTTGTACTAATGTGTTGGTGGTTTCTGAGATGTTTCTGATGTATGGCAGTGTGATCCTTTTCATGGCTTGTGTGGGTTGTGTTGTAGTAGGTTGAGTGGTCAGGCACTTTTTGATAAAATTACGTGGGTATCCATTTAGTTGGAAGATGTTGTATAGGTGGTCTTTTCCTTTTTCTGCTGTTCTGGGTTGCTGCAATGCGTTTGAGCTCGCTTGAATAACGTTCTTACACAGCTCCTCTTGTGGGAGGTCAGGTTGTTGCTTTGGTAGTGGAGTACTTGATTGGTGTGGGTTGTCTTCCGATAAACTTGGGTTTCTAATTTCCTCTTGTTTCCTCTGCTGATGAGGATAACTAGGAAGGGTAGTGTGTTGTTGTTTTCTTCTTCTCTGGTGAATTTTATTCCTTTGAAGATGTTGTTAATGGTTTCATGTGTTTTCTCTAGTTGTTTCTTTTTTATTATAACAAATGTGTCATCTACATACCGGATCCATATTTTAGGCTGTATGTGTGGCAGTGCTATAGTTTCTAGGCATTGCATTACAATCTCTGCTATGAGTCCTGACAGTGGTGATCCCATGGGTATGCCTCTGATTTGTTGGTATATTTGTCCATTGAATTGAAAATAGGTGCTAGTTGCTAGTTTATGATATGAAGATGAAGTTATGGTCTCATTTGATGTCACAGCACTCTTCACGTCCACAAACCCAGAACTAGCAAAAGAATCCATATCAGCTGTACTACACGACACACCCAACCTAACCAAATACACCCAGATCGAAATACCCAGAATCATGGACCTCATCAACCTCTGCCTCACCACCTATTTGGTTAGAATAGAATAGAATTCTTGGAAGCCTGGTATTCAGACAAGGCAGCAATTAACAGACACATAGAGATAAACAGCATCTACATACTATTCAAAAGAGACAAAAGACCAGAATATCGCCTCACCAGCATTCAGTCACCAGCAATCACCTCCAGCAATCATCACCCAGATAACCAGGCACACAAGCAAGCAGTCAACATATGCTAATCAATGAACTACCAGAAGAGCAAAACAGAACCCCCACCCCCACCAGTATTGGCAAAGCAGGCCACAGCAGATAAATAGAGAGCAAACCCCATCCCATTTTAGCACTGAAGATGTTACCTAGCTGGGTAATGAAACGTTTGCAAGAAAAGAACCAAGTTCAGAGAACCCCATGGATTCCACAGAAATATAATGAAACACAAATGATGTTCCTGTCCTATTGTAACCTTATTTCAAAAAAGAATTAATGTTTTCTTTAGAGTCCCTTTTTCAGTTTAATTACTATGATTCTACAATTTTAGTTTAATTGTGCCATGCATTAATTATCAATAACAACAAAATTCATTTTACGCTGCTGCCTCTGGAGCATGGCAAGGCATTTTCAACTGTTGAAAAAGCTATAATAATTATAAAATCCTCATTAAAAATATAGATCTATGTATATAGATATATATGGAGATATATATATACATATGTGTGTGTGTGTGTGTATTTGTGTGTGTGTGTGTGTGTGTTTAATTCACAGGCCTTTCCACCTGGTGTACTTCATCCTTTACCAAAGAGACAAGCACTTGAGAAAAGCAATGGTGCCAGTGCTGTTTTTAATCCCAGTTTCTTGCACTACCAACAGGCTCTTGCTAGTGCACAGTTGCAGCAACATGCAGCATTTATTCCAACAGGTATGTTCTTTTTAGAATTAAAGAAATAAGTATGATCACTTTGTCTTTAGCCAAAAAAGCTTTCCATGTGATCCCATTCATTGTGCTTTCATCTGAATAATTGTGCTCTTTTCTAATCTCTTTAAGGTTAGGGTTAGAGGACATTGACAATGTTGTTGTTGTTTTTTTTACTTTTAATATTTCTGCAGAATATTATAATTTCAGAATTTTTAGCAGTGCTAAAGTAGTGCCAAAAAGTTTTGAGTCTGAACAATTTGATTAACCTTGGTCTTTTTTATATGTCTAAACATTCTCTTGGAAAAGAGCATGTTCTTGCTCAGTTTTTTGGTATTTGAAAAACATTTTTTCACATACCTTCTATATAGATATTTTAAGGATTGAGAAGAACCCAGAGGGAGAAAGCAAATATATTCAGATTTACTGGGAGTAAATTGTTGTGGTTATTGTTGTTGTTATATCCTGCCTTTATTTTGTACAACCCGAGGCAGAGTATATAATGCTTCTGCTTCCTATTCTATTTTCCCCTAAACAACAATCCCGTGAGGTGGGTTTACCCTCTCCTTCTCTGTTTCTGATGTATACCTGCAGGCTACTCTTTCCTTTCTGTTCCAGAGTAAAGTTTCTGCTTCATATCTGTTACATTGTCCATCTACTGTCACATTTGATGCTAACTTGAGGCCCCATGTACTACGTCATAACTTATATGAGGCAGTTTCGCAAAGGCTGTGGGATCTGGCAATAGCAGCATAGAATATGATAACAAGAATCTCCTATTGTTGTAACATTAAGTTACATGTCTTACTCTTTCTTCATTCTTTTTCCTCCTTGCTCTCTGCCATTTTAATATTTGCCAGAAAGGATCTTAAAGTTTTTATCAATCAGAGCTTGGAAGCAGAATGGAAAAAGAATTGCTCCTATATGCATAATATTAAGCTGCCCCCACTGCTTATACCTTGTGGGAGAGGAAAGTAGAGAATCTACATCCTTTAGCATCTGCAGTGGCTCTCCATTATTTGCATCCCTAGCAGACATCTGTCATTTTTCCTTCCGTTCTGCCCAATGGAGGCATTAAAAAAACTATCTCATTTTTTTAAAAAATCACAGATGCAGAATCATTTCTCTAGTTTGCCCAAGATTATGTGCCTGTTTCACACATCAAGACTGATAAATATGTATAGGGATTGCTTTATTGCAGTAGCCCACATGTATCCATCCATCACATCCTGATCTGATCTTGTTTGTAATATAAAAGGAAACAGCATGTGAAGAAAACCATATCATGCCATTAAGGAAACAGCATGTGAATATGAAACTCACTATTTCTTATATACATAGTACTAAACTGTAACCTAAAGTTTGATATTATGTCCCAAATGAACCAGTGATAACAAATAGAATATTCAACAAAATAATATTTTAACAATACATACACATTTTGGTGCACAGTTGTTTCATATATATGAGTTCTGTGAATCTGAATGGTGCTTAAGGTTCCTCTAATCAAGCAAATAGATTCACATTTCACTCTTATGATGAAAATTAGAGTGCAGGGAAAAGCTGCAAGGTTGTCTGTAATTGAGCGCAAATAAATCAGACCCACAATTCTGACTGCAGCATAGCTGTGGAGGGTATAGTTGGATATAATTGTCAGTATTTTATGTGATGATTCTTTTTTTACGCCATGATGAATCAGAGAGAAAACAATTGTGCCTATAGGATCTCAACTAATGGCCTAGTTAAAACCTATCAAAGTCATTGTTTAGGTTGTTGTAAGCTGCCCTGGTTTTGAAGGTGCGGTATCTTTTTAATTTTTGAACATTTTGAAAAAATGAGAAGAGAAGGAGAGCTTGGTTGGCTGGTTAGACCTAGTGAGCACTCAGGGACGCCTCTAATATCAATGAGCAACTCTTACTGATCCCACATTTACTCTGTGGTTTATTTATTCTCACATACCAGTTTTACAAACCATCATATATTTATTAATCATCACTAGGAATGCTTGTCCTTTTTTATTGGAAAAACTTTGTATGTCTGTGTTTGTTGCTTTACATTAGTGGGCAGTGAGGAACAAATGTAAGTCCATGAAAAAAGTTTAAGAGTCATTTTCTGTTGTTTCCAGCAGCCTCATTTTACCAAATGGCATAGTTCTTGATATATGATTGCATGAATAGCAACATATTTTACAGTAATTTTTTACATTCTTTTGTAAAGTACTGATTGAAGACAATTGTTTGAAATCCTGGAGTATCTTATTCAGTAGTTACATAAATTACATAAGCATCTATTTTCTGTACTTTTCATTAAGAACCAGTGGTGGTCTGGAAAACATAATGACATCAGTGAAATGTCTAGGAACTTACAGCAAATTTGTCTGCTGAGATGTTTTAATGTGCGTGTCTCTACAGCTCATATTTGTACCGTTAGGCACAATGTAGCCCCATATCTTTAATGGCTTTGAAAATAGCTCCAAAATTAGATACAACAGGGCTTATCAAGTTTTATTTTCTAACTAGTAGAATCACATAATAATAAGCAGACCAAGTGGCTGTCCCTATCTGGACACGTCCAAGAATAGATTTACAAAACATGCAGTTGCCTTGCAAAACATGTGGCTTTTATCAATTCAAGGAGAAATCCTTGATTTGAGTCTTGTGCACTGTGAATCACCTCTTTTGAATGCTTTGAACAGCCCTAATCGTACATAAATAAGTATATTTATTTACAGAATCGCTTACACATTAACAAAACCTATAAAGTGAATAGGTAATCATCTCATGTATAGAAAATAATGTGGGATTTATATATTATGTATGAAAAGAAATGTTTTTACAGTAATTTGAAGTAGCAGCCAACCTCTGAATGTATATGAACAAGTACTGTACCCTAGTATATTGGGTAGTCATTGTCATCATTAAGTTAACAGTAGTGAATCATATGTTCCAAGAAAAAGAAAATACATCCTTCTTGTCATTTAATTGCTACTGAAAGTAGTTTGATATTCTTGCAATCATTTAACATTTTTATATTGGTCCTACTTGAAATTGGAAATGATTCCTATAATGTTTTCATTGATGAAAATATGGTTGAAATGCTTTCTTTTTTGAAAAATAAATGTTCAACTGGACCATATAGAAAATATGGAATACTTGGCTCTTCCTCTTTGTCTCCTGATATTTCATTCTGTCTCATGTGTATTGTACACTGACCCTAGAGTCATCTTTTTGATCCATAATTAAAGTAAGTAAATGGATTATGAACTGTAGTCTAAATTAGTGTGCACAAAAACCCTGAACTTTAGTCTATGAAGTCTAAAGTTCAGGGGGTTTTGTGGTGCCTTCAAGTCAGTTTTTGACTCCTGGAAACTGCCTGGAATAGTCTCTGCAGTTTTCTTGGCAAGGTGTTTTGGAAGTGATCTGGCATTGTCTCCTTCCTAGGGGCTGAGAGAGAATGATTGATTTGAGCTCACCCAGATGCTGTGTGCCTAAGGTGGGACTAGAACTCACGGTCTCCCAGTTTCTAGCCTGGTGCCTTAACCACTACACCAAACCAGCCTCTAAAAGTTCATTTAGCATACCCATTTACTGCCTTGATTATTTCATGCAGAAGCAGTAGAAATATTTTTCTTCAAAGACTGTTCATTTTTTTAAATTGCCTTCAAAAATATTTTATGCATATAAGAAAGTTTTGTTCTTTCTATTTTGTCCAGTTACAGAACTCAGGGAAGCTCTTAGGTTAGAAGAAATAATTCCAAATTACTGAAGCACATAAGAAAAATAACCGCATGCCAATATCACTGTCAGATCAAAGTTGTAGTCTATACCACAGCCCAATCCAGTGCATGATTACTTGGAAATAAAAAGCATAATCTTCTGCAAACCTTACTTACTGGTTGTGCTCACGTGACATGCTAAACCACAAACTTAGTACAACAGTGTTTAAAACTGATCCCTAAAAGTGATCACATAGTAAAGCAGCTATTATCTATTCTATTCAAGCTGAATTCTTTTTAATGGGAAGGTCCCTTTGCTAAAATAAAATATTAAATGAAATGTTTGCTGTATAGATTATGAGGTATAATGCATACTATATTGTGTATTTATAACATCTGATCATTGACTGTAAAGGATTTCATTTGATTTGTATTTATAAAGATTTGTACATAGAAAGGAAATGTTTTAAAATAGCAAAGAAGCTATGAATGGCCTTTCTGAATTTGTATATAACTCACTTTGGTTTTTCCTTGGGGTGCTTGGATCTTCGAATGTTAACTCTAAACAGCTAACCTGTTTCTTCCCTTTATTCACCTTTTTTCACCTACCATTGCATGACACACAGGGTCAGTTTTGTGCATGACACCTGCTACCAGTATTGGTAGGTTTCGAACTTATTTATTGATCTCTTTTTAATGGTATTCTCTAGCTTCCTTTGTTTGGAGGAACTAAAATATAACTTAGACAATTGATTCCTTCTGGTAGTTCTTTTGAATTTTTGCTCGAATTGTTAAAAAGTTTGACTTATTTATTTTAAAAAAAAAGAAATAAGCCCTGCTACTTAGATGCATCATCATTTGCAATACCAGTCCTACAGCAAAATGCACTTATATCATGAATTCCAGTGTGCTTTTGTTTTTTTAATGTATATTTTATAATGCTAGCATTATTATGTCATAAAATATTGAAAAAAGCAATTTAACTTCATCAGTGTTTTGAAGTTTCATAGTGGTGTGCCTATATTTTCTTTTTTGCTGTGTTGTAAAAAAGTTTTATCAGTGTTTCCCAGAAACATTTATCTTAATATTTGCAATAAAAGTAAGCACTAAATACATTTCACTCCAAACTACTATAAAGCTATTTATCATTGCAGTCCTATAAGTGTTTTTTAGAAGTAATTCTCATTTAATTCAATGATTTAGAGCAGTACACTTTTACATTTTGAAATATTTGAAAGTTTTCCTTTTCTGATTTAGCCATTTGTCCAACAAACCTTTTTCAAATTAATCTTGAGTATTCACATTATTACACTGCTGTTTGAATTTCCTGCCTTAGCACTTATATCTTAAAATCAAGGTTTTAGATTGTATTTTCCAGATGTCCTCAACTTTCTCATACCCCCACTTAAGTTATATATGCAAAACTGAATCAAAATAAATTATCATAATGTTCACTTTTCTTGTGAATTTTAGATAGTAATTAGGTTACATCTAATAGTATTACAAAATAAATTGAGTATGCTTATAGGAGCACAAACACATGTGTATGTGTGTGTGAATACATACATTCACACACACACACACACACACACACACACTAAAAAGTCAAAAGAAAACATGAATTCAAATTTAGGTTGTTTTAATAGCTACATCTTTTCAGTTTCCAAAATTAAGAAGTTCACTATATTTTTATTTAAGGATAATAATGAAATTTCACTGATATGAAATGATAGATTGAATGATCTCAATCTTTGTTAAAAGGTTGTCATTATGCTAGCATAAGTTCACACGTGATATAAATGGACTATCTGAAGGTGCTCATGAAATAATGAACGCTCTTCAACGTTTGTTTATCCAAACAGCTTGGTAAGAATGAAAATGTTGGGATGCTGTTACCAATGCAAATTCTGCTATCACTCACTTAACACTATTCCCTCATAGATATATACTAGGAAGTAAAAAAAGAATAAAGCAATAGTGAGCTACTTCTGTTTTGTTGCCAAAGAATGTTACATGAACTTATCCATTCATATGGTCACCAAGAGTGTTTTTACCTTACCATGTGCATAGTTTACCTCATTATGTGCCTCAGCAGATGGGGGCATTTGGCTGACTTTGCATGTGCTCAGAAGCTATGCAGAGTTGGGCCCAATTAGTCTGTGAATGACAAACTACCAGGGAATATGAGGGCTGTAGGCAAGATTGGGCAGTTGAGAAACATTACAGAAAGCTTAACCAAGCATTTCTGTTTTGTTGCCCAGAAAACTGCATGGGCTTATCCATGAACTCACCAAATGTACTAAAAAACAGATGATTAAATAATAGCAAAGGACGTGATGGAAGCAGATACAAAGCACAAGCTAAAAAAGAAACAAAATGAGGGATCTGTTTGAAGCAAGAATTCATACTGGATATCATGCCACAAAAAAAAATGAAACAGGTTCAGCAAGTGGTAGAAACAGCTAAAAACAGTGTTGGTGGTATAGAAGAAGCAGAACAAGACTGACATGCTCAATAATGCTTCTGGTCATGCAGGGTTTTCTAGGAAAGTAGGACCTGCAAGTGACAGGGAATTACATGGGGAAAGAGACATACTAAATAAAACTCTGCACATTAACACAAAATTAAGTTGTGCTACATTCAACAGACTAAGTCAGAATTTCTAGAAATAAGCTAACAAAATGATAGCAAATAAAATAGTACTTACTTTAGTAGAAGATTTCTTCATGTGTTGACATGAAAAAAGAGACAGAAAAAGACTGAAATGTAGTTTTCAGTTGTTTAAAAATAAGCTGGCCATATTGCCTGAGGGTTGCAGAAAATAAGGTTTCAAAAAGGATTGCAAGAAGCAGGTCCCAAGGCAAAGTAACCACCTGTTTGTGAGTGTTGGGGTTGCTGGACCCCATATTAAGATTGTAGAAAGATAAGATAAGAACTGAAAAGTCTGCGGAGGTTGAGAAGGATGAAAAGAATAGATAGGCAAGTTGTATTTTGGAAATGGTGGGAAAAAACAGACAAGATTTGTTCTCCACCCCACCGCAATCAAGCAGGCTAATTTGGAGGGAGGATGAATGTTTCATGAGAAAAACATCATTAGAAGGTAACTGCACAACACCGATACCTAATTTAGATCACATGCTTTGAGAAAAATACTGTGTAGAATATGAAGAAGTTTCTTTATAATTGCCACTGATTTCTTCCTGTCAAAATAAGACTTCTCTGCTTCCTTCTTTTTGGGAGGAACTTTGAGATATGGTAACTCCAGATCTAGATCATCTAAGCAATCACAATTCCAAAAAATAACACATTTGAGATTTTATTAAATCCATGCACCAGCTGTTTTCAAATACTGAAACTATGGTAGGAATATTGAAACATTACCTAATATCTAGGTAACATTAACAAATACCTAAAACAATTATTTTTTTCTGGGAATTGCTGATAACTATGACAGACTTCCTTTAAATTGTACATGTAATAAGCTATTTTCCCTTTTGTTTTATTTCTCTGCCATGCTTTCTTGCTTTGCATTGTGATTGCATGCCATCTGCTGGTTTAACTCATGATGGCTTGCTGCTCTGATATTCACCATGCCAAAATTCCACTTCCATTGCCATAATGCTACCCACACCGTTTCATTGCTTCCATGGTTCCCCTCCTGAAAGTATCCATGATGCACAGCGCTACGTCCGCCACTGTCTCTGCACCAACAGCTCCTACAGCAAGTGTCCCCTTCGCTGCAACAGCCTCAGCCAATCAGGTTTGCCTCTTTTAAAGCTTTCTTTCACAAATCCCAAACTCTAAATGAGTGCTGGTATTTATTTAAAAAAAATTCTCCTGGAGAATTTTTTTCTTCATGTTTTTACCCATCAGACTTTATTTTGAAATAATTATTCAGCTAATATTTACGGACAGGTTGCACTTATTTAGAGTTAACATTTATTGCAAATAAGGGTATAATGTTGCTCCGTCTATATGATTTTTTTTGTCTCTAATGCTAGCTCAACAGCCATTTTAGTGCTGATTTAGTTATCCAATTAACTTGTAAATTTTAGAATAAAATGTGTTAAATCTGGGTTTAACCATTAACTGTCTTTTCTCCATACCATAATTATAATTATTTAATCTTTTAAGGCTAAAACAGACCAAAAGATTGAGGCTGAAGAAAAGGAAATAACTCATATTTCTACTTATCATATTTTTATGGAAGCTTGCATACTATAACTGGAAGATTTGGTGGGAGCTTTAATATGGGCTGCAAAATTCTGGATGGCAGCAAAGAATTAGAGCTTTCTGCATTACTTTTTTGCCACCTAATAGTTATTCCCCCCCCCTTTTTTTTTTTGGCATTTCAGACCTGGCAGCTCTATTTAGCCCTAAGAATCATGTCTACTAACAATTCACAATATTGCTCTTTTTTTCTGCTTTGTCTCTATTTAACTGCTTCTATTCATGGTAAAAGTAATCTTCAAACAGGAGTTATATCTATATTAAGAACCTAGAAAGCAACCTAATGAGGCTTAGGGAGGTTATTCCTTTTATGTTTGTAAAAGGGCCAGATTTCAGCCACAATGGGAAGTGAAGCAATTCCTGATCAGATCTGCAGTTCTGTTTCCATTCTCTCTGGCTGTATGTTCTTGCTGTTTTCTTCCTTCAAATTTTCATAGTGTATAGGCAGATAGTTCGAAATTAATGAAGCCATGGGAAAGATGATTAGAGCATAAGCAGAAGACCAGGGGAACACTGAAAACATCTGTTCCCAGTCTTCATGTGTAGAATAAGGAACTTTTTTTTTTCTGAGTTCTCATTGGGTTGGATGCTTTTTGGAATGCATTGATAAAAGAAACGGCTTACATTTTCAGTCTTTTAAAGTACTGTAACTAAGGATATGTACTGGTTGTGTCATGCTATTTTATCATACTTCTTAAGCTTTGCAGCCACTCTGGCAACATATTGCTCTGCGTATAGTTTTATGAATTGATTATCATTGGAACATTTTTATGAAATTAATCTATTTTTACAAAATCAGAGCCAATGAAAACTGCTAAACTGATCAACATGAATGACAACTAATCTAAGCGTATTTCTTCTCATTGAATGCATGGGAGAAGTTTTTAAATACCCAAACACAAGAGAGCTTGTCAGATGTTTCTGTCTTCAGCTGCTCTAATAAGAGTTTAAGGATTGTTCTGCCTGCAGGGAACTGAGACCATCTAACTCTTCTGTGAATGGCTAACAGAATCTAGACAGATATATAGATAACAATGTTTCTGGAATTGTTTCCTTATGAATCTTATTAAATGTCAATAGGTGCAACCTATTTCCAATTTTATCTTGTTAAGAATCAGTGAATCATAGAGTAATATATAAAATCATTAGGTAATTTAACTTTTTTAGAATAGACTATCAATGCAGTATTCTTGCACTATCCAAGAAAAATAAAAGAACATGAAATTCAGATACTTAATTTATTACTTCTTAATTTATTAAGAAGATATGTAAAAGAAACAAGCACTAATGAAATACAAGTATACTCATAAGTGAATATATGCTACATTCAGGAAGCAATTGTTTATATCATGTGCATCATAGAACTGAAAATAAACTGTCAATACTTATTTTCAAAAATCTACATACAGGACGTGCTCGGTCAGTGAATAGTAGACACTTGTTGAGTTTAGAAGGATACCACCTCTGGAAAATTCAAAGATCAAATCTTAAAGTCTAACATAAGAAGCCTGTACTATCGTTCCTCTAGCAGCTCAAAGTACCTTACACAGCATTCCTTCCTCCAGTTTTTCCCTGCAACAACCCTGGAAAATTAAGTTGGACTGAGAGAAAGAGATCAGGCTAAAGTCATCCAGTGAGTTTGACTTGTATTAGATAACTGTAAAATCAGCTACCAACAATCCCTAAGTCTCAGCTACTTATCTGTCATTTAAAGTTTTGCCCAATTTTTGAATTCTTTCTTAAAGACAGCGAAAAGTCTTTGAACATGGGCACAATTGCACAGAGAACATAGTGTACAGGTTCATATGAACCATTAAGCCTTGATGTGGTTTAGAGCAAATGAGCAGTATGCCAGCACCTGCTGCTTAGACTGATGATTTCTGTTGCAAGCAGGTACAACTTGGGAACTACAGTTGTTTCCATCCTTGGTTTGATTAGGATGCATTATAAACCAAGACCCATTCCTAATGGAAATCAGACTTTGTTTTGGACCACTAAAACTGTGAACAGAGCTGTCCATGGTTTGTGCTACATCATGCACACGTTATGTATGCAACTTCCAGACAATGTTAACTATGGTATCTTTACAAGTAGATGGTATACTAGGATGTACTGGGTACTTTGATTGACAATCAACTGACAATCTAATCAAAGACAAAAGTTTGAAAAAAGAAGGAAATGGTTGGCTTACTGTAGAACACCTGTGGTTTCTAAGCTCCAGTACAAAGAAAGATGATCAGTTGTTGAAATGTTGCTGTTGACTCCACTGTGTCATCTATTTCATGTTCCCCCAGTTTACAGAGGAAGAGCATTTGGCCTGAAATAATAAGGGAAATAATAGAAGTGTAGATACCCAGTTGTAAACAGTACATAGGTGTGCTTTGTGCTTACATCATATGGAAATTACAGCTTCCACAGCTTATACTTGTGGGTGAGTTGATAAACTTTCAAATTGATCCAAAGATTTTGTTTTGTTTTGTTCAAAAAAATTCACTTATAATATTTTTAGAGAATCTGTCATCAGTAATTTGTATGGTGAGTACTTACCCTGAAGAAACCATTAAAATGTAAAATGCTGATTTGTATCCTTTCTTGCGCTAGAGAGATCTTTAATCTAGGGAACCTAGTCACGCTAGGCCTAACAACAGATATCCATGCACAGGAAACTGATTAAGTCGACATCTTTGCAGTCCAAAGAGAATATGAGGGAAGGGAATTCACAGGCCATGATTAAAGTCACAATTCTTTATACTGAATAGGAAACTTTCAAGTAGAAGATTTTTGTCTGTTGTCAGTGTGTTCTGTTGTACTTTCAAAGTTCTGATGCTTTGGAGCAGACTTTCTCTCTTATTTGCTGAGACAGGAAGGTGGTAGCAGTGCAGCATTAATTGTAGGCAGGAGCGTAAACCAGATAAAAGAGAGAAGCTCCAAGTTTTGATGTTACTAGGGAAACTTGTGCTATAAGCTGGCCTCATGATGGAGAACTGAGATTGAGATAGGAAGGACATAGAAGACTGACTGAGAATGTCTACCTTCCACCACCTAGATGGCTTCTTTATTTTTGTCTTGGGTAGCATGTCATTTATATTTTAAATCATTTTGCAGTTCATTAATTCAGTTTATCATACATTCATTTCCAATCCATAACTATAATTTTAAGTAGTAAATATTGCACAAAAAAAAGAGGTAATTTTTTTCCCATTCATGTATCAATGCTATAAATTCAAAATAAAATGAACATTTGAATTCTGTGACGCTTTGGGGAGTATGAAATACAGCACCATTTGTAATCATTACCTTACCTGAAGTGCCAAATAGATATTTGTAGTAGTCTCAAGTTCAAATTATGGAATAAGTTAATAGAACAATATTTATTATATTGTGATTAATAACAATATTATTATTTTGTTTCTCCTGTTACTCTTACCCAAACACTCCTAATGGGATTTCCATATCCCAATTTGTAAGTTTCTGTACTGTCATGCTTTCTTATGTACTGCACTCCCTTTCTGTGAGTCTGTTTCCCCCACCAAGTTTTAGCAGTGTCTATGAGATCATATTTGTCTTCATATTTATTTATCATGTCATCTCAATATAACTGAGAATTCTTGTTTGTTTATTTGTTTGTGAGATTTGTATATCACATTTGCTCCAGGAGTTCAAGATCCAATTTTTCCTTAAAACAATAAGCCTGTGAAATAGGAACTGTGAAATAGGAACTGAATAACTGAGAGATAGGAACTGACCTAAAGTTTCCAGTTAGCCTGTGTTTCTCCAGTCCTAGTTACTACCCTCCCCTGGCTTCTAGCCTCCAGTATTAGAATTCTTCTGATGCTGGACTAAAAGCACATACCATAATATATTTATTTAAGATGTCACAAGATTTTTTGTTATCTTTGTAATGCCAAACTTCCTCCTCTGTGTCTTGGTAATTAAAAAAAAACAAAAACCAAGTATGAAATTGTGTAACTTACTAAAAGGGTTTCTTGAGGGATACCAGCAATTGCTAGAATTATTTGCATTGGAATATTTGCTTTTAATATTCACTTGTATGCTATGATCAATAGCAGTATATAAAAGTATCTTAAATGGCATCAAACACGTTCCTATTTGCTCCCAATAAGCCCAGCATTAAATTTCAACTTGGTGGACAAATGCTATGTCTTACATATTCTTTTAGCCTTCAGTATGCTACATTTGGGAACTGACCATTCATTATGCCTTTCATTTGTTCTCATGTGTGCTTTACTTCCACCATATACTGCTCTTACGTCCAAAAACCAACCTTCAATTCCAAATTCATGTAACTCATTTTATAATTCAAACCTATTTGCTATAGCAAACACTTTCTCTAAATCAACAAATGTAAATCAACAACTTTCTCACTTTCATATATGACCTGCTGAAGAGCTCTGATCTGCATACCCCTGCCTGGCATAAAGCTGCACTGCACTTCCCAAATTTTGTCCATTGAGACTCTTTGCATCCTTTAAGACAGAATTCTGACAAATGCCTTCCCAGGGACATTTAACAATTTAATCCCCCTGTAGATTCTACATTCATTCTGGCTACCATTCTCCTTCTGCCATTCTCCCATACAAAATAATAAAATGTTCCTTCCAGCATTACTTGCATTTTCATCCCAAATCATTTTTATCACTTTTATTTTTAATTCCTTCCATTCTGCTTAAGACTCCATGTTTATCCCACTTTCAAAACATTTTTCAATTTCCATTAAAATCTCTGCATTCCCTCTTTAATCTTAATCTTTGCTCTCTTTATCTACATTCTTTGCAACTATATTTCTCTCTATAACTGTTATATAATATCTTTCCCTCATCCTCCTTACAGGTAATCCTCATTTAGCAACTGCAGTTGGGACCAGCGACTCATCATTAAGCAAAGTGGTCACTAAGTAAAAATCACATGACTGCAACTGTGCTTACGATTTTACTTCAGCTTTCCTTTGTGTTACAGTGACAGAAGGATACAACACCAAACAGCTGGGTGAACCTAAATGGTGGGAAAGCTTTCTGGAACTTGACTCATGAGGAAGCTGGGTAAAAGGGCAAATCTTATAGCCCTTTTTCCCCACTCCCCCACACTTTGGAATGCTTACCCTGGGCACTGGGATAATTAGCAAAAAGAGAATTAATGTTTGTATTTACATTCATTGGTGAGGAAGGGATTACAAGAGAGTAAGCAGGCACACAATGGGGAATACACATCAAAAGAATTCACTAGCACTGGCTGTTTGTCTAGCACACAGCCAGCCATTTAGGGCGCAAACAAAAGCCTTTAGTATGAAACTGATTAGGGTCTTGTCAGTGTCAGGCAGCAACAGGAACCAGCAAAGGGTTCTAATCAACTAATTGCTGAGCTTGTTAACATGCAGTTAGCACTTTTTAGGGACACGCTGCCTTGTTGGGGGGGGGGGAGAAAAAATGGGTCAGGTACCGGATAACGCATACTAACTGACACTAATAGTGAACACACGACAGAGATGCTGTGAAGGTCATAAATGTGTACATTGTTTGCAAAGTTACTGTTTCATCACCATCGTAACTTTGAGCAGTCGCTGTCTGCGGCAGTCGCTAAACAAGGACTACCTGTACTGCAGTCATTCTCTTAGGCATTTTTTTCTCATTCACACCCTCTTTCACTTCATCTTATTATACATTTTCATAAAAGTTTCATACTACAGTGGTACCTCGGGTCACGAACACTTCTGTTCCCGAACAATTCGGCTCACGAACAGCACTGTTTGCAAAATTTTGCTTCCGTTCGCGAACGCCGGATCGGGTGACAAACAGGATCCGCAGCCATTTTCCCTGCCGTGACACATGGTCGGGGCTTCCTGTAGGGAGGGGGGCTCTCCCTCCAAGCAATAACCGCCTCCCCACCCGCCTTCCTGTCCTCCATGCCAGAAGTCGCCTCGAGCAAGGTTAGCATTCTCTCTCTTCGTACTGTACTGTACTGTACTTTGTGTCATATTTGTGTGGTTTAAAAAAAAAAAACATGGTTCAGAACGGATTAACCGTATTTACACTGAACCTTATGGGAAAATTTGATTTGGGTCGCGGAACGTTCATGAACCGAGGTACCACTGTATATTTTCCTACAGTTTTATTTTCATTCTTATTTATTTCACTACTTTCCTTTTTAATGTCTGTTTCTACTCCAAATGGTCTGCCCCACATTCAGAGTTTTCATTCTTGTTTATTTCACTTGTTTCCTTTTTTTTATGTATGTTTCTATCCCAAATGGTCCACCCCGCATTCAGAATTTCTAATCAAATTTGTATCCTTCTCAATCCTCTCAGTCTTTTATTATAATCAAAATAGTAACACTTTTTGATTTATCTTCATTCCTTTGCTATACGCACTTATGCTTAAATCAAGGTCTAAAACAGACCTTTTTCTGTTGGCAAGCAGATATTCACCATATAGTTACAATGCTCATTCATTTTTGAGTTTCCAAATGGCCTAATTACTTTTTTTGCATTCTTTTGTATCATTTCCATCATGTAGCAAGATTTTTTTTTAACCTCCTGGATTGCATTCACTTAGCATGCTGCAGTTTTCCCCAAAACTCATGTCTGTTTTTTCCATTAAATATCAACTTAGGGATTCCTATTTTCATACACACCCATAACGGTCAATCATAGGTGGCACTGGTTCATATTTTATGAAATACATTTTAGCACTCGCATTCATAAATACATCTGCACTTTCACTTCCCTGCACTGAGCAAGCAAACAAGGAGAGCGAACAGCACGAAAATTTGGCAGGTGAGGTCAAAGAAGAGGTTTGTGCCTCTTTTCTCTTTTTTGATCTTTCAGTCCAGACTAGTCCTCACCCAGAGAGGCATCTTCTGGGAGTTCACAGCAGGGAACATTTAATATGGACATTTGGCTAGGGGGGTTGGCAGGGAAGACACCAAGTAGCATGGACAGTGAAGGAAACGTGATGTTTCTGTAATGTTTGACTTAAAAACTTTTTAAAAACTAAAAAAAAAAACTTAAAAGAACCAAAATCTGGCAAATGTAAACTTGCTGTGAAAGAGCTTCAGAAAGAGTTACTATACTGAAATAAATTAATGAAGATGACAGATTCCTGGACAGGACATTTGACGTTGAAGGGGCAGAGAAGTGAAGAATGCACTAAAGGGGGGGGGTATCCTTTGCCAGAGGCAAACACATCAAAGAATCAAACCTAACTGCCATGAGAAAGAAGAGGTGTATACGGTGATTGGTGGTTCCCTGCTAAAGCAAACTACAGTAGCTGTGTGCAGATCTGATATGTTGTGGGAGTAACTTAACTTTCATATTCCCAAATACAGAGTGTGACAGGTTACCAAGACTATTCAAACCTACTCACAACTGTTTCCATCTTAATCCATGTGGGGATGAATGATATAACCAGAAGAAAACTGAAAGAATCTCTTGAGACTGCAAAGCCTTGAGCAGGATAGTGAAGGAACTCAAAGCACAGGTAGTTGGAATGCTATGTCTGAAGAAGAGAAAACAGGATCCTGGAAGTAGACAACTGGCTGTGCAGTTGTATTTGAATATTTATATAACTTAGAGGCTACCCAAATCCAAATGACTCCAGGTGACCTTTAAAAGCAAGAAACAGTAAAAATTGAGAAATAGATTATGGACATCCACAACAGAAAAACTTGCATAACAAAAAACCTACAAGGGCTTAACAACCACCCTTCCCCAAGGCCTGGGGAAACAGCCAGGGTTTCAAAGGCATACAGGCTGGAGTGGGGGGAGGGGGCAGGGAGGGCTCTTACAGAGGACAAGTTCCCTGACAGGGAAGATATCCAGAGCCAGGGGTGCACAGAATCTACTCCAGAGTCACATTCACAAGGGACAAGAGACAGGGCAAGAAGATGAGCAGCCAATGGTGTGCAGGTTCAGAAGAGGCAAGGTGGCAGCAATAAAATGAGTGGTCTGTGTTGGCCCAGGATTCAAACATCAGAGAATTCCACAAACCAGTCCAAGTCATAAAGCTAGAGTCCAAGGAGAACCAAGCAAGGATATAGGCTGTTAGAGAATTGTTTCCAATAGAGAGCAAGATCCTGTCAGCTGCTCTGAAGTAGCCCCAGCTGCAGACACAGCTGAATGAGATGTGTCGTCCTTGCTTCCCAAGTAGCTGAGCAGATAATCTTTGCTCTGTTCTCTGAAGTTGCGGGTGCATCCTGGAGCTGGGCACCCTGCTAAGATTTGGACTCTCATCATAAAAGTGTCCCTCATCTGCTCCTGCTCATTGCCTGGTCTGCCTCAGGTACCTGCCAGTTTTTGAAGCTGACAGCTCATCAAATCAGGTCCTTCATAACAGGAGGAGAACAAATATAATCCATATTTTCATTCAAAGATTTGCATTAATAGAAGCATAGAGGCCAGATCACAGGAAGTAATAGTTCCATTCAACTACATCCTTATCAGACTTCTTGTGGAGTACTGTGCCTGGTTCTGGGCATCACTGTTCAAAAAACACAGTGACGAACTGAAGCAAGTCCAGATAAAGGTTACCAAGATGGTGAATGTCTGAAAACCAAGCTCTATGGGCTTGTGAAAGCATCTGAGTAAGTTTAAGAGGCAACTGAAGGAAGATATTATAGCAATCTTCAAATATCTGAAGGGCTGTCAAAAAGAAGGAGGAATGGATTTCTTCTTTATTGCTCCAGAGGGACAGCAAATAAATTCAGATTAGAAGGAAGGAGGTTAAACTTCAGGAGAAATTGTCAGTGGAACAGGCTGCTACATGAAATTGTGATTTCACTAGAAGTCTTCAAACTGAGGCTGAAAGGTCATCTGTCAAAGATGCTGTAGTGGATTCTTGCACTCAGCATGGGGGTTGGAATAGATGAGCTCAAAGTTCCCTTCCTAACCTGATTCTATATTCTATTGATAGTTTCTGTTATACAAGATTACACTACCTCCACAGATCTGTTGCATTTTCCCCTTTGGTAAGTTCCACACAAGATGCTACTTTTCTTTTTTCATTCCATTTGTTAATTTATGCTCTTTATCACTAGTCTTCCTATATTCCAAGTCACAAACTTCCATATACCATAATCATCATCACATGGACCCCTAGATATTGGTTGCCATTATCTATCATAACTTTGATCAATCAAGATCACATTACACTGCTTACTAAGATAAAGAAGGTGTAGACTAGATTACCAGCCTTAGTCACACCTGTGCCACATGCAGCATTTACTGCTAATAGTAAGGAGTACCAGTCAACTTTGGCAGATACCATAAGCACAACCGAAGTCTAATGTTACTTTTAGCATGCTCATGATATTCTATCCAAACTAAGGATCTCTAACTTAGAGACTATCTTGCAAGGTACATGTTGCCTGATACCTGTCTATCAACTACACTACCATCACTGAGTGCAGCAGTATCCTCACCCCCTCAGGTTGCAAAAATACTAATGTAACAAAAAATATTTAAATTAATGCTAGATTTTTTTTTCATAAGTCTGTTATTTGCAGTCAAGAACTGACTTGACTACACAGTAAGATAAATAGGAGATGTTACTCCTGTCTTCTGTGCTGTCAAAAATAATTGCCAAAATATTAACTTTATTAACTTTTATTTCAGTTATAGACCAGCATAAAACAAGTAACATAATCATTCCGAAATAGAAGTAGACGGAGTAAAACATTGTATTAATAAAATACAAAATTATTAACAAAAATTCAAAATATAAAATATAAAACCAGGGGAAAACCTATAAAATTACAATCTATAGTTCAAATGCTATAAGTAGTTAATCTAGTTAACTTTAGATAAATACATAAGAAATATTAGGATCTATAAGACACTATAACAGTTTAAAATTATCCTCACTTAAAACTAGCTTAATGCTTGCTGTAGCCCTACTAGGATTTGATTGGGATTATTGCAGTTGTAATCCAATCAACTAGAAGCGAGAGAATAACAAGATAAAGCACAGTGTAACTGGAGTGTAACTGTATTTTTAAAAAGAAAAAGAGAAAGGATTATGAGATAAATGATGGTAATCTAGGTGGGGCTCAGCATCACCTCACTTGGAGGAGTTGTCTGCATTCAATCATAGCTTGGATACAGAACTGGGCTACACAGTCTGAAATCTCTGCCTTCTGGTCAGCTAGCAAGAGGCTAAGGCCATCAGCCTCTGCCCTGCCTGAGTCTTGAGATATGAACAGTCTGTACAAAAAAGGCAGGGCAGCAACACATGACCCAAACACTCAACTTCCCCCTCACCACAAGGGCAGAATCGCTGTTTTTTAGGTATGTTACCGAACCTTCCCTCCAGAAGGGCAGAGAGGAGGGCAAGTGTAAAAGCTCTTCTAGTGTTTTTAGAAGTGACATTGTACAGGTAATGTGTGAGTCCAACACTTTTTCTTGAGTTCACAAGCATAATGCCACATTATCAAGCCCAGCTTGAGTTTCTAAGCCAGAAATCACAGACACTTCAAACTCTCTTGTTTCTGTTGATTGTTTTAAATTAGAAAAGCAGCTGCCTTGTTCATTGTTTTCAGCTATTCTACCAGTCATGGTCAGACTCCATTTTTCAGCTTTGTTTGCACTAAAACATGGTATTCTGCATAACATGGCCTTAGTAGTAGCAAAGCTAAGCAAAAGCCAAGAGGAGTAATTTGTGCAAAAACACAATCCAGAATCTCTTTCCCAAAAGATGCCAACTCCCTCATTCTCCTGCATGTGGGTTTTGCATCTGTATTTAAGTACATAAAGACTGACTCAGGAACAGAAGAGTTCCGGTCACAAGAGGGAGTGGCAAGATAAGGCATTAGAAATCAAAAATCGAGCACAGGTAGTCCTTGCCTAACAATGGTAATTGGGACCAGGAACTCTGTTGCTAAGAAGCGTGGTAGTAAAGCGTGACATCACATGCCTGTGCCAACTTACGACGGCAATTTCAGCAGTTCCATTTGTGGTTGTTAGGCAAATCCATCATGGTTGTTAGGCATGACATCACGTGATTGCCATTTGCGACCTCCTGCTGGTTTCCCATTGACTTTGCTTGTCAGAAGCCAGCAGTGAAGACTGCAAATGGTGATCATGTGACCACGGGACACTGTGACTGTCATAATTGCAAGTCACTTACCAAGCACCCAAATCACAATTACATGACCCCAAGGACACTGCAATAGCCACAACTTTGAGAACCAGCTGTAAATCTCCTTGTTCAGCACCATTGTAGACGCTGAACGAATGGTCATTAACCAAGGATTACCTGTAGCTATCTCCAGTTATAGGCAAACAGTAACAAATAATTATAGCACCTTCAGTATATTAAATCCATTTACATTGTCCAGATGAATTCCCATGTAATAGAAAAGTTGTTCAAATTTATATGAATGTCCAGAACTTTTGAATCCTGTCTCAAGTCAGATTAACAAAACGTGTGTTAATGAACCTTTACTTTCATTACATCTCCAAAAAATACGAGTGCCTGCATTTATAGGAAGTCAATCTGCAAATGGCCCCCCAAATTAAAAGGCATTTAAATTCCAGAACATGCTTTTCTCAAAGTAAATTTACAGGGAAGGTCTGTAAATATACAAGTCTTATGTCTAACAAGGTTTGCAGGAACCTTACATGACTTTATGATTGACTTCATGTCCTCATCCCAGGAGAAGGGATTTGCCACCAGATACTTCTGGACCATTTCCCGGCAGCCCTAGCTTACATGACCAGTAGTGAGGCATCCTGAGATCACAAACTCTTATTAGAGATGTGCATAAAATGAAAAATGTGTTTTGTTCCATGATTTCCATTTGAAATTGTGGCTCAAAGTTTGGCCAAACCATTCTGAGCAAAGACAAATTCTGGAGAGATCTTGGAAGTCCAAGCCTGGTGCATTTTGCTCCTTTCTCCCCTCCTCCTTTGCTTGGCTTATGCTTATTTATTTTAGTTATTTATATGATTTATGTAGCCGCCCATATCACATAAGTGATTTTGGATGATTTACAAAGATTAAAACACAGAAAACCCACCACATATAACTCCCCAATACCCAAGGATAAACAATAACCCCACTCACCTAAAAAAAAAAATTCCCACCCTCTCCCAATTATCCACCCCTTCCTTTCCTTTAGCTGTGTGCCCTCCCCTCACTGCTGCACATACCCAACCTGTCTGTTGCCACTGCTGGGCATATCCACTTGCCTGCGTCACAACCAGCCAGCCCACCCTCTCCATCCCCAAAGTTTGTGCCCTTCCTTTCCCTTGTCTCCTGTATTCCACTACTTCAGAAGACCATTTCTTTTTCTTTACTCTCCACCCAGGAATACTCTGCCCAAAACATGCGTGTTCAAGATCTCTGTTCAGAACATGTATGTGTATTCTGGATCCGTGCTCAGACAAAACATGCATATGCAACTGTTTGTACATCCTTACTCCCCATCCACTCTTTATATTATGCATCATAAGTCTTCTGGTTTAACTTTTGGGTTTTTTATAGTTTTGGATGCTCTAACAATCATATATACACAGATGTTAATTATGAGTTTGAGTGGAATGTGCTGCCATAGAGTTGTATGCAAAAGTTTAGGTTCCCATGGTCAAATTGTATGTTTTGGTGAACAAAATCTGACACAACCTCTACATATTACAAAGTTAAAAATGATGTATTTTTGCAAATTTGAATGCAGACTTATTATTTATATGCAATTGTTAACAGATTCACAATCAGAAAACAGTGAATATAGTACATGTGGACACCCTTTCAGCTAGTTCTTCATGACAGCTCCTTTGGCAGAAGTATCTGTTTCCAAATGTTTCTGTAGCCAGTAAGAATTTTTCTATTCTTTTGGAATATTTTCCAATTCTTCCTTGTAGAACTCTTCTAGCTCAGAAATCTCTTAGGTATCCTTGCATGTACAGTGGTACCTCGGTTCACGAATGCTTCTGTTCACGAACAATTCGGTACACGAACAGCTCCGGTCACCAAATTTTGCCTCCGTTCGCGAACTCCGCATCGGGTTACGAACAGGATCCGCAGCCATTTTCCCTCCCGTGACATGTGGTTGCGGCTTCCTGTAGGGAGGGGGGCTCTCCCTCCAAGCAGTAACTGCCTCCCCACCTGCCTTCCTGTCCTCCACACCAGAAGTCGCGTCGAGCAAGGTTAGCTTTCTCTCTCTTCGTACTGTACTTTGTGTCATATTTTTGCAGTTTTAAAAAAAAAAAACATGGTTCAGAACAGATTAACTGTATTTACATTGAACCTTATGGGAAAATTTGATTCGGTTCACAACCAATTCGGTTCGCGACCAGAGTCACGGAACGAATTAAGTTCGTGAACCGAGGTACCACTGTATTACGTGTTTGGGATCTCCCTGTGGATTCTCAATAATATTCAAGGCTGAGGACTGTGAAGACTATTTCAAAACCTTTTTCTGTTTTTCCTGCCAGCACTTAATGGTTTATTTAGAGCTGTGTTTCAGAGTGTCGTCTTGCTGAATTATCTAGCCACTTTTCAGCTTCAGTTTCTTCACTTACATAAGAATATTTCTGAGCCAGAAGAATTCTGCAAGGGAGAGTTGGAAAACACTCCATACAATTTGATCAGGGGTACTTAATTTTTTCACACAACTATATTTGTTTATTGTATAATGGATAGTCTGTATATGAGAGATTCACCCACTGTGCTAAGTCATAAACTATGTATGGTTTATAAACTGCAGTGGCTAGGTTTATCTAGGCCAAAAATTCAACCAATATTTTCTTGTGTTAGTAAATTGTTTGTCTTTATGTTGCACCACCCACACAACATATACACATACATGCATACACACAGAGACCATACAATCAGTTAGTTAAAGTCCTGAGAAAGATTTTTTAAAAAAAGCCACTTCCCTCCCCAAAATTATCACATATTTTACTTTTAGTATTAAATTATATAGTTCACTTTCTAGGATAGTGTATTGATTCCAGTTGATAAAATATGATTAAAGCCTGATATATTGACTGTCCTAGATTAAATTCTGTCTTCATAGTGTGTATGTGAACACATATAAATTTCAATTTCTCAAGAATTTTGAATATGAAGTTTCAGGCTACAGATTTTTTTTAAAAAATCAACAAAACAGTCTGAAAACATTCCAAAAAGTCACTAAAAAGTCATGTTATAAAAATCATTAAATATTATATTAGTCTGCTGTACAGAGGTTAATCATTTGTAACTTGTAAGAAAAAAAACAGCCTTTTCAGTCCAATCACCATCAGAGAAAAAAAAGGTTATAATTTTGAAATAAAATCCCAATCAGATGCTTTGTTTTTGAATATGTAGCTTATTTCCAAACAACATCAGCATATTAGATGACATTAAATATCCCTGGTTTGGTCTCTGATACTCCTTGAAAATTAATTAGCATTACTGTTGTTAAAAACATATATATATATATATATATTTTTAACAACATTACTGTTGTTAAAATATATATATATATTAAGAATATATAAAAATCCTAAAATGAATCCATTTCTTGTGTGCTTCCTTGTGATGGAAAGTTTAAACTATAAAAAAGGAGAAAGGAAAAGTAGCATTCATAAGAATTAAATATTCCAATAATTAAATATTCCAAATATTCCAATTAAATATTCTACTGAAATTTATCAGTGTTTTCTTTTCTTCTAACAGATAATCCTGAAACAGTGAACAGGAATGGAATGGAATGTCAGGAGACCTTGTTGAGAACAGCAAAGCATTGTTACTGTACATACAACCCTGTCTCTTCCTTAACAGAATTGCCACAAACTGCATGCTGAGTAAAGAGTTTGTTCATCTGGACAAAACACACTTAAGAGCTAGTGCTGCTATATCATATATGAATATTAAATATGGTATGCTTAGTATATTCAAAACTAATCTAGTTAACTACCTGATGCCAGCTGTGATGGTTCAAGACATAAAAGGGTAATATTTTTCTTTTAAAAGTTTTATATAACACTGTTTACTTCTTAGGAATATTGTCTTACCACCATAAAATAGTGAATGTAAGTAGTCCCGTTCATATATTGTAGAGTTCACAATTTTATGACTCTTTCAATGTTAGCAATAAATGATTTACATTGGCCACTAAATCCAGGATCCAAACAATTACATGACTAATTCCCCATAAGTGCTGTTGCTTTGGTTGCATGTTTCTTCAACTGTATTCTCCCCACCCCAGTTTGCACAGTGAACTTCTCTTGAAACTGGACTTTCAAAAGTACATTGTAATACTGCAAAGGAGAATGTGGCTTCAAGCGTGTAGGTTAAGGGAGGAAAAAAAAATACTTTGGGCATATCAGAACTCTTTGGTTCTTTGCCAATATATGCCAACTATAGATTTAGTAATTTGACATTCTGTACTCTCTCAAAAAGCTGACTTCTCTATTGCAGGACAAAATAAGTGATGCAGTAATGGAATGTTATATTCCTACACCACTAGAAGTTCCAAACAGAGTAGTTTTCCTAGCCATCCAGATAGGTAGGATTACTGTTTCCAGCATATGCAGCCAGCATAGCCAATGGCCATGTGGTGGTGGTCCAGGGAGTCATAATATACCATGTCTGAGGAACAGTCAATTGGATGAAGCTGAAACAGAGGATCCAAGGTAAAGCACAAATTGCAGTAATGCACACAAGCTGCTTTGGGATATGTATGGAGAAGTTATACCTGAATCACAACATTCTAGAATTAAATCAAACCTTTGCACGGTATGATTTTCATACCCCTAACAAAAGTCTTGACTATGTTATTTTACAAAGAGAGAATATTTTTTAAAGAAGTCTTTGCAGAAGTGCCTAAATTTTGTCACATAAAACTTGAAACTTAAGTGACACTGCAGTCTATAATTGAATCTATGCCAAGTGGTTAAGCTTTCAGATTTGCAATCAGGTTACCAAAAATAATGTTATAACTTCTTCCCAGTTAAGGAAATGGGGCTACAGGTTATATGAGATGATATGACATTCTATTTTAACTCAAAACTCAATGCAGTCACTGTAAAAGCTAATAAGTGACTTTAATATAGATGATTAGGAAAATATGGAAAAGGATGTACAAAGAGCTTCATTTTAATCCACTGTTACTGCTGCCATATTTTTAAAATAAGATTTAAAAAAGTATAAACAGGCTTACAACACAGAGAAAGAAACTAGTTCTTTTCATTGTTTCTTTAAAAGATTTTATGTCACAGAAATACAAAGTTATATTTTCTACAGCTGTATTAAATACAGATTGTATTATATACAGCTGTATACTGTATTATATACAGGCACACATATGAGCAAAACAGATTTTAATATTTCCTTTTTCAAAACTGCATTGATTTACAAGATAGTTACGTACATTTGACTAAGGTATGTTTGTTTTTAAGATTTCCACACTGTTGTACCAAATATGTTACATTTCATGTTTTGTATGTTGCACATATATCTCATAAATATATAGTTTTTAAATTAATGTTTCTAAACAAAAACTTGTCTAAGAAAATATGCGTAATTGTTGGAAACATTTTCCCTTATGAACATTATAAATGATTGCAGTATTTTAACTTGGGCTTTTCAGACTGATATTAAGTTCTATAGCTTTGGCAGCACTGCCTATTCTAGGAGACCAGAACTACTAATTGATATTTAACAACTTTATTTTACAGTATTAATTTTGTTTTTCAAATGTCTAATGTCTGTTTATATTAATAGTAGTTCGATCATTTAAGGAAGAACACACACATACACCCAAAAATCTTATGGAAAACAAGTTTGTAATCTTGTATTTATTATCATTTGTGAGAAAAATGTATGCAATTTTTGTTTTTACCTGTAAATTTACTCTGTCATTATAACTTGTTTGTTGACTTGGCTGTTTACTTAACCTGTGGTTGTTAAGAGTTTTTTAACGATCCATTTAAATATTTGGTACTAAATGGCAAATTATGTATGTTTACAATATTTAAACTGTAGAAAGAATATATGAACATACTATGTTTAAACAATTATTTTCTTAGAATCACTCTAATATTATTTACTGTCCATTGATAAACAGATTTTCAAGACATGTATGAGTTTTCATCCTGGATAAAGAATGAAAAAAAAGAAAATGTATTTTTTTAAAAAAAGAGATCCCCTCTGTTGGATACAAGTTTGTTCTGTTCCCCTATATATATATATATATATATATATATATATATATGCCCATGGAGATCAGCTTGACTTTTCTGGAACAAATATGTATGTATGTATGTATGTATGTATAAAAAATGATTTGTTCCAGAAAAGTCAAGCTGATCTCCATGGGGATATGCTGTAATAAATGGTTTAGGTAGTTTTAAAGTACGTGTCACAGAGAATGTACAAATGGTGAATATGACATTGAAAATGATAGATATCTGTACAATCCACTTTTGAAAATATAGCCCTTAAATTGTCCCTTACCTCCTTTCTTACAAATTTTTGAGGAAATATTGATCCATATTTCTTCCACCACAATATGGTCAGCAATTTCATTTTTATTTTGCTCAGACTCCCCAATTCATAAACAGGTTGTTTTGCTTTTTTAATTTTTAATTTTAATTTAATTTTAATGTTTTCCTATGCTTTAGAGAGGACAGTATTACTTGATTTTAGTCCTAGCTAGTTGTTTTAACCCTCAAGCATTTGCATGCAAGTACTTAATTTCACCAGTTTCTTAATTTTGACATCTAAACAAAACCGAAGTAAACTTCATTCCACTGATTTGTTGCTTGGTCCACAATGTTGTTCCAACATAGTCTTTAGATGAGATCACAAAACAAGTTCCGTTCAAGCCCTACCAAGTGTGTGTGTATGTGTATTTGCTGAACTAACTGTGAATGTGTATGCCAGATGTGATGTCCACCTGCAAAAGCATCTTATTTCTATTAGTTTCAGCAAGGCTATCTAGGGCAGCAGAAGTTATGCAAGTATAGACCTGCCCCATATGTATAGCTGTTTCCAAAAAAGCAGTTTACTAGTCCGAGCTATATTGTGCCCATATTCACCACTTTATTTAATCTCTGTGCCTCTTGCTTTTGGTCTGTATTAAGAAAGAACCTAAATATGAAATATGAAATGCATACTTTTATTTATTAGAGAGTAATTTTGTAGATTACATTGATTTGGGGATGATATAAAACTTTTTTTTTTATAAATGTTATTTGCCAAAATTTCACTTATATTTTGGAAAATAATGTATAATGATAGTAAATGGACCTCATGTTGGTTTTATTTTTATTTTTTATAATTCCTTTGAAGCAAATGGGCCAAAATAGCATGCAAATTCAGAAACTGGAGCATAATTTCAAATTATTTGAAATGTGTCTGTACTTTCTATAAGAAGGTCTTCACCAAAATACCTTAATCTGTCCATACAAAATGATTTACACTGCTAACAGTTAAATAAATCCCTCCCATTAGTCCATGTCCTTAACTATTTAGCAGCATACATACCCATTTATAAGTGTGTTGAGATATTATTTAATTGCCAATGTGCAATCATGGAAATAAAAAGAAGCCTTTTAAAATCATTCTGTATATCAGTTTTATTTCATTTCTATGACAGTGAGAAGCAACACGCTTGAATGGAAAAATACATATTTTTCTTTTAGTTACAAGAAATAAACATAGAATGAAGTTTAGTTTGCTTTCAGACAGTCGTGCCAGATATATTGATGCTTAGCATCTTCAGTTCATAATGAAGCAGCACCATACAGTATCAAATTTCTGTAGGACAAGAAGTTGTTCCTTCAATTTTGGTGCTTGGTATCAGCTGTCTCAAAGTACTTTTTAAGTTGATGGTGCTCTTTGAAAAGGGGATTCCAGGAAAAAAAGGCATTGGAACTCTCAGAGTTGATCATTTCTAAAGAAAACGCTTGGGCATTGTTTGGTTCTTCATCATTGGGTGTTTAATGGGCATGTGCCAGTCTTCTACCTCTCATCTATCACAGTCCTGAAATTTTGCCAGGTCTTCACTTTGGCCAAGATGGATGCAGTGTCCTCTGCTGTCTTATTGGGGCACTACAAAAATATTCTATTTTATTAATGTATTTATACTTGGTGGGGGAGCAATGCAAAGGAGTTCTTGCGGGGGAGGGGTTTCCTTTGCTCTCTCTACAGGGAATCCCAGATGATATTTATCCTAACCTGAAGAAATTGCCTTGCAGAAAGCATGAATTCTATTGGTCCCTTCTCCTGTCTGACCATTCAGATATATCCTTCCAGGTTGCCCAATTTTGTACTTCTGTATGTGTGTATGTGTATACCTTGGCTCTGAAAAAAAAATTAACTTTCTTTTTGTTTTATACATCTTCATTTGTACCTGTTTTATTTCTATCTGATAGTTGGCCTTATGGCCATAATAAAGATATCATTTGGATTGGACTGACTTGATTTGATTTGCTGTTGCAATCAGTTGATAAAATAGAGGTAGTGCTGTGACCTAAAACCCTGCAGCTTTAAGATTAAGTTATTCTCTGAAAAGCAGTTGTGCATAACAGCTTTCTCCAATGTGGCACACTCTGGAGTCACGGAGCCTCTATTCCCAAGAACTTGCTGGCTGCAGATGAAGGTTGGTTTAAAAAAGTGGCAGAATCTCTTGTGGATATTTTTTTCCCCTGGTGATCATTTTTTGGAGCCTTTCCATGTGGCAGCTTTCAGCTGTTTGTCTCATGTATGTAAAGTGACTAGAAATGGAAAACACCTTAAAAATATTTTCTAGATTTCAGCCCCTTCTCTCACCTTCTCTCAGTGATAGTCTGTATTCTGTGTGAACCTTGTAAGAATCTGCCCCATTCGTCAAGAGAAACTCCCGTGACACGTGTTAGTTCACAAAAGAGGTTTACTCGAGCGTAACGCAGCAGTTACAATCAAAGCCAGGACTGGCTTGGCACAGTACATTGGTTCCTTTATACCCCCCCTTCCCGCGGTTTTTTCCCACCTCGCGATCGCATTGCCGGCGGCAGGCTATCCGCACTCCGAATAGTCTGGATGTCGGGTTCGGCCGGGCCCCATTGTTCATCGATTGATTTCCCCTCCGGCGTGGGTTGGTTCCCTCTAAGTCCTTTTCTTATTCGTGCAGAACCGGGGTCACTGGAGGCGCGGTATCTTGGTTCCTCGGCTTGCTGTTCCACTTATTGATGGCTCGCGCCGCTTATCAGCGCCGCTTAATTGGTTGCGCTCTGCGGTTTCCCCGCCGGCTAGGCACAGGTGGCCGCTATCAGCCGCGCGGCTCCCACTTCCCCTTTCCTCCCGGCTCGTAGCAAAATGGCTCAGCACGGTGGTGGCTTCTATGGGCTTCCACGGGGTGCCAGGCTGGCTGAACCTGACAAACCTTACTTACCAAGTCCTGATTGGTGGATTCCCCCATTTCCTTGCCCTCTCTCCTATGGTGGGAAAGCTAGGACGAATCATTTTCCCTCCCTTGGGCAGAACTTTTTTTTTTAATTATTAATCTTTAAAAAAAAAAAAAAGTGAACAAGCAAGCAAAAGGAGACAGGGAAAAAAAATAGATACAGAAATATAATATCCATAAGTGAACAAAGGAACTACCAAGATTGTACAATTAGTGCTCAATATATCATTGATGAGAAATTAACCATAAAAAACTCAGTGAATGGATGAAAGAATGGCCATTGCTGAGATATTAGAGAATGTTGGAACTAGAACAGCACAACCTGAGGTGTGGCTGGCATGGTTTTTTTTATGGTACAATAAAGTAATGTAGATTTCAAAATCATGTTAGGAGTGCCATATTAAGAATCTGGAATACATACAGATCCAGGCTGTGTCCAAAAATACTTCTATTGGCATCAGCACAAGAAGTGTTTTATAGAAAAAAGACAGTGGGCAAAGAGAAATGGCTAACAAATCAAAATTTGTTAGCACAGGAAAATGGAGAACTTAAGATGAACAATTGACTGCAGAAGGATTGAGTTTTCAATGGTTCTCACATGTACAATTAAGAGAAAGATTTAATATATATTTAAAAAAACACCAGTTATAGAATATCATAAAATGGAATTTGAAAATGAATTATGTACAAATGATGAACATGTGATTGATAAAATGTATAAACTTGTTGGAAATGTGAAAAGCATGAAGGGACATTTTGTCATGCATGGTGGACATGTGAAAGCATTGGACACACATACATACAATGATGCAACAAATTTTAAGAACTAATATTCAGATGAAACCAATTTTTTTTTATTAGGACTTATGGATATACAATTAGCAAGGACTCATGGACGATTAGTTTTATTTATGGTAACTGCAGCAAAGCTACTTTATGCACAATGATGAAAAAATACAGAAGTACCCACAATGAAGGAGTGGATTGTGAAGATGGCAGAACTTGCAGAGATGGCAAAATTGACCTGTTTGATTAGAGACAAAACAATAAGTATTTTTATAAAAGACTGGAAACCTTTTATGGACTTTTTGCTGAAAATGGATAAAAATGAACTGGCAATTTCTGGGTTTGTCAATTAAAAGAGGTTGAATATGGGAAGAATGGAACAATATAATGTACTTCTAAAGGGGAAGAAATGATACAAGTTTGTACAGGGGTAACTGCTGTAAAGATTGGAAGCTGCTTTAACTCTTTTTTTTAATCTTTTATCTTTTATCTTTTTCTACTTTTCTTTTATACATTGTTCTTGTTTATCTTTTAATTATGTAAAAACTTTCAATAAAACTATATAAAATAAAGTACATTAAATTATTTCAACAATGTAAGTAAACTTTCATACATATATATGTGCAGCAAGATAAATATAAATAGAGTATGGCTTTTAAAAGGAACAAGAACTGACTAGAAAATTGAAATCAAACACAAAAATGTTAAATGTCTATAAATATCATGTATTAGAGTGGAACAAAGGGATAGAAAATAATATTTTTAACATTTTGGTATCTTTTTTCTACGCTTAAACAACAAATAGTGGAGATTTTGGCATTTAGGGTTTCAAATTCTTACTTAGATTGTTAAAATAATTTAATGTACTTGGACATGATTTTGAGGATTGGTGGAAGCTTTACAGTTCTGAAAGAGGAAATTACCTGAACTCTTGTCAATTTCACCCTGCTGTAAAAAAAGTCAGGTCCATCTTTTACTGCTCCGCTCTTCCATCAGTGACCTTTTAAAAAACAAAAACCAGACTTTTGTGTTCAAGTTGTGAACTAGTGAAAAAACCTGTCATAACAGTCAGTGACTAGCGATGAGAGCAGAGGGTTTCTTCCCACACAGTAGCTAACTGGAATGGAGACATTTATATACAATGAAATGAAATGCAGCAGGTGAATCAAGTCAGAGAATCACATTTTTTATGTATAGCAGGAAAAGATGGGCAGAGGTTTCCTTCCCAGTGAGCTGGGGATGGTAGAGGACAATGCTATGGACAAATGATCAGTGGCCCATACTCTCAAGCTTGTGGTCTGAATCAGCCCTATGTCCATAAAGGATGATATTAGAGGTCCTGATCAAAGTACTTTCGATTATATTAACAGTCTTTGCATTTCTGCGTGCATTCATTGTCATGTTCCCCATCTCTTTTACAAGTTTACACTGCAACATACTCTTATATCGAACAGTAACTCTTTTTGGGTCCTTTGGCACATTAAGCATCTCAATATCCTATGTAAACTAAGCTTATACAGTAGCTGTAGTCCTGTGTGATTTGTAAGAGAATAAATAAGAATCCATAAGAAGACAGATGAACAAGGAAGTTTTTATTATAAATTTTATTATGTTTTCAAAAAAAGTTAAAATACAGAAAAATCAAGAAAAAGGAAGGGAAAAAAAGAAAAAGGGGGTGAGGAGGAGGGGCATAAGAAAGAAAGAGTAGCTTCCATACAGGTATAGATACAGAATATATTCATTCGCCTCTTACTCTAATTAATCTAAAAGTTTACATAGTAAAAAATAGTTTTTAATCTAATCTTGAAGATTCTTAAAATCATTCTATTTAGATAATACATATAATTTATACAAGATATTTCTATAACATCAATCAGCAAACCCCAAAATCAAAGTTGGATTTTTTTGAACATCAAACAAAAAGTCTAAGAGTGGTTTCCAATTAGAGACAGTTAGACAGTGCCCTGTCTTTGAGGAAAGCGGTGAGTTTCGCCATCTCTGCCAATTCCATTGATTTCAATATCCATTCCTCAACAGTAGGTATTTGTAAATCCTTCCATTTTTGTGCATATAGAAGTCTTGCTGGAGTTATCATATTAACAAATAAATTTCCATGCTGTCTTTCCATTTGTTTATCCATCATACCTAAAAGAAAAGTCTCTGGTTTCAACTGCAAGTCTATTTTCAAAATCTTTTGAATCAAAATACATATCATATTCCAATATTTCTTAGCCTTTTCACAAGTCCACCATAAGGGATAGAATGTACCTTCACATTGATTACATTTCCAACAGGCATTTGAGGTTCCTTTATACATTTCTGACAATTTATCTGGTGTCAAAAACCAATGATACATCATTTTATAGAAATTTTCTTTCAACATACAATTGAGAGTGAACTTTAACCCTTTATTTCACATATTTTCCCACTGGTCTAACATTATGTTATACCCAAAGTTTTTTGCCCATTTAATCATACAATCTTTAACATATTAATCTTCCAAATTCATCTTTAACAAAAATGTATACATTTTAGCAATAAGATGTTCATCATTAGTACACAAAACATATTGAAACTCAGTGTTCTCAGTGGTAAATTCATAGCTTTTCTTATCTAGTTTAAATCTTTCCAGCAACTGTGCACATGTAAACCATTGGCAAACAAAACCTTCCAATTCTAATTCTTCTCTCTTCTTCACATTAGGTTCTCCTTCAGAAAATGATAACGAAGTTGTGTACATCAACTACAGTTGCTTAACTCTCATTTGTCTTCTATAAAAAGCTTCCTGGGGTGACAGCCACAGAGGAATTTTTGGAGACGATCTTACCTTATATCTATTCCAGATTCTCAGTATAGAACATCTGATAAAATGATTCTTAAAATCAATATTAGCTTTAACTTCGTCATACCATAAATATCCATGCCATCCAAATCTTAACTTATGTTCTTCTAATTCCAATAACCTCTTGTTTTGTAAAGTCATCCATTCTTTCATCCATACCAGACAGCAGGCATCAAAGTATAACTTTAAATCTGGAAGACCTAACCCACATCTTTCTTTGGCATCCTGTAAAAGTTTATATGAACAAGCTTTTTGACAAGATACAGCATACTGCATGTAAAGAAATGGCTGTGAAGAAATACAGAGCTTAAGGACACAAGGGGACTACTCTGTAGGGAGCAGAGAGGAATGGAAGGGAGCAACCACACGCAGGGTTGTAAAAGAAGATGGGGAAAATTTATCAGTGGACTGACACTGTAAAATCTCAATGCTTCAGGTAGCCCTATTTTGGAAGAATACCTAAGCATTTGAGTTAGGAGATATCCAATATCAATTAGACTTCACGTACAACCCTTTAATATGATGGTTACCTACATTTCTGATCCCACCATTCATGCAGAAGAGGAGGACGACAACTTTTATGGTCAATTTTAATCTGAAATCAGGAGAACATGCAAGAAAGATGTGCTGCTTATGGTTGGAGTCTGGGATGCCATAGCTGGAAATAGTAAGGAAGAAATATAGTTTGACTATATGGACTAGGAAACAGAAATGGAGCATGAGAACTTACCATTTTCTGGGAATCCAATGATTTCTTCATTGCTAACACAATCTTCAAACTAAAATAATGCTTGTATGGACATAACCAGATGGAGTATAAGGAAATCAAACTGGCTATACTGTATATTGGCACACTGAGGTAGAAGAACTCAGTTATAAAGGAAAGATAAGGCCAGGGCTGGCTGTGGAACAGATCACTCATTGTTTCAAACAAGGGTTGAACAACTCTTTATCTGGGATTCCTGCCCTGGGCAGAGCATTGGATAGAAGGCCTCCAAGGTTCCTTCCAACCATATGATTGATTGATTGATTGATTGATTGATTGATTGATTGATTACATTTATATAGCCGCCCATCTCACACAAAGTGACTCTATGATTCTATAAATGGTGGGTAGCTTCTGCCTTTCAACAGTTAAGCTGTCAAGAAATAAGTTTACTTTGCAGGGTAGCAATAAAGGCCTGGGAAAAGATATTTAGATACTGTAATTTGTCTATACCTACAAAGATCAGACTGGTGCAGGCAATGTTTTTTCCTGTGTTACTCTATGGAAGCAAAAGTTAAAGAATCAGGATAAAAAATATTGATGCTTTTGAACTTTGGTGCTAGAGGAGACTCCTGAGAATAGCCATGATAGCCAAAATAAAGAAGCAAATGAATCGTAGAATTAATCAATCTAATGTTCTCACTTGAGGCACAATGACCAGACCATATTTTAATACAGTTTGCAAAGACCTAGCTCTCTTGAAAAGTCTACCATGTTGGGAAAGGTATAAAGAAAGAGAAGAGGATGACCAGCAGCAAACTGAATGAACACAAGCATAGGTGCACCACTGGAAGACTTGATGGGCTAAGTTGGGGCAAATCATGCTGGAGCAGGTCTGTGCAGTTGCTAAGAAATGACACTGACTTGATGGCACATAATCAGTCAATCAACCTTATCACCATTATATTATGATTTTATTAAGCTTTTCAGATAAAAACAGTAGAAAACTCTGCCATTGATCTTCAGGACTCACACCACTCAAATTCATCAGTATGGTTGCAGGAGAATCCAGAGATCACCAACAGATATATGAATGGGAAGTGATGCCATACATAACTAAACTGTTCGTTGAGGCATTTGATTCTTCCTACATTAACTCCTCCTGAATATAATGAAAAATATGCACTACAGTAACACCAAAAGTATGGTTCCTATCCTTGACAGTTTTACACACCTCTTCAGCAGTTTGCTACAGTACTACTCTATAGCAATTTACATATATCATGCTTAATTATTATGTGGCACAAACTAGATCATTTATTTAAGACCCAATCACAAATTTACTGTATTTTTCCGTCAATAAGACGCCCCCATGTACAAGACGACCCCCACTTTTCCAACCCAAAATTAAGAAATCAATATTTTAAAGATAGTGCAAAACACATTTTTATTTAGTAATTAGGTAACATTGACCTGATACACTTGGTGGGAGGAGTCCAAACCGTCTCTCTGCAGCTCTATTTCCATGCTCTTTTGCATAACTGATTACATTCAAGCACGAGTGAAACTGCCAATAGCTTGTCTCTGCAAACAGCCTTCCTCTAATTGGTTTGTTCAGCATCAGCTGACGTCAGTTACATAAGGCTCGTGATTGGAGGCAGTCTGTTTGGGAGACAAGCTATTTCACTCGTGATTGGAGGCTAGCAATAGGAGGAAGCCTCTTTGCAGAAACAAAGTATGGGCAGTTTTGCAACCGCGAGGTTTTCTCCTCGGCTGACTTCCTTGAATAAGACGCCCTTCAATTTTTAGGGTAAGGATTTTAGAAAAAAGTATTGTCTTATAGTCGGAAAAATAGGGTATTTTGTGTCCTGCTATGGAAAATGAAAAAGCTGGAACTACAATAAACCTTTGCCAACACTGCCATCTAGTGGTGCTTCTCTGAGGCATCTGTTTCAGCTTAGTGAATAATAGGCACAAAACAGAAACTGCATGTGTAACAAGCATCTTTTATAATTTTTAGATCAAACATTTCAGTGCCATGTTTGACATTCTGACAGTATGGACATCTACAGTATGTAGATGACAGTATGGACATCTATTGGCCATAATTTATTTCTCTAAATCATCTCTGTGTGATGTCCTAGAAAGAACTTCATTGTAATTAAAGGACTTCTTGAATGACTTCTGTGCATCAAAGAACACGATATGCTGCAAAGATGAGTTAAGGTGAGCCCTTCCAATTTGTTCTACCTGGCTTTCTTTACATGTCATGAACAGAGTTCCAGGGAAGCCTATTTTCCAATAAACTAGCAGCCTGCACATGTGGTGTTTTATTTGTAATTGAGATGTTCTTACTTATGACTTACATTTACTTGATCTGTCACTGAACACTGTTTAACCTAGTTATTGAAATCATCCAATTTCTGGGTTCTCACAGTATTTACAGTTTCCACTAACCAGAGAGGCTGGGTTGCACAAACAACAAAAAAAAACTTTACAAAGGAAGCTTAGTAAATTGGACAGATGCCATCTCTAGTTCCTTAACCTTTTACAAAGCTTGTGTGAACTTACATTTAACCTGGGTAATTCTCATCTTGTACATGTTGATATATAATTGAGGAACAAATGCACAAGGTAGTTCATTTGGGTGATAAAATGTTGGCTTTTAAAAAGTATGATGATTATAAGAACTGTTCCTCACCAGTTACTATCAATAGCAGATATAATGCTGGACAAAGCTCAGGAAGAACTGTTTATCTGAAACCCCTGCTTGGCTAAGAATTTCTCTGGGTGAAATAAATGAATATTGAATTATTACTGAAATAAGAAAATTTCAGATAATATACATTTTTATTCCCTAATGCTAGTATGTTGTATTTATCATTTTTGTGTGATAAACCTTTTGATATATGTAAAGTATAGCAAATAACTGAAAACCTCTTGCATTTCACACTATTGTCTAGCTCATTTTGTATATATGTTATTAGTTCTTCTGATAATGGAACATGCCTTTTGAGGGTTGCAAATATCACCTGTCTCCCAGCTGCAGTCAAGACATTGTAGAATGATAATCCAAGGTGAGCAACTTTCCTCCAAAAGGACTTTCTCTTTGGCGAGATAACATGTTCAACTCTCAGTTCACATGAACTTTCAGCTTTGGACTTATGTTAAGTCCTGTTCTGTCCCCATGTTTGCAGTGCTGCCTTCTAGTAGGACTTCTCTCTCTCCAGATAGTACCCTGAAGGTTTTGGCCATGCAGAGTTATGCCAGTCTTATACCAATCTTGCCCAAAGTATAAAACATAAACCAAGATTTGCAACCATTCTTTGGGGCCAGCAAGTATACTGGATTTTGAGTGTTCATTTGGGACTCTTTCACAAAACAGCTGCCACTGGAAAGGGTTTTGCCTATTCAAAAAATGGCTGGGATGATGGCTATAGCCAGGCCAGTGATGTAATTTCTCATTATCACACCCAGTAAAATGTTTGCAATATGATGGCACAGAGAAATGTTAACATATCCACTGTGCAGTATAGGATGGTTTGGATGGAGTAGTAGCTGAGGCCACATTGCAAGTAGCAGCCAGGAGGAGCTTCTCTGTGGAAGGTCTCTCGGGAAGCTCCCTTGGCCCTCCTGATGGATGAAAGGAGAACATAAGACAGAACACACAGAGAGATGGGTGGGGGTGGGGTTAGGGCTGGCTTCGTGGGCATGTTTATGTGCATTTAGCCACCAAGCCTTTGAGGGTCCTACAGCACATACTGGGAGAATAAAACATGAGCTTCTGTGAGGGGGGCAAACAACAAAATAGTTGTCAGGACAACACAATGCAAATCCTGTGATTTACATACTTGCATCTGACATCAAGGTGGGGGTTTGTGTTGTGAAGTTGCTACACAGGTGTCAGTGTTTCTTAGTTACATGGCCTATGTCCACAAACACTAGTTTAGTGGCATATATTTGTGAGATCATGCATAAACACTGGTTTAGTTTCTGAGAATTGTATTTCACAAACACTGACATAAATTGCAGAGATTTATGATTTCATACTAGGAATATCTATGCAGTAGAGACTTTGGATTGTGAAACACTGTTTCGGGTCCTACTGACTGTAGTGGGAGTATCAAAATACATAATAACTGATTTAATGAGCCATTTGCAAGTTCACTGCAAAAAAGGAGCATAAATACATAAATAATTCTTGTTCAATGCATTACATAACCACCCATTCTTCAGAGGGTCCACTTTTTTGTAAAGTGAAATATGACAACCCTAGCATTGCCAGCAATCTTGGGGGGAAGTCCATGTAGGCTCCAAATAGCACTATTTGTCTGTATAAAGCAAATAACTGAAAAACATTCTTTCACCTTTCTTTTTAATGACTTCTGAAATATAATTTCACTATAATCTAACTATTCTTTTGGTAAATAATTATACAGTAAGAAATAAATTTGAGCATTAGGACATCAGAAATATCCTGCTGGATCAAGCACAAGATCTGCCTAGTCCTGTTTTCTGAGTCTCACAGTGGCCAACTGGACTGGACTGGAAGCGAGACCCCCTTCTCTGGTCACTTCCAGCGACCAGGGATTCCAAGCCCTGCTGCCTCTGAAACAGCTATCAGAACCAGGAGCCACTGAAAGCTTTATCCTCCTTTAACCTTTTTCAATGGTTGCCAACCCAACCTATCTTCTTATCCCACAACAGCTACATTTGCTCAGGAGATTTTGGTGAAAGGCTTTGTCAAAACCTTTCTGAAAATTCAAGTATGCAATGTCTCTTGGTTGACACCCTCAAAAAGTATAGAAGGATAATGAGATAAGACTTACCAGGCAGAAGCCATGTTCCCTTTCAGCAAGATTCATTCTTCTACATGTTTGCTTATCTTCTCTTTGATAGCACTTTCAACCATTTTCCCCGAGACATGTGAAATTAACTGACCTACAGCTTCTTCTACCTACTTCTATCATTCTTTGATCTCTTTTTAAAACTGAGGTCACATTGGCTATTTTCTAGTTCTCACAAACAGATGCTAATGATAGATTGCATGTTCCTATGGAAATCAGCAATTTCATATTTAGCTTAAGAACTTCTGGATGGACACTATTTTGACCCAGGTATTTTATTTTTTAGTTTGTCAATAGGGCTTATAATTTCATCTCTCATTACCTCTATTTGTCTCAGTTCCTCTGATTTTCTTTAAAAAGCTAGTTCAGGTGCAGTCATCTGATCTACATCTTTGGCAATGAAGATGAAAGTAAAGAATTCATTCATTTTCTCTGCTATTCCCCTAGCCTCCTTTCGCATACTTTAATGCCTCCATCGTACAGGGGTTGGCAGTGGCATCCATAAGAGGTGAGCAAAGGGGGCAGAATGATAAAAGCAGTGCTGAACTTCCACAATGCAAGCCCAGGACATCAGCAGTATCTGATATATCAAACCAAGTAACAAAAATTGCTAATGTAGTACTTCTACAGAGGCTCTTCTAGGGAAAAGTAAGGTTTCTTCCGATCCATATGTTTTAAATTATGTTGTTATCAAGCAGGAAACCTATATGTAAGCTTTTAGAAATAAAGAGTGTAAAAGATGTGAATTATAGCATCCTAAGGAGCTAATATCATGAACTCTGATCTTATTGAAAGAGTACAGTGTGAGACTAGGCTGAAGCTGCCATAACCTAAAGATGAAGCAGGCACGTAAGCAGAGAGGACAAAAGCCAGGAAACTTATCTATGGGATCCCTTTGGGGAGGTAGATAAGAAGGAAGCAAGTCGTTAAGGGAAAAACAAAGGACCTGAACCAGAAAGAGGAAGTTGGGCCTGAGCACATGGAAGCCCTCACCCCAATCCCATCAACTTGTAAATCAACCCAGCAAGGACTTTTGGGGATAAAAGGGGTCCCAAAGCCCGCCCACTCTGAGTCGTCTGAGTCATCTGAGCTGAGTCACCTGAGTCACCTTTGGATCAAGACTTGGCGGCTTCCGTCCCTCTAGCTAGTGTCTGGCAGCCTAGTTGGGAAGGGCGTGGGTAAGTGTGGATGAGTGTGTATGTGTGTGTATGAGAAAGAGCAAATGTACCTTGCAACCAGTGAAGTTTTGCTGTTACTTTAAATTCACTGGGTCTCCGTGTATTACAAAGAACCTCTTGTGCCTCAGTGTTCGGTTGGAAGTGATTTGTGTGTATCCCTAATTATTTCCCCGCTGTTGACCAGGGCTGTGTGTCTGTCTGCTCCAGCCGCACCTATCTGGAAAACCCAGGTAGAAAGCAAGGGGGGCTGACAAGATCCGCGTGCCTCAACAGGCTGTGAGTGTGTGAGTGAGTGACCATAAGCCGAACCTGGGAGCAGTGTGTGTAACAACAGCAAGCTTTAAATTTATACTACTTAAAACCAACTCTGTGTGTCAATTTTAGCATATTCTTCTGTTGTAACAGCAGGGTTCCTATCTTGATTCTAACTTGAAAAAAATCCACTTAAATCAACCCCATGCTGATGAGAGTGTCTTGTACATTCTGGCAGTGATAAAATCTAGAACATGAATCAATTGTAACGATCTGTCATCTCCAACCCCCAACGAAAGAAACTCTCCGTGAAACCAGTTGTGGGGATATGGGAAGATAGAGGCCAGAGTCGGGGAGTGAAAAATATTCTTTGGTCTCCTGAGCCGCGAGGGAGAGATAAGAGGATGAGGCTGGCACCTCCCTGAGGAATGCAAGCGGTATTTACTGATTGACCCTGGGAACTATTTCCAGTCTGGGAAGATTTTCTGTATAGAGGTTACAGCTAATAAACCCTGCTTGATTGAATCTGCATGGTCTCCTAGAGTTCCCTGGGCTGAACCTGACATCAATCTTCCCAGACTGGAAACAGTTCCCAGGGTCAATCAGTAAATACCGCTTGCATTCCTCAGGGAGGTAACAGCCTCATCCTCTTATCTCTCCCTCGCGGCTCAGGAGACGAAAGAATATCTTTCACTCCCCGACTCTGGCCTCTATCTTCCCATATCCCCACACCAGTAAAGGTTCAAAGAAAAGTTCATTTATTGAGAAGTAGCATACAGGTCCAAGGCATTGCTAAGACTAAGCCCCCGCGTGCCAAAAAGTTACTTTTGCCCATTTCTCAGTGCACTCCCCCCTGTCTCTTAGCCCATTGTTCTCACAGTCTTCTTGCAGTCATCTGTTGGTACGACCTTGAACATTCCTGAGACTCCAATAACAGCCCATCTGCCTCTAACTGCCAAAAACGCTCATCTCACACCCCCTTTTCTCTTTCTAATGGCAGAAACGAAGCAAGCTAGCTAGCAAGCTGGCTAATTGATTGCAACGATTCTGACATGCTGCCCCTCTGGAAAAAAGGCTCAAGTCAGGGTTCTCGAAGTGCTGATCGACAGGTCATCGCTTTCTGACTTGTTTCCCAATCAATCCTCATGCCCTGGGATGGCCGCCTGCTTTCGGGCATGTTTTAAAGCAGACTGTTGTAGTTTCCTGCCAGCTGGCCTTCCTCTTCAGATGACCCAATCTCCAGTGCCACCAGCTCTTGGATCCTGTCTCCACTCCTGCAGCCATGGTTCCCTTCTTTTCCACTTTAGGGTTCCTTGGTGGCTTCCGTTCCGGCTTTCCTTGGGGTTGTGCCGATCTGCCCTGAGGACAATTTTCGGTGTAGTGGCCAGCTTCCCTGCATCTGAAACAGGACCGTCATCCTGGTTTCTGGTCCTGGCCACCTTCTTTAGGTTTCCAGCCTGGCTTTTTAACTTCCAGCCCGACTGTCGTTGGACGAGGCTTTCCTGTGGCTGTCAGCCACTGGTTTTCAACATTTGTGGCAAGGGTGATCCACTCGTCCAGGGTCCCGGGGTAGCCCCAGTTCAGCACACAATGCAGCAGATCGGGCTGCAAACCCCACTGGAAATACTCGATCAGGAGCACATCCAGGAATTCCTGGAGTTTCTCGGCCAGTCCTTTAAACTCCAACACGTATTCAGACACTGGTCTACTTCCTTGCTTGAGTTGTGCTAGAATTCTCATCTTCAGGGTCATGCACGGGTCTTCAAACTGCTTGCATAAGGCAGCCATAAAATCCTCCAGTTTCCCAAGCGCTGGAGCCTTCCTGGGATGCATCTCAACCACCCACTCTGCCGCCTTGCCCTCAAGGCACCTCAACACGTAGATCACCTTCTCAGCTTTGTATTGGAACAAGGCGCCATAGCCTTCCGTATAGACCTGCACTTGCATCGTGAAACAGGCTAGCTGTGAGGAGCCACGAACTTTATGGTTAAGCCCCGTTGTTGCAATGGGCTTTTCTTCACTCCCCGTGAGACATAATCCTTGTCCTCTTCACTGAAGGATGCCTATTCACTGGACTCCTCACCTTCCTCCCACATCCCAGGGGGGTTCCATAACCTGGGGTGGTTGGCCACTGCCCAGTGTTCTCTTGAACGTAGCCCACAGAGCCCAAACGTCATCCGCCACAGAAGACATCTGGGACTCCAGCTTGCTCACTCGCCTTTCCCTTACGGGTTCTTCTGCAACTCCCGTCCACCGCTTTGCCCCTCGTTCCTTTGTGGTTTTGGTTGCTGCCCCCCGCTTCATCCGCTTCTCTGCCAACTGGTCCAACAGCTTCGACAGCCAGCTGGGGACCTTCTGTTACACCACCCGAGGAGACTGGGGCTTTGTGCATCTCTTCGATAACATCACTCACCATAATGTTGCCAGGTGTCACACCTGTCAACGCGATTCAATGGACTTTCCTAGAAAAGCTTTCACTCCGGGTAAAATCCATAGGGGAGTCTTAGCAAAATATAACAATCTGTCACCTCCGACTCCCAACAAAAGAAACTCTCCATGAAACCAGTAAAGGTTCAAAGAAAAGTTCGTTTATTGAGAAGTAGTGTACAGATCCAAGGCATTGCTAAGACTAAGCCCCCACGCGCCAAAAAGTTACTTTTGCCCATTTCTCAGTGCACCCCCCCTTGTATCTTAGCCCGTTGTTCTCAGTCTTCTTGCAGTCGTCCGTTGGTACGACCTTGAACTTTCCCGAGACTCCAATAACAGCCCATCTGCCTTTAACTGCTGAAAATGCTCACCTCACCCCCCCCTTCCTCTTTCTAATGGCAGAAACGAAGCTAGCAAGCTAGCTAATTGATTGCGAGGATTCTGACATCAATAGAGTAATGTCAAGAGTGGGACAGTCCACCTAGATGACATGTTAAATTCTATTGTCTTATAACTGGTGTGAATGCAAACAGCTGGCTTTAGTACAGAGTTATTTTGTATATTTTGATCAGCAGATCACTACCAAAAGCATTTTTGAAAAGTGCAGTACTACTACTACTACTACTACTACTAATAATGATAATAATAATTTATTAAATTTATATGCCGCCCAACTGCCAATGTCTCTGAGAGAAAATTTTCTGGTTAGAAAATACCAGATTAATTTATATAGGCCAGGTTGTTTAATGCAGGTTAATTTTTTATCCTGCCATTTCAGTAAAGGAGAAAATGAAAATGACTTATTTTCATGACAGAGAGTACATTTCATAAAGAGAAACACTAACAGTCAGCTTTATTTTATGTAAATTTTAGTTGTTGTTGTTCAGTCGTTAAGTCATGTCCGACTCTTCGTGACCCCATGAACCATATTGCACCAGGCCTTCCTATCTTTCACTGCCTCCCTGAGTTTGCTCAATTTCATGCTCATTGCTTCAGTGATGCTATCTAGCCATCTCATCCTCTGCTGTCCTCTTCTCCTTTTGCCTTCCATCTTTCCCAGCATCAGGGTCTTTTCCAAAGAGTCCTCTCTTCGCATTAGGTGACCAAAGTATCTGAGCTTGAGCTTCATTATCAATCCTTCCAATGAGCAATCAGAGTTGATTTCCTTTAAGATTGACTGGTCTGACCTCCTAGCAGTCCAGGGGACTCTTAAGAGTCTTCTCCAGCACCACAGTTCAAAGGCATCAATTCTTCGGCGTTCAGCCTTCTTTATGGTCCAGCTCTCACAGCCATACATTACTACTGGAAAAACCATAGCTTTGACTATGCGGATCTTTGTCGGCAAGGTGACGTCTCTGCTTTTTAATATGCTATCTAGGTTTGCCATAGCTTTCCTCCCAAGGAGCAAGTGTCTTTTAATTTCATGGCTGCAGTCTCCATCTGCGGTGATCTTGGAGCCCAAATAAATGAAGTCTGTTACTGCTTCCATTTCTACCCCTTCTATTTGCCAGGGATTGATGGGTCCAGATGCCATGATCTTAGTTTTTTTAATGTTGAGTTTCAAGCCAGCTTTCGCACTCTCCTCTTTCACCCTCATCAAGAGGCTCTTTAGTTCTTCTTCACTTTCTGCCATTAGGGTGGTATCGTCTGCATATCTGAGGTTATTGATGTTTCTCCCTGCAATCTTAATTCCGGCTTGTGATTCTTCCAGCCTGGCATTTCTCATGATGTACTCTGCATATAGGTTAAATAAGCAGGGTGACAGTATACAGCCTTGTCGTACTCCTTTCCCTATTTTGAACCAATCGGTTGTTCCATGACCGGTTCTCACTGTTGCTTCTTGGCCCGCATACAGATTTCTCAGGAGACAGGTAAGGTGGTCTGGTATCCCCATCTCTTTCAGAATTTGCCACAGTTTGTTGTGATCCACACAATCAAAGGCTTTTGCATAGTCAATGAAGCAGAAGTAGATGCTTTTCTGGAACTCTCGTGCTTTCTCCATGATCCAGCGAATGTTGGCAATTTGATCTCTAGTTCCTCTGCCTCTTCGAAACCCAGCTTGTACATCCGGTAGTTCTCGGTTCACGTACTGCTGAAGCCTAGCTTGTAGGATTTTGAGCATAACCTTGCTAGCATGTGAAATGAGTGCAATTGTGCGATAGTTTGAGCATTCTTTGGCATTGCCCTTCTTTGGAATTGGAACGTAAACTGACCTTTTCCAATCCTGTGGCCACTGTTGCGTTTTCCAAACTTGCTGGCATATTGAGTGCAGCACTTTAACAGCATCGTCTTTTAGTATTTTAAATAACTCAGCTGGAATACTGTCATCTCCACTAGCTTTGTTGTTAGCAATGCTTCCTAAGGCCCACTTGACTTCACTCTCTAGGATGTCTGGCTCAGGGTCAGTGACCACACCAGCATGGACATCAGGGACATTAAGATCTTTCTTGTATAGTTCTTCTGTGTATTCTTGCCACCTCTTCTTAATCTCTTCTGCTTCTGTTAGGTCCCTGCCTTTTTTGTCCTTTATCGTGCCCATCTTTGCACTAAACGTTCCTTTGATATCTCCAATTTTCTTGAAGAGATCTCTAGTCTTCCCCATTCTATTGTTTTCTTCAATTTCTTTGCATTGTTCATTTAAGGCCTTCTTATCTCTCCTTGCTATTCTCTGGAAATCTGCATTCAGTTGCTTATATCTTTCCCTTTCACCCTTGCTTTTCGCATTCCTTCTTTCCACAGCTATTTGTAAAGCCTCATCAGACAGCCATTTTGCTTTCTTGCATTTCTTTTTCTTTGGGATGGTTTTAGTTGCTGCCTCTTGTACAATGTTACAGACCTCCGTCCATAGTTCTTCAGGCACTCTGTCTACCAAATCTAATCCTCTACATCTATTCATCACCTTCACTGTGTACTCACATGGAATATGATCTAAGTCATACCTGAGTGGTCTACTGGTTTTCCCTACATTCTTCAATTTAAGCCTAAATTTTGCAGTAAGAAGCTCATGATCTGAGCCACAGTCAGCTCCTGGTCTTGTTTTTGCCGTCTGTATAGAGCTTCTCCATCTTTGGCTGCAAAGTATGTAATCAATCTGGTTTCGGTATTGACCATCTGGTGATGTCCATGTGTAGAGTCGTCTCTTGTGTTGTTGGAAAAGAGTGTTTGCTATGACTAGCTTGTTCTCTTGACAGAACTCTATTAGCCTTTGCCCTGCTTCATTTTGTACTCCAAGGCCAAACTTGCCTGTTATTCCGATTACTCCTTGACTTCCTACTTTAGCATTCCAATCCCCTATGATGAAAAGGACATCTTTTTTTGGTGCTAGTTCTAGAAGGTCTTGTAGGTCTTCATAGAACCGGTCAACTTCAGCTTCTTCGGCATCAGTGGTTGGGGCATAGACTTGGATTACCGTGATGTTGAATGGTTTTCCTTGGATACGCACTGAGATCATTCTGTCGTTTTTGAGGTTGTACCCCATTACTGCCTTTCCCACTCTCTTACTGACTATGAGTGCAACTCCATTTCTTCTAAGGGTTTCTTGCCCACAGTAGTAGATATAATGGTCACCTGAATTAAATTCACCCATTCCCGTCCATTTCAATTCGCTGATTCCCAAGATGTCGACGTTCAATCTTGTCATCTCATGTTTGACCACATCCAGCTTGCCTTGGTTCATGGATCTTACATTCCACGTACCTATACAATATTGTTCTTTACAGCATCGGACCTTCTTTTCGCTTCCAGATACATCCACAGCTGAACGTCCTTTCGGCTTTGGCCCAGCCGCTTCACTCTTTCTGGAGCTACTTGGAATTGCCCTCCGCTCTTCCACAGTAGCATATCGGACACCTTCCGACCTGAGGGGCTCATCTTCCGGCGTCATATCTTTTAGCCTTTTAACATTGTCCATGGGGTTTTCTTGGCAAGGATACTGGAGTGGGTTGCCATTTCCTTCTCCAGTGGACCACATTTTGTCAGAACTCTCTGTCATGACCTGTCCGTCTTGGGTGGCCCTGCACGGTATAGCTCATGGCTTCACTGAGTTACACAAGCCCCTTCGCCACGACAAGGCAGTGATCCATGAAGGGGAAATTTTAGTAGCACATGTTTAAATAAAAGCCCTATATGCTCTGAACATATTGAAGACAGGTTGAACGTGCAAAAGGGAAGACATAATCTACAGGTAACTCTCCACATATTCTTAGTACAACTTTCCCTAACCTGGTATCCTGAATGCTTGTTTTATTTTGCTGGAATAATTGGAGACAGATCCAACAAACATATGACTATAATTCCCATACCTTAGTCTGGCAGCTCATGATGCAAACTAGTTTGATGTATCTAAAGAATACCAAGTCGTGAAAACTGTTAATTTATTAGAATTAAGAATTAAGAGTTTCAACCAAGAAACATATCTTCACTACAAATTTAAATTGATATCTTGTAATGGCAGATTTGTAAGGAAAAGGATCCTTAACAATATTCTTTACACAATCACTAACTATATATCTCAGGATTCAAAGGAGAAAACCAATTCAATTGACAGTTAAATTTGTAAGATACATTCCCAACACAGATAAGCACCAGATCTTTTCAGACTATTATTGCAATTGGCCTTAGTTTTTATATGTTGTTTTTTCCCACTCTATAGTATGAATCAAGGTTTAACAGTTTCCTAAAACTGAATTCTATTTCCTTGAATATATCTGCTTCTGATTTTGTCCCAAATTTCTGGTTTCAATTATCCAGAACAGATTTTTTTTTAATTTTATATTACAAGATGAATATCTAAAGCTTAGCAGTAATTAAAACATTCTTTTAGGTATACCATATTTGTAATTTGGTTAATCTAGTATCAATATAGAAACAAAATCTAATTAAATGTAATAAATGAAGCTTTTTGCAAACACCCATCTCTACCTTTATTGTAAGATATTTTACGTGAGATTTATCTCACATATGAAAATATTAATTTCTTTGTCATGATGCTAGGTTACTGCTTATTGAGGTACTAGTCGATGTCAATTACATTCTATTACTGGGACAACACAAGGCAAAAGCAACTATACTAAACTGGTATGTGAATTTAAGTCAGCCAGTTATGCTGTAGGACATGCAGATATACAAACAAGGCATAGGCCTCACAATTAGAAATATTTCCTTTCTATGTGCTTGCCAGTTTTCAGGTTACAGATGAGCACCTTCAGGATCAGGATAAAGAATGATGGTCCTTCAGGGCTGTTACTGAACTACAATATGGCCATGTTGAAGGATACTGGGAGGTGTCATTCAGCGACATTTGGAGGACTATATATTTCTCATGTCTGCCTTAAATAAAGAACTTTCTCCTTCACAAGTATTCTTTCTAGTTCAGTCTGATGCACAGAGGTGGATTTAATAGAATTTATTATCAGGAAAAGGCTGTCATTTGATAACAATGGTTGGCTTCAGGCTAAGTTTACTTCAACCCACAGAAATGTATAAATAGTAGAATTGCCAGGGTTGAGAGCTCAAAATGTTTTTGGGTTTGGGAGGACTCCACCTTTCAGTTTCTTTTTCTTTCCTCCCCCAATTCAACCTTCCTTTCATTTTTTTTTTCTCTCTCTACCTGCCACCCTTTTAGCACACACACATCTTTCTCTCCATTCTTTCTCTCTCCCTATCACTTTTCACAAAATGGCACAGCTCTTTCTTTAATTCTGAAAGAGTCTTGGTGGATTGTAGACTCTTGGTATAATTTAAAAACCCCAAACCACCTACACGGCATCAAATTTGGGGAACCTTTAGACTGTGCGGTGGCCCAAATTTTGGATTTGTGCCTAAATTTGTGTCTACCCTAGCAACATCGTTATTGTTCTTTTAAATTAAGCATTGGCTAATGTGTGTTATCAATTTTTGAAATATCTTATTTGAATTCTGAGATGATCACCTATTTATTTCAACAAACCTTTTAAGTTATTCACATTGAGTTACGAGCACTTTGTCTTTCAATGGCATTTGGTTGAACTACATTGGGAAGCTGAAAAAATACCTTGAAAAAAAGCAATGGCAAGCCACTTCCATTTGGTTGCCAAGAAAACAATATGGACATATCCATGTGGTCACAAGGAATCAAGTAAGGAGACTTTACCTTACCTAATTAATCAACTCTTCTACTAATTTGGGTGGCTTTGGTAATGTTCCAGAAAATGTCCATCTTTGGAGTGTACAGCTTTTATTAATTAAAACCACATGTTTTTCAGATGAGAGTCTAAGACACATAATCTCCACTAAAATATTTTTAGTTGTGAAATATGTTTAGACACAATTCAAGAACCAGCTCCTGAATTATAAGTGGGGTGATTCACTGACTACTATGACTTAGATTCCTTTGATAAATGACAGCTTGTGGGGAGCAGAAATCAGTCTTCAAATTACCCAAAGTTAGCTAACACTTCCAGTTTACTTGAAACATGTGTTCAGACATCTTTCTATACATTTTTCTGCTGTGGCACTAGAATCTGCAATGTCTCCTATAGTTTTCCTTGTATTATATGTAGATGACAGTTTTGATACCCTTGTTCATGGAATCCTTCTGGACCAGCTCAGGGGTTGCTGGATGGGTGGGGGTTGCACAGTGTTGCAATGGGGTGGGGGTTGCACAGTGTTGCAAAGTCCTCCTTCCTCCAGAGCCAATTCCAGGCAGTTTTGGGGGTACCCCAGGGTCTGCTCCTGTTAATCTACATGAAACTGCTGGGCAAGGTTATCCAGCCACACAGGGAATCATCAGTACCCTAATAACAACCCAGTTATCTATCTGAACCAGTCCCTGAATTCAATATAGTGAAGCTGAAGCCCAAAAAGATTGTCGTCTTGATCAGGGCTGTTATAGTTTGTGTGCCTATCTGTGATTGGCCTACCTGGCTGTATTATCTCATCTTAGTTTGTTCCTGCCTATTGGGTTGGTTCTCCCTTACGTGTTAATTTTTTTTTTTTTTTTTAGATTTTTCATCCCACACTTATTTTTATAAATAACTCAAGGTGGCAAATATACCTCAATACTCCTTCCTCCTTCTATTTTCCCCACAACAACCCTGTGAGATGAGATGGCCTGAGAGAGAGTGACTGGCCCAAAGCCACCCAGCCGGCTTTCATGCCTAAGGTGGGACTAGAACTCAGCCTCCTGCTTTCTAGCCTGGTGCCTTAACCACTAGACCAAACTGACTCTTATTTGTTTTATTATTTTTATTTTATTATGTGCTCTTAATTGCTGGGTGCGTGAGAGGTGACGATGTGCCCTGGGCTGTTTGCTGCTCAATCAAGGCACACTGGAGGCGCACACCACACCTCAAAAGCCAGTAGCCCCACTCCCCTCTGTCAAAGCACTGTTGATGTTATTTAATGACACCTTTGCAAGACAACAAGCTCAGCAAACAGCTTGTGGGGAACAGAAATCATGTAAAAGGCTAACACTGCCGGCTTTCGTTTGACTACAACGCTCATTACCCCAAGCCAGCACCAGGCAAGGGGCTGAGGGGTGTTGCAATTGTTTTAAGCCAATAACGTTGGGGGAAGGGCCCACTTTAAAGAAAGCTGTTTTCTATTTCCCATTGAGTCGGAACTTCAATCTCTCCCATTCCTTACCTCCCCCGAGCAAGCGCACAGCGGTGACATTCAACAACCGGGAGGAGAAAGAAGGAACCCGAAACTCTTTTACTCTCCGGTCCCGCCCCTGCGCGTCCCGCCGTCGCAGCGCCCTACCTGCTGATTGGATCGCTCGGTTATGCTTGTGAGGGGAAGCCCTTCTCGATAGGTTGCTTTGAAGCCACGTGCCCTGAAACTTGCACTGGTATACGGGGGAGGAAAGGCGGGCCTCTGTTTCCTAGGCTACCATGGGAAAGAACGGCTCTGTCACGTGGGAGAAGGGTGGAGAAGATGAGGAGAAAGCGAGAGAGAAGAAAGGAAGGAAGAGTGAGAGTGTGTCATTCAGTTCCTCCGGCAGTGGCGATTGGTGGAGGCGAGTTCTTTCCAACCACATGACGGAACGCCCAGCTTCTGTCCGGTTGGTGGTTCCCTCGGTTACGAACGATGAGGGGGCGGGAAGTTCGTGCCCCCTGGCAGCGCCAGCAGTAGTGCCAGTGCCGCCGCCGCCGCCGCCTTTGCTGTGGCCCCTGAAGGCGGTCCCGGCGATCGGCAAGCGTCGCCTTCGGCCAGCGGCTGCTGAAGCGCTCCCCTTCTTTGCCTCCCTTCCGCCCTTTTCTCTCCTCGTTTAAGCCATGGCGGCGCCGGAAGATGCTGTGGCGGCGAAGGCGGCCGCAGCGGGGTGACGCCCGAGGCGGCGGATGAGCGGCGGCGGACAGAGTCTGGCGTGGGAAGAGGATGCGGGAGTACAAGGTGGTGGTGCTGGGCTCGGGCGGGGTGGGGAAGTCGGCGCTCACCGTGCAGTTCGTCACAGGCACTTTCATCGAGAAGTACGACCCCACCATCGAGGACTTCTACCGCAAGGAGATCGAGGTAGACGCCTCCCCGTCGGTCCTGGAGATCCTCGATACAGCCGGCACCGAGCAGTTCGCATCCATGCGGGATTTGTACATCAAGAACGGGCAGGGCTTCATCTTGGTCTACAGCCTTGTCAACCAGCAGAGCTTCCAGGACATCCGCCCCATGCGCGACCAGATCATCCGCGTCAAGAGGTGAGGGGGGATGGTGGAGACCCCGCCTTAACTCAGCGAGATTCCTGCTTCCTTCCCTCTAATACCCCACCCGAATCCCGCTCTCCTTCTTCTCCTCCTCCTTCTCCGTGGGTTCCCTGGGATCCTGGGTGGCCAGTTATTTCCCCTTTGCCCAGCAGCCTTTTTGTTTGCTTTGCAGAAAGACTTGGGCCCATCCTTTCCTTCTTCTGACATGGCTTGTTTCTGCAACTCCATCTGCTTTTCCCCTGTACAGATTACTCATTTTGCAGTTCCGTTGGTCAGTGGAATAATTCCTCTTGTTCCTCTTGCCCTACCTCCATATATCAAAATGTTATGCCTGGGCAAATGCCTCTGTGATGTAAGCCCCATTGATTCGGCATCATACTGACTCACGCCTGCTTACATCCATCCCTGCCTGCAGCTAGTTTTCTTTAAATACTGCGGAGAGACTCGCCTATTGCCTCTTACAGAGATCTGCACCTCACAGTCACTATTGTCTAACCCATTTCTGTATTACCCAAATATGCTGCCATTCACGTTGAGTGATGTATCTTGTTATTCTTATTCTTTTATTTTATGGTTATTCACCCACAGAGCGCCTTGAGTCCAGATCTATCTGTCCTCTCTGCCCTTGTGTATATTTAATTCTTGTCGCACACACAGAGATTTCAGTTCCTCCTTCCATCTACTTCCGGTGCTCTGTGTGGCATCTCCAACAGCCTTCACAACTTCTCCAACATGCCCCTCAGAGTGCTATACATGTCTGCAGCTCCCCACATGTTTCTCAGCATTCATTTCATGCTAATTTGATATATGGATCTTGAACAATCTGAAACTTTCTGCTGCATGGATCTTGACATCTGTACAGCACTCTGTGTTCCTCTATTGTCTTGTGTTTACACTGATGTGTGCATAAATGAATTCTTTACCTTAACATTGAACAAGTTGTTTTGGATTTCTCATTTTATAGCTTAATGCAATTTTAAAAGTTATAAAACTGAATTAAGCATCAAAACTATTGTTAATTTTGGAACAAATACTTCAAAGGGATATAAAGGGTTAGACTATAGCTGAATATTGCTGTACTTCATACTTGAAATGTATATACCTGCTTGTCTGGCAGAGTTTCATAAAATAGCATTAGAATCTACTTTTTCACATTGAAAAGTCTTGTGCTTTGCCCATTGCTTACAACTTGCAAAATATTACTTCTGAGTGTAACTAGGAAGGGAAAAATCACTATTACTATGTTTAAGAAAAGTTTCAGTTTTTGTCTTTTCTAGTGAAATGATTCAGGCCTTTGTCCCTTAGGGAGGAATGGTGGGCAGCCATTTAATTTTATTAATGTTGGGTATTATGAGTATTTAGATGCCATGTCTACTACTCACAGTCATTTAAATTGGGGTGGTATAAATGGTCATCTTGCAGCCCCAGATTTTGTGGAGGGCCCTAAGTTTGGAAATGCTAAAAAAAAATGTTTTTTGCCCCTTCTACTGTGGAAGGCAGGACAAGAAGATACAAAGTGAAAATTTAGTGTATAATGCAGGATGTGCTTCCCATGCTCCCAGACTGGAGTCCCTGACCTGGAAGCAGAGTGTTGCAAGCAGACAAATAATCTGGGGGAAAACTCATGTGTCTCTGCTTTGGGAGCTGCACCCAGTTGCACATGCTGCAAATTCCCTGAACTCCAAAGCAGTGATTTGCATGTGGATTTGGGTAACACCATGGAAGGGAAAGCATGCAGGTTTTACTTTTAGTTGTGCTCAAGCTCCTTCTTAGAGTGTGTTAGTCATTTTATTTTGGAGTGCTGGGGGAGAAGAGAAATCTCAAGTTGATATCTCAAGTATATAACGTGGAGCCCAGCATGTTTCAGGCATTCTTCCGGGTACAAAAATAGAAACAGTAAGTTTACAGTACAGATTTTAAAACAACTGATAGAAAAAACATTCTGAGAAATTGTTTAGTTTTGCAGTCTGCTATTTTGGGGATTTTTGACACACATGAATTTTTAGTAAATATACAAGCAACAGTGTCATATTGTTGTAATATTAGGCAGTGTATGTCATTAAGTGCTCAGGTGTGTTGCTGTGTATCTGTCAAACCACTAAGGTTTTGAAAGACATTAAAAGGTACATATTCGTGATTCAAGGATTTGTTCTTCCCTTGCCCCAGTTCGTAAGTGAGTGTTTGGTATACATATGTGTTATTTAAAATGTAGTTTTTATTTAATTTGAGATCAGTTTTGTAACGAATATGTATCTTTGGTTGCTGTAAGAGGAAAATTTAGAGGTTTTAATCTTTATGGTGAATTTCACTATCGGCTAATTTTATGTTTATTTGAGTTTGAATTGCAAATTATATCCCATTACTATGTATGTTTATACTTGTGGGATCTTGCTGAAAGACCTAGGGACATACTTTGAGCTTTGCATTAATATAGGACTGGACTTCTCTCTTTAATTTCATTAATACTGTTCTCCTTTTTGTTAGTCATTTTATTAGCAATAACTCTCTTTTTCTTGGAGATAATTGATCAACTGTAGTATCTGGCTTTAAAATAATAATTGTCCTGCCCATGGTATTATCCCTCACAGTGACTCTTAAGAAGACCTGGAAGTTGCAACATAAGATTCCTTCCTAATCTTGCTTATTTACCTGAAAACACATTGTTCTTTTTCTTTTTTTAGGTAGTAGTTGGGTGTTTAGGAATCTGATATTTAAGGGAAATAATAATGTAAGCCAAAGTAATCTGTTATTGTAACTTTCCCACTGCCACTTGAAATAGAGTTGGTAAGGGGATTAGTAGTCAGTATACACCACCACTGAGTGGAGGCTGTTCTTGCTTCATAAATGTTCATCCCCATCTCATTGGTCTTAGGCAATTATAAAATTACAGAAATAGAGATCATGCACCTTTAAGAAAATTTATCCAAATGCAAAATTAACTTTAAAAAATAACCAATTTATTGTTAGGAGAGCTCTTTGTCGAGTCAGCTTCCAGAATGCCAATGTAGTGCAGTTCACAATTGGAGTAAGTACAAGTTCTCTTTATTGAGAAGGGGGTTTCCCCTCGCACAAGAAATTTCAATACAACCAAATAGCTCAGGAATGTAATTTAGTTATTTTTAATTTGTAACCTGCCTCCAATTTCTTTTGTTTACCACTATTTATTCTTTTACTGTATTTTACATAATATTTGCACTATTAACACTGTATGGGAATAGTGTGATGGGTGTATGTATGTGACTGTGTACTTTATGGATACATTGTTTTTCCATATGCACTATGCTCAAAGCAATTTACAAGAAAGCATGAATGTTAGCATGTAAAAGGCTAACCCTGCACACACACACTTTATATTTTAGAAACAGAACAATTGAATAAGAAACTTAGTATACTAAGCATCAGCGTTAAAGTGGTAGTTTCATAGCCAATAATAATCAAGTGAAAATACTTATGGCCTTGATAATTAGTTTTCTAAAAGCTTCAGAGGGAGTTAAAATCAATCCTTAGTCTTAGATTTTAGAAGAAACAAGATGAAATAGCCCCAGAACTAGATTGATTGCATTTACAGGTGAAACTCGAAAAATTAGAATATCGTGCAGATGTTCATTTATGTCAGTATGGCAACCTAACCCTAACCCTTACTTTGGTATAATTGTGATGATTATGGCGTACAGCTTATGAAAACCCCAAATTCACAATCTCAGAAAATTAGAATATTACATGACATCAATAACACAAGGATTGGAAATAGAACAATATCGGACCTCTGCAAAGTATAAGCATGCATATGTACTCAGTACTTGGTTTGGGCCCCTTTTGCAGCAATGACTGCCGCAATGCGGCGTGGCATGGATGCTATCAGCCTGTGGCACTGCTGAGGTGGTATGGAAGACCAGGATGCTTCAATGGCAGCCTTCAGCTCCGCTGCATTGTTCGGTCTCATGTCCCTCATCTTTCTCTTGGCAATGCCCCATAGATTCTCTATGGGGTTCAGGTCAGGTGAGTTTGCTGGCCAATCAAGCACAGTAATCCCATGGTCATTGAACCAGGTTTTGGTACTTTTGGCAGTGTCGGCAGGTGCCATGTCCTGCTGGAAAATGAAGTCAGCATCCCCATAAAGCTCGTCTGCGGAAGGAAGCATGAAGTGCTCCAAAATCTCCTGGTAGATGGCTGCGTTGACCCTGGACTTAATGAAGCACAGTGGACCAACACCAGCAGATGACATGGCTCCCCAAATCAACACAGACTGTGGAAACTTCACACTGGACTTCAAGCATCGTGCATTGTGTGCCTCTCCATTCTTCCTCCAGACTCTGGGTCCTTGGTTCCCAAATGAGATGCAAAAGTTGCTCTCATCAGAAAAGAGGACTTTGGACCACTGGGCAACAGACCAGTTCTTTTTTTCTGTAGCCCAGGTAAGACGCTTCTGACGTTTGTTGTTCAGGAGTGGCTTGACAAGAGGAATACGACATTTGAAGCCCATGTCCAGGATCCATCTGTGTGTGGTGGCTCTTGATGCACTAACTCCAGCCTCAGTCCACTCCTTGTGAAAGTCCCCAACACTTTTGAATGGCCTTTTCCTGACAATCCTCTCCGGGCTGCGGTCATCCCTGCTGCTTGTGCACCTTTTTCTCCCACACTTTTCCCTTCCACATAACCTTCTCTTGATGTGCTTTGATACAGCACTTTGGGAACATCCAACTTCTTTTGCAATTACCTTTTGGGGCTTTCCCTCCTTATGGAAGGTGTCAGTGATGGTTTTCTGCACAACTGTCAGGTCAGCAGTCTTTCCCATGCTTGTGATTCCTACTGAACCAGCCTGAGAGACCATTGAAAGGCTCAGGAACCCTTTGCAGGTGTTATGGATTCATTAGCTGCTTAGAGTGGGACACTTTGAGCCTAGAATATTGAACCTTTTCACACTATTCTAATTTTCTGAGATTGTGAATTTGGGGTTTTCATAAGCTGTACGCCATAATCATCACAATTATACCAAAGTAAGGCTTGACATATCTCGCTTTGCATGTAATGCGTCTATCTCATATATTGGTTTCACCTTTTGAGTTGCCATACTGACATAAATGAACATTTGCACGATATTCTAATTTTTCGAGTTTCACCTGTATATTGTACCTTTTCTCTAAGAGGTTAAAGCAGCATGGATGGTATGTGCTCCTCTTCTGATTTTACCTTCTCACATTTCTCTGAGGTTGTTTAGGCTCCTCTAGGGAGCTTCATGTTTGAGTGGGACTTGAACCAGGATCTGCGTGGTCCTGAGCTCACCCTTTGAGGTAATGGTGGGAAACAGAATACCATCATTTGAAGCACTGCTGGTAGAGGTGGGCCAGTTGGGTACTATCTTGGTGGTATGAAATCTCTGATGATGACTCTTACTCAAATCCAAGTAATGTAGGATGTTTAAGAATACAATTATTGTGTTCTGTTTTGCCCCATTTGTTTCTTATCAGAAAGCTCCATTGTCCTTATTTCTAGGTCTACTAGACTTGCCCTACAGTATTTATTTCCATAGATGCTATATATGTAGTCCTTGCTTAATGATAATTCGTTTAGCAACCGTTTGAAGTTACGCCGGCACTAAAAAAGTGACTTACGACTTGTGCCCGAAGTTACGACTGTTGCAGTGCCCCCGCAGTGACATGATCACGATCTGGGTGCTTGGCAACTAGCTCGCACTTACAACGGTTGCAGTGTCCCAGAGGTCATGTGATTGCCATTTGCAACCTTTCCAGCAGGCTTCCAACAAGCAAAATCAATGAGGAACCGCATGATTCGCTTAACAACTGCCTTAAAGGTTGTAAAATCAGGTCTGGTCACATGTTGATTTGCTTAATGACTACATAGCTTAGTGACCTAATTTCCAGTCCCAGTTGTGGTCATTAAGCAAGGACTGCCTGTATTCCTTCTAATTTTTCAAACGGGGAAAAAAGCTTCTGCGGTCTTTTAATGGTATGTGGGAATGACCGTGAGAGGCGAGGGGAAAAGATGCTGCCTAGGGAATGATCAGATAAAAGAGGGAGGAGCCTGCAACTGAATAACGGGCACAGAAAGAAACTCAGAAAGGATCCGCCCTAACTTATCAGGCTGTAAAAAGAGACAACAGGAGATTTGTACTTTCAGGCTTGCAAGATTCTGTTAATGTAGCCTTACAATAAAGTAGAATTAGCTCATCTTGTCATGTTTCCTGTCTGGTCTCCTGGGAGGCTGACAAGTCTCTTCCATAATTTCACATTGGGAATTACTATTTGGAATAATGAAAACAACATATATTCTGAATATTCTGAATTATTATTTTATTTTCAATCATTTTTAAATGATTTTTTTTACAACCATGTTATAACTCAAAATAAAGCACTAAATATTTATCCAGAAGTAATAGAACTAAATGGGAGTTGCTGTTGTATAGAGATTTAGAGAATTGCATTTTAAATATTGTTAAGTCTTAGTAGGCTTCAATGGCAAATAGAGTGCTGCGAAATAATGTGAAATATAATAAAAACGTGAGTCAGCAGTTTTGTGCCATTACTTGCACATAAACAGATTAAGAGGAAGGGTGCCTAAAGAAGACGTCTAAATTTTAAGAACTTTGTTCCTGTAGTAATTTGTTTTTACTATGTGGTTAAAAAAATCTTCTGGATGCTTTAGCAAAGTTAAAAGTGATGCATCCTTTTAGCCTTTAAAAAAAATGATTAAGTGAATTACTTTTGCAGAAGCAGGATTAAAAAATCTGTTTATTTGGGAGAATATTTGTATACCTTGTAGAACCAGTTTTAAAATATTGCGCGTAATGTTTTTTTGTGAGGCAATATAAAAATATCACTGAGAATCCTTAACTGGATTATAGTGGAATATAAATGTAAATAATAACTTTTTTCAGGTATCTGCCAACTTCCTGGAAAGTATGTTAGTGATATATTTTTGCACATTGTACAACTTTTAAACAAAGCTTATTAAAATCTTTCTCATTGCAAACTGGGTAGAAATAAGCTGGGAGTAAATTACATTTTGTTTTAAAATGTTATGCATTATCTCCATAGTGTGCAACAGAATATCAAGGCCCACCCAGGAGTGCTTCATTCTATCTTTTACAAGAAAGATCAGACAAAGGGTTGAGGGTTATCCTTCCACTTGTCTGTTGCAGAATACCAGTAGATTCTTTGTATTTTACAATGGTGAAAATTTTGGAATCCTTTAGAACTATTAGTAATCCTGAATACTAGATCCTACAATGTGAACAGAGCTTCATCTAGATCTTATTATTAATAAAGGTAAGGGAGATAAAGAAGTTTTTGTTAAGCCAACTACACCCAACACAATGTACTATGCCATGTCTTCACTGAAGACATGGAGCCAACATTTATTGTCCTTGTTGGAGAAAGTATGTGAAGCTTTATATTCACTAACTGGTGACACCTCCTGTAGGAACAGTGACTTAAATGAAACATTTTCCTGCATCTGTTGATCATATTAGCTTGGAGACATTTTGGCCCATTCCTCTTTAAGAACTTCTTCAATCCATTAACAAGACAACATTATGGGTCACTTCTACTAAGTTTAGAAATGCTTAGTAAAATATATTGACAGAATAGATAAAGATAACTTGAAATCAATATTACCACACTAAATACATCAAATTATTTTTAATAATTTTTCTTGAATTTTATATCTTGCTTTTCAACCAGCAATTTCCTAAAATAACAATAAAACTAAAATGCAGATGTAAAACTAAATAGTGAAACAATAGAAAGCAGCAAAATAAGATAGTATAAAAGCAGCAGGCATAAAGAATAGCATTCAGTCAGTAGTTGCAAATTACACCTGTTAATCAAAACATAACAATTAGGACTCCCTATGTACCTTTTGGGGAGAGCATTAGGTAAACATGCTGATATCATCATTGTAAAAGCTTTTTCCCAGTTGCTATTCACATCACCTACTTGGAAAAAGACACAGGTACCGGAAGGTAGAAAGCCACAAGGTACCAGACTCTTGGCTATGTTGCCTAGAATTCTCTGGGTGCTCTTGCTTAGCAATAGGTACTCCAGCTGAAATAGTTTCTCCAGTGTTAGTTTTTGCAAAAGCCATAGAAAAAACTCTTCTTTTATGCAGCAGAGCAAATAATCAGGGACAAGCATAAAGATAAAATACTTTAGACACCCTGTAGTTGGAGATAATGCAAGATAAATCAGTAAATCTAAGCCCTGGAAGCTCTACCACAAGCTTACTCACTGCAGGGGAGGAAAATGTAAGTTGTAAGAAAAATCACAATTTGTTATCACAGTGCAAAGAGTGAAGGTTAGGAAAAGGTATTTGGGGGGAAATATTCTAATTAGCATAGACATTTGCCCTTTCTGGACTTCCCAGGATATCTGGGTTTTTCCAGATAAAATGATTAAAACATTGTACAATATGCATTTGAACATTTTATCTAATTTGAGTTAAGCAGAACAAGAATTACTTATCCATGAATTTCTACTATATACAACTCTGCTTTTTCATATATGATAGATGGGGTTGGATATATATTCTCTCAGTATGTATAAGTATAGCCAGGATATGTAGAATTCATTAAATTTTAGGTGCTTGACAATTTAGAGTTAGCAGGATGTAATCAATTGCATAATGTGGAGGATACTGTAGGAGGAAGGACGTATTAGTCTGTGGTAGCAAGAAATCAGGAAGAGCCTGGTAGTATGTTTTCCAACTGACAGATTTTATTAAAAGGCATAAGCTTTTGTGAGCTGCAGCCTTTTAATAAAATTTGTTAGTTGGAAAAGGTGCTACCACCCCCTCCTGATCATGTGGAAGAATGCGACTAATATGAAAAGAGATTGATATTTTGTTTTTCTAGTTTGGTTGACATACATGTAATCCAATTAATTCCTGGGCTGCAACATACTCCAAATACCTAATATTGATTTCTGGTTTCTCAACATTCGAAGTAGTTTAGCTGTTTTTAAATTTTCTATGAACATTTCCTTGGTATTCCATGTATGTTATTCAACCTGAATTAATTACTCTCTGCAACTCTATTTAATGGTACAATATATTGTGGATAAAGTTTTTAAAAAGCAAACACCTTGAGAGATTTTTCTGAACTGTGTTATGTTAATATAATTCATCTGTATGCTATTTTCTCTTGCAATGTTGTGGGTACCTTGCTCATTATGGACTTCTTAGCTGTATTCTGTGAAACAGAACTTATGTTTCTCTTGAATTTCTGTTCATTTAAAAATAAGCTCCCAGTTACTGCTTTTAGAGAGAATGTCTGACATAAAACCATAGAGTAGAAGGGATCTTGGTCATCTGCCTGCCCTCTGCAGGAATCCACTGTATTTGTAGAAAGTTCAAAAGGCTAAAACACAAGAAACGTAGGCTTGCAAGGAAAGCACAAAGCAATATTATAAGGGGCTCTTTTCACTAAGCCTTTCACCAAGTAAAAAGAAGGAATGAGCCTGCTTCTAAGAAACAATGTAGGGTGATAATTTGTGATGAGAGAAGGCAGAGCTTCTCAGTTCCTACTTTGCTTTGCTCTTATCCCCAAAGGAGGATGCAAAAAGAGACAGCGGGAACCCAAGATAAGTAAAACAAAATTAGGGAGCACCTGGCTACATGAATGAGTTTAAGACTCCAGTACTAGATTTTTCATTTGAGAGTCCTGAAGGAGCTTGAAGTTGCCATCCATGTTCTTTGAGAAATCACAGAGGACAGGTACAGTGCCAGAAGATTAGAGAGGCACAAATGTTGTTTCTTCAGAAAGTAAGGGATAGAAGACCTGAGTAACTGTAGACTTGTCAGCTTGACAAGAATACTTGGCAAAACTCTGGAACAATGTATTAAGCTTGATTCTAGAGGATTGGTGCTAGATGGAAAAAATGTTCTCAATTTTGACATGGCTGTTTTAGCATGAGGAAATACTAATCAGCCAAACATAGATATGTGAACTACAGGCTGACTTTTCCAAATAACGAGGGTTCTTACGTGTAAGGCCATTTTGCACAGCACTTTGTTGACACCCTGAGGTGAGTCTTCGTAGTCAAGTATGATATCTGATGTGGTAGCTGGGGTTTATCTAGCTATTTTATCTGAGACTTCTTTTGGCCCATAGATTCTGAGGAAGTGGACAGGGTGCTCTCTGATTTCACTGTGCTGCTTGTAGACTCTCCTGCTTCTGCATAGGATGGCTAGAACATGGCACAATGTTCATACATTGTTCATGGTTAGAACATGGCACAATAGCCATCCTGCATAGGGTGGCTAGAACATGGCACAATGAATGTAGGGTCAGTGCTCCTTTTGCAGATGGGGTGATGCCAGCCTTTTTTTTTTTAGCCAGCCTCAAGGAGTTAGAGAATGGATCCCACATGGCAGCAAGAAGGAAGATGTGCAAGTCATGGGCTCCTTTTTCTCACTCAGGGGAAATGCAATTTCTTGCCCCACAACTATCAGTGGCTGCCTGTTTGCTTAGCCTGAAAAGCCATGGAAAGGTGTACGTAGAAGCTACCAACAACAACAGTAGCTCACCCCAGCAACCTCCAGCAAGGAAGCTAGACAGTGGCCCAATCATCCCCTCATCTTGCTCTGACAGGTAAGTTGGCCCCTTCCCTAGTACCAGCCCAGTGGTTGAAGACCTGAGAAGCTCAAAATGGGCTTGTTATGGAAGGAAGGAGGACAAACCCAGTTAGACTGGGAAAAGTCCTAGCTGAACTGTTTAGATACAGCAAAGGGGCACAGGAACTCCAACTCCTGGGCAACAAGATTCTGTTCTGCAGTTGGGCACACCCAGACTGGAAAGACAGTGCTTAGAGTTGAATTTTATTCTGCCTTAAATAAGAGTCTAGAGACAGTTGAGAGCACCAGGCCATGAAAGTATTGGGGTGTCTCTCATTCTTCTCCTACCTCATAGTCTTTGGAATATTTTAGTTGCCATTCTTGGAGCAAAAAAGAAGAAAGAACAGGCTTATTAGATATAGAGAGTCAAGTGCAGGAGGGAGGTAAGGAACATCCTACCCAACTCTTATCTCCCTAGTGTGGAGATGGAAGCTAAACTCCAGACAAGTGGACAGGAGTAGAAACTGTGTGATGCCTCAGAGACTCACCCAATAGGTCATTCAGACCATGAGTAAGAGCAGTTTTTAGAGTGAGAACTTGAAGAGACCCAAAGTAGCCAACAAAGTATTTTTAAAGCTGATCTTTCTTACATCTAATGAGGAAGGTAATGAGAATCAATGTATTATTATTGTAGTATATAATAAGTCACAAGGAAAGCAATGCTTAGCAGGGATGTCCCTAATGTTCCCCCACCCAACCTTAGTGTCTCAATTCCAGATCTTTTCACAGGGATCATAAGAAAGGAGTGGTCTGAATCCATCAAGTATAAAACTCCTTCCTCAGTAGGCAGTGAGTAAGAGAATAGAAGCACCTTCTATTCAGGGAAACCTATTGTAGTCCTCATTGTCAAGATGGTGATGCAAAGAAGGGGAAGTGAGGTGGTGGTAGATGCCATGGAATATAAAGCAGAAGATGCGTTGCAATAGATCCATGAAGCATTGGCCCTTACATCAGAGCCACAGCTGGGGCATGAGTAATTCTAACTGCTCCTTTTTGGCCAAAGAGGCCTTGGTTCTCTTTGTTGGTAGAAATGAGCAAGGAGAAATTGTGGCATCTGCTGATAAGATCTGACATACTGAGACAGGAATCCATTCTGGGATGGCATTGATTATGTGGCTGGAATTTGAACAGGAACACCTGAAGGCTGGATTGCCATGTCTATATTGGAAACTATCCTGGCAGCCAAATGACCAAGCACTGGGGGTGGGGGTGGAGGGGGGAGGTTGCTTACTCCCATCATACACTGGTATTAGGACTTTACCTTTGAATTCATTAGATTCCCATCATCATTTTTATTTGTTTTCTTTTTGTTTTTGAGGTGGTCTGTGACTGTATTAAAGAATATATCTATTTTGGAAAATGACCTTTGAGGTATCAGTGACCTCAGCCAGGAGGGGAGGGGAGTTGGGCGCCTTTTCAATGACAGATCTACGTATGTTTCACAAAACAAGGGGTTCCTTGCTTCATGCTAAAGTCACTGTTGTCTTTCATAGGAGACAGTGTTACTAAATTTCTGTCCAAATCGCAACTTAGATCCCAGGAACACATTTGTAACAAGCCAGATGTACATACAACCTTAAGAATTTACCTCAAGTTTATACTGGGAGATAAGAAGGCCAATAATTCATTTGTCTGTTACAAACAGGAAAAGCAGGGAGGCATTTCTCTTGGTTCTCTGTTTAGCAGATGGGTCAGAGAATGTATGGCCATGGCTAACAGCAAGTAGATGCCAGTTGGCTTAACAGGTAACTGTCAGAGAAGCAGCAGTAGCTACCACAGCCTTGGCAGTGGGAATCCCATTGACAAACTTCTGTAAAGTAGCAAGTTGGGCAGAGGTAACTTCCTTTATTAACCATTACAAGATAGATCAGTTTGCCTCAATAGAGGCAGGCTTCAGGCAATCTCTTCTACAGAGGACCTGATAGTTCCATTCCAACTAAGCATTTCAGGTTTTTGTTATTGTTCTTTTTTATGAGCTCACATATTGGAAATGTGTGTTGCAGATGTTTGCTTTTTTCTGGTGTGTTTTTTTCCTTGCAAATTAATACAGATTGAAATGATTTTCTTCTCAGCTGAAAGAATTCCTTCTACAGGATGCAAAATCTAAGTCTTGCCTTCTGACTATAATAGGGGAATTAACCTCTTGAGTCCCTTTTGTGGGGACCAGAATGGCCCCTTGCAGTGAGTCCAAGTGCCATTCTTAGTGTAACTTGGAGATTCAGAGGGAACAAGTGATACTAACGAGGGAGGTTCTGCATTCTGAAAAGAGTAGTCTGGTTGGATTAAAGCATTTTATAGGTTCTGTAAGTGCTAAGCTAAGGCTTTGGGAAATGAGCTGCACACTGTGAAATTTTAAGCTGTAATAAGATGGGTTATGAAATTCTTGTTTAACTATGAAGAGAAAATGAGCCAAGATTTGCTGTAGAATTATTTGTGAAACAGTAGGTTATGTCCAGACACATCAATTTCTTCACCCAGCCTGCTGCACTTTGTTTTATTTTATAAGATTTAGTTTATGCTGACATTGATTTGATATGAGGCAACTGGCATCATGATAGAGTTTTCTTGTATGAACATTTTTCTTATATAACATCCTTGTGTAAAAAGAAGGCAAACCTAAGCAGCTGTCCTTCAGGATTAACAGGTGTTCCTTTAAAGGACAAAGTGATTTTTTCCCAAATGAACAATTCTCCTGTCACTACATGTACTCCAACTGCAACTCCTTAACAAGTGAGAACATGCAAGTTTCAGGAGGCATGCTTGATTTTATTATTTTCAACTATAACATTGTTTGTGGATGCATCAAGAAGAAATATTTACATCTTTATGTCCTCTGCATAAAATTGATTATTTTTATAGGAATATACATTAAGGCTCTGTTAATTTCTGCACTCCAGTATTTTAAAGTAAAAAGATGTACTTGAGGGTGATTCATAGGTTGCTGAAGACATTTATACCTCTAATCATTTCTGATTTTCAAATGTTTCTGAAAAATACTCTTTTTGCATTCTGAAACAGAAAAGGACCCAGCAAGGATGGGAAATTCTAGAGGATAAGATACTGAGGCCCACACAAGAAAGAAAAATGGGAGAGGCAAATGTGGATATATATCTAAAAAAACTGATAAGAAAGAGGGACAGATAAACAAAACGGAATACAGGGTCTTCTGCAGAAACTCTAGGAGCACTGTCAGAAAAGCTAAAGCTCAGAATGAACTGAGATTTGTGGGAGATACCAAAAATAACAAAAAGGGATTATCTGGTATGTTAGAAATAAAAGGAAAGCCAAAGAGAGTATAGATCTGTTGCATGGAGAAAGTTACAAAGTGGTACATGTGTTGGTGAGAAGGTGGAAATTTTTAATTCCTATTTTGCTTCTGCCTTCTCTCAGAAAGGAAAGCTGGTTTAATGGTTAAATTATGTGATGGTTAAATCACAGGGGAGGAGGGAACCACAGTTAAACAAGGCTAGGGGAATAGAAAACCTGGCTAATTTAAAATAATTCAAGTATGCAGGGCTACTAAAATAGATTACATCTTAGTTACTAAAGGAACTAATGAAGGTGATCACAGAACTGCTCTTGCTAATCTTTGAGAAATCTTTGAGAAGACAGAAGGTCTTTCAAGCAGCATATTTGAGAGCACTTGGATACGCATTAACAGAAGCCAGCATGGATTTGTTGCAAGCACTTCGTGTCAGACTAACCACCTCTTTCTCTTTTAGCTTAGTAGATCAGGGGAATGCTGTGTGTACTTAGTGTACCTGGACTTCAGCAAAGTTTGTGACTAATATTCTCCTTTATAAAATGGTAAAGTGTTGCTCAAGTGATATTACTATTAGAGGGACTCACAGTTGGCTGAGTGACCACACCCAAAGCATGCTAATTAATGGCTCCAGTTCAGCTTGGGGGACAGGCTTCTGCTGTGGATCCTGTGCTATTCAGCAAATATAAAGTTTGGAGATAACATAAAACTGAAAGGGGTAACTAATATTTAGGTGAACATTTTAAAAGATGTTAGACAGGCTTGAGCAGTGGGCTGAAATGAATCAGATGGAATTAAACAGGGAGAAAGGTAAAGTTCTGTATCTGGGTATTAAACATGTACAGCACAAGTATAGAATGGGGGAGACCTGGCTTGGCAATAATAAAGATCTGGGTGCCTGTAGCAACCAAAGGTTAAACATGAGGCAGCCCTGTGAAGTAGTTGCTAAAAAGGCAAATACTGTGTTTGGGTATATTATCAGGAACATAGAGTTCAGTTTGCAGGAAGAAATTGTTTCACTCTATTGTGCTTTGGTCAGATTCCGTAAGTTCAACCAAGATGGTGAGGTCTGGAAACCATGCCCCCTGAGCAATGACTAAAGGATCTGGGTATGAGAGCCAGCTTAGTGTCATGGTGAAGGTGCTGACCTAGAAAGCAGGAGACGGTGAGTTCTAGGTCTCCCTTAGGCATGAAAGTTGACTGCGTAGCTTTGGGCCAGTCACTCACTTTCAGCCCAACCCATCTCATAGGGTTGTTGTGGGGAAAATAGGAGGAAAGAGTATTAGGTATATTTGCTGCCTTGTGTTATATATAAAAAAGTGGGATAAAAAAATTAATGATGGTGATGCATGACCTAGAGAAAAAACAGCTGAGGTGAGGGATGATAGCAGTCTTCAGATATGTAGATGGTTATTGTACAAAAGATAACCTCTGTTACCCCAATGGGTAAAGCTACAGAAGCTGGATGGTCATCTGCCAGAGAAGCTCTAGTGGATCCTCTACGGAGCAGGGGGTTGGGTTAGATTACCTCTGTGATTCTATAGCATAATCAGTCCAAAGTGTCATACAAGGGGAGAAGAACCATATCCCAAATGACAAAGCAGATAGGAGGTGGAAGTTTCCATATTGGTAATGATAATGCTAAGCCAGGGACTTTAACCATGATTTGTTGAATAAGGCTTGCTTGCACTTAAAGCTAAGCCATAATGGATGGGTTCATACACTACAATAAATAATAAATGAACACATTTCATTATACTCATGCATGAACCACCTTCCATGGAATAAAGATTACTGTTGTGTTTTTAAATTACCGTAATGTGTATACAATATATCAAACATTGCACTTGTTTATCTTAAAACATTTACAAAAATCATTATAGAGATGTTGGCAGTAGTTCCTTTATTTAGCTTATTGAAGCTTTTATACTAAGAAACAGTATTTTGCTGGTTGGAGCACTGAAACTGTTGATTACTGCAAAATTAGAATTCTAAAAAGATTGCAGTGTCATTTCATTTTTTAAACTAGCATTCATGAAAATAATTGCAGTGAGTCAGTCTTGTGGCTGCCTACCTTTTATCATGCTGATGTGTACAATACTTAGGCAGTGGTTGCGTGTGCAAAATAATGCATACCTGCCCTGGAGTTTGGATACTGAATTTCAGTATTCAGTTGAAATGCACAGGATAACAAGACAATACCTAAATATTTAAAAATATGTGTTAAAAGTATTTTGATTAAGATGTGTAGGAAGCTGTGTGTTTTGGATCCAAAAATTAAATCAGGTTAATCTTGTCTCAGTTTTGTGAAGGTTCTGACCATCCTTTTTTTTTAATAACTGTTTGAATTGTGCACAATACAAAGTTGTGCATAGGCTATCCTGGCCACAACTGCCACCTGTTCTTTAAACAGGAGTTGTGAGTCCAGGATGACCCCCAGATTGCGCATAGCATCTGTTAGAGGTAGTGCCACCCTATCCAGAACAAGAGATAGTAAGTCTTTGGAACCAGGAAGCCCCAAAACCCAAAGCCACTCAGTCTTGCTAGGGTGGGACTGAAGACTGTTGTGCCCGTTCCTGGATTGGGAAGCTCCACTCAACAGTCACTCATGCCTTGGTCACCTCCCAAATGGATTACTGTAATGCACTCTACACGAGGCAACCCTTGAAGAGCATCCGGAAGCTGCAGCTGTACAAAATGCAGCTGTGCAGGCAGTTATGAGAGCTTGATCAGTGCATGACACCTCTGCTCTGTGAGATGCATTGGCTATCAGTATGCTTCTGGGTTCAAATTGAAGGTGCCGGTAATAAACTATAACACCCTACATGGCACAGGGCTAGGTTATTTGAAGGACCACCTCTCCCCAGTTACATCTACCCATCCCATCAGATCCAGCAGGAGAGGCATGTTGCAGGTCCCATCTGTTAAGGAGCGTCATCTGACGAACCTTTTCTACTGTGGTGCCTACCCTTTGGAACATCCTCCCTCTAGAGATTAGATTCGCCCTCGATCCTGCTAGCCTTTCAAAAAGCCCTGAAGATGTGGCTTTGCTATCGGGCTTGGGGTTCCAGTTGTGATGTTATGTGATTGTGATCGATGATTATGTTGAATGCTTTGAATGTTTTGGTAACCTGGCCACTGAATGTGTTACGTTTTTAATATGGTTTTATATGTTTTGTTTCTTATTTGTATTTTCTTGTTTTTTGCTGACGTTTTTAATGGTTGTAAGCCTCCCAGAGTCAATGCATGTGAATAAATAAATCACAGTTTCTGGGTACTACAGAAAAGTAGTTCTGAGATTGAATGCCTGCCTCTGGAATAAGGCTTTAATAATATGTCCTCCAGTTTGGAATTTATTAAATAAAGCAAAGTTTAACATTCCTAGAAGACTAAGCTAAAGACCTAATGGCTGAGAGCATGGGCAATTTTGACTGCTTTTGTTTTTGTAAAGATGGCAAAAGACTTCAACCTTGTTTGTTTACCTCTAATTGCAGATATGAGAAGGTGCCTGTAATCTTGGTTGGAAATAAAGTGGACCTGGAGAGTGAGAGAGAAGTTTCATCAAGTGAAGGCAGAGCTCTGGCTGAAGAATGGGGTTGTCCTTTTATGGAGACATCTGCTAAAAGCAAAACAATGGTCGATGAGCTCTTTGCAGAGATTGTCAGGCAGATGAACTATGCCTCTCAACCAGATAAGGATGACCCATGCTGCTCTGCATGTAATATACAATAGCATTCCAAGGATGGAATTGGACCTAATTTGCTGTATTTTGGATAAGGTGACAGAATAGACTATTTCACTTTGTGATTTAAAGTTGGTTCTCTTGGGCTAAAATCCAAAGTGGAGTAGCACTGAACCTCCAAATGAAACACATATTGATCAATTTAATACAAAATTGAGGATAAGCTTCACTTGCCTGCAGCACAACTTCTGCATGTACTACTCTCTGGCTTAGCCAACAGATTTACAGGGTGAGCACAATCAGTGCATGTTGGCTTGTCAGGTAATAGCTACTGCTTTAAATTAAGAGAAGTTTTTGGTGAAAAGGAGAGCACCAGCAAAGACCTTTTGCACTCTGCATATTCTGTACTGATAAGTAAAGATTTAACAAAATGTATCTACTTACTGAATTTCAGGACTTCATCACTTGTGGCCAAATCAGTCAAATATGCTAATTTCATTTTTGACACAAGTGTTGGTAAATTTATTGGCAAACTGATGTAGTTCTCTTTTATTTCCTTTACATTTGTTATTTTTGTTATCCCATAATGCGAAAAGGAAAATACTCCATCAGTACTTGAAAGTAAAGAGAGAAGCTCTGAAAAAAAATCAACAGCTTGTAAAGAGAACATTGAAACACTAGAATGTGTTAAATATTCTGCATTGTTGCTCAAAAAAATGGTGGATTGCTTCAGCTGCTGTTCAGTCAAGAAACCAAACCAGCCCTTGCTTTATAGAGCAGGAAATGCATTAATCTCTTTACTGATCCAGGAAGAAGCAGCCATGATGGGGTAAAAAGAATTGTTTGGCCTTACTAATGAGGAGCATTGCTAGCACATTAACAAGTACCACCTTGTAAGGAAAATGAAGCCATGTTGTATCCAGATGTTCCTTTTTGCAGAAACCTCATGGGGGCTGTAAAAGCATCCTGCATTTTTTAGTTTAAGGATACCAGTTTATTTCTGCCTTTAAGGGCTGTGACTTTGACGTGATATCCTGATTAAGCTATGGAATTTAATTTTGCCATTTTATATCTTTAATGTTGGCAATTCTGGTTAACTGTGTAGAATTACTTTGACTCAGAAGTTGAATACAAAATATTTTAATTCCATGTGGGAATGAGAAAAGGATTTGTGTCTTCAATTGCCTAACATGCTAGTCAGGTGCTGCCATAAAGTGATCCTGTTGCCCTGGTTATTGCTGTGACAAGTAGTGAGTGAAAACATTGTTTTTAAATGGTGCTCAGCCTCTGATTTTAATTTAAATAGCAGTGAAATACTTAAAATTTGCATGACTAACAGCACCAATTATATCTATTATGTTTTACAATCCAGGAAGTTTCCAATCAGAAAGTCTAAGATTGAAATGGTGGAATGATAATGGACCTTAATGGATAAATTGGCCTTTAAAATGCAATATCACTGAGCCTATGGTCCAAATACTATCCTGCAATTTGGTCTCTCAATCTTGTGAAGTAGCTCTGTAATTTTTTGTGTAGATGAGTGGAAAGGAATGTATGTGCTGTGTGTGGGTGTGAGTGTGTTGGTGGGTGCAACTTTTTACAAATGCTGTAATGAACTTGAGTTCTGATAACTTGCCTCGATCAGCAGAAAAACAAACTGCAATCTAAAGGGTATCAAAAGCAAATGAATTTTAAAAGCCTTTTTAAAAAACATTGAAAACACTTGGCCACTTTATATCTTACATAGTAAAACACATTTAATTTAGATCAGATCAGTTTTTAACAATAATGATGGATTATTGGCTGTAATTGCCTTTGTTGTCCCCTCATAAGAAAGTAAAGAGTTGTCATTTAAACATGAGGTCCTATTTTAGAAATGTAATTCCTTCCCAAACTGCTTGCTCCACTTTGGGAATTACTGGACTTTAGTGCATCTCACATCTCCATGTATTAAGTTAAGAATTATGAATTACAATCTCTAAATTCTTTTAGAAGAAATGTCATGCAGCAGTAGCTTTGTCTGAAAAAAATAATTTCACTGATCAAATAAAAGTGGAATAAACAGATATAAAAAAATGTTGATTGCATCTTACACTGACTGATTCCAAAAATATGTCCTGTATTACATGTCAGATTATTTGATGTAAGAAGAATGAGGGGCATAAATGGCATTTTTTTTATTTTTGCCAAGGCACTATTTTGATAGGAGGTCTTTGTGTTCTTTGAAAAAAAAAACACAAGTACTTCCTAGTGCATAATGTTCTTTTACAGACTAAACAACATACGTTCACACAAAAGTAGGTGATATGCTAATTCTAGGAAACCATTTATATGTTACTTAAAATTCTGTCACTGAGTAGTATATTTGACCAAAATGTTTTAAATCAGCAGGAGGGATATCTAAGGCTACCATTAATTATGTTTATGTGGATTCCCTCTCTCCCATGTCATGTGTTTAGACCAGCAGAGTTAGTGGCAGGTAAAAGAGATTCCTAGTGCCAATGGAAGAGTGTCAGTTCCCTACCCTTTCTCCCCAATCTGTAACAGTGGGTGACTTTGTCATTTTCTGCCAACACTGTGTTAAGAAAGATCATCTTGCAATTGGCTAAACCCAGAACATGGGTTTTAAAAACTAGGTCAAAACAGGTATATTAATCTGGGCTACATGGTCAGTCATTCTGATTCTGTGACCTTGAATATATGTCATTATTCAAGCATACAAACTGTAACTCTATAAAGTAATGGTGATATATTCCCATTTATCTGCTCAGCAATATTATATGCCTTGGGAGTTGCTTGTCAAGAATTTTGCACCCATTTTGCATCCTAATCAGATCCAGTAGTAATTACTTGGGAGGGAGGGCTAACATGCCTTAAAATATTATCAGTTCATCCAAAGACCCACTCTTCTTTGTGTAGAGCTTTGTATTTTTCTGCAGCTGTCAGTTCCTCTTTTCCTTTGAAACTGGTTAAGCAAATCCAACATCTGTTCAGAATGTTTTTTAAGATGATTCAGTACACATGCAAACACACTGTCTGATAGCAATTTCTGAGGATTTTCTCATCTGGTAGTACTGACAATAGATATATCCCTTTATTTTAAAATTGGCATTATTTTTTGTCAGCCAGCATGCTACTATTTTCTGTCACATATACTGCCTAAAGGCTTAGGATGAGGTGACACATGGTCTTTCATCAATGTACAACTGAAATACTGAAATAACTACAAAACTCCATGATAAAGCAAATTTGGCAACTTCAGGATTTTATTGTGAATTATTCCTTTATGAGTTTTTGATCAGGATTTTAAAAAGGGATTGCAGTGTGTTTTTGCAAACTAGAGTTAACCATTGACAATTTGTGATTTCTAGAGTTGAATAAACATATTTAACAATTGATTGTTGATCTCTGTTACAACTGATAAATAAAAAAAAATTACATTTTATAAGGTATCAGTTGTTTAAATCAAACTATTTCAAAATAAATCAAATTGTACATAGAACTCAATGCAAACTCAGCAGTTGTATCTGGAGTTAAATTATTTTAACAAATAAATTTATTTAATGAAATGTCTGTTGGATCGTCTTCTCATATTCCTTTTTATTCAAGAATAAAGTAAAAAGCCAACTACATTCTTCAATTCTTCAGAATTCAGATATCCTTTATTAGGCTGCCTCTTTGAAAAGGAGCACATTTGTCATATATTTTTAGTGAAGGAAGTTTGCACTGACTGATGTTGATTCACTGTTGCATTGTTGTCATGCCAGTACTGCTAAAATCCATCATTATGTATGATAGCAGTAAGTACTGGATAGTTTTTGTTCTTAAGTCATGTGAGTCCTCTGACACCAAAGACTGCTGTGAGAACTGTATATTCTACAGCTAGTGCTGTGAAAATTGACAAATGTGGCTAATTGTACACAGTCATCAGCTGGTCTTGCATTTGATAATTGAATCCATTCATTCAGTCAGCCAGTTTTGGCCCAAGTCCCTTTGGAGCGCTCTAAGTAGCATTGCTTCCATGTATTAATATGTGTGTTGCAAACAAAAGTAGCTATATAGAGTAGTGTAGACCAAATTATCTTGTTTGTTCTCTCCCTTCCCCTTTTCACAAATAAATTTACATTTCTATAACGTTTTCAACAGTGCTGGTCTTTTAAAATGTTTCTTCATCTTGTAAATATTGAAGAAGACAAAAATAAAATGCATTGCTTGTTTACTCCAGTAAACCTTTACAGAACATATGAAAGCCAATGATGAAACAAATTCAACTTTTTTCTTTTAGGCAATATAGGGAAATCTTAAAATTGGAGCACAAGCCTGTAAAAAAGTTGCCATGTCAGTATTCATATTTGTATTTAAAGCATTAATACCTTGTTCTAAGGCTGAAAAGTGTGTAGGAATGGTTTTGAAATATGAACCAGGTACTACTATTCTCAGGCTTACATCTAACACAGGATTCTCCAATGTTTGGAGGGTCAGTGGATGAACCAAGCTTTGAAAACAGATTAAGGGTGCTGTCAGAAAGCAGTTGGCTGCAACAACCACTACAATTGCCAGAATACCAATATAACAGAAATTCTACCAATTGGAAAATAAATGGCACCCACATTAAAGATTTAAATATGTAAGAGTTTTCTAGTAAACCACTGCTTTGGGAAAAGAAACAGAAATCTTCCTATGCTGTAATTCAGTTTGCTAGCCACCAGGCAGCAATTTTGTCTTGGCTGTAATTATTAAAGGCCAAGTTGCTGAGTTCTCTGCTTTATGGTGCTCAGCTTTGTGCTTATAAAGACAAGAAAGCATTGGAACAAATAGCCCAAGTTCTTATAAGCTATATTGGGTGCTCTTCACCATGAACCTAATGCTTTTCCTTGTAGAAGCTGATGAGAGAGCTTACCAACAAAAGTATTAGCTAAAATTTGTCTCAGATGGCTCTTTGGCCCAGGTAATCCTAGCCAGTGTTGACTTCCTCTTGGAAAAAAAGCATAGCCTTAGACCTGGATTATTGTGATCTTTGTTGATGCATCAGGACCCAAGAGGGCCAACCCAGACATTAAACTGCAAGTCTTTGATCTCGACCTGCAGAAAGACAGAATCTCTGTTTGCTGCAGTGGTGACCCCTATTATAAAGTTTTAATTATTTTTATAATATACAGGACAACATTTATATTAGCTAGAATTAATATCTCAGTTCAATTGAATGAGCTGGCATGGCTTGAATTTCAGTTTTTCCCCATTGTGGGGGAAAAAAATGCTTATTGAGGCAGTAGGGGTATATATGATACAGAAAATGTGTTCTGAACGTGAAGTGTCTGCAGTTTGATAGAGTAAAACTCAGACAAATCTTACTATTCTGTTTCATCAAAATAAAACTGCTTTCAGCTATGGGACTCAGGACAAGCTTTTTGGCCTATAAAAAAATCCAGATTCCCACTATATGACAGTAAAGAATTGGAATTTTCTGGGGGGTTTTGCTGCCATCCAGATTTGATCATCCAGATTGTTGCTATGCTGATTGGGTAGGCCTAGCCTTCATTGAACTAATTTTTTTGCTGCCAGTCTCCATTCCTCCCACCTGTTGTCTTTGATTATTGGCCTTTCCCCAATCCCTCTTCACATCTTGGAAAATTAGGCTCCTTGTGATCCTGAGACCAAGTTGCATATGACTGCAGAGGCAACATTCTCTGCAATAATGCCTCTTCCACTCCAAGCAATTGCAGAGGAAAAAAACCAAAGGCTTCCTCTGTCCATGACTCCCTCTCATAGCTGGAGAGTAATCAGTACCAACTCTATTGCCACATGCTTGTCTGTATACATCAGAGGTTGAACCAGCTGTCTGGAAGGCTGACTCTTCCCGCTGCTGCTGCTGCTGCTGCTGCTGCCTCCTTCCCCTGCATAACATCCCTTGCTGCCAAGGGTTTTGCTGAATAGGGGCCATAACCCATCAGACTGTAAGGCAACATAGCTTTAGCTGTGTCAGATTCAGCCGGCACAGCCAATGCCGCTGTTCAGTTTCACCACCCCTAGTCAATTTCACCGTCTCAGGGGCAGGCAGCGGAAAAGAGGAAGTCGGACAAGGCAAGTAAATTGCCAACAGGTGGCAGCAATTAACTCAAGGTGGGAGCGGATACTTTGTATCACAGCCAGCTTCCCTCAAGCGCCCCAGGCAAAGCAAACTGCAGCAGCGCGGAAGCGCAGTGATCAGCGCACAATCAAGAATTCCCGGCTTAGCCTGCAGAAGAAAAGCCTGAAAGGGAGGAAGGAGGGGGGGAATTTTCTTAGCCTGGCTCTCGCTATCTCGCCTCTGTATTTTGCTTGCGCTAGGAAGAAACTGCCTGAAGGACATGTACACAGAAGACCTTGAGGGGGGAGAGCACAGGGAAAAGGTCTTGAGGGTAAAGGGGGGAACACTGGTTCAAACTGCCTTAAACTGTGTTATTAGTTGCAATCTATTGTATTTGCAATGCTATAAAAACTGCCTTTGGAATTTTGTTGGTGTGGAGTGTCCCAGAGCTTTTTGGGTCTGCTGCCCACCCAGCTCTTCACTTGGCCGATTAAAGAGCTGTTTTCTTTTTAACAGCCTCTGCCTGAATTCCTGGTTTTGGATTTTCTGAGATTCAGGTCTACAAACCTTACAAGCCCAACGAATGCGACAACCCCATAGACAAAGGACAGCAATCTAGGGGGACAAAGAAACGGGCTGAATCTGCCATTTGGGTGAGGGGGAGAATACCATGGGCAATCAGTAACCCAGGCAACGGAGAGAAGCGCGGGAACAGGGAACCTATAAAACTCTATGTAATCTGTGCCAAGTCAACCCTGGCTTTGTTTGTATCTACCTGCATTACACCCAAGTAAACTTCTTTTGCTGAACCTGTGTTTCACGAGAGTTTTATTCAGCGCTGAATGTGGTAACTCTTACATAAAGCCAGGGTTCACCCTTGAGCACTACCCAGTACCCACTGAGGAGCGCTCACACTTTCGTTCGCAGAGCAACTGAGGGACCCGATCGACTTTGCCAGAAGATGGCCGGCGACGGTGAGGGCATGAGCTCGCGGAGTGACAAGGAGCACGGACCGGAGGTCGCGACGGCGGGGTCAGTCCTGAGCAAGGGGAGAGGACCAGCACCCACGGCCAGTTTGTGGGATGCCAGGTGGTCATTCAGCGTCGGGATGGGGCCCAAAGGGTTGACGAGACGTGGGGTCATGACAAGCTGCGGCTCGGGGTCCAGGAGCAGAGAGCTGGAAGAGAGGCTGACCCAGATGGAGAGCGACTTCCAATGGCAACTGGCAGCCATACAGGGAATGCTGCAGGCATTGCTTTGTGGACCCGGGGCCCCAGCTGGGGCAGCCGCAGAGGTCAGCACGGAAGCAGGGGCCAGCACAGGGCCCATGTCCAGGCTGGCGACAGCAGCCAGCCCCGCAGGAGGTGCGATGGAGGACCGGTGGGCAGCAAAGGCACTCTGGTTCAGGAGCTTGAAGAGCAAGTTCTCAGGGGATCCCGAGCAACTGCCCTGCTTCCTCACACAGGTGAGGAACTTCAAGGACCGGAGTGGGCATCTGTTCAGCAATGATGGAGAGAGGGTTGCCTACGTAACTGACCTGTTGGAGGGGCAGGTGGCCAGATGGGTCGTCCGCCTGTACAATGCCAACGCGGCAGAGCTGGAAGACTTCCCCGAATTCATGCAGGCACTCAGGGATAGGTTTGAAGATACGTTGAGCACCAGGTGAGCCCGAGATGAGATCCAGCGGCTACGCCAGGGAGACAAGATGATGTCCGAGTACACCTTGGAGTTCTGGTGCCTCACAGAAAAGCTCACCGACTGGCCGGAGTCCCTAAAGATCGACTAATGTATTTTTCCATCAATAAGATGCCCCCATGTACAAGACAACCCCCACTTTTCCAACCCAAAATTAAGAAATCAATATTTTAAAGATAGTGCAGAACACATTTTTATTTAGTAATTAGGTAACATTGACCTGATACACTCGGTGGGAGGAGGTCCAAACCGTCTCTCTGCAGCTCTATTTCCATGCTCTTTTGCATAACTGATTACATTCAAGCACGAGTGAAACTGCCGATAGCTTGTCTCTGCAAACAGCCTTCCTCTAATTGGTTTGTTCACCATCAGCTGATGTCAGTTACATAAGGCTCGTGATTGGAGGAAGTCTGTTTGGGAGACAAGCTATTTCACTCGTGATTGGAGGCTAGCAATAGGAGGAAGCCTGTCTGCAGAGACAAAGTATGGGCGTCAGCACTGGGGCTCCAAGTGAGGAGACTCAGGGAGCCCATCGCATTCAGCCAATTGGACAGATCGATGGCGGGGGGGGGACCAGTGCAGTATTGCACTGAGCCAGTCGGCATGACGATTGGGGCCCACCAGGAGGAGCTACAGTTTGTAGTTACCCTGATGGCCGACCATGCACTGTTGGGTCTGGCATGGCTCAAGCACCAGAACCCGCACATCAACTGGGCATCTGAGATCCTGTGGTTCAGTGGCACCACCAGACAGACAGTTGGGCCATGGAGGAGACACAATGGCAGAGGGCCCAATGGAGCTCAAGGTGCCGGCAACAGGAAGGGTGGCCAAGGGATGGCAAGCTGCAGCAGCGACTGGGGCAGCAGTAGCAGGACCCGGACAACCAACCACACGCAAGGCGAGGACGAGGACGGTGCCAAGGGCAGCTGGAAAGCGAAAGGGGACGGCAGCAGTGGAGACAGTGGCACCAGGACCCGAGAGGCCAGCTGCAAAGCAGGCAATGGCAGCGTTGGCGCTGAGAGCAGTGGCAGTAGTGGCGCCAGAGTTGACAGCAGGAACCGAGCAGTCCGCACCAGGCAAGGGGGGAGAAACCAGCAGTAGACCGGGGCCCTACCGCACCCAGAAGGATCTGGAGGTGCTTAGGACTCTGCAGAAGCTGTTGCCTAACTCAACTACCCCTGCGATCCAGCTGGTGGCAAACGGCGTGCCCCAAGCCCAAGCAGAGAAGCAGTGGAAAGAAGCAGAACCGGAGCTGATGCGAGCCTTCGTGGAAGCGAGCAAGAAAGACTCCTGCTTGGTGAGCAATAAAGAATCATTGAGGGGACAAGGGGGCTTGTGGTGGCATGAGGGGAAACTCTATGTGCTGGAGGGTTGCTGTAGGGAGGTGCTGGAGAGAGGACACATCGACGAAAATGTGGGATATTGTGGATTTGTCAAAACCCTCCACCTCCTGCGCAGGCAGTTCTGGTGGCCGTCCCTCTGGAAGGACATGGGGGCGCACATGGCCAGCTGCTCAACTTGCGCAATGACGAAGGGAGAGAAGGGGAATCCTTGGGGACCCCTCCAGCCAGTAATAAACCCAGCCATGGTAAGGCTAGAGCCCCCGAAGCACTAGGAAAGGCCACCTAGTTATGGCAGATCGGGGGCAGTACCCCAGTAAGCCCAATTAGAGAGAGGGGGTCTCTCTTCAGGGGGGCGGTATCTCAGATTCAGCCGGCGTGGCACGGCCAATGCTGCTGTTCAGTTTCACCACCCCTAGTCAATTTCACCGCCTCAGGCGCAGGCAGCGGAAAAGAGGAAGTCGGACTGCAAGTTAATTGCCAACTGGTGGCAGCGATTAACTCAGGGCAGGAGCGGATACTTTGTATCACAGCCAGGTACTTGGTATCACAGCCGGCTTCCCTCAAGCGCCCCAGGCAAAGCAAACCGCAGCGGCACAGAAGCGCAGCGATCAGCACGCAATCAAGAATTCCCGGCTTAGGCTACAGAAGAAAAGCCCAACAAACTCAATCACCCCATAGACAAAGGACAGCAATCTAGGGGGACAAAGAAATGGGCTGAATCTGCCATTTGGGCAAGGGGGAGAATACCGCAGGCAATCAGTAACCCAGGCAACGGAGAGAAGCGCAGGAATGGGGAACCTATAAAATGCTATGTAATGTGTGCCAAGCCAACCCTGGCTTTGTTGTATCTATCTGCATTACACCAGAGTAAACTTCTTTTGCTGAACCCATGTTTCGCGAGAGTTTCTTTCGGCGCTGAATGTGGTAACTCTTACAAGCTGCTCATGGCAAAGACTCAAAAATGCTACTTCATACCTTTATTCAGGTAGCTGCTTGTCAGATGATATTATGTACCCCCCACACCCACCCCATGGCCAAATGCTCTGCTGTTGAATCTACAGTCTGCAGAGCTCCAATTCTATCTACCTATCCAGCACACTTGTCCATTCAGACTTTCCTGTGACTATAAGTCACATTCTGGTCATGCTAGCTTCCATTTGAAAACACATCTGGTAAGATAAGGGGGAAGGATTCTGTCATTTGTGAATAAGAAGGGGGTGTGGGGCAGTTAGGTTTGGTTGTATAACACCTAAAACAGAACACTTGAAAAACTTTCCTCCTGAAACAACCTCACTGGATTTATATCTGAAACAAAATGTTGGAAATGGTTTCTGAGTGAATGACTCAAACTCAAACTTCAAATTATTTTCATATTTGTACCATTTTGTACATTGGAGTTCACACTTTGCCAATCAATATACAAATGAGAAGAGTTTTATGTGCCAAAATCAGTTTTTCAGAATTTTGCAATGTGGTTCACAAATTAAGAAATGTGCATAACAGCACATGCAGTGTTGTTAATGATTATGTGCCATCCAGTTACCGTATTTTTCTGACTATAAGATTATACTTTTTTCTAAAATCCTTACACTAAAAATTGAAGGGCGTCCTATTCAAGGAAGTAAGCTGAGGAGAGAACCGCGCCTGCAAACAGGCTTCCTCCTATTGCTAGCCTCCAATCACGAGTGAAACTGCCCATACTGTCTCTGCAAATAAACTCTCAGTGACTCTGGGTGGCTCACAACAAACAAAGAAATAACAATGAAATCAAAAAAAGATAAAGATGAAAGATGGCAAGCGCAATAAAGTGAGGGGTCTCACTCTCCCTTGCCAAAGGCCTGGGTGAAGAGCCAGGTCTTCACAGCTCATCTAAACAACAGCAGAGAGGGTCCATCCACATCTCGGGGGGAACCTCATTCCAGAGGGCAGGCACTGTTACAGAGAAGGTGCCCTTCTGGGGTCCTGAGAAGTTGAAGAAATCTGGAGCACATACATATAGACTGCAATATTCTACCGCTACTTGTGAGAGACACTCCCAGAGACACTGTGATCTCTTTCAAGAATATAGCAAAGTCTAATTTAATGCAGTGCTTCTAGTAGACTTGGGATCAAATGCCCAAACAGCTTGCTCAGTATTAATTTGGAAAATTATATCATAAATTATATCACTATACAATTTTTTCATTCTAATACAGTATTTCAGTCTTTTTGGTGAAAGTAGATTATAATATAATTTACATGGGGATATAATTTATTTAAATTATAATTTACATAATTTACATGGGTATCAGTTATTTAAGCCAATATTTGAATCTCAGTGGGATGGAGGCGACTTGTGATATGGAGGTCTTCCTGGACTCATAGCTCCTATGGCCAGGAGGACCTTCACCCAGCTGGGCACCCAACTCGGGATTGGTTTCTATCCTCACCCCGCCCAACAGTGTCACAGTGTCCTGAGTAAAAGCATGTGCACCATGCAAGGGCAGGGTGGACTCAGCAACACCCCTATTCTGATGGAAAGAAATAGGAATAATTTATTGGATTTAATGTATGGCATGGGAAGCAGCACTTCCTAGCCAGAGTCATTTTTTTAAAAGGTAGCTAAAGGAGGAGAATTGGGAAGAGAAAAGAGGAAATTCTAGAGTTGTGGTTAGCAACATTTAGAACAAACATCAGATGTATTGTATGTATTGCTGGCAGAGATCTTTATTACTGTCAAAGACCAGCACAAACACAGAGAATAACAAAATTTGCAGCCAATCTAGTAAGGACTATCTTAGCTGTAAAAAACAACAACAACAACAACAACATAATCCTCATCCTCATCATCACATCATAATGAGACGGAAGCCACTCCTTGATCTCCAAATGATCAAGATAGATCTGGCTTCACATCATCTGTCTCAGTTAAGAATTCCTCTAAGTGAGTTCCATCTTCCTTTATTAATATTAATTCTCTTAATTTATAGGAGCACTTGATTTAATTACAAAGTCAGCCTAACCCCAGAATTGTTCTTATCACTTGAGAGAGCTTATGCGTTAGGTTAACAGAAGTCTCTGGGACTTCATTTTCCCGGGGTTGGTTTTGTTCTGCTCTGTTCTCTGTTTCATCTTTCCCTTCTGATTTCACTCAGGATTTTGCTTTTTTTATGGAGTTTTATCTTTTTTTCTGAGCCAATTTAATTGGCTTTGGCATTTCAGTATTATTTGTGTTCTTATCTGAATATATTTGTATAGTTTTATCTCCATTACGTTGTTATAGACTTTATCTGTTGTTCAGAAATAAAGGCACCATTTCACAGTTCAGGCGTTGTTTTGCTACAAATTCAGTGGTTAAGTTATGCTCACTCATAGTTTCCTTAGGCAAGGTCTGCAACTCCTTTAACTGCTCTGCAGTTATAGTTGGAGCTGCTTCACCCTCCTGACATCCAGGCAAGTTGTCTTGTCCTATTAAAGAGCAGCTCCTGATATCTAATTCTGTGTAAATTTAAGGGATTTTGTGTACAGTAGTTTTAGCCAGTAATTTAAAATATTAATCCACAATGGAATCTCAACACTAATTATCTCCACTTCATGTTGGAGACATTAGGAACATGAGATACCTGAAAAATATTTCTCAAAAATTTTGATTATGATGCCAGAGATGCCGTATTGGTACAGGGACCTAACTGAACTCCACAGAGAAGTTATTTTATTTGGCTATGAATAATTTAGTATCTGCTATAGTAGAAAGCTTGTATAAGCACTCCTCATCTCTGAGCATATGGCAAGACATATTCTAAGGGTGCTGTGCCCATAAAAATAATCCCACTCCCCAGAAAGAATGTGGCATGGTGACCAAGGACTTTTGCTCACAGGTGGGGCAACTGCAACATAAAACTGAATTTAAAAACCTTTAAATCTTTAAAAGCAACTGTTGTCAGCCAGTTCTAGTAACCACCTTCTTTTTATTCTGCAGCAGTTGCTTATATGGTATATTATAGAATTAAATCCTGAGCTGAGATTGAGCTTGAACTTTTCTTAGAAAGAGCAAAAGATCTAACCAATGCCTTTTTTGCCAAATGGCAATCTAAATCAAAGCAAAGCTTTCAAGAAAATTACTTATTCTGAGCTTTACAAGGAGCAGTTGTACATAACTCCTTACCCGGTACCTACCGAGGAGCGCTTTTTTCGAAGGCTGGTGTGGATCTTCCGGGTTGTGTGGCCGTGGTCTGGAAGTTCTGTTTCCTAACGTTTCGCCAGCATCTGTGACCGGCATCTTCAGAGTGCAGGAGCACAGACAGGAGCAATTCTCTCTGTGCCCAGGATGGTGTGACCCTTTTGTGGGTATTTATAGAGATGTGGAGGGGGGGGGTATGGGGTGTTAATGAGTGGCTGCTTGCCCAGGTCTCAGGAGATCTGTGTATCTTCCTGTGGGCCAGGCAGGGTCCCTTCTTCTATTGAGTTGTTAACGAGTGGCTGTTGAGGGTGATTAGCATGTTCATTGTGTGAGTTGTTCGCATGTCCTGGTGGCTGAGCTGAGTTCGTTGACCTTTTGCAGGCTGTATTTCTCAGGATTGGTAGCCAGGTTTTGTTGATTTTTAGACTCTCCTCTTTTTTATTGAAACTGTGCTGGTGTTTGTGAATCTCAATGGCTTCCCGGTATAGCCTGGTGTAGTGGCTGTTTGTGTTGTCCAGTATCTCTGTGTTTTCAAATAGGATTTTGTGTCCAGTGTGCCTGAGAGCATGTTCAGCTACTGCCGATTTTTCTGGTTGCTGTAGTCTGCGGTGTCTTTCGTGTTCTTTTATCCTGGTATGGATGCTGCGTTTTGTGGTCCCGATGTATACTTGCCCGCAGCTGCATGGTATGCGATATACTCCTGCGGTGGTGAGGGGATCCCTTTTGTCTTTTGCTGATTTTAGCACTTGTTGTATTTTTCTGGTGGGTCTGAAGATTGTTTGGAAATTGTGTTTTTCCATCAGTTTTCCCATGCGGTCTGTGACCCCTTTGATGTAGGGCAGAAATACTTTGTTGGTGGGTGGCTGTTTTTCTTCTTCAGTCGCATGTTGTTTTCTTGGTTTGATGGCTCTTTTTATTTCATTCTTGGAGTAGCCATTCGCTTGCAGGACCCAATTAAGGTGGTTAAGTTCAGAGTCTAGGAATTGGGTTTCGCAGATCCGATTGGCACGATCCATGAGGGTTTTGATAATGCCTCTTTTCTGGCTTGGGTGGTGGTTGGAGTTTTTGTGTAGAACACAAAAAGAACACGAAAGACACTGCAGACTACAGCAACCAGAAAAATCTGCAGTAGCTGAACATGTTCTCAGGCACACTGGACACAAAATCCTATTTGAAAACACAGAGATACTGGACAACACAAACAGCCACTACACCAGGCTATACCGGGAAGCCATTGAGATTCACAAACACCAGCACAGTTTCAATAAAAAAGAGGAGAGTCTAAAAATCAACAAAACCTGGCTACCAATCCTGAGAAATACAGCCTGCAAAAGGTCAACGAACTCAGCTCAGCCACCAGGACATGCGAACAACTCACACAATGAACATGCTAATCACCCTCAACAGCCACTCGTTAACAACTCAATAGAAGAAGGGACCCTGCCTGGCCCACAGGAAGATACACAGATCTCCTGACACCTGGGCAAGCAGCCACTCATTAACACCCCAAACCCCCCCCCCCTCCAGATCTCTATAAATACCCACAAAAGGGTCACACCATCCTGGGCACAGAGAGAACTGCTCCTGTCTGTGCTCCTGTACTCTGAAGATGCCGGTCACAGATGCTGGCGAAACGTTAGGAAACAGAACTTCCAGACCATGGCCACACAACCCGGAAGATCCACACCAGCCTTCGTATGCCGGCCGTGAAAGCCTTCGACAATACAGCGCTTTTTTCCTTTTAAGTACAGGTAATGGCCAGCGACGAGGAATCCGTTGGTCAGTTGGAGCAGGAGGAGCTCGGGATCGCGGAGGCGATGGTGGAGCCAGCCTGGAGCGACGAGATGGCGGCCAGGATTGGGGACCCCCCACTGGCACGGTGGTCGATCGAAGTGAACCGGGGGCCTGACCAATTGGGGGTTACGATGACCCGAGTTTCGGGGTCACGGACCCGAAAATGGAAGGAAGAGTTCGCCCAGCTGGAGGTGAGGGTCGGGCAGCGCCTGGACTCCATGCAGGCGATGCTCCAAGCCATATTGCTGAGACTGGGTCCGCTGGCGGCGAGTGGCAGCGCAAGCAACGGGGCTGGTGGCCCGGGACCCCAGCTGGTACCGGCGCCAACTCCACCATTGGTGGATCGACGGGCAGCAGATGCTTTGAGACTCCGGGGCATAACCGGAAAATTCTCGGGGGATCCTGAGCAGCTACCCCACTTTCTGACCCACATCCGCAGCTTCATGCGGGGGGGGGGTCACCTGTTTACCAGGGACGAGGACAGGGTCTCCTACGTGGCTGAGCTACTGGACAGCCAAGCGGCCAGCTGGGTGATCGGGTTGTACAACGCCAACGTGGCGGAGCTGAAGAGTTTCCCGGACTTCATGCAGGCACTCAGAGATAGGTTCGAGGACACCCTGAGCGCCAGGCGGGCCGAGGATGACATCCTACACTTCAGGCAAGACCGTGTCCAAATATGCATTGGAGTTCCGGAGGATGGTGGAGAAACTCACGGACTGGCCGGAGTCGCTCAGGGTAAAGTATTTCAAGAGGGGTCTCAACCCAGAGATCCTGGAGTGGGCGCTGGGCCGGGATGACCCAACCACTGTAAAGGATTGGATCTGGCTGGCCGGGATGGCGGAGTCAGCATGGCGGCAGATCCAACAGAGTGCGCGGAGGCAGGACAGGGCGAGAGACAAGCCGAGGGAGAGGACCGCAGAGGAGAGGCGGAGCAGCGGGCAACAGCCCACGGGGGGGCGAGAGGCGCCCAAGGCCCCAAACCTATGCTTTCAGTGTGGAGGATGAGGCCATCAGGTGGCACAATGCCCGACAGAGTGGGAAGGGACCCCACCACGTGCAGAGGTCAAGCCACCACATTCAACCGGGAAACAAGTGGGTGATTGACCGTGGAAGAGTGCGGCGGCAGCGGCGGTGACTGAACGAGGCCAGTTGGGGTGGTCGACCCCCGAGACGGCGTCCTCCAGGGAAGAATCGGGGCCGGCGGGAAACGAGGCGCGCTCGCACTGAACGGCATCCCAGTATGAGCAGGGGAGCCGAGACGCGCGGACCCAATAGCCGATGAGGACTGGCCACCCCTGCAGGTGAGAGTGCACATCCGGGGGGTGAGATCCGGGGGGGGAGGCGCAGCTATAGGCGCTGCTGGACTCGGGCTGTACACACTGCCTGATGCACCCAGCCATAGTCTCTGGGCTCAGGTTGCAGCTGCGACGCCTCACGGAACCCATCGCGTTCAGCCAACTAGATGGCTCAGTAGCATGGGGGGCCGGCTCAGTACTACACCGAGCCGGTCCAGATGACGGTCGGTAACCACCAAGAGGAGCTGAGGTTCTTGGTAGTCCCAATCACCGACTATGCGGTGGTGCTCGGATTGGCATGGCTATGACGACGTAACCCGCGAATCGACTGGGCGTCGGAAGCGCTGAGGTTCGAGGACGAGGAGCCGGGGAGGTGCGAGAGCAGGAGGCGTCGGCAACTGGCAGTGGCCACGGCAGAACCGATGGAAGGCCCGAGGTGCCCGGAGACGGTCCCGGAGCCCCAAGGGACGGCGGCGATACCGAAGCAGGGGCAAGCGACAGCGGCGAGCCGGACCAAGGCAGAGAGCGGGTTGGGACCGGAGAGAGCCCCGGAAGCCGGTTGCATCCCGCGTCAGTACCGGAGCTTGGTGGCGGGTTCGGGGAGAAAGAATCCGACCAGCTCCCGCCCCACAGACCCAGTGACTGCGCCATTGAGCTGGAACCAGGGGCAAAACTGCCTAAGGCAAAGATGTACTCCCTATCGATGAAGGAGATGGGTGCCCTTCGGGAGTTCATCGACAAAAACCTGGCACGAGGTTTCATCCAGCCCGTGAAGTCACCACTGGCGGCCCCGGTATTGTTCTGGGAGAAGAAAGACGGCTTGCTCAAGATGTGTGTGGACTATCGGGGGCTGAACGCAATCAGCACCAAGTATAACTACCCCCTCCCCTTGATGAAGGACCTACTTTCACATCTATCTAAGGGGAAGGTGTTCACAAAACTGGACTTGCGCAAAGCGTATTTCAGGGTTAGGATCCGCGCAGGAGATGAGTGGAAGATGGCATTTAACACCCCGCTTGGAAGCTACCAATTTTGCGTGATGCTGTTCGGATTAAAAAGGACCCCGGAGGTGTTTATGCAGCTGATAAATGAGGTGTTGCATGACCTACTCTACCGGGGCGTCCTGGTCTATCTGGACGACATCCTAATCTACACTGAAACCCTGGCGGAGCACGTGGAGCTGGTGCGCACGGTGCTTCAGAGACTGCTGAAGGCCCAGCTGTATGCGAAACTCTCCAAATGCGAGTTTCACCGGGAGCAGCTGGACTACCTCGGCTACCATATATCTAGCTGAGGGATCGAAATGGACCCGGCGAAGGTGAGGGATGTCCTGGGCTGGGAAGCGCTGCAGACCCGGAGGCAACTCCAAAGCTTCCTGGGGTTTGCGAACTTCTACAGGCAGTTCATTCCAAACTTCGCCCAAGTCGCCCTCCCCCTAACAGACTTGCTGAAGACCAAGGGCAGCGGGAAACCCCCAAAGCCCAGCATGGCACTCATGTGGACCGCGGAGTACCAGGAGGCATTTGGGGATTTGAAGCAGCGGTTCACGGCGGAGCCAATCCTGTGACACCCCGACCTGGACCGGCAATTCGTCATCCAAGTGGACACGTCAGACGTGGCAACGGGGGCAGTCCTACTACAGCCTGGTCCGGAGGGTCCCCTCCACCCATGCGCCTATGCCTCCCGCAAATTCACCGAGACCGAGAGAAGGTGGATGGTGTGGGAGAAGGAGGCATACGCGGTGAAGTGGGCCCTAGCCACATGGAGGCATTTGCTGGAAGGGGCAACCAAGCTGTTCAAGGTGTGGACGGACCACAAGAACCTCGAAGCCCTAAAAACCCCGCAGAGGCTATCTCCTAAACAGGCATGATGGTCTCAGTACTTTGGGAGGTTCGATTTCACCTTAAAACACAACCCCAGGAATTTCCTGGCAGACAGGTTGTCGCGCATGCCCCAACACGCCAGCCTACGAGAGGACATTGTGGACTCTATCATCCCCGCCAGTAGGCTGGCCGCAAAGGCGGTCACCCAGAGCCAGACCAGGAGGGAGGTGGGGAACACGACGTCGGAGTTGCAGCAGGGCTTCGCAGAAGCGGCAGAGCAAGACTCCTGGCTCAAGGAAAACCGAGACGTCCTAACCAACCAAGGGGACTTGTGGTGGCACGAGGGGAAGGTGTATGTCCTGGAGGAATGCCGGCGGCGGGTGATGGAGAGAGCCCACGACAGCTGGAGCACAGGGCACTACGGCTTCGTGAAGACGCTCCATTTAATCCGGCGGAAGTTCTGGTGGCCAACGCTCCGGAAGGACATGGAAGCGTACTCGGGGGGATGCCCGGTGTGCGTGACAGCAAAGGGGAGCAAGGGCAAACCCAGAGAGTTACTCCAGCCGGTGGCAAACCCCGACGGCCCATGGCAAGAGATCGCCATGGATTTCATAGTGGAGCTACCAGAGACCAAGGGCAAGACCGCCATCTGGGTGGTCACGGACTTGTTCTCCAAACAAGCGCACTTTGTGGCTTGCCAGCAAGTCCCCACGGCAGAGAGGTTGGCGAGGCTCTTTGTGCAACACATCTACCAGCTACACAGTGCTCCCCGATGGATCGTCAGCGACTGGGGGAGCAACTTCATCGCACGATTCTGGAGAGAGTTCCTGAAGCGGGTAGGGACACAACAAGCCCTCTCCTCCGCGGCGCACCCGCAGACAGACGGAGCCACCAAACGCCTGAAAGGGGGGTTCGAGCAGTACTTGCGGTGCTACGTGGGGCACCAGCAGGACGATTGGGCGGAGCTACTGCCATCCGCAGAAGTAGCCTACAACAACGCCGTCCACAAGAGCACCGGGTTTTCCCCGTTCAAAGTGGCCACTGGGCGAGAATTCGTACCCACGCCGGAATTGCCTCAACCGACATCCCGCATAGACTCGCTGGACTCCTGGTTCACCCAGATAGATGCCACAAGGCAAGCGGCATGCGCGGCGCTGCAGGGAGCCAAAGAGGAATACAAGAAATACGCCGACTGCAAGCGGCTCCCCAAGTGGCAATGGAAGGTGGGGGACCAGGTGTACCTGTCGACTAGGAACTTAAAAACACACCAGGCGTTGAAGAAACTCAGCCCGAGATTTGTGGGACCATTTCCCATCGCAGAAATAATCAACCCAGTAATGGTCAGGCTGACACTTCCCAAGAGCCTAGGAAAAATCCACCCGGTGTTTCACTGCAGCTTATTGAAGCCGCACCAACTGGGGAATGACTGGCACAAGGCAGAGGTGACGCCGGCACCCATCATGATTGGTGGGGAGCAGCACTTTGAGGCGAAGCAGATACTAGACGCGAGGAGACACAAGAGACAGATCCAGCTGCTAGTGCAATGGAAACATTTCCCCAAGTCCCACAGCAAATGGGTAAGCCAAAACCATGTAAAAGCGCCGGACCTAGTATCGGATTTTTACGACAGGTACCCCGGGAAACCGAGGTAAAAAGGGGGGGGTCTGTCTTCAGGGGGGCGGTATGTCAGTTTCAGCCAGCACAGTGCTCCTGTAGAAGCCCACCACTGGGTTGAGCCAGTTCCGCTGCCTGCTTGCAAGCTGGGGAAAAGGGGAAGTGAGAGCCGCGTGGCTGATTAATGGCCACCTGCGCCTAGCCAGCGGGGAAACTGCAGAGTGGAAACAATTAATCTACACTGATAAGCGGCGCGAGCGAACAATGAGCAGAGCTGTGAGTCGTGAAGCTAAGATCACCACACATCCAGAAACCCCGGTTCTGCACGCAAGAAAAAGGACCCCAAGGGAACCAGCCCACGCCAGAGGGGTAGTCGATCAAGGGACAATGGGATCCAGGCTGAACCTGCCATCTGGACTATCAAGGGGGATAATTGGGGTGCTGATAATCCGCAGCCTGTAACGCGAGCGCAGGGCGAAACCGCGGGAAGGGGAGAAGTATAAAGGAACCAATGTATTGTACCAAGCCAGTCCTGGCTTTGCTTGTAACTGTTGCGTTACGCTTGAGTAAACCTCTTTTGTGAACCACACGTGTCACGGGAGTGTTCTCTTGACGAATGGGGCAAGATCTTACAGCTATATCAAAGAGGGCCTCTCTCCAGCCCAATTAATAATTCTGCTGGGTAATCATCAGTCATTGTACTATTTAAGCAGAAAATCTAAGTTATCAAAAGTGCATCAGGCACAGCGCCTAAAAACTACAACCTCGGTCTTTTTCATTGATAGATAAGAAGGATGGGGAGGTGCTTCCATATCAGAGGAGTAAAGATGACATTTCATATAGAACATATAGTTGTTTACACTAATTATTGTTTTTTTAATAATTTTATTGACGATTACACGTACAGATAAAACTAATACAAATTATAAAAAAGAAAAAAAGAAAAAGTGCAAAGAAAAAAGAAAAAAGAAAAAGAAAAAAAATTAAAGAGGAGGGAAAAAAGTAACTTTCCCCTTCATCCCAGCAAGTACAAGCAACTTTAACAATTTATCACCATCTCTTAAAATACAACAATCTCTTCATCCCATATCTCACCTCATTCTCTATAAACAAATCTTTAAAGCCTCATCATCCATCCTAATCAGCAAAAGTTCATTAAGGGTTACCAGAAATAACAACCTATCTATTTTAAACTTGATCTAATAAGCCCACGAATTCCTTCCTTTTATCTCCTTTTCTATCATTAAACAAATCCCCCAAACCTCATCATTCAAATCTAAGTAAAAATCTAGTAAAATTTACCAGAGATAACAACATAATTATTTTAACCTTAATCGGATAAATTTAAAATACAACAAATGAACTCTTTCTCATAAAATTCTTATCTATAAACAAAATCTTAAAATATAATCATCCAGTCCTGGTCGAAGAAAATCCATAATAAATTTCCAGAAATAACAACCTATCTATTTTAACCTTGGTCAAATAAACCAAGGCTTATTCCTTCCCCTTTCTCCCAACAATCTTAATCTTTAGTGCCTTCAAATAGTGTTCAAACACTTGATTTCTTTTCATTTTCTCTTTGTCTCTTCTCACAAAATCACTGACAACCTTAACAAATCCCTTTTGTAAATCCAAGTCATTCTTCTTGTCTATCATTTCTACCTCCTTTTTAGTTATTAGAACATCAGCTGATTTCATTTGTATATTCAATATTTCACCTTTTTCCATATCCTTCTTGTAGCTTGTCATTTTTTAGTCCACATTTGAATCAATTTCAGTCTTATCCAATAAAACTTGTTCCTCTTCCATAGTAATCTATCAATCTATCAATCAAGGTCTAATCTATCAATTATGGCAGAAATCTTTAAAGCTAACTTCTGAGTCCATTGTTCACAAATATCTCTCAATACATCCATTGTTTTATTTCCTTCTGGTGCCCTTTAGTGTCCAATCTTCAAAGTCTTATCATGTTGTTTTTCTTCTGAATGCAGAAACACGAATAGTTTCCCACAGGAAGGTTTCTTATAATTAATTTCCAAATTTTATTAAATCCATCTAGATCCTTAGTCTGTTTTTAACTTTCTAAAATCAACACTCTAATCACCCTTTTGTTGTTAATTCAAAAAAAAAAAAATTAAAAATAAATCCTTAAACACATACTTATAACTTCTTTCATAGTGGATTGAAGGAAACTCACCTAGTGAAGTCCATAAAAACTTGACATTCTGGAGGTTCTCAATGTTAAAAATCAATAAAAAAATTAATTCCAAATTGATTAAGAAATGAGGATTTGCCGAACTTTGAGTCCTCAAAGGCTACATTATCACTATGAGTTTAGATGTAATCCCTTGACTCCCAGCTGCTGAACTCATGTGCTGACTGCAAAAACTTCTGTTCCTGTAGTTTATTCATGAGGAACAGTTGTCTGGAGTGTGTGTGGACTATCTCACAATCTCTACTTTCTACGGAGAGATTTTGCAAGTCCAGTTCCTGCATCTGGCCCAGATTTCTACCATGTCCTCACCGAAAGTTTGTTTACACTAATTATTGAACCAATTCCCCTGCTATTATTATGTGTGTGCTGAGATATGCATAGATTATATGCAGTAAATGCATATAATCTGTGCAAATCTGTATCTTTGGGCATATAGCATTTACCTGAGCGTAGAGACAAGGGGTAGGTGAATAGTAAGAGTGTATACTTTTTTTGATAGGAGTTGATCAGATAAGAAAGTGCTGAGTTATGGTGACATCAGCGGAGGTGATGTCACAGAGGCTATGTGCTCTCCACACGCCTTGCCGGATGTGATGTACCCCGAAGTGACGTATGCCCCCCCCCAAAACCGTGCATTGTTACTGGAAGTGTTGTACCTGGCAGGTCTCCGCCCTGTCCTGCTGCCGCTGCTGCCCACAACTCCAAGTGGAGAGCCAGGACTCATGCCGGAAGCATGTGGCTCGCGGGTGCGTGGCACATTGTGGAACGGGGGCCTCCCCAACCCTCGTCCACCACCCCGCCAAGCCTGCATCTCTATGCATGGGTCGCACAGCAATAAGCCGCTCTCCCCAGCAGCCCTGGAGCGCTATGGTTTTAACCCTTGCAAGGCCCCAGCACCTCGATTGTCAGCCGAATCTCTAATCTATCTATGCAGCACACACAAAAAATGGCTATGCGCGCCACACACAGCAACGGCAGACCCATTATTCTGGCTGGGGAGGGGGAGATGTTTTTAAAAGCACAAGCCGCTTTTTTCCTTAAGTTCTGTTTCCATCTGCTCAAACGCACTGTGCGCGATAAAGGTATACATCCCCCATTCTTCTGCCAGGGAGAAAGAGTTTTTTAAAAGCACAAGACGATTTTTCCTTAAGTTCTGTGTCAGAGAGAAAGAGGCTTTTCCTTAAGTTCTGTTTCTATCTGCTCAAATGCAACAGACACACACGATAAGGGCATCCATCCCCCATTCTTCTGCAAGGGAGAAAGAGGCTTTGAAAAAGCAAAGGGGGCATGCATGTATCTAAACACAAGAGCAGATTGACTATGTACAGGCATGTCCCAGAGAAGTTCAGGCATGCCCGGTCATGTGCAGAAAAGGAGGGGTGTGTTCCATCCAATGGGTTGCCACATAGCCGGCACGTGGTCAGAGTAGCCTCTGCAGTAGCTGTTGTGTTAAGAGACTGAGCATTTTTGAAAAATAAAAACCTGTATTTTTTTAAAGATGAATAACAACACTGATTCTTTGTTTGATGGGGGCTTAACTCCAGAACCCCCCAAACAGAGATTTAGAGCTAGGAAAAGGCCCAGCAGGGGATTTTGCAGATGACTTGGTGCTGATTTTGGAAGATCCTTTAAAGGGAATTGGAGCATTAATGGGAAAACTAAAAGAATTTGGTGTATTAGCAGGTTTTAAAATTAACAAACAGAAGACAAAGAATAAAATGGGTTTTAAGATTGAGAAGAAAGTAAAATATCCTGGCATCACTATGAGAAATATGAATTGTATATTATTTCAAAATAACTATGTTAAGACATGGAATGAAGTTTAAAAAGACATGCTAAGATGGGAGAAACTACACCTATCATTGCTGGGGAGAATTTCTGTGATAAAAATCAATGTCTTGCCTAGAATGATGTTTTTGTTTCAAACAATACCCGTTTTGACAACTGATGTACCATTTAAACAGTGGCAAAAAGATATATCTAAATTTGTGTGGCAGGGGAAAAAACATGAGTTAAATATAAGGTGTTGCAAGATGCAAAGGAAAGAGGAGGATTGGGTCTACCTGATTTGAAATTGTATTTAGCAGCTTGCTGTTTGGTTTGGAAGAAAGAGTGGATGTTGCTGGGAAATAGAAGGCTTTTGGAGTTAGAAGAACATGACCAGAGATTTGGGTGACATAGATAAAGTCAAGGTTAATCTGGATTTTAAAAATCAGTATGTTAGAAGTGTCATATTGAGAATATGGAATAGTTACAAATCCAGGCTGTGTCCAAAAACACCTTTGTGGCTCTTAGCACAAGAAGCATTTTATAGATGAGAAATAATAGGCAAACACAAATGGCTAACTTACAGTGGTACCTCGGGTTACGAACGCCCCTCCTTAAGAATTTTTCGGGATACAACCAGCTCCGCCCCCAAAAATTTACCTCGCCATGCGACCTCCGCCTCGAGCTACGTACCGGATCCGCAGCCATTTGCCCTGCTGCCACGTGGTCGTGGCTTCCTGTGGGCGAGATCACGGTAGCAAGGAGACGTTCGGTGAGGCTTGTGGTGTGTTTTGTGGCGTTTGGAAGTTTTTTGGTGTGCTTGTCAGCATGGCTCCAAAGAAAATGCAGAGCAGGCTTGGCAAGAATAAGGCTTTGAAGAAAAAAGTGGGGAAATTTGCCTCGTGGTGCGACCAAATTCGGAGGGCAGAATGGATTAACCGTATTTACATTGAACCTTATGGGAAAATTTACCTCGGGTTGCGACCAACTCAAGTTGCGATCAGAGTCACGGAACGGATTAAGTTCGTAACCCGAGGTACCACTGTATTGTGAGATACTAGAATTTTATCAAGGGGAATACAGAATAAAATCAAGAGAACAATTGGTGGCAGAGGGATATAGTTGCCAATGATTTTCTTATTTACAGTTATCAGAAAGATTTAAAGTAGACAAAAGAGTTTATGGTATTGAACATTGTAAGACTGATTTTGAAACAAGATTGTGTACAAATGTTGAACATGTAATTGCTAAAATGTATAAACTTTTATTGAAATTTGAAACAGAAGAACAAGTGAAAGAATGTATGATAAAGTGGGCTAAAAATGTAGAGATCAATGTAGAGATCATACAGATCAAACAGTGGGAAAATATGTGGTTGAAAGCATTGAAATTTACACTATGTTATAATCTTAAAGAGAACTTTTATAAAATGATGTACCATTGGTATATGACACCAAAGAAATTGTCTAGAATGTATAAAGGCACTTCAAATTTATGTTGGAAATCTGAACAACAAGAAGGGTCATTTCATCATGCTTGGTGAACTTGTAAAATAGCTAGAAAATTTTGGATTCAAATACATAAACTGATTCAGAGGATATTAAATATTATTAATTGAGACCAGAGGTTTTCCTCTTGGGACTGATGGCCAACAGTTGGAAAAAAGTCATGGAACTTTGTTTTTGTGTATGATAACTGCAGCGAGATTCTTGTATGCAAAAAGATGGAAAGATTCGGCAATACCTAGAATGGAGGAATGGTTGATGAAGATGATGAAACTTGCTGAGATGGCCAAATTGACTTGTTTGATCAGAGAAAAAACAGTATCTACATTTATTGCTGACCGGAAACCCCTTATGGACTTTTTGCGTAAAACAGAAAAAAATGAATTTATGATTCATGATTTTGATGATTATACTATGCTATACTATAGAAAGAAGAGCATCATGATGTAACTTTAGAGAAAGAGGTAAATTTATAATTGTACTTATAACTGCTGTAAAGAAGATTGGAAGCCACTTTTTTGTATCTTTTTTCTTTCTTTTCTATTTTTCTTTTTCTTTCTTTCTTGCACTTTTAGCTTTCTCTTTTATTTGTTTCTTTTCTTTTATCTTCCTTACTTTATATTAGTGTGCATTCATTTTTACCTTTGTTTTTAAAACTTTTAATAAAATTATATATATAAAATGGAATGGACAGTGTGATAATAAATGGGATCAATATTCCCATATCAACCTCCCCACAAAACAGAAAAAATCATCTGACAAATCTATTTATTTTTTTCCAAATCATATATGAAGCTGGAAGATTTAAAAACATGTACTTTTTAGAGCCTTTTTTATGCTATGGGAATAAATGATCTCTTGATCTCCTGTAAGATAAGAACTATTAAGAGACTGATGTAACCATGAAAAAGAAACCCCAAAAATGGGCAGGTTGGTGATGTTGAGAACTTGTTGCAGCAAGTGATCAAGGGGTTCTATTTTAAGCTGCTAGATTAGTGAATCATCCATGAAGAACATTTCTCCTGCACATATACATGCATTCACACTGAGCCACAGCCCCCTTCATGATAGCACAATTAGAACATTTGACTGATTCTTCTCTTTTCCCTTCAGTGCCCCCTCTAATTTCCCTTCCCACCACACATCTATTGTGAAGGTAGCTGTTATAGCTACATGCAGATCTATTTCAATCCTTTCCATTTAATTTTCCCTTCTATTGCTGTTGCAAACTACACACATCTATTGTCAGAATTTTGGGATAGAATATTTCTGTCAATAACATTAGCCTTTACTATAATTAACTATAATTTGTCTTTGCAATTTGATGACCATCTTTTAAATTACATTCTTAGTACCTTCCTGTTAAGCATGTGTTCCCTGCAAACTTGTTCCTTTAACCTGGTTGCCTTTCCTGCTAATCTGTCATGATTTCTTAACATTCCAAGGTTTTCCCCTCCCCCTTCCAATTAACAATTTAGACAATGATTCCAATGAATCTTCTTCACAACATAGTCAGCTTTGTAGTTCTAATGGCACAAATTATATTGTTTTCAAGGGTCTGAAACACCCAGCTATTAACACTAAATACACGGGTTTGGCAAATCTTTTCATCACCAACCAGATGTTTTTGCTCTGCTCTTTTTTAAATTTATTTTTAAATTTTTTTTAATGGAATACAGTCTGTTAAAATTGAGCAAAAGTATGTTTGTACAGGAGAACACAGTGAATTAAATTCCATCTTTAAATACACAGCAATTGCATTATTTATTTGCTGAAGCTGCAGAACTTTTTAAAAGTTCTGGATAGAAAATTTGTGATTCCTGATTCATTTGATCATTGTACATGCAGGGTAAATCTGAATCCAAATAAACGAGTAAATCATAGAATCCCACAACTGAGGAGCTACTGACACCTTCAAGTTCAATATCTGCTCCATGCAGGAATCCAAATTCAAACATCCTCACAAGACAGCCAGCCTTCCAGTACAGTGCAGTAGAGAAGATCCCAGCACCTTTCTGGGTAATTAGCTCCACTGCTGAACTGCTTGGACTGCTAGAATTTCCCCCCATATTCAACTGGAAGACAGTTTCTTTCACCATTCTCAGCAGAATAGCCTCAGTATGTTATATCATTTTCAAAAATGTCTGGGCAAGTGCAAAGTTCTTTCTTCTCTCCTGTCTTTCTAAAACCTGCCAGGAATTTCCTTCAATAAATGTTACATTTCTTGCTGAAAGTATGGCACCCTCCCCATTAGATTCCAGTACTGAGGGGAGATGATTAATTTAAAAATGTAGAAGCTATTCAGTATAGCAGACTACACAGAAATAATTGTGGATTTTTTCTGGCTATATTTCTCTCCTAAGTAATACACTGCTACTGGAGATTTATTTTTGGTTGAGAACAATCATTGTTCTTCCATAGCAACCAGAATGGGATGTAACACCACAAGCTGGTCTGATAAAAATATCTCTAGAATCAGCCGGGTCAATTTAAGATCCTAAAATTAAATGCATTGGCATAATGTGTTTCAATTTTAACATTATTTTAAAATACAGATTTTTATGGTTGCAAATGTCAAAAACAGATTGCTGTGATCAACCTTGCATAAACATTGATACTTTAAAAAAAAATCAGAGGAAGAATATCGGGTTAGAGCAATCCACAATTTCTTTTTCTCATATTGAGAAGAATTATTTATTTATTTATTTATTTATTTATTTATTTATTTATTTATTAAAATAGTTATATGTGACATTCAGGACAGGCTGTCTTCAAAGGGCAGTTTATATAGTATTTGAAATACCCTTTTCAAATGGACTGTTACTTTTGAAAATATTATTTAAAACCTCTATCAGCTAAAATTCTTCAAGGACATTTATAATTCCAAATAGCAGGTATGGTTGTCTGTCCTAACCCTCTCATTTCATCCTCAGAATAATCTTGTAAAGTATGTTATGCTTACAAAGAGTAATTGGCATAAGTAAACTTCATGGCTGAGTTGGGAATCTAAATCTTGATCTCCCCGGCCCTAGTCTGATGCGCCTTGCACTAATACACACATCTGGATCTGATAATTTCTTATGCCTATAATATCTTTATCTATTATATTGGCTGATTAAGTTTTACTGTGTCAACAGTGCTGCACATGGTTAAATATGCCTTAGAATAATTTGCTTGCTGAATGCATTACTTTTGTCTATACAGGTAGTCCCTGGGTTAAGAATGGGTTACAGACGATCCATAGTTACGAATGAAGCCTATTGTAGCAAAATTCATGTTAAATACACAATGATTTGAGTTAAATACACAACGGTTTGAGTTCATTATACAATACTATTATACAGTATTATACAATAATACTGTTCCAGCTTACAGATTCAACTTCAGGAACAGACTTGGAATGGAACTTATTCTTAAACTAGGGACTAACCTGTATCTCTTTACTTAAATGGGGACTCTGGCATTCAAAGAGATATTTGTTCCATACAAGATTCTTCAACTCTTCATACTTTCTGCATAAAAAATTCTCCACATGAGACAATGCACAGATTGCTATGCCAGATTGCTCACATATCTACCAAAGCTTGGAAAAGAAAAAAGTGACATCTGGATGTATTGCCCCTCTTCCAAGAAATTTCCCAGCAATCAGTGCTACTGCTATTTAGAAGAATTGGGAAAATCATGTAGCTATTTGCAGAGTCCTTACAATTGCATAGACTGGGGCTGTTACACACCTGATACAATGGCTTTGACTGTTCAATCTGTAATTTGTGGAGTGTAAGTTGAGGACAATAAAAGTTATTACTCTGGGTGGGATTAAATAATTTACATGGGGATAGTTGAGGACTCTGAAGGAGGACTGAGAAGTAAAGAAAAGATCGAAAGTCCAAAGGTAGCTGGAAGTGTGAGATCAATAGATTAAGAATTCCAGTTGGAAAAAAAAAGACTTAAAAAAAAGATAGAGGAGACAAGGAATTGAGGCATAAATGAACACTGGAGAAACTTCTCAAAGGCCACGAGGGCCATGAATTAAGTCACTGTTTTTTGAAGAAGCCTCTCTGGCTTATTTTCATACTGTGGTTTAGAAAGGGAATGAGGAAGGAGAATTGCTAGAAAGCTGGTGAAGAAGCATGGTGCAACAGGAAGTGAAATAAAGTAGGTAATGGCCCAAAAGGATGGAGTCTAGAAAAAGTCTGTACAGTATGCTGAACTAAAATTTATATCCAATCAAAGAAGTATCAAAGAAATGTGCAGGCAAAAAATAAAATTGTTTGAATCATTTCAGGAACAAGGACCATCTGCTCAAGTCTAACACTTTATAAGCATGTTCTGTATTACCAAAGTTCTTGGCACCTAAAACAACTCAGTGTGGATTTTATGTTATCTGCTCCAAAAAGATAGGAAGGAAGGAATATGTTAGCATAGCTTTCAAAAATATTGCAAGGAAAACTCTTTCATTCATTTGCATTTTAAAACTTTACTGTTTTCCTTTTCTGGTACATTCTAGATGGCTTAACGAACAATAGAATCTTAGAATGTAAGGGCTCAAAGGGACCTCTACCTCCTGCAGGAATCCACTACTGCAGCATCTTTGCCAGAAAGCCAAATAGCTTCTTTCTAAATGCTTCCAGTGAAGGACATCCCACTATCACCTGAGGTAGTCTCTTCCACTGTTAAAAAGCTTTTACCATTTTACCATGTCAAAATCAAAAGCAGCATTTTTATAATTGAAGCCCATTGTTTCTTGCCAACAACAAGATCAGTGGGAGAACACTGAGCTGTCTATGTGACAGACCTTTAAGACAACTATCATGCCTTCCCACAGCCTTTTCTTCTGTAAGCTAAACATTCTCCAGCTGTTCCTCCTAAGTTTCTTCTTTCTCATATATTTCTTCTTTCCTTACCATCTTGGTTGCTCTCCAGTTTGTGGATGCAGTATATACTGTATACACAGTTTAGGGTCATGTTTGGTTTTTGGCAGCTTCATCATATGGCTCATGTTCAGCATATGATCCAGATCCTTTTTGTATGTACTGCTGCCCAATGTGATCCTTCCATCCTATATTCATGCTTTTGATTTCCTTACACAAAATGTAAGACTTACTTTGTATGTTTAAATTCACCTTGTTGGTTCTTGCCCATGGTTCCAGTTTGACAAGATTCTGCTGAAGCATCCAGGCATCTGATCATAGCCTTCTCCACTGCAAAGAGAAATGTTTCTATTTAAACTCTAAAAAATTATTCCAATGCACTTCTTGGTATGCATTAGCACATACAAATTTTATGCAAATCTACACATAGATCTCCTACCGGTTTGTCTTGCTGATGGTGATCAGCAGCATGTTTGTAAGAGTGATACAGTGGTGCTTTGAGAAATTGTGCTGCTTACAGCTCCTATAGGAATTTAGATGTCTCAAAAACAGAGCAAATTGGGCAAGTAGCAAGGGTGAAGGTCCTCAGATGCCTCAAAGGGGTCATGTGAATGGAAGAATGCACTGAACTGTTATATGCAAATCCAGTTGGAGGCAACCGGTCAGGCCAATTGTTCTGTTGGTAATTGACATAGCAGTGAAGATACTGCTTTTGAATTGCATCTGTCTGCTCTGAAGGACTGCAGGGGATGGGCGGAGGATTAATGGACTATTATTGTTATTGGAAAAATGTGTGATGGTATGTGGGAATGACCTTGGGAGAAAGGAGGAAGACCCACAGCCTAGACCATGGTCTGATGAGAGGCTGCTCAGTCCGCAGATGGGGAAAAGCATGGGAAGTGTTTCAGAAGGGATCCTCCCAGTTTTCCAGAGACTAAAAAGAGAGGAGGCAAGATATACTTTCAGTCTTGCAAGATTCTGTTTAATGTAACCTTATATAAAGAGAGTGCTGATGCTCCTGATTGTCTTCTTGTTTGGACTACCTCAAAGGGCTAACAAATGCTTTCCAAAAGCATGCTATAAACTGTACATCTCTATCTGAAATGACACAATTAAGGCTATTTCTGCACCAGAATACATTGTTAATAAAGAACTTGGCAGTCTGTGCTGAAGCAGGAAGGAGTAAAGGAGTAAAGTCGGCCATCTTAGCAAACAGACCCACAGTGACTAAATAATAGTCAAGCTTTTAACATTTGGGAGCTCAGTAATAAAATCCAAGGAAACAGTATCCCAACATCCTTTCAGGGACATTTGTGGGTGTAAGACTTGCTTGTCAAAGGTCTGCTTTGCCTGCAATGTATGACAAGAGGAAACTTAAACTTTCACAAAAAAATCCCAAAGCAATACAAAAATATTATTGTCATGTTCCAGATATTTTCTCTGAGAGCTGTAGGAATATACAGACAACCACTGTGGAACAGTCATCTTCCTTTCCAAGAAAAGGAGGAAAATAGGGCTCCCTGATGATCCAAGCCTATACATATGGATCTTCTTGGTGCAGAAGGCAGACTTATTAGAAGGTAAAGGGATAACAGGAGGTTGGAGATTGACTCTTGTTGTCATCAATTATGATTTAAGGATCTTAAATGGCAGAAAGTTTACTTTGTGGGACCCAAGAGAGTCAGGACCATTGACTACATGTTAATATCCAATATATTTCCCAGTGGCAAAATTTACTTTGAAGTAGTTTTCCACCTCAACAATTACCACTTCCTGTTATTTGGGTTACTTGCTCCTAACAGGCCCAGAATGGCTTGTAGGACATTCACAGGTCCACAATGCCCGTGTTAGGTGGTGAAGTCAATTTCCCAGCTGCTAACTTCCCCAGAAGTGTCATCACTTAAGCAGTCCATTGGGCTAGCAAAAATCCTAAATGCTTATCAAATTACTAAAGTTTGCACAAGATCAACTTAAAGATAATTCTACTTCTGACTGAAGGAACCCTTCCGCTCTGCCTGTCTGCAATTGTCTCTGCTTGCCCCACCAAAGTTATCATACTCATTATCTTGTCCCATTAGAATCATAATGCTCCAGGTCTCCTCTGTTACACAGTGTCATCTTGTGGGACCAAGAACTTGGTCCTTTTCTGCTACTGCACTTGCCCTGTGAACAACATTCCCTTGGAGGACGACCCCAACCTTGAGCTCCTGTTTCCCCCCCCAGCTCCTGTCAACCCAACAGGTCGAAAACTCACGTGAGTAGATAAATGGGTACTCTCACTCTGGTGGGAGGAAAAATGCTGGCAGCGCCTTGCACAGAGAGACGGGACCAGTTGCCGGTAAGCGTGAAACCGCGCTCACCCGAAAAGGGCACGAAGCAACGGAAACCCCGCCTCCTGCGCTCGCCAGCTGGGCTCTGCTCTAGGAAGGAGGCTCTGGCAAACCACTTCCAAAAAACAATTGCCTTGAAAACTGCAAGGATTCGTCCAAGCATGAAAACTGCAAGGACTTGTCCAGGCAGTCACTGCAGGGTCAGTAATGACTGAGCGCAGACAAAAAAAAAAAAATGTTAAAGACCTGGATGTTCCCACAGGCATTTGGGCTGGGAGGTTAAGCGAGACCTGTTATGTCATTGTTTGTTGTAGCAATTTGAAAGGGAAAGGGAAAGGTTTTTCAGTCAAAGGCATGCATTTACAGGTTTTTGAATACTGATTCTCTGAATTGTGTTATTGGGTTTTAGTTTTGATCTCTGTACTCTGCTCAAAGTTACTTTCATGAGATGGGTAGTTATATAAATTTTATAAATAGATAAATAGTTGCATAGCTGCAGTATTCTCTGGAGGAAGGGAAGATTTTCTTCTGGAATGCACCAATCTGTCTATTCCAGAAGTGAATCTTTTAAGCTATGATGTTTTTATTAAATGATGGTAGCCACTTGGAGTCTTTGGAGCAAAGTGGAATACAGATGTTAATAAACAACTAACTGGTAATTAAATGTCCTAGAAATAGTCTTGCACTGGGGAATACCAGATCATGGAGTTTTGTACATGGATAGTTTGCACTTATTATCAAATCTCAGTCCAATGTATAGTGTTGTGTTGTTTCACTTCTATTATAATATTTATTCAGATGTCTCTTTCTGATAGATTAGGAAACATATACTTAGGGATTTTAAAGAATTTTGCAGTACATCATAATTGGAGCAAAGGTAGGCATTTAGCTGCTAACAGTTTTGTGGCATCAGAATTAAGATCCAGGAAACATTTCACCTACCTCCCCAACCCCCAAGAGTCAGGAATATAAGAGTGCTGGACTTTATCCACTGCATGAGGCAGCCATGAGATTTTACCATTTTTTATTCTTCTCACAGGAACCTAGGACTCTTTGCTAAGATGCAGCTTCCATTATAGTGCTTCCTGGAAACCCTGTGAGATACTGTATATAGCATCTTGTTAAGGAACCTTGGGTTTCTATAAGCAATGGATTTTTTAAAAATTTTACAGCACGGAAAATAGAAAAACCATCTGTATCTTGTATAATGAATGTTAAGTCCAACCCATTGCCCTAAATGGTCTTGAGCAGAGAATTTTTCTATAGATAATAAGAAAACCAAGACAAGCCTGCAAAGTAAGTAGGTCAACAGAATGGGAATGGATTTGTCTGACATACACATCTTTACACAGCAAAGCACTTCTACTTTGCCATCTCCAATTTCCCTCTCTCAGCAATACATAATTAGTTATTTGAATTTATTTTACCAATAATATTTCACTGTTAGGCAACCTGGATATAAACCAAAGCAATTAGCTTCTAAAGCAAAACTCAATGCAGCAGTAGATTTGATCTGTCTCTCTTCTCCCTCTCTCATCAGCTATATTGAGTGGGATTTTTACAGCACAATCCTAGATGTAAGTACTTAAAAACACATCTCCTTGAATTCTGGTAAAGGAATTGAAGACTGCACATAGTGGGGGGCGGGGGCCAGACCTCAAAAAACAGAGCTGGTGTGAATGGATGACATTGTGCTCCACTCACTCTCAGCTCATAGTAGATGCACCCCTCACTCATGTGTCTTCTGTCCTAAGGTGTCTTAAGCCTTTCCAAGTGGATGGTCTCAAATGCTTCCTTCTGACTGAGTTTTGACTGGCTATAGCACGTGGCATACTCCTTGTCCTCCAGAGGCTGGCTGCTGCTGGCTGCTATGTTCTCTGCTACTCAGAAACTACCATTTTTTAAAATTATCTTGTGGTTGATCTAACAATAGCCCATGAAGATGATCAACTTTCCTTGCACCATATTTTCTTACTTCCCTCCAGAAGCGCATTGGTCCATTCAACCCTTTCTATGTTCTATGGACACCCTTTCAGTTTCTGCCCAGATTGGGTGAAGCATGCTCTCCTGGCTTTTCCAGCCCCTGTCCATGTTACAGCAAAGCTTCCCTTTCCTTTATTTCTCCCCTAAATATTTAAGTTGCAACATAGGTATGTTGGACAAAGTTTAAAGTTCCAGTGAATGTCACTTTGCTTCTCTGAAGCAGGAACCATTAGTACTTCCTTACTACAAAATTTCTGTGGACCTACAATGGAGCATAGAAACAAAAGAACAACCTGTTCCTTGTGCTTTAATCATTGTGGCATGGGAGCAATTATGGTACAATAGGGCAGGGGGACAGACAGAAAGAGTCTATGTTAATATTAAAGGAAAGAAGATGTGAAGGTGTAAAGGCATCCCTGTGTGGAAACATCTGACAAAGGAAAGGAAAGGCACAAGGACCAGTGAGGAGGCAACAATCACTAAAAGGAAAAGGCAGGCACCAGGAGACTTGCCCAGACAAGGGCTAGCCAGGAAAGCTGGCCTTCGTTGCATGGATGGGAATGGCAAGAGGCAGCGGACAGCCAGTTAGATGCTGCAATGGCCCTAATTTGCAATCCAGATGGGAGTGTTTAAAGCTGCTTCAGGAACAGCTGGAAGCAGCAAAGGAGAGAATCACCTTAGCCATGGGAAATTGCCCCAGAGGCACAGCACCACTCTAGTCAAGAATACCTGGAGGAGAACCCAGCTCTTGGTGCTCTGTGATAAATAGTACACTAAATTAAGTGTAGCTTAATTTAATGTGCATGGGATTGTGTTGTAAATGTTTGAACTGAAAGAAATGAAAAAACAAAAAAGCGGTCTGAGAGTTTCCAAAAACAAAATGCGACCCATTAGAAAGTGAGATCATAAATGAAGTAGATATTCTGGCTAAAGGTTAATAATTCAATGAGCTCTGCTGCAAGGCAGATTTCATTTCCATTTAAGCAAAATGAATATTTTCTCCCTTTCCACATGATAAATGATACCAATAAATCCCCCAGTTCTCCATTGTTCTTGACTCAGGATAAGAATGGTTTCATTTCCACCCCCATTCCCACTGTCCATCCAATTTACATATTTGGAATACAAGGCAGGGCAAGTAGAGCCAGTTGATTATTTTGGAATATATTTTCAGCATATAATAGATAGCAGTATAATTGGCTCTGGCTGTTATGATTTAGCTTCCTCTCTTTTCCATTCCCTATTCTTATGGATTTGGTCAACATCTTACTGATTTGGTTAACAAAAACTGCTTTTATGCCTTTTAAATTTCTTATAGTTCATAACACCTATCAGGACCTGCACTGAGTGGCGATGATCCAAATTATAATAATTTCACTTTATCTCAAGTATTATCAGTAGTTTAAAACTAATAATTATTGAATTCCTTCATTAGCTTAGTCTAATACTTATATTTTGCTCTGACTTATCTCTGCCCAAGTATCTGTAGACCAAAAAAAGCCAGTTCTCAAATCCTATTCTCATTCAAATACAGGTAGTCCTTGCTTAATGACCCTAACTGGGCCAGAATTTCCATTGCTAAGTGAAGAGGTTGTTAAGCAAAACATCATGTGCCCGCACTGCTTAGCGATGACAGTTACAGACAGTCATTAGCAAAGTCTTCATGCTTCTCCTGACTTGCATGAACTGCCTCTGCTTCAACTCGCCCCACCTGCCTATTTCCCCCCTCCATCTCTGCCCTTTTGGCTGCCCTGCACAGCATGGCCGAGATGAAGAGGTCGCTGTATTCCACCACTGCCTACCCACTGCTGCCCCCTGCCACTGCCCCCAGCTGACCTTTGTCATCTTCACCTCACTTCCCCTCTGCTGGGGTCACTGCTGCTGGCTGAGCTCAAGCCCCAGAGCATGGGAGCTCTATTGGCGCTTGGCTCAGTGCCACCCACTGCTGCTGCCGCTGTCTTGCCACACCTCCCAAGTCGCCGGGCTCCTGCCCCCTTCAGCAGTCTCAGCCTGCCACTGGCTGAGGGTCATGCATGCATGCTCACCTCCACCCCTCAATACAAATGGGGGGGTGTTGAATCAGAGGCAGTTCATGCAAGGAAGGAGAAAATGACTGTGGGGACGCTGTGATGGTCATAAGCGCAAGGACTGGTTGTAAGTCCATTTGTTAAGTGCCATCATAACGTTGAATGGTCGCTGAACAAATGGTCGTTAAGTGAAGACTACCTGTAGATGTGATAAATGCTGTTGCCTGTGTGCAAAAATTGTTTCCATCCGTGAGTCTTCAAGCAACTCTTCCTTTAGATCTTTTGTAATGCATAAAAACTTGGCTAAAATGCTTATTAGCATTATACAATGTCTCTCTGCAGCTTTTTCTACCACAAAACAGTGATGAACAATGATGGTGCAGGAGGTGCTCAAAGGCACCAAGAAGCTTATAGTTGCTTCTGCTCCCATCACTTTGTAATGTAAATGTAAATCCTAATTAGTCAGGATGCTCCCTCTCATATCTATTCCTACACATCCTCATTCTTCCTCCTTCTCCATTCAATTGGGTGGTGGCAAGAGTTTCAAATGTTCCTTGTCTTTTATTATGAAAGAGTCATTATCTGATGTCCTTCTTTTAAGGATATAGCTGCATACAAAACATCTGGTTTCTTTGTTGAAGGTGAACATTCATTCACGGTATGCAAAAATACTGGCCATTTAACATTGAAGGTTAGGGTCCAGTGTTCTCTGGGTATTGCTTTATATTTTAAAAAATATCTTAATGTGTCTTAATGTGTCTTTTAGCCAAAACAGTTAATTATAGTTTTTTGGCAGAAGATAGTTATAGAATTTTTGAAGTGTACCATCGAACATCCCAGTTGATCTTAGCTGCATAGCTGCATTTTTGGCCTCTTCAAGTGGCTGAGCTAAGCAAGCTCAGACCTCATTAGTGCTTGGATGGGAAACCTAGGTATCCTAGAGCGAATACGGATCTCAGAAATAGTGATTTCTCTCACACGCATACACCTTAGAAAAGTAACACAGTAAAGTAGCCTTTAAAACAATAAACAATGTTGAGGAAGCAGCAATTAAAACATGAAAAACATTTCAAAAAACACAAATACAGTAAATCCCTGGGTTAGAAATGGGATGGTTTTTAGGGAAGAGAGGAAGCCTAACCTACAATTTATGAAGCCCTTTTTTGCCTAAGAAAGAGAGTGTGAGTTTTGTATAAGTGAGGACAGGGTACTGACACATGAGCCTTATCTTTGCAACTCAGCAGGAGAAGGAGCAAATAAAAAAGGGGTCTGAAAAGGCAATCTCTACGTAAGAGAGAGATCAGGAAGGGGGGGAAAAGGCAGGCAAGAAAGACAAAGGGTAGGGATGCTGAGAAGCCAGCCGGTACATTCAAGACCAATAACTGATCAGGATGAGCGTGTGGGGGACAGGGGTATTTTTCTGTCCCACAGTCCTAGTTTCCAAGCTAGATAGACTTTCCAGAAACGAATGGAAGAAGGGAAAGGAAGAGATGGGGTCCTAATCGGTAGCTGCTTACTGCAGTCCTTGGCTTCCTGAAGCTCTAGTTCTTCTAGAAATGGGTGTTCAGACCAATTATGAAGGTAGAAAATTGGTATAGATCTTGATCTAGGTGAACAGGTGAAACCAGCTCCCCTCCCTCCAAATGTCTGTGGAAAATTACTTTGAAGTCATATTTATTTTCCCCTCCCACATACCTTGCACGTGTTGTTGGCAAGCTGCATGTGGTAGCAGTGTTGCATGTAGCTTGTCAACATGCTGTGCTCCCTATCTACACATGGAACGTTGTTCTTAAAAACATGGACTGGAATACCTCTTAGGTTTTAATATATTTCTGTGTGGCACACATTGGTATGCCATAAAATATTAAGCTCAGCACTTTGGCTCTGATAGTGTTGAAGACCAACTTGTGTCATGGAGAGGATGACTGAATTATCTGTTGAAGCAAAAGAGCTATTGGTCTATTTGCTAGCATTTGTTAGGGCTTGAACTAAGGAACTGATGTAAGGATTAAACAAAAAAGAACCAGAATACAATCTTGTTATGATGGAAATTGGGGCTGAGAGATCTCCATCTAACTTACATGTATTATTCTTATGGAGCATCATAGTTAATCTAATAGGATGATCCATAGATTAGTTAATTAATATTATTAATACATGCATTAATTAATTTCAACCACAATTTATCCTTAGGGATCAAATCAAAGCTATCTTCAAATCTATCAAGAAAGTATAAAAGGCACTCAAGATCGAGAGGAGTATTTTTCCACCAGATGGTTCTGGATAATACATTGATACATTGTCCTAAAACCGGCTTGTTCATCAATCAAGACTTGCTTTTGTTCTAGTCTATCAGTTAATTTCTTACTTAGACGTTTTGCATAAAATTTACTAATCAGAGACTGGACAAAAATTAACTGGATTACCTTTATCAACTTTCTTAAAGATTAGGAGCGTTAAGAGAATTGCACCAGTCTTTGGGCATCTGCATAAAGCAATGAATATGTGTGAAGAGGAAGGGCAACAGAGGGCCCCACCCTTCTGCTTTAGCTTTTATTAGTTCTGCTCTAATCAGATATTCATTGGCTGTTTTCCCTTATTTTGGCTGGGCTGTAAATGTGGAGATGACCAAGGATGAAAGTGGTGGCCAGTTAGGAAGGAATTTTATGGTTAATTTCTGGGGATAAAACCCATTTAAACCTGCACTACTAAGACTACTAAATATTCAACCCATTTCACCAGAGGAATTGTACTTGGAACTGTAGCATCAGTTTGTCAGTCAGAAGGAAGCATATTTTATTTTCTTTAAGTGTTTGTACCAAATTTCCCCTTCACATCTTTTAAAAATTTCAATAACTCCTTTCACCCAATCACCAACTGCTGCCTTCAAGACCATCAGTCATGATCTTCAGGACCGACTATGGAGTAGAGGGCATGGTGCTGCAGTGGTTCTTCTCTTTCTCTGTAATAAATTCCAGTCAGTGTTACTAGAGGGGGAGAGATTGAGTCCAAAGCCCTTGACCTGTGGGGTGCCACATGGCTCAAGGTTCTTATCCCTCCAATTCAGCATCTACATGAAACTGCTGGGTGATGTAATCCATTGGCATGGGGGCAGATATCATCTGTACACTGATGACACTCAGCTGAACACCCAAGCGATGATGTCAAAGTTTGTCCCAGTGTCTGGAGAGGCTGTAGGAGTCTGAATGGGGAGGAACAAACTTATGCTCAACCCTAGCAAGACAGAGTGGCTAGGGGTACATAGATCTTCCATCTCTAGTTCTGAATAGGGTTGGAAGTGATGCACAATTTGGGGACATTCCTGGACTCTCAGCTTAAGTTCAAAGATAAGGTGGCAGCTGCTGCAGCCAGGAAAGCCTTTGCACAGATTCCATAGCTGCAGAAGACTTCAAAAAGTAAGCTCTGGGTTCTGGATTCCCTAGAATTATTATTCAGATTAAAGTAAAGTAACGTTTACAACTATTTGTTTAGTTCCCTCAGATTTTCTTGAAAGCATGAGATAAACATAAACTTAGCAAAAGAAAAATGATAAGAAAAATGATTTGCTCTGGATATTTTTAGTTTCTGAACCATTGTATTTTTATCTGCTTTAGCAATACATGGACAGATGGATATTGGTTGCTTGCAAATTCTTTCACTAGAATTTGAATGAAACTGAATACAAAAGTATACCAAGACCATCTAGCGTCATAAATCAGCAATTACCCAATGTTGTGTCTGACATTTCTGGAGTTTGCTTTTTTAATTAATCTTCTTTACATTTCTGTAATATACCTTCTTGAAGTAACAACTCAAAACCCTTTTGAAGAGTGGTTTTTCTCTTTGAAGCCATATTATTAAAATTGGGTTATGATTCACATATGTTGTTGGGAGAATCTCTACTTCTTTGTTGGATGGTGTAAGAGTTCTTTACAGAGACATATCAGTTCTGTAATGTTTCGTGTCTTGCTGAAAAAAATGTGTAATTCCTTACTTAGTTTTGTAGTTTCCAGGAATCTGTCAAAGCCAATATATCCATGTACTGAAAGACTTTTTTTCAGGAGCTTTCCTCCTTTTTTCTGAGATGATTTGTCAAGATTCAGGTCTAACACTCTATTCATGTTTCCAGCAATTCATATTTGCTAATTCCAATTCCAATTTCTATTTTCTTATACAGGTAAGTCCTTGCTTAATGACTGCTGGGTTTAGCCACCTTTCAAAGTTATGACAGCACTGAAAAAAATAACTTTACAACCGGTCCTTACATTTATGACTGTTGCAGCGTCCCCGTGGTCATGTGATTGAGATTCGGGCACTTCACAACTGGTGGATGTTTCTAATGGTTACAGTGTCCTGTGGTTACATGAACACCATTTACAAGCTTCGCAGCTGCCTTCTGACAAGCAGTCAATGGAGAAACTGGCAGTAAAATTGCAACTTGTGGTCACATGATATCTCACTTAACGACCATGGCAGAAGTGAGGTTATAACTCTATCGCAGTCATGCAATGTCTTGCTTAATGACCACGTTGCTCAGCACCAGAGTTGCCAGTCCTAATTGTGATAGTTAAGTGAGAACTATTAAGCTAAATCCTTCTTAGTTTTGATCCTACATTTTGTACAATATGTATGCAGTTCACAAATATAGTAATCATAATTATTGATTGTAAATTACATTAAAAATAGTTAAGAGAAATTACACCATCACTTTCTGCATTTCTAATACGAGTTGTGAGATAATGAAACAGCCATGGGAAAAAGGAAGATGTCTATTAGTGCTAGTAGACATCCTGAGAGCTCCAAATAGCTCCCTGCAGCTACAAAAGGCCATGTATCTGAGTTGCTGGTATGTCCCACCCAGCTAAGTGCTATGTGTGGGAATGTGCCATGCTTCAGAGAGTTGGGTGGAAGTTTGTTTACATATGAGGGGATTCACAACTGAAAAAGACTGCAGAACAATCTGGAGGTTGAGTCATGGCAACTGGACGTCTTTTCCTTTGGTTTGATACATTTGGTTTGATAATTCCACCTGGATGACTAAGAATCTTCATCAACATTCTGCAGAACAATATTTGAAAAAGTCAGTTCCTCACCTTTTTGGGTGGTTAAGTGATTGCTTTTTTACCACAGACTTTGAAGCACAGATTGGAAGAAAATCTATCTTCATGTGAAGCTGAACCCTTTCAAATATAGTGGCACAACACTATATTTGAAAGGTCTCTGAGACTGGATCTGCCTGTCTGGTAAGAGCTGGGAGAGACTCCCTGCTGGGTGTCTTATCTTCAAGAGTTGCATCTAGGGGTCCCACTGGAGGGCTTCCTCACTGGTAGCCCCCCTCTTATACAACCACTTGTATTCATATATAAGAATTATCTTCTCCCTAATCAATTTCTGTAAAGGAGTAAAAGCTGGACTCTTCAAGAAAGCATTTAGTGGATAAGGTAGTCCTCAACTTACAACCATTCACTTAAAAAAGTGGCTTACAACCAGTCCTCACACTTACGTCTGTCACAGCATCCCTGCAGTCACGTGATCAAAATTTGGGTGCTTGGCAACCAAAATGTATTTACAATGGTTGGAACGTCCTGGGGTTATGTGATTGCCATTTGTGACCTTCCCAGGGGGCTTCCAACAAGCAAAGACAATGGGGGAAGCTGGATTCACTTAACGATGTGATTCACTTAACAACTGTGATGATTTGCTTAACAATTGTGGCAAAAAAGGTCATAAAATTGGGCGTGACTCTCTTAATGACCGCATTGCTTAGTAACAGAAATTTCAGTCCCAATTGTGGTTGTTAGATTTTGGTATCTACCACTGCTGGTCAGTGCCATTATACTGTACATTATTACTGTTATGCTACGTTTAATCTTCTATTTATTTTGTGTATACTGCTCTGGGCCACTGAGAGTAGAGCAGCATAGAAAGGTTAGTAATAACAAAATTAACTAGGCAAACACATTTTAGCCCCAGTATGCTAACCCAACTGTCTGGTAGGTGTTATCAATTACATTACATTACTTAACAGACTAGTTGAGAGTCGGGTGGCATACAAGTTTAAATTATTATTATGGTTGTATGCACAGTCAGCCAGATGTTTAGACTGGATTTGACATAATAATAATAATAATAATAATAACAACAACAACAACAACAAATGCAGAAAATTGAGTTGAGTAAGGTGTGATCAAGATTAAATTTTAACAGTTTCTTGGCCACATAAAGAAAGAAGACTCCTGGGAATGCATTGTGAATTTAAAGCTAAGGTTAGCTCCCATATAGATGACAGTATAGATGGATCTATTTATTTATCTACATATTTACCTACGTATACACATATGAGCAGAAGGCTCAGTCAAGGGAAAAATATCCATACCCAGTTATTAAAATCCATTTATTAATACCCAGTTATTAAAATTTCCTCATGCTTTCCAGATTTAATACAAGGCCCCAAAGACCATTCCAGAAGGGGCTTCCACTTTTAAAAAGAGCTACTCAACTTTCAAAAAGGCAGCTTGTTTTCCATTAGAGTAACTGTTATACTCCAACATGAAAGCAGAAGGGAGAGGAGAGCACTCTGAAGGCCGAGATGCTGGGAGGCCAGCAGAGCTCTGGGAAAGCAAAAGAAAGTAACTCCCTAGAAAGAATGTTCATCCAATATTGTCTCTTTGTTGTTTCAAAGCCCCATTGTCTTTGTAGTCGTGCCCCGTTACCTTATAGCTATACCTTAATGGCCTTACTGACCTTACTAGGTGCATGATGTGCTATATTCAGTCAGATACTTTGCTGTTGTACCCAGTCATGCATATACTTTAACTTCTAGACGCATACATCTATAGAGGGATTGTAACCCCTCCCCTCTTTAGGCCCGTCTTGGCTTTCAACACTGTCAATACAGCAGTTGTGCTTCAAGGTAATTATGTGTCTTAGTCTTTAGCTCAAATGTACCCCTAGGAACATGTACAGTAATCCCTTAGCAAATCAGGGATTCATTTTTAATGTAGCCATGAATGAAAGGGATGAAGTATCAGCAATATTGCCATGCCACAACTTACTTCTAAGCCCAAACTTACGGGAAATGGTTTTTAACTTGTCTTGAGAACAGCTGTCCCTGCTTAGGTTTCTACTTTTCCACATGAGAAGCAACGTATTTTCTAGATTATTCAAAATTAGTTATTAGAATTTATTCTGAAAATAATGAATATCACAAACAGGAGAGTGCAGGTTTACCTAGGGGTGAGGGGATTTGCACTCCTAAATAAGCCTGTGCAGTTTGCGGAGCAGACAGGAGTACAGAGTTATATTGTTCTAAGTTGAAAAACACCACAGGAAGTATTGGAAAAAGGTTATTTGAGAACCTTCATTTCAAAATCTTTAAAAATTCTGATGTTTTTAAAATACAAAACAGCTTGTACTGTTTCCACAATCTGTATTTCTTAGTTATATTGACCCTTGTTCATAGGGTCATTCCTAATCACAATGATATTGCAGTAACAAAATGTGTGTCATGTCTTCATGATGCAACCACTGTGCTTTTGTACTTTTGTCACAATGTCACACACTAGTATGTAAGAGGTGGAGTTTGTGCTGTGATGTCATAACTTATGGCCATGATAGGTTGATCCCACAGAGCTATTTAGTTTTCTTTCTCACTAATTAGGGTCTGTGATGCCTTATGGTGGAGTCTGGCATAGCATTGCTGTTTTACCATGTGTCCAGATTAACTTTCAACATTTGTTAGCTTTCTCAAAATAAATTAATTGCGAAGCTCCAAATCTTGTGGATTTTCTTTGGTTTAGCAGACAAAAATTGAGGGGAGAAGAGCCTGATGGCAAACCTTCCAGTTGGCCTTGCAGCCAAACAGAATGATATACTGAATTTCATGCTATCTGAGTGTTTTTCATGCCATACTATACTTAAGAATTTCACTTATGTAACATAAACCACCAGGAATTCCTAAAGCACTCAGCTCTATATAATTTATTGTAAGTTATTAATAGTGGAATCTGCAGATTCCAAGTTGAGAGTATATTGTTCAATAGTCCCCATTTCTTAATTATGTTGACTCTGCTGTGACTAACAGGTTTTCTCCAGGAGAGATCAGGGATCATTGGAGCAAATGTTTTGGTTCCTACAAGCAAGGGCTTGTGACATATACTGTGGCATGCAGTCTGATGTAGCACTGTGATTTTCTTTAGTTTAACTGTTTATTCATATGGACAAGGATGTCCAGGTTGGGGCAGAAGTGAGTTTCACTGTCTCAATATTTGTTTTTCAACATTTTACATCTTACTTTATCAAATTCAAATGGAGAAAAAGTGCAGAAAACAAGTTAACGTTGGGACTCCATTTACCTTACTCTGAAATATGTGTCCAGTTTCTGCTGTACAATTACTATACTGGGTAGAATTTGGGAGAGCTGTATGACTTGTATAGATGCATCAGGTAAATTTTTATTAGGAGCAACTATATAAAGTGATTGAAGAAATTGCACCACTTGAATGTCTGCCAGGACACATCCCTTCCCAGCCCAAGACTGACCTGAAAGACCATTGGAAACTGAGGGTGCAAGGAACTGACTTGGAAATCCATCATGTGAGACTGAACAAAGAGATACTTCTTCTTGATTTTACATTCCAGTTCCTGGGGTTTTGAAACTGGAATAATCTATTCTAATTTTAAACTTAAGGTTGTGGGACTTGAAACAAAACACCGCAGTATAGGGCACTCTTCTGTTTAGTGTGCCAGTCAACCACACCCGCTTTCACAGTAGTTCATCCCACTTTTTCACTACTCCCACAATATTTTAGAATCTCCTCCAAAAGATACTCATTCGCACCAAATCATTTTTTAAAAAATGAAATTGCATTCATCTGGGGTTTATGTGCAATTGTTTCTAAACAAAGGTGCTGAAGCAAAAAAAAATTAGGTGTTCCTCCTCTTGATGTAGTGGTTTTGATTAAGATCATTCCAACTTGTGCACTTATCTTAGATTATGTGGAAGTGTGGGTGCATAATGCATATAATGTGTGCACAGATTTTCTAGCATTTTCCCAGCGTTTCTAGTTATTATATGCTTTTTTCCTCCCTTGAAGTATTTCTGCAATTCTTGAGGCTCTCTCCAAGTTTCTGATAACTCCCTTTTGTATGTGAATGGTGCCATTTTGGTACACATGAACTGACATTCAGAAGGAGTTTTGCTCTTTTAAAATATGATACTGGAGGCAGGCAGATTCTAACCAGGAATCAGACTGCCAGGTGTCTTTAACTTCCTTGAGGCTAAGGGATGCTCGCCTCACTGGGACTATGTATTTATTAAATAAATAAAAATGAAGCAGAGTGAATAAAAAACACAGACAGTCCATTTCTGTTGCACACCCAAAAATATTATATTGCTGAAATAGATTTCTTTATTTCTGAAACTTTCTAAATCAGCAGAATGCAAGTTGTAGTCAAGTATTCAAATCATCCTCTGTAGTAAGAAAGCATTTATTAGTGCAATTGAATGTTTTGTGAAAGTTTTATCAAAAATGTAATATTTCCATGAAAATGTATTCATTTTCATCATATACAATTGTTAATAAAACACTACAAGTGTATTCTCTGTAATAAAGTTTTGAAATCTGATTATTTAAGAGATCATTGCAACTTTTAAATGCAATGCAATTTACACACTTCTTATAAATAGAACATTGTGATATTAACTTAACAAGGAGATGAGAGAACAAACTTATGACTATTCAAAGGTATGGCAATTTCAATAAAAGCTTATTTAGTGCATACTATCATAAATTCACATTTTATTGTATATCATACTTCTGATCCATTCAGTCTTCATCTAAATCCAATCTCTGCTTTCTGTTCCTTCTCTCCCACTGCTCCTGTACACAACCCTGCATGACTGACTGTATCATTTAAATGACTGTTTCACTTTGAAGATTGACTGGAACTTTCATTAATTATTTGAGCAACTCAACAGAGATCTGCATAAAGTTGACCTTTTCTGTGCACAGATAGACCTAATTGGATTTGGGCATATGCTTAAAATATATTCTGACCAAGTAACTGATCATTAAAAGAAAAAAAATGGTACATACATAAAAAATTCTTCAACACTCTCTGTTTCAAGCAAATGCAAAAACATGTAAGTGCAAAAAAAATATGCTTTCTTGGAAAGGCTATGAAAGAAAAATATGAAGTAGGTAATAAATTGTAAATCTGCAAGAGGGTCAAAAATGCCTTTCTAAAGAGAGGGGAAGGCAAATAAGGCAAGGAACACTAATAATAATAATAAAAAAGCTCTAAATACTTCATTCTGACCAAACATTCAGAAGTCACATTTTGACTCCCAAGAGGGACACTTCAGGTACTTTGTGCATGTATTTTAAAACTTTAAGTAAGAATACTGCAATGATAACTTGGTAATACTGCTTCTTGTTTAAGCAGACAACTAAGTGCAATATATTTAGTGACAATGATAAGGACAGAAGAATAACAAAGAGCACTGTGTTATAGCACTCCTAAAGTTATATTTACCCAGCCAGCTGGGTAGGAGATCTGAGCTATTTCTTGAATGTGATTCAGATTGACCTGACATCAATAACAGCCATCTCTCCAGTTGCCATCCCGTAGAGTAGTAAATGAAGAAAGAGGTTTCGGTGGCTGGAGAAAACTGTTTTAAAAAAGAAACAAGGTAAGCATAAAATAAGGCAAAATTCCATGAACAACTAAGCACACAAGTTCCAGCTGATGGCCCTCACAGATGAAATCTCACAGCATGACCCACATGATCCTAGCACCATTGAAAGAAAGACTTGGAGGAGAATACAGTGCACACATCTTTTTAATTTAAAAGACCTTCTAATGTCTTTTCAAACATATGACAAGTCAGTCTTCTTATCCTTTGCTCAGATCTGTCCAGTATCACAAGAAGCTTCAAATGTTTACTGAATAGAGAAACTATGCCAGGAGTTCTGTGCCAGGAGTGATGTCCAATCTTGCACTGAACAGAAGGTGGTCTAGGGGAATTTCTAGGTCCCTTTCTAAAATTCTATTACATTGTTTTTTGAGTATTTTCCCAATTTGACTGCAGGATTCTTTCAATCCTTTGCTGACATTTTCCTCCCCACTTCATTCTACTATGTGACTCTTTTCATATAATTGGTCCAGCAAGGATCATGTTTTTTGAAGTAGAGGTCTTTGGAAATTAGAATTCTTCAGTAATACAATTTATAACAAAAGCAACCTTGCAAAAAGCTTGTCTTCTCCTGAAGATCACTCCTTTCTATTTTAAAATGAAATGGCCAAATGCCCAACAGGAGCTGCAGGAAAGTATAGATCAGGCCTGCACAACGTACAGCCCCCCAAGCAGCCTTGTGTGGCCCACCAGCATTTTTAAAAAACTCACGTTGCCACTGCCAGGAAGGGTCCACCACTGTCACCCCGAAAGACATGCTGCCAAGTGCCTCCAAATCTCACTGACACCACCAGCTCTGGTGCTGCCTCCACTCTGCTAGCTGCTGAACAGCTGATTGGCACACCAAGTATCCCTTTGCAGCCCGCAATTATTTCTAATTTTAATGTGGCCCTTTCCCTTCTACGGGCTGTGCATAGCTGGTCTAAACCATACTGCGGAATATAGCTATGGGTTCACAAATCTAACCAGAACACACCTTAGTAACTAAAATCTTAGACTTGTGGTGATATCTTTCTCATGGGTAACATGTTCCTAAATCATGTAGTATCCAAGCTGTTGGATCTAAATGTAGTCCTCTGTGGTATATAATGAATGTCAGATAGCAACTTCTCACTGAAGTATTTTCCATTCCTCAAATGATGTTATCCAAGCCAACTGGAAAATGGGTCATGCTGGACAGATAGGATTAGAAGCAAGCACTGAGACAAGCTTTATCAAAAATACTTTCCTGACTTTTAGCTTACTCCTTTGCTCTGCATCCAAATTTGTCTTTGGCCTTGACTGCTAGCTGGTTCCACAGGTCCTCACCAATGTTCTCACACGTGGGCACTGAAGGGCTGTTTCATATATTATGTGTCTCAGCAGGTGGCTGAACTTGGCAATTCATTGGGGTTCAGCCTATTAGCACTCAGATGGGAGACTAAGAAATTTTTAAAAAATCTGGAAGATGGCAATGGCAAACCACCTGTACTATCCAGGAGTGAACCTTGACTTAAGAGAGACTATGCTTCTCTCTCTTTTTTTAATTGTATGTTATAGAGGTGGGGTGAAGAAGCACTGGGTTTAAGGGAAGGCACCCAGATAATAGCCCTGGATATTGGGTTTGTGTCTTCAGCAGACCAACGCAGCCAAAAGCTGAAATAACTATAATACTATAATGTCTTCACTAGTAAAGCTCAATAGTAGAGCTCAGCTGAAATGGTTCTTTTTTGTAACGTTGAGAAAAGTTAGAATATAAATGCCTGGTCAACTTACATGAATGGTAATGATCAGATCTATATATAAAAAGTTGTTTTCTTACAGGGGTGAATTGGATGTATCTTAAGATGGCAACTGTAAATGTAGTTAATAGACTTAGCATGGGTCAAGACCAGAAATCCAGTCATCAATCGACAAATCCAAGGGGAGACACAGGAGACACTGTGAGATAGAATCCAGTGTTCTAAGCAAGACACAGTAAGGTAAACACACCAGAGATGAAACTTAAAACCTACTATCTCTGTATTCCTCTGATGAACAAAGAAGTGCCCCTTCTTGACCTCCCAAGCCAACTCCTCTGCCAATCTTTTGTTAGGTCTTCTTGTTCACTCGCTCAGTAAAGTCAGAAGATGCAATTAAGCATGCCTCATCCCAGAAACTGAAACATTTTCTTCAGCCTTCAGACTACTATTTAAAGAAAGTTGAAGTCAATTTCATCCACCAAGCATTAAACAATTTTGAGTACAGATTGGGTGCACAACTGATGGCAGAGCACAGTGCATCCCATTATTCATTATGAAATACTTCACTTCACCTATGCACTACTAATGATTGCTTCTCATTATTCTTTCATCTGTGGGCTGAATTTCCTAGAACAATAAAGTAGTGGTTTCCAGCCCCTGACATGGCAGGTACTGGTGGCCCTTGAGGATACTGGAGGCACTAAAAGCCTACTTCAAGTCAAGCTCAGCTCTGGTTAATACATTTCATCGTTTCCTATTGCCTTCTTCCAACTTTCCAGTCTAACCTAGAACACTGGGATTCCTGGGATTTTCCATCTAAAGACCAATTTAGCATGAATCTGCTTAGTATCCAATCTCAGACACGGTTAGCTGGACATCAGTTGAGTCCTGATTCAAGCACTAAAACAAAAATAAGAAAAATAAGAAAAATATAAGGAAATTGCCAAATATTGCATGATTTTGGCCTTCTCATTGGAAATCTCATAAGATTTCATGTTGGGAACCAAATCTTGTGTGATTTGATCATTTCATGAGATTTTAGATATTTTAATGAACATTAATTATTTTGGAGTCCCATAGATGCCATTAGGGGAAGGTCAGATGTGCCATGATGCCTCCAAGTGCCATATTACTAATATCTGGTTTAAGTGGCGATCCTCAAAATCTTTCACTGAAAATGCCATGGTTCATCTAAAGAAAAAAGGTCTTTAGTTTACATTTTGCTCTGATTCAGATAACCTGTAGGAGGTTTCCCCTATGGGTACAGTTTGTGATTGAGGATATCATTCTTTAAAGAGTTGTGGTGCTTGTCTAAAATGTCATGACCATTCTACTTAGTTATTGGAGCTTGTTTTGGTGTAATAAGCTTCTTACTTACTGACAGAGTTACATATAAGCTTCTATACATTTAACAATATTATATGGACAGTTCTATTTTAAAATCAGTTTACAATTCCCATCTCTTCTACTTGCTGACCTTGTTGCTGGGACTGACGAAAGTTAGAATCCATCACCATCTGGTGGATACCACATCTCTACCCTACCAAAGATTAAATTTACATGGCTACACAATCTTGATACTGAGAATTTTTACTTAGGCATCTCTAGTCTTCATGACAGAACTTCGGGGAGTGCGAATGATTATTTAAAGGATATAGGCTCAATTTCTCCTTCAACAAATGTATTCTTACCTTCGAATTGGCTGTGCAATTTTGCTCCTAGGTATACTGCTTCCACCTATGGCCAGGGAAGGCCTAGGAAGACTACTACGTGTTACAATGCTTGTGTTAGCAGTCTTGTTTGGCACTGGAATGCCTGTGCTGGAGTGCATCTGCAAGCTGCTGCTGGACAATGCAAGGCCACTACCACTATTGCTTCCTTGAACTGTTGGGCTCACATAGGCCATAGCTTTGAGAGGCTGCCTGACAGATACTGGAAAGTGTCCCACACTGTGGACTCTGTGTTGAAGTTGCCCTGGTGAAGGAACTAGAAAGTAAAAGAGGAGGAACAGGAAAAATTAACTGAGAGCTATAATGCAAGAGAGATTTAAATAATTCCTGACAGTGACTTCATATACAAGATGAGCAAGTAAATGATTTAAGCAAATATACTGTTAAGAATGTATTCGGATATACAGCTACTATATAGTTCTTTCCTGTTACATCTGGCCTTTTCCCCATGAAACTCAGGCATGTGTATCCATGGGGAAGGAAGGGGAGCAGGTGATAAAATGTGTACTGCACCATGGCCTTCCAACAGAAGCCCAGCTTGTGATGCAAATACTTAAGGGTGGACTTTGTGTCATAATGCCATTGCACATGTGTCATCATTTGGTAACTGCAGATGCTTATGAGTTTGAGAAAATATTTTAAAATCCTCACAGAAGAGAAAAGGTGGAGAGATGGTAGCTAACAATAGCACTGATTGAAATATGTTCTTATCCAAAACACATCAAATAATTTGAAAGCTGGAAGCAGAAAATCTCCTAGCACCTTTATATAATATATAATTCTAAAATAAAACACAAAAATACATTAAATAACACTGCTCTTTCATAATATCCAAAATTAGTACTTGAAGTAGCCACCTAAAGACATTTAATAGCAGGAACAGCACAAGGAGCACTTTAATAGTAGGTACTAAGTCAAAAGGTGTGCTTGAGCGTTATTGGCTCAAATTCTCTTCTTAATAATCTTAGATCAAATCTACAAAGCACATTTTACTGTTAGTGCTAGACTTTGATCCATCATGGGCTCTCCTAACAGTAACTTAGTGAGAAGATTTATTTAGTGGAGTCCTTGGGGTTCTCTGAGCTTGCTTCTTTTCTTGCAAACATTTCATTACTCAGCTAGGTAACATCTTCAGTGCTATAACGGGATGTGGTTTGCTCTCTATTTATGTGCGGTGACCTGCCTTGCCAGCGCTGGTAAGGGTGGGGGTTTTGTTTTGCTCCTCTGGTCGTTCTTTGATTGGCAAGTGTTTGCTGCTTGATTGTGTGCCTGGTGGCAACCTTTGCTTATCTAGGTGATGATTGCTGGTGCTTGATTGCTGGTGCTTGATTGCTGGTGAGCCGATCTTCTGGTCTTTTGTCTCTTTTGAATAGTATGTAAATGCTGTTAATCTCTATGTGTCTGTTAATTGCTGCCTTGTCTGAATCAAGCAGCAAACATATGCCAATCAAAGAACTACCAGAGGAGCAAAACAAACAAACAAACAAACAAAAACCCACCCCCACCAGCATTGGCAAAGCAGGCCACAGTATATAAATAGAGAGCAACCCCCATCCCATTTTAACACTGATGATGTTACCTAGCCGGGTAATGAAATGTTTGCAAGAAAAGAACCAAGCTCAGAGAACCCCAAGGACTCTACTGTTCAACCCTGAGCTACACATCTTCACCTCTATTGATTTACTTAGTGTTAACAGCAGCTTAGTGAAAAGATTTCAGACACCTAGCTTCTAACAGTGGGTTAAAATTTACCCCATGCATTTAATAACCATTAATCCACTTCAGTATTCAATAATATTCTTTAGTTAATATTTTAGTATTCATTTTAGTATTCATTAATATATTCTATTAATTTAAATACTTTTATTTTGCTTTATGCTCTAAAAAGCATTTTACACATGACTGGTAAGAATAAGAGTGTTTCTGTTTCAGAGCTTAAAATTTAAAGCCAATCTAAAAGCGAATTTATTTATTTATTTATATTTCAAATTAGTCACTGCCCATCTCACTGCAGAGCAACTCTGGGTGGTTTACAGTAAAAAAAAGAATATTAATTAAAATAAAAATAAATATTAATTAAAATACACTACAACAACAATATACTGATATACTTCAGATTTTAAAATAACAAACTCTTTAGTTTCTATTGCTACAATAGTCAGGATTATCTGGGAGGAGAGAATAACAATTAGATCATTTTAATCTTTATCTGCTTAACAGTCATTACTGACCCTGCAGTGACCGCCCCCTAGCGGTTTTCAAGGCAATTGCATCTTTCTAGTTTCGGAATTAGACTTTGCCAGAGCCTAATTCCTAGAGCGTCAGCCCAGCTGGCAGCACAGGAGGCGGGATTTCCGTTGCTTCGCGCCCCTTTTTCGGACGAGCGCGGTTTTTCGCGCTTTTACCGGCAACTTGTCCCATCTCTCTGTTGAGCCGCTGCCAGCATTTTTCCTCCCACCGGAGTCCTCATTTATCTACTCACGTATGTTTTCGATCTGCTGAGTTGGCAGAAGCTGCGGGTATAGAAACAAGAGCTCACCTTGTTAACGCGAGGCTAGACTCGAACCGCTGAAGCTTTCAGCCATTTCTGGCCGGCACTTTCAGCGTCATTAAGCCGCTGCGCCACCGCGTCCCCCTAGATCATTTTACTTCCATGTATATCCTTCTCATAGCACATTCTCCTAAAAAGGTTTGAGCAAGTCTAGAAAGTCAAATTTAGATTAATTAAGCTACAATATTAAGTCAAGGAGATCTCTTGAAGAGATATTTGGCTTTCTTCAAAAAAATAGCATAATTAGGATACTTCAGCTCATGAACTGCAAATTAGGTTTTCAGAAACCACATTTTCAGCTTTATTTTTCACAGCTAAAAATGCTACAGTACAGATTGAACAGCATATTCTAAATATGGCATTTGCATGATTTGTCACTAAAGTACTCATATGTAATTCTGTTCTAATGGTACCAACTGCTTATTTCTTGATACAGAAATTGATAGAGGAAAACATCAAGATCTTGAACTACCTAAGTTTTATCAAAGTTATCTCCCTCCAAAGGGGACTTGGGAGTTACTAGATGGACCTTTCCAGTCCAAAGGCAGGGCTAAGTGAAGGGGAACCTCCACATCCTCAGTTGTCCCATGGTTACAGTTGCAAAATACAGCTTGTTCACACCTTTACTGAACATAAGCAGCAGCAAGAAAATTGTTTGCATCATATGGAGTCCATACATCATCAACAAACACACAGAAACACCAGGCAAGTCTGTCAGGTCCATCTTCTGGTGACTAGAACAACACCTCATGAAAAGTCCATGTTGTGTTTTTTGTCACTGAATGCAGGGCCAACAGGAAAGGGATATATAAAAATCAGTATTCTGGGCAGGACAAAATCATACAACTCTCTACAAGACCATGAGCCCAAAGGCAGCCTCTACCACAGTAAACTTGTCAATCCTATAAAGTTTATTGAACTTTACTAAACTTTATTAGAGGTAGATGCCAAGTTGCTGCTCTGCAGACATACTCTAACTAAACTTTTGTTGACTATGTCAAAGAATCTGCTACACCAAGTGGGACATAATGTCTTCCAGAACCTGATTGTTACTGGGGGAATAAGTCAAGGGAATACACTCCCTAGCGCATCTACTGATGGCATATCTGGATTCTCATTATTATTCTTGTAAGTCCAGAGAGCAGACTTAAGCTAAATTCTTAGGCTTCTAGTTTATTCAATGTGCATTCTCTGGGATGGCCAGGGTTTGGACAAAATTGGGCATAATCGTTTCCTGATTATTACAGAACTCTGAATTAACCTTTGATTTGAAACAGGTGTGAGGTCTCCAAACCACACTCTCTTGCTGAAAAACACAGATACCATGTCTCTTTGAGAGAGCCCCTATCTCCCCAACTCTTCTGGCCAAGATGATCACAACTATCATCTTCCAAGTCAATATATTGATTAGATCTTCTCTAATGGATTTAATGAGAATAATGTTTAAAGCCCTTAAAACCAACATCAAAACCCATGAAGTGAACAAATAACAGGAGAAAAAATTAGTCCAGTGCTCCTGAGAAAACTTACATTTCACATAAGGATGTCCTAAAACAGGATTCCTCTGCTTGCCTCAGACTGCAGAACCCAGTGCAGCTGCCTGACTGAAGAAAACCCAGCAATTCTGGAATTCCATGACCCGCTGCTACTTCCTTCTGCATCAGTATTCAAGTCATCTGGTAGAGTCTCATCATGCTAAGATACTGCTTGCTGCTCCCAGAAGATTTGCCTTCAAAAGGTGCCCCTATTTAAGTTCCAGGTGCAGAGATAAAATCATTCTGTGTCTAGGTGTAGGAAATGGCCCTGACTCAGAATGTCGAGTCTCAACAGAAAATGACATGCTTATCTCAACTGGGGTTGAGAACTAAGGTCTCCTGGGCCAGAAAAAAGCATCCTCACCTTCATCAAGGTTGGAAATGGTAGAAACAATGTAGCAGATTCTTTGGCCAAGGAGCCACCAAAGCATTAGCCCCTCTCACTTTACTGTCCCCAAAACAAGAAAAGAATCTGTTCGCTTTCCTCTCTACTGCCATAACAAAACTTACAAGGGGAGTCCCCCACTATCTCTGAAGATCTGGGTTGCAGTGCTCAGTCTGAGAAAGGCTCTGTGTTCAGCCAGTGTATTATTACATCTTTGGTGACATAAAATAAAAGTACCTTTAAAATAAGAACAAAATAATCTCCACTAAACCAATTTTCCTCAATATAAATTATAAAAGTTTCTCTCAATTTGAGTTCAACTTCTAATAGACATGGATTACATGGATTACAAATTCCATGTTGTATTCTTAGCAACAATATGGCAGTGGTTTTCCACTGTTTCTGGCATTATTTAAAAGATCTCAGTCCTGAGAGTTCCTGGTGGTCTCCCATGTAAGTACTACATTCATCCAATCCGGATTACAGGCAGTCCTCGCTTAACAACCATTCATTTAATGATGGTTTGAAGTTATGATGGCCTCGGAAAAAGTGCTTTATGACTTATACTTGCTCTTATGACTGTCGCAAATCGTTGCACCACCCCCTGCGGTCACATGATTTTTTACCTTTTTATGACGATTGTAAAGCAAATCACTGAAGTCATTAAGCAAATCGTGTGGTCGTTAAGCGAATTCTGGCAAAAAATGCCCATTGGGAAAGCTGGATTCACTTAACCATGTGACTCGCTTAATGACCATGGTGATTCACTTTACGGCCATCAAAAAAAAGGTCATAAAATTGGTCCGGTCATGTGGTGACTCGCTTAACCACCCCACTTAAACAACCAATTTTATGGTCCCTATTGTGGTTGTTAAGCAAGGACTACCTGTATCCTTATTCACCAATAATATGCTAGGATCCACAGCTTCTAAAGATACACAAAACATGTTACAGCTTTTGAAGAGTCCATGCCCAAACTGAAACATGTTTTGGATGTTTTGGTCCTTGCACAGAACAAAACAGGACTGTCTTGTTCCGTGCAATTGCTTTGGGAAGAAGTGAATCAGAGGGAGAAAAGCAGGAAAAAAGTAAGTATACTGGTAGCAACTATGGAGAGGCAGAGGAGGAAGAAAGAAAGCAGAAGAGAAAATGCTGGCAAGATTCGGGAGCAGGGTTCCTTACTATGAGGCCACTGCAATAAAGAGCAAGCACACAGGCCAGTACATCAACAGTGGTGGCAGCTGAGTGGAAAAGAAGGGTTGGGCTTGGGGGATATGCAATGCTGAGACATCAGTAGTGGCAGCTTAGGTGTAATGATATGTGGGAATGACCTTGGGAGACAGGGGGAAGACCTACAGCCAAGGGAATGGTCAGACAAGAGGCAGCTTAGCCCGCAAAAGGAATGGGGGCATGGCAAACATCTCAGAAGGGACCCTCCCTAGTATCTTGGGCTGTAAAGGCAACAGGGGAGAAATGTACTTTCAGACTTACAAGACTCTGTTAATGTAACCTTACAATAAAGTAGAATTAGTCCATCTAGTCATGCTCCCTGTCTGGACTACCTCAATAAGCTGACATTAAGGGAGGAAAGGGAAAGGGAAAGGAAAGGAACACATTGGAAGGGGCAGGCAGACTAGTGGGGATCTGCCACATTAGAACATCCATGGCAGCAGAAGCTGAGGGAAGGGAAGGGAAGGGAAGGGAAGGGAAGGGAAGGGAAGGGAAGGGAAGGGAAGGGAAGGGAAGGGAAGGGAAGGGAAGGGAAGGGAAGGTATTATCAGTAGGATATGCCATGTTAGTACATTGGTGGCAGCTGAAGGAGTGGAAGGAAGGTGACAAACACTTGACAACTGATTGATTGATTTATTTGGATTTATTGCCCACCCAACTCCAGTGAAGCAAGATTCTCAGAGGCTTGTTTAACCAGATTTATTGCAAGGGAAAAGAGATTAGGTAGCAGAAACATCAACAACTCAATATTTTCACTTTAGTATCCAATTTATCTCTAAGTTTGTTACAACCAAGATTTCTTCATTCTCTTGTTAACAGCTCTTTGATGGACAGGGGAATTGGCTATCCATTTTCTCAATAATAGAAGAAGATGGGATATGCAGGTGTTCTGAGCTTATAAACCACCAACATATTTCCCAAATCATGAGAAGTTTATTAAAAAAATAAGAAGGTAAAGATTGGTTAAAATATTGGGGGTGGGGGGTGGGCAGACTAATGGGATATCCGCATGGGACATCAGGAGTGCCAGCAGCATTGGCTGAGGGGAGTGAGGAAAGAGAATACACTGTGAATACTGGGGGCAGAAGGGCCAGTAGAATAATAATGTTTGGACACGAGCAGCAGCTGCTGCAGCAGCAGATGGGGAAGGGAAGGGAAGGGAAGGGAAGGGAAGGGAAGGGAAGGGAAGGGAAAATCAGCAGATGGGTGACCAGTGGGATATACCTCACAGGGACCTGCTGAAGAGAAGACAGGAGATGTAGGTGACTCATATCAGTCTTGCCCTACTTGTTCTGTAAAAATCACTTCAAGATACATCCAGATTTTGTTTCACCCAAAATCTAGGACAACCAGCATGTTTCAGGTTTTATTCCTTCCATGCCACAACCAATTTGAAATGATTCAACAGAACTTCTAGAACTATGCTCCAAGTTTGAAGCAAAACTTGTTTTCCATTTTGTGCACACCCCAGTAATCTTTTTCAAGTCAAGAACTGCAGCTGGCCTTTCAAAAGCATGCTTCCAGCTAACTCCAAAAAGAGGCAGAGCAAGGGGAAAATAGGCAAAATTTGATAAATACATTAAATCAATACTGTTCATATGATTATTCCTCATGTTTTCTCTTAAATTAAATTAAAATTACTCCTCATAATTTTCTCTTAAAATTCACAACTTGGTGGCAACTTTTGGAGGGGTTCTGGAAGCCACACCCAGGTTTTGAGGAAATGAACCTATACATGCCCCTTTAACTTCCTGTCCCTCTAAATGTTAAGCCCCTCATTCCCTCTCTCAAGTCCAATTTATACAGGTAGTCCTTGGCTTACAACCACAATTGGGGCCAGAACTTCTGTTGCTAAATGATGCGGTCATTAAGTGAGTTGCACCTGATTTTACAACTTTTGCCATGGTTGTTAAGCAAATCACCAGTCGTTAAGTGAATTACATGTTGTCAAGCAAATCCAGCTTCCTGCATTGACTTTGCTTGTTGGGAGCCCCCTGGGAAGGTTACAAATGGTGATCACATGACCCGGGGAAGCTGCAATTGTCAGAAATACAGCCAGTTGCCAAGCACCCGAATTTTGATCATGTGACTGTGGGGATGCTGCAACAGTCATAAATGTGAGGACCGGTTGTAAGTCACTTTTTTCAGCACCGTTGTAACTTCGAATGGATGTTAAACAAATGGTCATAAGTTGAGAACTACCTGTAACTCATGGTACATTTGGCAGATTCACATTTGAACAACAACCCCAACAACGTTAAAGTCTTATCCTTTGCTTCTGATAATGAATCAATTGCTCTGAGGAAACAAACAATTCTAAAAGGAAGGAAGGGAGGAGAGAAAAGTCATACTACCTGCAATTTTTTGGAAATCACACATATAAACCTGTGGTCCTGAAGAAAATTATCTGAAGCAAGAACAAAATATTCTAAAATAGTCTTTCCAAAATCTGGGTCCTCAGTTGTTCCTATCAATCCCAATGGTTTGCCATAGGAATTATATAACTATTGGGTAAAAAGATCCAAGATTGGGAAAAAATGGTAATAGAATTGTTTTCAATAAATAAAAACGCACTAACGTTTTCATACTTACTGCAAGACTGTATTCTGGATATCCCATTACTGGCTCCATGCAAGTTAGAATCAAAACTTAGACTGTTCCTCACAGAAACTGCAGGGCTACCGTTGGTATTGACATAAAGTGTACTTGGCGTTCGAGCTAAATTAGGCATGCTTCTTCGGAGTTTGTCTGCAGCAAAAGTAAGACATTTGCATTGTCTGGAAATGCATTCAATTAGTCAGGCATGAATTTCAAAGAGAGAAAGCTCTTTTGGATTGAGCCAAAAGGACCAGTTGATGTGAGTTTAGTGGGATTTACAGGATGCAGCTGGTCAAGCAAGCCACAATGGTAAAATCCTTATCTGTTTTGATTTCACCATGCCAATTTCTATGGCAATACGTTAACTCAGAAAAAGCCAATAATATGCTTTTTACACTAGGATCCCATTCCTGGGATGGGAATGATGGTGACTATGATATTCTGAAAAAGAAACAGAAGAATTTGCCCTACGTGGCTCTGAAAGTTTTCAGTTCAGAAAATCTATGCCAGTTGAAGCTAGTTCAATTCAGTGCCAACAATCCTCAACCTTCCCTGCTTCATGTTTCCTCTCCCTCCTAGTCCTAGCTTGCTTGATTGGAAAAGCGGCAGAAAAGGTTATGTATTAATTTCTGTGCCATCCTAACTTTGAAAATGAAATCTGTGTTAACCAACCAAGCCAGATGTATTCAAGAGTCATACTTTTTGCCCTGTCAGCTGCTTGTAAGATTTTAGCTTTGCTGCAGTTCCAAAACAGTCAACAGCTGTATTGAGGCATAATATGTGGTGAGCAAACTCAGTGGGTTTCAAGTTGCACTGGCCTGATGGAAGCCAACATGATGCATATCTGTGTAGAAATAATCAATATCATCTCATGAACATACAATCAACTAGTTCAAATTACAGCTAGCTTAATTTACATGCTTATTGTCAGGACTTCTGACATACTATTTGCCAGGTGTACTTACCGTATTTTTCCGACTATAAGACAATACTTTTTTCTAAAATTCTTATGCTAAAAATTGAAGGGCGTCTTATGCAAGGAAGTAAGCCAAGGAGAGAACCATGCAGTTGTAAAACTGCCCATACTTTGTCTCTGCAAACAGGCTTCCTCCTATTGCTAGCCTCCAATCACGAGTGAAATAGCTTGACTCTGCAAACAGGCTTCCTCCAATCACAAGTGAAACTGCCCATACTGTCTCTGCAAACAGACTTCCTCCAATCACGAGCCTTATGTAACTGATGTCAGCTGATGCTGAACAAACCAATTGGAGGAAGTCTGTTTGCAGAGACAAGCTATCGGCAGTTTCACTTGTGATTGAATGTAATCAGTTATGCAAAAGAGCCTGGAAATAGAGCTGCAGAGAGACGGTTTGGACCTCCTCCCACCGAGTGTATCAGGTAAATGTTACCTAATTACTAAATAAAAATGTGTTCTGCACTATCTTTAAATATTTTTTAATTTTGGGTTGGAAAAGTGGGGGTCGTCTTGTACATGGGGGCGTCTTATTAATGGAAAAATACGATAATTGTAAAGCTGTTACATTACTGTACGCTATATACAGTGCATTCGGAAAGTATTCAGACCCCCTTCACTTTTTTCAATTTTGTTATGTTGCAGCCTGATACTACAATCGTTCAAATTTTTTTTTTCCTCATTAATCTACACTAAGTACCCCATAATGACAAAGTGAAAATAGAATTTTAGAAATGTCCATAAATTTATTAAAAAGAAAAAACTGAAATATCACATCTACTTAAGTATTCAGACCCTTTACTCAGTACTTTGTTGAAGCGCCTTTGGCAGCAATACAGCCTTGAGACTTTTTCGGTATGATGCGACAAACTTTGCACACCTGGATCGGGGGATTTTCTGCCATACTTCTTTGCAAATCCTCTCAAGCTCAATCAGGTTGGATGGGGACTGTCGGTGGACAGCCATGTTCAGGTCTCTCCAGAGATGTTCAATAGGGTTCAAGTCAAGGCTCTGGCTGGACCACTCTAGGACATTCACAGAGTTGTCCCTAAGCCATTCCTGTGTTGTCTTGGCTGTGTGCTTAGGATCGTTGTCATGTTGGAAGGTGAACCTTCGGCCCAGTCTGAGGTCCTGAGCACAGTAGAACAGGTTTTCATTGAGGAGATCTCTGTCCTTTGCTCCATTCAGCTTTCCCTCAACCCTGACCAGTCTCCCAGTCCCTGCTGCTGAAAAACACCCCCACAGCATGATGCTGCCACCACCATGCTTCACTGTTGGGATGGTATTGGGCAGGTGATGAGCGGTGCCTGGCTTCCTCCAGACATAACATTTAGAATTGAGGCCAAACAGTTCAATCTTGGTTTCATCAGACCAGAGAATCTTGTTCCTCACAGTCTGAGAGTCCTTCAGGTGCTTTTTTGCAAACTCCAAGCGGGCTTTCACGTGTTTTGCACTGAGGAGAGACTTCTGTCTAGCCACTCTGCCATAAAGCCCAGATCAGTGGAGGGCTGCAGTGATGGTTGTCCTTCTGGAACTTTGTCCCATCTCCATACAGGATCTCTGGACCTCAGTCAGAGTGACCATTGGGTTCTTGGTCACCTCTCTTACTGAGGCTCTTCTCCCCGATTGCTCAGTTTGGCTAGGAGACCAGCTCTTGGAAGAGTCCTGGTTATGCCAAACTTCTTCCATTTGAGAATTATGGAGGCCACTGTGCTCTTGGGAACCTTCAATGCAGCAGAATTTTTTTTGTAGCCTTCCCCAGATCTGTGCCTTGCAATAATCCTGTCTCTGAGCTCTGCAGGCAGTTCCTTTGACCTCATGGCTTTTGCTCTGATACAGTATGCATTGTCAGCTGTGAGACCTTCTATAGAGAGGTGTATACCTTTCCAAATCATGTCCAATCAATTTAATTTACCACAGGTGGACTCCAATCAAGGTGTAGAAACAGCTCAGCAACTATCAAGAGAAATGGGAGGCACCTGAGCTAAATTTCAAGTGTTGCAAAGGGTCTGAATATTTATGCCAATGTGATATTTCAGTTTTTCCTTTTTCATACATTTGCAAACATTTCTAAAATTCTGTTTTCACTTTGTCATTATGGGGTACTGAGTGTAGATTAATGAGAAAAAAAATAAATTTGAACGATTGTAGTATCAGGCTGCAACATAACAAAATTGAAAAAAGTGAAGAGGGTCTGAATACTTTCTGAATGCACTGTACATCACTATTTGAATAAAAAAGAATATTATATTTCCCCCAAAATAAATAAATGTTGACAGACTCACTACAATTAAGAATTTTAGTGCAAAACATTTGGCAGAAAATAAGCCAGCAGCATGAGCGGTGCCTGGTTTCCTCCAGACATAACATTTAGAATTGAGGCCATTTCTAAAATTCTGTTTTCACTTTGTCATTATGGGGTACTGAGTGTAGATTAATGAGAAAAAAAATAAATTTGAACGATTGTAGTATCAGACTGTATTACTCAGAGTCACCCTCACAATGAGTGCAGTTTACTGAGATGTGTGAATTTTGATCCTTCATTTAAATTAACCTTCCCTTACTTGATAACTTCCAATTGTGTTGGATTATAATTCCCATCCCTGTCAGAATGGCTGAGATGGCTGGGAATGGCAAGATTCCAAGATCTCCATTTGAAGCACCAAAATTCATACTGCTAAACATAGGAATCTCCTTCTTATGGAAGGAAAAATGTGTGCTTGTGTGGGGAAATTTAAAAAAAAAAAATTGAAGCATGGGGTGTATATGAAAAGAAGGAAACTGTTTCTAGAATATTAATACTTTATGAATTATTTTTAGGTATATTGTCAAAAAAGAACAGCCAATTGGTGTTAGTGTGTCCAGGATCAGATGTAAACTGATGTCAAGAAAAACTCAGGTCAAACAAGCCAGCCAGCCTTACCTCCATTAATTCTGGTTGACTGAGACTCCAGAAGATTTGGAGCTTGAGGACAATAAAATGGCTGCTGTTGATTATTACTGGAGGGAAAATATGGGGAAATTGGGCCCCTTCTACAGTCCCGTATACTGGAGAAAGTTTGTGAATGGGGAATTCCTTTTTGAAAAGGAGAGCAACGTGTGAGCCGAGGCTGTGGAGGGGGCAAGTGGTCAAATTCTTCTTCTTCATCTTCAAGGCTATAACGATCAAATTCCTGATCACTGCTGGTCCCTTTTTTGACCAAAGGAAGAGACACACTGGAACTGTTCCTTGACACTGATGCTGAAGTTGAAGCATAGTCTTGCCTCAGGCCTATAAAGAAAAAAAGGTCCAGGAAATAAAATGGCAAAATCCATAATTCTACTAATATAAAAATAATTGCATTACTATTTTAATCTTGCCATACAAACCTTTTTCATAATACACTGGGAAAACATCCATAGATTTGCTAATTGCTCCGATGTCTGTCATATACATAAAATATGAAGAGTACCCCAACTAGGATATACTTGGTAGGATGTCAAGCCTCACAGAGCTAGGCAAGATCAAGAACTACACAGTTTTCAGTGAAGTCTCTTTAATACTAGTCTGTGGTAAATAATTTTGGAAACCGGAAGAGGAAATTTCCAACCCTTATTTATAGCGAGTTCATTAAGATAGTATGTCTGAATGATTTGAAACGCTTCTTCCTAGGTTTCTTTCCACTTAGGTTGTCATTTAATGTGAAAAGCTATCAACTGATTTGCCCGCTAAGTCTTGATTGTTTATATCCACTCTCTGTTCCATTCCTTTCCCAGACACCCCACAACCTCTTACAATAGATGCCATTAGGCTGGTAGGAAAACATGGTACCACAGCTGCATGTAGAGTAATCTTCATGTTGTAGTTGCCTCTTTCTTCAGAAAATGAAGTTACTAATGAGAGCATAAAGTACTTTTAACGCAATATGAGAGGTCCCACTTATAATTTCATCAACATAATTGAAAATGATGAGTATGCATAAGCTTCTGAAGGAAATTCTTTTAGTACAGAAGTGACAGAGATCCCACTCCCATTTTCTTTTTATGCAGACTATTAGCCCATTCCCCACCCCAATTAGGTTTCTTCTCTTTGCAGTAGATCAAATGCCATATAAGTTAGGATATTCAATTGTAATTTACATTGGCTATTCATATTCTTGAGTTCTTGAAAGCAGCATGAACATACTGCTGTGAAGTATGCTGTGAACATACTGCTTTTAGGGCTGTGAAGTACTTCATATCCAAAGGCAAATGAGAAATTTATGGCTGTATGTATGCAATACCAGTTGCCAACTCCTTTAATCCAACATCTATTTTCCAGGCAACATGCACCAGCCACAGGGGAACCAATACAATCTTGTGTAAAGATGCAGATGTTTTAAAGACTTACAGAGAAGTATTATTTGAACACCTTTTTCCCTTTAAAACCAAAGTGCTGCAAAGCATTTCAAATTTTAACTAGATAATGTTTTTTAAAGTCATCTTCTACAACATCATATATTTTGCAAAGGTCAAACTTTTTTTCTCTAATCAGAAAGCAAAAAATAAAAAAACGATTTGGAAGGAGGAAAAATATAAGTCTCAACCTACTCTCTTCTTGCAGCCGAGCCATGATCTGGACATCTGTGAGGTCTTGTAGTTTATATCCCATGGAAATGGAATCATCTTCTAATTCTGAGGTGCTCAATTCACTGTCTAGAGATGACTGGGGACTAAGAGGGGAGCTTCTAGAAATGCAATCTGTTGAAAAACATTAAACCCATAAACATCTCATATGATGCAAGCAGTTTCACTTTTAAAGAAGTGTAACTAATTCTTAAAGTAATGGACTAAGAAAGTGACTGTTATATATGGTATGCCTACATCATCGCAGTATCATAAATACCTACTTGGGAGAAAGTCTCAATGATTCTATAGAAAGTGTACAAAAAATTGTACTATGCATACTTTGCAGATGATTAGGAATAAGTGCCTGGACCTCACATGAGCACAACTGTTTTATGTTATTCATTAAATAGATCTTATTTTAAGTTTTTGTACAAGTCTGAAAAAGGATGCTGCTGCTTTAAGTTGATTCATTAAAATACATAAAATTGCTGAATTTGTTTGCAGGTTCAGAAATGTGCAAAAAATGGTTTTAAACTGCTAGGGAATACTGTGCTGGTGAAAGGCTAAAAGCACTTCTTCCAAATCATTTTAAAAATATTCACAATCCTACTGCAGTCCATTTAAACGGCATGTATTTACAAGTGGTATTCTAGTGATCTTTATTCATTAATTCAATAAAATAATAATCCTATAATTTTCTTACATTAAAAAGTAGGACAAAGAAACAAAAATCAAAACTTAGTACAGATTTATTTTGGATTGATTTCTAGTTATTTTCTGTCTTTTTGTAAGTTTTCTTTTAATAATGAATTTTTTAACTCTAATGTCAGTAATGGCAAATTTTACAATCTCCTATTTACAAAACAAACAAAACCACCATTACAACTAAATTAGTGTCTTGCTTAGCTCTTGCTCATATAGCCCTAACTACTTCCAGCTTGCACTTATATTTCCTTCTGACAGACTTCTCTATTTAGCCTGATGATCCAATAATGCATAGGCCCTCACCAAAGTATTGCTTCCATAGGATGCCCTAACTTACTCTCATACCTGGTGAGATTATAGCAATCTATCCAAAATATTATTGGTGATCATATTTCAAATTTCCCCAAATTGGCAGCTGTCAAATATGCTGGACTTCCATATAGCATGTATTTTAAACCATGCACACTGCAATTGTAAATGGAGAGGCTTTTAAACATGCTGACTGAAGATTCTAATGATGAAAGTCCCACATATTTGGAGGGCATGAGGTTGGGGAGGTGACCTACCCCATTATTCAGTGGGATGCACAACAGCAGTTGTATTTCCAAATAAAGTTCTCTGAGCACCCTTCAACTAAAGTGGAAAAGTGGAGGGGAAATAAGAAAGTGGAAGCATCTTCTTTGAAAATATACCATCAAAAATAAAGTAATGAAGGGCAAATTCTCCACAGATCAGCATTTTGAGTCTTCTGCTGTTCTGCTGGAAGGATGTCTTAATAGGCCAATTATCTAGGTAGCTAATTCTCCACTTCCCATGTGTTACTGGAGCTGTGTCCCTTGTGAAGGTTAATGATGATGGTAGCTAATCTTTCACTTCCCATGTATTATTGGGATGCTGTCCTTCCACAGGTATAGCTATACAAAAGAAGTTCCTTTCTCGGAATTAATTTATGTTGGGTATGCAGACATCATGGAAAAGGTATATATGGTGCATGGCATTAGAGAACAGGACAACTCAGTTCTGCTTCCAGTCTGTGTATTTTAAAAAAGTACTAAACTTTGCAGAGCTATTCTGAAAGATTCTGGGTATAGCAAACTGCCCCACCCCCACCCCCATAAATCAGAGCTGACTTGATGTTATTTTTCTTAGCATTTATTCCACATGGTTGCAGGATCACTTGTTTGTGCACTGCATTTGCCTAGTTTTTACAGCAAATCTATAAATCCATGATGGCTTTTATGTATCGGCTTGCTGCAGAACCGGATGCTGATTAAGGCTGAGGGAGTGACTGACCCAAGGTCATCCAGCTGGTTTCGGTGCCTAAGGGAGGACTAGAATCTGGATCTCCTTATTCCTAGTCCAACCTAGTCCAGGTTGAATCATCATTAGTCCTTAAATACAACTTCTGTAAACTTACAGGACTTGGTCTTAGATATTATTAAACTGCTATTAGTAAGAAAGCAGGCATTACCTGTTCTTTCAGGTGTTAATATTGCTTTGCTGAAGGTTTTAGAGAACGCAGGATTGTTAAAGCTATTGCTATATGGAGTGAGCCTTGCAACAGGACTATATGGAAAAGCCAAGGATACAGATGAAGAGAAGAGACTCCGCCATCTACTAGCTGTTAGTGGGCACAGAAAAGAAAAATATCAGTTTGCATTTAGCAACAGAATGCTTATTTATTAGGAAGTTAATATCACAAGAAAGATCAAACAATGTCTATTGTTCAAACAATGTCTATTGTAGACATTGTTCAATGTCTATTATCTATCCAGAGATAAGTCCCACTGAGGTCAATGGAATTTACTCCCAAGCCAACTGAGGTATGAGAGATGACCATTTGCATGGGAGTTAGTCCCACTGAATTGGTAGAATGTCAATAATTTTCTATAGGCAGGAGGGGAAAAATCCCAGGGAAAAAATCCCTGCTTAAAATAAATAAAAAAGAACCAAGGTATGGGGGGAAAGGACCAAAATGGGATAGGTTTAAAGTGTTGTTCTTTTTTTAATTTTCACCTCTTCCATACAATGCATTCTAATGCTAAGCATTTTAAATAGCTCTTAGTTCAAATATTTATAAAAATTATTTAAATTGAAATTTATCAGAAAAAGTAAAGAATATGTTGATTATGGACAAAATGAGTTAGTGTACACGCTGGAATAAGAAATTTAGAAGCAATGTATAGGTTTATTAAGGACTAGAATCATTGTAATTGCATATAGAATAATAAATTCATGTTTAAAAAAATGTTTAAAAGAAATGCTATACTAGTGAGGCTTCTATTATCACAGAGGAAGGGTATTTGATACATAGTATTAATGGGATTAATTACTGAGGACAAACCTGAACAAGTGAAGTTTCATGATAAACCACAGACTCACTCATCAAGTAGTCAATACAAACTGAATCCCACTTTTAAGCCAACAGACATAAATATTTCTTCTTTTCACCAAAGTGAAGTTTCAAGTTACATAAACACAAATATTTTTAATGCAAACTTATATACTCCAGAGCAGACCTATTTCCATTATAATCATGCTAAATACCAGAGTGGTATACAGCCTTTAATGATGAACTGAATCACTTACCTAAATTGTGTATGCACATATGAGGAAGAGAGAACACTTAAACATGTGGTCTTGGTTTTATTAAAAGAAAACGCAAGAAAAGCAAAAGCCATTTTAAAGACAACTGTAAACCTTTTGTTCTTTTCATTAAAAGTCATAAAAAATAGATGCCCTTAAAATGAAAATGGTCTTTGTGCCTTTGCACTGGCATCAGATGCAGTGTCTAATAGTCTGGTCCAAGGCCATCTCCCTGTTACTCATAGATGCAGTCTGCAACCCACATATAAGCAGCATTCATTATTTTGCCACAATGATGCCTTTGAGAAGACCCACAGTGAACAAAGCTACTGTTTTTGCAGCTGGGACTCTAAGAACCTCAATAATAAAAACACAGCATTTGTAACGAAGAAACTGGAAGGGGGCAGAAAGAACATGTTCAAGAGCCATCCACTCTTTTTAGGGAAAGTGTGAGATCCATTCCAGCCTGTTTTAGTAGGAATACTTTGAATAGGCACAGGGAAAGAGAAAGAATATTCACCTTCTGTTCTTCCTATAAAAGTAATTTCAGAATAGAACTGAGGAAGGAAGTGGTGAAAGTAAGGAGTATGAAATGTGTTTTAGGAAAAGTGATAGAAGTACAGTGTTCCTTGGCTAACTCTTGCTACATCTATTCCCCCCTCCCCCCCCGTCAATAGGTGTATAGATGTAGAGAGCCAGTCTATGCAAAACTGAATTTCAACATTCCCTTTCCTGCCAGTTTCTGCATTACTTTCATGGCTCTGCTGCACGTAATAATTCTGCACGTAATAATACTTGGCTCTGTCTGGGGCAAAGGCAAGTAATAACTAGAGTATGTTTCCATTCATTGATATTCTCTCCTCCTTACCTTCAGCTCAAGTTGCTTCCACATAGCTCACTAGTATGGGATTACATAACTTTAGATAATGCAGTTCCCTTTAGATACCTTTTTACTCTTGACTGCAACCCAGTTTTCTTGGTTGGTGCATTCACCTTTCTGTATAGTCTCCCTCCTGCTGATGGAGTTTACCACTTGCTGCCCTGTGTTAGGTGTTATCTTGTAGAGACTCACTGGTTTTTTTCCTTTAAATTTGTCTCCATTGGCATCTCTACTTCAATGGGTTATCTGGAGTTTGAGTCATGGCAACTGGACTTTTCTTTTGGTTTGATACGTTTCGCTGCTTGTCCAAGCAGCTTCTTCAGTCATGGACAAGCAGCAAAACATATCAAACCAAAAGAAAAGAAGTCTAGTTGCCATGACTCAACCTCCAGATAATTCCACCTGGATGACTGAGAATCTTCATCAACACACTTCAATGGGTTGTTAGTCAAAGCAGGGTATCTACAAGCTTGCAAGACAGTTGTTGCAACCACATGATTGAAGTGCTGGTCCTTTTTTACATGTGTCAGATGTAAACAAAGGGCAGGACTTTGTGCATCTTGACTTCTGACTAACCCTGCATCCAAGACACTCTGTTAGATCCATTATTTTCTGCTTCTGGTTGAAAAAAGTTTCCATTTTCTTTCCTGTTAAAAATTCTCTCATTTGTTTTACCTCTATCACTTGTGAATATTATCTATGGTTTCTTGATGGTCTTTTTCATCCTCATAAGATACAATTAGATCATCAACATACATTAATAAAACATATGCCAATTTCTTATTCTTACAGCTTTTAAAAAGAGGGATCAACTTTGCCTTGTGTGTATCCTTCATTAAGCAACAATTCAAAAGGGTTCACAAAATTTTAAGCCCCAAAAAAGATATCAAATACAAAAAGATATCAAAGATGGCAAAGATAACTAACCCAGATGGGAACAAAGAAAAAGAAAAAAGGGGGCTTCAATCACCCTTGCCAAAGGCCTGTGCAAAGAGAGCACAGCACCCCAGTAGGGTGGGGTCTGATCAAATCTAAAGAGCAACCTCATTCCAGAGGGCAGGCGCTACTACGGAGAAGGCGCACTTTCGGAGTCCTGATAGATGGCCTTGTTGCATTGTTTAATCAAAGGGATCTGGAGCAAGCCAATCCTGCCAGATCAGATTGGCTGGGCAGATACTATGGGAGACAGGTGGGCCCTCAAGTAACCAGGGTCAATGCCACGTAGGGCTTTATAGGTAACAACCAGCACCTTGAATCACACCCAGAAGCAAACTGACAACCAGTGCAGCTCATGAAGCAGAGGTGTTACATCAGCATACCAAGGCATGCCCACCACTGCCTGCGCTGCTGCATTTTGGATCAGTTGAAGCTTCTGGGCAGACTTCAAGGACAGCCCCATGTAGAGTATATTGCGGTAGTCAAGCCATAAGGTTACCAGGCCAGGAGTGACTGTCTGAAGGGCCCCCAATCTCTTGATATCCCCATACAAGAAAGCTCTCTTAATATCTAGGTATTGAATATGTATTACTCTTGAAGCTGCAATGCTGAGTAGTGTTCTAACTGAATTGTGCTTCACTACAACAGCAAAAATTCCAAACTTTGCCATACTTTTGGGAATATTCTTAGTGACTCAGCTGGCTTTGTAGTATTAGATTACTCCTTCTGGAAATCCCTTTTGCATCCAATATATATTGCTTCCCCTTTGGTAATTCTATAAAAATCCATGTTTTATTTTTATAAAGAGATTGATTTTTTTCTGTAGCAGCTTGTAGTCACCTGTCTTTATTAGTGTCTGGCATCTCTTCTATGTGTTGCCTTGTGGAAGAACCTAGTTTCTTACATTCTCTGGATAACACTGCAGATTTTCTGGTTTTCTCTTCTGCAGCTCAAACATCTTACCTTTGACTAAAGTTGTCTGCTGACCTCTGGATTGGGCTTTCCTCTCTTGATATCAGCCCATGGAGGTAAGCAGGATCAAGAAGCAGACCTGACAGGGATTCCAGGAATATTATTTATTGTTGCAGGGTAGAATAACAGAATCTTGAAAGCTTATAAGAGTTTCTCTCTGCCTCACTTTAATCAAGCTGGAATTATTCCAAGTTTCTTTTTCATACTTTCTACTTTATCAGGACTGAGCTGTCTTCCCTTAAACATTCATTGCTCCCTTTCCAAGGTGACAGTCTTGCAAGATAGTCCAGACAAGAAGCACACCCAGAAGTACTAGCTCTAACTTTATTGTAAGGTTACACTGAATCTTGCAAGTCTAAAAGTACCTCTGTCCCCCTCGCCTTTATAGTCCAAGAAACTAGGGAGGGTCCCTTCTGAAATGTTTGCCTTGCCCTCACTGCTTCTGCAGTCTAGTAGTAGTAGTAAACTTTATTGTCATTGTACCTCGTACAACGAAATTAAATGCCATCCCCAGTGCACCTTATAAATATAAAAACCATAGAATAAAAAACACACATCCTTCACATTCTATTCACCATTGCACAACCCCTGATGTTACATTAATATTGCACTATACAGTAGACTTCAGTACAGTTGCAGCTCTGAGATAAAAGCTATTCTTCAGCCTATTTGTCCTTGTTTTTATTATCCTGTACCGTCTGCCAGATGGTAATAGTTCAAAAAAAGAATGTCCTGGGTGGGATGGATCCTTAAGAATGTTTTGAACTTTCTTGGGGCAGTGGGAGCTGTAAAGTTCTTCCAAAGAGGGGAGAGGGCAACCAATGATCCTCTGGGCAGTGGTGGTAACCCTCTGGAGCGCTTTCCTATCTGCCACTGTGCAGTTAACAAACCAGACACAGGTGCAGTGGGTTAAAATGCTCTCTATAGTACAGCGGTAGAAGGTCACCAGCAGTTTTTCATTCAGTTGTTGTTTCCTGAAAAGTCTCAGGTAGTATAATCTCTGCTGGGCCCTCTTAACCAATGCTGCAATATGAGCGCCCTAAGTCAGGTCCTCCTTTATGGTAACACCCAGAAACTTAAAATTGGCCACCCGCTCCACTTGGTCTCCATTAATAACCAGGAGCTGGACATCTAATCTATTCCTTCTATAGTCCACTATAAGCTCCTTGGTCTTATTGATATTAAGGGCCAAATTATTGTCTCCACACCACGAAAGCAGCCGGTCCACCTCATCCCGGTAGGCAGACCCATCTCCTTCGGAGATAAGCCCCACCACTGTTGTATCATCTGCAAATTTAATGATAATATTGCTGAAGTGAGTGGGGGCACAGTCATATGTATAAAGAGTATAAAGTAAGGGACTCAACACACAGCCCTGTGGTGAGCCAGTGTTGAGAGTAAGAGCTGAGGAGATATAATTGCCTAATCTAACCCTCTGGGAACGGCCAGACAGGAAGTCCAAAATCCAGAAACAGATTGAATATGAAAGCCCAAGATCCATAAGTTTAGACACTAGTCTCTGTGGAAGGATTGTATTGAATGCAGAACTAAAGTCTACAAAAAGCATCCTCACATAGGTCCCCTGCTGTTCCAGATGAGTCAGAGCAGTGTGGAGAGTGATGGCTGTAGCGTCCTCTGTGGATCTATTAGTTCTATATGCAAACTGATGTTTATCAAATGTATATGGAAGGCAGGAAATGATGTGCCTGCAGACCAATTTTTCAAAGCACTTCATGATGATAAGAGTGAGTGCCACTGGTCTGTAGTCGCTGAGGTTGTTAATAGGGAACTTCTTTGGCAGCGGAACAATGATGGAAGCCTTCAGACAGGATGGGATAGTGGACTGGGATAGAGACCGATTAAAGATCTTGGTGAAAACCCCAGCCAACTGATCAGCACAGTCTTTAAGCACCCGGCCAGAGATGCCATCAGGTCCAGTAGCCTTTCTAGGGTCCACAGCCCTCAAAATACTCCTCACCTCGTGCTCCTCCATGGTGAGGTAGGGGCTACAGTGGACTAATGGCTGTATTCTAGCTGCCTCTGGTGGCTCCACTTCAAAGCGGGCAAAAAAATGATTCAGCTCCTCTACCAATGAAGCATCCCCGTCATCAGAAATAACATTATTCAGTTTATAGTTGGTAATTTGTTGAATCCCCTGCCACACCTGCCTCGTGTTGTTGCTATGAAAATGATCCTCAATCTTCCTCTTATAATCTGTCTTGGCCTGCCGAATGCCTCTCTTCAGACTGGCTCTAGCAGCACTGTATTTTGCCCCATCACCGGACCTGAAGGCATTGTTCCTGTCACGCAGGAGACGCTGAACTTCCTTAGTCATCCAGGGCTTCTGGTTGGGATAGATCTGGATGCATTTGTCCACAGTGACAGTGTCTGTGCAATATTTAATATAGCACAGGACAGCTGCAGTATGCTCCTCCAGGTCTGGATGGTAAAAGATATCCCAATCTGTCTTCTCAAAACAGTCCTGAAGTTGTTGAGAGGCATCTTCGGGCCAGGATTTCATGGTCTTTATTGTAGGCAGAGCCTGTCTCCTGAGAGGGGCGTATGCTGGTGCTAAAAGCAGTGACATATGGTCTGACTGCCCCAAGTGTGGTAATTGTATAAGCCACGTTTAATGTTGGTATATACTTTATCCAGTGTGTTTGTTCCTCTAGTAGCACACTTAATATGCTGATGAAATTTGGGGAGCACTGTTTTTAAATCAGCATGATTAAAGTCCCCCGCTATAATATGCACAGCGTCAGGATGCTTATTCTGCTGATTACCAACAATGTTGTGCAAGAGTCCCAAAGCTATGTTAGTATTGGCATCAGGTGGGATATAAACTGCAGTAATCAAGACCACACTAAACTCCCGTGGAAGGTATATGGGTCTACATCTAACAGTCATATACTCCAGATCCATGGAGCAGTGGCTGTCTACAGTCTTTGTATTGGTACACCAGCTTTTGTTCACATAAAGACTTAACCCCCCACCCCTTTACTCTTGCCAGAGTCTCTGCTCCTATCCTGGCAATGAGCTATGTAGCCCACCAGCTCAACAGCTGTATCTGGAATAACTAAGTGAAGCCTGGTTTCTGTAATTAGCAAAATGCAACAGTCCTTGATGAACTTGCTCTGTGCAATCTGCAGGCTTAATTCATCCATTTTGTTGATAAGGGATCTTGCATTAGTAAGAAAAATACTTGGAATTGAAGGCTTGTATGGGGACTTACTCAACTTAGTAAAAACACCAGCACGACAGCCTCTCTTTTTCCTTCTATCCCTCCGTCTCTGCCTCCTTCCTACAGGAATGGTAATCCATGGCTCCCCCAGGGTCCTAGCTGCCTCCACCAGTATATTATGAAAGCGTATAAAATCGACTGTAATAGCCCTTTCATATTTCAATCCAATTTGTAACAAAGCTTGCCGGCTATAAATGCTTCTTGCCCCACAGGATATATTCAAAAAAAGCAAAAATACACACAAAATCATCCATACCACACACTAAAAGGGAGAGCAACCAGCCGCAGCATCTGCGTGCGCAGCCATCTTTTAGGTCTAAGCTGCCTCTTATCTGACTGTTGTCTAGTCTGAGGCTCTTTTTCCTGTTTCCTAAGGTCATTCCCACATACCATTATACAGGACCAGATGTACATTCTTTCACACCATTTTAGCAATGGGCCCAGTAATTCATCAAGGTCAACAGATATGTCTGGAAGAGAAGAGCTGGAAAGAACTTCTGCCCTCCCATTGTATGGTAACTATAACTAAAAGATCTAATGTTGCAGGAAGCAAAGAACCTCCCTCATCCTGGGATGTCAGCCCTTCAAGGTAGACCAGACTAGGAAACCAAATTCATGCAGGCCAATACTACTTTTATTATAAGGATATAATAACAGAATCTTACAAGTCTGAATGTGCTTCCCTCTCCTCCCTTTAACTTCATGAGAATTAGGGAGGGTCCTGTCTGAGATATTTTCTCAGGTTACAGTTCTGCCCTGGACTCGGGTTTCTTTTATCTGATCGCTGTCTTGGTAGCAGCTCTTCCTCCTGTCCCTCAAGATCATTCCTTCTGCCCATTACATGGCAGTTCTGTTTGATAATCTGGAGGCACTTCATAGGGACAGAGTTTGTGTGGGAATTTCAGATGGAACTGCCAAACAGTTCTCCCCTCTTTCACCCACTCCCACAATCTGTCTGATCCAAGGCAGCTCTTCCAGTGAATCAGATATTCTAAGTGTCCTTACATATTCCTCTTCCCCTCCACCAGAACTTCATGGCTGCTCTACCAAGTACCAGTCTCTGGCATATTTTTTGACTGCTTGTTCCTTTACTGTTTGATGGTTGATCCTAAAAGGCAGAAGCTACCCACCACTTTGATGACCTTCATGGCCAATTTTAAGGCTGGTTGTTCTATCTGTTGTCATTAGTTTAAAATTAGTTTAATTTTAGTCCATTTTTTTCACTTTGCTCCTTAACTTTTATTACTAGAGCTTGCAGATCCTTTGCATTTTCAGCTATCAGGGTATGAAGCTAGAGGAAGAAACATCAATAACTTGCACTATGCTGATGACACTATCAGCATAGCACAGGTTATTGTTTCTTCTTCCAATTTTAAAATGATGCTCATCTTCTTCCAAACCAGCTTCCCTTAATATATACTCAGCATATAGGTTGAATAAATAAAGGAAGAAGATATAGCCTTGTCATGCTCCCTTGCCAATCTGGAGCCAGTCTGTCCATACTGTGGCTTCCTGACCTGTATATACTTTAAGTTTCTCATGAGGACAATGACATGTTCTGGGATTCCTATTTTTCTGAGCACATTTCACAGCTTGATGTCACTGACACAATCAAAGGCCTTTCCTTAATGAATGAAACACATAGTGACTTCTTTTTGGTATTCTTTGGCTCTTTCAATTATCTAGCATGCATCAGCAATAATGTCTCATGTTCCTTGGCCTTTTCTAAAGTGAACTTGAACATCTGGCATCTCTTTTTCCATGTAGGGTTCTAATCTGCATTGGATGATCCTAAGGATTATTTTGCTAGCATGCAAAATTGCAGGTAGTCTTTGCGTTACGACGTCAAGGAACTGTGTCGTTAAGCGACATGGTCATCAAGTACAATGTCATATGACCACGTCACTTAGTGACAGAAATTCTGGCAGTCCCAGTTGCCATTGTTAAAGGTAGACTACACGGATTGTGAGTGAGGACCTCATGTAATCACAACTTCCAACTTCCTGCTGGCTTCCCCATTGACTTTGCTTGTGGGAAGCCGGCAGGGAATGTCAAAAATCACAATCAGGTGACCGTGGCTCACTGCAACGTTGTAATCACAAGCTGGGCACCAAGTGTTGATCTACCTTCATCTTCTAGTACTAGAGGTTTTTGTAAGTATGGAATATCTTCTAAGATATCTTGGATGTTAACATCTCTGTTTTACAGTGTTTCAGTACACTCCTTCCATCTTAGTATGATCTCCTTTGAATTGGTTACTATCTGTCCATTGGTGTCATTTAACATACCAGTTCAAGACTGGAACCTCCTCCTGAATTCAGAGATCTTTTGAAAGACTTTCCTTGTTTTTTCATGTCTCTTTCCATCTTCAGTGACTTTACGTATATTGTAATACTGTTTCTTGTTTCTTCTAACAGCTCTCTGAAACTCTTTGTTAAGTTCCTTTCTGAGATTTTTGTCTTTCTTGGCTTTGGTTTCTCTTCTTGGCAATTTCCAGAGTTTCATTCTGACATCCAGTTTGTTTCTTCCCTTTATTTTTGGCAGTCTCTTTTTACATTCATCCTTAATGACTTCTTTACGTTTATTCCATAATTCCTCTGATTCTCTGTCAATGAGCTTCAGGACTTCAAAGTGATTCTTGATATTGTCTTTGAAAATGGTGGGTATATGTTCAACATTGTATCATGGAAACTGACTGGCTTTTTCCTTCTTCTTTAGCTTAACTTGGAACTTGCACATGAGTGGTTTATGATCTGTGCCACAGTCAGTACCTGGCATATCTTTGATGCTATAATTGTGCTCCTCTACCTCCATTTATTCAAATATACCATACTGAAAGTCAAAAGTTGTTTATTTATGGGCTTCTTTCATTCAGATCTAGTTGTAAGCATCTCTCAATTCATTGAAAGTATTGGTGGTCCTGACCATTTGAAGTTACAACAGCAGAAAGCTCTATTTCTAAACTCACAAACTCAGTGATTTCCTTGCTTCAGCTTGCAAATTTCCCAATTAGTGGTTGCCAAGTCATCAAAAACAGCTTCAGATCTTTGCATGAAAGTTCTGGTAATTATCTAATAATGCATCATTGCTCTCAGTGAGTGGAAGTGCCCATCTTGGATGCCCCTTCTTTCACCAGACTAAGAACAAAGATAACGTTGATCTGATCAGTAGGAAATACTGCTGAGCCACCACCATTAACAATTCACACTGACTGATGAAAATCAGGAATTCAACTTGAGCCCCTCCAAATTTCTCCAGTAGACATTCAGGAGAACACAGCAACACCAGCTGTACAGTAGTTTGTGGGGCTGCTCCCAGCTGAGATCAGCCTTGTCCCACATGCTGTATTTGCTGTATCATGGCATTGTGCAAGCTCATTATCTGTGTATAAACCTGCTGATGTTGTAATAATGCCTCAGGTATTTCTTCTTCAGACAGTAGGGTGCCTCAAGGATCTGTCATCATATTACAGAAGGCAAGGTCCAATGCCTCTTTGATGAGAGAGAGGGAGGCTTTCAAGATTGATGTCAGCCCTTCAAGGCAGGCAAGATCAAGAAACAGAAGAAGCAAGGTCTTGAAACCTGTCAGAATTCCTCTCTCCCTCATCTTACAACAAACAAAATTAAGGCGAGGCTATTCTCAGTTTCTTTCTCACACTTTCCACCTTCTTAGGACTGCACTGTCTTTCTTCTCACTTAATGATTCATTCCCCAGATCTACATTCCTTCACAATTGGTGATAGTGTCAAGAATTCTGCATCTCCCACATCCTAATTAGTACCATATTAAGATGCCTTCTTCTGCAATTTAATTTACTCCCCTTTTCTTTAGGAACATCTTAGACCCAAACGCTTTATTGTGTTTTATGTTTGCCTTAATCCCATTCCACAATTCAAATGGCATCACATCTTTGCCTCTTATAGTTAATTTGTTCTGCAGCCTTCTGTCCACCATTGTTCTGCCAGTTCAGTATCATGAAGCATGCTTCTGGTAATTTTCAATAAGTTTGAAAATAAGTTGTTTTCTCATGTTTTTCCCTATTCTTTCAGATACTGTCCAATTTCCTTTCTTATAAATTCACCTCCACTATCAGTGTGCTGGATTTCAGACTTCCTTCCAAAGTTATTGCTCATTCTTACAATGTATTCTTTTAGCTTTTTCCAAACTTCATTGGTGAAAATGTATTTTGAAAAATCAATAAATGTCAGGAAACAAGAATTTAGAAGTGAAGAATTAATTTCCTGGAGTTAAGATTGAAGATCCATGGTATTTTTGACTCTTTTCCCTTACATAGCCAGTAGATGGCTCTAACTGCATTTTTCTTCAGACTTGTATACTCTTATTTTCAATTCCTCCAACTTATTGCCTTTTATTAATTTTGAAATACATTATATATTTCTGTGTCGAAATCTCCTATGAAGAGTGTCATATTGCCTATGAAACCACCTTTCTTTACAGTGTTTAATTTCTCAGTTATATGTTGCACTTGATAAAAGCAATCCTGTCTAAAAATTCCTTTTATGTATTCATTCATTCATTCATTCATTCATTCATATATACATATATACATATATATATATTTCTGTCAATTACCAGCAAAAATTTAAAAAATACAACACCAAAGTAAAATCAAATAGATAAAACACTAGCATAACAAAGATAAAATAACACACAAAAATGTGATATACACTGCTATAATGGCACATTAATTACCTGTGCAAGTGTTAATCTAAAATATTACAGACTATGAAGTAAATATATATATCATCTAAAAACAAGATAGCTAGTATGTGTTAAATCTAAAGTGATAAATAAAAAAGAAGTGATTATGTCTGTAACCAGTTATGCCTTATTTTCGTTGCCACAACACAGAATTTGGCTACCATACAGGTGATAAAGGGTTTTGAATCTTCTAGAAGATGGTTCACATAGAAATTGTCTGGTGTTTCTGGAAATTTACATATTAGGGGCAGAATATAAGCAGACCTGACATCCCTGTAAAGTTACAGTGTAGTAATACATGCAAAATTGTTTTGATCTCCTTGTTGCCACATGGGCAGGTACGTTCAGTTAATGGGGTTTTGGAGTATTTGCCTTGCAGCAGTGTGGATGGTAAGATGTTATGCCTAGCTCTGAAAAATGCTATTCTGAGCTTGGGGAAAGTTATATTTTGTAGATATCTTGCTGGTTCCCAAATGCCCTAATTTATCCAATTTCTGCCATGTTGGGGTAGCCTGTAAACTTCAGTCTGAAACTCCATACCCCTTATTCTTGGGTGAGCAGTTATTTGGCTTGGTCATAAGCTAAAGAAATTAGGAATGGTACAGAAAGGCCATATAATGCCAACAGTCTGACTGGAAAGAATTGGATTTTCAGCCAGAAATTTATGCTCATCCTCCAAGCCCTTACCTGGATTGCAGGCATTCCTGTCTCAAGCCTTAACTGGTCTTTTGCTGTTCCATTGGTTGCAGCAAGGATTGGTCTCAAAAAGTTTTGTTCGCACTGTTTCCACTGCATCCTTTTTTTTGCATAAATTCCTACTTGATTTGGATTTGGGCCAGTGGTTTGGCTTTAAAAGTTTGTCTCCACTTGTATAAAAGAAACACTTAAGATTTGAAATGATGCTAAATATAATCTCATCTTAAATAGCATCAGTGGGATAGTAGGCTGATTAAAAGACAACAGAATCTGTTTTCGGTTTGGAGCACTTGGAAGCCATTCAACAGCACATAAATCTGTCTGTATTGACAGTGAAGAAGTTGTCCTAGGGAAGTTACAATTGGTCTCCTGGAATCCCAGCATCCAATATTGAGACTGTTCAGGGAGATACAGAGAGCAATCTGTTGTGTCTGAAGTGAACAATTTAACTTGCAGGGAATTGCTTTTTTAGTATCCAAAGAGGCTTTAGTATGTATGAAGCCCCCACTCTTTGCCTTGTCAGAGAGTAAGAATTTATTAATACAGATATTTGACTGTTGCGCAGTTTTGTCAGTTTGTTTTACTTTAATGGCTTGCCCTTTATCAGAGTGCATGTCCAGAATATGTGGCTTAGCCAGAGTTTCTGCGTAAGCCTTAATGGAAGTGGTAGGTCTGGCTTTGTATTTTTGAATGAAAACCTCAAAGTCTTTTTTCAGCAATTCCAGGTCATATTTTAAAGCTGACAGCTGCTCAAATAATGAAATAACAGTTTGCGCTGCAAGAAGACATTACTTTGTCATAAACTCCATTGAATTTTCCCATGGGAGCCTCTCTGTATTCTGATTTTGCATCTTATTTTTAAGCTTATTTTAATTTTCCTTGAGGTTAGCAGGTGAACTAGCAAGTTCTACTGGAGACACAAAGTGAGAGACTGGGAGAGAATCCAGATTCTCATTCAGCTCTTCCCTGACAGGTAGTGAAAGATCTAGCAGTTACTATTTTTCCAGTTCTGTTTGAAGGTCCCATTCAAGTGATTCAAGGGCTGCAAATTTATTAAAGGTGGGAGGGAAATTTGTTTTATTTACAAGTTCCTTTTCTATAAAATGTTCTTCTATCTTTGGTTGTTTAGCAGACTTTGATGAAGAAATGGAACCTGTACTGATGCCATGACGTTTCTTTCTTTTTCCCATGTTGTTCAAATCCACTCAGAATCTTTTGCCTGCACCTTTTGCCTCCATGTTCATCTCACCCAAATAAGTTATGATTAAATTTAAAAAGATATGTCTAATAAAAAGTCAAATAAATCTACTGTGATCCTAGTATACATTCCCTGCCTGATAATTGAATGCTGCTAACGTTGATTCTACAGTATTGCTTTTTCTGTTTGCTTTCTGAAATTATATACTTGCGGATATCCCTGAACAAAAATTTAATTTTTTTTCATTCAAATATTATTAATAATCCCCATATATTCTGGAGACAGGAAGTAAGAATCTTTTAACTATTTCTAGTATCATTAACATTGTTTCTTTCCAATTGCTTTAAAATTTCCACAAAGAAACTCATATGGATAATTAACTTGCAGCTTTGAGTTTCATGTTATATAGTTGCAACATTAAAAGAACTTAAGAATTCATGCTGCTGTACTGAAAAAGTCCCTGCAATTCAAACTATGCATATTTTGCTGTATGCATACCCTCTACAGGGAATCTCATTCAGATGTATATGTACCACTGTTTGTAGAATCCCATTCTTCTTGCTTCTTCCCACCTTGTTTTGGCCCTTGTTCTTCCAGAACATGCACTAACTCCCCCAAGAGTATTTATTAGCATTTTTTATTCAAAGGGATCACCTTCTGTAGTTCCTGTTGTTCTACATCTCAACAGAGTGGGCTCTCTTTGCTAAAACGTATTTAGCTATTCTGCCTGCTTAATTTGCCTGCTTTGCAGACTACAAGCACTCGTTTACAATAAAAAAAGTATTTCCAAATCTCTGTTCTCAGCCAAATAACCCTTTGTTTATAGCTTTACACATGGAAAGAATACATGGAAAAAGAAACACTAGGAAGCAGACAATGGCAAACCACTTCTGAAATCTTGCCAAGAAAACTCCAGGGACTTGTCCAGGCAATCGCCAGGAGTCAACATTGACTTGAAGTCAAGGAGAATAACATTTGTAAGAAAATATTCTTACATGATAGAAAATAAACAGCATGTTTATTTACAAAATATTATTATTTCAACATATAAGGCTGCCTAATCAAAAGACTCAGCTCATCTAATACAGTATTAGGAAAGCCTCAGTTACTTAAGTTTGTCTATGGCTAAGAGCCTGTAGTGTGCTCTCCTCCAATGAGTCAGGCAAGTACCTGAACTGAACAAGTCAGAGTCAAAAAAGATTGGAACTAAGAGGGCGTCAATATAACCAATAAGAGGTTTGTTACAGAGACATACAAAATGCTTTTTAGACAAGGAAAGGGAATAAAGTGCAAAGTTCCTCCACAAATTACCTCTACATCTATTGGTTGTAGGGGGTCAATATATTTATAGGGGCTGAAAGCCAGTGTATGCAAAGTTGAATTCCAACAGGTATGACTATCAGTCATAGCACAGCTCAGCAGATTAGGACAAAGGGAAAAGAGAATAAGGGGAGGAAGAACTAAGAACAAACTAAAAGGAGTATTTTCTCATACAGAAGGTCCATTGTCAAGCTTCCCATAGCCGGCAAAACCAAGGAAGCAAGAACACAGATCTCAGCAAGTAGTCTGGGGCAAATACAGAATATTGAAAACTGTAAAAGAAATTTCCCACCCTCAGTTATACTGAGTTAATTAAAGTGGAGTCTCCTTAAAATACTTTTTTCTACTTCGGTAACTACATTGAGTTGCCTTTCATGAGATAAAGATTCAAGCCTCTCTCCTGTGGCTTTTTCACAATCCCTTACATCCATATGAATTATAAGCTAGCCAGTTGAGCTATACAGTTGCTGCAAATAAATAAGTACATTAATTAATTTTAAAAGTATTTCTGAGCGGTACTTATCAATTTAGACAGATACTGTGATCCCTATAAAAGTGGCAATTTAAATTTATTTTGGGCTTCCTTCAGACCAAGAATGCCAATCCAATCTTAGGAACTGATGTAATAAATTGGTCAAGATCAACAATGATTTGTTTCTAACTTCAAAACATTTTTAAGATGGCTTGTGGAAATCAATCATAGTTGGCATTTATTGCAGTTCCTGGTACAAGTGTACAGAAGAAGTAGAGGAAATAGACTTGCTACTGTTTGTGCATTTTATATAGATGAAAAATCCTTTTTATTTTTCTCTTACATTTGTTTCTGGAAGCCATGCTGTAATGTCCTTGATGAAACTAGGTTCAGTCAGAATTGTGGACAATTGTCAAGGAGGAAAAACAGAATTTGAAATTCAGCTGGTCTCCTTATATTCTGATGATGATGGAAATGTCAGTATAAAAGCACATTGTAGAATCGAACAGTCATTCTTTTATACAGAAAAAAGGAGGAAAAACAGCAGGAACAACCATCTCCTAGCTGCAGACACAACATGCCAGTCAATATCTGATGATACCTTACTGTTCACAGGCAAAGCTAGAGTGACTACTGTATGGGATGGAAGCTAAAGGTGATGACTGAATTTAGATCAGCTACCAAATTCTTTGTTTTAAAATTTCTTATGCAAATACCTGAAGATATTTACATCTAACATTTTTTCTAACAGAGGTTCCAGTTCTTTTCACAACTAAAGCCTAAAAAGAAAAATGTCAACAACTGCTGTATTTCTTCTCATATAGATTCTGTATGTGCTGGGGCTCTTGGGTGAGGATCTATGGCGGACTAGACATCCCTGAAGGAGTTGGGATGGCATTGCAGCAGAGATTGGTGCCCAAAGGGTGAATTCTGGCCAGCACAGTCTTTCCAGATAAAAGAGAGATCATGAGATTGCCCACTTGCACTCCAGACAGCTGCTCCTCATGAGTAGACTGCAGGAACTGAGGTTTTTGTGGTTGGCTCATGAGTTGAATGGCTGGGTGTCAAAGGAGTTCAATCAAGTTCACAGCCAAAATGCAGCCTATATGGACACAAGGTTCACACAAGCCTCACTTTCTTAAACACTTTCAGATGTAATCAATTTACTTCTAAAGAGAGATTTTCTGAGTGGCAGGATAAGAGAATTCCACTTGGTGAGTCAATATTCTTTCTGGACTAAAAAAGGGTTTTTAAAGATCTAAAAAATGTTTGGCAAAAAGCTTAACAAAAAATGGATAAAACGGAAAGCTTAACAAGGAGTGGGTAAGATCCATCCTGATCTAGCACTAGGCCAGGATCTCCAGTGTACCTTGATGCTTTCCCCAGGATTAAAGTTACTCATTTTCTTTTCCTAAATTATCTTGTTACCTCATGAGTAAAATGATCCACTCACCCTGTTCATTCAAAAAGAAGGGTTAACATCCTAAAAAGTGTTTGTTGGGGGAAAAAAAACAAGAAGTGGATGAAAAGTTTAAAATGGATAAAGGGGATAGTTATTTTGAAATATTATTTTTTGGTTAAAGTACTTTTGAATAAATTGGAAATAAAATAGACAAATGGACCGGAATTTTGTGGTAATGTTTTCTATTTACTGCCATAGAATACAGACAATTGGTGGATTTTACAAAGCATTAATCTGCCAGTTATATTTCTCGCATTTCCTGCTGAATACCATCACTTTAGATTTGCTTTTATTGATGTTTAAAAAATTATGACCACAATAGATATTCAATTTTTGCACGAGTCTTCTCAGGCCTATTTGGGAATGTGCCATTAGAACCATATCATCAGCATATAATAAAATACTAATACATTTATCAAGGATCTTTGGCATATGCGTGCCCACATCATACAGGAATCCAGGTAAATCACTGACGTACAGATTAAAAAGCATTGGGGCTAGAATAGCCCCATTAAAGGTGGGTATACTCTTAGTTAAAGAGCCATTTACACCTGTATGAACTTAACCAAGAGTAGGAGTCTGGGTTCCATATTTAAGCTGGCCAATTTCTTCCACAGAATATTTCTATTTATCGAATCAAAAGCCACGCTAAGATCTATAAATTGTAAACAGTTTCTTGCCATTTGTTAACTGCTTTGCTAGAAGATGGTATAAAGTAAAACAATTGTCTATTGTGGAGTACTCTGGTCTAAATCCAGCTTGTTCCTCCACTAACAGATTATTTTCCATAACCTAGTCTTCTATTTTGCTCAACAAATGCTTTGCATACATTTTGGCCACAATTCCAATAAGGCTTATTGGTCTATAATTTTTTGGATCACCTTTATCTCCTTTTTTATATAGGGGAACTATAATGGCAACTTCCCATCCAACTGGAATACAACCTGTATTATTTATATAGCTAAACAGCCCTGCTAATAGTGCGGCGCACCAATCAATATGAGTCTTAAAAAGTTCCAGAGGTAAAAAAACTTCTCCGGGCACCTTATTAGATTTTAAGGATCAAATAATAATTTTGATTTCTGATACAGATACAGGAGGCCGGGGGGAAGATTTTCAAAGGGTAAAAAATTGGTACTTCATTTATGCAAAAGACCCTGGTTAGGATTAGAAAATAAATTAGCGTAATAATCCTCCCAGGTTGAACCTGGAATGGGAATATCAAATTGGAATTTACATTCCTTCAACAAACCCGATATAGTATTCCAGAAGAAAACTGAATTTGTCCCTTTTGCCCAAACTTCCAAATCTGACCATAATATAGTTCTATAAGAAGCTTTCTTAAAATCTATCAATTTCTTATAGTCATGCCTAATTTTTAGCATTTTTGCATGATTTTTTGTAGTAGAATGTCCCAAAACCTGACACATTACTGCCCTCAGAAGTTTTCTACTGTGTAAGCAGTCAGAATCAAACCAATTTGAACTAATTTGCTGACAGTTTCTAATAGGAAGTTTAACAGTTAAAAATTTTCTCAGCGCATGACATAGGCCAGCATATTGGGTCAGGATTTTATCTGAACCTAAAGTAAAGGAAGAAATTGAGTTTCTCCAAGTCTGGGCCTGTTCAGAATTCAAAAAGATTGATAAAGCCTTGGTATCAACCTTAGCCCAATTAAGTTTTCTGTCTTGCCTCACTTCAAGATTGGCTAATATCCTCTTATCATAGGACATATATATCCTTGTGTCTGATCTGCCTAGAAAAGAGACTGTGATTGGTTGATGATCACTATCCTCCTTCAGTAGCACTTGGATATCTGAAAACAGCTCAAACGTGTCTCGGGAAACACATATGTAGTCTAAAACACTGCTGGAGTTTCCTGAATGATATTTAAAAGGATATATAAAATCAGGTTCCTTACCACCTAAAATATGAAGGTTACATTTATAAATCAAGGAGACCAGTTGTGAGCCTGCGATATTTCTTTTAAGGTCATTAGAAAGCCAGGGTGGATCATTTATTAAATAATCCTCAGGTATAACACCCAAGTGAACAAAGTTTTGAGGAGAGGCCCCCACCCTGGAATTGAAGCCTCCTGCTAGAATTACAGTGGCTTTAGGATGATTTATATTTATCTTTAACACTGTCTCTTCTAGATTTACCCAAATATTAGGAGAGAGATAAGACATACAGGTGAAACTCGAAAAATTAGAATATCGTGCAAATGTTCATTTATGTCAGTATGGCAACTCAAAAGGTGAAACCAATATATGAGATAGACGCATTACATGCAAAGGGAGATATGTCAAGCCTTACTTTGGTATAATTGTGATGATTATGGCGTACAGCTTATGAAAACCCCAAATTCACAATCTCAGAAAATTAGAATAGTGTGAAAAGGTTCAATATTCTAGGCTCAAAGTGTCCCACCTTATCAGCTAATGAATCCATAACACCTGCAAAGGGTTCCTGAGCCTTTAAATGGTCTCTCAGGCTGGTTCAGTAGGAATCACAAGCATGGGAAAGACTGCTGACCTGACAGTTGTGCAGAAAACCATCATTGACACTTTCCATAAGGAGGGAAAGCCCCAAAACGTCATTGCAAAAGAAGTTGGATGTTCCCAAAGTGCTGTATCAAAGCACATCAATAGAAGGTTATGTGGAAGGGAAAAGTGTGGTAGAAAAAGGTGCACAAGCAGCAGGGATGACCGCAGCCTGGAGAGGATTGTCAGGAAAAGGCCATTCAAAAGTGTTGGGGACTTTCACAAGGAGTGGACTGAGGCTGGAGTTAGTGCATCAAGAGCCACCACACACAGACGGATCCTGGACATGGGCTTCAAATGTCGTATTCCTCTTGTCAAGCCGCTCCTGAACAACAAACAACGTCAGAAGCGTCTTACCTGGGCTACAGAAAAAAAGAACTGGTCTGTTGCCCAGTGGACCAAAGTCCTCTTTTCTGATGAGAGCAACTTTTCCATCTCATTTGGGAACCAAGGACCCAGAGTCTGGAGGAAGAATGGAGAGGCACACAATGCACGATGCTTGAAGTCCAGTGTGAAGTTTCCACAGTCTGTGTTGATCTGGGGAGCCATGTCATCTGCTGGTGTTGATCCACTGTGCTTCATTAAGTCCAGGGTCAACGCAGCCGTCTACCAGGAGATTTTGGAGCACTTCATGCTTCCTTCCACAGACGAGCTTTATGGGGATGCTGACTTCATTTTCCAGGACTTGGCACCTGCCCACACTGCCAAAAGTACCAAAACCTGGTTCAATGACCATGGGATTACTCTGCTTGATTGGCCAGCAAACTCGCCTGACTTGAACCCCATAGAGAATCTATGGGGCATTGTCAAGAGAAAGATGAGGGACATGAGACTGAACAATGCAGCGGAGCTGAAGGCCGCTATTGAAGCATCCTGGTCTTCCATAACACCTCAGCAGTGCCACAGGCTGATAGCATCCATGCCACGCCGCATTGCGGCAGTCATTGCTGCAAAAGGGGCCCAAACCAAGTACTGAGTACATATGCATGCTTCTACTTTGCAGAGGTCCGATATTGTTCTATTTCCAATCCTTGTGTTATTGATGTCATGTAATATTCTAATTTTCTGAGATTGTGAATTTGGGGTTTTCATAAGCTGTACGCCATAATCATCACAATTATACCAAAGTAAGGCTTGACATATCTCGCTTTGCATGTAATGCATCTATCTCATATATTGGTTTCACCTTTTGAGTTGCCATACTGACATAAATGAACATTTGCACGATATTCTAATTTTTCAAGTTTCACCTGTATGTGGTGAAAGACAAATGTTCAATAATACCAACTCAAAGAATTTATAAGAAAATTTAATGGCTAGATAATGGGGAGAATAATCTCCGAGGATCAATTTCTGTCCTTGCCAGCCGAGCTCTGCCTTGGCAAGAATAATCAGTCCTTGTGGTGCCTGCCCTTTAGTCTTATACTTTTTTGCAGGGATAGTCCAGGAACTAAAACCTGGTAGTTGTATCTCCTCTTCATCTAGTGTCAGCCAGGTCTCCTGGAGTGCTATGAGATCAAAATTTGAGAGGAAATCCACCAGGTCCCCATCCATTGCTCTAGACTTCCAACCAGCAATATTCCACGTTAGAAACTGGATAGAATCTTCGTGCTGGGAGTTAGTGGAAATAGTTTGAAGAGTATTGTAATTTTGGGTTAGAGCACAGGAATTTTTCAATCATTCCACAGAAGTGATATTATCCAAAATTCCTTCAGTATCAAAAAAAATACACTGATTTAACATTTGCCTGCCTTCACCTCTGCCTAGCTGTTGAGTAGGCTCCAGAAAATTTTGAGAGAGGTAGTTATTTGGATAAGGCACTTTTGCAGGTTGGTAAGTCAAAATAGCATTAATATCCAGAAGAGGTGATGTTGAGCGAAGGGTGGCCGTGTTGTGTTCTTGTCTAGGTGCAAAAAGACATACTGAAGATGATGAGGTAATGTTCTCATTTGTATGGGAATCATTAACGGGCAGCAACTTTGGGCTATCAATTAATTTGCAGTCTGAAGATCTTGATTAGAGCGTACTCTTGATGCAACAACTTCCTTTTGTCCTGTTTTCTGGACAAGGCTCTCAGATAGTACAGAATGAAGCAAGTTATCTTTATTGTCAGATAAGAGATCCAAAGATATCAAATCAATTAGAGGTTTAGCTGGGTTAGTAGCAGTGTTCGTTTTAATTCATCCAGTTGTCTCAGTATTTCTTCTTTTTCAGAGTTTGGTAAGGCTTCAAAAAGTTAATTAATCCTATTTCTAGAGCTTCTAGTGCCAATATTTTCTTGCATCATTTCAATATGATCATTTGGGCAGTGTCTTGTCAAAGACGCTAGTGGTGCTGGGTTGCTGTGGTTTTTATCATTTGGCACACTGCCCGCAGCATGAGGCAGAGGAGTGTCAGCTTGAGATGTTAAGCCAAAAAGTGCAAATCTCTTTTCATCTCGGAAAACACACAGTGGGTATATTTGAAAAGTGGAAAGAAAGGGTTTCATTTTAAACACCATACAGGGAATAGTGGGATGGTCAAAAGACAGTAAAATTCATTTATAACCTGTCATACTCTGAAGCCATTCAACAGCACTCAGATCAATCATATGATGCTGGCAACGAAGAAGTGAGCTAAGTGATAGAATGATAGCACTTCTAGTGGACCAGCGTCCAATGTTAAATCTGTTGAGGACAATCCTTAAAGCAACTTGATTTGTTTGAAGTGTGCGGCTGTGCTTGTTTGAGCCTCTCTCTTTGATAGAAGGTAAGACTGCCTGTTTTTGGTTGACCTTGCTAATCTTAATTTGTTCTTCTGAACATTTTTGTTTCTTTTGGTTGTCCATAAATAAATCAGAATTGGTACCGATGTTTTGAGTTACTTTAAAAGCTGCTAGCTTTTCTCCATAGCTTTGCATGAAAGTTTCAAAGGCTGTTTTTAAAGAGTCCACCTTTGTGTTTATGGAACTTAAATGTTCAAAAATTGAGATTATGGTCTGTGCTGTTAGCAAACATTGCCTTGCAACAAAACCTGTTGAGAATTCCTCTGGTGATTGCTTGACATGCTCTTCCCCCATCAGAGATGTATTAACGGCGGGGGGAGGAAGTGAGGACAGGGGTTCAGTCAGATGGTTTAATTCCTCATGCAAAGTAGAGGACAGCTCCAATAATTGTTGTTTTCCAAATCCCAATTCAATATATCATAACTGTTGGAAGTAGGGGTGGAATAGAAATAATCTATTTTATTATTATTTTTACTCACAGTTTTCTTGTTCCTCACATAGTCCTCAATTTTTGGCTGCTTTGTAGGACTGAATAAAATCTGAGCGCCTGGGTTAGTCCTATTGCGTTTCTTGTTCTTCCCCATTTTCTTTCTAATTATTATTATGATTTGCTTCCTTCCTCCTCCAAAATCTGTAGTCAGGCTCTAATCCAAAACAAGGAATCCAGTCTTGCAGTTAATGACGCAGGAGAAGGCAAGTTGGTTCCATTCCTGCTGGTCAGGTGTCATTCACAGTCTCCTTATTTCTATTAATATCCCCAACCCACCCTACACCTCCTTCATCCTAGGTACCCACACTCCCCTCTGTTTTTATATAGGATAACTGCAACAAGATTATTATATGCACAAAGATGAAAAGATTCAGTATTACCTACAATGGAAGAATGGTTGATGAACATGATGGAACTTGCTGAGATGGCCAAATTGACTTGTTTGATCAGAGAAAAGAAAATATCTACGTTTATTGCTGATTGGAAACCCCTTATGGATTTTTGCATAAAACAGAAGAAAATGAATTTATGATTTATGGTTTTGATGATTAGATAGGATAGATTATAGAAAGAAGAGACTCATGTTGTAACTTTAGAGAAAGATCAATTTATAATTTTACTTATAACTGCTGTAAAGATCAGAAGCCACTTCTTTGTATCTTTTTTCTTTTCTATTTTTCTATTACTTTTTTCCTTTCTTGCACTTTTAGCTTTCTCTTTGATTTCTTTCTTTCTTTTTTTCTTTCTTACTTTCTATTAGTTTGTATTAGTTTTTATCTTCCTTTTTTAAAACGCTTAATAAAATTATTTTTAAAAACATTCTGTATGTCCTATAATGTGGTAATGACATTAATCACAAGCTGTGTGAGCAGGAATGGGAAATCACATGTTTAATCATCATCATCATTAGTTTTCCCTTCAGTTCATATATTCTTGCCATAATTAGATTTTATACTACATTATCTCAGCCATTCTCACTATAGCCCTGCTAGATTTCCAAGTGACATAGAAGTGGTTGAATCAATCACTCATATTATTTTATACTGTAGGTTTTATTTGACAATGCACCAAAAATTATTCCCATCATACAGGAACAAAAGGAAGCTCTTGCTAAATTCCTGCAGAGATTTCATAGTTGAGGGAGGACTTCTCCCATGAAGAAACATTTATAATCATAGCAACATTTGTAGTTTCTCTTAAAATTCTGAGAGCTGTTTTATTTCAGAAATGTTCGTTTTGGTAAAATGTCAGAATAGCTCTGCATATGATATTCTCAATGCAATCAAACAGTTACTGCAATTTCATTTTTTCTTGCCAGGCTCCCAGAGATGTGTCATATGAGCTGGACACATCCTTCGAAATAGAAGAATCACAAACTGAATCTTACTGTTTCTGCATGCAAAGAAGAGTCATTGTTATGGCTCTTTCATAGTGGGTCTTTCAACACTATGAATGCAACACAGCACATGAAGAAATAAGGCAGGAAATGACCAGCAATAATTTAGGATCAACTCCTTAGTAATAACTAACAGCCACTGAGATGTCAGAAAAATACTGTCATATACTCATCCCATTCATAATTTGTTCTTGATTTGACTGCCAGCATTGCTCCCCAAATGATCAGAAGTGTTTTTAGACCATTTCACAAAGCTCCTTCAATAACCTCAGGTCCCACTCTACATCCTGAGCCAGCCAGTGGTCCTTCCAAATAAAAACAGAAGCAAGCCAGTTTCTTGCTCCCTTCCTTCATCACGTTTGCCTTTTTGTGAAGAAAGAGATGCAAAGGAACCATAGTTCCTTTGCGTCAGGAAGGGAAGAGAAATCCCAGAAACTGGGAGGTGGAATGGGATACGAATTTCCACTAGTGATGAACTGCCTGCCCTTCAACTACAGAAGAAATATAGCAAATCTATCTTCATTGTGTTTCATCTACAGCAGCAAGTGAGCCACTTAACATATCAAGTTAATGGCATCATGGAAATGCTCAAGAGCAGTACCAACCCAGGATCAATGCTATTTCCATAAATCAGAGTGCCAGATAGTCATAGATAGTCATAGATATGAACACCCTATGTCTGGAGATACTCAACAAGGATTGCTATCACTTTAATACTTTGGGTGCCAACACCAGTCCAAAAGAGAGTGCTCTGAACTGGAACTGGTTCTTCCCATAGAAATCTTCAATCGAGGTAGCCTAATAAGGATGTGAAGTTAACTTTCCAACGGGTTTATCAAGACTAGAAAGTTATCTGGAATTATTGTTCCCACCAGCAACATTAATGTCTCCATTCCTAAAGTTTGGTGCCTGACGAACTCATTCACAGGTTTGAGATTTAAGATGGTTTTCCAAGTTCTGTTCTTCTTCAACACTGTAAAGAAAATAGAAGACAAGCTGGAGAAACTCTCCTGTGTCGGGACAAGCTCTAGCACACTAATCTCCAGTAGTGACTTTTCCATTCTGATCCATTTCTCTTTGTTCATGGAGAGAAGGGAAGGCAGGACCCTGTTTCTTAGTATCTTTATGAATTCTATTCCATATTCTTACCCAACTGCCTCCTACATCCATCTGCCCCTACAAGTGTGTTCCTGGTGTGTGAGAATCTCTGCATTTGCCCTCCCACCTAGGAGATGACAGTGCCAGTTTGGGGTCCATTTCTTCTGGGATCTATCTCCTCTGTTTTGTCTACTGGGGTTCTGTTTGTGTGGGTGGTTCTATTTGCTGTTGGAATGAAAACTGGTCTAAGTAAAGTTTTCGGATCACAACATAAAGAATGCCCTTCTCTTGTACCTGATTTTTTTCTTTCCTCAGAGCTGTTCTCTACAAAGACTGCATCAATGGCTTCTCTAAATAGCTTATTCTGGTTTAAGTATGGTGAGTCTCTTGGTCACCTAACCCTCTCTGGAGTCCTGATCAGCACGATGGGGTTAGATAACACAGCTCATGACTCTCCTATTCTCCCTAGGCTCACCCTTCTTCCTCTGACAAATCACTCCAGTTGATATTCCTTAGAACCATTTTCACAGAGATGGGAAGCAGAAAGGCTTCACTCATACATCCTCATTGCCTTACACAAGGATCCAGCCGTTAGAGGGCACTGCTGCTGGCACCACTTGTACTGATGTAGTTGTTGGTACTCCTTCAGGCTGCCACAGAGCCATCACAGTTGACACCATATGCACCTGGATCTGCTCTCTGGGGTGGGAGAGGGCTCCAGAGGAGACCACAGTTGATACCACTTGCTGCTTTTGAAGATAACCTCTGGGGGTTCCGTGCAGTTGTGGAGCTACAGAATCCAAACAGTTGCAGCTCTGCTATCTCTGAGGCTTGCTCAAAAGTCATGTGATAGAGAAATTACAGCACTTTTTTTTTCCCCAAAGAGGCACACCAGTAGATGATTGAGAGTGTTACCCTGCATATGGAGTGTTCAATCAGTCTCTTCTGTTGTCACACAGCCATAGCTGTTCAACCCAATCTTCTTCTTTTATTTTCGACCCTCAAGCTGGAACCAAAAGAAAAGCCACCACTTCTTGGACTTGACTTCCAGTAAGGCTAGCAAACTGACGCCCCACGTTGTGGGAGACATTGCAGCTGAAAGGCAGCGGGATGTGGATTCAGACTGCCATTAATTCTCTCTGGATAAAAGAGAGATTTTGAGATTACCCTCATGTATTCCAGATAGCTGGGGGGGGGGGGGTGTCTTGTGAGTCAGCAGCAGAAACTGATGTTTTTGCAGCCACTTGAGATCAGCTGGGAGTCATAGGTTTCACCATGCTCTGAGCCCTTAATGTAGCCTTTTAAGTTCATCTAAACCTCATCTTTTTAATCATCTTGGAGATTAATTTTTTTTCTTATTGCTTCTTTAAGATTGAAAAATCTTCGGAACTGCAAGTTGGGTATTCACTGCATGAGTGACTGTTGAATCCATTTAAAAAGAAAGAAAATTATGTGTTTCCAGCTTTGTATGATCTTCATTTTTTGCAATATATAACAAAAGGGAGACTGTAGTGTTGTTTTTTGGAAAGTTTTTGAACACTAAGGATTTGGAAGAAATTGATTTTAAGAAAGACTTCGAAGTTAATTAAAAATACCCTCTTGTGTAGTAAAAATTTCATGTTTATATTTCGACTTGATAACTAAGCTTTGAAGGTTAATCACTAGAGAGCAACAGATGGCTACTTTAAAGGAAATGTTTTATAAGCTGCCTCAAGAAATGCTTTGACTATTTAACCCTACACTGGAACCAAAAGCTGCTATTGAAAAGAACTTGGAAGATCTTTCTTTGGAAGATAACCGAAATGGATTTTAAGGTGGACTTAAACAGTATAATGTATAAGAAAGAGATGGAAATATTGGATTTACAAACGGAATTGGCCTATCATTTGAAAATTAAAAAAGGTACACAAATAATGTATCAAAAGAGGGATGACCCTTGTCATTTAATCTGTTAAATCTTGTTTAACAGATTAAACAAAAGATCTGTTTAAACTGGAATATAAGAGACTTACAGGAGTAGCTACATTGAAATTACGTATGGATTTTGATAAAGATGACAAGGATTTTGAGAGAAGAGACAAGAATAATAGAAGAAAGCAGATGTTAAGAAATTTTACCTATGGGATTCAAGGATTGATGGAAGGAAGAAGAAAAAATACAAAACTGGTTTGATTAATTGGGTTATTATTTTTGGTTATGTTTAATGGTTACTTTGGATAACTCTTTTTCGGAAATGTCCAATTGGATGTAATGGATTAGTTAGTAATATCTATGTTACTACTTTTGGTATACAAATAAGGGGTTATTATTTTTGGTAATGTTTAATAGTTTTTATTTTTCTGTAACGTTTAATTGTTAATTGGGATTAATAATAGGTTGCTATCTCTGGGTATGATTAATAGTTAATTTTTTTATCTTGTAATGTTTAATTGTTAATTGGGATTAGATTTTGGTTATTAAGAGAGGGATTAGGGGATTATGTTTAAATGGAAAGGGGGACTAAATGCTTATGTTGTTAGTTATGTCTGTTAATCTTTACACTTTTATTGATTAATAAGGAGAAGTGAGAATTTAGAGATGGGTGTATAAAAATGGGGTGAAGTATGGAATAAAGATGTATTTGGTAGTATTTTAAAAGATAGTGATAAATTGTTAATATATATACTTACTGGGGATAAAGGGGGATTTTATTTTTTTTATTGGGGGGATTTTTTTTTCTCTGCACTTTCTTATATTATTTTTTAATGTAATTTTGTATTAGGTTTTTTGTATTAGTTTTATTTGTTCTATATAAACTTTAATAAAATTATTGGAAAAAAAAAGAAAAGCCATCACTTCTTGCAGAAAGCAAAAGACTAAGAGGGAGTTTTTTCTCCATCAGCAGGAAGAAGTCTTAAATTGTGCCTTCTAGTTAGAAGAGTTGAAGTTCATCCTTTCCTGTTGGCTCCAGATACCTAGTCTGTTCTGAAGGCCAGAATTAACCAATGCAATGAACTAGCTCTTGATATGGCAAGGATGAGTGTTACTTGGCCATTAATAGCCTAACATTGTACCTTTCCATCATCAGCCCCCTTTCCTAGCACAAACCAATATTTATATAATTCACTTAAGGTCTGACTATTTTGGGGTTATCAAATGCTTTATGGATCTATTTTGTTACAAGTATGCATTAGGCTAGCAGTAGGCCACTTTTTTCAGCTGGTGGCTGATTTGGAATTTTAAGAGCATATTGCGGGCACTCTCACAAAATGGCTGCTATGATGAGTTAAACCCGAAATAACTTATTAACCAGAACACAAACATAGAAGATTTGTCCCTCCCATTTTTAGAATGCTGCTTATCACCTAAGATTACATTTATCTTTCTTTTTAGGCAGATGACATATTTCTAAAGAAAGTACTTTGCTCCCGCCACTTATTATTTTATTTACTAAAAATGAGTAAGGGGTCAGTATGAAACTCAGAAACATTCCTGTGAATAAAGATGAGGACTGAGGACAATGCTTTACATTAAAAAGTTAAAAAATATAAAGTCAATTGAGGCATACACTAAGATGTCCACGGGGATCTTGTTTTCTATTCTTGCATCTTGTTCTCTATTCTTGCATTAGATATATTGTAGTAATCCAAATTTATTTGTATTAAAATAGATATATCCACTTTTTAAAGCAAATATTTACAAGCCAGCTTATAATAAAATAAATTTTAAAGATTTTTTAATATAATTTTATTAAGAATTTTGATTATAATAGTAAAATCTAATACAAACTAAAAGGAATAGAAGAGAAAGGAAAAAGAGAAAGAGAAGAAAAAAGTAAGAATATAATAAAGAAAGAGAAAAGAAATATATAAAGAAATGACTTTCAACCTTTATCACAACAAGCATAAACAAATTTAGTAATCTTCACCCCCTCTAAAGTTACAATTACCTCTTCATCCCATATCCCATCCCTTATCTGTAGATGATTCCATAAAATATAATCTTTTCAGTCCTGGTGTCAGCAGAAAGTCCATAAAGGGTTGCCAGAAGCAATAACATAACTTGTTTTAACCTTGATCAAATAAACCAACTTTATATTCCTCCCTTTTGCTTCTAACAGTCCTAATCTTTAGTTCACTCAAATATTGTTGTAGGGTTTTATTTCTCTTCATTTTTTCTTTGTCCCATCACAGAGAGTTCTTCAAGGCTTTAACAAGCCTCTTTTGTAAATCCAATAGGAAAAAATTGTCCAGGTCATTCTCTTGGTTTATCATTTGTATTTCCCTTTTGAATTTTAAAACATCACCCAATTTCTTTTGTAGATCCTGTAAAACATCCTTTTCCAAGTCATTTTCTTGGTCTGTCAGTTGTAAATCTACTTTGATACCATCTCTATCTTGTCAGATAAAATTTGTTCTATATCTATCATTTCTTCAATAACATTTTTGGGACGTAGTCTATCTATAGAAGCAGACATCATTACTGACATTGTTAATATTATGGCTACTAATTTCTGACTCCATTCTTCAAAAGTCTCCTTCAGTATTTTCATTGCTATAACGCAGTGTTGTCCAAACTTGGCCACTTTAAGATGAGTGGACTTCAACTCCCAGAATTCCCCAGCCAGCCATGCTTGCATTTTTTCCCTCTACCTAAAATCTTTAGTCCCCTCTAGTGTCCAGTTTTTAAATCATGAAATTACTCATCTCTGTTATGTCTTCCAAAAACCAAAAGAGATCTATTTCCCACAAGAAGCTGTTTGCTCTTTATAATTAATTCCAAAGTCTTATTGTAAAAGTTTCAATACTTCAAATTTATCTGTAACCTTAGTACTTTTATAACTTTGTAAGATCAAAATCTTATTTAGCTTTTTCCTGTTTGTTTCAGATTCTTTAAATTCTTACTCTTATAATTAATTTTTCTTTTGTTCAGAGTTTAATATAAACTCACCCAATGAAGACTTTTCAAACTTGTCATTCTGAAGATCTCTAATAGCTTTAAGATGGGCAATTTCTGAAAATTAGAAAGTGAGGTTTGCAAACTTAGTGTCCTTTAAAAGGCTCCCACTTAAAATGGCTGATCCTGTTGTCTTCCAGCACTCAAACCTGCAGAAAACTGCTGTCCTGGGGTCTCCTCACGAGGAGCAGCTGTCTAGAGAACATATGGGTGATCTCCCATCCTCTCCTTATCCAGAAAGGTTCCAAGGAACCAGTCTACTCACCAGTTCCTTGGTCTTTGCTGCAGTCATCAGCTACGCTTTCGCAGAGCTGTCTTCAGTTCACCATGCCTCCCCCAGAAGTCAAAACATTTTAAAGGTTTTAAAATATTAATGTGTAGTTCAAAAAATAGTAACCAAATGTGGGGAATCAACAGTAACACTAACTAAAATATTGCACTTATTCCACAAACAATTATTCTGAACCAACCTTCTGTCTGATTCTATTCAATTTATTTGAAGGTATTTTCTAACAAATGAATGAACACATTCTTGCACGAGCTAGTGGGAGTTTAATAATGACAGCAGTCATCCAAATGTGCACTGAAAGTAAACGAAAACAACTTTCTATAGGTGTGCATCAAATTTTTGGCCATATTTCCAAAAGATAAGGATATTAGAAACATAATGAAGAGCTTTCATATGTGTCTGAAATCATGGGAGATAAAAGCAGAACAATTCCACAGAGTCACAGTTTCAGGTTTTACATGTTCCTAACCCTCATTTTATAAACAAGTTATAAAATTTATAAGGACAATTCCATAGAGAACAGGGTTCAAATGGCTAATCCTATACCGGCACCGATATCTAATCAACTGAAATAAATAAAAAAGGTTTAATTGAAAAAAAAAACCAAAAGAAATCTTAAGAATAAAAACTTAGAATTACCTTGTTCCAGCCTGAAACACAAAGAACGTTTTGCAGCTTCCATCTCGGGGCTTGGATTATCAAGAACATGTCGGCACCACTGCAGAGGACTCAGTGACTTTTCTTGGGGCACGATACACTTAGCAGGGGCAGTATATAACCTAAATAGAAGCAGAGAAAATCCTTCAGGACAATATATTCTTAGTAGTGATGATTTTCTACCTTTGGCATCTGAAGATAAAGTACAAGTCCTAAAATTATACAATAGCTGAGGCATATTTCAAACCACATTAGATTTAGACCTATGTAAATCAGGATCATGTAACTATTTATTCTTCCAAGAATGGAGATAACAGCGTGAGTCTATAAAGTGAAATAATATGAACTTAAAATAAAGGTCATACAGCTGTTTACAAAATGATGTTTCCTTAGCCAGAACTTTCTTATAAACTACCCAGATGAATCTCACATGGCAATAACACAGCTGAAGGAGATTGAGGAAGCACCTCTCCTCAGAAACGGAGAAGATGCAATGGAGGAAGAAGTGCTGTCCATAGACATGGACAAATGCCTGATGTGGAATTCACTGAGATCCAGCCTGGTGCTGTGGCAAAGGTGCTGGCCTAGAAACCAAGACTCTGAGTTTAGCATGAAAGCCGGCTGGGTGACTTTGGGCCAGTCCCTCTCTCTCAGCCCAACCCACCTAACAGGGTTGTTGTTGTGAGGAAAATAGGAGATGGGAGGATTAGGTATGTTCACCATCTTGAGTTATATATAGAAAAGGCAGGATAAAATAATGATGATCATGATCATGATCATGATGATGATGAAGAATGGGATAAACATGTAGGAATAACTAAAGACTTGGCAGGTATATCTCAGCAAATGAATAAACAATTTAAGGAAACATCATGGCAAATAGCAGATATAGTTCAGGTAGCCAGCAAAGTTTACAATACGGCTACAAATAATACTAAACAAATAAACAAGGCTCAAAAGAATATTTCTAAAATTAAGACTGAATTGGCAGATATACAGGATCATAACAGGAGAAACAATTTAAGGATTAAAGGAGTGTCAGAGAAAACTGAAATGACCTACTGGACTACTTATCATATTTCTAAGCTGAGTTCTGATTTGAATCTAACAGATAAAAACACTAAAGATGCTTATCAGGTTTATTTTCCTAGGAATACACAGAAAACTAGAGATATCTCAGTCAGATTTGTTAATTCAAATATAAAATACAAAATTATAAGAAAATCACATGAGCTGGAGGAGATTAAATGGGATGGTGGGAGAGAGTTCTTCCAGGACATAGCATGGCTACAATGCAGCAAAGAAATTTAAACCACTGACAGAAAAGCTTATTCTGAACGAGATTCGTTACAAGTGGGGGATCTCCTTTCAAGTTAATTGTTTTTATGTCACAAGGAAGAAAACTTACTTCAACTGTGACTGAGATGCACAGCTTGCTGGCAGAGCTCTCTAACAAAGAGTAAAGGAAGCCATCTATAATTTGTCCTTGGAATTGTGGAAAGTAGGCTCAACAACAACTGAAGATTAGATTACGAATGCTGCACTGAGTTGCAGAGCAAAATAAATTATATTGACCGTATTAACTCTTTTTGAGCCTTTAGATTTAGAGGAAAGGGGACAGGAAAGAGTTAGATAAATAGGGAAAAAATTAAAAGAATAATGTAGGTTAAACTATGCCAAGGCATTATAGAAATTAATATTGGGAGCTTACTGGCTGGGGAGGGGGAGAAGGAATCTCAGTAATCACACACATCCCTTAGACTGTAAAGAGGATCCTTAAAGGATCCTCTGCCATTTCTTCGCTATCAGTCTAAGTGGGATTGGAGGGTATTGTGGGATTGTGGAGCAGGGGTGTGAAACATGGACTCTCATCCCCAGATGAGCGAAGAAGAGATAAGAGGATGAGACTGGCCCCTCTCTGAGGAATGCTAGTGATGTTTGTAGTTTGACCCTGGGAACTGCTCTCAGTCTGAGAAGATAGATGTCAGGTTTAGCCCAGGAAACTCCAGGAGACAATACAGATTCAATCCAGCAAGGTTTATTTGGCTTCACCCCATTTACAGAATCTTCTCAGACTGAGAGCAGTTCCCAGGGTCAAACTACAAACATCACTACCATTCCTCAGGGAGGGGCCAGTCTCATCCTCTTATCTCTTCTTCGCTCATCTGGGGATGAGAGTCCATGTTTCACACCCCTGCTCCACACTCCCACAGTATGAAGGTTAGTTATGGAGGTATGGCACAGGGAGAGGATGGGTTGGGGGAGGGATAAGGGAGGAGGTGAGTTTCAAAGTGGGGAGGGAGAATGGGAGGAGAGAAATAACACAGAAAAAAGAACGCTAATGTTATACATGTTGTTTAAAACATCAGGCAACATAACAAAAGATTCTGTGAGTTTTCAAAAATTCCCTGGGTGTGAGAAAATATTATTTGCACAGAGAAAGTAGATAGAGATGTTCTAAAAATGCAGGTAATGAGAGAGCAATTTATATATATATTCTACTTTTATGCAATACCCTGCACCAGGGAGAACTAGAATCTTAGAAACAGTATAAGATAATTCTGATCTTTAAACTGGGTAAAAATTCTCAAGAATTGGCATCTTATAGGCCCATCTCACCCGTATCAATAAATTTGGTTTCATTCCAAATTGAAATATAGCTACTCCTATCAGGAAAATTATTAAATATTAATCAAATTAGTAAAATTAATAAACTGTTCCTTAGAAACTTTAAAACTTTTTAAAGCTTTCGATTCTTTCAAACTACAATTGTTAAAACAAATATTAAAGAAATTTAAATTTAGCTGGCTTTTGCAAAAGACTGAGTATATTTATGGACCAACTAAAGCTCAGATAAGACTTAACTGTTATTGATTCATATTCTATTACTGAGAGGGCTGCCCATTGTCACATCTGTTATTCAACCTAGCCACAGAAGTGCTTAGCAATAGCAGATTTAACAATCAGATTTATGGGATGAAACTGGGCAAAAAGACCTATCTTTTAAATTTATTTGCAGATGATATGGTTCTGAGTCTCTCAAATGATAACTAATTCAGTTAACTATATTAAGGAGTTAGAGGAATTTGAAGAGGTATCAGACTATCAGTTAATTTCCACAAATCACATTTGATGCTTTTTCACATACACCCAAAAATTCAAAAGGAAATTTCTATAGATTTAGGGATTTAAATAGTTTATAAATCTTTAAAATATTTAGGGATCATTATTACCATTATTACATTAAGAAAAATTATTAATATTTATATACCAACATGGAAGTAATTAAACAGGGAAATGAAAAGTTGGGCTACAAAACATTTCAACATTTTAGGGCAAATTGCAGCAGTTAAAATGAAAATCCTTGCAAGGCTCAATTTTCTATCTCAATGCCTCCCAGTGGAAATTCCAAAACAGGTTTTAACATATTGGCAAAAATAATAAAAGTGTTTACATTCATGCAATAAATAAATAGATTGGAAAAGGTCAGTTTACGTTCCAATTCCAAAGAAGGGCAATGCCAAAGGATGCTCAAACTATCGCACAATTGCACTCATTTCACATGCTAGCAAGGTTATGCTCAAAATCCTACAAGCTAGGCTTCAGCAGTACGTGAACCGAGAACTACCGGATGTACAAGCTGTATTTCGAAGAGGCAGAGGAACTAGAGATCAAATTGCCAACATTCACTGGATCATGGAGAAAGCACGAGAGTTCCAGAAAAACATCTACTTCTGCTTCATTGACTATGCAAAAGCCTTTGATTGTGTGGATCACAACAAATTGTGGCAAATTCTGAAAGAGATGGGGGTACCAGACCATCTTACCTGTCTCCTGAGAAATCTGTATGCGGGCCAAGAAGCAACAGTTAGAACCGGTCATGGAACAACCGATTGGTTCAAAATAAGGAAAGGAGTACAACAAGGCTATATACTCTCACCCTGCTTATTTAACCTATATGCAGAGTACATCATGAGAAATGCCAGGCTGGAAGAATCACAAGCCGGAATTAAGATTGCAGGGAGAAACATCAATAACCTCAGATATGCAGATGATACCACCCTAATGGCAGAAAGCAAAGAAGAACTAAAGAGCCTCTTGATGAGGGTGAAAGAGGAGAGTGAGAAAGCTGGCGTGAAACTCAACATTAAAAAAACTAAGATCATGGCATCTGGACCCATCAATTCCTGGCAAATAGAAGGGGTAGAAATGGAAGCAGTAACAGACTTCATTTATTTGGGCTCCAAGATCACCACAGACGGAGACTGCAGCCATGAAATTAAAAGACACTTGCTCCTTGGGAGGAAAGCTATGGCAAACCTAGATAGCATATTAAAAAGCAGAGACGTCACCTTGCCGACAAAGATCCGCATAGTCAAAGCTATGGTTTTTCCAGTAGTAATGTATGGCTGTGAGAGCTGGACCATAAAGAAGGCTGAGCACCGAAGAATTGATGCCTTTGAACTGTGGTGCTGGAGAAGACTCTTAAGAGTCCCCTGGACTGCTAGGAGGTCAAACCAGTCAATCTTAAAGGAAATCAACCCTGATTGCTCATTGGAAGGATTGATAATGAAGCTCAAGCTCAGATACTTTGGTCACCTAATGCGAAGAGAGGACTCTTTGGAAAAGAACCTGATGCTGGGAAAGATTGAAGGCAAAAGGAGAAGTGTGTGTTATCATACACACAAAGGATGTGTGTTTTGTCATACACGCAGAGGATGAGATGGTTAGACAGCATCACTGAAGCAATGAGCATGAAACTGAGCAAACTCAGGGAGGCAGTGAAGGACAGGAAGGCCTGGCGCGATATGGTTCATGGGGTCACGAAGAGTCGGACACGACTTAACGACTGAACAACAACAACAATGACACCCAAAGTCACTGGACCTGATCATACTGTAGGCATGCTTAACTTCAGGTATAAATAGGTTTTATGGATATTTTGTATTCTGTATCTTTTTGTCAACCTTTTGTCTTTTTTTGGTCTATGACCATCTATTTTAATAAATTAACTGAGCTGACTTCCCAGCAGTCTCCCATTTAAGTACTAACCAGGGCTATCTTCCAGATTTCCAAGTGGCACATCACTGTTGCCAAAAACTCTATGTGTGGTTACCTGGATTTGAATTCAAATGGAGGGGAGCCTTTGTGTAACTGCAGTTTGTCATACACACACACACATATATATACATATATACAGCTGTATACAGCTCGCACAAGTCGCCATCAAGTGCGGCATATACCAAGGTGATGCACTGTCCCCGCTGCTATTCTGCATAGGCTTAAACCCGCTCAGACAGTAATCACAAGGGCTGGATATGGGTACAAGTTCAAGAGTGGAATCACCATCAGCCACCTCCTCTACATGGATGACACCAAGCTGTATGCTAAGAGTGAATGAGACATCGACTCACTGATCCACCTGACACGGATCTACAGTGAGGACATTGGGATGTCATTTGGACTGGAGAACTGTGGCAGGATGACAGTAAAGAGAGGGAAGGTAGTTAAGACCGATGGAGTGGAACTACCAGTGGGCCACATAGCAGACATAGAGACCAGCTATAAATACCTTGGTGTCCCACAGTCACATGGGAACCATGATGAGGAGGCAAGGAAGACAGCAACATCCAAGTACCACCAAACAGGACAGGTCCTGAAGAGCCAGCTCAATGGGAAGAACAAGAATGGGAAGAATGGGAAGAACCATGCCATCAACATGTACGCCCTGCCAGTCATCAGATACCCTGCCGGTATAATGAGCTGGCCAAAGGAGGACATGGAGGCTGCCGATGTGAAGACCTGGAAGCTCCTCACAATGTACGGAGGTTTCCACCCCAAGTCCAACGCCCAGAGATTGTACATGAGCCACAGAGAGGGTGGGTGGGGTCTGATGAATGTCAAAGTCACTGTCCTGGACAGAGTACATCAGTAAGATGGCACCCAAAGATGAGCTGCTGAGAGAATGCCTCAGGCAGGAACAGACATGGGAAGAAGTTCAAGTGGAGGAAATACCATGGCAAGACAAGCCCCTGCATGGGATGTACCATCGACAGATAGCTGAGGTGGCTGACATCAGGAAATCCAATCAGTGGCTGGAAAGGGCTGGACTAAAAGACAGCACTGAGGCACTCATCATACCAGCATAAGAACAAGCACTAAGCACCAGATCCGTAGAAGCAGGGGTCTATCATGCTAGACGGGACCCAAGGTGCAGATTGTGCAAAGAGGCCTCAGAGACAGTCCAACACATAGTGGCAGGGTGTAAAATGCAGGCAGAAACAGCATATACTGAATAGCACAAGCAAGTAGCTGGCATTGTGTACAGGAAAATCTGCACAGTGTATGTGCTAGACCCTCCCAAGTCCAGATGGGAGATTCCACAGAAGGTTGTGGAGAATAACAGGGCTAAGATCCTGCGGGCATTCCAGATCCAGATGGACAGGCAGGTACTGGCCAATCAACCAGACATCGTGGTAGTAGACAAAGACCAAGGATAGCAGTAGTGATAGATGTAGCAGTGCCAAGTGACAGCAACATCAGGAAGAAGGAGCATGAGAAGCTGGAGAAGTACCAGGGCCTGAAGGAGGAAATAGAGAGGATGTGGAAGATAAAGGCCAAAGTGGTCCCAGTGGTGGTAGGAGCACTGGGGGCTGTGACTCCTAAGCTGGGAGAGTGGCTTCAACAGATCCCAGGAACAACATCAGAGCTCTCTGTCCAGAAGAGTGCAGTGCTAGGAACAGCTAAGATACTGTGCAGAACCCTCAAACTCCCAGGCCTCTGGTAGAGGACCCAAGATTGAGGAAGACACGTACACACACACACACACACACACACACACGCACAAAGCTTATGACTGATCTTACAAAATTGTGTGCTAGTGAAATAAAAATAAAAAGAAGCTTTTCTTCACAACTATGTTGTTTAATATTCACCAAAAAACCTCATGAGAGACAAGCAACTTAGCTCCTGAAAGAACCAGGAATTGTTTGTTTATAGTTGTAGTTATATGGGCCAGAATTGGTATGGCCTGGAGCACACGCATACTAAGGTGATGAGTGCCAGCTAAGGTCACTGCATTCAAGACTCACAGAAGCTTTTGAGTAGTCTTCAGAGGCAGCCACAAGTATAATGCATTGTTGGCAACCTTCAGATACTGGAATATGACACTGACAGCATCTACTGTCTGACCTGGACTGGTGATATACAGTTGGTATTGTTAGCATACACCCCAGAGCAATAGATGATGCAAAGCCCCCACAGCTGGCAAACCAAAAAAGTGATAACTACACAGATTTCAGAAAAGTATATTTAATGCTAGTCAGGAAAAAAAATATTGAAAATTGTAAGAGTAAATTCCCAGGCAGACTTATGGGAGCATCTTTGAAATCTTTCCTTTCCATTGCCCTCACATCTGGGTATGTAGCCTCTTCTCACATAAACTGAACTCCTTTTCCCAAACCTAATTCCCAGTCTTTCACACATGAACTCTTCTTCTGTTAAAAGTTTTTTGGGGGGCAGGGGGAACGACAGTATTGAACTCAAGAGAATGAACGCCTGGCTGATCTCTCCACTCCCACTGACATCCACTAAGGAAGGACAGAATCACTGTAAAACAGTGCCTACAATCCCTACAGTTGCAGGCAGACCAGAAGGACACAATAGTCAATGCCTGGGTTTTTTTACGTTGCTTCTACCAGGTAAACAGAACTATAACATTTTCAATAAGGAGCTGGCTGTGGTAGACAGCATTCCAGCAATAAATCAGAGCTCAAGCCCAGACCCTGGTCAGCAGGCCTACAGAGGCCCGGGTTTTCGTCTGTTGCTACTGAACACCAGGTCAGTCAATAATAAGGCCCCCCTAATTCACGACCTTATTGGGGAGGAGCAGGCTGACCTGGCGTGCATCACCGAGACCTGGCTGGCACCAGAGGGCGGAGTAGCCCTCTCGGAATTGTGTCCAGCTGGGTTTAGGGTGTGGCACCAGCCGAGACCCCAGGGCAGGGGAGGGGGAGTGGCAGTAGTCATCAGGGAATCCCTATTGGCCTTCAGGGGCCCTGCTCCACAAGTTGCTGGATGTGAGACCCTGTTCCTGAGGTTGGGCACACGGGATCAGTTGGGAGTGCTGCTAGTGTACCAGCCTCCCTGCTGCATAGCAGCCTCTCTGCCTGGGCTGCTGGAGGCCATCTCGGGGTTGGCAGTGGAGTTCCCCAGACTTATGGTCTTGGGGGACTTTAATCAGCCGTCCCTGGGATTGGCCTTGGAAGCAGCTCGGGAGTTCATGGCTACCATGGCAGCCATGGGCCTATCCCAGGTCATCAATGGCCCGACCTGGGACAGTGGTCACACTCCAGACATGGTTTTCTTGTTGGAGCAGTGGCAGCGTGATCTGGTGGAGGATTTTATATTATCCCCCCTGTCATGGTCAGATCACTCCCTGGTGGCAGCAGGATTCTCCTATGCTGCCCCCCTCCGCAGGGAGGTGGGACCTATTCGAACGGTCCGCCCCCGGCGCCTGATGGACCCGCACGGGTTCCAAAGGGAGCAGGGGGGTGTTCCTGAGGCCTTGCTGCACGGTCCAGCGGAGGCTCTGGCCGCAGCCTGGAACAAGGAGGCGGCTGGGGCCTTGGACAGGATCGCGCCTGTGCGTCCTCTCTTGGCCCATCACTCCTGGCGCTCCCCGTGGTTCACGGAGGAGCTGAGGGAGCTGAAAAGGGCTAAGAAACGGCTAGAGCACCGCTGGCGGAAAACTGGGGACGAATCAGACCGAACACGGGTTAGAGCTGCTATTAAGGCCTACCTAGTGGCGGTAAGGGCGGCGAATCGTCAATATTTCTCCGCTCTTATTGCATCCTCAGAGTGTCGCCCTGCAGCCCTGTTTAGGGTCACCCGGGCCCTCCTGGGAAAAGGGGGGGCGGAGGACTACTTGCAGGGTCGTGCAGAGGAATTTGCTGAACACCTGATGGATAAAATTGCTCAGATCCATTCCCAGTTGGAAGCCAAGCGTGGAGTAGGTCCAGAGGAGTTGCCCGGGGAGCATTCTTACCCAGTTATCTGGGAACGGTTTGATCCTGTTGTCCCTGAGGAAGTGGACAGTGTCCTCGGGGCTGTCAGTGTGACCACCTGTGATTTAGATCCGTGTCCCTCCTGGTTAGTTAAATCTACCAAGGAGGTGACCTCAGGGTGGGTCCTGGCGATGGTTAATTCATCCTTGCAGGAGGGGGTGTTCCCAAAGCCTTTCAAAGAGGCTTTGGTCCGCCCACTCCTCAAGAACCCGTCGCTAGACCCCACCCTTTTGGACAACTTTCGTCCAGTCTCCCACCTCCCCTTTTTAGGGAAGGTGGTAGAAAAGATGGTCGCACGGCAGCTTCAGAGGATCCTGGAGGAAACGGATTATCTGGACCCCTATCAGTCAGGATTCAGGCCCGGTTATGGGACAGAAACAGCATTGGTCGCACTTCTAGATGATCTCTGGCGAGAGCGGGATGGGGGGAGTGCATCCATCCTTGCTCTTCTTGACCTCTCGGCGGCTTTCGATACCATCAACCATGGTATCCTTTTGGGTCGGCTGCAGGAGTTGGGGTTGGGTGGCACAATGTTGTGCTGGTTCAGCTCCTTTCTCCAAGGCCGAACCCAATCGGTGTTGATAGGGAGCGAGAGGTCCAGCCCCCAGACCCTACTTTGTGGGGTGCCACAGGGGTCAGTGCTTTCACCACTCCTATTTAATATCTACATGAAACCGCTGGGTGAGATCATCCGGCACCACGGGGTGAGGTATCATCAGTATGCTGATGATACCCAACTATACATCTCCATCCCAGGTGCCCTAAGTGACGCTGTGACTGCCCTCTCGTGGTGCCTGGAGGCTGTGGGGGCCTGGATGGGGGACAACAGGCTTCAGCTGAACCCTGGTAAGACGGAGTGGCTGTGGATACGGGGAGCCTCAAGATCTAGGACTTTGTCATCTTTGGCTCTTGACGGGGTTGCACTACCCCAGACAGACCCGGTGCGTAATCTGGGGGTTCTCCTGGACTCACGACTCCTGCTCGAAGAGCAGGTGGCAGTCATGGCTAGGAGGGCCTTTGCACGACTTCGTGTGGTGCGCCAGTTACGCCCCTTCCTGGATCAGGGGGACCTCCGCACGGTCACTCATGCCCTGGTCACCTCTGGGTTGGACTACTGTAATGCGCTCTACATGGGACTACCCTTGAAGAGTATCCGGAAGCTACAGCTGGTGCAGAATGCGGCGGCGCGGACAGTTCTTAATGCCCCTAGGAGGGCACATATAACACCGCTGTTGTGTGAGCTGCATTGGTTACCGGTTTGTTTCCGGGTCCAATTCAAGGTGTTGGTTATTACCTTTAAAGCCCTTTATGGCATGGGACCAGGTTATCTGAGGAACCGCCTCGCCCTGGTCACTTCAGCCCGTCCCACTCGGTCCAGCAGAAGTGGCAGGTTGCAGACCCCACCAGTCAGGGAATTTCGATTGGTGGGGTCGAGGCAGAGAGCCTTTTCTGCTGTAGTGCCCGCCCCATGGAACATCCTGCCTCCTGAGGTACGGTGTGCCCCCTCCCTCATGGCCTTCAGGAAAGGTATTAAATCCTGGCTCTGCCAGAAGGCCTGGGGGCCAGAGGGGGGCCCGCACCTGTGGAGATGGCTGGTGGGATGATGGGTTGTCTCCCCCCCCCAGCATCTTACAGGTTTTTTAGGGCCATAAACCAGAGGAGGTTTTTTAGGGTTTTTTAATATGTTTTTAATTATTTATAGTTTTTAGCCATCTCGGAGAGAGCTGTGTTTTTATTGTGAGCCGCCCAGAGTCACCCATTGGGGGAGATGGGCGGCATACAAGCCACATAAATAAATAAACAAATAAATAAACAAACAAACAAACAAATAAATAAATAAATGTGCAGCCCATCCAGCACAGGTAGAAAACACACCCTCTCACACCTCGACAGATTAGGTGGGCGCAATTTTTCTCCTGTTTCGATTTTTATGTCCCATATATTCCTGGCTGACAGAACAAGCTTCCAGATGCCTTATCATGTAAACCTGAATATGACCTTTCTTACTCATCTCCCCCTACCACAATCTTTCAGCCAAGCAATTTTGCCTCTCCTGTTTATACATTCTTTTTCTTTAAAGGAAGTAGTGCTACAACTCTGCCATGACAGTAAAACTGCTAGACATGGGAGATATCTGCATTAGATACTCAAGAGTGGCCAAGAGTGAGGGCAAATGTCAAGGATTATGTTTCCTCTTCTCACATTTGTCACAAACCAAAGTCTGTTCCTGGAAAACTGGCTGGCTTCCTCCAGCCTCTGAGTTCCCCCCTGTGCCCTTGGAAATGCACCTCAATTGATTTTATTACTGATCTCCCCCCTGTACAGAGTATACTAGCATTCTTGTAATTATGGGTCTGTATGACAGCTTATTTCATTCCTTCCAAGAACCTTCCATCAGCTGAGGAAACAGCACAAGTTTTTAAGACCACACTTTTAGACACAACAAACTAGTCAATCATGCCATCTCGAATTGCATATCTCAATTAACCTCCAGGGTTTAGAAGGTCCTCTTTCAATTATTAGACACTAAAATCTATTTGTCAGCTTTTTGACATCCAGCCTCTAACAGTCAAATTAAACATATAAACCAAATTCTGAAGCAATATCTACAGAGTTTTGTCTCTTATCAACAAGACAACTGGACCGAACTACTGCCTCTTGCAGAATTTGCTTCCAACAACCAAGTGCTTTCTTCCATCGGTATGTCTCCTTTTCAGGCAACCTATGGTTATCACCCCTGCATTTTTTCCTCCAGAACTCCTGCATCTGTAGTTCCTCGTGCTCAAACTTTCTGCAGGTTAGGCAAGCTGCTCAGCTCCTCTTAAAAGAAATCCAGATTTGGAAAAAGCTGTGTACAAGTGAGTTACAGATGTGCACAAGCAAGACGGTGCCAAAAATTGCAGTAGGACATTTGGTGTGGCTTTCAATTAAGTCTTTATTTTCTGCCCAACTCTCCCCAAAACTGGACTCAAAAGTTTACTGGCTCCTTCCCAATTATTCAGCAAATTAACCTAATGGTCTTTCATCTACAATTGCCTGCATCAATGAAAATGTACCCTGTTTTCTATTAATTGCTACTTGTGTGGGAGGACCCCACCCCACCCCACCCCACCCCCCACAGCTTATGCTCTAGGACGGTTCCACCTCTTCCCAATTCTGGTACATGGCAGGAAGAGTATGAAGTAGAAGCTATTCTGGATTCTAGATGCAAGGAGAAGCAATTCAAATATCTGATGTGCTGGAAGGACTATCCAGAATTGGAGATCATGGAAAAGTGCAATAGTTGTTCATATCCCATGCTCTGTACACCAGTTTCATCTAAATTCCCAGGAAGGCCCTATGCCCATGATCTGCCACTGCTACAAAGTGACTGTGGGTCCCAGGATGAAGAGGACTCTGTGTTTCCCAGCATAGTGGGTATCCAGAACCGATGAGTGTGTAGCCAGGGGTAAGGGCAGGATCTTGAGCTCCATCTACCTCTAGGCGTAGGAGTTGCCGTGTAGAGTGGGGGAGCTGCCAGATGGGCATAGGGAGAGTCAGCTCAGGCAATAGCAGGAAGAAGGGGGGAGTGCCCACTCTTTCTACCTCTGCCAGGACTTGTCTAGTGATCTCAGGAAGCTGTTGAGTGAGGGGGAGAGGAGTGAATCTGATTCTTTTCCCCATGACTCTGTTCAAGGGTTTTCTTTGCACATGGGACAGGAGACTGAGTCTAATGGGGAGGTAATATAGGGACCCATAGAGATGACCTTGGAGAAACTATGCAGAAACCATTGCAACAGGTGCCAAAATATGCTTTAGGCCCAGGAAACAGAGAAAGTATTAGGAAGAGTCTTATTCTGGCTTCTCCCTGACTCCCTGGAATATAATAGGAAGGAAACAAAAAATGCAGTCAGGCTTGCAAGATTCCATTACAACAGCTTCAATCAGTATAGTCCTAGTCTTTCTGTGGTATTTGTTTCCTGATCTGGACAACCTCAAAGGGCTGACAGTAACCTAGTCTGTACTTATTAAATCTAATAATAATACTAATAAATTATTAATATTTATAATATTATATAATATATATATATATTAATAATAATAATACAATCTACTTACTAAATTGTGTGTGTGAAAACTCTTAACCAAAGCCACCATGAAGTGATAACTATGGCATAACCAAAGCCACCATCTAGTGATAACTATGGCATAACAAAGATTGCAATTTGGAATGTAGAATAGTAAAGGATTAAGATTGTAAATTCATGAAAGAAAATAAAACTATATATGTGTGTAAACTAACAGGAACAGGAATGATGTCTCTACACATTTTGAATGAAGACTGCCTGATCTTATGGTGAGAAATGGATGAAAACATGCAGAAAAGTGAAGATATAGGTTCAGTTATAAATGAAAGAGCTAAAATGTATATCAGAAAGTATGAATTGATTGTCATGGATACATAAGAAAATAAGAATCCATAGGATAGCAATAGTTGCATGTTACACTCCAGTGAATGATGATAATGCTAGGACAAGATGAGTTTTGGCAAAAACTGTGTAACATTCTGAATGAATGCAATGCAAGTAACATGAATGTATGGGCAGGAATGAGACAAAAGAGTATAGAAAAAGTGATCCGGCCATTTGGCAACGCAAGAACAAATGAGAATTTGTAACTTCTTTCACCAAAAGAAAAGGACCTGTTTGTTTTGACTATATGTAGTTTAAGCATATATCTAATCATATGGACATGTAATAAAAGAATATAAATCTAAAAGCATGGTTGATTGGCTATGATGAAAGATTGAGATAATTAGTGAAGGAATCAAGAGCGAGGAGAGGTACTCAGTAGGATTGACAAGAGCAGATCTTGAGAAAAAAAGGACATAGGAGAAAAGAAGTGGAATAACTCCTTCAATACTTTAGTCATTGCATTCATTTAGGTAGGTTCATTGCTAGAAATGACAAAACCAACAGGTGTCTGTGTTGTATATAGTCCAGTGCTATAATGTTCTATCTGGGTCCAGGATTTTTCTGTATTTCATCTCTCCAACTCATAGGTGGTCAATCTTGCAAGCATCTAAAGGAGCTACCAATATTTCATCTTTGGGGCCATCCATTGCCTTGCGCATTTAAAGCATGCTCTATTCATAATTTCTTTCTGTGCCACTTTGATGACATCTTCAAATTGGTTCTACAGTGAATTTCTACATTTCAGATTTGGCGTCTGAATGAAATTTTTAGTATTTGCCCTTCCACCACATACTGCGTTACTCAAAGTTTCTCTATTCCAGATTTTCTTAGATTCTACACTTTGCAGCCATAGGTCATTTCTGGTATGACTATGGTGCTGAACGTGTCTTTTCTTGCTTTGGTGTTTTTCATGTGTTGGACAACTGGGTGGCAGAGGTAATTGTCTAAAGACCCATCTTAAACTGAGCCATGTAGCTGTTCTTCAGCATGATATCTCTTAGTCAATTGTGTGTATGGCACTGATTTCTTAGCCAAGGTAAATGTAGGAGTTGACATTCTGTATCTGCTCATTATCTATTTTCATTTCATGATATGGTTAGAATTAGATTCACAAGCTTTGGGAGATTTTTCTATTGATTTTCAGGCCAACCGCTGTGCTCTACCATGTTGAGCTCTTTTAAGCATTACTCAGCTTCTAAGACACTGCAGCTGATGATCAAAATATCTTTGGTGAACCAGTGTGGCTGCATTTCTTGCCATTGGTATTGATATCTTTATCTCCCCAGCTGAATCACTTAAATTCTGGAATGTTTTACAGAAGTATGGAGTTGAAGTTTGATTGCTGAATATGATACAAGCAGTATATGATGGAAGTAAAGCATGTGTGAGAATAAAAAGAATTCTTAGCAAATTTTTCAGCATTGAGCAGGAGTAAACAATTACATGTGATGTCCTTTGTTTAATGTATTTATGGATAAACGCTTAAGGAAGGCTTGTGGTGATGTTAGATCACCACAAAAGGATCTGTGTCCTTTTGTACACAGATAATGCCATACTAATGGCTGAGATTCTGAAAAAATGCACTGACTATGTGACGCAACGAGGAGTATGGAGCTGAAGTATCAAAGATATTTGATATGGGGTACAGAGCAAATGTTTCTTCTTTCCACATGATTCTAGATATACTTTTCTCTGGAAGCATTTTAAATTTCACGAGGAGGAAGCATCAAAGAAGGTACGGTTGCAAGAAAGTGAAGAAGAATGAAGCAGTCTTCTCTTCCCAAACTTCTCCACTCCCTCTGAAAAGACTAAGTATTTCTCCTACAATGGCTGCAGTTTTTTCTAACAATGGAGAAAAAGCCCACTAGCTTTTCTGACTCTTGGAGTTTATACCATTTTCTGCAGTTAGAAAAATCATGAATGCCACCTCCATTTTCATTCTTTTTGCAGGCGCCCTTATTGCTTTGCATGTATTCAGAAATAGGGCTGTGCCACCACAAGGGTTGCTGACCACAGTTCTGAAATCCACGTGCATTTTTCCAAGCCATGAGATTTCCTATGACCCCACTGAGGTGGCAGTACCCATTCATTTTCAACTCTACCTCTATTTCAAACATGCATGTAATACCAAGCCAAGCTCCACAGATTGCAAAAAGACTGGCTCATTTGGGTTCCCCAGCTTTTCCCATTTTATATTTTCTTCCCTACATTAAACTGTACATAGTTGTCGTCTTTCAAACAGCACCAACCTAGAATCTTGACAGGGGCACCATGATTATTATGCACAATACAGTCAAGGCAAAGCAGCAAAGAATGAAATGCTACCCAATTTCAGTCACTGGCTCCATGCTGAATTTTATTTTAAGAATCTATACCCTTTCCCATTTTCAGAAATAATCCTAAAATGTACATGCATGCATACAATGCTCATGTGTGGGGTTTATCCACCAATAAGTACAAAGACAGGTCTTTAAAGCCCAGTGTTTCTAAATGTTTTTTTTTAAAACCGCACATGCAAAAAGGCAGGTTGGAAGCAAATGGAGGACTTGGAAAGCAGCAATGGGTTGAATAATCAGCGAGAAAAACGGAGATGTTCGGGGACGAGGGCAGATGTAAATAACCGAGCTCAAAGATCAAAGAGGACTGGGCAGCTAATGCTAGAAAGGTGGCTTTGGAAAGCGCCAGCTGGATACGGAAAGAGGAAGGGGCTTCCCTCAGAAGAGACGCAGGAAATGAGGGGGAAAGGGCAAGGCGGGAAGCAGCCCTTTGTGCGGAGAACTTGCAGCGCGGCCGCGCGTGATAGATACCCACCAGGTTTCCTCCTCCTCGAACTGCTGCTGCTCTTCTTCCTTCTCTTCCCGGCCACAGCAGCTCAGCCCTTGTAGATCCAGTATTTCCACCTCATCCAAAAGGCTGGCCGAGGGCATAAGGGCGGCAGTGGCGGCGGCGAAGGCCTCGTGGGGTCCTCCGGTGGGGGATGGCTTGAAGTAGACGAAGGGCTCGGCTTGGCACACGAGAGCTGGCGCTGGGCTCGACACGCCGGTCGGCGGGGAGCCGCTGCGGGGGACTTGCGCAGCGGCGGCGGCGGCAGATACCAGCCGTGGCTGCAGAGGGCTGCTCGGGCCGGGCGCTGAAGAAGGGGAGGTAGCAGCGGCCCTATTGCGCAGCTGCTCGTTTTGCTTCTCCAGCTTGCGCACCAGCTCCTGCAGCTTCTTCACCTCCAGCTCGGCGCTCACGGCGCCTGGCTTCACCTCCGCGACCATCGGCTTTACCAAAGCGGCCTCCATGCCCGGAGGCGCCTGAGAATGGTGCGCAAGAGCTTCCCCTCCTCGGCGAAGACAATTCCCCCCTGGGTTTCTCTCGGCAAGCGCTCTTCCCTTCGGCCAAGACGCACCGAGCACCTCCTGCCAACGAGCCAGCGCGCAGCAGCAGCGCCGGGACCCCCGCGCCGCGCGGAGCCTTGGCGGGCAGGGACCGAGCAAGCGCAAGGGGGAAACAAAGCAAGGCGGGGAGACACCCTTGCGTTGCGCAGCGGAGGGAGGGGAGTCTGCCCGCGGAGCGGGAGGGGAAGCGCCGGGCTCCTCCTTTCCCGTCGCCCAGCCCGTGGTGGGAATAATCTTAGGCGTTTATTTTAGCGGAGAAAATGGCGCGGAGAATTTTGGCTTGCTTGATTCGAAGCAGGTCAGCCGGATAGTTTCCTCCAGCCCGGCTCTCTTCCTAGATCCTCAGGTTTGCCAAAGAGGGGACGTATGTGCACGTGAGAAAGCGTTAGAAAGGGAAGAAAGCGTTAGAAAGGAGGGAAGGAAATATAAAATAGAGAAAAGCGAACGCTAGTTTTAATTTCGAGAAGATTGAGAAATGCAGTTCCAGAATAATCATGCAGGTAAAAGAAAGGAGAAGGCTGACCCCCGCCTTAGACTGAGAATACCAGACAGTGGCTGCTCCCTCCCCCCATCTAATCTTCCTCGTCAGGACGATCTTAAAATCTTGCCTTGCTTTCAGAAGCACGGTAGGAAGTTAAAATATGCTATGGCTGAAATTTGAAGGAGCAAGGAGTACAGCAGAAAAAGCTGTGCGAAGTGTTTACCTTCCCCTGAGCCCGTCTCGTCCCTGTCCCTGCGACTTCGTGGCTCCCTTAAAGAAAAGGGTTGCTCTCATCCTCGGTCCTCCGTAGAAATGCTTTTAAGACAGGTTGTATTGCTTAGCTCTGATCACACGGCAATACTTTGGACATGGCACATGTCCAAAGTATTGCCAATCTGATGTCAAGCAAATAAGGCAGTTTTGAACTCTGTGCTGAGCAGAGCCTAGCAATGAATGATCTACGTGGTAAAAATCTCACTTGTCCCACTAATTTCAGAAAGAATAAATATGACTACTGTAATCTGGATCCTGTATTTAATCATAGAGTTGGGAGTTGACTAGTGGTCATCTAGTCAAACCACTTGCTCAATGCAGGATCTACCAGAGTACCTCTGAAATATGACCATTCACCCTCTGTCTGAAGACTTCCAGCAAAGGAGAACTCACTATTTCATGTGGCAGCCTATTTCACTTGGTTGATAGCCCTTTCGGTCAGAAAATACCTTCTGATATCAAGCTTTAATATACTTCCTTGGAGTTTTAACCCACTGCTTCAGGTACTGTTCTTTGGGCCAATAGAGAATAAGTCCACTTCATCTTCTGCATTACACCTCTTCAGATATCTGAAGACCACTATCATATCATTCTTTAATCATCTCTCTGGTAAGCTAAACATATCCAGACCCTTTAGCCGTTCCTCTCTAGGCTGGGTTACCGGACTCTCACCATCTTGGTAGCCTTCCTGTGAATGCAGCTCCAATTGGTTACTGTCTTTTTTGACTTGCAGAGCCCAGACACAAAGGGGTCTGACCAGGCTGGAGTTGAATTGAACATTTACTTCTTATGCTGTGGACTCTGTGCTTCTGTTAATGTAGCCCAGAATAGCATTTGTCTAATAAGGAGCCATATTACACCGTTGGCTCATGTTTAACTTGTAGACAACAAGGACACCCAGATCCCTGCCAGGTCACCCCCATCCTAAACTTGTGACTTGCATTTTTCTTAACCAGATGTAGAACTTTACATTTCTTCTTGTTAATTCCATTTCATTCATTTTAGCCCATTGTTCAAACCTGTTTAGCTGTTTTTAAATCTTTGTCCTCTAAACCAGTTCTCCCAGCATTAGGTCATCTGCAGATTTGTTAAGTGGAGGGACTTCAAGGTTGGGCTTGGAGTCAGCAGCAACACAATTTTTGTGAGCTCCTGAGTTTTCAGATTTTATATCTTATCTACCCTTTAGTACTATACTTTTTAGTGCTAATTATTTACAATTTTTTAATATATTGGGCTGCAAAGAGGGAGGGAAAAGCAGAAAGAAGCAGAACATCCCTGTGAATAATTATAGTTATACAACTGTATCAGTATAGCTGAAGGTCACAACTGGTTTTACATATATGGGTTTTAATCCTCCCCTTTGGAAATTACAGCTGAATACAGACCCAAATAGACGGAAAGTCTGTGAAGTTTGCCAAGTGTACTTTATTTGTCTTTATTTATTGGTCTGAAATAATTGTCAAATCAAGCTGATACCATTAATGCTCAGATCATAAATAAAAATGGTCTTCCTGGTTCTTCAGTTAATAGGAGGTCTTCACATTACAAATAACTAAGCTGTACAACTGCTGATAAGGATTCCTTAAAGTTTGTTAAAATAGCATGACGTAGTATGCTTGCAAGAAAGTTAGATCCCAGAAAGCAAGACGAACATAACTTACTTAGTAGGATTTAGATCATGGGTTATTTCAGCAGGGAAATTACATTCTATGGGCTGCCTTTGGGGAGTGGGGTAACTATTTTGTTAAATAGAAAATGGAACCTGGAGGCAGCTCAGATAAATCTGGACTGTGATCCCTCCTTGGTGATTCATGAAGGAGCCTGCTGTAATAATATTAGAAGTGCCAAATTTCAAAATCAGGACTAGTGAGCTTTACTGGAAAATGCAGTAGATATATTAAAAGGTAAATTTTCGGTGGATACTATTATATTAGTAGGAGATTTTAATGGAAGGATAGGAAGTAATAAGTATAACATAGCAAAATGCTTGAAACTTGATTCTGATGAACTTTATCTTCCCATATAACCTAAAGGATTCCAAAGTATATCTGGCAGGATATAAATTCTTGGATTTACTTTATAAATGGAGCAAGATGGATGGACTCAGTTATATCCATGAGTGAACCTTTGAGAGACCTAAAAGAACAGGTTAGGGATAGAACATCATGGAGAAAATCTATCTGTGTGGTCACTAGGAGTCGAAAACGACTTGATAGCACATAATTAAATCCTGAATGACTCCCATCCCAGGGATATCCTTGGCAATTACACCTATTTATCAATACATAAATATAATTGATAATGTATCTATCCATTCTACTAAGACAGGAAAATTTCAAAATATGAAAGTCATCTTAAGAGTTGCAATAATCACCAACGGATTTGCTTCCAATATATTGGGCTCAAAGCCAGTAGGAAGTTGACCATTTACCTGAATTAGATGTTTTGAGTAAAAAAAGAATCAATTTGTACATTTAGCAGGAAAAAATCACTGCAATGTTACATTCAAGACATTTGGCAGATATTTGCCACAAATTGATTTGGGTTCCATAGAATAAGGTCTGACTATGCACATCTGATGATTCTTAATAATGATGAAACTGATCACACACTGCCTCCTAGGGGTCATTGTAACCAAAAATACAACCCAGGATATGCTCTGTGAAAGTATAAAATTCTAGTGGAATTTTAAGAGGTGGAAGGCATGAAAAACCTTGTACACAGGGACATAATGAAATGAAAGCACAGAACAAGACAAACCAAATATGCACCCTATTTTTTTTTTCATTCCAGTGCTCTCCAATTAAAGACAGCAAGGGGTCTACCATGAGCAAAAGTGGAAATTAAAGATGTAACATATTATTTGGGACTGAAGCAAACATGTTTGCAACCTTCTTTGTTTACTGACTAGGGAAAACTGCAAACACCCAAGTATCAGAAAGTGGGTAATCTTCCAAAGTTAGTATATATTAATAACAGTTTAGTCGAACAGAGAAATTGCAGAAAAATTATGGAATTAGGAGGTAACATCTAGCTATATCTCTCTCCTAGGGGTTAATTCACAGAAGGTGGATTGTATATACCATTATGATAGATAATGCTGTCAGGGTATCCAGATGTTTTAAGTTGCTATCAAAATATACATAGTCCTCACCTAATGACCACAACTGGGACCAGGATTTTGATCGTTGAGTGAAGCAATCATTAAGCGAAATGCCCACATGGCTGCCTCACTCAATGACTGCAATCTGGGCACTCCTGGTTGCGGTCACTAAGCGATCTCCAGGTCGTTAAGCGGATAGAGTGAAAGAGCTGGCTGCTGAAGGATTTCAGCTCAACGCAGAGCTAAAATCCTTCTGGCAGGCAGCTCTTTGAGAATGAAAGGGCTGCCTGCTGGACGGCTTCAGCTCCGCATGGAGCTGAAATCCTCCCAGCAGGCAGCCCTTTTACTCTCAAACTGATCCGAGGCCATCATAACTTCAAATCATTGTTAAACAATCTATTGTTAAGTGAAGACTATCTGTACAGTATAATAATTAAAACCAGAGCTAATGCAGAATCAACTGGAATTAACCAGAGTTAACTTAAGGTCCTTTCAACAATTTAATGATTGGTTCAATGTAGAATGCAGAATAGCACACTGAATGGTTAGGAACCTGACAATAAAAGTGAAAAAAAGACACTCTCTGGGTGATTACAGAATTTGGTACAAAGGAAACAAAAGAGAAAGAAAACATTACATCAAAGGGCCCTTCAGGCTCCCAGAGATGGAAACAACCATTGAGATCCCAATTTATTAAAAAGGTGATCAACACCTTCCAGAAAATTAAAGACCTATTAGCTTGATTGACATCACAGCCATAATAGTATTTTTCAGTTGTTTAGACACAGAAAGCTTAGACATTAAATCTTCTTGTTTCAGACTCAGAGATTGGACTAGATCAGCTTTCGTCAATCTGTTCCTGCCAGACTTAAAGAATTTTCAACTACCATGCTAACTAGGAATTATGAAAGTTACGCTCTATCAAATCTGGAGAGTACAAATTTAGGGAAGACTGAACTTAAATGAATTAATTAATTAGTCTTAAATGAATTGCCTGATTGTAACAGAAAAAAATATAGACTGTAACAAGTTCTGAGTTAGAGAGCTCACAGAATAACTCTTTAAAGAAAATAAAGTAAAAATATAAAACCGAATACTGTAATTCAAGCCGAAAGTGTTAAATGGAGGTGGTAATTATGCAAATTTTATATTGCAGAAATTGAAATCATCAGTATAGATTGTAGTAAACACTGATACTTTGAATGAAATCCTTACGTGTTCTTTTTATACCTAATCATTTTTGGAAAGAGTTTCACTTAACTAGTACTATTAACTTTCAGTGATGCAGTTATGAGGGGGAAAATGTTACTGGAAAAAATTATGTTTAAAACCTGAAGTTTCACAATAAGCAAAAGGCAAATATTAAAAATAAAGTAAAATTAAAATAGTTACACATACTTCCCATTATGGATGTACACTAAAGTGTTGTACATTCAATTGTGGATTTTCAAAGTACAGTAGATAAAAAGCAATGTGACACTGATAGAAAACAAAAAACAAAGTGACCGGACACAATTAAGATGGAATTGTTCTTCTACAGAAAGATCTTTTCTTCTTATTGATTTTAATTGTGCCGATCAAATACTCTTACAGCTTAATAAAGACATGCCCTGACTAGAAATTGGGCATTAAATGTCTATAGTACTCTTAAGTCATTGATGGTATATTAGAATATATTAGCCATTTGATACTTTAGATTTGCTGATTGTTCAAGACTTGTAAGTTATCTACCTGTATTTTATTTATTATTTTGTTTTGTTTTGTTTTTGGTCTTTCTCCCTTTTTATTATATTTTCTTATATTCTTTTAAAACTGACTTTGTATCAGTATTATATTCTTCCTTTTTTCTTCCAAATTATTAGATAGATAGATAGATAGATAGATAGATAGATAGACAGACAGACAGACAGACAGACAGACAGACAGACAGATGATAGATAGATGATAGATAGATAGATCAGGGTCATAATCTGGGAGGCATCTGGACTCATAGATAGTGCTCAAATGTCAGGAGGGCCTTTACACAGTTTCAACTTGTGTACCAGTTGCCATCTTATCTGAAAGAGAATGCACTGAAGATAGTCCTTCATGCCTTTGTCATTTCTAGATTAGATTACTTTGACTTGCTCTACATGGGGCTGCCCTTGAAGACCGCCTGGAAACTTGAGCTAGTACAGAATGCAATGACACCATGGTATGTTACACCTTTGCTAGAGGAGCTACAACCTTTGCTACAACCATGAAATGTTGCATCTTTGCTGAGGAGCTGCACTTGTTACCCGTAGGTTTCTGTGAGCAATTTGAGGTGCTAGTCACTATTTACAACACTCTATATGCCTTAGGGCTTGTGTATCTTAGGGACCATATTTCCCCAACAGATTCTGCCTGTCCTGCCCAAACAACTAAGAAGCACCTGCTAAGAATCCCTACCTGCCAGGAGGTAAGGCAAGAGGGGGCCCGGCAGTGGGTGTTCTCTGCAGCAGCTCTCCTCCCTTGGAACAGCTTCTCCCCTGAAACCAGGATGGCCCCCACCCTCAGGGCATTCAGGAAATAGGTGAAGCATGGCTTTTCTGGAAGGTCTTCAGGCATTAATTATTACCAGTGTACCATTTTCAATAAATTTAACTTATTACTATTAGCATTAATTTGAGAATTGACTACCATTTTAATTAATGGTTTGTACGGTATTGCCTTTTATAGGTAAGTTCTGTAATCTACCTAGAATTCTTCTGGTTTTGGGTGGTAAACAAATCCCATAAATTACTCAATTAGTCAATCAGTCTGAACAGAATGAGGCCAGATTTTGTGTGTGGGGAGAAACTGGCAAAAGAAAAAAAAGAAAAGAAAAATCACATTTGAAAATGGGCTTGATTTGGCCAAATGCTCTGGCAAAAAAGTCCAGAATATTTTCTCCCATGCATCCCCATGCATTTGGGCAGCAGCTGTGGATCTTGTGGACTGTTAAGAGCCCTCCCTCACCCTTGTCATGTGATCCAGAGCAAAGCATGTGCTACTCACCCTGTGCATCCCAATGCATGCACATACACAAAAATACAGAGATACAACACATACTCAGAGGCAACCCATTTGTACCCACCCTGATTAGACCCTCACAGATACACATGCACAGGCAATTCATATGAATATACCCTGATTGTCTCTGGGGAGAAAATACAAACACGCACACAAATGCAACACATTATTTTGTGTTCTCTATTGAATATAGACAATGAAATCTTCAAAACAATGTTAGCTTAAAGGACAACAGCCAGTTCATCATTAATGCAATAGCATTATCATCAGCAACAACAAAAAAGAAGGCAGCGCTAATTTTCCTAGACGCAGAAAAAGCTTTTGACAACCTGCAGTGGCCATTTTTACATGCAGCACTGAACACAATAAATCCATGAGAAGAGTTTAAAACCTGGATTGAAAGTACATATCAATGACAAATGGCTCAGATCATGGTCAACTCAAAATGCTAAACCATAAATCAGTGTGTCATATGTGTAAGAACTTGTCCTGTTCGTCAAGAGATACTCCCGTGACACGGGTGGTTCACAAAAGAGGTTTACTCAAGTGTAACGCAACAGTTACAAGCAAAGCCAGGACTGGCTTGGTACAGTTATATTGGTTACTTTATACCTCTCCCCTTCCTGCGCCCCGTGATCGCCTTACAGGCTGCGGATTATCAGCGCCCCAATAATCCCCCTTAATTGTCCAGATGGCAGGTTCAGCCTGAGTCCCATTGTTCTTTGATCGTTGCTAGCCCTTGGCGTGGTCGTTGCCTTCGTTGGGTTTCCGTCGCGCACACAGCCGGGAGCTTTCCCTCATGCGCTGATTGCTCTTCCTCAATTCCGTGGCTCTTTCCTTTGTCCATAGCGCCCACGGCCCTCTGGCGTTAATACCGCATCCACTCCAGATTAGTGAAGTGGCGCCAGGTGGCCCATTCATTAGTTTGCGCTCTCGCACTTCCTCTTTCTGCGCTAGCGCTTGAGCGGTGAAACTGACTAAAGCGTGCCTGGGGAAGTTCCTAGCCGTGCAGCGCCAACTGAACCTGACAATATGAACCAGACCATAACATTAAAATATAATATGGTATCTTTATTTTTTAATTTTAATTTTAATTTTTTATTTTTTTATTTATTATTTTTTACACTTCCTGCAGGTTTTCAAATAAGCAAAGGCACTAAACAAGGATGTCCATTGTCTCCTCTATTATTTATCATTGCCTTAGAAATATTGGCAGAAAAGTTTCATGGTACCAAAAAGAAAAAAGAAAAATACCCAGCCTCAAAATCTGCAGAGAGGAATATAAGCTTAAGTGTTAAGCAAATGATGTAAGTGTTAAGCATTGCACAGCGGCTTTGAAAATTCTCTGGATATAAAATCAGTGTTCAAAAAATGAAAATAATTACAAGATACATAAGGCAAGAAGATTACTATGCCCTAACCCTAACTGGAGTCCTTCACCTAGCCACAATCCAGGAAAAACTATTAGTAACAGTGAGACCTTAACAATGCAGACCCATCTGAGAGTTCAGTGACAACTGCAGTCCAGTCTGCATTAATATTGTTTAATATTGTGAAGCTGAAAAATTATGCATAAAAATCAGCATTTGTGATGTCACTTAGGAATGCTGGTAGCCTGGTATTCATAAACATGACATGATATAATGATATAAACAGAAGTAATGGATTAACATAGTGAAATCAAATTGGAGGTTTCCCATTGTGAATGTCTGGCTGAAGCCATTTCAGCACCCATCTTCCTTCTGCCTGCCTGCCTGCCTTTGCAAACCAATTCTCACTTATCAGAGGAAGCCCACCTCCAAAGGGCACATGCAAGCCTAAGCTTTAATTCCCACACAGCCCAATGGGACTTACTAGGCATACACAGGATGCTGCTTTAATGGCTCAGCAAACCTTTTGGGGACATGCATATGCACATACACAAATATGGTCTGCAATTCTTGTGTTTTTAACCTTTTAAAAATTATCCTGGCTCTCTCTGCTGCATTTAGGATAACCAGTCTGAAACTGGGAAAAACATCTTACACAGAGACGAGGCCAATGCATTTTTGTGTATGTTGCCTTTAATCCATTGTGGAAACCCATGAAGTTCTTGTGGAACCCAGTGTGAAAAACCCTGCTGCACACCCTAACCATAATGGCTATTTTCACATAACACACTCAGTCAAAATAAACATACCATATAATATTTTAATGTTGTGGTCTGGTTCATATGACACACTGATAAAAGCAGCAGGATGAATTCTGAAGTGTATAGGGCTATACAAATGGGAACGAAGTCAGGACTTTCAGACTTTCAGTCCGGAATTTCAATTCAAGGGATTTGACAAAAGTGGGGCACTAACTATTCAGGAAGTACAGCCAGTGGCATACACCCCCCCCCCATTGTTGGTGGCTCATAAATAATGGAACAAACCAACATCATGACAAACGTAAGGATCGCCTATTTCGGCATTTGGCCTCTGTACACCACCACATTGAAGTTGAAAGGAAACACACCCAGATGAGAGCGAAGTCAGGACTTCCAGCTGTAATTCAAGGGGTTTGACAAAAGTGGGGCACCAACCATTCAGGAAATACAGCCAGTGGCATACACATACTGTACCCCCATCGTTGGTGGCTCATAAGTAATGGAACGAATGCTGACAAGCAGCTGCATGGCCAGGTGTGACCTGTTTCCTGGATACCCCATGACCAATCAAGCAGATAAAAGGCCTGGAGGTGATTCTGAGTGTTACATTTGCATTTGGTAGCTGTTCACTGGAACTCTCAACATGAGGTCCAAAGAGGTGTCCATGCGAGTGAAGAAGGCCATCATTAGGCTGAGAAAACAAAATAAACCCATCAGAGAGATAGCAAGAACATTGGGAGTGGCCAATACAACAGTTTGGAACATCCTGAAAAAGAAGGAATTAACTGGCAAGCTCAACAACAGCAAAAGGCCTGGAAGACCATGGAAGACAACTAAAGTGGATGACTGCAGAATTCTGCTCATGGTGAAGAGGAACCCTTTCACAACATCTAGCCAGGTCAAGAACGCTCTTGAGGAGGTAGGCATGTCATTGTCAACATCTACAGTCGAGACGGCTTTATGAATGTAACTACAGAGGCTTTACAACAAGGTGCAAACCACTGGTAACACTCAAGAACAGAAAGGCCAGATTAGACTTTGCCAGCAAACACCTAAGAAAGCTTGCCCAGTTCTGGAATAAGATTCTTTGGACTGATGAAACCAAGATTACCTTGCACCAGAATGATGGGAAGAGAAAAGTATGGAGAAGGAAAGGAACAGCTCATGATCCAAAGCATACCACATCATCTGTCAAACCTGGTAGAGGCAGTGTTATGGCATGGGCATGCATGGCTGACAATGGAACCGGGTCACTGGTGTTGATTGATGACCTGACTGCTGATAAAAGCAGCAGGATGAATTCTGAAGTGTATAGGGCTATACTTTCTGCTCAGATTCAGCCAAATGCTGCCAACCTGATAAGACGCCGCTTCATATTGCAGATGGATAATGACCCAAAACATACAGCAAAGGCTATCCAAGAGTTTCTCAAGGCAAAGGAGTGGGATGTTCTTCAATGGCCAAGTCAGTCACCTGATCTCAACCCAATAGAGCATGCTTTTCACTTACTGAAGACAAGACTGAAGGCAGAAAGTCCCCCAAACAAGCAGCAGCTGAAGGCAGCTGCACTAAAGGCCTGGCAAAGCATCTTGAGGGAGGAAACTCAGCATTTGGTCATGTCCATGGGTTCCAGACTTCAGACAGCCATTGACTGCAAAGGATTTTCATCCAGGTATTAAAGGCGATCCTTACGTTTGTCATGATGTTGGTTTGTTCCATTACTTATGAGCCACCAACAATGGGGGGGGGGGGGTGTATGCCACTGGCTGTACTTCCTGAATAGTTAGTGCCCCACTTTTGTCAAATCCCTTGAATTGAAATTCCGGACTGAAAGTCTGAAAGTCCTGACTTCGTTCCCATTTGTGTGTGTTTCCTTTCAACTTTAGTGTGGTGGTGTACAGAGGCCAAATGCCAACACAGTTATCCTTGTTCCAGTAATATGTCCTGCAAGAGGCCATAACTCTGTAATTTTTGGTAAATTGATCTTCTCCAGGCAGATTCAAAATTATCCATAAGAATTAGGGGTTCCCACAGGAAAGAAAATTAACTTTAGCCAGTGTGACAATAACAGGTAGTCCTCGTTCAGTGACTGCCTCATACAGCGACCATTCGCAGTTACAACGGTGATGAAAAAGTAACTTTGCAACCAATCCTCGCATTTACAACCTTTGCATGTCTGTAAAGCAAAGGAAAGCTGAAGTAAAATCATAAGCATAGTCTGTTTCACTTAGCAACCGCTTCACTTAACGACCGATTCCTGACCAATTACCAGTCCCAATTGTGGTTGCTAAATGAGGACTACCTGTATATACTGCTATATACTTTTCTAGACTCCATCTGTTATCCATCTATTAATATCCAAGGCAACCTTTTCTAAAACTTTTAACATATTTGTTTCCCTGTATTTGGAAATAGTTTCAGGAATATAAAGTCCGAAATACTTAACATATTAAGTAGAAATTTCATTTCATCTTATTCCTTATGTTAGAGCACCCTCTTGTGGCAAACAGAAATGGCCAACTTCAGCCAGTTTAAACAAATTGGTGACGTGTATCAGCAAAAGAAATAATAATATCTAGAGCAAATTTCTCCAGATTAACGAAGTTCTTAACTGTGCTGAAAAAACAGCTTGATAATATCAAAGCATGGTTCCTTTTAAGTTACTTAATAAAGAAAGAAAAGGAAGGTAATAAAACTGAATAAGTAAAAAATAATAGACCAAAGTAACTTTTTCTTGATCTTCCTTGTAGATTAGAATTACACTTCTATATTTTATTAAAACATAAACGATAAGCCATTAACAGAAGAAGAAAAAAGATATGATAAAATATAGGGAATAAAGCAGTCAAACAAGGTATTCTTCCAAGCATAAAAAGGTCATAAATTGTAAATAATAATAAATACTCTTCAGGATTTGAAAAAGTTTGACATTTCATTTATATATGATATATGTAGATACTTTCCTCCTTTTCTGCCTTTTTGTTTTGCTTTGTTTTTTGTTAACTTGGGTAGCTATATTTTTGTAGATTTTCTACAATTACAATTTGCAATTATAATACGAATTACAATTACAAACACAAAAAAGTGTGTGTGTGTGTGTGTGTGTCTTTCTCTCTCTCTCTCTCTCCCCCCCCCCCATAAAGCTTGTTAAATAAATAAAAATGTAATGAAAAAATCCCTGTCAGGAATGTTTCAGCAAATATTCCAGAAGAAGCAGTTCAGCCAGTTGGATAATCTAAATAAAATACAATATGAAGAAATTAAAATTAAGACTTAAAATTTCAGCATGGGTGGTTGTAAGTTGGGCAACTCCAGCTGTCAACTGCAGAAAGCTTAATTAGAGAAAGATGTCAAGTCTCTGGAAGTTTTATACTCCTCTGGGTTGCCCCCACAGCTCCCTGAGGAAAATATGTTCTCCAAAATTCCTGGCAATTAACAGCCAAAAATACCTTTTGTCACTTAGGAAGGAGAAAGGATGGGCAGCCTTTTTCCTGCTGTGAAAGTTGCAGTCTCCCTCGCAAACTGCAGTCTTGGCTCCACCATCTACAGGAAGAAGCAGGAGAAGATCGTCATGGCATGATCACTGAAAATAATGTGTGAACCAGACATTGAAGTTCCAGAAAGGCAAGTTTGTGCTTAGAAAGGAACTCAAATAAATTATCAGGCTCCTGAAACATACAGTATTCAAAGTTATAATTGTGCTGATTTATACCAATGATGTAAATTGTGATGGACAGATTCTCATGCTTTCTTTGTAAAGTACATGGGTTGGCCCATACAAATATGTATTTGGAGTGCCCAATGAATAGTTTTTAAACTGGATGAGAAAATGGGGGGACTCTCTCACACACACATACCTTGGTTGACTCTCACAAACAGCTAATTGGCTGATGACTTTTTCCTGCTCTTTCATCATCCCAGTATGAATTATGCTCTTACCAAAGGGGAAAGTTTAAACTCTGCTAGAAGAGGTAAAACACACCCAGCTACTGAATCAGACAGGACAGCTGGATATGCAGCATTCATTGCTGTGTAGGATTCTTACCCAGATTGAGAGAAGGGTGCAGAAGTACACCCATAGGCTCCAGCTGGCATGAGATGACGATTCTCTGAGCTGTGACAAATTTCAAGGGTTCTATATATGGAAAACAATAGGTACTAACTCTTTAAGGATAACACGTGTCTGTCAGGCAGAATTCCCAGATAATTACCGCACAGAATGTGCTCACAGTTGGCTGCAGCACCACATCTCTGAACTTTCCTGAGTATTATAATTAACCCTTCAACCATAGTCAGTTTGGCTTGGTAAGATGACTTGGCTAACCCTTGTTTAGACCCAAAAAAATCCTAACACCCAATCTAATAATCTGGAAACCACCTATTATTTCTTCTGCAAAGATAAATTTTAGACTTTCTCTTCCCGCCATAATTCCAATTCTTGGAAGAAATATGCATAGATTTATAATAACTATTGTTTAAGACAATGCAACCCAGCTGTAATACCAGCAAAATGCAACCATAATATTGATTTCTAAGGCATACCATTATGGTATGGCCATTAAACTCTATTAAATGTGGTGCTCTATAAGAGAATCAAGATGTGATCAGTCTGCCAACCTGATGGCCTTCAGATATCTTGGTCTATAATTCCCATCAGCCCTAGCAACTATGGACAATGGTCAGTGATAATGAGGGGTAAACTCCAACATATTCAAAGGGCACCAAGCTGGGGAAGGCTTTATTATCTATAGACAGTAGTCCTGTGGTGGTGACATAGAAAAGAATAGTTCCTTCTGAGATGGAACACAGGTGTGGACAAGAGGCAACTACCTTCATTGGTATTAGTGTTTCATTGGTAAGTGGGGAGTGGAGAGGAATGGATTAAATGTTATGTTTCAAGCTTGACAGTAAAAATGTTCTTAAACCGGTTCTACCTCTCCCAGTTTCTCGCCACTCCCTGAAAGTTTCCCATACTATAAGGACAAGATGCTAATGGAGTAAAATCAAGTGTGGTGATTTATCATGCAACACATTTTAGGTATTTAAATACACACCCAAGTCAGGCATGTCATTAAGTTGCACTGTAGTTCAATGGCTGAGAACTCCAATCACTCAATTTAGCTACAATTCCAGAAATCAAGTATTTGATGTATTTCTAACATGACCATCTCTGCTTCCGGCTGACAAAGACAAACAGCACTTTTTTCAATGAGTAAAAAATGGTGCAGGCAGAGCTGGGATTCTGAAGATACAAAAGTCTGTGCATGTACAGTAATAATACTCTTGTTTTTCTTCAGGCCCTTTTGCAGAGGTAATATCTCTTGCATATTTCCGTCAAGGGCATCTTCCTTAGTCTCTACACCTGTGAACTGTATCATGCTATCAAGCCAAATAAGGGATCAATGTGATATTGAGCCAGAGTGACTCTGATGGAGTATCATCATAATCTGTACAATACATATACTTGGATGTCTTTCTCAACCACTTGCCTCAAAATATATTGGGACAGAAAAAAACCTTTGGCATTGCTACAAAGGAATACTGGAAATTGTGGAATGCATCAGGGTGGCAGGATGATGAACTTAAATTAACAGCCATTAATTTATCCATTGATATAATAAATGCTATAAATATTTAAATGTATATTTGGAGATTCTTCAAATGTATAAAGAAACCCCTTTAATTTAATGTACAGGCTGCATCAGGACACAAATGTCAACAAATATCTCTTTATCCATAGTCATCTATTTGTCAATGTTTATACTGCCTTTCTACTAAGAAGATATAACAAATTTAAATTAAAAAGTAACCACTGCAATATTAAAAATGCAATTATGTCACAGTATTACAAGAACAGTAAATTACTAAAAATTACTTGCTTACAGTAGATGGCAGCACCCAGCCAATGTGGCTGATCCCTCAAGGTTAAGCAGGATTGTACTGGCTGGCCCTAAGGTGGACATCCCCAGGCTGTAGGAAGGACTGGCAAACAATTTGCATATTGCTAGCCCCCAAAAGTACATTAATGTTTATGGCAGTAGCCACTGAGAATCATGCTCAGTTTAATGGAATCTTTACCTTAAAGTAATTTATAATGTGAAGATAAAAAGTTTACTTTTTGTGTCTTTACACCTTTGCTAAAGTAATTTATAATGTGAAGATAAAAAGTTTACTTACTTGTGTCTTTACACCTTTGCTAAAACCAGAGAAGCCATCTTAGCTCTGAAGGAAGGGCATCTCAGTTTGGGAACATCATGGGATAAAGCTTTTTGCCACATTCCCACCAAGAGGATCTTTAAAGGGGCAGAAGTATCTCCTGAGGGTTCAACAGCATCAAAATGGCAGGCACAAGCAGGATGATTGAAATCCTGCCCCTTTTTGCATGCCTTTGATGCATTCAGTATACCTTAAAAAGGGGTGATTCAAAGATTCATGCTGCCTCTCACCACAGCATTTGAAATATTAGCTGCCTTAACCTTTTGACACAGAAGCTGACAGCTGAGGTGTTACGTGCATTCAACTCATCTTTATCTGCTCTTATGAATTTTCCTGAAATTTGTGCGAAAGAAATGTATTGCCAAAAGCCTTTTCCACAGCCACTGAAAGCTCTCTTGGCATCTAAACTACATGTTTGCTAATTGATAACCACTTTGACAGTGATCTCTTTCTTATTTCTTAAGATGTAGAATGAGAGCACATTGCTGCTTTGTGCCTGAAACTCAAGGCTAGCAGTAGAGTATTTCTAGCAAGGGCCATTTTTCAGCAGTAAGTCATGGAACAAGGTATTTGCAAAGTTATTTATTCTTACATTTGCAGTTCTATTAACATTTCACAGCATCTTCAGATTGCATATCTAGTTTCCAAGAAGCTTCGGGGCGTATTAATGTTTCCCACCATTCTTCCAAATAATTCAGGGCAGCATACCTTGGCTGAGAAGACTAGAACCTTCTGGATCAATACAGGAGAGGGCCCCGGAGAATAAATGACCCATTCCTTCTTCCACTTTGCAGCCTTCCTGGATCTGAGTCCTGTCACAAAAAAAAGCATTTCCATTTATAGGAAGGCATGCCTAAATCCAACTTATAATTTCCCCTCATTTTAATTATTGTATTAGATTGATATCTTTATTTGCTTAAAAAAATCTCAAGGGTGACTTCATTTTATTCCCACAAAAAAAATATAATGAGATAAATTGGGACAGAGTTTCTGTGGCTGGGGCTGGACTGGAATGTGGGTCTGCACAGTCCTAGTTCAACACTTTTATCACTACACCACAATGGCTTTCTTTTAATTTCATAACTTGTCTTTGAGAATGTATGTCACACTAAAACAAACAAAGAAACAAATATTCTGTTGAGTTTGATATGATCATAGTCAACTAGTGAGTTTGAATTTCTGATCTGAGTTTCCTCTGTTCCTAGTATATTACATATTGGCACCTTTGTCTTGTTCTGCCTCAGCATAATATTTGAAATTCTTTTGCAATAGAAAAGTTCATGCCACCCTGCCCAGGTTTAAAAAGAAAAGCAACCCTCATCCCAGGTTATATTTTGTTGACGTTAAGAGCAAATATTTTGGTGAGCAAGTATGGTAGCATCAAAGATTAATTGATTTCCACACCTTTAAACAAATATGTCAATCTCATATATTCTAATTCATTAACTTTAATCTTCCTAGGGAATATTATATGTTTTTTCACATAAAAATTCCTTTTATTATACGTCTATTTAATAAATTTATTGATTTATTTAGTTCATCTATGTTCATCTATATTTATGTTTATCTGTTTAGTTTCAAAATTATTCAATGTTCATTATGATTTCCTAGAATCCTGAATTCTAGAAACATGGATTTAATAGATTTCTGACTTACTGAGGGCTTAATGATTTTAAAATAATTTTTCTCCTCTCTCTATAAAAATGCTATCTGCCAAAGTAGAACGCCTAAAAATATCTCAGGATATGCAGTATAAAAACTCGAAAAAGATTGGCAGGGAAATTATAATATATTCTACTTGTGGTAGTGAAGCATCTGGTAGTAATTGGCTGAAGTAGTGTGATGGCAGGGAACCGTATGGTTTGCACTTCAGCTTCTATGCAGGAGAGAAGAGTCATCCATCTGGTGGAGATAAAAATGCCATGCATATCAAAAGTGAAGTTTGGGGTAAATGTTCCATGCTGCCCTCTGACAAGCAAAAGGACATTGGCCCCATACACAAGGTGGCTAGAGAAAGAGCACAGAATGATAATCGAACTGGAACATGTACCTGAAGGAACGGTGGAGAGAGAGTGCAGCTTGGTGATGAGATCGAAGACTCAGAGGGCCAACGGCTCTGAAATAAAGGCTTAGCTGGGATTAATTTGAGAAAAGAGAAAAAAGTTAGGGATACACTGCATTAATAAATAGGTAATAATTTATAGGCATAATCCTTAAATTATTTTGTTTATATAACACTTAGTACATAAACAGGATTTCCCATGTTCTGTTTCCTTTGGGAAATTTCTTTTGGCAGCAATTTAAATTTACAGCCAATATGCAATATTAGATTTGTAAATTTATTATACATCATTTCCCCAAGAAAAGCCTGGTTTTTTTCCCAAAATGTTGATATATGCATGCACATAAGCTTATACTATATATAGATACACGTGAACACACTGTTTCATCCTGTTGTAGAATTCCTTCACCCATCCACCCTCACATAATAAAAATTGGGCAAGTACCAGTGTAAAACAACAATAAATATATTTAAACTACTGTATTTAAACTGTGAACAAGGTGCCCTCCCTTTTCCACACCTCCTCCCTCCTCCTAGAATGCCTCATCCCCTGGTGAAGAAGACTCAAAGCTGTGAAGACTCTCAGGTAGAGGCAATACTACTTTTTTGTAAGCTGAACTGCACAGTATTTCTGAGGACTCTGGATTTTGACGCTGATTACACAAAGAGGTAAGCAGATATTTATAGGTCAGCATGTGATTTTTCAAAAGTGTTCAATTTGACATATTTAGAGGGCAGGGGCAGTTCATTTTATGAACTTCCCATATCCTGATCTGGATTTGATCTACCACTGTATATTGCATGGAAGCTCAGACAGGATGCACAAAAGCAATGCCTTCAAAACCTTTGTAGACCTAAGAAATATTGCATTGACAATTGTATTTTGTTTCTGCTGATCAGAAGAATTACTTAGAAGGAGGCTTTTTTAAACCTAGAATCTCACCAGTGGGAGATGACCATAGAATTAAAATTGTACACAAATATATCTCTGTGGCATAATAGTAAAACTAGGCTACTATCTGTCTTTCACAGGCAAAGTATTAGATGCTGAAAAGGCAAGTCTTCAGAGACAAGAGAAGGATTTAAAGGAAGCATTCACTATTTATTCTGCTTTATTTTGCAAGACCATAATATGCCATTTAGGAAAACATATATTGAACAAAGAAATAACTAAAGAATTAAGTTTGAGATTGTAAAAAAGTGCCTTAAAAAAGAAAAAAAAGAACAATTAGGGTGTTAACAGAAAACTCACACATATCAAAATTGTAGAGAGAAACTAGCTGATCCCATAGCTACTTACTATTTTAATTCTTTCAAGACACAATCTTCATCTCCACCCAAATCCTGAAAAACCTGTTCCTGCAGCTTGCATTATACTGAATAGACAAGTGATTTTTGTTCTACAGTTTTGTACTCAGATAGCAAACCTTTTCTTTTATATACGTAATCTTGTTTTATGATTGGAGTTATGATGGTTACCAACATGGAGAAAGTAATTCCTAAATGTGAACAGGGATACATGCTAGTTAATAATATATTATGTGAATGTTGTAAGACAAACAGGCAGATGATAATACTGAGAACTGATTCTGGCCAATGCCCAATGGAGATTTTAAAATCTTGCAAAATTTAAATTGCCTTAAACAAAGCTTTAGACTCCTCCATTTATAGCCTCTCCAGAGGAGTGAACATGGTGAATTCCAGCCCTTGCTGTGGCAACAGAAATGATAGTGAGAAATTGTCTGGATTCTTTTATTATCCACTGTGTTTTATGGCTGACTAGTCTTTTGAAGTATAGAAGACAACAGAACAGGGCTGCATAAGTTAAGGCCTAGGGTAGAAACAAGACCAGCATTATGAGGACAGGGGGTAAAATTGATTTGAGTCTATGTTGTAAATGTTTATAAGTAAAAAGTTATCAATTTGAGATAGCTTATTATCTTCACATTATGAGTTTATTACCACTGTATATTGTATGGAAGCTTAACACAAGGCACAAAAGCTACGACTTCAAAACCTCTATATGGTTTAAAAATCTTGCTTTGACAACTGCATTTCGATCAGTTTCTACTTTGGTTCTTTTTGATTGCCAAATAAACATCTGCGTGTTTCACAGCACTATACAGTACCAAAGTCATGCCTGCCACATAATACAATGGGTTATTAAAAACCCTGTATATAATCACAACTTTATGATATATATATATATATTTTTTATCCGCACTCAATCATTACCAATTCTGTGGCAACTGCCTGGACGAGTCCCTGCAATTTTCAAGGCAAGGTGTTTTGGAAGTGGTTTGCCATTGCTTCCTTCCTAGAGCGGAGCCCAGCTGGTGAGCACAGGAGGCGGGGTTTCCGTTGCTTTGTGCCTTTTTCGGGCGTGCGTGGCTTCCACGTTACCGGCAACTGCTCCCGTCTCCCGTACAAGCGCCGCCAGCATTTTTCCTCCCACCAGGGTGAGAGTACCCATTTATCTACTCACGTAAGTTTTCAGGCTGCTGGGTTGGCAGGATCTGGGGAAGAAGCAGGAGCTCACTCTGCTGTGAGGAGCTGGCCTCGAACCGCTGAAGTGTCGACCATTTCTGGCCGGCAACTTTCAGCATCATTAAGCCACTGCGCCACCACGTCCTCTATGATATTATATAATGTTATATATTTTCAAATTTAAACTATATTTTGAGATATTGGGTGAGGCGTGAAATGTAGAGGGAATGAAACTCTTTTATCTCAGGTGACTGGAGAAATGATGAAACAGTGCATTGCTGAACTCAAAACAAAAACTCAGAGAAAAGTATGTAGCCCAGGGAAAGAAAAATAGTAATTAAGAAATTCTCCCAGTTTTTAAACCAACAGCCTTTAATTAATAAACCATGTGTAATAACCTTTGTGTTATTTTAGCATTATTAGTAAAGGTGGCTTTAGAATACATTAGAGACCATGGAAACCACTGACTCAATTGAGGGGGCACTCCTGAATCATAGATAGAAATGTTATTCACACAATCTTTGTGTCATCCTCAAATGTGAAAATAGTTTTTTTAACCTCTCATCCAAGTCATTTATGTTAAAGTTTACAGGGCCTAGAACGGAGCTCTGCAGTATGCTCTCAATACCTCCATCCAGCCTGACAACAAGTCACTGACACACATTCTTTGGGTACAATTGTTAAACCAGTATCTACAGTATTTAATGGCAGTATAGTCCAGCCCACATTTTACCATCTTCTCTACTAGAACCTAATCCTAATCCTGACTGTTTAGTAATCTGTTCCAGAGTTTTGTTTGGTTTTGACATCAAACAGCCTTGTAGTTACCTGGACCTTCTTTTTTCCCCTTTTTGAAAATCAGAATGACCCATGCACAACTCAAACAACTATTAAGCAAACTTGGACAATATCTGAAGCTTTGCTTAGCCCTCTGCTCTCTCGCTTATTTTATCACTGGTGGTGATTTAAATGCCAAGGTGAGTCAGAATTATATTGCCAAGCACTTAACACTCATTTCTTTTGTGGCCTCTGGATGTTAAATCTGATCCAAGAGTCTCAATAGATAATATTTGTAATGTTGTTAGCTGTTGCCTCACATAATTGCCAGATAGTCAAGATCTTTTAATCTTATAAGATTGTTCAAGGTGACCAGCCTGACCAATACAGATTCCAGTCTGATCATAAATCTTCAACTATTGATTATGTTCTGATTTCCCTAGTGAGCAAAAAAGCTCGATGTAATGCTGTACACACAATTAGGGCCCCACAAGATGTTGAAGGTGTATGGAAAGTAATTTGGAGTCTTTCAGGACTGTGTTACAAGAGGGAAGGCTAGATCTGTGCAACTCCCCAAAATGGTTTAACTGTGAATGTGTGGCTGTCAAAAAATGGTTATTAGGCATATTCAACAACCAGAAAGCAAATCTCTCTGGAGTTCTGATGGACTGCTGGATCCAAAAGGTACTATGAATTCCTTTGAAGAAGCCCCTCTTCCCCTTCACTGGAGGTTTTCAAATATTGGCTGAATCTGGTTGGATGGTGTAATGAATCCTGCAGGGTGTTGTACTCAATGACCTCTCAGGTTCCTTCTTCTATGATTCCATGTATTGTTATTTTTTTAAGAAGCAATTATACTCAATCAGCTGTTGCCAAGTGGGTATAGTTGTTTCTCTTTTTAAAAAAATGACAGATTCCTCCTTCTCTTGATATATACATATGCGGGACTATCTCAACTGACTTGCTGTATCCCAATTAATGCACAGAAATCCCATTTTCTTGCCTTATATGGCAAAACGTAAGCTGATTCTCTTCCTTTGAACTTGCTGGTGGACCATTTCAAAGCTGGTTTGAAGTATCTGTTATGGAGGCTAAACTGTTGAAGCCTGGGACCCCCTAGACAATCCCCATATTGGCATCTCTATTTTCCTTCATTGACATAACCAGTCACATGCTTGACTGGAGTATAGCAGTTATGGTTCCTATATTAAAAAAAAAAATAGAAATGACCCTGGCAATTAAAGCTCAGGCTGGCTTTAGAGAAGAGAGATCCATTTCTTATCATTGTCTAGTATAATATTTGGCTAAGAAACACACCTGCAATTTAAAATCCCAAGTATCTGCAGAAAAGTAGGAGTCATGGAGCTCTGTCCTCTTCCTATCACCTTGCCATGTTCTCCAAGTGGTGGGTCCACTACTTTTTCTTCTCAAACTGGAGATGGTTCAGATCCTGCAAATTCAACTAGAACAGAAACATTGTGGTTAATATCATTCCCCCAAACTGATTTTCAATCTATAAATATTTTTCAAGCAACTGTTGTTAGGACACTTGGAAACCCAAAGCGTAATATGGGTAAATTGTATGTTAAATATTTTAATTTTTTTTTAACTAAACAGAGATTGATTGCTCAAGGAATGCCATTTTCAGTGGCACCTCTTTGACATAAAGTTTTGGTTCTATGACTTTTATTTAACTTCCACCCCCACCTTTTTTTTTTTTTTTTTGCAATTTGGTGCCAGTTTCAGAGCCAGACAGCAAAAATATTCCTCCCTCTACTCATTCAATAACTTCTACATCCTTTAAGTCACTTCTTCGTTCCATCTCATCCCCCGAATATCATTCTTATACTAATTATCACACCCTAGTAATATTTTCCTGTGCAAACAGGATGTGCTTATAAAAACTAGAAATAAGCTTATGTGGAATTTTTAAAAAAGCTGAGATAACAACAAAAGTAATAGCAAAGTACACTTGTAAGCTTTTATTTCCAGTTTGGCACTGAGTTAAGAGTTTGGAATTTGTAATTTTTATGGCTTATTTACATTATTTGCTGAACTGGTTCAGAGTAGTGTTTCCCCTTTATTCTACCACTGTCCAAGGGCAGTCCCAAAAAGCTATGGATTTTGGAAGAAGCCTGAGACTGAGGCCTTGGAAACAGAGGTGATTGAGGTGGGGGAAGGAACAGCAATGGGGACAGCAAAGTTCATGCCAACATAATTTTCGGCAGTTCAGCGATGGGGAAAAGCTTTGAGGCAATAAAACTCAAACCCCAAAAGCTTATAAATGCTGTGGTTCTAAGGAAATGCTCTGTGTTGGCAGAATGCTTAGCAGGCATTTTGTAACATTTTTTTTCTTTTCACAATTTCTTATGCTGTGCTCAAGAATTTCTTATTCTGAGTTACAAACAAAGCTTTTAAGTCTCATGTTCTTCTGATAAAGTTATGTGAATGAATTGTTTTGTAACAAGATATAAATGAAAAGGAAAAATATGTTAATATTTTATGATCAGCGAGCTAAATTCTAAATGTATATAAGCATGTGTGAAGTCAGCATAGTAACACCAAGTTTTTCTGATTGTGCCTGACAATTGTTTTCACACCTACATGTGAAAAGTTACATTAATTACTTTTTTTCATGTTTCAGGGATGCTGCTGGAATCTCCTCTAAACTGAGCATTGTTACTGTTGGTTTACTGGTGATTCTTCTCTCAGCTGCCGAGCCAAGTAATATTATTTTCATTCCTCATCTGATACTATTTCTCCTATGACTACAGTTGGCAAATACAAGTTGACTTGGGACATGCTTGCAGGATGTGCAGAGCAATGTTCATATGCTTATTTGATGCTTCAAAATCAGAAGTGTGGAAATTAAAGTAATGTCTGATTTTTAATTTGACTATTGTTGAAATTTTGAAGTCACATTCCAAACATTTGCAGGTAGTACACTTAAACAATGTTTTAAGGCCAGTTAGGGAAAATGGGAAAAAAGTGTTTTTCAACAGAATCTGAATGAAAGTGGCATGAGCACAAATTTGGGAGGAAAACTACCAGTGGCATTTTGCTTGCTTGAACATAAAATAGCATAATTTTGTGAACAGTTAAACCTTTGGAGCTTGCTGTGTGTTTCATGCACAGTTCTCCGTGTTTTCTTGAAAGTAGTCAGTTTTTAAACCAAAATGCTATGAAGGGAAATGTTTAGAATTCTAAATCATTTAAGTTATGGCATCTTTTATTGATTAAATTTCAGTTTATCTCCGTGGGAGTTTAGGCAATAATATGTGTCTTCTCAAAGTTTTCCTCACAAGACATCCCTGTGAAGTAGGTTGGGCTGAGAGAAACTAGACCAAAGCCATCAGTAAATGTCAGCCCCACTAGCTAGACCAGACCAGGAAATCAATTTATTTAATTAATTAATTAATTAATTAATTACTTTATATATCAAATTTGTCACCGCGTATCTTGTTGAAATGACTCTGGGTGGTTTGCAAAACAGTTAAAATCAATTAAATTACAATATATGATAATCTTAATAAATAGAAAATAAATCAAAGAATAGATATAAAATTGGCAGTCACTCAGGGAGCGTCATCAAGGCGCCAGCCACGCCCAGAATTGGATAAGATTGTTGTCACCCCACACAAGCTGACAGAGCCAGGTCTTTAATCCTTTCCAGGAGATCGGGAGGGTAGGGGCCTGCCGCACTTCTTGGGGGAGAACATTCCAAAGAGTGGGGGCAACGGCAGAGAATGCTCTCCTCCTGGGCCCCACCAGCCGACATTCTCTCACTGACAGGGTCCGCAACATGCCCTGTCTGCCTGACTGGGAGGGACGGGTTGATGTGATGGGGAATTCCAGGGGAAGGCTAAAACTACTTATATTGAGAGTCACTATAATAACAGAACCTTGCACATCTCATTGTGCTGAAGAGGCAGTTAGCAAAGGGCTTTGATGAAGAGCAGTGTTTTGCCCTGCTCACCCTGGAAGCATTCTTAATAATCAAGCATGCTTTGTTTGGTAACTTGCTTGGAAAAACAATCAAAAGTAAGCTAAGGTGATAAAATGTCAGGAAATGCACATCTCCCTGAACTTCCCCAATAATAGTCTTAATAATAAGAATGGGTATTTGCAAATTTTCTTAAAGAGCCCTTCATTTTTGAGTGGGTACTTCTAAAATTTTAGGTGAGTTGCAAGCCTTGGCTCACTATTACAGTATCCTATTGCTACTTTGGACTTGAATCAGACAGCAGCTAATCTCCTCTGATTAGTCAAGGGTTCCAGAGCCAACAAGAGTGCATACTTCAGATCTCCACACCCCAAAAGCTACTTTTTGTATAAGAAGCCATTTTTCCTGTCTTGTTTGTAAGAGAATCAGAAGGAATCAGAAAGGATGAGCTGTTGGAAGTCAATCCCAAAGTCTTTCTTATGGCCTTTGATTATCTCTTGGTGAGAGTTTCAGCACTTCCTTAAAAATTCAGACACTCACCTTTAAAGAATTTGCTGAGTTCCAACATCATTACAAGGCATAATGTGATTTATTTGCTTTTGATTTTCTGTGTAGTTTATAACCCATAATTTTTAAATTAGTGGGTTGCATGAACCTAACCACTTGTGATTCTGAATCACAAATCACTTTGTGATTAAGTAAATTATAGTTTAATACAATGTGCAGCTCTGATCAATGTGAATTACTAAAACTAGACTATGCTCTTTTCAAGTTCAGAAGCAAAATGCCAATGAGCACTAACTGCAGAAAGCAACATTAAGGAAAAGTTATTGGATTCATATTGTGATTAAATATATCTGGTTGGTCACCATAGGAACAGAAAACAGGTTTGTCTTTGTTCTGATCTAGCAAGGTTCTTGTGTGCAGGAAAAATGGGGAAGAGATACATTCTGATGCCATTTTCTATGTTTTGACCGCTTAATTTTTGTGTTTTTATTTTATTTTAGGACAAACTGGATATATTCCTGAATAAAATGACAACGTTCACTGTAGGAAAATCATCTCATAACAAAAATGGTAATATAATTCCTCTTTCTTTTGCTTCAGTTGCACTGATTAATCACAGACAAAGAGGAAATATTAAGTACTCGGACTGAAATGCCTTCCAATGACATACATGTGTGTGTGTGTGTGTGTGTAGGACAGACTGGTGCCTTCTGTGTTAAGGATGAACCAATGCTATTTCATTGCAACTGCATTGATTAAACTTCTTTCATCACTTGTTAAGCTACAAAAGTTATTTTAGCAACATGTTTAACTAGCTGTTAAACACAGTTAAACATTTTGCAAGAAAGTCCAAATTACAAGAAAATCATTTTTTTAAAGAAAGTGTTCATTAATTATAAGCTTTCTGACAACAGCAGAAGTGTATATATGATGGAAAAATGTATCTTGGAGACATTTCAGATAATGTATCTGATTCACTTCGGCTACACTCTTGGACAAGCTAATTTAGAAGTGTGCTGTATCAAATTCAGAAGGATTTACTTCTAAACAGACATGCAAAAAAGTTGCACTTTTGTAAGAGTTTGAGAAGAAAAACAATGAAGAAACAAATGTATTGAAAACTAGTACCTAGCTGACCTTTTCTAGATTTGGAAGCTAAGCAGCCAAGCTGAGCAAATATTTTAAGTTAGTATTTGGATGGGTGGCTAACCAGTGCTGTACCCTAGACGGGAAGCTAAAAACCGTTCTGGAAGAAGGCGCAGGTTATGGACAGAGGTTTGGCATTCTATCCAAAGACTCATGTCCACATGTCATTTGGCAGCTTGAAAGATGGTTAAGCCCTCCATCTCAAGCACCCTCCTACACCCACCCATTCTCTCCCCACCACACAACTGATGTTCTTCTGACCAACAGGTGATGTTCAGTGGAGCAGGAACAAAACCAGAGGATTCACAAATTCACAAATGCTTTCCTTAACTTGTTAAAACTGTAAACTTTAAAACTGTAAAAAAAAAAAACCTGCACCACTTGGCAGCCTTATTCCTGAGACAGAATTGAGCTTGGCAGTTGGGGCAGCAAAACTTAAATTGGCATAATTTTCTGCCAACTCAGACTGGAGGATAGCATGTTAATGCAGCTATGAGCAAGAATCCTGTATGCCACACAATGTGGGGAAGAAGTTTGGAGAGTGAGTGAGATGATGATTGTCTGGTAATAGTTTATGGGCTGTGGACATAGGAGGTTTCTGAGGCTTGCATATGGCTCATGAGCCACAGGCTGCCCCACATATACTCTAAATCTTCCTTAAGAGATGCTCTTTATTTTTACTTGTATTGCTTATTAAAATGTACCTGGAAATAAATGCTTAATTATAAACCTATATTTATAACTGTATTAACTATATTTCCATAACTATATTAACGGATAAGACCCTCAAGTGCCAATTGGAAGAGAAATAATTGTTGCTTGATCTGTCTCACTAAGTTCTTAGTTCATTCAATTTATACTTCATTGGAATCTAAGTTGTTTTGAACTCAGTGGGATATGAATCTTTGAATCCAGATACAGGCTTGCACTGTAATTGTTTCTGGCTTAAAATAATTAGTACTTGTTTGTCATGTCAACCATACCCTGATTCTAATTTTTGAGATTTATATGGGGAGATAAATTAGTAGTGTTCCACACCTGTCCTTAGTTGCATGTACAAGATTAGCTAAACAAACAATTAATATTTTAGATTGAAATTTTATTAGAAACAATAAGACATTACAACGCACTATACAGGTGAAACTCGAAAAATTAGAATATCGTACAAATGTTCATTTATGTCAGTATGGCAACTCAAAAGGTGAAACCAATATATGAGATAGACGCATTACATGCAAAGCGAGATATGTCAAGCCTTACTTTGGTATAATTGTGATGATTATGGCATACAGCTTATGAAAACCCCAAATTCACAATCTCAGAAAATTAGAATATTACATGACAACAATAACACAAGGATTGGAAATAGAACAATATCGGACCTCTGCAAAGTATAAGCATGCATATGTACTCAGTACTTGGTTTGGGCCCCTTTTGCAGCAATGACTGCCGCAATGCGGCGTGGCATGGATGCTATCAGCCTGTGGCACTGCTGAGGTGGTATGGAAGACCAGGATGCTTCAATAGCGGCCTTCAGCTCTGCTGCATTGTTCGGTCTCATGTCCCTCATCTTTCTCTTGGCAATGCCCCATAGATTCTCTATGGGGTTCAATCAGGCGAGTTTGCTGGCCAATCAAGCACAGTAATCCCATGGTCATTGAACCAGGTTTTGGTACTTTTGGCAATGTGGGCAGGTGCCAAGTCCTGCTGGAAAATGAAGTCAGCATCCCCATAAAGCTCATCTGCAGAAGGAAGCATAAAGTGCTCCAAAATCTCCTGGTAGACGGCTGCGTTGACCCTGGACTTTATGAAGCACAGTGGACCAACACCAGCAGATGACATGGCTCCCCAAATCAACACAGACTGTGGAAACTTCACACTGGACTTCAAGCATCGTGCATTGTGTGCCTCTCCATTCTTCCTCCAGACTCTGGGTCCTTGGTTCCCAAATGAGATGGAAAAGTTGCTCTCATCAGAAAAGAGGACTTTGGTCCACTGGGCAACAGACCAGTTCTTTTTTTCTGTAGCCCAGGTAAGACGCTTCTGACGTTGTTTGTTGTTCAGGAGTGGCTTGACAAGAGGAATACGACATTTGAAGCCCATGTCCAGGATCCGTCTGTGTGTGGTGGCTCTTGATGCACTAACTCCAGCCTCAGTCCACTCCTTGTGAAAGTCCCCAACACTTTTGAATGGCCTTTTCCTGACAATCCTCTCCAGGCTGTGGTCATCCCTGCTGCTTGTGCACCTTTTTCTCCCATGCTTTTCCCTTCCACATAACCTTCTATTGATGTGCTTTGATACAGCACTTTGGGAACATCCAACTTCTTTTGCAATGACCTTTTGGGGCTTTCCCTCCTTATGGAGGGTGTCAATGATGGTTTTCTGCACAACTGTCAGGTCAGCAGTCTTTCCCATGCTTGTGATTCCTACTGAACCAGCCTGAGAGACCATTTAAAGGCTCAGGAACCCTTTGCAGGTGTTATGGATTCATTAGCTGATTAGAGTGGGACACTTTGAGCCTAAAATATTGAACCTTTTCACACTATTCTAATTTTCTGAGATTGTGAATTTGGGGTTTTCATAAGCTGTACGCCATAATCATCACAATTATACCAAAGTAAGGCTTGACATATCTCGCTTTGCATGTAATGCGTCTATCTCATATATTGGTTTCACCTTTTGAGTTGCCATACTGACATAAATGAACATTTGCACGATATTCTAATTTTTCGAGTTTCACCTGTATAAAATTAGTAATGTTATATCCTCATAGGGTTGATCTTTTTCCAGTTAAAGTTACTGACTATAGCATATTTACAGACTTAGATGTGTTTCAGAGATCTGAAATAATAAAAATCTGGAGGAACATTTTAGGGGTCTAATATGATGGCTTTATTGGGCTTGACCATCATACATTTTTGTAAAAAGTAACAAAAGTGGTTCTTTCCAACTCAGATTGCCTGAATCCAATGAAGGCTTAAACAGAAGCAATAAATATTGAGAGGGTCCAGCTTAAACATAGACCACATTAAAGGCCAGTTAAAACAGAAAATCCTGAAGGGACCCAGCTAGACTCTTGGGGCAACTAAACCCTGTGACATACCAGAGATTATTTGATTACTTTATACTATGTACTGTTTAATATATTGTTGGTATACTTACAGATATTAAGAATGCTTCCCTTGCAATGAAGAGCAGACAGCAAGTTATTAACGAGGTCAACAAGCGAAGGACCCTTTTGCAAGATAATAGCTGGATAAAGAAAAGACCTGAGGAGGAAAGGTAAGGAAAGAATCCATTGGCTTTTTGGCAATATGGTCAAGCCTTGCAACTTTTTCTGGAATTCTTATGTAAATCCATGGAGGTGATTGACTTGTTTTCATTGGTTAAAGTCTGTTCAATTTTATGAGCTTAGTTTTCCAGGTAGATATTTTCCAGGTGGATATTTACAACTTGTAATTTACATACCTGAAGCCATGCCCCCACTTCATTGCACATACATAGCCTAGCAATCTTTTTTTTCCTGCTGTGTTCCCATGAAGCTGTCTTTTTCTTGTCCTGAGCCCATGAGGGAGTCAGTCTTGAGTTCTGTCCTTAGCTTAACTTCTTAGCTTACTGCTGTTAAAGCAATATTGTTCTCCCTATTCTGACTCTTTCCAAGAGCATCTTCAAAGTGCGTAGAATCTGTTAGGCCTTCTCTCCCATTACCTTCGACAGAAGTCATGGAATAGGACTGAGTGACTGAGCAGAGGCAGAAGGGGCAGCATAAGAATTAAGAAGGGGGATGGCCGATATCATGCCAGTATTGTTTTCTGCTGACTGTAAATTGAACAGAGAATTATTTATTTATTTAGTTTATGTAGCTGCCCATCTCACTTTTATTTAACTATAGGCAGCTTACAATAAAACCAATAAAATATCTAAAATTCACAGTATAAAAAACAAATAAAAATAAAACACATAGCAGCCAGGTGTAATCTAACCAATCATCCACCCAACCAGAAGATGGGCTCTATGCCATGCCCAAGGCCCCAGGTTTGGGCACAAAGTCATCAAGGCCTTACAAAAGGCCAACAGGGACAGGGCCAATCTGATCTAGGGGGGATGATGTTCCAAAAGGTATCTCTCCTGGGCCCTGCCAGCTGACTCTCCCTGGCTGATGGTATCCAGAGCATGCCCTTCCTACCAGATCTGGTAGGAAGGGTAGAAACAATTGGGGAGAGACAATCCTGTAAGTAATATAACTTGGTAATAGAGAAAGGCTCTGAAGGCTAAAGGTAAAAAGTGGTTGATCACTTTGAGGTTCATTGTGTTGTGCCATCAGACCAGTGCAGCAAGTTGATGGTTCAATGTACTATGCAAATTGGATTTATTCTGTTAATAAGGGATTAGCATGTTGTGCAAATGGAGCCATGGTGATCTGCCAGGTGGAAATAGAAGGGAAAAGAAGATGAGTGTTGGAGAAGAGGTTTAAATTAAACATAGGCAGCTCAAGAGATAGAATATTTAGTACTGCTTTATAGAGTTTTTTCTGTATACATCTTATAAATCTTGGAAACTTCATAACTTCACTCCAGATGGCACAATACTTACAACAAATAATTAAAGAAGAGTTTTGGAATGCATCTATTTGCTTTCCTGTATAGGTTGTGCGTGATGCACAAAAGATGTAACACAAAATGGTTAATTTAATTTGATTTTCAGAGTTTGTTCCAATGAACCTTAGAGTGTCTTAGAAATTTAACATTTCCTCATGTGAAAAACAACCCAAAATCAAACTAATCAAAAGTTAGGAATCATTCTTGTTTGCAGATCTAAACACAGTGTGCCTAATTGACATAGTACCATTTCTTAAAATCCTCTGCAATGTTTAAGACATACAGGGGTCCCCCATGACATAAGACTAGGTCCCAAGGCTTCTTTGAAGATTAAAGCAGGTTGCCAAGAAAGGGGTAGGTAACTTTTACTGAAAGTTTGAAATGCTTCTTTGGAAGGGATGCATGAGACCAGATTGAGAGCTACCTGAGAAGTTGAAAGACATATGCCATCCTAGAACCACAAGTTACTCAATTCTAGATTTAAAATGCTGGCTTCATTTGGACATAATGAAGATCCAGGGTTTATTGGGACAGAGTTCAGCTGCAGTGAGCTTGGGGTTTGGATGCTTTCCATTTTTTTCCTCTTACTTTAATCCACTTAAAAAAAAATTAAGTATTTTGTGTTACGCATTAAACTTATAGTTTAAAAAATCCAGCTTCCTAAGGTATTGTTGTTATGATGTCCAGTCAGATTTATTGTATTTAAATAAGGATGATATCTAATTCTTTATTTATCGCAGCACCAATGAAAACTATGGCAGAGTCGTTCTTAATCAGTACAAATCACAAGATAGCTTGCACAGGTACAGTAACATTTTAGTGTATGTATTCTTTCCCATGTACCTTTCAGCTGTTGCATATATATGTTGCAGTTCTTTGTTCTGTTTAATAATTTGTAGTAAGAACCTGCTTTATTAATTGAGCAAAAGCAGGCCTTTGGTTTAATTCAAATGCTAGCATTTTCTGTTACTTGATTGTGATGCAGTAATTTCTTCATTATTTAAAACAATCACGAAATCTAATATATACATTAATTCATGATGTGAGAGATCTTGACAGTCAGCTGTATAATTAGTTTAATTAATAATAATTGCACTATTTAATTTTTAAAATGAAGTTGATCCACAGATCTGTTTCCAACAGAGGCAAATATGTGTAGCTCAGCGTTGAACTGTGGAGTCCTTGGGGCTTGGTTCTTTTCTTGCAAACGTTTCATTACCCAGCTAGGTAACATCTTCAGTGCTAGAATGGGTTGGGGTTTGCTCTCTATTTATATATTGCAGCATGCCTTGCCAGTGCTGGTGGGGGTTTTGTTTTGCTCCTCTGGTAGGAGGAGCACTTGTGCTCTGTGAGCACAAATGCATTGCAGCAACCCAGAACAGCAGAAAAAGGACCAGCTATACAACATCTTCCAACAAAATGGATATCCACACAACTTTATTTATTTTATTTATTTATTTATTTGATTTGTCCCCGCCCATCTCCCCTGCAATGGGGGACTCTGGGAGGCTTACAGTCACTAAAATCACAATACATAGTTAAATTATTAAAAGTTTAAAAATTATAAAAGTTATAAAACTAGAAATTTACAAAACTAGAATAGAATAAAAAGTGCCTGACCACTCAACCTACTACAACACAACCTACACAAGCTATGAAAAGGATCACACTGCCATACATCAGAAATGTCTCAGAAACCACCAGCAGACTATTACAACCACATGGCATCTCTGTAGCATACAAACCAACAAAATCATTCCAAAATATCCTAAGTAAACCAAAAGACCCAGTAGCACAAGAAGAAAAAACAGGAGTCATCTACAACATACAGTGTAAGGACTGTAACAAATACTATGTAGGACAGACAGGCAGAAGACTAGCAGAGCACATCCACAAGCACCAACTAGCAGTCAGAAGACATGATGAAAACTCCTTAATCTCACAACACATGGACAGACTTAACCATAGTTTTAACTGGGAAACTGTCAACATTTTAGACCAAGCTAAATCCAAAAATGCAGAAGAATTCTTGGAAGCTTGGTATTCAGACAAGGCAGCAGTTAACAGACACATAGAGATAAACAGCATCTACATACTATTCAAAAGAGACAAAAGACCAGAAGATCGCCTCACCAGCAATCATCACCCAGATAAGCAAAGGTTACCACCAGGCACACAATCAAGCAGTAAACATATGCTCATCAAGGAACTATCAGAGCAGCAAAACAAAACCCCCACCCCCACCAGCACCAGCACTGGCAAGGCATGCCACAGTAGAGAGCAAACCGCAACCCATTTTAGCACTGAAAATGTTACCTAGCTGGGTAATGAAACGTTTGCAAGAAAAGAACCAAGCTCAGAGAACCCCAAGGACTCCAAAGTTCAACCCTGAGCTACACATATTTGCCTCTATTGGAAACAGATCTGTGGATCAACTTCATTTTAAAAATTAAATAGGGCATGTAAGATAGTAAAAAATAGTACTCCCTATCTCTTGAACAGTTTATTCATTAAATTGAGATCAGATGTTGCTGGTCTGAATACACTTAAATATATTACAGCTGCCATTTACAGCTGCAAACATTTGGATGATCAATAGAAGACAACTCAGATCAGGAAACACAAACTCCTTGTTTCCATTTCTGGCCATCCAGAAAATCACTTTTGCAGCTCAGATATGGTAACCATAATGGAAAGTGATTTTATCTTAGTTTTGTTTTCACATGTAATATATAACCAAAATGTGGAAAGGAGTTATTCTATTTATTTTAAGGATAAAAGTATTATTTATATGGCAGTTCCTACATATATATGTAGGAAAGAAAAAAAAAATCTTGTTATTTGCAGTAGTTACGTTCTATAAAAATGCTGCAAATAATGAATTAGCGAATGCTGAAACCTCAGCTGGTTTCATGTGTGTTGTGTGATTCCAATGTTTTGTTGCTCAGCATGTCTGCAAATAAGCATGACAGCACCGTGAGTACTGATTTTGTGGTTACAGATACATTTTTGCAAATAAGTGAACTCGCAAATACGGAACCCACGAATGACAAGGATTGTCTGTACTTGTTAAATTAGGTTCATCTGAAGAATATAGCTGTGTAAAAATATATTTACACTGATCAAGCATGGGTAAAGGCCTTTCTTAGGCATTAACTCATGGTGATAAGGGTGGCAAAATGTAATTGTTGTGCCCTTATTGTGTCCACAGAGAGGCTGCTGGTGGCTCTGAGGGTCCAGTCCCTCTTGGTTAAGGAAGACTTGGGGAAACACTTACAGGGCAGCTGTGAGGCTTAGTCTAGGCATCTGTTGAATAAAGTTGGTTGGATTCTCTCAGAATTGGTATCTGGCTGTACAGATCCTATGAAGGTGCCTTAGGCATGCTCTTCTACCCTGTTATCTGGGAAGAAATTGAACCTGTTAGCCCTTATGAACTGGACAGGGCCCTTGAAACTGTGAGTTCAGCCAACTGTGTTTTAGATTCATGTCCCTTTTGGCTAGTCAGTACCACCTGGGAGATGATGTGGTTGGGTCTATGTGGTGATTAATACTTATTTGCAGGAGGGGGTGGTGCAAAGAGGTGATTATTTGCTCCTTCCTCAAGAAGCCATCACTGAACCAAACAATTTTTGCATAGTTTCCAAACTTCCCCTTTTTAGATAAGGCAACCAGCCTGCAGTTCCAGAGCACCTGGAGGAAGTAGATTATCTGGACCTTTGCAGTTGGGATTCACACTTGGTTATAGCCCTGAGATGGCATTGATCACAGTTGCAGATGATCTCTGGAAGGTTCAGGATGGGGTACATCTCTGTATGGCCTTCAATACATTGATTGTGGTATCCCTCTGGACTGCCTCAGGGGCTTGGGAGTGGGAGACACAGTGCTGTGATGGTTCTCCACTTTTTTCTGCAGCCAGTTCCAATTGGTTTTGATGGTGGGGAGGAAAGAGATTGAGCCTGAGGCTCCTGCTTTGTGGGGTCCCTCAGGGCTTTATTGTTCTTGTTCCTGTTTAAAATCTACATGAAGCCACTGAGCTTCATGTATAATTGGGCAGTGATACCCAATTATACATCTCTGCCCCAAACTGACCATGTGATATTGCTGAGGTTCATTCTCAGGGTGTAGAGGAGTCTAGATGGGGAAAACAAGCTTTGGCTCAACCCTGGCAAAGCTAAGCAGCTGTGGGTTTTGCAATTCTGCAGATGCAGAAACTTTCCATTTCATGCTTTGAATGGGGTTGCACTCCTTCAGACAGAGTTGGTGTGCAGTTTGGAGGTGGTAGTCGTGGTGCAGGTGGTAGTGATGGCTAATAGAGCCTTTGCACAGGTTTATTTTGTGCACCAGGTCCCCTTTATTAGGGAGTGTCATCTGGTGGGACCTAATCATGCCTGCTCTGTAGCAGTGCATGCCCTCTGAAACAGCATCCCCTTTAGTGATTCAGATGGCCCTGACTCTGCTAGCCTTTTGTAAAGCATTATAGACTTTACCCTATAAAAGCTGTTACCCCAGGCTTTTGGGCCTGGAGGTTGAATGTGCCCAGCTGGCTGATCTGTTTGGCCTTATTCTAGTGGACTGCTTTTAGACCTTGCACATATGTTTATGTTTATTCTGTTATTTAATATTTTTTAAAAATATGGCTGTGAAAGGTTATTTATTTATATTTTGAATTTAGATACCTCCCAGAGTCACTTCTTTGTGAGATGGGCAGTATCTAAATTCGAAATATAAATAAATAAATAAATATTTATTATCAATGTTACTGCGAGTTGGATTCAGGATAAATTAACTGAAACTAAGATATAATTTAGTCATTAATTTTCAGTGTAAGAAGACAGAAAAAATCACCATGCCATTCCCTTTGGGAAGTCATCAAGTTCTCTGATTTTTCTTTTTCTTTTCTTTACCTTTTTAAAAAGATTTTTAAAAATCTCTTTTAACAATGTCACTTGCTTGTTCTTTTATTTCTATGCACATAATCACATTTTTCTTTTTTTCCTCTTAAGAATGATCAAGCAGGATTTATAAAAACTAGGCAAGAAGCAGACAACATTAGGTTAATTTGCAATTTTATCCTTAGATGCTGAAAAAGCCTTTGACAAAATATATATGTAAACGGTACATTTGCTGTACTAAATAGACTCAGATTTCCTCTGAAATACATAAAATGGGTCAAGATATTATGTGAGTCGCCCACATCTAAAGTAAAAGTTAATGGTATGCTTTCTGCTACTTTCCCATTATTTAGAGGAACTAGACAAGGATGTCTACTTTTACCCTTGCTTTTTGATATTTGCATGGAACCCTTGGCTTGTGCTATTTGACAACATGAGGAGATTTATGGAGTAGTACATAATTCAGTTGAACATAAACTGGTTTTATATGCAGATGACATTATTCTGTTTATTTCTATACCTCACACTCCAATGTGATGCAAATGATAGATGCCTTTAGTAAAATAGCAGGATATTCTACTAACTGGTCCAAATTGGAGTTGATGCCAATAGGTGAAAATTTGGTTACCCATCCATTTAAGGAATATCAATTCAGTATTTGTACTGAATTCACTAAATATTTAAGTATATACATACCAAAGATATAACTCAGTAACATGTAATATAAATAAAATATATGAAGAGGTTTCTTTAGATATGGATAGATGGGAGTCATTATATCTTATCCTTTCAGGAAAGGTGAATGCTTCAAAATGAGTATTATTCAGATTAATTTATATTCTGAGAGGAATTCCTTTTCAAATATCTGGAAAATATTTTCAGAAAATAAGTTCTTTGTTTAGAAAATTTTTATGGAGTATTTCGATTCCAAGAATATTGATATTTGTTATCAATAAATCAATTTGATATGCAGTTGCTAAGAGATGAGTGGAATAAAGAATTACCTATATTGTCTAGACCGGGGGTCCCCAACCCCCGGGCCATGGACCCGTACCATTTCATGGCCTGTTAGGAACCGGGCCACAGAGCAGGAAGTGAGCAGCAGGCGAGTGAGCGAAAACAGCTGCTCTCCATCGCTCGCGTTACCGCCTGAGCTCCGCCTCCTGTCAGATCAGCGGCGGCATTAGATTCTCATAGGAGCGCGAACCCTACTGTGAACTGGGCATGCAGGGGATGTAGGTTGCACACTCAGAATCCAACACTTATTTTACTCCATGCATGGCCCGCCCATTATTTTATTTACCACTGCCATCCGCGCCTCTTTCCCACACTGTGCACTTGTCTCAGTCACAGTTTTGGTAAGCCCACAAGCTTTTTTTTTTTTTTAATCCATTCAATTGCGTCTGGTTCTTCGGAGACTCCCTGGACAAGTCCCGACCAGCAACCGATTCCTATCCCCACGCAAAGCGCTGCCAGCATTTCCTCCCACCGAAATAATAATAATAATAATAATAGAAATAACGTGCACAATAAATGTAATGCGCTTGAATCATCCCAAAACCATCCCCCTCCCCAGTCCATGGAAAAATTGTCTTCCATGAAACCGGTCCCTGGTGCCAAAAGGTTTGGGGACCGCTGGTCTAGACAATGGGAGAGTGTCTTAACTTCTATAGCAAGAGTGTCAATGGACCTTAAACTCTGATTTATACAACAAAAAATAATATTTAAAATTTATTGGACTCTATTACGTTTGTATAGAAAAGAACTGTCTAAGACAGCATTTTGTTGGAGATGTAATGAGGATAATGCTTTTTTAAAACTCATGTTTTTACAATGTCCTGTACTTATTAAGTTTTCGGAGAAAATAGTAGACCATATAAATGTGACTGTGTGACAAAAGCTAAATTTTCAGAGGATAATATTCTCTTGAATTACATACCTAGTACATGGAACTTGACAATGGACAATGTGAATGGATTCTCCGTGCCCTTACTATGGCCAAAAGACTGATATTGCACATTGGAAAGATAAATGCTCGGCCCCATTCACTCAATGGATTGAAAACCTGATTGCACTTGCCACTTATGAGCAGATTGTTTATAGATGTAGACTTTATATGGACAAGTATAATGGGAGTCATTTATACAAAATACAGTAGTTTAAAAAAAAGATAGTCATTTAAATATATTAGAAATATATATGTACTTGAATAATATTTGCATTAGATAAGTATACAGTGGTACCTCAAGATACGAATTTAATCCGTTCCGTGACTCTCATCGCAAGTCAAATTGGTCGCATCCTGAAGCACGTTTTCCCATAGGGTTCAATGTAAATACGGTTAATCCGTTCCACCCTCTGAATTTGGTCGCATCCTGAAGCAAATTTCCCCATAAGGTTCAATGTAAATACGGCTAATCCGCCCTCCGAATTTGGTCGCATCCTGAAGCACATGTCCCCATAAGGTTCAATGTGTCAGCCGGCATTGCACGGCTAAGAAATTCCCCAGGCGCGCTTTAGTCAGCCCTAGCGCAGAAAAAGGAAGTGCTAATGAAATCTGAGAAAGGCTCCCGCGCGCACAGCCAGGAGCGGGAGCTTCCCCCCCACTCCCCATGCTGATTCTTCTTAATTCCGCGCTCTTTCCTCTGTGCATAGCCCTTGGCGCGCGCAAGAAAAGCACAGTGAAAGGAATGGGGGGGAAGGCTTATGTCGCGCGCACAGCGGAGCGGGAGCTTCCCCACCCCCGTGCTGCTGCTTCTTAATTCCGCGCTCTTTCCTCTGTGCATAGCCCTTGGCGCGCGCAAGAAAAGCACAGTGAAAGGAATGGGGGGGAAGGCTTATGTCACGCGCACAGCGGAGCGGGAGCTTCCCCACCCCCGTGCTGCTGCTTCTTAATTCTGCGCTCTTTCCTCTGTGCATAGCCCTTGGCACGTGCGAGAAAAGCACACTGAAAGGAATGGGGGGGAAGGCTTATGTCACGCGCACAGCGGACCGGGAGCTGGAGTTAACCCCCCCCCACTGATTCCTCCGCGCTCTTTCCTTTCTCCATAGCGACAAAAGCACAGTGAAAGCAATCAGCGCGCTGGGGGGAAAGGCTTATGTCGCGCGCACGCACAGCAGAGCGGGAGCTTCCCCCCCCCCATTCCTCCGCGCTCTTTCCTTTCTCCATAGTGACAAAAGCACAGTGAAAGCAATCACCAGGCCAAGGGCTATGGCCAAAGGAAAGAGCAAATTTCCCCATAAGGTTCAATGTAAATACAAAGAGTTCTGAAACATATGCATTTTATTTTTAAACCACAAAAACATGAAAAAAAGCCCAGTATGAAGAGGGAGAATGGGGTGGGGAGGCAGTTATTGTTTGGAGGGAGAGTCCCCCTCCAAAGGGACTTCGGGGAGATCTCCTTCAGGGGTTTCCTCTCTTCTTTGCCTCTTAGCTGCAAAGCCTTATTCTTGCCACGCCCGCTCTTCATTTTCTTTGGAGCCATGCTGACAAGCACACCAAAAACTTTCCAAACGCCACAAAACACACCACAAGCCTCACGGAATGCCTCCTTGCTACCGCGATCTCGCCCACAGGAAGCCATGACCACGTGGCAGCAGGGCAAATGGCTTTTCCTTTTCCTTTTTCCTTTCTCCATAGCGACAAAAGCACAGTGAAAGCAATATCAGCGCGCACGCACAGCCGGGAGCGGGAGCTTCTCCCCCCCCCCCCGCGCGCTCAGATTTCATTAGCAGTTACTCTTTCTGCATTGCTTTCCTTGGGCTTTTGTCCTCCCGCTCAGATTTCATTAGCACTTCCTCTTGGAAGCCACGACCACATGGCAGCAGGGCAAATGGCCGCGGATCCAGTTTGTAGCTTGAGGCGGAGTTCGCATGTTGAGGTAAATTTTTGTGGCCGGAGCTGGTCGTATCTTGAAATTTTCGTAAGATGGGGCGTTCGTATCTTGAGGAACCACTGTATATAGAATTGTAACTGCTTACTGTTATAATGACATATCATACTATTTTTTGTCGTATTTCTTCCACTTTTTTCTAAAGCACATCGTTTTTTTCGCTTTGACAATGTACAGGTGAAACTCGAAAAATTAGAATATCGTGCAAATGTTCATTTATGTCAGTATGGCAACTCAAAAGGTGAAACCAATATATGAGATAGACGCATTACATGCAAAGCGAGATATGTCAAGCCTTACTTTGGTATAATTGTGATGATTATGGTGTACAGCTTATGAAAACCCCAAATTCACAATCTCAGAAAATTAGAATATTACATGACATCAATAACACAAGGATTGGAAATAGAACAATATCGGACCTCTGCAAAGTATAAGCATGCATATGTACTCAGTACTTGGTTTGGGCCCCTTTTGCAGCAATGACTGCTGCAATGCGGCGTGGCATGGATGCTATCAGCCTGTGGCACTGCTGAGGTGTTATGGAAGACCAGGATACTTCAATAGCGGCCTTCAGCTCCGCTGCATTGTTCGGTCTCATGTCCCTCATCTTTCTCTTGGCAATGCCCCATAGATTCTCTATGGGGTTCAGGTCAGGCGAGTTTGCTGGCCAACCAAGCACAGTAACCCCATGGTCATTGAACCAGGTTTTGGTACTTTTGGCAGTGTGGGCAGGTGCCACGTCCTGCTGGAAAATGAAGTCAGCATCCCCATTAAGCTTGTCTGCGGAAGGAAGCATGAAGTGCTCCAAAATCTCCTGGTGGACGGCTGCGTTGACCCTGGACTTAATGAAGCACAGTGGACCAACACCAGCAGATGACATGGCTCTCCAAATCAACACAGACTGTGGAAACTTCACACTGGACTTCAAGCATCGTGCATTGTGTGCCTCTCCATTCTTCCTCCAGACTCTGGGTCCTTGGTTCCCAAATGAGATGCAAAAGTTGCTCTCATCAGAAAAGAGGACTTTGGACCACTGGGCAACAGACCAGTTCTTTTTTTCTGTAGCCCAAGTAAGACGCTTCTGACGTTTGTTGTTCAGGAGCGGCTTGACAAGAGGAATACGACATTTGAAGTCCATGTCCAGGATCCGTCTGTGTGTGGTGGCTCCTGATGCACTAACTCCAGCCTCAGTCCACTCCTTGTGAAAGTCCCCAACACTTTTGAATGGCCTTTTCCTGACAATCCTCTCCAGGCTGCGGTCATCCCTGCTGCTTGTGCACCTTTTTCTCCCACACTTTTCCCTTCCACATAACCTTCTATTGATGTGCTTTGATACAGCACTTTGGGAACATCCAACTTCTTTTGCAATGACCTTTTGGGGCTTTCCCTCCTTATGGAGGGTGTCAATGATGGTTTTCTGCACAACTGTCAGGTCAGCAGTCTTTCCCATGCTTGTGATTCCTACTGAACCAGCCTGAGAGACCATTTAAAGGCTCAGGAACCTTTTGCAGGTGTTATGGATTCATTAGCTGATTAGAGTGGGACACTTTGAGCCTAGAATATTGAACCTTTTCACACTATTCTAATTTTCTGAGATTGTGAATTTGGGGTTTTCATAAGCTGTACGCCATAATCATCACAATTATACCAAAGTAAGGCTTGACATATCTTGCTTTGCATGTAATGCGTCTATCTCATAAGGTTTCACCTTTTGAGTTGCCATACTGACATAAATGAACATTTGCACGATATTCTAATTTTTCGAGTTTCACCTGTATATATCTCCAACAATATTATCATTGTGTTGTTTTATCTTTTGTTATTAATTAAAAAGCAGTAAAGTATAATTAAGACATTATTTAGTTATAACTAACAAAAGCTTATTAATAATGTATATTTCACACTTCTCGTTTATAACACTCTTAATTCTGAAGATAATTTTGTAATATTAAATATGTGTTACTTAAAGAAAATATATTATCTACATCTTAGCTGAGATGCTGCAATATTTTAATTTATTCCATAATTCAGAAGATAATTTTATAATAGAAGCTAATCAGCTGGCAACTGTTATATCTCTGTGAGATGGTAACTAACAAATATTAGCTATCATGAATTAATCTTCCTTTCTTAATAATAGGAACCTAGAAGGGGAGGATGATGAGAAAGCTTTGCTTAATCGATATAGATCTGATACTACTTTAGACAGGTAAAAATTTAATTTATACTGGGTTTTGCTTTGTATTATGCAATCTGAATGAAAACAAACTTCAGTTGTTAAAAAAGCTTTATTAATTTAAATATTTCATTTGGATTTTGTGACTATGATGTAACATATATTTACATTATTTATATTTATTAAATTGTTAATTAATTATATTTATTATTTATATGATATTTATATTTAAAAATTAACATATTTGAGTTAAACATCTCTGCTAAGTTTTTAAGCTCACCTTGCAATGCAATCCAATACATGTGTACTCAAAAATAAGGCAGACTTAAGTCAATATATTTTATGAAACAGATCAGATAAGGAGAGGATTGCAGATTCAATGCACCTGAAGGTTTGGAAAGGCTAAATAGCCTTACATTAAATGTGATTACTCCAGGGTTATCAGATCTGGGCTACAATAACTAGACAGCAGCAAAGAGGTATAGAAAAGTTTAACTGTTTGCTACCATCTCATACAGTACTTGTTTTGCATCACAGATCTGGCAGCTCTAGATTAGTCTAAGCTAATTTCTAATGCTGTTGTGAAGACACATGATCCTCAGAGCAATTTGAAAGATGGGTAGGAAATAAAATTGATAGTAAATATCACAGACGGTGACAAACTAGTTTGGCTCCTAGAAGAGTGAACCAGAATGGAAATTTCTCAACTAAGGCTGTCTGAGGAAATTAATTAATGCAAATTATGTTACAAAATTAATTTCTCAGACCAGTGCTTGGCTTACAGTTTAGCTGTCTCCTGTATTTAGTACTTTCCTAAGTGTTGTGATGCAATTCTCAGGTTCAAGATACCTTTTTAAAAACAAAAACAAAATGTGTATACCAAAGATATGGATGTTAAAATCAAGTCCAGTTTAATATAGAAAAATGCTATCATCTCCCGTTTCATTTGCTTAGTGAAATAATTATTGTCAAATAATCTGTTAACTTCATAGGACTATGGTCCAAATTAGTTTAGCGTCTTATGCTGCATGGCTTAATTTTAGATACCAAAGAGTGAGTTAACAGTAAAGTGTATTCAAAAAGAAAGAAAATACATTCATTTCTTTACTAGAAAAGAAAGAAATAGCTTTTCCCTATATGGTGTGGAATAGATGAGTTGCTATAAGGTCACCCTGTTACTTTAACAGCTGTATGGCCAGAAGTTAATACGGTGCCTTGAATTGCAGATATCGAAAGTTCTACACTGGTACCTCAAGATACGAATTTAATCCATTCCGTGACTCTGATCGCAAGTCGAATTGGTCGCATCCTGAAGCACGTTTTCCCATAGGGTTCAATGTAAATACAGTTAATCCGTTCCACCCTCTGAATTTGGTCGCATCCTGAAGCAAATTTCCCCATAAGGTTCAATGTAAATACGGCTAATCCGCCCTCTGAATTTGGTCGCATCCTGAAGCACATGTCCCCATAAGGTTCAATGTGTCAGCCGGCATTGCACGGCTAAGAAATTCCCCAGGCGCGCTTTAGTCAGCCCTAGCGCAGAAAAAGGAAGTGCTAATGAAATCTGAGAAAGGCTCCCGCACGCACAGCCAGGAGCGGGAGCTTCCCCCCCACTCCCCATGCTGATTCTTCTTAATTCCGCGCTCTTTCCTCTGTGCATAGCCCTTGGCGCGCGCAAGAAAAGCACAGTGAAAGGAATGGGGGGGAAGGCTTATGTCGCGCGCACAGCGGAGTGGGAGCTTCCCCACCCCCGTGCTGCTGCTTAATTCCGCGCTCTTTCCTCTGTGCATAGCCCTTGGCGCGCGCAAGAAAAGCACAGTGAAAGGAATGGGGGGGAAGGCTTATGTCACGCGCACAGCGGAGCGGGAGCTTCCCCACCCCCGTGCTGCTGCTTCTTAATTCTGCGCTCTTTCCTCTGTGCATAGCCCTTGGCGCACGCGAGAAAAGCACAGTGAAAGGAATGGGGGGGAAGGCTTATGTCGCGCGCACAGTGGAGCGGGAGCTTCCCCACCCCCGTTCTGCTTCTTAATTCCGCGCTCTTTCCTCTGTGCATAGCCCTTGTCGCACGCGAGAAAAGCACAGTGAAAGCAATGGGGGGTAAGGCTTATGTCGCGCGCACAGCGGAGCGGGAGCTTCCCCACCCCCGTGCTGCTGCTTCTTAATTCCGCGCTCTTTCCTCTGTGCATAGCCCTTGGCGCGCGCGAGAAAAGCACAGTGAAAGGAATGGGAGGGAAGGCTTATGTCGCGCGCACAGTGGAGCGGGAGCTTCCCCACCCCCGTGCTGCTGCTTCTTAATTCCGCGCTCTTTCCTCTGTGCATAGCCCTTGGCGCATGCGAGAAAAGCACAGTGAAAGGAATGGGGGGGAAGGCTTATGTCGCGCGCACAGTGGAGCGGGAGCTTCCCCACCCCCGTTCTGCTTCTTAATTCCGCGCTCTTTCCTCTGTGCATAGCCCTTGGCGCACGCGAGAAAAGCACAGTGAAAGCAATGGGGGGTAAGGCTTATGTCGCGCGCACAGTGGAGCGGGAGCTTCCCCACCCCCGTTCTGCTTCTTAATTCCGCGCTCTTTCCTCTGTGCATAGCCCTTGGCGCGCGCGAGAAAAGCACACTGAAAGGAATGGGGGGGAAGGCTTATGTCACGCGCACAGCGGACCGGGAGCTGGAGTTTACCCCCCCCCACTGATTCCTCCGCGCTCTTTCCTTTCTCCATAGCGACAAAAGCACAGTGAAAGCAATCAGCGTGCTGGGGGGAAAGGCTTATGTTGCGTGCACGCACAGCGGAGCGGGGGCTTCCCCCCCCCCATTCCTCCACGCTCTTTCCTTTCTCCATAGTGATAAAAGCACAGTGAAAGCAATCACCAGGCCAAGGGCTATGGCCAAAGGAAAGAGCAAATTTCCCCATAAGGTTCAATGTAAATACAAAGAGTTCTGAAACATATGCATTTTATTTTTAAACCACAAAAACATGAAAAAAAGCCCAGTATGAAGAGGGAGAATGGGGTGGGGAGGCAGTTATTGTTTGGAGGGAGAGTCCCCCTCCAAAGGGACTTCGGGGAGATCTCCTTCAGGGGTTTCCTCTCTTCTTTGCCTCTTAGCTGCAAAGCCTTATTCTTGCCACGCCCGCTCTTCATTTTCTTTGGAGCCATGCTGACAAGCACACCAAAAACTTTCCAAACGCCACAAAACACACCACAAGCCTCACGGAATGCCTCCTTGCTACCGCGATCTCACCCACAGGAAGCCGCGACCACGTGGCAGCAGGGCAAATGGTTTTTCCTTTTCCTTTTTCCTTTCTCCATAGCGACAAAAGCACAGTGAAAGCAATGTCAGCGCGCATGCACAGCCGGGAGCGGGAGCTTCCCCCCCCCCCCGCGCGCTCAGATTTCATTAGCAGTTCCTCTTTCTGCATTGCTTTCCTTGGGCTTTTGTCCTCCCGCTCAGATTTCATTAGCACTTCCTCTTGGAAGCCGCGACCACGTGGCAGCAGGGCAAATGGCCGCGGATCCGGTTCGTAGCTTGAGGCAGAGTTCTCATGTTGAGGTAAATTTTTGCGGCCGGAGCTGGTCGTATCTTGAAATTTTTGTAAGATGGGGCATTCGTATCTTGAGGTACCACTGTAATTGCCGGATTTTTGCTTTTCCTTCTTGGTAAATATATACAGGATTGCATTCAGTCCTGATAGCAGGAACCCGATAACTGCATCTTTTCAGTGGAAGACAAGGAAATATTTTTTGCCAATGACTCCGTCATAGAATCATAGAGGTGGAAGGGACCTAAGAGATCATCAAGTCCAACCCTCCACACTGCAGGAGTCACTACACTATCCGTGATAAATGAGGACTCAGGCCAGGGCTGCAGCGGCGGAAAGAGGGCTGGGCGTGGTGCGGGCGGCTTGCTCTCGCGGGGAGGGGCGACAGAGGAGTCCCGTCGTGCCCATCTTCCGGCAGGCACCTCCGGGGCCTGGGGCTTCTCCTGACCGCCCTCAACGCAGCGGTCACGGCCGGCCCAGCTGCTCCCGGCGCAGACGGACCCAGAGCTGCTGTGGCTGCGAGCTGGGAGCTCATGGCGCTCCTTCCCCTCTGCTGAACTTGGAGGCGCGGGAACAGCGCAGGCCAACCGTGTCCTCGCTCGGTCCCTGGACGGAAGCCAATAGCCGACCGCTGCGCTTCGCGCGACCTGCTGAACCAGCGCCATTTTAGCCACGAGCGTGCAGGGTGTGTGTTTCAGTGTCGTGAGAATGCAGGAAATAGGATTAGTTCCATGACCTCGGTTAAGTCAACCACGAACAAGTGATGGGTGTAGATGGCTGTTGCACTTGTGCACGCATCAGAATGAGGCTGGTGCGAAAATAGCTTCCTCCGGGGACGCTGCCCCAGCCTAGAGTGGTTGCCGCCCTGGCCGCCGGGCGCAGCCTGCTCCAAAGGAAGGGAAGCGGGTCTCTAAAGTCCATAAAGGCCAGAAAAGGACTTGTGCTTTCTCTTTGGTGTAATTTTATTGGGTTAAAGAAAATCAGTGTTAAACATAATTCCCTCTTTGGTTTGATGTAATGACTGTTTTAGAGGGAATTGTTTGTTTGTTTGTTTATTAAACTTGTCCACACCCATCTCCCCCCAATGGGGGACTCTGGGCAGCTCACAACATATTAAAACAATAAATAAATATACAATTAAAATTTATAACAAGACACGTTTACAAAAATAAAAGGAAAAAAATCCAGGAGGCTGATGGTAGCAACACCAGGCCTCTAGGGGGCTAGCCAACCCCACATCTGATGACCTCCCTCCCCACCCCAGGCCAGATGGCAGAGCCAGGTCTTCAAGTCCTTCCGAAAGGCGGGGAGTGAGGGGGCCTGTCTCATCTCCAGGGGCAAGATGTTCCAAAGGGCAGGGGCTACAGCAGAGAAGGTCTGCCTTCTGGACCCTGCTAGTCGGAGTTCTTTTGCCGAGGGGGGCCGGAGTATGCCCTCTCTGTGTGATCAGGTGGGACAGGTTGAAATCGTGAGGGAGAGGCAGTCCCTCAGGTAACCTGGGCCCATACCATGTAGGGCTTTAAAGGTGATAACCAACACCTTGAATTGGACCCAGAAGCAAACCGGTACCCAATGCAGCTCACGGAGCAATGGTGTTATATGGGTCCTTTGGACCCCAGAAATAGCTCACGCGGCTGCATTCTCAACCAGCTGAAGCTTCTGGATACTCTTCGAGGTTAGCCCCATGTAGAGTGCATTGCAGTAGTCTATCTGGGAGATAACAAGGGCATGAGTGACTGTTCAAAGGGCACCCCGATCCAGGAAAGGGCGTAACTGGTGCACAACCCGGAGTTGTGCAAAAGCCCTCCTGGTCACAGCTGCCACCTGCTCTTCAAGCAGGAGCCGTAAGTCCAGGAGGACCCCCAAATTATGCACTGGGTCTGTCTGGGGCAGCGCTACCCCATCCAGCACCAATGGTGACAACATCCCGGATACAGAGGAGCCATTAACCCACAGCCACTCTGTCTTACCAGGGTTCAGCTGGAGCCTGTTGTTCCCCATCCAGATCCTTACAGCCTCCAGGCACCATGAGAGGGAGGTCACAGCATCACTTACCTCACCAGGGATGGAGATATATATAGTGGTACCTCGGTTCACGAACTTAATTCATTCCATGATTCTGGTCGCGAACCGAATTGGTCAACAACCAAATCAAATTTCCCCATAAGGTTCAATGTAAATAAGGCTAATCCGTTCTGAACCATATGTATTTTTTTTAACCACAAAAATATGAAACACAGTACAGTACAGTATGAAGAGAGAGAACTCTAACCTTGCTTGAGGCGACACCAAAAAGCTTCACAGCAAGTGTCTGTCTGCGACCGTGATCTTGCCTAGAGAAAGCCACGACGTGTCAGAGCAGGGAAGATGGCCACAGTTCGTGTTCGTCACCCGATGCGGAGTTCGCGAACGGAAGCAAAATTTAGCAAACGCTGCTGTTCGCAAACAGAAGCGTTCGTGAACCGAGGTATTATGATGATACCTCATCCCATGATGACGGATGATCTCACCTAGCGGTTTCATGTAGATGTAGAAAAGGAGCGGAGAGAGAACTGAACCCTGCGGCACCCCACGGAGGAGGGGCCGAGGATGGGACCTCTCACTCCCTATCACCACCGATTGGGATCGGCCCTGAAGAAAGGAGGTTGAACCTGCACATGACTGTGCCACCCACCCACAATTCCCTGAGCCGTCCCAATAGGATACTGCGGTCGACAGTATCGAAAGCTGCTGAGAGATCAAGGAGAGCAAGGTTGGTCGCACTTCCACCATCCCACTCCTGGCAGAGATCATAAGTGCGACCAATGCCATTTCCATTCCATAACCGGGCTTGACATCTGACTGATAAGGGTCCAGATGATCCGTTTCCTCCAGAACCCTTTGGAGCTGTGATGCCACCACTTTCTCAACCACCTTCCCCAGAAAGGGGAGGTGGGAGACTGGACAGAAATTGTCCAGTATGGTAGGATCCAGGGAAGGCTTCTTGAGGAGGGGGTGCACCAACACCTCTTTAAAGGGCGCTGGAAACACTCCCTGTATATGATGGGTATCTTCAGGTTATAGTAAACTTCCCAATCAATTATGTTTGATGATTAATGGAACCTATTCCATTTGAAGTGGTAAGGGATCACTTTAATTGCAGAGGCACTTTGCTTCTTTGTTAAAGGGCTTGGTAGTGTAGTTTAATATTTTTACTGCCATGGAAGAATGTGTCATTCAAGAATCTTAATCAGTTAAAATATTTTATTAAATTAGAAAAACTTTTCAAACAGTAACATGTTGAGTCAACTAATGGTGCTGTTCTCATGGTCACTGGAGAATTGCATGGAAGAGCTAATGGGGTTTTTTTCCAAGGAAATACTAGCTTTACAGTAGATGTTTTAATTTAGGCCAACTTTTTTAAAACAAAAACTAGTTTATACCTAATGTGAAAACTAACTTTGCTCTTTAGGATTCCTGGCAGAAGTGATGCTGATAAAGCAAATAGCCCACCTGTCTTAGGCAGCAGGATAAATAAGAGGTATGTATGCACTGAGCATGCACCCGGTTTGGTAGAGGATTGTAACTTTTCTGAGACTGATCTTTTAAATTTAGTTACAGCTTGTTTGCCTTCCTCAGATCTGGATAAATATTCTGAGTTATCTCAGAAAAATAGTTAGCGTTTTTTTAAAAATATTAAATGAGTAGGTATGGCCCAGCAACTTTTATGCTAACTTATAAACTTACTGTATGCTTATATGCCACTATGGAGAGAACGAGAAGGTAGGAGTTGCAGTGTATTTTCTTTACATGTCATCTCAGTGTAACAACTAGTAAGGTGAACTAAGTAACCCATATGGGATTCTTCTGAGGATGAAATGAGATAATTTCATGTTTCCTGCTGTAAATATCTATATCTACATTTATATTTATCTATATGTATCTATCTCTTGTCAAAACAAATGTGAGCAGGCCTATATGATTTGACCCACTAAAGTAATAGTTGTTATTATTTAAGCAATTTATATGGCCGCCCAACTCACTCACAGTGACCCTGGGTAGCTTACAAGAATAAAAATCCCAAATACAAAGCCCACTACACCCACACCCATCCCCACACATTTACACTAGCCATTTGATGGGCTTAAAGGTCCTCCAAGCAGCCATGTCATTCCTTTGGTACAAGCTTGCTTATCTGGGACTACAAAAGTAGTGCAGGGCAGATGGGGAATGTGTAGTCAAACAAAGATGCTGTTTGTACCTGTGAGTTGTGTAAAACCTAAAGGGTTTGAATCATGCAGAGTCTTGTCCAGAAAGAATCAGAATCACATTCTCATTTAGTTATGAAATCGAGTGGTCTTAGCAGCCCCAGTCTTAATATAACAAGCACATAGAGTTGTAAATATTTACATGTAAGTTGCAATAATGGAAATCCCATTATAAATATTCCATGAGGCTTAGACAATTTATAATAGTAACTAATTGGTCACTGAAATATCTTTAATCCCATTGGTTTTGTTTCATCTTTAAAGGAGCCAAGACATAAAAGCCATTGGTGATAAAAATGAGGGGTAAGTCTCAGAAGTCTATTTTACACCACTCAAATATTCTTATTATTTCTCACTCTTATTTAGTTCCAATATGATGGGGTTAAAGGTAGGAGTCACACAGAAATGGATTTATTACAAGGCACATATGTTATAAATATACAAATATAAAACAAGACACAGTACTTATTAATACATGACAGTACATATTAATCATTCCAGCAGATTCACTTTTGTCAAAAACTAAAGTTATCTTAATTATAAGTTAAGATTAATAGATCACTTAGTAAGGTTTCATGTAATTTATGCTTTGAATATCAAACTCATAATTTTCATAGAATCAGAGTTCAAAGGGGCCATTTAGACTATCACTTCAACTCCGTGCTCAGTGCAGGAATCCAAATTAACAGCCCCTCAATGGAGCTTGAACACATCTGATGAACAGGAGCCCACTGCCTCCAGGGTCATTGGCTCCACTGTTGAACTGTTTTTCCTGTTGGGAATTTTTTTTTCCTAAGGTTCAATCAGAATCTATTCCATGCCCAATGCCACTCCCATAATATTGTGTTATATGAGAATATAGGATCCCAGTTAATATGAGTTGCATTTTGCACCAGTTGCAGTTTCTGGATAGTTTTAAGTAGGGCAGTTCTATGTAGAGTGCATTGCATTCTGATGCATCTGTGGTGCAGGATCAAAAAAGTAGTCATCTTTATTATGGTCACAGACCAGAATTACAAATAAAAATACTTTGAAATACATTGAAATACATTAAAAATACATTAAATGAAGTGAACAGAACATGATAATATATTTACAGATTGGTGGGATCATCAGTGGGTAGTCAAAATCTGCCTAATTTTTCAGACAGTATAACAAAATTAAGCTACGTTCAGGGAAACTAAATCATTCTGATCAGATAGCAACAACTGGACGTAAAAAAGATCAGAATTCCCAGGATATTTTATCGGATGAGGAGTTATTAAATGGGTTTGTGAGTCCTTATAGAAAATACAGTATAATGGGACATGTGCTATAGTTTCAATAGCCCCTTGTCCAAAGGGGCACGATCTCAGCTCATATGGGACTTTTTTGTATCGGCCCTCCAAAACTGCTTTTGGAGAGCATTACAGCCTGCTAGAGTTAGTGCCTTCCAAAATTTGGGGACAGTGATGTAATTTAGGTATCTTGCTGGCTCATAACAAAAGGCTTGACTGCTCAAAAAAACATTCTTAGACAAAGCAGACTGATCCTGCTGGATTTCCAGATCTCTAATATGCTGTTTGAATTCACTGAGTGCACGCTCGTAGCCCATCATTAGGAATGCCTCACTAGAGAAGCCGAGATATTGAAGTTTTTGTAAGATAGTCCTGAACCATACATCAAAAAATCAAGATGGTGACAGCCACATGGTTGAAGCACTGCCTCTTTTTTTTTACATGTGCCAGTGCCCCCTTCCCTTGAGAGTCAGAACAATATAAGAAGCATTAATTGTGAACTTTTAAAAATAAGAAGAGGGATAAAAATTTTCATTTCAGTATAAGTTTTCTATGAAAATAACCACTATTAGAGAAAATAATCCTACAGTGCTGCTAAAATCAGTGGCAGAATCTTAGAAATTGTATCTCATAGGATGGTATAAAAGACAGTTCAGATGACTGGAAGACCATGTCAAAAAGCCCACATACCATATGAACAGACCCTGAAACTAGAGACAATTACAAGCACAAAACCCTTTAAGGCATTAAAGCATTTCCCTGCTGGGCTTGCTTTAAAATAAAGCATAAAATCCTGGAGGAGGGTTTTAGCCAAATTGTTCCCCTGTATCTGCTCAAATGACAATTCACAGAATCCAAAATCCTCTTCCTGATTTGAATTTAACTTCTTTGGGGGAGGAAGATCCAGGCTTCCTCTTAAAAGAGCCCCTCTTGTCTTCAGACTCCCCTCCTTTTCCCTTTCAGTTCATCCAGAAAACAGTGGCTTTCCCCCCAGAGATGGAGGCACTGAGGGTATTCCCTTTTGCCTCACCTGGGACTGTTCGGACTGGGCTTCCTTGCTCACCTACATGTTCCCAGACATGGCTTACATGTTAAATAGGTTATTTCATGTCTGGGAATCAGCCATCCGTCTTGTGATGGTGCAAAGAAGGCAAGATCCATTAGCAGATAAAAGAGACAATAAACAACATCTCAGCCCTGGGAAAAGAGGGACCATGAGAAAGAGACTCAAAATAACCCTGCCTTGATTCGATATGGTATAAGTGGGGGCAGAAGTAGACTCTGGCAGGTTTTCCGGATTCTGTTGTTACGCCTTACAACAACAGAGTTCTAGTAGCCCTTGCAGTGTCTGTTTCCTTATGTGACCTACCTTGAAGAGCTGATAGATGGCTGAAATGAGCCCAGATGATGAATGTGGGAGAGGAGGGCAGGGCCATCTGTAGAGAGGAATGACACACATACAAAAGTAGTGCAAAACTGATACAACACAAGCTCCATTCCTTTTGTATGTGTGTCATGTTATTGCACACATACAAAAGATGTGGATCTTACATTGCAACAGTGTGAGACTTATTTTGAGTAAAGTTTAACAGTTGCCTCTAGAAGAGGGCTTGCCTATTCACTACACATGGTCACTTTCCTACAAAGTATCTGCTCTTCCTTTTTTCCAATTGAATGTTCCTATTAATTAATAAAGCCAAGGATAGCTATTCCCTTTGTGCCTTCTGCCACCCTCTGAAGGTGGAAATTATCAAGAAATGTCAGTGATTTCTTAGAAGGACCATGCTTGGTAGCGTTTGTCTTGCAAATTGCTTGTAAAATTGTACAAAGGTAGGGAAGATAGAATCACATCCATAGCCTTTAGAATGCAGCTATTAGAGACTGGTGGTGCTTTTTCTGTTTTGCTTCTGTTATCAAGTAAATTTTAGACTATAATGAGAATAAATCACCTTTGCTTTTGTTTCAAATTTGCAGGTACCAAGACTTGGATGACCTCATCAAAGTGAATCCTACATCTAAATGGCAAGACAGGGGGTAAGTCTTCAAGTCAAATCAGCACCTAGATTGCATTTAATCTAATTTTTGAAAAGAGGATTATTTTAATTTTCCCTTGTCCTTCTCACCCCACCCCAAAAAACCATGTGAATCTAACCATTGATAAGGAGGCAATAGTTATACTTTCATGTTTCCTTACTGAATTTTAATGCATACATATGCATATGTTTTTCCTTCCAAATGTAGCTATAGTATTCATATACATTATTTGTTAAATTTATAACTTATCTTTTTATTAAAATAATGCCAGTGTTGCTATAATAATAGCAACTTGCTGATAGAATCCAGAATTTTAATTCAGATGTTAAAACAAATATATTAAAAGGAATTAAAGCACATCAATAATTCTACCTGCTTGAAATCTTTGTACTGATTTTGTTTCATATTTAAACAAGCTGCGACCTCAACAGTCTCATTGCAGTCAAAGATAACAGTGAGGAGGGGTAAGTCTCTATTCAGTTTTTGGTATAGGCCCTTCGCTACTAATTTATACCGCTTCCCACCATCCTTGAGGCTGCAGAAAAGTATACAGGTTGTCCTTGATTAACGGCGGTAATTGGGACCGGAATTTCCATCGCTAAGCAATGCAGTCGTAAAGTGTAAGTCCTGTGACTGCATCGCTTAGCGACAGCAATCCCAGCAGTTCCCGTTGCTGTCATTAAGCAAGGTTTGCAGGTCATTAAGCAAGGGCCTCCTCACAACTTCATGCCGGCTTCCAACAAGCAAAGTCAGTGAGGAAGCTGGCAGGAAGTTGCAAATCCCAGATGTCTCACAAGCAGACCAGGCAGATAAATGGCTGCTGCTGAGTGGGGGAGGATGTGCAGGGGTGCACAGTGGCCATCATGGCATGTGTGTGGCAGGGCTGGGGGTAGCTGCTACAGGGTGTGAGAAGGTGCATGAGGGGCTGGCGCAGCGCAAACTGCAGGGCTAGAGGTCACTGCTGCAGGGTTTGCAAAGGTGCACTGCAGTGTGACTGTGGCAGGGCTGGGGTGGCTGCTTCAGGATACAGGAGGGTACACGAGGGACTGGCGAGTTATGAGTGCGGCGGGGCTGGGTTGAGTGCTGCTGGGTGTGGGAGACTTACCAGAGTGACTTGTGACCTTCCCTGCCAGTCTCCCCATTAACTCCTTGGAAGCTGTCAGCGAAAGTTGCAAATGGCAATCACATGACCATGGGACACTGCAACTGTCATAGGACTGCCGGAACTTTGAGGACCGGTCGTAAGTACCACTTGTTCAGCATTGTCGTAAACAGTCGCTGAATGAGGACTACCTGTAGGGCATGAAATTTGCTATCTTTGCTGAACGCTGTCTTGCTTTTAATGGCTATTTCAAGGCACTGCCAGTCACTAACAGAATTTATATGCTTTAAGACTGTACTTGGATACGGTCAGAAGAAGAGGAAAAATATTTTTGCAGTCCTGGTACAGCTAACAGTGACTTAAGTTTGCCCCCCTCCCACTCTCATGGTCTGGAGACAAAGGCAAGTTGGCAGAATGAGGCTGAGCCAGGGCATGTGTGTGTCATGCTTACGTTTAAGTAGGGACCGGGCCTTAGAAGGAAAACGTTAGGTTTCAAGACAAACACAGATATTACAATAATATCAATGTTCCCCTATTGCAGTTCTTAGTTCCCAGAGGTTGTAGCCTGAAAATGATAGATTTTTCATTACAAAACATGCTCACCATACATAGAACGGAGATCTACAACAACATAAATATTATAATATCATGTTTTTGTAGAAGAGTCCAGTTCTAACACAATTCTAACATTTTTAGATTTACACTAGCAATAGAAGGGTGATACTAATAACTGTTGTTGGATGTCTCCCTGAGTTAATCAAAATGCAGTGCATGTTAATATCCTTCACTTGATTTCATCTTGGCAGACATCAGGACCTGAATGACCTCATCAGAGTAGATCATACATCTACCAAGCATGACAAAATGTAGATTTTGTAATCACATCAGACATTTATGTTGTGTTCTTAATCTGGTTTGAAAAAAGTGTTCCATTGTTCCTTCCCTTAGAAAAACTATTACATTGGTAAAGTGGTGGTAATTGCTTTATTCATTAAACTTGTTCCTCTGTGAACTTAGAGAGTTCCATGTTGCCTGTTAAAAGTTTAATACATTCATATCCTCTTTTCTCCTTAGTACCATGCAGCCATATTGTTTAATCAGTCATCTATGTGTCAAATTTATATCACATCTCATAAAAAGGAATACTCTGGTTGACTAAGAATAAAAAATGCTGATTAAAAAAGAGCAATATTGAAACAAATGCTAAAACAGATATATGAAATATGTCACTGATTCTGGCTTCCTTCACTGGTTTTGTTTTGCTTTTAAAGAAGCAGTGACCTGGAAACACTTATTGCAATCAAACCTAAAACTGTTGAAGGGGGAGTTCCTATTTCATATTTTGTTGAGAAGGGGGATCTCTATTTCATGCACAGTTTATTGGGGGTTCAGTCTGATCCAAATAATCACTTTTGTTTAGATCATTGCTCTGAATCAATACTCTGAATCAGTTTGGAAAATCTAGTCAATTTGAGGCATCTACTTTAGTTTAGTAATTCAATTTGACTTCCTGATTCAGTTCACAGACTTGATTGGATTTGAAAATTCAATCAAATCTGCTTTAATGAGAATACCTAATTGAAGTTTCACATAGCCCCATATTTAGAAGGAAATCCTGGATCAAAGAATAGCAAAATGATATGAAGGTAGGCACCATATAGCAGAATTTCCTTACTCCTTTGCTCAGTTCCCAGGAGCTGTAGACTGGAAACATTAAATTTACATGACTTCTCCTCTACCAAAGTTCCAGTAGAGTTTAGATAGATAAGAATTTTTTCAATGTCTATCACTACGTGTCTCTTTGCCTATAAGATTGCTATCTGAGGTCACTTCCTTCTCCTTTTCTTCCCAGGCACACTTGCACAGAGTACATGCTCTTGACTCTCTTCTTGGTAGCATGTAGCCAGCTAGGCGTTCAACTTTGGCTATCCCTATAATTTATTTCATGTAAATAAATGCTATTATTTTAAAGTAATTAAACCTGCTTCACTAATTCTTGCTGAGGTTACGTTTCCTGCTTTGAAAATGCACACATAGAATGCTTTAACCTCTAACGGGTTTTTACTGTAATTTGCAGATCATATAAGGTAAGTAAGATAGAAAAAATGATTATAAGATTGTAGGAGGCTAAACCTTCAGGTGTGCTGCTTGGAACTGGAAGTTCCTCCTCCCCCTACGCCTTTATATCAGTTTAATTTCACAATATATTAAGAATAAATTACCTTTGTTTCATCTTTGCAGACACCAAGATCTGGATGACTTCATCACAGTGAATTGTACATTTGAGCAGCATGACAGGAGGTGAGATTTGCAGCCACACTGGGCATTTATATTACATTCATAATCTAGTATTGAAAACAGTAACTTTCATTGTCCCTCCCAGTCCCCTGCCTGACAAAACCCCAAGTGAATCTTACTTTATTTACAGTCAGGACCAGAAATATTGGAACAAAGATAACTGTTTTGGCATTTGGCCTCTGTACACCACCACATTGAAGTTGAAAGGAAACACACCCAGATGGGAGCGAAGTCAGGACTTTCAGCTGTAATTCAAGAGGTTTGACAAAAGTGGGGCAATAACCATTCAGGAAGTACAGCCAGTGGCATACACTCCCATCTTATAGATCACCTACCCTCTCATCCTCATTCTGTACTACAGAGTGGCCTATTGGACAAAACTGGGACAGATGAATTCTCCAGCATTCTGATGGTCTAGTGTCTTTGATATTACCAAGTTATGATTTTATCAGTGTGATTAAGCTTGGATGACAGTGGATGTTTTACCAGCAGCTGATAGGCATTGAGAATCTTTTGACTTTTTTTGGTTAGGCTGTAGCCTGCGTTCCCTTCCCTACAGCAACCCAGTTTCACCCTTCTGTTGTAGCTCTCCTGCTATGCAGCCCATGAGTTTTTGCTCCAAGCCATTTTCTATTTCTTATTTCATCTGTTTTCTGGGTACATCTCTTAACACCAGGCCGCAGCTAAGCAGCAGTTTTCCTTCCTCCCATGCAATGGCCTACCTTTTCTCCTGATGCTCGCGTAAACATCGAAAAATACAAATGAGGTGCCCCTTGGCTCCATTTAAGAGGTTTTAAGGGCATCCCAAAGGAAATCACATATCAAACAATAACCTTTCGGCCCCAGGGCAGAGTTCCTTTTAATCCCCAAAGTTGGTGCTGATGCAAGCTTGAGCGCAGAGAGCAGAGCAAGTAAGTATCTAATCCTGTGTGAAAACTCTTTTCCACAGGTACCAAATGCACAAAAATATACAAAGAGGTAAACTGCCTTATTTCATCTTTGCAGACACCAAGACCTAAATGATCTCATCAAAGTGGATCATATGTCTAACCAGCTCAGAAAGGAGTAAGTTTTACACTCAAATCCAAAATCTGTATTACATTCAGAATCTAGTTTTGAAAACAGTGTAAAATTCCATGTTCTTCCTTATTCCACCCTCCACCCCCAAAACTCTAGTGAATCTTATGATAGTTCAGGGTGTTAAGTCAATTTCTACTTCTTTTATGAAGCTATATGTTTCACTGTTCCACGGGCATCCACGGGGAAGGTAAAAAAAGTCAAGATGGCAGTTGCTTCCATATGATTGGAGCTGCAACTTTTTATTATGTGCACAGGATGTCAAAGCACATACAAAAGAGGCTTCAGTCAGGTGATCACAACCTCTACCTTCATTATTTGCATAGCCACTGTGTAGTAATTTAATTGATTTTTAATCCATATCCTTTCTTCTTCCAATTTGGCGTAGTGGTTAAGGCACCAGGCTAGAAACCAGGAGACCGTGAGTTCTAGTCTCACCATAGGCACAAAGCCAGCTGGGTGACCTTGGGCCAGTTCCTCTCCCTCAGCCCTAGGAAGAAGCAGACAATGGCAAACCACTTCTGAAACCTTGCTAAGAAAACTGCAGGGATTTGCCCAGGCAGTTGCCAGGAGTCAACACTGACTTGAAAGCATCAAAAAAAAAAAAAATGTGTGTGTGTAAAGATATTTTTATGCTCATAATATTCTTGTCTTTGACATCTGATTTCTACAAACAAAGATTAAAATGTTTTTTTAATCTCTATCAAATTGAGTGATTATATCTGTAACATTAAGTTGTTCCATTTTAGATTTTTACTGAATTGTTTTGAATGCAGATAAGGAGAAACACTCCTTTTAATCAATATTGTTATAATTTGGGCATGTTGTAAGTCATTTTTGTTCTTTATTATATTATTTCTGTTTACGGGTAGTCCTTCCTTAACGACCATTCATTCAGCGACTGTTTGACATTGTAACGGCACTGAACAAAGAGATATATGTCCTGTGGCTGAAATTATGACTGTTGCTGTGCCCCCGCAGCCATGTGATCAAGATTTGGGTGCTTGGCAACCCACCCACACTTAGAACCACAAGGGCACTTTTACTCCACCCACCCACCCATCTCTCCCCTACATCTGCCCTTTTGGCCTCCTGACACCCTGCACTCTGTCACCCCAGCTGATCTTTGCCACCGTCTTCTTGCTCCCGCTGCTGATGAGGCATGCCCGGCCTAGCTGCTGGGCCCTATAGGGCTGGCTTTGCACTGCAAAGAAGGGGAAAAGAGCCAAAAGCAGCCTTTTTTTCCTTCTTCCCACCACAAAGCCCTCTTTGGAGCTCCTGGGAGGGGACAGGGCTGGCTTCACGCTGCAAAGAAGGGAAAAAAGCTGAAAGCAGTCTTTTTTCCCCCATTCTTCGCAGTGCTCCCTCTCGTCCCTGGGGACTGGCTGAAAAAATTCTGTGCCAAAATCCAAGCAAGATTGTGGCGCGGAGCTTTTTCAGCCAGCCCCCAGAGTCGAGAGGGAGTCCTCTCAGCAGGTGCAACCTTCCCTGCTGGCTTCCCCATTGACTTTCTGGGGAAGCTGGCAGAGAAGATTAAAAATTGCAATCACATGATTGAGGGGCGCTTGGCAATTGCAAGCCACTGCTGCCTGCTGAGAGGACTCCCTCTCGTCTCGGGGCTGGCTGAAAAAGCTCTGTGCCAAAATCCAAGTGGGATTTTCAGCCTCGGTGGAGAGGCTTCAGAAGTCTGGGGCTGAAAATCCAAGTGTTTCTGAGGCCCCCGCACACCTGACCCACACCGCACCCCTGCGCACCCTCACTGACCCTCCCACACACTCCCTCACTCCCTCCCCCACCCAGCAGCTCCTGGGGCTTGCAACTTCATGTTGGCTTCCCCACTGACTTAATTGTGGGAAGCTGGCAGGAAGTTGCTTCGCCTAATGATGGGGTGTTCACTTAATGACAGCAACTGGGACTACTGGAGTTGCTGTTGCTAAACAAAGCGGTCATGTGATAATTTGCTTAATGACCACATTGCTTAGCGACCTAAATTCCAGCCCCAATTGTGGTTGTTAAGAAAGGACTACCTGTGTACAGTGCTGTTGAAGAAGGAATACAGGTGAAACTCGAAAAATTAGAATATCGTGCAAATGTTCATTTATGTCAGTATGGCAACTCAAAAGGTGAAACCAATATATGAGATAGACGCATTACATGCAAAGCGAGATATGTCAAGCCTTACTTTGGTATAATTGTGATGATTATGGCGTACAGCTTATGAAAACCCCAAATTCACAATCTCAGAAAATTAGAATATTACATGACATCAATAACACAAGGATTGGAAATAGAACAATATCGGACCTCTGCAAAGTATAAGCATGCATATGTACTTGGTTTGGGCCCTTTTGCAGCAATGACTGCCGCAATGCAGCATGGCATGGATGCTATCAGCCTGTGGCACTGCTGAGGTGTTATGGAAGACCAGGATGCTTCAATAGCGGCCTTCAGCTCCGCTGCATTGTTCGGTCTCATGTCCCTCATCTTTCTCTTGGCAATGCCCCATAGATTCTCTATGGGGTTCAATCAGGCGAGTTTGCTGGCCAATCAAGCACAGTAATCCCATGGTCATTGAACCAGGTTTTGGTACTTTTGGCAGTGTGGGCAGGTGCCAAGTCCTGCTGGAAAATGAAGTCAGCATCCCCATTAAGCTTGTCTGCGGAAGGAAGCATGAAGTGCTCCAAAATCTCCTGGTAGACGGCTGCGTTGACCCTGGACTTAATGAAGCACAGTGGACCAACACCAGCAGATGACATGGCTCCCCAGATCAACACAGACTGTGGAAACTTCACACTGGACTTCAAGCATCGTGCATTGTGTGCCTCTCCATTCTTCCTCCAGACTCTGGGTCCTTGGTTCCCAAATGAGATGCAAAAGTTGCTCTCATCAGAAAAGAGGACTTTGGTCCATTTGGCAACAGACCAGTTCTTTTTTTCTGTAGCCCAGGTAAGACGCTTCTGACGTTTGTTGTTCAGGAGCAGCTTGACAAGAGGAATACGACATTTGAAGCCCATGTCCATGATCCATCTGTGTGTGATGGCTCTTGATGCACTAACTCCAGCCTCAATCCACTCCTTGTGAAAGTCCCCAACACTTTTGAATGGCCTTTTCCTGACAATCCTCTCCAGGCTGCAGTCATCCCTGCTACTTGTGCACCTTTTTCTACCACGCTTTTCCCTTCCACATAACCTTCTATTGATGTGGTTTGATACAGCACTTTGGGAACATCCAACTTCTTTTGCAATGACCTTTTGGGGCTTTCCCTCCTTATGGAGGGTGTCAATGATGGTTTTCTGCACAACTGTCAGGTCAGCAGTCTTTCCCATGCTTGTGATTCCTACTGAACCAGCCTGAGAGACCATTTAAAGGCTCAGGAACCCTTTGCAGGTGTTATGGATTCATTAGCTGATTAGAGTGGGACACTTTGAGCCTAGAATATTGAACCTTTTCACACTATTCTAATTTTCTGAGATTGTGAATTTGGGATTTTCATAAGCTGTACGCCATAATCATCACAATTATACCAAAGTAAGGCTTGACATATCTCGCTTTGCATGTAATGTGTCTATCTCATATATTGGTTTCACCTTTTGAGTTGCCATACTGACATAAATGAACATTTGCCTGATATTCTAATTTTTCGAGTTTCACCCGTATTTTCTGAAATGTGGCAAGCCAAATAAACACTTTTTTCATGATACTTGGGATTCCTCCCTCTCTCCCTCTTTAAATTGGCTAACAAAAAATGCAGATAAATCCAAGATTGTAATTGATTTATTAAAAGCAATGAAAACACAATATTCTTAATTAAATTATCTTTCTACTTTCATTTCTAAAGAAGCCATAATCTGGACACTTTCCACTGAAGTCAAAGATGAAACTGATCAAGGTTTAGTGTCTATTTCAGTTCCAGTTCAGTATCTAGAAAGAAAACATATGAAAGTTTTCTGGCTCTACTACTCAATTCCCAAATACCAAAGCATGCATTATGCAACTATTTATTATCAAACTTCCTTATCAGCAATATTTCATACCATATCAATGTGATATCTGCCTGTTATTTTACAGGGCTTCCCCCTAGCAGAGGTTTCTACTACTACTACTCAGTGTGCAGATTATGCACACACCTAAAACACTTTCTTACTCATGCAAAGTTACTCTAATGATAGTGAGATCAAACCATAGCCTTTATGGAGTAGTCGTTCCCCCTGCTTTGTCTCTGTATTGGCTAAAATTCAAACTATATGAAGAATAAACTACTTTGTTTTTAGTGGATGTCAGGACCTGGAGGATCTCATCAAGGTGAATCCTATATCAAACCAGGAAGGCACAAGGTAAGTTGTACAGTTGAATCAGGCATCTACATTACCTTTCTGAATCTAGTTTTGAAAACATTTAAATCATCTCACTCTTTTAAAAAAGAGAATCAAATATTAGTATGGAGATAGTTGTTTTATCAGGCAATTCCTTCATGAAGTTGCAAATGCTGTAGTTTCTTACTGAATTGTTAATATATACAAATGAAACCTTATTTTAATGGACTTTTTTAACATAAAAGTCAGTTATTTGCAAATGTCTTTTAAATATGAAAATGTATCATTGGGGTGATTTACATCATTTACATGATTTCATTATGTGAAGGACCGTAAATGGACAAAAAAACATTGAACCATTTGTCATAATATGTCATTTGCATAATGTTATCATTATGCAAATGTTGTAAATCATTGTAGAAGATCCATTGCATCCAAAGTTAATTATACTGAGATCCAATAAATCAAAGTTTCACTGAACATACATATTCTTCCCTTCCAAATGTATTGTAACTATGATCCATGTTTATGAGATTGTTTTTGGTGAAAAGATGGAATATAAACTTAACAATGTTCCAAGTTAAGTAATAATAAAATACTTATAAAATAAAGCATTATAATTTGAATATTAAAACAAATATATTAAAAGTAATTAAAACCCATTCTGCTAAATAATCATTGAAATCTCTGTACTTCCTTCTACTAATTTTGTTTCATTCCTAAATAAGCTGTGACCTGGACAGTTTAATTGAAGTCAAAGGTAAAAGCAATCAAGGGTAAGTCTCTATTTCCAGTTTGGTGACTTTTAGAATGGGCATGTTTTTGCCATGGTTAAACACAAGTAGGGTACAACTTGAGAAGGAAAATACGAAATGTGAAACTAAATAGAAATGTCGCAATTACATGAATATCCCCCTACTGCTTTGCCTGAGCACTTTTTAATCACATAACTCCTTAATTATGAAGCTTCTATACATGAAAGTTCATCTATGAGCTTAGGCATACTACTTTTGCAGGCAGTCCAATTCCAGAGGCATTTTGTATTACAACAGGACAGTTTGCAGATTATGTAAGGGACGGTTATTGGTTCTAAAAGTATTTCCTTATTCCTGCAAAGTTACATTAGTGATAGAAGGTCATACTATTGATGTTGGGCCTCTGTTTATTCATGAGTCAACCAAAATGCAAGGTATGTTAAGAGTAAATATCCCTTGTTTTGGTTTCCTCTTTGTAGGCCCGAAGATTGAGTTATGTCACCAAAGGACATCTTATATCTAATTAGTATGGCAACTGAAATCAGGCATTTGCATTATATCCTTAATCTGGCTTTGCAAATGTGTATAGTTTGTTTGCAATTGTGTATAGTTCCTTCATGAAGCTACAATTTCCATAAGTAGGCAACAATACTCTCAAGTCAAATTGTGTTGAATTTCATGGACAGATCTGTATAATTTTATTGGCAACAATATGACAATAGTTTGCTACAGGTAGTCCTCAACTTACAACAACAGTTGGGGCCAGATTTCCATTGCTAAGTGATGTAGGCGTAAAACACAACTACATCACTTAGTGACGGCAATCCCTGCACTCCTGGTTGCCATAATGAACTGCTGTCGTTAACTGATGATGTTGTTAACATTCAGTGAGGCAATTTCCTGCCAGCTTCCCACAACCAAAGTCAGTGGGGAAGCCAGCAGGGAGTTGCAAGTCCCAGGCCAGCAGGCAGGTAAGTGGCTGCTGCCGGGTGGGGGATGGAGGGAGGAAGTGTGGGAGATGGTTGGGGAGGGTGCAAGGGGGTGCATGAGAGGTACCACATGGGTCAGGAAGGATGCATGAGAGGCCCCATGTAGGTTGGGGAGGGTGCGAGGCGGTGCAGAAGAGGCACCGCAAGGGTCATAGAGGGTGCATGAGGGGGTGTGCAAGAGGCACTGCCTGGGTTGAAGGGGGTGCAAGGGGTTGTGTGAAGGTGTGAGGGAGGCACAAGGAGGGTCAGTGGGGGTGCATGAGTGGCCAGTCCAAGCACAGAGGTGCTGGGGAGGGTGCACGGAAAGGGGAGACTTACCCCAGCAACTTGCAACCTTCCCTGCTGGCTTCCCCATTGACTTTCTGGGGAAGCTGGCAAGGAAGGTTGCAAATGGTGATCACGTGATCGCAGGGTGTTTGGCAACCAGTCGTAAGTGCAAACAGGTTGTCAGGTGCCCAGATTACATAACTGCGGGGGTGCATGCTGGAATGGCCAGAACTCCGAAGACCAGTCATAACCATCATTTGTTCAGTACTGTCATAACTTTGAATGGTTGCTGAACGAATGGTCGTAGGTTGAGGACTACCAGTATTGCCTCCTTTTTTAAAAAAATTCTCCAATTTGCTTATATCCCAGGGAATTCTATTCAAGTACTATCCAGGCCACACTCTTCTTAACTTCCCAGCTCAGACAAAGTTGCAATCTCCTGAGAAAAACTTTCCATAGTTCCTTACTATTTTTTTTAATATTGACATGCCTTTTTTTCATTAATATTGTATAATATGGCTGGGTGACCTTGGGCCAGTCACTCTCTCTCAGCCCCTGACATCAGGCTTGGGCGACAAGCCAGTCGGTCAGTTCCTGTTGCAACCAACAGATCAACATTCAGTTGATCCAAAAAAAGTGGACCCTGCACATGCAAGAAAAATGCTAGGAAGAAAAAAAAAAGTATAATATGGGTTCTCCTCTTATGTGAGAGAACAGATATAAAAATTATAGTTTAGGCTTTCTATATTTTTGGCAAATAGTTCCCAGTGTAACACACACACTAAGAAGGACTTCATCTTTGAATACAAATTTTCTGGGACTTGGACTTTACATCAGAGCAAATTGTTCTGTTTATTCTACCCAGGGAAATGGGTCTGTGTATTTAAATTTCTGGAGGCAGGTAAAAAAATCAAAATGTTCCTGCTTTAGTTTCTCATTTTAACACTTTTAGTATCTTGGTGTGTATCTGTGTATGTATGTACACGTGCACACACCTTTGGGGCAATATCCATTTAACTCAATGACACATGCATCTTAACATGGACGTGCTTTGGATTGCACTGCTTATAACAAAATATAATAACTCTAATGCAGTTACTTAACAGAAGATTATTTGCTCTAGTCTTCTACCTCCCTCTGCCCCAGTTTAGTTCCATTCTTTTGTTCACCTGAATCCTTTCCACTGCTGGCTAATTTTAAAACATGAGGTTTTGGGCACAATTTTGGCAGTAGCATCAGATTCACTTCAAGCACAAGTCCAATTGCAGCCCTAGATAGGAAGAATGGGCTCTGTTCTCTGCATTCAGAAATGCATTATTGAACAGTGGCAAGATCTAGCTGAGGGCACATGCTCTGCATATTTAATAGCAATGGGTGCTGAAAGCCATTCATTCAGAAGAGCTTAAAGTTTTGGCACAAAACTATCAACATTCAAACACAAGACAAAGAAGACAGCATGAAGATTTGTGAGGGATACATTCTCTGAGAACTCTCTCTTTAAAAATTTTCCCCTTACCCTTTGACTATTTTGTTACCTTCATATTTTTTAAAAATCAGAGAAGAGAAATAATGAAAATATTTTTACTAATCCTTTTTTTTTCTTCCTGAGCAGGGCTTCCATACAAAGCTGTGAATCAGAAGGTATTCCAAGGAATCAGTCAGATATGAGCCATTTATCCCAGGTCTCTGGAGACTCTAGGTAAATTAATACGTTCATTTTTGGATTTTTTTCCCTTCTGCAAAATGCTGCAGGAGGAAAAGAAACATTATAATAATTATTGGTTCCTTGTCAGTTTTCTCCGGTGAGCAAACTGAAATGGAAAAAAATGAGCTTCCTTACTTTTCAGCTTTCCCATTCATTCGCTACCTTGCCTGTTTATTTTTTATTTTATTTTATTCATTTATTTAGAATATTTTTACCCTACCTTTCTATTCCACAAGCATTCAGACTAATTCTTGAACAGTACATGTTAGGGCACCACATGAGAATAAGAGAACATATAGAATTGCTATATCTGATTTTTTCCAGCATCTTTGGAGGTTCAGAGAGCTGGGGAAAAACTATTATATTAAGGGGACTTGTTATAACCATGTGTCATTAAAGGGATTTCTTATTTCTAAATCTCACCAATGACAGCATTCTGAAATTGGGCTATTCAAGTACTACAGTGCTTCCCAAGTACAGTAGCATTAATTTCTGTGATACCTGTAATTTGTTGTGATGAGCATAACATCTGTAGAATAAGTATGGCCAGTTCCTGTTGCAACCAACAGATCAACATTCAGTTGATCCAAAAAAAGTGGACCCTGCACATGCAAGAGTTGCTCTTTTGACCCAGTAGAATATAACAATTAGGAAGATACTATTAATGCAGGGTCATGTTGAACTATTTGTTGGCTTCCATATTTCCCCTTGCATACAGTATTTGTCAGTCACCAATGACCATTTACAAAGTGGTAATTTATTACTGGGTACTTATATTTACTTACTAAAATGATTGCATTTCCAAAGATAGAAAAGAATTCTTTTGCTCTGGGCAACATATGGTCCTTTTTTACCTTTATATCCTGGCCTTAAGAAACCCTATACAAGTAGTCCTCATTTAATACCATTTGTAATGGTATGTGAGAAAGACTTTGAGAAATGGGGTGAAGAGATGCTGCCTAGGGAACAATCAGATAAAAGAGCCCTAGGCACATAGCCTGCAGCTGAGTAACAGGTGGAGAAAGGCTCAGAATGGACCCTCCCTAACTTCTTAGGCTGTAAAGGAAATGATGGGAGATTTGTATTTTCAGACTTGCAAGATTCTGCAAGTACAATGGGGAAGCCGACAGAGAAGGTCACAAGTCGCTCCAGTAATTCACTTGCACTTTCCACTACCCAGCAGCAGCCATCCCTGACTGGCTGCGCTCGCTGGCCACTCATGCAGCCTCCCCCACCCACCAGCAGCCACTCATGCTGCACCTTACCAACCATCTGCACACCCTCCCCGGCCCAGCAGCAGCCACTTATTTGCCTGCTGTCCTGCTTGCAAGCCAGCTGGGACTGGCTTAACAACCCAGTCATGTGATGTTGCAGTTTACAACCACATACTTAGGAATGGAAATTTCGTCCCAATTACCATCGTAAAGCAAGGATTACCTGTATTACTACAAGAATGCAAGTGCCTTTCAGGTTGTGGATTCTGTGTGAAGGACCTATGCAATCATTTCATCCATGTGATTATCCCTGCAGCATGGTATCATACCCAACATTTATCATTCCTCAAGTGGTTACTTATTACAAAGGGAGATAATCACTTGAATCTGCTGATCATCTATGTGTTAATACCATTTTTAATTCTGTATTCAATCAAGAAATTACAGAAGTACAATTTACTTATCATTTGATTGGATGATAAAGATGATCATATTCCCAAGAGATTATGTGCATATAAGGGATCTACAAAATGCTTCAATTCAGAACATTTTGAGTGGGTGCTTCTGATCCATTGTTCTGAGCTCAAAACAGCCCGATTTCAAGATAAAACACTGGTTAATATTTCAAAATACTTCTTGAATGGTCAGAAAAACATGTCTCAAGCTTAAAATGTTTTGATCCTTAATGATAAAGTAAATTCTAGCTTAATGTAAACATTGCGAAATGTGGTTGCCACTAGAGGACCACCTCTTCCTGCTGTCAACTTAATTATGGAAAGCCTTGAAAGGAGTCCCCATGATGGATCATTTGCATGCTACCATTAACTTTTGGAAACTTAGTTAATGCTAGTCATGAAGATATGGTCTCCTCCCATTTGGTCCAGGCTTTCTCGTATTGCCATGTGACATATGCAAGGCTACAAAAACCACGAATTGCTATAAAGTTCTTGCTTTAGACCTCTGCAGTCAACATATGAATCAAAACATGGTGATAAAATGCTGATTGTATTTAATCATATCAGATTGTGGATGAAATGACTTTTTTGAATGGTTACTGGAAGCACAATGTGGTTCTAGATCAGCACCCACCCTCCTATGTTAATTTTCTATTTGCAGAAGTTTTAGGAATTACAGTGAACACTTAGGCACTTGATTTTTGCTTTTCAAACTAAGCTCTACATTTCTCTCAAATCTTTTTGCATATGGGGATGCATCAGCCTCAGTATTGTGCAGAAATGTGTTACTTAATACTTAATAAACCCTTCTCTGCCTGAAATAGACAGATACCCGTATAATCCAACATTTCACCCATATTGTCCAACATTTCAAAAGCAAACATGTCATGGTTCAAAAACACAGGAACAGTACATGTACTGTAGATGTATTGTGACACTTCTTCCAGTTTGCTTTGTTTATTTTTAGAGAATGAGGTTCTCTGTATTTTTGTATGTATTTCAGCTACTGTGCTTCAAGCAGTCACACAAGTTCAATGGATGCTATTGTGTATACGAGAATATATGAGAATAGATACCTGAAATATATGTGGAGTATTTTTCACACATATTTCTTTCTCTACTAATTCAAAAATAACTGTTTAAATATAATTTAAATATAATTTATTTAAACATAAGTACTGCTATTTTTTTAATCTTATGGAATGCCTGGCTTGGGATTTCTTGTTTATAGTACTATGACAAAAATGTCTTGAATATTATGACACCCTAGAAATAAAACATGAACATTAAATGGAAGTTTTAAAAAAAGATTAATGAAAAAAGGATGTTATAATTTGCAAGCTATACCCCCATAGCATATGGTATATTGCTAAGCTCATTAATGTGGTTGATACTACAGAAGGAAGATATTTGTACAAGGTTAGCAGTAACATAATTTAAAACCATAGAATCAATTAATTGTTTACTAAAAGTAAATAAAATGAAAATATGGGACACATTTATCTGCAGGTTGAACTAGATGCATGGCAGATTGCTGGAGGAGAAGGAGAAGCGTGTGTTTGCAATTTAGAATTGAGAAACAAAGCTATAGATGATTGATTGATTGATTGATTGATTGATTGATTGATTCCATTTATATAGCCGCCCATCTCAGACCACTGACTCTTAGCAGCTAACAATTAACAATTTGTATTAGCTACAAATTAATTAAACAGACAATATTCAGCTTACTCTGGGTTAATTCTTGCATGTGTTCTGAAATGATACAGTCCTTTGGAGAGGATTATACCAATATCATATTGGCTTTAAATTGGCAAATTAATAGATTCTTGCCAGCATTATCAGCTCCCCAAATCCAGGAGATGTCGTGCATAACTGAAGTCTTGATGCTTTAGTCTTGAGAATGTTCAGTTAACAATTCGTTTCATTTAAAGCCAAGACATGTTAAAGATTTAATATATTTATAATGGCATATGCTGTCAGCATTCCATGTGTCTCTGACATCATTGATTTCAATTTCTTCTCATGTGTATAGATTCCACAAACTCAGAATCACCCTTCATGCATTTGATCAGATGAATTCCAATTTCCAAAAGCTTATGCCATAATAAAATTATGTACTTTTAAGGTGACTTAAGACTTTTAACAAAAATCTTCCATCCTTCTTCAATTATCTTTGTAACAAAAAATGAAAACAATTCTTGCAATCCTTGTGTTTCAGCATTTCTGATTCTGAAGTGGTTTCTCAAAGTAGCAGTGAACTATGATAAAGCATTCATATTTCCTCTTACCTAATGTCTGTATTGTTCATATAATCAATTGCATCTTTAATATGTATTTTTCTGATTTAGAAATCTGTTAATAATAATCCACTTTGGGTACAATCCTTTTTCTGCATGAGGTCCACTGAAAGTAATGGGAGCTTTGCAAAAATAAAGTTTGTGCCCTAAATAAATAGCTCTTTTTCTGGCTTTATGTGTTAACTTTGGTTTTATCTGATGTTATGCTTTTTCTTCTGGACTACGCATTTGAACAGTAACTTACTTACTAACTTACTTAGTATGCTGCCCATCTCCCCCAGCAGGTGACTCTGGAGGGCTTTTTAAAAAGTATTATTCACTAAGAACAAATTTGTTATATTGCAGGCACCTTCCTCATGCTGCTGGTGAAGACTGCATTCCCAGAAGATCTATTAAAACTGTTTATTCTACTTCTGATAAGTAAGGCACACATGAATATATTTCAGTTCATGTGAATTGATTTCACTGAAAATTATTGTATTGGAGCTATATGAAAGGAGTGCTTGTTAAGTTAAATTTATATTGGTGGCAGCAACTACCAGAGCTATTGTCTAGACTGAGCAGATTAAAAACATTCCAGTAGAAGCCAGTGGCAGACCACTTCTGTATTGTTGTTAAAAAAAAAAAGGCGTGTCCATGTCACCAAGAGCTGAGCTGAACTTGAAGGAAAAGCTGCATTCTGAGACAAGCAGGAACTGCCAAATATTGTATCCATCCACAACACTGGAAGTTGCAAGCTTATTTAACCAAGGCTAAAAGGCAAAAAGCATATTTTAAACTGACTATCTGGATTAACCTGCATTTCCCTTAGGACATTTACTATCCACATAATTAGTGAGGTCATGGTTTAGGACAAGGGTGAGACTGTGAGGATGCTAACACCTTATGGCATCAGTGGTGGCTGTGTGCACTGTTTCTTCCAAATAATTATGAACAACATGCACCTTTTTCTTACAAAGGGCTATTGAAAAAGAATTGTGTACCTATTGCCGGAAGCCATTAGCCACAGATACTAAGATGATTCTTGAAGCCCTACAGATTTGCTGTCATGCAACTTGCTTCAAGGTAAGAGTGCAGTTTCACTGACTGTCCTAAAATAGGCATATGTGCATATAGTTGAGATTGTGTTGTATTAGCACACATTTTCACCTCTAAACAATAGTAAACTTACATTGAGTCTGGCCTGCTGCAAAATGCAGAATGCAAGGCAAGGCAGCAAAGTTTGGATGCTGGAAACTAGGGAATAATGCAGAAAATTCCACCTTGGAAGAACAATTCTGAGCTTGGAATGTCTACAAATGGTTCAACCTTAAAAGGCTAAAACACCCAGAATGGGCCATTCCAAGCTTGGAATACTCTGTGATGAAACATTTTACACACCTTTGCTAGATAGCAGCAGTGTAAAGGGTCTTTGTTCTCCTGTCTATGTGTGAGCTTTCTGAAAGCATCTGATTAGCCAGCATGGGATGTAAAATGCTGGAAAGTTGCTACTCAAGCAAAACCACCTTTTCTAGCATACAGGTAGTCCTCAACTTATGATGGCAGTTGGGACCAGAATTTCCATTGCTAAGCAATGCAATATAAAGCGTGACCGCATTGCTTGGCAGTGACAATTCCTGCAGTCCCAGTTGCTGTCGTTAACCGAATCCCACGGTCATTAGGTGAGGCAACTTCCTGCCAGCTTCCCAGAGCCAAGGGCAAGAAGTTGCAAGTCCCAGGTGGCTTGCAAGCAGGCTGGCGGGCAGGTAAGTGGCTGTTGCTGGGTGAGGGAGAGCGCTGCAGCAAGTCTCAGTTGTAAGGGAGGCATGGTGAGGCTTGGGGTGTGTGAGAGAGGCATGGCAACAGTCTGTGCAAGGGAGTAAGGGAGATGCGGCAAGGTCGGGGGTGCATGGGGATGCATGAGTGGCCGGTGCAGTGCAAGCATAGAGCCGCTGAGGAAGGATGTGCGGGTGGGGAAGACTTATCCAGCGACTTGCAACCTTCCCTGATGGCTTCTCCATTGACTTTCTGGGGAAGCTGGCAGGAAAGATTGCAAATGGCAATCATGTGATCATGGGGCACTGCATGACCGCAGGGGTACTGGGATGGCTGGAATTTTGAGAACCAGTTGTAAGCAGCATTTGTTCACCACTGTAGTAACTTTGAAAGTTTGCTGAACGAATGGTCGTAAGTCGAAATCTATCTGTACTGCATTCTGTTCCCTCCCCCTTTTGTTTTTCTTTCTTCCCACTAAAAATCAATCAGCGTTTTATGGCCCAAAGACAGACAATATTCTGTGCTCACTAAGCAAGTCCACATCAGGATGTTGGAGTTCTTTTGATCCCTGGTAATTTTTTTCCAAACATACGTTTTTGTATGTATATTGACCATAGGATTTTCGTAAAGGGATTAATATTTTGGATGTGAATGGTGGCATTTTGGTTCTATGAGAATCCAGGTGAAGATAAGTTTGATATTAACATTGAAGGATTGATGTAAAAACTAATGCTTTACATACAAATCTATATTCCTTTTCCCCTTTATTTCTCTGACATGACCATAAACACGGGATTAGAATAATTTGCTTCAGTTTTCAACTGATTATATCTGCATTGTTAATTGTTTATTTGAGTAAACCATAATTTAAAATTATATTTAAAATGCGTTTTGTTCATGTTTGAACATATTAGTTCCAAATCATTATAAACTTGCCAAATCAGGTTTGAGAAGCTCATCCAGAAGAGAAAAAGATGGGTCTGAATTGAATGCAGTTAGTGAACTCTGAAATCATGCTTCTATTCATAGGAGCACATAGAAATTCAATAACAAGATATGTGCTTTGCTGAAGGTCTTTCTGGTGTATCCAGTTAAAATAATCAAGGAGTAAGAGATAATAAACACTTCTACCACTGCTAGCTGCATTGACATTGAATCGGATGAATATTAAATCAGCTTTTTATAAAATAAGCATCTGCTTGTTTTATCATTTATCTTTAGCATGATGGAATGCAGGATAATTATGAAGTTAGGTAGCCAAAATATGGGAAGATTAAACTGTTAATTCAGTTCAGTAGATGATAGTAAATAATAATAAAGCACGTTCATACAGAAAACAAACAAGCGTTGATGCTGAATTTCTCTGAAATCTTTTAATTCATACTAAAATTCTAGTGAGATAGGTGTTGGGCAAACTACAGTTAGATCTTAAAAATAACTGACAGGTATTTTCTTTGCTGGCTCTTACAAGTCAAGGTTTCTTTTTGATTCCATGTCTTCAAAGTGTGAAGTCTGTAAAGCAACTTTAGAAAACCTGAAGGCAGGAGATAGTATTTGGATTTACAAGAACACGGTGCACTGTTCACCATGTTATTCTAAAGTTAAAGGTAAGTTATATCCAAGGCACTTTCCAGTAGGTAAGGATTCAGGAAATACTTGTTCATCCTGAATTTTTGTACAAACATCCAATTGCAGTTTCCTAAAAGTACATGTGTACTGGAATGTGATTGACTGATTGATTGATTGATTGATTGATTGATTATGTCCCATCAATTCATTGTCAGCTCTTAGCAACCAAATCTTCTAATGATGCACCCATTGCCACTGTAACTGAGCCCACCCACTTTGCTGCTGGTCTTTTCCAAGGCCTTCATGGCTGCTCTAGCAAGTGCTAGTCTGCGGTACATTTCTTGACTACTTGTTGATGTTTGGTCCTAAAAGGCAGAAGCTATCCACCACTTTAATATCTTCATTGTCACTTCTAAGGCTGGTTGTTTTATCTGTTGTCATTAGTTTGGTCTTCTTTAGTTTTAGTCCCATTTTTTCATTGTGCTCCCTGACTTTTATTACTAGAGCTTGCAGATCCTTTGCATATTTAGCTATCGGGGTAGTAGCATCAGCATAGTGCAGATTATTGATGTCTCTTCCTGCAATTTTAAAACCATGCTTATCTTGCTCCAATACAGTTTCCCTTAATATATATTCAGCATATAGTTTGAACAAATAAGGGGAGAGTATACATCCTTGTCACACTCTTTTGCCAACCCAGAGCCAGCCTATTTCGCCATGTTCTGTCCATACTGTGGCTTCCTGACCTGTAAGTTTCTTATGAAGACAACAAGATGTTCTGGGATTCCCATTTTTCTGAGCACATTCCACATCTTGATGTGATTAACATAAGTACTAGGCCTTTTTATAATCAATGAAGCACACAGTGACTTCTTTTTGGTATTCGTTGGCTTTCTCAAATATGCAGAGTGCATCAGCAATAATGTTTCATGTTCCTTAGCCTTTTCTAAAGCTAGCTTGAACATTTGGCATCTCTTTTTCCATGTAGGGCTCTACTCTGCATTGGATGATCCTAAGCATTATTTTGCTAGCATGTGAAATTAAGGATATTGTATGATAGTTTGCACACTCTCTTAAGTTTCCTTTTTTGGTATTGGAATGTAGACTGACCTCTTCCAATCTGTTGGCAACGGTGGTGTTCTCAAGATTTCCTGGCATAGCTTGGTTAGAACCTTTACTTATGATTCTTCTTCTGCTGTTTGCCATTTTTCTGTGGGTATTATACCAGTTCCTGTAGCCTTCTGATTAGGTAATAACCGGAGTGCTGCTCTAACTTCACCTTCTAGCACTAGAGATTCTTATAAGTAAGGAATGTCTTCTAGGGTATCTTCGATATTGACATCTCTACTGTACAGTATTTCAGTTATACTCCTTCCATCTTTGATCTCCTTTGAATCGGTTACTATCTGTCCAGTGGTGTCATTTAGCATACCAGTGAGATTGGAACCTCCTTTTGAGGTCAGAGATCTTTTGAAAGATTTTTCTTGTTTTCCATGTCTGTTTCCATCTTCAGCGTCTTTACAGATGTTGTAATACTGTTGCTTGTCTCTTCTAACAGTTCTCTGAAACTCTTTGTTAAGTTCCTTTCTGAGATTTTTGTCTTTTCTTGGCATTATTTATTTCTTTGTTTGTTTATTCAATTTCTATAGCCGCCCACCTCAACCCAAGTGACCCTGGGTGGTGAACTATTTCACAATATATAGGCAGCCAAGAAGTATCATAATTACATAAAAATTAACAGTGCAACCAGGTAACCGGGCCCCTTACACTTTTGGGACCCCAGGCTTGGGCACAAAGCCAGGTTTTTAAGGCCTTATGAAAGGTTAGCAGAGTCGGGGCCATACTGAGCTCCAAAGGAAGAATGTTCCAAAGGACAGGCTGCTGCTAAGAAGGCACAGCTGACGTTCCTTGACTGATAGGATCCACAGCATCCCCAATCTACTAGACCAAATTGGTCAGATAGAAACTATAGGGAGAAGATGCTCCATTAGGTAACACAGTCCCAAGCCATGGAGGGCTTTAAAGGTGACAACCAGCACCTTGAATTGCACCCAGAAACACACCAGCAACCAGTGAGCTCCCATAGTAGTGGTTATTATCCGTGCAACCACCTTTTGCACCAGTTGAAGCTTCCAAATGCTCTTCAGAAGCAGCCCCATGTAGAGTGTGTTGCAGTAATCCAAACAGGCGGTAACAAGGACATGAGTGACTGTGAGGAGAGTATACTTTCTTCATTTTTGGCAGTGTCCATGTTCATCCTTAACGATTTCTTTTAATTCATTCAATAATTCCTCTAAATCTCTGTCAGTAAAGTTCAGGACTTCAAAGTGATTTCTGATCTTCACCTTGAAAAGGTTGGTATATGTTCAAGATTATATTGTGGAAACTGACTGGCTTCCTCCTCCTTCTTTAGCTTAACTTGGAACTTGCACATGAGCAGTTTGTGATCTGTTCCACAGTCATAACCTGGCCATGTTTGACTGTCTTTGATGCTATCAAAGTGAGCTCCTCCACCTCCTTTTAGCAATACTATAGTCAATGTGATTTCTATATACTGCGTCTGGTGATGTATAGAGGCATTGTTTGATTGTTTGAAGACAGCATTAGCTATGAAGAAATCATTGGAGTGGCAGAAATTGATAAGTGCATCTCTTGCTTCATTTTAGTTTCCTAAGCCATACAATTCAACTACCTTTTCCTTTTTAATGTTTCCAATTTTGGCATTTCAATTTCCAATTACAAGCTGGCCATCTTGCTTGCACATTCTGTCGATTTCAAATTGAATTTGATTATAAAACTCATCACCTACTCTTCTTCTGCATTGGTGGTTTGAGCGTAAACTTGAATGGTCATCCTATTAAAGGGTTATCAGTTAAGTCTTATAGATCCCTCAGCATTTCCTAGTAGCATGTTGGGTGCCATCTTACCTGAGGGGTCCATCATCTGGCACTATATCGTCAGTCAGTTTGGATTTTCTATCCATGTGGTTTTCTACAAGAGTGGTTTACCATTGCCTTCTCCCGTGCAGTATACATTTATACCTTTGCCATTGTCACATTCTACCTCCAGCATCTTTCTGTATTGCTGTTGCTCAGTATAGGTGCCTGCTTGCTTTAGCTGGGTAGCTGGGATGACCTTCATGCCTTGGGTGACCCTGCTGAGAATATTTACTCTTGGCATTCACTCCCAACATTCTTCGTTTATCCCTCCCAGGAACAGCCCCCACTCCCACCATGATTTAGCAACACAGCAAGAACTTGTAAGAGGGGAATCTTCTTATACAATGAAATCTTCATTTTTCAAACTGTAATTTGGTTCACAATTGAAAAAATTCAATAACATGCTTATCAAAAGTATCTGGAGAAATGAATATATTCAAGAAAAATAGTTGAAAAAATTAAATGTACTGGGAAAAGTGCAGACAGAAAATGTGAATATTAGGAGAAATGCCATAAAACTTTCTGTGAGCTTGCAGACTTTGTAAATGTCAAAAAGATTAAAAGAAACAGCCTCTTCTCTCTCTGTGCATGTGTGTATATGTATAAATAAAAAAATTAGTTTGAATTAATTTGACAGAAGAAACAGGCTAAAATAAACTTCCCAGTGATGAAACGGTTCACACTGGGGAGCAAAGAATTCATTGAGTCCTAAGTCTAAAAGTCTACAACACAATTTATATGTGTGATTATGTGAATACAAAATTGGATAAATATTTGATATCCAGAGTTGACTTAGAAATAAAAACTAAATGAACATTTTCCTCCAAAGTTTGGATTTAAAGTTATTTTATACTTTATGTAATATAGTTTAACACTTTTCAAACTCCAGTTCATACTTTGGAAATACCAAAATATAACTGATTGACTGACAGTCAAATAAATGATGCACCCAAATCGGTCAGAGATTTTCTTTTTTCCCAGACTGAAATAAAATTTAAAAATGCAAAAGAAAAATCTGAATGAAACTGGATTTTAGTTTAGAGTTCATTTGAATTAATTTAAATGTACATATAACAAATCCAGATTAAAAGAAAAAGCCTCTTCTCTGTGTGTGTGTGTGTATTTCCCCATTTGTTTGTCAGAGCACCAGAAAATACTAAGAGTTCTTTGAACTTATTTGGAGGTTCTGGGAGGGGAGTACAATTATCATAAATCCTTCAACAAAGAATGGTACACCTCTTCTACTTTTACTCTTTTCCACTAAGTCTGCAGTTTCAGGAGAGATACCTATGGAGTGATGATGGAGAAGGAAATACACACACACACACACACACACACACACACACACACACACAGAGTGATGGAATGTGAGTGTGGCCTTGAAAGAGGGGGGAGGGGAAGAGATCTGCCTAAGGAACAATCAGATAAAAGAGAAAGGAGTTAACAAAAGGCTAACAGTCAAAGAAAGAAACTTAGGAAGGACCCACCTTGACTATTCAGGCAGTAAATAAGGAGGGTGGGAAGTTTGTGCTTTCAGACTTGCAAGATTCTGTTAATATAGCCTTACAATAAAGTAGAATTAGTTCATGTAGTCTTGTTTCCTGTCTTGATTTATCTGGGAGGGCTGACACATACACACCCCAGCCAGCCAGATTAATCCTGGTGGTTAGTGGGGTGACAAATGTTGCAGTCATTTGCTAATTTTGTGGTTATCAGCATTTACTGAGTTGCTTCTGAAATCATGGACATTCACCAAATTTGTCTAGAATTCTCAATGTTGATTTTATCAATATGTGTTTTAGCTGAGGGGTTATTAAACGCTAATTATTTTTCACATTAGTGTTTCTAAGTGTTTTTATTTCTTTCCTTTACAGCCACATGGACTTACTAATCATTAATGAACTCTGATCAAGCATGTGCTCAGATATTCCAGCTGAAAGTGTTATGTTTTTTTAGAATAAGATATTTCAAAAGTAGGCATTTGAGAATAAAATATGATAGACCTTTTCTAAATGAAAGATAACATTATGAAATGTACCTAGAATGTTCCTAGGAGATGTTTTCATTGTTAGCAAGAGAAATGTTTAAGATTGTAGCCTCTAGGACTATTATATTGAATAAAGATGCAAAGAGTTGTACTATAAATACAGCATATGAAGGTATCTATGGTATCTTTGCTTAACTTGTATTCTTTTGTGTTCATGCACTGATAATTCACATATGGGTATTCATAATAGGTTTCTTCTTCCTTTAACTACAGTAGTTCTCTCTCTAGAGAGAGATTTAAGTCTTATTACAGTTGTTGCAGCTTTCTTTGGATTGGACTGGCATTTTTGAGAAAAACCAAAGCTTTAGAAAAACCTAAAGCTGCCTGAAAGGTGAAATGAAATCAAGCAGTGTCCGTGCTTGTATTCATCATCATTTTCCTATGATAATGATCCCTAGAAGTTGAGCCTGTTTCACTTCAGATCCATTCATACTGTGGCTCTGTGGAAGAGAACATTGCCTGCAAGAAAATCCATCTTCTGTCTGCTTGCTTTTACACTTTTTGTTCAATCTTCATAGATTGTCCCTATATAAAAATAAATCAATATAGCAGTGTCATCTACAATGGGAAACCAAGGGCCAAAATGGCAGGTGCAACTGTGGTCAAAGCTCTGCCACTTTGTATAATTGTGTGATGGTGATTTATGTACAAAGGGTTCTGCCTACCTTTTTAACCTTGGTTCCTCCTTAAAGATGGTTCTGCAAAGGATGGTCTACTTGCATGTTACTTCTGTTGAGCTAATTGGAAGAGGCCAAGTCAGGTTTGAGCACACTGTAGGCCAGCACAAGATATGCTAGCATCTGATGCAATCATTTGAAGATAGAGATACTGGAAGTTAGGTACATCTTCATATGATCTGCAGCCAAACATCAACTCTTATGATTTGAAAATATCTTTTTGTATCAATGAATGAATCGGTGAATGATACAATGAAAGTACCTTTTTGTATCAATAATATTCAAATAATTCAGAACCAGTCTAAACTATTAAATAATATAATTTAAGGCACATACTATAGCATGTAATTTTATGGAATCATATAATATGCCGTCTATATATATTCTAATATGAATAAGCCATATTATGGATGCATATTTTTCTTTTCTCTTTTGAACCTATGTGAACAGAAATGTAGAGAAATTACCTTAATATGGAGAAATATTTTAAAATTAAAAATGTGAAATAAAAAAATAAAATAGTGGTTGCATTCATGTGTTACGATAACCTGAAATTTATTGTAACAGGAACGAGCCTCAGGTAGCAGATCAGACTCACATGGTTCCTGCCTATCTTCTCTTTCAGTATGGACACAAGTAATAGTCTGAAAACTTTCAGTTCTATTTTTATTCACCTCAGCTTGTAGTTTAAGATGAAGCTGGTAAACTATTACGATTTATTTGAAGTTTCACTGAACCATAGATTATACATACATACATACACACACATACACACGCGCACACAAACACAAAATCTAGTAAATCATGGTTTCCTAAGACTATCCATTAACATAACAGTTGTAAAAGTGTATAGCAAGTTAAATTTGTTTATGTATAAAAAAATTGGTATAACATTTTGGCAGAGGGAGATGGAGATGCTATTTGGTCTCTTACCAGAAACTTACTTTTGCCCCTTCTGAATCACTACAATTAAATACTATGAAAATGTAACAATAGAAGATTTCAAAGGAGACAGAGTCTTAGTGTTTATTGAAAAGCAGTGGTAAGGATCTAGTTAGAAAGTGACAGATGTAAAAGGATAGCTCAAAATGCTCAGAATAATACCTTAAAGGGATAAAAAGATAAAAGTCTCCCCCAAAGGAAGCTCAACTTCTGATAACTCTATGAAGGCATCCTTGTAGTTTTCCATCTATAGGAGAATTTCTGGGGATTTAATTTATACCCCAATATAGTCTTGCAAATCTAGTGAAATTATTTAATAGGCTGCACTATAGACTCAGCTAAAGTAATTAAGCACCTGGGATCCACCACCATGCCTGAAGTAACCACAAAGAAATGAAACTGAATGGCAAGAATGCAAGCTAGCTGCAAAGAGTGTATCTGACAACTGGGAATTGCTAGCATTTAGTGCTGGGAACCAAGGTTTTTCTGATAATGGTTAGGTAAAAGTAACAATTGAAGGGCAGGTTCTAAGGCCCTTTGTTTTTAAAAAGACTTTGTTGTGTAGATAAGTGTAATCTTAAATAATTAAATAATAAATCTACCCTGATTGTATACTGTATTTTAATATGCATAACATTAACACAATCAGTAAACCCTAGCCCTCTATAAGCTATTGCCTTCTGGTACTGTATCTGTCAATAAATCATTTTGTTTCAATGTGTGTCTTGGTCTCCAGTTAAAATGCACCCTAACAGGTTCCCCCTCCTTCACATCCATGTAATAACCCCACTACGCAGCATTTTCAGGATTAGCATATGTTGGCTAACTGTATGCTATTACTCTTGGTGGGATATGTCATTTTTTTCAGTGCTGATGTCATTTCTATAGAGTTCCTTCAATCTTTCAGACGTAAACATTTTTCAAAACCATCTATGTCTCCGCCCACCTTATGGAGGTATGAAGAACTGAGAGTACACTCCAGCCCAGACCTTGTGTGAGCTTCCTAGTTCCACCTCTGAGGCCTAGAATCATAGATGGCTGCACTAAAAAAAACATATTTGGAAATATTTTTTATTATATATGAATGAACAGCAGTTCCAGCCAATGGAATCATAAGCTAATACTATTTCAATAATATTGATTATTCAATAGTATTATTCAATAATAATGTAATATGTAACATACAATAATAGTATATAAAATTATAGTAAAATTATAATTAATATCCCTGGCATTGGGAGCTCTATAGTAGTTAAGTTCTAAAGGCATTCTGGATTGGCCAAGTTTTTACAAGCTTCCAGAAGACCAGGAGAATTAAAGCAATTTAGGTGTGCAGCTAAGTACATAATCTGGACTTCAGCTCAGAGATTTCCAATTTTTGAGGCGGTGAATGTGTATAGGGCTCACTGTTCAATGCATGGATGTGGGGTGGAATTGGAGAAGCTTCAACATGACCAACAAGTCCAGAATCACATTCCCACAGGCACATAACTGCATGGACCTTTTTTCAAGTTAAATGTGCTCTAGAAAATAATAGAATTAACTTCCAGCTTATATTTAGTTTAGTATATTAACTATTTGTGATTTTAAATATGTTTTGCAAACTACCTCTATATTTGAAGGGTGAGTTATAATTATAAACAATAAACATCTATTAAGTCTATGGCTGAATGCAGTGAAAAAAATACATTAAATACAAAATTTCTAACTACACTTGTCTACACTCCTTTATGTATGAACTATATTTGTACAAATATAATTTGTACATAAAATACAAACTACACTCCTTTAAGTATAACTTATATTTCAGTTTTTGAACACTGAAAAATGCACCTAGTCTTTTAATTCAGTGGCACATGCAGTTTCCTTAAGTAAACTGAATGCTGGATTTAACTTGACAAATAAGTGAACCTGGAAGGAAGAAAGTGGTAGGGTGATGGGAGAACAAGTGAAAGTTGCCTGAGAATTCCACACCAACTCACTCCGTTTACACTTATGATAGCCATTTTGTAATAGAGCTACAAGTTATATAATTATACATCATAGCAGTAAGTGTGGTTTTTTTACTGCTCTGCCAGCCTAATATGGAGGGTAAAAAAAATGGTACTGTAAGCCATTCAAAACCCGATATACAGTATTCAGAGTGAATTCAATTGTTTTTAGAAGTACCAAAAATAAAATTGCTAGCCTCCAAGGGTGAGAAATGTGAGTAGTGTGTGAATATGGATTAGAGATTTCTGCAATGGTAGTGCAAATGGTTGATAACTTGTAATGGACCAAGGGAGGTATAGTGAGGGGCAGAGGTTGGCTATTCCAGCAGAAGGGAGATTGATAATTCGATGTTAATCTCTACTTTTGGTCCAGCTATCTAATCTTTGGTCCTGGTGGCCAGTCCATTTGTTACCTTGGTCTCATGTTGTCAGTGGTAAATACCAGCTAATAAGACCTTGGTCATCCACAACTTGGTGGTGGACAAGTGAGTGGACATGGCTTATATTATTGGAGATCTGCATTCCCAGTTTCCAGATCATCCAGAAACTTTGATGTTGAGACTGTGTGAGTATATCTGTGCCAGAATGCTGCAAGATCTGTAAAGAGCACTGTGCCCTAACCAAGGCCTCTGCTTCTGAAGTGATGGGTGTGAGTGCCTGTTTTTTAAATTGGGCCATAGGAAAAGTGGAAAGCCTGCTGATGATTCAGTCACTGCCAGCTGGAAGGGCTGTACTTGAAGGGTTGCCTTGAAGCTGGTGTTGGAGTCCTGTCACCTCCCAGGGGCTGGGCTCAGGAAAACTTGGGAGTTCATGATCGTCATGGTGGTCATGGATTTCTCATTTATCTCTGGCTGGATATATGGAATAGACTACACTTTTAGTTGAACTCTTAACGGGATCTGCCTTGTGAATTAACTGTTACTTAGTTCTCCTTTCAGAACAGCTATGCAGAAGAGTCCATTAATTGACATACCATAGCAAAGTGAAGTTTCTGATTTGTTGTTTTGTTTTCTCTAAAGTGAAAGAGATATTAATGAAACAGTTTATTTCAAGATTTTCACAACTGGGCAGAACATGGATCAGGGGGCTTTTTTCAGCTATTGTTCCATTTCCTTCAAATTTCATTGACTTCAATTGAGTTCCATTTCCTATACCTATTGCTTAACAGCATGTGCTTAGAGAAGGCCTCTCTTTTATAACGTTGCAAATGAGATAGGCAGACTAGACTACATTTGTCAAAGAACTTTCAAATGGGTCTGGACTGTTAAAGTCTCTCTGTTGTTTACTTTCCCCATCATTACAGCTGTGCAAATAAATCTGTTTACTGATATCTTAGTAATGAAAAGTTGATATTTGATTTTGTTATTTTCTTCTCTCTTAAGTAAAAGAATGAAATCCAGTTAATTTTCCAGTTCTTGCTAGGGAGAGCATGGAGCAACAACTATTTGTCAAATAAATGCATATACATATGAAACTTCTGAACTCTCATTGGATAGCCAAACTATCACTCTTTCTCAGATTTGGTGTTTTGTTATCTCTTAAGAAAAAGAGATATAAGAGAAACACAGTTAACTACCAGATTCTCCTTACGAGGCAGAATGTATAGCTAGATGCATAGCTAGATGTATAGATTAATCTCTCAGTTATATAATGTTTAGCTTGAATCCAACTAAGAACTCCATTTTGTGAAATACTATAGTAAAGAATAAATACTTTGGGTATTTTATTGAAGAAAGATTAGTGTACTCCATAGCACAAAACACCAAATCAGAGAAACTAACCAATAATACCAAATGTCAAAAATTGGAATCCATTACAGAAGTGCAAACAAGTTCAAAATTAGCAACAATTACAGTTTAGCAATCCAATGAGAGTTCAGAATTCTGATCTAAGTGCAGCCTAACATCATAAAAACGCTTCCTGTATGCAAAGCCATGACCCATTTCATACAGAATATGAAATTCAACCGTAACCTTTGAAGATTGCAAGTAAGTGGAATACCAGATTTGAAAAATAGCTGTAGATCAATGCTTTCCCTAGCGTTATATCATGTCAAAAAATGGAGTCCATAGCAGAAGTGCAAACAAGGGGAAAGTTAACTCCAGTGTTACTTTAGCAACCAATTAGAGTTCAGAATTGTGATCTAAATGAAATGTATATATAGATTGTTTCACCATGATAGAGTGGCGCCCTCATAGCAAAGCCTGTGAAAGCTTATAATATAGAATAGGGAATTTAACTTTTGTATTTTGTTCTCCCCTTGGTTCCATTAATGTCTCTCTTACTTGAGAACAAAACACCAAATCTGAGAAACTTCGCTTTATCACTGCATGACACATTTAGATTACAATTCTGAAGTCTTAATGGATTGCTAAAGTAACAGAGTTAACTTTCCCCTTGTTTGCACTTCTGCTAGCTCCATTTTATGACATGTAATATGTATTTTAACTCCATTCTAACTTCATTCTATGACATGCAATATGTAACATGTAATAAAGTTTCTCAGATTTCTTCTTGGGATCACTCTGAAGGCAAAGTTTCATATTTTTTGTTTTGATCTCTTTTAAGCAAAAGAAAGATTCATGAAACCAAGTGGTTTTCCTGATTCTCCTTGTTAGAGAGAACATGAATCAACAATTGTTTTTCAAATCTGGTATTCCACTTGCTTGGAAACTTTAGTGCTTACAGTTGAATTCTGTATTCAGTATAATACATGTCATAGGGATTGCTGCAGAAAATGAGTTGATTTCCATATTCTGCTTACTAAGGAGAAAAAAAGAACAGCCCTTTTTCAGTTTTAGTATTTCCTCTTGTTTTTAATTTCAGTGAATTTTGTTCACTTTTGCATTGCATATGAAGCATAAGAGAGGAGTTGTTTAGACTAGGTTGCTGTATGATGTTCATGTAAGATATATATGTAACTTCTCTAAACCCTGTAACCTTTTACAACAAACTTGACCTTAATTTTAGAATATTTAGAACATATTCATTTATATATCCTCAGGAATAAAGGAAATTAGGGTTTCCTTGAGCTATAGTTGTCATCCTGGATCAATTCAATATTGTTCTGTTATCAAAAATTAATAATTGTTCATTAAACTTTCATTCTTCGCAGTTTCACATGTTGTTTTATAAAAATCAGTAAAAGAAGAGAAAGAACACACTTTTCTAAAGTGGAAGCATTCAGCAAGATACTTCAGGTTGTTCACAATAATAGGATTTTTTTCTCTATAAGAAATGTGTGCTAAATGAATGCTATAGTTAACTTTTCCATTCTTTGCACTTCTGCTACTAACAATATTTTGTGGAATGTGGTAATAAAATGAAGTTTCTCTGGTTTCTTGTTGAAATCTCTTTTAAGCAAAAGGGACATTCATAAAACCAAGTTGATTGTACATGCAACAGAAAACAGGGATCAACAGAACTTTTTAAAATCTACCATTCCAATAATACAGAAACTATACTACTTAAACTTGAATTCTGTATTCTATGTAATACAAGTCATAGGATTTGTTAACTAGATGCCACACAATGACACAGAGTCAAATTAGACATTCCACAGTCTAATCATTCCCCTGACCAGGAAACTATAGTTTTTACACTTTAATTCTGCATTACCTAAAATAGGCATCAAACGGATTGGTAACATGAGGCCTCTCTATGATGTTGGGTCTTCTGCTCTGGCATCCTTTGTGTGACATGTGGTAATAGTGAAGTTTCTCAGATATGTTTGCATCTCTAAAGAAGAAAAGATATTGTTGATATTGTTGTTCATTTTAGAATTAGACTGGACAACTTTTGTCATCTTCCTTTGTATAACATACAGGTGAAACTCGAAAAATTAGAATATCGTGCAAATGTTCATTTATGTCAGTATGGCAACTCAAAAGGTGAAACCAATATATGAGATAGACGCATTATATGCGGTAACAGGCCATTTTTTCCAACTTTATTCTTTGGATCACTCTTAAGGCAAGGAGAGATTCTTGAAACTATGATGTTTTTCTGATTCTACAACCTAGGGAGAACATGAATCACGACATCTTTTTCAAATCTGGTGTTTTTCTGGGCCGGGAACCTGAGTTCTGAAAGTGGAGTTTCACCGTCAATACAATAGGCCTTTTGAGCATATGCGGTAATAGGCCATTTTTTCCAACTTTATTCTTTGGATCACTCTTAATCCTGTACGTCATTATAGATTTCTATTGTTTTTACTTTGCTTTTTTTTTCCTCTAACCACAGGGTGGCACTAAAAAATAACAAATGAATACAATCTTCCCTATACCCTATAACTTGTAGGTAAAACATCTGAACCTAACAATAAACCTTATCTCAAATTTAGAATAAAATCGGACTGATAATATAACACTGAAGTTATATATCCCTGTGGGTAAACTTTTGATGTGGACCCCCATTTTGTGACATACAGTAATGCAGTAAACTGCGAAATTTGTCAGGTTAGTTCTTGGGATCACAAGGCAGGGAAAGAGACATTCATTTAACCATGTAGTTCATCTCATTCTCCTTCCTAGCAAGAAGAAAAACAACAGTTTTTCTTTCTTTTTCTTTTTCTTTTTTTTTCCAAATCTGGTCTTTGACTGACTGGCAAACTTCAATTTCAATTCACTATAATAGGCGTCATAGGGATTGCTAACATGAGGCCTCTCTATGATGTTGGGTCAAACTTGATAGGTCTCACAGACTGCATTTGGATGACAATTCTGAACCCTCATTGGATTGCAAATGTAACATTGCCTTTACCCTTGTTGAACTTCTGCTCTGACAACCTTTTTGTGACATGCAGTAATAAAGCAAAATATTTCAGACTTGGGTTTTTTAGGTATGAAGAAGGAAAGATATTGGTGATAATGTTGTCCATTTTTGTCATCTTCCTTTGGAGAGAATATAACAGTATAGAAGACAGTCATGGTTTTTAATCTACATTAACCACAAGGTGGCAGCAGAGCATAGGAAATCAATACAAACTCCTCTAAACCCTTTAACTTCTGAACCTAAAAACAGAGACCTCAGATTTAGAATACAATCAGATTGCTCATCTAAAGCTGAAGTTAGGTTTCCCTGCGGGTGGACTATTCATCTGGACGCCATAGGTGACGTGCAGTAATAAAGCACAGTTTCTCAGATTTGTCCTTGGGATCACAGTGCAGGAAAAGAGAGATTCAGGAAGCCATGTGGTTTTCCTGATTCTCCCAGCTAGGGAGAATAAGAATCAACAGCTCTTTTTCACAGACTGGGGAATTTTAGTCCTTATGCTTGCATTCTGCATTCACACTAAGAGGCGTCATAGGGATTGCTAACATGAGGCCTCTTATGATGTTCAGTCAAATTTGATAGGTCCCACAGACTGCATTTGGACAACAATTCTGAACCCTCCCTGGATTGCAAATGTAACACTGCATTTACCTTTCCCATTGTTGAACTTCTCCTATGGCAGCCATTTCATGACATGTAGTAACAAAGCGAAGTTTTTCACAGTTTTTCTTGGGATCACTCAGAATGCAAAGGTAAATTGATAAAACAATGTGTTTTTCTTGATTCTCCTTCTTAGGGAAAATAAGATTCAACACCTGTTTTTTGAATCTGGTCTTTCACTGACTGGGGAACTTTCATCAATCTCTCATTGCCAAAGGTCCAAAGAATTCCTTATACACAGAATAAATTTGGAAGAAACAGCCTATTACCACATATGCTCAACTGCTCCCCACACCTGAAGTCTCCACTTGAGGATTCATGTTTTCCCTAGGTAGTAGAATCAGAAAAACATCAAAGTTTCATGAATCTCTCCTTGCCTTAAGAGTGATCCTAAGAATACATTTGGAAGAAACGGCCTATTACTGGATATGCTCAAATGGTCTCCACCGCTGAAGTAAAACTAGGGAAAAGGCAACAACATTACATTTCCAATTGAACAAGACTTCAGAATTATCATGCAAATGCAGTCTTCGACACTTATCTACTTCCATGCAACATGACATACACGCCTCATATCACCAACATTCTAATGCCGATTATAGCAAGGGCGAAACTCGACTCAAAACTGGGATCCCGGATGAGACAAACACCAAATTTTAAAAAAAACACCTGCACATTCATATTCTCCCTAGGTAGTAGAATCAGTAAAAGATCATTGTTTCATCAATCTCTCCTTGCCTTATGAGTAATCCCAAGAATAAATTTTGAAGAAATGGCCTACTACCGCGTATGCTCAAATGGCCTATTATAGCGAGGGCGAACTCCCACTGTCAAAACTGACGTTCCCAGCTCAGACAAACACCAGACGTCAAAAAATCCTGAGCATTTGTTTCAAAACTGAGGTTCCTGGCACAGACAAAAACCAGATTTGAAAAACACCTAACGATTCATGTTCTCCCTAAGTAGTAGAATCAGAAAAACATCATGGTTCAATGAATCTCTCCTTGCCTTAAGAGTGACCCAAACAATAAAGTTGGAAGAAACGGCCCATTACACCATATGCTCATAAGGCCTATTGTAGCAAGGGTGAAACTCCACTTCCAGAACTGAGGTTCCCGGCCCACATGAACACCAGATTTGGAAAACACGTTATAATTCATGTTCTCCCTAGGTAGTAGAATCAGAAAAACATCATGGTTTCAAGAATCTCTCCTTGCCTTAAGAGTGATCCAAAGAATAAAGTTGGAACAAACATCCTATTACTACCAAACTCCACTTTCAGAACTGAGGTTCCCGGCCCAGACAAACACCAGATCTGAAAAAGACGTCGTGATTCATGTTCTCCCTTGGTAGTAGAATCCGAAAAACATCATTGTTTCGAGAATCTCTCCTTGCCTTAAGACTCATCCAAAGAATAAAGTTGGAAAAAACGGCCTATTACTGCATATGCTCAAAAGGCCTATGGTATTGACAGTGAAACTCCACTTTCAGAACTGAGGTTCCCGGCCCAGACAAACACCAGATTTGAAAAATACGTCGTGATTCATGTTCTCCTAGGTAGTAGAATCAGAAAAACATCAAGGTTTCAAGAATCTTTCCTTGCCTTAAGAGTGATCCAAAGAATAATGTTGGAAAAAATGGCCTATTGCCACGAAACTCCACATTCACACTGAGGTTCCCGGCCTAGACAAACACCAGATTTGAAAAAGACGTCGTGATTCATGTTCTCCTTAGGTAGTATAATCAGAAAAACATAATGGATTCAAGAATCTCTCCTTGACTTAACAGTGATCCAAAGAATACATTTTGCTAAGTTGAGCCATCCCCATGATGTTTCATCAAACTAGATAAGTGTATTAATCTGCATTATCCTGATGAAATTTCAGTAACATGGCCTTATTACTGCATGTAACCCTTTGGGCTCAATAATGTAAATTCAAAGCTGAGGAAAGAGATCTGCACCATTACTTTAGCAATTCAACAAATGTTCAGGGTTCTGATGTAAACGAATCTATCTCACTTACCTAGTTTGATGCAACATTTCCTGGAGGCCACGTTAGCAAGTGAGTGAAAAGCAGGAACAAATTTGAGCAAAATTCCTTAATTACTGCATGCCTGTCACTGGACTCTAGAATTAAGTGCAAAGGTGAGGAAAGTGAACTGCAGCATTACTTTACTGATCCAATTGGTGTTCAGAATTGTCATGTAAATGCAGTTTATTACACTTATCTAGTTTGACACAGCATCAAATGGAGGCCTCATGGTAGCAATCTGTATAATGTCTATTAGAGTGGAAGCAAGGTCAACTTTATGAACAAAGGTCCCACAAGAATCAAACTTCAGATGTGCAAAAAAGCTAGTGATGCATGTTCTGCCGATAAGGGGAATCAGGACTGACATAAAGCTTCACAGATCTCTCCAGGCCAACAGAGTAAATGTCAGGATCTATAATACGGAAGCTATTAATGTAGTTTTAGTAATGTAGTAAATATAACATAGTTTTACTTTCATGTGTAACTGTAAGGGGGGAAAATCCACTAAGAGTTAATAGAAGGAATGTAAAAAGCAAGCCGCTTGCTTGACCTGCCATAAAAAGGGGGAGAGAGGAACGAGGGGTGTCATCCTTATCTCTAAAGAGGCATCTGCAAGGCCAAGAGGTATGAGAACCGGAGCCAGGCGCGAAGAAGGCAAGGCGGGAAGAATCTTCAAAGGGGGAGTGTGGGCTTAAAAGAGGGATAGTTTCGCTTGTACAATTAGACTCAACAATCTAAGCTGCTGTACGTTTATCCTAATAAAGAAATTTTTACTGGAACTGCTTAGTCTCTAGAGGATTTACTATACTTTGGGAATGAGCGTACAGACTCTGACATTTTGTTGAGTCTCACCTTCCTGACGAGGGACCTACCCGGGGAGTAACAGTAACCCCACCGTGGAGACCCTCTCAACGGACTCTACCGCGACGGTGGAGATGGAAGAAGAATGTCCTGTACTCGGGGCAACCGGGGGATCGGATGAGGTAGAGGAACGGCCTAAAGCCACGTACGCCCGATTCCCTGCACCCCGCAAGCCGGAGCAGCGTCTAACTAAAGTATGGACCATGGATGAGCTGGAGGAGGGAATGTCGTTCCTGGAATTGGAACCCGACCAGCGTTGGGCGATGGCGACGGGGAAGATGGAATCCACTCCTATGGGAGCCTTAGAGGACCGCATGAGCATGATGCAGAACGAGACCCGATGCATATGGAAAGAGCTAAGGGGGATCAGCAACCGCATGCGGCGCTCAGGTATGTTCAGGGGCCCCGAGGAAGAGGAGGAAGAAAGGGAGGAGAAGGCAGAGGAGGCGTCTTCGGCCCCCCCGACCTCGGGGAGGGCAACCCCAACAGCACCTGCGATGCAGCGGTCTGAACGGGAACGCCTTGCGCAGCCCATGGCCACCCCAGGAGCGCGGGGCCAACAAGCCTTGACCCTCAGGCAGCAAGAGGCGCTTCTGAAATGCTGGGGGTTGATCAAAAAATTCGATGGGGATACAACTAACCTGGCTAACTTCATGGCACAAGTCACAATGTGCATGGAGAAAACTGGCCATTTATTCACCTCTGATGAAGAGCGCGTGCTTTATGTTTGCCGGGTGCTGACTGGGACAGCAGGAGAATGGCTGATCCAGTTACGCAGCGCCCACTCACCAGAGCTGCGACACCTTGGCCTTTTCCTCACCTCCCTGAGACAAAGGTTCGAAAACCCAGGAGAAGTTAAAAGAGCCTGCACTAAACTCGTGAACCTCAAGCAGGGGTCGCGTAGCATCGGGGAATATGGGTTGGAATTCCGCAGCACCACGGAGAAGCTAGCCGGGTGGCCGGAAGACTTCAAAATCACCTGCTTCCAACAAGGCATGAATCCCAAGCTATGGAAGGTCACATTCTCCCGCGGAAATCCCACTACCCTAGATGGATGGATCCAGCTCGCAGGCAATGTCGAAGCTGATTGGAAAAACATTAACCCAAACTTCGAGCAGAGAGGCGGAGGCATTGCACAAGACGTACCGGAAGCAACCAGCGAAGGGAGCAGATGAGAAATTCCCTAGACCGGCGAAGCAAAGAGCGTGCTTCCGTTGCAGGGAGCCGGGGCATTTCGCCCCAGCCTGCACCAAAGTGATACTGGCGCGCACGCAGGATCAACGGAAGAGCCCTGGAATTGCACCGAAGCAGGGGGGAAGTAAAGGGAAAAAAGGCACCACGGCCGGAGGAACGCAATCAAAGTTCCGACACCCCATCTACTATGATGAAGGAGAGGCGGGAGAAGGCTGACCCAGTCCTACTGACCAGCCCAAATGGGTTCCCGAGAGTCAGCTTGCTGAGACCGACGAAGAGGACGAGGAATCCGACGACGAAGAGGGGTTGAGTGTAACCACGTTAAAAGTGACTATTTCAGCACCCAGGACGGAGCGTAGAGCCACGCTCACCGCGTTGATGGACACAGGCTGCTCAAGCTGTTTGATCAGTCCCATTCTAGTCAATGCGTTAGAACTAAAAGTGAAAAAACTGAAAACCCCCGTTGTGTTCAATCAGTTGGATGGGTCCAAAGCAGGGGGAGGGGCCGTCTTGTACCGCACAGAGCAATTTCAATTACAAGTAGGAACCCACCAAGAGATTCTTAAATGCTTAGTGGCTCCTTTGGGAGGGTATGCCTTAATCCTGGGAGCCAACTGGGTGAGACGATGGGACCCCAAAGTCTCTTGGAAAACAGGACGCATGCAATTCCCTGATGGCGTCTATTTGGGCTCTGAAACCCCCAAGGCCAACCCTCCCACGGCTGCAGCTGCAAGCAGTAAACCGCAGCCCCAACTAGCAGACCCAGAATCCCTGGAAAACATTCCTAAACCATACAGGGATCTGGCAGCAGTATTCAGCAAAAAGGAGGCAGACACGCTGCCCCCTCACCGAGACACTGACTGTAACATTGAAGTCGAGCCAGGAGCTAAGTTCCCTAAGAAAAAAACTTATTCCATGACCCAAAAGGAACTGTCAGCACTAAGGGAATTTATAGACACTAACTTGGCAAGAGGATTTATACAGCCTGCAAAATCCCACATGGCTGCACCAGTGTTATTTCGTGAAAAAAAAGATGGGACTTTAAGGCTCTGCACTGACTATAGGGGCCTTAACGCCATTTGTAAAGAAAACAGATACCCCCTTCCCTTAATGAAGGATTTGCTGGCTCAATTATCCAAAGGGAAAATATTCACCAAACTAGACTTGAGGGAGGCTTACTTCAGAGTGTGGATCCGTGAAGGCCAGGAATGGGTCACCGCATTCTCCACCCCTTTTGGCTGCTATGAGTACAAAGTCCTCCCTTTCGGCCTCTCTGGTGCCCCAGGGGTATTTATGCAGTTAATTAATGAAGTACTCCATGAACATCTATACAAGGGAGTCCTAGTCTATTTGGATGATATCCTCATCTATTCAGACAACTTAAAAGACCATGTGAAACTAGTCAGGGAAGTATTGAAAAAACTTCTGGATGCTCAACTATATGCCAAATGATCAAAATGTGAATTTCATAAAAAACAAGTAGACTACTTGGGTTATCGCATATCACATGAGGGAATAGAAATGGACCCTGCTAAAGTAAAAGATGTGTTGGGATGGGAGCCTCCTAAAACCAGGAGGCAATTACAAAGTTTCCTGGGATTTGCTAACTTCTATCGTCAGTTCATCCCAAATTTTGCACAGGTGGCACTACCCCTAACTGATCTACTTAAAACTAAGGGCAAGGGCACACTTAAGGCCCACAAGCCTGGAGCCCCACTATCGTGGATTGCAGAGTGCCAAAAGGCTTTTGAAGCTTTAAAGTCATTATTTACTGCTGAACCAATTCTCAAACATCCGGAGCCTAATAAACCATTTATCATCCAGGCAGATGCCTCTGATGTTGCCATCGGAGCAGTCTTATTACAAAGAGATGAAAAGGACACACTTAGGCCTTGTGCTTACATTTCTCGGAAATTTACTGAAACAGAAAGGAGATGGCTTATCTGGGAAAAGGAAGCTTTCGCAGTTCGTTGGGCTTTATTAACTTGGCGACACCTTTTAGAAGGATCCCGACATTCTTTTGAAGTTTGGACGGATCACAAAAATCTCGAAGCCCTGACAAAACCCAGAAAGCTCTCCCCTAAACAAATCCGATGGGCACGATTTTTTAACCGGTTTAACTTTACACTAAAATTTATCCCAGGGGGAAAGAATTTCCTGGCTGATGCTTTATCTAGACTTCCTCAACACAACAGCCAACAGGAGCAAGTGATTGCCCCAGTCATTTCAGCTCAGTCTGCTACAGTGGCAATAACCAGAGCTCAATCAAAAACAAAACTGGCAAAAAGCCCACCCGATAATGAACTACTCCATAAGTTAAACACAGCTATGGAATTTGATGAGTGGTTCCAGGAAAACAAAGTCAGTTTAACTCAAGAACATGACGCCTGGTGGATGGGGGATAAATTATATGTACCAGATTCTCTAAGAAAATTTGTAGTACAAAAGGGCCACGATGACAAAACGTCTGGACATTTTGGTTTTGTTAAGACTTTGCATCTATTACGCAGACAATTCTGGTGGCCTACTATGAGGAAAGATGTTTCAGAGTATGTGTCTACATGCCCAACATGTGCTATGTCTAAGAAAAGAGGTGGTAAACCTCTGGGGTTGCTACAACCTGTCTCATCCCCTCAACAACCCTGGGAAGAGATTTCCATGGACTTTATTGTAGATTTGCCTCCAAGCAACTACAATACTGTTATTTGGGTGGTTGTGGATTTCTTTTCTAAACAAGCACATTTCATCCCATGTACTTCACTTCCAACTGCTAAAAAACTAGCCAAATTATTTATTCAACATGTATATCGCCTCCATGGCGCCCCCAAGAGGGTGATCTCAGATCGTGGGCCTCAGTTCACTTCTAAATTTTGGAAACAATTTATTACATTAATTGGTTCTACTCAGGCTCTGAGTTCGAGTTTCCATCCACAAACAGACGGATTGACTGAGAAAATTAACTCTTTATTAGAACAATATTTGAGATGTTTTACTAACCATCAACAAGATGATTGGTCAGACCTTTTGCCTTTTGCTGAAGTTACCTATAACAACACTGTACATCAAAGCACTGGGTTCACCCCATATAAAATAGCAACTGGGCAAGACTTTTTGCCTTTTCCCGAGTGGCCTGTAAAACAAACCTCTGAATTAACACCACATCAGTGGATCAACAACCTCACTAAATTATGGCCTCAAATTATCACAGCTTTACAAACTGCCAGAGAACAACACAAAAAATATGCTGATCGTAAACGCTCAGAAAACCCTCCTTGGAAGGTAGGAGACAAAGTATGGCTATCTACAAAAAACCTAAAAACTACACAACCCTGCAGAAAACTTTCCCCAAAATATGTGGGACCTTTCCCCATTGAAAAGGTTATAAATCCTGTAGCCTTTAAACTGACTCTACCTAAGCACTATAAAAACATACATCCAGTATTCCATGTCAACTTATTAAAACCTTACAAAGAGTCAACTACGTGGCATCCCACAGCGCCACCACCAGAACCCATCATGATTGAAGGACAGGAACATTTTGAGATAAAAACCATCCTGGACTCAAGAAAACATAAAGGAACTTTACAATATTTAGTCCAATGGAAACATTTTCCAAAAACACACCATGAATGGGTGCATCATTCTAATGTCAATGCACCCAAATTACTCAAACAATTTCATGCAAAATACTCTGAAAAACCTAAATGAACCATTGTCTTATTATTTACTTAAATTTTATCTTTTCCAGATATGAAAAGCATGTATGAAGCTATTCCTTTTTCTTGAGGGCGGCATGTCAGGATCTAGGCAAGCTATTAATGTAGTTTTAGTAATGTAGTAAATATAACATAGTTTTACTTTCATGTGTAACTGTAAGGGGGGAAAATCCACTAAGAGTTAATAGAAGGAATGTAAAAAGCAAGGTGCTTGCTTGACCTGCCATAAAAAGGGGGAGAGAGGAACGAGGGGTGTCATCCTTATCCCTAAAGAGGCATCTGCAAGGCCAAGAGGTGTGAGAACCAGAGCCAGGCGCGAAGAAGGCAAGGCGGGAAGAATCTTCAAAGGGGGAGTGTGGGCTTAAAAGAGGGATAGTTTTGCTTGTACAATTAGACTCAACAATCTAAGCTGCTGTATGTTTATCCTAATAAAGAAATCTTTACTGTAACTGCTTAGTCTCTAGAGGATTTACTATACTTTGGGAATGAGCGTGCAGACTCTGACAGTGAACCCAAGAACAAACTGGAGTAACATTGCTTTCTTATTGCATCCCAGCCATTGGATTCCAGAATGCAAGTGCAAAGGTGAGGAAAATAAACGGCACCATTATTTAACAATACAATGAGGGTTCGAATTGTCAGGTAAATGCAGTCTATTACACGTATCTAGTTGATGCAACAGCACACGGAGTCCTCATGTTACGAAAACGTATAGTGCCTGTTACACTGAAGGCAAAATAACATTTAAAACTACAGTTCCCAGGACAGTCACACTCCTGATTTGAAGAGCACCTAGTGATTCATCTTGCGCCTATCAATAAGGAATACCATACAGTTCCATGGATTTCCCCTTGTCTACAGAGCGAACCAAAGAAAAAATTGAGTAACATGGCATTATTACTGGATGTAACCCTTTGGACTCCAGGATGTAAGCGCGAAGCTGAGGAAAGTGAACAGCAGCATTACTTTAGCAATCCAAAGAGTCTTCAGAATTCTCACGTAAATGACATCTATCATACTTACCTAGTTTGACGCAACATCACCTGGAGGCCTTATGTTAGCAATCTGTATAATGTCTATTAGATCCCATACAAATTCAGGTTTAGCTAATAAAGTGCCCACGAGAGTCAAAGTGCAGATTTGAAAAAAGCTGGTGATGCATGTTCTGCCTAGGAAGAGGATCCAGGAATACCATATAGTTTCATGAATCTCTCCAGGCGAATAGTGTGAAAGCAAGAAATAATTTCAGCAACATGGCTTAATTACTGCATGCCAACCACTGGACTCCAGAATGCAAGTACAAACGTGAGTAAAGTAAACTGCAGCATTACTTTAGCAATCCAATTGGTGTTCAGAATTGTCATGTAAATGCAGTTTATTACACTTATCTTGTTTGTCACAGAATCACATAGAGGCCTCATGTTAGCAATCTGTATCATGTCTGTAAGAGCGCATGCAAATTCAGGGTTAGGAAATAAACAAACTAAGAGGATCAAAGTCCAGATTTTAAAAAAGCGGGTGATGAATGTTCTCCAGTTTGTTCTTGGGTTCACTCTGTTGGTCTGGAGAGATTTGTGAAGCTTTATGTCAGTCCTGATTCCCATTATTGGCAGAACATGCATCACTAGGTTTTTTACAAATCTGAAGTTTGATTCTCGTGGGACCTTGGTTCCTAAAGTTGACTTCGCTTCCACTCTAATAGACATTATACAGATTGCTAGCATGAGGCCTCCATGTGATGCTGTCTCAAACTAGATAAGTGTAATAAACTGAATTTACATGACAATTCTGAACACGTATTCGATCGCTAAAGTAATGCTGCAGTTCACTTTCCTCACTTGCATTCTGGAGTCCAGTGGCTGGCATGCAGTAATTAAGCCATGTTGCTCAAATTTGTTCTTGCTTTCACTCTATTGGCCTGGAGAGATTCGTGAAGCCTTATTGTAGTCCTGCTTCCCCTTGTTAGGCTGAACATGCATCACCAGCTTTTTTCAAATCTACACTTTGACTCTCGTGGGAACTTCAGTTCCTAAAGGTGACTTTGCTTCCACTCTAATAGACATTATACAGATTGCTAACATGAGGCCTCCATGTGATGTTGTATCAAACTAGATACGTGAAATAAACTGCATATACATCTCAACTCCCATTGGATTGCTAAAGTAATGGTGCAGTTCACTTTCCTCACCTTTGCACTTCCATTCTGGAGTCCAGTGGCTGGCATGCAGTAATTAAGCCATGTTGCTGAAATTTGTTCTTCCTTTCACTCTATTGGCCTGGAGAGATTGAGGAAACTATATGGTATTCCTGCATCCTCTTGCTAGGCAGAACATGCATCACCAGCTTTTTTCCAATCTCCACTTTGACTCTCGTGGAAGCTTTATTACCTAAACCTGAATTTGCACGGGATCTAATAGACATTATACAGATTTCTAACATAAGGCCTCCATGTGATGCTGTGTCAGACTAGATAAGTGTAATAAACTGCATTTACATGACAATTCTGAACACCAATTGGAGTGCTAAAGTAATGCTGCAGTTCACTTTCCCTACTTGCATTCTAGAGTCCAATGGCTGGCATGCAGTAATTAAGGAATGGTGCTCAAATTTGTTCCTGCTTTCACTCTATTGGCCTGGAGAGATTCGTGAAGCCTTATTGTAGTCCTGCTTCCCCTTGGTAGGCAGAACATGCATCACCAGCTTTTTTCAAATCTACACTTTGACTCTCGTGGGAACTTCAGTTCCTAAAGGTGACTTTGCTTCCACTCTAACAGACATTATACAGATTGCTAACATGAGGCCTCCGTGTGATGTTGTATCAAACTAGATACGTGTAATAAACTGCATATACATCTCAACACCCATTGGATTGCTAAAGTAATGGTGCAGTTCACTTTCCTCACCTTTGCACTTCCATTCTGGAGTCCAGTGCCTGGCATGCAGTAATTAAGCCATGTTGCTGAAATTTGTTCTTGCTTTCAATCTATTGGCCTGGAGAGATTCAGGAAACTATATGGTATTCCTGCATCCTCTTGCTAGGCAGAACATGCATCACCAGCTTTTTTCCAATCTGCACTTTGACTCTCGTGGAACCTTTATTACGTAAACCTGAATTTGCACGGGATCTAATAGACATTATACAGATTTCTAACATAAGGCCTCCATGTGACGCTGTGTCAGACTAGATAGATGTAATAAACTGCATTTACATGACAATTCTAAACACCAATTGGAGTGCTAAAGTAATGCTGCAGTTCACTTTCCTCACTTGCATTCTAGAGTCCAATGGCTGCCATGCAGTAATTAAGGAATGGTGCTCAAATTTGTTCCTGCTTTCACTCTATTGGCCTGGAGAGATTCGTGAAGCCTTATTGTAGTCCTGCTTCCCCTTGGTAGGCAGAACATGCATCACCAGCTTTTTTCAAATCTACACTTTGACTCTCGTGGGAACTTTAGTTCCTAAAGATGACTTTGCTTGCACTCTAAAAGACATTATACAGATTGCTAACATGAGGCCTCCATGTGATGTTGTGTCAAACTAGTTACGTGTAATAAACTGCATATACATGACAGTTCTCAACACCCACTGGATTGCTAAAGTAATGGTGCAGTTCACTTTCCTCACCTTTGCACTTGCATTCTGGAGTCCAGTGGCTGGCATGCAGTAATTAAGCCATGTTGCTCAAATTTGTTCTTGCTTTCACTCTATTGGCCTGGAGAGATTCAGGAAACTATATGGTATTCCTGCATCCTCTTGCTAGGCAGAACATGCATCACCAGCTTTTTTCCAATCTGCACTTTGACTCTCGTGGAACCTTTATTACCTAAACCTACAGTTGCACGGGATCTAATAGACATTATACAGATTGCTAACATAAGGCCTCCGGGTGATGTTGCGTCAAACTAGGTAAGTGTGATAGACTTCATTTACGTGAGAATTCTGAACACTCGTTGGATTGCTAAGGTAATGCTGCAGTTGACTTTCCTCAGCTTCGTGCTTACATCCTGGACTCCAAAGGGTTACATGCAGTAATAATGCCATGTTACTCAGATTTGTTCTTTGGTTCGCTCTGTAGACAAGGGGAAATCCATGGAACTGTATGGTATTCTTGACTGATAGGCACAAGATGAATCACTAGGTGCTCTTCAAATCTGGAGTGTGATTGTCCTGGGAACTGTAGTTTTAAATTTTAGTTTGCCTTCAGTGTAATAGGCACGATACGTTTTCCTAACATGAGGACTCCCTGTGCTGTTGCATCAAACTAGATACGTGTAATAGACTGCATTCACCTGACAATCCCAACCCTCATTGGATTGTTAAGTAATGGTGCCGTTCATTTTCCTCACCTTCGCACTTGCATTCTGGAGTCCAACGGCTGGCATGCAGTAAGAAAGCCATGTTACTCCAGTTTGTTCTTGGGTTCACTCTGTTGGCCTGGAGAGATTTGTGAAGCTTTATGTCAGGCCTGATTCCCCTTATCGGCAGAACATGCATCACAAGCTTTTTTGCACATCTGAAGTTTGTTTCTCGTGGGACCTTTGTTCCTAAAGTTGACTTTGCTTCCACTCTAATAGACATTATGCAGATTGCTAGCATAAGGCCTCCATGTGATGCTGGGTCTGACTAGTTAAGTGTAATAAACTGCATTTACCTGACAATTCTGAACACCAATTGGAGCGCTAAAGTAATGCTGCAGTTCACTTTCCTCACTTGCATTCTAGACTCCAGTGGCTGGCATGCAGTGATTAAGGAATGGTGCTCATTTTTGTTCCTGCTTTCACTCTATTGGCCTGGAGAGATTCGTGAAGCCTTATTGTAGTCCTGCTTCCCCTTGGTAGGCAGAACATGCATCACCAGCTTTTTTCAAATCTACACTTTGACTCTCGTGGGAACTTCAGTTCCTAAAGGTGACTTTGCTTCCACTCTAATAGACATTATACAGATTGCTAACATGAGGCCTCCATGTGATGTTGTATGAAACCAGATATGTGTAATAAACTGCATATACATCTCAACACCCATTGGATTGCTAAAGTAATGGTGCAGTTCACTTTCCTCACCTTTGCACTTCCATTCTGGAGTCCAGTGGCTGGCATGCAGTAATTAAGCCATGTTGCTGAAATTTGTTCTTGCTTTCACTCTATTGGCCTGGAGAGATTCAGGAAACTATATGGTATTCCTGCATCCTCTTGCTAGGCAGAACATGCATCACCAGCTTTTTTCCAATCTGCACTTTGACTCTCGTGGAACCTTTATTACCTAAACCTGAATTTGCACGGGATCTAATAGACATTATACAGATTTCTAACATAAGGCCTCCATGTGATGCTGTGTCAGACTAGATAAGTGTAATAAACTGCATTTACATGACAATTCTGAACACCAATTGAAGTGCTAAAGTAATGCTGCAGTTCACTTTCCTCACTTGCATTCTAGAGTCCAATGTCTGGCATGCAGTAATTAAGGAACGGTGCTCAAATTTGTTCCTGCTTTCACTCTATTGGCCTGGAGAGATTCGTGAAGCCTTATTGTAGTCCTGCTTCCCCTTGGTAGGCAGAACATGCATCACCAGCTTTTTTCAAATCTACACTTTGACTCTCGTGGGAACTTTAGTTCCTAAAGATGACTTTGCTTGCACTCTAAAAGACATTATACAGATTGCTAACATGAGGCCTCCATGTGATGTTGTGTCAAACTAGTTACGTGTAATAAACTGCATATACATGACAGTTCTCAACACCCATTGGATTGCTAAAGTAATGGTGCAGTTCACTTTCCTCACCTTTGCACTTGCATTCTGGAGTCCAGTGGCTGGCATGCAGTAATTAAGCCATGTTGCTCAAATTTGTTCTTGCTTTCACTCTATTGGCCTGGAGAGATTGAGGAAACTATATGGTATTCCTGCATCCTCTTGCTAGGCAGAACATGCATCACCAGCTTTTTTCCAATCTGCACTTTGACTCTTGTGGAACCTTTATTACCTAAACCTACAGTTGCACGGGATCTAATAGACATTATACAGATTGCTAACATAAGGCCTCCAGGTGATGTTGCGTCAAACTAGGTAAGTTTGAGAGACTTCATTTACGTGAGAATTCTGAACACTCGTTGGATTGCTAAGGTAATGCTGCAGTTGACTTTCCTCAGCTTCGTGCTTACATCCTGGACTCCAAAGGGTTACATGCAGTAATAATGCCATGTTACTCAAATTTGTTCTTTGGTTCGCTCTGTAGACAAGGGGAAATCCATGGAACTGTATGGTATTCTTGACTGATAGGCACGAGATGAATCACTAGGTGCTCTTCAAATCTGGAGTGTGATTGTCCTGGGAACTGTAGTTTTAAATTTTAGTTTGCCTTCAGAGTAATAGGCACGATACGTTTTCCTAACATGAGGACTCCCTGTGCTGTTGCATCAAACTAGATACGTGTAATAGACTGCATTCACCTGACAATTCCAACCCTCATTGGATTGTTAAGTAATGGTGCCGTTCATTTTCCTCACCTTCGCACTTGCATTCTGGAGTCCAACGGCTGGCATGCAGTAAGAAAGCCATGTTACTCCAGTGTGTTCTTGGGTTCACTCTGTTGGCCTGGAGAGATTTGTGAAGCTTTATGTCAGGCCTGATTCCCCTTATCGGCAGAACATGCATCACAAGCTTTTTTGCACATCTGAAGTTTGTTTCTCGTGGGACCTTTGTTCCTAAAGTTGACTTTGCTTCCACTCTAATAGACATTATACAGATTGCTAACATGAGGCCTCCGTGTGATGTTGTATCAAACTAGATACGTGCAATAAACTGCATATACATCTCAACACCCATTGGATTGCTAAAGTAATGGTGCAGTTCACTTTCCTCACCTTTGCACTTCCATTCTGGAGTCCAGTGGCTGGCATGCAGTAATTAAGCCATGTTGCTGAAATTTGTTCTTGCTTTCAATCTATTGGCCTGGAGAGATTCAGGAAACTATATGGTATTCCTGCATCCTCTTGCTAGGCAGAACATGCATCACCAGCTTTTTTCCAATCTGCACTTTGACTCTCGTGGAACCTTTATTACCTAAACCTACAGTTGCACGGGATCTAATAGACATTATACAGATTGCTAACATAAGGCCTCCGGATGATGTTGCGTCAAACTAGGTAAGTGTGATAGACTTCATTTACGTGAGAATTCTGAACACTCGTTGGATTGCTAAGGTAATGCTGCAGTTGACTTTCCTCAGCTTCGTGCTTACATCCTGGACTCCAAAGGGTTACATGCAGTAATAATGCCATGTTACTCAGATTTGTTCTTTGGTTCGCTCTGTAGACAAGGGGAAATCCATGGAACTGTATGGTATTCTTGACTGATAGGCACAAGATGAATCACTAGGTGCTCTTCAAATCTGGAGTGTGATTGTCCTGGGAACTGTAGTTTTAAATTTTAGTTTGCCTTCAGTGTAATAGGCACGATACGTTTTCCTAACATGAGGACTCCCTGTGCTGTTGCATCAAACTAGATACGTGTAATAGACTGCATTCACCTGACAATCCCAACCCTCATTGGATTGTTAAGTAATGGTGCCGTTCATTTTCCTCACCTTCGCACTTGCATTCTGGAGTCCAACGGCTGGCATGCAGTAAGAAAGCCATGTTACTCCAGTTTGTTCTTGGGTTCACTCTGTTGGCCTGGAGAGATTTGTGAAGCTTTATGTCAGGCCTGATTCCCCTTATCGGCAGAACATGCATCACAAGCTTTTTTGCACATCTGAAGTTTGTTTCTCGTGGGACCTTTGTTCCTAAAGTTGACTTTGCTTCCACTCTAATAGACATTATGCAGATTGCTAGCATAAGGCCTCCATGTGATGCTGGGTCTGACTAGTTAAGTGTAATAAACTGCATTTACCTGACAATTCTGAACACCAATTGGAGCGCTAAAGTAATGCTGCAGTTCACTTTCCTCACTTGCATTCTAGACTCCAGTGGCTGGCATGCAGTGATTAAGGAATGGTGCTCATTTTTGTTCCTGCTTTCACTCTATTGGCCTGGAGAGATTCGTGAAGCCTTATTGTAGTCCTGCTTCCCCTTGTTAGGCAGAACATGCATCACCAGCTTTTTTCAAATCTACACTTTGACTCTCGTGGGAACTTCAGTTCCTAAAGGTGACTTTGCTTCCACTCTAATAGACATTATACAGATTGCTAACATGAGGCCTCCGTGTGATGTTGTATCAAACTAGATACGTGTAATAAACTGCATATACATCTCAACACCCATTGGATTGCTAAAGTAATGGTGCAGTTCACTTTCCTCACCTTTGCACTTCCATTCTGGAGTCCAGTGGCTGGCATGCAGTAATTAAGCCATGTTGCTGAAATTTGTTCTTGCTTTCAATCTATTGGCCTGGAGAGATTCAGGAAACTATATGGTATTCCTGCATCCTCTTGCTAGGCAGAACATGCATCACCAGCTTTTTTCCAATCTGCACTTTGACTCTCGTGGAACCTTTATTACCTAAACCTGAATTTGCACGGGATCTAATAGACATTATACAGATTTCTAACATAAGGCCTCCATGTGATGCTGTGTCAGACTAGATAAGTGTAATAAACTGCATTTACATGACAATTCTGAACACCAATTGGAGTGCTAAAGTAATGCGGCAGTTCACTTTCCTCACTTGCATTCTAGAGTCCAATGGCTGCCATGCAGTAATTAAGGAATGGTGCTCAAATTTGTTCCTGCTTTCACTCTATTGGCCTGGAGAGATTCGTGAAGCCTTATTGTAGTCCTGGTTCCCCTTGGTAGGCAGAACATGCATCACCAGCTTTTTTCAAATCTACACTTTGACTCTCGTGGGAACTTTACTTCCTAAAGATGACTTTGCTTGCACTCTAAAAGACATTATACAGATTGCTAACATGAGGCCTCCATGTGATGTTGTGTCAAACTAGATACGTGTAATAAACTGCATATACATCTCAACACCCATTGGATTGCTAAAGTAATGGTGCAGTTCACTTTCCTCACCTTTGCACTTCCATTCTGGAGTCCAGTGGCTGGCATGCAGTAATTAAGCCATGTTGCTGAAATTTGTTCTTGCTTTCACTCTATTGGCCTGGAGAGATTCAGGAAACTATATGGTATTCCTGCATCCTCTTGCTAGGCAGAACGTGCATCACCAGCTTTTTTCCAATCTGCACTTTGACTCTCGTGGAACCTTTATTACCTAAACCTGAATTTGCACGGGATCTAATAGACATTATACAGATTTCTAACATAAGGCCTCCATGTGATGTTGCCTAAAACTATGTAAGTGTGATAGACTTCATTTACGTGAGAATTCTGGACACTCGTTGGATTGCTAAGGTAATGCTGCAGTTGACTTTCCTCAGCTTCGCGCTTACATCCTGGAGTCCAAAGGGTTACATGCAGTAATAATGCCATGTTACTCAAATTTGTTCTTTGGTTCGCTCTGTAGACAAGGGGAAATCCATGGAATTGTATGGTATTCCTGACTGATAGGCACGAGATGAATCACTAGATGCTCTTCAAATCTGGAGTGTGATTGTCCTGGGAACTGTAGTTTTAAATTTTAGTTTGCCTTCAGTGTAATAGGCACGATACGTTTTCCTAACATGAGGACTCCCTGTGCTGTTGCATCAAACTAGATACGTGTAATAGACTGCATTCACCTGACAATCCCAACCCTCATTGGATTGTTAAGTAATGGTGCCGTTCATTTTCCTCACCTTCGCACTTGCATTCTGGAGTCCAACGGCTGGCATGCAGTAAGAAAGCCATGTTACTCCAGTTTGTTCTTGGGTTCACTCTGTTGGCCTGGAGAGATTTGTGAAGCTTTATGTCAGGCCTGATTCCCCTTATCGGCAGAACATGCATCACAAGCTTTTTTGCACATCTGAAGTTTGATTCTCGTGGGACACTGAACACTCGTTAAATAGCTAAAGTAATGCTGCAGATCACTTCCCTCAGCTTCGAATTTACATTATTGAGCCCAAACTGTTACATGCAGTAATACGGCCATGTTACTCAAATTTCATCAGGATAATGCAGATTATTACACTTATCTAGTTTGATGAAACAGCACAGGGATGGCCTTTTGACCATATGCGGTAATAGGCCATGTTTTCTAACATTTTTCTTTGGATCACTGTTAAGGCAAGGAGAGATTCTTGAAACCATAATGTTTTTCTGATTCTACTACCTATGGAGAACATGAATCACGATGTCATTTTCCAATCTGGTCTTTGTGTGGGCCGGGAACCTCACTTCTGAAAGTGCAGTTTCACCGTCAATACAATAGGCCTTTTGAGGATATACGGTAATCGGCCGTTTTTTCCAACTTTATTCTTTCGATCACTCTTAATTCAAGGAGAGAATCTTGAAATCATGATGTTTTTCTGATTCTACTAACTACGGAGAATATGAATCACGACTTCTTTTTCAAATCTGGTATTTGTCTGGGCCGGGAACTCAGTTCTGAAAGTGGAGTTTCACCGTCGATACAATAGGCCTTTTGAGCATATGCGGTAATAGGCCGTTTTTTCCCAGTTTATTCTTTGGATCACTCTTAAGGCAAGGAGAGATTCTTGAAACTATGATGTTTTTCAGTTTCTACTACCTAGGGAGAACATGAATCACGACGTCTTTTTCCAATCTGGTGTTTGTCTGGGCCGGGAACCTCAGTTCTAAAAGTGGAGTTTCACCGTCGATACAATAGGCCTTTTGAGCATATGCGGTAATGGGCCGTTTTTTCCAACTTTATTCATTGGATCACTCTTAAGGCAAGGAGAGATTCTTTAAACTATCATGTTTTTCTGATTCTACTACCTAGGGAGAACATGAATCACGATGTCTTTTTCAAATCTGGTGTTTGTCTGTGCCGGGAACTTCAGTTCTGAAAGTGCAGTTTTGCGGTATTTTGCCGTTTTTTCCAACATTATTCTTTGTGTCTCTCTTAAGGTAAGCAGAGAATCTTTAAAACCTGATGTTTTTCTGTTTCTACTACCTAGGGAGAACTTGAAACACGACGTCTTTTTCAAATCTGGTGTTTGTCTGGGCCGGGAACCTCAGTTATGAAAGTGGAGTTTCACCGTCAACACAATAGGCCTTTTGAGCACATGCGGTAATAGGCCGTTTTTTCCAACTTTATTCTTTGGATCACTCTTAAGGCAAGGAGAGATTCTTGAAACCATGATGTTTTTCTTATTCTACTACCTAGGGAGAACATGGATCACGATGTCTTTTTCAAATCTAGTGTTTGTCGGGGCCGGGACCCTCAGTTCTGAAAGTGGTGTTTTGCAGTATTCGGACGTTTTTTACAACTTTATTCTTTGGATCTATCTTAATGGAAGGAGAGATTCCTGAAACCATGATGTTTTGCTGATTCTACTACCTAGGGAGAACATGAATCACGATGTCTTTTTCAAATCTGGTGTTTGTCTGGGCCGGGAACTCAGTTCTGAAAGTGGAGTTTCACCGTCGATACAATAGGCCTTTTGAGCATATGCTGTAATAGGCCGTTTTTTCCAAGTTTATTCTTTGGATCACTCTTAAGGCAAGGAGAGATTCTTGAAACTATGATGTTTTTCAGTTTCTACTACCTAGGGAGAACATGAATCACGACGTCTTTTTCCAATCTGGTGTTTGTCTGGGCCGGGAACCTCAGTTCTAAAAGTGGAGTTTCACCGTCGATACAATAGGCCTTTTGAGCATATGCGGTAATAGGCCGTTTTTTCCAACTTTATTCTTTGGATCACTCTTAAGGCAAGGAGAGATTCTTTAAACTATCATGTTTTTCTGATTCTACTACCTAGGGAGAACATGGATCACGATGTCTTTTTCAAATCTAGTGTTTGTCGGGGCCGGGACCCTCAGTTCTGAAAGTGGTGTTTTGCAGTATTCGGACGTTTTTTCCAACTTTATTCTTTGGATCTATCTTAATGGAAGGAGAGATTCCTGAAACCATGATGTTTTACTGATTCTACTACCTAGGGAGAACATGAATCACCACATCTTTTTCAAATCTGGTGTTTGTCTGGGCCGGGAACCTCAGTTCTGAAAGTGGAGTTTCACCGTCGATACAATAGGCCTTTTGAGCATATGCGGTAATAGGCCGTTTTTTCCAACTTTATTCATTGGATCACTCTTAAGGCAAGGAGAGATTCTTTAAACTATCATGTTTTTCTGATTCTACTACCTAGGGAGAACATGAATCACGATGTCTTTTTCAAATCTGGTGTTTGTCTGGGCCGGGAACTTCAGTTCTGAAAGTGCACTTTTGCGGTTTTTTGCCGTTTTTTCCAACATTATTCTTTGTGTCTCTCTTAAGGTAAGCAGAGAATCTTGAAAACCTGATGTTTTTCTGTTTCTACTACCTAGGAAGAACTTGAATCACGACGTCTTTTTCAAATCTGGTGCTTGTCTGGGCCGGGAACCTCAGTTATGAAAGTGGAGTTTCACCGTCAACACAATAGGCCTTTTGAGCACATGCGGTAATAGGCCGTTTTTTCCAACATTATTCTTTGGATCACTCTTAAGGCAAGGAGAGATTCTTGAAACCATGATGTTTTTCTTATTCTACTACCTAGGGAGAACATGGATCACGATGTCTTTTTCAAATCTAGTGTTTGTCGGAGCCGAGACCCTCAGTTCTGAAAGTGGTGTTTTGCAGTATTCGGACGTTTTTTACAACTTTATTCTTTGGATCACTCTTAAGGCAAGGAGAGATTCTTGAAACCATGATGTTTTACTGATTCTACTACCTAGGGAGAACATAAATCACGACATCTTTTTCAAATCTGTTGTTTGTCTGGGCCGGGAACCTCAGTTCTGAAAGTGGAGTTTCACCGTCAATACAATACGCCTTTTGAGCATATGCGGTAATAGGCCGTTTTTTCCAACTTTATTCTTTGGATCACTCTTAAGGCAAGGAGAGATTCTTGAAACCATGATGTTTTTCATATTCTACTACCTAGGGAGAACATGAATCACGACGTCTTTTTCAAATCTGGTGTTTTTCTGGGCCGGGAACCTCAGTTCTGAAAGTGGAGTTTCACCGTCAATACAATAGGCCTTTTGAGCACATGCGGTAATAGGCCGTTTTTTCCAACTTTATTCTTTGGATTACTCTTAAGGCAAGGAGAGATTCTTGAAAGCATGATGTTTTTCTTATTCTACTACCTAGGGAGAACATGAATCACGATGTCTTTTTCAAATCTGGTGTTTGTCGGGGCCGGGAACCTCAGTTCTGAAAGTGGTGTTTTGCAGTATTCGGACGTTTTTTCCAACTTTATTCTTTGGATCTCTCTTAAGGGAAGGAGAGATTCCTGTACCATGATGTTTTACTTATTCTACTACCTAGGGAGAACATGAAACACGACGTCTTTCTCAAATCTGGTGTTTGTCAGGGCCGGGAACCTCAGTTCTGAAAATGGAGTTTCACCGTCAATACAATAGTCCTTTTGAGCCTAAGCGGTTGTAGGCCGTTTTTTCCAACTTTATTCTTTGGATCACTCTTAAGGCAAGGAGAGATTCTTGAAACCATGATGTTTTTCTTATTCTACTACCTAGGGAGAACATGAATCATGATGTCTTTTTCAAATCTGGTGTTTGTCGGGGCCGGGAACCTCAGTTCTGAAAGTGGTGTTTTGCAGTATTCGGACGTTTTTTCCAACTTTATTCTTTGGATCTCTCTTAAGGGAAGGAGAGATTCCTGAAACCATGATGTTTTGCTGATTCTACTACCTAGGGAGAACATGAATCACGACGTCTTTTTCAAATCTGGTGTTTGTCTGGGCCGGGAACCTCAGTTCCGAAAGTGGAGTTTCACCGTCGATACATTAGGCTTTTTGAGCATATGCGGTAATAGGCCGTTTTTTCCATGTTTATTCTTTGGATCACTCTTAAGGCAAGGAGAGATTCTTGAAACCATGATGTTTTTCTTATTCTACTACCTAGGGAGAACATGGATCACGATGTCTTTTTCAAATCTGGTGTTTGTCGGGGCCGGGAACCTTAGTTCTGAAAGTGGTGTTTTGCAGTATTCGGACGTTTTTTCCAACTTTATTCTTTGGATCTATCTTAATGGAAGGAGAGATTCCTGAAACCATGATGTTTTACTGATTCTACTACCTAGGGAGAACATGAATCACGACGTCTTTTTCAAATCTGGTGTTTGTCTCGGCCGGGAACCTCAGTTCTGAAAGTAGAGTTTCACCGTCAATACATTAGGCCTTTTGAGCTTATGCGGTAATAGGCCGTTTTTTCCAACTTTATTCATTGGATCACTCTTAAGGCAAGGAGAGATTCTTTAAACTCTCATGTTTTTCTGATTCTACTACCTAGGGCGAACATGAATCACGATGTCTTTTTCAAATCTGGTGTTTGTTTGGGCCGGAAACCTCAGTTATGAAAGTGGAGTTTCACCGTCAACACAATAGGCCTTTTGAGCACATGCGGTAATAGGCCGTTTTTTCCAACTTTATTCTTTGGATCACTCTTAAGGCAAGGAGAGATTCTTGAAACCATGATGTTTTTCTTATTCTACTACCTAGGGAGAACATGAATCACGATGTCTTTTTCAAATCTGGTGTTTGTCTGTGCCGGGAACTTCAGTTCTGAAAGTGCAGTTTTGCGGTATTTTACCGTTTTTTCCAACATTATTCTTTGTGTCTCTCTTAAGGTAAGCAGAGAATCTTTAAAACCTGATGTTTTTCTGTTTCTACTACCTAGGGAGAACTTGAAACACGACGTCTTTTTCAAATCTGGTGTTTGTCTGGGCCGGGAACCTCAGTTATGAAAGTGGAGTTTCACCGTCAACACAATAGGCCTTTTGAGCACATGCGGTAATAGGCCGTTTTTTCCAACTTTATTCTTTGGATCACTCTTAAGGCAAGGAGAGATTCTTGAAACCATGATGTTTTTCTTATTCTACTACCTAGGGAGAACATGGATCACGATGTCTTTTTCAAATCTAGTGTTTGTCTGTGCCGGGAACTTCAGTTCTGAAAGTGCAGTTTTGCGGTATTTTGCCGTTTTTTCCAACATTATTCTTTGTGTCTCTCTTAAGGTAAGCAGAGAATCTTTAAAACCTGATGTTTTTCTGTTTCTACTACCTAGGGAGAACTTGAAACACGACGTCTTTTTCAAATCTGGTGTTTGTCTGGGCCGGGAACCTCAGTTATGAAAGTGGAGTTTCACCGTCAACACAATAGGCCTTTTGAGCACATGCGGTAATAGGCCGTTTTTTCCAACTTTATTCTTTGGATCACTCTTAAGGCAAGGAGAGATTCTTGAAACCATGATGTTTTTCTTATTCTACTACCTAGGGAGAACATGGATCACGATGTCTTTTTCAAATCTAGTGTTTGTCGGGGCCGGGACCCTCAGTTCTGAAAGTGGTGTTTTGCAGTATTCGGAAGTTTTTTCCAACTTTATTCTTTGGATCTATCTTAATGGAAGGAGAGATTCCTGAAACCATGATGTTTTGCTGATTCTACTACCTAGGGAGAACATGAATCACGATGTCTTTTTCAAATCTGGTGTTTGTCTGGGCCGGGAACTCAGTTCTGAAAGTGGAGTTTCACCGTCGATACAATAGGCCTTTTGAGCATATGCGGTAATAGGCCGTTTTTTCCAACTTTATTCTTTGGATCACTCTTAAGGCAAGGAGAGATTCTTGAAACCATGATGTTTTTCTTATTCTACTACCTAGGGAGAACATGGATCACGATGTCTTCTTCAAATCTAGTGTTTGTCGGGGCCGGGACCCTCAGTTCTGAAAGTGGTGTTTTGCAGTATTCGGACGTTTTTTCCAACTTTATTCTTTGGATCTATCTTAATGGAAGGAGAGATTCCTGAAACCATGATGTTTTGCTGATTCTACTACCTAGGGAGAACATGAATCACGATGTCTTTTTCAAATCTGGTGTTTGTCTGGGCCGGGAACTCAGTTCTGAAAGTGGAGTTTCACCGTCGATACAATAGGCCTTTTGAGCATATGCGGTAATAGGCCGTTTTTTCCAAGTTTATTCATTGGATCACTCTTAAGGCAAGGAGAGATTCTTTAAACTATCATGTTTTTCTGATTCTACTACCTAGGGAGAACATGGATCACGATGTCTTTTTCAAATCTAGTGTTTGTCGGGGCCGGGACCCTCAGTTCTGAAAGTGGTGTTTTGCAGTATTCGGACGTTTTTTCCAACTTTATTCTTTGGATCTATCTTAATGGAAGGAGAGATTCCTGAAACCATGATGTTTTACTGATTCTACTACCTAGGGAGAACACGAATCACGATGTCTTTTTCAAATCTGGTGTTTGTCTGGGCCGGGAACCTCAGTTCTGAAAGTGGAGTTTCACCGTCGATACAATAGGCCTTTTGAGCATATGCGGTAATAGGCCGTTTTTTCCAACTTTATTCATTGGATCACCCTTAAGGCAAGGAGAGATTCTTTAAACTATCATGTTTTTCTGATTCTACTACCTAGGGAGAACATGAATCACGATGTCTTTTTCAAATCTGGTGTTTGTCTGGGCCGGGAACTTCAGTTCTGAAAGTGCACTTTTGCGGTTTTTTGCCGTTTTTTCCAACATTATTCTTTGTGTCTCTCTTAAGGTAAGCAGAGAATCTTGAAAACCTGATGTTTTTCTGTTTATACTACCTAGGAAGAACTTGAATCACGACGTCTTTTTCAAATCTGGTGCTTGTCTGGGCCGGGAACCTCAGTTATGAAAGTGGAGTTTCACCGTCAACACAATAGGCCTTTTGAGCACATGCGGTAATAGGCCGTTTTTTCCAACTTTATTCTTTGGATTACTCTTAAGGCAAGGAGAGATTCTTGAAAGCATGATGTTTTTCTTATTCTACTACCTAGGGAGAACATGAATCACGATGTCTTTTTCAAATCTGGTGTTTGTCGGGGCCGGGAACCTCAGTTCTGAAAGTGGTGTTTTGCAGTATTCGGACGTTTTTTCCAACTTTATTCTTTGGATCTCTCTTAAGGGAAGGAGAGATTCCTGAAACCATGATGTTTTACTGATTCTACTACCTAGGGAGAACATGAATCACGACGTCTTTTTCAAATCTGGTGTTTGTCTGGGCCGGGAACCTCAGTTCTGAAAGTGGAGTTTCACCGTCAATGCAATAGGCCTTTTGAGCTTATGCGGTAATAGGCCGTTTTTTCCAAGTTTATTATTTGGATCACTCTTAAGGCAAGGAGAGATTCTTGAAACTATGATGTTTTTCTGTTTCTACTACCTAGGGAGAACATGAATCACGACGTCTTTTTCAAATCTGGTGTTTGTCTGGGCCGGGAAACTCAATTCTGAAAGTGGAGTTTCACCGTCAACACAATAGGCATGTTGAGCACATGCGGTAATAGGCCGTTTTTTCCAACTTTATTCTTTGGATCACTCTTAAGGCAAGGAGAGATTCTTGAAACCATGATGTTTTTCTTATTCTACTACCTAGGGAGAACATGAATCACGATGTCTTTTTCAAATCTGGTGTTTGTGGGGGCCGGGAACCTCAGTTCTGAAAGTGGTGTTTTGCAGTATTCGGACGTTTTTTCCAACTTTATTCTTTGGATCTCTCTTAAGGGAAGGAGAGATTCCTGAAACCATGATGTTTTGCTGATTCTACTACCTAGGGAGAACATGAATCACGACGTCTTTTTCAAATCTGGTGTTTGTCTGGGCCGGGAACCTCAGTTCTGAAAGTGGAGTTTCACCGTCGATACAGTAGGCCTTTTGAGCATATGCGGTAATAGGCCGTTTTTTCCATGTTTATTCTTTGGATCAGTCTTAAGGCAAGGAGAGATTCTTGAAACCATGATGTTTTTCTTATTCTAATACCTAGGGAGAACATGGATCACAATGTCTTTTTCAAATCTGGTGTTTGTCGGGGCCGGGAACCTTAGTTCTGAAAGTGGTGTTTTGCAGTATTCGAACGTTTTTTCCAACTTTATCCTTTGGATCTCTCTTAATGGAAGGAGAGATTCCTGAAACCATGATGTTGTACTTATTCTACTACCTAGGGAGAACATGAATCACGACCTCTTTTTCAAATCTGGTGTTTGTCTGGGCCGGGAACCTCAGTTCTGAAAGTGGAGTTTCACCGTCAATACAATAGGCCTTTTGAGCATATGCGGTAATAGGCCGTTTTTTCCAACTTTATTCATTGGATCACTCTTAAGGCAAGGAGAGATTCTTTAAACTCTCATGTTTTTCTGATTCTACTACCTAGGGAGAACATGAATCACGACGTCTTTTTCAAATCTGGTGTTTGTCTGGGCCGGGAACCTCAGTTATGAAAGTGGAGTTTCACCGTCAACACAATAGGCCTGTTGAGCATATACGGTAATAGGCCGTTTTTTCCAACTTTATTCTTTGGATCACTCTTAAGGCAAGGAGAGATTCTTGAAACTATGATGTTTTTCAGTTTCTACTACCTAGGGAGAACATGAATCACGACGTCTTTTTCCAATCTGGTGTTTGTCTGGGCCGGGAACCTCAGTTCTAAAAGTGGAGTTTCACCGTCGATACAATAGGCATGTTGAGCACATGCGGTAATAGGCCGTTTTTTCCAACTTTATTCTTTGGATCACTCTTAAGGCAAGGAGAGATTCTTGAAACCATGATGTTTTTCTTATTCTACTACCTAGGGAGAACATGAATCACGATGTCTTTTTCAAATCTGGTGTTTGTGGGGGCCGGGAACCTCAGTTCTGAAAGTGGTGTTTTGCAGTATTCGGACGTTTTTTCCAACTTTATTCTTTGGATCTCTCTTAAGGGAAGGAGAGATTCCTGAAACCATGATGTTTTGCTGATTCTACTACCTAGGGAGAACATGAATCACGACGTCTTTTTCAAATCTGGTGTTTGTCTGGGCCGGGAACCTCAGTTCTGAAAGTGGAGTTTCACCGTCAATGCAATAGGCCTTTTGAGCTTATGCGGTAATAGGCCGTTTTTTCCAAGTTTATTATTTGGATCACTCTTAAGGCAAGGAGAGATTCTTGAAACTATGATGTTTTTCTGTTTCTACTACATAGGGAGAACATGAATCACGACGTCTTTTTCAAATCTGGTGTTTGTCTGGGCCGGGAACCTCAGTTCTGAAAGTGGAGTTTCACCGTCCATGCAATAGGCCTTTTGAGCATATGCGGTAATAGGCCGTTTATTCCAAGTTTATTATTTGGATCACTCTTAAGGCAAGGAGAGATGCTTGAAACCATGATGTTTTACTGATTCTACTACCTAGGGAGGACATGAATCACGACGTCTTTTTCAAATCTGGTGTTTGTCTGGGCCGGGAACCTCAGTTCTGAAAGTGGAGTTTCACCGTCCATGCAATAGGCCTTTTGAGCATATGCGGTAATAGGCCGTTTTTTCAAAGTTTATTATCTGGATCACTCTTAAGGCAAGGAGAGATTCTTGAAACTATGATGTTTTTCATATTCTACTACCTAGGGAGAACATGAATCACGACGTCTTTTTCAAATCTGGTGTTTTTCTGGGCCGGGAACCTCAGTTCTGAAAGTGGAGTTTCACCGTCAATACAATAGGCCTTTTGAGCACATGCGGTAATAGGCCGTTTTTTCCAACTTTATTCTTTGGATTACTCTTAAGGCAAGGAGAGATTCTTGAAAGCATGATGTTTTTCTTATTCTACTACCTAGGGAGAACATGAATCACGATGTCTTTTTCAAATCTGGTGTTTGTCGGGGCCGGGAACCTCAGTTCTGAAAGTGGTGTTTTGCAGTATTCGGACGTTTTTTCCAACTTTATTCTTTGGATCTCTCTTAAGGGAAGGAGAGATTCCTGTACCATGATGTTTTACTTATTCTACTACCTAGGGAGAACATGAAACACGACGTCTTTCTCAAATCTGGTGTTTGTCAGGGCCGGGAACCTCAGTTCTGAAAATGGAGTTTCACCGTCAATACAATAGTCCTTTTGAGCCTAAGCGGTTGTAGGCCGTTTTTTCCAACTTTATTCTTTGGATCACTCTTAAGGCAAGGAGAGATTCTTGAAACCATGATGTTTTTCTTATTCTACTACCTAGGGAGAACATGAATCATGATGTCTTTTTCAAATCTGGTGTTTGTCGGGGCCGGGAACCTCAGTTCTGAAAGTGGTGTTTTGCAGTATTCGGACGTTTTTTCCAACTTTATTCTTTGGATCTCTCTTAAGGGAAGGAGAGATTCCTGAAACCATGATGTTTTGCTGATTCTACTACCTAGGGAGAACATGAATCACGACGTCTTTTTCAAATCTGGTGTTTGTCTGGGCCGGGAACCTCAGTTCCGAAAGTGGAGTTTCACCGTCGATACAGTAGGCTTTTTGAGCATATGCGGTAATAGGCCGTTTTTTCCATGTTTATTCTTTGGATCAGTCTTAAGGCAAGGAGAGATTCTTGAAACCATGATGTTTTTCTTATTCTACTACCTAGGGAGAACATGGATCACGATGTCTTTTTCAAATCTGGTGTTTGTCGGGGCCGGGAACCTTAGTTCTGAAAGTGGTGTTTTGCAGTATTCGGACGTTTTTTCCAACTTTATTCTTTGGATCTATCTTAATGGAAGGAGAGATTCCTGAAACCATGATGTTTTACTGATTCTACTACCTAGGGAGAACATGAATCACGACGTCTTTTTCAAATCTGGTGTTTGTCTCGGCCGGGAACCTCAGTTCTGAAAGTAGAGTTTCACCGTCAATACATTAGGCCTTTTGAGCTTATGCGGTAATAGGCCGTTTTTTCCAACTTTATTCATTGGATCACTCTTAAGGCAAGGAGAGATTCTTTAAACTCTCATGTTTTTCTGATTCTACTACCTAGGGCGAACATGAATCACGATGTCTTTTTCAAATCTGGTGTTTGTTTGGGCCGGAAACCTCAGTTATGAAAGTGGAGTTTCACCGTCAACACAATAGGCCTTTTGAGCACATGCGGTAATAGGCCGTTTTTTCCAACTTTATTCTTTGGATCACTCTTAAGGCAAGGAGAGATTCTTGAAACCATGATGTTTTTCTTATTCTACTACCTAGGGAGAACATGAATCACGATGTCTTTTTCAAATCTGGTGTTTGTCTGTGCCGGGAACTTCAGTTCTGAAAGTGCAGTTTTGCGGTATTTTACCGTTTTTTCCAACATTATTCTTTGTGTCTCTCTTAAGGTAAGCAGAGAATCTTTAAAACCTGATGTTTTTCTGTTTCTACTACCTAGGGAGAACTTGAAACACGACGTCTTTTTCAAATCTGGTGTTTGTCTGGGCCGGGAACCTCAGTTATGAAAGTGGAGTTTCACCGTCAACACAATAGGCCTTTTGAGCACATGCGGTAATAGGCCGTTTTTTCCAACTTTATTCTTTGGATCACTCTTAAGGCAAGGAGAGATTCTTGAAACCATGATGTTTTTCTTATTCTACTACCTAGGGAGAACATGGATCACGATGTCTTTTTCAAATCTAGTGTTTGTCTGTGCCGGGAACTTCAGTTCTGAAAGTGCAGTTTTGCGGTATTTTGCCGTTTTTTCCAACATTATTCTTTGTGTCTCTCTTAAGGTAAGCAGAGAATCTTTAAAACCTGATGTTTTTCTGTTTCTACTACCTAGGGAGAACTTGAAACACGACGTCTTTTTCAAATCTGGTGTTTGTCTGGGCCGGGAACCTCAGTTATGAAAGTGGAGTTTCACCGTCAACACAATAGGCCTTTTGAGCACATGCGGTAATAGGCCGTTTTTTCCAACTTTATTCTTTGGATCACTCTTAAGGCAAGGAGAGATTCTTGAAACCATGATGTTTTTCTTATTCTACTACCTAGGGAGAACATGGATCACGATGTCTTTTTCAAATCTAGTGTTTGTCGGGGCCGGGACCCTCAGTGCTGAAAGTGGTGTTTTGCAGTATTCGGAAGTTTTTTCCAACTTTATTCTTTGGATCTATCTTAATGGAAGGAGAGATTCCTGAAACCATGATGTTTTGCTGATTCTACTACCTAGGGAGAACATGAATCACGATGTCTTTTTCAAATCTGGTGTTTGTCTGGGCCGGGAACTCAGTTCTGAAAGTGGAGTTTCACCGTCGATACAATAGGCCTTTTGAGCATATGCGGTAATAGGCCGTTTTTTCCAACTTTATTCTTTGGATCACTCTTAAGGCAAGGAGAGATTCTTGAAACCATGATGTTTTTCTTATTCTACTACCTAGGGAGAACATGGATCACGATGTCTTCTTCAAATCTAGTGTTTGTCGGGGCCGGGACCCTCAGTTCTGAAAGTGGTGTTTTGCAGTATTCGGACGTTTTTTCCAACTTTATTCTTTGGATCTATCTTAATGGAAGGAGAGATTCCTGAAACCATGATGTTTTGCTGATTCTACTACCTAGGGAGAACATGAATCACGATGTCTTTTTCAAATCTGGTGTTTGTCTGGGCCGGGAACTCAGTTCTGAAAGTGGAGTTTCACCGTCGATACAATAGGCCTTTTGAGCATATGCGGTAATAGGCCGTTTTTTCCAAGTTTATTCATTGGATCACTCTTAAGGCAAGGAGAGATTCTTTAAACTATCATGTTTTTCTGATTCTACTACCTAGGGAGAAGATGGATCACGATGTCTTTTTCAAATCTAGTGTTTGTCGGGGCCGGGACCCTCAGTTCTGAAAGTGGTGTTTTGCAGTATTCGGACGTTTTTTCCAACTTTATTCTTTGGATCTATCTTAATGGAAGGAGAGATTCCTGAAACCATGATGTTTTACTGATTCTACTACCTAGGGAGAACACGAATCACGATGTCTTTTTCAAATCTGGTGTTTGTCTGGGCCGGGAACCTCAGTTCTGAAAGTGGAGTTTCACCGTCGATACAATAGGCCTTTTGAGCATATGCGGTAATAGGCCGTTTTTTCCAACTTTATTCATTGGATCACTCTTAAGGCAAGGAGAGATTCTTTAAACTATCATGTTTTTCTGATTCTACTACCTAGGGAGAACATGAATCACGATGTCTTTTTCAAATCTGGTGCTTGTCTGGGCCGGGAACCTCAGTTATGAAAGTGGAGTTTCACCGTCAACACAATAGGCCTTTTGAGCACATGCGGTAATAGGCCGTTTTTTCCAACATTATTCTTTGGATCACTCTTAAGGCAAGGAGAGATTCTTGAAACCATGATGTTTTTCTTATTCTACTACCTAGGGAGAACATGGATCACGATGTCTTTTTCAAATCTAGTGTTTGTCGGGGCCGAGACCCTCAGTTCTGAAAGTGGTGTTTTGCAGTATTCGGACGTTTTTTACAACTTTATTCTTTGGATCACTCTTAAGGCAAGGAGAGATTCTTGAAACCATGATGTTTTACTGATTCTACTACCTAGGGAGAACATAAATCACGACATCTTTTTCAAATCTGTTGTTTGTCTGGGCCGGGAACCTCAGTTCTGAAAGTGGAGTTTCACCGTCAATACAATACGCCTTTTGAGCATATGCGGTAATAGGCCGTTTTTTCCAACATTATTCTTTGGATCACTCTTAAGGCAAGGAGAGATTCTTGAAACCATGATGTTTTTCATATTCTACTACCTAGGGAGAACATGAATCACGACGTCTTTTTCAAATCTGGTGTTTTTCTGGGCCGGGAACCTCAGTTCTGAAAGTGGAGTTTCACCGTCAATACAATAGGCCTTTTGAGCACATGCGGTAATAGGCCGTTTTTTCCAACTTTATTCTTTGGATTACTCTTAAGGCAAGGAGAGATTCTTGAAAGCATGATGTTTTTCTTATTCTACTACCTAGGGAGAACATGAATCACGATGTCTTTTTCAAATCTGGTGTTTGTCGGGGCCGGGAACCTCAGTTCTGAAAGTGGTGTTTTGCAGTATTCGGACGTTTTTTCCAACTTTATTCTTTGGATCTCTCTTAAGGGAAGGAGAGATTCCTGTACCATGATGTTTTACTTATTCTACTACCTAGGGAGAACATGAAACACGACGTCTTTCTCAAATCTGGTGTTTGTCAGGGCCGGGAACCTCAGTTCTGAAAATGGAGTTTCACCGTCAATACAATAGTCCTTTTGAGCCTAAGCGGTTGTAGGCCGTTTTTTCCAACTTTATTCTTTGGATCACTCTTAAGGCAAGGAGAGATTCTTGAAACCATGATGTTTTTCTTATTCTACTACCTAGGGAGAACATGAATCATGATGTCTTTTTCAAATCTGGTGTTTGTCGGGGCCGGGAACCTCAGTTCTGAAAGTGGTGTTTTGCAGTATTCGGACGTTTTTTCCAACTTTATTCTTTGGATCTCTCTTAAGGGAAGGAGAGATTCCTGAAACCATGATGTTTTGCTGATTCTACTACCTAGGGAGAACATGAATCACGACGTCTTTTTCAAATCTGGTGTTTGTCTGGGCCGGGAACCTCAGTTCCGAAAGTGGAGTTTCACCGTCGATACAGTAGGCTTTTTGAGCATATGCGGTAATAGGCCGTTTTTTCCATGTTTATTCTTTGGATCAGTCTTAAGGCAAGGAGAGATTCTTGAAACCATGATGTTTTTCTTATTCTACTACCTAGGGAGAACATGGATCACGATGTCTTTTTCAAATCTGGTGTTTGTCGGGGCCGGGAACCTTAGTTCTGAAAGTGGTGTTTTGCAGTATTCGGACGTTTTTTCCAACTTTATTCTTTGGATCTATCTTAATGGAAGGAGAGATTCCTGAAACCATGATGTTTTACTGATTCTACTACCTAGGGAGAACATGAATCACGACGTCTTTTTCAAATCTGGTGTTTGTCTCGGCCGGGAACCTCAGTTCTGAAAGTAGAGTTTCACCGTCAATACATTAGGCCTTTTGAGCTTATGCGGTAATAGGCCGTTTTTTCCAACTTTATTCATTGGATCACTCTTAAGGCAAGGAGAGATTCTTTAAACTCTCATGTTTTTCTGATTCTACTACCTAGGGCGAACATGAATCACGATGTCTTTTTCAAATCTGGTGTTTGTTTGGGCCGGAAACCTCAGTTATGAAAGTGGAGTTTCACCGTCAACACAATAGGCCTTTTGAGCACATGCGGTAATAGGCCGTTTTTTCCAACTTTATTCTTTGGATCACTCTTAAGGCAAGGAGAGATTCTTGAAACCATGATGTTTTTCTTATTCTACTACCTAGGGAGAACATGAATCACGATGTCTTTTTCAAATCTGGTGTTTGTCTGTGCCGGGAACTTCAGTTCTGAAAGTGCAGTTTTGCGGTATTTTACCGTTTTTTCCAACATTATTCTTTGTGTCTCTCTTAAGGTAAGCAGAGAATCTTTAAAACCTGATGTTTTTCTGTTTCTACTACCTAGGGAGAACTTGAAACACGACGTCTTTTTCAAATCTGGTGTTTGTCTGGGCCGGGAACCTCAGTTATGAAAGTGGAGTTTCACCGTCAACACAATAGGCCTTTTGAGCACATGCGGTAATAGGCCGTTTTTTCCAACTTTATTCTTTGGATCACTCTTAAGGCAAGGAGAGATTCTTGAAACCATGATGTTTTTCTTATTCTACTACCTAGGGAGAACATGGATCACGATGTCTTTTTCAAATCTAGTGTTTGTCTGTGCCGGGAACTTCAGTTCTGAAAGTGCAGTTTTGCGGTATTTTGCCGTTTTTTCCAACATTATTCTTTGTGTCTCTCTTAAGGTAAGCAGAGAATCTTTAAAACCTGATGTTTTTCTGTTTCTACTACCTAGGGAGAACTTGAAACACGACGTCTTTTTCAAATCTGGTGTTTGTCTGGGCCGGGAACCTCAGTTATGAAAGTGGAGTTTCACCGTCAACACAATAGGCCTTTTGAGCACATGCGGTAATAGGCCGTTTTTTCCAACTTTATTCTTTGGATCACTCTTAAGGCAAGGAGAGATTCTTGAAACCATGATGTTTTTCTTATTCTACTACCTAGGGAGAACATGGATCACGATGTCTTTTTCAAATCTAGTGTTTGTCGGGGCCGGGACCCTCAGTGCTGAAAGTGGTGTTTTGCAGTATTCGGAAGTTTTTTCCAACTTTATTCTTTGGATCTATCTTAATGGAAGGAGAGATTCCTGAAACCATGATGTTTTGCTGATTCTACTACCTAGGGAGAACATGAATCACGATGTCTTTTTCAAATCTGGTGTTTGTCTGGGCCGGGAACTCAGTTCTGAAAGTGGAGTTTCACCGTCGATACAATAGGCCTTTTGAGCATATGCGGTAATAGGCCGTTTTTTCCAACTTTATTCTTTGGATCACTCTTAAGGCAAGGAGAGATTCTTGAAACCATGATGTTTTTCTTATTCTACTACCTAGGGAGAACATGGATCACGATGTCTTCTTCAAATCTAGTGTTTGTCGGGGCCGGGACCCTCAGTTCTGAAAGTGGTGTTTTGCAGTATTCGGACGTTTTTTCCAACTTTATTCTTTGGATCTATCTTAATGGAAGGAGAGATTCCTGAAACCATGATGTTTTGCTGATTCTACTACCTAGGGAGAACATGAATCACGATGTCTTTTTCAAATCTGGTGTTTGTCTGGGCCGGGAACTCAGTTCTGAAAGTGGAGTTTCACCGTCGATACAATAGGCCTTTTGAGCATATGCGGTAATAGGCCGTTTTTTCCAAGTTTATTCATTGGATCACTCTTAAGGCAAGGAGAGATTCTTTAAACTATCATGTTTTTCTGATTCTACTACCTAGGGAGAAGATGGATCACGATGTCTTTTTCAAATCTAGTGTTTGTCGGGGCCGGGACCCTCAGTTCTGAAAGTGGTGTTTTGCAGTATTCGGACGTTTTTTCCAACTTTATTCTTTGGATCTATCTTAATGGAAGGAGAGATTCCTGAAACCATGATGTTTTACTGATTCTACTACCTAGGGAGAACACGAATCACGATGTCTTTTTCAAATCTGGTGTTTGTCTGGGCCGGGAACCTCAGTTCTGAAAGTGGAGTTTCACCGTCGATACAATAGGCCTTTTGAGCATATGCGGTAATAGGCCGTTTTTTCCAACTTTATTCATTGGATCACTCTTAAGGCAAGGAGAGATTCTTTAAACTATCATGTTTTTCTGATTCTACTACCTAGGGAGAACATGAATCACGATGTCTTTTTCAAATCTGGTGTTTGTCTGGGCCGGGAACTTCAGTTCTGAAAGTGCACTTTTGCGGTTTTTTGCCGTTTTTTCCAACATTATTCTTTGTGTCTCTCTTAAGGTAAGCAGAGAATCTTGAAAACCTGATGTTTTTCTGTTTATACTACCTAGGAAGAACTTGAATCACGACGTCTTTTTCAAATCTGGTGCTTGTCTGGGCCGGGAACCTCAGTTATGAAAGTGGAGTTTCACCGTCAACACAATAGGCCTTTTGAGCACATGCGGTAATAGGCCGTTTTTTCCAACTTTATTCTTTGGATTACTCTTAAGGCAAGGAGAGATTCTTGAAAGCATGATGTTTTTCTTATTCTACTACCTAGGGAGAACATGAATCACGATGTCTTTTTCAAATCTGGTGTTTGTCGGGGCCGGGAACCTCAGTTCTGAAAGTGGTGTTTTGCAGTATTCGGACGTTTTTTCCAACTTTATTCTTTGGATCTCTCTTAAGGGAAGGAGAGATTCCTGAAACCATGATGTTTTACTGATTCTACTACCTAGGGAGAACATGAATCACGACGTCTTTTTCAAATCTGGTGTTTGTCTGGGCCGGGAACCTCAGTTCTGAAAGTGGAGTTTCACCGTCAATGCAATAGGCCTTTTGAGCTTATGCGGTAATAGGCCGTTTTTTCCAAGTTTATTATTTGGATCACTCTTAAGGCAAGGAGAGATTCTTGAAACTATGATGTTTTTCTGTTTCTACTACCTAGGGAGAACATGAATCACGACGTCTTTTTCAAATCTGGTGTTTGTCTGGGCCGGGAACCTCAATTCTGAAAGTGGAGTTTCACCGTCAACACAATAGGCATGTTGAGCACATGCGGTAATAGGCCGTTTTTTCCAACTTTATTCTTTGGATCACTCTTAAGGCAAGGAGAGATTCTTGAAACCATGATGTTTTTCTTATTCTACTACCTAGGGAGAACATGAATCACGATGTCTTTTTCAAATCTGGTGTTTGTGGGGGCCGGGAACCTCAGTTCTGAAAGTGGTGTTTTGCAGTATTCGGACGTTTTTTCCAACTTTATTCTTTGGATCTCTCTTAAGGGAAGGAGAGATTCCTGAAACCATGATGTTTTGCTGATTCTACTACCTAGGGAGAACATGAATCACGACGTCTTTTTCAAATCTGGTGTTTGTCTGGGCCGGGAACCTCAGTTCTGAAAGTGGAGTTTCACCGTCAATGCAATAGGCCTTTTGAGCTTATGCGGTAATAGGCCGTTTTTTCCAAGTTTATTATTTGGATCACTCTTAAGGCAAGGAGAGATTCTTGAAACTATGATGTTTTTCTGTTTCTACTACATAGGGAGAACATGAATCACGACGTCTTTTTCAAATCTGGTGTTTGTCTGGGCCGGGAACCTCAGTTCTGAAAGTGGAGTTTCACCGTCCATGCAATAGGCCTTTTGAGCATATGCGGTAATAGGCCGTTTATTCCAAGTTTATTATTTGGATCACTCTTAAGGCAAGGAGAGATGCTTGAAACCATGATGTTTTACTGATTCTACTACCTAGGGAGGACATGAATCACGACGTCTTTTTCAAATCTGGTGTTTGTCTGGGCCGGGAACCTCAGTTCTGAAAGTGGAGTTTCACCGTCCATGCAATAGGCCTTTTGAGCATATGCGGTAATAGGCCGTTTTTTCAAAGTTTATTATCTGGATCACTCTTAAGGCAAGGAGAGATTCTTGAAACTATGATGTTTTTCTGTTTCTACTACCTAGGGAGAACATGAATCACGACGTCTTTTTCAAATCTGGTGTTTGTCTGGGCCGGGAACCTCAGTTCTGAAAGTGGAGTTTCACCGTCCATGCAATAGGCCTTTTGAGCCTAAGCGGTTGTAGGCCGATTTTTCCAACTTTATTCTTTGGATCACTCTTAAGGCAAGGAGAGATTCTTGAAACCATGATGTTTTTCTTATTCTACTACCTAGGGAGAACATGAATCACGATGTCTTTTTCAAATCTGGTGTTTGTCGGGGCCGGGAACCTCAGTTCTGAAAGTGGTGTTTTGCAGTATTCGGACGTTTTTTCCAACTTTATTCTTTGGATCTCTCTTAAGGGAAGGAGAGATTCCTGAAACCATGATGTTTTGCTGATTCTACTACCTAGGGAGAACATGAATCACGACGTCTTTTTCAAATCTGGTGTTTGTCTGGGCCGGGAACCTCAGTTCTGAAAGTGGAGTTTCACCGTCGATACAGTAGGCCTTTTGAGCAAATGCGGTAATAGGCCGTTTTTTCCATGTTTATTCTTTGGATCAGTCTTAAGGCAAGGAGAGATTCTTGAAACCATGATGTTTTTCTTATTCTACTACCTAGGGAGAACATGGATCACAATGTCTTTTTCAAATCTGGTGTTTGTCGGGGCCGGGAACCTTAGTTCTGAAAGTGGTGTTTTGCAGTATTCGAACGTTTTTTCCAACTTTATCCTTTGGATCTCTCTTAATGGAAGGAGAGATTCCTGAAACCATGATGTTTTACTTATTCTACTACCTAGGGAGAACATGAATCACGACCTCTTTTTCAAATCTGGTGTTTGTCTGGGCCGGGAACCTCAGTTCTGAAAGTGGAGTTTCACCGTCAATACAATAGGCCTTTTGAGCATATGCGGTAATAGGCCGTTTTTTCCAACTTTATTCATTGGATCACTCTTAAGGCAAGGAGAGATTCTTTAAACTCTCATGTTTTTCTGATTCTACTACCTAGGGAGAACATGAATCACGACGTCTTTTTCAAATCTGGTGTTTGTCTGGGCCGGGAACCTCAGTTATGAAAGTGGAGTTTCACCGTCAACACAATAGGCCTGTTGAGCACATGCGGTAATAGGCCGTTTTTTCCAACTATATTCTTTGGATCACTCTTAAGGCAAGGAGAGATTCTTGAAACCATGATGTTTTTCTTATTCTACTACCTAGGGAGAACATGGATCACGATGTCTTTTTCAAATCTGGTGTTTCTCGGGGCCGGGAACCTCAGTTCTGAAAGTGGTGTTTTGCAGTATTCGGACGTTTTTTCCAACTTTATTCTTTGGATCTCTCTTAAGGGAAGGAGAGATTCCTGAAACCATGATGTTTTACTGATTCTACTACCTAGGGAGAACATGAAACACGACGTCTTTTTCAAATCTGGTGTTTGTCAGGGCCGGGAACCTCAGTTCTGAAAACGGAGTTTCACCGTCAATACAATAGGCCTTTTTAGCCTAAGCGGTTGTAGGCCGTTTTTTCCAACTTTATTCTTTGGATCACTCTTAAGGCAAGGAGAGATTCTTGAAACCATGATGTTTTTCTTATTCTACTACCTAGGGAGAACATGAATCACGATGTCTTTTTCAAATCTGGTGTTTGTCGGGGCCGGGAACCTCAGTTCTGAAAGTGGTGTTTTGCAGTATTCGGACGTTTTTTCCAACTTTATTCTTTGGATCTCTCTTAAGGGAAGGAGAGATTCCTGAAACCATGATGTTTTACTGATTCTACTACCTAGGGAGAACATGAATCACGACGTCTTTTTCAAATCTGGTGTTTGTCTGGGCCGGGAACCTCAGTTCTGAAAGTGGAGTTTCACCGTCAATGCAATAGGCCTTTTGAGCTTATGCGGTAATAGGCCGTTTTTTCCAAGTTTATTATTTGGATCACTCTTAAGGCAAGGAGAGATTCTTGAAACTATGATGTTTTTCTGTTTCTACTACCTAGGGAGAACATGAATCACGACGTCTTTTTCAAATCTGGTGTTTGTCTGGGCCGGGAACCTCAATTCTGAAAGTGGAGTTTCACCGTCAACACAATAGGCATGTTGAGCACATGCGGTAATAGGCCGTTTTTTCCAACTTTATTCTTTGGATCACTCTTAAGGCAAGGAGAGATTCTTGAAACCATGATGTTTTTCTTATTCTACTACCTAGGGAGAACATGAATCACGATGTCTTTTTCAAATCTGGTGTTTGTGGGGGCCGGGAACCTCAGTTCTGAAAGTGGTGTTTTGCAGTATTCGGACGTTTTTTCCAACTTTATTCTTTGGATCTCTCTTAAGGGAAGGAGAGATTCCTGAAACCATGATGTTTTGCTGATTCTACTACCTAGGGAGAACATGAATCACGACGTCTTTTTCAAATCTGGTGTTTGTCTGGGCCGGGAACCTCAGTTCTGAAAGTGGAGTTTCACCGTCAATGCAATAGGCCTTTTGAGCTTATGCGGTAATAGGCCGTTTTTTCCAAGTTTATTATTTGGATCACTCTTAAGGCAAGGAGAGATTCTTGAAACTATGATGTTTTTCTGTTTCTACTACATAGGGAGAACATGAATCACGACGTCTTTTTCAAATCTGGTGTTTGTCTGGGCCGGGAACCTCAGTTCTGAAAGTGGAGTTTCACCGTCCATGCAATAGGCCTTTTGAGCATATGCGGTAATAGGCCGTTTATTCCAAGTTTATTATTTGGATCACTCTTAAGGCAAGGAGAGATGCTTGAAACCATGATGTTTTACTGATTCTACTACCTAGGGAGGACATGAATCACGACGTCTTTTTCAAATCTGGTGTTTGTCTGGGCCGGGAACCTCAGTTCTGAAAGTGGAGTTTCACCGTCCATGCAATAGGCCTTTTGAGCATATGCGGTAATAGGCCGTTTTTTCAAAGTTTATTATCTGGATCACTCTTAAGGCAAGGAGAGATTCTTGAAACTATGATGTTTTTCTGTTTCTACTACCTAGGGAGAACATGAATCACGACGTCTTTTTCAAATCTGGTGTTTGTCTGGGCCGGGAACCTCAGTTCTGAAAGTGGAGTTTCACCGTCCATGCAATAGGCCTTTTGAGCCTAAGCGGTTGTAGGCCGATTTTTCCAACTTTATTCTTTGGATCACTCTTAAGGCAAGGAGAGATTCTTGAAACCATGATGTTTTTCTTATTCTACTACCTAGGGAGAACATGAATCACGGTGTCTTTTTCAAATCTGGTGTTTGTCGGGGCCGGGAACCTCAGTTCTGAAAGTGGTGTTTTGCAGTATTCGGACGTTTTTTCCAACTTTATTCTTTGGATCTCTCTTAAGGGAAGGAGAGATTCCTGAAACCATGATGTTTTGCTGATTCTACTACCTAGGGAGAACATGAATCACGACGTCTTTTTCAAATCTGGTGTTTGTCTGGGCCGGGAACCTCAGTTCTGAAAGTGGAGTTTCACCGTCGATACAGTAGGCCTTTTGAGCATATGCGGTAATAGGCCGTTTTTTCCATGTTTATTCTTTGGATCAGTCTTAAGGCAAGGAGAGATTCTTGAAACCATGATGTTTTTCTTATTCTACTACCTAGGGAGAACATGGATCACAATGTCTTTTTCAAATCTGGTGTTTGTCGGGGCCGGGAACCTTAGTTCTGAAAGTGGTGTTTTGCAGTATTCGAACGTTTTTTCCAACTTTATCCTTTGGATCTCTCTTAATGGAAGGAGAGATTCCTGAAACCATGATGTTGTACTTATTCTACTACCTAGGGAGAACATGAATCACGACCTCTTTTTCAAATCTGGTGTTTGTCTGGGCCGGGAACCTCAGTTCTGAAAGTGGAGTTTCACCGTCAATACAATAGGCCTTTTCAGCATATGCGGTAATAGGCCGTTTTTTCCAACTTTATTCATTGGATCACTCTTAAGGCAAGGAGAGATTCTTTAAACTCTCATGTTTTTCTGATTCTACTACCTAGGGAGAACATGAATCACGACGTCTTTTTCAAATCTGGTGTTTGTCTGGGCCGGGAACCTCAGTTATGAAAGTGGAGTTTCACCGTCAACACAATAGGCCTGTTGAGCACATGCGGTAATAGGCCGTTTTTTCCAACTATATTCTTTGGATCACTCTTAAGGCAAGGAGAGATTCTTGAAACCATGATGTTTTTCTTATTCTACTACCTAGGGAGAACATGGATCACGATGTCTTTTTCAAATCTGGTGTTTCTCAGGGCCGGGAACCTCAGTTCTGAAAGTGGTGTTTTGCAGTATTCGGACGTTTTTTCCAACTTTATTCTTTGGATCTCTCTTAAGGGAAGGAGAGATTCCTGAAACCATGATGTTTTACTGATTCTACTACCTAGGGAGAACATGAAACACGACGTCTTTTTCAAATCTGGTGTTTGTCAGGGCCGGGAACCTCAGTTCTGAAAACGGAGTGTCACCGTCAATACAATAGGCCTTTTTAGCCTAAGCGGTTGTAGGCCGTTTTTTCCAACTTTATTCTTTGGATCACTCTTAAGGCAAGGAGAGATTCTTGAAACCATGATGTTTTTCTTATTCTACTACCTAGGGAGAACATGAATCACGATGTCTTTTTCAAATCTGGTGTTTGTCGGGGCCGGGAACCTCAGTTCTGAAAGTGGTGTTTTGCAGTATTCGGACGTTTTTTCCAACTTTATTCTTTGGATCTCTCTTAAGGGAAGGAGAGATTCCTGAAACCATGATGTTTTACTGATTCTACTACCTAGGGAGAACATGAATCACGACGTCTTTTTCAAATCTGGTGTTTGTCTGGGCCGGGAACCTCAGTTCTGAAAGTGGAGTTTCACCGTCAATGCAATAGGCCTTTTGAGCTTATGCGGTAATAGGCCGTTTTTTCCAAGTTTATTATTTGGATCACTCTTAAGGCAAGGAGAGATTCTTGAAACTATGATGTTTTTCTGTTTCTACTACCTAGGGAGAACATGAATCACGACGTCTTTTTCAAATCTGGTGTTTGTCTGGGCCGGGAACCTCAATTCTGAAAGTGGAGTTTCACCGTCAACACAATAGGCATGTTGAGCACATGCGGTAATAGGCCGTTTTTTCCAACTTTATTCTTTGGATCACTCTTAAGGCAAGGAGAGATTCTTGAAACCATGATGTTTTTCTTATTCTACTACCTAGGGAGAACATGAATCACGATGTCTTTTTCAAATCTGGTGTTTGTGGGGGCCGGGAACCTCAGTTCTGAAAGTGGTGTTTTGCAGTATTCGGACGTTTTTTCCAACTTTATTCTTTGGATCTCTCTTAAGGGAAGGAGAGATTCCTGAAACCATGATGTTTTGCTGATTCTACTACCTAGGGAGAACATGAATCACGACGTCTTTTTCAAATCTGGTGTTTGTCTGGGCCGGGAACCTCAGTTCTGAAAGTGGAGTTTCACCGTCAATGCAATAGGCCTTTTGAGCTTATGCGGTAATAGGCCGTTTTTTCCAAGTTTATTATTTGGATCACTCTTAAGGCAAGGAGAGATTCTTGAAACTATGATGTTTTTCTGTTTCTACTACATAGGGAGAACATGAATCACGACGTCTTTTTCAAATCTGGTGTTTGTCTGGGCCGGGAACCTCAGTTCTGAAAGTGGAGTTTCACCGTCCATGCAATAGGCCTTTTGAGCATATGCGGTAATAGGCCGTTTTTTCCAAGTTTATTATTTGGATCACTCTTAAGGCAAGGAGAGATGCTTGAAACCATGATGTTTTACTGATTCTACTACCTAGGGAGGACATGAATCACGACGTCTTTTTCAAATCTGGTGTTTGTCTGGGCCGGGAACCTCAGTTCTGAAAGTGGAGTTTCACCGTCCATGCAATAGGCCTTTTGAGCATATGCGGTAATAGGCCGTTTTTTCCAAGTTTATTATTTGGATCACTCTTAAGGCAAGGAGAGATTCTTGAAACTATGATGTTTTTCTGTTTCTACTACCTAGGGAGAACATGAATCACGACGTCTTTTTCAAATCTGGTGTTTGTCTGGGCCGGGAACCTCAGTTCTGAAAGTGGAGTTTCACCGTCCATGCAATAGGCCTTTTGAGCCTAAGCGGTTGTAGGCCGATTTTTCCAACTTTATTCTTTGGATCACTCTTAAGGCAAGGAGAGATTCTTGAAACCATGATGTTTTTCTTATTCTACTACCTAGGGAGAACATGAATCACGATGTCTTTTTCAAATCTGGTGTTTGTCGGGGCCGGGAACCTCAGTTCTGAAAGTGGTGTTTTGCAGTATTCGGACGTTTTTTCCAACTTTATTCTTTGGATCTCTCTTAAGGGAAGGAGAGATTCCTGAAACCATGATGTTTTGCTGATTCTACTACCTAGGGAGAACATGAATCACGACGTCTTTTTCAAATCTGGTGTTTGTCTGGGCCGGGAACCTCAGTTCTGAAAGTGGAGTTTCACCGTCGATACAGTAGGCCTTTTGAGCATATGCGGTAATAGGCCGTTTTTTCCATGTTTATTCTTTGGATCAGTCTTAAGGCAAGGAGAGATTCTTGAAACCATGATGTTTTTCTTATTCTACTACCTAGGGAGAACATGGATCACAATGTCTTTTTCAAATCTGGTGTTTGTCGGGGCCGGGAACCTTAGTTCTGAAAGTGGTGTTTTGCAGTATTCGAACGTTTTTTCCAACTTTATCCTTTGGATCTCTCTTAATGGAAGGAGAGATTCCTGAAACCATGATGTTGTACTTATTCTACTACCTAGGGAGAACATGAATCACGACCTCTTTTTCAAATCTGGTGTTTGTCTGGGCCGGGAACCTCAGTTCTGAAAGTGGAGTTTCACCGTCAATACAATAGGCCTTTTGAGCATATGCGGTAATAGGCCGTTTTTTCCAACTTTATTCATTGGATCACTCTTAAGGCAAGGAGAGATTCTTTAAACTCTCATGTTTTTCTGATTCTACTACCTAGGGAGAACATGAATCACGACGTCTTTTTCAAATCTGGTGTTTGTCTGGGCCGGGAACCTCAGTTATGAAAGTGGAGTTTCACCGTCAACACAATAGGCCTGTTGAGCACATGCGGTAATAGGCCGTTTTTTCCAACTATATTCTTTGGATCACTCTTAAGGCAAGGAGAGATTCTTGAAACCATGATGTTTTTCTTATTCTACTACCTAGGGAGAACATGGATCACGATGTCTTTTTCAAATCTGGTGTTTCTCGGGGCCGGGAACCTCAGTTCTGAAAGTGGTGTTTTGCAGTATTCGGACGTTTTTTCCAACTTTATTCTTTGGATCTCTCTTAAGGGAAGGAGAGATTCCTGAAACCATGATGTTTTACTGATTCTACTACCTAGGGAGAACATGAAACACGACGTCTTTTTCAAATCTGGTGTTTGTCAGGGCCGGGAACCTCAGTTCTGAAAACGGAGTTTCACCGTCAATACAATAGGCCTTTTTAGCCTAAGCGGTTGTAGGCCGTTTTTTCCAACTTTATTCTTTGGATCACTCTTAAGGCAAGGAGAGATTCTTGAAACCATGATGTTTTTCTTATTCTACTACCTAGGGAGAACATGAATCACGATGTCTTTTTCAAATCTGGTGTTTGTCGGGGCCGGGAACCTCAGTTCTGAAAGTGGTGTTTTGCAGTATTCGGACGTTTTTTCCAACTTTATTCTTTGGATCTCTCTTAAGGGAAGGAGAGATTCCTGAAACCATGATGTTTTACTGATTCTACTACCTAGGGAGAACATGAATCACGACGTCTTTTTCAAATCTGGTGTTTGTCTGGGCCGGGAACCTCAGTTCTGAAAGTGGAGTTTCACCGTCAATGCAATAGGCCTTTTGAGCTTATGCGGTAATAGGCCGTTTTTTCCAAGTTTATTATTTGGATCACTCTTAAGGCAAGGAGAGATTCTTGAAACTATGATGTTTTTCTGTTTCTACTACCTAGGGAGAACATGAATCACGACGTCTTTTTCAAATCTGGTGTTTGTCTGGGCCGGGAACCTCAATTCTGAAAGTGGAGTTTCACCGTCAACACAATAGGCATGTTGAGCACATGCGGTAATAGGCCGTTTTTTCCAACTTTATTCTTTGGATCACTCTTAAGGCAAGGAGAGATTCTTGAAACCATGATGTTTTTCTTATTCTACTACCTAGGGAGAACATGAATCACGATGTCTTTTTCAAATCTGGTGTTTGTGGGGGCCGGGAACCTCAGTTCTGAAAGTGGTGTTTTGCAGTATTCGGACGTTTTTTCCAACTTTATTCTTTGGATCTCTCTTAAGGGAAGGAGAGATTCCTGAAACCATGATGTTTTGCTGATTCTACTACCTAGGGAGAACATGAATCACGACGTCTTTTTCAAATCTGGTGTTTGTCTGGGCCGGGAACCTCAGTTCTGAAAGTGGAGTTTCACCGTCAATGCAATAGGCCTTTTGAGCTTATGCGGTAATAGGCCGTTTTTTCCAAGTTTATTATTTGGATCACTCTTAAGGCAAGGAGAGATTCTTGAAACTATGATGTTTTTCTGTTTCTACTACATAGGGAGAACATGAATCACGACGTCTTTTTCAAATCTGGTGTTTTTCTGGGCCGGGAACCTCAGTTCTCAAAGTGGAGTTTCACCGTCCATGCAATAGGCCTTTTGAGCATATGCGGTAATAGGCCGTTTTTTCCAAGTTTATTATTTGGATCACTCTTAAGGCAAGGAGAGATGCTTGAAACCATGATGTTTTACTGATTCTACTACCTAGGGAGGACATGAATCACGACGTCTTTTTCAAATCTGGTGTTTGTCTGGGCCGGGAACCTCAGTTCTGAAAGTGGAGTTTCACCGTCCATGCAATAGGCCTTTTGAGCATATGCGGTAATAGGCCGTTTTTTCCAAGTTTATTATTTGGATCACTCTTAAGGCAAGGAGAGATTCTTGAAACTATGATGTTTTTCTGTTTCTACTACCTAGGGAGAACATGAATCACGACGTCTTTTTCAAATCTGGTGTTTGTCTGGGCCGGGAACCTCAGTTCTGAAAGTGGAGTTTCACCGTCCATGCAATAGGCCTTTTGAGCCTAAGCGGTTGTAGGCCGATTTTTCCAACTTTATTCTTTGGATCACTCTTAAGGCAAGGAGAGATTCTTGAAACCATGATGTTTTTCTTATTCTACTACCTAGGGAGAACATGAATCACGATGTCTTTTCAAATCTGGTGTTTGTCGGGGCCGGGAACCTCAGTTCTGAAAGTGGTGTTTTGCAGTATTCGGACGTTTTTTCCAACTTTATTCTTTGGATCTCTCTTAAGGGAAGGAGAGATTCCTGAAACCATGATGTTTTGCTGATTCTACTACCTAGGGAGAACATGAATCACGACGTCTTTTTCAAATCTGGTGTTTGTCTGGGCCGGGAACCTCAGTTCTGAAAGTGGAGTTTCACCGTCGATACAGTAGGCCTTTTGAGCATATGCGGTAATAGGCCGTTTTTTCCATGTTTATTCTTTGGATCAGTCTTAAGGCAAGGAGAGATTCTTGAAACCATGATGTTTTTCTTATTCTACTACCTAGGGAGAACATGGATCACAATGTCTTTTTCAAATCTGGTGTTTGTCGGGGCCGGGAACCTTAGTTCTGAAAGTGGTGTTTTGCAGTATTCGAACGTTTTTTCCAACTTTATCCTTTGGATCTCTCTTAATGGAAGGAGAGATTCCTGAAACCATGATGTTGTACTTATTCTACTACCTAGGGAGAACATGAATCACGACCTCTTTTTCAAATCTGGTGTTTGTCTGGGCCGGGAACCTCAGTTCTGAAAGTGGAGTTTCACCGTCAATACAATAGGCCTTTTGAGCATATGCGGTAATAGGCCGTTTTTTCCAACTTTATTCATTGGATCACTCTTAAGGCAAGGAGAGATTCTTTAAACTCTCATGTTTTTCTGATTCTACTACCTAGGGAGAACATGAATCACGACGTCTTTTTCAAATCTGGTGTTTGTCTGGGCCGGGAACCTCAGTTATGAAAGTGGAGTTTCACCGTCAACACAATAGGCCTGTTGAGCACATGCGGTAATAGGCCGTTTTTTCCAACTATATTCTTTGGATCACTCTTAAGGCAAGGAGAGATTCTTGAAACCATGATGTTTTTCTTATTCTACTACCTAGGGAGAACATGGATCACGATGTCTTTTTCAAATCTGGTGTTTCTCGGGGCCGGGAACCTCAGTTCTGAAAGTGGTGTTTTGCAGTATTCGGACGTTATTTCCAACTTTATTCTTTGGATCTCTCTTAAGGGAAGGAGAGATTCCTGAAACCATGATGTTTTACTGATTCTACTACCTAGGGAGAACATGAAACACGACGTCTTTTTCAAATCTGGTGTTTGTCAGGGCCGGGAACCTCAGTTCTGAAAACGGAGTTTCACCGTCAATACAATAGGCCTTTTTAGCCTAAGCGGTTGTAGGCCGTTTTTTCCAACTTTATTCTTTGGATCACTCTTAAGGCAAGGAGAGATTCTTGAAACCATGATGTTTTTCTTATTCTACTACCTAGGGAGAACATGAATCACGATGTCTTTTTCAAATCTGGTGTTTGTCGGGGCCGGGAACCTCAGTTCTGAAAGTGGTGTTTTGCAGTATTCGGACGTTTTTTCCAACTTTATTCTTTGGATCTCTCTTAAGGGAAGGAGAGATTCCTGAAACCATGATGTTTTACTGATTCTACTACCTAGGGAGAACATGAATCACGACGTCTTTTTCAAATCTGGTGTTTGTCTGGGCCGGGAACCTCAGTTCTGAAAGTGGAGTTTCACCGTCAATGCAATAGGCCTTTTGAGCTTATGCGGTAATAGGCCGTTTTTTCCAAGTTTATTATTTGGATCACTCTTAAGGCAAGGAGAGATTCTTGAAACTATGATGTTTTTCTGTTTCTACTACCTAGGGAGAACATGAATCACGACGTCTTTTTCAAATCTGGTGTTTGTCTGGGCCGGGAACCTCAATTCTGAAAGTGGAGTTTCACCGTCAACACAATAGGCATGTTGAGCACATGCGGTAATAGGCCGTTTTTTCCAACTTTATTCTTTGGATCACTCTTAAGGCAAGGAGAGATTCTTGAAACCATGATGTTTTTCTTATTCTACTACCTAGGGAGAACATGAATCACGATGTCTTTTTCAAATCTGGTGTTTGTGGGGGCCGGGAACCTCAGTTCTGAAAGTGGTGTTTTGCAGTATTCGGACGTTTTTTCCAACTTTATTTTTGGATCTCTCTTAAGGGAAGGAGAGATTCCTGAAACCATGATGTTTTGCTGATTCTACTACCTAGGGAGAACATGAATCACGACGTCTTTTTCAAATCTGGTGTTTGTCTGGGCCGGGAACCTCAGTTCTGAAAGTGGAGTTTCACCGTCAATGCAATAGGCCTTTTGAGCTTATGCGGTAATAGGCCGTTTTTTCCAAGTTTATTATTTGGATCACTCTTAAGGCAAGGAGAGATTCTTGAAACTATGATGTTTTTCTGTTTCTACTACATAGGGAGAACATGAATCACGACGTCTTTTTCAAATCTGGTGTTTGTCTGGGCCGGGAACCTCAGTTCTGAAAGTGGAGTTTCACCGTCCATGCAATAGGCCTTTTGAGCATATGCGGTAATAGGCCGTTTTTTCCAAGTTTATTATTTGGATCACTCTTAAGGCAAGGAGAGATGCTTGAAACCATGATGTTTTACTGATTCTACTACCTAGGGAGGACATGAATCACGACGTCTTTTTCAAATCTGGTGTTTGTCTGGGCCGGGAACCTCAGTTCTGAAAGTGGAGTTTCACCGTCCATGCAATAGGCCTTTTGAGCATATGCGGTAATAGGCCGTTTTTTCCAAGTTTATTATTTGGATCACTCTTAAGGCAAGGAGAGATTCTTGAAACTATGATGTTTTTCTGTTTCTACTACCTAGGGAGAACATGAATCACGACGTCTTTTTCAAATCTGGTGTTTGTCTGGGCCGGGAACCTCAGTTCTGAAAGTGGAGTTTCACCGTCCATGCAATAGGCCTTTTGAGCCTAAGCGGTTGTAGGCCGATTTTTCCAACTTTATTCTTTGGATCACTCTTAAGGCAAGGAGAGATTCTTGAAACCATGATGTTTTTCTTATTCTACTACCTAGGGAGAACATGAATCACGATGTCTTTTTCAAATCTGGTGTTTGTCGGGGCCGGGAACCTCAGTTCTGAAAGTGGTGTTTTGCAGTATTCGGACGTTTTTTCCAACTTTATTCTTTGGATCTCTCTTAAGGGAAGGAGAGATTCCTGAAACCATGATGTTTTGCTGATTCTACTACCTAGGGAGAACATGAATCACGACGTCTTTTTCAAATCTGGTGTTTGTCTGGGCCGGGAACCTCAGTTCTGAAAGTGGAGTTTCACCGTCGATACAGTAGGCCTTTTGAGCATATGCGGTAATAGGCCGTTTTTTCCATGTTTATTCTTTGGATCAGTCTTAAGGCAAGGAGAGATTCTTGAAACCATGATGTTTTTCTTATTCTACTACATAGGGAGAACATGGATCACAATGTCTTTTTCAAATCTGGTGTTTGTCGGGGCCGGGAACCTTAGTTCTGAAAGTGGTGTTTTGCAGTATTCGAACGTTTTTTCCAACTTTATCCTTTGGATCTCTCTTAATGGAAGGAGAGATTCCTGAAACCATGATGTTGTACTTATTCTACTACCTAGGGAGAACATGAATCACGACCTCTTTTTCAAATCTGATGTTTGTCTGGGCCGGGAACCTCAGTTCTGAAAGTGGAGTTTCACCGTCAATACAATAGGCCTTTTGAGCATATGCGGTAATAGGCCGTTTTTTCCAACTTTATTCATTGGATCACTCTTAAGGCAAGGAGAGATTCTTTAAACTCTCATGTTTTTCTGATTCTACTACCTAGGGAGAACATGAATCACGACGTCTTTTTCAAATCTGGTGTTTGTCTGGGCCGGGAACCTCAGTTATGAAAGTGGAGTTTCACCGTCAACACAATAGGCCTGTTGAGCACATGCGGTAATAGGCCGTTTTTTCCAACTATATTCTTTGGATCACTCTTAAGGCAAGGAGAGATTCTTGAAACCATGATGTTTTTCTTATTCTACTACCTAGGGAGAACATGGATCACGATGTCTTTTTCAAATCTGGTGTTTCTCGGGGCCGGGAACCTCAGTTCTGAAAGTGGTGTTTTGCAGTATTCGGACGTTTTTTCCAACTTTATTCTTTGGATCTCTCTTAAGGGAAGGAGAGATTCCTGAAACCATGATGTTTTACTGATTCTACTACCTAGGGAGAACATGAAACACGACGTCTTTTTCAAATCTGGTGTTTGTCAGGGCCGGGAACCTCAGTTCTGAAAATGGAGTTTCACCGTCAATACAATAGGCCTTTTTAGCCTAAGCGGTTGTAGGCCGTTTTTTCCAACTTTATTCTTTGGATCACTCTTAAGGCAAGGAGAGATTCTTGAAACCATGATGTTTTTCTTATTCTACTACCTAGGGAGAACATGAATCACGATGTCTTTTTCAAATCTGGTGTTTGTCGGGGCCGGGAACCTCAGTTCTGAAAGTGGTGTTTTGCAGTATTCGGACGTTTTTTCCAACTTTATTCTTTGGATCTCTCTTAAGGGAAGGAGAGATTCCTGAAACCATGATGTTTTACTGATTCTACTACCTAGGGAGAACATGAATCACGACGTCTTTTTCAAATCTGGTGTTTGTCTGGGCCGGGAACCTCAGTTCTGAAAGTGGAGTTTCACCGTCAATGCAATAGGCCTTTTGAGCTTATGCGGTAATAGGCCGTTTTTTCCAAGTTTATTATTTGGATCACTCTTAAGGCAAGGAGAGATTCTTGAAACTATGATGTTTTTCTGTTTCTACTACCTAGGGAGAACATGAATCACGACGTCTTTTTCAAATCTGGTGTTTGTCTGGGCCGGGAACCTCAATTCTGAAAGTGGAGTTTCACCGTCAACACAATAGGCATGTTGAGCACATGCGGTAATAGGCCGTTTTTTCCAACTTTATTCTTTGGATCACTCTTAAGGCAAGGAGAGATTCTTGAAACCATGATGTTTTTCTTATTCTACTACCTAGGGAGAACATGAATCACGATGTCTTTTTCAAATCTGGTGTTTGTGGGGGCCGGGAACCTCAGTTCTGAAAGTGGTGTTTTGCAGTATTCGGACGTTTTTTCCAACTTTATTCTTTGGATCTCTCTTAAGGGAAGGAGAGATTCCTGAAACCATGATGTTTTGCTGATTCTACTACCTAGGGAGAACATGAATCACGACGTCTTTTTCAAATCTGGTGTTTGTCTGGGCCGGGAACCTCAGTTCTGAAAGTGGAGTTTCACCGTCAATGCAATAGGCCTTTTGAGCTTATGCGGTAATAGGCCGTTTTTTCCAAGTTTATTATTTGGATCACTCTTAAGGCAAGGAGAGATTCTTGAAACTATGATGTTTTTCTGTTTCTACTACATAGGGAGAACATGAATCACGACGTCTTTTTCAAATCTGGTGTTTTTCTGGGCCGGGAACCTCAGTTCTGAAAGTGGAGTTTCACCGTCCATGCAATAGGCCTTTTGAGCATATGCGGTAATAGGCCGTTTTTTCCAAGTTTATTATTTGGATCACTCTTAAGGCAAGGAGAGATGCTTGAAACCATGATGTTTTACTGATTCTACTACCTAGGGAGGACATGAATCACGACGTCTTTTTCAAATCTGGTGTTTGTCGGGGCCGGGAACCTCAGTTCTGAAAGTGGAGTTTCACCGTCCATGCAATAGGCCTTTTGAGCATATGCGGTAATAGGCCGTTTTTTCCAAGTTTATTATTTGGATCACTCTTAAGGCAAGGAGAGATTCTTGAAACTATGATGTTTTTCTGTTTCTACTACCTAGGGAGAACATGAATCACGACGTCTTTTTCAAATCTGGTGTTTGTCTGGGCCGGGAACCTCAGTTCTGAAAGTGGAGTTTCACCGTCCATGCAATAGGCCTTTTGAGCCTAAGCGGTTGTAGGCCGATTTTTCCAACTTTATTCTTTGGATCACTCTTAAGGCAAGGAGAGATTCTTGAAACCATGATGTTTTTCTTATTCTACTACCTAGGGAGAACATGAATCACGATGTCTTTTCAAATCTGGTGTTTGTCGGGGCCGGGAACCTCAGTTCTGAAAGTGGTGTTTTGCAGTATTCGGACGTTTTTTCCAACTTTATTCTTTGGATCTCTCTTAAGGGAAGGAGAGATTCCTGAAACCATGATGTTTTGCTGATTCTACTACCTAGGGAGAACATGAATCACGACGTCTTTTTCAAATCTGGTGTTTGTCTGGGCCGGGAACCTCAGTTCTGAAAGTGGAGTTTCACCGTCGATACTGTAGGCCTTTTGAGCATATGCGGTAATAGGCCGTTTTTTCCATGTTTATTCTTTGGATCAGTCTTAAGGCAAGGAGAGATTCTTGAAACCATGATGTTTTTCTTATTCTACTACCTAGGGAGAACATGGATCACAATGTCTTTTTCAAATCTGGTGTTTGTCGGGGCCGGGAACCTTAGTTCTGAAAGTGGTGTTTTGCAGTATTCGAACGTTTTTTCCAACTTTATCCTTTGGATCTCTCTTAATGGAAGGAGAGATTCCTGAAACCATGATGTTGTACTTATTCTACTACCTAGGGAGAACATGAATCACGACCTCTTTTTCAAATCTGGTGTTTGTCTGGGCCGGGAACCTCAGTTCTGAAAGTGGAGTTTCACCGTCAATACAATAGGCCTTTTGAGCATATGCGGTAATAGGCCGTTTTTTCCAACTTTATTCATTGGATCACTCTTAAGGCAAGGAGAGATTCTTTAAACTCTCATGTTTTTCTGATTCTACTACCTAGGGAGAACATGAATCACGACGTCTTTTTCAAATCTGGTGTTTGTCTGGGCCGGGAACCTCAGTTATGAAAGTGGAGTTTCACCGTCAACACAATAGGCCTGTTGAGCACATGCGGTAATAGGCCGTTTTTTCCAACTATATTCTTTGGATCACTCTTAAGGCAAGGAGAGATTCTTGAAACCATGATGTTTTTCTTATTCTACTACCTAGGGAGAACATGGATCACGATGTCTTTTTCAAATCTGGTGTTTCTCGGGGCCGGGAACCTCAGTTCTGAAAGTGGTGTTTTGCAGTATTCGGACGTTTTTTCCAACTTTATTCTTTGGATCTCTCTTAAGGGAAGGAGAGATTCCTGAAACCATGATGTTTTACTGATTCTACTACCTAGGGAGAACATGAAACACGACGTCTTTTTCAAATCTGGTGTTTGTCAGGGCCGGGAACCTCAGTTCTGAAAACGGAGTTTCACCGTCAATACAATAGGCCTTTTTAGCCTAAGCGGTTGTAGGCCGTTTTTTCCAACTTTATTCTTTGGATCACTCTTAAGGCAAGGAGAGATTCTTGAAACCATGATGTTTTTCTTATTCTACTACCTAGGGAGAACATGAATCACGATGTCTTTTTCAAATCTGGTGTTTGTCGGGGCCGGGAACCTCAGTTCTGAAAGTGGTGTTTTGCAGTATTCGGACGTTTTTTCCAACTTTATTCTTTGGATCTCTCTTAAGGGAAGGAGAGATTCCTGAAACCATGATGTTTTACTGATTCTACTACCTAGGGAGAACATGAATCACGACGTCTTTTTCAAATCTGGTGTTTGTCTGGGCCGGGAACCTCAGTTCTGAAAGTGGAGTTTCACCGTCAATGCAATAGGCCTTTTGAGCTTATGCGGTAATAGGCCGTTTTTTCCAAGTTTATTATTTGGATCACTCTTAAGGCAAGGAGAGATTCTTGAAACTATGATGTTTTTCTGTTTCTACTACCTAGGGAGAACATGAATCACGACGTCTTTTTCAAATCTGGTGTTTGTCTGGGCCGGGAACCTCAATTCTGAAAGTGGAGTTTCACCGTCAACACAATAGGCATGTTGAGCACATGCGGTAATAGGCCGTTTTTTCCAACTTTATTCTTTGGATCACTCTTAAGGCAAGGAGAGATTCTTGAAACCATGATGTTTTTCTTATTCTACTACCTAGGGAGAACATGAATCACGATGTCTTTTTCAAATCTGGTGTTTGTGGGGGCCGGGAACCTCAGTTCTGAAAGTGGTGTTTTGCAGTATTCGGACGTTTTTTCCAACTTTATTCTTTGGATCTCTCTTAAGGGAAGGAGAGATTCCTGAAACCATGATGTTTTGCTGATTCTACTACCTAGGGAGAACATGAATCACGACGTCTTTTTCAAATCTGGTGTTTGTCTGGGCCGGGAACCTCAGTTCTGAAAGTGGAGTTTCACCGTCAATGCAATAGGCCTTTTGAGCTTATGCGGTAATAGGCCGTTTTTTCCAAGTTTATTATTTGGATCACTCTTAAGGCAAGGAGAGATTCTTGAAACTATGATGTTTTTCTGTTTCTACTACATAGGGAGAACATGAATCACGACGTCTTTTTCAAATCTGGTGTTTTTCTGGGCCGGGAACCTCAGTTCTGAAAGTGGAGTTTCACCGTCCATGCAATAGGCCTTTTGAGCATATGCGGTAATAGGCCGTTTTTTCCAAGTTTATTATTTGGATCACTCTTAAGGCAAGGAGAGATGCTTGAAACCATGATGTTTTACTGATTCTACTACCTAGGGAGGACATGAATCACGACGTCTTTTTCAAATCTGGTGTTTGTCTGGGCCGGGAACCTCAGTTCTGAAAGTGGAGTTTCACCGTCCATGCAATAGGCCTTTTGAGCATATGCGGTAATAGGCCGTTTTTTCCAAGTTTATTATTTGGATCACTCTTAAGGCAAGGAGAGATTCTTGAAACTATGATGTTTTTCTGTTTCTACTACCTAGGGAGAACATGAATCACGACGTCTTTTTCAAATCTGGTGTTTGTCTGGGCCGGGAACCTCAGTTCTGAAAGTGGAGTTTCACCGTCCATGCAATAGGCCTTTTGAGCCTAAGCGGTTGTAGGCCGATTTTTCCAACTTTATTCTTTGGATCACTCTTAAGGCAAGGAGAGATTCTTGAAACCATGATGTTTTTCTTATTCTACTACCTAGGGAGAACATGAATCACGATGTCTTTTCAAATCTGGTGTTTGTCGGGGCCGGGAACCTCAGTTCTGAAAGTGGTGTTTTGCAGTATTCGGACGTTTTTTCCAACTTTATTCTTTGGATCTCTCTTAAGGGAAGGAGAGATTCCTGAAACCATGATGTTTTGCTGATTCTACTACCTAGGGAGAACATGAATCACGACGTCTTTTTCAAATCTGGTGTTTGTCTGGGCCGGGAACCTCAGTTCTGAAAGTGGAGTTTCACCGTCGATACTGTAGGCCTTTTGAGCATATGCGGTAATAGGCCGTTTTTTCCATGTTTATTCTTTGGATCAGTCTTAAGGCAAGGAGAGATTCTTGAAACCATGATGTTTTTCTTATTCTACTACCTAGGGAGAACATGGATCACAATGTCTTTTTCAAATCTGGTGTTTGTCGGGGCCGGGAACCTTAGTTCTGAAAGTGGTGTTTTGCAGTATTCGAACGTTTTTTCCAACTTTATCCTTTGGATCTCTCTTAATGGAAGGAGAGATTCCTGAAACCATGATGTTGTACTTATTCTACTACCTAGGGAGAACATGAATCACGACCTCTTTTTCAAATCTGGTGTTTGTCTGGGCCGGGAACCTCAGTTCTGAAAGTGGAGTTTCACCGTCAATACAATAGGCCTTTTGAGCATATGCGGTAATAGGCCGTTTTTTCCAACTTTATTCATTGGATCACTCTTAAGGCAAGGAGAGATTCTTTAAACTCTCATGTTTTTCTGATTCTACTACCTAGGGAGAACATGAATCACGACGTCTTTTTCAAATCTGGTGTTTGTCTGGGCCGGGAACCTCAGTTATGAAAGTGGAGTTTCACCGTCAACACAATAGGCCTGTTGAGCACATGCGGTAATAGGCCGTTTTTTCCAACTATATTCTTTGGATCACTCTTAAGGCAAGGAGAGATTCTTGAAACCATGATGTTTTTCTTATTCTACTACCTAGGGAGAACATGGATCACGATGTCTTTTTCAAATCTGGTGTTTCTCAGGGCCGGGAACCTCAGTTCTGAAAGTGGTGTTTTGCAGTATTCGGACGTTTTTTCCAACTTTATTCTTTGGATCTCTCTTAAGGGAAGGAGAGATTCCTGAAACCATGATGTTTTACTGATTCTACTACCTAGGGAGAACATGAAACACGACGTCTTTTTCAAATCTGGTGTTTGTCAGGGCCGGGAACCTCAGTTCTGAAAACGGAGTTTCACCGTCAATACAATAGGCCTTTTTAGCCTAAGCGGTTGTAGGCCGTTTTTTCCAACTTTATTCTTTGGATCACTCTTAAGGCAAGGAGAGATTCTTGAAACCATGATGTTTTTCTTATTCTACTACCTAGGGAGAACATGAATCACGATGTCTTTTTCAAATCTGGTGTTTGTCGGGGCCGGGAACCTCAGTTCTGAAAGTGGTGTTTTGCAGTATTCGGACGTTTTTTCCAACTTTATTCTTTGGATCTCTCTTAAGGGAAGGAGAGATTCCTGAAACCATGATGTTTTACTGATTCTACTACCTAGGGAGAACATGAATCACGACGTCTTTTTCAAATCTGGTGTTTGTCTGGGCCGGGAACCTCAGTTCTGAAAGTGGAGTTTCACCGTCAATGCAATAGGCCTTTTGAGCTTATGCGGTAATAGGCCGTTTTTTCCAAGTTTATTATTTGGATCACTCTTAAGGCAAGGAGAGATTCTTGAAACTATGATGTTTTTCTGTTTCTACTACCTAGGGAGAACATGAATCACGACGTCTTTTTCAAATCTGGTGTTTGTCTGGGCCGGGAACCTCAATTCTGAAAGTGGAGTTTCACCGTCAACACAATAGGCATGTTGAGCACATTCGGTAATAGGCCGTTTTTTCCAACTTTATTCTTTGGATCACTCTTAAGGCAAGGAGAGATTCTTGAAACCATGATGTTTTTCTTATTCTACTACCTAGGGAGAACATGAATCACGATGTCTTTTTCAAATCTGGTGTTTGTGGGGGCCGGGAACCTCAGTTCTGAAAGTGGTGTTTTGCAGTATTCGGACGTTTTTTCCAACTTTATTCTTTGGATCTCTCTTAAGGGAAGGAGAGATTCCTGAAACCATGATGTTTTGCTGATTCTACTACCTAGGGAGAACATGAATCACGACGTCTTTTTCAAATCTGGTGTTTGTCTGGGCCGGGAACCTCAGTTCTGAAAGTGGAGTTTCACCGTCGATACAGTAGGCCTTTTGAGCATATGCGGTAATAGGCCGTTTTTTCCAACTTTATTCATTGGATCACTCTTAAGGCAAGGAGAGATTCTTTAAACTCTCATGTTTTTCTGATTCTACTACCTAGGGAGAACATGAATCACGATGTCTTTTTCAAATCTGGTGTTTGTCTGGGCCGGGAACTTCAGTTCTGAAAGGGCAGCTTTGCGGTATTTTGCCGTTTTTTCCAACATTATTCTTTGTGTCTCTCTTAAGGTAAGCAGAGAATCTTGAAAACCTGATGTTTTTCTGTTTCTACTACCTAGGGAGAACTTGAATCACGACGTCTTTTTCAAATCTGGTGTTTGTCTGGGCCGGGAACCTCAGTTATGAAAGTGGAGTTTCACCGTCAACACAATAGGCCTGTTGAGCACATGCGGTAAGAGGCCGTTTTTTCCAACTTTATTCTTTGGATCACTCTTAAAGCAAGGAGTGATTCTTTAAACCATGATGTTTTTCTTCTTCTACTACCTAGGGAGAACATGGATCACGATGTCTTTTTCAAATTTGGTGTTTGTCGGGGCCGGGAACCTCAGTTCTGAAAGTGGTGTTTTGCAGTATTCGGACGTTTTTTCCAACTTTATACTTTGGATCTCTCTTAAGGGAAGGAGAGATTCCTGAAACCATGATGTTTTACTGATTCTACTACCTAGGGAGAACATGAAACACGACGTCTTTTTCAAATCTCGTGTTTGTCAGGTCCGGGAACCTCAGTTCTGAAAATGGAGTTTCACCGTCAATACAATAGGCCTTTTGAGCCTAAGCGGTTGTAGGCCGTTTTTTCCAACTTTATTCTTTGGATCACTCTTAAGGCAAGGAGAGATTCTTGAAACCATGATGTTTTTCTTATTCTACTACCTAGGGAGAACATGAATCACGATGTCTTTTTCAAATCTGGTGTTTGTGGGGGCCGGGAACCTCATTTCTGAAAGTGGTGTTTTGCAGTATTCGGACGTTTTTTCCAACTTTATTCTTTGGATCTCTCTTAAGGGAAGGAGAGATTCCTGAAACCATGATGTTTTGCTGATTCTACTACCTAGGGAGAACATGAATCACGACGTCTTTTTCAAATCTGGTGTTTGTCTGGGCCGGGAACCTCAGTTCTGAAAGTGGAGTTTCACCGTCGATACAGTAGGCCTTTTGAGCATATGCGGTAATAGGCCGTTTTTTCCAACTTTATTCATTGGATCACTCTTAAGGCAAGGAGAGATTCTTTAAACTCTCATGTTTTTCTGATTGTACTACCTAGGGAGAACATGAATCACGATGTCTTTTTCAAATCTGGTGTTTGTCTGGGCCGGGAACTTCAGTTCTGAAAGGGCAGCTTTGCGTTATTTTGCCGTTTTTTCCAACATTATTCTTTGGATCTCTCTTAAGGTAAGGAGAGATTCCTGAAACCATGATGTTTTACTGATTCTACTACCTAGGGAGAACATGAAACACGACGTCTTTTTCAAATCTGGTGTTTGTCAGGGCCGGGAACCTCAGTTCTGAAAACGGAGTTTCACCGTCAATACAATAGGCCTTTTTAGCCTAAGCGGTTGTAGGCCGTTTTTTCCAACTTTATTCTTTGGATCACTCTTAAGGCAAGGAGAGATTCTTGAAACCATGATGTTTTTCTTATTCTACTACCTAGGGAGAACATGAATCACGATGTCTTTTTCAAATCTGGTGTTTGTCGGGGCCGGGAACCTCAGTTCTGAAAGTGGTGTTTTGCAGTATTCGGACGTTTTTTCCAACTTTATTCTTTGGATCTCTCTTAAGGGAAGGAGAGATTCCTGAAACCATGATGTTTTACTGATTCTACTACCTAGGGAGAACATGAATCACGACGTCTTTTTCAAATCTGGTGTTTGTCTGGGCCGGGAACCTCAGTTCTGAAAGTGGAGTTTCACCGTCAATGCAATAGGCCTTTTGAGCTTATGCGGTAATAGGCCGTTTTTTCCAAGTTTATTATTTGGATCACTCTTAAGGCAAGGAGAGATTCTTGAAACTATGATGTTTTTCTGTTTCTACTACCTAGGGAGAACATGAATCACGACGTCTTTTTCAAATCTGGTGTTTGTCTGGGCCGGGAACCTCAATTCTGAAAGTGGAGTTTCACCGTCAACACAATAGGCATGTTGAGCACATGCGGTAATAGGCCGTTTTTTCCAACTTTATTCTTTGGATCACTCTTAAGGCAAGGAGAGATTCTTGAAACCATGATGTTTTTCTTATTCTACTACCTAGGGAGAACATGAATCACGATGTCTTTTTCAAATCTGGTGTTTGTGGGGGCCGGGAACCTCAGTTCTGGAAGTGGTGTTTTGCAGTATTCGGACGTTTTTTCCAACTTTATTCTTTGGATCTCTCTTAAGGGAAGGAGAGATTCTTGAAACCATGATGTTTTGCTGATTCTACTACCTAGGGAGAACATGAATCACGACGTCTTTTTCAAATCTGGTGTTTGTCTGGGCCGGGAACCTCAGTTCTGAAAGTGGAGTTTCACCGTCGATACAGTAGGCCTTTTGAGCATATGCGGTAATAGGCCGTTTTTTCCAACTTTATTCATTGGATCACTCTTAAGGCAAGGAGAGATTCTTTAAACTCTCATGTTTTTCTGATTCTACTACCTAGGGAGAACATGAATCACGATGTCTTTTTCAAATCTGGTGTTTGTCTGGGCCGGGAACTTCAGTTCTGAAAGGGCAGCTTTGCGGTATTTTGCCGTTTTTTCCAACATTATTCTTTGTGTCTCTCTTAAGGTAAGCAGAGAATCTTGAAAACCTGATGTTTTTCTGTTTCTACTACCTAGGGAGAACTTGAATCACGACGTCTTTTTCAAATCTGGTGTTTGTCTGGGCCGGGAACCTCAGTTATGAAAGTGGAGTTTCACCGTCAACACAATAGGCCTGTTGAGCACATGCGGTAAGAGGCCGTTTTTTCCAACTTTATTCTTTGGATCACTCTTAAAGCAAGGAGTGATTCTTTAAACCATGATGTTTTTCTTCTTCTACTACCTAGGGAGAACATGGATCACGATGTCTTTTTCAAATTTGGTGTTTGTCGGGGCGGGGAACTTCAGTTCTGAAAGTGGTGTTTTGCAGTATTCGGACGTTTTTTCCAACTTTATACTTTGGATCTCTCTTAAGGGAAGGAGAGATTCCTGAAACCATGATGTTTTACTGATTCTACTACCTAGGGAGAACATGAAACACGACGTCTTTTTCAAATCTCGTGTTTGTCAGGTCCGGGAACCTCAGTTCTGAAAATGGAGTTTCACCGTCAATACAATAGGCCTTTTGAGCCTAAGCGGTTGTAGGCCGTTTTTTCCAACATTATTCTTTGGATCACTCTTAAGGCAAGGAGAGATTCTTGAAACCATGATGTTTTTCTTATTCTACTACCTAGGGAGAACATGAATCACGATGTCTTTTTCAAATCTGGTGTTTGTCGGGGCCGGGAACCTCAGTTCTGAAAGTGGTGTTTTGCAGTATTCGGACGTTTTTTCCAACATTATTCTTTGGATCTCTCTTAAGGGAAGGAGAGATTCCTGAAACCATGATGTTTTGCTGATTCTACTACCTAGGGAGAACATGAATCACGACGTCTTTTTCAAATCTGGTGTTTGTCTGGGCCGGGAACCTCAGTTCTGAAAGTGGAGTTTCACCGTCGATACAGTAGGCCTTTTGAGCATATGCGGTAATAGGCCGTTTTTTCCAACTTTATTCATTGGATCACTCTTAAGGCAAGGAGAGATTCTTTAAACTCTCATGTTTTTCTGATTCTACTACCTAGGGAGAACATGAATCACGATGTCTTTTTCAAATCTGGTGTTTGTCTGGGCCGGGAACTTCAGTTCTGAAAGGGCAGCTTTGCGGTATTTTGCCGTTTTTTCCAACATTATTCTTTGTGTCTCTCTTAAGGTAAGCAGAGAATCTTGAAAACCTGATGTTTTTCTTTTTCTACTACCTAGGGAGAACTTGAATCACGACGTCTTTTTCAAATCTGGTGTTTGTCTGGGCCGGGAACCTCAGTTATGAAAGTGGAGTTTCACCGTCAACACAATAGGCCTGTTGAGCACATGCGGTAAGAGGCCGTTTTTTCCAACTTTATTCTTTGGATCACTCTTAAAGCAAGGAGTGATTCTTTAAACCATGATGTTTTTCTTCTTCTACTACCTAGGGAGAACATGGATCACGATGTCTTTTTCAACTTTGGTGTTTGTCGGGGCGGGGAACCTCAGTTCTGAAAGAGGTGTTTTGCAGTATTCGGACGTTTTTTCCAACTTTATACTTTGGATCTCTCTTAAGGGAAGGAGAGATTCCTGAAACCATGATGTTTTACTGATTCTACTACCTAGGGAGAACATGAAACACGACGTCTTTTTCAAATCTCGTGTTTGTCAGGTCCGGGAACCTCAGTTCTGAAAATGGAGTTTCACCGTCAATACAATAGGCCTTTTGAGCCTAAGCGGTTGTAGGCCGTTTTTTCCAACTTTATTCTTTGGATCACTCTTAAGGCAAGGAGAGATTCTTGAAACCATGATGTTTTTCTTATTCTACTACCTAGGGAGAACATGAATCACGATGTCTTTTTCAAATCTGGTGTTTGTCGGGGCCGGGAACCTCAGTTCTGAAAGTGGTGTTTTGCAGTATTCGGACGTTTTTTCCAACATTATTCTTTGGATCTCTCTTAAGGGAAGGAGAGATTCCTGAAACCATGATGTTTTGCTGATTCTACTACCTAGGGAGAACATGAATCACGACGTCTTTTTCAAATCTGGTGTTTGTCTGGGCCGGGAACCTCAGTTCTGAAAGTGGAGTTTCACCGTCGATACAGTAGGCCTTTTGAGCATATGCGGTAATAGGCCGTTTTTTCCAACTTTATTCATTGGATCACTCTTAAGGCAAGGAGAGATTCTTTAAACTCTCATGTTTTTCTGATTCTACTACCTAGGGAGAACATGAATCACGATGTCTTTTTCAAATCTGGTGTTTGTCTGGGCCGGGAACTTCAGTTCTGAAAGGGCAGCTTTGCGGTATTTTGCCGTTTTTTCCAACATTATTCTTTGTGTCTCTCTTAAGATAAGCAGAGAATCTTGAAAACATGATGTTTTTCTGTTTCTACTACCTAGGGAGAACTTGAATCACGACGTCTTTTTCAAATCTGGTGTTTGTCTGGGCCGGGAACCTCAGTTATGAAAGTGGAGTTTCACCGTCAACACAATAGGCCTGTTGAGCACATGCGGTAAGAGGCCGTTTTTTCCAACTTTATTCTTCGGATCACTCTTAAAGCAAGGAGTGATTCTTTAAACCATGATGTTTTTCTTATTCTACTACCTAGGGAGAACATGGATCACGATGTCTTTTTCAAATTTGGTGTTTGTCGGGGCCGGGAACGTAAGTTCTGAAAGTGGGGTTTTGCAGTATTCGGACGTTTTTTCCAACTTTATTCTTTGGATCTCTCTTAAGGGAAGGAGAGATTCCTGAAACCATGATGTTTTACTGATTCTACTACCTAGGGAGAACATGAAACACGACGTCTTTTTCAAATCTGGTGTTTGTCAGGTCCGGGAACCTCAGTTCTGAAAATGGAGTTTCACCGTCAATACAATAGGCCTTTTGAGCCTAAGCGGTTGTAGGCCGTTTTTTCCAACTTTATTCTTTGGATCACTCTTAAGGCAAGGAGAGATTCTTGAAAACTTGATGTTTTTCTTATTTTACTACCTAGGGAGAACATGAATCACGATGTCTTTTTCAAATCTGGTGTTTGTCGGGGACGGGAACCTCAGTTCTGAAAGTGGTGTTTTGCAGTATTCGGACGTTTTTTCCAACTTTATTCTTTGGATCTCTCTTAAGGGAAGGAGAGATTCCTGAAACCATGATGTTTTACTGATTCTACTACCTAGGGAGAACATGAATCACGACGTCTTTTTCAAATCTGGTGTTTGTCGGGGCCGGGAACCTTAGTTCTGAAAGTGGTGTTTTGCAGTATTCGGACGTTTTTTCCAACTTTATTCTTTTGATCTCTCTTAAGGGAAGGAGAGATTCCTGAAACCATGATGTTTTACTGATTCTACTACCTAGGGAGAACATGAAACACGACGTCTTTTTCAAATCTCGTTTTTGTCAGGTCCGGGAACCTCAGTTCTGAAAATGGAGTTTCACCGTCAATACAATAGGCCTTTTGAGCCTAAGCGGTTGTAGGCCGTTTTTTCCAACTTTATTCTTTGGATCACTCTTAAGGCAAGGAGAGATTCTTGAAACCATGATGTTTTTCTTATTCTACTACCTAGGGAGAACATGAATCACGATGTCTTTTTCAAATCTGGTGTTTGTCGGGGCCGGGAACCTCAGTTCTGAAAGTGGTGTTTTGCAGTATTCGGACGTTTTTTCCAACTTTATTCTTTGGATCTATCTTAATGGAAGGAGAGATTCCTGAAACCATGATGTTGTACTTATTCTACTACCTAGGGAGAACATGAATCAAAACCTCTTTTTCAAATCTGGTGTTTGTCTAGGCCGGGAACCTCAGTTCTGAAAGTGGAGTTTCACCGTCAATACAATAGGCCTTTTGAGCCTAAGCGGTTGTAGGCCGTTTTTTCCAACTTTATTCTTTGGATCACTCTTAAGGCAAGGAGAGATTCTTGAAACCATGATGTTTTTCTTATTCTACTACCTAGGGAGAACATGAATCACGATGTCTTTTTCAAATCTGGTGTTTGTCGGGGCCGGGAACCTCAGTTCTGAAAGTGGTGTTTTGCAGTATTCGGACGTTTTTTCCAACTTTATTCTTTGGATCTCTCTTAAGGGAAGGAGAGATTCCTGAAACCATGATGTTTTACTGATTCTACTACCTAGGGAGAACATGAATCACGACGTCTTTTTCAAATCTGGTGTTTGTCTGGGCCGGGAACCTCAGTTCTGAAAGTGGAGTTTCACCGTCAATGCAATAGGCCTTTTGAGCTTATGCGGTAATAGGCCGTTTTTTCCAAGTTTATTATTTGGATCACTCTTAAGGCAAGGAGAGATTCTTGAAACTATGATGTTTTTCTGTTTCTACTACCTAGGGAGAACATGAATCACGACGTCTTTTTCAAATCTGGTGTTTGTCTGGGCCGGGAACCTCAATTCTGAAAGTGGAGTTTCACCGTCAACACAATAGGCATGTTGAGCACATGCGGTAATAGGCCGTTTTTTCCAACTTTATTCTTTGGATCACTCTTAAGGCAAGGAGAGATTCTTGAAACCATGATGTTTTTCTTATTCTACTACCTAGGGAGAACATGAATCACGATGTCTTTTTCAAATCTGGTGTTTGTCGGGGCCGGGAACCTCAGTTCTGAAAGTGGTGTTTTGCAGTATTCGGACGTTTTTTCCAACTTTATTCTTTGGATCTATCTTAATGGAAGGAGAGATTCCTGAAACCATGATGTTGTACTTATTCTACTACCTAGGGAGAACATGAATCAAAACCTCTTTTTCAAATCTGGTGTTTGTCTAGGCCGGGAACCTCAGTTCTGAAAGTGGAGTTTCACCGTCAATACAATAGGCCTTTTGAGCCTAAGCGGTTGTAGGCCGTTTTTTCCAACTTTATTCTTTGGATCACTCTTAAGGCAAGGAGAGATTCTTGAAACCATGATGTTTTTCTTATTCTACTACCTAGGGAGAACATGAATCACGATGTCTTTTTCAAATCTGGTGTTTGTCGGGGCCGGGAACCTCAGTTCTGAAAGTGGTGTTTTGCAGTATTCGGACGTTTTTTCCAACTTTATTCTTTGGATCTCTCTTAAGGGAAGGAGAGATTCCTGAAACCATGATGTTTTACTGATTCTACTACCTAGGGAGAACATGAATCACGACGTCTTTTTCAAATCTGGTGTTTGTCTGGGCCGGGAACCTCAGTTCTGAAAGTGGAGTTTCACCGTCAATGCAATAGGCCTTTTGAGCTTATGCGGTAATAGGCCGTTTTTTCCAAGTTTATTATTTGGATCACTCTTAAGGCAAGGAGAGATTCTTGAAACTATGATGTTTTTCTGTTTCTACTACCTAGGGAGAACATGAATCACGACGTCTTTTTCAAATCTGGTGTTTGTCTGGGCCGGGAACCTCAATTCTGAAAGTGGAGTTTCACCGTCAACACAATAGGCATGTTGAGCACATGCGGTAATAGGCCGTTTTTTCCAACTTTATTCTTTGGATCACTCTTAAGGCAAGGAGAGATTCTTGAAACCATGATGTTTTTCTTATTCTACTACCTAGGGAGAACATGAATCACGATGTCTTTTTCAAATCTGGTGTTTGTGGGGGCCGGGAACCTCAGTTCTGAAAGTGGTGTTTTGCAGTATTCGGACGTTTTTTCCAACTTTATTCTTTGGATCTCTCTTAAGGGAAGGAGAGATTCCTGAAACCATGATGTTTTGCTGATTCTACTACCTAGGGAGAACATGAATCACGACGTCTTTTTCAAATCTGGTGTTTGTCTGGGCCGGGAACCTCAGTTCTGAAAGTGGAGTTTCACCGTCGATACAGTAGGCCTTTTGAGCATATGCGGTAATAGGCCGTTTTTTCCAACTTTATTCATTGGATCACTCTTAAGGCAAGGAGAGATTCTTTAAACTCTCATGTTTTTCTGATTCTACTACCTAGGGAGAACATGAATCACGATGTCTTTTTCAAATCTGGTGTTTGTCTGGGCCGGGAACTTCAGTTCTGAAAGGGCAGCTTTGCGGTATTTTGCCGTTTTTTCCAACATTATTCTTTGTGTCTCTCTTAAGGTAAGCAGAGAATCTTGAAAACCTGATGTTTTTCTGTTTCTACTACCTAGGGAGAACTTGAATCACGACGTCTTTTTCAAATCTGGTGTTTGTCTGGGCCGGGAACCTCAGTTATGAAAGTGGAGTTTCACCGTCAACACAATAGGCCTGTTGAGCACATGCGGTAAGAGGCCGTTTTTTCCAACTTTATTCTTTGGATCACTCTTAAAGCAAGGAGTGATTCTTTAAACCATGATGTTTTTCTTCTTCTACTACCTAGGGAGAACATGGATCACGATGTCTTTTTCAAATTTGGTGTTTGTCGGGGCCGGGAACCTCAGTTCTGAAAGTGGTGTTTTGCAGTATTCGGACGTTTTTTCCAACTTTATACTTTGGATCTCTCTTAAGGGAAGGAGAGATTCCTGAAACCATGATGTTTTACTGATTCTACTACCTAGGGAGAACATGAAACACGACGTCTTTTTCAAATCTCGTGTTTGTCAGGTCCGGGAACCTCAGTTCTGAAAATGGAGTTTCACCGTCAATACAATAGGCCTTTTGAGCCTAAGCGGTTGTAGGCCGTTTTTTCCAACTTTATTCTTTGGATCACTCTTAAGGCAAGGAGAGATTCTTGAAACCATGATGTTTTTCTTATTCTACTACCTAGGGAGAACATGAATCACGATGTCTTTTTCAAATCTGGTGTTTGTGGGGGCCGGGAACCTCATTTCTGAAAGTGGTGTTTTGCAGTATTCGGACGTTTTTTCCAACTTTATTCTTTGGATCTCTCTTAAGGGAAGGAGAGATTCCTGAAACCATGATGTTTTGCTGATTCTACTACCTAGGGAGAACATGAATCACGACGTCTTTTTCAAATCTGGTGTTTGTCTGGGCCGGGAACCTCAGTTCTGAAAGTGGAGTTTCACCGTCGATACAGTAGGCCTTTTGAGCATATGCGGTAATAGGCCGTTTTTTCCAACTTTATTCATTGGATCACTCTTAAGGCAAGGAGAGATTCTTTAAACTCTCATGTTTTTCTGATTGTACTACCTAGGGAGAACATGAATCACGATGTCTTTTTCAAATCTGGTGTTTGTCTGGGCCGGGAACTTCAGTTCTGAAAGGGCAGCTTTGCGTTATTTTGCCGTTTTTTCCAACATTATTCTTTGGATCTCTCTTAAGGGAAGGAGAGATTCCTGAAACCATGATGTTTTACTGATTCTACTACCTAGGGAGAACATGAAACACGACGTCTTTTTCAAATCTGGTGTTTGTCAGGGCCGGGAACCTCAGTTCTGAAAACGGAGTTTCACCGTCAATACAATAGGCCTTTTTAGCCTAAGCGGTTGTAGGCCGTTTTTTCCAACTTTATTCTTTGGATCACTCTTAAGGCAAGGAGAGATTCTTGAAACCATGATGTTTTTCTTATTCTACTACCTAGGGAGAACATGAATCACGATGTCTTTTTCAAATCTGGTGTTTGTCGGGGCCGGGAACCTCAGTTCTGAAAGTGGTGTTTTGCAGTATTCGGACGTTTTTTCCAACTTTATTCTTTGGATCTCTCTTAAGGGAAGGAGAGATTCCTGAAACCATGATGTTTTACTGATTCTACTACCTAGGGAGAACATGAATCACGACGTCTTTTTCAAATCTGGTGTTTGTCTGGGCCGGGAACCTCAGTTCTGAAAGTGGAGTTTCACCGTCAATGCAATAGGCCTTTTGAGCTTATGCGGTAATAGGCCGTTTTTTCCAAGTTTATTATTTGGATCACTCTTAAGGCAAGGAGAGATTCTTGAAACTATGATGTTTTTCTGTTTCTACTACCTAGGGAGAACATGAATCACGACGTCTTTTTCAAATCTGGTGTTTGTCTGGGCCGGGAACCTCAATTCTGAAAGTGGAGTTTCACCGTCAACACAATAGGCATGTTGAGCACATGCGGTAATAGGCCGTTTTTTCCAACTTTATTCTTTGGATCACTCTTAAGGCAAGGAGAGATTCTTGAAACCATGATGTTTTTCTTATTCTACTACCTAGGGAGAACATGAATCACGATGTCTTTTTCAAATCTGGTGTTTGTCGGGGCCGGGAACCTCAGTTCTGAAAGTGGTGTTTTGCAGTATTCGGACGTTTTTTCCAACATTATTCTTTGGATCTCTCTTAAGGGAAGGAGAGATTCCTGAAACCATGATGTTTTGCTGATTCTACTACCTAGGGAGAACATGAATCACGACGTCTTTTTCAAATCTGGTGTTTGTCTGGGCCGGGAACCTCAGTTCTGAAAGTGGAGTTTCACCGTCGATACAGTAGGCCTTTTGAGCATATGCGGTAATAGGCCGTTTTTTCCAACTTTATTCATTGGATCACTCTTAAGGCAAGGAGAGATTCTTTAAACTCTCATGTTTTTCTGATTCTACTACCTAGGGAGAACATGAATCACGATGTCTTTTTCAAATCTGGTGTTTGTCTGGGCCGGGAACTTCAGTTCTGAAAGGGCAGCTTTGCGGTATTTTGCCGTTTTTTCCAACATTATTCTTTGTGTCTCTCTTAAGGTAAGCAGAGAATCTTGAAAACCTGATGTTTTTCTTTTTCTACTACCTAGGGAGAACTTGAATCACGACGTCTTTTTCAAATCTGGTGTTTGTCTGGGCCGGGAACCTCAGTTATGAAAGTGGAGTTTCACCGTCAACACAATAGGCCTGTTGAGCACATGCGGTAAGAGGCCGTTTTTTCCAACTTTATTCTTTGGATCACTCTTAAAGCAAGGAGTGATTCTTTAAACCATGATGTTTTTCTTCTTCTACTACCTAGGGAGAACATGGATCACGATGTCTTTTTCAACTTTGGTGTTTGTCGGGGCGGGGAACCTCAGTTCTGAAAGTGGTGTTTTGCAGTATTCGGACGTTTTTTCCAACTTTATACTTTGGATCTCTCTTAAGGGAAGGAGAGATTCCTGAAACCATGATGTTTTACTGATTCTACTACCTAGGGAGAACATGAAACACGACGTCTTTTTCAAATCTCGTGTTTGTCAGGTCCGGGAACCTCAGTTCTGAAAATGGAGTTTCACCGTCAATACAATAGGCCTTTTGAGCCTAAGCGGTTGTAGGCCGTTTTTTCCAACTTTATTCTTTGGATCACTCTTAAGGCAAGGAGAGATTCTTGAAACCATGATGTTTTTCTTATTCTACTACCTAGGGAGAACATGAATCACGATGTCTTTTTCAAATCTGGTGTTTGTCGGGGCCGGGAACCTCAGTTCTGAAAGTGGTGTTTTGCAGTATTCGGACGTTTTTTCCAACATTATTCTTTGGATCTCTCTTAAGGGAAGGAGAGATTCCTGAAACCATGATGTTTTGCTGATTCTACTACCTAGGGAGAACATGAATCACGACGTCTTTTTCAAATCTGGTGTTTGTCTGGGCCGGGAACCTCAGTTCTGAAAGTGGAGTTTCACCGTCGATACAGTAGGCCTTTTGAGCATATGCGGTAATAGGCCGTTTTTTCCAACTTTATTCATTGGATCACTCTTAAGGCAAGGAGAGATTCTTTAAACTCTCATGTTTTTCTGATTCTACTACCTAGGGAGAACATGAATCACGATGTCTTTTTCAAATCTGGTGTTTGTCTGGGCCGGGAACTTCAGTTCTGAAAGGGCAGCTTTGCGGTATTTTGCCGTTTTTTCCAACATTATTCTTTGTGTCTCTCTTAAGATAAGCAGAGAATCTTGAAAACATGATGTTTTTCTGTTTCTACTACCTAGGGAGAACTTGAATCACGACGTCTTTTTCAAATCTGGTGTTTGTCTGGGCCGGGAACCTCAGTTATGAAAGTGGAGTTTCACCGTCAACACAATAGGCCTGTTGAGCACATGCGGTAAGAGGCCGTTTTTTCCAACTTTATTCTTCGGATCACTCTTAAAGCAAGGAGTGATTCTTTAAACCATGATGTTTTTCTTATTCTACTACCTAGGGAGAACATGGATCACGATGTCTTTTTCAAATTTGGTGTTTGTCGGGGCCGGGAACGTAAGTTCTGAAAGTGGGGTTTTGCAGTATTCGGACGTTTTTTCCAACTTTATACTTTGGATCTCTCTTAAGGGAAGGAGAGATTCCTGAAACCATGATGTTTTACTGATTCTACTACCTAGGGAGAACATGAAACACGACGTCTTTTTCAAATCTGGTGTTTGTCAGGTCCGGGAACCTCAGTTCTGAAAATGGAGTTTCACCGTCAATACAATAGGCCTTTTGAGCCTAAGCGGTTGTAGGCCGTTTTTTCCAACTTTATTCTTTGGATCACTCTTAAGGCAAGGAGAGATTCTTGAAAACTTGATGTTTTTCTTATTCTACTACCTAGGGAGAACATGAATCACGATGTCTTTTTCAAATCTGGTGTTTGTCGGGGACGGGAACCTCAGTTCTGAAAGTGGTGTTTTGCAGTATTCGGACGTTTTTTCCAACTTTATTCTTTGGATCTCTCTTAAGGGAAGGAGAGATTCCTGAAACCATGATGTTTTACTGATTCTACTACCTAGGGAGAACATGAATCACGACGTCTTTTTCAAATCTGGTGTTTGTCGGGGCCGGGAACCTTAGTTCTGAAAGTGGTGTTTTGCAGTATTCGGACGTTTTTTCCAACTTTATTCTTTTGATCTCTCTTAAGGGAAGGAGAGATTCCTGAAACCATGATGTTTTACTGATTCTACTACCTAGGGAGAACATGAAACACGACGTCTTTTTCAAATCTCGTTTTTGTCAGGTCCGGGAACCTCAGTTCTGAAAATGGAGTTTCACCGTCAATACAATAGGCCTTTTGAGCCTAAGCGGTTGTAGGCCGTTTTTTCCAACTTTATTCTTTGGATCACTCTTAAGGCAAGGAGAGATTCTTGAAACCATGATGTTTTTCTTATTCTACTACCTAGGGAGAACATGAATCACGATGTCTTTTTCAAATCTGGTGTTTGTCGGGGCCGGGAACCTCAGTTCTGAAAGTGGTGTTTTGCAGTATTCGGACGTTTTTTCCAACTTTATTCTTTGGATCTATCTTAATGGAAGGAGAGATTCCTGAAACCATGATGTTGTACTTATTCTACTACCTAGGGAGAACATGAATCAAAACCTCTTTTTCAAATCTGGTGTTTGTCTAGGCCGGGAACCTCAGTTCTGAAAGTGGAGTTTCACCGTCAATACAATAGGCCTTTTGAGCATATGCGGTAATAGGCCGTTTTTTCCAACTTTATTCATTGGATCACTCTTAAGGCAAGGAGAGATTCCTTAAACTCTCATGTTTTTCTGATTCTACTACCTAGGGAGAACATGAATCACGACGTCTTTTTCAAATCTGGTGTTTGTCTGGGCCGGGAACCTCAGTTATGAAAGTGGAGTTTCACCGTCAACACAATACGCCTGTTGAGCACATGCGGTAATAGGCCGTTTTTTCCAACAATATTCTTTGGATCACTCTTAAGGCAAGGAGAGATTCTTGAAACCATGATGTTTTTCTTATTCTACTACCTAGGGAGAACATGAATCACGATGTCTTTTTCAAATCTGGTGTTTGTCGGGGCCGGGAACCTCAGTTCTGAAAGTGGTGTTTTGCAGTATTCGGACGTTTTTTCCAACTTTATTCTTTGGATCTCTCTTAAGGGAAGGAGAGATTCCTGAAACCATGATGTTTTACTGATTCTACTACCTAGGGAGAACATGAATCACGACGTCTTTTTCAAATCTGGTGTTTGTCTGGGCCGGGAACCTCAGTTCTGAAAGTGGAGTTTCACCGTCAATGCAATAGGCCTTTTGAGCATATGCGGTAATAGGCCGTTTTTTCCAAGTTTATTATTTGGATCACTCTTAAGGCAAGGAGAGATTCTTGAAACTATGATGTTTTTCTGTTTCTACTACCTAGGGAGAACATGAATCACGACGTCTTTTTCAAATCTGGTGTTTGTCTGGGCCGGGAACCTCAGTTATGAAAGTGGAGTTTCACCGTCAACACAATAGGCCTTTTGAGCACATGCGGTAATAGGCCGTTTTTTCCAACTTTATTCTTTGGATCACTCTTAAGGCAAGGAGAGATTCTTGAAACCATGATGTTTTTCTTATTCTACTACCTAGGGAGAACATGAATCACGATGTCTTTTTCAAATCTGGTGTTTGTCGGGGCCGGGAACCTCAGTTCTGAAAGTGGTGTTTTGCAGTATTCGGACGTTTTTTCCAACTTTATTCTTTGGATCTCTCTTAAGGGAAGGAGAGATTCCTGAAACCATGATGTTTTGCTGATTCTACTACCTAGGGAGAACATGAATCACGACGTCTTTTTCAAATCTGGTGTTTGTCTGGGCCGGGAACCTCAGTTCTGAAAGTGGAGTTTCACCGTCAATACAATAGGCCTTTTTAGCATATGCGGTAATAGGCCGTTTTTTCCAACTTTATTAATTGGATCACTCTTAAGGCAAGGAGAGATTCTTTAAACTCTCATGTTTTTCTGATTCTACTACCTAGGGAGAACATGAAACACGACGTCTTTTTCAAATCTGGTGTTTGTCAGTGCCGGGAACCTCAGTTCTGAAAATTGAGTTTCACCGTCAATACAATAGGCCTTTGGAGCCTAAGCGGTTGTAGGCCGTTTTTTCCAACTTTATTCTTTGGATCACTCTTAAGGCAAGGAGAGATTCTTGAAACCATGATGTTTTTCCTATTCTACTACCTAGGGAGAACATGAATCACGATGTCTTTTTCAAATCTGGTGTTTCTCGGGGCCGGGAACTCAGTTCTGAAAGTGGTGTTTTGCAGTATTCGGACGTTTTTTCCAACTTTATTCTTTGGATCTATCTTAATGGAAGGAGAGATTCCTGAAACCATGATGTTTTACTGATTCTACTACCTAGGGAGAACATGAATCACGACGTCATTTTCAAATCTGGTGTTTGTCTGGGCCGGGAACCTCAGTTCTGAAAGTGGAGTTTCACCGTCAATACAATAGGCCTTTTGAGCATATGCGGTAATAGGCCGTTTTTTCCAACTTTATTAATTGGATCACTCTTAAGGCAAGGAGAGGTTCTTTAAACTCTCATGTTTTTCTGATTCTACTACCTAGGGAGAACATGAATCACGACGTCTTTTTCAAATCTGGTGTTTGTCTGGGCCGGGAACCTCAGTTATGAAAGTGGAGTTTCACCGTCAACACAATAGGCCTTTTGAGCACATGCGGTAATAGGCCGTTTTTTCCAACTTTATTCTTTGGATCACTCTTAAGGCAAGGAGAGATTCTTGAAAGCATGATGTTTTTCTTATTCTACTACCTAGGGAGAACATGAATCACGATGTCTTTTTCAAATCTGGTGTTTGTCGGGGCCGGGAACCTCAGTTCTGAAAGTGGTGTTTTGCAGTATTCGGACGTTTTTTCCAACTTTATTCTGTGGATCTCTCTTAAGGGAAGGAGAGATTCCTGAAACCATGATGTTTTGCTGATTCTACTACCTAGGGAGAACATGAATCACAGCGTCTTTTTCAAATCTGGTGTTTGTCTGGGCCGGGAACCTCAGTTCTGAAAGTGGAGTTTCACCGTCAATACAATAGGCCTTTTTAGCATATGCGGTAATAGGCCGTTTTTTCCAACTTTATTAATTGGATCACTCTTAAGGCAAGGAGAGATTCTTTAAACTCTCATGTTTTTCTGATTCTACTACCTAGGGAGAACATGAATCACGACGTCTTTTTCAAATCTGGTGTTTGTCTGGGCCGGGAACCTCAGTTATGAAAGTGGAGTTTCACCGTCAACACAATAGGCCTTTTGAGCCTAAGCGGTTTAGGCCGTTTTTTCCAACTTTATTCTTTGGATCACTCTTAAGGCAAGGAGAGATTCTTGAAACCATGATGTTTTTCTTATTCTACTACCTAGGGAGAACATGAATCACGATGTCTTTTTCAAATCTGGTGTTTGTCGGGGCCGGGAACCTCAGTTCTGAAAGTGGTGTTTTGCAGTATTCGGACGTTTTTTCCAACTTTATTCTTTGGATCTCTCTTAAGGGAAGGAGAGATTCCTGAAACCATGATGTTTTGCTGATTCTACTACCTAGGGAGAATATGAATCACGACGTTTTTTTCAAATCTGGTGTTTGTCTGGGCCGGGAACCTCAGTTCTGAAAGTGGAGTTTCACCGTCGATATAGTAGGCCTTTTGAGCATATGCGGTAATAGGCCGTTTTTTCCAACTTTATTCATTGGATCAGTCTTAAGACAAGGAGAGATTCTTGAAACCATGATGTTTTTCTTATTCTACTACCTAGGGAGAACATGGATCACGATGTCTTTTTCAAATCTGGTGTTTGTCGGGGCCGGGAACTCAGTTCTGAAAGTGGTGTTTTGCAGTATTCGGACGTTTTTTCCAACTTTATTCTTTGGATCTATCTTAATGGAAGGAGAGATTCCTGAAACCATGATGTTTTACTGATTCTACTACCTAGGGAGAACATGAAACACGACGTCTTTTTCAAATCTGGTGTTTGTCAGTGCCGGGAACCTCAGTTCTGAAAATGGAGTTTCACCGTCAATACAATAGGCCTTTTGAGCCTAAGCGGTTGTAGGCCGTTTTTTCCAACTTTATTCTTTGTATCTCTCTTAAGGGAAGGAGAGATTCCTGAAACCATGATGTTTTGCTGATTCTACTACCTAGGGAGAACATGAATCACGACGTCTTTTTCAAATCTGGTGTTTGTCTGGGCCGGGAACCTCAGTTCTGAAAGTGGAGTTTCACCCTCAATACAATAGGCCTTTTGAGCATATGCGGTAATAGGCCGTTTTTTCCAACTTTATTAATTGGATCACTCTTAAGGCAAGGAGAGGTTCTTTAAACTCTCATGTTTTTCTGATTCTACTACCTAGGGAGAACATGAATCACGACGTCTTTTTCAAATCTGGTGTTTGTCTGGGCCGGGAACCTCAGTTATGAAAGTGGAGTTTCACCGTCAACACAATAGGCCTTTTGAGCACATGCGGTAATAGGCCGTTTTTTCCAACTTTATTCTTTGGATCACTCTTAAGGCAAGGAGAGATTCTTGAAACCATGATGTTTTTCTTATTCTACTACCTAGGGAGAACATGAATCACGATGTCTTTTTCAAATCTGGTGTTTGTCGGGGCCGGGAACCTCAGTTCTGAAAGTGGTGTTTTGCAGTATTCGGACGTTTTTTCCAACTTTATTCTTTGGATCTCTCTTAAGGGAAGGAGAGATTCCTGAAACCATGATGTTTTGCTGATTCTACTACCTAGGGAGAACATGAATCACAACGTCTTTTTCAAATCTGGTGTTTGTCTGGGCCAGGAACCTCAGTTCTGAAAGTGGAGTTTCACCGTCAATACAATAGGCCTTTTTAGCATATGCGGTAATAGGCCGTTTTTTCCAACTTTATTAATTGGATCACTCTTAAGGCAAGGAGAGATTCTTTAAACTCTCATGTTTTTCTGATTCTACTACCTAGGGAGAACATGAATCACGACGTCTTTTTCAAATCTGGTGTTTGTCGGGGCCGGGAACTCAGTTCTGAAAGTGGTGTTTTGCAGTATTCGGACGTTTTTTCCAACTTTATTCTTTGGATCTATCTTAATGGAAGGAGAGATTCCTGAAACCATGATGTTTTACTGATTCTACTACCTAGGGAGAACATGAATCACGACGTCATTTTCAAATCTGGTGTTTGTCTGGGCCGGGAACCTCAGTTCTGAAAGTGGAGTTTCACCGTCAATACAATAGGCCTTTTGAGCATATGCGGTAATAGGCCGTTTTTTCCAACTTTATTCATTGGATCAGTCTTAAGACAAGGAGAGATTCTTGAAACCATGATGTTTTTCTTATTCTACTACCTAGGGAGAACATGGATCACGATGTCTTTTTCAAATCTGGTGTTTGTCGGGGCCGGGAACCTCAGTTCTGAAAGTGGTGTTTTGCAGTATTCGGACGTTTTTTCCAACTTTATTCTTTGGATCTCTCTTAACGGAATGAGAGATTCCTGAAACCATGATGTTTTGCTGATTCTACTACCTAGGGAGAACATGAATCACGACGTCTTTTTCAAATCTGGTGTTTGTCTGGGCCGGGAACCTCAGTTCTGAAAGTGGAGTTTCACCGTCAATACAATAGGCCTTTTGAGCATATGCGGTAATAGGCCGTTTTTTCCAACTTTATTCATTGGATCACTCTTAAGGCAAGGAGAGATTCTTTCAACTCTCATGTTGTTCTGATTCTACTACCTAGGGAGAACATGAATCACGACGTCTTTTTCAAATCTGGTGTTTGTCTGGGCCGGGAACCTCAGTTATGAAAGTGGAGTTTCACCGTCAAGACAATAGGCCTTTTGAGCCTAAGCGGTTGTAGGCCGTTTTTTCCAACTTTATTCTTTGGATCACTCTTAAGGCAAGGAGAGATTCTTGAAACCATGATGTTTTTCTTATTCTACTACCTAGGGAGAACATGAATCACGACGTCTTTTTCAAATCTGGTGTTTGTCGGGGCCGGGAACTCAGTTCTGAAAGTGGTGTTTTGCAGTATTCGGACGTTTTTTCCAACTTTATTCTTTGGATCTATCTTAATGGAAGGAGAGATTCCTGAAACCATGATGTTTTACTGATTCTACTACCTAGGGAGAACATGAAACACGACGTCTTTTTCAAATCTGGTGTTTGTCAGTGCCGGGAACCTCAGTTCTGAAAATGGAGTTTCACCGTCAATACAATAGGCCTTTTGAGCCTAAGCGGTTGTAGGCCGTTTTTTCCAACTTTATTCTTTGTATCTCTCTTAAGGGAAGGAGAGATTCCTGAAACCATGATGTTTTGCTGATTCTACTACCTAGGGAGAACATGAATCACGACGTCTTTTTCAAATCTGGTGTTTGTCTGGGCCGGGAACCTCAGTTCTGAAAGTGGAGTTTCACCCTCAATACAATAGGCCTTTTGAGCATATGCGGTAATAGGCCGTTTTTTCCAACTTTATTAATTGGATCACTCTTAAGGCAAGGAGAGGTTCTTTAAACTCTCATGTTTTTCTGATTCTACTACCTAGGGAGAACATGAATCACGACGTCTTTTTCAAATCTGGTGTTTGTCTGGGCCGGGAACCTCAGTTATGAAAGTGGAGTTTCACCGTCAACACAATAGGCCTTTTGAGCACATGCGGTAATAGGCCGTTTTTTCCAACTTTATTCTTTGGATCACTCTTAAGGCAAGGAGAGATTCTTGAAACCATGATGTTTTTCTTATTCTACTACCTAGGGAGAACATGAATCACGATGTCTTTTTCAAATCTGGTGTTTGTCGGGGCCGGGAACCTCAGTTCTGAAAGTGGTGTTTTGCAGTATTCGGACGTTTTTTCCAACTTTATTCTTTGGATCTCTCTTAAGGGAAGGAGAGATTCCTGAAACCATGATGTTTTGCTGATTCTACTACCTAGGGAGAACATGAATCACAACGTCTTTTTCAAATCTGGTGTTTGTCTGGGCCAGGAACCTCAGTTCTGAAAGTGGAGTTTCACCGTCAATACAATAGGCCTTTTTAGCATATGCGGTAATAGGCCGTTTTTTCCAACTTTATTAATTGGATCACTCTTAAGGCAAGGAGAGATTCTTTAAACTCTCATGTTTTTCTGATTCTACTACCTAGGGAGAACATGAATCACGACGTCTTTTTCAAATCTGGTGTTTGTCGGGGCCGGGAACTCAGTTCTGAAAGTGGTGTTTTGCAGTATTCGGACGTTTTTTCCAACTTTATTCTTTGGATCTATCTTAATGGAAGGAGAGATTCCTGAAACCATGATGTTTTACTGATTCTACTACCTAGGGAGAACATGAATCACGACGTCATTTTCAAATCTGGTGTTTGTCTGGGCCGGGAACCTCAGTTCTGAAAGTGGAGTTTCACCGTCAATACAATAGGCCTTTTGAGCATATGCGGTAATAGGCCGTTTTTTCCAACTTTATTAATTGGATCACTCTTAAGGCAAGGAGAGATTCTTTAAACTCTCATGTTTTTCTGATTCTACTACCTAGGGAGAACATGAATCACGACGTCTTTTTCAAATCTGGTGTTTGTCTGGGCCGGGAACCTCAGTTATGAAAGTGGAGTTTCACTGTCAACACAATAGGCCTTTTGAGCACATGCGGTAATAGGCCGTTTTTTCCAACTTATTCTTTGGATCACTCTTAAGGCAAGGAGAGATTCTTGAAACCATGATGTTTTTCTTATTCTACTACCTAGGGAGAACATGAATCACGATGTCTTTTTCAAATCTGGTGTTTGTCGGGGCCGGGAACCTCAGTTCTGAAAGTGGTGTTTTGCAGTATTCGGACGTTTTTTCCAACTTTATTCTTTGGATCTCTCTTAAGGGAAGGAGAGATTCCTGAAACCATGATGTTTTACTGATTCTACTACCTAGGGAGAACATGAAACACGACGTCTTTTTCAAATCTGGTGTTTGTCAGTGCCGGGAACCTCAGTTCTGAAAATGGAGTTTCACCGTCAATACAATAGGCCTTTTGAGCCTAAGCGGTTGTAGGCCGTTTTTTCCAACTTTATTCTTTGGATCACTCTTAAGGCAAGGAGAGATTCTTGAAACCATGATGTTTTTCTTATTCTACTACCTAGGGAGAACATGAATCACGATGTCTTTTTCAAATCTGGTGTTTGTCGGGGCCGGGAACCTCAGTTCTGAAAGTGGTGTTTTGCAGTATTCGGACGTTTTTTCCAACTTTATTCTTTGGATCTCTCTTAAGGGAAGGAGAGATTCCTGAAACCATGATGTTTTGCTGATTCTACTACCTAGGGAGAACATGAATCACGACGTCATTTTCAAATCTGGTGTTTGTCTGGGCCGGGAACCTCAGTTCTGAAAGTGGAGTTTCACCGTCAATACAATAGGCCTTTTGAGCATATGCGGTAATAGGCCGTTTTTTCCAACTTTATTAATTGGATCACTCTTAAGGCAAGGAGAGATTCTTTAAACTCTCATGTTTTTCTGATTCTACTACCTAGGGAGAACATGAATCACGACGTCTTTTTCAAATCTGGTGTTTGTCTGGGCCGGGAACCTCAGTTATGAAAGTGGAGTTTCACTGTCAACACAATAGGCCTTTTGAGCACATGCGGTAATAGGCCGTTTTTTCCAACTTATTCTTTGGATCACTCTTAAGGCAAGGAGAGATTCTTGAAACCATGATGTTTTTCTTATTCTACTACCTAGGGAGAACATGAATCACGATGTCTTTTTCAAATCTGGTGTTTGTCGGGGCCGGGAACCTCAGTTCTGAAAGTGGTGTTTTGCAGTATTCGGACGTTTTTTCCAACTTTATTCTTTGGATCTCTCTTAAGGGAAGGAGAGATTCCTGAAACCATGATGTTTTACTGATTCTACTACCTAGGGAGAACATGAAACACGACGCCTTTTTCAAATCTGGTGTTTGTCAGTGCCGGGAACCTCAGTTCTGAAAATGGAGTTTCACCGTCAATACAATAGGCCTTTTGAGCCTAAGCGGTTGTAGGCCGTTTTTTCCAACTTTATTCTTTGGATCACTCTTAAGGCAAGGAGAGATTCTTGAAACCATGATGTTTTTCTTATTCTACTACCTAGGGAGAACATGAATCACGATGTCTTTTTCAAATCTGGTGTTTGTCGGGGCCGGGAACCTCAGTTCTGAAAGTGGTGTTTTGCAGTATTCGGACGTTTTTTCCAACTTTATTCTTTGGATCTCTCTTAAGGGAAGGAGAGATTCCTGAAACCATGATGTTTTGCTGATTCTACTACCTAGGGAGAACATGAATCACGACGTCTTTTTCAAATCTGGTGTTTGTCTGGGCCGGGAACCTCAGTTCTGAAAGTGGAGTTTCACCGTCAATACAATAGGCCTTTTTAGCATATGCGGTAATAGGCCGTTTTTTCCAACTTTATTAATTGGATCACTCTTAAGGCAAGGAGAGATTCTTTAAACTCTCATGTTTTTCTGATTCTACTACCTAGGGAGAACATGAATCACGACGTCTTTTTCAAATCTGGTGTTTGTCGGGGCCGGGAACTCAGTTCTGAAAGTGGTGTTTTGCAGTATTCGGACGTTTTTTCCAACTTTATTCTTTGGATCTATCTTAATGGAAGGAGAGATTCCTGAAACCATGATGTTTTACAGATTCTACTACCTAGGGAGAACATGAATCACGACGTCATTTTCAAATCTGGTGTTTGTCTGGGCCGGGAACCTCAGTTCTGAAAGTGTAGTTTCACCGTCAATACAATAGGCCTTTTGAGCATATGCGGTAATAGGCCGTTTTTTCCAACTTTATTAATTGGATCACTCTTAAGGCAAGGAGAGATTCTTTAAACTCTCATGTTTTTCTGATTCTACTACCTAGGGAGAACATGAATCACGATGTCTTTTTCAAATCTGGTGTTTGTCTGGGCCGGGAACCTCAGTTATGAAAGTGGAGTTTCACCGTCAACACAATAGGCCTTTTGAGCACATGCGGTAATAGGCCGTTTTTTCCAACTTTATTAATTGGATCACTCTTAAGGCAAGGAGAGATTCTTTAAACTCTCATGTTTTTCTGATTCTACTACCTAGGGAGAACATGAAACACGACGTCTTTTTCAAATCTGGTGTTTGTCAGTGCCGGGAACCTCAGTTCTGAAAATGGAGTTTCACCGTCAATACAATAGGCCTTTGGAGCCTAAGCGGTTGTAGGCCGTTTTTTCCAACTTTATTCTTTGGATCACTCTTAAGGCAAGGAGAGATTCTTGAAACCATGATGTTTTTCCTATTCTACTACCTAGGGAGAACATGAATCACGATGTCTTTTTCAAATCTGGTGTTTGTCGGGGCCGGGAACTCAGTTCTCAAAGTGGTGTTTTGCAGTATTCGGACGTTTTTTCCAACTTTATTCTTTGGATCTATCTTAATGGAAGGAGAGATTCCTGAAACCGTGATGTTTTACTGATTCTACTACCTAGGGAGAACATGAATCCCGACGTCATTTTCAAATCTGGTGTTTGTCTGGGCCGGGAACCTCAGTTCTGAAAGTGGAGTTTCACCGTCAATACAATAGGCCTTTTGAGCATATGCGGTAATAGGCCGTTTTTTCCAACTTTATTAATTGGATCACTCTTAAGGCAAGGAGAGGTTCTTTAAACTCTCATGTTTTTCTGATTCTACTACCTAGGGAGAACATGAATCACGACCTCTTTTTCAAATCTGGTGTTTGTCTGGGCCGGGAACCTCAGTTATGAAAGTGGAGTTTCACCGTCAACACAATAGGCCTTTTGAGCACATGCGGTAATAGGCCGTTTTTTCCAACTTTATTCTTTGGATCACTCTTAAGGCAAGGAGAGATTCTTGAAACCATGATGTTTTTCTTATTCTACTACCTAGGGAGAACATGAATCACGATGTCTTTTTCAAATCTGGTGTTTGTCGGGGCCGGGAACCTCAGTTCTGAAAGTGGAGTTTCACCGTCAATACAATAGGCCTTTTTAGCATATGCGGTAATAGGCCGTTTTTTCCAACTTTATTAATTGGATCACTCTTAAGGCAAGGAGAGATTCTTTAAACTCTCATGTTTTTCTGATTCTACTACCTAGGGAGAACATGAATCACGACGTCTTTTTCAAATCTGGTGTTTGTCGGGGCCGGGAACTCAGTTCTGAAAGTGGTGTTTTGCAGTTTTCGGACGTTTTTTCCAACTTTATTCTTTGGATCTATCTTAATGGAAGGAGAGATTCCTGAAACCATGATGTTTTACTGATTCTACTACCTAGGGAGAACATGAATCACGACGTCATTTTCAAATCTGGTGTTTGTCTGGGCCGGGAACCTCAGTTCTGAAAGTGGAGTTTCACCGTCAATACAATAGGCCTTTTGAGCATATGCGGTAATAGGCCGTTTTTTCCAACTTTATTTATTGGATCACTCTTAAGGCAAGGAGAGATTCTTTAAACTCTCATGTTTTTCTGATTCTACTACCTAGGGAGAACATGAATCACGACGTCTTTTTCAAATCTGGTGTTTGTCTGGGCCGGGAACCTCAGTTATGAAAGTGGAGTTTCACTGTCAACACAATAGGCCTTTTGAGCCTAAGCGGTTGCAGGCCGTTTTTTCCAACTTTATTCTTTGGATCACTCTTAAGGCAAGGAGAGATTCTTGAAACCATGATGTTTTTCTTATTCTACTACCTAGGGAGAACATGAATCACGATGTCTTTTTCAAATCTGGTGTTTGTCGGGGCCGGGAACCTCAGTTCTGAAAGTGGTGTTTTGCAATATTCGGACGTTTTTTCCAACTTTATTCTTTGGATCTCTCTTAAGGGAAGGAGAGATTCCTGAAACCATGATGTTTTGCTGATTCTACTACCTAGGGAGAACATGAATCACGACGTCTTTTTCAAATCTGGTGTTTGTCTGGGCCGGGAACCTCAGTTCTGAAAGTGGAGTTTCACCGTCAATACAATAGGCCTTTTGAGCATATGCGGTAATAGGCCGTTTTTTCCAACTTTATTAATTGGATCACTCTTAAGGCAAGGAGAGATTCTTTAAACTCTCATGTTTTTCTGATTCTACTACCTAGGGAGAACATGAATCACGATGTCTTTTTCAAATCTGGTGTTTGTCTGGGCCGGGAACCTCAGTTATGAAAGTGGAGTTTCACCGTCAACACAATAGGCCTTTTGAGCACATGCGGTAATAGGCCGTTTTTTCCAACTTTATTAATTGGATCACTCTTAAGGCAAGGAGAGATTCTTTAAACTCTCATGTTTTTCTGATTCTACTACCTAGGGAGAACATGAAACACGACGTCTTTTTCAAATCTGGTGTTTGTCAGTGCCGGGAACCTCAGTTCTGAAAATGGAGTTTCACCGTCAATACAATAGGCCTTTGGAGCCTAAGCGGTTGTAGGCCGTTTTTTCCAACTTTATTCTTTGGATCACTCTTAAGGCAAGGAGAGATTCTTGAAACCATGATGTTTTTCCTATTCTACTACCTAGGGAGAACATGAATCACGACGTCTTTTTCAAATCTGGTGTTTGTCGGGGCCGGGAACTCAGTTCTGAAAGTGGTGTTTTGCAGTATTCGGACTTTTTTTCCAACTTTATTCTTTGGATCTATCTTAATGGAAGGAGAGATTCCTGAAACCGTGATGTTTTACTGATTCTACTACCTAGGGAGAACATGAATCACGACGTCATTTTCAAATCTGGTGTTTGTCTGGGCCGGGAACCTCAGTTCTGAAAGTGGAGTTTCACCGTCAATACAATAGGCCTTTTGAGCATATGCGGTAATAGGCCGTTTTTTCCAACTTTATTAATTGGATCACTCTTAAGGCAAGGAGAGGTTCTTTAAACTCTCATGTTTTTCTGATTCTACTACCTAGGGAGAACATGAATCACGACCTCTTTTTCAAATCTGGTGTTTGTCTGGGCCGGGAACCTCAGTTATGAAAGTGGAGTTTCACCGTCAACACAATAGGCCTTTTGAGCACATGCGGTAATAGGCCGTTTTTTCCAACTTTATTCTTTGGATCACTCTTAAGGCAAGGAGAGATTCTTGAAACCATGATGTTTTTCTTATTCTACTACCTAGGGAGAACATGAATCACGATGTCTTTTTCAAATCTGGTGTTTGTCGGGGCCGGGAACCTCAGTTCTGAAAGTGGTGTTTTGCAGTATTCGGACGTTTTTTCCAACTTTATTCTTTGGATCTCTCTTAAGGGAAGGAGAGATCCTGAAACCATGATGTTTTGCTGATTCTACTACCTAGGGAGAACATGAATCACAACGTCTTTTTCAAATCTGGTGTTTGTCTGGGCCGGGAACCTCAGTTCTGAAAGTGGAGTTTCACCGTCAATACAATAGGCCTTTTTAGCATATGCGGTAATAGGCCGTTTTTTCCAACTTTATTAATTGGATCACTCTTAAGGCAAGGAGAGATTCTTTAAACTCTCATGTTTTTCTGATTCTACTACCTAGGGAGAACATGAATCACGACGTCTTTTTCAAATCTGGTGTTTGTCGGGGCCGGGAACTCAGTTCTGAAAGTGGTGTTTTGCAGTTTTCGGACGTTTTTTCCAACTTTATTCTTTGGATCTATCTTAATGGAAGGAGAGATTCCTGAAACCATGATGTTTTACTGATTCTACTACCTAGGGAGAACATGAATCACGACGTCATTTTCAAATCTGGTCTTTGTCTGGGCCGGGAACCTCAGTTCTGAAAGTGGAGTTTCACCGTCAATACAATAGGCCTTTTGAGCATATGCGGTAATAGGCCGTTTTTTCCAACTTTATTAATTGGATCACTCTTAAGGCAAGGAGAGATTCTTTAAACTCTCATGTTTTTCTGATTCTACTACCTAGGGAGAACATGAATCACGACGTCTTTTTCAAATCTGGTGTTTGTCGGGGCCGGGAACTCAGTTCTGAAAGTGGTGTTTTGCAGTATTCGGACTTTTTTTCCAACTTTATTCTTTGGATCTATCTTAATGGAAGGAGAGATTCCTGAAACCATGATGTTTTACTGATTCTACTACCTAGGGAGAACATGAATCACGACGTCATTTTCAAATCTGGTGTTTGTCTGGGCCGGGAACCTCAGTTATGAAAGTGGAGTTTCACCGTCAACACAATAGGCCTTTTGAGCACATGCGGTAATAGGCCGTTTTTTCCAACTTATTCTTTGGATCACTCTTAAGGAAAGGAGAGATTCTTTAAACTCTCATGTTTTTCTGATTCTACTACCTAGGGAGAACATGAATCACGATGTCTTTTTCAAATCTGGTGTTTGTCTGGGCCGGGAACCTCAGTTATGAAAGTGGAGTTTCACCGTCAACACAATAGGCCTTTTGAGCACATGCGGTAATAGGCCGTTTTTTCCAACTTATTCTTTGGATCACTCTTAAGGCAAGGAGAGATTCTTGAAACCATGATGTTTTTCTTATTCTACTACCTAGGGAGAACATGAATCACGATGTCTTTTTCAAATCTGGTGTTTGTCGGGGCCGGGAACCTCAGTTCTGAAAGTGATGTTTTGCAGTATTCGGACGTTTTTTCCAACTTTATTCTTTGGATCTCTCTTAAGGGAAGGAGAGATTCCTGAAACCATGATGTTTTACTGATTCTACTACCTAGGGAGAACATGAAACACGACGTCTTTTTCAAATCTGGTGTTTGTCAGTGCCGGGAACCTCAGTTCTGAAAATGGAGTTTCACCGTCAATACAATAGGCCTTTTGAGCCTAAGCGGTTGTAGGCCGTTTTTTCCAACTTTAATTTTTGGATCACTCTTAAGGCAAGGAGAGATTCTTGAAACCATGATGATTTTCTTATTCTACTACCTAGGGAGAACATGAATCACGATGTCTTTTTCAAATCTGGTGTTTGTCGGGGCCGGGAACTCAGTTCTGAAAGTGGTGTTTTGCAGTATTCGGACGTTTTTTCCAACTTTATTCTTTGGATCACTCTTAAGGCAAGGAGAGATTCTTGAAACCATGATGTTTTTCTTATTCTACTACCTAGGGAGAACATGAATCACGATGTCTTTTTCAAATCTGGTGTTTGTCGGGGCCGGGAACCTCAGTTCTGAAAGTGGTGTTTTGCAGTATTCGGACGTTTTTTCCAACTTTATTCTTTGGATCTCTCTTAAGGGAAGGAGAGATCCTGAAACCATGATGTTTTGCTGATTCTACTACCTAGGGAGAACATGAATCACAACGTCTTTTTCAAATCTGGTGTTTGTCTGGGCCGGGAACCTCAGTTCTGAAAGTGGAGTTTCACCGTCAATACAATAGGCCTTTTTAGCATATGCGGTAATAGGCCGTTTTTTCCAACTTTATTAATTGGATCACTCTTAAGGCAAGGAGAGATTCTTTAAACTCTCATGTTTTTCTGATTCTACTACCTAGGGAGAACATGAATCACGACGTCTTTTTCAAATCTGGTGTTTGTCGGGGCCGGGAACTCAGTTCTGAAAGTGGTGTTTTGCAGTATTCGGACGTTTTTTCCAACTTTATTCTTTGGATCTATCTTAATGGAAGGAGAGATTCCTGAAACCATGATGTTTTACTGATTCTACTACCTAGGGAGAACATGAATCACGACGTCATTTTCAAATCTGGTGTTTGTCTGGGCCGGGAACCTCAGTTCTGAAAGTGGAGTTTCACCGTCAATACAATAGGCCTTTTGAGCATATGCGGTAATAGGCCGTTTTTTCCAACTTATTAATTGGATCACTCTTAAGGCAAGGAGAGATTCTTTAAACTCTCATGTTTTTCTGATTCTAGTACCTAGGGAGAACATGAATCACGACGTCTTTTTCAAATCTGGTGTTTGTCTGGGCCGGGAACCTCAGTTATGAAAGTGGAGTTTCACTGTCAACACAATAGGCCTTTTGAGCCTAAGCGGTTGCAGGCCGTTTTTTCCAACTTTATTCTTTGGATCACTCTTAAGGCAAGGAGAGATTCTTGAAACCATGATGTTTTTCTTATTCTACTACCTAGGGAGAACATGAATCACGATGTCTTTTTCAAATCTGGTGTTTGTCGGGGCCGGGAACCTCAGTTCTGAAAGTGGTGTTTTGCAATATTCGGACGTTTTTTCCAACTTTATTCTTTGGATCTCTCTTAAGGGAAGGAGAGATTCCTGAAACCATGATGTTTTGCTGATTCTACTACCTAGGGAGAACATGAATCACGACGTCTTTTTCAAATCTGGTGTTTGTCTGGGCCGGGAACCTCAGTTCTGAAAGTGGAGTTTCACCGTCAATACAATAGGCCTTTTTAGCATATGCGGTAATAGGCCGTTTTTTCCAACTTTATTAATTGGATCACTCTTAAGGCAAGGAGAGATTCTTTAAACTCTCATGTTTTTCTGATTCTACTACCTAGGGAGAACATGAATCACGACGTCTTTTTCAAATCTGGTGTTTGTCGGGGCCGGGAACTCAGTTCTGAAAGTGGTGTTTTGCAGTATTCGGACTTTTTTTCCAACTTTATTCTTTGGATCTATCTTAATGGAAGGAGAGATTCCTGAAACCATGATGTTTTACTGATTCTACTACCTAGGGAGAACATGAATCACGACGTCATTTTCAAATCTGGTGTTTGTCTGGGCCGGGAACCTCAGTTATGAAAGTGGAGTTTCACCGTCAACACAATAGGCCTTTTGAGCACATGCGGTAATAGGCCGTTTTTTCCAACTTATTCTTTGGATCACTCTTAAGGCCAGGAGAGATTCTTGAAACCATGATGTTTTTCTTATTCTACTACCTAGGGAGAACATGAATCACGATGTCTTTTTCAAATCTGGTGTTTGTCGGGGCCGGGAACCTCAGTTCTGAAAGTGATGTTTTGCAGTATTCGGACGTTTTTTCCAACTTTATTCTTTGGAATTCTCTTAAGGGAAGGAGAGATTCCTGAAACCATGATGTTTTACTGATTCTACTACCTAGGGAGAACATGAAACACGACGTCTTTTTCAAATCTGGTGTTTGTCAGTGCCGGGAACCTCAGTTCTGAAAATGGAGTTTCACCGTCAATACAATAGGCCTTTTGAGCCTAAGCGGTTGCAGGCCGTTTTTTCCAACTTTATTCTTTGGATCACTCTTAAGGCAAGGAGAGATTCTTGAAACCATGATGTTTTTCTTATTCTACTACCTAGGGAGAACATGAATCACGATGTCTTTTTCAAATCTGGTGTTTGTCGGGGCCGGGAACCTCAGTTCTGAAAGTGGTGTTTTGCAATATTCGGACGTTTTTTCCAACTTTATTCTTTGGATCTCTCTTAAGGGAAGGAGAGATTCCTGAAACCATGATGTTTTGCTGATTCTACTACCTAGGGAGAACATGAATCACGACGTCTTTTTCAAATCTGGTGTTTGTCTGGGCCGGGAACCTCAGTTCTGAAAGTGGAGTTTCACCGTCAATACAATAGGCCTTTTGAGCATATGCGGTAATAGGCCGTTTTTTCCAACTTTATTAATTGGATCACTCTTAAGGCAAGGAGAGATTCTTTAAACTCTCATGTTTTTCTGATTCTACTACCTAGGGAGAACATGAATCACGATGTCTTTTTCAAATCTGGTGTTTGTCTGGGCCGGGAACCTCAGTTATGAAAGTGGAGTTTCACCGTCAACACAATAGGCCTTTTGAGCACATGCGGTAATAGGCCGTTTTTTCCAACTTTATTAATTGGATCACTCTTAAGGCAAGGAGAGATTCTTTAAACTCTCATGTTTTTCTGATTCTACTACCTAGGGAGAACATGAAACACGACGTCTTTTTCAAATCTGGTGTTTGTCAGTGCCGGGAACCTCAGTTCTGAAAATGGAGTTTCACCGTCAATACAATAGGCCTTTGGAGCCTAAGCGGTTGTAGGCCGTTTTTTCCAACTTTATTCTTTGGATCACTCTTAAGGCAAGGAGAGATTCTTGAAACCATGATGTTTTTCCTATTCTACTACCTAGGGAGAACATGAATCACGACGTCTTTTTCAAATCTGGTGTTTGTCGGGGCCGGGAACTCAGTTCTGAAAGTGGTGTTTTGCAGTATTCGGACTTTTTTTCCAACTTTATTCTTTGGATCTATCTTAATGGAAGGAGAGATTCCTGAAACCGTGATGTTTTACTGATTCTACTACCTAGGGAGAACATGAATCACGACGTCATTTTCAAATCTGGTGTTTGTCTGGGCCGGGAACCTCAGTTCTGAAAGTGGAGTTTCACCGTCAATACAATAGGCCTTTTGAGCATATGCGGTAATAGGCCGTTTTTTCCAACTTTATTAATTGGATCACTCTTAAGGCAAGGAGAGGTTCTTTAAACTCTCATGTTTTTCTGATTCTACTACCTAGGGAGAACATGAATCACGACCTCTTTTTCAAATCTGGTGTTTGTCTGGGCCGGGAACCTCAGTTATGAAAGTGGAGTTTCACCGTCAACACAATAGGCCTTTTGAGCACATGCGGTAATAGGCCGTTTTTTCCAACTTTATTCTTTGGATCACTCTTAAGGCAAGGAGAGATTCTTGAAACCATGATGTTTTTCTTATTCTACTACCTAGGGAGAACATGAATCACGATGTCTTTTTCAAATCTGGTGTTTGTCGGGGCCGGGAACCTCAGTTCTGAAAGTGGTGTTTTGCAGTATTCGGACGTTTTTTCCAACTTTATTCTTTGGATCTCTCTTAAGGGAAGGAGAGATCCTGAAACCATGATGTTTTGCTGATTCTACTACCTAGGGAGAACATGAATCACAACGTCTTTTTCAAATCTGGTGTTTGTCTGGGCCGGGAACCTCAGTTCTGAAAGTGGAGTTTCACCGTCAATACAATAGGCCTTTTTAGCATATGCGGTAATAGGCCGTTTTTTCCAACTTTATTAATTGGATCACTCTTAAGGCAAGGAGAGATTCTTTAAACTCTCATGTTTTTCTGATTCTACTACCTAGGGAGAACATGAATCACGACGTCTTTTTCAAATCTGGTGTTTGTCGGGGCCGGGAACTCAGTTCTGAAAGTGGTGTTTTGCAGTTTTCGGACGTTTTTTCCAACTTTATTCTTTGGATCTATCTTAATGGAAGGAGAGATTCCTGAAACCATGATGTTTTACTGATTCTACTACCTAGGGAGAACATGAATCACGACGTCATTTTCAAATCTGGTGTTTGTCTGGGCCGGGAACCTCAGTTCTGAAAGTGGAGTTTCACCGTCAATACAATAGGCCTTTTGAGCATATGCGGTAATAGGCCGTTTTTTCCAACTTTATTAATTGGATCACTCTTAAGGCAAGGAGAGATTCTTTAAACTCTCATGTTTTTCTGATTCTACTACCTAGGGAGAACATGAATCACGACGTCTTTTTCAAATCTGGTGTTTGTCGGGGCCGGGAACTCAGTTCTGAAAGTGGTGTTTTGCAGTATTCGGACTTTTTTTCCAACTTTATTCTTTGGATCTATCTTAATGGAAGGAGAGATTCCTGAAACCATGATGTTTTACTGATTCTACTACCTAGGGAGAACATGAATCACGACGTCATTTTCAAATCTGGTGTTTGTCTGGGCCGGGAACCTCAGTTATGAAAGTGGAGTTTCACCGTCAACACAATAGGCCTTTTGAGCACATGCGGTAATAGGCCGTTTTTTCCAACTTATTCTTTGGATCACTCTTAAGGAAAGGAGAGATTCTTTAAACTCTCATGTTTTTCTGATTCTACTACCTAGGGAGAACATGAATCACGATGTCTTTTTCAAATCTGGTGTTTGTCTGGGCCGGGAACCTCAGTTATGAAAGTGGAGTTTCACCGTCAACACAATAGGCCTTTTGAGCACATGCGGTAATAGGCCGTTTTTTCCAACTTATTCTTTGGATCACTCTTAAGGCAAGGAGAGATTCTTGAAACCATGATGTTTTTCTTATTCTACTACCTAGGGAGAACATGAATCACGATGTCTTTTTCAAATCTGGTGTTTGTCGGGGCCGGGAACCTCAGTTCTGAAAGTGATGTTTTGCAGTATTCGGACGTTTTTTCCAACTTTATTCTTTGGATCTCTCTTAAGGGAAGGAGAGATTCCTGAAACCATGATGTTTTACTGATTCTACTACCTAGGGAGAACATGAAACACGACGTCTTTTTCAAATCTGGTGTTTGTCAGTGCCGGGAACCTCAGTTCTGAAAATGGAGTTTCACCGTCAATACAATAGGCCTTTTGAGCCTAAGCGGTTGTAGGCCGTTTTTTCCAACTTTAATTTTTGGATCACTCTTAAGGCAAGGAGAGATTCTTGAAACCATGATGATTTTCTTATTCTACTACCTAGGGAGAACATGAATCACGATGTCTTTTTCAAATCTGGTGTTTGTCGGGGCCGGGAACTCAGTTCTGAAAGTGGTGTTTTGCAGTATTCGGACGTTTTTTCCAACTTTATTCTTTGGATCACTCTTAAGGCAAGGAGAGATTCTTGAAACCATGATGTTTTTCTTATTCTACTACCTAGGGAGAACATGAATCACGATGTCTTTTTCAAATCTGGTGTTTGTCGGGGCCGGGAACCTCAGTTCTGAAAGTGGTGTTTTGCAGTATTCGGACGTTTTTTCCAACTTTATTCTTTGGATCTCTCTTAAGGGAAGGAGAGATCCTGAAACCATGATGTTTTGCTGATTCTACTACCTAGGGAGAACATGAATCACAACGTCTTTTTCAAATCTGGTGTTTGTCTGGGCCGGGAACCTCAGTTCTGAAAGTGGAGTTTCACCGTCAATACAATAGGCCTTTTTAGCATATGCGGTAATAGGCCGTTTTTTCCAACTTTATTAATTGGATCACTCTTAAGGCAAGGAGAGATTCTTTAAACTCTCATGTTTTTCTGATTCTACTACCTAGGGAGAACATGAATCACGACGTCTTTTTCAAATCTGGTGTTTGTCGGGGCCGGGAACTCAGTTCTGAAAGTGGTGTTTTGCAGTATTCGGACGTTTTTTCCAACTTTATTCTTTGGATCTATCTTAATGGAAGGAGAGATTCCTGAAACCATGATGTTTTACTGATTCTACTACCTAGGGAGAACATGAATCACGACGTCATTTTCAAATCTGGTGTTTCTCTGGGCCGGGAACCTCAGTTCTGAAAGTGGAGTTTCACCGTCAATACAATAGGCCTTTTGAGCATATGCGGTAATAGGCCGTTTTTTCCAACTTTATTAATTGGATCACTCTTAAGGCAAGGAGAGATTCTTTAAACTCTCATGTTTTTCTGATTCTACTACCTAGGGAGAACATGAATCACGACGTCTTTTTCAAATCTGGTGTTTGTCTGGGCCGGGAACCTCAGTTATGAAAGTGGAGTTTCACCGTCAACACAATAGGCCTTTTGAGCACATGCGGTAATAGGCCGTTTTTTCCAACTTATTCTTTGGATCACTCTTAAGGAAAGGAGAGATTCTTTAAACTCTCATGTTTTTCTGATTCTACTACCTAGGGAGAACATGAATCACGATGTCTTTTTCAAATCTGGTGTTTGTCTGGGCCGGGAACCTCAGTTATGAAAGTGGAGTTTCACCGTCAACACAATAGGCCTTTTGAGCACATGCGGTAATAGGCCGTTTTTTCCAACTTATTCTTTGGATCACTCTTAAGGCAAGGAGAGATTCTTGAAACCATGATGTTTTTCTTATTCTACTACCTAGGGAGAACATGAATCACGATGTCTTTTTCAAATCTGGTGTTTGTCGGGGCCGGGAACCTCAGTTCTGAAAGTGATGTTTTGCAGTATTCGGACGTTTTTTCCAACTTTATTCTTTGGAATTCTCTTAAGGGAAGGAGAGATTCCTGAAACCATGATGTTTCACTGATTCTACTACCTAGGGAGAACATGAAACACGACGTCTTTTTCAAATCTGGTGTTTGTCAGTGCCGGGAACCTCAGTTCTGAAAATGGAGTTTCACCGTCAATACAATAGGCCTTTTGAGCCTAAGCGGTTGTAGGCCGTTTTTTCCAACTTTATTCTTTGGATCACTCTTAAGGCAAGGAGAGATTCTTGAAACCATGATGTTTTTCTTATTCTACTACCTAGGGAGAACATGAATCACGATGTCTTTTTCAAATCTGGTGTTTGTCGGGGCCGGGAACTCAGTTCTGAAAGTGGTGTTTTGCAGTATTCGGACGTTTTTTCCAACTTTATTCTTTGGATCTATCTTAATGGAAGGAGAGATTCCTGAAACCATGATGTTTTACTGATTCTACTACCTAGGGAGAACATGAATCACGACGTCATTTTCAAATCTGGTGTTTGTCTGGGCCGGGAACCTCAGTTATGAAAGTGGAGTTTCACCGTCAACACAATAGGCCTTTTGAGCACATGCGGTAATAGGCCGTTTTTTCCAACTTATTCTTTGGATCACTCTTAAGGAAAGGAGAGATTCTTTAAACTCTCATGTTTTTCTGATTCTACTACCTAGGGAGAACATGAATCACGATGTCTTTTTCAAATCTGGTGTTTGTCTGGGCCGGGAACCTCAGTTATGAAAGTGGAGTTTCACCGTCAACACAATAGGCCTTTTGAGCACATGCGGTAATAGGCCGTTTTTTCCAACTTATTCTTTGGATCACTCTTAAGGCAAGGAGAGATTCTTGAAACCATGATGTTTTTCTTATTCTACTACCTAGGGAGAACATGAATCACGATGTCTTTTTCAAATCTGGTGTTTGTCGGGGCCGGGAACCTCAGTTCTGAAAGTGATGTTTTGCAGTATTCGGACGTTTTTTCCAACTTTATTCTTTGGATCTCTCTTAAGGGAAGGAGAGATTCCTGAAACCATGATGTTTTACTGATTCTACTACCTAGGGAGAACATGAAACACGACGTCTTTTTCAAATCTGGTGTTTGTCAGTGCCGGGAACCTCAGTTCTGAAAATGGAGTTTCACCGTCAATACAATAGGCCTTTTGAGCCTAAGCGGTTGTAGGCCGTTTTTTCCAACTTTATTCTTTGGATCACTCTTAAGGCAAGGAGAGATTCTTGAAACCATGATGATTTTCTTATTCTACTACCTAGGGAGAACATGAATCACGATGTCTTTTTCAAATCTGGTGTTTGTCGGGGCCGGGAACTCAGTTCTGAAAGTGGTGTTTTGCAGTATTCGGACGTTTTTTCCAACTTTATTCTTTGGATCTATCTTAATGGAAGGAGAGATTCCTGAAACCATGATGTTTTACTGATTCTACTACCTAGGGAGAACATGAATCACGACGTCATTTTCAAATCTGGTGTTTGTCTGGGCCGGGAACCTCAGTTCTGAAAGTGGAGTTTCACCGTCAATACAATAGGCCTTTTGAGCATATGCGGTAATAGGCCGTTTTTTCCAACTTTATTAATTGGATCACTCTTAAGGCAAGGAGAGATTCTTTAAACTCTCATGTTTTTCTGATTCTACTACCTAGGGAGAACATGAATCACGACGTCTTTTTCAAATCTGGTGTTTGTCTGGGCCGGGAACCTCAGTTATGAAAGTCGAGTTTCACCGTCAACACAATAGGCCTTTTGAGCACATGCGGTAATAGGCCGTTTTTTCCAACTTTATTCTTTGGATCACTCTTAAGGCAAGGAGAGATTCTTGAAACCATGATGTTTTTCTTATTCTACTACCTAGGGAGAACATGAACCACGATGTCTTTTTCAAATCTGGTGTTTGTCGGGGCCGGGAACCTCAGTTCTGAAAATGGAGTTTCACCGTCAATACAATAGGCCTTTTGAGCCTAAGCGGTTGTAGGCCGTTTTTTCCAACTTTATTCTTTGGATCACTCTTAAGGCAAGGAGAGATTCTTGAAACCATGATGTTTTTCTTATTCTACTACCTAGGGAGAACATGAATCACGATGTCTTTTTCAAATCTGGTGTTTGTCGGGGCCGGGAACCTCAGTTCTGAAAGTGGTGTTTTGCAGTATTCGGACGTTTTTTCCAACTTTATTCTTTGGATCTCTCTTAAGGGAAGGAGAGATTCCTGAAACCATGATGTTTTGCTGATTCTACTACCTAGGGAGAACATGAATAACGACGTCTTTTTCAAATCTGGTGTTTGTCTGGGCCGGGAACCTCAGTTCTGAAAGTGGAGTTTCACCGTCAATACAATAGGCCTTTTTAGCATATGCGGTAATAGGCCGTTTTTTCCAACTTTATTAATTGGATCACTCTTAAGGCAAGGAGAGATTCTTTAAACTCTCATGTTTTTCTGATTCTACTACCTAGGGAGAACATGAATCACGATGTCTTTTTCAAATCTGGTGTTTGTCGGGGCCGGGAACTCAGTTCTGAAAGTGGTGTTTTGCAGTATTCGGACGTTTTTTCCAACTTTATTCTTTGGATCTATCTTAATGGAAGGAGAGATTCCTGAAACCATGATGTTTTACTGATTCTACTACCTAGGGAGAACATGAATCACGACGTCATTTTCAAATCTGGTGTTTGTCTGGTCCGGGAACCTCAGTTCTGAAAGTGGAGTTTCACCGTCGATACAATAGGCCTTTTGAGCCTAAGCGGTTGTAGGCCGTTTTTTCCAACTTTATTAATTGGATCACTCTTAAGGCAAGGAGAGATTCTTTAAACTCTCATGTTTTTCTGATTCTACTACCTAGGGAGAACATGAATCACGATGTCTTTTTCAAATCTGGTGTTTGTCTGGGCCGGGAACCTCAGTTATGAAAGTGGAGTTTCACCGTCAACACAATAGGCCTTTTGAGCACATGCGGTAATAGGCCATTTTTTCCAACTTATTCTTTGGATCACTCTTAAGGCAAGGAGAGATTCTTGAAACCATGATGTTTTTCTTATTCTACTACCTAGGGAGAACATGAATCACGATGTCTTTTTCAAATCTGGTGTTTGTCGGGGCCGGGAACCTCAGTTCTGAAAGTGGTGTTTTGCAGTATTCGGACTTTTTTCCAACTTTATTCTTTGGATCTCTCTTAAGGGAAGGAGAGATTCCTGAAACCATGATGTTTTACTGATTCTACTACCTAGGGAGAACATGAAACACGACGTCTTTTTCAAATCTGGTGTTTGTCAGTGCCGGGAACCTCAGTTCTGAAAATGGAGTTTCACCGTCAATACAATAGGCCTTTTGAGCCTAAGCGGTTGTAGGCCGTTTTTTCCAACTTTATTCTTTGGATCACTCTTAAGGCAAGGAGAGATTCTTGAAACCATGATGTTTTTCTTATTCTACTACCTAGGGAGAACATGAATCACGATGTCTTTTTCAAATCTGGTGTTTGTCGGGGCCGGGAACCTCAGTTCTGAAAATGGAGTTTCACCGTCAATACAATAGGCCTTTTGAGCCTAAGCGGTTGTAGGCCGTTTTTTCCAACTTTATTCTTTGGATCACTCTTAAGGCAAGGAGAGATTCTTGAAACCATGATGTTTTTCTTATTCTACTACCTAGGGAGAACATGAATCACGATGTCTTTTTCAAATCTGGTGTTTGTCGGGGCCGGGAACCTCAGTTCTGAAAGTGGTGTTTTGCAGTATTCGGACGTTTTTTCCAACTTTATTCTTTGGATCTCTCTTAAGGGAAGGAGAGATTCCTGAAACCATGATGTTTTGCTGATTCTACTACCTAGGGAGAACATGAATCACGACGTCTTTTTCAAATCTGGTGTTTGTCTGGGCCGGGAACCTCAGTTCTGAAAGTGGAGTTTCACCGTCAATACAATAGGCCTTTTTAGCATATGCGGTAATAGGCCGTTTTTTCCAACTTTATTAATTGGATCACTCTTAAGGCAAGGAGAGATTCTTTAAACTCTCATGTTTTTCTGATTCTACTACTTAGGGAGAACATGAATCACGACGTCTTTTTCAAATCTGGTGTTTGTCGGGGCCGGGAACTCAGTTCTGAAAGTGGTGTTTTGCAGTATTCGGACGTTTTTTCCAACTTTATTCTTTGGATCTATCTTAATGGAAGGAGAGATTCCTGAAACCATGATGTTTTACTGATTCTACTACCTAGGGAGAACATGAATCACGACGTCATTTTCAAATCTGGTGTTTGTCTGGGCCGGGAACCTCAGTTCTGAAAGTGGAGTTTCACCGTCGATACAATAGGCCTTTTGAGCATATGCGGTAATAGGCCGTTTTTTCCAACTTTATTAATTGGATCACTCTTAAGGCAAGGAGAGATTCTTTAAACTCTCATGTTTTTCTGATTCTACTACCTAGGGAGAACATGAATCACGACGTCTTTTTCAAATCTGGTGTTTGTCTGGGCCGGGAACCTCAGTTATGAAAGTTGAGTTTCACCGTCAACACAATAGGCCTTTTGAGCACATGCGGTAATAGGCCGTTTTTTCCAACTTATTCTTTGGATCACTCTTAAGGCAAGGAGAGATTCTTGAAACCATGATGTTTTTCTTATTCTACTACCTAGGGAGAACATGAATCACGATGTCTTTTTCAAATCTGGTGTTTGTCGGGGCCGGGAACCTCAGTTCTGAAAATGGAGTTTCACCGTCAATACAATAGGCCTTTTGAGCCTAAGCGGTTGTAGGCCGTTTTTTCCAACTTTATTCTTTGGATCACTCTTAAGTCAAGGAGAGATTCTTGAAACCATGATGTTTTTCTTATTCTACTACCTAGGGAGAACATGAATCACGATGTCTTTTTCAAATCTGGTGTTTGTCGGGGCCGGGAACCTCAGTTCTGAAAGTGGTGTTTTGCAGTATTCGGACGTTTTTTCCAACTTTATTCTTTGGATCTCTCTTAAGGGAAGGAGAGATTCCTGAAACCATGATGTTTTGCTGATTCTACTACCTAGGGAGAACATGAATCACGACGTCTTTTTCAAATCTGGTGTTTGTCTGGGCCGGGAACCTCAGTTATGAAAGTGGAGTTTCACCGTCAACACAATAGGCCTTTTGAGCACATGCGGTAATAGGCCGTTTTTTCCAACTTATTCTTTGGATCACTCTTAAGGCAAGGAGAGATTCTTGAAACCATGATGTTTTTCTTATTCTACTACCTAGGGAGAACATGAATCACGATGTCTTTTTCAAATCTGGTGTTTGTCGGGCCGGGAACCTCAGTTCTGAAAATGGAGTTTCACCGTCAATACAATAGGCCTTTTGAGCCTAAGCGGTTGTAGGCCGTTTTTTCCAACTTTATTCTTTGGATCACTCTTAAGGCAAGGAGAGATTCTTGAAACCATGATGTTTTTCTTATTCTACTACCTAGGGAGAACATGAATCACGATGTCTTTTTCAAATCTGGTGTTTGTCGGGGCCGGGAACCTCAGTTCTGAAAATGGAGTTTCACCGTCAATACAATAGGCCTTTTGAGCCTAAGCGGTTGTAGGCCGTTTTTTCCAACTTTATTCTTTGGATCACTCTTAAGGCAAGGAGAGATTCTTGAAACCATGATGTTTTTCTTATTCTACTACCTAGTGAGAACATGAATCACGATGTCTTTTTCAAATCTGGTGTTTGTCGGGGCCGGGAACCTCAGTTCTGAAAGTGGTGTTTTGCAGTATTCGGACGTTTTTTCCAACTTTATTCTTTGGATCTCTCTTAAGGGAAGGAGAGATTCTTGAAACCATGATGTTTTTCTGATTCTACTACCTAGGGAGAACATGAATCACGACGTCTTTTTCAAATCTGGTGTTTGTCTGGGCCGGGAACCTCAGTTCTGAAAGTGGAGTTTCACCGTCAATACAATAGGCCTTTTTAGCATATGCGGTAATAGGCCGTTTTTTCCAACTTTATTAATTGGGTCACTCTTAAGGCAAGGAGAGATTCTTTAAACTCTCATGTTTTTCTGATTCTACTACCTAGGGAGAACATGAATCACGACGTCTTTTTCAAATCTGGTGTTTGTCGGGGCCGGGAACTCAGTTCTGAAAGTGGTGTTTTGCAGTATTCGGACGTTTTTTCCAACTTTATTCTTTGGATCTATCTTAATGGAAGGAGAGATTCCTGAAACCATGATGTTTTACTGATTCTACTAACTAGGGAGAACATGAATCACGACGTCTTTTTCAAATCTGGTGTTTGTCTGGGCCGGGAAACTCAGTTCTGAAAGTGGAGTTTCACCGTCAATACAATAGGCCTTTTGAGCATATGCGGTAATAGGCCGTTTTTTCCAACTTTATTAATTGGATCACTCTTAAGGCAAGGAGAGATTCTTTAAACTCTCATGTTTTTCTGATTCTACTACCTAGGGAGAACATGAATCACGACGTCTTTTTCAAATCTGGTGTTTGTCTGGGCCGGGAACCTCAGTTATGAAAGTGGAGTTTCACCGTCAACACAATAGGCGTTTTGAGCACATGCGGTAATAGGCCGTTTTTTCCAACTTTATTCTTTGGATCACTCTTAAGGCAAGGAGAGATTCTTGAAACCATGATGTTTTTCTTATTCTACTACCTAGGGAGAACATGAATCACGATGTCTTTTTCAAATCTGGTGTTTGTCGGGGCCGGGAACTCAGTTCTGAAAGTGGTGTTTTGCAGTATTCGGACGTTTTTTCCAACTTTATTCTTTGGATCTATCTTAGTGGAAGGAGAGATTCCTGAAACCATGATGTTTTACTGATTCTACTACCTAGGGAGAACATGAATCACGACGTCATTTTCAAATCTGGTGTTTTTCTGGGCCGGGAACCTCAGTTCTGAAAGTGGAGTTTCACCGTCAATGCAATAGGCCTTTTGAGCATATGCGGTAATAGGCCGTTTTTTCCAACTTTATTAATTGGATCACTCTTAAGGCAAGGAGAGATTCTTTAAACTCTCATGTTCTTCTGATTCTACTACCTAGGGAGAACATGAATCACGACGTCTTTTTCAAATCTGGTGTTTGTCTGGGCCGGGAACCTCAGTTATGAAAGTGGAGTTTCACCGTCAACACAATAGGCCTTTTGAGCACATGCGGTAATACGCCGTTTTTTCCAACTTTATTCTTTGGATCACTCTTAAGGCAAGGAGAAATTCTTGAAACCATGATGTTTTTCTTATTCTACTAGCTAGGGAGAACATGAATCACGATGTCTTTTTCAAATCTGGTGTTTGTCGGGGCCGGGAACCTCAGTTCTGAAAGTGGTGTTTTGCAGTATTCGGACGTTTTTTCCAACTTTATTCTTTGGATCTCTCTTAAGGGAAGGAGAGATTCCTGAAACCATGATGTTTTACTGATTCTACTACCTAGGGAGAACATGAAACACGACGTCTTTTTCAAATCTGGTGTTTGTCAGTGCCGGGAACCTCAGTTCTGAAAATGGAGTTTCACCGTCAATACAATAGGCCTTTTGAGCCTAAGCGGTTGTAGGCCGTTTTTTCCAACTTTATTCTTTGGATCACTCTTAAGGCAAGGAGAGATTCTTGAAACCATGATGTTTTTCTTATTCTACTACCTAGGGAGAACATGAATCACGATGTCTTTTTCAAATCTGGTGTTTGTCGGGGCCGGGAACTCAGTTCTGAAAGTGGTGTTTTGCAGTATTCGGACGTTTTTTCCAACTTTCTTCTTTGGATCTATCTTAATGGAAGGAGAGATTCCTGAAACCATGATGTTTTACTGATTCTACTACCTAGGGAGAACATGAATCACGAAGTCATTTTCAAATCTGGTGTTTGTCTGGGCCGGGAACCTCAGTTCTGAAAGTGGAGTTTCACCGTCAATACAATAGGCCTTTTGAGCATATGCGGTAATAGGCCGTTTTTTCCAACTTTATTAATTGGATCACTCTTAAGGCAAGGAGAGATTCTTTAAACTCTCATGTTTTTCTGATTCTACTACCTAGGGAGAACATGAATCACGACGTCTTTTTCAAATCTGGTGTTTGTCTGGGCTGGGAACCTCAGTTATGAAAGTGGAGTTTCACCGTCAACACAATAGGCCTTTTGAGCACATGCGGTAATACGCCGTTTTTTCCAACTTTATTCTTTGGATCACTCTTAAGGCAAGGAGAGATTCTTGAAACCATGATGTTTTTCTTATTCTACTACCTAGGGAGAACATGAATCACGATGTCTTTTTCAAATCTGGTGTTTGTCGGGGCCGGGAACCTCAGTTCTGAAAGTGGTGTTTTGCAGTATTCGGACGTTTTTTCCAACTTTATTCTTTGGATCTCTCTTAAGGGAAGGAGAGATTCCTGAAACCATGATGTTTTACTGATTCTACTACCTAGGGAGAACATGAAACACGACGTCTTTTTCAAATCTGGTGTTTGTCAGTGCCGGGAACCTCAGTTCTGAAAATGGAGTTTCACCGTCAATACAATAGGCCTTTTGAGCCTCAGCGGTTGTAGGCCGTTTTTTCCAACTTTATTGTTTGGATCACTCTTAAGGCAAGGAGAGATTCTTGAAACCATGATGTTTTTCTTATTCTACTACCTAGGGAGAACATGAATCACGATGTCTTTTTCAAATCTGGTGTTTGTCGGGGCCGGGAACCTCAGTTCTGAAAATGGAGTTTCACCGTCAATACAATAGGCCTTTTGAGCCTAAGCGGTTGTAGGCCATTTTTTCCAACTTTATTCTTTGGATCACTCTTAAGGCAAGGAGAGATTCTTGAAACCTTGATGTTTTTCTTATTCTACTACCTAGGGAGAACATGAATCACGATGTCTTTTTCAAATCTGGTGGTTGTCGGGGCCGGGAACCTCAGTTCTGAAAGTGGTGTTTTGCAGTATTCGGACGTTTTTTCCAACTTTATTCTTTGGATCTCTCTTAAGGGAAGGAGAGATTCCTGAAACCATGATGTTTTGCTGATTCTACTACCTAGGGAGAACATGAATCACGACGTCTTTTTCAAATCTGGTGTTTGTCTGGGCCTGGAACCTCAGTTCTGAAAGTGGAGTTTCACCGTCAATACAATAGGCCTTTTTAGCATATGCGGTATTAGGCCGTTTTTTCCAACTTTATTAATTGGATCACTCTTAAGGCAAGGAGAGATTCTTTAAACTCTCATGTTTTTCTGATTCTACTACCTAGGGAGAACATGAATCACGATGTCTTTTTCAAATCTGGTGTTTGTCGGGGCCGGGAACTCAGTTCTGAAAGTGGTGTTTTGCAGTATTCGGACGTTTTTTCCAACTTTATTCTTTGGATCTATCTTAAGGGAAGGAGAGATTCCTGAAACCATGATGTTTTACTGATTCTACTCCCTAGGGAGAACATGAATCACGACGTCATTTTCAAATCTGGTGTTTGTCTGGGCCGGGAACCTCAGTTCTGAAAGTGGAGTTTCACCGTCAATACAATAGGCCTTTTGAGCATATGCGGTAATAGGCCGTTTTTTCCAACTTATTCTTTGGATCACTCTTAAGGCAAGGAAAGATTCTTGAAACCATGATGTTTTTCTTATTCTACTACCTAGGGAGAACATGAATCACGATGTCTTTTTCAAATCTGGTGTTTGTCGGGGCCGGGAACCTCAGTTCTGAAAGTGGTGTTTTGCAGTATTCGGACGTTTTTTCCAACTTTATTCTTTGGATCTCTCTTAAGGGAAGGAGAGATTCCTGAAACCATGATGTTTTACTGATTCTACTACCTAGGGAGAACATGAAACACGACGTCTTTTTCAAATCTGGTGTTTGTCAGTGCCGGGAACCTCAGTTCTGAAAATGGAGTTTCACCGTTAATGCAATAGGCCTTTTGAGCCTAAGCGGTTGTAGGCCGTTTTTTCCAACTTTATTCTTTGGATCACTCTTAAGGCAAGGAGAGATTCTTGAAACCATGATGTTTTTCTTATTCTACTACCTAGGGAGAACATGAATCACGATGTCTTTTTCAAATCTGGTGTTTGTCGGGGCCGGGAACCTCAGTTCTGAAAATGGAGTTTCACCGTCAATACAATAGGCCTTTTGAGCCTAAGCGGTTGTAGGCCGTTTTTTCCAACTTTATTCTTTGGATCACTCTTAAGGCAAGGAGAGATTCTTGAAACCATGATGTTTTTCTTATTCTACTACCTAGTGAGAACATGAATCACGATGTCTTTTTCAAATCTGGTGTTTGTCGGGGCCGGGAACCTCAGTTCTGAAAGTGGTGTTTTGCAGTATTCGGACGTTTTTTCCAACTTTATTCTTTGGATCTCTCTTAAGGGAAGGAGAGATTCTTGAAACCATGATGTTTTGCTGATTCTACTACCTAGGGAGAACATGAATCACGACGTCTTTTTCAAATCTGGTGTTTGTCTGGGCCGGGAACCTCAGTTCTGAAAGTGGAGTTTCACCGTCAATACAATAGGCCTTTTGAGCATATGCGGTAATAGGCCGTTTTTTCCAACTTTATTAATTGGATCACTCTTAAGGCAAGGAGAGATTCTTTAAACTCTCATGTTTTTCTGATTCTACTACCTAGGGAGAACATGAATCACGATGTCTTTTTCAAATCTGGTGTTTGTCGGGGCCGGGAACTCAGTTCTGAAAGTGGTGTTTTGCAGTATTCGGACGTTTTTTCCAACTTTATTCTTTGGATCTATCTTAATGGAAGGAGAGATTCCTGAAACCATGATGTTTTACTGATTCTACTACCTAGGGAGAACATGAATCACGACGTCATTTACAAATCTGGTGTTTGTCTGGGCCGGGAACCTCAGTTCTGAAAGTGGAGTTTCACCGTCAATACAATAGGCCTTTTGAGCATATGCGGTAATAGGCCGTTTTTTCCAACTTTATTAATTGGATCACTCTTAAGGCAAGGAGAGATTCTTTAAACTCTCATGTTTTTCTGATTCTACTACCTAGGGAGAACATGAATCACGACGTCTTTTTCAAATCTGGTGTTTGTCTGGGCCGGGAACCTCAGTTATGAAAGTGGAGTTTCACCATCAACACAATAGGCCTTTTGAACACATGCGGTAATAGGCCGTTTTTTCCAACTTATTCTTTGGATCACTCTTAAGGCAAGGAGAGATTCTTGAAACCATGATGTTTTTCTTATTCTACTACCTAGGGAGAACATGAATCACGATGTCTTTTTCAAATCTGGTGTTTGTCGGGGCCGGGAACCTCAGTTCTGAAAGTGGTGTTTTGCAGTATTCGGACGTTTTTTCCAACTTTATTCTTTGGATCTCTCTTAAGGGAAGGAGAGATTCCTGAAACCATGATGTTTTACTGATTCTACTACCTAGGGAGAACATGAAACACGACGTCTTTTTCAAATCTGGTGTTTGTCAGTGCCGGGAACCTCAGTTCTGAAAATGGAGTTTCACCGTCAATACAATAGGCCTTTTGAGCCTAAGCGGTTGTAGGCCGTTTTTTCCAACTTTATTCTTTGGATCACTCTTAAGGCAAGGAGAGATTCTTGAAACCATGATGTTTTTCTTATTCTACTACCTAGGGAGAACATGAATCACGATGTCTTTTTCAAATCTGGTGTTTGTCGGGGCCGGGGACCTCAGTTCTGAAAGTGGTGTTTTGCAGTATTCGGACGTTTTTTCCAACTTTATGCTTTGGATCTCTCTTAAGGGAAGGAGAGATTCCTGAAACCATGATGTTTTGCTGATTCTACTACCTAGGGAGAATATGAATCACGACGTTTTTTTCAAATCTGGTGTTTGTCTGGGCCGGGAACCTCAGTTCTGAAAGTGGAGTTTCACCGTCGATACAGTAGGCCTTTTGAGCATATGCGGTAATAGGCCGTTTTTTCAATGTTTATTCTTTGTATCAGTCTTAAGGCAAGGAGAGATTCTTGAAACCATGATGTTTTTCTTATTCTACTACCTAGGGAGAACATGGATCACGATGTCTTTTTCAAATCTGGTGTTTGTCGGGGCCGGGAACCTCAGTTCTGAAAGTGGTGTTTTGCAGTATTCGGACGTTTTTTCCAACTTTATTCTTTGGATCTATCTTAATGGAAGGAGAGATTCCTGAAACCATGATGTTTTACTGATTCTACTACCTAGGGAGAACATGAATCACGACGTCATTTTCAAATCTGGTGTTTGTCTGGGCCGGGAACCTCAGTTCTGAAAGTGGAGTTTCACCGTCAATACAATAGGCCTTTTGAGCATATGCGGTAATAGGCCGTTTTTTCCAACTTTATTAATTGGATCACTCTTAAGGCAAGGAGAGATTCTTTAAACTCTCATGTTTTTCTGATTCTACTACCTAGGGAGAACATGAATCACGACGTCTTTTTCAAATCTGGTGTTTGTCTGGGCCGGGAACCTCAGTTATGAAAGTGGAGTTTCACCGTCAACACAATAGGCCTTTTGAGCACATGCGGTAATAGGCCGTTTTTTCCAACTTTATTCTTTGGATCACTCTTAAGGCAAGGAGAGATTCTTGAAACCATGATGTTTTTCTTATTCTACTACCTAGGGAGAACATGAACCACGATGTCTTTTTCAAATCTGGTGTTTGTCGGGGCCGGGAACCTCAGTTCTGAAAATGGAGTTTCACCGTCAATACAATAGGCCTTTTGAGCCTAAGCGGTTGTAGGCCGTTTTTTCCAACTTTATTCTTTGGATCACTCTTAAGGCAAGGAGAGATTCTTGAAACCATGATGTTTTTCTTATTCTACTACCTAGGGAGAACATGAATCACGATGTCTTTTTCAAATCTGGTGTTTGTCGGGGCCGGGAACCTCAGTTCTGAAAGTGGTGTTTTGCAGTATTCGGACGTTTTTTCCAACTTTATTCTTTGGATCTCTCTTAAGGGAAGGAGAGATTCCTGAAACCATGATGTTTTGCTGATTCTACTACCTAGGGAGAACATGAATAACGACGTCTTTTTCAAATCTGGTGTTTGTCTGGGCCGGGAACCTCAGTTCTGAAAGTGGAGTTTCACCGTCAATACAATAGGCCTTTTTAGCATATGCGGTAATAGGCCGTTTTTTCCAACTTTATTAATTGGATCACTCTTAAGGCAAGGAGAGATTCTTTAAACTCTCATGTTTTTCTGATTCTACTACCTAGGGAGAACATGAATCACGATGTCTTTTTCAAATCTGGTGTTTGTCGGGGCCGGGAACTCAGTTCTGAAAGTGGTGTTTTGCAGTATTCGGACGTTTTTTCCAACTTTATTCTTTGGATCTATCTTAATGGAAGGAGAGATTCCTGAAACCATGATGTTTTACTGATTCTACTACCTAGGGAGAACATGAATCACGACGTCATTTTCAAATCTGGTGTTTGTCTGGTCCGGGAACCTCAGTTCTGAAAGTGGAGTTTCACCGTCGATACAATAGGCCTTTTGAGCCTAAGCGGTTGTAGGCCGTTTTTTCCAACTTTATTAATTGGATCACTCTTAAGGCAAGGAGAGATTCTTTAAACTCTCATGTTTTTCTGATTCTACTACCTAGGGAGAACATGAATCACGATGTCTTTTTCAAATCTGGTGTTTGTCTGGGCCGGGAACCTCAGTTATGAAAGTGGAGTTTCACCGTCAACACAATAGGCCTTTTGAGCACATGCGGTAATAGGCCATTTTTTCCAACTTATTCTTTGGATCACTCTTAAGGCAAGGAGAGATTCTTGAAACCATGATGTTTTTCTTATTCTACTACCTAGGGAGAACATGAATCACGATGTCTTTTTCAAATCTGGTGTTTGTCGGGGCCGGGAACCTCAGTTCTGAAAGTGGTGTTTTGCAGTATTCGGACTTTTTTCCAACTTTATTCTTTGGATCTCTCTTAAGGGAAGGAGAGATTCCTGAAACCATGATGTTTTACTGATTCTACTACCTAGGGAGAACATGAAACACGACGTCTTTTTCAAATCTGGTGTTTGTCAGTGCCGGGAACCTCAGTTCTGAAAATGGAGTTTCACCGTCAATACAATAGGCCTTTTGAGCCTAAGCGGTTGTAGGCCGTTTTTTCCAACTTTATTCTTTGGATCACTCTTAAGGCAAGGAGAGATTCTTGAAACCATGATGTTTTTCTTATTCTACTACCTAGGGAGAACATGAATCACGATGTCTTTTTCAAATCTGGTGTTTGTCGGGGCCGGGAACCTCAGTTCTGAAAATGGAGTTTCACCGTCAATACAATAGGCCTTTTGAGCCTAAGCGGTTGTAGGCCGTTTTTTCCAACTTTATTCTTTGGATCACTCTTAAGGCAAGGAGAGATTCTTGAAACCATGATGTTTTTCTTATTCTACTACCTAGGGAGAACATGAATCACGATGTCTTTTTCAAATCTGGTGTTTGTCGGGGCCGGGAACCTCAGTTCTGAAAGTGGTGTTTTGCAGTATTCGGACGTTTTTTCCAACTTTATTCTTTGGATCTCTCTTAAGGGAAGGAGAGATTCCTGAAACCATGATGTTTTGCTGATTCTACTACCTAGGGAGAACATGAATCACGACGTCTTTTTCAAATCTGGTGTTTGTCTGGGCCGGGAACCTCAGTTCTGAAAGTGGAGTTTCACCGTCAATACAATAGGCCTTTTTAGCATATGCGGTAATAGGCCGTTTTTTCCAACTTTATTAATTGGATCACTCTTAAGGCAAGGAGAGATTCTTTAAACTCTCATGTTTTTCTGATTCTACTACTTAGGGAGAACATGAATCACGACGTCTTTTTCAAATCTGGTGTTTGTCGGGGCCGGGAACTCAGTTCTGAAAGTGGTGTTTTGCAGTATTCGGACGTTTTTTCCAACTTTATTCTTTGGATCTATCTTAATGGAAGGAGAGATTCCTGAAACCATGATGTTTTACTGATTCTACTACCTAGGGAGAACATGAATCACGACGTCATTTTCAAATCTGGTGTTTGTCTGGGCCGGGAACCTCAGTTCTGAAAGTGGAGTTTCACCGTCGATACAATAGGCCTTTTGAGCATATGCGGTAATAGGCCGTTTTTTCCAACTTTATTAATTGGATCACTCTTAAGGCAAGGAGAGATTCTTTAAACTCTCATGTTTTTCTGATTCTACTACCTAGGGAGAACATGAATCACGACGTCTTTTTCAAATCTGGTGTTTGTCTGGGCCGGGAACCTCAGTTATGAAAGTGGAGTTTCACCGTCAACACAATAGGCCTTTTGAGCACATGCGGTAATAGGCCGTTTTTTCCAACTTATTCTTTGGATCACTCTTAAGGCAAGGAGAGATTCTTGAAACCATGATGTTTTTCTTATTCTACTACCTAGGGAGAACATGAATCACGATGTCTTTTTCAAATCTGGTGTTTGTCGGGGCCGGGAACCTCAGTTCTGAAAATGGAGTTTCACCGTCAATACAATAGGCCTTTTGAGCCTAAGCGGTTGTAGGCCGTTTTTTCCAACTTTATTCTTTGGATCACTCTTAAGTCAAGGAGAGATTCTTGAAACCATGATGTTTTTCTTATTCTACTACCTAGGGAGAACATGAATCACGATGTCTTTTTCAAATCTGGTGTTTGTCGGGGCCGGGAACCTCAGTTCTGAAAGTGGTGTTTTGCAGTATTCGGACGTTTTTTCCAACTTTATTCTTTGGATCTCTCTTAAGGGAAGGAGAGATTCCTGAAACCATGATGTTTTGCTGATTCTACTACCTAGGGAGAACATGAATCACGACGTCTTTTTCAAATCTGGTGTTTGTCTGGGCCGGGAACCTCAGTTATGAAAGTGGAGTTTCACCGTCAACACAATAGGCCTTTTGAGCACATGCGGTAATAGGCCGTTTTTTCCAACTTATTCTTTGGATCACTCTTAAGGCAAGGAGAGATTCTTGAAACCATGATGTTTTTCTTATTCTACTACCTAGGGAGAACATGAATCACGATGTCTTTTTCAAATCTGGTGTTTGTCGGGGCCGGGAACCTCAGTTCTGAAAGTGGTGTTTTGCAGTATTCGGACGTTTTTTCCAACTTTATTCTTTGGATCTCTCTTAAGGGAAGGAGAGATTCCTGAAACCATGATGTTTTACTGATTCTACTACCTAGGGAGAACATGAAACACGACGTCTTTTTCAAATCTGGTGTTTGTCAGTGCCGGGAACCTCAGTTCTGAAAATGGAGTTTCACCGTCAATACAATAGGCCTTTTGAGCCTAAGCGGTTGTAGGCCGTTTTTTCCAACTTTATTCTTTGGATCACTCTTAAGGCAAGGAGAGATTCTTGAAACCATGATGTTTTTCTTATTCTACTACCTAGGGAGAACATGAATCACGATGTATTTTTCAAATCTGGTGTTTGTCGGGCCGGGAACCTCAGTTCTGAAAATGGAGTTTCACCGTCAATACAATAGGCCTTTTGAGCCTAAGCGGTTGTAGGCCGTTTTTTCCAACTTTATTCTTTGGATCACTCTTAAGGCAAGGAGAGATTCTTGAAACCATGATGTTTTTCTTATTCTACTACCTAGGGAGAACATGAATCACGATGTCTTTTTCAAATCTGGTGTTTGTCGGGGCCGGGAACCTCAGTTCTGAAAATGGAGTTTCACCGTCAATACAATAGGCCTTTTGAGCCTAAGCGGTTGTAGGCCGTTTTTTCCAACTTTATTCTTTGGATCACTCTTAAGGCAAGGAGAGATTCTTGAAACCATGATGTTTTTCTTATTCTACTACCTAGTGAGAACATGAATCACGATGTCTTTTTCAAATCTGGTGTTTGTCGGGGCCGGGAACCTCAGTTCTGAAAGTGGTGTTTTGCAGTATTCGGACGTTTTTTCCAACTTTATTCTTTGGATCTCTCTTAAGGGAAGGAGAGATTCTTGAAACCATGATGTTTTTCTGATTCTACTACCTAGGGAGAACATGAATCACGACGTCTTTTTCAAATCTGGTGTTTGTCTGGGCCGGGAACCTCAGTTCTGAAAGTGGAGTTTCACCGTCAATACAATAGGCCTTTTTAGCATATGCGGTAATAGGCCGTTTTTTCCAACTTTATTAATTGGGTCACTCTTAAGGCAAGGAGAGATTCTTTAAACTCTCATGTTTTTCTGATTCTACTACCTAGGGAGAACATGAATCACGACGTCTTTTTCAAATCTGGTGTTTGTCGGGGCCGGGAACTCAGTTCTGAAAGTGGTGTTTTGCAGTATTCGGACGTTTTTTCCAACTTTATTCTTTGGATCTATCTTAATGGAAGGAGAGATTCCTGAAACCATGATGTTTTACTGATTCTACTAACTAGGGAGAACATGAATCACGACGTCTTTTTCAAATCTGGTGTTTGTCTGGGCCGGGAAACTCAGTTCTGAAAGTGGAGTTTCACCGTCAATACAATAGGCCTTTTGAGCATATGCGGTAATAGGCCGTTTTTTCCAACTTTATTAATTGGATCACTCTTAAGGCAAGGAGAGATTCTTTAAACTCTCATGTTTTTCTGATTCTACTACCTAGGGAGAACATGAATCACGACGTCTTTTTCAAATCTGGTGTTTGTCTGGGCCGGGAACCTCAGTTATGAAAGTGGAGTTTCACCGTCAACACAATAGGCGTTTTGAGCACATGCGGTAATAGGCCGTTTTTTCCAACTTTATTCTTTGGATCACTCTTAAGGCAAGGAGAGATTCTTGAAACCATGATGTTTTTCTTATTCTACTACCTAGGGAGAACATGAATCACGATGTCTTTTTCAAATCTGGTGTTTGTCGGGGCCGGGAACCTCAGTTCTGAAAGTGGTGTTTTGCAGTATTCGGACGTTTTTTCCAACTTTATTCTTTGGATCTATCTTAGTGGAAGGAGAGATTCCTGAAACCATGATGTTTTACTGATTCTACTACCTAGGGAGAACATGAATCACGACGTCATTTTCAAATCTGGTGTTTGTCTGGGCCGGGAACCTCAGTTCTGAAAGTGGAGTTTCACCGTCAACACAATAGGCCTTTTGAGCACATGCGGTAATAGGCCGTTTTTTCCAACTTATTCTTTGGATCACTCTTAAGGCAAGGAGAGATTCTTGAAACCATGATGTTTTTCTTATTCTACTACCTAGGGAGAACATGAATCACGATGTCTTTTTCAAATCTGGTGTTTGTCGGGGCCGGGAACCTCAGTTCTGAAAGTGGTGTTTTGCAGTATTCGGACGTTTTTTCCAACTTTATTCTTTGGATCTCTCTTAAGGGAAGGAGAGATTCCTGAAACCATGATGTTTTACTGATTCTACTACCTAGGGAGAACATGAAACACGACGTCTTTTTCAAATCTGGTGTTTGTCAGTGCCGGGAACCTCAGTTCTGAAAATGGAGTTTCACCGTCAATACAATAGGCCTTTTGAGCCTAAGCGGTTGTAGGCCGTTTTTTCCAACTTTATTCTTTGGATCACTCTTAAGGCAAGGAGAGATTCTTGAAACCATGATGTTTTTCTTATTCTACTACCTAGGGAGAACATGAATCACGATGTCTTTTTCAAATCTGGTGTTTGTCGGGCCGGGAACCTCAGTTCTGAAAATGGAGTTTCACCGTCAATACAATAGGCCTTTTGAGCCTAAGCGGTTGTAGGCCGTTTTTTCCAACTTTATTCTTTGGATCACTCTTAAGGCAAGGAGAGATTCTTGAAACCATGATGTTTTTCTTATTCTACTACCTAGGGAGAACATGAATCACGATGTCTTTTTCAAATCTGGTGTTTGTCGGGGCCGGGAACCTCAGTTCTGAAAATGGAGTTTCACCGTCAATACAATAGGCCTTTTGAGCCTAAGCGGTTGTAGGCCGTTTTTTCCAACTTTATTCTTTGGATCACTCTTAAGGCAAGGAGAGATTCTTGAAACCATGATGTTTTTCTTATTCTACTACCTAGTGAGAACATGAATCACGATGTCTTTTTCAAATCTGGTGTTTGTCGGGGCCGGGAACCTCAGTTCTGAAAGTGGTGTTTTGCAGTATTCGGACGTTTTTTCCAACTTTATTCTTTGGATCTCTCTTAAGGGAAGGAGAGATTCTTGAAACCATGATGTTTTTCTGATTCTACTACCTAGGGAGAACATGAATCACGACGTCTTTTTCAAATCTGGTGTTTGTCTGGGCCGGGAACCTCAGTTCTGAAAGTGGAGTTTCACCGTCAATACAATAGGCCTTTTTAGCATATGCGGTAATAGGCCGTTTTTTCCAACTTTATTAATTGGGTCACTCTTAAGGCAAGGAGAGATTCTTTAAACTCTCATGTTTTTCTGATTCTACTACCTAGGGAGAACATGAATCACGACGTCTTTTTCAAATCTGGTGTTTGTCGGGGCCGGGAACTCAGTTCTGAAAGTGGTGTTTTGCAGTATTCGGACGTTTTTTCCAACTTTATTCTTTGGATCTATCTTAATGGAAGGAGAGATTCCTGAAACCATGATGTTTTACTGATTCTACTAACTAGGGAGAACATGAATCACGACGTCTTTTTCAAATCTGGTGTTTGTCTGGGCCGGGAAACTCAGTTCTGAAAGTGGAGTTTCACCGTCAATACAATAGGCCTTTTGAGCATATGCGGTAATAGGCCGTTTTTTCCAACTTTATTAATTGGATCACTCTTAAGGCAAGGAGAGATTCTTTAAACTCTCATGTTTTTCTGATTCTACTACCTAGGGAGAACATGAATCACGACGTCTTTTTCAAATCTGGTGTTTGTCTGGGCCGGGAACCTCAGTTATGAAAGTGGAGTTTCACCGTCAACACAATAGGCGTTTTGAGCACATGCGGTAATAGGCCGTTTTTTCCAACTTTATTCTTTGGATCACTCTTAAGGCAAGGAGAGATTCTTGAAACCATGATGTTTTTCTTATTCTACTACCTAGGGAGAACATGAATCACGATGTCTTTTTCAAATCTGGTGTTTGTCGGGGCCGGGAACCTCAGTTCTGAAAGTGGTGTTTTGCAGTATTCGGACGTTTTTTCCAACTTTATTCTTTGGATCTATCTTAGTGGAAGGAGAGATTCCTGAAACCATGATGTTTTACTGATTCTACTACCTAGGGGGAACATGAATCACGACGTCATTTTCAAATCTGGTGTTTGTCTGGGCCGGGAACCTCAGTTCTGAAAGTGGAGTTTCACCGTCAATGCAATAGGCCTTTTGAGCATATGCGGTAATAGGCCGTTTTTTCCAACTTTATTAATTGGATCACTCTTAAGGCAAGGAGAGATTCTTTAAACTCTCATGTTCTTCTGATTCTACTACCTAGGGAGAACATGAATCACGACGTCTTTTTCAAATCTGGTGTTTGTCTGGGCCGGGAACCTCAGTTATGAAAGTGGAGTTTCACCGTCAACACAATAGGCCTTTTGAGCACATGCGGTAATACGCCGTTTTTTCCAACTTTATTCTTTGGATCACTCTTAAGGCAAGGAGAAATTCTTGAAACCATGATGTTTTTCTTATTCTACTAGCTAGGGAGAACATGAATCACGATGTCTTTTTCAAATCTGGTGTTTGTCGGGGCCGGGAACCTCAGTTCTGAAAGTGGTGTTTTGCAGTATTCGGACGTTTTTTCCAACTTTATTCTTTGGATCTCTCTTAAGGGAAGGAGAGATTCCTGAAACCATGATGTTTTACTGATTCTACTACCTAGGGAGAACATGAAACACGACGTCTTTTTCAAATCTGGTGTTTGTCAGTGCCGGGAACCTCAGTTCTGAAAATGGAGTTTCACCGTCAATACAATAGGCCTTTTGAGCCTAAGCGGTTGTAGGCCGTTTTTTCCAACTTTATTCTTTGGATCACTCTTAAGGCAAGGAGAGATTCTTGAAACCATGATGTTTTTCTTATTCTACTACCTAGGGAGAACATGAATCACGATGTCTTTTTCAAATCTGGTGTTTGTCGGGGCCGGGAACTCAGTTCTGAAAGTGGTGTTTTGCAGTATTCGGACGTTTTTTCCAACTTTCTTCTTTGGATCTATCTTAATGGAAGGAGAGATTCCTGAAACCATGATGTTTTACTGATTCTACTACCTAGGGAGAACATGAATCACGAAGTCATTTTCAAATCTGGTGTTTGTCTGGGCCGGGAACCTCAGTTCTGAAAGTGGAGTTTCACCGTCAATACAATAGGCCTTTTGAGCATATGCGGTAATAGGCCGTTTTTTCCAACTTTATTAATTGGATCACTCTTAAGGCAAGGAGAGATTCTTTAAACTCTCATGTTTTTCTGATTCTACTACCTAGGGAGAACATGAATCACGACGTCTTTTTCAAATCTGGTGTTTGTCTGGGCTGGGAACCTCAGTTATGAAAGTGGAGTTTCACCGTCAACACAATAGGCCTTTTGAGCACATGCGGTAATACGCCGTTTTTTCCAACTTTATTCTTTGGATCACTCTTAAGGCAAGGAGAGATTCTTGAAACCATGATGTTTTTCTTATTCTACTACCTAGGGAGAACATGAATCACGATGTCTTTTTCAAATCTGGTGTTTGTCGGGGCCGGGAACCTCAGTTCTGAAAGTGGTGTTTTGCAGTATTCGGACGTTTTTTCCAACTTTATTCTTTGGATCTCTCTTAAGGGAAGGAGAGATTCCTGAAACCATGATGTTTTACTGATTCTACTACCTAGGGAGAACATGAAACACGACGTCTTTTTCAAATCTGGTGTTTGTCAGTGCCGGGAACCTCAGTTCTGAAAATGGAGTTTCACCGTCAATACAATAGGCCTTTTGAGCCTCAGCGGTTGTAGGCCGTTTTTTCCAACTTTATTGTTTGGATCACTCTTAAGGCAAGGAGAGATTCTTGAAACCATGATGTTTTTCTTATTCTACTACCTAGGGAGAACATGAATCACGATGTCTTTTTCAAATCTGGTGTTTGTCGGGGCCGGGAACCTCAGTTCTGAAAATGGAGTTTCACCGTCAATACAATAGGCCTTTTGAGCCTAAGCGGTTGTAGGCCATTTTTTCCAACTTTATTCTTTGGATCACTCTTAAGGCAAGGAGAGATTCTTGAAACCATGATGTTTTTCTTATTCTACTACCTAGGGAGAACATGAATCACGATGTCTTTTTCAAATCTGGTGGTTGTCGGGGCCGGGAACCTCAGTTCTGAAAGTGGTGTTTTGCAGTATTCGGACGTTTTTTCCAACTTTATTCTTTGGATCTCTCTTAAGGGAAGGAGAGATTCCTGAAACCATGATGTTTTGCTGATTCTACTACCTAGGGAGAACATGAATCACGACGTCTTTTTCAAATCTGGTGTTTGTCTGGGCCTGGAACCTCAGTTCTGAAAGTGGAGTTTCACCGTCAATACAATAGGCCTTTTTAGCATATGCGGTATTAGGCCGTTTTTTCCAACTTTATTAATTGGATCACTCTTAAGGCAAGGAGAGATTCTTTAAACTCTCATGTTTTTCTGATTCTACTACCTAGGGAGAACATGAATCACGATGTCTTTTTCAAATCTGGTGTTTGTCGGGGCCGGGAACTCAGTTCTGAAAGTGGTGTTTTGCAGTATTCGGACGTTTTTTCCAACTTTATTCTTTGGATCTATCTTAAGGGAAGGAGAGATTCCTGAAACCATGATGTTTTACTGATTCTACTCCCTAGGGAGAACATGAATCACGACGTCATTTTCAAATCTGGTGTTTGTCTGGGCCGGGAACCTCAGTTCTGAAAGTGGAGTTTCACCGTCAATACAATAGGCCTTTTGAGCATATGCGGTAATAGGCCGTTTTTTCCAACTTATTCTTTGGATCACTCTTAAGGCAAGGAAAGATTCTTGAAACCATGATGTTTTTCTTATTCTACTACCTAGGGAGAACATGAATCACGATGTCTTTTTCAAATCTGGTGTTTGTCGGGGCCGGGAACCTCAGTTCTGAAAGTGGTGTTTTGCAGTATTCGGACGTTTTTTCCAACTTTAATCTTTGGATCTCTCTTAAGGGAAGGAGAGATTCCTGAAACCATGATGTTTTACTGATTCTACTACCTAGGGAGAACATGAAACACGACGTCTTTTTCAAATCTGGTGTTTGTCAGTGCCGGGAACCTCAGTTCTGAAAATGGAGTTTCACCGTTAATGCAATAGGCCTTTTGAGCCTAAGCGGTTGTAGGCCGTTTTTTCCAACTTTATTCTTTGGATCACTCTTAAGGCAAGGAGAGATTCTTGAAACCATGATGTTTTTCTTATTCTACTACCTAGTGAGAACATGAATCACGATGTCTTTTTCAAATCTGGTGTTTGTCGGGGCCGGGAACCTCAGTTCTGAAAGTGGTGTTTTGCAGTATTCGGACGTTTTTTCCAACTTTATTCTTTGGATCTCTCTTAAGGGAAGGAGAGATTCTTGAAACCATGATGTTTTGCTGATTCTACTACCTAGGGAGAACATGAATCACGACGTCTTTTTCAAATCTGGTGTTTGTCTGGGCCGGGAACCTCAGTTCTGAAAGTGGAGTTTCACCGTCAATACAATAGGCCTTTTGAGCATATGCGGTAATAGGCCGTTTTTTCCAACTTTATTAATTGGATCACTCTTAAGGCAAGGAGAGATTCTTTAAACTCTCATGTTTTTCTGATTCTACTACCTAGGGAGAACATGAATCACGATGTCTTTTTCAAATCTGGTGTTTGTCGGGGCCGGGAACTCAGTTCTGAAAGTGGTGTTTTGCAGTATTCGGACGTTTTTTCCAACTTTATTCTTTGGATCTATCTTAATGGAAGGAGAGATTCCTGAAACCATGATGTTTTACTGATTCTACTACCTAGGGAGGACATGAATCACGACGTCATTTACAAATCTGGTGTTTGTCTGGGCCGGGAACCTCAGTTCTGAAAGTGGAGTTTCACCGTCAATACAATAGGCCTTTTGAGCATATGCGGTAATAGGCCGTTTTTTCCAACTTTATTAATTGGATCACTCTTAAGGCAAGGAGAGATTCTTTAAACTCTCATGTTTTTCTGATTCTACTACCTAGGGAGAACATGAATCACGACGTCTTTTTCAAATCTGGTGTTTGTCTGGGCCGGGAACCTCAGTTATGAAAGTGGAGTTTCACCATCAACACAATAGGCCTTTTGAACACATGCGGTAATAGGCCGTTTTTTCCAACTTATTCTTTGGATCACTCTTAAGGCAAGGAGAGATTCTTGAAACCATGATGTTTTTCTTATTCTACTACCTAGGGAGAACATGAATCACGATGTCTTTTTCAAATCTGGTGTTTGTCGGGGCCGGGAACCTCAGTTCTGAAAGTGGTGTTTTGCAGTATTCGGACGTTTTTTCCAACTTTATTCTTTGGATCTCTCTTAAGGGAAGGAGAGATTCCTGAAACCATGATGTTTTACTGATTCTACTACCTAGGGAGAACATGAAACACGACGTCTTTTTCAAATCTGGTGTTTGTCAGTGCCGGGAACCTCAGTTCTGAAAATGGAGTTTCACCGTCAATACAATAGGCCTTTTGAGCCTAAGCGGTTGTAGGCCGTTTTTTCCAACTTTATTCTTTGGATCACTCTTAAGGCAAGGAGAGATTCTTGAAACCATGATGTTTTTCTTATTCTACTACCTAGGGAGAACATGAATCACGATGTCTTTTTCAAATCTGGTGTTTGTCGGGGCCGGGGACCTCAGTTCTGAAAGTGGTGTTTTGCAGTATTCGGACGTTTTTTCCAACTTTATGCTTTGGATCTCTCTTAAGGGAAGGAGAGATTCCTGAAACCATGATGTTTTGCTGATTCTACTACCTAGGGAGAACATGAATCACGACGTCTTTTTCAAATCTGGTGTTTGTCTGGGCCGGGAACCTCAGTTCTGAAAATGGACTTTCACCGTCAATACAATAGGCCTTTTGAGCATATGCGGTAATAGGCCGTTTTTTCCAACTTTATTAATTGGATCACTCCTAAGGCAAGGAGAGATTCTTTAAACTCTCATGTTTTTCTGATTCTACTACCTAGGGAGAACATGAATCACGTCTTTTTCAAATCTGGTGTTTGTCTGGGCCGGGAACCTCAGTTATGAAAGTGGAGTTTCACCGTCAACACAATAGGCCTTTTGAGCCTAAGCGGTTGTAGGCCGTTTTTTCCAACTTTATTCTTTGGATCACTCTTAAGGGAAGGAGAGATTCTTGAAACCATGATTTTTTTCTTATTCTACTACCTAGGGAGAACATGAATCACGATGTCTTTTTCAAATCTGGTGTTTGTCGGGGCCGGGAACCTCAGTTCTGAAAGTGGTGTTTTGCAGTATTCGGACGTTTTTTCCAACTTTATTCTTTGGATCTCTCTTAAGGGAAGGAGAGATTCCTGAAACCATGATGTTTTGCTGATTCTACTACCTAGGGAGAATATGAATCACGACGTTTTTTTCAAATCTGGTGTTTGTCTGGGCCGGGAACCTCAGTTCTGAAAGTGGAGTTTCACCGTCGATACAGTAGGCCTTTTGAGCATATGCGGTAATAGGCCGTTTTTTCAATGTTTATTCTTTGTATCAGTCTTAAGGCAAGGAGAGATTCTTGAAATCATGATGTTTTTCTTATTCTACTACCTAGGGAGAACATGGATCACGATGTCTTTTTCAAATCTGGTGTTTGTCGGGGCCGGGAACCTCAGTTCTGAGAGTGGTGTTTTGCAGTATTCGGACGTTTTTTCCAACTTTATTCTTTGGATCTATCTTAATGGAAGGAGAGATTCCTGAAACCATGATGTTTTACTGATTCTACTACCTAGGGAGAACATGAATCACGACGACTTTTTCAAATCTGGTGTTTGTCTGGGCCGGGAACCTGAGTTATGAAAGTGGAGTTTCACCGTCAACACAATAGGCCTTTTGAGCACATGCGGTAATAGGCCGTTTTTTCCAACTTATTCTTTGGATCACTCTTAAGGCAAGGAGAGATTCTTGAAACCATGATGTTTTTCTTATTCTACTACCTAGGGAGAACATGAATCACGATGTCTTTTTCAAATCAGGTGTTTGTCGGGGCCGGGAACCTCAGTTCTGAAAGTGGTGTTTTGCAGTATTCGGACGTTTTTTCCAACTTTATTCTTTGGATCTCTCTTAAGGGAAGGAGAGATTCCTGAAACCATGATGTTTTACTGATTCTACTACCTAGGGAGAACATGAAACACGACGTCTTTTTCAAATCTGGTGTTTGTCAGTGCCGGAAACCTCAGTTCTGAAAATGGAGTTTCACCGTCAATACAATAGGCCTTTTGAGCCTAAGCGGTTGTAGGCCGTTTTTTCCAACTTTATTCTTTGGATCACTCTTAAGGCAAGGAGAGATTCTTGAAACCATGATGTTTTTCTTATTCTACTACCTAGGGAGAACATGAATCACGATGTCTTTTTCAAATCTGGTGTTTGTCGGGGCCGGGAACCTCAGTTCTGAAAGTGGTGTTTTGCAGTATTCGGACGTTTTTTCCAACTTTATGCTTTGGATCTCTCTTAAGGGAAGGAGAGATTCCTGAAACCATGATGTTTTGCTGATTCTACTACCTAGGGAGAAGATGAATCACGACGTCTTTTTCAAATCTGGTGTTTCTCTGTGCCGGGAACCTCAGTTCTGAAAGTGGAGTTTCACCGTCAATACAATAGGCCTTTTGAGTATATGCGGTAATAGGCCGTTTTTTCCAACTTTATTAATTGGATCACTCTTAAGGCAAGGAGAGATTCTTGAAACCATGATGTTTTTCTTATTCTACTACCTAGGGAGAACATGGATCACGATGTCTTTTTCAAATCTGGTGTTTGTCGGGGCCGGGAACCTCAGTTCTGAAAGTGGTGTTTTGCAGTATTCGGACGTTTTTTCCAACTTTATTCTTTGGATCTATCTTAATGGAAGGAGAGATTCCTGAAACCATGATGTTTTACTGATTCTACTACCTAGGGAGAACATGAAACACGACGTCTTTTTCAAATCTGGTGTTTGTCAGTGCCGGAAACCTCAGTTCTGAAAATGGAGTTTCACCGTCAATACAATAGGCCTTTTGAGCCTAAGCGGTTGTAGGCCGTTTTTTCCAACTTTATTCTTTGGATCACTCTTAAGGCAAGGAGAGATTCTTGAAACCATGATGTTTTTCTTATTCTACTACCTAGGGAGAACATGAATCACGATGTCTTTTTCAAATCTGGTGTTTGTCGGGGCCGGGAACCTCAGTTCTGAAAGTGGTGTTTTGCAGTATTCGGACGTTTTTTCCAACTTTATGCTTTGGATCTCTCTTAAGGGAAGGAGAGATTCCTGAAACCATGATGTTTTGCTGATTCTACTACCTAGGGAGAAGATGAATCACGACGTCTTTTTCAAATCTGGTGTTTCTCTGTGCCGGGAACCTCAGTTCTGAAAGTGGAGTTTCACCGTCAATACAATAGGCCTTTTGAGTATATGCGGTAATAGGCCGTTTTTTCCAACTTTATTAATTGGATCACTCTTAAGGCAAGGAGAGATTCTTGAAACCATGATGTTTTTCTTATTCTACTACCTAGGGAGAACATGGATCACGATGTCTTTTTCAAATCTGGTGTTTGTCGGGGCCGGGAACCTCAGTTCTGAAAGTGGTGTTTTGCAGTATTCGGACGTTTTTTCCAACTTTATTCTTTGGATCTATCTTAATGGAAGGAGAGATTCCTGAAACCATGATGTTTTACTGATTCTACTACCTAGGGAGAACATGAATCACGACGACTTTTTCAAATCTGGTGTTTGTCTGGGCCGGGAACCTCAGTTATGAAAGTGGAGTTTCACCGTCAACACAATAGGCCTTTTGAGCACATGCGGTAATAGGCCGTTTTTTCCAACTTTATTCTTTGTATCACTCTTAAGGCAAGGAGAGATTCTTTAAACTCTCATATTTTTCTGATTCTACTACCTAGGGAGAACATGAATCACGACGTCTTTTTCAAATCTGGTGTTTGTCTGGGCCGGGAACCTCAGTTATGAAAGTGGAGTTTCACCGTCAATACAATAGGCCTTTTTAGCATATGCGGTAATAGGCCGTTTTTTCCAACTTTATTAATTGGATCACTCTTAAGGCAAGGAGAGATTCTTTAAACTCTCATGTTTTTCTGATTCTACTACCTAGGGAGAACATGAATCACGACGTCTGTTTCAAATCTGGTGTTTGTCGGGGCCGGGAACTCAGTTCTGAAAGTGGTGTTTTGCAGTATTCGGACGTTTTTTCCAACTTTATTCTTTGGATCTATCTTAATGGAAGGGGAGATTCTTGAAACCATGATGTTTTACTTATTCTACTACCTAGGGAGAACATGAATCACGACGTCTTTTTCAAATCTGGTGTTTGTCTGGGCCGGGAACCTCAGTTCTGAAAGTGGAGTTTCACCGTCAATACAATAGGCCTTTTGAGCATATGCGGTAATAGGCCGTTTTTTCCAACTTTATTAATCGGATCACTCTTAAGGCAAGGAGAGATTCTTTAAACTCTCATGTTTTTCTGATTCTACTACCTAGGGAGAACATGAATCACGACGTCTTTTTCAAATCTGGTGTTTGTCGGGGCCGGGAACTCCGTTCTGAAAGTGGTGTTTTGCAGTATTCGGACGTTTTTTCCAACTTTATTCTTTGGATCTATCTTAATGGAAGGAGAGATTCCTGAAACCATGATGTTTTACTGATTCTACTACCTAGGGAGAACATGAATCACGACGTCTTTTTCAAATCTGGTGTTTGTCTGGGCCGGGAACCTCAGTTCTGAAAGTGGAGTTTCACCGTCAACACAATAGGCCTTTTGAGCACATGCGGTAATAGGACGTTTTTTCCAACTTTATTCATTGGATCACTCTTAAGGCAAGGAGAGATTCTTTAAACTCTCAGGTTTTTCTGATTCTACTACCTAGGGAGAACATGAATCATGACGTCTTTTTCAAATCTGGTGTTTGTCTGGGCCGGGAACCTGAGTTATGGAAGTGGAGTTTCACCGTCAACACAATAGGCCTTTTGAGCACATGCGGTAATAGGCCGTTTTTTCCAACTTTATTCTTTGGATCACTCTTAAGGCAAGGAGAGATTCTTGAAACCATGATATTTTTCTTATTCTACTACCTAGGGAGAACATGAATCACGATGTCTTTTTCAAATCTGGTGTTTGTCGGGGCCGGGAACCTCTGTTCTGAAAGTGGTGTTTTGCAGTATTCGGACGTTTTTTCCAACTTTATTCTTTGGATCTCTCTTAAGGGAAGGAGAGATTCCTGAAACCATGATGTTTTGCTGATTCTACTACCTAGGGAGAACATGAATCACGATGTCTTTTTCAAATCTGGTGTTTGTCTGGCCCGGGAACCACAGTTCTGAAAGTGGAGTTTCACCGTCAATACAATAGGCCTTTTGAGCATATGCGGTAATAGGCCGTTTTTTCCAACTTTATTAATTGGATCACTCCTAAGGCAAGGAGAGATTCTTTAAACTCTCATGTTTTTCTCATTCTACTACCTAGGGAGAACATGAATCACGTCTTTTTCAAATCTGGTGTTTGTCTGGGCCGGGAACCTCAGTTATGAAAGTGGAGTTTCACCGTCAACACAATAGGCCTTTTGAGCCTAAGCGGTTGTAGGCCGTTTTTTCCAACTTTATTCTTTTTATCACTCTTAAGGCAAGGAGAGATTCTTGAAACCATGATGTTTTTCTTATTCTACTACCTAGGGAGAACATGAATCACGATGTCTTTTTCAAATCTGGTGTTTGTCGGGGCCGGGAACCTCAGTTCTGAAAGTGGTGTTTTGCAGTATTCGGACGATTTTTCCAACTTTATTCTTTGGATCTCTCTTAAGGGAAGGAGAGATTCCTGAAACCATGATGTTTTGCTGATTCTACTACCTAGGGAGAATATGAATCACGACGTTTTTTTCAAATCTGGTGTTTGTCTGGGCAGGGAACCTCAGTTCTGAATGTGGAGTTTCACCGTCGATACAGTAGGCCTTTGGAGCATATGCGGTAATAGGCCGTTTTTTCCATGTTTATTCTTTGGATCAGTCTTAAGGCAAGGAGAGATTCTTGAAACCATGATGTTTTTCTTATTCTACTACCTAGGGAGAACATGGATGACGATGCCTTTTTCAAATGTGGTGTTTGTCGGGGCCGGGAACCTCAGTTCTGAAAGTGGTGTTTTGCAGTATTCGGACGTTTTTTCCAAATTTATTCTTTGGATCTCTCTTAAGGGAAGGAGAGATTCCAGAAACCGTGATGTTTTACTGATTCTACTACCTAGGGAGAACATGAAACACGACGTCTTTTTCAAATCTGGTGTTTGTCAGGGCCGGGAACCTCAGTTCTGAAAATGGAGTTTCACCGTCAATACAATAGGCCTTTTGAGCCTAAGCGGTTGTAGGCCGTTTTTTCCAACTTTATTCTTTGGATCACTCTTAAGGCAAGGAGAGATTCTTGAAACCATGATGTTTCTCTTATTCTACTACCTAGGGAGAACATGAATCACGATGTCTTTTTCAAATCTGGTGTTTGTCGGGGCCGGGAACCTCAGTTCTGAAAGTGTTGTTTTGCAGTATTCGGACGGTTTTTCCAACTTTATTCTTTGGATCTCTCTTAAGGGAAGGAGAGATTCCTGAAACCATGATGTTTTGGTGATTCTACTACCTAGGGAGAACATGAATCACGACGTCTTTTTCAAATCTGGTGTTTGTCTGGGCCGGGACCTCAGTTCTGAAAGTGGAGTTTCACCGTCAATACAATAGGCCTTTTTAGCATATGCGGTAATAGGCCGTTTTTTCCAACATTATTAATTGGATCACTCTTAAGGCAAGGAGAGATTCTTTAAACTCTCATGTTTTTCTGATTCTACTACCTAGGTAGAACATGAATCACGACGTCTATTTCAAATCTGGTGTTTGTCTGGGCCGGGAACCTCAGTTATGAAAGTGGAGTTTCACCGTCAACACAATAGGCCTTTTGAGCCTAAGCGGTTGTAGGCCGTTTTTTCCAACTTTATTCTTTTTATCACTCTTAAGGCAAGGAGAGATTGTTGAAACCATGATGTTTTTCTTATTCTACTACCTAGGGAGAACATGAATCACGATGTCTTTTTCAAATCTGGTGTTTGTCGGGGCCGGGAACCTCAGTTCTGAAAGTGGTGTTTTGCAATATTCGGACGTTTTTTCCAACTTTATTCTTTGGATCTCTCTTAAGGGAAGGAGAGATTCCTGAAACCATGATGTTTTGCTGATTCTACTACCTAGGGAGAATATGAATCACGACGTTTTTTTCAAATCTGGTGTTTGTCTGGGCCGGGAACCTCAGTTCTGAAAGTGGAGTTTCACCGTCGATACAGTAGGCCTTTTGAGCATATGCGGTAATAGGCCGTTTTTTCCATGTTTATTCTTTGGATCAGTCTTAAGGCAAGGAGAGATTCTTGAAACCATGATGTTTTTCTTATTCTACTACCTAGGGAGAACATGGATCACGATGTCTTTCTCAAATCTGGTGTTTGTCGGGGCCGGGAACCTAAGTTCTGAAAGTGGTGTTTTGCAGTATTCGGACGTTTTTTCCAACTTTATTCTTTGGATCTATCTTAATGGAAGGAGAGATTCCTGAAACCATGATGTTTTACTGATTCTACTACCTAGGGAGAACATGAATCACGACGTCTTTTTCAAATCTGGTGTTTGTCTGGGCCGGGAACCTCAGTTCTGAAAGTGGAGTTTCACCGTCAATACAATAGGCATTTTGAGCATATGCGGTAATAGGCCGTTTTTTCCAACTTTATTATTTGGATCACTCTTAAGGCAAGGAGAGATTCTTGAAACCATGATGTTTTTCTTATTCTACTACCTAGGGAGAACATGAATCACGACATCTTTTTCAAATCTGGTGTTTGTCTGGGCCGGGAACCTCAGTTATGAAAGTGGAGTTTCACCGTCAACACAATAGGCCTTTTGAGCACATGCGGTAATAGGCCGTTTTTTCCAACTTTATTCTTTGGATCACTCTTAAGGCAAGGAGAGATTCTTGAAACCATGATGTTTTTCTTATTCTACTACCTAGGGAGAACATGAATCACGATGCCTTTTTCAAATCTGGTGTTTGTCGGGGCCGGGAACCTCAGTTCTGAAAGTGGTGTTTTGCAGTATTCGGACGTTTTTTCCAACTTTATTCTTTGGATCTCACTTAAGGGAAGGAGAGATTCCTGAAACCATGATGTTTTACTGATTCTACTACCTAGGGAGAACATGAAACACGACGTCTTTTTCAAATCTGGTGTTTGTCAGGGCCGGGAACCTCAGTTCTTAAAATGGAGTTTCACCGTCAATACAATAGGCCTTTTGAGCCTAAGCGGTTGTAGGCCGTTTTTTCCAACTTTATTCTTTGGATCACTCTTAAGGCAAGGAGAGATTCTTGAAACCATGATGTTTTTCTTATTCTACTACCTAGGGAGAACATGAATCACGATGTCTTTTTCAAATCTGGTGTTTGTCGGGGCCGGGAACCTCAGTTCTGAAAGTGGTGTTTTGCAGTATTCGGACGTTTTTTCCAACTTTATTCTTTGGATCTCTCTTAAGGGAAGGAGAGATTCCTGAAACCATGATGTTTTGCTGATTCTACTACCTAGGGAGAACATGAATCACGACGTCTTTTTCAAATCTGGTGATTGTCTGGTCCGGGAACCTCAGTTCTGAAAGTGGAGTTTCACCGTCAATACAATAGGCCTTTTGAGCATATGCGGTAATAGGCCGTTTTTTCCAACTTTATTAATTGGATCACTCTTAAGGCAAGGAGAGATTCTTTAAACTCTCATGTTTTTCTGATTCTACTACCTAGGGAGAAAATGAATCACGACGTCTTTTTCAAATCTGGTGTTTGTCGGGGCCGGGAACCTCAGTTCTGAAAGTGGGGTTTTGCAGTATTCGGACGTTTTTTCCAACTTTATTCTTTGGATCTCTCTTAAGGGAAGGAGAGATTCCTGAAACCATGATGTTTTACTGATTCTACTACCTAGGGAGAACATGAAACACGACGTCTTTTTCAAATCTGGTGTTTGTCAGGGCCGGGAACCTCAGTTCTGAAAATGGAGTTTCACCGTCAATACAATAGGCCTTTTGAGCCTAAGCGGTTGTAGGCCGTTTTTTCCAACTTTATTCATTGGATCACTCTTAAGGGAAGGAGAGATTCTTTAAACTCTCATGTTTTTCTGATTCTACTACCTAGGGAGAACATGAATCACGACGTCTTTTTCAAATCTGGTGTTTGTCGGGGCCGGGAACCTCAGTTCTGAAAGTGGTTTTTTGCAGTATTCGGACGTTTTTTCCAACTTTATTCTTTGGATCTATCTTAATGGAAGGAGAGATTCCTGAAACCATTATGTTTTACTGATTCTACTACCTAGGGAGAACATGAATCACGACGTCTTTTTCAAATCTGGTGTTTGTCTGGGCCGGGAACCTCAGTTCTGAAAGTGGAGTTTCACCGTCAATACAATAGGCCTTTTGAGCATATGCGGTAATAGGCCGTTTTTTCCAACTTTATTAATTGGATCACTCTTAAGGCAAGGAGAGATTCTTTAAACTCTCATGTTTTTCTGATTCTACTACCTAGGGAGAACATGAATCACGACGTCTTTTTCAAATCTGGTGTTTGTCTGGGCCGGGAACCTCAGTTATGAAAGAGGAGCTTCACCGTCAACACAATAGGCCTTTTGAGCACATGCGGTAATAGGCCGTTTTTTCCAACTTTATTCTTTGGATCACTCTTAAGGCAAGGAGAGATTCTTGAAACCATGATGTTTTTCTTATTCTACTACCTAGGGAGAACATGAATCACGATGTCTTTTTCAAATCTGGTGTTTGTCGGGGCTGGGAACCTCAGTTCTGAAAGTGGTGTTTTGCAGTATTCGGACGTTTTTTCCAACTTTATTCTTTGGATCTCGCTTAAGGGAAGGAGAGATTCCTGAAACCATGATGTTTTACTGATTCTACTACCTAGGGAGAACATGAATCACGTCTTTTTCAAATCTGGTGTTTGTCTGGGCCGGGAACCTCAGTTATGAAAGTGGAGTTTCACCGTCAACACAATAGGCCTTTTGAGCCTAAGCGGTTGTAGGCCGTTTTTTCCAACTTTATTCTTTTTATCACTCTTAAGGCAAGGAGAGATTGTTGAAACCATGATGTTTTTCTTATTCTACTACCTAGGGAGAACATGAATCACGATGTCTTTTTCAAATCTGGTGTTTGTCGGGGCCGGGAACCTCAGTTCTGAAAGTGGTGTTTTGCAATATTCGGACGTTTTTTCCAACTTTATTCTTTGGATCTCTCTTAAGGGAAGGAGAGATTCCTGAAACCATGATGTTTTGCTGATTCTACTCCCTAGGGAGAATATGAATCACGACGTTTTTTTCAAATCTGGTGTTTGTCTGGGCCGGGAACCTCAGTTCTGAAAGTGGAGTTTCACCGTCGATACAGTAGGCCTTTTGAGCATATGCGGTAATAGGCCGTTTTTTCCATGTTTATTCTTTGGATCAGTCTTAAGGCAAGGAGAGATTCTTGAAACCATGATGTTTTTCTTATTCTACTACCTAGGGAGAACATGGATCACGATGTCTTTCTCAAATCTGGTGTTTGTCGGGGCCGGGAACCTAAGTTCTGAAAGTGGTGTTTTGCAGTATTCGGACGTTTTTTCCAACTTTATTCTTTGGATCTATCTTAATGGAAGGAGAGATTCCTGAAACCATGATGTTTTACTGATTCTACTACCTAGGGAGAACATGAATCACGACGTCTTTTTCAAATCTGGTGTTTGTCTGGGCCGGGAACCTCAGTTCTGAAAGTGGAGTTTCACCGTCGATACAATAGGCCTTTTGAGCATATGCGGTAATAGGCCGTTTTTTCCAACTTTATTCATTGGATCACTCTTAAGGTAAGGAGAGATTCTTTAAACTCTCATGTTTTTCTGATTCTACTACCTAGGGAGAAAATGAATCACGATATCTTTTTCAAATCTGGTGTTTGTCTGGGCCGGGAACCTCAGTTATGAAAGTGGAGTTTCACCGTCAACACAATAGGCCTTTTGAGCACATGCGGTAATAGGCCGTTTTTTCCAACTTTATTCTTTGGATCACTCTTAAGGCAAGGAGAGATTCTTGAAACCATGATGTTTTTCTTATTCTACTACCTAGGGAGAACATGAATCACGATGCCTTTTTCAAATCTGGTGTTTGTCGGGGCCGGGAACCTCAGTTCTGAAAGTGGTGTTTTGCAGTATTCGGACGTTTTTTCCAACTTTATTCTTTGGATCTCACTTAAGGGAAGGAGAGATTCCTGAAACCATGATGTTTTACTGATTCTACTACCTAGGGAGAACATGAAACACGACGTCTTTTTCAAATCTGGTGTTTGTCAGGGCCAGGAACCTCAGTTCTGAAAATGGAGTTTCACCGTCAATACAATAGGCCTTTTGAGCCTAAGCGGTTGTAGGCCGTTTTTTCCAACTTTATTCTTTGGATCACTCTTAAGGCAAGGAGAGATTCTTGAAACCATGATGTTTTTCTTATTCTACTACCTAGGGAGAACATGAATCACGATGCCTTTTTCAAATCTGGTGTTTGTCGGGGCCGGGAACCTCAGTTCTGAAAGTGGTGTTTTGCAGTATTCGGACGTTTTTTCCAACTTTATTCTTTGGATCTCTCTTAAGGGAAGGAGAGATTCCTGAAACCATGATGTTTTGCTGATTCTACTACCTAGGGAGAACATGAATCACGACGTCTTTTTCAAATCTGGTGATTGTCTGGTCCGGGAACCTCAGTTCTGAAAGTGGAGTTTCACCGTCAATACAATAGGCCTTTTGAGCATATGCGGTAATAGGCCGTTTTTTCCAACTTTATTAATTGGATCACTCTTAAGGCAAGGAGAGATTCTTTAAACTCTCATGTTTTTCTGATTCTACTACCTAGGGAGAAAATGAATCACGACGTCTTTTTCAAATCTGGTGTTTCTCGGGGCCGGGAACCTCAGTTCTGAAAGTGGGGTTTTGCAGTATTCGGACGTTTTTTCCAACTTTATTCTTTGGATCTCTCTTAAGGGAAGGAGAGATTCCTGAAACCATGATGTTTTACTGATTCTACTACCTAGGGAGAACATGAAACACGACGTCTTTTTCAAATCTGGTGTTTGTCAGGGCCGGGAACCTCAGTTCTGAAAATGGAGTTTCACCGTCAATACAATAGGCCTTTTGAGCCTAAGCGGTTGTAGGCCGTTTTTTCCAACTTTATTCATTGGATCACTCTTAAGGGAAGGAGAGATTCTTTAAACTCTCATGTTTTTCTGATTCTACTACCTAGGGAGAACATGAATCACGACGTCTTTTTCAAATCTGGTGTTTGTCGAGGCCGGGAACCTCAGTTCTGAAAGTGGTTTTTTGCAGTATTCGGACGTTTTTTCCAACTTTATTCTTTGGATCTATCTTAATGGAAGGAGAGATTCCTGAAACCATGATGTTTTACTGATTCTACTACCTAGGGAGAACATGAATCACGACGTCTTTTTCAAATCTGGTGTTTGTCTGGGCCGGGAACCTCAGTTCTGAAAGTGGAGTTTCACCGTCAATACAATAGGCCTTTTGAGCATATGCGGTAATAGGCCGTTTTTTCCAACTTTATTAATTGGATCACTCTTAAGGCAAGGAGAGATTCTTTAAACTCTCATGTTTTTCTGATTCTACTACCTAGGGAGAACATGAATCACGACGTCTTTTTCAAATCTGGTGTTTGTCTGGGCCGGGAACCTCAGTTATGAAAGAGGAGCTTCACCGTCAATACAATAGGCCTTTTGAGCACATGCGGTAATAGGCCGTTTTTTCCAACTTTATTCTTTGGATCACTCTTAAGGCAAGGAGAGATTCTTGAAACCATGATGTTTTTCTCATTCTACTACCTAGGGAGAACATGAATCACGATGTCTTTTTCAAATCTGGTGTTTGTCGGGGCTGGGAACCTCAGTTCTGAAAGTGGTGTTTTGCAGTATTCGGACGTTTTTTCCAACTTTATTCTTTGGATCTCGCTTAAGGGAAGGAGAGATTCCTGAAACCATGATGTTTTACTGATTCTACTACCTAGGGAGAACATGAATCACGATGTCTTTTTCAAATCTGGTGTTTGTCTGGGCGGGAACCTCAGTTATGAAAGTGGAGTTTCACCGTCAACACAATAGGCCTTTTGAGCACATGCGGTAATAGGCCGTTTTTTCCAACTTTATTCTTTGGATCACTCTTAAGGCAAGGAGAGATTCTTGAAACCATGATGTTTTTCTGATTCTACTACCTAGGGAGAACATGAATCACGATGTCTTTCTCAAATCTGGTGTTTGTCGGGGCCGGGAACCTCAGTTCTGAAAGTGGTGTTTTGCAGTATTCGGACGTTTTTTCCAACTTTATTCTTTGGATCTCTCTTAAGGGAAGGAGAGATTCCTGAAACCATGATGTTTTTCTGATTCTACTACCTAGGGAGAATATGAATCACGACGCTTTTTTCAAATCTGGTGTTTGTCTGGGCCGGGAACCTCAGTTCTGAAAGTGGAGTTTCACCGTCGATACAGTAGGCCTTTTGAGCATATGCGGTAATAGGCCGTTTTTTCCATGTTTATTCTTTGGATCAGTCTTAAGGCAAGGAGAGATTCTTTAAACCATGATGTTTTTCTTATTCTACTACCTAGGGAGAACATGGATCACGATGTCTTTTTCAAATCTGGTGTTTGTCGGGGCCGGGAACCACAGTTCTGAAAGTGGTGTTTTGCAGTATTCGGACGTTTTTTCCAACTTTATTCTTTGGATCTCTCTTAAGGGAAGGAGAGATTCCTGAAACCATGATGTTTTGCTGATTCTACTACCTAGGGAGAACATGAATCACGACGTCTTTTTCAAATCTGGTGTTTGTCTGGGCCGGGAACCTCAGTTCTGAAAGTGGAGTTTCACCGTCAATACAATAGGCCTTTTGAGCATATGCGGTAATAGGCCGTTTTTTCCAACTTTATTAATTGGATCACTCTTAATGCAAGGAGAGATTCTTTAAACTCTCATGTTTTTCTGATTCTACTACCTAGGGAGAACATGAATCACGACGTCTTTTTCAAATCTGGTGTTTGTCTGGGCCGGGAACCTCAGTTATGAAAGTGGAGTTTCACCGTCAACACAATAGGCCTTTTGAGCACATGCGGTAATAGGCCGTTTTTTCCAACTTTATTAATTGGATCACTCTTAATGCAAGGAGAGATTCTTTAAACTCTCATGTTTTTCTGATTCTACTACCTAGGGAGAACATGAATCACGACGTCTTTTTCAAATCTGGTGTTTGTCTGGGCCGGGAACCTCAGTTATGAAAGTGGAGTTTCACCGTCAATACAATAGGCCTTTTGAGCCTAAGCGGTTGTAGGCCGTTTTTTCCAACTTTATTATTTGGATCACTCTTAAGGCAAGGAGAGATTCTTGAAACCATGATGTTTTTCTTATTCTACTACCTAGGGAGAACATGAATCACGATGTCTTTCTCAAATCTGGTGTTTGTCGGGGCCGGGAACCTCAGTTCTGAAAGTGGTGTTTTGCAGTATTCGGACGTTTTTTCCAACTTTATTCTTTGGATCTCTCTTAAGGGAAGGAGAGATTCCTGAAACCATGATGTTTTGCTGATTCTACTACCTAGGGAGAATATGAATCACGACGTTTTTTTCAAATCTGGTGTTTGTCTGGGCCGGGAACCTCAGTTCTGAAAGTGGAGTTTCACCGTCGATACAGTAGGCCTTTTGAGCGTATGCGGTAATAGGCCGTTTTTTCCATGTTTATTCTTTGGATCAGTCTTAAGGCAAGGAGAGATTCTTTAAACCATGATGTTTTTCATATTCTACTACCTAGGGAGAACATGGATCACGATGTCTTTTTCAAATCTGGTGTTTGTCGGGGCCGGGAACCTCAGTTCTGAAAGTGGTGTTTTGCAGTATTCGGACGTTTTTTCCAACATTATTCTTTGGATCTCTCTTAAGGGAAGGAGAGATTCCTGAAACCATGATGTTTTGCTGATTCTACTACCTAGGGAGAACATGAATCACGATGTCTTTTTCAAATCTGGTGTTTGTCTGGGCCGGGAACCTCAGTTCTGAAAGTGGAGTTTCACCGTCAATACAATAGGCCTTTTGAGCATATGCGGTAATAGGCCGTTTTTTCCAACTTTATTAATTGGATCACTCTTAATGCAAGGAGAGATTCTTTAAACTCTCATGTTTTTCTGATTCTACTACCTAGGGAGAACATGAATTACGACGTCTTTTTCAAATCTGGTGTTTGTCTGGGCCGGGAACCTCAGTTATGAAAGTGGAGTTTCACCGTCAACACAATAGGCCTTTTGAGCCTAAGCGGTTGTAGGCCGTTTTTTCCAACTTTATTCTTTGGATCACTCTTAAGGCAAGGAGTGATTCTTGAAACCATGATTTTTTTCTTATTCTACTACCTAGGGAGAACATGGATCACGATGTCTTTTTTAAATCTGGTGTTTGTCGGGGCCGGGAACCTGAGTTCTGAAAGTGGTGTTTTGCAGTATTCGGACGTGTTTTCCAACTTTATTCAGTGGATCTCTTTTAAGGGAAGGACAGATTCCTGAAACCATGATGTTTTACTGATGCTACTACCTAGGGAGAACATGAAACACGATGTCTTTTTCAAATCTGGTGTTTCTCAGGGCCGGGAACCTCAGTTCTGAAAATGGAGTTTCACCGTCAATACAATAGGCCTTTTGAGCCTAAGCGGTTGTAGGCCGTTTTTTCCAAATTTATTCTTTGGATCACTCTTAAGGCAAGGAGAGATTCTTGAAACCATGATGTTTTTCTTATTCTACTACCTAGGGAGAACATGAATCACGATGTTTTTTTCAAATCTGGTGTTTGTCGGGGCCGGGAACCTCAGTTCTGAAAGTGGTGTTTTGCAGTATTCGGACGTTTTTTCCAACTTTATTCTTTGGATCTCTCTTAAGGGAAGGAGTGATTCCTGAAAGCATGATGTTTTGTTGATTCTACTATCTAGGGAGAACATGAATCACGACGTCTTTTTCAAATCTGTTGTTTCTCTGGGCCGGGAACCTCAGTTCTGAAAGTGGAGTTTCACCGTCGATACAGTAGGCCTTTTGAGCATATGCGGTAATAGGCCGTTTTTTCCATGTTTATTCATTGGATCACTCTTAAGGTGAGGAGAGATTCTTTAAACTCTCATGTTTTTCTGATTATACTACCTAGGGAGAACATGAATCACGACGTCTTTTTCAAATCTGGTGTTTGTATGGGCCGGGAACCTCAGTTCTGAAAGTGGAGTTTCACCGTCAATACAATAGGCCTTTTGAGCATATGCGGTAATAGCCCTTTTTTTCCAACTTTATTCATTGGATCACTCTTAAGGCAAGGAGAGATTCTTTAAACTATCATGTTTTTCTGATTCTACTTCCTAGGGAGAACATGAATCACGATGTCTTTTTCAAATCTGGTGTTTGTCTGGGCCGGGAACTTCAGTTCTGAAAGTGCTGTTTTGCGGTATTTTGCCGTTTTTTCCAACATTATTCTTTGTGTCTCTCTTAAGGTAAGGAGAGAATCTTGAAAACCTTATGTTTTTCTTTTTCTAGTACCTAGGGAGGACTTGAATCATGACGTCTTTTTCAAATCTGGTGTTTGTCTGGCCGGGAACCTCAGTTATGAAAGTGGAGTTTCACCGTCAACACAATAGGCCTTTTGAGGACATGCGGTAATAGGCCGTTTTTTCCATCTTTATTGTTTGGATCACTCTTAAAGCAAGGAGTGATTCTTTAAACCATGATGTTTTTCTTATTCTACTACCTAGGGAGAACATGGATCACGATGTCTTTTTCAAATTTGGTGTTTGTCGGGGCCGAGAACCACAGTTCTGAAAGTGGTGTTTTCCAGTATTCGGACGTATTTTCCAACTTTATTCTTTGGATCTCTCTTAAGGGAAGGAGAGATTCCTGAAACCATGATGTTTTACTGATTCTACTACCTAGGGAGAACATGAATCATGATGTCTTTTTCAAATCTGGTGTTTGTCTGGGCCGGGAACCTCAATTCTGAAAGTGGAGTTTCACCGTCAATACAATAGGTCTTTTGAGCATTTGCGGTAATAGGCCGTTTTTTCCAAGTTTATTCTTTGGATCACTCTTAAGGCAAAGAGATTCTTGAAACCATGCTGTTTTTCTTATTCTACTACCTAGGGAGAACATGAATCACGATGTCTTTTTCAAATCTGGTGTTTGTCTGGGCCGGGAACTTCAGTTCTGAAAGTGCAGTTTTGCGGTATTTTGCCGTTTTTTCCAACATTATTCTTTGTGTCTCTCTTAAGGTAAGCAGAGAATCTTGAAAACCTGATGTTTTTCTGTTTCTACTACCTAGGGAGAACTTGAATCACGACGTCTTTTTCAAATCTGGTGTTTGTCTGGGCCGGGAACCTCAGTTATGAAAATGGAGATTCACCGTCAACACAATAGGCCTTTTGAGCACATGCGGTAATAGGCCGTTTTTTCCAACTTTATTCTTTGGATCACTCTTAAGGCAAGGAGAGATTCTTGTAACCATGATGTTTTTCTTATTCTACTACCTAGGGAGAACATGGATCACGATGTTTTTTTCAAATCTGGTGTTTGTCGGGGCCGGGACCCTCAGTTCTGAAAGTGGTGTTTTGCAGTATTCGCACGTTTTTTCCAACTTTATTCCTTGGATCTATCTTAATGGAAGGAGAGATTCCTGAAACCATGATGTTTTACTGATTCTACTCCCTAGGGAGAACATGAATCACGACATCTTTTTCAAATCTGTTGTTTGTCTGGGCCGGGATCCTCAGTTCTGAAAGTGGAGTTTCACCGTCAATACAATACGCCTTTTGAGCACATGCGGTAATAGGCCGTTTTTTCCAACATTATTCTTTGGATCAGTCTTAAGGCAAGGAGAGAGTCTTATAACCATGATGTTTTTCTTATTCTACTACCTAGGGAGAACATGGATCACGATGTCTTTTTCAAATCTGGTGTTTGTCGGGGCCGGGAACCTCAGTTCTGAAAGTGGTGTTTTGCAGTATTCGGACGTTTTTTCCAACTTTATTCTTTGGATCTCTCTTAAGGGAAGGAGAGATTCCTGAAACCATGATGTTTTGCTGATTCTACTACCTAGGGAGAATATGAATCACGACGTCTTTTTCAAATCTGGTGTTTGTCTGGGCCGGGAACCTCAGTTCTGAAAGTGGAGTTTCACCGTCGATACAGTAGGCCTTTTGAGCATATGCGGTAATAGGCCGTTTTTTCCATGTTTATTCTTTGGATCACTCTTAAGGCAAGGAGAGATTCTTGAAACCATGATGTTTTTCTTATTCTACTACCTAGGGAGAACATGGATCACGATGTCTTTTTCAAATCTGGTGTTTGTCGGGGCCGGGAACCTCAGTTCTGAAAGTGGTGTTTTGCAGTATTCGGACGTTTTTTCCAACTTTATTCTTTGGATCTCTCTTAAGGGAAGGAGAGATTCCTGAAACCATGATGTTTTACTGATTCTACTACCTAGGGAGAACATGAATCACGACGTCTTTTTCAAATCTGGTGTTTGTCTGGGCCGGGAACCTCAGTTCTGAAAGTGGAGTTTCACCGTCAATACAATAGGCCTTTTGAGCATATGCGGTAATAGGCCGTTTTTTCCAACTTTATTAATTGGATCACTCTTAAGGCAAGGAGAGATTCTTTAAACTCTCATGTTTTTCTGATTCTACTACCTAGGGAGAACATGAATCACGACGTCTTTTTCAAATCTGGTGTTTGTCTGGGCCGGGAACCTCAGTTATGAAAGTGGAGTTTCACGGTCAACACAATAGGCCTTTTGAGCACATGCGGTAATAGGCCGTTTTTTCCAACTTTATTCTTTGGATTACTCTTAAGGCAAGGAGAGATTCTTGAAACCATGATGTTTTTCTTATTCTACTACCTAGGGAGAACATAAATCACGATGCCTTTTTCAAATCTGGTGTTTTGTCGGGGCCGGGAACCTCAGTTCTGAAAGTGGTGTTTTGCAGTATTCGGACGTTTTTTCCAACTTTATTCTTTGGATCTCTCTTAAGGGAAGGAGAGATTCCTGAAACCATGATGTTTTACTGATTCTACTACCTAGGGAGAACATGAAACACGACGTCTTTTTCAAATCTGGTGTTTGTCAGGGCCGGGAACCTCTGTTCTGAAAATGGAGTTTCACCGTCAATACAATAGGCCTTTTGAGCCTAAGCGGTTGTAGGCCGTTTTTTCCAACTTTATTCTTTGGATCGCTCTTAAGGCAAGGAGAGATTCTTGAAACCATGATGTTTTTCTTATTCTACTACCTAGTGAGAACATGAATCACGATGTCTTTTTCAAATCTGGTGTTTGTCGGGGCCGGGAACCTCAGTTCTGAAAATGGTGTTTTGCAGTATTCGGACGTTTTTTCCAACTTTATTCTTTGGATCTCTCTTAAGGGAAGGAGAGATTCCTGAAACCATGATGTTTTGCTGATTCTACTACCTAGGGAGAATATGAATCACGACGTTTTTTTCAAATCTGGTGTTTGTCTGGGCCGGGAACCTCAGTTCTGAAAGTGGAGTTTCAGCGTCGATACAGTAGGCCTTTTGAGCATATGCGGTTATAGGCCGTTTTTTCCATGTTTATTTTTTGGATCAGTCTTAAGGCAAGGAGAGATTATTTAAACCATGATGTTTTTCTTATTCTACTACCTAGGGAGAACATGGATCACGATGTCTTTTTCAAATCTGGTGTTTGTCGGGGCCGGGAACCTCAGTTCTGAAAGTGGTGTTTTGCAGTATTCGGACGTTTCTTCCAACTTTATTCAGTGGACCTCTTTTAAGGGAAGGAGAGATTCCGGAAACCATGATGTTTTACTGATGCTACTACCTAGGGAGAACATGAAACACGACGTCTTTTTCAAATCTGGTGTTTCTCAGGGCCGGGAACCTCAGTTCTGAAAATGGAGTTTCACCGTCAATACAATAGGCCTTTTGAGCCTAAGCGGTTGTAGGCCGTTTTTTCCAACTTTATTCTTTGGATAACTCTTAAGGCAAGGAGAGATTCTTGAAACCATGATGTTTTTCTTATTCTACTACGTAGGGAGAACATGGATCACGATGTCTTTTTCAAATCTGGTGTTTGTCGGGGCCGGGAACCTCAGTTCTGAAAGTGGTGTTTTGCAGTATTCGGACGTTTTTTCCAACTTTATTCTTTGGATCTCTCTTAAGGGAAGGAGAGATTCCTGAAACCATGATGTTTTGCTGATTCTACTACCTAGGGAGAATATGAATCACGACGTCTTTTTCAAATCTGGTGTTTGTCTGGGCCGGGAACCTCAGTTCTGAAAGTGGAGTTTCACCGTCGATACAGTAGGCCTTTTGAGCATATGCGGTAATAGGCCGTTTTTTCCAACTTTATTCTTTGGATAACTCTTAAGGCAAGGAGAGATTCTTGAAACCATGATGTTTTTCTTATTCTACTCCCTAGGGAGAACATGAATCACGATGCCTTTTTCAAATCTGGTGTTTTGTCGGGGCCGGGAACCTCAGTTCTGAAAGTGGTGTTTTGCAGTATTCGGACCTTTTTTCCAACTTTATTCTTTGGATCTCTCTTAAGGGAAGGAGAGATTCCTGAAACCATGATGTTTTACTGATTCTACTACCTAGGGAGAACATGGATCACGATGTCTTTTTCAAATCTGGTTTTTTTCGGGGCCGGGAACCTCAGTTCTGAAAGTGGTGTTTTGCAGTATTCGGACGTTTTTTCCAACTTTATTCTTTGGATCTCTCTTTAGGGAAGGAGAGATTCCTGAAACCATGATGTTTTGCTGATTCTACTACCTAGGGAGAATATGAATCACGACGTCTTTTACAAATCTGGTGTTTGTCTGGGCCGGGAACCTCAGTTCTGAAAGTGGAGTTTCACCGTCGATACAGTAGGCCTTTTGAGCATATGCGGTAATAGGCCGTTTTTTCCTTGTTTATTCTTTGGATCAGTCTTAAGGCAAGGAGAGATTCTTGAAACCATGATGTTTTTCTTATTCTACTACCTAGGGAGAACATGGATCACGATGTCTTTTTCAAATCTGGTGTTTGTCGGGGCCGGGAACCTCAGTTCTGAAAGTGGTGTTTTGCAGTATTCGGACGTTTTTTCCAACTTTATTCTTTGGATCTATCTTAATGGAAGGAGAGATTCCTGAAACCATGATGTTTTACTGATTCTACTACCTAGGGAGAACATGAATCACGACGTCTTTTTCAAATCTGGTGTTTGTCTCGGCCGGGAACCTCAGTTCTGAAAGTGGAGTTTCACCGTCAATACAATAGGCCTTTTGAGCATATGCGGTAATAGGCCGTTTTTTCCAACTTTATTAATTGGATCACTCTTAAGGCAAGGAGAGATTCTTTAAACTCTCATGTTTTTCTGATTCTACTACCTAGGGAGAACATGAATCACGACGTCTTTTTCAAATCTGGTGTTTGTCTGGGCCGGGAACCTCAGCTATGAAAGTGGAGTTTCACCGTCAACACAATAGGCCTTTTGAGCACATGCGGTAATAGGCCGTTTTTTCCAACTTTATTCTTTGGATTACTCTTAAGGCAAGGAGAGATTCTTGAAACCATGATGTTTTTCTTATTCTACTCCCTAGGGAGAACATGAATCACGATGCCTTTTTGAAATCTGGTGTTTTGTCGGGGCCGGGAACCTCAGTTCTGAAAGTGGTGTTTTGCAGTATTCGGACGTTTTTTCCAACTTTATTCTTTGGATCACTCTTAAGGCAAGGAGAGATTCTTGAAACCATGATGTTTTTCTTATTCTACTACCTAGGGAGAACATGAATCACGATGTCTTTTTCAAATCTGGTGTTTGTCGGGGCCGGGAACCTCAGTTCTGAAAGTGGTGTTTTGCAGTATTCGGACGTTTTTTCCAACTTTATTCTTTGGATCTCTCTTAAGGGAAGGAGAGATTCCTGAAACCATGATGTTTTGCTGATTCTACTACCTAGGGAGAATATGAATCACGACGTCTTTTTCAAATCTGGTGTTTGTCTGGGCCGGGAACCTCAGTTCTGAAAGTGGAGTTTCACCGTCGATACAGTAGGCCTTTTGAGCATATGCGGTAATAGGCCGTTTTTTCCATGTTTATTCTTTGGATCACTCTTAAGGCAAGGAGAGATTCTTGAAACCATGATGTTTTTCTTATTCTACTACCTAGGGAGAACATGGATCACGATGTCTTTTTCAAATCTGGTGTTTGTCGGGGCCGGGAACCTCAGTTCTGAAAGTGGTGTTTTGCAGTATTCGGACGTTTTTTCCAACTTTATTCTTTGGATCTATCTTAATGGAAGGAGAGATTCCTGAAACCATGATGTTTTACTGATTCTACTACCTAGGGAGAACATGAATCACGACGTCTTTTTCAAATCTGGTGTTTGTCTGGGCCGGGAACCTCAGTTCTGAAAGTGGAGTTTCACCGTCAATACAATAGGCCTTTTGAGCATATGCGGTAATAGGCCGTTTTTTCCAACTTTATTAATTGGATCACTCTTAAGGCAAGGAGAGATTCTTTAAACTCTCATGTTTTTCTGATTCTACTACCTAGGGAGAACATGAATCACGACGTCTTTTTCAAATCTGGTGTTTGTCTGGGCCGGGAACCTCAGTTATGAAAGTGGAGTTTCACGGTCAACACAATAGGCCTTTTGAGCACATGCGGTAATAGGCCGTTTTTTCCAACTTTATTCTTTGGATTACTCTTAAGGCAAGGAGAGATTCTTGAAACCATGATGTTTTTCTTATTCTACTACCTAGGGAGAACATAAATCACGATGCCTTTTTCAAATCTGGTGTTTTGTCGGGGCCGGGAACCTCAGTTCTGAAAGTGGTGTTTTGCAGTATTCGGACGTTTTTTCCAACTTTATTCTTTGGATCTCTCTTAAGGGAAGGAGAGATTCCTGAAACCATGATGTTTTACTGATTCTACTACCTAGGGAGAACATGAAACACGACGTCTTTTTCAAATCTGGTGTTTGTCAGGGCCGGGAACCTCTGTTCTGAAAATGGAGTTTCACCGTCAATACAATAGGCCTTTTGGGCCTAAGCGGTTGTAGGCCGTTTTTTCCAACTTTATTCTTTGGATCGCTCTTAAGGCAAGGAGAGATTCTTGAAACCATGATGTTTTTCTTATTCTACTACCTAGTGAGAACATGAATCACGATGTCTTTTTCAAATCTGGTGTTTGTCGGGGCCGGGAACCTCAGTTCTGAAAGTGGTGTTTTGCAGTATTCGGACGTTTTTTCCAACTTTATTCTTTGGATCTCTCTTAAGGGAAGGAGAGATTCCTGAAACCATGATGTTTTGCTGATTCTACTACCTACGGAGAATATGAATCACGACGTTTTTTTCAAATCTGGTGTTTGTCGGGGCCGGGAACCTCAGTTCTGAAAGTGGTGTTTTGCAGTATTCGGACGTTTTTTCCAACTTTATTCTTTGGATCTATCTTAATGGAAGGAGAGATTCCTGAAACCATGATGTTTTACTGATTCTACTACCTAGGGAGAACATGAATCACGACGTCTTTTTCAAATCTGGTGTTTGTCTGGGCCGGGAACCTCAGTTCTGAAAGTGGAGTTTCACCGTCAATACAATAGGCCTTTTGAGCATATGCGGTAATAGGCCGTTTTTTCCAACTTTATTAATTGGATCACTCTTAAGGCAAGGAGAGATTCTTTAAACTCTCATGTTTTTCTGATTCTACTACCTAGGGAGAACATGAATCACGACGTCTTTTTCAAATCTGGTGTTTGTCTGGGCCGGGAACCTCAGTTATGAAAGTGGAGTTTCACGGTCAACACAATAGGCCTTTTGAGCACATGCGGTAATAGGCCGTTTTTTCCAACTTTATTCTTTGGATTACTCTTAAGGCAAGGAGAGATTCTTGAAACCATGATGTTTTTCTTATTCTACTACCTAGGGAGAACATAAATCACGATGCCTTTTTCAAATCTGGTGTTTTGTCGGGGCCGGGAACCTCAGTTCTGAAAGTGGTGTTTTGCAGTATTCGGACGTTTTTTCCAACTTTATTCTTTGGATCTCTCTTAAGGGAAGGAGAGATTCCTGAAACCATGATGTTTTACTGATTCTACTACCTAGGGAGAACATGAAACACGACGTCTTTTTCAAATCTGGTGTTTGTCAGGGCCGGGAACCTCTGTTCTGAAAATGGAGTTTCACCGTCAATACAATAGGCCTTTTGAGCCTAAGCGGTTGTAGGCCGTTTTTTCCAACTTTATTCTTTGGATCGCTCTTAAGGCAAGGAGAGATTCTTGAAACCATGATGTTTTTCTTATTCTACTACCTAGTGAGAACATGAATCACGATGTCTTTTTCAAATCTGGTGTTTGTCGGGGCCGGGAACCTCAGTTCTGAAAGTGGTGTTTTGCAGTATTCGGACGTTTTTTCCAACTTTATTCTTTGGATCTCTCTTAAGGGAAGGAGAGATTCCTGAAACCATGATGTTTTGCTGATTCTACTACCTAGGGAGAATATGAATCACGACGTTTTTTTCAAATCTGCTGTTTGTCTGGGCCGGGAACCTCAGTTCTGAAAGTGGAGTTTCACCGTCGATACAGTAGGCCTTTTGAGCATATGCGGTTATAGGCCGTTTTTTCCATGTTTATTCTTTGGATCAGTCTTAAGGCAAGGAGAGATTATTTAAACCATGATGTTTTTCTTATTCTACTACCTAGGGAGAACATGGATCACGATGTCTTTTTCAAATCTGGTGTTTGTCGGGGCCGGGAACCTCAGTTCTGAAAGTGGTGTTTTGCAGTATTCGGACGTTTCTTCCAACTTTATTCAGTGGATCTCTTTTAAGGGAAGGAGAGATTCCGGAAACCATGATGTTTTACTGATGCTACTACCTAGGGAGAACATGAAACACGACGTCTTTTTCAAATCTGGTGTTTCTCAGGGCCGGGAACCTCAGTTCTGAAAATGGAGTTTCACCGTCAATACAATAGGCCTTTTGAGCCTAAGCGGTTGTAGGCCGTTTTTTCCAACTTTATTCTTTGGATAACTCTTAAGGCAAGGAGAGATTCTTGAAACCATGATGTTTTTCTTATTCTACTACCTAGGGAGAACATGGATCACGATGTCTTTTTCAAATCTGGTGTTTGTCGGGGCCGGGAACCTCAGTTCTGAAAGTGGTGTTTTGCAGTATTCGGACGTTTTTTCCAACTTTATTCTTTGGATCTCTCTTAAGGGAAGGAGAGATTCCTGAAACCATGATGTTTTGCTGATTCTACTACCTAGGGAGAATATGAATCACGACGTCTTTTTCAAAGCTGGTGTTTGTCTGGGCCGGGAACCTCAGTTCTGAAAGTGGAGTTTCACCGTCGATACAGTAGGCCTTTTGAGCATATGCGGTAATAGGCCGTTTTTTCCAACTTTATTCTTTGGATAACTCTTAAGGCAAGGAGAGATTCTTGAAACCATGATGTTTTTCTTATTCTACTCCCTAGGGAGAACATGAATCACGATGCCTTTTTCAAATCTGGTGTTTTGTCGGGGCCGGGAACCTCAGTTCTGAAAGTGGTGTTTTGCAGTATTCGGACCTTTTTTCCAACTTTATTCTTTGGATCTCTCTTAAGGGAAGGAGAGATTCCTGAAACCATGATGTTTTAGTGATTCTACTACCTAGGGAGAACATGGATCACGATGTCTTTTTCAAATCTGGTGTTTGTCGGGGCCGGGAACCTCAGTTCTGAAAGTGGTGTTTTGCAGTATTCGGACGTTTTTTCCAACTTTATTCTTTGGATCTATCTTAATGGAAGGAGAGATTCCTGAAACCATGATGTTTTACTGATTCTACTACCTAGGGAGAACATGAATCACGACGTCTTTTTCAAATCTGGTGTTTGTCTCGGCCGGGAACCTCAGTTCTGAAAGTGGAGTTTCACCGTCAATACAATAGGCCTTTTGAGCATATGCGGTAATAGGCCGTTTTTTCCAACTTTATTAATTGGATCACTCTTAAGGCAAGGAGAGATTCTTTAAACTCTCATGTTTTTCTGATTCTACTACCTAGGGAGAACATGAATCACGACGTCTTTTTCAAATCTGGTGTTTGTCTGGGCCGGGAACCTCAGCTATGAAAGTGGAGTTTCACCGTCAACACAATAGGCCTTTTGAGCACATGCGGTAATAGGCCGTTTTTTCCAACTTTATTCTTTGGATCACTCTTAAGGCAAGGAGAGATTCTTGAAACCATGATGTTTTTCTTATTCTACTACCTAGGGAGAACATGAATCACGATGCCTTTTTGAAATCTGGTGTTTTGTCGGGGCCGGGAACCTCAGTTCTGAAAGTGGTGTTTTGCAGTATTCGGACGTTTTTTCCAACTTTATTCTTTGGATCTCTCTTAAGGGAAGGAGAGATTCCTGAAACCATGATGTTTTACTGATTCTACTACCTAGGGAGAACATGAAACACGACGTCTTTTTCAAATCTGGTGTTTGTCAGGGCCGGGAACCTCTGTTCTGAAAATGGAGTTTCACAGTCAATACAATAGGCCTTTTGAGCCTAAGCGGTTGTAGGCCGTTTTTTCCAACTTTATTCTTTGGATCACTCTTAAGGCAAGGAGAGATTCTTGAAACCATGATGTTTTTCTTATTCTACTACCTAGGGAGAACATGAATCACGATGTCTTTTTCAAATCTGGTGTTTGTCGGGGCCGGGAACCTCAGTTCTGAAAGTGGTGTTTTGCAGTATTCGGACGTTTTTTCCAACTTTATTCTTTGGATCTCTCTTAAGGGAAGGAGAGATTCCTGAAACCATGATGTTTTGCTGATTCTACTACCTAGGGAGAATATGAATCACGACGTTTTTTTCAAATCTGGTGTTTGTCTGGGCCGGGAACCTCAGTTCTGAAAGTGGAGTTTCACCGTCTATACAGTAGGCCTTTTGAGCATATGCGGTAATAGGCCGTTTTTTCCATGTTTATTCTTTGGATCAGTCTTAAGGCAAGGAGAGATTCTTTAAACCATGATGTTTTTCTTATTCTATTACCTAGGGAGAACATGGATCACGATGTCTTTTTCAAATCTGGTGTTTGTCGGGGCCGGGAACCTCAGTTCTGAAAGTGGTGTTTTGCAGTATTCGGACGTTTTTTCCAACTTATTCTTTGGATCTCTCTTAAGGGAAGGAGAGATTCCTGAAACCATGATGTTTTGCTGATGCTACTACCTAGGGAGAATATGAATCACGACGTTTTTTTCAAATCTGGTGTTTGTCTGGGCCGGGAACCTCAGTTCTGAAAGTGGAGTTTCACCGTCGATACACTAGGCCTTTTGAGCATATGCGGTTATAGGCCGTTTTTTCCATGTTTATTCTTTGGATCAGTCTTAAGGCAAGGAGAGATTCTTTAAACCATGATGTTTTTCTTATTCTACTACCTAGGGAGAACATGGATCACGATGTCTTTTTCAAATCTGGTGTTTGTCGGGGCCGGGAACCTCAGTTCTGAAAGTGGTGTTTTGCAGTATTCGGACGTTTTTTCCAACTTTATTCAGTGGATCTCTTTTAAGGGAAGGAGAGATTCCTGAAACCATGATGTTTTACTGATGCTACTACCTAGGGAGAACATGAAACACGACGTCTTTTTCAAATCTGGTGTTTCTCAGGGCCGGGAACCTCAGTTCTGAAAATGGAGTTTCACCGTCAATACAATAGGCCTTTTGAGCCTAAGCGGTTGTAGGCCGTTTTTTCCAACTTTATTCTTTGGATCACTCTTAAGGCAAGGAGAGATTCTTGAAACCATGATGTTTTTCTTATTCTACTACCTAGGGAGAACATGGATCACGATGTCTTTTTCAAATCTGGTGTTTGTCGGGGCCGGGAACCTCAGTTCTGAAAGTGGTGTTTTGCAGTATTCGGACGTTTTTTCCAACTTTATTCTTTGGATCTCTCTTAAGGGAAGGAGAGATTCCTGAAACCATGATGTTTTGCTGATTCTACTACCTAGGGAGAATATGAATCACGACGTCTTTTTCAAATCTGGTGTTTGTCTGGGCCGGGAACCTCAGTTCTGAAAGTGGAGTTTCACCGTCGATACAGTAGGCCTTTTGAGCATATGCGGTAATAGGCCGTTTTTTCCATGTTTATTCTTTGGATCAGTCTTAAGGCAAGGAGAGATTCTTGAAACCATGATGTTTTTCTTATTCTACTACCTAGGGAGAACATGGATCACGATGTCTTTTTCAAATCTGGTGTTTGTCGGGGCCGGGAACCTCAGTTCTGAAAGTGGTGTTTTGCAGTATTCGGACGTTTTTTCCAACTTATTCTTTGGATCTCTCTTAAGGGAAGGAGAGATTCCTGAAACCATGATGTTTTGCTGATTCTACTACCTAGGGAGAATATGAATCACGACGTTTTTTTCAAATCTGGTGTTTGTCTGGGCCGGGAACCTCAGTTCTGAAAGTGGAGTTTCACCGTCGATACAGTAGGCCTTTTGAGCATATGCGGTTATAGGCCGTTTTTTCCATGTTTATTCTTTGGATCAGTCTTAAGGCAAGGAGAGATTCTTTAAACCATGATGTTTTTCTTATTCTACTACCTAGGGAGAACATGGATCACGATGTCTTTTTCAAATCTGGTGTTTGTCGGGGCCGGGAACCTCAGTTCTGAAAGTGGTGTTTTGCAGTATTCGGACGTTTTTTCCAACTTTATTCAGTGGATCTCTTTTAAGGGAAGGAGAGATTCCTGAAACCATGATGTTTTACTGATGCTACTACCTAGGGAGAAAATGAAACACGACGTCTTTTTCAAATCTGGTGTTTCTCAGGGCCGGGAACCTCAGTTCTGAAAATGGAGTTTCACCGTCAATACAATAGGCCTTTTGAGCCTAAGCGGTTGTAGGCCGTTTTTTCCAACTTTATTCTTTGGATCACTCTTAAGGCAAGGAGAGATTCTTGAAACCATGATGTTTTTCTTATTCTACTACCTAGGGAGAACATGGATCACGATGTCTTTTTCAAATCTGGTGTTTGTCGGGGCCGGGAACCTCAGTTCTGAAAGTGGTGTTTTGCAGTATTCGGACGTTTTTTCCAACTTTATTCTTTGGATCTCTCTTAAGGGAAGGAGAGATTCCTGAAACCATGATGTTTTGCTGATTCTACTACCTAGGGAGAATATGAATCACGACGTCTTTTTCAAATCTGGTTTTTGTCTGGGCCGGGAACCTCAGTTCTGAAAGTGGAGTTTCACCGTCGATACAGTAGGCTTTTTGAGCATATGCGGTAATAGGCCGTTTTTTCCATGTTTATTCTTTGGATCAGTCTTAAGGCAAGGAGAGATTCTTGAAACCATGATGTTTTTCTTATTCTACTACCTAGGGAGAACATGGATCACGATGTCTTTTTCAAATCTGGTGTTTGTCGGGGCCGGGAACCTCAGTTCTGAAAGTGGTGTTTTGCAGTATTCGGACGTTTTTTCCAACTTTATTCTTTGGATCTATCTTAATGGAAGGAGAGATTCCTGAAACCATGATGTTTTACTGATTCTACTACCTAGGGAGAACATGAATCACGACGTCTTTTTCAAATCTGGTGTTTGTCTGGGCCGGGAACCTCAGTTCTGAAAGTGGAGTTTCACCGTCAATACAATAGGCCTTTTGAGCATATGCGGTAATAGGCCGTTTTTTCCAACTTTATTAATTGGATCACTCTTAAGGCAAGGAGAGATTCTTTAAACTCTCATGTTTTTCTGATTCTACTACCTAGGGAGAACATGAATCACGACGTCTTTTTCAAATCTGGTGTTTGTCTGGGCCGGGAACCTCAGCTATGAAAGTGGAGTTTCACCGTCAACACAATAGGCCTTTTGAGCACATGCGGTAATAGGCCGTTTTTTCCAACTTTATTCTTTGGATTACTCTTAAGGCAAGGAGAGATTCTTGAAACCATGATATTTTTCTTATTCTACTCCCTAGGGAGAACATGAATCACGATGCCTTTTTGAAATCTGGTGTTTTGTCGGGGCCGGGAACCTCAGTTCTGAAAGTGGTGTTTTGCAGTATTCGGACGTTTTTTCCAACTTTATTCTTTGGATCTCTCTTAAGGGAAGGAGAGATTCCTGAAACCATGATGTTTTACTGATTCCACTACCTAGGGAGAACATGAAACACGACGTCTTTTTCAAATCTGGTGTTTGTCAGGGCCGGGAACCTCTGTTCTGAAAATGGAGTTTCACAGTCAATACAATAGGCCTTTTGAGCCTAAGCGGTTGTAGGCCGTTTTTTCCAACTTTATTCTTTGGATCACTCTTAAGGCAAGGAGAGATTCTTGAAACCATGATGTTTTTCTTATTCTACTACCTAGGGAGAACATGAATCACGATGTCTTTTTCAAATCTGGTGTTTGTCGGGGCCGGGAACCTCAGTTCTGAAAGTGGTGTTTTGCAGTATTCGGACGTTTTTTCCAACTTTATTCTTTGGATCTCTCTTAAGGGAAGGAGAGATTCCTGAAACCATGATGTTTTGCTGATTCTACTACCTAGGGAGAATATGAATCACGACGTTTTTTTCAAATCTGGTGTTTGTCTGGGCCGGGAACCTCAGTTCTGAAAGTGGAGTTTCACCGTCTATACAGTAGGCCTTTTGAGCATATGCGGTAATAGGCCGTTTTTTCCATGTTTATTCTTTGGATCAGTCTTAAGGCAAGGAGAGATTCTTTAAACCATGATGTTTTTCTTATTCTACTACCTAGGGAGAACATGGATCACGATGTCTTTTTCAAATCTGGTGTTTGTCGGGGCCGGGAACCTCAGTTCTGAAAGTGGTGTTTTGCAGTATTCGGACGTTTTTTCCAACTTTATTCTTTGGATCTCTCTTAAGGGAAGGAGAGATTCCTGAAACCATGATGTTTTGCTGATTCTACTACCTAGGGAGAATATGAATCACGACGTTTTTTTCAAATCTGGTGTTTGTCTGGGCCGGGAACCTCAGTTCTGAAAGTGGAGTTTCACCGTCTATACAGTAGGCCTTTTGAGCATATGCGGTAATAGGCCGTTTTTTCCATGTTTATTCTTTGGATCAGTCTTAAGGCAAGGAGAGATTCTTGAAACCATGATGTTTTTCTTATTCTACTACCTAGGGAGAACATGGATCACGATGTCTTTTTCAAATCTGGTGTTTGTCGGGGCCGGGAACCTCAGTTCTGAAAGTGGTGTTTTGCAGTATTCGGACGTTTTTTCCAACTTATTCTTTGGATCTCTCTTAAGGGAAGGAGAGATTCCTGAAACCATGATGTTTTGCTGATGCTACTACCTAGGGAGAATATGAATCACGACGTTTTTTTCAAATCTGGTGTTTGTCTGGGCCGGGAACCTCAGTTCTGAAAGTGGAGTTTCACCGTCGATACAGTAGGCCTTTTGAGCATATGCGGTTATAGTCCGTTTTTTCCATGTTTATTCTTTGGATCAGTCTTAAGGCAAGGAGAGATTCTTTAAACCATGATGTTTTTCTTATTCTACTACCTAGGGAGAACATGGATCACGATGTCTTTTTCAAATCTGGTGTTTGTCGGGGCCGGGAACCTCAGTTCTGAAAGTGGTGTTTTGCAGTATTCGGACGTTTTTTCCAACTTTATTCAGTGGATCTCTTTTAAGGGAAGGAGAGATTCCTGAAACCATGATGTTTTACTGATGCTACTACCTAGGGAGAACATGAAACACGACGTCTTTTTCAAATCTGGTGTTTCTCAGGGCCGGGAACCTCAGTTCTGAAAATGGAGTTTCACCGTCAATACAATAGGCCTTTTGAGCCTAAGCGGTTGTAGGCCGTTTTTTCCAACTTTATTCTTTGGATCACTCTTAAGGCAAGGAGAGATTCTTGAAACCATGATGTTTTTCTTATTCTACTACCTAGGGAGAACATGGATCACGATGTCTTTTTCAAATCTGGTGTTTGTCGGGGCCGGGAACCTCAGTTCTGAAAGTGGTGTTTTGCAGTATTCGGACGTTTTTTCCAACTTTATTCTTTGGATCTCTCTTAAGGGAAGGAGAGATTCCTGAAACCATGATGTTTTGCTGATTCTACTACCTAGGGAGAATATGAATCACGACGTCTTTTTCAAATCTGGTGTTTGTCTGGGCCGGGAACCTCAGTTCTGAAAGTGGAGTTTCACCGTCGATACAGTAGGCCTTTTGAGCATATGCGGTAATAGGCCGTTTTTTCCATGTTTATTCTTTGGATCAGTCTTAAGGCAAGGAGAGATTCTTGAAACCATGATGTTTTTCTTATTCTACTACCTAGGGAGAACATGGATCACGATGTCTTTTTCAAATCTGGTGTTTGTCGGGGCCGGGAACCTCAGTTCTGAAAGTGGTGTTTTGCAGTATTCGGACGTTTTTTCCAACTTATTCTTTGGATCTCTCTTAAGGGAAGGAGAGATTCCTGAAACCATGATGTTTTGCTGATTCTACTACCTAGGGAGAATATGAATCACGACGTTTTTTTCAAATCTGGTGTTTGTCTGGGCCGGGAACCTCAGTTCTGAAAGTGGAGTTTCACCGTCGATACAGTAGGCCTTTTGAGCATATGCGGTTATAGGCCGTTTTTTCCATGTTTATTCTTTGGATCAGTCTTAAGGCAAGGAGAGATTCTTTAAACCATGATGTTTTTCTTATTCTACTACCTAGGGAGAACATGGATCACGATGTCTTTTTCAAATCTGGTGTTTGTCGGGGCCGGGAACCTCAGTTCTGAAAGTGGTGTTTTGCAGTATTCGGACGTTTTTTCCAACTTTATTCAGTGGATCTCTTTTAAGGGAAGGAGAGATTCCTGAAACCATGATGTTTTACTGATGCTACTACCTAGGGAGAACATGAAACACGACGTCTTTTTCAAATCTGGTGTTTCTCAGGGCCGGGAACCTCAGTTCTGAAAATGGAGTTTCACCGTCAATACAATAGGCCTTTTGAGCCTAAGTGGTTGTAGGCCGTTTTTTCCAACTTTATTCTTTGGATCACTCTTAAGGCAAGGAGAGATTCTTGAAACCATGATGTTTTTCTTATTCTACTACCTAGGGAGAACATGGATCACGATGTCTTTTTCAAATCTGGTGTTTGTCGGGGCCGGGAACCTCAGTTCTGAAAGTGGTGTGTTGCAGTATTCGGACGTTTTTTCCAACTTTATTCTTTGGATCTCTCTTAAGGGAAGGAGAGATTCCTGAAACCATGATGTTTTGCTGATTCTACTACCTAGGGAGAATATGAATCACGACGTCTTTTTCAAATCTGGTGTTTGTCTGGGCCGGGAACCTCAGTTCTGAAAGTGGAGTTTCACCGTCGATACAGTAGGCCTTTTGAGAATATGCGGTAATAGGCCGTTTTTTCCATGTTTATTCTTTGGATCAGTCTTAAGGCAAGGAGAGATTCTTTAAACCATGATGTTTTTCTTATTCTACTACCTAGGGAGAACATGGATCACGATGTCTTTTTCAAATCTGGTGTTTGTCGGGGCCGGGAACCTCAGCTATGAAAGTGGAGTTTCACCGTCAACACAATAGGCCTTTTGAGCACATGCGGTAATAGGCCGTTTTTTCCAACTTTTTTCTTTGGATTACTCTTAAGGCAAGGAGAGATTCTTGAAACCATGATATTTTTCTTATTCTACTCCCTAGGGAGAACATGAATCACGATGCCTTTTTGAAATCTGGTGTTTTGTCGGGGCCGGGAACCTCAGTTCTGAAAGTGGTGTTTTGCAGTATTCGGACGTTTTTTCCAACTTTATTCTTTGGATCTCTCTTAAGGGAAGGAGAGATTCCTGAAACCATGATGTTTTACTGATTCTACTACCTAGGGAGAACATGAAACACGACGTCTTTTTCAAATCTGGTGTTTGTCAGGGCCGGGAACCTCTGTTCTGAAAATGGAGTTTCACAGTCAATACAATAGGCCTTTTGAGCCTAAGCGGTTGTAGGCCGTTTTTTCCAACTTTATTCTTTGGATCACTCTTAAGGCAAGGAGAGATTCTTGAAACCATGATGTTTTTCTTATTCTACTACCTAGGGAGAACATGAATCACGATGTCTTTTTCAAATCTGGTGTTTGTCGGGGCCGGGAACCTCAGTTCTGAAAGTGGTGTTTTGCAGTATTCGGACGTTTTTTCCAACTTTATTCTTTGGATCTCTCTTAAGGGAAGGAGAGATTCCTGAAACCATGATGTTTTGCTGATTCTACTACCTAGGGAGAATATGAATCACGACGTCTTTTTCAAATCTGGTGTTTGTCTGGGCCGGGAACCTCAGTTCTGAAAGTGGAGTTTCACCGTCTATACAGTAGGCCTTTTGAGCATATGCGGTAATAGGCCGTTTTTTCCATGTTTATTCTTTGGATCAGTCTTAAGGCAAGGAGAGATTCTTGAAACCATGATGTTTTTCTTATTCTACTACCTAGGGAGAACATGGATCACGATGTCTTTTTCAAATCTGGTGTTTGTCGGGGCCGGGAACCTCAGTTCTGAAAGTGGTGTTTTGCAGTATTCGGACGTTTTTTCCAACTTATTCTTTGGATCTCTCTTAAGGGAAGGAGAGATTCCTGAAACCATGATGTTTTGCTGATGCTACTACCTAGGGAGAATATGAATCACGACGTTTTTTTCAAATCTGGTGTTTGTCTGGGCCGGGAACCTCAGTTCTGAAAGTGGAGTTTCACCGTCGATACAGTAGGCCTTTTGAGCATATGCGGTTATAGTCCGTTTTTTCCATGTTTATTCTTTGGATCAGTCTTAAGGCAAGGAGAGATTCTTTAAACCATGATGTTTTTCTTATTCTACTACCTAGGGAGAACATGGATCACGATGTCTTTTTCAAATCTGGTGTTTGTCGGGGCCGGGAACCTCAGTTCTGAAAGTGGTGTTTTGCAGTATTCGGACGTTTTTTCCAACTTTATTCAGTGGATCTCTTTTAAGGGAAGGAGAGATTCCTGAAACCATGATGTTTTACTGATGCTACTACCTAGGGAGAACATGAAACACGACGTCTTTTTCAAATCTGGTGTTTCTCAGGGCCGGGAACCTCAGTTCTGAAAATGGAGTTTCACCGTCAATACAATAGGCCTTTTGAGCCTAAGCGGTTGTAGGCCGTTTTTTCCAACTTTATTCTTTGGATCACTCTTAAGGCAAGGAGAGATTCTTGAAACCATGATGTTTTTCTTATTCTACTACCTAGGGAGAACATGGATCACGATGTCTTTTTCAAATCTGGTGTTTGTCGGGGCCGGGAACCTCAGTTCTGAAAGTGGAGTTTCACCGTCGATACAGTAGGCCTTTTGAGCATATGCGGTAATAGGCCGTTTTTTCCATGTTTATTCTTTGGATCAGTCTTAAGGCAAGGAGAGATTCTTTAAACCATGATGTTTTTCTTATTCTACTACCTAGGGAGAACATGGATCACGATGTCTTTTTCAAATCTTGTGTTTGTCGGGGCCGGGAACCTCAGCTATGAAAGTGGAGTTTCACCGTCAACACAATAGGCCTTTTGAGCACATGCGGTAATAGGCCGTTTTTTCCAACTTTATTCTTTGGATTACTCTTAAGGCAAGGAGAGATTCTTGAAACCATGATATTTTTCTTATTCTACTCCCTAGGGAGAACATGAATCACGATGCCTTTTTGAAATCTGGTGTTTTGTCGGGGCCGGGAACCTCAGTTCTGAAAGTGGTGTTTTGCAGTATTCGGACGTTTTTTCCAACTTTATACTTTGGATCTCTCTTAAGGGAAGGAGAGATTCCTGAAACCATGATGTTTTACTGATTCTACTACCTAGGGAGAACATGAAACACGACGTCTTTTTCAAATCTGGTGTTTGTCAGGGCCGGGAAGCTCTGTTCTGAAAATGGAGTTTCACAGTCAATACAATAGGCCTTTTGAGCCTAAGCGGTTGTAGGCCGTTTTTTCCAACTTTATTCTTTGGATCACTCTTAAGGCAAGGAGAGATTCTTGAAACCATGATGTTTTTCTTATTCTACTACCTAGGGAGAACATGAATCACGATGTCTTTTTCAAATCTGGTGTTTGTCGGGGCCGGGAACCTCAGTTCTGAAAGTGGTGTTTTGCAGTATTCGGACGTTTTTTCCAACTTTATTCTTTGGATCTCTCTTAAGGGAAGGAGAGATTCCTGAAACCATGATGTTTTGCTGATTCTACTACCTAGGGAGAATATGAATCACGACGTTTTTTTCAAATCTGGTGTTTGTCTGGGCCGGGAACCTCAGTTCTGAAAGTGGAGTTTCACCGTCTATACAGTAGGCCTTTTGAGCATATGCGGTAATAGGCCGTTTTTTCCATGTTTATTCTTTGGATCAGTCTTAAGGCAAGGAGAGATTCTTTAAACCATGATGTTTTTCTTATTCTACTACCTAGGGAGAACATGGATCACGATGTCTTTTTCAAATCTGGTGTTTGTCGGGGCCGGGAACCTCAGTTCTGAAAGTGGTGTTTTGCAGTATTCGGACGTTTTTTCCAACTTTATTCTTTGGATCTCTCTTAAGGGAAGGAGAGATTCCTGAAACCATGATGTTTTGCTGATTCTACTACCTAGGGAGAATATGAATCACGACGTTTTTTTCAAATCTGGTGTTTGTCTGGGCCGGGAACCTCAGTTCTGAAAGTGGAGTTTCACCGTCTATACAGTAGGCCTTTTGAGCATATGCGGTAATAGGCCGTTTTTTCCATGTTTATTCTTTGGATCAGTCTTAAGGCAAGGAGAGATTCTTGAAACCATGATGTTTTTCTTATTCTACTACCTAGGGAGAACATGGATCACGATGTCTTTTTCAAATCTGGTGTTTGTCGGGGCCGGGAACCTCAGTTCTGAAAGTGGTGTTTTGCAGTATTCGGACGTTTTTTCCAACTTATTCTTTGGATCTCTCTTAAGGGAAGGAGAGATTCCTGAAACCATGATGTTTTGCTGATTCTACTACCTAGGGAGAATATGAATCACGACGTCTTTTTCAAATCTGGTGTTTGTCTGGGCCGGGAACCTCAGTTCTGAAAGTGGAGTTTCACCGTCGATACAGTAGGCCTTTTGAGCATATGCGGTAATAGGCCGTTTTTTCCATGTTTATTCTTTGGATCAGTCTTAAGGCAAGGAGAGATTCTTTAAACCATGATGTTTTTCTTATTCTACTACCTAGGGAGAACATGGATCACGATGTCTTTTTCAAATCTGGTGTTTGTCGGGGCCGGGAACCTCAGCTATGAAAGTGGAGTTTCACCGTCAACACAATAGGCCTTTTGAGCACATGCGGTAATAGGCCGTTTTTTCCAACTTTATTCTTTGGATTACTCTTAAGGCAAGGAGAGATTCTTGAAACCATGATATTTTTCTTATTCTACTCCCTAGGGAGAACATGAATCACGATGCCTTTTTGAAATCTGGTGTTTTGTCGGGGCCGGGAACCTCAGTTCTGAAAGTGGTGTTTTGCAGTATTCGGACGTTTTTTCCAACTTTATACTTTGGATCTCTCTTAAGGGAAGGAGAGATTCCTGAAACCATGATGTTTTACTGATTCTACTACCTAGGGAGAACATGAAACACGACGTCTTTTTCAAATCTGGTGTTTGTCAGGGCCGGGAACCTCTGTTCTGAAAATGGAGTTTCACAGTCAATACAATAGGCCTTTTGAGCCTAAGCGGTTGTAGGCCGTTTTTTCCAACTTTATTCTTTGGATCACTCTTAAGGCAAGGAGAGATTCTTGAAACCATGATGTTTTTCTTATTCTACTACCTAGGGAGAACATGAATCACGATGTCTTTTTCAAATCTGGTGTTTGTCGGGGCCGGGAACCTCAGTTCTGAAAGTGGTGTTTTGCAGTATTCGGACGTTTTTTCCAACTTTATTCTTTGGATCTCTCTTAAGGGAAGGAGAGATTCCTGAAACCATGATGTTTTGCTGATTCTACTACCTAGGGAGAATATGAATCACGACGTTTTTTTCAAATCTGGTGTTTGTCTGGGCCGGGAACCTCAGTTCTGAAAGTGGAGTTTCACCGTCTATACAGTAGGCCTTTTGAGCATATGCGGTAATAGGCCGTTTTTTCCATGTTTATTCTTTGGATCAGTCTTAAGGCAAGGAGAGATTCTTTAAACCATGATGTTTTTCTTATTCTACTACCTAGGGAGAACATGGATCACGATGTCTTTTTCAAATCTGGTGTTTGTCGGGGCCGGGAACCTCAGTTCTGAAAGTGGTGTTTTGCAGTATTCGGACGTTTTTTCCAACTTTATTCTTTGGATCTCTCTTAAGGGAAGGAGAGATTCCTGAAACCATGATGTTTTGCTGATTCTACTACCTAGGGAGAATATGAATCACGACGTTTTTTTCAAATCTGGTGTTTGTCTGGGCCGGGAACCTCAGTTCTGAAAGTGGAGTTTCACCGTCTATACAGTAGGCCTTTTGAGCATATGCGGTAATAGGCCGTTTTTTCCATGTTTATTCTTTGGATCAGTCTTAAGGCAAGGAGAGATTCTTGAAACCATGATGTTTTTCTTATTCTACTACCTAGGGAGAACATGGATCACGATGTCTTTTTCAAATCTGGTGTTTGTCGGGGCCGGGAACCTCAGTTCTGAAAGTGGTGTTTTGCAGTATTCGGACGTTTTTTCCAACTTATTCTTTGGATCTCTCTTAAGGGAAGGAGAGATTCCTGAAACCATGATGTTTTGCTGATGCTACTACCTAGGGAGAATATGAATCACGACGTTTTTTTCAAATCTGGTGTTTGTCTGGGCCGGGAACCTCAGTTCTGAAAGTGGAGTTTCACCGTCGATACAGTAGGCCTTTTGAGCATATGCGGTTATAGTCCGTTTTTTCCATGTTTATTCTTTGGATCAGTCTTAAGGCAAGGAGAGATTCTTTAAACCATGATGTTTTTCTTATTCTACTACCTAGGGAGAACATGGATCACGATGTCTTTTTCAAATCTGGTGTTTGTCGGGGCCGGGAACCTCAGTTCTGAAAGTGGTGTTTTGCAGTATTCGGACGTTTTTTCCAACTTTATTCAGTGGATCTCTTTTAAGGGAAGGAGAGATTCCTGAAACCATGATGTTTTACTGATGCTACTACCTAGGGAGAACATGAAACACGACGTCTTTTTCAAATCTGGTGTTTCTCAGGGCCGGGAACCTCAGTTCTGAAAATGGAGTTTCACCGTCAATACAATAGGCCTTTTGAGCCTAAGCGGTTGTAGGCCGTTTTTTCCAACTTTATTCTTTGGATCACTCTTAAGGCAAGGAGAGATTCTTGAAACCATGATGTTTTTCTTATTCTACTACCTAGGGAGAACATGGATCACGATGTCTTTTTCAAATCTGGTGTTTGTCGGGGCCGGGAACCTCAGTTCTGAAAGTGGTGTTTTGCAGTATTCGGACGTTTTTTCCAACTTTATTCTTTGGATCTCTCTTAAGGGAAGGAGAGATTCCTGAAACCATGATGTTTTGCTGATTCTACTACCTAGGGAGAATATGAATCACGACGTCTTTTTCAAATCTGGTGTTTGTCTGGGCCGGGAACCTCAGTTCTGAAAGTGGAGTTTCACCGTCGATACAGTAGGCCTTTTGAGCATATGCGGTAATAGGCCGTTTTTTCCATGTTTATTCTTTGGATCAGTCTTAAGGCAAGGAGAGATTCTTGAAACTATGATGTTTTTCTTATTCTACTACCTAGGGAGAACATGGATCACGATGTCTTTTTCAAATCTGGTGTTTGTCGGGGCCGGGAACCTCAGTTCTGAAAGTGGTGTTTTGCAGTATTCGGACGTTTTTTCCAACTTATTCTTTGGATCTCTCTTAAGGGAAGGAGAGATTCCTGAAACCATGATGTTTTGCTGATTCTACTACCTAGGGAGAATATGAATCACGACGTTTTTTTCAAATCTGGTGTTTGTCTGGGCCGGGAACCTCAGTTCTGAAAGTGGAGTTTCACCGTCGATACAGTAGGCCTTTTGAGCATATGCGGTTATAGGCCGTTTTTTCCATGTTTATTCTTTGGATCAGTCTTAAGGCAAGGAGAGATTCTTTAAACCATGATGTTTTTCTTATTCTACTACCTAGGGAGAACATGGATCACGATGTCTTTTTCAAATCTGGTGTTTGTCGGGGCCGGGAACCTCAGTTCTGAAAGTGGTGTTTTGCAGTATTCGGACGTTTTTTCCAACTTTATTCAGTGGATCTCTTTTAAGGGAAGGAGAGATTCCTGAAACCATGATGTTTTACTGATGCTACTACCTAGGGAGAACATGAAACACGACGTCTTTTTCAAATCTGGTGTTTCTCAGGGCCGGGAACCTCAGTTCTGAAAATGGAGTTTCACCGTCAATACAATAGGCCTTTTGAGCCTAAGCGGTTGTAGGCCGTTTTTTCCAACTTTATTCTTTGGATCACTCTTAAGGCAAGGAGAGATTCTTGAAACCATGATGTTTTTCTTATTCTACTACCTAGGGAGAACATGGATCACGATGTCTTTTTCAAATCTGGTGTTTTTCGGGGCCGGGAACCTCAGTTCTGAAAGTGGTGTGTTGCAGTATTCGGACGTTTTTTCCAACTTTATTCTTTGGATCTCTCTTAAGGGAAGGAGAGATTCCTGAAACCATGATGTTTTGCTGATTCTACTACCTAGGGAGAATATGAATCACGACGTCTTTTTCAAATCTGGTGTTTGTCTGGGCCGGGAACCTCAGTTCTGAAAGTGGAGTTTCACCGTCGATACAGTAGGCCTTTTGAGCATATGCGGTAATAGGCCGTTTTTTCCATGTTTATTCTTTGGATCAGTCTTAAGGCAAGGAGAGATTCTTGAAACCATGATGTTTTTCTTATTCTACTACCTAGGGAGAACATGGATCACGATGTCTTTTTCAAATCTGGTGTTTGTCGGGGCCGGGAACCTCAGTTCTGAAAGTGGTGTTTTGCAGTATTCGGACGTTTTTTCCAACTTTATTCTTTGGATCTATCTTAATGGAAGGAGAGATTCCTGAAACCATGATGTTTTACTGATTCTACTACCTAGGGAGAACATGAATCACGACGTCTTTTTCAAATCTGGTGTTTGTCTGGGCCGGGAACCTCAGTTCTGAAAGTGGAGTTTCACCGTCAATACAATAGGCCTTTTGAGCATATGCGGTAATAGGCCGTTTTTTCCAACTTTATTAATTGGATCACTCTTAAGGCAAGGAGAGATTCTTTAAACTCTCATGTTTTTCTGATTCTACTACCTAGGGAGAACATGAATCACGACGTCTTTTTCAAATCTGGTGTTTGTCTGGGCCGGGAACCTCAGCTATGAAAGTGGAGTTTCACCGTCAACACAATAGGCCTTTTGAGCACATGCGGTAATAGGCCGTTTTTTCCAACTTTATTCTTTGGATTACTCTGAAGGCAAGGAGAGATTCTTGAAACCATGATGTTTTTCTTATTCTACTCCCTAGGGAGAACATGAATCACGATGCCTTTTTGAAATCTGGTGTTTTGTCGGGGCCGGGAACCTCAGTTCTGAAAGTGGTGTTTTGCAGTATTCGGACGTTTTTTCCAACTTTATTCTTTGGATCTCTCTTAAGGGAAGGAGAGATTCCTGAAACCATGATGTTTTACTGATTCTACTACCTAGGGAGAACATGAAACACGACGTCTTTTTCAAATCTGGTGTTTGTCAGGGCCGGGAACCTCTGTTCTGAAAATGGAGTTTCACAGTCAATACAATAGGCCTTTTGAGCCTAAGCGGTTGTAGGCCGTTTTTTCCAACTTTATTCTTTGGATCACTCTTAAGGCAAGGAGAGATTCTTGAAACCATGATGTTTTTCTTATTCTACTACCTAGGGAGAACATGAATCACGATGTCTTTTTCAAATCTGGTGTTTGTCGGGGCCGGGAACCTCAGTTCTGAAAGTGGTGTTTTGCAGTATTCGGACGTTTTTTCCAACTTTATTCTTTGGATCTCTCTTAAGGGAAGGAGAGATTCCTGAAACCATGATGTTTTGCTGATTCTACTACCTAGGGAGAATATGAATCACGACGTTTTTTTCAAATCTGGTGTTTGTCTGGGCCGGGAACCTCAGTTCTGAAAGTGGAGTTTCAGCGTCGATACAGTAGGCCTTTTGAGCATATGCGGTTATAGGCCGTTTTTTCCATGTTTATTCTTTGGATCAGTCTTAAGGCAAGGAGAGATTCTTTAAACCATGATGTTTTTCTTATTCTACTACCTAGGGAGAACATGGATCACGATGTCTTTTTCAAATCTGGTGTTTGTCGGGGCCGGGAACCTCAGTTCTGAAAGTGGTGTTTTGCAGTATTCGGACGTTTTTTCCAACTTTATTCAGTGGATCTCTTTTAAGGGAAGGAGAGATTCCTGAAACCATGATGTTTTACTGATGCTACTACCTAGGGAGAACATGAAACACGACGTCTTTTTCAAATCTGGTGTTTCTCAGGGCCGGGAACCTCAGTTCTGAAAATGGAGTTTCACCGTCAATACAATAGGCCTTTTGAGCCTAAGCGGTTGTAGGCCGTTTATTCCAACTTTATTCTTTGGATCACTCTTAAGGCAAGGAGAGATTCTTGAAACCATGATGTTTTTCTTATTCTACTACCTAGGGAGAACATGGATCACGATGTCTTTTTCAAATCTGGTGTTTGTCGGGGCCGGGAACCTCAGTTCTGAAAGTGGTGTTTTGCAGTATTCGGACGTTTTTTCCAACTTTATTCTTTGGATCTCTCTTAAGGGAAGGAGAGATTCCTGAAACCATGATGTTTTGCTGATTCTACTACCTAGGGAGAATATGAATCACGACGTCTTTTTCAAATCTGGTGTTTGTCTGGGCCGGGAACCTCAGTTCTGAAAGTGGAGTTTCACCGTCGATACAGTAGGCCTTTTGAGCATATGCGGTAATAGGCCGTTTTTTCCATGTTTATTCTTTGGATCAGTCTTAAGGCAAGGAGAGATTCTTGAAACCATGATGTTTTTCTTATTCTACTACCTAGGGAGAACATGGATCACGATGTCTTTTTCAAATCTGGTGTTTGTCGGGGCCGGGAACCTCAGTTCTGAAAGTGGTGTTTTGCAGTATTCGGACGTTTTTTCCAACTTTATTCTTTGGATCTATCTTAATGGAAGGAGAGATTCCTGAAACCATGATGTTTTACTGATTCTACTACCTAGGGAGAACATGAATCACGACGTCTTTTTCAAATCTGGTGTTTGTCTGGGCCGGGAACCTCAGTTCTGAAAGTGGAGTTTCACCGTCAATACAATAGGCCTTTTGAGCATATGCGGTAATAGGCCGTTTTTTCCAACTTTATTAATTGGATCACTCTTAAGGCAAGGAGAGATTCTTTAAACTCTCATTTTTTTCTGATTCTACTACCTAGGGAGAACATGAATCACGACGTCTTTTTCAAATCTGGTGTTTGTCTGGGCCGGGAACCTCAGCTATGAAAGTGGAGTTTCACCGTCAACACAATAGGCCTTTTGAGCACATGCGGTAATAGGCCGTTTTTTCCAACTTTATTCTTTGGATTACTCTTAAGGCAAGGAGAGATTCTTGAAACCATGATGTTTTTCTTATTCTACTCCCTAGGGAGAACATGAATCACGATGCCTTTTTGAAATCTGGTGTTTTGTCGGGGCCGGGAACCTTAGTTCTGAAAGTGGTGTTTTGCAGTATTCGGACGTTTTTTCCAACTTTATTCTTTGGATCTCTCTTAAGGGAAGGAGAGATTCCTGAAACCATGATGTTTTACTGATTCTACTACCTAGGGAGAACATGAAACACGACGTCTTTTTCAAATCTGGTGTTTGTCAGGGCCGGGAACCTCTGTTCTGAAAATGGAGTTTCACAGTCAATACAATAGGCCTTTTGAGCCTAAGCGGTTGTAGGCCGTTTTTTCCAACTTTATTCTTTGGATCACTCTTAAGGCAAGGAGAGATTCTTGAAACCATGATGTTTTTCTTATTCTACTACCTAGGGAGAACATGAATCACGATGTCTTTTTCAAATCTGGTGTTTGTCGGGGCCGGGAACCTCAGTTCTGAAAGTGGTGTTTTGCAGTATTCGGACGTTTTTTCCAACTTTATTCTTTGGATCTCTCTTAAGGGAAGGAGAGATTCCTGAAACCATGATGTTTTGCTGATTCTACTACCTAGGGAGAATATGAATCACGACGTTTTTTTCAAATCTGGTGTTTGTCTGGGCCGGGAACCTCAGTTCTGAAAGTGGAGTTTCACCGTCTATACAGTAGGCCTTTTGAGCATATGCGGTAATAGGCCGTTTTTTCCATGTTTATTCTTTGGATCAGTCTTAAGGCAAGGAGAGATTCTTTAAACCATGATGTTTTTCTTATTCTACTACCTAGGGAGAACATGGATCACGATGTCTTTTTCAAATCTGGTGTTTGTCGGGGCCGGGAACCTCAGTTCTGAAAGTGGTGTTTTGCAGTATTCGGACGTTTTTTCCAACTTTATTCTTTGGATCTCTCTTAAGGGAAGGAGAGATTCCTGAAACCATGATGTTTTGCTGATTCTACTACCTAGGGAGAATATGAATCACGACGTTTTTTTCAAATCTGGTGTTTGTCTGGGCCGGGAACCTCAGTTCTGAAAGTGGAGTTTCACCGTCTATACAGTAGGCCTTTTGAGCATATGCGGTAATAGGCCGTTTTTTCCATGTTTATTCTTTGGATCAGTCTTAAGGCAAGGAGAGATTCTTGAAACCATGATGTTTTTCTTATTCTACTACCTAGGGAGAACATGGATCACGATGTCTTTTTCAAATCTGGTGTTTGTCGGGGCCGGGAACCTCAGTTCTGAAAGTGGTGTTTTGCAGTATTCGGACGTTTTTTCCAACTTATTCTTTGGATCTCTCTTAAGGGAAGGAGAGATTCCTGAAACCATGATGTTTTGCTGATGCTACTACCTAGGGAGAATATGAATCACGACGTTTTTTTCAAATCTGGTGTTTGTCTGGGCCGGGAACCTCAGTTCTGAAAGTGGAGTTTCACCGTCGATACAGTAGGCCTTTTGAGCATATGCGGTTATAGTCCGTTTTTTCCATGTTTATTCTTTGGATCAGTCTTAAGGCAAGGAGAGATTCTTTAAACCATGATGTTTTTCTTATTCTACTACCTAGGGAGAACATGGATCACGATGTCTTTTTCAAATCTGGTGTTTGTCGGGGCCGGGAACCTCAGTTCTGAAAGTGGTGTTTTGCAGTATTCGGACGTTTTTTCCAACTTTATTCAGTGGATCTCTTTTAAGGGAAGGAGAGATTCCTGAAACCATGATGTTTTACTGATGCTACTACCTAGGGAGAACATGAAACACGACGTCTTTTTCAAATCTGGTGTTTCTCAGGGCCGGGAACCTCAGTTCTGAAAATGGAGTTTCACCGTCAATACAATAGGCCTTTTGAGCCTAAGCGGTTGTAGGCCGTTTTTTCCAACTTTATTCTTTGGATCACTCTTAAGGCAAGGAGAGATTCTTGAAACCATGATGTTTTTCTTATTCTACTACCTAGGGAGAACATGGATCACGATGTCTTTTTCAAATCTGGTGTTTGTCGGGGCCGGGAACCTCAGTTCTGAAAGTGGTGTTTTGCAGTATTCGGACGTTTTTTCCAACTTTATTCTTTGGATCTCTCTTAAGGGAAGGAGAGATTCCTGAAACCATGATGTTTTGCTGATTCTACTACCTAGGGAGAATATGAATCACGACGTCTTTTTCAAATCTGGTGTTTGTCTGGGCCGGGAACCTCAGTTCTGAAAGTGGAGTTTCACCGTCGATACAGTAGGCCTTTTGAGCATATGCGGTAATAGGCCGTTTTTTCCATGTTTATTCTTTGGATCAGTCTTAAGGCAAGGAGAGATTCTTGAAACTATGATGTTTTTCTTATTCTACTACCTAGGGAGAACATGGATCACGATGTCTTTTTCAAATCTGGTGTTTGTCGGGGCCGGGAACCTCAGTTCTGAAAGTGGTGTTTTGCAGTATTCGGACGTTTTTTCCAACTTATTCTTTGGATCTCTCTTAAGGGAAGGAGAGATTCCTGAAACCATGATGTTTTGCTGATTCTACTACCTAGGGAGAATATGAATCACGACGTTTTTTTCAAATCTGGTGTTTGTCTGGGCCGGGAACCTCAGTTCTGAAAGTGGAGTTTCACCGTCGATACAGTAGGCCTTTTGAGCATATGCGGTTATAGGCCGTTTTTTCCATGTTTATTCTTTGGATCAGTCTTAAGGCAAGGAGAGATTCTTTAAACCATGATGTTTTTCTTATTCTACTACCTAGGGAGAACATGGATCACGATGTCTTTTTCAAATCTGGTGTTTGTCGGGGCCGGGAACCTCAGTTCTGAAAGTGGTGTTTTGCAGTATTCGGACGTTTTTTCCAACTTTATTCAGTGGATCTCTTTTAAGGGAAGGAGAGATTCCTGAAACCATGATGTTTTACTGATGCTACTACCTAGGGAGAACATGAAACACGACGTCTTTTTCAAATCTGGTGTTTCTCAGGGCCGGGAACCTCAGTTCTGAAAATGGAGTTTCACCGTCAATACAATAGGCCTTTTGAGCCTAAGCGGTTGTAGGCCGTTTTTTCCAACTTTATTCTTTGGATCACTCTTAAGGCAAGGAGAGATTCTTGAAACCATGATGTTTTTCTTATTCTACTACCTAGGGAGAACATGGATCACGATGTCTTTTTCAAATCTGGTGTTTTTCGGGGCCGGGAACCTCAGTTCTGAAAGTGGTGTGTTGCAGTATTCGGACGTTTTTTCCAACTTTATTCTTTGGATCTCTCTTAAGGGAAGGAGAGATTCCTGAAACCATGATGTTTTGCTGATTCTACTACCTAGGGAGAATATGAATCACGACGTCTTTTTCAAATCTGGTGTTTGTCTGGGCCGGGAACCTCAGTTCTGAAAGTGGAGTTTCACCGTCGATACAGTAGGCCTTTTGAGCATATGCGGTAATAGGCCGTTTTTTCCATGTTTATTCTTTGGATCAGTCTTAAGGCAAGGAGAGATTCTTGAAACCATGATGTTTTTCTTATTCTACTACCTAGGGAGAACATGGATCACGATGTCTTTTTCAAATCTGGTGTTTGTCGGGGCCGGGAACCTCAGTTCTGAAAGTGGTGTTTTGCAGTATTCGGACGTTTTTTCCAACTTTATTCTTTGGATCTATCTTAATGGAAGGAGAGATTCCTGAAACCATGATGTTTTACTGATTCTACTACCTAGGGAGAACATGAATCACGACGTCTTTTTCAAATCTGGTGTTTGTCTGGGCCGGGAACCTCAGTTCTGAAAGTGGAGTTTCACCGTCAATACAATAGGCCTTTTGAGCATATGCGGTAATAGGCCGTTTTTTCCAACTTTATTAATTGGATCACTCTTAAGGCAAGGAGAGATTCTTTAAACTCTCATGTTTTTCTGATTCTACTACCTAGGGAGAACATGAATCACGACGTCTTTTTCAAATCTGGTGTTTGTCTGGGCCGGGAACCTCAGCTATGAAAGTGGAGTTTCACCGTCAACACAATAGGCCTTTTGAGCACATGCGGTAATAGGCCGTTTTTTCCAACTTTATTCTTTGGATTACTCTGAAGGCAAGGAGAGATTCTTGAAACCATGATGTTTTTCTTATTCTACTCCCTAGGGAGAACATGAATCACGATGCCTTTTTGAAATCTGGTGTTTTGTCGGGGCCGGGAACCTCAGTTCTGAAAGTGGTGTTTTGCAGTATTCGGACGTTTTTTCCAACTTTATTCTTTGGATCTCTCTTAAGGGAAGGAGAGATTCCTGAAACCATGATGTTTTACTGATTCTACTACCTAGGGAGAACATGAAACACGACGTCTTTTTCAAATCTGGTGTTTGTCAGGGCCGGGAACCTCTGTTCTGAAAATGGAGTTTCACAGTCAATACAATAGGCCTTTTGAGCCTAAGCGGTTGTAGGCCGTTTTTTCCAACTTTATTCTTTGGATCACTCTTAAGGCAAGGAGAGATTCTTGAAACCATGATGTTTTTCTTATTCTACTACCTAGGGAGAACATGAATCACGATGTCTTTTTCAAATCTGGTGTTTGTCGGGGCCGGGAACCTCAGTTCTGAAAGTGGTGTTTTGCAGTATTCGGACGTTTTTTCCAACTTTATTCTTTGGATCTCTCTTAAGGGAAGGAGAGATTCCTGAAACCATGATGTTTTGCTGATTCTACTACCTAGGGAGAATATGAATCACGACGTTTTTTTCAAATCTGGTGTTTGTCTGGGCCGGGAACCTCAGTTCTGAAAGTGGAGTTTCAGCGTCGATACAGTAGGCCTTTTGAGCATATGCGGTTATAGGCCGTTTTTTCCATGTTTATTCTTTGGATCAGTCTTAAGGCAAGGAGAGATTCTTTAAACCATGATGTTTTTCTTATTCTACTACCTAGGGAGAACATGGATCACGATGTCTTTTTCAAATCTGGTGTTTGTCGGGGCCGGGAACCTCAGTTCTGAAAGTGGTGTTTTGCAGTATTCGGACGTTTTTTCCAACTTTATTCAGTGGATCTCTTTTAAGGGAAGGAGAGATTCCTGAAACCATGATGTTTTACTGATGCTACTACCTAGGGAGAACATGAAACACGACGTCTTTTTCAAATCTGGTGTTTCTCAGGGCCGGGAACCTCAGTTCTGAAAATGGAGTTTCACCGTCAATACAATAGGCCTTTTGAGCCTAAGCGGTTGTAGGCCGTTTATTCCAACTTTATTCTTTGGATCACTCTTAAGGCAAGGAGAGATTCTTGAAACCATGATGTTTTTCTTATTCTACTACCTAGGGAGAACATGGATCACGATGTCTTTTTCAAATCTGGTGTTTGTCGGGGCCGGGAACCTCAGTTCTGAAAGTGGTGTTTTGCAGTATTCGGACGTTTTTTCCAACTTTATTCTTTGGATCTCTCTTAAGGGAAGGAGAGATTCCTGAAACCATGATGTTTTGCTGATTCTACTACCTAGGGAGAATATGAATCACGACGTCTTTTTCAAATCTGGTGTTTGTCTGGGCCGGGAACCTCAGTTCTGAAAGTGGAGTTTCACCGTCGATACAGTAGGCCTTTTGAGCATATGCGGTAATAGGCCGTTTTTTCCATGTTTATTCTTTGGATCAGTCTTAAGGCAAGGAGAGATTCTTGAAACCATGATGTTTTTCTTATTCTACTACCTAGGGAGAACATGGATCACGATGTCTTTTTCAAATCTGGTGTTTGTCGGGGCCGGGAACCTCAGTTCTGAAAGTGGTGTTTTGCAGTATTCGGACGTTTTTTCCAACTTTATTCTTTGGATCTATCTTAATGGAAGGAGAGATTCCTGAAACCATGATGTTTTACTGATTCTACTACCTAGGGAGAACATGAATCACGACGTCTTTTTCAAATCTGGTGTTTGTCTGGGCCGGGAACCTCAGTTCTGAAAGTGGAGTTTCACCGTCAATACAATAGGCCTTTTGAGCATATGCGGTAATAGGCCGTTTTTTCCAACTTTATTAATTGGATCACTCTTAAGGCAAGGAGAGATTCTTTAAACTCTCATTTTTTTCTGATTCTACTACCTAGGGAGAACATGAATCACGACGTCTTTTTCAAATCTGGTGTTTGTCTGGGCCGGGAACCTCAGCTATGAAAGTGGAGTTTCACCGTCAACACAATAGGCCTTTTGAGCACATGCGGTAATAGGCCGTTTTTTCCAACTTTATTCTTTGGATTACTCTTAAGGCAAGGAGAGATTCTTGAAACCATGATGTTTTTCTTATTCTACTCCCTAGGGAGAACATGAATCACGATGCCTTTTTGAAATCTGGTGTTTTGTCGGGGCCGGGAACCTTAGTTCTGAAAGTGGTGTTTTGCAGTATTCGGACGTTTTTTCCAACTTTATTCTTTGGATCTCTCTTAAGGGAAGGAGAGATTCCTGAAACCATGATGTTTTACTGATTCTACTACCTAGGGAGAACATGAAACACGACGTCTTTTTCAAATCTGGTGTTTGTCAGGGCCGGGAACCTCTGTTCTGAAAATGGAGTTTCACAGTCAATACAATAGGCCTTTTGAGCCTAAGCGGTTGTAGGCCGTTTTTTCCAACTTTATTCTTTGGATCACTCTTAAGGCAAGGAGAGATTCTTGAAACCATGATGTTTTTCTTATTCTACTACCTAGGGAGAACATGAATCACGATGTCTTTTTCAAATCTGGTGTTTGTCGGGGCCGGGAACCTCAGTTCTGAAAGTGGTGTTTTGCAGTATTCGGACGTTTTTTCCAACTTTATTCTTTGGATCTCTCTTAAGGGAAGGAGAGATTCCTGAAACCATGATGTTTTGCTGATTCTACTACCTAGGGAGAATATGAATCACGACGTTTTTTTCAAATCTGGTGTTTGTCTGGGCCGGGAACCTCAGTTCTGAAAGTGGAGTTTCACCGTCTATACAGTAGGCCTTTTGAGCATATGCGGTAATAGGCCGTTTTTTCCATGTTTATTCTTTGTATCAGTCTTAAGGCAAGGAGAGATTCTTTAAACCATGATGTTTTTCTTATTCTACTACCTAGGGAGAACATGGATCACGATGTCTTTTTCAAATCTGGTGTTTGTCGGGGCCGGGAACCTCAGTTCTGAAAGTGGTGTTTTGCAGTATTCGGACGTTTTTTCCAACTTTATTCTTTGGATCTCTCTTAAGGGAAGGAGAGATTCCTGAAACCATGATGTTTTGCTGATTCTACTACCTAGGGAGAATATGAATCACGACGTTTTTTTCAAATCTGGTGTTTGTCTGGGCCGGGAACCTCAGTTCTGAAAGTGGAGTTTCACCGTCTATACAGTAGGCCTTTTGAGCATATGCGGTAATAGGCCGTTTTTTCCATGTTTATTCTTTGGATCAGTCTTAAGGCAAGGAGAGATTCTTGAAACCATGATGTTTTTCTTATTCTACTACCTAGGGAGAACATGGATCACGATGTCTTTTTCAAATCTGGTGTTTGTCGGGGCCGGGAACCTCAGTTCTGAAAGTGGTGTTTTGCAGTATTCGGACGTTTTTTCCAACTTATTCTTTGGATCTCTCTTAAGGGAAGGAGAGATTCCTGAAACCATGATGTTTTGCTGATGCTACTACCTAGGGAGAATATGAATCACGACGTTTTTTTCAAATCTGGTGTTTGTCTGGGCAGGGAACCTCAGTTCTGAAAGTGGAGTTTCACCGTCGATACAGTAGGCCTTTTCAGCATATGCGGTTATAGGCCGTTTTTTCCATGTTTATTCTTTGGATCAGTCTTAAGGCAAGGAGAGATTCTTTAAACCATGATGTTTTTCTTATTCTACTACCTAGGGAGAACATGGATCACGATGTCTTTTTCAAATCTGGTGTTTGTCGGGGCCGGGAACCTCAGTTCTGAAAGTGGTGTTTTGCAGTATTCGGACGTTTTTTCCAACTTTATTCAGTGGATCTCTTTTAAGGGAAGGAGAGATTCCTGAAACCATGATGTTTTACTGATGCTACTACCTAGGGAGAACATGAAACACGACGTCTTTTTCAAATCTGGTGTTTCTCAGGGCCGGGAACCTCAGTTCTGAAAATGGAGTTTCACCGTCAATACAATAGGCCTTTTGAGCCTAAGCGGTTGTAGGCCGTTTTTTCCAACTTTATTCTTTGGATCACTCTTAAGGCAAGGAGAGATTCTTGAAACCATGATGTTTTTCTTATTCTACTACCTAGGGAGAACATGGATCACGATGTCTTTTTCAAATCTGGTGTTTGTCGGGGCCGGGAACCTCAGTTCTGAAAGTGGTGTTTTGCAGTATTCGGACGTTTTTTCCAACTTTATTCTTTGGATCTCTCTTAAGGGAAGGAGAGATTCCTGAAACCATGATGTTTTGCTGATTCTACTACCTAGGGAGAATATGAATCACGACGTCTTTTTCAAATCTGGTGTTTGTCTGGGCCGGGAACCTCAGTTCTGAAAGTGGAGTTTCACCGTCGATACAGTAGGCCTTTTGAGCATATGCGGTAATAGGCCGTTTTTTCCATGTTTATTCTTTGGATCAGTCTTAAGGCAAGGAGAGATTCTTGAAACCATGATGTTTTTCTTATTCTACTACCTAGGGAGAACATGGATCACGATGTCTTTTTCAAATCTGGTGTTTGTCGGGGCCGGGAACCTCAGTTCTGAAAGTGGTGTTTTGCAGTATTCGGACGTTTTTTCCAACTTATTCTTTGGATCTCTCTTAAGGGAAGGAGAGATTCCTGAAACCATGATGTTTTGCTGATTCTACTACCTAGGGAGAATATGAATCACGACGTTTTTTTCAAATCTGGTGTTTGTCTGGGCCGGGAACCTCAGTTCTGAAAGTGGAGTTTCACCGTCGATACAGTAGGCCTTTTGAGCATATGCGGTTATAGGCCGTTTTTTCCATGTTTATTCTTTGGATCAGTCTTAAGGCAAGGAGAGATTCTTTAAACCATATTGTTTTTCTTATTCTACTACCTAGGGAGAACATGGATCACGATGTCTTTTTCAAATCTGGTGTTTGTCGGGGCCGGGAACCTCAGTTCTGAAAGTGGTGTTTTGCAGTATTCGGACGTTTTTTCCAACTTTATTCAGTGGATCTCTTTTAAGGGAAGGAGAGATTCCTGAAACCATGATGGTTTACTGATGCTACTACCTAGGGAGAACATGAAACACGACGTCTTTTTCAAATCTGGTGTTTCTCAGGGCCGGGAACCTCAGTTCTGAAAATGGAGTTTCACCGTCAATACAATAGGCCTTTTGAGCCTAAGCGGTTGTAGGCCGTTTTTTCCAACTTTATTCTTTGGATCACTCTTAAGGCAAGGAGAGATTCTTGAAACCATGATGTTTTTCTTATTCTACTACCTAGGGAGAACATGGATCACGATGTCTTTTTCAAATCTGGTGTTTGTCGGGGCCGGGAACCTCAGTTCTGAAAGTGGTGTTTTGCAGTATTCGGACGTTTTTTCCAACTTTATTCTTTGGATCTCTCTTAAGGGAAGAAGAGATTCCTGAAACCATGATGTTTTGCTGATTCTACTACCTAGGGAGAATATGAATCACGACGTCTTTTTCAAATCTGGTGTTTGTCTGGGCCGGGAACCTCAGTTCTGAAAGTGGAGTTTCACCGTCGATACAGTAGGCCTTTTGAGCATATGCGGTAATAGGCCGTTTTTTCCATGTTTATTCTTTGGATCAGTCTTAAGGCAAGGAGAGATTCTTGAAACCATGATGTTTTTCTTATTCTACTACCTAGGGAGAACATGGATCACGATGTCTTTTTCAAATCTGGTGTTTGTCGGGGCCGGGAACCTCAGTTCTGAAAGTGGTGTTTTGCAGTATTCGGACGTTTTTTCCAACTTTATTCTTTGGATCTATCTTAATGGAAGGAGAGATTCCTGAAACCATGATGTTTTACTGATTCTACTACCTAGGGAGAACATGAATCACGATGCCTTTTTCAAATCTGGTGTTTTGTCGGGGCCGGGAACCTCAGTTCTGAAAGTGGTGTTTTGCAGTATTCGGACGTTTTTTCCAACTTTATTCTTTGGATCTCTCTTAAGGGAAGGAGAGATTCCTGAAACCATGATGTTTTACTGATTCTACTACCTAGGGAGAACATGAAACACGACGTCTTTTTCAAATCTGGTGTTTGTCAGGGCCGGGAACCTCTGTTCTGAAAATGGAGTTTCACCGTCAATACAATAGGCCTTTTGAGCCTAAGCGGTTGTAGGCCGTTTTTTCCAAATTATTCTTTGGATCACTCTTAAGGCAAGGAGAGATTATTGAAACCATGATGTTTTTCTTATTCTACTACCTAGGGAGAACATGAATCACGATGTCTTTTTCAAATCTGGTGTTTGTCGGGGCCGGGAACCTCAGTTCTGAAAGTGGTGTTTTGCAGTATTCGGACGTTTTTTCCAACTTTATTCTTTGGATCTCTCTTAAGGGAAGGAGAGATTCCTGAAACCATGATGTTTTGCTCATTCTACTACCTAGGGAGAATATGAATCACGACGTTTTTTTCAAATCTGGTGTTTGTCTGGGCCGGGAACCTCAGTTCTGAAAGTGGAGTTTCACCGTCTATACAGTAGGCCTTTTGAGCATATGCGGTAATAGGCCGTTTTTTCCATGTTTATTCTTTGGATCAGTCTTAAGGCAAGGAGAGATTCTTTAAACCATGATGTTTTTCTTATTCTACTACCTAGGGAGAACATGGATCACGATGTCTTTTTCAAATCTGGTGTTTGTCGGGGCCGGGAACCTCAGTTCTGAAAGTGGTGTTTTGCAGTATTCGGACGTTTTTTCCAACTTTATTCTTTGGATCTCTCTTAAGGGAAGGAGAGATTCCTGAAACCATGATGTTTTGCTGATTCTACTACCTAGGGAGAATATGAATCACGACGTCTTTTTCAAATCTGGTGTTTGTCTGGGCCGGGAACCTCAGTTCTGAAAGTGGAGTTTCACCGTCGATACAGTAGGCCTTTTGAGCATATGCGGTTATAGGCCGTTTTTTCCATGTTTTTTTCTTTGGATCAGTCTTAAGGCAAGGAGAGATTCTTGAAACCATGATGTTTTTCTTATTCTACTACCTAGGGAGAAGATGGATCACGATGTCTTTTTCAAATCTGGTGTTTGTCGGGGCCGGGAACCTCAGTTCTGAAAGTGGTGTTTTGCAGTATTCGGACGTTTTTTCAACTTTATTCAGTGGATCTCTTTTAAGGGAAGGAGAGATTCCTGAAACCATGATGTTTTATTGATGCTACTACCTAGGGAGAACATGAAACACGACGTCTTTTTCAAATCTGGTGTTTCTCAGGGCCGGGAACCTCAGTTCTGAAAATGGAGTTTCACCGTCAATACAATAGGCCTTTTGAGCCTAAGCGGTTGTAGGCCGTTTTTTCCAACTTTATTCTTTGGATCACTCTTAAGGCAAGGAGAGATTCTTGAAACCATGATGTTTTTCTTATTCTACTACCTAGGGAGAACATGAATCACGATGTTTTTTTCAAATCTGGTGTTTGTCGGGGCCGGGAACCTCAGTTCTGAAAGTGGTGTTTTGCAGTATTCGGACGTTTTTTCCAACTTTATTCTTTGGATATCTCTTAAGGGAAGGAGAGATTCCTGAAAGCATGATGTTTTGTTGATTCTACTATCTAGGGAGAACATGAATCATGACGTCTTTTTCAAATCTGTTGTTTCTCTGGGCCGGGAACCTCAGTTATGAAAGTGGAGTTTCACCATCGATACAATAGGCCTTTTGAGCATATGCGGTAATAGGCCGTTTTTTCCATGTTTATTCTTTGGATCAGTCTTAAGGCAAGGAGAGATTCTTGAAACCATGATGTTTTTCTTATTCTACTACCTATGGAGAACATGGATCACGATGTCTTTTTCAAATCTGGTGTTTGTCGGGGCCGGGAACCTCAGTTCTGAAAGTGGTGTTTTGCAGTATTCGGACGTTTTTTCCAACTTTATCCTTTGGATCTATCTTAATGGAAGGAGAGATTCCTGAAACCATGATGTTTTACTGATTCTACTACCTAGGGAGAACATGAATCATGACGTCTTTTTCAAATCTGGTGTTTGTCTGGGCCGGGAACCTCAGTTCTGAAAGTGGAGTTTCACCGTCAATACAATAGGCCTTTTGAGCATATGCGGTAATAGGCCGTTTTTTCCAACTTTATTAATTGGATCACTCTTAAGGCAAGGAGAGATTGTTTAAACTCTCATGTTTTTCTGATTCTACTACCTAGGGAGAACATGAATCACGACGTCTTTTTCAAATCTGGTGTTTGTCTGGGCCGGGAACCTCAGTTATGAAAGTGGAGTTTCACCGTCAACACAATAGGCCTTTTGAGCACATGCGGTAATAGGCCGTTTTTTCCAACTTTATTCTTTGGATTACTCTTAAGGCAAGGAGAGATTCTTGAAACCATGATGTTTTTCTTATTCTACTACCTAGGGAGAACATGAATCACGATGACTTTTTCAAATCTGGTGTTTTGTCGGGGCCGGGAACCTCAGTTCTGAAAGTGGTGTTTTGCAGTATTCGGACGTTTTTTCCAACTTTATTCTTTGGATCTCTCTTAAGGGAAGGAGAGATTCCTGAAACCATGATGTTTTACTGATTCTACTACCTAGGGAGAACATGAAACACGACGTCTTTTTCAAATCTGGTGTTTGTCAGGGCCGGGAACCTCTGTTCTGAAAATGGAGTTTCACCGTCAATACAATAGGCCTTTTGAGCCTAAGCGGTTGTAGGCCGTTTTTTCCAACTTTATTCTTTGGATCACTCTTAAGGCAAGGAGAGATTCTTGAAACCATGATGTTTTTCTTATTCTACTACCTAGGGAGAACATGAATCACGATGTCTTTTTCAAATCTGGTGTTTGTCGGGGCCGGGAACCTCAGTTCTGGAAGTGGTGTTTTGCAGTATTCGGACGTTTTTTCCAACTTTATTCTTTGGATCTCTCTTAAGGGAAGGAGAGATTCCTGAAACCATGATGTTTTGCTGATTCTACTACCTAGGGAGAATATGAATCACGACGTTTTTTTCAAATCTGGTGTTTGTCTGGGCCGGGAACCTCAGTTCTGAAAGTGGAGTTTCACCGTCGATACAGTAGGCCTTTTGAGCATATGCGGTAATAGGCCGTTTTTTCCATGTTTATTCTTTGGATCAGTCTTAAGGCAAGGAGAGATTCTTTAAACCATGATGTTTTTCTTATTCTACTACCTAGGGAGAACATGGATCACGATGTCTTTTTCAAATCTGGTGTTTGTCGGGGCCGGGAACCTCAGTTCTGAAAGTGGTGTTTTGCAGTATTCGGACGTTTTTTCCAACTTTATTCTTTGGATCTATCTTAATGGAAGGAGAGATTCCTGATACCATGATGTTTTACTGATTCTACTACCTAGGGAGAACATGAATCACGACGTCTTTTTCAAATCTGGTGTTTGTCTGGGCCGGGAACCTCAGTTCTGAAAGTGGAGTTTCACCGTCAACACAATAGGCCTTTTGAGCCTAAGCAGTTGTAGGCCGTTTTTTCCAAGTTTATTCTTTTTATCACTCTTAAGGCAAGGACAGATTCTTGAAACCATGATATTTTTCTTATTCTACTACCTAGGGAGAACATGAATCACGATGTCTTTTTCAAATCTGGTGTTTGTCGGGGCCGGGAACCTCAGTTCTGAAAGTGGTGTTTTGCAGTATTCGGACGTTTTTTCCAACTTTATTCTTTGGATCTCTCTTAAGGGAAGGAGAGATTCCTGAAACCATGATGTTTTGCTGATTCTACTACCTAGGGAGAATATGAATCACGACGTTTTTTTCAAATCTGTTGTTTGTCTGGGCCGGGAACCTCAGTTCTGAAAGTGGAGTTTCACCGTCGATACAGTAGGCCTTTTGAGCATATGCTGTAATAGGCCGTTTTTTCCATGTTTATTCTTTGGATCAGTCTTAAGGCAAGGAGAGATTCTTGAAACCATGATGTTTTTCTTATTCTACTACCTAGGGAGAACATGGATCACGATGTCTTTCTCAAATCTGGTGTTTGTCGGGGCCGGGAACCTAAGTTCTGAAAGTGGTGTTTTGCAGTATTCGGACGTTTTTTCCAACTTTATTCTTTGGATCTATCTTAATGGAAGGAGAGATTCCTGAAACCATGATGTTTTACTGATTCTACTACCTAGGGAGAACATGAATCACGACGTCTTTTTCAAATCTGGTGTTTGTCTGGGCCGGGAACCTCAGTTCTGAAAGTGGAGTTTCACCGTGAATACAATAGGCCTTTTGAGCATATGCGGTAATAGGCCGTTTTTTCCAACTTTATTCATTGGATCACTCTTAAGGTAAGGAGAGATTCTTTAAACTCTCATGTTTTTCTGATTATACTACCTAGGGAGAACATGAATCACGACGTCTTTTTCAAATCTGGTGTTTGTATGGGCCGGGAACCTCAGTTCTGAAAGTGGAGTTTCACCGTCAATACAATAGGCCTTTTGAGCATATACGGTAATAGGGCGTTTTTTCCAACTTTATTCATTGGATCACTCTTAAGGCAAGGAGAGATTCTTTAAACTCTCATGTTTTTCTGATTCTACTACCTAGGGAGAACATGAATCACGACGTCTTTTTCAAATCTGGTGTTTGTCTGGGCCGGGAACCTCAGTTATGAAAGTGGAGTTTCACCGTCAACACAATAGGCCTTTTGAGCCTAAGCGGTTGTAGGCCGTTTTTTCCAAGTTTATTCTTTTTATCACTCTTAAGGCAAGGAGAGATTCTTGAAACCATGATGTTTTTCTTATTCTACTACCTAGGGAGAACATGAATCACGATGTCTTTTTCAAATCTGGTGTTTGTCGGGGCCGGGAACCTCAGTTCTGAAAGTGGTGTTTTGTAGTATTCGGACGTTTTTTCCAACTTTATTCTTTGGATCTCTCTTAAGGGAAGGAGAGATTCCTGAAACCATGATGTTTTGCTGATTCTACTACCTAGGGAGAATATGAATCACGACGTTTTTTTCAAATCTGGTGTCTGTCTGGGCCGGGAACCTCAGTTCTGAAAGTGGAGTTTCACCGTCGATACAGTAGGCCTTTTGAGCATATGCGGTAATAGGCCGTTTTTTCCATGTTTATTCTTTGGATCAGTCTTAAGGCAAGGAGAGATTCTTGAAACCATGATGTTTTTCTTATTCTACTACCTAGGGAGAACATGGATCACGATGTCTTTCTCAAATCTGGTGTTTGTCGGGGCCGGGAACCTAAGTTCTGAAAGTGGTGTTTTGCAGTATTCGGACGTTTTTTCCAACTTTATTCTTTGGATCTACCTTAATGGAAGAAGAGATTCCTGAAACCATGATGTTTTACTGATTCTACTACCTAGGGAGAACATGAATCACGACGTCTTTTTCAAATCTGGTGTTTGTCTGGGCCGGGAACCTCAGTTCTGAAAGTGGAGTTTCACCGTCAATACAATAGGCCTTTTGAGCATATGCGGTAATAGGCCGTTTTTTCCAACTTTATTCATTGGATCACTCTTAAGGTAAGGAGAGATTCTTTAAACTCTCATGTTTTTCTGATTATACTACCTAGGGAGAACATGAATCACGACGTCTTTTTCAAATCTGGTGTTTGTATGGGCCGGGAACCTCAGTTCTGAAAGTGGAGTTTCACCGTCAATACAATAGGCCTTTTGAGCATATACGGTAATAGGGCGTTTTTTCCAACTTTATTCATTGGATCACTCTTAAGGCAAGGAGAGATTCTTTAAACTCTCATGTTTTTCTGATTCTACTACCTAGGGAGAACATGAATCACGACGTCTTTTTCAAATCTGGTGTTTGTCTGGGCCGGGAACCTCAGTTATGAAAGTGGAGTTTCACCGTCAACACAATAGGCCTTTTGAGCCTAAGCGGTTGTAGGCCGTTTTTTCCAAGTTTATTCTTTTTATCACTCTTAAGGCAAGGAGAGATTCTTGAAACCATGATGTTTTTCTTATTCTACTACCTAGGGAGAACATGAATCACGATGTCTTTTTCAAATCTGGTGTTTGTCGGGGCCGGGAACCTCAGTTCTGAAAGTGGTGTTTTGTAGTATTCGGACGTTTTTTCCAACTTTATTCTTTGGATCTCTCTTAAGGGAAGGAGAGATTCCTGAAACCATGATGTTTTGCTGATTCTACTACCTAGGGAGAATATGAATCACGACGTTTTTTTCAAATCTGGTGTCTGTCTGGGCCGGGAACCTCAGTTCTGAAAGTGGAGTTTCACCGTCGATACAGTAGGCCTTTTGAGCATATGCGGTAATAGGCCGTTTTTTCCATGTTTATTCTTTGGATCAGTCTTAAGGCAAGGAGAGATTCTTGAAACCATGATGTTTTTCTTATTCTACTACCTAGGGAGAACATGGATCACGATGTCTTTCTCAAATCTGGTGTTTGTCGGGGCCGGGAACCTAAGTTCTGAAAGTGGTGTTTTGCAGTATTCGGACGTTTTTTCCAACTTTATTCTTTGGATCTACCTTAATGGAAGAAGAGATTCCTGAAACCATGATGTTTTACTGATTCTACTACCTAGGGAGAACATGAATCACGACGTCTTTTTCAAATCTGGTGTTTGTCTGGGCCGGGAACCTCAGTTCTGAAAGTGGAGTTTCACCGTCAATACAATAGGCCTTTTGAGCATATGCGGTAATAGGCCGTTTTTTCCAACTTTATTCCTTGGATCACTCTTAAGGTAAGGAGAGATTCTTTAAACTCTCATGTTTTTCTGATTCTACTACCTAGGGAGAACATGAATCACGACGTCTTTTTCAAATCTGGTGTTTGTCTGGGCCGGGAACCTCAGTTCTGAAAGTGGAGTTTCACCGTCAACACAATAGGCCTTTTGAGCACATGCGGTAATAGGCTGTTTTTTCCATCTTTATTGCTTGGATCACTCTTAAAGCAAGGAGTGATTCTTTAAACCATGATGTTTTTCTTATTCTACTACCTAGGGAGAACATGGATCACGATGTCTTTTTCAAATTTGGTGTTTGTCGGGGCCGGGAACCACAGTTCTGAAAGTGGTGTTTTGCAGTATTCGGACGTATTTTCCAACTTTATTCTTTGGATCTCTATTAAGGGAAGGAGAGATTCCAGAAACCATGATGTTTTACTGATTCTACTACCTAGGGAGAACATGAATCATGATGTCTTTTTCAAATCTGGTGTTTGTCTGGGCCGGGAACCTCAATTCTGAAAGTGGAGTTTCACCGTCAATACAATAGGTCTTTTGAGCATTTGCGGTAATAGGCCGTTTTTTCCAAGTTTATTCTTTGGATCACTCTTAAGGCAAAGACATTCTTGAAACCATGCTCTTTTTCTTATTCTACTACCTAGGGAGAACATGAATCACGATGTCTTTTTCAAATCTGGTGTTTGTCTGGGCCGGGAACTTCAGTTCTGAAAGTGCAGTTTTGCGGTATTTTGCCGTTTTTTCCAACATTATTCTTTGTGTCTCTCTTAAGGTAAGCAGAGAATCTTGAAAACCTGATGTTTTTCTGTTTCTACTACCTAGGGAGAACTTGAATCACGACGTCTTTTTCAAATGTGGTGTTTGTCTGGGCCGGGAACCTCAGTTATCAAAGCGGAGATTCACCGTCAACACAATAGGCCTTTTGAGCACATGCGGTAATAGGCCGTTTTTTCCAACATTATTCTTTGGATCACTCTTAAGGCAAGGAGAGATTCTTGAAACCATGATGTTTTTCTTATTCTACTATCTAGGGAGAACATGAATCACGACGTCTTTTTCAAATCTGGTGTTTGTCTGGGCCGGGAACCTCAGTTCTGAAAGTGGAGTTTCACCGTCAATACAATAGGCCTTTTGAGCATATGCGGTAATAGGCCGTTTTTTCCAACTTTATTAATTGGATCACTCTTAAGGCAAGGAGAGATTCTTTAAACTCTCATGTTTTTCTGATTCTACTACCTAGGGAGAACATGAATCACGACGTCTTTTTCAAATCTGGTGTTTGTCTGGGCCGGGAACCTCAGTTATGAAAGTGGAGTTTCACCGTCAACACAATAGGCCTTTTGAGCACATGCGGTAATAGGCCGTTTTTTCCAACTTTATTCTTTGGATTACTCTTAAGGCAAGGAGAGATTCTTGAAACCATGATGTTTTTCTTATTCTACTACCTAGGGAGAACATGAATCACGATGCCTTTTTCAAATCTGGTGTTTTGTCGGGGCCGGGAACCTCAGTTCTGAAAGTGGTGTTTTGCAGTATTCGGACGTTTTTTCCAACTTTATTCTTTGGATCTCTCTTAAGGGAAGGAGAGATTCCTGAAACCATGATGTTTTGCTGATTCTACTACCTAGGGAGAATATGAATCACGACGTTTTTTTCAAATCTGGTGTTTGTCTGGGCCGGGAACCTCAGTTCTGAAAGTGGAGTTTCACCGTCAATACAATAGGCCTTTTGAGCATATGCGGTAATAGGCCGTTTTTTCCATGTTTATTCTTTGGATCAGTCTTAAGGCAAGGAGAGATTCTTGAAACCATGATGTTTTTCTTATTCTACTACCTAGGGAGAACATGGATCACGATGTCTTTCTCAAATCTGGTGTTTGTCGGGGCCGGGAACCTAAGTTCTGAAAGTGGTGTTTTGCAGTATTCGGACGTTTTTTCCAACTTTATTCTTTGGATCTATCTTAATGGAAGGAGAGATTCCTGAAACCATGATGTTTTACTGATTCTACTACCTAGGGAGAACATGAATCACGACGTCTTTTTCAAATCTGGTGTTTGTCTGGGCCGGGAACCTCAGTTCTGAAAGTGGAGTTTCACCGTGAATACAATAGGCCTTTTGAGCATATGCGGTAATAGGCCGTTTTTTCCAACTTTATTCATTGGATCACTCTTAAGGTAAGGAGAGATTCTTTAAACTCTCATGTTTTTCTGATTATACTACCTAGGGAGAACATGAATCACGACGTCTTTTTCAAATCTGGTGTTTGTATGGGCCGGGAACCTCAGTTCTGAAAGTGGAGTTTCACCGTCAATACAATAGGCCTTTTGAGCATATACGGTAATAGGGCGTTTTTTCCAACTTTATTCATTGGATCACTCTTAAGGCAAGGAGAGATTCTTTAAACTCTCATGTTTTTCTGATTCTACTACCTAGGGAGAACATGAATCACGACGTCTTTTTCAAATCTGGTGTTTGTCTGGGCCGGGAACCTCAGTTATGAAAGTGGAGTTTCACCGTCAACACAATAGGCCTTTTGAGCCTAAGCGGTTGTAGGCCGTTTTTTCCAAGTTTATTCTTTTTATCACTCTTAAGGCAAGGAGAGATTCTTGAAACCATGATGTGTTTCTTATTCTACTACCTAGGGAGAACATGAATCACGATGTCTTTTTCAAATCTGGTGTTTGTCGGGGCCGGGAACCTCAGTTCTGAAAGTCGTGTTTTGTAGTATTCGGACGTTTTTTCCAACTTTATTCTTTGGATCTCTCTTAAGGGAAGGAGAGATTCCTGAAACCATGATGTTTTGCTGATTCTACTACCTAGGGAGAATATGAATCACGACGTTTTTTTCAAATCTGGTGTCTGTCTGGGCCGGGAACCTCAGTTCTGAAAGTGGAGTTTCACCGTCGATACAGTAGGCCTTTTGAGCATATGCGGTAATAGGCCGTTTTTTCCATGTTTATTCTTTGGATCAGTCTTAAGGCAAGGAGAGATTCTTGAAACCATGATGTTTTTCTTATTCTACTACCTAGGGAGAACATGGATCACGATGTCTTTCTCAAATCTGGTGTTTGTCGGGGCTGGGAACCTAAGTTCTGAAAGTGGTGTTTTGCAGTATTCGGACGTTTTTTCCAACTTTATTCTTTGGATCTACCTTAATGGAAGAAGAGATTCCTGAAACCATGATGTTTTACTGATTCTACTACCTAGGGAGAACATGAATCACGACGTCTTTTTCAAATCTGGTGTTTGTCTGGGCCGGGAACCTCAGTTCTGAAAGTGGAGTTTCACCGTCAATACAATAGGCCTTTTGAGCATATGCGGTAATAGGCCGTTTTTTCCAACTTTATTCATTGGATCACTCTTAAGGTAAGGAGAGATTCTTTAAACTCTCATGTTTTTCTGATTATACTACCTAGGGAGAACATGAATCACGACGTCTTTTTCAAATCTGGTGTTTGTATGGGCCGGGAACCTCAGTTCTGAAAGTGGAGTTTCACCGTCAATACAATAGGCCTTTTGAGCATATACGGTAATAGGGCGTTTTTTCCAACTTTATTCATTGGATCACTCTTAAGGCAAGGAGAGATTCTTTAAACTCTCATGTTTTTCTGATTCTACTACCTAGGGAGAACATGAATCACGACGTCTTTTTCAAATCTGGTGTTTGTCTGGGCCGGGAACCTCAGTTATGAAAGTGGAGTTTCACCGTCAACACAATAGGCCTTTTGAGCCTAAGCGGTTGTAGGCCGTTTTTTCCAAGTTTATTCTTTTTATCACTCTTAAGGCAAGGAGAGATTCTTGAAACCATGATGTTTTTCTTATTCTACTACCTAGGGAGAACATGAATCACGATGTCTTTTTCAAATCTGGTGTTTGTCGGGGCCGGGAACCTCAGTTCTGAAAGTGGTGTTTTGTAGTATTCGGACGTTTTTTCCAACTTTATTCTTTGGATCTCTCTTAAGGGAAGGAGAGATTCCTGAAACCATGATGTTTTGCTGATTCTACTACCTAGGGAGAATATGAATCACGACGTTTTTTTCAAATCTGGTGTCTGTCTGGGCCGGGAACCTCAGTTCTGAAAGTGGAGTTTCACCGTCGATACAGTAGGCCTTTTGAGCATATGCGGTAATAGGCCGTTTTTTCCATGTTTATTCTTTGGATCAGTCTTAAGGCAAGGAGAGATTCTTGAAACCATGATGTTTTTCTTATTCTACTACCTAGGGAGAACATGGATCACGATGTCTTTCTCAAATCTGGTGTTTGTCGGGGCCGGGAACCTAAGTTCTGAAAGTGGTGTTTTGCAGTATTCGGACGTTTTTTCCAACTTTATTCTTTGGATCTACCTTAATGGAAGAAGAGATTCCTGAAACCATGATGTTTTACTGATTCTACTACCTAGGGAGAACATGAATCACGACGTCTTTTTCAAATCTGGTGTTTGTCTGGGCCGGGAACCTCAGTTCTGAAAGTGGAGTTTCACCGTCAATACAATAGGCCTTTTGAGCATATGCGGTAATAGGCCGTTTTTTCCAACTTTGTTCCTTGGATCACTCTTAAGGTAAGGAGAGATTCTTTAAACTCTCATGTTTTTCTGATTCTACTACCTAGGGAGAACATGAATCACGACGTCTTTTTCAAATCTGGTGTTTGTCTGGGCCGGGAACCTCAGTTCTGAAAGTGGAGTTTCACCGTCAACACAATAGGCCTTTTGAGCACATGCGGTAATAGGCCGTTTTTTCCATCTTTATTGTTTGGATCACTCTTAAAGCAAGGAGTGATTCTTTAAACCATGATGTTTTTCTTATTCTACTACCTAGGGAGAACATGGATCACGATGTCTTTTTCAAATTTGGTGTTTGTCGGGGCCGGGAACCACAGTTCTGAAAGTGGTGTTTTGCAGTATTCGGACGTATTTTCCAACTTTATTCTTTGGATCTCTCTTAAGGGAAGGAGAGATTCCTGAAACCATGATGTTTTACTGATTCTACTACCTAGGGAGAACATGAATCATGATGTCTTTTTCAAATCTGTTGTTTGTCTGGGCCGGGAACCTCAATTCTGAAAGTGGAGTTTCACCGTCAATACAATAGGTCTTTTGAGCATTTGCGGTAATAGGCCGTTTTTTCCAAGTTTATTCTTTGGATCACTCTTAAGGCAAAGACATTCTTGAAACCATGCTCTTTTTCTTATTCTACTACCTAGGGAGAACATGAATCACGATGTCTTTTTCAAATCTGGTGTTTGTCTGGGCCGGGAACTTCAGTTCTGAAAGTGCAGTTTTGCGGTATTTTGCCGTTTTTTCCAACATTATTCTTTGTGTCTCTCTTAAGGTAAGCAGAGAATCTTGAAAACCTGATGTTTTTCTGTTTCTACTACCTAGGGAGAACTTGAATCACGACGTCTTTTTCAAATGTGGTGTTTGTCTGGGCCGGGAACCTCAGTTATCAAAGCGGAGATTCACCGTCAACACAATAGGCCTTTTGAGCACATGCGGTAATAGGCCGTTTTTTCCAACATTATTCTTTGGATCACTCTTAAGGCAAGGAGAGATTCTTGAAACCATGATGTTTTTCTTATTCTACTATCTAGGGAGAACATGAATCACGACGTCTTTTTCAAATCTGGTGTTTGTCTGGGCCGGGAACCTCAGTTCTGAAAGTGGAGTTTCACCGTCAATACAATAGGCCTTTTGAGCATATGCGGTAATAGGCCGTTTTTTCCAACTTTATTAATTGGATCACTCTTAAGGCAAGGAGAGATTCTTTAAACTCTCATGTTTTTCTGATTCTACTACCTAGGGAGAACATGAATCACGACGTCTTTTTCAAATCTGGTGTTTGTCTGGGCCGGGAACCTCAGTTATGAAAGTGGAGTTTCACCGTCAACACAATAGGCCTTTTGAGCACATGCAGTAATAGGCCGTTTTTTCCAACTTTATTCTTTGGATTACTCTTAAGGCAAGGAGAGATTCTTGAAACCATGATGTTTTTCTTATTCTACTACCTAGGGAGAACATGAATCACGATGCCTTTTTCAAATCTGGTGTTTTGTCGGGGCCGGGAACCTCAGTTCTGAAAGTGGTGTTTTGCAGTATTCGGACGTTTTTTCCAACTTTATTCTTTGGATCTCTCTTAAGGGAAGGAGAGATTCCTGAAACCATGATGTTTTGCTGATTCTACTACCTAGGGAGAATATGAATCACGACGTTTTTTTCAAATCTGGTGTTTGTCTGGGCCGGGAACCTCAGTTCTGAAAGTGGAGTTTCACCGTCGATACAGTAGGCCTTTTGAGCATATGCGGTAATAGGCCGTTTTTTCCATGTTTATTCTTTGGATCAGTCTTAAGGCAAGGAGAGATTCTTGAAACCATGATGTTTTTCTTATTCTACTACCTAGGGAGAACATGGATCACGATGTCTTTCTCAAATCTGGTGTTTGTCGGAGCCGGGAACCTAAGTTCTGAAAGTGGTGTTTTGCAGTATTCGGACGTTTTTTCCAACTTTATTCTTTGGATCTACCTTAATGGAAGTAGAGATTCCTGAAACCATGATGTTTTACTGATTCTACTACCTAGGGAGAACATGAATCACGACGTCTTTTTCAAATCTGGTGTTTGTCTGGGCCGGGAACCTCAGTTCTGAAAGTGGAGTTTCACCGTCAATACAATAGGCCTTTTGAGCATATGCGGTAATAGGCCGTTTTTTCCAACTTTATTCATTGGATCACTCTTAAGGTAAGGAGAGATTCTTTAAACTCTCATGTTTTTCTAATTCTACTACCTAGGGAGAACATGAATCACGACGTCTTTTTCAAATCTGGTGTTTGTCGGGGCCGGGAACCTAAGTTCTGAAAGTGGTGTTTTGCAGTATTCGGACGTTTTTTCCAACTTTATTCTTTGGATCTATCTTAATGGAAGGAGAGATTCCTGAAACCATGATGTTTTACTGATTCTACTACCTAGGGAGAACATGAATCACGATGTCTTTTTCAAATCTGGTGTTTGTCTGGGCCGGGAACCTCAGTTCTGAAAGTGGAGTTTCACCGTGAATACAATAGGCCTTTTGAGCATATGCGGTAATAGGCCGTTTTTTCCAACTTATTCATTGGATCACTCTTAAGGTAAGGAGAGATTCTTTAAACTCTCATGTTTTTCTGATTATACTACCTAGGGAGAACATGAATCACGACGTCTTTTTCAAATCTGGTGTTTGTATGGGCCGGGAACCTCAGTTCTGAAAGTGGAGTTTCACCGTCAATACAATAGGCCTTTTGAGCATATGCGGTAATAGGCCGTTTTTTCCAACTTTATTCATTGGATCACTCTTAAGGCAAGGAGAGATTCTTTAAACTCTCATGTTTTTCTGATTCTACTACCTAGGGAGAACATGAATCACGACGTCTTTTTCAAATCTGGTGTTTGTCTGGGCCGGGAACCTCAGTTATGAAAGTGGAGTTTCACCGTCAACACAATAGCCCTTTTGAGCCTAAGCGGTTGTAGGCCGTTTTTTCCAAGTTTATTCTTTTTATCACTCTTAAGGCAAGGAGAGATTCCTGAAACCATGATGTTTTACTGATTCTACTACCTAGGGAGAACATGAATCATGATGTCTTTTTCAAATCTGGTGTTTGTCTGGGCCGGGAACCTCAATTCTGAAAGTGGAGTTTCACCGTCAATACAATAGGTCTTTTGAGGATTTGCGGTAATAGGCCGTTTTTTCCAAGTTTATTCTTTGGATCGCTCTTAAGGCAAAGAGCTTCTTGAAACCATGCTGTTTTTCTTATTCTACTACCTAGGGAGAACATGAATCACGATGTCTTTTTCAAATCTGGTGTTTTTCTGGGCCGGGAACTTCAGTTCTGAAAGTGCAGTTTTGCGGTATTTTGCCGTTTTTTCCAACATTATTCTTTGTGTCTCTCTTAAGGTAAGCAGAGAATCTTGAAAACCTGATGTTTTTCTGTTTCTACTACCTAGGGAGAACTTGAATCACGACGTCTTTTTCAAATGTGGTGTTTGTCTGGGCCGGGAACCTCAGTTATCAAAGCGGAGATTCACCGTCAACACAATAGGCCTTTTGAGCACATGCGGTAATAGGCCGTTTTTTCCAACTTTATTCTTTGGATCACTCTTAAGGCAAGGAGAGATTCTTGAAACCATGATGTTTTTCTTATTCTACTACCTAGGGAGAACATGGATCACGATGTCTTTTTCAAATCTGGTGTTTGTCGGGGCCGGGACCCTCAGTTCTGAAAGTGGTGTTTTGCAGTATTCGGACGTTTTTTCCAACTTTATTCTTTGGATCTCTCTTAAGGGAAGGAGAGATTCCTGAAAGCATGATGTTTTGTTGATTCTACTATCTAGGGAGAACATGAATCACGACGTCTTTTTCAAATCTGTTGTTTCTCTGGGCCGGGAACCTCAGTTCTGAAAGTGGAGTTTCACCGTCGATACAGTAGGCCTTTTGAGCATATGCGGTAATAGGCCGTTTTTTCCATGTTTATTCTTTGGATCAGTCTTAAGGCAAGGAGAGATTCTTGAAACCATGATGCTTTTCTTATTCTACTACCTAGGGAGAACATGGATCACGATGTCTTTCTCAAATCTGGTGTTTGTCGGGGCCGGGAACCTAAGTTCTGAAAGTGGTGTTTTGCAGTATTCGGACGTTTTTTCCAACTTTATTCTTTGGATCTACCTTAATGGAAGAAGAGATTCCTGAAACCATGATGTTTTACTGATTCTACTACCTAGGGAGAACATGAATCACGACGTCTTTTTCAAATCTGGTGTTTGTCTGGGCCGGGAACCTCAGTTCTGAAAGTGGAGTTTCACCGTCAATACAATAGGCCTTTTGAGCATATGCGGTAATAGGCCGTTTTTTCCAACTTTATTCATTGGATCACTCTTAAGGTAAGGAGAGATTCTTTAAACTCTCATGTTTTTCTGATTCTACTACCTAGGGAGAACATGAATCACGTCGTCTTTTTCAAATCTGGTGTTTGTCTGGGCCGGGAACCTCAGTTCTGAAAGTGGAGTTTCACCGTCAATACAATAGGCCTTTTGAGCATATGCGGTAATAGGCCGTTTTTTCCAACTTTATTCATTGGATCACTCTTAAGGCAAGGAGAGATTCTTTAAACTATCATGTTTTTCTGATTCTACTACCTAGGGAGAACATGAATCACGATGTCTTTTTCATATCTGGTGTTTGTCTGGGCCGGGAACTTCAGTTCTGAAAGTGTAGTTTTGCGGTATTTTGCCGTTTTTTCCAACATTATTCTTTGTGTCTCTCTTAAGGTAAGGAGAGAATCTTGAAAACCTGATGTTTTTCTTTTTCTACTACCTAGGGAGGACTTGAATCACGACGTCTTTTTCAAATCTGGTGTTTGTCTGGCCGGGAACCTCACTTATGAAAGTGGAGTTTCACCGTCAACACAATAGGCCTTTTGAGCACATGCGGTAATAGGCCGTTTTTTCCATCTTTATTGTTTGGATCACTCTTAAAGCAAGGAGTGATTCTTTAAACCATGATGTTTTTCTTATTCTACTACCTAGGGAGAACATGGATCACGATGTCTTTTTCAAATTTGGTGTTTGTCGGGGCCGGGAACCACAGTTCTGAAAGTGGTGTTTTGCAGTATTCGGACGTATTTTCCAACTTTATTCTTTGGATCTCTCTTAAGGGAAGGAGAGATTCCTGAAACCATGATGTTTTACTGATTCTACTACCTAGGGAGAACATGAATCATGATGTCTTTTTCAAATCTGGTGTTTGTCTGGGCCGGGAACCTCAATTCTGAAAGTGGAGTTTCACCGTCAATACAATAGGTCTTTTGAGCTTTTGCGGTAATAGGCCGTTTTTTCCAAGTTTATTCTTTGGATCACTCTTAAGGCAAAGACATTCTTGAAACCATGCTGTTTTTCTTATTCTACTACCTAGGGAGAACATGAATCACGATGTCTTTTTCAAATCTGGTGTTTGTCTGGGCCGGGAACTTCAGTTCTGAAAGTGCAGTTTTGCGGTATTTTGCCGTTTTTTCCAACATTATTCTTTGTGTCTCTCTTAAGGTAAGCAGAGAATCTTGAAAACCTGATGTTTTTCTGTTTCTACTACCTAGGGAGAACTTGAATCACGACGTCTTTTTCAAATGTGGTGTTTGTCTGGGCCGGGAACCTCAGTTATCAAAGCGGAGATTCACCGTCAACACAATAGGCCTTTTGAGCACATGCGGTAATAGGCCGTTTTTTCCAACTTTATTCTTTGGATCACTCTTAAGGCAAGGAGAGATTCTTGAAACCATGATGTTTTTCTTATTCTACTACCTAGGGAGAACATGGATCACGATGTCTTTTTCAAATCTGGTGTTTGTCGGGGCCGGGACCCTCAGTTCTGAAAGTGGTGTTTTGCAGTATTCGGACGTTTTTTCCAACTTTATTCTTTGGATCTCTCTTAAGGGAAGGAGAGATTCCTGAAAGCATGATGTTTTGTTGATTCTACTATCTAGGGAGAACATGAATCACGACGTCTTTTTCAAATCTGTTGTTTCTCTGGGCCGGGAACCTCAGTTCTGAAAGTGGAGTTTCACCGTCGATACAGTAGGCCTTTTGAGCATATGCGGTAATAGGCCGTTTTTTCCATGTTTATTCTTTGGATCAGTCTTAAGGCAAGGAGAGATTCTTGAAACCATGATGTTTTTCTTATTCTACTACCTAGGGAGAACATGGATCACGATGTCTTTTTCAAATCTGGTGTTTGTCGGGGCCGGGAACCTCAGTTCTGAAAGTGGTGTTTTGCAGTATTCGGACGTTTTTTCCAACTTTATTCTTTGGATCTCTCTTAAGGGAAGGAGAGATTCCTGAAACCATGATGTTTTACTGATTCTACTACCTAGGGAGAACATGAATCACGACGTTTTTTTCAAATCTGGTGTTTGTCTGGGCCGGGAACCTCAGTTCTGAAAGTGGAGTTTCACCGTCGATACAGTAGGCCTTTTGAGCATATGCGGTAATAGGCCGTTTTTTCCATGTTTATTCTTTGGATCAGTCTTAAGGCAAGGAGAGATTCTTGAAACCATGATGTTTTTCTTATTCTACTACCTAGGGAGAACATGGATCACGATGTCTTTCTCAAATCTGGTGTTTGTCGGGGCCGGGAACCTAAGTTCTGAAAGTGGTGTTTTGCAGTATTCGGACGTTTTTTCCAAATTTATTCTTTGGATCTATCTTAATGCAAGGAGAGATTCCTGAAACCATGATGTTTTACTGATTCTACTACCTAGGGAGAACATGAATCACGACGTCTTTTTCAAATCTGGTGTTTGTCTGGGCCGGGAACCTCAGTTCTGAAAGTGGAGTTTCACCGTCAATACAATAGGCCTTTTGAGCATATGCGGTAATAGGCCGTTTTTTCCAACTTTATTAATTGGATCACTCTTAAGGCAAGGAGAGATTCTTTAAACTCTCATGTTTTTCTGATTCTACTACCTAGGGAGAACATGAATCACGACGTCTTTTTCAAATCTGGTGTTTGTCTGGGCCGGGAACCTCAGTTATGAAAGTGGAGTTTCACCGTCAACACAATAGGCCTTTTGAGCACATGCGGTAATAGGCCGTTTTTTCCAACTTTATTCTTTGGATTACTCTTAAGGCAAGGAGAGATTCTTGAAACCATGATGTTTTTCTTATTCTACTACCTAGGGAGAACATGAATCACGATGCCTTTTTCAAATCTGGTGTTTTGTCGGGGCCGGGAACCTCAGTTCTGAAAGTGGTGTTTTGCAGTATTCGGACGTTTTTTCCAACTTTATTCTTTGGATCTCTCTTAAGGTAAGCAGAGATTCCTGAAACCATGATGTTTTACTGATTCTACTACCTAGGGAGAACATGAAACACGACGTCTTTTTCAAATCTGGTGTTTGTCAGGCCGGGAACCTCTGTTCTGAAAATGGAGTTTCACCGTCAATACAATAGGCCTTTTGAGCCTAAGCGGTTGTAGGCCGTTTTTTCCAACTTTATTCTTTGGATCACTCTTAAGGCAAGGAGAGATTCTTGAAACCATGATGTTTTTCTTATTCTACTACCTAGGGAGAACATGAATCACGATGTCTTTTTCAAATCTGGTGTTTGTCGGGGCCGGGACCCTCAGTTCTGAAAGTGGTGTTTTGCAGTATTCGGACGTTTTTTCCAACTTTATTCTTTGGATCTCTCTTAAGGGAAGGAGAGATTCCTGAAACCATTATGTTTTGCTGATTCTACTACCTAGGGAGAACATGAATCACGACGTCTTTTTCAAATCTGGTGTTTGTCTGGGCCGGGAACCTCAGTTCTGAAAGTGGAGTTTCACCGTCGATACAGTAGGCCTTTTGAGCATATGCGGTAATAGGCCGTTTTTTCCATGTTTATTCTTTGGATCAGTCTTAAGGCAAGGAGAGATTCTTTAAACCATGATGTTTTTCTTATTCTACTACCTAGGGAGAACATGGATCACGATGTCTTTTTCAAATCTGGTGTTTGTCGGGGCCGGGAACCTCAGTTCTGAAAGTGGTGTTTTGCAGTATTCGGACGTTTTTTCCAACTTTATTCTTTGGATCTCTCTTAAGGGAAGGAGAGATTCCTGAAACCATGATGTTTTGCTGATTCTACTACCTAGGGAGAACATGAATCACGACGTCTTTTTCAAATCTGGTGTTTGTATGGGCCGGGAACCTCAGTTCTGAAAGTGGAGTTTCACCGTCAATACAATAGGCCTTTTGAGCATATGCGGTAATAGGCCGTTTTTTCCAACTTTATTCATTGGATCACTCTTAAGGCAAGGAGAGATTCTTTAAACTCTCATGTTTTTCTGATTCTACTACCTAGGGAGAACATGAATCACGACGTCTTTTTCAAATCTGGTGTTTGTCTGGGCCGGGAACCTCAGTTATGAAAGTGGAGTTTCACCGTCAACACAATAGGCCTTTTGAGCCTAAGCGGTTGTAGGCCGTTTTTTCCAAGTTTATTCTTTTTATCACTCTTAAGGCAAGGAGAGATTCTTGAAACCATGATGTTTTTCTTATTCTACTACCTAGGGAGAACATGAATCACGATGTCTTTTTCAAATCTGGTGTTTGTCGGGGCCGGGAACCTCAGTTCTGAAAGTGGTGTTTTGTAGTATTCGGACGTTTTTTCCAACTTTATTCTTTGGATCTCTCTTAAGGGAAGGAGAGATTCCTGAAACCATGATGTTTTGCTGATTCTACTACCTAGGGAGAATATGAATCACGACGTTTTTTTCAAATCTGGTGTCTGTCTGGGCCGGGAACCTCAGTTCTGAAAGTGGAGTTTCACCGTCGATACAGTAGGCCTTTTGAGCATATGCGGTAATAGGCCGTTTTTTCCATGTTTATTCTTTGGATCAGTCTTAAGGCAAGGAGAGATTCTTGAAACCATGATGTTTTTCTTATTCTACTACCTAGGGAGAACATGGATCACGATGTCTTTCTCAAATCTGGTGTTTGTCGGGGCCGGGAACCTAAGTTCTGAAAGTGGTGTTTTGCAGTATTCGGACGTTTTTTCCAACTTTATTCTTTGGATCTACCTTAATGGAAGAAGAGATTCCTGAAACCATGATGTTTTACTGATTCTACTACCTAGGGAGAACATGAATCACGACGTCTTTTTCAAATCTGGTGTTTGTCTGGGCCGGGAACCTCAGTTCTGAAAGTGGAGTTTCACCGTCAATACAATAGGCCTTTTGAGCATATGCGGTAATAGGCCGTTTTTTCCAACTTTATTCCTTGGATCACTCTTAAGGTAAGGAGAGATTCTTTAAACTCTCATGTTTTTCTGATTCTACTACCTAGGGAGAACATGAATCACGACGTCTTTTTCAAATCTGGTGTTTGTCTGGGCCGGGAACCTCAGTTCTGAAAGTGGAGTTTCACCGTCAACACAATAGGCCTTTTGAGCACATGCGGTAATAGGCCGTTTTTTCCATCTTTATTGTTTGGATCACTCTTAAAGCAAGGAGTGATTCTTTAAACCATGATGTTTTTCTTATTCTACTACCTAGGGAGAACATGGATCACGATGTCTTTTTCAAATTTGGTGTTTGTCGGGGCCGGGAACCACAGTTCTGAAAGTGGTGTTTTGCAGTATTCGGACGTATTTTCCAACTTTATTCTTTGGATCTCTCTTAAGGGAAGGAGAGATTCCTGAAACCATGATGTTTTACTGATTCTACTACCTAGGGAGAACATGAATCATGATGTCTTTTTCAAATCTGGTGTTTGTCTGGGCCGGGAACCTCAATTCTGAAAGTGGAGTTTCACCGTCAATACAATAGGTCTTTTGAGCATTTGCGGTAATAGGCCGTTTTTTCCAAGTTTATTCTTTGGATCACTCTTAAGGCAAAGACATTCTTGAAACCATGCTCTTTTTCTTATTCTACTACCTAGGGAGAACATGAATCACGATGTCTTTTTCAAATCTGGTGTTTGTCTGGGCCGGGAACTTCAGTTCTGAAAGTGCAGTTTTGCGGTATTTTGCCGTTTTTTCCAACATTATTCTTTGTGTCTCTCTTAAGGTAAGCAGAGAATCTTGAAAACCTGATGTTTTTCTGTTTCTACTACCTAGGGAGAACTTGAATCACGACGTCTTTTTCAAATGTGGTGTTTGTCTGGGCCGGGAACCTCAGTTATCAAAGCGGAGATTCACCGTCAACACAATAGGCCTTTTGAGCACATGCGGTAATAGGCCGTTTTTTCCAACATTCTTCTTTGGATCACTCTTAAGGCAAGGAGAGATTCTTGAAACCATGATGTTTTTCTTATTCTACTATCTAGGGAGAACATGAATCACGACGTCTTTTTCAAATCTGGTGTTTGTCTGGGCCGGGAACCTCAGTTCTGAAAGTGGAGTTTCACCGTCAATACAATAGGCCTTTTGAGCATATGCGGTAATAGGCCGTTTTTTCCAACATTATTAATTGGATCACTCTTAAGGCAAGGAGAGATTCTTTAAACTCTCATGTTTTTCTGATTCTACTACCTAGGGAGAACATGAATCACGACGTCTTTTTCAAATCTGGTGTTTGTCTGGGCCGGGAACCTCAGTTATGAAAGTGGAGTTTCACCGTCAACACAATAGGCCTTTTGAGCACATGCGGTAATAGGCCGTTTTTTCCAACTTTATTCTTTGGATTACTCTTAAGGCAAGGAGAGATTCTTGAAACCATGATGTTTTTCTTATTCTACTACCTAGGGAGAACATGAATCACGATGCCTTTTTCAAATCTGGTGTTTTGTCGGGGCCGGGAACCTCAGTTCTGAAAGTGGTGTTTTGCAGTATTCGGACGTTTTTTCCAACTTTATTCTTTGGATCTCTCTTAAGGGAAGGAGAGATTCCTGAAACCATGATGTTTTGCTGATTCTACTACCTAGGGAGAATATGAATCACGACGTTTTTTTCAAATCTGGTGTTTGTCTGGGCCGGGAACCTCAGTTCTGAAAGTGGAGTTTCACCGTCGATACAGTAGGCCTTTTGAGCATATGCGGTAATAGGCCGTTTTTTCCATGTTTATTCTTTGGATCAGTCTTAAGGCAAGGAGAGATTCTTGAAACCATGATGTTTTTCTTATTCTACTACCTAGGGAGAACATGGATCACGATGTCTTTCTCAAATCTGGTGTTTGTCGGAGCCGGGAACCTAAGTTCTGAAAGTGGTGTTTTGCAGTATTCGGACGTTTTTTCCAACTTTATTCTTTGGATCTACCTTAATGGAAGTAGAGATTCCTGAAACCATGATGTTTTACTGATTCTACTACCTAGGGAGAACATGAATCACGACGTCTTTTTCAAATCTGGTGTTTGTCTGGGCCGGGAACCTCAGTTCTGAAAGTGGAGTTTCACCGTCAATACAATAGGCCTTTTGAGCATATGCGGTAATAGGCCGTTTTTTCCAACTTTATTCATTGGATCACTCTTAAGGTAAGGAGAGATTCTTTAAACTCTCATGTTTTTCTGATTCTACTACCTAGGGAGAACATGAATCACGACGTCTTTTTCAAATCTGGTGTTTGTCGGGGCCGGGAACCTAAGTTCTGAAAGTGGTGTTTTGCAGTATTCGGACGTTTTTTCCAACTTTATTCTTTGGATCTATCTTAATGGAAGGAGAGATTCCTGAAACCATGATGTTTTACTGATTCTACTACCTAGGGAGAACATGAATCACGATGTCTTTTTCAAATCTGGTGTTTGTCTGGGCCGGGAACCTCAGTTCTGAAAGTGGAGTTTCACCGTGAATACAATAGGCCTTTTGAGCATATGCGGTAATAGGCCGTTTTTTCCAACTTATTCATTGGATCACTCTTAAGGTAAGGAGAGATTCTTTAAACTCTCATGTTTTTCTGATTATACTACCTAGGGAGAACATGAATCACGACGTCTTTTTCAAATCTGGTGTTTGTATGGGCCGGGAACCTCAGTTCTGAAAGTGGAGTTTCACCGTCAATACAATAGGCCTTTTGAGCATATGCGGTAATAGGCCGTTTTTTCCAACTTTATTCATTGGATCACTCTTAAGGCAAGGAGAGATTCTTTAAACTCTCATGTTTTTCTGATTCTACTACCTAGGGAGAACATGAATCACGACGTCTTTTTCAAATCTGGTGTTTGTCTGGGCCGGGAACCTCAGTTATGAAAGTGGAGTTTCACCGTCAACACAATAGGCCTTTTGAGCCTAAGCGGTTGTAGGCCGTTTTTTCCAAGTTTATTCTTTTTATCACTCTTAAGGCAAGGAGAGATTCCTGAAACCATGATGTTTTACTGATTCTACTACCTAGGGAGAACATGAATCATGATGTCTTTTTCAAATCTGGTGTTTGTCTGGGCCGGGAACCTCAATTCTGAAAGTGGAGTTTCACCGTCAATACAATAGGTCTTTTGAGCATTTGCGGTAATAGGCCGTTTTTTCCAAGTTTATTCTTTGGATCGCTCTTAAGGCAAAGAGCTTCTTGAAACCATGCTGTTTTTCTTATTCTACTACCTAGGGAGAACATGAATCACGATGTCTTTTTCAAATCTGGTGTTTTTCTGGGCCGGGAACTTCAGTTCTGAAAGTGCAGTTTTGCGGTATTTTGCCGTTTTTTCCAACATTATTCTTTGTGTCTCTCTTAAGGTAAGCAGAGAATCTTGAAAACCTGATGTTTTTCTGTTTCTACTACCTAGGGAGAACTTGAATCACGACGTCTTTTTCAAATGTGGTGTTTGTCTGGGCCGGGAACCTCAGTTATCAAAGCGGAGATTCACCGTCAACACAATAGGCCTTTTGAGCACATGCGGTAATAGGCCGTTTTTTCCAACTTTATTCTTTGGATCACTCTTAAGGCAAGGAGAGATTCTTGAAACCATGATGTTTTTCTTATTCTACTACCTAGGGAGAACATGGATCACGATGTCTTTTTCAAATCTGGTGTTTGTCGGGGCCGGGACCCTCAGTTCTGAAAGTGGTGTTTTGCAGTATTCGGACGTTTTTTCCAACTTTATTCTTTGGATCTCTCTTAAGGGAAGGAGAGATTCCTGAAACCATGATGTTTTTCTTATTCTACTACCTAGGGAGAACATGAATCACGACGTCTTTTTCAAATCTGTTGTTTCTCTGGGCCGGGAACCTCAGTTCTGAAAGTGGAGTTTCACCGTCGATACAGTAGGCCTTTTGAGCATATGCGGTAATAGGCCGTTTTTTCCATGTTTATTCTTTGGATCAGTCTTAAGGCAAGGAGAGATTCTTGAAACCATGATGCTTTTCTTATTCTACTACCTAGGGAGAACATGGATCACGATGTCTTTCTCAAATCTGGTGTTTGTCGGGGCCGGGAACCTAAGTTCTGAAAGTGGTGTTTTGCAGTATTCGGACGTTTTTTCCAACTTTATTCTTTGGATCTACGTTAATGGAAGAAGAGATTCCTGAAACCATGATGTTTTACTGATTCTACTACCTAGGGAGAACATGAATCACGACGTCTTTTTCAAATCTGGTGTTTGTCTGGGCCGGGAACCTCAGTTCTGAAAGTGGAGTTTCACCGTCAATACAATAGGCCTTTTGAGCATATGCGGTAATAGGCCGTTTTTTCCAACTTTATTCATTGGATCACTCTTAAGGCAAGGAGAGATTCTTTAAACTATCATGTTTTTCTGATTCTACTACCTAGGGAGAACATGAATCACGATGTCTTTTTCATATCTGGTGTTTGTCTGGGCCGGGAACTTCAGTTCTGAAAGTGTAGTTTTGCGGTATTTTGCCGTTTTTTCCAACATTATTCTTTGTGTCTCTCTTAAGGTAAGGAGAGAATCTTGAAAACCTGATGTTTTTCTTTTTCTACTACCTAGGGAGGACTTGAATCACGACGTCTTTTTCAAATCTGGTGTTTGTCTGGCCGGGAACCTCACTTATGAAAGTGGAGTTTCACCGTCAACACAATAGGCCTTTTGAGCACATGCGGTAATAGGCCGTTTTTTCCATCTTTATTGTTTGGATCACTCTTAAAGCAAGGAGTGATTCTTTAAACCATGATGTTTTTCTTATTCTACTACCTAGGGAGAACATGGATCACGATGTCTTTTTCAAATTTGGTGTTTGTCGGGGCCGGGAACCACAGTTCTGAAAGTGGTGTTTTGCAGTATTCGGACGTATTTTCCAACTTTATTCTTTGGATCTCTCTTAAGGGAAGGAGAGATTCCTGAAACCATGATGTTTTACTGATTCTACTACCTAGGGAGAACATGAATCATGATGTCTTTTTCAAATCTGGTGTTTGTCTGGGCCGGGAACCTCAATTCTGAAAGTGGAGTTTCACCGTCAATACAATAGGTCTTTTGAGCTTTTGCGGTAATAGGCCGTTTTTTCCAAGTTTATTCTTTGGATCACTCTTAAGGCAAAGACATTCTTGAAACCATGCTGTTTTTCTTATTCTACTACCTAGGGAGAACATGAATCACGATGTCTTTTTCAAATCTGGTGTTTGTCTGGGCCGGGAACTTCAGTTCTGAAAGTGCAGTTTTGCGGTATTTTGCCGTTTTTTCCAACATTATTCTTTGTGTCTCTCTTAAGGTAAGCAGAGAATCTTGAAAACCTGATGTTTTTCTGTTTCTACTACCTAGGGAGAACTTGAATCACGACGTCTTTTTCAAATGTGGTGTTTGTCTGGGCCGGGAACCTCAGTTATCAAAGCGGAGATTCACCGTCAACACAATAGGCCTTTTGAGCACATGCGGTAATAGGCCGTTTTTTCCAACTTTATTCTTTGGATCACTCTTAAGGCAAGGAGAGATTCTTGAAACCATGATGTTTTTCTTATTCTACTACCTAGGGAGAACATGGATCACGATGTCTTTTTCAAATCTGGTGTTTGTCGGGGCCGGGACCCTCAGTTCTGAAAGTGGTGTTTTGCAGTATTCGGACGTTTTTTCCAACTTTATTCTTTGGATCTCTCTTAAGGGAAGGAGAGATTCCTGAAAGCATGATGTTTTGTTGATTCTACTATCTAGGGAGAACATGAATCACGACGTCTTTTTCAAATCTGTTGTTTCTCTGGGCCGGGAACCTCAGTTCTGAAAGTGGAGTTTCACCGTCGATACAGTAGGCCTTTTGAGCATATGCGGTAATAGGCCGTTTTTTCCATGTTTATTCTTTGGATCAGTCTTAAGGCAAGGAGAGATTCTTGAAACCATGATGTTTTTCTTATTCTACTACCTAGGGAGAACATGGATCACGATGTCTTTTTCAAATCTGGTGTTTGTCGGGGCCGGGAACCTCAGTTCTGAAAGTGGTGTTTTGCAGTATTCGGACGTTTTTTCCAACTTTATTCTTTGGATCTCTCTTAAGGGAAGGAGAGATTCCTGAAACCATGATGTTTTACTGATTCTACTACCTAGGGAGAACATGAATCACGACGTTTTTTTCAAATCTGGTGTTTGTCTGGGCCGGGAACCTCAGTTCTGAAAGTGGAGTTTCACCGTCGATACAGTAGGCCTTTTGAGCATATGCGGTAATAGGCCGTTTTTTCCATGTTTATTCTTTGGATCAGTCTTAAGGCAAGGAGAGATTCTTGAAACCATGATGTTTTTCTTATTCTACTACCTAGGGAGAACATGGATCACGATGTCTTTCTCAAATCTGGTGTTTGTCGGGGCCGGGAACCTAAGTTCTGAAAGTGGTGTTTTGCAGTATTCGGACGTTTTTTCTAAATTTATTCTTTGGATCTATCTTAATGCAAGGAGAGATTCCTGAAACCATGATGTTTTACTGATTCTACTACCTAGGGAGAACATGAATCACGACGTCTTTTTCAAATCTGGTGTTTGTCTGGGCCGGGAACCTCAGTTCTGAAAGTGGAGTTTCACCGTCAATACAATAGGCCTTTTGAGCATATGCGGTAATAGGCCGTTTTTTCCAACTTTATTAATTGGATCACTCTTAAGGCAAGGAGAGATTCTTTAAACTCTCATGTTTTTCTGATTCTACTACCTAGGGAGAACATGAATCACGACGTCTTTTTCAAATCTGGTGTTTGTCTGGGCCGGGAACCTCAGTTATGAAAGTGGAGTTTCACCGTCAACACAATAGGCCTTTTGAGCACATGCGGTAATAGGCCGTTTTTTCCAACTTTATTCTTTGGATTACTCTTAAGGCAAGGAGAGATTCTTGAAACCATGATGTTTTTCTTATTCTACTACCTAGGGAGAACATGAATCACGATGCCTTTTTCAAATCTGGTGTTTTGTCGGGGCCGGGAACCTCAGTTCTGAAAGTGGTGTTTTGCAGTATTCGGACGTTTTTTCCAACTTTATTCTTTGGATCTCTCTTAAGGTAAGCAGAGATTCCTGAAACCATGATGTTTTACTGATTCTACTACCTAGGGAGAACATGAAACACGACGTCTTTTTCAAATCTGGTGTTTGTCAGGCCGGGAACCTCTGTTCTGAAAATGGAGTTTCACCGTCAATACAATAGGCCTTTTGAGCCTAAGCGGTTGTAGGCCGTTTTTTCCAACTTTATTCTTTGGATCACTCTTAAGGCAAGGAGAGATTCTTGAAACCATGATGTTTTTCTTATTCTACTACCTAGGGAGAACATGAATCACGATGTCTTTTTCAAATCTGGTGTTTGTCGGGGCCGGGACCCTCAGTTCTGAAAGTGGTGTTTTGCAGTATTCGGACGTTTTTTCCAACTTTATTCTTTGGATCTCTCTTAAGGGAAGGAGAGATTCCTGAAACCATGATGTTTTGCTGATTCTACTACCTAGGGAGAACATGAATCACGACGTCTTTTTCAAATCTGGTGTTTGTCTGGGCCGGGAACCTCAGTTCTGAAAGTGGAGTTTCACCGTCGATACAGTAGGCCTTTTGAGCATATGCGGTAATAGGCCGTTTTTTCCATGTTTATTCTTTGGATCAGTCTTAAGGCAAGGAGAGATTCTTTAAACCATGATGTTTTTCTTATTCTACTACCTAGGGAGAACATGGATCACGATGTCTTTTTCAAATCTGGTGTTTGTCGGGGCCGGGAACCTCAGTTATGAAAGTGGTGTTTTGCAGTATTCGGACGTTTTTTCCAACTTTATTCTTTGGATCTCTCTTAAGGGAAGGAGAGATTCCTGAAACCATGATGTTTTGCTGATTCTACTACCTAGGGAGAACATGAATCACGACGTCTTTTTCAAATCTGGTGTTTGTATGGGCCGGGAACCTCAGTTCTGAAAGTGGAGTTTCACCGTCAATACAATAGGCCTTTTGAGCATATGCGGTAATAGGCCGTTTTTTCCAACTTTATTCATTGGATCACTCTTAAGGCAAGGAGAGATTCTTTAAACTCTCATGTTTTTCTGATTCTACTACCTAGGGAGAACATGAATCACGACGTCTTTTTCAAATCTGGTGTTTGTCTGGGCCGGGAACCTCAGTTATGAAAGTGGAGTTTCACCGTCAACACAATAGGCCTTTTGAGCCTAAGCGGTTGTAGGCCGTTTTTTCCAAGTTTATTCTTTTTATCACTCTTAGGGCAAGGAGAGATTCTTGAAACCATGATGTTTTTCTTATTCTACTACCTAGGGAGAACATGAATCACGATGCCTTTTTCAAATCTGGTGTTTTGTCGGGGCCGGGAACCTCAGTTCTGAAAGTGGTGTTTTGCAGTATTCGGACGTTTTTTCCAACTTTATTCTTTGGATCTCTCTTAAGGGAAGGAGAGATTCCTGAAACTATGATGTTTTACTGATTCTACTACCTAGGGAGAACATGAAACACGACGTCTTTTTCAAATCTGGTGTTTGTCAGGGCCGGGAACCTCTGTTCTGAAAATGGAGTTTCACCGTCAATACAATAGGCCTTTTGAGCCTAAGCGGTTGTAGGCCGTTTTTTCCAACTTTATTCTTTGGATCACTCTTAAGGCAAGGAGAGATTCTTGAAACCATGATGTTTTTCTTATTCTACTACCTAGGGAGAACATGAATCACGATGTCTTTTTCAAATCTGGTGTTTGTCGGGGCCGGGAACCTCAGTTCTGAAAGTGGTGTTTTGCAGTATTCGGACGTTTTTTCCAACTTTATTCTTTGGATCTCTCTTAAGGGAAGGAGAGATTCCTGAAACCATGATGTTTTGCTGATTCTACTACCTAGGGAGAATATGAATCACGACGTTTTTTTCAAATCTGGTGTCTGTCTGGGCCGGGAACCTCAGTTCTGAAAGTGGAGTTTCACCGTCGATACAGTAGGCCTTTTGAGCATATGCGGTAATAGGCCGTTTTTTCCATGTTTATTCTTTGGATCAGTCTTAAGGCAAGGAGAGATTCTTGAAACCATGATGTTTTTCTTATTCTACTACCTAGGGAGAACATGGATCACGATGTCTTTCTCAAATCTGGTGTTTGTCGGGGCCGGGAACCTAAGTTCTGAAAGTGGTGTTTTGCAGTATTCGGACGTTTTTTCCAACTTTATTCTTTGGATCTACCTTAATGGAAGGAGAGATTCCTGAAACCATGATGTTTTACTGATTCTACTACCTAGGGAGAACATGAATCATGACGTCTTTTTCAAATCTGGTGTTTGTCTGGGCCGGGAACCTCAGTTCTGAAAGTGGAGTTTCACCGTCAATACAATAGGCCTTTTGAGCATATGCGGTAATAGGCCGTTTTTTCCAACTTTATTCATTGGATCACTCTTAAGTTAAGGAGAGATTCTTTAAACTCTCATGTTTTTCTGATTCTACTACCTAGGGAGAACATGAATGACGACGTCTTTTTCAAATCTGGTGTTTGTCTGGGCCGGGAACCTCAGTTCTGAAAGTGGAGTTTCACCGTCAATACAATAGGCCTTTTGAGCATATGCGGTAATAGGCCGTTTTTTCCAACTTTATTCATTGGATCACTCTTAAGGCAAGGAGAGATTCTTTAAACTATCATGTTTTTCTGATTCTACTACGTAGGGAGAACATGAATCACGATGTCTTTTTCAAATCTGGTGTTTGTCTGGGCCGGGAACTTCAGTTCTGAAAGTGTAGTTTTGCGGTATTTTGCCGTTTTTTCCAACATTATTCTTTGTGTCTCTCTTAAGGTAAGGAGAGAATCTTGAAAACCTGATGTTTTTCTTTTTCTACTACCTAGGGAGGACTTGAATCACGACGTCTTTTTCAAATCTGGTGTTTGTCTGGCCGGGAACCTCAGTTATGAAAGTGGAGTTTCACCGTCAACACAATAGGCCATTTGAGCACATGCGGTAATAGGCCGTTTTTTCCATCTTTATTGTTTGGATCACTCTTAAAGCAAGGAGTGATTCTTTAAACCATGATGTTTTTCTTATTCTACTACCTAGGGAGAACATGGATCACGATGTCTTTTTCAAATTTGGTGTTTGTCGGGGCCGGGAACCACAGTTCTGAAAGTGGTGTTTTGCAGTATTCGGACGTATTTTCCAACTTTATTCTTTGGATCTCTCTTAAGGGAAGGAGAGATTCCTGAAACCATGATGTTTTACTGATTCTACTACCTAGGGAGAACATGAATCATGATGTCTTTTTCAAATCTGGTGTTTGTCTGGGCCGGGAACCTCAATTCTGAAAGTGGAGTTTCACCGTCAATACAATAGGTCTTTTGAGCATTTGCGGTAATAGGCCGTTTTTTCCAAGTTTATTCTTTGGATCACTCTTAAGGCAAAGAGATTCTTCAAACCATGCTGTTTTTCTTATTCTACTACCTAGGGAGAACATGAATCACGATGTCTTTTTCAAATCTGGTGTTTGTCTGGGCCGGGAACGTCAGTTCTGAAAGTGCAGTTTTGCGGTATTTTGCCGTTTTTTCCAACATTATTCTTTGTGTCTCTCTTAAGGTAAGCAGAGAATCTTGAAAACCTGATGTTTTTCTGTTTCTACTACCTAGGGAGAACTTGAATCACGACGTCTTTTTCAAATGTGGTGTTTGTCTGGGCCGGGAACCTCAGTTATCAAAGCGGAGATTCACTGTCAACACAATAGGCCTTTTGAGCACATGCGGTAATAGGCCGTTTTTTCCAACTTTATTCTTTGGATCACTCTTAAGGCAAGGAGAGATTCTTGAAACCATGATGTTTTTCTTATTCTACTACCTAGGGAGAACATGGATCACGATGTCTTTTTCAAATCTGGTGTTTGTCGGGGCCGGGACCCTCAGTTCTGAAAGTGGTGTTTTGCAGTATTCGGACGTTTTTTCCAACTTTATTCTTTGGATCTCTCTTAAGGGAAGGAGAGATTCCTGAAACCATGATGTTTTGCTGATTCTACTACCTAGGGAGAATATGAATCACGACGTTTTTTTCAAATCTGGTGTTTGTCTGGGCCGGGAACCTCAGTTCTGAAAGTGGAGTTTCACCGTCGATACAGTAGGCCTTTTGAGCATATGCGGTAATAGGCCGTTTTTTCCATGTTTATTCTTTGGATCAGTCTTAAGGCAAGGAGAGATTCTTTAAACCATGATGTTTTTCTTATTCTACTACCTAGGGAGAACATGGATCACGATGTCTTTTTCAAATCTGGTGTTTGTCGGGGCCGGGAACCTCAGTTCTGAAAGTGGTGTTTTGCAGTATTCGGACGTTTTTTCCAACTTTATTCTTTGGATCTCTCTTAAGGGAAGGAGAGATTCCTGAAACCATGATGTTTTGCTGATTCTACTACCTAGGGAGAACATGAATCACGACGTCTTTTTCAAATCTGGTGTTTGTCTGGGCCGGGTACTTCAGTTCTGAAAGTGGAGTTTCACCGTCAACACAATAGGCCTTTTGAGCCTAAGCGGTTGTAGGCCGTTTTTTCCAAGTTTATTCTTTTTATCACTCTTAAGGCAAGGAGAGATTCTTGAAACCATGATATTTTTCTTATTCTACTACCTAGGGAGAACATGAATCACGATGTCTTTTTCAAATCTGGTGTTTGTCGGGGCCGGGAACCTCAGTTCTGAAAGTGGTGTTTTGCAGTATTCGGACGTTTTTTCCAACTTTATTCTTTGGATCTCTCTTAAGGGAAGGAGAGATTCCTGAAACCATGATGTTTTGCTGATTCTACTACCTAGGGAGAATATGAATCACGACGTTTTTTTCAAATCTGGTGTTTGTCTGGGCCGGGAACCTCAGTTCTGAAAGTGGAGTTTCACCGTCGATACAGTAGGCCTTTTGAGCATATGCGGTAATAGGCCGTTTTTTCCATGTTTATTCTTTGGATCAGTCTTAAGGCAAGGAGAGATTCTTGAAACCATGATGTTTTTCTTATTCTACTACCTATGGAGAACATGGATCACGATGTCTTTCTCAAATCTGGTGTTTGTCGGGGCCGGGAACCTAAGTTCTGAAAGTGGTGTTTTGCAGTATTCGGACGTTTTTTCCAACTTTATTCTTTGGATCTATCTTAATGGAAGGAGAGATTCCTGAAACCATGATGTTTTACTGATTCTACTACCTAGGGAGAACATGAATCACGACGTCTTTTTCAAATCTGGTGTTTGTCTGGGCCGGGAACCTCAGTTCTGAAAGTGGAGTTTCACCGTGAATACAATAGGCCTTTTGAGCATATGCGGTAATAGGCCGTTGTTTCCAACTTTATTCTTTGGATCACTCTTAAGGCAAGGAGAGATTCTTGAAACTATGATGTTTTTGTGATTCTACTACCTAGGGAGAAGATGAATCACGACGCCTTTTTCAAATCTGGTGTTTGTCTGGGCCGGGAACATCAGTTCTCAAAGTGCAGTTTTGCGGTATGAGGCCGTTTTTTCGAGATTTATTCTTTGGATCACTCTTAAGGCAAGGAGAGATTCTTTAAACTATCATGTTTTTTTGATTCTACTACCTAGGGAGAGATGAATCACGATGTCTTTTTCAAATCTGGTGTTTCTCTGGGCCGGGAACTTCAGTTCTGAAAGTGCAGTTTTGTGGTATTTTACCGTTTTTTCCAACAATATTCTTTGTGTCTCTCTTAAGGTAAGGAGAGAATCTTGAAAACCTGATGTTTTTCTTATTCTACTACCTAGGAAGAACATGAATCACGATGCCTTTTTCAAATCTCGTGTTTGTCTGGGCCGGGAACCTCAGTTCTGAAAGTGGAGTTTCACCGGCAATACAATAGGCCTTTTGAGCATATGCGGTAATAGGCCGTTTTTTCCAACTTTATTCTTTGGATCACTCTTAAGGCAAGGAGAGATTCTTTAAACTATCATGTTTTTCTGATTCTATTACCTAGGGAGAACATGTATCACGATGTCTTTTTCAAATCTGGTATTTCTCTGGGCCGGGAACCTCAGTTCTCAAAGTGGAGTTTCACCGTCAATACAATAGGCCTTTTGAGCATATGCGGTAATAGGCCGTTTTTTCCAACTTTATTCTTTGGATCACTCTTAAGGCAAGGAGAGATTCTTGAAACTATGATGTTTTTCTGATTCTACTACCTAGGGAGAACATGAATCACGACGTCTTTTTCAAATCTGGTGTTTGTCTGGGCCGGGAACATCAGTTCTCAAAGTGCAGTTTTGCGGTATGAGGCCGTTTTTTCGAGATTTATTCTTTGGATCACTCTTAAGGCAAGGAGAGATTCTTTAAAGTATCATGTTTTTCTGATTCTATTACCTAGGGAGAACATGAATGTCTTTTTCAAATCTGGTGTTTCTCTGGGCCGGGAACTTCAGTTCTGAAAGTGCAGTTTTGTGGTATTTTACCGTTTTTTCCAACATTATTCTTTGTGTCTCTCTTAAGGTAAGGAGAGAATCTTGAAAACCTGATGTTTTTCTTATTCTACTACCTAGGAAAAACATGAATCACGATGCCTTTTTCAAATCTGGTGTTTGTCTGGGCCGGGAACCTCAGTTCTGAAAGTGGAGTTTCACCGGCAATACAATAGGCCTTTTGAGCATATGCGGTAATAGGCCGTTTTTTCCAACTTTATTCTTTGGATCACTCTTAAGGCAAGGAGAGATTCTTGACTCAATGATGTTTTTCTGTTTCTACTACCTAGGGAGAACTTGAATCACGACGTCTTTTTCAAATGTGGTGTTTGTCTGGGCCGGGAACCTCAGTTATCAAAGCGGAGATTCACCGTCAACACAATAGGCCTTTTGAGCACATGCGGTAATAGGCCGTTTTTTCCAACTTTATTCTTTGGATCACTCTTAAGGCAAGGAGAGATTCTTGAAACCATGATGTTTTTCTTATTCTACTACCTAGGGAGAACATGGATCACGATGTCTTTTTCAAATCTGGTGTTTGTCGGGGCCGGGACCCTCAGTTCTGAAAGTGGTGTTTTGCAGTATTCGGACGTTTTTTCCAACTTTATTCTTTGGATCTCTCTTAAGGGAAGGAGAGATTCCTGAAAGCATGATGTTTTGTTGATTCTACTATCTAGGGAGAACATGAATCACGACGTCTTTTTCAAATCTGTTGTTTCTCTGGGCCGGGAACCTCAGTTCTGAAAGTGGAGTTTCACCGTCGATACAGTAGGCCTTTTGAGCATATGCGGTAATAGGCCGTTTTTTCCATGTTTATTCTTTGGATCAGTCTTAAGGCAAGGAGAGATTCTTGAAACCATGATGTTTTTCTTATTCTACTACCTAGGGAGAACATGGATCACGATGTCTTTTTCAAATCTGGTGTTTGTCGGGGCCGGGAACCTCAGTTCTGAAAGTGGTGTTTTGCAGTATTCGGACGTTTTTTCCAACTTTATTCTTTGGATCTCTCTTAAGGGAAGGAGAGATTCCTGAAACCATGATGTTTTACTGATTCTACTACCTAGGGAGAACATGAATCACGACGTTTTTTTCAAATCTGGTGTTTGTCTGGGCCGGGAACCTCAGTTCTGAAAGTGGAGTTTCACCGTCGATACAGTAGGCCTTTTGAGCATATGCGGTAATAGGCCGTTTTTTCCATGTTTATTCTTTGGATCAGTCTTAAGGCAAGGAGAGATTCTTGAAACCATGATGTTTTTCTTATTCTACTACCTAGGGAGAACATGGATCACGATGTCTTTCTCAAATCTGGTGTTTGTCGGGGCCGGGAACCTAAGTTCTGAAAGTGGTGTTTTGCAGTATTCGGACGTTTTTTCTAAATTTATTCTTTGGATCTATCTTAATGCAAGGAGAGATTCCTGAAACCATGATGTTTTACTGATTCTACTACCTAGGGAGAACATGAATCACGACGTCTTTTTCAAATCTGGTGTTTGTCTGGGCCGGGAACCTCAGTTCTGAAAGTGGAGTTTCACCGTCAATACAATAGGCCTTTTGAGCATATGCGGTAATAGGCCGTTTTTTCCAACTTTATTAATTGGATCACTCTTAAGGCAAGGAGAGATTCTTTAAACTCTCATGTTTTTCTGATTCTACTACCTAGGGAGAACATGAATCACGACGTCTTTTTCAAATCTGGTGTTTGTCTGGGCCGGGAACCTCAGTTATGAAAGTGGAGTTTCACCGTCAACACAATAGGCCTTTTGAGCACATGCGGTAATAGGCCGTTTTTTCCAACTTTATTCTTTGGATTACTCTTAAGGCAAGGAGAGATTCTTGAAACCATGATGTTTTTCTTATTCTACTACCTAGGGAGAACATGAATCACGATGCCTTTTTCAAATCTGGTGTTTTGTCGGGGCCGGGAACCTCAGTTCTGAAAGTGGTGTTTTGCAGTATTCGGACGTTTTTTCCAACTTTATTCTTTGGATCTCTCTTAAGGTAAGCAGAGATTCCTGAAACCATGATGTTTTACTGATTCTACTACCTAGGGAGAACATGAAACACGACGTCTTTTTCAAATCTGGTGTTTGTCAGGCCGGGAACCTCTGTTCTGAAAATGGAGTTTCACCGTCAATACAATAGGCCTTTTGAGCCTAAGCGGTTGTAGGCCGTTTTTTCCAACTTTATTCTTTGGATCACTCTTAAGGCAAGGAGAGATTCTTGAAACCATGATGTTTTTCTTATTCTACTACCTAGGGAGAACATGAATCACGATGTCTTTTTCAAATCTGGTGTTTGTCGGGGCCGGGACCCTCAGTTCTGAAAGTGGTGTTTTGCAGTATTCGGACGTTTTTTCCAACTTTATTCTTTGGATCTCTCTTAAGGGAAGGAGAGATTCCTGAAACCATGATGTTTTGCTGATTCTACTACCTAGGGAGAACATGAATCACGACGTCTTTTTCAAATCTGGTGTTTGTCTGGGCCGGGAACCTCAGTTCTGAAAGTGGAGTTTCACCGTCGATACAGTAGGCCTTTTGAGCATATGCGGTAATAGGCCGTTTTTTCCATGTTTATTCTTTGGATCAGTCTTAAGGCAAGGAGAGATTCTTTAAACCATGATGTTTTTCTTATTCTACTACCTAGGGAGAACATGGATCACGATGTCTTTTTCAAATCTGGTGTTTGTCGGGGCCGGGAACCTCAGTTATGAAAGTGGTGTTTTGCAGTATTCGGACGTTTTTTCCAACTTTATTCTTTGGATCTCTCTTAAGGGAAGGAGAGATTCCTGAAACCATGATGTTTTGCTGATTCTACTACCTAGGGAGAACATGAATCACGACGTCTTTTTCAAATCTGGTGTTTGTATGGGCCGGGAACCTCAGTTCTGAAAGTGGAGTTTCACCGTCAATACAATAGGCCTTTTGAGCATATGCGGTAATAGGCCGTTTTTTCCAACTTTATTCATTGGATCACTCTTAAGGCAAGGAGAGATTCTTTAAACTCTCATGTTTTTCTGATTCTACTACCTAGGGAGAACATGAATCACGACGTCTTTTTCAAATCTGGTGTTTGTCTGGGCCGGGAACCTCAGTTATGAAAGTGGAGTTTCACCGTCAACACAATAGGCCTTTTGAGCCTAAGCGGTTGTAGGCCGTTTTTTCCAAGTTTATTCTTTTTATCACTCTTAGGGCAAGGAGAGATTCTTGAAACCATGATGTTTTTCTTATTCTACTACCTAGGGAGAACATGAATCACGATGCCTTTTTCAAATCTGGTGTTTTGTCGGGGCCGGGAACCTCAGTTCTGAAAGTGGTGTTTTGCAGTATTCGGACGTTTTTTCCAACTTTATTCTTTGGATCTCTCTTAAGGGAAGGAGAGATTCCTGAAACTATGATGTTTTACTGATTCTACTACCTAGGGAGAACATGAAACACGACGTCTTTTTCAAATCTGGTGTTTGTCAGGGCCGGGAACCTCTGTTCTGAAAATGGAGTTTCACCGTCAATACAATAGGCCTTTTGAGCCTAAGCGGTTGTAGGCCGTTTTTTCCAACTTTATTCTTTGGATCACTCTTAAGGCAAGGAGAGATTCTTGAAACCATGATGTTTTTCTTATTCTACTACCTAGGGAGAACATGAATCACGATGTCTTTTTCAAATCTGGTGTTTGTCGGGGCCGGGAACCTCAGTTCTGAAAGTGGTGTTTTGCAGTATTCGGACGTTTTTTCCAACTTTATTCTTTGGATCTCTCTTAAGGGAAGGAGAGATTCCTGAAACCATGATGTTTTGCTGATTCTACTACCTAGGGAGAATATGAATCACGACGTTTTTTTCAAATCTGGTGTCTGTCTGGGCCGGGAACCTCAGTTCTGAAAGTGGAGTTTCACCGTCGATACAGTAGGCCTTTTGAGCATATGCGGTAATAGGCCGTTTTTTCCATGTTTATTCTTTGGATCAGTCTTAAGGCAAGGAGAGATTCTTGAAACCATGATGTTTTTCTTATTCTACTACCTAGGGAGAACATGGATCACGATGTCTTTCTCAAATCTGGTGTTTGTCGGGGCCGGGAACCTAAGTTCTGAAAGTGGTGTTTTGCAGTATTCGGACGTTTTTTCCAACTTTATTCTTTGGATCTACCTTAATGGAAGGAGAGATTCCTGAAACCATGATGTTTTACTGATTCTACTACCTAGGGAGAACATGAATCATGACGTCTTTTTCAAATCTGGTGTTTGTCTGGGCCGGGAACCTCAGTTCTGAAAGTGGAGTTTCACCGTCAATACAATAGGCCTTTTGAGCATATGCGGTAATAGGCCGTTTTTTCCAACTTTATTCATTGGATCACTCTTAAGTTAAGGAGAGATTCTTTAAACTCTCATGTTTTTCTGATTCTACTACCTAGGGAGAACATGAATGACGACGTCTTTTTCAAATCTGGTGTTTGTCTGGGCCGGGAACCTCAGTTCTGAAAGTGGAGTTTCACCGTCAATACAATAGGCCTTTTGAGCATATGCGGTAATAGGCCGTTTTTTCCAACTTTATTCATTGGATCACTCTTAAGGCAAGGAGAGATTCTTTAAACTATCATGTTTTTCTGATTCTACTACGTAGGGAGAACATGAATCACGATGTCTTTTTCAAATCTGGTGTTTGTCTGGGCCGGGAACTTCAGTTCTGAAAGTGTAGTTTTGCGGTATTTTGCCGTTTTTTCCAACATTATTCTTTGTGTCTCTCTTAAGGTAAGGAGAGAATCTTGAAAACCTGATGTTTTTCTTTTTCTACTACCTAGGGAGGACTTGAATCACGACGTCTTTTTCAAATCTGGTGTTTGTCTGGCCGGGAACCTCAGTTATGAAAGTGGAGTTTCACCGTCAACACAATAGGCCATTTGAGCACATGCGGTAATAGGCCGTTTTTTCCATCTTTATTGTTTGGATCACTCTTAAAGCAAGGAGTGATTCTTTAAACCATGATGTTTTTCTTATTCTACTACCTAGGGAGAACATGGATCACGATGTCTTTTTCAAATTTGGTGTTTGTCGGGGCCGGGAACCACAGTTCTGAAAGTGGTGTTTTGCAGTATTCGGACGTATTTTCCAACTTTATTCTTTGGATCTCTCTTAAGGGAAGGAGAGATTCCTGAAACCATGATGTTTTACTGATTCTACTACCTAGGGAGAACATGAATCATGATGTCTTTTTCAAATCTGGTGTTTGTCTGGGCCGGGAACCTCAATTCTGAAAGTGGAGTTTCACCGTCAATACAATAGGTCTTTTGAGCATTTGCGGTAATAGGCCGTTTTTTCCAAGTTTATTCTTTGGATCACTCTTAAGGCAAAGAGATTCTTCAAACCATGCTGTTTTTCTTATTCTACTACCTAGGGAGAACATGAATCACGATGTCTTTTTCAAATCTGGTGTTTGTCTGGGCCGGGAACGTCAGTTCTGAAAGTGCAGTTTTGCGGTATTTTGCCGTTTTTTCCAACATTATTCTTTGTGTCTCTCTTAAGGTAAGCAGAGAATCTTGAAAACCTGATGTTTTTCTGTTTCTACTACCTAGGGAGAACTTGAATCACGACGTCTTTTTCAAATGTGGTGTTTGTCTGGGCCGGGAACCTCAGTTATCAAAGCGGAGATTCACTGTCAACACAATAGGCCTTTTGAGCACATGCGGTAATAGGCCGTTTTTTCCAACTTTATTCTTTGGATCACTCTTAAGGCAAGGAGAGATTCTTGAAACCATGATGTTTTTCTTATTCTACTACCTAGGGAGAACATGGATCACGATGTCTTTTTCAAATCTGGTGTTTGTCGGGGCCGGGACCCTCAGTTCTGAAAGTGGTGTTTTGCAGTATTCGGACGTTTTTTCCAACTTTATTCTTTGGATCTCTCTTAAGGGAAGGAGAGATTCCTGAAACCATGATGTTTTGCTGATTCTACTACCTAGGGAGAATATGAATCACGACGTTTTTTTCAAATCTGGTGTTTGTCTGGGCCGGGAACCTCAGTTCTGAAAGTGGAGTTTCACCGTCGATACAGTAGGCCTTTTGAGCATATGCGGTAATAGGCCGTTTTTTCCATGTTTATTCTTTGGATCAGTCTTAAGGCAAGGAGAGATTCTTTAAACCATGATGTTTTTCTTATTCTACTACCTAGGGAGAACATGGATCACGATGTCTTTTTCAAATCTGGTGTTTGTCGGGGCCGGGAACCTCAGTTCTGAAAGTGGTGTTTTGCAGTATTCGGACGTTTTTTCCAACTTTATTCTTTGGATCTCTCTTAAGGGAAGGAGAGATTCCTGAAACCATGATGTTTTGCTGATTCTACTACCTAGGGAGAACATGAATCACGACGTCTTTTTCAAATCTGGTGTTTGTCTGGGCCGGGTACTTCAGTTCTGAAAGTGGAGTTTCACCGTCAACACAATAGGCCTTTTGAGCCTAAGCGGTTGTAGGCCGTTTTTTCCAAGTTTATTCTTTTTATCACTCTTAAGGCAAGGAGAGATTCTTGAAACCATGATATTTTTCTTATTCTACTACCTAGGGAGAACATGAATCACGATGTCTTTTTCAAATCTGGTGTTTGTCGGGGCCGGGAACCTCAGTTCTGAAAGTGGTGTTTTGCAGTATTCGGACGTTTTTTCCAACTTTATTCTTTGGATCTCTCTTAAGGGAAGGAGAGATTCCTGAAACCATGATGTTTTGCTGATTCTACTACCTAGGGAGAATATGAATCACGACGTTTTTTTCAAATCTGGTGTTTGTCTGGGCCGGGAACCTCAGTTCTGAAAGTGGAGTTTCACCGTCGATACAGTAGGCCTTTTGAGCATATGCGGTAATAGGCCGTTTTTTCCATGTTTATTCTTTGGATCAGTCTTAAGGCAAGGAGAGATTCTTGAAACCATGATGTTTTTCTTATTCTACTACCTATGGAGAACATGGATCACGATGTCTTTCTCAAATCTGGTGTTTGTCGGGGCCGGGAACCTAAGTTCTGAAAGTGGTGTTTTGCAGTATTCGGACGTTTTTTCCAACTTTATTCTTTGGATCTATCTTAATGGAAGGAGAGATTCCTGAAACCATGATGTTTTACTGATTCTACTACCTAGGGAGAACATGAATCACGACGTCTTTTTCAAATCTGGTGTTTGTCTGGGCCGGGAACCTCAGTTCTGAAAGTGGAGTTTCACCGTGAATACAATAGGCCTTTTGAGCATATGCGGTAATAGGCCGTTGTTTCCAACTTTATTCTTTGGATCACTCTTAAGGCAAGGAGAGATTCTTGAAACTATGATGTTTTTGTGATTCTACTACCTAGGGAGAAGATGAATCACGACGCCTTTTTCAAATCTGGTGTTTGTCTGGGCCGGGAACATCAGTTCTCAAAGTGCAGTTTTGCGGTATGAGGCCGTTTTTTCGAGATTTATTCTTTGGATCACTCTTAAGGCAAGGAGAGATTCTTTAAACTATCATGTTTTTTTGATTCTACTACCTAGGGAGAGATGAATCACGATGTCTTTTTCAAATCTGGTGTTTCTCTGGGCCGGGAACTTCAGTTCTGAAAGTGCAGTTTTGTGGTATTTTACCGTTTTTTCCAACAATATTCTTTGTGTCTCTCTTAAGGTAAGGAGAGAATCTTGAAAACCTGATGTTTTTCTTATTCTACTACCTAGGAAGAACATGAATCACGATGCCTTTTTCAAATCTCGTGTTTGTCTGGGCCGGGAACCTCAGTTCTGAAAGTGGAGTTTCACCGGCAATACAATAGGCCTTTTGAGCATATGCGGTAATAGGCCGTTTTTTCCAACTTTATTCTTTGGATCACTCTTAAGGCAAGGAGAGATTCTTTAAACTATCATGTTTTTCTGATTCTATTACCTAGGGAGAACATGTATCACGATGTCTTTTTCAAATCTGGTATTTCTCTGGGCCGGGAACCTCAGTTCTCAAAGTGGAGTTTCACCGTCAATACAATAGGCCTTTTGAGCATATGCGGTAATAGGCCGTTTTTTCCAACTTTATTCTTTGGATCACTCTTAAGGCAAGGAGAGATTCTTGAAACTATGATGTTTTTCTGATTCTACTACCTAGGGAGAACATGAATCACGACGTCTTTTTCAAATCTGGTGTTTGTCTGGGCCGGGAACATCAGTTCTCAAAGTGCAGTTTTGCGGTATGAGGCCGTTTTTTCGAGATTTATTCTTTGGATCACTCTTAAGGCAAGGAGAGATTCTTTAAAGTATCATGTTTTTCTGATTCTATTACCTAGGGAGAACATGAATGTCTTTTTCAAATCTGGTGTTTCTCTGGGCCGGGAACTTCAGTTCTGAAAGTGCAGTTTTGTGGTATTTTACCGTTTTTTCCAACATTATTCTTTGTGTCTCTCTTAAGGTAAGGAGAGAATCTTGAAAACCTGATGTTTTTCTTATTCTACTACCTAGGAAAAACATGAATCACGATGCCTTTTTCAAATCTGGTGTTTGTCTGGGCCGGGAACCTCAGTTCTGAAAGTGGAGTTTCACCGGCAATACAATAGGCCTTTTGAGCATATGCGGTAATAGGCCGTTTTTTCCAACTTTATTCTTTGGATCACTCTTAAGGCAAGGAGAGATTCTTGACTCAATGATGTTTTTCTGATTCTACTACCTAGGGTGAACATGAATCACGACGTCTTTTTCAAATCTTGTGTTTGTCTGGGCCGGGAACTTCAGTTCTCAAAGTGCAGTTTTGCGGTATTAGGCCGTTTTTTCCAACTTTATTCTTTGGATCACTCTTAAGGCAAGGAGAGATTCTTTAAACTATCATGTTTTTCTGATTCTATTACCTAGGGAGAACATGTATCACGATGTCTTTTTCAAATCTGGTATTTCTCTGGGCCGGGAACCTCAGTTCTCAAAGTGGAGTTTCACCGTCAATACAATAGGCCTTTTGAGCATATGCGGTAATAGGCCGTTTTTTCCAACTTTATTCTTTGGATCACTCTTAAGGCAAGGAGAGATTCTTGAAACTATGATGTTTTTCTGATTCTACTACCTAGGGAGAACATGAATCACGACGTCTTTTTCAAATCTGGTGTTTGTCTGGGCCGGGAACATCAGTTCTCAAAGTGCAGTTTTGCGGTATGAGGCCGTTTTTTCGAGATTTATTCTTTGGATCACTCTTAAGGCAAGGAGAGATTCTTTAAAGTATCATGTTTTTCTGATTCTATTACCTAGGGAGAACATGAATGTCTTTTTCAAATCTGGTGTTTCTCTGGGCCGGGAACTTCAGTTCTGAAAGTGCAGTTTTGTGGTATTTTACCGTTTTTTCCAACATTATTCTTTGTGTCTCTCTTAAGGTAAGGAGAGAATCTTGAAAACCTGATGTTTTTCTTATTCTACTACCTAGGAAAAACATGAATCACGATGCCTTTTTCAAATCTGGTGTTTGTCTGGGCCGGGAACCTCAGTTCTGAAAGTGGAGTTTCACCGGCAATACAATAGGCCTTTTGAGCATATGCGGTAATAGGCCGTTTTTTCCATCTTTATTCTTTGGATCACTCTTAAGGCAAGGAGAGAATCTTGAAAACCTGATGTTTTTCTTATTCTACTACCTAGGGAGAACATGAACCACGACGTCTTTTTTAAATCTGGTGTTTCTCTGGGCCTGGAACTTCAGTTCTGAAAGTGCAGTTTTGCGGTATTAGGCCGTTTTTTCCAACTTTATTCTTTGGATCTCTCTTAAGGTATGGAGAGAATCTTGAAACCATGATGTTTTTCTTATTCTACTACCTAGGGAGAACATGAATCACGATGTCTTTTTCAAATCTGGTGTTTGTCTGGGCAGGGAACTTCAGTTCTCAAAGTGCAGTTTTGCGGTATTAGGCCGTTTTTTCCAACATGATTCTTTGGATCACTCTTAAGGCAAGGAGAGATTCTTTAAACTATCATGTTTTTCTGATTCTACTACCTAGGGAGAACATGAATCACGATGTCTTTTTCAAATCTGGTGTTTCTCTGGGCCGGGAACTTCAGTTCTGAAAGTGCAGTTTTGCGGTATTAGGCGGTTTTTTCCAACTTTATTCTTTGGATCTCTCTTAAGGTATGGAGAGAATCTTGAAACCATGATGTTTTTCTTATTCTACTACCTAGGGAGAACATGAATCACGATGTCTTATTCAAATCTGGTGTTTGTCTGGGCCGGGAACCTCAGTTCTGAAAGTGGAGTTTCAGTGTCAATACAATAGGCCTTTTGAGCATATGCGGTAATAGGCCATTTTTTCCAACATTATTCTTTGGATCACTCTTAAGGCAAGGAGAGATTCTTTAAACTATCATGTTTTTCTGATTCTACTACCTAGGGAGAACATGAATCACGATGTCTTTTTCAAATCTGTTGTTTGTCTGGGCCGGGAACCTCAGTTCTCAAAGTGGAGTTTCACCGAAAATACAATAGGCCTTTTCAGCCTATGCGGTAATATACCGTTTTTTCCAACTTTATTCTTTGGATCACTCTTAAGGCAAGGAGAGATTCTTGAAACTATGATGTTTTTCTGATTCTACTACCTAGGGAGAACATGAATCACGACGTCTTTTTCAAATCTGGTGTTTGTCTGGGCCGGGAACATCAGTTCTCAAAGTGCAGTTTTGCGGTATGAGGCCGTTTTTTCGAGATTTATTCTTTGGATCACTCTTAAGGCAAGGAGAGATTCTTTAAAGTATCATGTTTTTCTGATTCTATTACCTAGGGAGAACATGAATGTCTTTTTCAAATCTGGTGTTTCTCTGGGCCGGGAACTTCAGTTCTGAAAGTGCAGTTTTGTGGTATTTTACCGTTTTTTCCAACATTATTCTTTGTGTCTCTCTTAAGGTAAGGAGAGAATCTTGAAAACCTGATGTTTTTCTTATTCTACTACCTAGGAAAAACATGAATCACGATGCCTTTTTCAAATCTGGTGTTTGTCTGGGCCGGGAACCTCAGTTCTGAAAGTGGAGTTTCACCGGCAATACAATAGGCCTTTTGAGCATATGCGGTAATAGGCCGTTTTTTCCAACTTTATTCTTTGGATCACTCTTAAGGCAAGGAGAGATTCTTGACTCAATGATGTTTTTCTGATTCTACTACCTAGGGTGAACATGAATCACGACGTCTTTTTCAAATCTTGTGTTTGTCTGGGCCGGGAACTTCAGTTCTCAAAGTGCAGTTTTGCGGTATTAGGCCGTTTTTTCCAACTTTATTCTTTGGATCACTCTTAAGGCAAGGAGAGATTCTTTAAACTATCATGTTTTTCTGATTCTATTACCTAGGGAGAACATGTATCACGATGTCTTTTTCAAATCTGGTATTTCTCTGGGCCGGGAACCTCAGTTCTCAAAGTGGAGTTTCACCGTCAATACAATAGGCCTTTTGAGCATATGCGGTAATAGGCCGTTTTTTCCAACTTTATTCTTTGGATCACTCTTAAGGCAAGGAGAGATTCTTGAAACTATGATGTTTTTCTGATTCTACTACCTAGGGAGAACATGAATCACGACGTCTTTTTCAAATCTGGTGTTTGTCTGGGCCGGGAACATCAGTTCTCAAAGTGCAGTTTTGCGGTATGAGGCCGTTTTTTCGAGATTTATTCTTTGGATCACTCTTAAGGCAAGGAGAGATTCTTTAAAGTATCATGTTTTTCTGATTCTATTACCTAGGGAGAACATGAATGTCTTTTTCAAATCTGGTGTTTCTCTGGGCCGGGAACTTCAGTTCTGAAAGTGCAGTTTTGTGGTATTTTACCGTTTTTTCCAACATTATTCTTTGTGTCTCTCTTAAGGTAAGGAGAGAATCTTGAAAACCTGATGTTTTTCTTATTCTACTACCTAGGAAAAACATGAATCACGATGCCTTTTTCAAATCTGGTGTTTGTCTGGGCCGGGAACCTCAGTTCTGAAAGTGGAGTTTCACCGGCAATACAATAGGCCTTTTGAGCATATGCGGTAATAGGCCGTTTTTTCCATCTTTATTCTTTGGATCACTCTTAAGGCAAGGAGAGAATCTTGAAAACCTGATGTTTTTCTTATTCTACTACCTAGGGAGAACATGAACCACGACGTCTTTTTTAAATCTGGTGTTTCTCTGGGCCCGGAACTTCAGTTCTGAAAGTGCAGTTTTGCGGTATTAGGCCGTTTTTTCCAACTTTATTCTTTGGATCTCTCTTAAGGTATGGAGAGAATCTTGAAACCATGATGTTTTTCTTATTCTACTACCTAGGGAGAACATGAATCACGATGTCTTTTTCAAATCTGGTGTTTGTCTGGGCAGGGAACTTCAGTTCTCAAAGTGCAGTTTTGCGGTATTAGGCCGTTTTTTCCAACATGATTCTTTGGATCACTCTTAAGGCAAGGAGAGATTCTTTAAACTATCATGTTTTTCTGATTCTACTACCTAGGGAGAACATGAATCACGATGTCTTTTTCAAATCTGGTGTTTCTCTGGGCCGGGAACTTCAGTTCTGAAAGTGCAGTTTTGCGGTATTAGGCGGTTTTTTCCAACTTTATTCTTTGGATCTCTCTTAAGGTATGGAGAGAATCTTGAAACCATGATGTTTTTCTTATTCTACTACCTAGGGAGAACATGAATCACGATGTCTTATTCAAATCTGGTGTTTGTCTGGGCCGGGAACCTCAGTTCTGAAAGTGGAGTTTCAGTGTCAATACAATAGGCCTTTTGAGCATATGCGGTAATAGGCCATTTTTTCCAACATTATTCTTTGGATCACTCTTAAGGCAAGGAGAGATTCTTTAAACTATCATGTTTTTCTGATTCTACTACCTAGGGAGAACATGAATCACGATGTCTTTTTCAAATCTGTTGTTTGTCTGGGCCGGGAACCTCAGTTCTCAAAGTGGAGTTTCACCGAAAATACAATAGGCCTTTTCAGCCTATGCGGTAATATACCGTTTTTTCCAACTTTATTCTTTGGATCACTCTTAAGGCAAGGAGAGATTCTTTAAACTATCATGTTTTTCTGATTCTACTACCTAGGGAGAACATGAATCACGATGTCTTTTTCAAATCTGGTGTTTCTCTGGGCCGGGAACTTCAGTTCTGAAAGTGCACTTTTGCGGTATCAGGCCGTTTTTTCCAACTTTATTCTTTGGATCTCTCTTAAGGTATGGAGAGAATATTGAAACCATGATGTTTTTCTTATTCTACTACCTAGGAAGAACATGAATCACGATGTCTTATTCAAATGTGGTGTTTGTCTGGGCCGGGAACCTCAGTTCTGAAAGTGGATTTTCACCGTCAATACAATAGGCCTTTTGAGAATATGCGGTAATAGGCCGTTTTTTCAAACTTTATTCTTTGGATCACTCTTAAGGCAAGGAGAGATTCTTGAAACTATGATGTTTTTCTGATTCTACTACCTAGGGAGAACATGAATCACGACGCCTTTTTCAAATCTGGTGTTTGTCTGGGCCGGGAACATCAGTTCTCAAAGTGCAGTTTTGCGGTATGAGGCCGTTTTTTCGAGATTTATTCTTTGGATCACTCTTAAGGCAAGGAGAGATTCTTTAAACTATCATGTTTTTCTGATTCTACTACCTAGGGAGAGATGAATCACGATGTCTTTTTCAAATCTGGTGTTTCTCTGGGCCGGGAACTTCAGTTCTGAAAGTGCAGTTTTGTGGTATTTTACCGTTTTTTCCAACATTATTCTTTGTGTCTCTCTTAAGGTAAGGAGAGAATCTTGAAAACCTGATGTTTTTCTTATTCTGCTACCTAGGAAGAACATGAATCACGATGCCTTTTTCAAATCTCGTGTTTGTCTGGGCCGGGAACCTCAGTTCTGAAAGTGGAGTTTCACCGGCAATACAATAGGCCTTTTGAGCATATGCGGTAATAGGCCGTTTTTTCCAACTTTATTCTTTGGATCACTCTTAAGGCAAGGAGAGATTCTTTAAACTATCATGTTTTTCTGATTCTACTACCTAGGGAGAACATGAACCACGACGTCTTTTTCAAATCTAGTGTTTGTCTGGGCCGGGAAACTCAGTTCTGAAAGTGGGGTTTTGCAGTATTCGGCCGTTTTTTTCAACACTATTCTATGGATCTATCTTAAGGGAAGGAGAGATTCCTGAAACCATGATGTTTTACTGATTCTACTACCTAGGGAGAACATGAATCACGATGTCTTTTTCAAATCTGGTGTTTGTCTAGGCCGGGAACCTCAGTTCTCAAAGTGGAGTTTCACCGACAATACAATAGGCCTTTTGAGCATATGCGGTAATATACCGTTTTTTCCAACTTTATTCTTTGGATCACTCTTAAGGCAAGGAGAGATTCTTTAAACTATCATGTTTTTCTGATTCTACTACCTAGGGAGAACATGAATCACGATGTCTTTTTCAAATCTGGTGTTTCTCTGGGCCGGGAACTTCAGTTCTGAAAGTGCAGTTTTGCGGTATTAGGCCGTTTTTTCCAACTTTATTCTTTGGATCTCTCTTAAGGTATGGAGAGAATCTTGAAACCATGATGTTTTTCTTATTCTACTACCTAGGGAGAACATGAATCACGATGTCTTATTCAAATGTGGTGTTTGTCTGGGCCGGGAACCTCAGTTCTGAAAGTGGAGTTTCACTCTCAATACAATAGGCCTTTTGAGCATATGCGGTAATAGGACGTTTTTTCCAACTTTATTCTTTGGATAACTCTTAAGGCAAGGAGAGATTCTTGAAACTATGATGTTGTTCTGATTCCACTACCTAGGGAGAACTTAAATCACGTTGTCTTTTTCAAATCTGGTGTTTGTCTGGGCTGGGAACTTCAGTTCTCAAAGTGCAGTTTTGCGGTAGTAGGCCGTTTTTTCCAAATTTATTCTTTGTATCACTCTTAAGGCAAGGAGAGATTCTTCACTCTATGATGTTTTTCTGATTCTACTACCTAGGGTGAACATGAATCACGACGTCTTTTTCAAATCTGGTGTTTGTCTGGGCCGGGAACTTCAGTTCTCAAAGTGCAGTTTTGCGGTATTAGGCCGTTTTTTCCAACTTTATTCTTTGGATCACTCTTAAGGCAAGGAGAGATTCTTTAAACTATCATGTTTTTCTGATTCTATTACCTAGGGAGAACATGAATGTCTTTTTCAAATCTGGTCTTTCTCTGGGCCGGGAACTTCAGTTCTGAAAGTGCAGTTTTGTGGTATTTTACCGTTTTTTCCAACATTATTCTTTGTGTCTCTGTTAAGGTAAGGAGAGAATCTTGAAAACCTGATGTTTTTCTTGTTCTACTACCTAGGGAGAACATGAATCACGATGCCTTTTTCAAATCTGGTGTTTGTCTGGGCCGGGAACCTCAGTTCTGAAAGTGGAGTTTCACCGGCAATACAATAGGACTTTTGAGCATATGCGGTAATAGGCCGTTTTTTCCAACTTTATTCTTTGGATCACTCTTAAGGCAAGGAGAGATTCTTTAAACTATCATGTTTTTCTGATTCTACTACCTAGGGAGAACATGAACCACGACGTCTTTTTCAAATCTAGTGTTTGTCTGGGCCGGGAACCTCAGTTCTGAAAGTGGAGTTTCACTGTCAATACAATAGGCCTTTTGAGCATATGCGGTAATAGGCCGTTGTTTCCAACTTTATTCTTTGGATCACTCTTAAGGCAAGGAGAGATTCTTGAAACTATGATGTTTTTCTGATTCTACTACCTAGGGAGAACATAAATCACGACGCCTTTTTCAAATCTGGTGTTTGTCTGGGCCGGAAACATCAGTTCTCAAAGTGCAGTTTTGCGGTATGAGGCCGTTTTTTCGAGATTATTCTTTGGATCACTCTTAAGGCAAGGAGAGATTCTTTAAACTATCATGTTTTTCTGATTCTACTACCTAGGGAGAGATGAATCACGATGTCTTTTTCAAATCTGGTGTTTCTCTGGGCCGGGAACTTCAGTTCTGAAAGTGCAGTTTTGTGGTATTTTACCGTTTTTTCCAACATTATTCTTTGTGTCTCTCTTAAGGTAAGGAGAGAATCTTGAAAACCTGATGTTTTTCTTATTCTGCTACCTAGGAAGAACATGAATCACGATGCCTTTTTCAAATCTCGTGTTTGTCTGGGCCGGGAACCTCAGTTCTGAAAGTGGAGTTTCACCGGCAATACAATAGGCCTTTTGAGCATATGCGGTAATAGGCCGTTTTTTCCAACTTTATTCTTTGGATCACTCTTAAGGCAATGAGAGATTCTTTAAACTATCATGTTTTTCTGATTCTACTACCTAGGGAGAACATGAACCACGACGTCTTTTTCAAATCTAGTGTTTGTCTGGGCCGGGAAACTCAGTTCTGAAAGTGGAGTTTCACCGTCAATACAATAGGCCTTTTGAGCATATGCAGTAATAGGCCGTTTTTTCCAACTTTATTAATTGGATCACTCTTAAGGCAAGGAGAGGTTCTTTAAACTCTCATGTTTTTCTGATTCTACTACCTAGGGAGAACATGAATCACGACGTCTTTTTCAAATCTGGTGTTTGTCTGGGCCGGGAACCTCAGTTATGAAAGTGGAGTTTCACCGTCAACACAATAGGCCTTTTGAGCACATGCGGTAATAGGCCGTTTTTTCCAACTTTATTCTTTGGATCACTCTTAAGGCAAGGAGAGATTCTTGAAACCATGATGTTTTTCTTATTCTACTACCTAGGGAGAACATGAATCACGATGTCTTTTTCAAATCTGGTGTTTCTCTGGGCCGGGAACTTCAGTTCTGAAAGTGCAGTTTTGCGGTATTAGGCCGTTTTTTCCAACTTTATTCTTTGGATCTCTCTTAAGGTATGGAGAGAATCTTGAAACCATGATGTTTTTCTTATTCTACTACCTAGGGAGAACATGAATCACGATGTCTTATTCAAATGTGGTGTTTGTCTGGGCCGGGAACCTCAGTTCTGAAAGTGGAGTTTCACTCTCAATACAATAGGCCTTTTGAGCATATGCGGTAGTAGGCCGTTTTTTCCAACTTTATTCTTTGGATAACTCTTAAGGCAAGGAGAGATTCTTGAAACTATGATGTTTTTCTGATTCTACTACCTAGGGAGAACATTAATCACGACGGCTTTTTCAAATCTGGTGTTTGTCTGGGCCGGGAACTTCAGTTCTCAAAGTGCAGTTTTGCGGTATTAGGCCGTTTTTTCCAACTTTATTCTTTGGATCTCTCTTAAGGTATGGAGAGAATCTTGAAAACCTGATGTTTTTCTTATTCTACTACCTAGGGAGAACATGAATCACGATGCCTTTTTCAAATCTGGTGTTTGTCTGGGCCGGGAACCTCAGTTCTGAAAGTGGAGTTTCACCGGCAATACAATAGGCCTTTTGAGCATATGCGGTAATAGGCCGTTTTTTCCAACTTTATTCTTTGCATTACTCTTAAGGCAAGGAGAGATTCTTTAAACTGTCATGTTTTTCTGATTCTACTACCTACGGAGAACATGAACCACGACGTCTTTTTCAAATCTAGTGTTTGTCTGGGCCGGGAACCTCAGTTCTGAAAGTGGAGTTTCACTGTCAATACAATAGGCCTTTTGAGCACATGCGCTAATAGGCCGTTGTTTCCAACTTTATTCTTTGGATCACTCTTAAGGCAAGGAGAGATTCTTGAAACTATGATGTTTTTCTGATTCTACTACCTAGGGAGAACATGAATCACGACGTCTTTTTCAAATCTGGTGTTTCTCTGGGCCGGGAACTTCAGATCTGAAAGTGCAGTTTTGCGGTATTAGGCCGTTTTTTACAACTTTTTCTTTGGATCTCTCTTAAGGTATGGAGAGAATCTTGAAACCATGATGTTTTTCTTATTCTACTACCTAGGGAGAACATGAATCACGATGTCTTATTCAAATGTGGTGTTTGTCTGGGCCGGGAACCTCAGTTCTGAAAGTGGAGTTTCACTGTCAATACAATAGGCCTTTTGAGCATATGCGGTAGTAGGCCGTTGTTTCCAACTTTATTCTTTGGATTACTCTTAAGGCAAGGAGAGATTCTTGAAACTATGATGTTTTTCTGATTCTACTACCTAGGGAGAACATGAATCACGACGTATTTTTCAAATCTGGTGTTTGTCTGGGCCGAGAACTTCAGTTCTCAAAGTGCAGTTTTGCGGTAGCAGGCCGTTTTTTCCAAATTTATTCTTTGGATCACTCTTAAGGCAAGGAGAGATTCTTGAATCTATGATTTTTTCTGATTCTACTACCTAGGGTGAACATGAATCACGTTGTCTTTTTCAAATCTGGTGTTTGTCTGGGCTGGGAACTTCAGTTCTGAAAGTGCAGTTTTGCGGTATTAGGCCGTTTTTTCCAACTTTATTCTTTGGATCTCTCTTAAGGTATGGAGAGAATCTTGAAACCATGATGTTTTTCTTATTCTACTACCTAGGGAGAACATGAATCACGATGTCTTATTCAAATCTGGTGTTTGTCTGGGCCGGGAACCTCAGTTCTGAAAGTGGAGTTTCACCGTCAATACAATAGGCCTTTTGAGCATATGCGGTAATAGGCCGTTTTTTCCAACTTTATTCTTTGGATTACTCTTAAGGCAAGGAGAGATTCTTGAAACTATGATGTTTTTCTGATTCTACTACCTAGGGAGAACATGAATCACGATGTCTTTTTCAAATCTGGTGTTTGTCTGGGCCGGGAACATCAGTTCTCAAAGTGCAGTTTTGCGGTATGAGGCCGTTTTTTCGAGATTTATTCTTTGGATCACTCTTAAGGCAAGGAGAGATTTTTTAACTATCATGTTTTTCTGATTCTACTACCTAGGGAGAACATGAATCACGATGTCTTTTTAAAATCTGGTGTTTCTCTGGGCCGGGAACTTCAGTTCTGAAAGTGCAGTTTTGTGGTATTTTACCGTTTTTTCCAACATTATTCTTTGTGTCTCTCTTAAGGTAAGGAGAGAATCTTGAAAACCTGATGTTTTTCTTATTCTACTACCTAGGAAGAACATGAATCACGATGCCTTTTTCAAATCTCGTGTTTGTCTGGGCCGGGAACCTCAGTTCTGAAAGTGGAGTTTCACCGGCAATACAATATGTCTTTTGAGCATATGCGGTAATAGGCCGTTTTTTCCAACTTTATTCTTTGGATCACTCTTAAGGCAAGGAGAGAATCTTGAAACCATGATGTTTTTCTTATTCTACTACCTAGGGAGAACATGAATCACGATGTCTTATTCAAATGTGGTGTTTGTCTGGGCCGGGGACCTCAGTTCTGAAAGTGGAGTTTCACTGTCAATACAATAGGCCTTTTGAGCATATGCGGTAATAGGCCGTTGTTTCCAACTTTATTCTTTGGATCACTCTTAAGGCAAGGAGAGATTCTTGAAACTATGATGTTTTTCTGATTCTACTACCTAGGGAGAACATGAATCACGACGTATTTTTCAAATCTGGTGTTTGTCTGGGCCGGGAACTTCAGTTCTCAAAGTGCAGTTTTGCGGTAGCAGGCCGTTTTTTCCAAATTTATTCTTTGGATCACTCTTAAGGCAAGGAGAGATTCTTGAATCTATGATGTTTTTCTGATTCTACTACCTAGGGTGAACATGAATCACGTTGTCTTTTTCAAATCTGGTGTTTGTCTGGGCCGGGAACTTCAGTTCTGAAAGTGCAGTTGTGCGGTATTAGGCCGTTTTTTCCAACTTTATTCTTTGGATCTCTCTTAAGGTATGGAGAGAATCTTGAAACCATGATGTTCTTCATATTCTACTACCTAGGGAGAACATGAATCACGATGACTTATTCAAATCTGGTGTTTGTCTGGGCCGGGAACCTCAGTTTTGAAAGTGGAGTTTCACCGTCAATACAATAGGCCTTTTGAGCATATGCGGTAATAGGCCGTTTTTTCCAACTTTATTCTTTGGATCACTCTTAAGGCAAGGAGAGATTCTTTAAACTATCATGTTTTTCTGATTCTACTACCTAGGGAGAACATGAACCACGACGTCTTTTTCAAATCTAGTGTTTGTCTGGGCCGGGAACCTCAGTTCTGAAAGTGGAGTTTCACTGTCAATACAATAGGCCTTTTGAGCATATGCGGTAATAGGCCGTTGTTTCCAACTTTATTCTTTGGATCACTCTTAAGGCAAGGAGAGATTCTTGAAACTATGATGTTTTTCTGATTCTACTACCTAGGGACAACATGAATCACGACTGCTTTTTCAAATCTGGTGTTTGTGTGGGCCGGGAACTTCATTTCTCAAACTGCAGTTTTGCGGTATTAGGCTGTTTTTTGCAACTTTATTCTTTGGATCTCTCTTAAGGTATGGAGAGAATCTTGAAACCATGATGTTTTTCTTATTCTACTACCTAGGGAGAACATGAATCACGATGACTTATTCAAATCTGGTGTTTGTCTGGGCCGGGAACCTCAGTTTTGAAAGTGGAGTTTCACCGTCAATACAATAGGCCTTTTGAGCATATGCGGTAATAGGCCGTTTTTTCCAACTTTATTCTTTGGATCACTCTTAAGGCAAGGAGAGATTCTTTAAACTATCATGTTTTTCTGATTCTACTACCTAGGGAGAACATGAACCACGACGTCTTTTTCAAATCTAGTGTTTGTCTGGGCCGGGAACCTCAGTTCTGAAAGTGGAGTTTCACTGTCAATACAATAGGCCTTTTGAGCACATGCGCTAATAGGCCGTTGTTTCCAACTTTATTCTTTGGATCACTCTTAAGGCAAGGAGAGATTCTTGAAACTATGATGTTTTTCTGATTCTACTACCTAGGGAGAACATGAATCACGACGTCTTTTTCAAATCTGGTGTTTCTCTGGGCCGGGAACTTCAGTTCTGAAAGTGCAGTTTTGCGGTATTAGGCCGTTTTTTACAACTTTTTCTTTGGATCTCTCTTAAGGTATGGAGAGAATCTTGAAACCATGATGTTTTTCTTATTCTACTACCTAGGGAGAACATGAATCACGATGTCTTATTCAAATGTGGTGTTTGTCTGGGCCGGGAACCTCAGTTCTGAAAGTGGAGTTTCACTGTCAATACAATAGGCCTTTTGAGCATATGCGGTAGTAGGCCGTTGTTTCCAACTTTATTCTTTGGATTACTCTTAAGGCAAGGAGAGATTCTTGAAACTATGATGTTTTTCTGATTCTACTACCTAGGGAGGACATGAATCACGACGTATTTTTCAAATCTGGTGTTTGTCTGGGCCGAGAACTTCAGTTCTCAAAGTGCAGTTTTGCGGTAGCAGGCCGTTTTTTCCAAATTTATTCTTTGGATCACTCTTAAGGCAAGGAGAGATTCTTGAATCTATGATTTTTTCTGATTCTACTACCTAGGGTGAACATGAATCACGTTGTCTTTTTCAAATCTGGTGTTTGTCTGGGCTGGGAACTTCAGTTCTGAAAGTGCAGTTTTGCGGTATTAGGCCGTTTTTTCCAACTTTATTCTTTGGATCTCTCTTAAGGTATGGAGAGAATCTTGAAACCATGATGTTTTTCTTATTCTACTACCTAGGGAGAACATGAATCACGATGTCTTATTCAAATCTGGTGTTTGTCTGGGCCGGGAACCTCAGTTCTGAAAGTGGAGTTTCACCGTCAATACAATAGGCCTTTTGAGCATATGCGGTAATAGGCCGTTTTTTCCAACTTTATTCTTTGGATTACTCTTAAGGCAAGGAGAGATTCTTGAAACTATGATGTTTTTCTGATTCTACTACCTAGGGAGAACATGAATCACGATGTCTTTTTCAAATCTGGTGTTTGTCTGGGCCGGGAACATCAGTTCTCAAAGTGCAGTTTTGCGGTATGAGGCCGTTTTTTCGAGATTTATTCTTTGGATCACTCTTAAGGCAAGGAGAGATTTTTTAACTATCATGTTTTTCTGATTCTACTACCTAGGGAGAACATGAATCACGATGTCTTTTTAAAATCTGGTGTTTCTCTGGGCCGGGAACTTCAGTTCTGAAAGTGCAGTTTTGTGGTATTTTACCGTTTTTTCCAACATTATTCTTTGTGTCTCTCTTAAGGTAAGGAGAGAATCTTGAAAACCTGATGTTTTTCTTATTCTACTACCTAGGAAGAACATGAATCACGATGCCTTTTTCAAATCTCGTGTTTGTCTGGGCCGGGAACCTCAGTTCTGAAAGTGGAGTTTCACCGGCAATACAATATGTCTTTTGAGCATATGCGGTAATAGGCCGTTTTTTCCAACTTTATTCTTTGGATCACTCTTAAGGCAAGGAGAGAATCTTGAAACCATGATGTTTTTCTTATTCTACTACCTAGGGAGAACATGAATCACGATGTCTTATTCAAATGTGGTGTTTGTCTGGGCCGGGAACCTCAGTTCTGAAAGTGGAGTTTCACTGTCAATACAATAGGCCTTTTGAGCATATGCGGTAATAGGCCGTTGTTTCCAACTTTATTCTTTGGATCACTCTTAAGGCAAGGAGAGATTCTTGAAACTATGATGTTTTTCTGATTCTACTACCTTGGGAGAACATGAATCACGACGTATTTTTCAAATCTGGTGTTTGTCTGGGCCGGGAACTTCAGTTCTCAAAGTGCAGTTTTGCGGTAGCAGGCCGTTTTTTCCAAATTTATTCTTTGGATCACTCTTAAGGCAAGGAGAGATTCTTGAATCTATGATGTTTTTCTGATTTACTACCTAGGGTGAACATGAATCACGTTGTCTTTTTCAAATCTGGTGTTTGTCTGGGCCGGGAACTTCAGTTCTGAAAGTGCAGTTGTGCGGTATTAGGCCGTTTTTTCCAACTTTATTCTTTGGATCTCTCTTAAGGTATGGAGAGAATCTTGAAACCATGATGTTTTTCATATTCTACTACCTAGGGAGAACATGAATCACGATGACTTATTCAAATCTGGTGTTTGTCTGGGCCGGGAACCTCAGTTTTGAAAGTGGAGTTTCACCGTCAATACAATAGGCCTTTTGAGCATATGCGGTAATAGGCCGTTTTTTCCAACTTTATTCTTTGGATCACTCTTAAGGCAAGGAGAGATTCTTTAAACTATCATGTTTTTCTGATTCTACTACCTAGGGAGAACATGAACCACGACGTCTTTTTCAAATCTAGTGTTTGTCTGGGCCGGGAACCTCAGTTCTGAAAGTGGAGTTTCACTGTCAATACAATAGGCCTTTTGAGCATATGCGGTAATAGGCCGTTGTTTCCAACTTTATTCTTTGGATCACTCTTAAGGCAAGGAGAGATTCTTGAAACTATGATGTTTTTCTGATTCTACTACCTAGGGACAACATGAATCACGACTGCTTTTTCAAATCTGGTGTTTGTGTGGGCCGGGAACTTCATTTCTCAAACTGCAGTTTTGCGGTATTAGGCTGTTTTTTGCAACTTTATTCTTTGGATCTCTCTTAAGGTATGGAGAGAATCTTGAAACCATGATGTTTTTCTTATTCTACTACCTAGGGAGAACATGAATCACGATGTCTTTTTCAAATCTGGTGTTTGTCTGGGCCGGGAACTTCAGTTCTCAAAGAGCAGTTTTGCGGTATTAGGCCGTTTTTTCCAACTTTATTCTTTGGATCTCTCTTAAGGTATGGAGAGAATCTTGAAACCATGATGTTTTTCTTATTCTACTACCTAGGGAGAACATGAATCACGATGTCTTATTCAATTCTGGTGTTTGTCTGGGCCGGGAACCTCAGTTCTGAAAGTGGAGTTTCACCGTCAATACAATAGGCCTTTTGAGCATATGCGGTAATAGGCCGTTTTTTCCAACTTTATTCTTTGGATCACTCTTAAGGCAAGGAGAGAATCTTGAAACCATGATGTTTTTCTTATTCTACTACCTAGGGAGAACATGAATCACGATGTCTTATTCAAATGTGGTGTTTGTCTGGGCCGGGAACCTCAGTTCTGAAAGTGGAGTTTCACTGTCAATACAATAGGCCTTTTGAGCATATGCGGTAATAGGCCGTTGTTTCCAACTTTATTCTTTGGATCACTCTTAAGGCAAGGAGAGATTCTTGAAACTATGATGTTTTTCTGATTCTACTACCTTGGGAGAACATGAATCATGACGTATTTTTCAAATCTGGTGTTTGTCTGGGCCGGGAACTTCAGTTCTCAAAGTGCAGTTTTGCGGTAGCAGGCCGTTTTTTCCAAATTTATTCTTTGGATCACTCTTAAGGCAAGGAGAGATTCTTGAATCTATGATGTTTTTCTGATTTACTACCTAGGGTGAACATGAATCACGTTGTCTTTTTCAAATCTGGTGTTTGTCTGGGCCGGGAACTTCAGTTCTGAAAGTGCAGTTGTGCGGTATTAGGCCGTTTTTTCCAACTTTATTCTTTGGATCTCTCTTAAGGTATGGAGAGAATCTTGAAACCATGATGTTTTTCATATTCTACTACCTAGGGAGAACATGAATCACGATGACTTATTCAAATCTGGTGTTTGTCTGGGCCGGGAACCTCAGTTTTGAAAGTGGAGTTTCACCGTCAATACAATAGGCCTTTTGAGCATATGCGGTAATAGGCCGTTTTTTCCAACTTTATTCTTTGGATCACTCTTAAGGCAAGGAGAGATTCTTTAAACTATCATGTTTTTCTGATTCTACTACCTAGGGAGAACATGAACCACGACGTCTTTTTCAAATCTAGTGTTTGTCTGGGCCGGGAACCTCAGTTCTGAAAGTGGAGTTTCACTGTCAATACAATAGGCCTTTTGAGCATATGCGGTAATAGGCCGTTGTTTCCAACTTTATTCTTTGGATCACTCTTAAGGCAAGGAGAGATTCTTGAAACTATGATGTTTTTCTGATTCTACTACCTAGGGACAACATGAATCACGACTGCTTTTTCAAATCTGGTGTTTGTGTGGGCCGGGAACTTCATTTCTCAAACTGCAGTTTTGCGGTATTAGGCTGTTTTTTGCAACTTTATTCTTTGGATCTCTCTTAAGGTATGGAGAGAATCTTGAAACCATGATGTTTTTCTTATTCTACTACCTAGGGAGAACATGAATCACGATGTCTTTTTCAAATCTGGTGTTTGTCTGGGCCGGGAACTTCAGTTCTCAAAGAGCAGTTTTGCGGTATTAGGCCGTTTTTTCCAACTTTATTCTTTGGATCTCTCTTAAGGTATGGAGAGAATCTTGAAACCATGATGTTTTTCTTATTCTACTACCTAGGGAGAACATGAATCACGATGTCTTATTCAATTCTGGTGTTTGTCTGGGCCGGGAACCTCAGTTCTGAAAGTGGAGTTTCACCGTCAATACAATAGGCCTTTTGAGCATATGCGGTAATAGGCCGTTTTTTCCAACTTTATTCTTTGGATCACTCTTAAGGCAAGGAGAGATTCTTTAAACTATCATGTTTTTCTCATTCTACTACCTAGGGAGAACATGAATCTCGATGTCTTTTTCAAATCTATTGTTTCTCTGGGCCGGGAACTTCAGTTCTGAAAGTGCAGTTTTGTGGTATTTTACCGTTTTTTCCAATATTATTCTTTGTGTCTCTCTTAAGGTAAGGAGAGAATCTTGAAAACCTGATGTTTTGCTTATTCTACTGCCTAGGGAGAACATGAATCACGATGTCTTATTCAAAACTGGTGTTTGTCTGGGCCGGGAACCTCAGTTCTGAAAGTGGAGTTTCACTGTCAATACAATAGGCCTTTTGAGCACATGCGCTAATAGGCCGTTGTTTCCAACTTTATTCTTTGGATCACTCTTAAGGCAAGGAGAGATTCTTGAAACTATGATGTTTTTCTGATTCTACTACCTAGGGAGAACATGAATCACGACGTCTTTTTCAAATCTGGTGTTTCTCTGGGCCGGGAACTTCAGTTCTGAAAGTGCAGTTTTGCGGTATTAGGCCGTTTTTTACAACTTTTTCTTTGGATCTCTCTTAAGGTATGGAGAGAATCTTGAAACCATGATGTTTTTCTTATTCTACTACCTAGGGAGAACATGAATCACGATGTCTTATTCAAATGTGGTGTTTGTCTGGGCCGGGAACCTCAGTTCTGAAAGTGGAGTTTCACTGTCAATACAATAGGCCTTTTGAGCATATGCGGTAGTAGGCCGTTGTTTCCAACTTTATTCTTTGGATTACTCTTAAGGCAAGGAGAGATTCTTGAAACTATGATGTTTTTCTGATTCTACTACCTAGGGAGAACATGAATCACGACGTATTTTTCAAATCTGGTGTTTGTCTGGGCCGAGAACTTCAGTTCTCAAAGTGCAGTTTTGCGGTAGCAGGCCGTTTTTTCCAAATTTATTCTTTGGATCACTCTTAAGGCAAGGAGAGATTCTTGAATCTATGATTTTTTCTGATTCTACTACCTAGGGTGAACATGAATCACGTTGTCTTTTTCAAATCTGGTGTTTGTCTGGGCTGGGAACTTCAGTTCTGAAAGTGCAGTTTTGCGGTATTAGGCCGTTTTTTCCAACTTTATTCTTTGGATCTCTCTTAAGGTATGGAGAGAATCTTGAAACCATGATGTTTTTCTTATTCTACTACCTAGGGAGAACATGAATCACGATGTCTTATTCAAATCTGGTGTTTGTCTGGGCCGGGAACCTCAGTTCTGAAAGTGGAGTTTCACCGTCAATACAATAGGCCTTTTGAGCATATGCGGTAATAGGCCGTTTTTTCCAACTTTATTCTTTGGATTACTCTTAAGGCAAGGAGAGATTCTTGAAACTATGATGTTTTTCTGATTCTACTACCTTGGGAGAACATGAATCACGATGTCTTTTTCAAATCTGGTGTTTGTCTGGGCCGGGAACATCAGTTCTCAAAGTGCAGTTTTGCGGTATGAGGCCGTTTTTTCGAGATTTATTCTTTGGATCACTCTTAAGGCAAGGAGAGATTTTTTAACTATCATGTTTTTCTGATTCTACTACCTAGGGAGAACATGAATCACGATGTCTTTTTAAAATCTGGTGTTTCTCTGGGCCGGGAACTTCAGTTCTGAAAGTGCAGTTTTGTGGTATTTTACCGTTTTTTCCAACATTATTCTTTGTGTCTCTCTTAAGGTAAGGAGAGAATCTTGAAAACCTGATGTTTTTCTTATTCTACTACCTAGGAAGAACATGAATCACGATGCCTTTTTCAAATCTCGTGTTTGTCTGGGCCGGGAACCTCAGTTCTGAAAGTGGAGTTTCACCGGCAATACAATATGTCTTTTGAGCATATGCGGTAATAGGCCGTTTTTTCCAACTTTATTCTTTGGATCACTCTTAAGGCAAGGAGAGAATCTTGAAACCATGATGTTTTTCTTATTCTACTACCTAGGGAGAACATGAATCACGATGTCTTATTCAAATGTGGTGTTTGTCTGGGCCGGGAACCTCAGTTCTGAAAGTGGAGTTTCACTGTCAATACAATAGGCCTTTTGAGCATATGCGGTAATAGGCCGTTGTTTCCAACTTTATTCTTTGGATCACTCTTAAGGCAAGGAGAGATTCTTGAAACTATGATGTTTTTCTGATTCTACTACCTAGGGAGAACATGAATCACGACGTATTTTTCAAATCTGGTGTTTGTCTGGGCCGGGAACTTCAGTTCTCAAAGTGCAGTTTTGCGGTAGCAGGCCGTTTTTTCCAAATTTATTCTTTGGATCACTCTTAAGGCAAGGAGAGATTCTTGAATCTATGATGTTTTTCTGATTCTACTACCTAGGGTGAACATGAATCACGTTGTCTTTTTCAAATCTGGTGTTTGTCTGGGCCGGGAACTTCAGTTCTGAAAGTGCAGTTGTGCGGTATTAGGCCGTTTTTTCCAACTTTATTGTTTGGATCTCTCTTAAGGTATGGAGAGAATCTTGAAACCATGATGTTTTTCATATTCTACTACCTAGGGAGAACATGAATCACGATGACTTATTCAAATCTGGTGTTTGTCTGGGCCGGGAACCTCAGTTTTGAAAGTGGAGTTTCACCGTCAATACAATAGGCCTTTTGAGCATATGCGGTAATAGGCCGTTTTTTCCAACTTTATTCTTTGGATCACTCTTAAGGCAAGGAGAGATTCTTGAAACTATGATGTTTTTCTGATTGTACTACCTAGGGAGAACATGAATCACGACGTCTTTTTCAAATCTGGTGTTTGTCCTGGCCGGGAACATCAGTTCTCAAAGTGCAGTTTTGCGGTATGAGGCCGTTTTTTCGAGATTTATTCTTTGGATCACTCTTAAGGCAAGGAGAGATTCTTTAAACTATCATGTTTTTCTGATTCTATTACCTAGGGAGAACATGAATCATGATGTCTTTTTCAAATCTGGTATTTCTCTGGGCCGGGAACCTCAGTTCTCAAAGTGGAGTTTCACCATCAATACAATAGGCCTTTTGAGCATATGCGGTAATAGGCCGTTTTTTCCAACTTTATTCTTTGGATCACTCTTAAGGAAAGGAGAGATTCTTGAAACTATGATGTTTTTCTGATTGTACTACCTAGGGAGAACATGAATCACGACGTCTTTTTCAAATCTGGTGTTTGTCTGGGCCGGGAACATCAGTTCTCAAAGTGCAGTTTTGCGGTATGAGGCCGTTTTTTCGAGATTTATTCTTTGGATCACTCTTAAGGCAAGGAGAGATTCTGTAAACTATCATGTTTTTCTGATTCTACTACCTAGGGAGAACATGAATCACAATGTCTTTTTCAAATCTGGTGTTTCTCTGGGCCGGGAACTTCAGTTCTGAAAGTGCAGTTTTGTGGTATTTTACCGTTTTTTCCAACATTATTCTTTGTGTCTCTCTTAAGGTAAGGAGAGAATCTTGAAAACCTGATGTTTTTCTTATTCTACTACCTAGGAAGAACATGAATCACGATGCCTTTTTCAAATCTGGTGTTTGTCTGGGCCGGGAACCTCAGTTCTGAAAGTGGAGTTTCACCGGCAATACAATAGGCCTTTTGAGCATATGCGGTAATAGGCCGTTTTTTCCAACTTTATTCTTTGGATCACTCTTAAGGCAAGGAGAGAATCTTGAAAACCTGATGTTTTTCTTATTGTACTACCTAGGGAGAACATGAACCACGACGTCTTTTTTAAATCTGGTGTTACTCTGGGCCCGGAACTTCAGTTCTGAAAGTGCAGTTTTGCGGTATTAGGCCGTTTTTTCCAACTTTATTCTTTGGATCTCTCTTAAGGTATGGAGAGAATCTTGAAACCATGATGTTTTTCTTATTCTACTACCTAGGGAGAACATGAATCACGACGTCTTTTTCAAATCTGGTGTTGGTCTGGGCCGGGAACTTCAGTTCTCAAAGTGCAGTTTTGCGGTATTAGGACGTTTTTTCCAACATGATTCTTTGGATCACTCTTAAGGCAAGGAGAGATTCTTTAAACTATCATGTTTTTCTGATTCTACTACCTAGGGAGAACATGAATCACGATGTCTTTTTCAAGTCTGGTGTTTCTCTGGGCCGGGAACTTCAGTTCTGAAAGTGCAGTTTTGCGGTAGTAGGCGGTTTTTTCCAACTTTATTCTTTGGATCTCTCTTAAGGTATGGAGAGAATCTTGAAACCATGATGTTTTTCTTATTCTACTACCTAGGGAGAACATGAATCACGATGTCTTATTCAAATCTGGTGTTTGTCTGGGCCGGGAACCTCAGTTCTGAAAGTGGAGTTTCACTGTCAATACAATAGGCCTTTTGAGCATATGCGGTAATAGGCCATTTTTTCCAACTTTATTCTTTGGATCACTCTTAAGGCAAGGAGAGATTCTTTAAACTATCATGTTTTTCTGATTCTACTACCTAGGGAGAACATGAATCACGACGTCTTTTTCAAATCTGGTGTTTGTCTGGGCCGGGAACTTCAGTTCTCAAAGTGCAGTTTTGCGGTAGTAGGCCGTTTTTTCCAAATTTATTCTTTGGATCACTCTTAAGGCAAGGAGAGATTCTTGACTCAATGATGTTTTTCTGATTCTACTACCTAGGGTGAACATGAATCACGACGTCTTTTTCAAATCTGGTGTTTGTCTGGGCCGGGAACTTCAGTTCTCAAAGTGCAGTTTTGCGGTATTAGGCCGTTTTTTCCAACTTTATTCTTTGGATCTCTCTTAAGGTATGGAGAGAATCTTGAAACCATGATGTTTTTCTTATTCTACTACCTAGGGAGAACATGAATCACGATGTCTTATTCAATTCTGGTGTTTGTCTGGGCCGGGAACCTCAGTTCTGAAAGTGGAGTTTCACCGTCAATACAATAGGCCTTTTGAGCATATGCGGTAATAGGCCGTTTTTTCCAACTTTATTCTTTGGATCACTCTTAAGGCAAGGAGAGAATCTTGAAACCATGATGTTTTTCTTATTCTACTACCTAGGGAGAACATGAATCACGATGTCTTATTCAAATGTGGTGTTTGTCTGGGCCGGGAACCTCAGTTCTGAAAGTGGAGTTTCACTGTCAATACAATAGGCCTTTTGAGCATATGCGGTAATAGGCCGTTGTTTCCAACTTTATTCTTTGGATCACTCTTAAGGCAAGGAGAGATTCTTGAAACTATGATGTTTTTCTGATTCTACTACCTTGGGAGAACATGAATCACGACGTATTTTTCAAATCTGGTGTTTGTCTGGGCCGGGAACTTCAGTTCTCAAAGTGCAGTTTTGCGGTAGCAGGCCGTTTTTTCCAAATTTATTCTTTGGATCACTCTTAAGGCAAGGAGAGATTCTTGAATCTATGATGTTTTTCTGATTTACTACCTAGGGTGAACATGAATCACGTTGTCTTTTTCAAATCTGGTGTTTGTCTGGGCCGGGAACTTCAGTTCTGAAAGTGCAGTTGTGCGGTATTAGGCCGTTTTTTCCAACTTTATTCTTTGGATCTCTCTTAAGGTATGGAGAGAATCTTGAAACCATGATGTTTTTCATATTCTACTACCTAGGGAGAACATGAATCACGATGACTTATTCAAATCTGGTGTTTGTCTGGGCCGGGAACCTCAGTTTTGAAAGTGGAGTTTCACCGTCAATACAATAGGCCTTTTGAGCATATGCGGTAATAGGCCGTTTTTTCCAACTTTATTCTTTGGATCACTCTTAAGGCAAGGAGAGATTCTTTAAACTATCATGTTTTTCTGATTCTACTACCTAGGGAGAACATGAACCACGACGTCTTTTTCAAATCTAGTGTTTGTCTGGGCCGGGAACCTCAGTTCTGAAAGTGGAGTTTCACTGTCAATACAATAGGCCTTTTGAGCATATGCGGTAATAGGCCGTTGTTTCCAACTTTATTCTTTGGATCACTCTTAAGGCAAGGAGAGATTCTTGAAACTATGATGTTTTTCTGATTCTACTACCTAGGGACAACATGAATCACGACTGCTTTTTCAAATCTGGTGTTTGTGTGGGCCGGGAACTTCATTTCTCAAACTGCAGTTTTGCGGTATTAGGCTGTTTTTTGCAACTTTATTCTTTGGATCTCTCTTAAGGTATGGAGAGAATCTTGAAACCATGATGTTTTTCTTATTCTACTACCTAGGGAGAACATGAATCACGATGTCTTTTTCAAATCTGGTGTTTGTCTGGGCCGGGAACTTCAGTTCTCAAAGAGCAGTTTTGCGGTATTAGGCCGTTTTTTCCAACTTTATTCTTTGGATCTCTCTTAAGGTATGGAGAGAATCTTGAAACCATGATGTTTTTCTTATTCTACTACCTAGGGAGAACATGAATCACGATGTCTTATTCAATTCTGGTGTTTGTCTGGGCCGGGAACCTCAGTTCTGAAAGTGGAGTTTCACCGTCAATACAATAGGCCTTTTGAGCATATGCGGTAATAGGCCGTTTTTTCCAACTTTATTCTTTGGATCACTCTTAAGGCAAGGAGAGATTCTTTAAACTATCATGTTTTTCTCATTCTACTACCTAGGGAGAACATGAATCTCGATGTCTTTTTCAAATCTATTGTTTCTCTGGGCCGGGAACTTCAGTTCTGAAAGTGCAGTTTTGTGGTATTTTACCGTTTTTTCCAATATTATTCTTTGTGTCTCTCTTAAGGTAAGGAGAGAATCTTGAAAACCTGATGTTTTGCTTATTCTACTGCCTAGGGAGAACATGAATCACGATGTCTTATTCAAAACTGGTGTTTGTCTGGGCCGGGAACCTCAGTTCTGAAAGTGGAGTTTCACTGTCAATACAATAGGCCTTTTGAGCACATGCGCTAATAGGCCGTTGTTTCCAACTTTATTCTTTGGATCACTCTTAAGGCAAGGAGAGATTCTTGAAACTATGATGTTTTTCTGATTCTACTACCTAGGGAGAACATGAATCACGACGTCTTTTTCAAATCTGGTGTTTCTCTGGGCCGGGAACTTCAGTTCTGAAAGTGCAGTTTTGCGGTATTAGGCCGTTTTTTACAACTTTTTCTTTGGATCTCTCTTAAGGTATGGAGAGAATCTTGAAACCATGATGTTTTTCTTATTCTACTACCTAGGGAGAACATGAATCACGATGTCTTATTCAAATGTGGTGTTTGTCTGGGCCGGGAACCTCAGTTCTGAAAGTGGAGTTTCACTGTCAATACAATAGGCCTTTTGAGCATATGCGGTAGTAGGCCGTTGTTTCCAACTTTATTCTTTGGATTACTCTTAAGGCAAGGAGAGATTCTTGAAACTATGATGTTTTTCTGATTCTACTACCTAGGGAGAACATGAATCACGACGTATTTTTCAAATCTGGTGTTTGTCTGGGCCGAGAACTTCAGTTCTCAAAGTGCAGTTTTGCGGTAGCAGGCCGTTTTTTCCAAATTTATTCTTTGGATCACTCTTAAGGCAAGGAGAGATTCTTGAATCTATGATTTTTTCTGATTCTACTACCTAGGGTGAACATGAATCACGTTGTCTTTTTCAAATCTGGTGTTTGTCTGGGCTGGGAACTTCAGTTCTGAAAGTGCAGTTTTGCGGTATTAGGCCGTTTTTTCCAACTTTATTCTTTGGATCTCTCTTAAGGTATGGAGAGAATCTTGAAACCATGATGTTTTTCTTATTCTACTACCTAGGGAGAACATGAATCACGATGTCTTATTCAAATCTGGTGTTTGTCTGGGCCGGGAACCTCAGTTCTGAAAGTGGAGTTTCACCGTCAATACAATAGGCCTTTTGAGCATATGCGGTAATAGGCCGTTTTTTCCAACTTTATTCTTTGGATTACTCTTAAGGCAAGGAGAGATTCTTGAAACTATGATGTTTTTCTGATTCTACTACCTTGGGAGAACATGAATCACGATGTCTTTTTCAAATCTGGTGTTTGTCTGGGCCGGGAACATCAGTTCTCAAAGTGCAGTTTTGCGGTATGAGGCCGTTTTTTCGAGATTTATTCTTTGGATCACTCTTAAGGCAAGGAGAGATTTTTTAACTATCATGTTTTTCTGATTCTACTACCTAGGGAGAACATGAATCACGATGTCTTTTTAAAATCTGGTGTTTCTCTGGGCCGGGAACTTCAGTTCTGAAAGTGCAGTTTTGTGGTATTTTACCGTTTTTTCCAACATTATTCTTTGTGTCTCTCTTAAGGTAAGGAGAGAATCTTGAAAACCTGATGTTTTTCTTATTCTACTACCTAGGAAGAACATGAATCACGATGCCTTTTTCAAATCTCGTGTTTGTCTGGGCCGGGAACCTCAGTTCTGAAAGTGGAGTTTCACCGGCAATACAATATGTCTTTTGAGCATATGCGGTAATAGGCCGTTTTTTCCAACTTTATTCTTTGGATCACTCTTAAGGCAAGGAGAGAATCTTGAAACCATGATGTTTTTCTTATTCTACTACCTAGGGAGAACATGAATCACGATGTCTTATTCAAATGTGGTGTTTGTCTGGGCCGGGAACCTCAGTTCTGAAAGTGGAGTTTCACTGTCAATACAATAGGCCTTTTGAGCATATGCGGTAATAGGCCGTTGTTTCCAACTTTATTCTTTGGATCACTCTTAAGGCAAGGAGAGATTCTTGAAACTATGATGTTTTTCTGATTCTACTACCTAGGGAGAACATGAATCACGACGTATTTTTCAAATCTGGTGTTTGTCTGGGCCGGGAACTTCAGTTCTCAAAGTGCAGTTTTGCGGTAGCAGGCCGTTTTTTCCAAATTTATTCTTTGGATCACTCTTAAGGCAAGGAGAGATTCTTGAATCTATGATGTTTTTCTGATTCTACTACCTAGGGTGAACATGAATCACGTTGTCTTTTTCAAATCTGGTGTTTGTCTGGGCCGGGAACTTCAGTTCTGAAAGTGCAGTTGTGCGGTATTAGGCCGTTTTTTCCAACTTTATTGTTTGGATCTCTCTTAAGGTATGGAGAGAATCTTGAAACCATGATGTTTTTCATATTCTACTACCTAGGGAGAACATGAATCACGATGACTTATTCAAATCTGGTGTTTGTCTGGGCCGGGAACCTCAGTTTTGAAAGTGGAGTTTCACCGTCAATACAATAGGCCTTTTGAGCATATGCGGTAATAGGCCGTTTTTTCCAACTTTATTCTTTGGATCACTCTTAAGGCAAGGAGAGATTCTTGAAACTATGATGTTTTTCTGATTGTACTACCTAGGGAGAACATGAATCACGACGTCTTTTTCAAATCTGGTGTTTGTCCTGGCCGGGAACATCAGTTCTCAAAGTGCAGTTTTGCGGTATGAGGCCGTTTTTTCGAGATTTATTCTTTGGATCACTCTTAAGGCAAGGAGAGATTCTTTAAACTATCATGTTTTTCTGATTCTATTACCTAGGGAGAACATGAATCATGATGTCTTTTTCAAATCTGGTATTTCTCTGGGCCGGGAACCTCAGTTCTCAAAGTGGAGTTTCACCATCAATACAATAGGCCTTTTGAGCATATGCGGTAATAGGCCGTTTTTTCCAACTTTATTCTTTGGATCACTCTTAAGGAAAGGAGAGATTCTTGAAACTATGATGTTTTTCTGATTGTACTACCTAGGGAGAACATGAATCACGACGTCTTTTTCAAATCTGGTGTTTGTCTGGGCCGGGAACATCAGTTCTCAAAGTGCAGTTTTGCGGTATGAGGCCGTTTTTTCGAGATTTATTCTTTGGATCACTCTTAAGGCAAGGAGAGATTCTGTAAACTATCATGTTTTTCTGATTCTACTACCTAGGGAGAACATGAATCACAATGTCTTTTTCAAATCTGGTGTTTCTCTGGGCCGGGAACTTCAGTTCTGAAAGTGCAGTTTTGTGGTATTTTACCGTTTTTTCCAACATTATTCTTTGTGTCTCTCTTAAGGTAAGGAGAGAATCTTGAAAACCTGATGTTTTTCTTATTCTACTACCTAGGAAGAACATGAATCACGATGCCTTTTTCAAATCTGGTGTTTGTCTGGGCCGGGAACCTCAGTTCTGAAAGTGGAGTTTCACCGGCAATACAATAGGCCTTTTGAGCATATGCGGTAATAGGCCGTTTTTTCCAACTTTATTCTTTGGATCACTCTTAAGGCAAGGAGAGAATCTTGAAAACCTGATGTTTTTCTTATTGTACTACCTAGGGAGAACATGAACCACGACGTCTTTTTTAAATCTGGTGTTACTCTGGGCCCGGAACTTCAGTTCTGAAAGTGCAGTTTTGCGGTATTAGGCCGTTTTTTCCAACTTTATTCTTTGGATCTCTCTTAAGGTATGGAGAGAATCTTGAAACCATGATGTTTTTCTTATTCTACTACCTAGGGAGAACATGAATCACGACGTCTTTTTCAAATCTGGTGTTGGTCTGGGCCGGGAACTTCAGTTCTCAAAGTGCAGTTTTGCGGTATTAGGACGTTTTTTCCAACATGATTCTTTGGATCACTCTTAAGGCAAGGAGAGATTCTTTAAACTATCATGTTTTTCTGATTCTACTACCTAGGGAGAACATGAATCACGATGTCTTTTTCAAGTCTGGTGTTTCTCTGGGCCGGGAACTTCAGTTCTGAAAGTGCAGTTTTGCGGTAGTAGGCGGTTTTTTCCAACTTTATTCTTTGGATCTCTCTTAAGGTATGGAGAGAATCTTGAAACCATGATGTTTTTCTTATTCTACTACCTAGGGAGAACATGAATCACGATGTCTTATTCAAATCTGGTGTTTGTCTGGGCCGGGAACCTCAGTTCTGAAAGTGGAGTTTCACTGTCAATACAATAGGCCTTTTGAGCATATGCGGTAATAGGCCATTTTTTCCAACTTTATTCTTTGGATCACTCTTAAGGCAAGGAGAGATTCTTTAAACTATCATGTTTTTCTGATTCTACTACCTAGGGAGAACATGAATCACGACGTCTTTTTCAAATCTGGTGTTTGTCTGGGCCGGGAACTTCAGTTCTCAAAGTGCAGTTTTGCGGTAGTAGGCCGTTTTTTCCAAATTTATTCTTTGGATCACTCTTAAGGCAAGGAGAGATTCTTGACTCAATGATGTTTTTCTGATTCTACTACCTAGGGTGAACATGAATCACGACGTCTTTTTCAAATCTGGTGTTTGTCTGGGCCGGGAACTTCAGTTCTCAAAGTGCAGTTTTGCGGTATTAGGCCGTTTTTTCCAACTTTATTCTTTGGATCTCTCTTAAGGTATGGAGAGAATCTTGAAACCATGATGTTTTTCTTATTCTACTACCTAGGGAGAACATGAATCACGATGTCTTATTCAATTCTGGTGTTTGTCTGGGCCGGGAACCTCAGTTCTGAAAGTGGAGTTTCACCGTCAATACAATAGGCCTTTTGAGCATATGCGGTAATAGGCCGTTTTTTCCAACTTTATTCTTTGGATCACTCTTAAGGCAAGGAGAGAATCTTGAAACCATGATGTTTTTCTTATTCTACTACCTAGGGAGAACATGAATCACGATGTCTTATTCAAATGTGGTGTTTGTCTGGGCCGGGAACCTCAGTTCTGAAAGTGGAGTTTCACTGTCAATACAATAGGCCTTTTGAGCATATGCGGTAATAGGCCGTTGTTTCCAACTTTATTCTTTGGATCACTCTTAAGGCAAGGAGAGATTCTTGAAACTATGATGTTTTTCTGATTCTACTACCTTGGGAGAACATGAATCACGACGTATTTTTCAAATCTGGTGTTTGTCTGGGCCGGGAACTTCAGTTCTCAAAGTGCAGTTTTGCGGTAGCAGGCCGTTTTTTCCAAATTTATTCTTTGGATCACTCTTAAGGCAAGGAGAGATTCTTGAATCTATGATGTTTTTCTGATTTACTACCTAGGGTGAACATGAATCACGTTGTCTTTTTCAAATCTGGTGTTTGTCTGGGCCGGGAACTTCAGTTCTGAAAGTGCAGTTGTGCGGTATTAGGCCGTTTTTTCCAACTTTATTCTTTGGATCTCTCTTAAGGTATGGAGAGAATCTTGAAACCATGATGTTTTTCATATTCTACTACCTAGGGAGAACATGAATCACGATGACTTATTCAAATCTGGTGTTTGTCTGGGCCGGGAACCTCAGTTTTGAGAGTGGAGTTTCACCGTCAATACAATAGGCCTTTTGAGCATATGCGGTAATAGGCCGTTTTTTCCAACTTTATTCTTTGGATCACTCTTAAGGCAAGGAGAGATTCTTTAAACTATCATGTTTTTCTGATTCTACTACCTAGGGAGAACATGAACCACGACGTCTTTTTCAAATCTAGTGTTTGTCTGGGCCGGGAACCTCAGTTCTGAAAGTGGAGTTTCACTGTCAATACAATAGGCCTTTTGAGCATATGCGGTAATAGGCCGTTGTTTCCAACTTTATTCTTTGGATCACTCTTAAGGCAAGGAGAGATTCTTGAAACTATGATGTTTTTCTGATTCTACTACCTAGGGACAACATGAATCACGACTGCTTTTTCAAATCTGGTGTTTGTGTGGGCCGGGAACTTCATTTCTCAAACTGCAGTTTTGCGGTATTAGGCTGTTTTTTGCAACTTTATTCTTTGGATCTCTCTTAAGGTATGGAGAGAATCTTGAAACCATGATGTTTTTCTTATTCTACTACCTAGGGAGAACATGAATCACGATGTCTTTTTCAAATCTGGTGTTTGTCTGGGCCGGGAACTTCAGTTCTCAAAGAGCAGTTTTGCGGTATTAGGCCGTTTTTTCCAACTTTATTCTTTGGATCTCTCTTAAGGTATGGAGAGAATCTTGAAACCATGATGTTTTTCTTATTCTACTACCTAGGGAGAACATGAATCACGATGTCTTATTCAATTCTGGTGTTTGTCTGGGCCGGGAACCTCAGTTCTGAAAGTGGAGTTTCACCGTCAATACAATAGGCCTTTTGAGCATATGCGGTAATAGGCCGTTTTTTCCAACTTTATTCTTTGGATCACTCTTAAGGCAAGGAGAGATTCTTTAAACTATCATGTTTTTCTCATTCTACTACCTAGGGAGAACATGAATCTCGATGTCTTTTTCAAATCTATTGTTTCTCTGGGCCGGGAACTTCAGTTCTGAAAGTGCAGTTTTGTGGTATTTTACCGTTTTTTCCAATATTATTCTTTGTGTCTCTCTTAAGGTAAGGAGAGAATCTTGAAAACCTGATGTTTTGCTTATTCTACTGCCTAGGGAGAACATGAATCACGATGTCTTATTCAAAACTGGTGTTTGTCTGGGCCGGGAACCTCAGTTCTGAAAGTGGAGTTTCACTGTCAATACAATAGGCCTTTTGAGCACATGCGCTAATAGGCCGTTGTTTCCAACTTTATTCTTTGGATCACTCTTAAGGCAAGGAGAGATTCTTGAAACTATGATGTTTTTCTGATTCTACTACCTAGGGAGAACATGAATCACGACGTCTTTTTCAAATCTGGTGTTTCTCTGGGCCGGGAACTTCAGTTCTGAAAGTGCAGTTTTGCGGTATTAGGCCGTTTTTTACAACTTTTTCTTTGGATCTCTCTTAAGGTATGGAGAGAATCTTGAAACCATGATGTTTTTCTTATTCTACTACCTAGGGAGAACATGAATCACGATGTCTTATTCAAATGTGGTGTTTGTCTGGGCCGGAAACCTCAGTTCTGAAAGTGGAGTTTCACTGTCAATACAATAGGCCTTTTGAGCATATGCGGTAGTAGGCCGTTGTTTCCAACTTTATTCTTTGGATTACTCTTAAGGCAAGGAGAGATTCTTGAAACTATGATGTTTTTCTGATTCTACTACCTAGGGAGAACATGAATCACGACGTATTTTTCAAATCTGGTGTTTGTCTGGGCCGAGAACTTCAGTTCTCAAAGTGCAGTTTTGCGGTAGCAGGCCGTTTTTTCCAAATTTATTCTTTGGATCACTCTTAAGGCAAGGAGAGATTCTTGAATCTATGATTTTTTCTGATTCTACTACCTAGGGTGAACATGAATCACGTTGTCTTTTTCAAATCTGGTGTTTGTCTGGGCTGGGAACTTCAGTTCTGAAAGTGCAGTTTTGCGGTATTAGGCCGTTTTTTCCAACTTTATTCTTTGGATCTCTCTTAAGGTATGGAGAGAATCTTGAAACCATGATGTTTTTCTTATTCTACTACCTAGGGAGAACATGAATCACGATGTCTTATTCAAATCTGGTGTTTGTCTGGGCCGGGAACCTCAGTTCTGAAAGTGGAGTTTCACCGTCAATACAATAGGCCTTTTGAGCATATGCGGTAATAGGCCGTTTTTTCCAACTTTATTCTTTGGATTACTCTTAAGGCAAGGAGAGATTCTTGAAACTATGATGTTTTTCTGATTCTACTACCTAGGGAGAACATGAATCACGATGTCTTTTTCAAATCTGGTGTTTGTCTGGGCCGGGAACATCAGTTCTCAAAGTGCAGTTTTGCGGTATGAGGCCGTTTTTTCGAGATTTATTCTTTGGATCACTCTTAAGGCAAGGAGAGATTTTTTAACTATCATGTTTTTCTGATTCTACTACCTAGGGAGAACATGAATCACGATGTCTTTTTAAAATCTGGTGTTTCTCTGGGCCGGGAACTTCAGTTCTGAAAGTGCAGTTTTGTGGTATTTTACCGTTTTTTCCAACATTATTCTTTGTGTCTCTCTTAAGGTAAGGAGAGAATCTTGAAAACCTGATGTTTTTCTTATTCTACTACCTAGGAAGAACATGAATCACGATGCCTTTTTCAAATCTCGTGTTTGTCTGGGCCGGGAACCTCAGTTCTGAAAGTGGAGTTTCACCGGCAATACAATATGTCTTTTGAGCATATGCGGTAATAGGCCGTTTTTTCCAACTTTATTCTTTGGATCACTCTTAAGGCAAGGAGAGAATCTTGAAACCATGATGTTTTTCTTATTCTACTACCTAGGGAGAACATGAATCACGATGTCTTATTCAAATGTGGTGTTTGTCTGGGCCGGGAACCTCAGTTCTGAAAGTGGAGTTTCACTGTCAATACAATAGGCCTTTTGAGCATATGCGGTAATAGGCCGTTGTTTCCAACTTTATTCTTTGGATCACTCTTAAGGCAAGGAGAGATTCTTGAAACTATGATGTTTTTCTGATTCTACTACCTAGGGAGAACATGAATCACGACGTATTTTTCAAATCTGGTGTTTGTCTGGGCCGGGAACTTCAGTTCTCAAAGTGCAGTTTTGCGGTAGCAGGCCGTTTTTTCCAAATTTATTCTTTGGATCACTCTTAAGGCAAGGAGAGATTCTTGAATCTATGATGTTTTTCTGATTCTACTACCTAGGGTGAACATGAATCACGTTGTCTTTTTCAAATCTGGTGTTTGTCTGGGCCGGGAACTTCAGTTCTGAAAGTGCAGTTGTGCGGTATTAGGCCGTTTTTTCCAACTTTATTCTTTGGATCTCTCTTAAGGTATGGAGAGAATCTTGAAACCATGATGTTTTTCATATTCTACTACCTAGGGAGAACATGAATCACGATGACTTATTCAAATCTGGTGTTTGTCTGGGCCGGGAACCTCAGTTTTGAAAGTGGAGTTTCACCGTCAATACAATAGGCCTTTTGAGCATATGCGGTAATAGGCCGTTTTTTCCAACTTTATTCTTTGGATCACTCTTAAGGCAAGGAGAGATTCTTGAAACTATGATGTTTTTCTGATTGTACTACCTAGGGAGAACATGAATCACGACGTCTTTTTCAAATCTGGTGTTTGTCCTGGCCGGGAACATCAGTTCTCAAAGTGCAGTTTTGCGGTATGAGGCCGTTTTTTCGAGATTTATTCTTTGGATCACTCTTAAGGCAAGGAGAGATTCTTTAAACTATCATGTTTTTCTGATTCTATTACCTAGGGAGAACATGAATCATGATGTCTTTTTCAAATCTGGTATTTCTCTGGGCCGGGAACCTCAGTTCTCAAAGTGGAGTTTCACCATCAATACAATAGGCGTTTTGAGCATATGCGGTAATAGGCCGTTTTTTCCAACTTTATTCTTTGGATCACTCTTAAGGAAAGGAGAGATTCTTGAAACTATGATGTTTTTCTGATTGTACTACCTAGGGAGAACATGAATCACGACGTCTTTTTCAAATCTGGTGTTTGTCTGGGCCGGGAACATCAGTTCTCAAAGTGCAGTTTTGCGGTATGAGGCCGTTTTTTCGAGATTTATTCTTTGGATCACTCTTAAGGCAAGGAGAGATTCTGTAAACTATCATGTTTTTCTGATTCTACTACCTAGGGAGAACATGAATCACAATGTCTTTTTCAAATCTGGTGTTTCTCTGGGCCGGGAACTTCAGTTCTGAAAGTGCAGTTTTGTGGTATTTTACCGTTTTTTCCAACATTATTCTTTGTGTCTCTCTTAAGGTAAGGAGAGAATCTTGAAAACCTGATGTTTTTCTTATTCTACTACCTAGGAAGAACATGAATCACGATGCCTTTTTCAAATCTGGTGTTTGTCTGGGCCGGGAACCTCAGTTCTGAAAGTGGAGTTTCACCGGCAATACAATAGGCCTTTTGAGCATATGCGGTAATAGGCCGTTTTTTCCAACTTTATTCTTTGGATCACTCTTAAGGCAAGGAGAGAATCTTGAAAACCTGATGTTTTTCTTATTGTACTACCTAGGGAGAACATGAACCACGACGTCTTTTTTAAATCTGGTGTTACTCTGGGCCCGGAACTTCAGTTCTGAAAGTGCAGTTTTGCGGTATTAGGCCGTTTTTTCCAACTTTATTCTTTGGATCTCTCTTAAGGTATGGAGAGAATCTTGAAACCATGATGTTTTTCTTATTCTACTACCTAGGGAGAACATGAATCACGACGTCTTTTTCAAATCTGGTGTTGGTCTGGGCCGGGAACTTCAGTTCTCAAAGTGCAGTTTTGCGGTATTAGGACGTTTTTTCCAACATGATTCTTTGGATCACTCTTAAGGCAAGGAGAGATTCTTTAAACTATCATGTTTTTCTGATTCTACTACCTAGGGAGAACATGAATCACGATGTCTTTTTCAAGTCTGGTGTTTCTCTGGGCCGGGAACTTCAGTTCTGAAAGTGCAGTTTTGCGGTAGTAGGCGGTTTTTTCCAACTTTATTCTTTGGATCTCTCTTAAGGTATGGAGAGAATCTTGAAACCATGATGTTTTTCTTATTCTACTACCTAGGGAGAACATGAATCACGATGTCTTATTCAAATCTGGTGTTTGTCTGGGCCGGGAACCTCAGTTCTGAAAGTGGAGTTTCACTGTCAATACAATAGGCCTTTTGAGCATATGCGGTAATAGGCCATTTTTTCCAACTTTATTCTTTGGATCACTCTTAAGGCAAGGAGAGATTCTTTAAACTATCATGTTTTTCTGATTCTACTACCTAGGGAGAACATGAATCACGACGTCTTTTTCAAATCTGGTGTTTGTCTGGGCCGGGAACTTCAGTTCTCAAAGTGCAGTTTTGCGGTAGTAGGCCGTTTTTTCCAAATTTATTCTTTGGATCACTCTTAAGGCAAGGAGAGATTCTTGACTCAATGATGTTTTTCTGATTCTACTACCTAGGGTGAACATGAATCACGACGTCTTTTTCAAATCTGGTGTTTGTCTGGGCCGGGAACTTCAGTTCTCAAAGTGCAGTTTTGCGGTATTAGGCCGTTTTTTCCAACTTTATTCTTTGGATCTCTCTTAAGGTATGGAGAGAATCTTAAAACCATGATGTTTTTCTGATTCTACTACCTAGGGTGAACATGAATCACGACGTCTTTTTCAAATCTGGTGTTTGTCTGGGCCGGGAACTTCAGTTCTGAAAGTGCAGTTTTGCGGTATTAGGCCGTTTTTTCCAACTTTATTCTTTGGATCTCTCTTAAGGTATGGAGAGAATCTTGAAACCATGATGTTTTTCATATTCTACTACCTAGGGAGAACATGAATCACGATGTCTTATTCACATCTGGTGTTTGTCTGGGCCGGGAACCTCAGTTTTGAAAGTGGAGTTTCACCGTCAATACAATAGGCCTTTTGAGCATATGCGGTAATAGGCCGTTTTTTCCAACTTTATTCTTTGGATCACTCTTAAGGCAAGGAGAGATTCTTGAAACTATGATGTTTTTCTGATTCTACTACCTAGGGAGAACATGAATCACTACATCTTTTTCAAATCTGGTGTTTGTCTGGGCCGGGAACATCAGTTCTCAAAGTGCAGTTTTGCGGTATGAGGCCGTTTTTTCGAGATTTATTCTTTGGATCACTCTTAAGGCAAGGAGAGATTCTTTAAACTATCATGTTTTTCTGATTCTACTACCTAGGGAGAACATGAATCACGATGTCTTTTTCAAATCTGGTGTTTCTCTGGGCCGGGAACTTCAGTTCTGAAAGTGCAGTTTTGTGGTATTTTACCGTTTTTTCCAACATTATTCTTTGTGTCTCTCTTAAGGTAAGGAGAGAATGTTGAAAACCTGATGTTTTTCTTATTCTACTACCTAGGAAGAACATGAATCACGATGCCTTTTTCAAATCTGGTGTTTGTCTGGGCCGGGAACCTCAGTTCTGAAAGTGGAGTTTCACCGGCAATACAATAGGCCTTTTGAGCATATGCGGTAATAGGCCGTTTTTTCCAACTTTATTCTTTGGATCACTCTTAAGGCAAGGAGAGAATCTTGAAAACCTGATGTTTTTCTTATTGTACTACCTAGGGAGAACATGAACCACGACGTCTTTTTTAAATCTGGTGTTACTCTGGGCCCGGAACTTCAGTTCTGAAAGTGCAGTTTTGCGGTATTAGGCCGTTTTTTCCAACTTTATTCTTTGGATCTCTCTTAAGGTATGGAGAGAATCTTGAAACCATGATGTTTTTCTTATTCTACTACCTAGGGAGAACATGAATCACGACGTCTTTTTCAAATCTGGTGTTGGTCTGGGCCGGGAACTTCAGTTCTCAAAGTGCAGTTTTGCGGTATTAGGACGTTTTTTCCAACATGATTCTTTGGATCACTCTTAAGGCAAGGAGAGATTCTTTAAACTATCATGTTTTTCTGATTCTACTACCTAGGGAGAACATGAATCACGATGTCTTTTTCAAGTCTGGTGTTTCTCTGGGCCGGGAACTTCAGTTCTGAAAGTGCAGTTTTGCGGTAGTAGGCGGTTTTTTCCAACTTTATTCTTTGGATCTCTCTTAAGGTATGGAGAGAATCTTGAAACCATGATGTTTTTCTTATTCTACTACCTAGGGAGAACATGAATCACGATGTCTTATTCAAATCTGGTGTTTGTCTGGGCCGGGAACCTCAGTTCTGAAAGTGGAGTTTCACTGTCAATACAATAGGCCTTTTGAGCATATGCGGTAATAGGCCATTTTTTCCAACTTTATTCTTTGGATCACTCTTAAGGCAAGGAGAGATTCTTTAAACTATCATGTTTTTCTGATTCTACTACCTAGGGAGAACATGAATCACGACGTCTTTTTCAAATCTGGTGTTTGTCTGGGCCGGGAACTTCAGTTCTCAAAGTGCAGTTTTGCGGTAGTAGGCCGTTTTTTCCAAATTTATTCTTTGGATCACTCTTAAGGCAAGGAGAGATTCTTGACTCAATGATGTTTTTCTGATTCTACTACCTAGGGTGAACATGAATCACGACGTCTTTTTCAAATCTGGTGTTTGTCTGGGCCGGGAACTTCAGTTCTCAAAGTGCAGTTTTGCGGTATTAGGCCGTTTTTTCCAACTTTATTCTTTGGATCTCTCTTAAGGTATGGAGAGAATCTTAAAACCATGATGTTTTTCTGATTCTACTACCTAGGGTGAACATGAATCACGTTGTCTTTTTCAAATCTGGTGTTTGTCTGGGCCGGGAACTTCAGTTCTGAAAGTGCAGTTTTGCGGTATTAGGCCGTTTTTTCCAACTTTATTCTTTGGATCTCTCTTAAGGTATGGAGAGAATCTTGAAACCATGATGTTTTTCATATTCTACTACCTAGGGAGAACATGAATCACGATGTCTTATTCACATCTGGTGTTTGTCTGGGCCGGGAACCTCAGTTTTGAAAGTGGAGTTTCACCGTCAATACAATAGGCCTTTTGAGCATATGCGGTAATAGGCCGTTTTTTCCAACTTTATTCTTTGGATCACTCTTAAGGCAAGGAGAGATTCTTGAAACTATGATGTTTTTCTGATTCTACTACCTAGGGAGAACATGAATCACTACATCTTTTTCAAATCTGGTGTTTGTCTGGGCCGGGAACATCAGTTCTCAAAGTGCAGTTTTGCGGTATGAGGCCGTTTTTTCGAGATTTATTCTTTGGATCACTCTTAAGGCAAGGAGAGATTCTTTAAACTATCATGTTTTTCTGATTCTACTACCTAGGGAGAACATGAATCACGATGTCTTTTTCAAATCTGGTGTTTCTCTGGGCCGGGAACTTCAGTTCTGAAAGTGCAGTTTTGTGGTATTTTACCGTTTTTTCCAACATTATTCTTTGTGTCTCTCTTAAGGTAAGGAGAGAATGTTGAAAACCTGATGTTTTTCTTATTCTACTACCTAGGAAGAACATGAATCACGATGCCTTTTTCAAATGTGGTGTTTGTCTGGGCCGGGAACCTCAGTTCTGAAAGTGGAGTTTCACCGGCAATACAATAGGCCTTTTGAGCATATGCGGTAATAGGCCGTTTTTTCCAACTTTATTCTTTGGATCACTCTTAAGGCAAGGAGAGATTCTTTAAACTATCATGTTTTTCTTATTCTACTACCTAGGGAGAACATGAACCACGATGTCTTATTCAAATGTGGTGTTTGTCTGGGCCCGGAACCTCAGTTCTGAAAGTGGAGTTTTGCGGTATTAGGCCGTTTTTTCCAACGTTATTCTTTGGATCTCTCTTAAGGTATGGAGAGAATCTTGAAACCATGATGTTTTTCTTATTCTACTACCTAGGGAGAACATGAATCACGATGTCTTATTCAAATGTGGTGTTTGTCTGGGCCCGGAACCTCAGTTCTGAAAGTGGAGTTTCACTGTCAATACAATAGGCCTTTTGAGCATATGCGGTAATAGGCCGTTTTTTCCAACTGTCTGGGCCGGGAACTTCAGTTCTCAAAGTGCAGTTTTGCGGTAGTAGGCCGTTTTTTCCAAATTTATTCTTTGGATCACTCTTAAGGCAAGGAGAGATTCTTGACTCAATGATGTTTTTCTGATTCTACTACCTAGGGTGAACATGAATCACGACGTCTTTTTCAAATCTTGTGTTTGTCTGGGCCGGGAACTTCAGTTCTCAAAGTGCAGTTTTGCGGTATTAGGCCGTTTTTTCCAACTTTATTCTTTGGATCACTCTTAAGGCAAGGAGAGATTCTTTAAACTATCATGTTTTTCTGATTCTATTACCTAGGGAGAACATGAATCACGATGTCTTTTTCAAATCTGGTATTTCTCTGGGCCGGGAACCTCAGTTCTCAAAGTGGAGTTTCACCATCAATACAATAGGCCTTTTGAGCATATGCGGTAATAGGCCGTTTTTTCCAACTTCATTCTTTGGATCACTCTTAAGGAAAGGAGAGGTTCTTGAAACTATGATGTTTTTCTGATTGTACTACCTAGGGAGAACATGAATCACGACGTCTTTTTCAAATCTGGTGTTTGTCTGGGCCGGGAACATCAGTTTTCAAAGTGCAGTTTTGCGGTATGAGGCCGTTTTTTCGAGATTTATTCTTTGGATCACTCTTAAGGCAAGGAGAGATTCTTTAAACTATCATGTTTTTCTGATTCTACTACCTAGGGAGAACATGAATCACAATGTCTTTTTCAAATCTGGTGTTTCTCTGGGCCGGGAACTTCAGTTCTGAAGTGCAGTTTTGTGGTATTTTACCGTTTTTTCCAACATTATTCTTTGTGTCTCTCTTAAGGTAAGGAGAGAATCTTGAAAACCTGATGTTTTTCTTATTCTACTACCTAGGAAGAACATGAATCACGATGCCTTTTTCAAATCTGGTGTTTGTCTGGGCCGGGAACCTCAGTTCTGAAAGTGGAGTTTCACCGGCAATACAATAGGCCTTTTGAGCATATGCGGTAATAGGCCGTTTTTTCCAACTTTATTCTTTGGATCACTCTTAAGGCAAGGAGAGAATCTTGAAAACCTGATGTTTTTCTTATTCTACTACCTAGGGAGAACATGAACCACGACGTCTTTTTTAAATCTGGTGTTACTCTGGGCCCGGAACTTCAGTTCTGAAAGTGCAGTTTTGCGGTATTAGGCCGTTTTTTCCAACTTTATTCTTTGGATCTCTCTTAAGGTATGGAGAGAATCTTGAAACCATGATGTTTTTCTTATTCTACTACCTAGGGAGAACATGAATCACGATGTCTTATTCAAATGTGGTGTTTATCTGGGCCGGGAACCTCAGTTCTGAAAGTGGAGTTTCACTGTCAATACAATAGGCCTTTTGAGCATATGCGGTAATAGGCCGTTTTTTCCAACTTTATTCTTTGGATCACTCTTAAGGCAAGGAGAGATTCTTGAAACTATGATGTTTTTCTGATTCTACTACGTAGGGAGAACATGAATCACGACGGCTTTTTCAAATCTGGTGTTTGTCTGGGCCGGGAACTTCAGTTCTCAAACTGCAGTTTTGCGGTAGTAAGCCGTTTTTTCCAAATTTATTCTTTGGATCTCTCTTAAGGTATGGAGAGAATCTTGAAACCATGATGTTTTTCTTATTCTACTACCTAGGGAGAACATGAATCACGATGTCTTATTCAAATGTGGTGTTTGTCTGGGCCGGGAACCTCAGTTCTGAAAGTGGATTTTCACCGTCAATACAATAGGCCTTTTGAGCATACGCGGTAATAGGCCGTTTTTTCAAACTTTATTCTTTGGATCACTCTTAAGGCAAGGAGAGATTCTTGAAACTATGATGTTTTTCTGATTCTACTACCTAGGGAGAACATGAATCACGACGCCTTTTTCAAATCTGGTGTTTGTCTGGGCCGGGAACATCAGTTCTCAAAGTGCAGTTTTGCGGTATGAGGCCGTTTTTTCGAGATTTATTCTTTGGATCACTCTTAAGGCAAGGAGAGATTCTTTAAACTATCATGTTTTTCTGATTCTACTACCTAGGGAGAGATGAATCACGATGTCTTTTTCAAATCTGGTGTTTCTCTGGGCCGGGAACTTCAGTTCTGAAAGTGCAGTTTTGTGGTATTTTACCGTTTTTTCCAACATTATTCTTTGTATCTCTCTTAAGGTAAGGAGAGAATCTTGAAAACCTGATGTTTTTCTTATTCTACTACCTAGGAAGAACATGAATCACGATGCCTTTTTCAAATCTCGTGTTTGTCTGGGCCGGGAACCTCAGTTCTGAAAGTGGAGTTTCACCGGCAATACAATAGGCCTTTTGAGCATATGCGGTAATAGGCCGTTTTTTCCAACTTTATTCTTTGGATCACTCTTAAGGCAAGGAGAGATTCTTGAAACTATGATGTTTTTCTGATTCTACTACGTAGGGAGAACATGAATCACGACGGCTTTTTCAAATCTGGTGTTTGTCTGGGCCGGGAACTTCAGTTCTCAAACTGCAGTTTTGCGGTAGTAAGCCGTTTTTTCCAAATTTATTCTTTGGATCTCTCTTAAGGTATGGAGAGAATCTTGAAACCATGATGTTTTTCTTATTCTACTACCTAGGGAGAACATGAATCACGATGTCTTATTCAAATGTGGTGTTTGTCTGGGCCGGGAACCTCAGTTCTGAAAGTGGATTTTCACCGTCAATACAATAGGCCTTTTGAGCATACGCGGTAATAGGCCGTTTTTTCAAACTTTATTCTTTGGATCACTCTTAAGGCAAGGAGAGATTCTTGAAACTATGATGTTTTTCTGATTCTACTACCTAGGGAGAACATGAATCACGACGCCTTTTTCAAATCTGGTGTTTGTCTGGGCCGGGAACATCAGTTCTCAAAGTGCAGTTTTGCGGTATGAGGCCGTTTTTTCGAGATTTATTCTTTGGATCACTCTTAAGGCAAGGAGAGATTCTTTAAACTATCATGTTTTTCTGATTCTACTACCTAGGGAGAGATGAATCACGATGTCTTTTTCAAATCTGGTGTTTCTCTGGGCCGGGAACTTCAGTTCTGAAAGTGCAGTTTTGTGGTATTTTACCGTTTTTTCCAACATTATTCTTTGTATCTCTCTTAAGGTAAGGAGAGAATCTTGAAAACCTGATGTTTTTCTTATTCTACTACCTAGGAAGAACATGAATCACGATGCCTTTTTCAAATCTCGTGTTTGTCTGGGCCGGGAACCTCAGTTCTGAAAGTGGAGTTTCACCGGCAATACAATAGGCCTTTTGAGCATATGCGGTAATAGGCCGTTTTTTCCAACTTTATTCTTTGGATCACTCTTAAGGCAAGGAGAGATTCTTTAAACTATCATGTTTTTCTGATTCTACTACCTAGGGAGAACATGAACCACGACGTCTTTTTCAAATCTAGTGTTTGTCTGGGCCGGGAAACTCAGTTCTGAAAGTGGGGTTTTGCAGTATTCGGCCGTTTTTTTCAACACTATTCTATGGATCTATCTTAAGGGAAGGAGAGATTCCTGAAACCATGATGTTTTACTGATTCTACTACCTAGGGAGAACATGAATCACGATGTCTTTTTCAAAACTGGTGTTTGTCTAGGCCGGGAACCTCAGTTCTCAAAGTGGAGTTTCACCGACAATGCAATAGGCCTTTTGAGCATATGCGGTAATATACCGTTTTTTCCAACTTTATTCTTTGGATCACTCTTAAGGCAAGGAGAGATTCTTTAAACTATCATGTTTTTCTGATTCTACTACCTAGGGAGAACATGAATCACGATGTCTTTTTCAAATCTGGTGTTTCTCTGGGCCGGGAACTTCAGTTCTGAAAGTGCAGTTTTGCGGTATTAGGCCGTTTTTTCCAACTTTATTCTTTGGATCTCTCTTAAGGTATGGAGAGAATCTTGAAACCATGATGTTTTTCTTATTCTACTACCTAGGGAGAACATGAATCACGATGTCTTATTCAAATGTGGTGTTTGTCTGGGCCGGGAACCTCAGTTCTGAAAGTGGAGTTTCACTCTCAATACAATAGGCCTTTTGAGCATATGCGGTAATAGGCCGTTTTTTCCAAATTTATTGTTTGGATCACTCTTAAGGAAGGAGAGATTCTTGAAACTATGATGTTTTTCTGATTCTACTACCTAGGGAGAACATCAATCACGACTGCTTTTTCAAATCTGGTGTTTGTGTGGGCCGGGAACTTCAGTTCTCAAACTGCAGTTTTGCGGTATTAGGCTGTTTTTTGCAACTTTATTCTTTGGATCTCTCTTAAGGTATGGAGAGAATCTTGAAACAGTGATGTTTTTCTTATTCTACTACCTAGGGAGAACATGAATCACGATGTCTTTTTCAAATCTGGTGTTTGTCTGGGCCGGGAACTTCAGTTCTCAAAGTGCAGTTTTGCGGTATTAGGCCGTTTTTTCCAACTTTATTCTTTGGATCTCTCTTAAGGTATGGAGAGAATCTTGAAACCATGATGTTTTTCTTATTCTACTACCGAGGGAGAACATGAGTCACGATGTCTTATTCAATTCTGGTGTTTGTCTGGGCCGGGAACCTCAGTTCTGAAAGTGGAGTTTCACCGTCAATACAATAGGCCTTTTGAGCATATGCGGTAATAGGCCATTTTTTCCAACTTTATTCTTTGGATCACTCTTAAGGCAAGGAGAGATTCTTTAAACTATCATGTTTTTCTCATTCTACTACCAAGGGAGAACATGAATCTCGATGTCTTTTTCAAATCTGTTGTTTCTCTGGGCCGGGAACTTAAGTTCTGAAAGTGCAGTTTTGTGGTATTTTACCATTTTTTCCAATATTATTCTTTGTGTCTCTCTTAAGGTAAGGAGAGAATCTTGAAAACCTGATGTTTTTCTTATTCTACTACCTAGGGAGAACATGAATCACGATGCCTTTTTCAAATCTGGTGTTTGTCTGGGCCGGGAACATCAGTTCTCAAAGTGCAGTTTTGCGGTATGAGGCCGTTTTTTCGAGATTTATTCTTTGGATCACTCTTAAGGCAAGGAGAGATTCTTTAAACTATCATGTTTTTCTGATTCTACTACCTAGGGAGAGATGAATCACGATGTCTTTTTCAAATCTGGTGTTTCTCTGGGCCGGGAACTTCAGTTCTGAAAGTGCAGTTTTGTGGTATTTTACCGTTTTTTCCAACATTATTCTTTGTGTCTCTCTTAAGGTAAGGAGAGAATCTTGAAAACCTGACGTTTTTCTTATTCTACTACCTAGGAAGAACATGAATCACGATGCCTTTTTCAAATCTCGTGTTTGTCTGGGCCGGGAACCTCAGTTCTGAAAGTGGAGTTTCACCGGCAATACAATAGGCCTTTTGAGCATATGCGGTAATAGGCCGTTTTTTCCAACTTTATTCTTTGGATCACTCTTAAGGCAAGGAGAGATTCTTTAAACTATCATGTTTTTCTGATTCTACTACCTAGGGAGAACATGAACCACAACGTCTTTTTCAAATCTAGTGTTTGTCTGGGCCGGGAAACTCAGTTCTGAAAGTGGGGTTTTGCAGTATTCGGCCGTTTTTTTCAACACTATTCTATGGATCTATCTTAAGGGAAGGAGAGATTCCTGAAACCATGATGTTTTACTGATTCTACTACCTAGGGAGAACATGAATCACGATGTCTTTTTCAAATCTGGTGTTTGTCTAGGCCGGGAACCTCAGTTCTCAAAGTGGAGTTTCACCGACAATGAAATAGGCCTTTTGAGCATATGCGGTAATAGGCCGTTTTTTCCAACTTTATTCTTTGGATCACTCTTAAGGCAAGGAGAGATTCTTTAAACTATCATGTTTTTGTGATTCTACTACCTAGGGAGAACATGAATCACGATGTCTTTTTCAAATCTGGTGTTTCTCTGGGCCGGGAACTTCAGTTCTGAAAGTGCAGTTTTGCGGTATTAGGCCGTTTTTTCCAACTTTATTCTTTGGATCTCTCTTAAGGTATGGAGAGAATCTTGAAACCATGATGTTTTTCTTATTCTACTACCTAGGGAGAACATGAATCACGATGTCTTATTCAAATGTGGTGTTTGTCTGGGCCGGGAACCTCAGTTCTGAAAGTGGAGTTTCACTCCCAATACAATAGGCCTTTTGAGCATATGCGGTAATAGGCCGTTTTTTCCAACTTTATTGTTTGGATCACTCTTAAGGAAGGAGAGATTCTTGAAACTATGATGTTTTTCTGATTCTACTACCTAGGGAGAACATGAATCTCGATGTCTTTTTCAAATCTGTTGTTTCTCTGGGCCGGGAACTTAAGTTCTGAAAGTGCAGTTTTGTGGTATTTTACCATTTTTTCCAATATTATTCTTTGTGTCTCTCTTAAGGTAAGGAGAGAATCTTGAAAACCTGATGTTTTTCTTATTCTACTACCTAGGGAGAACATGAATCACGATGCCTTTTTCAAATCTGGTGTTTGTCTGGGCCGGGAACCTCAGTTCTGAAAGTGGAGTTTCACCGACAATACAATAGGCCTTTTGAGCATATGCGGTAATAGGCTGTTTTTTCCAACTTTATTCTTTGGATCACTCTTAAGGAAAGGAGAGATTCTTTAAACTATCATGTTTTCCTGATTCTACTACCTAGGGAGAATATGAATCACGACGAGTTTTTCAAATCTGTGTTTCTATGGGCCGGGAACTTCAGTTCTGAAAGTGCAGTTTTGCGGTATTAGGCCGTTTTTTCCAACTTTATTCTTTGGATCTCTCTTAAGGTATGGAGAGAATCTTGAAACCATGATGTTTTTCTTATTCTACTACCTAGGGAGAACATGAATCACGATTCCTTTTTCAAATCTGGTTTTTGTCTGGGCCGGGAACCTCAGTTCTGAAAGTGGAGTTTCACCGGCAATACAATAGGCCTTTTGAGCATATGCGGTAATAGGCCGTTTTTTCCAACTTTATTCTTTGGATCACTCTTAAGGCAAGGAGAGATTCTTTAAACTATCATGTTTTTCTGATTCTACTACCTAGGGAGAACATGAACCACAACGTCTTTTTCAAATCTAGTGTTTGTCTGGGCCGGGAAACTCAGTTCTGAAAGTGGGGTTTTGCAGTATTCGGCCGTTTTTTTCAACACTATTCTATGGATCTATCTTAAGGGAAGGAGAGATTCCTGAAACCATGATGTTTTACTGATTCTACTACCTAGGGAGAACATGAATCACGATGTCTTTTTCAAATCTGGTGTTTGTCTAGGCCGGGAACCTCAGTTCTCAAAGTGGAGTTTCACCGACAATGCAATAGGCCTTTTGAGCATATGCGGTAATAGGCCGTTTTTTCCAACTTTATTCTTTGGATCACTCTTAAGGCAAGGAGAGATTCTTTAAACTATCATGTTTTTCTGATTCTACTACCTAGGGAGAACATGAATCACGATGTCTTTTTCAAATCTGGTGTTTCTCTGGGCCGGGAACTTCAGTTCTGAAAGTGCAGTTTTGCGGTATTAGGCCGTTTTTTCCAACTTTATTCTTTGGATCTCTCTTAAGGTATGGAGAGAATCTTGAAACCATGATGTTTTTCTTATTCTACTACCTAGGGAGAACATGAATCACGATGTCTTATTCAAATGTGGTGTTTGTCTGGGCCGGGAACCTCAGTTCTGAAAGTGGAGTTTCACTCCCAATACAATAGGCCTTTTGAGCATATGCGGTAATAGGCCGTTTTTTCCAACTTTATTGTTTGGATCACTCTTAAGGAAGGAGAGATTCTTGAAACTATGATGTTTTTCTGATTCTACTACCTAGGGAGAACATGAATCTCGATGTCTTTTTCAAATCTGTTGTTTCTCTGGGCCGGGAACTTAAGTTCTGAAAGTGCAGTTTTGTGGTATTTTACCATTTTTTCCAATATTATTCTTTGTGTCTCTCTTAAGGTAAGGAGAGAATCTTGAAAACCTGATGTTTTTCTTATTCTACTACCTAGGGAGAACATGAATCACGATGCCTTTTTCAAATCTGGTGTTTGTCTGGGCCGGGAACCTCAGTTCTGAAAGTGGAGTTTCACCGACAATACAATAGGCCTTTTGAGCATATGCGGTAATAGGCTGTTTTTTCCAACTTTATTCTTTGGATCACTCTTAAGGAAAGGAGAGATTCTTTAAACTATCATGTTTTTCTGATTCTACTACCTAGGGAGAATATGAATCACGACGAGTTTTTCAAATCTGTGTTTCTATGGGCCGGGAACTTCAGTTCTGAAAGTGCAGTTTTGCGGTATTAGGCCGTTTTTTCCAACTTTATTCTTTGGATCTCTCTTAAGGTATGGAGAGAATCTTGAAACCATGATGTTTTTCTTATTCTACTACCTAGGGAGAACATGAATCACGATTCCTTTTTCAAATCTGGTTTTTGTCTGGGCCGGGAATCTCAGTTCTGAAAGTGGAGTTTCACCGTCAATACTATAGGCCTTTTGAGCATATGCGGTAATAGGCCGTTTTTTCCAACTTTATTTTTGGATCACTCTTAAGGCAAGGAGAGATTCTTGAAACTATGATGTTGTTCTGATTCTACTACCTAGGGAGAACATGAATCACGACGTCTTTTTCAAATCTGGTGTTTGTCTGGGCCGGGAACTTCAGTTCTCAAAGTGCAGTTTTGCGGTAGTAGGCAGTTTTTTCTAAATTTATTCTTTGGATCACTCTTAAGGCAAGGAGAGATTCTTGAATCTATGTTGTTTTTCTGATTCTACTACCTAGTGTGAACATGAATCACGACGTCTTTTTTAAATCTGGTGTTTGTCTGGGCCGGGAACTTCAGTTCTCAAAGTGCAGTTTTGCGGTATTAGGCCGTTTTTTCCAAATTTATTCTTTGGATCTCTCTTAAGGTATGGAGAGAATCTTGAAACCATGATGTTTTTCTTATTCTACTACCTAGGGAGAACATGAATCACGATGTCTTATTCAAATGTGGTGTTTGTCTGGGCCGGGAACCTGATTTCTGAAAGTGGAGTTTCACTGTCAATACAATAGGCCTTTTGAGCATATGCGGTAATAGGCCGTTTTTTCCAACATTATTCTTTGGATCACTCTTAAGGCAAGGAGAGATTCTTGAAACTATGATGTTTTTCTGATTCTACTACCTAGGGAGAACATGAATCACGACGTCTTTTTCAAATCTGGTGTTTGTCTGGGCCGGGAACTTCAGTTCTCAAAGTGCAGTTTTGCGGTATTAGGCCGTTTTTTCCAACATGATTCTTTGGATCACTCTTAAGGAAAGGAGAGATTCTTGAAACTATGATGTTTTTCTGATTCTACTACCTAGGGAGAACATGAATCACGACGTCTTTTTCAAATCTGGTGTTTGTCTAGGCCGGGAACTTCAGTTCTCAAAGTGCAGTTTTGCGTTATTAGGCCGTTTTTTCCAACTTTATTCTTTGGATCTCTCTTAAGGTATGGAGAGAATCTTGAAACCATGATGTTTTTCTTATTCTACTACCTAGGGAGAACATGAATCACAATGTCTTATTCAAATGTGGTGTTTGTCTGGGCCGGGAACCTCAGTTCTAAAAGTGGAGTTTCACTGTCAATACAATAGACCTTTTGAGCATATGCGGTAATAGGCCGTTTTTTCCAACTTTATTCTTTGGATCACTCTTAAGTCAAGGAGAGATTCTTGAAACTATGATGTTTTTCTGATTCTACTACCTAGGGAGAACATGAATCACGACGGCTATTTCAAATCTGGTGTTTGTCTGGGCCGGGAACATCAGTTCTCAAAGTGCAGTTTTGCGGTATTAGGTTGTTTTTTCGAGATTTATTCTTTGGATCACTCTTAAGGCAAGGAGAGATTCTTTAAACTATCATGTTTTTCTGATTCTACTACCTAGGGAGAACATGAATCACGATGTCTTTTTCAAATCTGGTGTTTCTCTGGGCCGGGAACTTCAGTTCTGAAAGTGCAGTTTTGTGGTATTTTACCGTTTTTTCCAACATTATTCTTTGTGTCTCTCTTAAGGTAAGGAGAGAATCTTGAAAACCTGATGTTTTTCTTATTCTACTACCTAGGAAGAACATGAATCACGATGCCTTTTTCAAATCTCGTGTTTGTCTTGGCCGGGAACCTCAGTTCTGAAAGTGCAGTTTCACCGGCAAGACAATAGGTCTTTTGAGCATATGCGGTAATAGGCCGTTTTTTCCAACTTTATTCTTTGGATCACTCTTAAGGCAAGGAGAGAATGTTGAAAACCTGATGTTTTTCTTATTCTACTACCTAGGGAGAACATGAACCACGACGTCTTTTTCAAATCTAGTGTTTGTCTGGGCCGGGAACCTCAGTTCTGAAAGTGGAGTTTCACTCCCAATACAATAGGCCTTTTGAGCATATGCGGTAATAGGCCGTTTTTTCCAACTTTATTGTTTGGATCACTCTTAAGGAAGGAGAGATTCTTGAAACTATGATGTTTTTCTGATTCTACTACCTAGGGAGAACATGAATCTCGATGTCTTTTTCAAATCTGTTGTTTCTCTGGGCCGGGAACTTAAGTTCTGAAAGTGCAGTTTTGTGGTATTTTACCATTTTTTCCAATATTATTCTTTGTGTCTCTCTTAAGGTAAGGAGAGAATCTTGAAAACCTGATGTTTTTCTTATTCTACTACCTAGGGAGAACATGAATCACGATGCCTTTTTCAAATCTGGTGTTTGTCTGGGCCGGGAACCTCAGTTCTGAAAGTGGAGTTTCACCGACAATACAATAGGCCTTTTGAGCATATGCGGTAATAGGCTGTTTTTTCCAACTTTATTCTTTGGATCACTCTTAAGGAAAGGAGAGATTCTTTAAACTATCATGTTTTCCTGATTCTACTACCTAGGGAGAATATGAATCACGACGAGTTTTTCAAATCTGTGTTTCTATGGGCCGGGAACTTCAGTTCTGAAAGTGCAGTTTTGCGGTATTAGGCCGTTTTTTCCAACTTTATTCTTTGGATCTCTCTTAAGGTATGGAGAGAATCTTGAAACCATGATGTTTTTCTTATTCTACTACCTAGGGAGAACATGAATCACGATTCCTTTTTCAAATCTGGTTTTTGTCTGGGCCGGGAACCTCAGTTCTGAAAGTGGAGTTTCACCGGCAATACAATAGGCCTTTTGAGCATATGCGGTAATAGGCCGTTTTTTCCAACTTTATTCTTTGGATCACTCTTAAGGCAAGGAGAGATTCTTTAAACTATCATGTTTTTCTGATTCTACTACCTAGGGAGAACATGAACCACAACGTCTTTTTCAAATCTAGTGTTTGTCTGGGCCGGGAAACTCAGTTCTGAAAGTGGGGTTTTGCAGTATTCGGCCGTTTTTTTCAACACTATTCTATGGATCTATCTTAAGGGAAGGAGAGATTCCTGAAACCATGATGTTTTACTGATTCTACTACCTAGGGAGAACATGAATCACGATGTCTTTTTCAAATCTGGTGTTTGTCTAGGCCGGGAACCTCAGTTCTCAAAGTGGAGTTTCACCGACAATGCAATAGGCCTTTTGAGCATATGCGGTAATAGGCCGTTTTTTCCAACTTTATTCTTTGGATCACTCTTAAGGCAAGGAGAGATTCTTTAAACTATCATGTTTTTCTGATTCTACTACCTAGGGAGAACATGAATCACGATGTCTTTTTCAAATCTGGTGTTTCTCTGGGCCGGGAACTTCAGTTCTGAAAGTGCAGTTTTGCGGTATTAGGCCGTTTTTTCCAACTTTATTCTTTGGATCTCTCTTAAGGTATGGAGAGAATCTTGAAACCATGATGTTTTTCTTATTCTACTACCTAGGGAGAACATGAATCACGATGTCTTATTCAAATGTGGTGTTTGTCTGGGCCGGGAACCTCAGTTCTGAAAGTGGAGTTTCACTCCCAATACAATAGGCCTTTTGAGCATATGCGGTAATAGGCCGTTTTTTCCAACTTTATTGTTTGGATCACTCTTAAGGAAGGAGAGATTCTTGAAACTATGATGTTTTTCTGATTCTACTACCTAGGGAGAACATGAATCTCGATGTCTTTTTCAAATCTGTTGTTTCTCTGGGCCGGGAACTTAAGTTCTGAAAGTGCAGTTTTGTGGTATTTTACCATTTTTTCCAATATTATTCTTTGTGTCTCTCTTAAGGTAAGGAGAGAATCTTGAAAACCTGATGTTTTTCTTATTCTACTACCTAGGGAGAACATGAATCACGATGCCTTTTTCAAATCTGGTGTTTGTCTGGGCCGGGAACCTCAGTTCTGAAAGTGGAGTTTCACCGACAATACAATAGGCCTTTTGAGCATATGCGGTAATAGGCTGTTTTTTCCAACTTTATTCTTTGGATCACTCTTAAGGAAAGGAGAGATTCTTTAAACTATCATGTTTTTCTGATTCTACTACCTAGGGAGAATATGAATCACGACGAGTTTTTCAAATCTGTGTTTCTATGGGCCGGGAACTTCAGTTCTGAAAGTGCAGTTTTGCGGTATTAGGCCGTTTTTTCCAACTTTATTCTTTGGATCTCTCTTAAGGTATGGAGAGAATCTTGAAACCATGATGTTTTTCTTATTCTACTACCTAGGGAGAACATGAATCACGATTCCTTTTTCAAATCTGGTTTTTGTCTGGGCCGGGAATCTCAGTTCTGAAAGTGGAGTTTCACCGTCAATACTATAGGCCTTTTGAGCATATGCGGTAATAGGCCGTTTTTTCCAACTTTATTTTTGGATCACTCTTAAGGCAAGGAGAGATTCTTGAAACTATGATGTTGTTCTGATTCTACTACCTAGGGAGAACATGAATCACGACGTCTTTTTCAAATCTGGTGTTTGTCTGGGCCGGGAACTTCAGTTCTCAAAGTGCAGTTTTGCGGTAGTAGGCAGTTTTTTCTAAATTTATTCTTTGGATCACTCTTAAGGCAAGGAGAGATTCTTGAATCTATGTTGTTTTTCTGATTCTACTACCTAGTGTGAACATGAATCACGACGTCTTTTTTAAATCTGGTGTTTGTCTGGGCCGGGAACTTCAGTTCTCAAAGTGCAGTTTTGCGGTATTAGGCCGTTTTTTCCAAATTTATTCTTTGGATCTCTCTTAAGGTATGGAGAGAATCTTGAAACCATGATGTTTTTCTTATTCTACTACCTAGGGAGAACATGAATCACGATGTCTTATTCAAATGTGGTGTTTGTCTGGGCCGGGAACCTGATTTCTGAAAGTGGAGTTTCACTGTCAATACAATAGGCCTTTTGAGCATATGCGGTAATAGGCCGTTTTTTCCAACATTATTCTTTGGATCACTCTTAAGGCAAGGAGAGATTCTTGAAACTATGATGTTTTTCTGATTCTACTACCTAGGGAGAACATGAATCACGACGTCTTTTTCAAATCTGGTGTTTGTCTGGGCCGGGAACTTCAGTTCTCAAAGTGCAGTTTTGCGGTATTAGGCCGTTTTTTCCAACATGATTCTTTGGATCACTCTTAAGGAAAGGAGAGATTCTTGAAACTATGATGTTTTTCTGATTCTACTACCTAGGGAGAACATGAATCACGACGTCTTTTTCAAATCTGGTGTTTGTCTAGGCCGGGAACTTCAGTTCTCAAAGTGCAGTTTTGCGTTATTAGGCCGTTTTTTCCAACTTTATTCTTTGGATCTCTCTTAAGGTATGGAGAGAATCTTGAAACCATGATGTTTTTCTTATTCTACTACCTAGGGAGAACATGAATCACAATGTCTTATTCAAATGTGGTGTTTGTCTGGGCCGGGAACCTCAGTTCTAAAAGTGGAGTTTCACTGTCAATACAATAGACCTTTTGAGCATATGCGGTAATAGGCCGTTTTTTCCAACTTTATTCTTTGGATCACTCTTAAGTCAAGGAGAGATTCTTGAAACTATGATGTTTTTCTGATTCTACTACCTAGGGAGAACATGAATCACGACGGCTATTTCAAATCTGGTGTTTGTCTGGGCCGGGAACATCAGTTCTCAAAGTGCAGTTTTGCGGTATTAGGTTGTTTTTTCGAGATTTATTCTTTGGATCACTCTTAAGGCAAGGAGAGATTCTTTAAACTATCATGTTTTTCTGATTCTACTACCTAGGGAGAACATGAATCACGATGTCTTTTTCAAATCTGGTGTTTCTCTGGGCCGGGAACTTCAGTTCTGAAAGTGCAGTTTTGTGGTATTTTACCGTTTTTTCCAACATTATTCTTTGTGTCTCTCTTAAGGTAAGGAGAGAATCTTGAAAACCTGATGTTTTTCTTATTCTACTACCTAGGAAGAACATGAATCACGATGCCTTTTTCAAATCTCGTGTTTGTCTTGGCCGGGAACCTCAGTTCTGAAAGTGCAGTTTCACCGGCAAGACAATAGGTCTTTTGAGCATATGCGGTAATAGGCCGTTTTTTCCAACTTTATTCTTTGGATCACTCTTAAGGCAAGGAGAGAATGTTGAAAACCTGATGTTTTTCTTATTCTACTACCTAGGGAGAACATGAACCACGACGTCTTTTTCAAATCTAGTGTTTGTCTGGGCCGGGAACCTCAGATCTGAAAGTTGGGTTTTGCAGTATTCGGCCGTTTTTTTCAACACTATTCTATGGGTTTATATTAAGGGAAGGAGAGATTCCTGAAACCATGATGTTTTTCTGATTCTACTACCTAGGGAGAACATGAATCACGACGTCTTTTTCAAATCTGGTGTTTGTCTGGGCCGGGAACTTCAGTTCTCAAAGTGCAGTTTTGCGGTATTAGGCCGTTTTTTCCAACATGATTCTTTGGATCACTCTTAAGGCAAGGAGAGATTCTTGAAACTATGATGTTTTTCTGATTCTAGTACCTAGGGAGAACATGAATCACAACGTCTTTTTCAAATCTGGTGTTTGTGTAGGCCGGGAACTTCAGTTCTCAAAGTGCAGTTTTGCGGTATTAGGCCGTTTTTTCCAACTTTTTTCTTTGGATCTCTCTTAAGGTATGGAGAGAATCTTGAAACCATGATGTTTTTCTTATTCTCCTACCTAGGGAGAACATGAATCACGATGTCTTATTCAAATGTGGTGTTTGTCTGGGCCGGGAACCTCAGTTCTGAATGTGGAGTTTCACTGTCAATACAATAGACCTTTTGAGCATATGCGGTAATAGGCCGTTTTTTCCAACTTTATTCTTTGGATCACTCTTAAGGCAAGGAGAGATTCTTGAAAATATGATATTTTTCTGATTCTACTACCTAGGGAGAACATGAATCACGACGGCTTTTTCAAATCTGGTGTTTGTCTGGGCCGGGAACTTCAGTTCTCAAAGTGCAGTTTTGTGGTATTTTACCGTTTTTTCCAACATTATTCTTTGTGTCTCTCTTAAGGTAAGGAGAGAATCTTAAAAACCTGATGTTTTTTTATTCTACTACCTAGGGAGAACATGAATCACGATGCCTTTTTCAAATCTGGTGTTTGTCTGGGCCGGGAACCTCAGTTCTGAAAGTGGAGTTTCACCGACAATACAATAGGCCTTTTGAGCATATGCGGTAATAGGCCGTTTTTTCCAACTTTATTCTTTGGATCACTCTTAAGGCAAGGAGAGATTCTTTAAACTATCATGTTTTTCTGATTCTACTACCTAGGGAGAACATGAATCACGACGTTTTTTTCAAATCTGGTGTTTGTCTGGGCCGCGAACTTCAGTTCTCAAAGTGCAGTTTTGCGGTATTAGGCCGTTTTTTCCAACTTTATTCTTTGGATCTCCCTTAAGGCAAGGAGAGATTCTTGAATCTATGATGTTTTTCTGATTCTACTACCTAGTGCGAACATGAATCACGACCTCGTTTTTAAATCTGGTGTTTGTCTGGGCCGGGAACTTCAGTTCTCAAAGTGCAGTTTTGTGGTATTAGGCCGTTTTTTCCAACATTATTCTTTGGATCTCTCTTAAGGTATGGAGAGAATCTTGAAACCATGATGTTTTTCTTATTCTACTACCTAGGGAGAACATGAATCACGATGTCTTATTCAAATGTGGTGTTTGTCTGGGCCGGGAACCTCATTTCTGAAAGTGGAGTTTCACCGTCAATACAATAGGCCTTTTGAGCATATGCGGTAATAGGCCGTTTTTTCCAACTTTATTCTTTGGATCACTCTTAAGGCAAGGAGAGATTCTTTAAACTATCATGTTTTTCTGATTCTACTACCTAGGGAGAACATGAATCACGACGTCTTTTTCAAATCTGGTGTTTGTCTGGGCCGGGAACTTCAGTTCTCAAAGTGCAGTTTTGCGGTATTTGGCCGTTTTTTCCAACTTTATTCTTTGGATCTCTCTTAAGGTATGGAGAGAATCTTGAAACCATGATGTTTTTCTTATTCTACTACCTAGGGAGAACATGAATCACGATGTCTTTTTCAAATCTGGTGTTTGTCTGGGCCGGGAACCTCAGTTCTGAAAGTGGAGTTTCACCGACAATACAATAGGCCTTTTGAGCATATGCGGTAATATACCGTTTTTTCCAACATTATTCTTTGGATCACTCTTAAGGCAAGGAGAGATTCTTTAAACTATGATGTTTTTCTGATTCTACTACCTAGGGAGAACATGAATCACGACGGCTTTTTCAAATCTGGTGTTTGTCTGGGCCGGGAACTTCTGTTCTCAAAGTGCAGTTTTGCGGTATTAGGCCGTTTTTTCCAACTTTATTCTTTGGATCTCTCTTAAGGTATGGAGAGAATCTTGAAACCATGATGTTTTCCTTATTCTATTACCTAGGGAGAACATGAATCACGATGTCTTATTCAAATGTGGTGTTTGTCTGGGCCGGGAACCTCAGTTCTGAAAGTGGAGTTTCACTGTGAATACAATAGGCCTTTTGAACATATGCGGTAATAGGCCGTTTTTTCCAACTTTATTCTTTGGATCACTCTTAAGGCAAGGAGAGATTCTTGAAACTATGATGTTTTTCTGATTCTACTACCTAGGGAGAACATGAATCACGACGTCTTTTTCAAATCTGGTGTTTGTCTGGGCCGGGAACCTCAGTTCTGAAAGTGGAGTTTCACCGACAATACAATAGGCATTTTGAGCATATGCGGTAATATACCGTTTTTTCCAACTTTATTCTTTGGATCACTCTTAAGGCAAGGAGAGATTCTTGAAACTATGATGTTTTTCTGATTCTACTACCTAGGGAGAACATGAATCACGACGTCTTTTTCAAATCTGGTGTTTGTCTGGGCCAGGAACTTCAGTTCTCAAAGTGCAGTTTTGCGGTATTAGGCCGTTTTTTCCAACTTTATTCTTTGGATCTCTCTTAAGGTATGGAGAGAATCTTGAAACCATGATGTTTTCCTTATTCTATTACCTAGGGAGAACATGAATCACGATGTCTTATTCAAATGTGGTGTTTGTCTGGTCCGGGAACCTCAGTTCTGAAAGTGGAGTTTCACTGTCAATACAATAGGCCTTTTGAACATATGCAGTAATAGGCCGTTTTTTCCAACTTTATTCTTTGGATCACTCTTAAGGCAAGGAGAGATTCTTGAAACTATGATGTTTTTCTGATTCTACTACCTAGGGAGAACATGAATCACGACGTCTTTTTCAAATCTGGTGTTTGTCTGGGCCGGGAACTTCAGTTCTCAAAGTGCAGTTTTGCAGTATTAGGCCGTTTTATCCAACATGATTCTTTGGATCACTCTTAAGGCAAGGAGACATTCTTGAAACTATGATGTTTTTCTGATTCTACTACCTAGGGAGAACATGAATCACAACGGCTTTTTCAAATCTGGTGTTTGTCTGGGCCGGGAACCTCATTTCTGAAAGTGGAGTTTCACCGTCAATACAATAGGCCTTTTGAGCATATGCGGTAATAGGCCGTTTTTTCCAACTTTATTCTTTGGATCACTCTTAAGGCAAGGAGAGATTCTTGAAACTATCATGTTTTTCTGATTCTACTACCTAGGGAGAACATGAATCACGACGTCTTTTTCAAATCTGGTGTTTGTCTGGGCCGGGAACTTCAGTTCTCAAAGTGCAGTTTTGCGGTATTTGGCCGTTTTTCCAACTTTATTCTTTGGATCTCTCTTAAGGTATGGAGAGAATCTTGAAACCATGATGTTTTTCTTATTCTACTACCTAGGGAGAACATGAATCACGATGTCTTTTTCAAATCTGGTGTTTGTCTGGGCCGGGAACCTCAGTTCTGAAAGTGGAGTTTCACCGACAATACAATAGGCCTTTTGAGCATATGCGGTAATATACCGTTTTTTCCAACATTATTCTTTGGATCACTCTTAAGGCAAGGAGAGATTCTTTAAACTATCATGTTTTTCTGATTCTACTACCTAGGGAGAACATGAATCACGACGTCTTTTTCAAATCTGGTGTTTGTCTGGGCCGGGAACTTCAGTTCTCAAAATGCAGTTTTGCGGTATTTGGCCGTTTTTCCAACTTTATTCTTTGGATCTCTCTTAAGGTATGGAGAGAATCTTGAAACCATGATGTTTTTCTTATTCTACTACCTAGGGAGAACATGAATCACGATGTCTTTTTCAAATCTGAGGTTTGTCTGGGCCGGGAACCTCAGTTCTGAAAGTGGTGTTTCACCGACAATACAATAGGCCTTTTGAGCATATGCGGTAATATACCGTTTTTTCCAACATTATTCTTTGGATCACTCTTAAGGCAAGGAGAGATTCTTTAAACTATGATGTTTTTCTGATTCTACTACCTAGGGAGAACATGAATCACGACGGCTTTTTCAAATCTGGTGTTTGTCTGGGCCGGGAACTTCTGTTCTCAAAGTGCAGTTTTGCGGTATTAGGCCGTTTTTTCCAACTTTATTCTTTGGATCTCTCTTAAGGTATGGAGAGAATCTTGAAACCATGATGTTTTCCTTATTCTATTACCTAGGGAGAACATGAATCACGATGTCTTATTCAAATGTGGTGTTTGTCTGGGCCGGGAACCTCAGTTCTGAAAGTGGAGTTTCACTGTGAATACAATAGGCCTTTTGAACATATGCGGTAATAGGCCGTTTTTTCCAACTTTATTCTTTGGATCACTCTTAAGGCAAGGAGAGATTCTTGAAACTATGATGTTTTTCTGATTCTACTACCTAGGGAGAACATGAATCACGACGTCTTTTTCAAATCTGGTGTTTGTCTGGGCCGGGAACTTCAGTTCTCAAAGTGCAGTTTTGCGGTATTAGGCCGTTTTTTCCAACTTTATTCTTTGGATCTCTCTTAAGGTATGGAGAGAATCTTGAAACCATGATGTTTTTCTTATTCCACTACCTAGGGAGAACATGAATCACGATGTCTTTTTCAAATCTGGTGTTTGTCTGGGCCGGGAACCTCAGTTCTGAAAGTGGAGTTTCACCGAAAATACAATAGGCCTTTTGAGCATATGCGGTAATATACCGTTTTTTCCAACTTTATTCTTTGGATCACTCCTAAGGCAAGGAGAGATTCTTTAAACTATGATGTTTTTCTGATTCTACTACCTAGGGAGAACATGAATCACGACGTCTTTTTCAAATCTGGTGTTTGTCTGGGCCGGGAACTTCAGTTCTCAAAGTGCAGTTTTGCGGTATTAGGCCGTTTTTTCCAACTTTATTCTTTGGATCTCTCTTAAGGTATGGAGAGAATCTTGAAACCATGATGTTTTCCTTATTCTATTACCTAGGGAGAACATGAATCACGATGTCTTATTCAAATGTGGTGTTTGTCTGGGCCGGGAACCTCAGTTCTGAAAGTGGAGTTTCACTGTGAATACAATAGGCCTTTTGAACATATGCGGTAATAGGCCGTTTTTTCCAACTTTATTCTTTGGATCACTCTTAAGGCAAGGAGAGATTCTTGAAACTATGATGTTTTTCTGATTCTACTACCTAGGGAGAACATGAATCACGACGTCTTTTTCAAATCTGGTGTTTGTCTGGGCCGGGAACCTCAGTTCTGAAAGTGGAGTTTCACCGACAATACAATAGGCCTTTTGAGCATATGCGGTAATATACCGTTTTTTCCAACTTTATTCTTTGGATCACTCTTAAGGCAAGGAGAGATTCTTGAAACTATGATGTTTTTCTGATTCTACTACCTAGGGAGAACATGAATCACGACGTCTTTTTCAAATCTGGTGTTTGTCTGGGCCAGGAACTTCAGTTCTCAAAGTGCAGTTTTGCGGTATTAGGCCGTTTTTTCCAACTTTATTCTTTGGATCTCTCTTAAGGTATGGAGAGAATCTTGAAACCATGATGTTTTCCTTATTCTATTACCTAGGGAGAACATGAATCACGATGTCTTATTCAAATGTGGTGTTTGTCTGGTCCGGGAACCTCAGTTCTGAAAGTGGAGTTTCACTGTCAATACAATAGGCCTTTTGAACATATGCAGTAATAGGCCGTTTTTTCCAACTTTATTCTTTGGATCACTCTTAAGGCAAGGAGAGATTCTTGAAACTATGATGTTTTTCTGATTCTACTACCTAGGGAGAACATGAATCACGACGTCTTTTTCAAATCTGGTGTTTGTCTGGGCCGGGAACTTCAGTTCTCAAAGTGCAGTTTTGCAGTATTAGGCCGTTTTATCCAACATGATTCTTTGGATCACTCTTAAGGCAAGGAGACATTCTTGAAACTATGATGTTTTTCTGATTCTACTACCTAGGGAGAACATGAATCACAACGGCTTTTTCAAATCTGGTGTTTGTCTGGGCCGGGAACCTCATTTCTGAAAGTGGAGTTTCACCGTCAATACAATAGGCCTTTTGAGCATATGCGGTAATAGGCCGTTTTTTCCAACTTTATTCTTTGGATCACTCTTAAGGCAAGGAGAGATTCTTGAAACTATCATGTTTTTCTGATTCTACTACCTAGGGAGAACATGAATCACGACGTCTTTTTCAAATCTGGTGTTTGTCTGGGCCGGGAACTTCAGTTCTCAAAGTGCAGTTTTGCGGTATTTGGCCGTTTTTCCAACTTTATTCTTTGGATCTCTCTTAAGGTATGGAGAGAATCTTGAAACCATGATGTTTTTCTTATTCTACTACCTAGGGAGAACATGAATCACGATGTCTTTTTCAAATCTGGTGTTTGTCTGGGCCGGGAACCTCAGTTCTGAAAGTGGAGTTTCACCGACAATACAATAGGCCTTTTGAGCATATGCGGTAATATACCGTTTTTTCCAACATTATTCTTTGGATCACTCTTAAGGCAAGGAGAGATTCTTTAAACTATCATGTTTTTCTGATTCTACTACCTAGGGAGAACATGAATCACGACGTCTTTTTCAAATCTGGTGTTTGTCTGGGCCGGGAACTTCAGTTCTCAAAATGCAGTTTTGCGGTATTTGGCCGTTTTTCCAACTTTATTCTTTGGATCTCTCTTAAGGTATGGAGAGAATCTTGAAACCATGATGTTTTTCTTATTCTACTACCTAGGGAGAACATGAATCACGATGTCTTTTTCAAATCTGAGGTTTGTCTGGGCCGGGAACCTCAGTTCTGAAAGTGGTGTTTCACCGACAATACAATAGGCCTTTTGAGCATATGCGGTAATATACCGTTTTTTCCAACATTATTCTTTGGATCACTCTTAAGGCAAGGAGAGATTCTTTAAACTATGATGTTTTTCTGATTCTACTACCTAGGGAGAACATGAATCACGACGGCTTTTTCAAATCTGGTGTTTGTCTGGGCCGGGAACTTCTGTTCTCAAAGTGCAGTTTTGCGGTATTAGGCCGTTTTTTCCAACTTTATTCTTTGGATCTCTCTTAAGGTATGGAGAGAATCTTGAAACCATGATGTTTTCCTTATTCTATTACCTAGGGAGAACATGAATCACGATGTCTTATTCAAATGTGGTGTTTGTCTGGGCCGGGAACCTCAGTTCTGAAAGTGGAGTTTCACTGTGAATACAATAGGCCTTTTGAACATATGCGGTAATAGGCCGTTTTTTCCAACTTTATTCTTTGGATCACTCTTAAGGCAAGGAGAGATTCTTGAAACTATGATGTTTTTCTGATTCTACTACCTAGGGAGAACATGAATCACGACGTCTTTTTCAAATCTGGTGTTTGTCTGGGCCGGGAACTTCAGTTCTCAAAGTGCAGTTTTGCGGTATTAGGCCGTTTTTTCCAACTTTATTCTTTGGATCTCTCTTAAGGTATGGAGAGAATCTTGAAACCATGATGTTTTTCTTATTCCACTACCTAGGGAGAACATGAATCACGATGTCTTTTTCAAATCTGGTGTTTGTCTGGGCCGGGAACCTCAGTTCTGAAAGTGGAGTTTCACCGAAAATACAATAGGCCTTTTGAGCATATGCGGTAATATACCGTTTTTTCCAACTTTATTCTTTGGATCACTCTTAAGGCAAGGAGAGATTCTTTAAACTATGATGTTTTTCTGATTCTACTACCTAGGGAGAACATGAATCACGACGTCTTTTTCAAATCTGGTGTTTGTCTGGGCCGGGAACTTCAGTTCTCAAAGTGCAGTTTTGCGGTATTAGGCCGTTTTTTCCAACTTTATTCTTTGGATCTCTCTTAAGGTATGGAGAGAATCTTGAAACCATGATGTTTTCCTTATTCTATTACCTAGGGAGAACATGAATCACGATGTCTTATTCAAATGTGGTGTTTGTCTGGGCCGGGAACCTCAGTTCTGAAAGTGGAGTTTCACTGTCAATACAATAGACCTTTTGAACATATGCGGTAATAGGCCGTTTTTTCCAACTTTATTCTTTGGATCACTCTTAAGGCAAGGAGAGATTCTTGAAACTATGATGTTTTTCTGATTCTACTACCTAGGAAGAACATGAATCACGACGTCTTTTTCAAATCTGGTGTTTGTCTGGGCCGGGAACTTCAGTTCTCAAAGTGCAGTTTTGCAGTATTAGGCCGTTTTTTCCAACTTTATTCTTTGGATCTCTCTTAAGGTATGGAGAGGATCTTGAAACCATGATGTTTTTCTTATTCCACTACCTAGGGAGAACATGAATCACGATGTCTTTTTCAAATCTGGTGTTTGTCTGGGCCGGGAACCTCAGTTCTGAAAGTGGAGTTTCACCGACAATACAATAGGTCTTTTGAGCATATGCGGTAATATACCGTTTTTTCCAACTTTATTCTTTGGATCACTCTTAAGGCAAGGAGAGATTCTTGAAACTATGATGTTTTTCTGATTCTACTACCTAGGGAGAACATGAATCACGACGTCTTTTTCAAATCTGGTGTTTGTCTGGGCCAGGAACTTCAGTTCTCAAAGTGCAGTTTTGCGGTATTAGGCTGTTTTTTCCAACTTTATTCTTTGGATCTCTCTTAAGGTATGGAGAGAATCTTGAAACCATGATGTTTTCCTTATTCTATTACCTAGGGAGAACATGAATCACGATGTCTTATTCAAATGTGGTGTTTGTCTGGGCCGGGAACCTCAGTTCTGAAAGTGGAGTTTCACTGTCAATACAATAGGCCTTTTGAACATATTCAGTAATAGGCCGTTTTTTCCAACTTTATTCTTTGGATCACTCTTAAGGCAAGGAGAGATTCTTGAAACTATGATGTTTTTCTGATTCTACTACCTAGGGAGAACATGAATCACGACGTCTTTTTCAAATCTGGTGTTTGTCTGGGCCGGGAACTTCAGTTCTCAAAGTGCAGTTTTGCAGTATTAGGCCGTTTTATCCAACATGATTCTTTGGATAACTCTTAAGGCAAGGAGACATTCTTGAAACTATGATGTTTTTCTGATTCTACTACCTAGGGAGAACATGAATCACGACGGCTTTTTCAAATCTGGTGTTTGTCTGGGCCGGGAACCTCAGTTCTGAAAGTGGAGTTTCACCGACAATACAATAGGCCTTTTGAGCATATGCGGTAATATACCGTTTTTTCCAACTTTATTCTTTGGATCACTCTTAAGGCAAGGAGAGATTCTTGAAACTATGATGTTTTTCTGATTCTACTACCTAGGGAGAACATGAATCACGACGTCTTTTTCAAATCTGGTGTTTGTCTGGGCCGGGAACTTCAGTTCTCAAAGTGCAGTTTTGCGGTATTAGGCCGTTTTTTCCAACTTTATTCTTTGGATCTCTCTTAAGGTATGGAGAGAATCTTGAAACCATGATGTTTTCCTTATTCTATTACCTAGGGAGAACATGAATCACGATGTCTTATTCAAATGTGGTGTTTGTCTGGGCCGGGAACCTCAGTTCTGAAAGTGGAGTTTCACCGAAAATACAATAGGCCTTTTGAGCATATGCGGTAATATACCGTTTTTTCCAACTTTATTCTTTGGATCACTCCTAAGGCAAGGAGAGATTCTTTAAACTATGATGTTTTTCTGATTCTACTACCTAGGGAGAACATGAATCACGACGTCTTTTTCAAATCTGGTGTTTGTCTGGGCCGGGAACTTCAGTTCTCAAAGTGCAGTTTTGCGGTATTAGGCCGTTTTTTCCAACTTTATTCTTTGGATCTCTCTTAAGGTATGGAGAGAATCTTGAAACCATGATGTTTTTCTTATTCCACTACCTAGGGAGAACATGAATCACGATGTCTTTTTCAAATCTGGTGTTTGTCTGGGCCGGGAACCTCAGTTCTGAAAGTGGAGTTTCACCGAAAATACAATAGGCCTTTTGAGCATATGCGGTAATATACCGTTTTTTCCAACTTTATTCTTTGGATCACTCCTAAGGCAAGGAGAGATTCTTTAAACTATGATGTTTTTCTGATTCTACTACCTAGGGAGAACATGAATCACGACGTCTTTTTCAAATCTGGTGTTTGTCTGGGCCGGGAACTTCAGTTCTCAAAGTGCAGTTTTGCGGTATTAGGCCGTTTTTTCCAACTTTATTCTTTGGATCTCTCTTAAGGTATGGAGAGAATCTTGAAACCATGATGTTTTCCTTATTCTATTACCTAGGGAGAACATGAATCACGATGTCTTATTCAAATGTGGTGTTTGTCTGGGCCGGGAACCTCAGTTCTGAAAGTGGAGTTTCACTGTGAATACAATAGGCCTTTTGAACATATGCGGTAATAGGCCGTTTTTTCCAACTTTATTCTTTGGATCACTCTTAAGGCAAGGAGAGATTCTTGAAACTATGATGTTTTTCTGATTCTACTACCTAGGGAGAACATGAATCACGACGTCTTTTTCAAATCTGGTGTTTGTCTGGGCCGGGAACCTCAGTTCTGAAAGTGGAGTTTCACCGACAATACAATAGGCCTTTTGAGCATATGCGGTAATATACCGTTTTTTCCAACTTTATTCTTTGGATCACTCTTAAGGCAAGGAGAGATTCTTGAAACTATGATGTTTTTCTGATTCTACTACCTAGGGAGAACATGAATCACGACGTCTTTTTCAAATCTGGTGTTTGTCTGGGCCAGGAACTTCAGTTCTCAAAGTGCAGTTTTGCGGTATTAGGCCGTTTTTTCCAACTTTATTCTTTGGATCTCTCTTAAGGTATGGAGAGAATCTTGAAACCATGATGTTTTCCTTATTCTATTACCTAGGGAGAACATGAATCACGATGTCTTATTCAAATGTGGTGTTTGTCTGGTCCGGGAACCTCAGTTCTGAAAGTGGAGTTTCACTGTCAATACAATAGGCCTTTTGAACATATGCAGTAATAGGCCGTTTTTTCCAACTTTATTCTTTGGATCACTCTTAAGGCAAGGAGAGATTCTTGAAACTATGATGTTTTTCTGATTCTACTACCTAGGGAGAACATGAATCACGACGTCTTTTTCAAATCTGGTGTTTGTCTGGGCCGGGAACTTCAGTTCTCAAAGTGCAGTTTTGCAGTATTAGGCCGTTTTATCCAACATGATTCTTTGGATCACTCTTAAGGCAAGGAGACATTCTTGAAACTATGATGTTTTTCTGATTCTACTACCTAGGGAGAACATGAATCACAACGGCTTTTTCAAATCTGGTGTTTGTCTGGGCCGGGAACCTCATTTCTGAAAGTGGAGTTTCACCGTCAATACAATAGGCCTTTTGAGCATATGCGGTAATAGGCCGTTTTTTCCAACTTTATTCTTTGGATCACTCTTAAGGCAAGGAGAGATTCTTGAAACTATCATGTTTTTCTGATTCTACTACCTAGGGAGAACATGAATCACGACGTCTTTTTCAAATCTGGTGTTTGTCTGGGCCGGGAACTTCAGTTCTCAAAGTGCAGTTTTGCGGTATTTGGCCGTTTTTCCAACTTTATTCTTTGGATCTCTCTTAAGGTATGGAGAGAATCTTGAAACCATGATGTTTTTCTTATTCTACTACCTAGGGAGAACATGAATCACGATGTCTTTTTCAAATCTGGTGTTTGTCTGGGCCGGGAACCTCAGTTCTGAAAGTAGAGTTTCACCGACAATACAATAGGCCTTTTGAGCATATGCGGTAATATACCGTTTTTTCCAACATTATTCTTTGGATCACTCTTAAGGCAAGGAGAGATTCTTTAAACTATCATGTTTTTCTGATTCTACTACCTAGGGAGAACATGAATCACGACGTCTTTTTCAAATCTGGTGTTTGTCTGGGCCGGGAACTTCAGTTCTCAAAATGCAGTTTTGCGGTATTTGGCCGTTTTTCCAACTTTATTCTTTGGATCTCTCTTAAGGTATGGAGAGAATCTTGAAACCATGATGTTTTTCTTATTCTACTACCTAGGGAGAACATGAATCACGATGTCTTTTTCAAATCTGAGGTTTGTCTGGGCCGGGAACCTCAGTTCTGAAAGTGGTGTTTCACCGACAATACAATAGGCCTTTTGAGCATATGCGGTAATATACCGTTTTTTCCAACATTATTCTTTGGATCACTCTTAAGGCAAGGAGAGATTCTTTAAACTATGATGTTTTTCTGATTCTACTACCTAGGGAGAACATGAATCACGACGGCTTTTTCAAATCTGGTGTTTGTCTGGGCCGGGAACTTCTGTTCTCAAAGTGCAGTTTTGCGGTATTAGGCCGTTTTTTCCAACTTTATTCTTTGGATCTCTCTTAAGGTATGGAGAGAATCTTGAAACCATGATGTTTTCCTTATTCTATTACCTAGGGAGAACATGAATCACGATGTCTTATTCAAATGTGGTGTTTGTCTGGGCCGGGAACCTCAGTTCTGAAAGTGGAGTTTCACTGTGAATACAATAGGCCTTTTGAACATATGCGGTAATAGGCCGTTTTTTCCAACTTTATTCTTTGGATCACTCTTAAGGCAAGGAGAGATTCTTGAAACTATGATGTTTTTCTGATTCTACTACCTAGGGAGAACATGAATCACGACGTCTTTTTCAAATCTGGTGTTTGTCTGGGCCAGGAACTTCAGTTCTCAAAGTGCAGTTTTGCGGTATTAGGCCGTTTTTTCCAACTTTATTCTTTGGATCTCTCTTAAGGTATGGAGAGAATCTTGAAACCATGATGTTTTCCTTATTCTATTACCTAGGGAGAACATGAATCACGATGTCTTATTCAAATGTGGTGTTTGTCTGGTCCGGGAACCTCAGTTCTGAAAGTGGAGTTTCACTGTCAATACAATAGGCCTTTTGAACATATGCAGTAATAGGCCGTTTTTTCCAACTTTATTCTTTGGATCACTCTTAAGGCAAGGAGAGATTCTTGAAACTATGATGTTTTTCTGATTCTACTACCTAGGGAGAACATGAATCACGACGTCTTTTTCAAATCTGGTGTTTGTCTGGGCCGGGAACTTCAGTTCTCAAAGTGCAGTTTTGCAGTATTAGGCCGTTTTATCCAACATGATTCTTTGGATCACTCTTAAGGCAAGGAGACATTCTTGAAACTATGATGTTTTTCTGATTCTACTACCTAGGGAGAACATGAATCACAACGGCTTTTTCAAATCTGGTGTTTGTCTGGGCCGGGAACCTCATTTCTGAAAGTGGAGTTTCACCGTCAATACAATAGGCCTTTTGAGCATATGCGGTAATAGGCCGTTTTTTCCAACTTTATTCTTTGGATCACTCTTAAGGCAAGGAGAGATTCTTGAAACTATCATGTTTTTCTGATTCTACTACCTAGGGAGAACATGAATCACGACGTCTTTTTCAAATCTGGTGTTTGTCTGGGCCGGGAACTTCAGTTCTCAAAGTGCAGTTTTGCGGTATTTGGCCGTTTTTCCAACTTTATTCTTTGGATCTCTCTTAAGGTATGGAGAGAATCTTGAAACCATGATGTTTTTCTTATTCTACTACCTAGGGAGAACATGAATCACGATGTCTTTTTCAAATCTGGTGTTTGTCTGGGCCGGGAACCTCAGTTCTGAAAGTAGAGTTTCACCGACAATACAATAGGCCTTTTGAGCATATGCGGTAATATACCGTTTTTTCCAACATTATTCTTTGGATCACTCTTAAGGCAAGGAGAGATTCTTTAAACTATCATGTTTTTCTGATTCTACTACCTAGGGAGAACATGAATCACGACGTCTTTTTCAAATCTGGTGTTTGTCTGGGCCGGGAACTTCAGTTCTCAAAATGCAGTTTTGCGGTATTTGGCCGTTTTTCCAACTTTATTCTTTGGATCTCTCTTAAGGTATGGAGAGAATCTTGAAACCATGATGTTTTTCTTATTCTACTACCTAGGGAGAACATGAATCACGATGTCTTTTTCAAATCTGAGGTTTGTCTGGGCCGGGAACCTCAGTTCTGAAAGTGGTGTTTCACCGACAATACAATAGGCCTTTTGAGCATATGCGGTAATATACCGTTTTTTCCAACATTATTCTTTGGATCACTCTTAAGGCAAGGAGAGATTCTTTAAACTATGATGTTTTTCTGATTCTACTACCTAGGGAGAACATGAATCACGACGGCTTTTTCAAATCTGGTGTTTGTCTGGGCCGGGAACTTCTGTTCTCAAAGTGCAGTTTTGCGGTATTAGGCCGTTTTTTCCAACTTTATTCTTTGGATCTCTCTTAAGGTATGGAGAGAATCTTGAAACCATGATGTTTTCCTTATTCTATTACCTAGGGAGAACATGAATCACGATGTCTTATTCAAATGTGGTGTTTGTCTGGGCCGGGAACCTCAGTTCTGAAAGTGGAGTTTCACTGTGAATACAATAGGCCTTTTGAACATATGCGGTAATAGGCCGTTTTTTCCAACTTTATTCTTTGGATCACTCTTAAGGCAAGGAGAGATTCTTGAAACTATGATGTTTTTCTGATTCTACTACCTAGGGAGAACATGAATCACGACGTCTTTTTCAAATCTGGTGTTTGTCTGGGCCGGGAACTTCAGTTCTCAAAGTGCAGTTTTGCGGTATTAGGCCGTTTTTTCCAACTTTATTCTTTGGATCTCTCTTAAGGTATGGAGAGAATCTTGAAACCATGATGTTTTTCTTATTCCACTACCTAGGGAGAACATGAATCACGATGTCTTTTTCAAATCTGGTGTTTGTCTGGGCCGGGAACCTCAGTTCTGAAAGTGGAGTTTCACCGAAAATACAATAGGCCTTTTGAGCATATGCGGTAATATACCGTTTTTTCCAACTTTATTCTTTGGATCACTCTTAAGGCAAGGAGAGATTCTTTAAACTATGATGTTTTTCTGATTCTACTACCTAGGGAGAACATGAATCACGACGTCTTTTTCAAATCTGGTGTTTGTCTGGGCCGGGAACTTCAGTTCTCAAAGTGCAGTTTTGCGGTATTAGGCCGTTTTTTCCAACTTTATTCTTTGGATCTCTCTTAAGGTATGGAGAGAATCTTGAAACCATGATGTTTTCCTTATTCTATTACCTAGGGAGAACATGAATCACGATGTCTTATTCAAATGTGGTGTTTGTCTGGGCCGGGAACCTCAGTTCTGAAAGTGGAGTTTCACTGTCAATACAATAGACCTTTTGAACATATGCGGTAATAGGCCGTTTTTTCCAACTTTATTCTTTGGATCACTCTTAAGGCAAGGAGAGATTCTTGAAACTATGATGTTTTTCTGATTCTACTACCTAGGAAGAACATGAATCACGACGTCTTTTTCAAATCTGGTGTTTGTCTGGGCCGGGAACTTCAGTTCTCAAAGTGCAGTTTTGCAGTATTAGGCCGTTTTTTCCAACTTTATTCTTTGGATCTCTCTTAAGGTATGGAGAGGATCTTGAAACCATGATGTTTTTCTTATTCCACTACCTAGGGAGAACATGAATCACGATGTCTTTTTCAAATCTGGTGTTTGTCTGGGCCGGGAACCTCAGTTCTGAAAGTGGAGTTTCACCGACAATACAATAGGCCTTTTGAGCATATGCGGTAATATACCGTTTTTTCCAACTTTATTCTTTGGATCACTCTTAAGGCAAGGAGAGATTCTTGAAACTATGATGTTTTTCTGATTCTACTACCTAGGGAGAACATGAATCACGACGTCTTTTTCAAATCTGGTGTTTGTCTGGGCCAGGAACTTCAGTTCTCAAAGTGCAGTTTTGCGGTATTAGGCCGTTTTTTCCAACTTTATTCTTTGGATCTCTCTTAAGGTATGGAGAGAATCTTGAAACCATGATGTTTTCCTTATTCTATTACCTAGGGAGAACATGAATCACGATGTCTTATTCAAATGTGGTGTTTGTCTGGGCCGGGAACCTCAGTTCTGAAAGTGGAGTTTCACTGTCAATACAATAGGCCTTTTGAACATATGCAGTAATAGGCCGTTTTTTCCAACTTTATTCTTTGGATCACTCTTAAGGCAAGGAGAGATTCTTGAAACTATGATGTTTTTCTGATTCTACTACCTAGGGAGAACATGAATCACGACGTCTTTTTCAAATCTGGTGTTTGTCTGGGCCGGGAACTTCAGTTCTCAAAGTGCAGTTTTGCAGTATTAGGCCGTTTTATCCAACATGATTCTTTGGATAACTCTTAAGGCAAGGAGACATTCTTGAAACTATGATGTTTTTCTGATTCTACTACCTAGGGAGAACATGAATCACGACGGCTTTTTCAAATCTGGTGTTTGTCTGGGCCGGGAACCTCAGTTCTGAAAGTGGAGTTTCACCGACAATACAATAGGCCTTTTGAGCATATGCGGTAATATACCGTTTTTTCCAACTTTATTCTTTGGATCACTCTTAAGGCAAGGAGAGATTCTTGAAACTATGATGTTTTTCTGATTCTACTACCTAGGGAGAACATGAATCACGACGTCTTTTTCAAATCTGGTGTTTGTCTGGGCCGGGAACTTCAGTTCTCAAAGTGCAGTTTTGCGGTATTAGGCCGTTTTTTCCAACTTTATTCTTTGGATCTCTCTTAAGGTATGGAGAGAATCTTGAAACCATGATGTTTTCCTTATTCTATTACCTAGGGAGAACATGAATCACGATGTCTTATTCAAATGTGGTGTTTGTCTGGGCCGGGAACCTCAGTTCTGAAAGTGGAGTTTCACTGTCAATACAATAGGCCTTTTGAACATATGCGGTAATAGGCCGTTTTTTCCAACTTTATTCTTTGGATCACTCTTAAGGCAAGGAGAGATTCTTGAAACTATGATGTTTTTCTGATTCTACTACCTAGGGAGAACATGAATCACGACGTCTTTTTCAAATCTGGTGTTTGTCTGGGCCGGGAACTTCAGTTCTCAAAGTGCAGTTTTGCGGTATTAGGCCGTTTTTTCCAACTTTATTCTTTGGATCTCTCTTAAGGTATGGAGAGAATCTTGAAACCATGATGTTTTTCTTATTCCACTACCTAGGGAGAACATGAATCACGATGTCTTTTTCAAATCTGGTGTTTGTCTGGGCCGGGAACCTCAGTTCTGAAAGTGGAGTTTCACCGAAAATACAATAGGCCTTTTGAGCATATGCGGTAATATACCGTTTTTTCCAACTTTATTCTTTGGATCACTCTTAAGGCAAGGAGAGATTCTTTAAACTATGATGTTTTTCTGATTCTACTACCTAGGGAGAACATGAATCACGACGTCTTTTTCAAATCTGGTGTTTGTCTGGGCCGGGAACTTCAGTTCTCAAAGTGCAGTTTTGCGGTATTAGGCCGTTTTTTCCAACTTTATTCTTTGGATCTCTCTTAAGGTATGGAGAGAATCTTGAAACCATGATGTTTTCCTTATTCTATTACCTAGGGAGAACATGAATCACGATGTCTTATTCAAATGTGGTGTTTGTCTGGGCCGGGAACCTCAGTTCTGAAAGTGGAGTTTCACTGTGAATACAATAGGCCTTTTGAACATATGCGGTAATAGGCCGTTTTTTCCAACTTTATTCTTTGGATCACTCTTAAGGCAAGGAGAGATTCTTGAAACTATGATGTTTTTCTGATTCTACTACCTAGGGAGAACATGAATCACGACGTCTTTTTCAAATCTGGTGTTTGTCTGGGCCGGGAACCTCAGTTCTGAAAGTGGAGTTTCACCGACAATACAATAGGCCTTTTGAGCATATGCGGTAATATACCGTTTTTTCCAACTTTATTCTTTGGATCACTCTTAAGGCAAGGAGAGATTCTTGAAACTATGATGTTTTTCTGATTCTACTACCTAGGGAGAACATGAATCACGACGTCTTTTTCAAATCTGGTGTTTGTCTGGGCCAGGAACTTCAGTTCTCAAAGTGCAGTTTTGCGGTATTAGGCCGTTTTTTCCAACTTTATTCTTTGGATCTCTCTTAAGGTATGGAGAGAATCTTGAAACCATGATGTTTTCCTTATTCTATTACCTAGGGAGAACATGAATCACGATGTCTTATTCAAATGTGGTGTTTGTCTGGTCCGGGAACCTCAGTTCTGAAAGTGGAGTTTCACTGTCAATACAATAGGCCTTTTGAACATATGCAGTAATAGGCCGTTTTTTCCAACTTTATTCTTTGGATCACTCTTAAGGCAAGGAGAGATTCTTGAAACTATGATGTTTTTCTGATTCTACTACCTAGGGAGAACATGAATCACGACGTCTTTTTCAAATCTGGTGTTTGTCTGGGCCGGGAACTTCATTTCTCCAAGTGCAGTTTTGCAGTATTAGGCCGTTTTATCCAACATGATTCTTTGGATCACTCTTAAGGCAAGGAGACATTCTTGAAACTATGATGTTTTTCTGATTCTACTACCTAGGGAGAACATGAATCACAACGGCTTTTTCAAATCTGGTGTTTGTCTGGGCCGGGAACCTCATTTCTGAAAGTGGAGTTTCACCGTCAATACAATAGGCCTTTTGAGCATATGCGGTAATAGGCCGTTTTTTCCAACTTTATTCTTTGGATCACTCTTAAGGCAAGGAGAGATTCTTGAAACTATCATGTTTTTCTGATTCTACTACCTAGGGAGAACATGAATCACGACGTCTTTTTCAAATCTGGTGTTTGTCTGGGCCGGGAACTTCAGTTCTCAAAGTGCAGTTTTGCGGTATTTGGCCGTTTTTCCAACTTTATTCTTTGGATCTCTCTTAAGGTATGGAGAGAATCTTGAAACCATGATGTTTTTCTTATTCTACTACCTAGGGAGAACATGAATCACGATGTCTTTTTCAAATCTGGTGTTTGTCTGGGCCGGGAACCTCAGTTCTGAAAGTGGAGTTTCACCGACAATACAATAGGCCTTTTGAGCATATGCGGTAATATACCGTTTTTTCCAACATTATTCTTTGGATCACTCTTAAGGCAAGGAGAGATTCTTTAAACTATCATGTTTTTCTGATTCTACTACCTAGGGAGAACATGAATCACGACGTCTTTTTCAAATCTGGTGTTTGTCTGGGCCGGGAACTTCAGTTCTCAAAATGCAGTTTTGCGGTATTTGGCCGTTTTTCCAACTTTATTCTTTGGATCTCTCTTAAGGTATGGAGAGAATCTTGAAACCATGATGTTTTTCTTATTCTACTACCTAGGGAGAACATGAATCACGATGTCTTTTTCAAATCTGAGGTTTGTCTGGGCCGGGAACCTCAGTTCTGAAAGTGGTGTTTCACCGACAATACAATAGGCCTTTTGAGCATATGCGGTAATATACCGTTTTTTCCAACATTATTCTTTGGATCACTCTTAAGGCAAGGAGAGATTCTTTAAACTATGATGTTTTTCTGATTCTACTACCTAGGGAGAACATGAATCACGACGGCTTTTTCAAATCTGGTGTTTGTCTGGGCCGGGAACTTCTGTTCTCAAAGTGCAGTTTTGCGGTATTAGGCCGTTTTTTCCAACTTTATTCTTTGGATCTCTCTTAAGGTATGGAGAGAATCTTGAAACCATGATGTTTTCCTTATTCTATTACCTAGGGAGAACATGAATCACGATGTCTTATTCAAATGTGGTGTTTGTCTGGGCCGGGAACCTCAGTTCTGAAAGTGGAGTTTCACTGTGAATACAATAGGCCTTTTGAACATATGCGGTAATAGGCCGTTTTTTCCAACTTTATTCTTTGGATCACTCTTAAGGCAAGGAGAGATTCTTGAAACTATGATGTTTTTCTGATTCTACTACCTAGGGAGAACATGAATCACGACGTCTTTTTCAAATCTGGTGTTTGTCTGGGCCGGGAACTTCAGTTCTCAAAGTGCAGTTTTGCGGTATTAGGCCGTTTTTTCCAACTTTATTCTTTGGATCTCTCTTAAGGTATGGAGAGAATCTTGAAACCATGATGTTTTTCTTATTCCACTACCTAGGGAGAACATGAATCACGATGTCTTTTTCAAATCTGGTGTTTGTCTGGGCCGGGAACCTCAGTTCTGAAAGTGGAGTTTCACCGAAAATACAATATGCCTTTTGAGCATATGCGGTAATATACCGTTTTTTCCAACTTTATTCTTTGGATCACTCTTAAGGCAAGGAGAGATTCTTTAAACTATGATGTTTTTCTGATTCTACTACCTAGGGAGAACATGAATCACGACGTCTTTTTCAAATCTGGTGTTTGTCTGGGCCGGGAACTTCAGTTCTCAAAGTGCAGTTTTGCGGTATTAGGCCGTTTTTTCCAACTTTATTCTTTGGATCTCTCTTAAGGTATGGAGAGAATCTTGAAACCATGATGTTTTCCTTATTCTATTACCTAGGGAGAACATGAATCACGATGTCTTATTCAAATGTGGTGTTTGTCTGGGCCGGGAACCTCAGTTCTGAAAGTGGAGTTTCACTGTCAATACAATAGACCTTTTGAACATATGCGGTAATAGGCCGTTTTTTCCAACTTTATTCTTTGGATCACTCTTAAGGCAAGGAGAGATTCTTGAAACTATGATGTTTTTCTGATTCTACTACCTAGGAAGAACATGAATCACGACGTCTTTTTCAAATCTGGTGTTTGTCTGGGCCGGGAACTTCAGTTCTCAAAGTGCAGTTTTGCAGTATTAGGCCGTTTTTTCCAACTTTATTCTTTGGATCTCTCTTAAGGTATGGAGAGGATCTTGAAACCATGATGTTTTTCTTATTCCACTACCTAGGGAGAACATGAATCACGATGTCTTTTTCAAATCTGGTGTTTGTCTGGGCCGGGAACCTCAGTTCTGAAAGTGGAGTTTCACCGACAATACAATAGGCCTTTTGAGCATATGCGGTAATATACCGTTTTTTCCAACTTTATTCTTTGGATCACTCTTAAGGCAAGGAGAGATTCTTGAAACTATGATGTTTTTCTGATTCTACTACCTAGGGAGAACATGAATCACGACGTCTTTTTCAAATCTGGTGTTTGTCTGGGCCAGGAACTTCAGTTCTCAAAGTGCAGTTTTGCGGTATTAGGCCGTTTTTTCCAACTTTATTCTTTGGATCTCTCTTAAGGTATGGAGAGAATCTTGAAACCATGATGTTTTCCTTATTCTATTACCTAGGGAGAACATGAATCACGATGTCTTATTCAAATGTGGTGTTTGTCTGGGCCGGGAACCTCAGTTCTGAAAGTGGAGTTTCACTGTCAATACAATAGGCCTTTTGAACATATGCAGTAATAGGCCGTTTTTTCCAACTTTATTCTTTGGATCACTCTTAAGGCAAGGAGAGATTCTTGAAACTATGATGTTTTTCTGATTCTACTACCTAGGGAGAACATGAATCACGACGTCTTTTTCAAATCTGGTGTTTGTCTGGGCCGGGAACTTCAGTTCTCAAAGTGCAGTTTTGCAGTATTAGGCCGTTTTATCCAACATGATTCTTTGGATAACTCTTAAGGCAAGGAGACATTCTTGAAACTATGATGTTTTTCTGATTCTACTACCTAGGGAGAACATGAATCACGACGGCTTTTTCAAATCTGGTGTTTGTCTGGGCCGGGAACCTCAGTTCTGAAAGTGGAGTTTCACCGACAATACAATAGGCCTTTTGAGCATATGCGGTAATATACCGTTTTTTCCAACTTTATTCTTTGGATCACTCTTAAGGCAAGGAGAGATTCTTGAAACTATGATGTTTTTCTGATTCTACTACCTAGGGAGAACATGAATCACGACGTCTTTTTCAAATCTGGTGTTTGTCTGGGCCGGGAACTTCAGTTCTCAAAGTGCAGTTTTGCGGTATTAGGCCGTTTTTTCCAACTTTATTCTTTGGATCTCTCTTAAGGTATGGAGAGAATCTTGAAACCATGATGTTTTCCTTATTCTATTACCTAGGGAGAACATGAATCACGATGTCTTATTCAAATGTGGTGTTTGTCTGGGCCGGGAACCTCAGTTCTGAAAGTGGAGTTTCACTGTCAATACAATAGGCCTTTTGAACATATGAGGTAATAGGCCGTTTTTTCCAACTTTATTCTTTGGATCACTCTTAAGGCAAGGAGAGATTCTTGAAACTATGATGTTTTTCTGATTCTACTACCTAGGGAGAACATGAATCACGACGCCTTTTTCAAATCTGGTGTTTGTCTGGGCCGGGAACTTCAGTTCTCAAAGTGCAGTTTTGCGGTATTAGGCCCTTTTTTCCAACTTTATTCTTTGGATCTCTCTTAAGGTATGGAGAGAATCTTGGAACCATGATGTTTTTCTTATTCCACTACCTAGGGAGAACATGAATCACGATGTCTTTTTCAAATCTGGTGTTTGTCTGGGCCGGGAACCTCAGTTCTGAAAGTGGAGTTTCACCGACAATACAATAGGCCTTTTGAGCATATGCGGTAATATACCGTTTTTTCCAACTTTATTCTTTGGATAACTCTTAAGGCAAGGAGACATTCTTGAAACTATGATGTTTTTCTGATTCTACTACCTAGGGAGAACATGAATCACGACGGCTTTTTCAAATCTGGTGTTTGTCTGGGCCGGGAACTTCAGTTCTCAAAGTGCAGTTTTGCGGTATTAGGCTGTTTTTTCCACCTTTATTCTTTGGATCTCTCTTAAGGTATAGAGAGAATCTTGAAACCATGATGTTTTTCTTATTCTACTACCTAGGGAGAACATGAATCACGATGTCTTTTTCAAATCTGGTGTTTGTCTGGGTCGGGGACCTCGATTCTGAAGGTGGAGTTTCACCGTCAACACAATAGGCCTTTTGAGCACATTCGGTAATAGGCCGTTTTTTCCAACTTTATTTTTGGATCACTCTTAAGGCAAGGAGAGATTCTTGAAACTATGATGTTTTTCTGATTCTACTACCTAGGGAGAACATGAATCACGACGTCTTTTTCAAATCTGGTGTTTTTCTGGGCCGGGAACTTCAGTTCTCAAAGTGCAGTTTTGCGGTATTAGGCCGTTTTTTCCAACTTTATTCTTTGGATCTCTCTTAAGGTATGGAGAGAATCTTGAAACCATGATGTTTTTCTTATTCTACTACCTAGGGGTAACATGAATCACGATGTCTTATTCAAATCTGGTGTTTGTCTGGGCCGGGAACCTCAGTTCTGAAAGTGGAGGTTCACCGTCAATACAATAGGCCTTTTGAGCATATGCGGTAATAGGCCGTTTTTTCCAACTTTATTCTTTGGATCACTCTTAAGGCAAGGAGAGATTCTTGAAACTATGATGTTTTTCTGATTCTACTACCTAGGGAGAACATGAATCACGACGTCTTTTTCAAATCTGGTGTTTCTCTGGGCCGGGAACTTCATTTCTCCAAGTGCAGTTTTGCAGTATTAGGCCGTTTTTTCGAGATTTATTCTTTGGATCACTCTTAAGGCAAGGAGAGATTCTTTAAACTACCATGTTTTTCTGATTCTACTACCTAGGGAGAACATGAATCACGATGTCTTTTTCAAATCTGGTGTTTCTCTTGGCCGGGAACTTCAGTTCTGAAAGTGCAGTTTTGTGGTATTTTACCGTTTTTTCCAACATTATTCTTTGTGTCTCTCTTAAGGTAAGGAGAGAATCTTGAAAACCTGATGTTTTTCTTATTCTTCTACCTAGGAAGAACATAAATCACGACACCTTTTTCAAATCTCATGTTTGTCTGGGCCGGGAACCTCAGTTCTGAAAGTGGAGTTTCACCGACAATACAATAGGCCTTTTGAGCATATGCGGTAATATACCGTTTTTTCCAACTTTATTCTTTGGATCACTCTTAAGGCAAGGAGAGATTCTTTAAACTATGATGTTTTTCTGATTCTACTACCTAGGGAGAACATGAATCACGACGTCTGTTTCAAATCTGGTGTTTGTCTGGGCCGGGAACTTCAGTTCTCACAGTGCAGTTTTGCGGTATTAGGCCGTTTTTTCCAACTTTATTCTTTGGATCTCTCTTAAGGTATGGAGAGAATCTTGAAACCATGATGTTTTTCTTATTCTACTACCTAGGGAGAACATGAATCACGATGTCTTTTTCAAATCTGGTGTTTGTCTGGGCCGGGAACCTCAGTTCTGAAAGTGGAGTTTCACTGTCAATACAATAGGCCTTTTGAACATATGCAGTAATAGGCCGTTTTTTCCAACTTTATTCTTTGGATCACTCTTAAGGCAAGGAGAGATTCTTGAAACTATGATGTTTTTCTGATTCTACTACCTAGGGAGAACATGAATCACGACGTCTTTTTCAAATCTGGTGTTTGTCTGGGCCGGGAACTTCAGTTCTCAAAGTGCAGTTTTGCAGTATTAGGCCGTTTTATCCAACATGATTCTTTGGATAACTCTTAAGGCAAGGAGACATTCTTGAAACTATGATGTTTTTCTGATTCTACTACCTAGGGAGAACATGAATCACGACGGCTTTTTCAAATCTGGTGTTTGTCTGGGCCGGGAACCTCAGTTCTGAAAGTGGAGTTTCACCGACAATACAATAGGCCTTTTGAGCATATGCGGTAATATACCGTTTTTTCCAACTTTATTCTTTGGATCACTCTTAAGGCAAGGAGAGATTCTTGAAACTATGATGTTTTTCTGATTCTACTACCTAGGGAGAACATGAATCACGACGTCTTTTTCAAATCTGGTGTTTGTCTGGGCCGGGAACTTCAGTTCTCAAAGTGCAGTTTTGCGGTATTAGGCCGTTTTTTCCAACTTTATTCTTTGGATCTCTCTTAAGGTATGGAGAGAATCTTGAAACCATGATGTTTTCCTTATTCTATTACCTAGGGAGAACATGAATCACGATGTCTTATTCAAATGTGGTGTTTGTCTGGGCCGGGAACCTCAGTTCTGAAAGTGGAGTTTCACTGTCAATACAATAGGCCTTTTGAACATATGAGGTAATAGGCCGTTTTTTCCAACTTTATTCTTTGGATCACTCTTAAGGCAAGGAGAGATTCTTGAAACTATGATGTTTTTCTGATTCTACTACCTAGGGAGAACATGAATCACGACGCCTTTTTCAAATCTGGTGTTTGTCTGGGCCGGGAACTTCAGTTCTCAAAGTGCAGTTTTGCGGTATTAGGCCCTTTTTTCCAACTTTATTCTTTGGATCTCTCTTAAGGTATGGAGAGAATCTTGGAACCATGATGTTTTTCTTATTCCACTAGCTAGGGAGAACATGAATCACGATGTCTTTTTCAAATCTGGTGTTTGTCTGGGCCGGGAACCTCAGTTCTGAAAGTGGAGTTTCACCGACAATACAATAGGCCTTTTGAGCATATGCGGTAATATACCGTTTTTTCCAACTTTATTCTTTGGATAACTCTTAAGGCAAGGAGACATTCTTGAAACTATGATGTTTTTCTGATTCTACTACCTAGGGAGAACATGAATCACGACGGCTTTTTCAAATCTGGTGTTTGTCTGGGCCGGGAACTTCAGTTCTCAAAGTGCAGTTTTGCGGTATTAGGCTGTTTTTTCCACCTTTATTCTTTGGATCTCTCTTAAGGTATAGAGAGAATCTTGAAACCATGATGTTTTTCTTATTCTACTACCTAGGGAGAACATGAATCACGATGTCTTTTTCAAATCTGGTGTTTGTCTGGGTCGGGGACCTCGATTCTGAAGGTGGAGTTTCACCGTCAACACAATAGGCCTTTTGAGCACATTCGGTAATAGGCCGTTTTTTCCAACTTTATTTTTGGATCACTCTTAAGGCAAGGAGAGATTCTTGAAACTATGATGTTTTTCTGATTCTACTACCTAGGGAGAACATGAATCACGACGTCTTTTTCAAATCTGGTGTTTCTCTGGGCCGGGAACTTCAGTTCTCCAAGTGCAGTTTTGCAGTATTAGGCCGTTTTTTCGAGATTTATTCTTTGGATCACTCTTAAGGCAAGGAGAGATTCTTTAAACTACCATGTTTTTCTGATTCTACTACCTAGGGAGAACATGAATCACGATGTCTTTTTCAAATCTGGTGTTTCTCTTGGCCGGGAACTTCAGTTCTGAAAGTGCAGTTTTGTGGTATTTTACCGTTTTTTCCAACATTATTCTTTGTGTCTCTCTTAAGGTAAGGAGAGAATCTTGAAAACCTGATGTTTTTCTTATTCTTCTACCTAGGAAGAACATAAATCACGACACCTTTTTCAAATCTCATGTTTGTCTGGGCCGGGAACCTCAGTTCTGAAAGTGGAGTTTCACCGACAATACAATAGGCCTTTTGAGCATATGCGGTAATATACCGTTTTTTCCAACTTTATTCTTTGGATCACTCTTAAGGCAAGGAGAGATTCTTTAAACTATGATGTTTTTCTGATTCTACTACCTAGGGAGAACATGAATCACGACGTCTGTTTCAAATCTGGTGTTTGTCTGGGCCGGGAACTTCAGTTCTCACAGTGCAGTTTTGCGGTATTAGGCCGTTTTTTCCAACTTTATTCTTTGGATCTCTCTTAAGGTATGGAGAGAATCTTGAAACCATGATGTTTTTCTTATTCTACTACCTAGGGAGAACATGAATCACGATGTCTTTTTCAAATCTGGTGTTTGTCTGGGCCGGGAACCTCAATTCTGAAAGTGGAGTTTCACCGTCAATACAATAGGCCTTTTGAGGATATTCGGTAATAGGCCGTTTTTTCCAACTTTATTTTTGGATCACTCTTAAGGCAAGGAGAGATTCTTAAAAATATGATGTTTTTCTGATTCTACTACCTAGGGAGAACATGAATCACAACGTCTTTTTCAAATCTGGTGTTTCTCTGGGCCGGGAACTTCAGTTCTGAAAGTGCAGTTTTGCGGTATTGGCCGTTTTTTACAGCATTATTCTTTTGATCTCTCTTAAGGTAAGGAGAGAATCTTGAAAACCTGATGTTTTTCTTATTCTACTACCTAGGGAGAACATGAACCACGATGTCTTTTTCAAATCTGGTGTTTGTCTGGGCCGGGAACCTCAGTTCTGAAAGTGGAGTTTCACCGACAATACAATAGGCCTTTTGAGCATATGCGATAATATACCGTTTTTTCCAACATTATTCTTTGGATCACTCTTAAGGCAAGGAGAGATTCTTTAAACTATCATGTTTTTCTGATTCTACTACCTAGGGAGAACATGAATCACGATGTCTTTTTCAAATCTGGTGTTTCTCTGGGCCGGGAACTTCAGTTCTGAAAGTACAGTTTTGCAGTATTAGGCCGTTTTTTCCAACATGATCCTTTGGATAACTCTTAAGGCAAGGAGACATTCTTGAAACTATGATGTTTTTCTGATTCTACTACCTAGGGAGAACATGAATCACGACGGCTTTTTCAAATCTGGTGTTTGTCTGGGCCGGGAACCTCAGTTCTGAAAGTGGAGTTTCACCGACAATACAATAGGCCTTTTGAGCATATGCGGTAATATACCGTTTTTTCCAACTTTATTCTTTGGATCACTCTTAAGGCAAGGAGAGATTCTTTAAACTATGATGTTTTTCTGATTCTACTACCTAGGGAGAACATGAATCACGACGTCTTTTTCAAATCTGGTGTTTGTCTGGGCCGGGAACTTCAGTTCTCAAAGTGCAGTTTTGCGGTATTAGGCCGTTTTTTCCAACTTTATTCTTTGGATAACTCTTAAGGCAAGGAGACATTCTTAAAACTATGATGTTTTTCTGATTCTACTACCTAGGGAGAACATGAATCACGACGGCTTTTTCAAATCTGGTGTTTGTCTGGGCCGGGAACTTCAGTTCTCAAAGTGCAGTTTTGCGGTATTAGGCCGTTTTTTCCAACTTTATTCTTTGGATCTCTCTTAAGGTATGGAGAGAATCTTGAAACCATGATGTTTTTCTTATTCTACTACCTAGGGGTAACATGAATCACGATGTCTTATTCAAATCTGGTGTTTGTCTGGGCCGGGAACCTCAGTTCTGAAAGTGGAGGTTCACCGTCAATACAATAGGCCTTTTGAGCATATGCGGTAATAGGCCGTTTTTTCCAACTTTATTCTTTGGATCACTCTAAGGCAAGGAGAGATTCTTGAAACTATGATGTTTTTCTGATTCTACTACCTAGGGAGAACATGAATCACGACGTCTTTTTCAAATCTGGTGTTTGTCTGGGCCGGGAACTTCAGTTCTCCAAGTGCAGTTTTGCGGTATTAGGCCGTTTTTTCGAGATTTATTCTTTGGATCACTCTTAAGGCAAGGAGAGATTCTTTAAACTACCATGTTTTTCTGATTCTACTACGTAGGGAGAACATGAATCACGATGTCTTTTTCAAATCTGGTGTTTCTCTGGGCCGGGAACTTCAGTTCTGAAAGTGCAGTTTTGTGGTATTTTACCGTTTTTTCCAACATTATTCTTTGTGTCTCTCTTAAGGTAAGGAGAGAATCTTGAAAACCTGATGTTTTTCTTATTCTTCTACCTAGGAAGAACATAAATCACGATACCTTTTTCAAATCTCATGTTTGTCTGGGCCGGGAACCTCAGTTCTGAAAGTGGAGTTTCACCGACAATACAATAGGCCTTTTGAGCATATGCGGTAATATACCGTTTTTTCCAACTTTATTCTTTGGATCACTCTTAAGGCAAGGAGAGATTCTTTAAACTATGATGTTTTTCTGATTCTACTACCTAGGTAGAACATGAATCACGACGTCTGTTTCAAATCTGGTGTTTGTCTGGGCCGGGAACTTCAGTTCTCACAGTGCAGTTTTGCGGTATTAGGCCGTTTTTTCCAACTTTATTCTTTGGATCTCTCTTAAGGTATGGTGAGAATCTTGAAACCATGATGTTTTTCTTATTCTACTACCTAGGGAGAACATGAATCACGATGTCTTTTTCAAATCTGGTGTTTGTCTGGGCCGGGAACCTCAATTCTGAAAGTGGAGTTTTACCGTCAATACAATAGGCCTTTTGAGGATATTCGGTAATAGGCCGTTTTTTCCAACTTTATTCTTTGGATCTCTCTTAAGGTATGGAGAGATTCTTGAAAATATGATGTTTTTCTGATTCTACTACCTAGGGAGAACATGAATCACAACGTCTTTTTCAAATCTGGTGTTTCTCTGGGCCGGGAACTTCAGTTCTGAAAGTGCAGTTTTGCGGTATTGGCCGTTTTTTACAACATTATTCTTTTGATCTCTCTTAAGGTAAGGAGAGAATCTTGAAAACCTGATATTTTTCTTATTCTACTACCTAGGGAGAACATGAACCACGATGTCTTTTTCAAATCTGGTGTTTGTCTGGGCCGGGAACCTCAGTTCTGAAAGTGGAGTTTCACCGACAATACAATAGGCCTTTTGAGCATATGCGATAATATACCGTTTTTTCCAACATTATTCTTTGGATCACTCTTAAGGCAAGGAGAGATTCTTTAAACTATCTTGTTTTTCTGATTCTACTACCTAGGGAGAACATGAATCACGATGTCTTTTTCAAATCTGGTGTTTCTCTGGGCCGGGAACTTCAGTTCTGAAAGTGCAGTTTTGTGGTATTTTACCGTTTTTTCCAACATTATTCTTTGTGTCTCTCTTAAGGTACGGAGAGAATCTTGAAAACCTCATGTTTTTCTTATTCTACTACCTAGGAAGAACATGAATCACGATGCCTTTTTCAAATCTCATGTTTGTCTGGGCCGGGAACCTCAGTTCTGAAAGTGGAGTTTCACCGGCAATACAATAGGCCTTTTGAGCATATGCGGTAATATACCGTTTTTTCCAACTTTATTCTTTGGATCACTCTTAAGGCAAGGAGAGATTCTTTAAACTATGATGTTTTTCTGATTCTACTACCTAGGGAGAACATGAATCACGACGTCTTTTTCAAATCTGGTGTTTGTCTGGGCCGGGAACTTCAGTTCTCAAAGTGCAATTTTGCGGTATTAGGCCGTTTTTTCCAACTTTATTCTTTGGATCACTCTTAAGGCAAGGAGAGATTCTTTAAACTATGATGTTTTTCTGATTCTACTACCTAGGGAGAACATGAATCACGACGTCTTTTTCAAATCTGGTGTTTGTCTGGGCCGGGAACTTCAGTTCTCAAAGTGCAGTTTTGCATTATTAGGCCGTTTTTTCCAACATCATTCTTTGGATCACTCTTAAGGCAAGGAGACATTCTAGAAACTATGATGTTTTTCTGATTCTACTACCTAGCGAGAACGTGAATCACGACGTCTTTTTCAAATCTGGTGTTTGTATGGGCCGGGAACTTCAGTTCTTAAAGTGCAGTTTTGCGGTATTAGGCCGTTTTTTCCAACTTTATTCTTTGGATCTCTCTTAAGGTATGGTGAGAATCTTGAAACCATTATGTTTTTCTTATTCTACTACCTAGGCATAACATGAATCACGATGTCTTATTCAACTCTGGTGTTTGTCTTGGCCGGGAACCTCAGTTCTGAAAGTGGAGGTTCACCGTCAATACAATAGGCCTTTTGAGCATATGCGGTAATAGGCCGTTTTTTCCAACTTTATTCTTTGGATCACTCGTAAGGCAAGGAGAGATTCTTGAAACTATGATGTTTTTCTGATTCTACTACCTAGGGAGAACATGAATCACGACGTCTTTTTCAAATCTGGTGTTTGTCTGGGCCGGGAACTTCAGTTCTCAAAGTGCAGTTTTGCGGTATTAGGCTGTTTTTTCCAACTTTATTCTTTGGATCTCTCTTAAGGTATGGAGAGAATCTTGAAACCATGATGTTTTTCTTATTCTACTACCTAGGGAGAACATGAATCACGATGTCTTATTCAAATGTGGTGTTTGTCTGGGCAGGGAACCTCAGTTCTGAAAGTGGAGTTTCACTCTCAATACAATAGGCCTTTTGAGCATATGCGGAAATAGGCCGTTTTTTCCAACTTTATTCTTTGGATCACTCCTAAGGCAAGGAGAGATTCTTGAAACTATGATGTTTTTCTGATTCTACTACCTAGGGAGAACATGAATCACGACGGCTTTTTCAAATCTGGTGTTTGTCTGGGCCGGGAACTTCAGTTCTCAAAGTGCAGTTTTGCGGTATTAGGCTGTTTTTTCCACCTTTATTCTTTGGATCTCTCTTAAGGTATGGAGAGAATCTTGAAACCATGATGTTTTTCTTATTCTACTACCTAGGGAGAACATGAATCACAATGTCTTTTTCAAAGCTGGTGTTTGTCTGGGCCGGGAACCTCAATTCTGAAAGTGGAGTTTCACCGTCAATACAATAAGCCTTTTGAGCATATTCGGTAATAGGCCGTTTTTTCCAACTTTATTTTTGGATCACTCTTAAGGCAAGGAGAGATTCTTGAAACTATGATGTTTTTCTGATTCTACTACCTAGGGAGAACATGAATCACAACGTCTTTTTCAAATCTGGTGTTTGTCTGGGCCGGGAACTTCAGTTCTCAAAGTGCAGTTTTGCGGTATTAGGCCGTTTTTTCCAACTTTATTCTTTGGATCTCTCTTAAGGTATGGAGAGAATCTTGAAACCGTTATGTTTTTCTGATTCTACTACCTAGGGAGAACATGAATCACGATATATTATTCAAATCTGGTGTTTGTCTGGGCCGGGAACCTCAGTTCTGAAAGTGGAGGTTCACCGTCAATACAATAGGCCTTTTGAGCATATGCGGTAATAGGCCGTTCTTTCCAACTTTATTCTTTGGATCACTCTTAAGGCAAGGAGAGATTTTTGAAACTATGATGTTTTTCTGATTCTACTACCTAGGGAGAACATGAATCACGACGTCTTTTTCAAAACTGGTGTTTGTCTGGGCCGGGAACTTCAGTTCTCAAAGTGCAGTTTTGCGGTATTAGGCCGTTTTTTCCAACATGATTCTTTGGATCACTCTTAAGGCAAGGAGAGATTCTTGAAACTATGATGTTTTTCTGATTCTACTACCTAGGGAGAACATGAATCACGACGTCTTTTTCAAATCTGGTGTTTCTCTGGGCCGGGAACTTCAGTTCTGAAAATGCAGTTTTGTGGTATTTTACCGTTTTTTCCAACATTATTCTTTGTGTCTCTCTTAAGGTACGGAGAGAATCTTGAAAACCTCATGTTTTTCTTATTCTACTACCTAGGAAGAACATGAATCACGATGCCTTTTTCAAATCTCATGTTTGTCTGGGCCGGGAACCTCAGTTCTTAAAGTGGAGTTTCACCGACAATACAATAGGCCTTTTGAGCATATGCGGTAATATACCGTTTTTTCCAACTTTATTCTTTGGATCACTCTTAAGGCAAGGAGAGATTCTTTAAACTATGATGTTTTTCTGATTCTACTACCTAGGGAGAACATGAATCACGACGTCTTTTTCAAATCTGGTGTTTGTCTGGGCCGGGAACTTCAGTTCTCAAAGTGCAGTTTTGCAGTATTAGGCCGTTTTTTCCAACATGATTCTTTGGATCACTCTTAAGGCAAGGAGAGATTCTTGAAACTATGATGTTTTTCTGATTCTACTACCTAGGGAGAACGTGAATCACGACGTCTTTTTCAAATCTGGTGTTTGTCTGGGCCGGGAACTTCAGTTCTTAAAGTGCAGTTTTGCGGTATTAGGCCGTTTTTTCCAACTTTATTCTTTGGATCTCTCTTAAGGTATGGTGAGAATCTTGAAACCATTATGTTTTTCTTATTCTACTACCTAGGGATAACATGAATCACGATGTCTTATTCAAATCTGGTGTTTGTCTTGGCCGGGAACCTCAGTTCTGAAAGTGGAGGTTCACCGTCAATACAATAGGCCTTTTGAGCATATGCGGTAATAGGCCGTTTTTTCCAACTTTATTCTTTGGATCACTCTTAAGGAAAGGAGAGATTTTTGAAACTTTGATGTTTTTCTGATTCTACTACCTAGGGAGAACATGAATCACGACGTCTTTTTCAAAACTGGTGTTTGTCTGGGCCGGGAACTTCAGTTCTCAAAGTGCAGTTTTGCGGTATTAGGCCGTTTTTTCCAACATGATTCTTTGGATCACTCTTAAGGCAAGGAGAGATTCTTGAAACTATGATGTTTTTCTGATTCTACTACCTAGGGAGAACATGAATCACGACGTCTTTTTCAAATCTGGTGTTTCTCTGGGCCGGGAACTTCAGTTCTGAAAGTGCAGTTTTGTGGTATTTTACCGTTTTTTCCAACATTATTCTTTGTGTCTCTCTTAAGGTACGGAGAGAATCTTGAAAACCTCATGTTTTTCTTATTCTACTACCTAGGAAGAACATGAATCACGATGCCTTTTTCAAATCTCATGTTTGTCTGGGCCGGGAACCTCAGTTCTTAAAGTGGAGTTTCACCGACAATACAATAGGCCTTTTCAGCATATGCGGTAATATACCGTTTTTTCCAACTTTATTCTTTGGATCACTCTTAAGGCAAGGAGAGATTCTTTAAACTATGATGTTTTTCTGATTCTACTACCTAGGGAGAACATGAATCACGACGGCTTTTTCAAATCTGGTGTTTGTCTGGGCCGGGAACTTCTGTTATCAAAGTGCAGTTTTGCGGTATAAGGCTGTTTTTTCCACCTTTATTCTTTGTGTCACTCTTAAGGTAAGGAGAGAATCTTGAAACCATGATGTTTTTCTTATTCTACTACCTAGGGAGAACATGAATCACGATGTCTTTTTCAAATCTGGTGTTTGTCTGCGCCGGGAACCTCAATTCTGAAAATGGAGTTTCACCGTCAACACAATAGGCCTTTTGAGCATATTCGGTAATAGGCCGTTTTTTCCAACTTTATTTTTGGATCACTCTTAAGGCAAGGAGAGATTCTTGAAACTATGATGTTTTTCTGATTCTACTACCTAGGGAGAACATGAATCATGACGTCTTTTTCAAATCTGGTGTTTGTCTGGGCCGGGAACTTCAGTTCTCAAAGTGCAGTTTTGCAGTATTAGGCCGTTTTTTCCAACTTTATTCTTTGGATCTCTCTTAAGGTATGGAGAGAATCTTGAAACCATGATGTTTTTCTTATTCTACTACCTAGGGATAACATGAATCACGATGTCTTATTCAAATCTGGTGTTGGTCTGGGCCGGGAACCTCAGTTCTGAAAGTGGAGGTTCACCGTCAATACAATAGGCCTTTTGAGCATATGCGGTAATAGGCCGTTTTTTCCAACTTTATTCTTTGGATCACTCTTAAGGCAAGGAGAGATTCTTGAAACTATGATGTTTTTCTGATTCTACTACCTAGGGAGAACATGAATCACGACGTCTTTTTCAAATCTGGTGTTTGTCTGGGCCGGGAACTTCAGTTCTCCAAGTGCAGTTTTGCGGTATTAGGCCGTTTTTTCGAGATTTATTCTTTGGATCACTCTTAAGGCAAGGAGAGATTCTTTAAACTACCATGTTTTTCTGATTCTACTACCTAGGGAGAACATGAATCACGACGTCTTTTTCAAATCTGGTGTTTGTCTGGGCCGGGAACTTCAGTTCTCAAAGTGCAGTTTTGCATTATTAGGCCGTTTTTTCCAACATCATTCTTTGGATCACTCTTAAGGCAAGGAGACATTCTTGAAACTATGATGTTTTTCTGATTCTACTACCTAGGGAGAACGTGAATCACGACGTCTTTTTCAAATCTGGTGTTTGTATGGGCCGGGAACTTCAGTTCTTAAAGTGCAGTTTTGCGGTATTAGGCCGTTTTTTCCAACTTTATTCTTTGGATCTCTCTTAAGGTATGGTGAGAGTCTTGAAACCATCATGTTTTTCTTATTCTACTACCTAGGGATAACATGAATCACGATGTCTTATTCAAATCTGGTGTTTGTCTTGGCCGGGAACCTCAGTTCTGAAAGTGGAGGTTCACCGTCAATACAATAGGCCTTTTGAGCATATGCGGTAATAGGCCGTTTTTTCCAACTATATTCTTTGGATCACTCTTAAGGCAAGGAGAGATTCTTGAAACTATGATGTTTTTCTGATTCTACTACCTAGGGAGAACATGAATCACGACGTCTTTTTCAAATCTGGTGTTTGTCTGGGCCGGGAACTTCAGTTCTCAAAGTGCAGTTTTGCGGTATTAGGCTGTTTTTTCCAACTTTATTCTTTGGATCTCTCTTAAGGTATGGAGAGAATCTTGAAACCATGATGTTTTTCTTATTCTACTACCTAGGGAGAACATGAATCACGATGTCTTATTCAAATGTGGTGTTTGTCTGGGCAGGGAACCTCAGTTCTGAAAGTGGAGTTTCACTGTCAATACAATAGGCCTTTTGAGCATATGCGGAAATAGGCCGTTTTTTCCAACTTTATTCTTTGGATCACTCCTAAGGCAAGGAGAGATTCTTGAAACTATGATGTTTTTCTGATTCTACTACCTAGGGAGAACATGAATCACGACGGCTTTTTCAAATCTGGTGTTTGTCTGGGCCGGGAACTTCAGTTCTCAAAGTGCAGTTTTGCGGTATTAGGCTGTTTTTTCCAACTTTATTCTTTGGATCTCTCTTAAGGTATGGAGAGAATCTTGAAACCATGATGTTTTTCTTATTCTACTACCTAGGGAGAACATGAATCACAATGTCTTTTTCAAATCTGGTGTTTCTCTGGGCCGGGAACCTCAATTCTGAAAGTGGAGTTTCACCGTCAATACAATAAGCCTTTTGAGCATATTCGGTAATAGGCCGTTTTTTCCAAATTTATTTTTGGATCACTCTTAAGGCAAGGAGAGATTCTTGAAACTATGATGTTTTTCTGATTCTACTACCTAGGGAGAACATGAATCACGATGTCTTTTTCAAATCTGGTGTTTGTCTGCGCCGGGAACCTCAATTCTGAAAGTGGAGTTTCACCGTCAACACAATAGGCCTTTTGAGCATATTCGGTAATAGGCCGTTTTTTCCAACTTTATTTTTGGATCACTCTTAAGGCAAGGAGAGATTCTTGAAACTATGATGTTTTTCTGATTCTACTACCTAGGGAGAACATGAATCATGACGTCTTTTTCAAATCTGGTGTTTGTCTGGGCCGGGAACTTCAGTTCTCCAAGTGCAGTTTTGCGGTATTAGGCCGTTTTTTCCAACTTTATTCTTTGGATCTCTCTTAAGGTATGGAGAGAATCTTGAAACCATGATGTTTTTCTTATTCTACTACCTAGGGATAACATGAATCACGATGTCTTATTCAAATCTGGTGTTTGTCTGGGCCGGGAACCTCAGTTCTGAAAGTGGAGGTTCACCGTCAATACAATAGGCCTTTTGAGCATATGCGGTAATAGGCCGTTTTTTCCAACTTTATTCTTTGGATCACTCTTAAGGCAAGGAGAGATTCTTGAAACTATGATGTTTTTCTGATTCTACTACCTAGGGAGAACATGAATCACGACGTCTTTTTCAAATCTGGTGTTTGTCTGTGCCGGGAACTTCAGTTCTCCAAGTGCAGTTTTGCGGTATTAGGCCGTTTTTTCGAAATTTATTCTTTGGATCACTCTTAAGGCAAGGAGAGATTCTTTAAACTACCATGTTTTTCTGATTCTACTACCTAGGGAGAACATGAATCACGACGTCTTTTTCAAATCTGGTGTTTGTCTGGGCCGGGAACTTCAGTTCTCAAAGTGCAGTTTTGCATTATTAGGCCGTTTTTTCCAACATCATTCTTTGGATCACTCTTAAGGCAAGGAGACATTCTTGAAACTATGATGTCTTTCTGATTCTACTACCTAGGGAGAACGTGAATCACGACGTCTTTTTCAAATCTGGTGTTTGTATGGGCCGGGAACTTCAGTTCTTAAAGTGCAGTTTTGCGGTATTAGGCCGTTTTTTCCAACTTTATTCTTTGGATCTCTCTTAAGGTATGGTGAGAATCTTGAAACCATTATGTTTTTCTTATTCTACTACCTAGGGATAACATGAATCACGATGTCTTATTCAAATCTGGTGTTTGTCTTGGCCGGGAACCTCAGTTCTGAAAGTGGAGGTTCACTGTCAATACAATAGGCCTTTTGAGCATATGCGGAAATAGGCCGTTTTTTCCAACTTTATTCTTTGGATCACTCCTAAGGCAAGGAGAGATTCTTGAAACTATGATGTTTTTCTGATTCTACTACCTAGGGAGAACATGAATCATGACGTCTTTTTCAAATCTGGTGTTTGTCTGGGCCGGGAACTTCAGTTCTCAAAGTGCAGTTTTGCAGTATTAGGCCGTTTTTTCCAACTTTATTCTTTGGATCTCTCTTAAGGTATGGAGAGAATCTTGAAACCATGATGTTTTTCTTATTCTACTACCTAGGGATAACATGAATCACGATGTCTTATTCAAATCTGGTGTTTGTCTGGGCCGGGAACCTCAGTTCTGAAAGTGGAGGTTCACCGTCAATACAATAGGCCTTTTGAGCATATGCGGTAATAGGCCGTTTTTTCCAACTTTATTCTTTGGATCACTCTTAAGGCAAGGAGAGATTCTTGAAACTATGATGTTTTTCTGATTCTACTACCTAGGGAGAACATGAATCACGACGTCTTTTTCAAATCTGGTGTTTGTCTGGGCCGGGAACTTCAGTTCTCCAAGTGCAGTTTTGCGGTATTAGGCCGTTTTTTCGAGATTTATTCTTTGGATCACTCTTAAGGCAAGGAGAGATTCTTTAAACTACCATGTTTTTCTGATTCTACTACCTAGGGAGAACATGAATCACGACGTCTTTTTCAAATCTGGTGTTTGTCTGGGCCGGGAACTTCAGTTCTCAAAGTGCAGTTTTGCATTATTAGGCCGTTTTTTCCAACATCATTCTTTGGATCACTCTTAAGGCAAGGAGACATTCTTGAAACTATGATGTCTTTCTGATTCTACTACCTAGGGAGAACGTGAATCACGACGTCTTTTTCAAATCTGGTGTTTGTATGGGCCGGGAACTTCAGTTCTTAAAGTGCAGTTTTGCGGTATTAGGCCGTTTTTTCCAACTTTATTCTTTGGATCTCTCTTAAGGTATGGTGAGAATCTTGAAACCATTATGTTTTTCTTATTCTACTACCTAGGGATAACATGAATCACGATGTCTTATTCAAATCTGGTGTTTGTCTTGGCCGGGAACCTCAGTTCTGAAAGTGGAGGTTCACCGTCAATACAATAGGCCTTTTGAGCATATGCGGTAATAGGCCGTTTTTTCCAACTTTATTCTTTGGATCACTCGTAAGGCAAGGAGAGATTCTTGAAACTATGATGTTTTTCTGATTCTACTACCTAGGGAGAACATGAATCACGACGTCTTTTTCAAATCTGGTGTTTGTCTGGGCCGGGAACTTCAGTTCTCAAAGTGCAGTTTTGCGGTATTAGGCTGTTTTTTCCAACTTTATTCTTTGGATCTCTCTTAAGGTATGGAGAGAATCTTGAAACCATGATGTTTTTCTTATTCTACTACCTAGGGAGAACATGAATCACGATGTCTTATTCAAATGTGGTGTTTGTCTGGGCAGGGAACCTCAGTTCTGAAAGTGGAGTTTCACTCTCAATACAATAGGCCTTTTGAGCATATGCGGAAATAGGCCGTTTTTTCCAACTTTATTCTTTGGATCACTCCTAAGGCAAGGAGAGATTCTTGAAACTATGATGTTTTTCTGATTCTACTACCTAGGGAGAACATGAATCACGACGGCTTTTTCAAATCTGGTGTTTGTCTGGGCCGGGAACTTCAGTTCTCAAAGTGCAGTTTTGCGGTATTAGGCTGTTTTTTCCACCTTTATTCTTTGGATCTCTCTTAAGGTATGGAGAGAATCTTGAAACCATGATGTTTTTCTTATTCTACTACCTAGGGAGAACATGAATCACAATGTCTTTTTCAAATCTGGTGTTTGTCTGGGCCGGGAACCTCAATTCTGAAAGTGGAGTTTCACCGTCAATACAATAGGCCTTTTGAGCATATTCGGTAATAGGCCGTTTTTTCCAACTTTATTTTTGGATCACTCTTAAGGCAAGGAGAGATTCTTGAAACTATGATGTTTTTCTGATTCTACTACCTAGGGAGAACATGAATCACGACGTCTTTTTCAAATCTGGTGTTTGTCTGGGCCGGGAACTTCAGTTATCAAAGTGCAGTTTTGCGGTATTAGGCCGTTTTTTCCAACTTTATTCTTTGGATCTCTCTTAAGGTATGGAGAGAATCTTGAAACCGTAATGTTTTTCTGATTCTACTACCTAGGGAGAACATGAATCACGATGTCTTATTCAAATGTGGTGTTTGTCTGGGCCGGGAACCTCAGTTCTGAAAGTGGAGGTTCACCGTCAATACAATAGGCCTTTTGAGCATATGCGGTAATAGGCCGTTCTTTCCAACTTTATTCTTTGGATCACTCTTAAGGAAAGGAGAGATTTTTGAAACTTTGATGTTTTTCTGATTCTACTACCTAGGGAGAACATGAATCACGACGTCTTTTTCAAAACTGGTGTTTGTCTGGGCCGGGAACTTCAGTTCTCAAAGTGCAGTTTTGCGGTATTAGGCCGTTTTTTCCAACATGATTCTTTGGATCACTCTTAAGGCAAGGAGAGATTCTTGAAACTATGATGTTTTTCTGATTCTACTACCTAGGGAGAACATGAATCACGACGTCTTTTTCAAATCTGGTGTTTCTCTGGGCCGGGAACTTCAGTTCTGAAAGTGCAGTTTTGTGGTATTTTACCGTTTTTTCCAACATTATTCTTTGTGTCTCTCTTAAGGTACGGAGAGAATCTTGAAAACCTCATGTTTTTCTTATTCTACTACCTAGGAAGAACATGAATCACGATGCCTTTTTCAAATCTCATGTTTGTCTGGGCCGGGAACCTCAGTTCTTAAAGTGGAGTTTCACCGACAATACAATAGGCCTTTTCAGCATATGCGGTAATATACCGTTTTTTCCAACTTTATTCTTTGGATCACTCTTAAGGCAAGGAGAGATTCTTTAAACTATGATGTTTTTCTGATTCTACTACCTAGGGAGAACATGAATCACGACGGCTTTTTCAAATCTGGTGTTTGTCTGGGCCGGGAACTTCTGTTATCAAAGTGCAGTTTTGCGGTATAAGGCTGTTTTTTCCACCTTTATTCTTTGTGTCACTCTTAAGGTAAGGAGAGAATCTTGAAACCATGATGTTTTTCTTATTCTACTACCTAGGGAGAACATGAATCACGATGTCTTTTTCAAATCTGGTGTTTGTCTGCGCCGGGAACCTCAATTCTGAAAGTGGAGTTTCACCGTCAACACAATAGGCCTTTTGAGCATATTCGGTAATAGGCCGTTTTTTCCAACTTTATTTTTGGATCACTCTTAAGGCAAGGAGAGATTCTTGAAACTATGATGTTTTTCTGATTCTACTACCTAGGGAGAACATGAATCATGACGTCTTTTTCAAATCTGGTGTTTGTCTGGGCCGGGAACTTCAGTTCTCAAAGTGCAGTTTTGCAGTATTAGGCCGTTTTTTCCAACTTTATTCTTTGGATCTCTCTTAAGGTATGGAGAGAATCTTGAAACCATGATGTTTTTCTTATTCTACTACCTAGGGATAACATGAATCACGATGTCTTATTCAAATCTGGTGTTGGTCTGGGCCGGGAACCTCAGTTCTGAAAGTGGAGGTTCACCGTCAATACAATAGGCCTTTTGAGCATATGCGGTAATAGGCCGTTTTTTCCAACTTTATTCTTTGGATCACTCTTAAGGCAAGGAGAGATTCTTGAAACTATGATGTTTTTCTGATTCTACTACCTAGGGAGAACATGAATCACGACGTCTTTTTCAAATCTGGTGTTTGTCTGGGCCGGGAACTTCAGTTCTCCAAGTGCAGTTTTGCGGTATTAGGCCGTTTTTTCGAGATTTATTCTTTGGATCACTCTTAAGGCAAGGAGAGATTCTTTAAACTACCATGTTTTTCTGATTCTACTACCTAGGGAGAACATGAATCACGACGTCTTTTTCAAATCTGGTGTTTGTCTGGGCCGGGAACTTCAGTTCTCAAAGTGCAGTTTTGCATTATTAGGCCGTTTTTTCCAACATCATTCTTTGGATCACTCTTAAGGCAAGGAGACATTCTTGAAACTATGATGTTTTTCTGATTCTACTACCTAGGGAGAACGTGAATCACGACGTCTTTTTCAAATCTGGTGTTTGTATGGGCCGGGAACTTCAGTTCTTAAAGTGCAGTTTTGCGGTATTAGGCCGTTTTTTCCAACTTTATTCTTTGGATCTCTCTTAAGGTATGGTGAGAATCTTGAAACCATCATGTTTTTCTTATTCTACTACCTAGGGATAACATGAATCACGATGTCTTATTCAAATCTGGTGTTTGTCTTGGCCGGGAACCTCAGTTCTGAAAGTGGAGGTTCACCGTCAATACAATAGGCCTTTTGAGCATATGCGGTAATAGGCCGTTTTTTCCAACTATATTCTTTGGATCACTCTTAAGGCAAGGAGAGATTCTTGAAACTATGATGTTTTTCTGATTCTACTACCTAGGGAGAACATGAATCACGACGTCTTTTTCAAATCTGGTGTTTGTCTGGGCCGGGAACTTCAGTTCTCAAAGTGCAGTTTTGCGGTATTAGGCTGTTTTTTCCAACTTTATTCTTTGGATCTCTCTTAAGGTATGGAGAGAATCTTGAAACCATGATGTTTTTCTTATTCTACTACCTAGGGAGAACATGAATCACGATGTCTTATTCAAATGTGGTGTTTGTCTGGGCAGGGAACCTCAGTTCTGAAAGTGGAGTTTCACTGTCAATACAATAGGCCTTTTGAGCATATGCGGAAATAGGCCGTTTTTTCCAACTTTATTCTTTGGATCACTCCTAAGGCAAGGAGAGATTCTTGAAACTATGATGTTTTTCTGATTCTACTACCTAGGGAGAACATGAATCACGACGGCTTTTTCAAATCTGGTGTTTGTCTGGGCCGGGAACTTCAGTTCTCAAAGTGCAGTTTTGCGGTATTAGGCTGTTTTTTCCAACTTTATTCTTTGGATCTCTCTTAAGGTATGGAGAGAATCTTGAAACCATGATGTTTTTCTTATTCTACTACCTAGGGAGAACATGAATCACAATGTCTTTTTCAAATCTGGTGTTTCTCTGGGCCGGGAACCTCAATTCTGAAAGTGGAGTTTCACCGTCAATACAATAAGCCTTTTGAGCATATTCGGTAATAGGCCGTTTTTTCCAAATTTATTTTTGGATCACTCTTAAGGCAAGGAGAGATTCTTGAAACTATGATGTTTTTCTGATTCTACTACCTAGGGAGAACATGAATCACGATGTCTTTTTCAAATCTGGTGTTTGTCTGCGCCGGGAACCTCAATTCTGAAAGTGGAGTTTCACCGTCAACACAATAGGCCTTTTGAGCATATTCGGTAATAGGCCGTTTTTTCCAACTTTATTTTTGGATCACTCTTAAGGCAAGGAGAGATTCTTGAAACTATGATGTTTTTCTGATTCTACTACCTAGGGAGAACATGAATCATGACGTCTTTTTCAAATCTGGTGTTTGTCTGGGCCGGGAACTTCAGTTCTCAAAGTGCAGTTTTGCGGTATTAGGCCGATTTTTCCAACTTTATTCTTTGGATCTCTCTTAAGGTATGGAGAGAATCTTGAAACCATGATGTTTTTCTTATTCTACTACCTAGGGATAACATGAATCACGATGTCTTATTCAAATCTGGTGTTTGTCTGGGCCGGGAACCTCAGTTCTAAAAGTGGAGGTTCACCGTCAATACAATAGGCCTTTTGAGCATATGCGGTAATAGGCCGTTTTTTCCAACTTTATTCTTTGGATCACTCTTAAGGCAAGGAGAGATTCTTGAAACTATGATGTTTTTCTGATTCTACTACCTAGGGAGAACATGAATCACGACGTCTTTTTCAAATCTGGTGTTTGTCTGGGCCGGGAACTTCAGTTCTCCAAGTGCAGTTTTGCGGTATTAGGCCGTTTTTTCGAGATTTATTCTTTGGATCACTCTTAAGGCAAGGAGAGATTCTTTAAACTACCATGTTTTTCTGATTCTACTACCTAGGGAGAACATGAATCACGATGTCTTTTTCAAATCTGGTGTTTCTCTGGGCCGGGAACTTCAGTTCTGAAAGTGCAGTTTTGTGGTATTTTACCGTTTTTTCCAACATTATTCTTTGTGTCTCTCTTAAGGTACGGAGAGAATCTTGAAAACCTCATGTTTTTCTTATTCTACTACCTAGGAAGAACATGAATCACGATGCCTTTTTCAAATCTCATGTTTGTCTGGGCCGGGAACCTCAGTTCTTAAAGTGGAGTTTCACCGACAATACAATAGGCCTTTTGAGCATATGCGGTAATATACCGTTTTTTCCAACTTTATTCTTTGGATCACTCTTAAGGCAAGGAGAGATTCTTTAAACTATGATGTTTTTCTGATTCTACTACCTAGGGAGAACATGAATCACGACGTCTTTTTCAAATCTGGTGTTTGTCTGGGCCGGGAACTTCAGTTCTCAAAGTGCAGTTTTGCAGTACTAGGCCGTTTTTTCCAACATGATTCTTTGGATCACTCTTAAGGCAAGGAGAGATTCTTGAAACTATGATGTTTTTCTGATTCTACTACCTAGGGAGAACGTGAATCACGACGTCTTTTTCAAATCTGGTGTTTGTCTGGGCCGGGAACTTCAGTTCTTAAAGTGCAGTTTTGCGGTATTAGGCTGTTTTTTCCAACTTTATTCTTTGGATCTCTCTTAAGGTATGGTGAGAATCTTGAAACCATGATGTTTTTCTTATTCTACTACCTAGGGAGAACATGAATCACGATGTCTTATTCAAATGTGGTGTTTGTCTGGGCAGGGAACCTCAGTTCTGAAAGTGGAGTTTCACTGTCAATACAATAGGCCTTTTGAGCATATGCGGAAATAGGCCGTTTTTTCCAACTTTATTCTTTGGATCACTCCTAAGGCAAGGAGAGATTCTTGAAACTATGATGTTTTTCTGATTCTACTACCTAGGGAGAACATGAATCACGACGGCTTTTTCAAATCTGGTGTTTGTCTGGGCCGGGAACTTCAGTTCTCAAAGTGCAGTTTTGCGGTATTAGGCTGTTTTTTCCACCTTTATTCTTTGGATCTCTCTTTAGGTATGGAGAGAATCTTGAAACCATGATGTTTTTCTTATTCTACTACCTAGGGAGAACATGAATCACAATGTCTTTTTCAAATCTGGTGTTTGTCTGGGCCGGGAACCTCAATTCTGAAAGTGGAGTTTCACCGTCAATACAATAGGCCTTTTGAGCATATGCGATAATAGGCCGTTCTTTCCAACTTTATTCTTTGGATCACTCTTAAGGCAAGGAGAGATTTTTGAAACTATGATGTTTTTCTGATTCTACTACCTAGGGAGAACATGAATCACGATGTCTTTTTCAAAACTGGTGTTTGTCTGGGCCGGGAACTTCAGTTCTCAAAGTGCAGTTTTGCGGTATTAGGCCGTTTTTTCCAACATGATTCTTTGGATCACTCTTAAGGCAAGGAGAGATTCTTGAAACTATGATGTTTTTCTGATTCTACTACCTAGGGAGAACATGAATCATGACGTCTTTTTCAAATCTGGTGTTTGTCTGGGCCGGGAATTTCAGTTCTCAAAGTGCAGTTTTGCAGTATTAGGCCGTTTTTTCCAACTTTATTCTTTGGATCTCTCTTAAGGTATGGAGAGAATCTTGAAACCATGATGTTTTTCTTATTCTACTACCTAGGGATAACATGAATCACGATGTCTTATTCAAATCTGGTGTTTGTCTGGGCCGGGAACCTCAGTTCTGAAAGTGGAGGTTCACCGTCAATACAATAGGCCTTTTGAGCATATGCGGTAATAGGCCGTTTTTTCCAACTTTATTCTTTGGATCACTCTTAAGGCAAGGAGAGATTCTTGAAACTATGATGTTTTTCTGATTCTACTACCTAGGGAGAACATGAATCACGACGTCTTTTTCAAATCTGGTGTTTGTCTGTGCCGGGAACTTCAGTTCTCCAAGTGCAGTTTTGCGGTATTAGGCCGTTTTTTCGAGATTTATTCTTTGGATCACTCTTAAGGCAAGGAGAGATTCTTTAAACTACCATGTTTTTCTGATTCTACTACCTAGGGAGAACATGAATCACGACGTCTTTTTCAAATCTGGTGTTTGTCTGGGCCGGGAACTTCAGTTCTCAAAGTGCAGTTTTGCATTATTAGGCCGTTTTTTCCAACATCATTCTTTGGATCACTCTTAAGGCAAGGAGACATTCTTGAAACTATGATGTTTTTCTGATTCTACTACCTAGGGAGAACGTGAATCACGACGTCTTTTTCAAATCTGGTGTTTGTATGGGCCGGGAACTTCAGTTCTTAAAGTGCAGTTTTGCGGTATTAGGCCGTTTTTTCCAACTTTATTCTTTGGATCTCTCTTAAGGTATGGTGAGAATCTTGAAACCATTATGTTTTTCTTATTCTACTACCTAGGGATAACATGAATCACGATGTCTTATTCAAATCTGGTGTTTGTCTTGGCCGGGAACCTCAGTTCTGAAAGTGGAGGTTCACCGTCAATACAATAGGCCTTTTGAGCATATGCGGTAATAGGCCGTTTTTTCCAACTATATTCTTTGGATCACTCTTAAGGCAAGGAGAGATTCTTGAAACTATGATCTTTTTCTGATTCTACTACCTAGGGAGAACATGAATCACGACGTCTTTTTCAAATCTGGTGTTTGTCTGGGCCGGGAACTTCAGTTCTCAAAGTGCAGTTTTGCGGTATTAGGCTGTTTTTTCCAACTTTATTCTTTGGATCTCTCTTAAGGTATGGAGAGAATCTTGAAACCATGATGTTTTTCTTATTCTACTACCTAGGGAGAACATGAATCACGATGTCTTATTCAAATGTGGTGTTTGTCTGGGCAGGGAACCTCAGTTCTGAAAGTGGAGTTTCACTGTCAATACAATAGGCCTTTTGAGCATATGCGGAAATAGGCCGTTTTTTCCAACTTTATTCTTTGGATCACTCCTAAGGCAAGGAGAGATTCTTGAAACTATGATGTTTTTCTGATTCTACTACCTAGGGAGAACATGAATCATGACGTCTTTTTCAAATCTGGTGTTTGTCTGGGCCGGGAACTTCAGTTCTCAAAGTGCAGTTTTGCAGTATTAGGCCGTTTTTTCCAACTTTATTCTTTGGATCTCTCTTAAGGTATGGAGAGAATCTTGAAACCATGATGTTTTTCTTATTCTACTACCTAGGGATAACATGAATCACGATGTCTTATTCAAATCTGGTGTTTGTCTGGGCCGGGAACCTCAGTTCTGAAAGTGGAGGTTCACCGTCAATACAATAGGCCTTTTGAGCATATGCGGTAATAGGCCGTTTTTTCCAACTTTATTCTTTGGATCACTCTTAAGGCAAGGAGAGATTCTTGAAACTATGATGTTTTTCTGATTCTACTACCTAGGGAGAACATGAATCACGACGTCTTTTTCAAATCTGGTGTTTGTCTGTGCCGGGAACTTCAGTTCTCCAAGTGCAGTTTTGCGGTATTAGGCCGTTTTTTCGAGATTTATTCTTTGGATCACTCTTAAGGCAAGGAGAGATTCTTTAAACTACCATGTTTTTCTGATTCTACTACCTAGGGAGAACATGAATCACGACGTCTTTTTCAAATCTGGTGTTTGTCTGGGCCGGGAACTTCAGTTCTCAAAGTGCAGTTTTGCATTATTAGGCCGTTTTTTCCAACATCATTCTTTGGATCACTCTTAAGGCAAGGAGACATTCTTGAAACTATGATGTCTTTCTGATTCTACTACCTAGGGAGAACGTGAATCACGACGTCTTTTTCAAATCTGGTGTTTGTATGGGCCGGGAACTTCAGTTCTTAAAGTGCAGTTTTGCGGTATTAGGCCGTTTTTTCCAACTTTATTCTTTGGATCTCTCTTAAGGTATGGTGAGAATCTTGAAACCATTATGTTTTTCTTATTCTACTACCTAGGGATAACATGAATCACGATGTCTTATTCAAATCTGGTGTTTGTCTTGGCCGGGAACCTCAGTTCTGAAAGTGGAGGTTCACCGTCAATACAATAGGCCTTTTGAGCATATGCGGTAATAGGCCGTTTTTTCCAACTATATTCTTTGGATCACTCTTAAGGCAAGGAGAGATTCTTGAAACTATGATGTCTTTCTGATTCTACTACCTAGGGAGAACGTGAATCACGACGTCTTTTTCAAATCTGGTGTTTGTCTGGGCCGGGAACTTCAGTTCTTAAAGTGCAGTTTTGCGGTATTAGGCTGTTTTTTCCAACTTTATTCTTTGGATCTCTCTTAAGGTATGGTGAGAATCTTGAAACCATGATGTTTTTCTTATTCTACTACCTAGGGAGAACATGAATCACGATGTCTTATTCAAATGTGGTGTTTGTCTGGGCAGGGAACCTCAGTTCTGAAAGTGGAGTTTCACTGTCAATACAATAGGCCTTTTGAGCATATGCGGAAATAGGCCGTTTTTTCCAACTTTATTCTTTGGATCACTCCTAAGGCAAGGAGAGATTCTTGAAACTATGATGTTTTTCTGATTCTACTACCTAGGGAGAACATGAATCACGACGGCTTTTTCAAATCTGGTGTTTGTCTGGGCCGGGAACTTCAGTTCTCAAAGTGCAGTTTTGCGGTATTAGGCTGTTTTTTCCACCTTTATTCTTTGGATCTCTCTTTAGGTATGGAGAGAATCTTGAAACCATGATGTTTTTCTTATTCTACTACCTAGGGAGAACATGAATCACAATGTCTTTTTCAAATCTGGTGTTTGTCTGGGCCGGGAACCTCAATTCTGAAAGTGGAGTTTCACCGTCAATACAATAGGCCTTTTGAGCATATGCGATAATAGGCCGTTCTTTCCAACTTTATTCTTTGGATCACTCTTAAGGCAAGGAGAGATTTTTGAAACTATGATGTTTTTCTGATTCTACTACCTAGGGAGAACATGAATCACGATGTCTTTTTCAAAACTGGTGTTTGTCTGGGCCGGGAACTTCAGTTCTCAAAGTGCAGTTTTGCGGTATTAGGCCGTTTTTTCCAACATGATTCTTTGGATCACTCTTAAGGCAAGGAGAGATTCTTGAAACTATGATGTTTTTCTGATTCTACTACCTAGGGAGAACATGAATCATGACGTCTTTTTCAAATCTGGTGTTTGTCTGGGCCGGGAATTTCAGTTCTCAAAGTGCAGTTTTGCAGTATTAGGCCGTTTTTTCCAACTTTATTCTTTGGATCTCTCTTAAGGTATGGAGAGAATCTTGAAACCATGATGTTTTTCTTATTCTACTACCTAGGGATAACATGAATCACGATGTCTTATTCAAATCTGGTGTTTGTCTGGGCCGGGAACCTCAGTTCTGAAAGTGGAGGTTCACCGTCAATACAATAGGCCTTTTGAGCATATGCGGTAATAGGCCGTTTTTTCCAACTTTATTCTTTGGATCACTCTTAAGGCAAGGAGAGATTCTTGAAACTATGATGTTTTTCTGATTCTACTACCTAGGGAGAACATGAATCACGACGTCTTTTTCAAATCTGGTGTTTGTCTGTGCCGGGAACTTCAGTTCTCCAAGTGCAGTTTTGCGGTATTAGGCCGTTTTTTCGAGATTTATTCTTTGGATCACTCTTAAGGCAAGGAGAGATTCTTTAAACTACCATGTTTTTCTGATTCTACTACCTAGGGAGAACATGAATCACGACGTCTTTTTCAAATCTGGTGTTTGTCTGGGCCGGGAACTTCAGTTCTCAAAGTGCAGTTTTGCATTATTAGGCCGTTTTTTCCAACATCATTCTTTGGATCACTCTTAAGGCAAGGAGACATTCTTGAAACTATGATGTTTTTCTGATTCTACTACCTAGGGAGAACGTGAATCACGACGTCTTTTTCAAATCTGGTGTTTGTATGGGCCGGGAACTTCAGTTCTTAAAGTGCAGTTTTGCGGTATTAGGCCGTTTTTTCCAACTTTATTCTTTGGATCTCTCTTAAGGTATGGTGAGAATCTTGAAACCATTATGTTTTTCTTATTCTACTACCTAGGGATAACATGAATCACGATGTCTTATTCAAATCTGGTGTTTGTCTTGGCCGGGAACCTCAGTTCTGAAAGTGGAGGTTCACCGTCAATACAATAGGCCTTTTGAGCATATGCGGTAATAGGCCGTTTTTTCCAACTATATTCTTTGGATCACTCTTAAGGCAAGGAGAGATTCTTGAAACTATGATCTTTTTCTGATTCTACTACCTAGGGAGAACATGAATCACGACGTCTTTTTCAAATCTGGTGTTTGTCTGGGCCGGGAACTTCAGTTCTCAAAGTGCAGTTTTGCGGTATTAGGCTGTTTTTTCCAACTTTATTCTTTGGATCTCTCTTAAGGTATGGAGAGAATCTTGAAACCATGATGTTTTTCTTATTCTACTACCTAGGGAGAACATGAATCACGATGTCTTATTCAAATGTGGTGTTTGTCTGGGCAGGGAACCTCAGTTCTGAAAGTGGAGTTTCACTGTCAATACAATAGGCCTTTTGAGCATATGCGGAAATAGGCCGTTTTTTCCAACTTTATTCTTTGGATCACTCCTAAGGCAAGGAGAGATTCTTGAAACTATGATGTTTTTCTGATTCTACTACCTAGGGAGAACATGAATCATGACGTCTTTTTCAAATCTGGTGTTTGTCTGGGCCGGGAACTTCAGTTCTCAAAGTGCAGTTTTGCAGTATTAGGCCGTTTTTTCCAACTTTATTCTTTGGATCTCTCTTAAGGTATGGAGAGAATCTTGAAACCATGATGTTTTTCTTATTCTACTACCTAGGGATAACATGAATCACGATGTCTTATTCAAATCTGGTGTTTGTCTGGGCCGGGAACCTCAGTTCTGAAAGTGGAGGTTCACCGTCAATACAATAGGCCTTTTGAGCATATGCGGTAATAGGCCGTTTTTTCCAACTTTATTCTTTGGATCACTCTTAAGGCAAGGAGAGATTCTTGAAACTATGATGTTTTTCTGATTCTACTACCTAGGGAGAACATGAATCACGACGTCTTTTTCAAATCTGGTGTTTGTCTGTGCCGGGAACTTCAGTTCTCCAAGTGCAGTTTTGCGGTATTAGGCCGTTTTTTCGAGATTTATTCTTTGGATCACTCTTAAGGCAAGGAGAGATTCTTTAAACTACCATGTTTTTCTGATTCTACTACCTAGGGAGAACATGAATCACGACGTCTTTTTCAAATCTGGTGTTTGTCTGGGCCGGGAACTTCAGTTCTCAAAGTGCAGTTTTGCATTATTAGGCCGTTTTTTCCAACATCATTCTTTGGATCACTCTTAAGGCAAGGAGACATTCTTGAAACTATGATGTCTTTCTGATTCTACTACCTAGGGAGAACGTGAATCACGACGTCTTTTTCAAATCTGGTGTTTGTATGGGCCGGGAACTTCAGTTCTTAAAGTGCAGTTTTGCGGTATTAGGCCGTTTTTTCCAACTTTATTCTTTGGATCTCTCTTAAGGTATGGTGAGAATCTTGAAACCATTATGTTTTTCTTATTCTACTACCTAGGGATAACATGAATCACGATGTCTTATTCAAATCTGGTGTTTGTCTTGGCCGGGAACCTCAGTTCTGAAAGTGGAGGTTCACCGTCAATACAATAGGCCTTTTGAGCATATGCGGTAATAGGCCGTTTTTTCCAACTATATTCTTTGGATCACTCTTAAGGCAAGGAGAGATTCTTGAAACTATGATGTTTTTCTGATTCTACTACCTAGGGAGAACATGAATCACGACGTCTTTTTCAAATCTGGTGTTTGTCTGGGCCGGGAACTTCAGTTCTCAAAGTGCAGTTTTGCGGTATTAGGCTGTTTTTTCCAACTTTATTCTTTGGATCTCTCTTAAGGTATGGAGAGAATCTTGAAACCATGATGTTTTTCTTATTCTACTACCTAGGGAGAACATGAATCACGATGTCTTATTCAAATGTGGTGTTTGTCTGGGCAGGGAACCTCAGTTCTGAAAGTGGAGTTTCACTGTCAATACAATAGGCCTTTTGAGCATATGCGGAAATAGGCCGTTTTTTCCAACTTTATTCTTTGGATCACTCCTAAGGCAAGGAGAGATTCTTGAAACTATGATGTTTTTCTGATTCTACTACCTAGGGAGAACATGAATCACGACGGCTTTTTCAAATCTGGTGTTTGTCTGGGCCGGGAACTTCAGTTCTCAAAGTGCAGTTTTGCGGTATTAGGCTGTTTTTTCCACCTTTATTCTTTGGATCTCTCTTAAGGTATGGAGAGAATCTTGAAACCATGATGTTTTTCTTATTCTACTACCTAGGGAGAACATGAATCACAATGTCTTTTTCAAATCTGGTGTTTCTCTGGGCCGGGAACCTCAGTTCTGAAAGTGGAGGTTCACCGTCAATACAATAGGCCTTTTGAGCATATGCGGTAATAGGCCGTTTTTTCCAACTTTATTCTTTGGATCACTCTTAAGGCAAGGAGAGATTCTTGAAACTATGATGTTTTTCTGATTCTACTACCTAGGGAGAACATGAATCACGACGTCTTTTTCAAATCTGGTGTTTGTCTGGGCCGGGAACTTCAGTTCTCCAAGTGCATTTTTGCGGTATTAGGCCGTTTTTTCGAGATTTATTCTTTGGATCACTCTTAAGGCAAGGAGAGATTCTTTAAACTACCATGTTTTTCTGATTCTACTACCTAGGGAGAACATGAATCACGACGTCTTTTTCAAATCTGGTGTTTGTCTGGGCCGGGAACTTCAGTTCTCAAAGTGCAGTTTTGCATTATTAGGCCGTTTTTTCCAACATCATTCTTTGGATCACTCTTAAGGCAAGGAGAGATTCTTTAAACTACCATGTTTTTCTGATTCTACTACCTAGGGAGAACATGAATCACGATGTCTTTTTCAAATCTGGTGTTTCTCTGGGCCGGGAACTTCAGTTCTGAAAGTGCAGTTTTGTGGTATTTTACCGTTTTTTCCAACATTATTCTTTGTGTCTCTCTTAAGGTACGGAGAGAATCTTGAAAACCTCATGTTTTTCTTATTCTACTACCTAGGAAGAACATGAATCACGATGCCTTTTTCAAATCTCATGTTTGTCTGGGCCGGGAACCTCAGTTCTTAAAGTGGAGTTTCACCGACAATACAATAGGCCTTTTGAGCATATGCGGTAATATACCGTTTTTTCCAACTTTATTCTTTGGATCACTCTTAAGGCAAGGAGAGATTCTTTAAACTATGATGTTTTTCTGATTCTACTACCTAGGGAGAACATGAATCACGACGTCTTTTTCAAATCTGGTGTTTGTCTGGGCCGGGAACCTCAATTCTGAAAGTGGAGTTTCACCGTCAATACAATAGGCCTTTTGAGCATATGCGATAATAGGCCGTTCTTTCCAACTTTATTCTTTGGATCACTCTTAAGGCAAGGAGAGATTTTTGAAACTATGATGTTTTTCTGATTCTACTACCTAGGGAGAACATGAATCACGATGTCTTTTTCAAAACTGGTGTTTGTCTGGGCCGGGAACTTCAGTTCTCAAAGTGCAGTTTTGCGGTTTTAGGCCGTTTTTTCCAACATGATTCTTTGGATCACTCTTAAGGCAAGGAGAGATTCTTGAAACTATGATGTTTTTCTGATTCTACTACCTAGGGAGAACATGAATCATGACGTCTTTTTCAAATCTGGTGTTTGTCTGGGCCGGGAACTTCAGTTCTCAAAGTGCAGTTTTGCAGTATTAGGCCGTTTTTTCCAACTTTATTCTTTGGATCTCTCTTAAGGTATGGAGAGAATCTTGAAACCATGATGTTTTTCTTATTCTACTACCTAGGGATAACATGAATCACGATGTCTTATTCAAATCTGGTGTTTGTCTGGGCCGGGAACCTCAGTTCTGAAAGTGGAGGTTCACCGTCAATACAATAGGCCTTTTGAGCATATGCGGTAATAGGCCGTTTTTTCCAACTTTATTCTTTGGATCACTCTTAAGGCAAGGAGAGATTCTTGAAACTATGATGTTTTTCTGATTCTACTACCTAGGGAGAACATGAATCACGACGTCTTTTTCAAATCTGGTGTTTGTCTGTGCCGGGAACTTCAGTTCTCCAAGTGCAGTTTTGCGGTATTAGGCCGTTTTTTCGAGATTTATTCTTTGGATCACTCTTAAGGCAAGGAGAGATTCTTTAAACTACCATGTTTTTCTGATTCTACTACCTAGGGAGAACATGAATCACGACGTCTTTTTCAAATCTGGTGTTTGTCTGGGCCGGGAACTTCAGTTCTCAAAGTGCAGTTTTGCATTATTAGGCCGTTTTTTCCAACATCATTCTTTGGATCACTCTTAAGGCAAGGAGACATTCTTGAAACTATGATTTTTTTCTGATTCTACTACCTAGGGAGAACGTGAATCACGACGTCTTTTTCAAATCTGGTGTTTGTATGGGCCGGGAACTTCAGTTCTTAAAGTGCAGTTTTGCGGTATTAGGCCGTTTTTTCCAACTTTATTCTTTGGATCTCTCTTAAGGTATGGTGAGAATCTTGAAACCATTATGTTTTTCTTATTCTACTACCTAGGGATAACATGAATCACGATGTCTTATTCAAATCTGGTGTTTGTCTTGGCCGGGAACCTCAGTTCTGAAAGTGGAGGTTCACCGTCAATACAATAGGCCTTTTGAGCATATGCGGTAATAGGCCGTTTTTTCCAACTATATTCTTTGGATCACTCTTAAGGCAAGGAGAGATTCTTGAAACTATGATCTTTTTCTGATTCTACTACCTAGGGAGAACATGAATCACGACGTCTTTTTCAAATCTGGTGTTTGTCTGGGCCGGGAACTTCAGTTCTCAAAGTGCAGTTTTGCGGTATTAGGCTGTTTTTTCCAACTTTATTCTTTGGATCTCTCTTAAGGTATGGAGAGAATCTTGAAACCATGATTTTTTTCTTATTCTACTACCTAGGGAGAACATGAATCACGATGTCTTATTCAAATGTGGTGTTTGTCTGGGCAGGGAACCTCAGTTCTGAAAGTGGAGTTTCACTGTCAATACAATAGGCCTTTTGAGCATATGCGGAAATAGGCCGTTTTTTCCAACTTTATTCTTTGGATCACTCTTAAGGCAAGGAGAGATTCTTGAAACTATGATGTTTTTCTGATTCTACTACCTAGGGAGAACATGAATCACGACGTCTTTTTCAAATCTGGTGTTTGTCTGTGCCGGGAACTTCAGTTCTCCAAGTGCAGTTTTGCGGTATTAGGCCGTTTTTTCGAGATTTATTCTTTGGATCACTCTTAAGGCAAGGAGAGATTCTTGAAACTATGATGTTTTTCTGATTCTACTACCTAGGGAGAACATGAATCACGACGTCTTTTTCAAATCTGGTGTTTGTCTGGGCCGGGAACTTCAGTTCTCAAAGTGCAGTTTTGCGGTATTAGGCTGTTTTTTCCAACTTTATTCTTTGGATCTCTCTTAAGGTATGGAGAGAATCTTGAAACCATGATGTTTTTCTTATTCTACTACCTAGGGAGAACATGAATCACGATGTCTTATTCAAATGTGGTGTTTGTCTGGGCAGGGAACCTCAGTTCTGAAAGTGGAGTTTCACTGTCAATACAATAGGCCTTTTGAGCATATGCGGAAATAGGCCGTTTTTTCCAACTTTATTCTTTGGATCACTCCTAAGGCAAGGAGAGATTCTTGAAACTATGATGTTTTTCTGATTCTACTACCTAGGGAGAACATGAATCACGACGGCTTTTTCAAATCTGGTGTTTGTCTGGGCCGGGAACTTCAGTTCTCAAAGTGCAGTTTTGCGGTATTAGGCTGTTTTTTCCACCTTTATTCTTTGGATCTCTCTTAAGGTATGGAGAGAATCTTGAAACCATGATGTTTTTCTTATTCTACTACCTAGGGAGAACATGAATCACAATGTCTTTTTCAAATCTGGTGTTTCTCTGGGCCGGGAACCTCAGTTCTGAAAGTGGAGGTTCACCGTCAATACAATAGGCCTTTTGAGCATATGCGGTAATAGGCCGTTTTTTCCAACTTTATTCTTTGGATCACTCTTAAGGCAAGGAGAGATTCTTGAAACTATGATGTTTTTCTGATTCTACTACCTAGGGAGAACATGAATCACGACGTCTTTTTCAAATCTGGTGTTTGTCTGGGCCGGGAACTTCAGTTCTCCAAGTGCAGTTTTGCGGTATTAGGCCGTTTTTTCGAGATTTATTCTTTGGATCACTCTTAAGGCAAGGAGAGATTCTTTAAACTACCATGTTTTTCTGATTCTACTACCTAGGGAGAACATGAATCACGACGTCTTTTTCAAATCTGGTGTTTGTCTGGGCCGGGAACTTCAGTTCTCAAAGTGCAGTTTTGCATTATTAGGCCGTTTTTTCCAACATCATTCTTTGGATCACTCTTAAGGCAAGGAGACATTCTTGAAACTATGATGTTTTTCTGATTCTACTACCTAGGGAGAACGTGAATCACGACGTCTTTTTCAAATCTGGTGTTTGTATGGGCCGGGAACTTCAGTTCTTAAAGTGCAGTTTTGCGGTATTAGGCCGTTTTTTCCAACTTTATTCTTTGGATCTCTCTTAAGGTATGGTGAGAATCTTGAAACCATCATGTTTTTCTTATTCTACTACCTAGGGATAACATGAATCACGATGTCTTATTCAAATCTGGTGTTTGTCTTGGCCGGGAACCTCAGTTCTGAAAGTGGAGGTTCACCGTCAATACAATAGGCCTTTTGAGCATATGCGGTAATAGGCCGTTTTTTCCAACTATATTCTTTGGATCACTCTTAAGGCAAGGAGAGATTCTTGAAACTATGATGTTTTTCTGATTCTACTACCTAGGGAGAACATGAATCACGACGTCTTTTTCAAATCTGGTGTTTGTCTGGGCCGGGAACTTCAGTTCTCAAAGTGCAGTTTTGCGGTATTAGGCTGTTTTTTCCAACTTTATTCTTTGGATCTCTCTTAAGGTATGGAGAGAATCTTGAAACCATGATGTTTTTCTTATTCTACTACCTAGGGAGAACATGAATCACGATGTCTTATTCAAATGTGGTGTTTGTCTGGGCAGGGAACCTCAGTTCTGAAAGTGGAGTTTCACTGTCAATACAATAGGCCTTTTGAGCATATGCGGAAATAGGCCGTTTTTTCCAACTTTATTCTTTGGATCACTCCTAAGGCAAGGAGAGATTCTTGAAACTATGATGTTTTTCTGATTCTACTACCTAGGGAGAACATGAATCACGACGGCTTTTTCAAATCTGGTGTTTGTCTGGGCCGGGAACTTCAGTTCTCAAAGTGCAGTTTTGCGGTATTAGGCTGTTTTTTCCAACTTTATTCTTTGGATCTCTCTTAAGGTATGGAGAGAATCTTGAAACCATGATGTTTTTCTTATTCTACTACCTAGGGAGAACATGAATCACAATGTCTTTTTCAAATCTGGTGTTTCTCTGGGCCGGGAACCTCAATTCTGAAAGTGGAGTTTCACCGTCAATACAATAAGCCTTTTGAGCATATTCGGTAATAGGCCGTTTTTTCCAAATTTATTTTTGGATCACTCTTAAGGCAAGGAGAGATTCTTGAAACTATGATGTTTTTCTGATTCTACTACCTAGGGAGAACATGAATCACGATGTCTTTTTCAAATCTGGTGTTTGTCTGCGCCGGGAACCTCAATTCTGAAAGTGGAGTTTCACCGTCAACACAATAGGCCTTTTGAGCATATTCGGTAATAGGCCGTTTTTTCCAACTTTATTTTTGGATCACTCGTAAGGCAAGGAGAGATTCTTGAAACTATGATGTTTTTCTGATTCTACTACCTAGGGAGAACATGAATCATGACGTCTTTTTCAAATCTGGTGTTTGTCTGGGCCGGGAACTTCAGTTCTCAAAGTGCAGTTTTGCGGTATTAGGCCGATTTTTCCAACTTTATTCTTTGGATCTCTCTTAAGGTATGGAGAGAATCTTGAAACCATGATGTTTTTCTTATTCTACTACCTAGGGATAACATGAATCACGATGTCTTATTCAAATCTGGTGTTTGTCTGGGCCGGGAACCTCAGTTCTAAAAGTGGAGGTTCACCGTCAATACAATAGGCCTTTTGAGCATATGCGGTAATAGGCCGTTTTTTCCAACTTTATTCTTTGGATCACTCTTAAGGCAAGGAGAGATTCTTGAAACTATGATGTTTTTCTGATTCTACTACCTAGGGAGAACATGAATCACGACGTCTTTTTCAAATCTGGTGTTTGTCTGGGCCGGGAACTTCAGTTCTCCAAGTGCAGTTTTGCGGTATTAGGCCGTTTTTTCGAGATTTATTCTTTGGATCACTCTTAAGGCAAGGAGAGATTCTTTAAACTACCATGTTTTTCTGATTCTACTACCTAGGGAGAACATGAATCACGATGTCTTTTTCAAATCTGGTGTTTCTCTGGGCCGGGAACTTCAGTTCTGAAAGTGCAGTTTTGTGGTATTTTACCGTTTTTTCCAACATTATTCTTTGTGTCTCTCTTAAGGTACGGAGAGAATCTTGAAAACCTCATGTTTTTCTTATTCTACTACCTAGGAAGAACATGAATCACGATGCCTTTTTCAAATCTCATGTTTGTCTGGGCCGGGAACCTCAGTTCTTAAAGTGGAGTTTCACCGACAATACAATAGGCCTTTTGAGCATATGCGGTAATATACCGTTTTTTCCAACTTTATTCTTTGGATCACTCTTAAGGCAAGGAGAGATTCTTTAAACTATGATGTTTTTCTGATTCTACTACCTAGGGAGAACATGAATCACGACGTCTTTTTCAAATCTGGTGTTTGTCTGGGCCGGGAACTTCAGTTCTCAAAGTGCAGTTTTGCAGTACTAGGCCGTTTTTTCCAACATGATTCTTTGGATCACTCTTAAGGCAAGGAGAGATTCTTGAAACTATGATGTTTTTCTGATTCTAGTACCTAGGGAGAACGTGAATCACGACGTCTTTTTCAAATCTGGTGTTTGTCTGGGCCGGGAACTTCAGTTCTTAAAGTGCAGTTTTGCGGTATTAGGCCGTTTTTTCCAACTTTATTCTTTGGATCTCTCTTAAGGTATGGTGAGAATCTTGAAACCATGATGTTTTTCTTATTCTACTACCTAGGGAGAACATGAATCACGATGTCTTATTCAAATGTGGTGTTTGTCTGGGCAGGGAACCTCAGTTCTGAAAGTGGAGTTTCACTGTCAATACAATAGGCCTTTTGAGCATATGCGGAAATAGGCCGTTTTTTCCAACTTTATTCTTTGGATCACTCCTAAGGCAAGGAGAGATTCTTGAAACTATGATGTTTTTCTGATTCTACTACCTAGGGAGAACATGAATCACGACGGCTTTTTCAAATCTGGTGTTTGTCTGGGCCGGGAACTTCAGTTCTCAAAGTGCAGTTTTGCGGTATTAGGCTGTTTTTTCCACCTTTATTCTTTGGATCTCTCTTAAGGTATGGAGAGAATCTTGAAACCATGATGTTTTTCTTATTCTACTACCTAGGGAGAACATGAATCACAATGTCTTTTTCAAATCTGGTGTTTGTCTGGGCCGGGAACCTCAATTCTGAAAGTGGAGTTTCACCGTCAATACAATAGGCCTTTTGAGCATATGCGATAATAGGCCGTTCTTTCCAACTTTATTCTTTGGATCACTCTTAAGGCAAGGAGAGATTTTTGAAACTATGATGTTTTTCTGATTCTACTACCTAGGGAGAACATGAATCATGACGTCTTTTTCAAATCTGGTGTTTGTCTGGGCCGGGAACTTCAGTTCTCAAAGTGCAGTTTTGCAGTATTAGGCCGTTTTTTCCAACTTTATTCTTTGGATCTCTCTTAAGGTATGGAGAGAATCTTGAAACCATGATGTTTTTCTTATTCTACTACCTAGGGATAACATGAATCACGATGTCTTATTCAAATCTGGTGTTTGTCTGGGCCGGGAACCTCAGTTCTGAAAGTGGAGGTTCACCGTCAATACAATAGGCCTTTTGAGCATATGCGGTAATAGGCCGTTTTTTCCAACTTTATTCTTTGGATCACTCTTAAGGCAAGGAGAGATTCTTGAAACTATGATGTTTTTCTGATTCTACTACCTAGGGAGAACATGAATAACGACGTCTTTTTCAAATCTGGTGTTTGTCTGTGCCGGGAACTTCAGTTCTCCAAGTGCAGTTTTGCGGTATTAGGCCGTTTTTTCGAGATTTATTCTTTGGATCACTCTTAAGGCAAGGAGAGATTCTTTAAACTACCATGTTTTTCTGATTCTACTACCTAGGGAGAACATGAATCACGACGTCTTTTTCAAATCTGGTGTTTGTCTGGGCCGGGAACTTCAGTTCTCAAAGTGCAGTTTTGCATTATTAGGCCGTTTTTTCCAACATCATTCTTTGGATCACTCTTAAGGCAAGGAGACATTCTTGAAACTATGATGTCTTTCTGATTCTACTACCTAGGGAGAACGTGAATCACGACGTCTTTTTCAAATCTGGTGTTTGTATGGGCCGGGAACCTCAGTTCTTAAAGTGCAGTTTTGCGGTATTAGGCCGTTTTTTCCAACATTATTCTTTGGATCTCTCTTAAGGTATGGTGAGAATCTTGAAACCATTATGTTTTTCTTATTCTACTACCTAGGGATAACATGAATCACGATGTCTTATTCAAATCTGGTGTTTGTCTTGGCCGGGAACCTCAGTTCTGAAAGTGGAGGTTCACCGTCAATACAATAGGCCTTTTGAGCATATGCGGTAATAGGCCGTTTTTTCCAACTATATTCTTTGGATCACTCTTAAGGCAAGGAGAGATTCTTGAAACTATGATGTTTTTCTGATTCTACTACCTAGGGAGAACATGAATCACGACGTCTTTTTCAAATCTGGTGTTTGTCTGGGCCGGGAACTTCAGTTCTCAAAGTGCAGTTTTGCGGTATTAGGCTGTTTTTTCCAACTTTATTCTTTGGATCTCTCTTAAGGTATGGAGAGAATCTTGAAACCATGATGTTTTTCTTATTCTACTACCTAGGGAGAACATGAATCACGATGTCTTATTCAAATGTGGTGTTTGTCTGGGCAGGGAACCTCAGTTCTGAAAGTGGAGTTTCACTGTCAATACAATAGGCCTTTTGAGCATATGCGGAAATAGGCCGTTTTTTCCAACTTTATTCTTTGGATCACTCCTAAGGCAAGGAGAGATTCTTGAAACTATGATGTTTTTCTGATTCTACTACCTAGGGAGAACATGAATCACGACGGCTTTTTCAAATCTGGTGTTTGTCTGGGCCGGGAACTTCAGTTCTCAAAGTGCAGTTTTGCGGTATTAGGCTGTTTTTTCCACCTTTATTCTTTGGATCTCTCTTAAGGTATGGAGAGAATCTTGAAACCATGATGTTTTTCTTATTCTACTACCTAGGGAGAACATGAATCACAATGTCTTTTTCAAATCTGGTGTTTCTCTGGGCCGGGAACCTCAATTCTGAAAGTGGAGTTTCACCGTCAATACAATAAGCCTTTTGAGCATATTCGGTAATAGGCCGTTTTTTCCAAATTTATTTTTGGATCACTCTTAAGGCAAGGAGAGATTCTTGAAACTATGATGTTTTTCTGATTCTACTACCTAGGGAGAACATGAATCACGATGTCTTTTTCAAATCTGGTGTTTGTCTGCGCCGGGAACCTCAATTCTGAAAGTGGAGTTTCACCGTCAACACAATAGGCCTTTTGAGCATATTCGGTAATAGGCCGTTTTTTCCAACTTTATTTTTGGATCACTCTTAAGGCAAGGAGAGATTCTTGAAACTATGATGTTTTTCTGATTCTACTACCTAGGGAGAACATGAATCATGACGTCTTTTTCAAATCTGGTGTTTGTCTGGGCCGGGAACTTCAGTTCTCAAAGTGCAGTTTTGCGGTATTAGGCCGATTTTTCCAACTTTATTCTTTGGATCTCTCTTAAGGTATGGAGAGAATCTTGAAACCATGATGTTTTTCTTATTCTACTACCTAGGGATAACATGAATCACGATGTCTTATTCAAATCTGGTGTTTGTCTGGGCCGGGAACCTCAGTTCTAAAAGTGGAGGTTCACCGTCAATACAATAGGCCTTTTGAGCATATGCGGTAATAGGCCGTTTTTTCCAACTTTATTCTTTGGATCACTCTTAAGGCAAGGAGAGATTCTTGAAACTATGATGTTTTTCTGATTCTACTACCTAGGGAGAACATGAATCACGACGTCTTTTTCAAATCTGGTGTTTGTCTGGGCCGGGAACTTCAGTTCTCCAAGTGCAGTTTTGCGGTATTAGGCCGTTTTTTCGAGATTTATTCTTTGGATCACTCTTAAGGCAAGGAGAGATTCTTTAAACTACCATGTTTTTCTGATTCTACTACCTAGGAAGAACATGAATCACGATGCCTTTTTCAAATCTCATGTTTGTCTGGGCCGGGAACCTCAGTTCTTAAAGTGGAGTTTCACCGACAATACAATAGGCCTTTTGAGCATATGCGGTAATATACCGTTTTTTCCAACTTTATTCTTTGGATCACTCTTAAGGCAAGGAGAGATTCTTTAAACTATGATGTTTTTCTGATTCTACTACCTAGGGAGAACATGAATCACGACGTCTTTTTCAAATCTGGTGTTTGTCTGGGCCGGGAACTTCAGTTCTCAAAGTGCAGTTTTGCAGTACTAGGCCGTTTTTTCCAACATGATTCTTTGGATCACTCTTAAGGCAAGGAGAGATTCTTGAAACTATGATGTTTTTCTGATTCTACTACCTAGGGAGAACGTGAATCACAATGTCTTTTTCAAATCTGGTGTTTGTCTGGGCCGGGAACCTCAATTCTGAAAGTGGAGTTTCACCGTCAATACAATAGGCCTTTTGAGCATATGCGATAATAGGCCGTTCTTTCCAACTTTATTCTTTGGATCACTCTTAAGGCAAGGAGAGATTTTTGAAACTATGATGTTTTTCTGATTCTACTACCTAGGGAGAACATGAATCACGATGTCTTTTTCAAAACTGGTGTTTGTCTGGGCCGGGAACTTCAGTTCTCAAAGTGCAGTTTTGCGGTATTAGGCCGTTTTTTCCAACATGATTCTTTGGATCACTCTTAAGGCAAGGAGAGATTCTTGAAACTATGATGTTTTTCTAATTCTACTACCTAGGGAGAACATGAATCACGACGTCTTTTTCAAATCTGGTGTTTCTCTGGGCCGGGAACTTCAGTTCTGAAAGTGCAGTTTTGTGGTATTTTACTGTTTTTTCCAACATTATTCTTTGTGTCTCTCTTAAGGTACGGAGAGAATCTTGAAAACCTCATGTTTTTCTTATTCTACTACCTAGGAAGAACATGCATCACGATGCCTTTTTCAAATCTCATGTTTGTCTGGGCCGGGAACCTCAGTTCTTAAAGTGGAGTTTCACTGACAATACAATAGGCCTTTTGAGCGTATGCGGTAATATACCGTTTTTTCCAACTTTATTCTTTGGATCACTCTTAAGGCAAGGAGAGATTCTTTAACCTATGATGTTTTTCTGATTCTACTACCTAGGGAGAACATGAATCACGACGTCTTTTTCAAATCTGGTGTTTGTCTGGGCCGGGAACTTCAGTTCTCAAAGTGCAATTTTGCGGTATTAGGCCGTTTTTTCCAACTTTATTCTTTGGATCTCTCTTAAGGTATGGAGAGAATCTTGAAACCATGATGTTTTCCTTATTCTATTACCTAGGGAGAACATGAATCACGATGTCTCATTCAAATGTGGTGTTTGTCTGGGCCGGGAACCTCAGTTCTGAAAGTGGAGTTTCACTGTGAATACAATAGGCGTTTTGAACATATGCGGTAATAGGCCGTTTTTTCCAACTTTATTCTTTGGATCACTCTTAAGGCAAGGAGAGATTCTTGAAACTATGATGTTTTTCTGATTCTACTACCTAGGGAGAACATGAATCACGACGTCTTTTTCAAATCTTGTGTTTGTCTGGGCCGGGAACTTCAGTTCTCAAAGTGCGGTTTTGCAGTATTAGGCCGTTTTTTCCAACATGATTCTTTGGATAACTCTTAAGGCAAGGAGACATTCTTGAAACTATGATGTTTTTCTGATTCTACTACCTAGGGAGAACATGAATCACGACGGCTTTTTCAAATCTGGTGTTTGTCTGGGCCGGGAACTTCAGTTCTCAAAGTGCAGTTTTGCGGTATAAGGCTGTTTTTTCCACCTTTATTCTTTGTGTCTCTCTTAAGGTAAGGAGAGAATCTTGAAACCATGATGTTTTTCTTATTCTACTACCTAGGGAGAACATGAATCACGATGTCTTTTTCAAATCTGGTGTTTGTCTGCGCCGGGAACCTCAATTCTGAAAGTGGAGTTTCACCGTCAACACAATAGGCCTTTTGAGCATATTCGGTAATAGGCCGTTTTTTCCAACTTTATTTTTGGATCACTCTTAAGGCAAGGAGAGATTCTTGAAACTATGATGTTTTTCTGATTCTACTACCTAGGGAGAACATGAATCATGACGTCTTTTTCAAATCTGGTGTTTGTCTGGGCCGGGAACTTCAGTTCTCAAAGTGCAGTTTTGCGGTATTAGGCCTTTTTTTCCAACTTTATTCTTTGGATCTCTCTTAAGGTATGGAGAGAATCTTGAAACCATGATGTTTTTCTTATTCTACTACCTAGGGATAACATGAATCACGATGTCTTATTCAAATCTGGTGTTTGTCTGGGCCGGGAACCTCAGTTCTGAAAGTGGAGGTTCACCGTCGATACAATAGGCCTTTTGAGCATATACGGTAATAGGCCGTTTTTTCCAACTTTATTCTTTGGATCACTCTTAAGGCAAGGAGAGATTCTTGAAACTATGATGTTTTTCTGATTCTACTACCTAGGGCGAACATGAATCACGACGTCTTTTTCAAATCTGGTGTTTGTCTGGGCCGGGAACTTCAGTTCTCCAAGTGCAGTTTTGCGGTATTAGGCCGTTTTTTCGAGATTTATTCTTTGGATCACTCTTAAGGCAAGGAGAGATTCTTTAAACTACCATGTTTTTCTGATTCTACTACCTAGGGAGAACATGAATCACGATGTCTTTTTCAAATCTGGTGTTTCTCTGGGCCGGGAACTTCAGTTCTGAAAGTACAGTTTTGTGGTATTTTACCGTTTTTTCCAACATTATTCTTTGTGTCTCTCTTAAGGTACGGAGAGAATCTTGAAAACCTCATGTTTTTCTTATTCTACTACCTAGGAAGAACATGAATCACGATGCCTTTTTCAAATCTCATGTTTGTCTGGGCCGGGAACCTCAGTTCTTAAAGTGGAGTTTCACCGACAATACAATAGGCCTTTTGAGCATATGCGGTAATATACCGTTTTTTCCAACTTTATTCTTTGGATCACTCTTAAGGCAAGGAGAGATTCTTGAAACTATGATGTTTTTCTGATTCTACTACCTAGGGAGAACATGAATCACGACGTCTTTTTCAAATCTGGTGTTTCTCTGGGCCGGGAACTTGAGTTCTGAAAGTGCAGTTTTGTGGTATTTTACCGTTTTTTCCAACATTATTCTTTGTGTCTCTCTTAAGGTACGGAGAGAATCTTGAAAACCTCATGTTTTTCTTATTCTACTACCTAGGAAGAACATGAATCACGATGCCTTTTTCAAATCTCATGTTTGTCTGGGCCGGGAACCTCAATTCTTAAAGTGGAGTTTCACCGACAATACAATAGGCCTTTTGAGCATATGCGGTAATATACCGTTTTTTCCAACTTTATTCTTTGGATCACTCTTAAGGCAAGGAGAGATTCTTGAAACTATGATGTTTTTCTGATTCTACTACCTAGGGAGAACATGAATCATGACGTCTTTTTCAAATCTGGTGTTTGTCTGGGCCGGGAACTTCAGTTCTCAAAGTGCAGTTTTGCGGTATTAGGCCGTTTTTTCCAACATGATTCTTTGGATCACTCTTAAGGCAAGGAGAGATTCTTGAAACTATGATGTTTTTCTGATTCTACTACCTAGGGAGAACGTGAATCACGACGTCTTTTTCAAATCTGGTGTTTGTCTGGGCCGGGAACTTCAGTTCTTAAAGTGCAGTTTTGCGTATTAGGCCGTTTTTTCCAACTTTATTCTTTGGATCTCTCTTAAGGTATGGTGAGAATCTTGAAACCATGATGTCTTTCTTATTCTACTACCTAGGGAGAACATGAATCACGATGTCTTATTCAAATGTGGTGTTTGTCTGGGCAGGGAACCTCAGTTCTGAAAGTGGAGTTTCACTGTCAATACAATAGGCCTTTTGAGCATATGCGGAAATAGGCCGTTTTTTCCAACTTTATTCTTTGGATCACTCCTAAGGCAAGGAGAGATTCTTGAAACTATGATGTTTTTCTGATTCTACTACCTAGGGAGAACATGAATCACGACGGCTTTTTCAAATCTGGTGTTTGTCTGGGCCGGGAACTTCAGTTCTCAAAGTGCAGTTTTCCGGTATTAGGCCGTTTTTTCCACCTTTATTCTTTGGATCTCTCTTAAGGTATGGAGAGAATCTTGAAACCGTTATGTTTTTCTGATTCTACTACCTAGGGAGAACATGAATCACGATGTCTTATTCAAATCTGGTGTTTGTCTGGGCCGGGAACCTCAGTTCTGAAAGTGGAGGTTCACCGTCAATACAATAGGCCTTTTGAGCATATGCGGTAATAGGCCGTTTTTTCCAACTTTATTCTTTGGATCACTCTTAAGGCAAGGAGAGATTCTTGAAACTATGATGTTTTTCTGATTCTACTACCTAGGGAGAACATGAATCACGACGGCTTTTTCAAATCTGGTGTTTGGGCAGGGAACTTCAGTTCTCAAAGTGCAGTTTTGCGGTATTAGGCCGTTTTTTCCAACTTTATTCTTTGGATCTCTCTTATGGTATGGAGAGAATCTTGAAACCATGATGTTTTTCTTATTCTACTACCTAGGGAGAACATGAATCACGATGTCTTTTTCAAATCTGGTGTTTGTCTGGGCCGGGAACCTCAATTCTGAAAGTGGAGTTTCACCGTCAATACAATAGGCCTTTTGAGCATATTCGGTAATAGGCCGTTTTTTCCAACTTTATTTTTGGATCACTCTTAAGGCAAGGAGAGATTCTTGAAACTATGATGTTTTTCTGATTCTACTACCTAGGGAGAACATGAATCACGATGTCTTTTTCAAATCTGGTGTTTGTCTGGGCCGGGAACTTCAGTTCTCAAAGTGCAGTTTTGCGGTATTAGGCCGTTTTTTCCAACTTTATTCTTTGGATCTCTCTTAAGGTATGGAGAGAATCTTGAAACCATGATGTTTTTCTTATTCGACTACCTAGGGAGAACATGAATCACGATGTCTTTTTCAAATCTGGTGTTTGTCTGGGCCGGGAACCTCAGTTCTGAAAGTGGAGTTTCACCGACAATACAATAGGCCTTTTGAGCATATGCGGTAATATACCGTTTTTTCCAACTTTATTCTTTGGATCACTCTTAAGGCAAGGAGAGATTCTTTAAATTATGATGTTTTTCTGATTCTACTACCTAGGGAGAACATGAATCACGACGTCTTTTTCAAATCTGGTGTTTGTCTGGGCCGGGAACTTCAGTTCTCAAAGTGCAGTTTTGCGGTATTAGGCTGTTTTTTCCAACTTTATTCTTTGGATCTCTCTTAAGGTATGGAGAGAATCTTGAAACCATGATGTTTTTCTTATTCTACTACCTAGGGATAACATGAATCACGATGTCTTATTCAAATCTGGTGTTTGTCTGGGCCGGGAACCTCAGTTCTGAAAGTGGAGGTTCACCGTCAATACAATAGGCCTTTTGAGCATATACGGTAATAGGCCGTTTTTTCCAACTTTATTCTTTGGATCACTCTTAAGGCAAGGAGAGATTCTTGAAACTATGATGTTTTTCTGATTCTACTACCTAGGGAGAACATGAATCACGACGTCTTTTTCAAATCTGGTGTTTGTCTGGGCCGGGAACTTCAGTTCTCCAAGTGCAGTTTTGCGGTATTAGGCCGTTTTTTCGAGATTTATTCTTTGGATCACTCTTAAGGCAAGGAGAGATTCTTTAAACTACCATGTTTTTCTGATTCTACTACCTAGGGAGAACATGAATCACGATGTCTTTTTCAAATCTGGTGTTTCTCTGGGCCGGGAACTTCAGTTCTGAAAGTACAGTTTTGTGGTATTTTACCGTTTTTTCCAACATTATTCTTTGTGTCTCTCTTAAGGTACGGAGAGAATCTTGAAAACCTCATGTTTTTCTTATTCTACTACCTAGGAAGAACATGAATCACGATGCCTTTTTCAAATCTCATGTTTGTCTGGGCCGGGAACCTCAGTTCTTAAAGTGGAGTTTCACCGACAATACAATAGGCCTTTTGAGCATATGCGGTAATATACCGTTTTTTCCAACTTTATTCTTTGGATCACTCTTAAGGCAAGGAGAGATTCTTGAAACTATGATGTTTTTCTGATTCTACTACCTAGGGAGAACATGAATCACGACGTCTTTTTCAAATCTGGTGTTTCTCTGGGCCGGGAACTTCAGTTCTGAAAGTGCAGTTTTGTGGTATTTTACCGTTTTTTCCAACATTATTCTTTGTGTCTCTCTTAAGGTACGGAGAGAATCTTGAAAACCTCATGTTTTTCTTATTCTACTACCTAGGAAGAACATGAATCACGATGCCTTTTTCAAATCTCATGTTTGTCTGGGCCGGGAACCTCAGTTCTTAAAGTGGAGTTTCACTGACAATACAATAGGCCTTTTGAGCATATGCGGAAATAGGCCGTTTTTTCCAACTTTATTCTTTGGATCACTTCTAAGGCAAGGAGAGATTCTTGAAACTATGATGTTTTTCTGATTCTACTACCTAGGGAGAACATGAATCACGACGGCTTTTTCAAATCTGGTGTTTGTCTGGGCCGGGAACTTCAGTTCTCAAAGTGCAGTTTTGCGGTATTAGGCTGTTTTTTCCACCTTTATTCTTTGGATCTCTCTTAAGGTATGGAGAGAATCTTGAAACCATGATGTTTTTCTTATTCTACTCCCTAGGGAGAACATGAATCACAATGTCTTTTTCAAATCTGGTGTTTGTCTGGGCCGGGAACCTCAATTCTGAAAGTGGAGTTTCACCGTCAATACAATAGGCCTTTTGAGCATATGCGATAATAGGCCGTTCTTTCCAACTTTATTCTTTGGATCACTCTTAAGGCAAGGAGAGATTTTTGAAACTATGATGTTTTTCTGATTCTACTACCTAGGGAGAACATGAATCACGATGTCTTTTTCAAAACTGGTGTTTGTCTGGGCCGGGAACTTCAGTTCTCAAAGTGCAGTTTTGCGGTATTAGGCCGTTTTTTCCAACATGATTCTTTGGATCACTCTTAAGGCAAGGAGAGATTCTTGAAACTATGATGTTTTTCTAATTCTACTACCTAGGGAGAACATGAATCACGACGTCTTTTTCAAATCTGGTGTTTCTCTGGGCCGGGAACTTCAGTTCTGAAAGTGCAGTTTTGTGGTATTTTACTGTTTTTTCCAACATTATTCTTTGTGTCTCTCTTAAGGTACGGAGAGAATCTTGAAAACCTCATGTTTTTCTTATTCTACTACCTAGGAAGAACATGAATCACGATGCCTTTTTCAAATCTCATGTTTGTCTGGGCCGGGAACCTCAGTTCTTAAAGTGGAGTTTCACTGACAATACAATAGGCCTTTTGAGCGTATGCGGTAATATACCGTTTTTTCCAACTTTATTCTTTGGATCACTCTTAAGGCAAGGAGAGATTCTTTAACCTATGATGTTTTTCTGATTCTACTACCTAGGGAGAACATGAATCACGACGTCTTTTTCAAATCTGGTGTTTGTCTGGGCCGGGAACTTCAGTTCTCAAAGTGCAATTTTGCGGTATTAGGCCGTTTTTTCCAACTTTATTCTTTGGATCTCTCTTAAGGTATGGAGAGAATCTTGAAACCATGATGTTTTCCTTATTCTATTACCTAGGGAGAACATGAATCACGATGTCTCATTCAAATGTGGTGTTTGTCTGGGCCGGGAACCTCAGTTCTGAAAGTGGAGTTTCACTGTGAATACAATAGGCGTTTTGAACATATGCGGTAATAGGCCGTTTTTTCCAACTTTATTCTTTGGATCACTCTTAAGGCAAGGAGAGATTCTTGAAACTATGATGTTTTTCTGATTCTACTACCTAGGGAGAACATGAATCACGACGTCTTTTTCAAATCTTGTGTTTGTCTGGGCCGGGAACTTCAGTTCTCAAAGTGCGGTTTTGCAGTATTAGGCCGTTTTTTCCAACATGATTCTTTGGATAACTCTTAAGGCAAGGAGACATTCTTGAAACTATGATGTTTTTCTGATTCTACTACCTAGGGAGAACATGAATCACGACGGCTTTTTCAAATCTGGTGTTTGTCTGGGCCGGGAACTTCAGTTCTCAAAGTGCAGTTTTGCGGTATAAGGCTGTTTTTTCCACCTTTATTCTTTGTGTCTCTCTTAAGGTAAGGAGAGAATCTTGAAACCATGATGTTTTTCTTATTCTACTACCTAGGGAGAACATGAATCACGATGTCTTTTTCAAATCTGGTGTTTGTCTGCGCCGGGAACCTCAATTCTGAAAGTGGAGTTTCACCGTCAACACAATAGGCCTTTTGAGCATATTCGGTAATAGGCCGTTTTTTCCAACTTTATTTTTGGATCACTCTTAAGGCAAGGAGAGATTCTTGAAACTATGATGTTTTTCTGATTCTACTACCTAGGGAGAACATGAATCATGACGTCTTTTTCAAATCTGGTGTTTGTCTGGGCCGGGAACTTCAGTTCTCAAAGTGCAGTTTTGCGGTATTAGGCCGTTTTTTCCAACTTTATTCTTTGGATCTCTCTTAAGGTATGGAGAGAATCTTGAAACCATGATGTTTTTCTTATTCTACTACCTAGGGATAACATGAATCACGATGTCTTATTCAAATCTGGTGTTTGTCTGGGCCGGGAACCTCAGTTCTGAAAGTGGAGGTTCACCGTCAATACAATAGGCCTTTTGAGCATATACGGTAATAGGCCGTTTTTTCCAACTTTATTCTTTGGATCACTCTTAAGGCAAGGAGAGATTCTTGAAACTATGATGTTTTTCTGATTCTACTACCTAGGGAGAACATGAATCACGACGTCTTTTTCAAATCTGGTGTTTGTCTGGGCCGGGAACTTCAGTTCTCCAAGTGCAGTTTTGCGGTATTAGGCCGTTTTTTCGAGATTTATTCTTTGGATCACTCTTAAGGCAAGGAGAGATTCTTTAAACTACCATGTTTTTCTGATTCTACTACCTAGGGAGAACATGAATCACGATGTCTTTTTCAAATCTGGTGTTTCTCTGGGCCGGGAACTTCAGTTCTGAAAGTACAGTTTTGTGGTATTTTACCGTTTTTTCCAACATTATTCTTTGTGTCTCTCTTAAGGTACGGAGAGAATCTTGAAAACCTCATGTTTTTCTTATTCTACTACCTAGGAAGAACATGAATCACGATGCCTTTTTCAAATCTCATGTTTGTCTGGGCCGGGAACCTCAGTTCTTAAAGTGGAGTTTCACCGACAATACAATAGGCCTTTTGAGCATATGCGGTAATATACCGTTTTTTCCAACTTTATTCTTTGGATCACTCTTAAGGCAAGGAGAGATTCTTGAAACTATGATGTTTTTCTGATTCTACTACCTAGGGAGAACATGAATCACGACGTCTTTTTCAAATCTGGTGTTTCTCTGGGCCGGGAACTTCAGTTCTGAAAGTGCAGTTTTGTGGTATTTTACCGTTTTTTCCAACATTATTCTTTGTGTCTCTCTTAAGGTACGGAGAGAATCTTGAAAACCTCATGTTTTTCTTATTCTACTACCTAGGAAGAACATGAATCACGATGCCTTTTTCAAATCTCATGTTTGTCTGGGCCGGGAACCTCAGTTCTTAAAGTGGAGTTTCACTGACAATACAATAGGCCTTTTGAGCATATGCGGAAATAGGCCGTTTTTTCCAACTTTATTCTTTGGATCACTCCTAAGGCAAGGAGAGATTCTTGAAACTATGATGTTTTTCTGATTCTACTACCTAGGGAGAACATGAATCACGACGGCTTTTTCAAATCTGGTGTTTGTCTGGGCCGGGAACTTCAGTTCTCAAAGTGCAGTTTTGCGGTATTAGGCTGTTTTTTCCACCTTTATTCTTTGGATCTCTCTTAAGGTATGGAGAGAATCTTGAAACCATGATGTTTTTCTTATTCTACTCCCTAGGGAGAACATGAATCACAATGTCTTTTTCAAATCTGGTGTTTGTCTGGGCCGGGAACCTCAATTCTGAAAGTGGAGTTTCACCGTCAATACAATAGGCCTTTTGAGCATATGCGATAATAGGCCGTTCTTTCCAACTTTATTCTTTGGATCACTCTTAAGGCAAGGAGAGATTTTTGAAACTATGATGTTTTTCTGATTCTACTACCTAGGGAGAACATGAATCACGATGTCTTTTTCAAAACTGGTGTTTGTCTGGGCCGGGAACTTCAGTTCTCAAAGTGCAGTTTTGCGGTATTAGGCCGTTTTTTCCAACATGATTCTTTGGATCACTCTTAAGGCAAGGAGAGATTCTTGAAACTATGATGTTTTTCTAATTCTACTACCTAGGGAGAACATGAATCACGACGTCTTTTTCAAATCTGGTGTTTCTCTGGGCCGGGAACTTCAGTTCTGAAAGTGCAGTTTTGTGGTATTTTACTGTTTTTTCCAACATTATTCTTTGTGTCTCTCTTAAGGTACGGAGAGAATCTTGAAAACCTCATGTTTTTCTTATTCTACTACCTAGGAAGAACATGAATCACGATGCCTTTTTCAAATCTCATGTTTGTCTGGGCCGGGAACCTCAGTTCTTAAAGTGGAGTTTCACTGACAATACAATAGGCCTTTTGAGCGTATGCGGTAATATACCGTTTTTTCCAACTTTATTCTTTGGATCACTCTTAAGGCAAGGAGAGATTCTTTAACCTATGATGTTTTTCTGATTCTACTACCTAGGGAGAACATGAATCACGACGTCTTTTTCAAATCTGGTGTTTGTCTGGGCCGGGAACTTCAGTTCTCAAAGTGCAATTTTGCGGTATTAGGCCGTTTTTTCCAACTTTATTCTTTGGATCTCTCTTAAGGTATGGAGAGAATCTTGAAACCATGATGTTTTCCTTATTCTATTACCTAGGGAGAACATGAATCACGATGTCTCATTCAAATGTGGTGTTTGTCTGGGCCGGGAACCTCAGTTCTGAAAGTGGAGTTTCACTGTGAATACAATAGGCGTTTTGAACATATGCGGTAATAGGCCGTTTTTTCCAACTTTATTCTTTGGATCACTCTTAAGGCAAGGAGAGATTCTTGAAACTATGATGTTTTTCTGATTCTACTACCTAGGGAGAACATGAATCACGACGTCTTTTTCAAATCTTGTGTTTGTCTGGGCCGGGAACTTCAGTTCTCAAAGTGCGGTTTTGCAGTATTAGGCCGTTTTTTCCAACATGATTCTTTGGATAACTCTTAAGGCAAGGAGACATTCTTGAAACTATGATGTTTTTCTGATTCTACTACCTAGGGAGAACATGAATCACGACGGCTTTTTCAAATCTGGTGTTTGTCTGGGCCGGGAACTTCAGTTCTCAAAGTGCAGTTTTGCGGTATAAGGCTGTTTTTTCCACCTTTATTCTTTGTGTCTCTCTTAAGGTAAGGAGAGAATCTTGAAACCATGATGTTTTTCTTATTCTACTACCTAGGGAGAACATGAATCACGATGTCTTTTTCAAATCTGGTGTTTGTCTGCGCCGGGAACCTCAATTCTGAAAGTGGAGTTTCACCGTCAACACAATAGGCCTTTTGAGCATATTCGGTAATAGGCCGTTTTTTCCAACTTTATTTTTGGATCACTCTTAAGGCAAGGAGAGATTCTTGAAACTATGATGTTTTTCTGATTCTACTACCTAGGGAGAACATGAATCATGACGTCTTTTTCAAATCTGGTGTTTGTCTGGGCGGGGAACTTCAGTTCTCAAAGTGCAGTTTTGCGGTATTAGGCCGTTTTTTCCAACTTTATTCTTTGGATCTCTCTTAAGGTATGGAGAGAATCTTGAAACCATGATGTTTTTCTTATTCTACTACCTAGGGATAACATGAATCACGATGTCTTATTCAAATCTGGTGTTTGTCTGGGCCGGGAACCTCAGTTCTGAAAGTGGAGGTTCACCGTCAATGCAATAGGCCTTTTGAGCATATACGGTAATAGGCCGTTTTTTCCAACTTTATTCTTTGGATCACTCTTAAGGCAAGGAGAGATTCTTGAAACTATGATGTTTTTCTGATTCTACTACCTAGGGAGAACATGAATCACGACGTCTTTTTCAAATCTGGTGTTTGTCTGGGCCGGGAACTTCAGTTCTCCAAGTGCAGTTTTGCGGTATTAGGCCGTTTTTTCGAGATTTATTCTTTGGATCACTCTTAAGGCAAGGAGAGATTCTTTAAACTACCATGTTTTTCTGATTCTACTACCTAGGGAGAACATGAATCACGATGTCTTTTTCAAATCTGGTGTTTCTCTGGGCCGGGAACTTCAGTTCTCAAAGTGCAGTTTTGCGGTATTAGGCCGTTTTTTCCAACTTTATTCTTTGGATCTCTCTTAAGGTACGGAGAGAATCTTGAAAACCTCATGTTTTTCTTATTCTACTACCTAGGAAGAACATGAATCACGATGCCTTTTTCAAATCTCATGTTTGTCTGGGCCGGGAACCTCAGTTCTTAAAGTGGAGTTTCACCGACAATACAATAGGCCTTTTGAGCATATGCGGTAATATACCGTTTTTTCCAACTTTATTCTTTGGATCACTCTTAAGGCAAGGAGAGATTCTTGAAACTATGATGTTTTTCTGATTCTACTACCTAGGGAGAACATGAATCACGACGTCTTTTTCAAATCTGGTGTTTCTCTGGGCCGGGAACTTCAGTTCTGAAAGTGCAGTTTTGTGGTATTTTACCGTTTTTTCCAACATTATTCTTTGTGTCTCTCTTAAGGTACGGAGAGAATCTTGAAAACCTCATGTTTTTCTTATTCTACTACCTAGGAAGAACATGAATCACGATGCCTTTTTCAAATCTCATGTTTGTCTGGGCCGGGAACCTCAATTCTTAAAGTGGAGTTTCACCGACAATACAATAGGCCTTTTGAGCATATGCGGTAATATACCGTTTTTTCCAACTTTATTCTTTGGATCACTCTTAAGGCAAGGAGAGATTCTTGAAACTATGATGTTTTTCTGATTCTACTACCTAGGGAGAACATGAATCATGACGTCTTTTTCAAATCTGGTGTTTGTCTGGGCCGGGAACTTCAGTTCTCAAAGTGCAGTTTTGCGGTATTAGGCCGTTTTTTCCAACATGATTCTTTGGATCACTCTTAAGGCAAGGAGAGATTCTTGAAACTATGATGTTTTTCTGATTCTACTACCTAGGGAGAACGTGAATCACGACGTCTTTTTCAAATCTGGTGTTTGTCTGGGCCGGGAACTTCAGTTCTTAAAGTGCAGTTTTGCGTATTAGGCCGTTTTTTCCAACTTTATTCTTTGGATCTCTCTTAAGGTATGGTGAGAATCTTGAAACCATGATGTTTTTCTTATTCTACTACCTAGGGAGAACATGAATCACGATGTCTTATTCAAATGTGGTGTTTGTCTGGGCAGGGAACCTCAGTTCTGAAAGTGGAGTTTCACTGTCAATACAATAGGCCTTTTGAGCATATGCGGAAATAGGCCGTTTTTTCCAACTTTATTCTTTGGATCACTCCTAAGGCAAGGAGAGATTCTTGAAACTATGATGTTTTTCTGATTCTACTACCTAGGGAGAACATGAATCACGACGGCTTTTTCAAATCTGGTGTTTGTCTGGGCCGGGAACTTCAGTTCTCAAAGTGCAGTTTTCCGGTATTAGGCCGTTTTTTCCACCTTTATTCTTTGGATCTCTCTTAAGGTATGGAGAGAATCTTGAAACCGTTATGTTTTTCTGATTCTACTACCTAGGGAGAACATGAATCACGATGTCTTATTCAAATCTGGTGTTTGTCTGGGCCGGGAACCTCAGTTCTGAAAGTGGAGGTTCACCGTCAATACAATAGGCCTTTTGAGCATATGCGGTAATAGGCCGTTTTTTCCAACTTTATTCTTTGGATCACTCTTAAGGCAAGGAGAGATTCTTGAAACTATGATGTTTTTCTGATTCTACTACCTAGGGAGAACATGAATCACGACGGCTTTTTCAAATCTGGTGTTTGGGCAGGGAACTTCAGTTCTCAAAGTGCAGTTTTGCGGTATTAGGCCGTTTTTTCCAACTTTATTCTTTGGATCTCTCTTATGGTATGGAGAGAATCTTGAAACCATGATGTTTTTCTTATTCTACTACCTAGGGAGAACATGAATCACGATGTCTTTTTCAAATCTGGTGTTTGTCTGGGCCGGGAACCTCAATTCTGAAAGTGGAGTTTCACCGTCAATACAATAGGCCTTTTGAGCATATTCGGTAATAGGCCGTTTTTTCCAACTTTATTTTTGGATCACTCTTAAGGCAAGGAGAGATTCTTGAAACTATGATGTTTTTCTGATTCTACTACCTAGGGAGAACATGAATCACGATGTCTTTTTCAAATCTGGTGTTTGTCTGGGCCGGGAACTTCAGTTCTCAAAGTGCAGTTTTGCGGTATTAGGCCGTTTTTTCCAACTTTATTCTTTGGATCTCTCTTAAGGTATGGAGAGAATCTTGAAACCATGATGTTTTAATTATTCTACTACCTAGGGATAACATGAATCACGATGTCTTATTCAAATCTGGTGTTTGTCTGGGCCGGGAACCTCAGTTCTGAAAGTGCAGTTTCACCGACAATACAATAGGCCTTTTGAGCATATACGATAATATACCGTTTTTTCCAACTTTATTATTTGGATCACTCTTAAGGCAAGGAGAGATTCTTGAAACTATGATGTTTTTCTGATTCTACTACCTAGGGAGAACATGAATCACGACGGCTTTTTCAAATCTGGTGTTTGGGCAGGGAACTTCAGTTCTCAAAGTGCAGTTTTGCGGTATTAGGCCGTTTTTTCCAACTTTATTCTTTGGATCTCTCTTATGGTATGGAGAGAATCTTGAAACCATGATGTTTTTCTTATTCTACTACCTAGGGAGAACATGAATCACGATGTCTTTTTCAAATCTGGTGTTTGTCTGGGCCGGGAACCTCAATTCTGAAAGTGGAGTTTCACCGTCAATACAATAGGCCTTTTGAGCATATTCGGTAATAGGCCGTTTTTTCCAAATTTATTTTTGGATCACTCTTAAGGCAAGGAGAGATTCTTGAAACTATGATGTTTTTCTGATTCTACTACCTAGGGAGAACATGAATCACGATGTCTTTTTCAAATCTGGTGTTTGTCTGGGCCGGGAACTTCAGTTCTCAAAGTGCAGTTTTGCGGTATTAGGCCGTTTTTTCCAACTTTATTCTTTGGATCTCTCTTAAGGTATGGAGAGAATCTTGAAACCATGATGTTTTTCTTATTCGACTACCTAGGGAGAACATGAATCACGATGTCTTTTTCAAATCTGGTGTTTGTCTGGGCCGGGAACCTCAGTTCTGAAAGTGGAGTTTCACCGACAATACAATAGGCCTTTTGAGCATATGCGGTAATATACCGTTCTTTCCAACTTTATTCTTTGGATCACTCTTAAGGCAAGGAGAGATTCTTTAAATTATGATGTTTTTCTGATTCTACTACCTAGGGAGAACATGAATCACGACGTCTTTTTCAAATCTGGTGTTTGTCTGGGCCGGGAACTTCAGTTCTCAAAGTGCAGTTTTGCGGTATTAGGCTGTTTTTTCCAACTTTATTCTTTGGATCTCTCTTAAGGTATGGAGAGAATCTTGAAACCATGATGTTTTAATTATTCTACTACCTAGGGATAACATGAATCACGATGTCTTATTCAAATCTGGTGTTTGTCTGGGCCGGGAACCTCAGTTCTGAAAGTGCAGTTTCACCAACAATACAATAGGCCTTTTGAGCATATACGATAATATACCGTTTTTTCCAACTTTATTCTTTGGATCACTCTTAAGGCAAGGAGAGATTCTTGAAACTATGATGTTTTTCTGATTCTACTACCTAGGGAGAACATGAATCACGACGGCTTTTTCAAATCTGGTGTTTGGGCAGGGAACTTCAGTTCTCAAAGTGCAGTTTTGCGGTATTAGGCCGTTTTTTCCAACTTTATTCTTTGGATCTCTCTTATGGTATGGAGAGAATCTTGAAACCATGATGTTTTTCTTATTCTACTACCTAGGGAGAACATGAATCACGATGTCTTTTTCAAATCTGGTGTTTGTCTGGGCCGGGAACCTCAATTCTGAAAGTGGAGTTTCACCGTCAATACAATAGGCCTTTTGAGCATATTCGGTAATAGGCCGTTTTTTCCAACTTTATTTTTGGATCACTCTTAAGGCAAGGAGAGATTCTTGAAACTATGATGTTTTTCTGATTCTACTACCTAGGGAGAACATGAATCACGACGGCTTTTTCAAATCTGGTGTTTGTCTGGGCCGGGAACTTCAGTTCTCAAAGTGCAGTTTTGCGGTATTAGGCTGTTTTTTCCACCTTTATTCTTTGGATCTCTCTGAAGGTATGGAGAGAATCTTGAAACCATGATGTTTTTCTTATTCTACTACCTAGGGAGAACATGAATCACAATGTCTTTTTCAAATCTGGTGTTTCTCTGGGCCGGGAACCTCAATTCTGAAAGTGGAGTTTCACCGTCAATACAATAAGCCTTTTGAGCATATTCGGTAATAGGCCGTTTTTTCCAAATTTATTTTTGGATCACTCTTAAGGCAAGGAGAGATTCTTGAAACTATGATGTTTTTCTGATTCTACTACCTAGGGAGAACATGAATCACGACGGCTTTTTCAAATCTGGTGTTTGTCTGGGCCGGGAACTTCAGTTCTCAAAGTGCAGTTTTGCGGTATTAGGCTGTTTTTTCCACCTTTATTCTTTGGATCTCTCTTAAGGTATGGAGAGAATCTTGAAACCATGATGTTTTCCTTATTCTATTACCTAGGGAGAACATGAATCACGATGTCTCATTCAAATGTGGTGTTTGTCTGGGCCGGGAACCTCCGTTCTGAAAGTGGAGTTTCACTGTGAATACAATAGGCGTTTTGAACATATGCGGTAATAGGCCGTTTTTTCCAACTTTATTCTTTGGATCACTCTTAAGGCAAGGAGAGATTCTTGAAACTATGATGTTTTTCTGATTCTACTACCTAGGGAGAACATGAATCACGACGTCTTTTTCAAATCTTGTGTTTGTCTGGGCCGGGAACTTCAGTTCTCAAAGTGCGGTTTTGCAGTATTAGGCCGTTTTTTCCAACATGATTCTTTGGATAACTCTTAAGGCAAGGAGACATTCTTGAAACTATGATGTTTTTCTGATTCTACTACCTAGGGAGAACATGAATCACGACGGCTTTTTCAAATCTGGTGTTTGTCTGGGCCGGGAACTTCAGTTCTCAAAGTGCAGTTTTGCGGTATAAGGCTGTTTTTTCCACCTTTATTCTTTGTGTCTCTCTTAAGGTAAGGAGAGAATCTTGAAACCATGATGTTTTTCTTATTCTACTACCTAGGGAGAACATGAATCACGATGTCTTTTTCAAATCTTGTGTTTGTCTGCGCCGGGAACCTCAATTCTGAAAGTGGAGTTTCACCGTCAACACAATAGGCCTTTTGAGCATATTCGGTAATAGGCCGTTTTTTCCAACTTTATTTTTGGATCACTCTTAAGGCAAGGAGAGATTCTTGAAACTATGATGTTTTTCTGATTCTACTACCTAGGGAGAACATGAATCATGACGTCTTTTTCAAATCTGGTGTTTGTCTGGGCCGGGAACTTCAGTTCTCAAAGTGCAGTTTTGCGGTATTAGGCCGTTTTTTCCAACTTTATTCTTTGGATCTCTCTTAAGGTATGGAGAGAATCTTGAAACCATGATGTTTTTCTTATTCTACTACCTAGGGATAACATGAATCACGATGTCTTATTCAAATCTGGTGTTTGTCTGGGCCGGGAACCTCAGTTCTGAAAGTGGAGGTTCACCGTCAATACAATAGGCCTTTTGAGCATATACGGTAATAGGCCGTTTTTTCCAACTTTATTCTTTGGATCACTCTTAAGGCAAGGAGAGATTCTTGAAACTATGATGTTTTTCTGATTCTACTACCTAGGGCGAACATGAATCACGACGTCTTTTTCAAATCTGGTGTTTGTCTGGGCCGGGAACTTCAGTTCTCCAAGTGCAGTTTTGCGGTATTAGGCCGTTTTTTCGAGATTTATTCTTTGGATCACTCTTAAGGCAAGGAGAGATTCTTTAAACTACCATGTTTTTCTGATTCTACTACCTAGGGAGAACATGAATCACGATGTCTTTTTCAAATCTGGTGTTTCTCTGGGCCGGGAACTTCAGTTCTGAAAGTACAGTTTTGTGGTATTTTACCGTTTTTTCCAACATTATTCTTTGTGTCTCTCTTAAGGTACGGAGAGAATCTTGAAAACCTCATGTTTTTCTTATTCTACTACCTAGGAAGAACATGAATCACGATGCCTTTTTCAAATCTCATGTTTGTCTGGGCCGGGAACCTCAGTTCTTAAAGTGGAGTTTCACCGACAATACAATAGGCCTTTTGAGCATATGCGGTAATATACCGTTTTTTCCAACTTTATTCTTTGGATCACTCTTAAGGCAAGGAGAGATTCTTGAAACTATGATGTTTTTCTGATTCTACTACCTAGGGAGAACATGAATCACGACGTCTTTTTCAAATCTGGTGTTTCTCTGGGCCGGGAACTTCAGTTCTGAAAGTGCAGTTTTGTGGTATTTTACCGTTTTTTCCAACATTATTCTTTGTGTCTCTCTTAAGGTACGGAGAGAATCTTGAAAACCTCATGTTTTTCTTATTCTACTACCTAGGAAGAACATGAATCACGATGCCTTTTTCAAATCTCATGTTTGTCTGGGCCGGGAACCTCAATTCTTAAAGTGGAGTTTCACCGACAATACAATAGGCCTTTTGAGCATATGCGGTAATATACCGTTTTTTCCAACTTTATTCTTTGGATCACTCTTAAGGCAAGGAGAGATTCTTGAAACTATGATGTTTTTCTGATTCTACTACCTAGGGAGAACATGAATCATGACGTCTTTTTCAAATCTGGTGTTTGTCTGGGCCGGGAACTTCAGTTCTCAAAGTGCAGTTTTGCGGTATTAGGCCGTTTTTTCCAACATGATTCTTTGGATCACTCTTAAGGCAAGGAGAGATTCTTGAAACTATGATGTTTTTCTGATTCTACTACCTAGGGAGAACGTGAATCACGACGTCTTTTTCAAATCTGGTGTTTGTCTGGGCCGGGAACTTCAGTTCTTAAAGTGCAGTTTTGCGTATTAGGCCGTTTTTTCCAACTTTATTCTTTGGATCTCTCTTAAGGTATGGTGAGAATCTTGAAACCATGATGTTTTTCTTATTCTACTACCTAGGGAGAACATGAATCACGATGTCTTATTCAAATGTGGTGTTTGTCTGGGCAGGGAACCTCAGTTCTGAAAGTGGAGTTTCACTGTCAATACAATAGGCCTTTTGAGCATATGCGGAAATAGGCCGTTTTTTCCAACTTTATTCTTTGGATCACTCCTAAGGCAAGGAGAGATTCTTGAAACTATGATGTTTTTCTGATTCTACTACCTAGGGAGAACATGAATCACGACGGCTTTTTCAAATCTGGTGTTTGTCTGGGCCGGGAACTTCAGTTCTCAAAGTGCAGTTTTCCGGTATTAGGCCGTTTTTTCCACCTTTATTCTTTGGATCTCTCTTAAGGTATGGAGAGAATCTTGAAACCGTTATTTTTTTCTGATTCTACTACCTAGGGAGAACATGAATCACGATGTCTTATTCAAATCTGGTGTTTGTCTGGGCCGGGAACCTCAGTTCTGAAAGTGGAGGTTCACCGTGAATACAATAGGCCTTTTGAGCATATGCGGTAATAGGCCGTTTTTTCCAACTTTATTCTTTGGATCACTCTTAAGGCAAGGAGAGATTCTTGAAACTATGATGTTTTTCTGATTCTACTACCTAGGGAGAACATGAATCACGACGGCTTTTTCAAATCTGGTGTTTGGGCAGGGAACTTCAGTTCTCAAAGTGCAGTTTTGCGGTATTAGGCTGTTTTTTCCAACTTTATTCTTTGGATCTCTCTTATGGTATGGAGAGAATCTTGAAACCATGATGTTTTTCTTATTCTACTACCTAGGGAGAACATGAATCACGATGTCTTTTTCAAATCTGGTGTTTGTCTGGGCCGGGAACCTCAATTCTGAAAGTGGAGTTTCACCGTCAATACAATAGGCCTTTTGAGCATATTCGGTAATAGGCCGTTTTTTCCAACTTTATTTTTGGATCACTCTTAAGGCAAGGAGAGATTCTTGAAACTATGATGTTTTTCTGATTCTACTACCTAGGGAGAACATGAATCACGACGGCTTTTTCAAATCTGGTGTTTGGGCAGGGAACTTCAGTTCTCAAAGTGCAGTTTTGCGGTATTAGGCCGTTTTTTCCAACTTTATTCTTTGGATCTCTCTTAAGGTATGGAGAGAATCTTGAAACCATGATGTTTTTCTTATTCGACTACCTAGGGAGAACATGAATCACGATGTCTTTTTCAAATCTGGTGTTTGTCTGGGCCGGGAACCTCAGTTCTGAAAGTGGAGTTTCACCGACAATACAATAGGCCTTTTGAGCATATGCGGTAATATACCGTTTTTTCCAACTTTATTCTTTGGATCACTCTTAAGGCAAGGAGAGATTCTTTAAATTATGATGTTTTTCTGATTCTACTACCTAGGGAGAACATGAATCACGACGTCTTTTTCAAATCTGGCGTTTGTCTGGGCCGGGAACTTCAGTTCTCAAAGTGCAGTTTTGCGGTATTAGGCTGTTTTTTCCAACTTTATTCTTTGGATCTCTCTTAAGGTATGGAGAGAATCTTGAAACCATGATGTTTTAATTATTCTACTACCTAGGGATAACATGAATCACGATGTCTTATTCAAATCTGGTGTTTGTCTGGGCCGGGAACCTCAGTTCTGAAAGTGCAGTTTCACCGACAATACAATAGGCCTTTTGAGCATATACGATAATATACCGTTTTTTCCAACTTTATTCTTTGGATCACTCTTAAGGCAAGGAGAGATTCTTGAAACTATGATGTTTTTCTGATTCTACTACCTAGGGAGAACATGAATCACGACGTCTTTTTCAAATCTGGTGTTTCTCTGGGCCGGGAACTTCAGTTCTCCAAGTGCAGTTTTGCGGTTTTAGGCCGTTTTTTCCAACTTTATTCTTTGGATCTCTCTTAAGGTATGGAGAGAATCTTGAAACCATGATCTTTTTCTTATTCTACTACCTAGGGATAACATAAATCACGATGACTTATTCAAATCCGGAGTTTGTCTGGGCTGGGAACCTCAGTTCTGAAAGTGGAGTTTCACCGTCAATACAATAGGCCTTTTGAGCATATGCGGTAATAGGCCGTTTTTTCCAACTTTATTCTTTGGATCACTCTTAAGGCAAGGAGAGATTCTTGAAACTATGATTTTTTTCTGATTCTACTACCTAGGGACAACATGAATCACGACGTCTTTTTCAAATCTGGTGTTTCTCTGGGCCGGGAACTTCAGTTCTGAAAGTGCAGTTTTGCGGTATTGGCCGTTTTTTACAACATTATTCTTTTGATCTCTCTTAAGGTAAGGAGAGAATCTTGAAAAACTGATGTTTTTCTTATTCTACTACCTAGGGAGAACATGAACCACGATGTCTTTTTCAAATCTGGTGTTTGTCTGGGCCGGGAACCTCAGTTCTGAAAGTGCAGTTTCACCGACAATACAATAGGCCTTTTGACCATATGCGGTAATATACCGTTTTTTCCAACTTTATTCTTTGGGTCACTCTTAAGGCAAGGAGAGATTCTTTAAACTATGATGTTTTTCTGATTCTACTACCTAGGGAGAACATGAATCACGACGTCTTTTTCAAATCTGGTGTTTGTCTGGGCCGGGAACTTCAGTTCTGAAAGTGCAGTTTTGCGGTATTAGGCCGTTTTTTCCAACTTTATTCTTTGGATCTCTCTTAAGGTATGGAGAGAATCTTGAAAACATGATGTTTTTCTTATTCTACTACCTAGGGAGAACATGAATCACGATGTCTTATTCAAATGTGGTGTTTGTCTGGGCCGGGAACCTCAGTTCTGAAAGTGGAGTTTCACTGTCAATACAATAGGCCTTTTGAGCATATGCGGTAATAGGCAGTTTTTTCCAACTTTATTCTTTGGATCACTCTTGAGGCAAGGAGAGATTCTTGAAACTATGATTTTTTCTGATTCTACTACCTAGGGAGAACATGAATCACGACGTCTTTTTCAAATCTGGTGTTTGTCTGGGCCGGGAACTTCAGTTCTCAAAGTGCAGTTTTGCGGTATTAGGCTGTTTTTTCCAACTTTATTCTTTGGATCTCTCTTAAGGTATGGAGAGAATCTTGAAACCATGATGTTTTTCTTATTCGACTACCTAGGGAGAACATGAATCACGATGTCTTTTTCAAATCTGGTGTTTGTCTGGGCCGGGAACCTTAGTTCTGAAAGTGGAGTTTCACCGACAATACAATAGGCCTTTTGAGCATATGCGGTAATATACCGTTTTTTCCAACTTTATTCTTTGGATCACTCTTAAGGCAAGGAGAGATTCTTGAAACTATGATGTTTTTCTGATTCTACTACCTAGGGAGAACATGAATCACGACGTCTTTTTCAAATCTGGTGTTTGTCTGGGCCGGGAACTTCAGTTCTCAAAGTGCAGTTTTGCGGTATTAGGCTGTTTTTTCCAACTTTATTCTTTGGATCTCTCTTAAGGTATGGAGAGAATCTTGAAACCATGATGTTTTAATTATTCTACTACCTAGGGATAACATGAATCACGATGTCTTATTCAAATCTGGTGTTTGTCTGGGCCGGGAACCTCAGTTCTGAAAGTGCAGTTTCACCGACAATACAATAGGCCTTTTGAGCATATACGATAATATACCGTTTTTTCCAACTTTATTCTTTGGATCACTCTTAAGGCAAGGAGAGATTCTTGAAACTATGATGTTTTTCTGATTCTACTACCTAGGGAGAACATGAATCACGATGGCTTTTTCAAATCTGGTGTTTGGGCAGGGAACTTCAGTTCTCAAAGTGCAGTTTTGCGGTATTAGGCCGTTTTTTCCAACTTTATTCTTTGGATCTCTCTTATGGTATGGAGAGAATCTTGAAACCATGATGTTTTTCTTATTCTACTACCTAGGGAGAACATGAATCACGATGTCTTTTTCAAATCTGGTGTTTGTCTGGGCCGGGAACCTCAATTCTGAAAGTGGAGTTTCACCGTCAATACAATAGGCCTTTTGAGCATATTCGGTAATAGGCCGTTTTTTCCAACTTTATTTTTGGATCACTCTTAAGGCAAGGAGAGATTCTTGAAACTATGATGTTTTTCTGATTCTACTACCTAGGGAGAACATGAATCACGATGTCTTTTTCAAATCTGGTGTTTGTCTGGGCCGGGAACTTCAGTTCTCAAAGTGCAGTTTTGCGGTATTAGGCCGTTTTTTCCAACTTTATTCTTTGGATCTCTCTTAAGGTATGGAGAGAATCTTGAAACCATGATCTTTTTCTTATTCTACTACCTAGGGAGAACATGAATCACGATGTCTTTTTCAAATCTGGTGTTTGTCTGGGCCGGGAACCTCAGTTCTGAAAGTGGAGTTTCACCGACAATACAATAGGCCTTTTGAGCATATGCGGTAATATACCGTTTTTTCCAACTTTATTCTTTGGATCACTCTTAAGGCAAGGAGAGATTCTTTAAATTATGATGTTTTTCTGATTCTACTACCTAGGGAGAACATGAATCACGACGTCTTTTTCAAATCTGGTGTTTGTCTGGGCCGGGAACTTCAGTTCTCAAAGTGCAGTTTTGCGGTATTAGGCTGTTTTTTCCAACTTTATTCTTTGGATCTCTCTTAAGGTATGGAGAGAATCTTGAAACCATGATGATTTAATTATTCTACTACCTAGGGATAACATGAATCACGATGTCTTATTCAAATCTGGTGTTTGTCTGGGCCGGGAACCTCAGTTCTGAAAGTGCAGTTTCACCGACAATACAATAGGCCTTTTGAGCATATACGATAATATACCGTTTTTTCCAACTTTATTCTTTGGATCACTCTTAAGGCAAGGAGAGATTCTTGAAACTATGATGTTTTTCTGATTCTACTACCTAGGGAGAACATGAATCACGACGTCTTTTTCAAATCTGGTGTTTCTCTGGGCCGGGAACTTCAGTTCTCCAAGTGCAGTTTTGCGGTATTAGGCCGTTTTTTCCAACTTTATTCTTTGGATCTCTCTTAAGGTATGGAGAGAATCTTGAAACCATGATCTTTTTCTTATTCTACTACCTAGGGATAACATAAATCACGATGACTTATTCAAATCCGGAGTTTGTCTGGGCTGGGAACCTCAGTTCTGAAAGTGGAGTTTCACCGTCAATACAATAGGCCTTTTGAGCATATGCGGTAATAGGCCGTTTTTTCCAACTTTATTCTTTGGATCACTCTTAAGGCAAGGAGAGATTCTTTAAACTATGATGTTTTTCTGATTCTACTACCTAGGGAGAACATGAATCACGACGTCTTTTTCAAATCTGGTGTTTGTCTGGGCCGGGAACTTCAGTTCTCAAAGTGCAGTTTTGCGGTATTAGGCTGTTTTTTCCAACTTTATTCTTTGGATCTCTCTTAAGGTATGGAGAGAATCTTGAAACCATGATGTTTTAATTATTCTACTACCTAGGGATAACATGAATCACGATGTCTTATTCAAATCTGGTGTTTGTCTGGGCCGGGAACCTCAGTTCTGAAAGTGCAGTTTCACCGACAATACAATAGGCCTTTGGAGCATATACGATAATATACCGTTTTTTCCAACTTTATTCTTTGGATCACTCTTAAGGCAAGGAGAGATTCTTGAAACTATGATGTTTTTCTGATTCTACTACCTAGGGAGAACATGAATCACGACGGCTTTTTCAAATCTGGTGTTTGGGCAGGGAACTTCAGTTCTCAAAGTGCAGTTTTGCGGTATTAGGCCGTTTTTTCCAACTTTATTCTTTGGATCTCTCTTATGGTATGGAGAGAATCTTGAAACCATGATGTTTTTCTTATTCTACTACCTAGGGAGAACATGAATCACGATGTCTTTTTCAAATCTGGTGTTTGTCTGGGCCGGGAACCTCAATTCTGAAAGTGGAGTTTCACCGTCAATACAATAGGCCTTTTGAGCATATTCGGTAATAGGCCGTTTTTTCCAAATTTATTTTTGGATCACTCTTAAGGCAAGGAGAGATTCTTGAAACTATGATGTTTTTCTGATTCTACTACCTAGGGAGAACATGAATCACGATGTCTTTTTCAAATCTGGTGTTTGTCTGGGCCGGGAACTTCAGTTCTCAAAGTGCAGTTTTGCGGTATTAGGCCGTTTTTTCCAACTTTATTCTTTGGATCTCTCTTAAGGTATGGAGAGAATCTTGAAACCATGATGTTTTTCTTATTCGACTACCTAGGGAGAACATGAATCACGATGTCTTTTTCAAATCTGGTGTTTGTCTGGGCCGGGAACCTCAGTTCTGAAAGTGGAGTTTCACCGACAATACAATAGGCCTTTTGAGCATATGCGGTAATATACCGTTTTTTCCAACTTTATTCTTTGGATCACTCTTAAGGCAAGGAGAGATTCTTTAAATTATGATGTTTTTCTGATTCTACTACCTAGGGAGAACATGAATCACGACGTCTTTTTCAAATCTGGTGTTTGTCTGGGCCGGGAACTTCAGTTCTCAAAGTGCAGTTTTGCGGTATTAGGCTGTTTTTTCCAACTTTATTCTTTGGATCTCTCTTAAGGTATGGAGAGAATCTTGAAACCATGATGTTTTAATTATTCTACTACCTAGGGATAACATGAATCACGATGTCTTATTCAAATCTGGTGTTTGTCTGGGCCGGGAACCTCAGTTCTGAAAGTGCAGTTTCACCGACAATACAATAGGCCTTTTGAGCATATACGATAATATACCGTTTTTTCCAACTTTATTCTTTGGATCACTCTTAAGGCAAGGAGAGATTCTTGAAACTATGATGTTTTTCTGATTCTACTACCTAGGGAGAACATGAATCACGACGGCTTTTTCAAATCTGGTGTTTGGGCAGGGAACTTCAGTTCTCAAAGTGCAGTTTTGCGGTATTAGGCCGTTTTTTCCAACTTTATTCTTTGGATCTCTCTTATGGTATGGAGAGAATCTTGAAACCATGATGTTTTTCTTATTCTACTACCTAGGGAGAACATGAATCACGATGTCTTTTTCAAATCTGGTGTTTGTCTGGGCCGGGAACCTCAATTCTGAAAGTGGAGTTTCACCGTCAATACAATAGGCCTTTTGAGCATATTCGGTAATAGGCCGTTTTTTCCAACTTTATTTTTGGATCACTCTTGAGGCAAGGAGAGATTCTTGAAACTATGATTTTTTCTGATTCTACTACCTAGGGAGAACATGAATCACGACGTCTTTTTCAAATCTGGTGTTTGTCTGGGCCGGGAACTTCAGTTCTCAAAGTGCAGTTTTGCGGTATTAGGCTGTTTTTTCCAACTTTATTCTTTGGATCTCTCTTAAGGTATGGAGAGAATCTTGAAACCATGATGTTTTTCTTATTCGACTACCTAGGGAGAACATGAATCACGATGTCTTTTTCAAATCTGGTGTTTGTCTGGGCCGGGAACCTCAGTTCTGAAAGTGGAGTTTCACCGACAATACAATAGGCCTTTTGAGCATATGCGGTAATATACCGTTTTTTCCAACTTTATTCTTTGGATCACTCTTAAGGCAAGGAGAGATTCTTGAAACTATGATGTTTTTCTGATTCTACTACCTAGGGAGAACATGAATCACGACGTCTTTTTCAAATCTGGTGTTTGTCTGGGCCGGGAACTTCAGTTCTCAAAGTGCAGTTTTGCGGTATTAGGCTGTTTTTTCCAACTTTATTCTTTGGATCTCTCTTAAGGTATGGAGAGAATCTTGAAACCATGATGTTTTAATTATTCTACTACCTAGGGATAACATGAATCACGATGTCTTATTCAAATCTGGTGTTTGTATGGGCCGGGAACCTCAGTTCTGAAAGTGCAGTTTCACCGACAATACAATAGGCCTTTTGAGCAGATACGATAATATACCGTTTTTTCCAACTTTATTCTTTGGATCACTCTTAAGGCAAGGAGAGATTCTTGAAACTATGATGTTTTTCTGATTCTACTACCTAGGGAGAACATGAATCACGACGGCTTTTTCAAATCTGGTGTTTGGGCAGGGAACTTCAGTTCTCAAAGTGCAGTTTTGCGGTATTAGGCCGTTTTTTCCAACTTTATTCTTTGGATCTCTCTTATGGTATGGAGAGAATCTTGAAACCATGATGTTTTTCTTATTCTACTACCTAGGGAGAACATGAATCACGATGTCTTTTTCAAATCTGGTGTTTGTCTGGGCCGGGAACCTCAATTCTGAAAGTGGAGTTTCACCGTCAATACAATAGGCCTTTTGAGCATATTCGGTAATAGGCCGTTTTTTCCAACTTTATTTTTGGATCACTCTTAAGGCAAGGAGAGATTCTTGAAACTATGATGTTTTTCTGATTCTACTACCTAGGGAGAACATGAATCACGATGTCTTTTTCAAATCTGGTGTTTGTCTGGGCCGGGAACTTCAGTTCTCAAAGTGCAGTTTTGCGGTATTAGGCCGTTTTTTCCAACTTTATTCTTTGGATCTCTCTTAAGGTATGGAGAGAATCTTGAAACCATGATCTTTTTCTTATTCTACTACCTAGGGAGAACATGAATCACGATGTCTTTTTCAAATCTGGTGTTTGTCTGGGCCGGGAACCTCAGTTCTGAAAGTGGAGTTTCACCGACAATACAATAGGCCTTTTGAGCATATGCGGTAATATACCGTTTTTTCCAACTTTATTCTTTGGATCACTCTTAAGGCAAGGAGAGATTCTTTAAATTATGATGTTTTTCTGATTCTACTACCTAGGGAGAACATGAATCACGACGTCTTTTTCAAATCTGGTGTTTGTCTGGGCCGGGAACTTCAGTTCTCAAAGTGCAGTTTTGCGGTATTAGGCTGTTTTTTCCAACTTTATTCTTTGGATCTCTCTTAAGGTATGGAGAGAATCTTGAAACCATGATGTTTTAATTATTCTACTACCTAGGGATAACATGAATCACGATGTCTTATTCAAATCTGGTGTTTGTCTGGGCCGGGAACCTCAGTTCTGAAAGTGCAGTTTCACCGACAATACAATAGGCCTTTTGAGCATATACGATAATATACCGTTTTTTCCAACTTTATTCTTTGGATCACTCTTAAGGCAAGGAGAGATTCTTGAAACTATGATGTTTTTCTGATTCTACTACCTAGGGAGAACATGAATCACGATGGCTTTTTCAAATCTGGTGTTTGGGCAGGGAACTTCAGTTCTCAAAGTGCAGTTTTGCGGTATTAGGCCGTTTTTTCCAACTTTATTCTTTGGATCTCTCTTATGGTATGGAGAGAATCTTGAAACCATGATGTTTTTCTTATTCTACTACCTAGGGAGAACATGAATCACGATGTCTTTTTCAAATCTGGTGTTTGTCTGGGCCGGGAACCTCAATTCTGAAAGTGGAGTTTCACCGTCAATACAATAGGCCTTTTGAGCATATTCGGTAATAGGCCGTTTTTTCCAACTTTATTTTTGGATCACTCTTAAGGCAAGGAGAGATTCTTGAAACTATGATGTTTTTCTGATTCTACTACCTAGGGAGAACATGAATCACGATGTCTTTTTCAAATCTGGTGTTTGTCTGGGCCGGGAACTTCAGTTCTCAAAGTGCAGTTTTGCGGTATTAGGCCGTTTTTTCCAACTTTATTCTTTGGATCTCTCTTAAGGTATGGAGAGAATCTTGAAACCATGATGTTTTTCTTATTCGACTACCTAGGGAGAACATGAATCACGATGTCTTTTTCAAATCTGGTGTTTGTCTGGGCCGGGAACCTCAGTTCTGAAAGTGGAGTTTCACCGACAATACAATAGGCCTTTTGAGCATATGCGGTAATATACCGTTTTTTCCAACTTTATTCTTTGGATCACTCTTAAGGCAAGGAGAGATTCTTTAAATTATGATGTTTTTCTGATTCTACTACCTAGGGAGAACATGAATCACGACGTCTTTTTCAAATCTGGTGTTTGTCTGGGCCGGGAACTTCAGTTCTCAAAGTGCAGTTTTGCGGTATTAGGCTGTTTTTTCCAACTTTATTCTTTGGATCTCTCTTAAGGTATGGAGAGAATCTTGAAACCATGATGTTTTAATTATTCTACTACCTAGGGATAACATGAATCACGATGTCTTATTCAAATCTGGTGTTTGTCTGGGCCGGGAACCTCAGTTCTGAAAGTGCAGTTTCACCGACAATACAATAGGCCTTTTGAGCATATACGATAATATACCGTTTTTTCCAACTTTATTCTTTGGATCACTCTTAAGGCAAGGAGAGATTCTTGAAACTATGATGTTTTTCTGATTCTACTACCTAGGGAGAACATGAATCACGACGTCTTTTTCAAATCTGGTGTTTCTCTGGGCCGGGAACTTCAGTTCTCCAAGTGCAGTTTTGCGGTATTAGGCCGTTTTTTCCAACTTTATTCTTTGGATCTCTCTTAAGGTATGGAGAGAATCTTGAAACCATGATCTTTTTCTTATTCTACTACCTAGGGATAACATAAATCACGATGACTTATTCAAATCCGGAGTTTGTCTGGGCTGGGAACCTCAGTTCTGAAAGTGGAGTTTCACCGTCAATACAATAGGCCTTTTGAGCATATGCGGTAATAGGCCGTTTTTTCCAACTTTATTCTTTGGATCACTCTTAAGGCAAGGAGAGATTCTTGAAACTATGATTTTTTTCTGATTCTACTACCTAGGGAGAACATGAATCACGACGTCTTTTTCAAATCTGGTGTTTGTCTGGGCCGGGAACTTCAGTTCTCAAAGTGCAGTTTTGCGGTATTAGGCTGTTTTTTCCAACTTTATTCTTTGGATCTCTCTTAAGGTATGGAGAGAATCTTGAAACCATGATGTTTTAATTATTCTACTACCTAGGGATAACATGAATCACGATGTCTTATTCAAATCTGGTGTTTGTCTGGGCCGGGAACCTCAGTTCTGAAAGTGCAGTTTCACCGACAATACAATAGGCCTTTGGAGCATATACGATAATATACCGTTTTTTCCAACTTTATTCTTTGGATCACTCTTAAGGCAAGGAGAGATTCTTGAAACTATGATGTTTTTCTGATTCTACTACCTAGGGAGAACATGAATCACGACGGCTTTTTCAAATCTGGTGTTTGGGCAGGGAACTTCAGTTCTCAAAGTGCAGTTTTGCGGTATTAGGCCGTTTTTTCCAACTTTATTCTTTGGATCTCTCTTATGGTATGGAGAGAATCTTGAAACCATGATGTTTTTCTTATTCTACTACCTAGGGAGAACATGAATCACGATGTCTTTTTCAAATCTGGTGTTTGTCTGGGCCGGGAACCTCAATTCTGAAAGTGGAGTTTCACCGTCAATACAATAGGCCTTTTGAGCATATTCGGTAATAGGCCGTTTTTTCCAACTTTATTTTTGGATCACTCTTAAGGCAAGGAGAGATTCTTGAAACTATGATGTTTTTCTGATTCTACTACCTAGGGAGAACATGAATCACGATGTCTTTTTCAAATCTGGTGTTTGGCTGGGCCGGGAACTTCAGTTCTCAAAGTGCAGTTTTGCGGTATTAGGCCGTTTTTTCCAACTTTATTCTTTGGATCTCTCTTAAGGTATGGAGAGAATCTTGAAACCATGATGTTTTTCTTATTCGACTACCTAGGGAGAACATGAATCACGATGTCTTTTTCAAATCTGGTGTTTGTCTGGGCCGGGAACCTCAGTTCTGAAAGTGGAGTTTCACCGACAATACAATAGGCCTTTTGAGCATATGCGGTAATATACCGTTTTTTCCAACTTTATTCTTTGGATCACTCTTAAGGCAAGGAGAGATTCTTTAAATTATGATGTTTTTCTGATTCTACTACCTAGGGAGAACATGAATCACGACGTCTTTTTCAAATCTGGTGTTTGTCTGGGCCGGGAACTTCAGTTCTCAAAGTGCAGTTTTGCGGTATTAGGCTGTTTTTTCCAACTTTATTCTTTGGATCTCTCTTAAGGTATGGAGAGAATCTTGAAACCATGATGTTTTAATTATTCTACTACCTAGGGATAACATGAATCACGATGTCTTATTCAAATCTGGTGTTTGTCTGGGCCGGGAACCTCAGTTCTGAAAGTGCAGTTTCACCGACAATACAATAGGCCTTTTGAGCATATACGATAATATACCGTTTTTTCCAACTTTATTCTTTGGATCACTCTTAAGGCAAGGAGAGATTCTTGAAACTATGATGTTTTTCTGATTCTACTACCTAGGGAGAACATGAATCACGACGGCTTTTTCAAATCTGGTGTTTGGGCAGGGAACTTCAGTTCTCAAAGTGCAGTTTTGCGGTATTAGGCCGTTTTTTCCAACTTTATTCTTTGGATCTCTCTTATGGTATGGAGAGAATCTTGAAACCATGATGTTTTTCTTATTCTACTACCTAGGGAGAACATGAATCACGATGTCTTTTTCAAATCTGGTGTTTGTCTGGGCCGGGAACCTCAATTCTGAAAGTGGAGTTTCACCGTCAATACAATAGGCCTTTTGAGCATATTCGGTAATAGGCCGTTTTTTCCAACTTTATTTTTGGATCACTCTTAAGGCAAGGAGAGATTCTTGAAACTATGATGTTTTTCTGATTCTACTACCTAGGGAGAACATGAATCACGATGTCTTTTTCAAATCTGGTGTTTGTCTGGGCCGGGAACTTCAGTTCTCAAAGTGCAGTTTTGCGGTATTAGGCCGTTTTTTCCAACTTTATTCTTTGGATCTCTCTTAAGGTATGGAGAGAATCTTGAAACCATGATGTTTTTCTTATTCGACTACCTAGGGAGAACATGAATCACGATGTCTTTTTCAAATCTGGTGTTTGTCTGGGCCGGGAACCTCAGTTCTGAAAGTGGAGTTTCACCGACAATACAATAGGCCTTTTGAGCATATGCGGTAATATACCGTTTTTTCCAACTTTATTCTTTGGATCACTCTTAAGGCAAGGAGAGATTCTTTAAATTATGATGTTTTTCTGATTCTACTACCTAGGGAGAACATGAATCACGACGTCTTTTTCAAATCTGGTGTTTGTCTGGGCCGGGAACTTCAGTTCTCAAAGTGCAGTTTTGCGGTATTAGGCTGTTTTTTCCAACTTTATTCTTTGGATCTCTCTTAAGGTATGGAGAGAATCTTGAAACCATGATGTTTTAATTATTCTACTACCTAGGGATAACATGAATCACGATGTCTTATTCAAATCTGGTGTTTGTCTGGGCCGGGAACCTCAGTTCTGAAAGTGCAGTTTCACCGACAATACAATAGGCCTTTTGAGCATATACGATAATATACCGTTTTTTCCAACTTTATTCTTTGGATCACTCTTAAGGCAAGGAGAGATTCTTGAAACTATGATGTTTTTCTGATTCTACTACCTAGGGAGAACATGAATCACGATGTCTTTTTCAAATCTGGTGTTTCTCTGGGCCGGGAACTTCAGTTCTCCAAGTGCAGTTTTGCGGTATTAGGCCGTTTTTTCCAACTTTATTCTTTGGATCTCTCTTAAGGTATGGAGAGAATCTTGAAACCATGATCTTTTTCTTATTCTACTACCTAGGGATAACATAAATCACGATGACTTATTCAAATCCGGAGTTTGTCTGGGCTGGGAACCTCAGTTCTGAAAGTGGAGTTTCACCGTCAATACAATAGGCCTTTTGAGCATATGCTGTAATAGGCCGTTTTTTCCAACTTTATTCTTTGGATCACTCTTAAGGCAAGGAGAGATTCTTGAAACTATGATTTTTTTCTGATTCTACTACCTAGGGAGAACATGAATCACGACGTCTTTTTCAAATCTGGTGTTTCTCTGGGCCGGGAACTTCAGTTCTGAAAGTGCAGTTTTGCGGTATTGGCCGTTTTTTACAACATTATTCTTTTGATCTCTCTTAAGGTAAGGAGAGAATCTTGAAAAACTGATGTTTTTCTTATTCTACTACCTAGGGAGAACATGAACCACGATGTCTTTTTCAAATCTGGTGTTTGTCTGGGCCGGGAACCTCAGTTCTGAAAGTGCAGTTTCACCGACAATACAATAGGCCTTTTGACCATATGCGGTAATATACCGTTTTTTCCAACTTTATTCTTTGGGTCACTCTTAAGGCAAGGAGAGATTCTTTAAACTATGATGTTTTTCTGATTCTACTACCTAGGGAGAACATGAATCACGACGTCTTTTTCAAATCTGGTGTTTGTCTGGGCCGGGAACTTCAGTTCTGAAAGTGCAGTTTTGCGGTATTAGGCCGTTTTTTCCAACTTTATTCTTTGGATCTCTCTTAAGGTATGGAGAGAATCTTGAAACCATGATGTTTTTCTTATTCTACTACCTAGGGAGAACATGAATCACGATGTCTTATTCAAATGTGGTGTTTGTCTGGGCCGGGAACCTCAGTTCTGAAAGTGGAGTTTCACTGTCAATACAATAGGCCTTTTGAGCATATGCGGTAATAGGCAGTTTTTTCCAACTTTATTCTTTGGATCACTCTTGAGGCAAGGAGAGATTCTTGAAACTATGATTTTTTCTGATTCTACTACCTAGGGAGAACATGAATCACGACGTCTTTTTCAAATCTGGTGTTTGTCTGGGCCGGGAACTTCAGTTCTCAAAGTGCAGTTTTGCGGTATTAGGCCGTTTTTTCCAACATGATTCTTTGGATCACTCTTAAGGCAAGGAGAGATTCTTGAAACTATGATGTTTTTCTGATTCTACTACCTAGGGCGAACATGAATCACGACGTCTTTTTCAAATCTGGTGTCTGTCTGGGCCGGGAACTTCAGTTGTCAAAGTGCAGTTTTGCGGTATTGGCCGTTTTTTACAACATTATTCTTTTGATCTCTCTTAAGGTAAGGAGAGAATCTTGAAAACCTGATGTTTTTCTTATTCTACTACCTAGGGAGAACATGAACCACGATGTCTTTTTCAAATCTGGTGTTTGTCTGGGCCGGGAACCTCAGTTCTGAAAGTGCAGTTTCACCGACAATACAATAGGCCTTTTGAGCATATACGATAATATACCGTTTTTTCCAACTTTATTCTTTGGATCACTCTTAAGGCAAGGAGAGATTCTTGAAACTATCATGTTTTTCTGATTCTACTACCTAGGGAGAATATGAATCACGACGTCTTTTTCAAATCTGGTGTCTGTCTGGGCCGGGAACTTCAGTTGTCAAAGTGCAGTTTTGCGGTATTAGGCCGTTTTTTCCAACTTTATTCTTTGGATCTCTCTTAAGGTATGGAGAGAATCTTGAAACCATGATGTTTTTCTTATTCTACTACCTAGGGAGAACATGAATCACGATGTCTTATTCAAATGTGGTGTTTGTCTTGGCCGGGAATCTCAGTTCTGAAAGTGGAGTTTCACCGTCAATACAATAGGCCTTTTGAGCATATGCGGTAATAGGCCGTTTTTTCCAACTTTATTCTTTGGATCACTCTTAAGGCAAGGAGAGATTCTTGAAACTATGATTTTTTTCTGATTCTACTACCTAGGGAGAACATGAATCACGACGTCTTTTTCAAATCTGGTGTTTCTCTGGGCCGGGAACTTCAGTTCTGAAAGTGCAGTTTTGCGGTATTGGCCGTTTTTTACAACATTATTCTTTTGATCTCTCTTAAGGTAAGGAGAGAATCTTGAAAACCTGATGTTTTTCTTATTCTACTACCTAGGGAGAACATGAACCACGATGTCTTTTTCAAATCTGGTGTTTGTCTGGGCCGGGAACCTCAGTTCTGAAAGTGCAGTTTCACCGACAATACAATAGGCCTTTTGAGCATATACGATAATATACCGTTTTTTCCAACTTTATTCTTTGGATCACTCTTAAGGCAAGGAGAGATTCTTTAAACTATCATGTTTTTCTCATTCTACTACCTAGGGAGAATATGAATCACGATGTCTTTTTCAAATCTGGTGTTTCTCTGGGCCGGGAACTTCCGTTCTGAAAGTGCAGTTTTGCGGTATTAGGCCGTTTTTTCCAACTTTATTCTTTGGATCTCTCTTAAGGTATGGAGAGAATCTTAAAACCATGATGTTTTTCTTATTCTACTACCTACGGAGAACATGAATCACGATGTCTTATTCAAATGTGGTGTTTGTCTGGGCCGGGAACCTCAGTTCTGAAAGTGGAGTTTCACTGTCAATACAATAGGCCTTTTGAGCATATTCGGTAATAGGCCGTTTTTTCCAACTTTATTTTTGGATCACTCTTAAGGGAAGGAGAGATTCTTGAAACTATGATGTTTTTCTGATTCTACTACCTAGGGAGAACATGAATCACGACGTCTTTTTCAAATCTGGTGTTTGTCTGGGCCGGGAACGTCAGTTCTCAAAGTGCAGTTTTGCGGTATTAGGCCGTTTTTTCCAACTTTATTCTTTGGATCTCTCTTAAGGCAAGGAGAGATTCTTGAATCTATGATGTTTTTCTGATTCTACTAACTAGGGCGAACATGAATCACGACGTCGTTTTCAAATCTGGTGTTTGTCTGGGCCGGGAACTTCAGTTCTCAAAGTGCAGTTCTGCGGTATTAGGCCGTTTTTTCCAACTTTATTCTTTGGATCTCTCTTAAGGTATGGAGAGAATCTTGAAACCATGATGTTTTTCTTATTCTACTACCTAGGGAGAACATGAATCACGATGTCTTATTCAAATCTGGTGTTTGTCTGGGCCAGGAACCTCAGTTCTGAAAGTGGAGGTTCTCCGTCAATACAATAGGCCTTTTGAGCATATGCGGTAATATACCGTTTTTCCAACTTTATTCTTTGGATCACTCTTAAGGCAAGGAGAGATTCTTGAAACTATGATGTTTTTCTGATTCTACTACCTAGGGAGAACATGAATCACGACGGCTTTTTCAAATCTGGTGTTTGGGCAGGGAACTTCAGTTCTCAAAGTGCAGTTTTGCGGTATTAGGCCGTTTTTTCCAACTTTATTCTTTGGATCTCTCTTATGGTATGGAGAGAATCTTGAAACCATGATGTTTTTCTTATTCTACTACCTAGGGAGAACATGAATCACGATGTCTTTTTCAAATCTGGTGTTTGTCTGGGCCGGGAAGCTCAATTCTGAAAGTGGAGTTTCACCGTCAATACAATAGGCCTTTTGAGCATATTCGGTAATAGGCCGTTTTTTCCAACTTTATTTTTGGATCACTCTTAAGGCAAGGAGAGATTCTTGAAACTATGATGTTTTTCTGATTCTACTACCTAGGGAGAACATGAATCACGATGTCTTTTTCAAATCTGGTGTTTGTCTGGGCCGGGAACTTCAGTTCTCAAAGTGCAGTTTTGCGGTATTAGGCCGTTTTTTCCAACTTTATTCTTTGGATCTCTCTTAAGGTATGGAGAGAATCTTGAAACCATGATGTTTTTCTTATTCGACTACCTAGGGAGAACATGAATGACGACGTCTTTTTCAAATCTGGTGTTTCTCTGGGCCGGGAACTTCAGTTCTGAAAGTGCAGTTTTGCGGTATTGGCCGTTTTTTACAACATTATTCTTTTGATCTCTCTTAAGGTAAGGAGAGAATCTTGAAACCATGATCTTTTTCTTATTCAACTACCTAGGAAGAACATGAATCACGATGCCTTTTTCAAATCTCATGTTTGTCTGGGCCGGGAACCTCAGTTCTGAAAGTCGAGGTTCACCGTCAATACAATAGGCCTTTTGAGCATATGCGGTAATAGGCCGTTTTTTCCAACTTTATTCTTTGGATCACTCTTAAGGCAAGGAGAGATTCTTGAAACTATGATGTTTTTCTGATTCTACTACCTAGGGAGAACATGAATCACGTCGTCTTATTCAAATCTGGTGTTGTCTGGGCCGGGAACTTCAGTTCTGAAAGTGGATGTTCACCGTCAATACAATAGGCCTTTTTAGCATATGCGGTAATAGGCCGTTTTTTCCAACTTTATTCTTTGGATCACTCTTAAGGCAAGGAGAGATTCTTGAAACTATGATGTTTTTCTGATTCTACTACCTAGGGAGAACATGAATCACGACGTCTTTTTCAAATCTGGTGTTTTTCTGTGCCGGGAACTTCAGTTCTCAAATTGCAGTTTTGCGGTATTACGCCGTTTTTTCGAGATTTATTCTTTGGATCACTCTTAAGGCAAGGAGAGATTCTTTAAACTACCATGTTTTTCTGATTCTACTACCTAGGGAGAACATGAATCACGACGTCTTTTTCAAATCTGGTGTTTGTCTGGGCCGGGAACTTCAGTTCTGAAAGTGCAGTTTTGTGGTATTTTACCGTTTTTTCCAACATTATTCTTTGTGTCTCTCTTAAGGTAAGGAGAGAATCTTGAAAACCTGATGTTTTTCTTATTCTACTACCTAGGAAGAACATGAATCACGATGCCTTTTTCAAATCTCATGTTTGTCTGGGCCGGGAACCTCAGTTCTGAAAGTGGAGTTTCACCGACAATACAATAGGCCTTTTGAGCATATGCGGTAATATACCGTTTTTTCCAACTTTATTCTTTGGATCACTCTTAAGGCAAGGATAGATTCTTTAAACTATGATGTTTTTCTGATTCTACTACCTAGGGAGAACATGAATCATGACGACTTTTTCAAATCTGATGTTTGTCTCGCCGGGAACTTCAGTTCTCAAAGTGCAGTTTTGCGGTATTTGGCCGTTTTTTCCAACTTTATTCTTTGGATCTCTCTTAAGGCAAGGAGAGATTCTTGAATCTATGATGTTTTTCTGATTCTACTAACTAGGGCGAACATGAATCACGACGTCGTTTTCAAATCTGGTGTTTGTCTGGGCCGGGAACTTCAGTTCTCAAAGTGCAGTTCTGCGGTATTAGGCCGTTTTTTCCAACTTTATTCTTTGGATCTCTCTTAAGGTATGGAGAGAATCTTGAAACCATGATGTTTTTCTTATTCCACTACCTAGGGAGAACATGAATCATGATGTCTTTTTCAAATCTGGTGTTTGTCTGGGCCGGGAACCTCAGTTCTGAAAGTGGAGTTTCACCGACAATACAATAGGCCTTTTGAGCATATGCGGTAATAGGCCGTTTTTTCCAACTTTATTCTTTGGATCACTCTTTAGGCAAGGAGAGATTCTTGAAACTATCATGTTTTTCTGATTCTACTATCTAGGGAGAATATGAATCACGATGTCTTTTTCAAATGTGGTGTTTCTCTGGGCCTGGAACTTCAGTTCTCAAAGTGCAGTTTTGCGGTATTAGGCCGTTTTTTCCAACTTTATTCTTTGGATCTCTCTTAAGGTATGGAGAGAATCTTGAAACCATGATGTTTTTCTTATTCAACTACCTAGGAAGAACATGAATCACGATGCCTTTTTCAAATCTCATGTTTGTCTGGGCCGGGAACCTCAGTTCTGAAAGTGGAGTTTCACTGACAATACAATAGGCCTTTTGAGCTTATGCGGTAATATACCGTTTTTCCAACTTTATTCTTTGGATCACTCTTAAGGCAAGGAGAGATTCTTGAAACTATGATGTTTTTGTGATTCTACTACCTAGGGAGAACATGAATCACGACGTCTTTTTCAAATCTGGTGTTTGTCTGGGCCGGGAACCTCAGTTCTGAAAGTGCAGTTTCACTGACAATACAATAGGCCTTTTGAGCATATACGATAATATACCGTTTTTTCCAACTTTATTCTTTGGATCACTCTTAAGGCAAGGAGAGATTCTTGAAACTATCATGTTTTTCTGATTCTACTACCTAGGGAGAATATGAATCACGATGTCTTTTTCAAATCTGGTGTTTCTCTGGGCCGGGAACTTCCGTTCTGAAAGTGCAGTTTTGCGGTATTAGGCCGTTTTTTCCAACTTTATTCTTTGGATCTCTCTTAAGGTATGGAGAGAATCTTGAAACCATTATCTTTTTCTTATTCTACTACCTAGGGATAACATAAATCACGATGTCTTATTCAAATCTGGTGTTTGGGCCGGGAACCTCAGTTCTGAAAGTGGAGTTTCACCCTCAATACAATAGGCCTTTTGAGCATATGCGGTAATAGGCCGTTTTTTCCAACTTTATTCTTTGGATCACTCTTAAGGCAAGGAGAGATTCTTGAAACTATGATTTTTTTCTGATTCTACTAACTAGGGAGAACATGAATCACGACGTCTTTTTCAAATCTGGTGTTTCTCTGGGCCGGAAACTTCAGTTCTGAAAGTGCAGTTTTGCGGTATTGGCCGTTTTTTACAACATTATTCTTTTGATCTCTCTTAAGGTAAGGAGAGAATCTTGAAAAACTGATGTTTTTCTTATTCTACTACCTAGGGAGAACATGAACCACGATGTCTTTTTCAAATCTGGTGTTTGTCTGGGCCGGGAACCTCAGTTCTGAAAGTGCAGTTTCACCGACAATACAATAGGCCTTTTGAGCATATACGATAATATACCGTTTTTTCCAACTTTATTCTTTGGATCACTCTTAAGGCAAGGAGAGATTCTTGAAACTATCATGTTTTTCTGATTCTACTACCTAGGGAGAATATGAATCACGATGTCTTTTTCAAATCTGGTGTTTCTCTGGGCCGGGAACTTCAGTTCTGAAAGTGCAGTTTTGCGGTATTAGGCCGTTTTTTCCAACTTTATTCTTTGGATCTCTCTTAAGGTATGGAGAGAATCTTGAAACCATGATGTTTTTCTTATTCTACTACCTAGGGAGAACATGAATCACGATGTCTTATTCAAATGTGGTGTTTGTCTGGGCCGGGAACCTCAGTTCTGAAAGTGGAGTTTCACTGTCAATACAATAGGCCTTTTGAGCATATGCAGTAATATGCCGTTTTTTCCAACTTTATTCTTTGGATCACTCTTAAGGCAAGGAGAGATTCTTGAAACTATGATTTTTTCTGATTCTACTACCTAGGGAGAACATGAATCACGACGTCTTTTTCAAATCTGGTGTTTGTCTGGGCCGGGAACTTCAGTTCTCAAAGTGCAGTTTTGCGGTATTAGGCCGTTTTTTCCAACATGATTCTTTGGATCACTCTTAAGGCAAGGAGAGATTCTTGAAACTATGATGTTTTTCTGATTCTACTACCTAGGGCGAACATGAATCACGACGTCTTTTTCAAATCTGGTGTCTGTCTGGGCCGGGAACTTCAGTTGTCAAAGTGCAGTTTTGCGGTATTAGGCCGTTTTTTCCAACTTTATTCTTTGGATCTCTCTTAAGGTATGGAGAGAATCTTGAAACCATGATGTTTTTCTTATTCTACTACCTAGGGAGAACATGAATCACGATGTCTTATTCAAATGTGGTGTTTGTCTTGGCCGGGAATCTCAGTTCTGAAAGTGGAGTTTCACCGTCAATACAATAGGCCTTTTGAGCATATGCGGTAATAGGCCGTTTTTTCCAACTTTATTCTTTGGATCACTCTTAAGGCAAGGAGAGATTCTTGAAACTATGATTTTTTTCTGATTCTACTACCTAGGGAGAACATGAATCACGACGTCTTTTTCAAATCTGGTGTTTCTCTGGGCCGGGAACTTCAGTTCTGAAAGTGCAGTTTTGCGGTATTGGCCGTTTTTTACAACATTATTCTTTTGATCTCTCTTAAGGTAAGGAGAGAATCTTGAAAACCTGATGTTTTTCTTATTCTACTACCTAGGGAGAACATGAACCACGATGTCTTTTTCAAATCTGGTGTTTGTCTGGGCCGGGAACCTCAGTTCTGAAAGTGCAGTTTCACCGACAATACAATAGGCCTTTTGAGCATATACGATAATATACCGTTTTTTCCAACTTTATTCTTTGGATCACTCTTAAGGCAAGGAGAGATTCTTTAAACTATCATGTTTTTCTCATTCTACTACCTAGGGAGAATATGAATCACGATGTCTTTTTCAAATCTGGTGTTTCTCTGGGCCGGGAACTTCCGTTCTGAAAGTGCAGTTTTGCGGTATTAGGCCGTTTTTTCCAACTTTATTCTTTGGATCTCTCTTAAGGTATGGAGAGAATCTTAAAACCATGATGTTTTTCTTATTCTACTACCTACGGAGAACATGAATCACGATGTCTTATTCAAATGTGGTGTTTGTCTGGGCCGGGAACCTCAGTTCTGAAAGTGGAGTTTCACTGTCAATACAATAGGCCTTTTGAGCATATTCGGTAATAGGCCGTTTTTTCCAACTTTATTTTTGGATCACTCTTAAGGGAAGGAGAGATTCTTGAAACTATGATGTTTTTCTGATTCTACTACCTAGGGAGAACATGAATCACGACGTCTTTTTCAAATCTGGTGTTTGTCTGGGCCGGGAACGTCAGTTCTCAAAGTGCAGTTTTGCGGTATTAGGCCGTTTTTTCCAACTTTATTCTTTGGATCTCTCTTAAGGCAAGGAGAGATTCTTGAATCTATGATGTTTTTCTGATTCTACTAACTAGGGCGAACATGAATCACGACGTCGTTTTCAAATCTGGTGTTTGTCTGGGCCGGGAACTTCAGTTCTCAAAGTGCAGTTCTGCGGTATTAGGCCGTTTTTTCCAACTTTATTCTTTGGATCTCTCTTAAGGTATGGAGAGAATCTTGAAACCATGATGTTTTTCTTATTCTACTACCTAGGGAGAACATGAATCACGATGTCTTATTCAAATCTGGTGTTTGTCTGGGCCGGGAACCTCAGTTCTGAAAGTGGAGGTTCTCCGTCAATACAATAGGCCTTTTGAGCATATGCGGTAATATACCGTTTTTCCAACTTTATTCTTTGGATCACTCTTAAGGCAAGGAGAGATTCTTGAAACTATGATGTTTTTCTGATTCTACTACCTAGGGAGAACATGAATCACGACGGCTTTTTCAAATCTGGTGTTTGGGCAGGGAACTTCAGTTCTCAAAGTGCAGTTTTGCGGTATTAGGCCGTTTTTTCCAACTTTATTCTTTGGATCTCTCTTATGGTATGGAGAGAATCTTGAAACCATGATGTTTTTCTTATTCTACTACCTAGGGAGAACATGAATCACGATGTCTTTTTCAAATCTGGTGTTTGTCTGGGCCGGGAACCTCAATTCTGAAAGTGGAGTTTCACCGTCAATACAATAGGCCTTTTGAGCATATTCGGTAATAGGCCGTTTTTTCCAACTTTATTTTTGGATCACTCTTAAGGCAAGGAGAGATTCTTGAAACTATGATGTTTTTCTGATTCTACTACCTAGGGAGAACATGAATCACGATGTCTTTTTCAAATCTGGTGTTTGTCTGGGCCGGGAACTTCAGTTCTCAAAGTGCAGTTTTGCGGTATTAGGCCGTTTTTTCCAACTTTATTCTTTGGATCTCTCTTAAGGTATGGAGAGAATCTTGAAACCATGATGTTTTTCTTATTCGACTACCTAGGGAGAACATGAATGACGACGTCTTTTTCAAATCTGGTGTTTCTCTGGGCCGGGAACTTCAGTTCTGAAAGTGCAGTTTTGCGGTATTGGCCGTTTTTTACAACATTATTCTTTTGATCTCTCTTAAGGTAAGGAGAGAATCTTGAAACCATGATCTTTTTCTTATTCAACTACCTAGGAAGAACATGAATCACGATGCCTTTTTCAAATCTCATGTTTGTCTGGGCCGGGAACCTCAGTTCTGAAAGTCGAGGTTCACCGTCAATACAATAGGCCTTTTGAGCATATGCGGTAATAGGCCGTTTTTTCCAACTTTATTCTTTGGATCACTCTTAAGGCAAGGAGAGATTCTTGAAACTATGATGTTTTTCTGATTCTACTACCTAGGGAGAACATGAATCACGTCGTCTTTTTCAAATCTGGTGTTGTCTGGGCCGGGAACTTCAGTTCTGAAAGTGGATGTTCACCGTCAATACAATAGGCCTTTTTAGCATATGCGGTAATAGGCCGTTTTTTCCAACTTTATTCTTTGGATCACTCTTAAGGCAAGGAGAGATTCTTGAAACTATGATGTTTTTCTGATTCTACTACCTAGGGAGAACATGAATCACGACGTCTTTTTCAAATCTGGTGTTTGTCTGTGCCGGGAACTTCAGTTCTCAAATTGCAGTTTTGCGGTATTACGCCGTTTTTTCGAGATTTATTCTTTGGATCACTCTTAAGGCAAGGAGAGATTCTTTAAACTACCATGTTTTTCTGATTCTACTACCTAGGGAGAACATGAATCACGACGTCTTTTTCAAATCTGGTGTTTGTCTGGGCCGGGAACTTCAGTTCTGAAAGTGCAGTTTTGTGGTATTTTACCGTTTTTTCCAACATTATTCTTTGTGTCTCTCTTAAGGTAAGGAGAGAATCTTGAAAACCTGATGTTTTTCTTATTCTACTACCTAGGAAGAACATGAATCACGATGCCTTTTTCAAATCTCATGTTTGTCTGGGCCGGGAACCTCAGTTCTGAAAGTGGAGTTTCACCGACAATACAATAGGCCTTTTGAGCATATGCGGTAATATACCGTTTTTTCCAACTTTATTCTTTGGATCACTCTTAAGGCAAGGATAGATTCTTTAAACTATGATGTTTTTCTGATTCTACTACCTAGGGAGAACATGAATCATGACGTCTTTTTCAAATCTGATGTTTGTCTCGCCGGGAACTTCAGTTCTCAAAGTGCAGTTTTGCGGTATTTGGCCGTTTTTTCCAACTTTATTCTTTGGATCTCTCTTAAGGCAAGGAGAGATTCTTGAATCTATGATGTTTTTCTGATTCTACTAACTAGGGCGAACATGAATCACGACGTCGTTTTCAAATCTGGTGTTTGTCTGGGCCGGGAACTTCAGTTCTCAAAGTGCAGTTCTGCGGTATTAGGCCGTTTTTTCCAACTTTATTCTTTGGATCTCTCTTAAGGTATGGAGAGAATCTTGAAACCATGATGTTTTTCTTATTCCACTACCTAGGGAGAACATGAATCATGATGTCTTTTTCAAATCTGGTGTTTGTCTGGGCCGGGAACCTCAGTTCTGAAAGTGGAGTTTCACCGACAATACAATAGGCCTTTTGAGCATATGCGGTAATAGGCCGTTTTTTCCAACTTTATTCTTTGGATCACTCTTTAGGCAAGGAGAGATTCTTGAAACTATCATGTTTTTCTGATTCTACTATCTAGGGAGAATATGAATCACGATGTCTTTTTCAAATGTGGTGTTTCTCTGGGCCTGGAACTTCAGTTCTCAAAGTGCAGTTTTGCGGTATTAGGCCGTTTTTTCCAACTTTATTCTTTGGATCTCTCTTAAGGTATGGAGAGAATCTTGAAACCATGATGTTTTTCTTATTCAACTACCTAGGAAGAACATGAATCACGATGCCTTTTTCAAATCTCATGTTTGTCTGGGCCGGGAACCTCAGTTCTGAAAGTGGAGTTTCACTGACAATACAATAGGCCTTTTGAGCTTATGCGGTAATATACCGTTTTTCCAACTTTATTCTTTGGATCACTCTTAAGGCAAGGAGAGATTCTTGAAACTATGATGTTTTTGTGATTCTACTACCTAGGGAGAACATGAATCACGACGTCTTTTTCAAATCTGGTGTTTGTCTGGGCCGGGAACTTCAGTTCTCAAAGTGCAGTTTTGCGGTATTAGGCCGTTTTTTCCAACTGTATTCTTTGGATCTCTCTTAAGGCAAGGAGAGATTCTTGAATCTATGATGTTTTTCTGATTCTACTAACTAGGGCGAACATGAATCACGATGTCTTATTCAAATCTGGTGTTTGTCTGGGCCGGAAACCTCAGTTCTGAAAGTGGAGTTTCACCGTCAATACAATAGGCCTTTTGAGCATATGCGGTAATAGGCCGTTTTTTCCAACTTTATTCTTTGGATCACTCTTAAGGCAAGGAGAGATTCTTGAAACTATCATGTTTTTCTGATTCTACTACCTAGGGAGAATATGAATCACGATGTCTTTTTCAAATCTGGTGTTTCTCTGGGCCGGGAACTTCAGTTCTGAAAGTGCAGTTTTGCGGTATTAGGCCGTTTTTTCCAACTTTATTCTTTGGATCTCTCTTAAGATATGGAGAGAATCTTGAAACCATGATGTTTTTCTTATTCTACTACTTAGGGAGAACATGAATCACGATGTCTTATTCAAATGTGGTGTTTGTCTGGGCCGGGAACCTCAGTTCTGAAAGTGGAGTTTCACTGTCAATACAATAGGCCTTTTGAGCATATGCGGTAATAGGCCGTTTTTTCCAACTTTATTCTTTGGATCACTCTTAAGGCAAGGAGAGATTCTTGAAACTATGATTTTTTCTGATTCTACTACCTAGGGAGAACATGAATCATGACGTCTTTTTCAAATCTGGTGTTTGTCTGGGCCGGGAACTTCAGTTCTCAAAGTGCAGTTTTGCGGTATTAGGCCGTTTTTTCCAACATGATTCTTTGGATCACTCTTAAGGCAAGGAGAGATTCTTGAAACTATGATGTTTTTCTGATTCTACTACCTAGGGAGAACATGAATCACGACGTCTTTTTCAAATGTGGTGTTTGTCTGGGCCGGGAACTTCAGTTCTGAAAGTGCAGTTTTGCGGTATTAGGACGTTTTTTCCAACTTTATTCTTTGGATCTCTCTTAAGGTATGGAGAGAATCTTGAAACCATGATGTTTTTCTTATTCTACTACCTAGGGATAACATGAATCACGATGTCTTATTCAAATCTGGTGTTTGTCTGGGCCGGGAACCTCAGTTCTGAAAGTGGAGGTTCACCGTCAATACAATAGGCCTTTTGAGCATATGCGGTAATAGGCCGTTTTTTCCAACTTTATTCTTTGGTTCACTCTTAAGGCAAGGAGAGATTCTTGAAACTATGATGTTTTTCTGATTCTACTACCTAGGGAGAACATGAATCACGACGTCTTTTTCAAATCTGGTGTTTGTCTGGGCCGGGAACTTCAGTTCTCAAATTGCAGTTTTGGGGTATTACGCCGTTTTTTCGAGATTTATTCTTTGGATCACTCTTAAGGCAAGGAGAGATTCTTTAAACTACCATGTTTTTCTGATTCTACTACCTAGGGAGAACATGAATCATGACGTCTTTTTCAAATCTGGTGTTTGTCTGGGCCGGGAACTTCATTTCTGAAAGTGCAGTTTTGCGGTATTAGGCCGTTTTTTCCAACTTTATTCTTTGGATCTCTCTTAAGGTATGGAGAGAATCTTGAAACCATGATGTTTTTCTTATTCTACTCCCTAGGGAGAACATGAATCACGATGTCTTTTTCAAATCTGGCGTTTGTCTGGGCCGGGAACTTCAATTCTGAAAGTGGAGTTTCACCGTCAATACAATAGGCCTTTTGAGCATATTCGGTAATAGGCTGTTTTTTCCAACTTTATTTTTGGATCACTCTTAAGGCAAGGAGCGATTCTTGATACTATGATGTTTTTCTGATTCTACTACCTAGGGAGAACATGAATCACGACGTCTTTTTCAAATCTGGTGTATGTCTGTGCCGGGAACTTCAGTTCTCAAAGTGCAGTTTTGCGGTATTAGGCCGTTTTTTCCAACTTTATTCTTTGGATCTCTCTTAAGGCAAGGAGAGATTCTTGAATCTATGATGTTTTTCTGATTCTACTAACTAGGGCGAACATGAATCACGACGTCGTTTTCAAATCTGGTGTTTGTCTGGGCCGGGAACTTCAGTTCTCAAATTGCAGTTCTGCGGTATTAGGCCTTTTTTTCCAACTTTATTCTTTGGATCTCTCTTAAGGTATGGAGAGAATCTTGAAACCATGATGTTTTTCTTATTCTACTACCTAGGGATAACATAAATCACGATGTCTTATTCAAATCTGGTGTTTGTCTGGGCCGGGAACCTCAGTTCTGAAAGTGGAGTTTCACCGTCAATACAATAGGCCTTTTGAGCATATGCGGTAATAGGCCGTTTTTTCCAACTTTATTCTTTGGATCACTCTTAAGGCAAGGAGAGATTCTTGAAACTATGATTTTTTTCTGATTCTACTACCTAGGGAGAACATGAATCACGACGTCTTTTTCAAATCTGGTGTTTCTCTGGGCCGGGAACTTCAGTTCTGAAAGTGCAGTTTTGCGGTATTGGCCGTTTTTTACAACATTATTCTTTTGATCTCTCTTAAGGTAAGGAGAGAATCTTGAAAACCTGATGTTTTTCTTATTCTACTACCTAGGGAGAACATGAACCACGATGTCTTTTTCAAATCTGGTGTTTGTCTGGGCCGGGAACCTCAGTTCTGAAAGTGCAGTTTCACCGACAATACAATAGGCCTTTTGAGCATATACGATAATATACCGTTTTTTCCAACTTTATTCTTTGGATCAGTCTTAAGGCAAGGAGAGATTCTTTAAACTATCATGTTTTTCTGATTCTACTACCTAGGGAGAATATGAATCACGATGTCTTTTTCAAATCTGGTGTTTCTCTGGGCCGGGAACTTCAGTTCTGAAAGTGCAGTTTTGCGGTATTAGGCCGTTTTTTCCAACTTTATTCTTTGGATCTCTCTTAAGGTATGGAGAGAATCTTGAAACCATGATGTTTTTCTTATTCTACTACCTAGGGATAACATAAATCACGATGTCTTATTCAAATCTGGTGTTTGTCTGGGCCGGAAACCTCAGTTCTGAAAGTGGAGTTTCACCGTCAATACAATAGGCCTTTTGAGCATATGCGGTAATAGGCCGTTTTTTCCAACTTTATTCTTTGGATCACTCTTAAGGCAAGGAGAGATTCTTGAAACTATCATGTTTTTCTGATTCTACTACCTAGGGAGAATATGAATCACGATGTCTTTTTCAAATCTGGTGTTTCTCTGGGCCGGGAACTTCAGTTCTGAAAGTGCAGTTTTGCGGTATTAGGCCGTTTTTTCCAACTTTATTCTTTGGATCTCTCTTAAGATATGGAGAGAATCTTGAAACCATGATGTTTTTCTTATTCTACTACTTAGGGAGAACATGAATCACGATGTCTTATTCAAATGTGGTGTTTGTCTGGGCCGGGAACCTCAGTTCTGAAAGTGGAGTTTCACTGTCAATACAATAGGCCTTTTGAGCATATGCGGTAATAGGCCGTTTTTTCCAACTTTATTCTTTGGATCACTCTTAAGGCAAGGAGAGATTCTTGAAACTATGATTTTTTCTGATTCTACTACCTAGGGAGAACATGAATCATGACGTCTTTTTCAAATCTGGTGTTTGTCTGGGCCGGGAACTTCAGTTCTCAAAGTGCAGTTTTGCGGTATTAGGCCGTTTTTTCCAACATGATTCTTTGGATCACTCTTAAGGCAAGGAGAGATTCTTGAAACTATGATGTTTTTCTGATTCTACTACCTAGGGAGAACATGAATCACGACGTCTTTTTCAAATCTGGTGTTTGTCTGGGCCGGGAACTTCAGTTCTGAAAGTGCAGTTTTGCGGTATTAGGACGTTTTTTCCAACTTTATTCTTTGGATCTCTCTTAAGGTATGGAGAGAATCTTGAAACCATGATGTTTTTCTTATTCTACTACCTAGGGATAACATGAATCACGATGTCTTATTCAAATCTGGTGTTTGTCTGGGCCGGGAACCTCAGTTCTGAAAGTGGAGGTTCACCGTCAATACAATAGGCCTTTTGAGCATATGCGGTAATAGGCCGTTTTTTCCAACTTTATTCTTTGGTTCACTCTTAAGGCAAGGAGAGATTCTTGAAACTATGATGTTTTTCTGATTCTACTACCTAGGGAGAACATGAATCACGACGTCTTTTTCAAATCTGGTGTTTGTCTGGGCCGGGAACTTCAGTTCTCAAATTGCAGTTTTGGGGTATTACGCCGTTTTTTCGAGATTTATTCTTTGGATCACTCTTAAGGCAAGGAGAGATTCTTTAAACTACCATGTTTTTCTGATTCTACTACCTAGGGAGAACATGAATCATGACGTCTTTTTCAAATCTGGTGTTTGTCTGGGCCGGGAACTTCATTTCTGAAAGTGCAGTTTTGCGGTATTAGGCCGTTTTTTCCAACTTTATTCTTTGGATCTCTCTTAAGGTATGGAGAGAATCTTGAAACCATGATGTTTTTCTTATTCTACTACCTAGGGAGAACATGAATCACGATGTCTTTTTCAAATCTGGCGTTTGTCTGGGCCGGGAACTTCAATTCTGAAAGTGGAGTTTCACCGTCAATACAATAGGCCTTTTGAGCATATTCGGTAATAGGCTGTTTTTTCCAACTTTATTTTTGGATCACTCTTAAGGCAAGGAGCGATTCTTGATACTATGATGTTTTTCTGATTCTACTACCTAGGGAGAACATGAATCACGACGTCTTTTTCAAATCTGGTGTATGTCTGTGCCGGGAACTTCAGTTCTCAAAGTGCAGTTTTGCGGTATTAGGCCGTTTTTTCCAACTTTATTCTTTGGATCTCTCTTAAGGCAAGGAGAGATTCTTGAATCTATGATGTTTTTCTGATTCTACTAACTAGGGCGAACATGAATCACGACGTCGTTTTCAAATCTGGTGTTTGTCTGGGCCGGAAACCTCAGTTCTGAAAGTGGAGTTTCACCGTCAATACAATAGGCCTTTTGAGCATATGCGGTAATAGGCCGTTTTTTCCAACTTTATTCTTTGGATCACTCTTAAGGCAAGGAGAGATTCTTGAAACTATCATGTTTTTCTGATTCTACTACCTAGGGAGAATATGAATCACGATGTCTTTTTCAAATCTGGTGTTTCTCTGGGCCGGGAACTTCAGTTCTGAAAGTGCAGTTTTGCGGTATTAGGCCGTTTTTTCCAACTTTATTCTTTGGATCTCTCTTAAGATATGGAGAGAATCTTGAAACCATGATGTTTTTCTTATTCTACTACTTAGGGAGAACATGAATCACGATGTCTTATTCAAATGTGGTGTTTGTCTGGGCCGGGAACCTCAGTTCTGAAAGTGGAGTTTCACTGTCAATACAATAGGCCTTTTGAGCATATGCGGTAATAGGCCGTTTTTTCCAACTTTATTCTTTGGATCACTCTTAAGGCAAGGAGAGATTCTTGAAACTATGATTTTTTCTGATTCTACTACCTAGGGAGAACATGAATCATGACGTCTTTTTCAAATCTGGTGTTTGTCTGGGCCGGGAACTTCAGTTCTCAAAGTGCAGTTTTGCGGTATTAGGCCGTTTTTTCCAACATGATTCTTTGGATCACTCTTAAGGCAAGGAGAGATTCTTGAAACTATGATGTTTTTCTGATTCTACTACCTAGGGAGAACATGAATCACGACGTCTTTTTCAAATCTGGTGTTTGTCTGGGCCGGGAACTTCAGTTCTGAAAGTGCAGTTTTGCGGTATTAGGACGTTTTTTCCAACTTTATTCTTTGGATCTCTCTTAAGGTATGGAGAGAATCTTGAAACCATGATGTTTTTCTTATTCTACTACCTAGGGATAACATGAATCACGATGTCTTATTCAAATCTGGTGTTTGTCTGGGCCGGGAACCTCAGTTCTGAAAGTGGAGGTTCACCGTCAATACAATAGGCCTTTTGAGCATATGCGGTAATAGGCCGTTTTTTCCAACTTTATTCTTTGGTTCACTCTTAAGGCAAGGAGAGATTCTTGAAACTATGATGTTTTTCTGATTCTACTACCTAGGGAGAACATGAATCACGACGTCTTTTTCAAATCTGGTGTTTGTCTGGGCCGGGAACTTCAGTTCTCAAATTGCAGTTTTGGGGTATTACGCCGTTTTTTCGAGATTTATTCTTTGGATCACTCTTAAGGCAAGGAGAGATTCTTTAAACTACCATGTTTTTCTGATTCTACTACCTAGGGAGAACATGAATCATGACGTCTTTTTCAAATCTGGTGTTTGTCTGGGCCGGGAACTTCATTTCTGAAAGTGCAGTTTTGCGGTATTAGGCCGTTTTTTCCAACTTTATTCTTTGGATCTCTCTTAAGGTATGGAGAGAATCTTGAAACCATGATGTTTTTCTTATTCTACTACCTAGGGAGAACATGAATCACGATGTCTTTTTCAAATCTGGCGTTTGTCTGGGCCGGGAACTTCAATTCTGAAAGTGGAGTTTCACCGTCAATACAATAGGCCTTTTGAGCATATTCGGTAATAGGCTGTTTTTTCCAACTTTATTTTTGGATCACTCTTAAGGCAAGGAGCGATTCTTGATACTATGATGTTTTTCTGATTCTACTACCTAGGGAGAACATGAATCACGACGTCTTTTTCAAATCTGGTGTATGTCTGTGCCGGGAACTTCAGTTCTCAAAGTGCAGTTTTGCGGTATTAGGCCGTTTTTTCCAACTTTATTCTTTGGATCTCTCTTAAGGCAAGGAGAGATTCTTGAATCTATGATGTTTTTCTGATTCTACTAACTAGGGCGAACATGAATCACGACGTCGTTTTCAAATCTGGTGTTTGTCTGGGCCGGGAACTTCAGTTCTCAAATTGCAGTTCTGCGGTATTAGGCCTTTTTTTCCAACTTTATTCTTTGGATCTCTCTTAAGGTATGGAGAGAATCTTGAAACCATGATGTTTTTCTTATTCTACTACCTAGGTATAACATAAATCACGATGTCTTATTCAAATCTGGTGTTTGTCTGGGCCGGGAACCTCAGTTCTGAAAGTGGAGTTTCACCGTCAATACAATAGGCCTTTTGAGCATATGCGGTAATAGGCCGTTTTTTCCAACTTTATTCTTTGGATCACTCTTAAGGCAAGGAGAGATTCTTGAAACTATGATTTTTTTCTGATTCTACTACCTAGGGAGAACATGAATCACGACGTCTTTTTCAAATCTGGTGTTTCTCTGGGCCGGGAACTTCAGTTCTGAAAGTGCAGTTTTGCGGTATTGGCCGTTTTTTACAACATTATTCTTTTGATCTCTCTTAAGGTAAGGAGAGAATCTTGAAAACCTGATGTTTTTCTTATTCTACTACCTAGGGAGAACATGAACCACGATGTCTTTTTCAAATCTGGTGTTTGTCTGGGCCGGGAACCTCAGTTCTGAAAGTGCAGTTTCACCGACAATACAATAGGCCTTTTGAGCATATACGATAATATACCGTTTTTTCCAACTTTATTCTTTGGATCAGTCTTAAGGCAAGGAGAGATTCTTTAAACTATCATGTTTTTCTGATTCTACTACCTAGGGAGAATATGAATCACGATGTCTTTTTCAAATCTGGTGTTTCTCTGGGCCGGGAACTTCAGTTCTGAAAGTGCAGTTTTGCGGTATTAGGCCGTTTTTTCCAACTTTATTCTTTGGATCTCTCTTAAGGTATGGAGAGAATCTTGAAACCATGATGTTTTTCTTATTCTACTACCTAGGGATAACATAAATCACGATGTCTTATTCAAATCTGGTGTTTGTCTGGGCCGGAAACCTCAGTTCTGAAAGTGGAGTTTCACCGTCAATACAATAGGCCTTTTGAGCATATGCGGTAATAGGCCGTTTTTTCCAACTTTATTCTTTGGATCACTCTTAAGGCAAGGAGAGATTCTTGAAACTATCATGTTTTTCTGATTCTACTACCTAGGGAGAATATGAATCACGATGTCTTTTTCAAATCTGGTGTTTCTCTGGGCCGGGAACTTCAGTTCTGAAAGTGCAGTTTTGCGGTATTAGGCCGTTTTTTCCAACTTTATTCTTTGGATCTCTCTTAAGATATGGAGAGAATCTTGAAACCATGATGTTTTTCTTATTCTACTACTTAGGGAGAACATGAATCACGATGTCTTATTCAAATGTGGTGTTTGTCTGGGCCGGGAACCTCAGTTCTGAAAGTGGAGTTTCACTGTCAATACAATAGGCCTTTTGAGCATATGCGGTAATAGGCCGTTTTTTCCAACTTTATTCTTTGGATCACTCTTAAGGCAAGGAGAGATTCTTGAAACTATGATTTTTTCTGATTCTACTACCTAGGGAGAACATGAATCATGACGTCTTTTTCAAATCTGGTGTTTGTCTGGGCCGGGAACTTCAGTTCTCAAAGTGCAGTTTTGCGGTATTAGGCCGTTTTTTCCAACATGATTCTTTGGATCACTCTTAAGGCAAGGAGAGATTCTTGAAACTATGATGTTTTTCTGATTCTACTACCTAGGGAGAACATGAATCACGACGTCTTTTTCAAATCTGGTGTTTGTCTAGGCCGGGAACTTCAGTTCTCAAATTGCAGTTTTGGGGTATTACGCCGTTTTTTCGAGATTTATTCTTTGGATCACTCTTAAGGCAAGGAGAGATTCTTTAAACTACCATGTTTTTCTGATTCTACTACCTAGGGAGAACATGAATCATGACGTCTTTTTCAAATCTGGTGTTTGTCTGGGCCGGGAACTTCATTTCTGAAAGTGCAGTTTTGCGGTATTAGGCCGTTTTTTCCAACTTTATTCTTTGGATCTCTCTTAAGGTATGGAGAGAATCTTGAAACCATGATGTTTTTCTTATTCTACTACCTAGGGAGAACATGAATCACGATGTCTTTTTCAAATCTGGCGTTTGTCTGGGCCGGGAACTTCAATTCTGAAAGTGGAGTTTCACCGTCAATACAATAGGCCTTTTGAGCATATTCGGTAATAGGCTGTTTTTTCCAACTTTATTTTTGGATCACTCTTAAGGCAAGGAGCGATTCTTGAAACTATGATGTTTTTCTGATTCTACTACCTAGGGAGAACATGAATCACGACGTCTTTTTCAAATCTGGTGTATGTCTGTGCCGGGAACTTCAGTTCTCAAAGTGCAGTTTTGCGGTATTAGGCCGTTTTTTCCAACTTTATTCTTTGGATCTCTCTTAAGGCAAGGAGAGATTCTTGAATCTATGATGTTTTTCTGATTCTACTAACTAGGGCGAACATGAATCACGACGTCGTTTTCAAATCTGGTGTTTGTCTGGGCCGGGAACTTCAGTTCTCAAATTGCAGTTCTGCGGTATTAGGCCTTTTTTTCCAACTTTATTCTTTGGATCTCTCTTAAGGTATGGAGAGAATCTTGAAACCATGATGTTTTTCTTATTCTACTACCTAGGGATAACATAAATCACGATGTCTTATTCAAATCTGGTGTTTGTCTGGGCCGGGAACCTCAGTTCTGAAAGTGGAGTTTCACCGTCAATACAATAGGCCTTTTGAGCATATGCGGTAATAGGCCGTTTTTTCCAACTTTATTCTTTGGATCACTCTTAAGGCAAGGAGAGATTCTTGAAACTATGATTTTTTTCTGATTCTACTACCTAGGGAGAACATGAATCACGACGTCTTTTTCAAATCTGGTGTTTCTCTGGGCCGGGAACTTCAGTTCTGAAAGTGCAGTTTTGCGGTATTGGCCGTTTTTTACAACATTATTCTTTTGATCTCTCTTAAGGTAAGGAGAGAATCTTGAAAACCTGATGTTTTTCTTATTCTACTACCTAGGGAGAACATGAACCACGATGTCTTTTTCAAATCTGGTGTTTGTCTGGGCCGGGAACCTCAGTTCTGAAAGTGCAGTTTCACCGACAATACAATAGGCCTTTTGAGCATATACGATAATATACCGTTTTTTCCAACTTTATTCTTTGGATCAGTCTTAAGGCAAGGAGAGATTCTTTAAACTATCATGTTTTTCTGATTCTACTACCTAGGGAGAATATGAATCACGATGTCTTTTTCAAATCTGGTGTTTCTCTGGGCCGGGAACTTCAGTTCTGAAAGTGCAGTTTTGCGGTATTAGGCCGTTTTTTCCAACTTTATTCTTTGGATCTCTCTTAAGGTATGGAGAGAATCTTGAAACCATGATGTTTTTCTTATTCTACTACTTAGGGAGAACATGAATCACGATGTCTTATTCAAATGTGGTGTTTGTCTGGGCCGGGAACCTCAGTTCTGAAAGTGGAGTTTCACTGTCAATACAATAGGCCTTTTGAGCATATGCGGTAATAGGCCGTTTTTTCCAACTTTATTCTTTGGATCACTCTTAAGGCAAGGAGAGATTCTTGAAACTATGATTTTTTCTGATTCTACTACCTAGGGAGAACATGAATCATGACGTCTTTTTCAAATCTGGTGTTTGTCTGGGCCGGGAACTTCAGTTCTCAAAGTGCAGTTTTGCGGTATTAGGCCGTTTTTTCCAACATGATTCTTTGGATCACTCTTAAGGCAAGGAGAGATTCTTTAAACTATCATGTTTTTCTGATTCTACTACCTAGGGAGAACATGAATCACGACGTCTTTTTCAAATCTGGTGTTTGTCTGGGCCGGGAACTTCAGTTCTGAAAGTGCAGTTTTGCGGTATTAGGACGTTTTTTCCAACTTTATTCTTTGGATCTCTCTTAAGGTATGGAGAGAATCTTGAAACCATGATGTTTTTCTTATTCTACTACCTAGGGATAACATGAATCACGATGTCTTATTCAAATCTGGTGTTTGTCTGGGCCGGGAACCTCAGTTCTGAAAGTGGAGGTTCACCGTCAATACAATAGGCCTTTTGAGCATATGCGGTAATAGGCCGTTTTTTCCAACTTTATTCTTTGGTTCACTCTTAAGGCAAGGAGAGATTCTTGAAACTATGATGTTTTTCTGATTCTACTACCTAGGGAGAACATGAATCACGACGTCTTTTTCAAATCTGGTGTTTGTCTGGGCCGGGAACTTCAGTTCTCAAATTGCAGTTTTGGGGTATTACGCCGTTTTTTCGAGATTTATTCTTTGGATCACTCTTAAGGCAAGGAGAGATTCTTTAAACTACCATGTTTTTCTGATTCTACTACCTAGGGAGAACATGAATCATGACGTCTTTTTCAAATCTGGTGTTTGTCTGGGCCGGGAACTTCATTTCTGAAAGTGCAGTTTTGCGGTATTAGGCCGTTTTTTCCAACTTTATTCTTTGGATCTCTCTTAAGGTATGGAGAGAATCTTGAAACCATGATGTTTTTCTTATTCTACTACCTAGGGAGAACATGAATCACGATGTCTTTTTCAAATCTGGCGTTTGTCTGGGCCGGGAACTTCAATTCTGAAAGTGGAGTTTCACCGTCAATACAATAGGCCTTTTGAGCATATTCGGTAATAGGCTGTTTTTTCCAACTTTATTTTTGGATCACTCTTAAGGCAAGGAGCGATTCTTGAAACTATGATGTTTTTCTGATTCTACTACCTAGGGAGAACATGAATCACGACGTCTTTTTCAAATCTGGTGTATGTCTGTGCCGGGAACTTCAGTTCTCAAAGTGCAGTTTTGCGGTATTAGGCCGTTTTTTCCAACTTTATTCTTTGGATCTCTCTTAAGGCAAGGAGAGATTCTTGAATCTATGATGTTTTTCTGATTCTACTAACTAGGGCGAACATGAATCACGACGTCTTTTTCAAATCTGGTGTTTCTCTGGGCCGGGAACTTCAGTTCTGAAAGTGCAGTTTTGCGGTATTGGCCGTTTTTTACAACATTATTCTTTTGATCTCTCTTAAGGTAAGGAGAGAATCTTGAAAACCTGATGTTTTTCTTATTCTACTACCTAGGGAGAACATGAACCACGATGTCTTTTTCAAATCTGGTGTTTGTCTGGGCCGGGAACCTCAGTTCTGAAAGTGCAGTTTCACCGACAATACAATAGGCCTTTTGAGCATATACGATAATATACCGTTTTTTCCAACTTTATTCTTTGGATCAGTCTTAAGGCAAGGAGAGATTCTTTAAACTATCATGTTTTTCTGATTCTACTACCTAGGGAGAATATGAATCACGATGTCTTTTTCAAATCTGGTGTTTCTCTGGGCCGGGAACTTCAGTTCTGAAAGTGCAGTTTTGCGGTATTAGGCCGTTTTTTCCAACTTTATTCTTTGGATCTCTCTTAAGGTATGGAGAGAATCTTGAAACCATGATGTTTTTCTTATTCTACTACCTAGGGATAACATAAATCACGATGTCTTATTCAAATCTGGTGTTTGTCTGGGCCGGAAACCTCAGTTCTGAAAGTGGAGTTTCACCGTCAATACAATAGGCCTTTTGAGCATATGCGGTAATAGGCCGTTTTTTCCAACTTTATTCTTTGGATCACTCTTAAGGCAAGGAGAGATTCTTGAAACTATCATGTTTTTCTGATTCTACTACCTAGGGAGAATATGAATCACGATGTCTTTTTCAAATCTGGTGTTTCTCTGGGCCGGGAACTTCAGTTCTGAAAGTGCAGTTTTGCGGTATTAGGCCGTTTTTTCCAACTTTATTCTTTGGATCTCTCTTAAGATATGGAGAGAATCTTGAAACCATGATGTTTTTCTTATTCTACTACTTAGGGAGAACATGAATCACGATGTCTTATTCAAATGTGGTGTTTGTCTGGGCCGGGAACCTCAGTTCTGAAAGTGGAGTTTCACTGTCAATACAATAGGCCTTTTGAGCATATGCGGTAATAGGCCGTTTTTTCCAACTTTATTCTTTGGATCACTCTTAAGGCAAGGAGAGATTCTTGAAACTATGATTTTTTCTGATTCTACTACCTAGGGAGAACATGAATCATGACGTCTTTTTCAAATCTGGTGTTTGTCTGGGCCGGGAACTTCAGTTCTCAAAGTGCAGTTTTGCGGTATTAGGCCGTTTTTTCCAACATGATTCTTTGGATCACTCTTAAGGCAAGGAGAGATTCTTGAAACTATGATGTTTTTCTGATTCTACTACCTAGGGAGAACATGAATCACGACGTCTTTTTCAAATCTGGTGTTTGTCTAGGCCGGGAACTTCAGTTCTCAAATTGCAGTTTTGGGGTATTACGCCGTTTTTTCGAGATTTATTCTTTGGATCACTCTTAAGGCAAGGAGAGATTCTTTAAACTACCATGTTTTTCTGATTCTACTACCTAGGGAGAACATGAATCATGACGTCTTTTTCAAATCTGGTGTTTGTCTGGGCCGGGAACTTCATTTCTGAAAGTGCAGTTTTGCGGTATTAGGCCGTTTTTTCCAACTTTATTCTTTGGATCTCTCTTAAGGTATGGAGAGAATCTTGAAACCATGATGTTTTTCTTATTCTACTACCTAGGGAGAACATGAATCACGATGTCTTTTTCAAATCTGGCGTTTGTCTGGGCCGGGAACTTCAATTCTGAAAGTGGAGTTTCACCGTCAATACAATAGGCCTTTTGAGCATATTCGGTAATAGGCTGTTTTTTCCAACTTTATTTTTGGATCACTCTTAAGGCAAGGAGCGATTCTTGAAACTATGATGTTTTTCTGATTCTACTACCTAGGGAGAACATGAATCACGACGTCTTTTTCAAATCTGGTGTATGTCTGTGCCGGGAACTTCAGTTCTCAAAGTGCAGTTTTGCGGTATTAGGCCGTTTTTTCCAACTTTATTCTTTGGATCTCTCTTAAGGCAAGGAGAGATTCTTGAATCTATGATGTTTTTCTGATTCTACTAACTAGGGCGAACATGAATCACGACGTCGTTTTCAAATCTGGTGTTTGTCTGGGCCGGGAACTTCAGTTCTCAAATTGCAGTTCTGCGGTATTAGGCCTTTTTTTCCAACTTTATTCTTTGGATCTCTCTTAAGGTATGGAGAGAATCTTGAAACCATGATGTTTTTCTTATTCTACTACCTAGGGATAACATAAATCACGATGTCTTATTCAAATCTGGTGTTTGTCTGGGCCGGGAACCTCAGTTCTGAAAGTGGAGTTTCACCGTCAATACAATAGGCCTTTTGAGCATATGCGGTAATAGGCCGTTTTTTCCAACTTTATTCTTTGGATCACTCTTAAGGCAAGGAGAGATTCTTGAAACTATGATTTTTTTCTGATTCTACTACCTAGGGAGAACATGAATCACGACGTCTTTTTCAAATCTGGTGTTTCTCTGGGCCGGGAACTTCAGTTCTGAAAGTGCAGTTTTGCGGTATTGGCCGTTTTTTACAACATTATTCTTTTGATCTCTCTTAAGGTAAGGAGAGAATCTTGAAAACCTGATGTTTTTCTTATTCTACTACCTAGGGAGAACATGAACCACGATGTCTTTTTCAAATCTGGTGTTTGTCTGGGCCGGGAACCTCAGTTCTGAAAGTGCAGTTTCACCGACAATACAATAGGCCTTTTGAGCATATACGATAATATACCGTTTTTTCCAACTTTATTCTTTGGATCAGTCTTAAGGCAAGGAGAGATTCTTTAAACTATCATGTTTTTCTGATTCTACTACCTAGGGAGAATATGAATCACGATGTCTTTTTCAAATCTGGTGTTTCTCTGGGCCGGGAACTTCAGTTCTGAAAGTGCAGTTTTGCGGTATTAGGCCGTTTTTTCCAACTTTATTCTTTGGATCTCTCTTAAGGTATGGAGAGAATCTTGAAACCATGATGTTTTTCTTATTCTACTACTTAGGGAGAACATGAATCACGATGTCTTATTCAAATGTGGTGTTTGTCTGGGCCGGGAACCTCAGTTCTGAAAGTGGAGTTTCACTGTCAATACAATAGGCCTTTTGAGCATATGCGGTAATAGGCCGTTTTTTCCAACTTTATTCTTTGGATCACTCTTAAGGCAAGGAGAGATTCTTGAAACTATGATTTTTTCTGATTCTACTACCTAGGGAGAACATGAATCATGACGTCTTTTTCAAATCTGGTGTTTGTCTGGGCCGGGAACTTCAGTTCTCAAAGTGCAGTTTTGCGGTATTAGGCCGTTTTTTCCAACATGATTCTTTGGATCACTCTTAAGGCAAGGAGAGATTCTTTAAACTATCATGTTTTTCTGATTCTACTACCTAGGGAGAACATGAATCACGACGTCTTTTTCAAATCTGGTGTTTGTCTGGGCCGGGAACTTCAGTTCTGAAAGTGCAGTTTTGCGGTATTAGGACGTTTTTTCCAACTTTATTCTTTGGATCTCTCTTAAGGTATGGAGAGAATCTTGAAACCATGATGTTTTTCTTATTCTACTACCTAGGGATAACATGAATCACGATGTCTTATTCAAATCTGGTGTTTGTCTGGGCCGGGAACCTCAGTTCTGAAAGTGGAGGTTCACCGTCAATACAATAGGCCTTTTGAGCATATGCGGTAATAGGCCGTTTTTTCCAACTTTATTCTTTGGTTCACTCTTAAGGCAAGGAGAGATTCTTGAAACTATGATGTTTTTCTGATTCTACTACCTAGGGAGAACATGAATCACGACGTCTTTTTCAAATCTGGTGTTTGTCTGGGCCGGGAACTTCAGTTCTCAAATTGCAGTTTTGGGGTATTACGCCGTTTTTTCGAGATTTATTCTTTGGATCACTCTTAAGGCAAGGAGAGATTCTTTAAACTACCATGTTTTTCTGATTCTACTACCTAGGGAGAACATGAATCATGACGTCTTTTTCAAATCTGGTGTTTGTCTGGGCCGGGAACTTCATTTCTGAAAGTGCAGTTTTGCGGTATTAGGCCGTTTTTTCCAACTTTATTCTTTGGATCTCTCTTAAGGTATGGAGAGAATCTTGAAACCATGATGTTTTTCTTATTCTACTACCTAGGGAGAACATGAATCACGATGTCTTTTTCAAATCTGGCGTTTGTCTGGGCCGGGAACTTCAATTCTGAAAGTGGAGTTTCACCGTCAATACAATAGGCCTTTTGAGCATATTCGGTAATAGGCTGTTTTTTCCAACTTTATTTTTGGATCACTCTTAAGGCAAGGAGCGATTCTTGATACTATGATGTTTTTCTGATTCTACTACCTAGGGAGAACATGAATCACGACGTCTTTTTCAAATCTGGTGTATGTCTGTGCCGGGAACTTCAGTTCTCAAAGTGCAGTTTTGCGGTATTAGGCCGTTTTTTCCAACTTTATTCTTTGGATCTCTCTTAAGGCAAGGAGAGATTCTTGAATCTATGATGTTTTTCTGATTCTACTAACTAGGGCGAACATGAATCACGACGTCGTTTTCAAATCTGGTGTTTGTCTGGGCCGGAAACCTCAGTTCTGAAAGTGGAGTTTCACCGTCAATACAATAGGCCTTTTGAGCATATGCGGTAATAGGCCGTTTTTTCCAACTTTATTCTTTGGATCACTCTTAAGGCAAGGAGAGATTCTTGAAACTATCATGTTTTTCTGATTCTACTACCTAGGGAGAATATGAATCACGATGTCTTTTTCAAATCTGGTGTTTCTCTGGGCCGGGAACTTCAGTTCTGAAAGTGCAGTTTTGCGGTATTAGGCCGTTTTTTCCAACTTTATTCTTTGGATCTCTCTTAAGATATGGAGAGAATCTTGAAACCATGATGTTTTTCTTATTCTACTACTTAGGGAGAACATGAATCACGATGTCTTATTCAAATGTGGTGTTTGTCTGGGCCGGGAACCTCAGTTCTGAAAGTGGAGTTTCACCGTCAATACAATAGGCCTTTTGAGCATATGCGGTAATAGGCCGTTTTTTCCAACTTTATTCTTTGGATCACTCTTAAGGCAAGGAGAGATTCTTGAAACTATGATTTTTTCTGATTCTACTACCTAGGGAGAACATGAATCATGACGTCTTTTTCAAATCTGGTGTTTGTCTGGGCCGAGAACTTCAGTTCTCAAAGTGCAGTTTTGCGGTATTAGGCCGTTTTTTCCAACATGATTCTTTGGATCACTCTTAAGGCAAGGAGAGATTCTTGAAACTATGATGTTTTTCTGATTCTACTACCTAGGGAGAACATGAATCACGACGTCTTTTTCAAATCTGGTGTTTGTCTGGGCCGGGAACTTCAGTTCTGAAAGTGCAGTTTTGCGGTATTAGGACGTTTTTTCCAACTTTATTCTTTGGATCTCTCTTAAGGTATGGAGAGAATCTTGAAACCATGATGTTTTTCTTATTCTACTACCTAGGGATAACATGAATCACGATGTCTTATTCAAATCTGGTGTTTGTCTGGGCCGGGAACCTCAGTTCTGAAAGTGGAGGTTCACCGTCAATACAATAGGCCTTTTGAGCATATGCGGTAATAGGCCGTTTTTTCCAACTTTATTCTTTGGTTCACTCTTAAGGCAAGGAGAGATTCTTGAAACTATGATGTTTTTCTGATTCTACTACCTAGGGAGAACATGAATCACGACGTCTTTTTCAAATCTGGTGTTTGTCTGGGCCGGGAACTTCAGTTCTCAAATTGCAGTTTTGGGGTATTACGCCGTTTTTTCGAGATTTATTCTTTGGATCACTCTTAAGGCAAGGAGAGATTCTTTAAACTACCATGTTTTTCTGATTCTACTACCTAGGGAGAACATGAATCATGACGTCTTTTTCAAATCTGGTGTTTGTCTGGGCCGGGAACTTCATTTCTGAAAGTGCAGTTTTGCGGTATTAGGCCGTTTTTTCCAACTTTATTCTTTGGATCTCTCTTAAGGTATGGAGAGAATCTTGAAACCATGATGTTTTTCTTATTCTACTACCTAGGGAGAACATGAATCACGATGTCTTTTTCAAATCTGGCGTTTGTCTGGGCCGGGAACTTCAATTCTGAAAGTGGAGTTTCACCGTCAATACAATAGGCCTTTTGAGCATATTCGGTAATAGGCTGTTTTTTCCAACTTTATTTTTGGATCACTCTTAAGGCAAGGAGCGATTCTTGAAACTATGATGTTTTTCTGATTCTACTACCTAGGGAGAACATGAATCACGACGTCTTTTTCAAATCTGGTGTATGTCTGTGCCGGGAACTTCAGTTCTCAAAGTGCAGTTTTGCGGTATTAGGCCGTTTTTTCCAACTTTATTCTTTGGATCTCTCTTAAGGCAAGGAGAGATTCTTGAATCTATGATGTTTTTCTGATTCTACTAACTAGGGCGAACATGAATCACGACGTCGTTTTCAAATCTGGTGTTTGTCTGGGCCGGGAACTTCAGTTCTCAAATTGCAGTTCTGCGGTATTAGGCCTTTTTTTCCAACTTTATTCTTTGGATCTCTCTTAAGGTATGGAGAGAATCTTGAAACCATGATGTTTTTCTTATTCTACTACCTAGGGATAACATAAATCACGATGTCTTATTCAAATCTGGTGTTTGTCTGGGCCGGGAACCTCAGTTCTGAAAGTGGAGTTTCACCGTCAATACAATAGGCCTTTTGAGCATATGCGGTAATAGGCCGTTTTTTCCAACTTTATTCTTTGGATCACTCTTAAGGCAAGGAGAGATTCTTGAAACTATGATTTTTTTCTGATTCTACTACCTAGGGAGAACATGAATCACGACGTCTTTTTCAAATCTGGTGTTTCTCTGGGCCGGGAACTTCAGTTCTGAAAGTGCAGTTTTGCGGTATTGGCCGTTTTTTACAACATTATTCTTTTGATCTCTCTTAAGGTAAGGAGAGAATCTTGAAAACCTGATGTTTTTCTTATTCTACTACCTAGGGAGAACATGAACCACGATGTCTTTTTCAAATCTGGTGTTTGTCTGGGCCGGGAACCTCAGTTCTGAAAGTGCAGTTTCACCGACAATACAATAGGCCTTTTGAGCATATACGATAATATACCGTTTTTTCCAACTTTATTCTTTGGATCAGTCTTAAGGCAAGGAGAGATTCTTTAAACTATCATGTTTTTCTGATTCTACTACCTAGGGAGAATATGAATCACGATGTCTTTTTCAAATCTGGTGTTTCTCTGGGCCGGGAACTTCAGTTCTGAAAGTGCAGTTTTGCGGTATTAGGCCGTTTTTTCCAACTTTATTCTTTGGATCTCTCTTAAGGTATGGAGAGAATCTTGAAACCATGATCTTTTTCTTATTCTACTACCTAGGGATAACATAAATCACGACGACTTATTCAAATCCGGAGTTTGTCTGGGCTGGGAACCTCAGTTCTGAAAGTGGAGTTTCACCGTCAATACAATAGGCCTTTTGAGCATATGCGGTAATAGGCCGTTTTTTCCAACTTTATTCTTTGGATCACTCTTAAGGCAAGGAGAGATTCTTGAAACTATCATGTTTTTCTGATTCTACTACCTAGGGAGAATATGAATCACGATGTCTTTTTCAAATCTGGTGTTTCTCTGGGCCGGGAACTTCAGTTCTGAAAGTGCAGTTTTGCGGTATTAGGCCGTTTTTTCCAACTTTATTCTTTGGATCTCTCTTAAGATATGGAGAGAATCTTGAAACCATGATGTTTTTTTATTCTACTACCTAGGGAGAACATGAATCACGATGTCTTATTCAAATGTGGTGTTTGTCTGGGCCGGGAACCTCAGTTCTGAAAGTGGAGTTTCACTGTCAATACAATAGGCCTTTTGAGCATATGCGGTAATAGGCCGTTTTTTCCAACTTTATTCTTTGGATCACTCTTAAGGCAAGGAGAGATTCTTGAAACTATGATTTTTTCTGATTCTACTACCTAGGAAGAACATGAATCATGACGTCTTTTTCAAATCTGGTGTTTGTCTGGGCCGGGAACTTCAGTTCTCAAAGTGCAGTTTTGCGGTATTAGGCCGTTTTTTCCAACATGATTCTTTGGATCACTCTTAAGGCAAGGAGAGATTCTTGAAACTATGATGTTTTTCTGATTCTACTACCTAGGGAGAACATGAATGACGACGTCTTTTTCAAATGTGGTGTTTGTCTGGGCCGGGAACTTCAGTTCTGAAAGTGCAGTTTTCCGGTATTACGACGTTTTTTCCAACTTTATTCTTTGGATCTCTCTTAAGGTATGGAGAGAATCTTGAAACCATGATGTTTTTCTTATTCTACTACCTAGGGATAACATGAATCACGATGTCTTATTCAAATCTGGTGTTTGTCTGGGCCGGGAACCTCAGTTCTGAAAGTGGAGGTTCACCGTCAATACAATAGGCCTTTTGAGCATATGCGGTAATAGGCCGTTTTTTCCAACTTTATTCTTTGGTTCACTCTTAAGGAAAGGAGAGATTCTTGAAACTATGATGATTTTCTGATTCTACTACCTAGGGAGAACATGAATCACGACGTCTTTTTCAAATCTGGTGTTTGTCTGGGCCGGGAACTTCAGTTCTCAAATTGCAGTTTTGGGGTATTACGCCGTTTTTTCGAGATTTATTCTTTGGATCACTCTTAAGGCAAGGAGAGATTCTTTAAACTACCATGTTTTTCTGATTCTACTACCTAGGGAGAACATGAATCATGACGTCTTTTTCAAATCTGGTGTTTGTCTGGGCCGGGAACTTCATTTCTGAAAGTGCAGTTTTGCGGTATTAGGCCGTTTTTTCCAACTTTATTCTTTGGATCTCTCTTAAGGTATGGAGAGAATCTTGAAACCATGATGTTTTTCTTATTCTACTACCTAGGGAGAACATGAATCACGATGTCTTTTTCAAATCTGGCGTTTGTCTGGGCCGGGAACTTCAATTCTGAAAGTGGAGTTTCATCGTCAATACAATAGGCCTTTTGAGCATATTCGGTAATAGGCTGTTTTTTCCAACTTTATTTTTGGATCACTCTTAAGGCAAGGAGCGATTCTTGAAACTATGATGTTTTTCTGATTCTACTACCTAGGGAGAACATGAATCACGACGTCTTTTTCAAATCTGGTGTATGTCTGTGCCGGGAACTTCAGTTCTCAAAGTGCAGTTTTGCGGTATTAGGCCGTTTTTTCCAACTTTATTCTTTGGATCTCTCTTAAGGCAAGGAGAGATTCTTGAATCTATGATGTTTTTCTGATTCTACTAACTAGGGCGAACATGAATCACGACGTCGTTTTCAAATCTGGTGTTTGTCTGGGCCGGGAACTTCAGTTCTCAAATTGCAGTTCTGCGGTATTAGGCCTTTTTTTCCAACTTTATTCTTTGGATCTCTCTTAAGGTATGGAGAGAATCTTGAAACCATGATGTTTTTCTTATTCTACTACCTAGGGATAACATAAATCACGATGTCTTATTCAAATCTGGTGTTTGTCTGGGCCGGGAACCTCAGTTCTGAAAGTGGAGTTTCACCGTCAATACAATAGGCCTTTTGAGCATATGCGGTAATAGGCCGTTTTTTCGAACATTATTCTTTGGATCACTCTTAAGGCAAGGAGAGATTCTTGAAACTATGATTTTTTTCTGATTCTACTACCTAGGGAGAACATGAATCACGACGTCTTTTTCAAATCTGGTGTTTCTCTGGGCCGGGAACTTCAGTTCTGAAAGTGCAGTTTTGCGGTATTGGCCGTTTTTTACAACATTATTCTTTTGATCTCTCTTAAGGTAAGGAGAGAATCTTGAAAACCTGATGTTTTTCTTATTCTACTACCTAGGGAGAACATGAACCACGATGTCTTTTTCAAATCTGGTGTTTGTCTGGGCCAGGAACCTCAGTTCTGAAAGTGCAGTTTCACCGACAATACAATAGGCCTTTTGAGCATATACGATAATATACCGTTTTTTCCAACTTTATTCTTTGGATCAGTCTTAAGGCAAGGAGAGATTCTTTAAACTATCATGTTTTTCTGATTCTACTACCTAGGGAGAATATGAATCACGATGTCTTTTTCAAATCTGGTGTTTCTCTGGGCCGGGAACTTCAGTTCTGAAAGTGCAGTTTTGCGGTATTAGGCCGTTTTTTCCAACTTTATTCTTTGGATCTCTCTTAAGGTATGGAGAGAATCTTGAAACCATGATGTTTTTCTTATTCTACTACCTAGGGAGAACATGAATCACGATGTCTTTTTCAAATCTGGCGTTTGTCTGGGCCGGGAACTTCAATTCTGAAAGTGGAGTTTCACCGTCAATACAATAGGCCTTTTGAGCATATTCGGTAATAGGCTGTTTTTTCCAACTTTATTTTTGGATCACTCTTAAGGCAAGGAGCGATTCTTGAAACTATGATGTTTTTCTGATTCTACTACCTAGGGAGAACATGAATCACGACGTCTTTTTCAAATCTGGTGTATGTCTGTGCCGGGAACTTCAGTTCTCAAAGTGCAGTTTTGCGGTATTAGGCCGTTTTTTCCAACTTTATTCTTTGGATCTCTCTTAAGGCAAGGAGAGATTCTTGAATCTATGATGTTTTTCTGATTCTACTAACTAGGGCGAACATGAATCACGACGTCGTTTTCAAATCTGGTGTTTGTCTGGGCCGGGAACTTCAGTTCTCAAATTGCAGTTCTGCGGTATTAGGCCTTTTTTTCCAACTTTATTCTTTGGATCTCTCTTAAGGTATGGAGAGAATCTTGAAACCATGATGTTTTTCTTATTCTACTACCTAGGGATAACATAAATCACGATGTCCTATTCAAATCTGGTGTTTGTCTGGGCCGGGAACCTCAGTTCTGAAAGTGGAGTTTCACCGTCAATACAATAGGCCTTTTGAGCATATGCGGTAATAGGCCGTTTTTTCCAACTTTATTCTTTGGATCACTCTTAAGGCAAGGAGAGATTCTTGAAACTATGATTTTTTTCTGATTCTACTACCTAGGGAGAACATGAATCACGACGTCTTTTTCAAATCTGGTGTTTCTCTGGGCCGGGAACTTCAGTTCTGAAAGTGCAGTTTTGCGGTATTGGCCGTTTTTTACAACATTATTCTTTTGATCTCTCTTAAGGTAAGGAGAGAATCTTGAAAACCTGATGTTTTTCTTATTCTACTACCTAGGGAGAACATGAATCACGACGGCTTTTTCAAATCTGGTGTTTGTCTGGGCCGGGAACTTCAGTTCTCAAAGTGCAGTTTTGCGGTATTAGGCTGTTTTTTTCCAACTTTATTCTTTGTATCTCTCTTAAGGAATGGAGAGAATCTAGAAACCATGATGTTTTTCTTATTCTACTACCTAGGGAGAACATGAATCACGATGTCTTTTTCAAATCTGGTGTTTGTCTGGGCCGGGAACCTCAATTCTGAAAGTGGAGTTTCACCGTCAATACAATAGGCCTTTTGAGCATATTCGGTAATAGGCCGTTTTTTCCAACTTTATTTTTGGATCACTCTTAAGGCAAGGAGAGATTCTTGAAACTATGATGTTTTTCTGATTCTAGTACCTAGGGAGAACATGAATCACGACGTCTTTTTCAAATCTGGTGTTTGTCTGGGCCGGGAACTTCAGTTCTCAAAGTGCAGTTTTGCGGTATTAGGCCGTTTTTTCGAGATTTATTTTTGTATCACTCTTAAGGCAAGGAGAGATTCTTTAAACTACCATGTTTTTCTGATTCTACTACCTAGGGAGAACATGAATCACGATATCTTTTTCAAATCTGGTTTTTCTCTGGGCCGGGAACTTCAGTTCTCAAAGTGCAGTTTTGCGGTATTAGGCCGTTTTTTCCAACTTTATTCTTTGGATCTCTCTTAAGGTATGGAGAGAATCTTGAAACCAGGATGTTTTTCTTATTCTACTACCTAGGGAGAACATGAATTACGATGTCTTTTTCAAATCTGGTGTTTGTCTGGGCCGGGAACCTCAATTCTGAAAGTGGAGTTTCACCGTCAATACAATAGGCCTTTTGAGCATATTCGGTAATAGGCCATTTTTTCCAACTTTATTTTTGGATCACTCTTAAGGCAAGGAGAGATTCTTGAAACTATGATGTTTTTCTGATTCTACTACCTAGGGAGAACATGAATCACGACGTCTTTTTCAAATCTGGTGTTTCTCTGGGCCGGGAACTTCAGTTCTCAAAGTGCAGTTTTGGGGTATTGGCCGTTTTTTACAACATTATTCTTTTGATCTCTCTTAAGGTAAGGAGTGAATCTTGAAAACCTGATGTTTTTCTTATTCTACTACCTAGGGAGAACATGAACCACGATGTCTTTTTCAAATCTGGTGTTTGTCTGGGCCGGGAACCTCAGTTCTGAAAGTGGAGTTTCACCGTCAATACAATAGGCCTTTTGAGCATATTCGGTAATAGGCCGTTTTTTCCAAATTTATTTTTGGATCACTCTTAAGGCAAGGAGAGATTCTTGAAAACCTGATGTTTTTCTTATTCTACTACCTAGGGAGAACATGAACCACGATGTCTTTTTCAAATCTGGTGTTTCTCTGGGCCGGGAACCTCAGTTCTGAAAGTAGAGTTTCACCGACAATACAATAGGCCTTTTGAGCATATGCGGTAATAGACCGTTTTTTCCAACTTTATTCTTTGGATCACTCTTAAGGCAAGGAGAGATTCTTGAAACTATGATTTTTTCTGATTCTACTACCTAGGGAGAACATGAATCATGACGTCTTTTTCAAATCTGGTGTTTGTCTGGGCCGGGAACTTCAGTTCTCAAAGTGCAGTTTTGCGGTATTAGGCCGTTTTTTCCAACATGATTCTTTGGATCACTCTTAAGGCAAGGAGAGATTCTTGAAACTATGATGTTTTTCTTATTCTACTCCCTAGGGAGAACATGAATCACGACGACTTTTTCAAATCTGGTGTTTGTCTGGGCCGGGAACTTCAGTTCTCAAAGTGCAGTTTTGCTGTATTAGGCCGTTTTTTCCAACATTATTCTTTGGATCTCTCTTAAAGTATGGAGAGAATCTTGAAACCAGGATGTTTTTCTTATTCTACTACCTAGGGAGAACATGAATCACAATGTCTTATTCAAATGTGGTGTTTGTCTGCGCCGGGAACCTGAGTTCTGAAACTGGAGTTTCACTGTCAAAACAATAGGCCTTTTGAGCATATGCGGTAATAGGCCGCTTTTTCCAACTTTATTCTTTGGATCACTCTTAAGGCAAGGAGAGATTCTTGAAACTATGATGGTTTTCTGATTCTACTACCTAGGGAGAACATGAATCACGACGGCTTTTTCAAATCTGGTGTTTGTCTGGGCCGCGAACTTCAGTTCTCAAAGTGCAGTTTTGCGGTATTAGGCTGTTTTTTCCAACTTTATTCTTTGGATCTCTCTTAAGGTATAGAGAGAATCTTGAAACCATGATGTTTTTCCTATTCTACTACCTAGGGAGAACATGAATCACGATGTCTTTTTCAAATCTGGTGTTTGTCTGGGCCGGGAACCTCAATTCTGAAAGTGGAGTTTCACCGTCAATACAATAGGCCTTTTGAGCATATTCGGTAATAGGCCGTTTTTTCCAAATTTATTTTTGGATCACTCTTAAGGCAAGGAGAGATTCTTGAAACTATGCTGTTTTTCTGATTCTACTACCTAGGGAGAACATGAATCACGACGTCTTTTTCAAATCTGGTGTTTGTCTGGGCCGGGAACTTCAGTTCTCAAAGTGCAGTTTTGCGGTATTAGGCCGTTTTTTCCAACTTTATTCTTTGGATCTCTCTTAAGGTATGGAGAGAATCTTGAAACCATGATGTTTTTCTTATTCTACTACCTAGGGATAACATGAATCACGATGCCTTTTTCAAATCTGGTGTTTGTCTGGGCCGGGAACCTCAGTTCTGAAAGTGCAGTTTCACCGACAATACAATAGGCCTTTTGAGCATATGCGGTAATATACAGTTTTTTCCAACATTATTCTTTGGATCACTCTTAAGGCAAGGAGAGATTCTTTAAACTATGATGTTTTTCTGATTCTACTACCTAGGAAGACCATGAATCACGACGCCTTTTTCAAATCTGGTGTTTGTCTGGGCCGGGAACTTCAGTTCTCAAAGTGCAGTTTTGCGGTATTAGGCTGTTTTTTCCAACTTTATTCTTTGGATCTCTCTTAAGGTATGGAGAGAATCTTGAAACCATGATGTTTTTCTTATTCTACTACCTAGGGAGAACATGAATCACGATGTCTTTTTCAAATCTGGTGTTTGTCTGGGCCGGGAACCTCAATTCTGAAAGGGGAGTTTCACCTTCAATACAATAGGACTTTTGAGCATATTCGGTAATAGGCCGTTTTTTCCAACTTTATTTTTGGATCACTCTTAAGGCAAGGAGAGATTCTTGAAACTATGATGTTTTTCTGATTCTACTACCTAGGGAGAACATGAATCACGACGTCTTTTTCAAATCTGGTGTTTCTCTGGGCCGGGAACTTCTGTTCTGAAAGTGCAGTTTTGCGGTATTGGCCGTTTTTTACAACATTATTCTTTTGATCTCTCTTAAGGTAAGGAGAGAATCTTGAAAACCTGATGTTTTTCTTATTCTACTACCTAGGGAGAAGATGAACCACGATGTCTTTTTCAAATCTGGTGTTTGTCTGGGCCGGGAACCTCAGTTCTGAAAGTGGAGTTTCACCGTCAATACAATAGGCCTTTTGAGCATATTCGGTAATGGGCCATTTTTTCCAACTTTATTTTTGGATCACTCTTAAGGCAAGGAGAGATTCTTGAAACTATGATGTTTTTCTGATTCTACTACCTAGGGAGAACATGAATCACGACGTCTTTTTCAAATCTGGTGTTTCTCTGGGCCGGGAACTTCAGTTCTCAAAGTGCAGTTTTGGGGTATTGGCCGTTTTTTACAACATTATTCTTTTGATCTCTCTTAAGGTAAGGAGTGAATCTTGAAAACCTGATGTTTTTCTTATTCTACTACCTAGGGAGAACATGAACCACGATGTCTTTTTCAAATCTGGTGTTTGTCTGGGCCGGGAACCTCAGTTCTGAAAGTAGAGTTTCACCGACAATACAATAGGCCTTTTGAGCATATGCGGTAATAGACCGTTTTTTCCAACTTTATTCTTTGGATCACTCTTAAGGCAAGGAGAGATTCTTGAAACTATGCTGTTTTTCTGATTCTACTACCTAGGGAGAACATGAATCACGACGTCTTTTTCAAATCTGGTGTTTGTCTGGGCCGGGAACTTCAGTTCTCAAAGTGCAGTTTTGCGGTATTAGGCCGTTTTTTCCAACTTTATTCTTTGGATCTCTCTTAAGGTATGGAGAGAATCTTGAAACCATGATGTTTTTCTTATTCTACTACCTAGGGATATCATGAATCACGATGCCTTTTTCAAATCTGGTGTTTGTCTGGGCCGGGAACCTCAGTTCTGAAAGTGCAGTTTCACCGACAATACAATAGGCCTTTTGAGCATATGCGGTAATATACAGTTTTTTCCAACATTATTCTTTGGATCACTCTTAAGGCAAGGAGAGATTCTTTAAACTATGATGTTTTTCTGATTCTACTACCTAGGAAGAACATGAATCACGACGCCTTTTTCAAATCTGGTGTTTGTCTGGGCCGGGAACTTCAGTTCTCAAAGTGCAGTTTTGCGGTATTAGGCTGTTTTTTCCAACTTTATTCTTTGGATCTCTCTTAAGGTATGGAGAGAATCTTGAAACCATGATGTTTTTCTTATTCTACTACCTAGGGAGAACATGAATCACGATGTCTTTTTCAAATCTGGTGTTTGTCTGGGCCGGGAACCTCAATTCTGAAAGGGGAGTTTCACCTTCAATACAATAGGACTTTTGAGCATATTCGGTAATAGGCCGTTTTTTCCAACTTTATTTTTGGATCACTCTTAAGGCAAGGAGAGATTCTTGAAACTATGATGTTTTTCTGATTCTACTACCTAGGGAGAACATGAATCACGACGTCTTTTTCAAATCTGGTGTTTCTCTGGGCCGGGAACTTCTGTTCTGAAAGTGCAGTTTTGCGGTATTGGCCGTTTTTTACAACATTATTCTTTTGATCTCTCTTAAGGTAAGGAGAGAATCTTGAAAACCTGATGTTTTTCTTATTCTACTACCTAGGGAGAAGATGAACCACGATGTCTTTTTCAAATCTGGTGTTTGTCTGGGCCGGGAACCTCAGTTCTGAAAGTGGAGTTTCACCGTCAATACAATAGGCCTTTTGAGCATATTCGGTAATAGGCCATTTTTTCCAACTTTATTTTTGGATCACTCTTAAGGCAAGGAGAGATTCTTGAAACTATGATGTTTTTCTGATTCTACTACCTAGGGAGAACATGAATCACGACGTCTTTTTCAAATCTGGTGTTTCTCTGGGCCGGGAACTTCAGTTCTGAAAGTGCAGTTTTGGGGTATTGGCCGTTTTTTACAACATTATTCTTTTGATCTCTCTTAAGGTAAGGAGTGAATCTTGAAAACCTGATGTTTTTCTTATTCTACTACCTAGGGAGAACATGAACCACGATGTCTTTTTCAAATCTGGTGTTTGTCTGGGCCGGGAACCTCAGTTCTGAAAGTAGAGTTTCACCGACAATACAATAGGCCTTTTGAGCATATGCGGTAATAGACCGTTTTTTCCAACTTTATTCTTTGGATCACTCTTAAGGCAAGGAGAGATTCTTGAAACTATGATTTTTTCTGATTCTACTACCTAGGGAGAACATGAATCATGACGTCTTTTTCAAATCTGGTGTTTGTCTGGGCCGGGAACTTCAGTTCTCAAAGTGCAGTTTTGCGGTATTAGGCCGTTTTTTCCAACATGATTCTTTGGATCACTCTTAAGGCAAGGAGAGATTCTTGAAACTATGATGTTTTTCTTATTCTACTCCCTAGGGAGAACATGAATCACGACGACTTTTTCAAATCTGGTGTTTGTCTGGGCCGGGAACTTCAGTTCTCAAAGTGCAGTTTTGCTTTATTAGGCCGTTTTTTCCAACATTATTCTTTGGATCTCTCTTAAAGTATGGAGAGAATCTTGAAACCAGGATGTTTTTCTTATTCTACTACCTAGGGAGAACATGAATCACAATGTCTTATTCAAATGTGGTGTTTGTCTGCGCCGGGAACCTGAGTTCTGAAACTGGAGTTTCACTGTCAAAACAATAGGCCTTTTGAGCATATGCGGTAATAGGCCGCTTTTTCCAACTTTATTCTTTGGATCACTCTTAAGGCAAGGAGAGATTCTTGAAACTATGATGGTTTTCTGATTCTACTACCTAGGGAGAACATGAATCACGACGGCTTTTTCAAATCTGGTGTTTGTCTGGGCCGGGAACTTCAGTTCTCAAAGTGCAGTTTTGCGGTATTAGGCTGTTTTTTCCAACTTTATTCTTTGGATCTCTCTTAAGGTATAGAGAGAATCTTGAAACCATGATGTTTTTCCTATTCTACTACCTAGGGAGAACATGAATCACGATGTCTTTTTCAAATCTGGTGTTTGTCTGGGCCGGGAACCTCAATTCTGAAAGTGGAGTTTCACCGTCAATACAATAGGCCTTTTGAGCATATTCGGTAATAGGCCGTTTTTTCCAACTTTATTTATGGATCACTCTTAAGGCAAGGAGAGATTCTTGAAACTATGCTGTTTTTCTGATTCTACTACCTAGGGAGAAAATGAATCACGACGTCTTTTTCAAATCTGGTGTTTGTCTGGGCCGGGAACTTCAGTTCTCAAAGTGCAGTTTTGCGGTATTAGGCCGTTTTTTCCAACTTTATTCTTTGGATCTCTCTTAAGGTATGGAGAGAATCTTGAAACCATGATGTTTTTCTTATTCTACTACCTAGGGATAACATGAATCACGATGCCTTTTTCAAATCTGGTGTTTGTCTGGGTTGGGAACCTCAGTTCTGAAAGTGCAGTTTCACCGACAATACAATAGGCCTTTTGAGCATATGCGGTAATATACAGTTTTTTCCAACATTATTCTTTGGATCACTCTTAAGGCAAGGAGAGATTCTTTAAACTATGATGTTTTTCTGATTCTACTACCTAGGAAGAACATGAATCACGACGCCTTTTTCAAATCTGGTGTTTGTCTGGGCCGGGAACTTCAGTTCTCAAAGTGCAGTTTTGCGGTATTAGGCTGTTTTTTCCAACTTTATTCTTTGGATCTCTCTTAAGGTATGGAGAGAATCTTGAAACCATGATGTTTTTCTTATTCTACTACCTAGGGAGAACATGAATCACGATGTCTTTTTCAAATCTGGTGTTTGTCTGGGCCGGGAACCTCAATTCTGAAAGGGGAGTTTCACCTTCAATACAATAGGACTTTTGAGCATATTCGGTAATAGGCCGTTTTTTCCAACTTTATTTTTGGATCACTCTTAAGGCAAGGAGAGATTCTTGAAACTATGATGTTTTTCTGATTCTACTACCTAGGGAGAACATGAATCACGACGTCTTTTTCAAATCTGGTGTTTCTCTGGGCCGGGAACTTCTGTTCTGAAAGTGCAGTTTTGCGGTATTGGCCGTTTTTTACAACATTATTCTTTTGATCTCTCTTAAGGTAAGGAGAGAATCTTGAAAACCTGATGTTTTTCTTATTCTACTACCTAGGGAGAACATGAACCACGATGTCTTTTTCAAATCTGGTGTTTGTCTGGGCCGGGAACCTCAGTTCTGAAAGTGGAGTTTCACCGTCAATACAATAGGCCTTTTGAGCATATTCGGTAATAGGCCGTTTTTTCCAACTTTATTTTTGGATCACTCTTAAGGCAAGGAGAGATTCTTGAAACTATGATGTTTTTCTGATTCTACTACCTAGGGAGAACATGAATCACGACGTCTTTTTCAAATCTGGTGTTTGTCTGGGCCGGGAACTTCAGTTCTCAAAGTGCAGTTTTGCGGTATTAGGCCGTTTTTTCGAGATTTATTTTTGTATCACTCTTAAGGCAAGGAGAGATTCTTTAAACTACCATGTTTTTCTGATTCTACTACCTAGGGAGAACATGAATCACGATATCTTTTTCAAATCTGGTTTTTCTCTGGGCCGGGAACTTCAGTTCTCAAAGTGCAGTTTTGCGGTATTAGGCCGTTTTTTCCAACTTTATTCTTTGGATCTCTCTTAAGGTATGGAGAGAATCTTGAAACCAGGATGTTTTTCTTATTCTACTACCTAGGGAGAACATGAATTACGATGTCTTTTTCAAATCTGGTGTTTGTCTGGGCCGGGAACCTCAATTCTGAAAGTGGAGTTTCACCGTCAATACAATAGGCCTTTTGAGCATATTCGGTAATAGGCCATTTTTTCCAACTTTATTTTTGGATCACTCTTAAGGCAAGGAGAGATTCTTGAAACTATGATGTTTTTCTGATTCTACTACCTAGGGAGAACATGAATCACGACGTCTTTTTCAAATCTGGTGTTTCTCTGGGCCGGGAACTTCAGTTCTCAAAGTGCAGTTTTGGGGTATTGGCCGTTTTTTACAACATTATTCTTTTGATCTCTCTTAAGGTAAGGAGTGAATCTTGAAAAGCTGATGTTTTTCTTATTCTACTACCTAGGGAGAACATGAACCACGATGTCTTTTTCAAATCTGGTGTTTGTCTGGGCCGGGAACCTCAGTTCTGAAAGTAGAGTTTCACCGACAATACAATAGGCCTTTTGAGCATATGCGGTAATAGACCGTTTTTTCCAACTTTATTCTTTGGATCACTCTTAAGGCAAGGAGAGATTCTTGAAACTATGATTTTTTCTGATTCTACTACCTAGGGAGAACATGAATCATGACGTCTTTTTCAAATCTGGTGTTTGTCTGGGCCGGGAACTTCAGTTCTCAAAGTGCAGTTTTGCGGTATTAGGCCGTTTTTTCCAACATGATTCTTTGGATCACTCTTAAGGCAAGGAGAGATTCTTGAAACTATGATGTTTTTCTTATTCTACTCCCTAGGGAGAACATGAATCACGACGACTTTTTCAAATCTGGTGTTTGTCTGGGCCGGGAACTTCAGTTCTCAAAGTGCAGTTTTGCTGTATTAGGCCGTTTTTTCCAACATTATTCTTTGGATCTCTCTTAAAGTATGGAGAGAATCTTGAAACCAGGATGTTTTTCTTATTCTACTACCTAGGGAGAACATGAATCACAATGTCTTATTCAAATGTGGTGTTTGTCTGCGCCGGGAACCTGAGTTCTGAAACTGGAGTTTCACTGTCAAAACAATAGGCCTTTTGAGCATATGCGGTAATAGGCCGCTTTTTCCAACTTTATTCTTTGGATCACTCTTAAGGCAAGGAGAGATTCTTGAAACTATGATGGTTTTCTGATTCTACTACCTAGGGAGAACATGAATCACGACGGCTTTTTCAAATCTGGTGTTTGTCTGGGCCGGGAACTTCAGTTCTCAAAGTGCAGTTTTGCGGTATTAGGCTGTTTTTTCCAACTTTATTCTTTGGATCTCTCTTAAGGTATAGAGAGAATCTTGAAACCATGATGTTTTTCCTATTCTACTACCTAGGGAGAACATGAATCACGATGTCTTTTTCAAATCTGGTGTTTGTCTGGGCCGGGAACCTCAATTCTGAAAGTGGAGTTTCACCGTCAATACAATAGGCCTTTTGAGCATATTCGGTAATAGGCCGTTTTTTCCAACTTTATTTTTGGATCACTCTTAAGGCAAGGAGAGATTCTTGAAACTATGCTGTTTTTCTGATTCTACTACCTAGGGAGAACATGAATCACGACGTCTTTTTCAAATCTGGTGTTTGTCTGGGCCGGGAACTTCAGTTCTCAAAGTGCAGTTTTGCGGTATTAGGCCGTTTTTTCCAACTTTATTCTTTGGATCTCTCTTAAGGTATGGAGAGAATCTTGAAAACCTGATGTTTTTCTTATTCTACTACCTAGGGAGAACATGAACCACGATGCCTTTTTCAAATCTGGTGTTTGTCTGGGCCGGGAACCTCAGTTCTGAAAGTGGAGTTTCACCGTCAATACAATAGGCCTTTTGAGCATATGCGATAATATACCGTTTTTTCCAACTTTATTCTTTGGATCACTCTTAAGGCAAGGAGAGATTCTTTAAACTATCATGTTTTTCTGATTCTACTACCTAGGGAGAACATGAATCACGACGTCTTTTTCAAATCTGGTGTTTCTCTGGGCCGGGAACTTCAGTTCTGAAAGTGCAGTTTTGCGGTATTGGCCGTTTTTTACAACATTATTCTTTTGATCTCTCTTAAGGTAAGGAGAGAATCTTGAAAACCTGATGTTTTTCTTATTCTACTACCTAGGGAGAACATGAACCACGATGTCTTTTTCAAATCTGGTGTTTGTCTGGGCCGGGAACCTCAGTTCTGAAAGTAGAGTTTCACCGACAATACAATAGGCCTTTTGAGCATATGCGGTAATACACCGTTTTTTCCAACTTTATTCTTTGGATCACTCTTAAGGCAAGGAGAGATTCTTGAAACTATGATTTTTTCTGATTCTACTACTTAGGGAGAACATGAATCATGACGTCTTTTTCAAATCTGGTGTATGTCTGGGCCGGGAACTTCAGTTCTCAAAGTGCAGTTTTGCGGTATTAGGCCGTTTTTTCCAACATGATTCTTTGGATCACTCTTAAGGCAAGGAGAGATTCTTGAAACTATGATGTTTTTCTTATTCTACTCCCTAGGGAGAACATGAATCACGACGTCTTTTTCAAATCTGGTGTTTGTCTGGGCCGGGAACTTCAGTTCTCAAACTGCAGTTTTGCGGTATTAGGCTGTTTTTTCCAACTTTATTCTTTGGATCTCTCTTAAGGTATAGAGAGAATCTTGAAACCATGATGTTTTTCCTATTCTACTACCTGGGGAGAACATGAATCACGATGTCTTTTTCAAATCTGGTGTTTGTCTGGGCCGGGAACCTCAATTCTGAAAGTGGAGTTTCACCGTCAATACAATAGGCCTTTTGAGCATATTCGGTAATAGGCCGTTTTTTCCAACTTTATTTTTGGATCACTCTTAAGGCAAGGAGAGATTCTTGAAACTATGATGTTTTTCTGATTCTACTACCTAGGAAGAACATGAATCACGACGCCTTTTTCAAATCTGGTGTTTGTCTGGGCCGGGAACTTCAGTTCTCAAAGTGCAGTTTTGCGGTATTAGGCTGTTTTTTCCAACTTTATTCTTTGGATCTCTCTTAAGGTATGGAGAGAATCTTGAAACCATGATGTTTTTCTTATTCTACTACCTAGGGAGAACATGAATCACGATGTCTTTTTCAAATCTGGTGTTTGTCTGGGCCGGGAACCTCAATTCTGAAAGGGGAGTTTCACCTTCAATACAATAGGACTTTTGAGCATATTCGGTAATAGGCCGTTTTTTCCAACTTTATTTTTGGATCACTCTTAAGGCAAGGAGAGATTCTTGAAACTATGATGTTTTTCTGATTCTACTACCTAGGGAGAACATGAATCACGACGTCTTTTTCAAATCTGGTGTTTCTCTGGGCCGGGAACTTCTGTTCTGAAAGTGCAGTTTTGCGGTATTGGCCGTTTTTTACAACATTATTCTTTTGATCTCTCTTAAGGTAAGGAGAGAATCTTGAAAACCTGATGTTTTTCTTATTCTACTACCTAGGGAGAACATGAACCACGATGCCTTTTTCAAATCTGGTGTTTGTCTGGGCCGGGAACCTCAGTTCTGAAAGTGGAGTTTCACCGTCAATACAATAGGCCTTTTGAGCATATGCGATAATATACCGTTTTTTCCAACTTTATTCTTTGGATCACTCTTAAGGCAAGGAGAGATTCTTTAAACTATCATGTTTTTCTGATTCTACTACCTAGGGAGAACATGAATCACGACGTCTTTTTCAAATCTGGTGTTTCTCTGGGCCGGGAACTTCAGTTCTGAAAGTGCAGTTTTGCGGTATTGGCCGTTTTTTACAACATTATTCTTTTGATCTCTCTTAAGGTAAGGAGAGAATCTTGAAAACCTGATGTTTTTCTTATTCTACTACCTAGGGAGAACATGAACCACGATGTCTTTTTCAAATCTGGTGTTTGTCTGGGCCGGGAACCTCAGTTCTGAAAGTAGAGTTTCACCGACAATACAATAGGCCTTTTGAGCATATGCGGTAATACACCGTTTTTTCCAACTTTATTCTTTGGATCACTCTTAAGGCAAGGAGAGATTCTTGAAACTATGATTTTTTCTGATTCTACTACTTAGGGAGAACATGAATCATGACGTCTTTTTCAAATCTGGTGTATGTCTGGGCCGGGAACTTCAGTTCTCAAAGTGCAGTTTTGCGGTATTAGGCCGTTTTTTCCAACATGATTCTTTGGATCACTCTTAAGGCAAGGAGAGATTCTTGAAACTATGATGTTTTTCTTATTCTACTCCCTAGGGAGAACATGAATCACGACGTCTTTTTCAAATCTGGTGTTTGTCTGGGCCGGGAACTTCAGTTCTCAAACTGCAGTTTTGCGGTATTAGGCTGTTTTTTCCAACTTTATTCTTTGGATCTCTCTTAAGGTATAGAGAGAATCTTGAAACCATGATGTTTTTCCTATTCTACTACCTGGGGAGAACATGAATCACGATGTCTTTTTCAAATCTGGTGTTTGTCTGGGCCGGGAACCTCAATTCTGAAAGTGGAGTTTCACCGTCAATACAATAGGCCTTTTGAGCATATTCGGTAATAGGCCGTTTTTTCCAACTTTATTTTTGGATCACTCTTAAGGCAAGGAGAGATTCTTGAAACTATGCTGTTTTTCTGATTCTACTACCTAGGGAGAACATGAATCACGACGTCTTTTTCAAATCTGGTGTTTGTCTGGGCCGGGAACTTCAGTTCTCAAAGTGCAGTTTTGCGGTATTAGGCCGTTTTTTCCAACTTTATTCTTTGGATCTCTCTTAAGGTATGGAGAGAATCTTGAAACCATGATGTTTTTCTTATTCTACTACCTAGGGATAACATGAATCACGATGCCTTTTTCAAATCTGGTGTTTGTCTGGGCCGGGAACCTCAGTTCTGAGAGTGCAGTTTCACCGACAATACAATCGGCCTTTTGAGCATATGCGGCAATATACCGTTTTTTCCAACATTATTCTTTGGATCACTCTTAAGGCAAGGAGAGATTCTTTAAACTATGATGTTTTTCTGATTCTACTACCTAGGAAGAACATGAATCACGATGTCTTTTTCAAATCTGGTGTTTGTCTGGGCCGGGAACTTCAGTTCTCAAAGTGCAGTTTTGCGGTATTAGGCCGTTTTTTCCAACATGATTCTTTGGATCACTCTTAAGGCAAGGAGAGATTCTTGAAACTATGATGTTTTTCTTATTCTACTCCCTAAGGAGAACATGAATCACGACGACTTTTTCAAATCTGGTGTTTGTCTGGGCCGGGAACTTCAGTTCTCAAAGTGCAGTTTTGCTGTATTAGGCCGTTTTTTCCAACATTATTCTTTGGATCTCTCTTAAGGTATGGAGAGAATCTTGAAACCAGGATGTTTTTCTTATTCTACTACCTAGGGAGAACATGAATCACAATGTCTTATTCAAATGTGGTGTTTGTCTGCGCCGGGAACCTGAGTTCTGAAACTGGAGTTTCACTGTCAAAACAATAGGCCTTTTGAGCATATGCGGTAATAGGCCGTTTTTTCCAACATTATTCTTTGGATCACTCTTAAGGCAAGGAGAGATTCTTGAAACTATGATGTTTTTCTGATTCTACTACCTAGGGAGAACATGAATCACGACGGCTTTTTCAAATCTGGTGTTTGTCTGGGCCGGGAACTTCAGTTCTCAAAGTGCAGTTTTGCGGTATTAGGCTGTTTTTTCCAACTTTATTCTTTGGATCTCTCTTAAGGTATAGAGAGAATCTTGAAACCATGATGTTTTTCTTATTCTACTACCTAGGGAGAACATGAATCACGATGTCTTTTTCAAATCTGGTGTTTGTCTGGGCCGGGAACCTCAATTCTGAAAGGGGAGTTTCACCTTCAATACAATAGGACTTTTGAGCATATTCGGTAATAGGCCGTTTTTTCCAACTTTATTTTTGGATCACTCTTAAGGCAAGGAGAGATTCTTGAAACTATGATGTTTTTCTGATTCTACTACCTAGGGAGAACATGAATCACGACGTCTTTTTCAAATCTGGTGTTTCTCTGGGCCGGGAACTTCTGTTCTGAAAGTGCAGTTTTGCGGTATTGGCCGTTTTTTACAACATTATTCTTTTGATCTCTCTTAAGGTAAGGAGAGAATCTTGAAAACCTGATGTTTTTCTTATTCTACTACCTAGGGAGAACATGAACCACGATGCCTTTTTCAAATCTGGTGTTTGTCTGGGCCGGGAACCTCAGTTCTGAAAGTGGAGTTTCACCGTCAATACAATAGGCCTTTTGAGCATATGCGATAATATACCGTTTTTTCCAACTTTATTCTTTGGATCACTCTTAAGGCAAGGAGAGATTCTTTAAACTATCATGTTTTTCTGATTCTACTACCTAGGGAGAACATGAATCACGACGTCTTTTTCAAATCTGGTGTTTCTCTGGGCCGGGAACTTCAGTTCTGAAAGTGCAGTTTTGCGGTATTGGCCGTTTTTTACAACATTATTCTTTTGATCTCTCTTAAGGTAAGGAGAGAATCTTGAAAACCTGATGTTTTTCTTATTCTACTACCTAGGGAGAACATGAACCACGATGTCTTTTTCAAATCTGGTGTTTGTCTGGGCCGGGAACCTCAGTTCTGAAAGTAGAGTTTCACCGACAATACAATAGGCCTTTTGAGCATATGCGGTAATACACCGTTTTTTCCAACTTTATTCTTTGGATCACTCTTAAGGCAAGGAGAGATTCTTGAAACTATGATTTTTTCTGATTCTACTACTTAGGGAGAACATGAATCATGACGTCTTTTTCAAATCTGGTGTATGTCTGGGCCGGGAACTTCAGTTCTCAAAGTGCAGTTTTGCGGTATTAGGCCGTTTTTTCCAACATGATTCTTTGGATCACTCTTAAGGCAAGGAGAGATTCTTGAAACTATGATGTTTTTCTTATTCTACTCCCTAGGGAGAACATGAATCACGACGTCTTTTTCAAATCTGGTGTTTGTCTGGGCCGGGAACTTCAGTTCTCAAACTGCAGTTTTGCGGTATTAGGCTGTTTTTTCCAACTTTATTCTTTGGATCTCTCTTAAGGTATAGAGAGAATCTTGAAACCATGATGTTTTTCCTATTCTACTACCTGGGGAGAACATGAATCACGATGTCTTTTTCAAATCTGGTGTTTGTCTGGGCCGGGAACCTCAATTCTGAAAGTGGAGTTTCACCGTCAATACAATAGGCCTTTTGAGCATATTCGGTAATAGGCCGTTTTTTCCAACTTTATTTTTGGATCACTCTTAAGGCAAGGAGAGATTCTTGAAACTATGCTGTTTTTCTGATTCTACTACCTAGGGAGAACATGAATCACGACGTCTTTTTCAAATCTGGTGTTTGTCTGGGCCGGGAACTTCAGTTCTCAAAGTGCAGTTTTGCGGTATTAGGCCGTTTTTTCCAACTTTATTCTTTGGATCTCTCTTAAGGTATGGAGAGAATCTTGAAACCATGATGTTTTTCTTATTCTACTACCTAGGGATAACATGAATCACGATGCCTTTTTCAAATCTGGTGTTTGTCTGGGCCGGGAACCTCAGTTCTGAGAGTGCAGTTTCACCGACAATACAATCGGCCTTTTGAGCATATGCGGCAATATACCGTTTTTTCCAACATTATTCTTTGGATCACTCTTAAGGCAAGGAGAGATTCTTTAAACTATGATGTTTTTCTGATTCTACTACCTAGGAAGAACATGAATCACGATGTCTTTTTCAAATCTGGTGTTTGTCTGGGCCGGGAACTTCAGTTCTCAAAGTGCAGTTTTGCGGTATTAGGCCGTTTTTTCCAACATGATTCTTTGGATCACTCTTAAGGCAAGGAGAGATTCTTGAAACTATGATGTTTTTCTTATTCTACTCCCTAAGGAGAACATGAATCACGACGACTTTTTCAAATCTGGTGTTTGTCTGGGCCGGGAACTTCAGTTCTCAAAGTGCAGTTTTGCTGTATTAGGCCGTTTTTTCCAACATTATTCTTTGGATCTCTCTTAAGGTATGGAGAGAATCTTGAAACCAGGATGTTTTTCTTATTCTACTACCTAGGGAGAACATGAATCACAATGTCTTATTCAAATGTGGTGTTTGTCTGCGCCGGGAACCTGAGTTCTGAAACTGGAGTTTCACTGTCAAAACAATAGGCCTTTTGAGCATATGCGGTAATAGGCCGTTTTTTCCAACATTATTCTTTGGATCACTCTTAAGGCAAGGAGAGATTCTTGAAACTATGATGTTTTTCTGATTCTACTACCTAGGGAGAACATGAATCACGACGGCTTTTTCAAATCTGGTGTTTGTCTGGGCCGGGAACTTCAGTTCTCAAAGTGCAGTTTTGCGGTATTAGGCTGTTTTTTCCAACTTTATTCTTTGGATCTCTCTTAAGGTATAGAGAGAATCTTGAAACCATGATGTTTTTCTTATTCTACTACCTAGGGAGAACATGAATCACGATGTCTTTTTCAAATCTGGTGTTTGTCTGGGCCGGGAACCTCAATTCTGAAAGGGGAGTTTCACCTTCAATACAATAGGACTTTTGAGCATATTCGGTAATAGGCCGTTTTTTCCAACTTTATTTTTGGATCACTCTTAAGGCAAGGAGAGATTCTTGAAACTATGATGTTTTTCTGATTCTACTACCTAGGGAGAACATGAATCACGACGTCTTTTTCAAATCTGGTGTTTCTCTGGGCCGGGAACTTCTGTTCTGAAAGTGCAGTTTTGCGGTATTGGCCGTTTTTTACAACATTATTCTTTTGATCTCTCTTAAGGTAAGGAGAGAATCTTGAAAACCTGATGTTTTTCTTATTCTACTACCTAGGGAGAACATGAACCACGATGCCTTTTTCAAATCTGGTGTTTGTCTGGGCCGGGAACCTCAGTTCTGAAAGTGGAGTTTCACCGTCAATACAATAGGCCTTTTGAGCATATGCGATAATATACCGTTTTTTCCAACTTTATTCTTTGGATCACTCTTAAGGCAAGGAGAGATTCTTTAAACTATCATGTTTTTCTGATTCTACTACCTAGGGAGAACATGAATCACGACGTCTTTTTCAAATCTGGTGTTTCTCTGGGCCGGGAACTTCAGTTCTGAAAGTGCAGTTTTGCGGTATTGGCCGTTTTTTACAACATTATTCTTTTGATCTCTCTTAAGGTAAGGAGAGAATCTTGAAAACCTGATGTTTTTCTTATTCTACTACCTAGGGAGAACATGAACCACGATGTCTTTTTCAAATCTGGTGTTTGTCTGGGCCGGGAACCTCAGTTCTGAAAGTAGAGTTTCACCGACAATACAATAGGCCTTTTGAGCATATGCGGTAATACACCGTTTTTTCCAACTTTATTCTTTGGATCACTCTTAAGGCAAGGAGAGATTCTTGAAACTATGATTTTTTCTGATTCTACTACTTAGGGAGAACATGAATCATGACGTCTTTTTCAAATCTGGTGTATGTCTGGGCCGGGAACTTCAGTTCTCAAAGTGCAGTTTTGCGGTATTAGGCCGTTTTTTCCAACATGATTCTTTGGATCACTCTTAAGGCAAGGAGAGATTCTTGAAACTATGATGTTTTTCTTATTCTACTCCCTAGGGAGAACATGAATCACGACGTCTTTTTCAAATCTGGTGTTTGTCTGGGCCGGGAACTTCAGTTCTCAAACTGCAGTTTTGCGGTATTAGGCTGTTTTTTCCAACTTTATTCTTTGGATCTCTCTTAAGGTATAGAGAGAATCTTGAAACCATGATGTTTTTCCTATTCTACTACCTGGGGAGAACATGAATCACGATGTCTTTTTCAAATCTGGTGTTTGTCTGGGCCGGGAACCTCAATTCTGAAAGTGGAGTTTCACCGTCAATACAATAGGCCTTTTGAGCATATTCGGTAATAGGCCGTTTTTTCCAACTTTATTTTTGGATCACTCTTAAGGCAAGGAGAGATTCTTGAAACTATGATGTTTTTCTGATTCTACTACCTAGGAAGAACATGAATCACGACGCCTTTTTCAAATCTGGTGTTTGTCTGGGCCGGGAACTTCAGTTCTCAAAGTGCAGTTTTGCGGTATTAGGCTGTTTTTTCCAACTTTATTCTTTGGATCTCTCTTAAGGTATGGAGAGAATCTTGAAACCATGATGTTTTTCTTATTCTACTACCTAGGGAGAACATGAATCACGATGTCTTTTTCAAATCTGGTGTTTGTCTGGGCCGGGAACCTCAATTCTGAAAGGGGAGTTTCACCTTCAATACAATAGGACTTTTGAGCATATTCGGTAATAGGCCGTTTTTTCCAACTTTATTTTTGGATCACTCTTAAGGCAAGGAGAGATTCTTGAAACTATGATGTTTTTCTGATTCTACTACCTAGGGAGAACATGAATCACGACGTCTTTTTCAAATCTGGTGTTTCTCTGGGCCGGGAACTTCTGTTCTGAAAGTGCAGTTTTGCGGTATTGGCCGTTTTTTACAACATTATTCTTTTGATCTCTCTTAAGGTAAGGAGAGAATCTTGAAAACCTGATGTTTTTCTTATTCTACTACCTAGGGAGAACATGAACCACGATGCCTTTTTCAAATCTGGTGTTTGTCTGGGCCGGGAACCTCAGTTCTGAAAGTGGAGTTTCACCGTCAATACAATAGGCCTTTTGAGCATATGCGATAATATACCGTTTTTTCCAACTTTATTCTTTGGATCACTCTTAAGGCAAGGAGAGATTCTTTAAACTATCATGTTTTTCTGATTCTACTACCTAGGGAGAACATGAATCACGACGTCTTTTTCAAATCTGGTGTTTCTCTGGGCCGGGAACTTCAGTTCTGAAAGTGCAGTTTTGCGGTATTGGCCGTTTTTTACAACATTATTCTTTTGATCTCTCTTAAGGTAAGGAGAGAATCTTGAAAACCTGATGTTTTTCTTATTCTACTACCTAGGGAGAACATGAACCACGATGTCTTTTTCAAATCTGGTGTTTGTCTGGGCCGGGAACCTCAGTTCTGAAAGTAGAGTTTCACCGACAATACAATAGGCCTTTTGAGCATATGCGGTAATACACCGTTTTTTCCAACTTTATTCTTTGGATCACTCTTAAGGCAAGGAGAGATTCTTGAAACTATGATTTTTTCTGATTCTACTACTTAGGGAGAACATGAATCATGACGTCTTTTTCAAATCTGGTGTATGTCTGGGCCGGGAACTTCAGTTCTCAAAGTGCAGTTTTGCGGTATTAGGCCGTTTTTTCCAACATGATTCTTTGGATCACTCTTAAGGCAAGGAGAGATTCTTGAAACTATGATGTTTTTCTTATTCTACTCCCTAGGGAGAACATGAATCACGACGTCTTTTTCAAATCTGGTGTTTGTCTGGGCCGGGAACTTCAGTTCTCAAACTGCAGTTTTGCGGTATTAGGCTGTTTTTTCCAACTTTATTCTTTGGATCTCTCTTAAGGTATAGAGAGAATCTTGAAACCATGATGTTTTTCCTATTCTACTACCTGGGGAGAACATGAATCACGATGTCTTTTTCAAATCTGGTGTTTGTCTGGGCCGGGAACCTCAATTCTGAAAGTGGAGTTTCACCGTCAATACAATAGGCCTTTTGAGCATATTCGGTAATAGGCCGTTTTTTCCAACTTTATTTTTGGATCACTCTTAAGGCAAGGAGAGATTCTTGAAACTATGCTGTTTTTCTGATTCTACTACCTAGGGAGAACATGAATCACGACGTCTTTTTCAAATCTGGTGTTTGTCTGGGCCGGGAACTTCAGTTCTCAAAGTGCAGTTTTGCGGTATTAGGCCGTTTTTTCCAACTTTATTCTTTGGATCTCTCTTAAGGTATGGAGAGAATCTTGAAACCATGATGTTTTTCTTATTCTACTACCTAGGGATAACATGAATCACGATGCCTTTTTCAAATCTGGTGTTTGTCTGGGCCGGGAACCTCAGTTCTGAGAGTGCAGTTTCACCGACAATACAATCGGCCTTTTGAGCATATGCGGCAATATACCGTTTTTTCCAACATTATTCTTTGGATCACTCTTAAGGCAAGGAGAGATTCTTTAAACTATGATGTTTTTCTGATTCTACTACCTAGGAAGAACATGAATCACGATGTCTTTTTCAAATCTGGTGTTTGTCTGGGCCGGGAACTTCAGTTCTCAAAGTGCAGTTTTGCGGTATTAGGCTGTTTTTTCCAACTTTATTCTTTGGATCTCTCTTAAGGTATGGAGAGAATCTTGAAACCATGATGTTTTTCTTATTCTACTACCTAGGGAGAACATGAATCACGATGTCTTTTTCAAATCTGGTGTTTGTCTGGGCCGGGAACCTCAATTCTGAAAGGGGAGTTTCACCTTCAATACAATAGGACTTTTGAGCATATTCGGTAATAGGCCGTTTTTTCCAACTTTATTTTTGGATCACTCTTAAGGCAAGGAGAGATTCTTGAAACTATGATGTTTTTCTGATTCTACTACCTAGGGAGAACATGAATCACGACGTCTTTTTCAAATCTGGTGTTTCTCTGGGCCGGGAACTTCTGTTCTGAAAGTGCAGTTTTGCGGTATTGGCCGTTTTTTACAACATTATTCTTTTGATCTCTCTTAAGGTAAGGAGAGAATCTTGAAAACCTGATGTTTTTCTTATTCTACTACCTAGGGAGAAGATGAACCACGATGTCTTTTTCAAATCTGGTGTTTGTCTGGGCCGGGAACCTCAGTTCTGAAAGTGGAGTTTCACCGTCAATACAATAGGCCTTTTGAGCATATTCGGTAATAGGCCATTTTTTCCAACTTTATTTTTGGATCACTCTTAAGGCAAGGAGAGATTCTTGAAACTATGATGTTTTTCTGATTCTACTACCTAGGGAGAACATGAATCACGACGTCTTTTTCAAATCTGGTGTTTCTCTGGGCCGGGAACTTCAGTTCTCAAAGTGCAGTTTTGGGGTATTGGCCGTTTTTTACAACATTATTCTTTTGATCTCTCTTAAGGTAAGGAGTGAATCTTGAAAACCTGATGTTTTTCTTATTCTACTACCTAGGGAGAACATGAACCACGATGTCTTTTTCAAATCTGGTGTTTGTCTGGGCCGGGAACCTCAGTTCTGAAAGTAGAGTTTCACCGACAATACAATAGGCCTTTTGAGCATATGCGGTAATAGACCGTTTTTTCCAACTTTATTCTTTGGATCACTCTTAAGGCAAGGAGAGATTCTTGAAACTATGCTGTTTTTCTGATTCTACTACCTAGGGAGAACATGAATCACGACGCCTTTTTCAAATCTGGTGTTTGTCTGGGCCGGGAACTTCAGTTCTCAAAGTGCAGTTTTGCGGTATTAGGCCGTTTTTTCCAACTTTATTCTTTGGATCTCTCTTAAGGTATGGAGAGAATCTTGAAACCATGATGTTTTTCTTATTCTACTACCTAGGGATAACATGAATCACGATGCCTTTTTCAAATCTGGTGTTTGTCTGGGCCGGGAACCTCAGTTCTGAAAGTGCAGTTTCACCGACAATACAATAGGCCTTTTGAGCATATGCGGTAATATACAGATTTTTCCAACATTATTCTTTGGATCACTCTTAAGGCAAGGAGAGATTCTTTAAACTATGATGTTTTTCTGATTCTACTACCTAGGAAGAACATGAATCACGACGCCTTTTTCAAATCTGGTGTTTGTCTGGGCCGGGAACTTCAGTTCTCAAAGTGCAGTTTTGCGGTATTAGGCTGTTTTTTCCAACTTTATTCTTTGGATCTCTCTTAAGGTATGGAGAGAATCTTGAAACCATGATGTTTTTCTTATTCTACTACCTAGGGAGAACATGAATCACGATGTCTTTTTCAAATCTGGTGTTTGTCTGGGCCGGGAACCTCAATTCTGAAAGGGGAGTTTCACCTTCAATACAATAGGACTTTTGAGCATATTCGGTAATAGGCCGTTTTTTCCAACTTTATTTTTGGATCACTCTTAAGGCAAGGAGAGATTCTTGAAACTATGATGTTTTTCTGATTCTACTACCTAGGGAGAACATGAATCACGACGTCTTTTTCAAATCTGGTGTTTCTCTGGGCCGGGAACTTCTGTTCTGAAAGTGCAGTTTTGCGGTATTGGCCGTTTTTTACAACATTATTCTTTTGATCTCTCTTAAGGTAAGGAGAGAATCTTGAAAACCTGATGTTTTTCTTATTCTACTACCTAGGGAGAAGATGAACCACGATGTCTTTTTCAAATCTGGTGTTTGTCTGGGCCGGGAACCTCAGTTCTGAAAGTGGAGTTTCACCGTCAATACAATAGGCCTTTTGAGCATATTCGGTAATAGGCCATTTTTTCCAACTTTATTTTTGGATCACTCTTAAGGCAAGGAGAGATTCTTGAAACTATGATGTTTTTCTGATTCTACTACCTAGGGAGAACATGAATCACGACGTCTTTTTCAAATCTGGTGTTTCTCTGGGCCGGGAACTTCAGTTCTGAAAGTGCAGTTTTGGGGTATTGGCCGTTTTTTACAACATTATTCTTTTGATCTCTCTTAAGGTAAGGAGTGAATCTTGAAAACCTGATGTTTTTCTTATTCTACTACCTAGGGAGAACATGAACCACGATGTCTTTTTCAAATCTGGTGTTTGTCTGGGCCGGGAACCTCAGTTCTGAAAGTAGAGTTTCACCGACAATACAATAGGCCTTTTGAGCATATGCGGTAATAGACCGTTTTTTCCAACTTTATTCTTTGGATCACTCTTAAGGCAAGGAGAGATTCTTGAAACTATGATTTTTTCTGATTCTACTACCTAGGGAGAACATGAATCATGACGTCTTTTTCAAATCTGGGGTTTGTCTGGGCCGGGAACTTCAGTTCTCAAAGTGCAGTTTTGCGGTATTAGGCCGTTTTTTCCAACATGATTCTTTGGATCACTCTTAAGGCAAGGAGAGATTCTTGAAACTATGATGTTTTTCTTATTCTACTCCCTAGGGAGAACATGAATCACGACGACTTTTTCAAATCTGGTGTTTGTCTGGGCCGGGAACTTCAGTTCTCAAAGTGCAGTTTTGCTTTATTAGGCCGTTTTTTCCAACATTATTCTTTGGATCTCTCTTAAAGTATGGAGAGAATCTTGAAACCAGGATGTTTTTCTTATTCTACTACCTAGGGAGAACATGAATCACAATGTCTTATTCAAATGTGGTGTTTGTCTGGGCCGGGAACCTGAGTTCTGAAACTGGAGTTTCACTGTCAAAACAATAGGCCTTTTGAGCATATGCGGTAATAGGCCGCTTTTTCCAACTTTATTCTTTGGATCACTCTTAAGGCAAGGAGAGATTCTTGAAACTATGATGGTTTTCTGATTCTACTACCTAGGGAGAACATGAATCACGACGGCTTTTTCAAATCTGGTGTTTGTCTGGGCCGGGAACTTCAGTTCTCAAAGTGCAGTTTTGCGGTATTAGGCTGTTTTTTCCAACTTTATTCTTTGGATCTCTCTTAAGGTATAGAGAGAATCTTGAAACCATGATGTTTTTCCTATTCTACTACCTAGGGAGAACATGAATCACGATGTCTTTTTCAAATCTGGTGTTTGTCTGGGCCGGGAACCTCAATTCTGAAAGTGGAGTTTCACCGTCAATACAATAGGCCTTTTGAGCATATTCGGTAATAGGCCGTTTTTTCCAACTTTATTTATGGATCACTCTTAAGGCAAGGAGAGATTCTTGAAACTATGCTGTTTTTCTGATTCTACTACCTAGGGAGAAAATGAATCACGACGTCTTTTTCAAATCTGGTGTTTGTCTGGGCCGGGAACTTCAGTTCTCAAAGTGCAGTTTTGCGGTATTAGGCCGTTTTTTCCAACTTTATTCTTTGGATCTCTCTTAAGGTATGGAGAGAATCTTGAAACCATGATGTTTTTCTTATTCTACTACCTAGGGATAACATGAATCACGATGCCTTTTTCAAATCTGGTGTTTGTCTGGGTTGGGAACCTCAGTTCTGAAAGTGCAGTTTCACCGACAATACAATAGGCCTTTTGAGCATATGCGGTAATATACAGTTTTTTCCAACATTATTCTTTGGATCACTCTTAAGGCAAGGAGAGATTCTTTAAACTATGATGTTTTTCTGATTCTACTACCTAGGAAGAACATGAATCACGACGCCTTTTTCAAATCTGGTGTTTGTCTGGGCCGGGAACTTCAGTTCTCAAAGTGCAGTTTTGCGGTATTAGGCTGTTTTTTCCAACTTTATTCTTTGGATCTCTCTTAAGGTATGGAGAGAATCTTGAAACCATGATGTTTTTCTTATTCTACTACCTAGGGAGAAGATGAACCACGATGTCTTTTTCAAATCTGGTGTTTGTCTGGGCCGGGAACCTCAGTTCTGAAAGTGGAGTTTCACCGTCAATACAATAGGCCTTTTGAGCATATTCGGTAATAGGCCATTTTTTCCAACTTTATTTTTGGATCACTCTTAAGGCAAGGAGAGATTCTTGAAACTATGATGTTTTTCTGATTCTACTACCTAGGGAGAACATGAATCACGACGTCTTTTTCAAATCTGGTGTTTCTCTGGGCCGGGAACTTCAGTTCTGAAAGTGCAGTTTTGGGGTATTGGCCGTTTTTTACAACATTATTCTTTTGATCTCTCTTAAGGTAAGGAGTGAATCTTGAAAACCTGATGTTTTTCTTATTCTACTACCTAGGGAGAACATGAACCACGATGTCTTTTTCAAATCTGGTGTTTGTCTGGGCCGGGAACCTCAGTTCTGAAAGTAGAGTTTCACCGACAATACAATAGGCCTTTTGAGCATATGCGGTAATAGACCGTTTTTTCCAACTTTATTCTTTGGATCACTCTTAAGGCAAGGAGAGATTCTTGAAACTATGATTTTTTCTGATTCTACTACCTAGGGAGAACATGAATCATGACGTCTTTTTCAAATCTGGGGTTTGTCTGGGCCGGGAACTTCAGTTCTCAAAGTGCAGTTTTGCGGTATTAGGCCGTTTTTTCCAACATGATTCTTTGGATCACTCTTAAGGCAAGGAGAGATTCTTGAAACTATGATGTTTTTCTTATTCTACTCCCTAGGGAGAACATGAATCACGACGACTTTTTCAAATCTGGTGTTTGTCTGGGCCGGGAACTTCAGTTCTCAAAGTGCAGTTTTGCTTTATTAGGCCGTTTTTTCCAACATTATTCTTTGGATCTCTCTTAAAGTATGGAGAGAATCTTGAAACCAGGATGTTTTTCTTATTCTACTACCTAGGGAGAACATGAATCACAATGTCTTATTCAAATGTGGTGTTTGTCTGGGCCGGGAACCTGAGTTCTGAAACTGGAGTTTCACTGTCAAAACAATAGGCCTTTTGAGCATATGCGGTAATAGGCCGCTTTTTCCAACTTTATTCTTTGGATCACTCTTAAGGCAAGGAGAGATTCTTGAAACTATGATGGTTTTCTGATTCTACTACCTAGGGAGAACATGAATCACGACGGCTTTTTCAAATCTGGTGTTTGTCTGGGCCGGGAACTTCAGTTCTCAAAGTGCAGTTTTGCGGTATTAGGCTGTTTTTTCCAACTTTATTCTTTGGATCTCTCTTAAGGTATAGAGAGAATCTTGAAACCATGATGTTTTTCCTATTCTACTACCTAGGGAGAACATGAATCACGATGTCTTTTTCAAATCTGGTGTTTGTCTGGGCCGGGAACCTCAATTCTGAAAGTGGAGTTTCACCGTCAATACAATAGGCCTTTTGAGCATATTCGGTAATAGGCCGTTTTTTCCAACTTTATTTATGGATCACTCTTAAGGCAAGGAGAGATTCTTGAAACTATGCTGTTTTTCTGATTCTACTACCTAGGGAGAAAATGAATCACGACGTCTTTTTCAAATCTGGTGTTTGTCTGGGCCGGGAACTTCAGTTCTCAAAGTGCAGTTTTGCGGTATTAGGCCGTTTTTTCCAACTTTATTCTTTGGATCTCTCTTAAGGTATGGAGAGAATCTTGAAACCATGATGTTTTTCTTATTCTACTACCTAGGGATAACATGAATCACGATGCCTTTTTCAAATCTGGTGTTTGTCTGGGTTGGGAACCTCAGTTCTGAAAGTGCAGTTTCACCGACAATACAATAGGCCTTTTGAGCATATGCGGTAATATACAGTTTTTTCCAACATTATTCTTTGGATCACTCTTAAGGCAAGGAGAGATTCTTTAAACTATGATGTTTTTCTGATTCTACTACCTAGGAAGAACATGAATCACGACGCCTTTTTCAAATCTGGTGTTTGTCTGGGCCGGGAACTTCAGTTCTCAAAGTGCAGTTTTGCGGTATTAGGCTGTTTTTTCCAACTTTATTCTTTGGATCTCTCTTAAGGTATGGAGAGAATCTTGAAACCATGATGTTTTTCTTATTCTACTACCTAGGGAGAACATGAATCACGATGTCTTTTTCAAATCTGGTGTTTGTCTGGGCCGGGAACCTCAATTCTGAAAGGGGAGTTTCACCTTCAATACAATAGGACTTTTGAGCATATTCGGTAATAGGCCGTTTTTTCCAACTTTATTTTTGGATCACTCTTAAGGCAAGGAGAGATTCTTGAAACTATGATGTTTTTCTGATTCTACTACCTAGGGAGAACATGAATCACGACGTCTTTTTTAAATCTGGTGTTTCTCTGGGCCGGGAACTTCTGTTCTGAAAGTGCAGTTTTGCGGTATTGGCCGTTTTTTACAACATTATTCTTTTGATCTCTCTTAAGGTAAGGAGAGAATCTTGAAAACCTGATGTTTTTCTTATTCTACTACCTAGGGAGAACATGAACCACGATGTCTTTTTCAAATCTGGTGTTTGTCTGGGCCGGGAACCTCAGTTCTGAAAGTGGAGTTTCACCGTCAATACAATAGGCCTTTTGAGCATATTCGGTAATAGGCCGTTTTTTCCAACTTTATTTTTGGATCACTCTTAAGGCAAGGAGAGATTCTTGAAACTATGATGTTTTTCTGATTCTACTACCTAGGGAGAACATGAATCACGACGTCTTTTTCAAATCTGGTGTTTGTCTGGGCCGGGAACTTCAGTTCTCAAAGTGCAGTTTTGCGGTATTAGGCCGTTTTTTCGAGATTTATTTTTGTATCACTCTTAAGGCAAGGAGAGATTCTTTAAACTACCATGTTTTTCTGATTCTACTACCTAGGGAGAACATGAATCACGATATCTTTTTCAAATCTGGTTTTTCTCTGGGCCGGGAACTTCAGTTCTCAAAGTGCAGTTTTGCGGTATTAGGCCGTTTTTTCCAACTTTATTCTTTGGATCTCTCTTAAGGTATGGAGAGAATCTTGAAACCAGGATGTTTTTCTTATTCTACTACCTAGGGAGAACATGAATTACGATGTCTTTTTCAAATCTGGTGTTTGTCTGGGCCGGGAACCTCAATTCTGAAAGTGGAGTTTCACCGTCAATACAATAGGCCTTTTGAGCATATTCGGTAATAGGCCATTTTTTCCAACTTTATTTTTGGATCACTCTTAAGGCAAGGAGAGATTCTTGAAACTATGATGTTTTTCTGATTCTACTACCTAGGGAGAACATGAATCACGACGTCTTTTTCAAATCTGGTGTTTCTCTGGGCCGGGAACTTCAGTTCTCAAAGTGCAGTTTTGGGGTATTGGCCGTTTTTTACAACATTATTCTTTTGATCTCTCTTAAGGTAAGGAGTGAATCTTGAAAACCTGATGTTTTTCTTATTCTACTACCTAGGGAGAACATGAACCACGATGTCTTTTTCAAATCTGGTGTTTGTCTGGGCCGGGAACCTCAGTTCTGAAAGTAGAGTTTCACCGACAATACAATAGGCCTTTTGAGCATATGCGGTAATAGACCGTTTTTTCCAACTTTATTCTTTGGATCACTCTTAAGGCAAGGAGAGATTCTTGAAACTATGATTTTTTCTGATTCTACTACCTAGGGAGAACATGAATCATGACGTCTTTTTCAAATCTGGTGTTTGTCTGGGCCGGGAACTTCAGTTCTCAAAGTGCAGTTTTGCGGTATTAGGCCGTTTTTTCCAACATGATTCTTTGGATCACTCTTAAGGCAAGGAGAGATTCTTGAAACTATGATGTTTTTCTTATTCTACTCCCTAGGGAGAACATGAATCACGACGACTTTTTCAAATCTGGTGTTTGTCTGGGCCGGGAACTTCAGTTCTCAAAGTGCAGTTTTGCTGTATTAGGCCGTTTTTTCCAACATTATTCTTTGGATCTCTCTTAAAGTATGGAGAGAATCTTGAAACCAGGATGTTTTTCTTATTCTACTACCTAGGGAGAACATGAATCACAATGTCTTATTCAAATGTGGTGTTTGTCTGCGCCGGGAACCTGAGTTCTGAAACTGGAGTTTCACTGTCAAAACAATAGGCCTTTTGAGCATATGCGGTAATAGGCCGCTTTTTCCAACTTTATTCTTTGGATCACTCTTAAGGCAAGGAGAGATTCTTGAAACTATGATGGTTTTCTGATTCTACTACCTAGGGAGAACATGAATCACGACGGCTTTTTCAAATCTGGTGTTTGTCTGGGCCGGGAACTTCAGTTCTCAAAGTGCAGTTTTGCGGTATTAGGCTGTTTTTTCCAACTTTATTCTTTGGATCTCTCTTAAGGTATAGAGAGAATCTTGAAACCATGATGTTTTTCCTATTCTACTACCTAGGGAGAACATGAATCACGATGTCTTTTTCAAATCTGGTGTTTGTCTGGGCCGGGAACCTCAATTCTGAAAGTGGAGTTTCACCGTCAATACAATAGGCCTTTTGAGCATATTCGGTAATAGGCCGTTTTTTCCAACTTTATTTTTGGATCACTCTTAAGGCAAGGAGAGATTCTTGAAACTATGCTGTTTTTCTGATTCTACTACCTAGGGAGAACATGAATCACGACGTCTTTTTCAAATCTGGTGTTTGTCTGGGCCGGGAACTTCAGTTCTCAAAGTGCAGTTTTGCGGTATTAGGCCGTTTTTTCCAACTTTATTCTTTGGATCTCTCTTAAGGTATGGAGAGAATCTTGAAAACCTGATGTTTTTCTTATTCTACTACCTAGGGAGAACATGAACCACGATGCCTTTTTCAAATCTGGTGTTTGTCTGGGCCGGGAACCTCAGTTCTGAAAGTGGAGTTTCACCGTCAATACAATAGGCCTTTTGAGCATATGCGATAATATACCGTTTTTTCCAACTTTATTCTTTGGATCACTCTTAAGGCAAGGAGAGATTCTTTAAACTATCATGTTTTTCTGATTCTACTACCTAGGGAGAACATGAATCACGACGTCTTTTTCAAATCTGGTGTTTCTCTGGGCCGGGAACTTCAGTTCTGAAAGTGCAGTTTTGCGGTATTGGCCGTTTTTTACAACATTATTCTTTTGATCTCTCTTAAGGTAAGGAGAGAATCTTGAAAACCTGATGTTTTTCTTATTCTACTACCTAGGGAGAACATGAACCACGATGTCTTTTTCAAATCTGGTGTTTGTCTGGGCCGGGAACCTCAGTTCTGAAAGTAGAGTTTCACCGACAATACAATAGGCCTTTTGAGCATATGCGGTAATACACCGTTTTTTCCAACTTTATTCTTTGGATCACTCTTAAGGCAAGGAGAGATTCTTGAAACTATGATTTTTTCTGATTCTACTACTTAGGGAGAACATGAATCATGACGTCTTTTTCAAATCTGGTGTATGTCTGGGCCGGGAACTTCAGTTCTCAAAGTGCAGTTTTGCGGTATTAGGCCGTTTTTTCCAACATGATTCTTTGGATCACTCTTAAGGCAAGGAGAGATTCTTGAAACTATGATGTTTTTCTTATTCTACTCCCTAGGGAGAACATGAATCACGACGTCTTTTTCAAATCTGGTGTTTGTCTGGGCCGGGAACTTCAGTTCTCAAACTGCAGTTTTGCGGTATTAGGCTGTTTTTTCCAACTTTATTCTTTGGATCTCTCTTAAGGTATAGAGAGAATCTTGAAACCATGATGTTTTTCCTATTCTACTACCTGGGGAGAACATGAATCACGATGTCTTTTTCAAATCTGGTGTTTGTCTGGGCCGGGAACCTCAATTCTGAAAGTGGAGTTTCACCGTCAATACAATAGGCCTTTTGAGCATATTCGGTAATAGGCCGTTTTTTCCAACTTTATTTTTGGATCACTCTTAAGGCAAGGAGAGATTCTTGAAACTATGATGTTTTTCTGATTCTACTACCTAGGAAGAACATGAATCACGACGCCTTTTTCAAATCTGGTGTTTGTCTGGGCCGGGAACTTCAGTTCTCAAAGTGCAGTTTTGCGGTATTAGGCTGTTTTTTCCAACTTTATTCTTTGGATCTCTCTTAAGGTATGGAGAGAATCTTGAAACCATGATGTTTTTCTTATTCTACTACCTAGGGAGAACATGAATCACGATGTCTTTTTCAAATCTGGTGTTTGTCTGGGCCGGGAACCTCAATTCTGAAAGGGGAGTTTCACCTTCAATACAATAGGACTTTTGAGCATATTCGGTAATAGGCCGTTTTTTCCAACTTTATTTTTGGATCACTCTTAAGGCAAGGAGAGATTCTTGAAACTATGATGTTTTTCTGATTCTACTACCTAGGGAGAACATGAATCACGACGTCTTTTTCAAATCTGGTGTTTCTCTGGGCCGGGAACTTCTGTTCTGAAAGTGCAGTTTTGCGGTATTGGCCGTTTTTTACAACATTATTCTTTTGATCTCTCTTAAGGTAAGGAGAGAATCTTGAAAACCTGATGTTTTTCTTATTCTACTACCTAGGGAGAACATGAACCACGATGCCTTTTTCAAATCTGGTGTTTGTCTGGGCCGGGAACCTCAGTTCTGAAAGTGGAGTTTCACCGTCAATACAATAGGCCTTTTGAGCATATGCGATAATATACCGTTTTTTCCAACTTTATTCTTTGGATCACTCTTAAGGCAAGGAGAGATTCTTTAAACTATCATGTTTTTCTGATTCTACTACCTAGGGAGAACATGAATCACGACGTCTTTTTCAAATCTGGTGTTTCTCTGGGCCGGGAACTTCAGTTCTGAAAGTGCAGTTTTGCGGTATTGGCCGTTTTTTACAACATTATTCTTTTGATCTCTCTTAAGGTAAGGAGAGAATCTTGAAAACCTGATGTTTTTCTTATTCTACTACCTAGGGAGAACATGAACCACGATGTCTTTTTCAAATCTGGTGTTTGTCTGGGCCGGGAACCTCAGTTCTGAAAGTAGAGTTTCACCGACAATACAATAGGCCTTTTGAGCATATGCGGTAATACACCGTTTTTTCCAACTTTATTCTTTGGATCACTCTTAAGGCAAGGAGAGATTCTTGAAACTATGATTTTTTCTGATTCTACTACTTAGGGAGAACATGAATCATGACGTCTTTTTCAAATCTGGTGTATGTCTGGGCCGGGAACTTCAGTTCTCAAAGTGCAGTTTTGCGGTATTAGGCCGTTTTTTCCAACATGATTCTTTGGATCACTCTTAAGGCAAGGAGAGATTCTTGAAACTATGATGTTTTTCTTATTCTACTCCCTAGGGAGAACATGAATCACGACGTCTTTTTCAAATCTGGTGTTTGTCTGGGCCGGGAACTTCAGTTCTCAAACTGCAGTTTTGCGGTATTAGGCTGTTTTTTCCAACTTTATTCTTTGGATCTCTCTTAAGGTATAGAGAGAATCTTGAAACCATGATGTTTTTCCTATTCTACTACCTGGGGAGAACATGAATCACGATGTCTTTTTCAAATCTGGTGTTTGTCTGGGCCGGGAACCTCAATTCTGAAAGTGGAGTTTCACCGTCAATACAATAGGCCTTTTGAGCATATTCGGTAATAGGCCGTTTTTTCCAACTTTATTTTTGGATCACTCTTAAGGCAAGGAGAGATTCTTGAAACTATGCTGTTTTTCTGATTCTACTACCTAGGGAGAACATGAATCACGACGTCTTTTTCAAATCTGGTGTTTGTCTGGGCCGGGAACTTCAGTTCTCAAAGTGCAGTTTTGCGGTATTAGGCCGTTTTTTCCAACTTTATTCTTTGGATCTCTCTTAAGGTATGGAGAGAATCTTGAAACCATGATGTTTTTCTTATTCTACTACCTAGGGATAACATGAATCACGATGCCTTTTTCAAATCTGGTGTTTGTCTGGGCCGGGAACCTCAGTTCTGAGAGTGCAGTTTCACCGACAATACAATCGGCCTTTTGAGCATATGCGGCAATATACCGTTTTTTCCAACATTATTCTTTGGATCACTCTTAAGGCAAGGAGAGATTCTTTAAACTATGATGTTTTTCTGATTCTACTACCTAGGAAGAACATGAATCACGATGTCTTTTTCAAATCTGGTGTTTGTCTGGGCCGGGAACTTCAGTTCTCAAAGTGCAGTTTTGCGGTATTAGGCCGTTTTTTCCAACATGATTCTTTGGATCACTCTTAAGGCAAGGAGAGATTCTTGAAACTATGATGTTTTTCTTATTCTACTCCCTAAGGAGAACATGAATCACGACGACTTTTTCAAATCTGGTGTTTGTCTGGGCCGGGAACTTCAGTTCTCAAAGTGCAGTTTTGCTGTATTAGGCCGTTTTTTCCAACATTATTCTTTGGATCTCTCTTAAGGTATGGAGAGAATCTTGAAACCAGGATGTTTTTCTTATTCTACTACCTAGGGAGAACATGAATCACAATGTCTTATTCAAATGTGGTGTTTGTCTGCGCCGGGAACCTGAGTTCTGAAACTGGAGTTTCACTGTCAAAACAATAGGCCTTTTGAGCATATGCGGTAATAGGCCGTTTTTTCCAACATTATTCTTTGGATCACTCTTAAGGCAAGGAGAGATTCTTGAAACTATGATGTTTTTCTGATTCTACTACCTAGGGAGAACATGAATCACGACGGCTTTTTCAAATCTGGTGTTTGTCTGGGCCGGGAACTTCAGTTCTCAAAGTGCAGTTTTGCGGTATTAGGCTGTTTTTTCCAACTTTATTCTTTGGATCTCTCTTAAGGTATAGAGAGAATATTGAAACCATGATGTTTTTCTTATTCTACTACCTAGGGAGAACATGAATCACGATGTCTTTTTCAAATCTGGTGTTTGTCTGGGCCGGGAACCTCAATTCTGAAAGGGGAGTTTCACCTTCAATACAATAGGACTTTTGAGCATATTCGGTAATAGGCCGTTTTTTCCAACTTTATTTTTGGATCACTCTTAAGGCAAGGAGAGATTCTTGAAACTATGATGTTTTTCTGATTCTACTACCTAGGGAGAACATGAATCACGACGTCTTTTTCAAATCTGGTGTTTCTCTGGGCCGGGAACTTCTGTTCTGAAAGTGCAGTTTTGCGGTATTGGCCGTTTTTTACAACATTATTCTTTTGATCTCTCTTAAGGTAAGGAGAGAATCTTGAAAACCTGATGTTTTTCTTATTCTACTACCTAGGGAGAACATGAACCACGATGCCTTTTTCAAATCTGGTGTTTGTCTGGGCCGGGAACCTCAGTTCTGAAAGTGGAGTTTCACCGTCAATACAATAGGCCTTTTGAGCATATGCGATAATATACCGTTTTTTCCAACTTTATTCTTTGGATCACTCTTAAGGCAAGGAGAGATTCTTTAAACTATCATGTTTTTCTGATTCTACTACCTAGGGAGAACATGAATCACGACGCCTTTTTCAAATCTGGTGTTTGTCTGGGCCGGGAACCTCAATTCTGAAAGTGGAGTTTCACCGTCAATACAATAGGCCTTTTGAGCATATTCGGTAATAGGCCGTTTTTTCCAACTTTATTTTTGGATCACTCTTAAGGCAAGGAGAGATTCTTGAAACTATGATGTTTTTCTGATTCTACTACCTAGGAAGAACATGAATCACGACGCCTTTTTCAAATCTGGTGTTTGTCTGGGCCGGGAACTTCAGTTCTCAAAGTGCAGTTTTGCGGTATTAGGCTGTTTTTTCCAACTTTATTCTTTGGATCTCTCTTAAGGTATGGAGAGAATCTTGAAACCATGATGTTTTTCTTATTCTACTACCTAGGGAGAACATGAATCACGATGTCTTTTTCAAATCTGGTGTTTGTCTGGGCCGGGAACCTCAATTCTGAAAGGGGAGTTTCACCTTCAATACAATAGGACTTTTGAGCATATTCGGTAATAGGCAGTTTTTTCCAACTTTATTTTTGGATCACTCTTAAGGCAAGGAGAGATTCTTGAAACTATGATGTTTTTCTGATTCTACTACCTAGGGAGAACATGAATCACGACGTCTTTTTCAAATCTGGTGTTTCTCTGGGCCGGGAACTTCTGTTCTGAAAGTGCAGTTTTGCGGTATTGGCCGTTTTTTACAACATTATTCTTTTGATCTCTCTTAAGGTAAGGAGAGAATCTTGAAAACCTGATGTTTTTCTTATTCTACTACCTAGGGAGAACATGAACCACGATGCCTTTTTCAAATCTGGTGTTTGTCTGGGCCGGGAACCTCAGTTCTGAAAGTGGAGTTTCACCGTCAATACAATAGGCCTTTTGAGCATATGCGATAATATACCGTTTTTTCCAACTTTATTCTTTGGATCACTCTTAAGGCAAGGAGAGATTCTTTAAACTATCATGTTTTTCTGATTCTACTACCTAGGGAGAACATGAATCACGACGTCTTTTTCAAATCTGGTGTTTCTCTGGGCCGGGAACTTCAGTTCTGAAAGTGCAGTTTTGCGGTATTGGCCGTTTTTTACAACATTATTCTTTTGATCTCTCTTAAGGTAAGGAGAGAATCTTGAAAACCTGATGTTTTTCTTATTCTACTACCTAGGGAGAACATGAACCACGATGTCTTTTTCAAATCTGGTGTTTGTCTGGGCCGGGAACCTCAGTTCTGAAAGTAGAGTTTCACCGACAATACAATAGGCCTTTTGAGCATATGCGGTAATACACCGTTTTTTCCAACTTTATTCTTTGGATCACTCTTAAGGCAAGGAGAGATTCTTGAAACTATGATTTTTTCTGATTCTACTACTTAGGGAGAACATGAATCATGACGTCTTTTTCAAATCTGGTGTATGTCTGGGCCGGGAACTTCAGTTCTCAAAGTGCAGTTTTGCGGTATTAGGCCGTTTTTTCCAACATGATTCTTTGGATCACTCTTAAGGCAAGGAGAGATTCTTGAAACTATGATGTTTTTCTTATTCTACTCCCTAGGGAGAACATGAATCACGACGTCTTTTTCAAATCTGGTGTTTGTCTGGGCCGGGAACTTCAGTTCTCAAACTGCAGTTTTGCGGTATTAGGCTGTTTTTTCCAACTTTATTCTTTGGATCTCTCTTAAGGTATAGAGAGAATCTTGAAACCATGATGTATTTCCTATTCTACTACCTGGGGAGAACATGAATCACGATGTCTTTTTCAAATCTGGTGTTTGTCTGGGCCGTGAACCTCAATTCTGAAAGTGGAGTTTCACCGTCAATACAATAGGCCTTTTGAGCATATTCGGTAATAGGCCGTTTTTTCCAACTTTATTTTTGGATCACTCTTAAGGCAAGGAGAGATTCTTGAAACTATGCTGTTTTTCTGATTCTACTACCTAGGGAGAACATGAATCACGACGTCTTTTTCAAATCTGGTGTTTGTCTGGGCCGGGAACTTCAGTTCTCAAAGTGCAGTTTTGCGGTATTAGGCCGTTTTTTCCAACTTTATTCTTTGGATCTCTCTTAAGGTATGGAGAGAATCTTGAAACCATGATGTTTTTCTTATTCTACTACCTAGGGATAACATGAATCACGATGCCTTTTTCAAATCTGGTGTTTGTCTGGGCCGGGAACCTCAGTTCTGAGAGTGCAGTTTCACCGACAATACAATCGGCCTTTTGAGCATATGCGGCAATATACCGTTTTTTCCAACATTATTCTTTGGATCACTCTTAAGGCAAGGAGAGATTCTTTAAACTATGATGTTTTTCTGATTCTACTACCTAGGAAGAACATGAATCACGATGTCTTTTTCAAATCTGGTGTTTGTCTGGGCCGGGAACTTCAGTTCTCAAAGTGCAGTTTTGCGGTATTAGGCCGTTTTTTCCAACATGATTCTTTGGATCACTCTTAAGGCAAGGAGAGATTCTTGAAACTATGATGTTTTTCTTATTCTACTCCCTAAGGAGAACATGAATCACGACGACTTTTTCAAATCTGGTGTTTGTCTGGGCCGGGAACTTCAGTTCTCAAAGTGCAGTTTTGCTGTATTAGGCCGTTTTTTCCAACATTATTCTTTGGATCTCTCTTAAGGTATGGAGAGAATCTTGAAACCAGGATGTTTTTCTTATTCTACTACCTAGGGAGAACATGAATCACAATGTCTTATTCAAATGTGGTGTTTGTCTGCGCCGGGAACCTGAGTTCTGAAACTGGAGTTTCACTGTCAAAACAATAGGCCTTTTGAGCATATGCGGTAATAGGCCGTTTTTTCCAACATTATTCTTTGGATCACTCTTAAGGCAAGGAGAGATTCTTGAAACTATGATGTTTTTCTGATTCTACTACCTAGGGAGAACATGAATCACGACGGCTTTTTCAAATCTGGTGTTTGTCTGGGCCGGGAACTTCAGTTCTCAAAGTGCAGTTTTGCGGTATTAGGCTGTTTTTTCCAACTTTATTCTTTGGATCTCTCTTAAGGTATAGAGAGAATCTTGAAACCATGATGTTTTTCTTATTCTACTACCTAGGGAGAACATGAATCACGATGTCTTTTTCAAATCTGGTGTTTGTCTGGGCCGGGAACCTCAATTCTGAAAGGGGAGTTTCACCTTCAATACAATAGGACTTTTGAGCATATTCGGTAATAGGCCGTTTTTTCCAACTTTATTTTTGGATCACTCTTAAGGCAAGGAGAGATTCTTGAAACTATGATGTTTTTCTGATTCTACTACCTAGGGAGAACATGAATCACGACGTCTTTTTCAAATCTGGTGTTTCTCTGGGCCGGGAACTTCTGTTCTGAAAGTGCAGTTTTGCGGTATTGGCCGTTTTTTACAACATTATTCTTTTGATCTCTCTTAAGGTAAGGAGAGAATCTTGAAAACCTGATGTTTTTCTTATTCTACTACCTAGGGAGAACATGAACCACGATGCCTTTTTCAAATCTGGTGTTTGTCTGGGCCGGGAACCTCAGTTCTGAAAGTGGAGTTTCACCGTCAATACAATAGGCCTTTTGAGCATATGCGATAATATACCGTTTTTTCCAACTTTATTCTTTGGATCACTCTTAAGGCAAGGAGAGATTCTTTAAACTATCATGTTTTTCTGATTCTACTACCTAGGGAGAACATGAATCACGACGTCTTTTTCAAATCTGGTGTTTCTCTGGGCCGGGAACTTCAGTTCTGAAAGTGCAGTTTTGCGGTATTGGCCGTTTTTTACAACATTATTCTTTTGATCTCTCTTAAGGTAAGGAGAGAATCTTGAAAACCTGATGTTTTTCTTATTCTACTACCTAGGGAGAACATGAACCACGATGTCTTTTTCAAATCTGGTGTTTGTCTGGGCCGGGAACCTCAGTTCTGAAAGTAGAGTTTCACCGACAATACAATAGGCCTTTTGAGCATATGCGGTAATACACCGTTTTTTCCAACTTTATTCTTTGGATCACTCTTAAGGCAAGGAGAGATTCTTGAAACTATGATTTTTTCTGATTCTACTACTTAGGGAGAACATGAATCATGACGTCTTTTTCAAATCTGGTGTATGTCTGGGCCGGGAACTTCAGTTCTCAAAGTGCAGTTTTGCGGTATTAGGCCGTTTTTTCCAACATGATTCTTTGGATCACTCTTAAGGCAAGGAGAGATTCTTGAAACTATGATGTTTTTCTTATTCTACTCCCTAGGGAGAACATGAATCACGACGTCTTTTTCAAATCTGGTGTTTGTCTGGGCCGGGAACTTCAGTTCTCAAACTGCAGTTTTGCGGTATTAGGCTGTTTTTTCCAACTTTATTCTTTGGATCTCTCTTAAGGTATAGAGAGAATCTTGAAACCATGATGTTTTTCCTATTCTACTACCTGGGGAGAACATGAATCACGATGTCTTTTTCAAATCTGGTGTTTGTCTGGGCCGGGAACCTCAATTCTGAAAGTGGAGTTTCACCGTCAATACAATAGGCCTTTTGAGCATATTCGGTAATAGGCCGTTTTTTCCAACTTTATTTTTGGATCACTCTTAAGGCAAGGAGAGATTCTTGAAACTATGCTGTTTTTCTGATTCTACTACCTAGGGCGACATGAATCACGACGTCTTTTTCAAATCTGGTGTTTGTCTGGGCCGGGAACTTCAGTTCTCAAAGTGCAGTTTTGCGGTATTAGGCCGTTTTTTCCAACTTTATTCTTTGGATCTCTCTTAAGGTATGGAGAGAATCTTGAAACCATGATGTTTTTCTTATTCTACTACCTAGGGATAACATGAATCACGATGCCTTTTTCAAATCTGGTGTTTGTCTGGGCCGGGAACCTCAGTTCTGAGAGTGCAGTTTCACCGACAATACAATCGGCCTTTTGAGCATATGCGGCAATATACCGTTTTTTCCAACATTATTCTTTGGATCACTCTTAAGGCAAGGAGAGATTCTTTAAACTATGATGTTTTTCTGATTCTACTACCTAGGAAGAACATGAATCACGATGTCTTTTTCAAATCTGGTGTTTGTCTGGGCCGGGAACTTCAGTTCTCAAAGTGCAGTTTTGCGGTATTAGGCCGTTTTTTCCAACATGATTCTTTGGATCACTCTTAAGGCAAGGAGAGATTCTTGAAACTATGATGTTTTTCTTATTCTACTCCCTAGGGAGAACATGAATCACGACGACTTTTTCAAATCTGGTGTTTGTCTGGGCCGGGAACTTCAGTTCTCAAAGTGCAGTTTTGCTGTATTAGGCCGTTTTTTCCAACATTATTCTTTGGATCTCTCTTAAGGTATGGAGAGAATCTTGAAACCAGGATGTTTTTCTTATTCTACTACCTAGGGAGAACATGAATCACAATGTCTTATTCAAATGTGGTGTTTGTCTGCGCCGGGAACCTGAGTTCTGAAACTGGAGTTTCACTGTCAAAACAATAGGCCTTTTGAGCATATGCGGTAATAGGCCATTTTTTCCAACATTATTCTTTGGATCACTCTTAAGGCAAGGAGAGATTCTTGAAACTATGATGTTTTTCTGATTCTACTACCTAGGGAGAACATGAATCACGACGGCTTTTTCAAATCTGGTGTTTGTCTGGGCCGGGAACTTCAGTTCTCAAAGTGCAGTTTTGCGGTATTAGGCTGTTTTTTCCAACTTTATTCTTTGGATCTCTCTTAAGGTATAGAGAGAATCTTGAAACCATGATGTTTTTCCTATTCTACTACCTAGGGAGAACATGAATCACGATGTCTTTTTCAAATCTGGTGTTTGTCTGGGCCGGGAACCTCAATTCTGAAAGTGGAGTTTCACCGTCAATACAATAGGCCTTTTGAGCATATTCGGTAATAGGCCGTTTTTTCCAACTTTATTTTTGGATCACTCTTAAGGCAAGGATAGATTCTTGAAACTATGCTGTTTTTCTGATTCTACTACCTAGGGAGAACATGAATCACGACGTCTTTTTCAAATCTGGTGTTTGTCTGGGCCGGGAACTTCAGTTCTCAAAGTGCAGTTTTGCGGTATTAGGCCGTTTTTTCCAACTTTATTCTTTGGATCTCTCTTAAGGTATGGAGAGAATCTTGAAACCATGATGTTTTTCTTATTCTACTACCTAGGGATAACATGAATCACGATGCCTTTTTCAAATCTGGTGTTTGTCTGGGCCGGGAACCTCAGTTCTGAAAGTGCAGTTTCACCGACAATCCAATAGGCCTTTTGAGCATATTCGGTAATAGCCCGTTTTTTCCAACTTTATTTTTGGATCACTCTTAAGGCAAGGAGAGATTCTTGAAACTATGATGTTTTTCTGATTCTACTACCTAGGGAGAACATGAATCACGACGTCTTTTTCAAATCTGGTGTTTCTCTGGGCCGGGAACTTCTGTTCTGAAAGTGCAGTTTTGCGGTATTGGCCGTTTTTTACAACATTATTCTTTTGATCTCTCTTAAGGTAAGGAGAGAATCTTGAAAACCTGATGTTTTTCTTATTCTACTACCTAGGGAGAACATGAACCACGATGTCTTTTTCAAATCTGGTGTTTGTCTGGGCCGGGAACCTCAGTTCTGAAAGTGGAGTTTCACCGACAATACAATAGGCCTTTTGAGCATATGCGATAATATACCGTTTTTTCCAACTTTATTCTTTGGATCACTCTTAAGGCAAGGAGAGATTCTTTAAACTATCATGTTTTTCTGATTCTACTACCTAGGGAGAACATGAATCACGACGTCTTTTTCAAATCTGGTGTTTCTCTGGGCCGGGAACTTCAGTTCTGAAAGTGCAGTTTTGCGGTATTGGCCGTTTTTTACAACATTATTCTTTTGATCTCTCTTAAGGTAAGGAGAGAATCTTGAAAACCTGATGTTTTTCTTATTCTACTACCTAGGGAGAACATGAACGACGATGTCTTTTTCAAATCTGGTGTTTGTCTGGGCCGGGAACCTCAGTTCTGAAAGTAGAGTTTCACCGACAATACAATAGGCCTTTTGAGCATATGCGGTAATACACCGTTTTTTCCAACTTTATTCTTTGGATCACTCTTAAGGCAAGGAGAGATTCTTGAAACTATGATTTTTTCTGATTCTACTACCTAGGGAGAACATGAATCATGACGTCTTTTTCAAATCTGGTGTATGTCTGGGCCGGGAACTTCAGTTCTCAAAGTGCAGTTTTGCGGTATTAGGCCGTTTTTTCCAACATGATTCTTTGGATCACTCTTAAGGCAAGGAGAGATTCTTGAAACTATGATGTTTTTCTTATTCTACTCCCTAGGGAGAACATGAATCACGACGTCTTTTTCAAATCTGGTGTTTGTCTGGGCCGGGAACTTCAGTTCTCAAACTGCAGTTTTGCGGTATTAGGCTGTTTTTTCCAACTTTATTCTTTGGATCTCTCTTAAGGTATAGAGAGAATCTTGAAACCATGATGTATTTCCTATTCTACTACCTGGGGAGAACATGAATCACGATGTCTTTTTCAAATCTGGTGTTTGTCTGGGCCGGGAACCTCAATTCTGAAAGTGGAGTTTCACCGTCAATACAATAGGCCTTTTGAGCATATTCGGTAATAGGCCGTTTTTTCCAACTTTATTTTTGGATCACTCTTAAGGCAAGGAGAGATTCTTGAAACTATGCTGTTTTTCTGATTCTACTACCTAGGGAGAACATGAATCACGAAGTCTTTTTCAAATCTGGTGTTTGTCTGGGCCGGGAACTTCAGTTCTCAAAGTGCAGTTTTGCGGTATTAGGCCGTTTTTTCCAACTTTATTCTTTGGATCTCTCTTAAGGTATGGAGAGAATCTTGAAACCATGATGTTTTTCTTATTCTACTACCTAGGGATAACATGAATCACGATGCCTTTTTCAAATCTGGTGTTTGTCTGGCCGGGAACCTCAGTTCTGAGAGTGCAGTTTCACCGACAATACAATCGGCCTTTTGAGCATATGCGGTAATATACCGTTTTTTCCAACATTATTCTTTGGATCACTCTTAAGGCAAGGAGAGATTCTTTAAACTATGATGTTTTTCTGATTCTACTACCTAGGAAGAACATGAATCACGATGTCTTTTTCAAATCTGGTGTTTGTCTGGGCCGGGAACTTCAGTTCTCAAAGTGCAGTTTTGCGGTATTAGGCCGTTTTTTCCAACTTTATTCTTTGGATCTCTCTTAAGGTATGGAGAGAATCTTGAAACCATGATGTTTTTCTTATTCTACTACCTAGGGAGAACATGAATCACGATGTCTTTTTCAAATCTGGTGTTTGTCTGGGCCGGGAACCTCAATTCTGAAAGGGGAGTTTCACCTTCAATACAATAGGCCTTTTGAGCATATTCGGTAATAGGCCGTTTTTTCCAACTTTATTTTTGGATCACTCTGAAGGCAAGGAGAGATTCTTGAAACTATGATGTTTTTCTTATTCTACTACCTAGGGAGAACATGAACCACGATGTCTTTTTCAAATCTGGTGTTTGTCTGGGCCAGGAACCTCAGTTCTGAAAGTGCAGTTTCACCGACAATACAATAGGCCTTTTGAGCATATACGATAATATACCGTTATTTCCAACTTTATTCTTTGGATCACTCTTAAGGCACGGAGAGATTCTTGAAACCATGATGTTTTTCTTATTCTACTACCTAGGGAGGACATGAATCACGATGTCTTTTTCAAATCTGGTGTTTGTCTGGGCCGGGAACCTCAGTTCTGAAAGTGGAGTTTCACCGTCGATACAGTAGGCCTTTTGAACATATGCGGTAATAGGCCGTTTTTTCCAACTTTATTCATTGGATCACTCTTAAGGCAAGGAGAGATTCTTTAAACTCTCATGTTTTTCTGATTCTACTACCTAGGGAGAACATGAATAACGACGTCTTTTTCAAATCTGGTGTTTGTCTGGGCCGGGAACCTCAGTTATGAAAGTGGAGTTTCACCGTCAACACAATAGGCCTTTTGAGCACATGCGGTAATAGGCCGTTTTTTCCAACTTTATTCTTTGGATCACTCTCAAGGCAAGGAGAGATTCTTGAAACCATGATGTTTTTCTTATTCTACTACCTAGGGAGAACATGAATCACGATTTGTTTTTAAATGTGGTGTTTGTCTGGGCCGGGAACTTCAGTTCTGAAAGTGCAGTTTTGCGGTATTTTGCCGTTTTTTCCAACATTATTCTTTCTGTCTCTCTTAAGGTAAGCAGGGAATCTTGACAACCTGATGTTTTTCTGTTTCTACTACCTAGGGAGAACATGAAACACGATGTCTTTTTCAAATCTGGTGTTTGTCGGGGCCGGGAACCTCAGTTCTGAAAGTGGTGTTTTGCAGTATTCGCACGTTTTTTCCAACTTTATTTTTTGGATCTCTCTTAAGGGAAGGAGAGATTCCTGAAACCATGATGTTTTACTGATTCTACTACCTAGGGAGAACATGAATCACGACGTTTTTTTCAAATCTGGTGTTTGTCTTGGCCGGGAACCTCAGTTCTGAAAGTGGAGTTTCACCGTCCATGCAATAGGCCTTTTGAGCATATGCGGTAATATGCCGTTTTTTCCAAGTTTATTATTTGGATCACTCTTAAGGCAAGGAGAGATTCTTGAAACCATGATGTTTTTCTTATTCTACTACCTAGAGAGAACATCAATCACGATGTCTTTTTCAAATCTGGTGTTTGTCGGGGCCGGGAACCTCAGTTCTGAAAGTGGTGTTTTGCAGTATTCGGACGTTTTTTCCAACTTTATTCTTTGGATCTCTCTTCAGGGAAGGAGAGATTCCTGAAACCATGATGTTTTACCGATTCTACTACCTAGGGAGAACATGAAGCACGACGTCTTTTTCAAATCTGGTGTTTGTCAGGGCCGGGAACCTCAGTTCTGAAAATGGAGTTTCACCGTCAATACAATAGGCCTTTTGAGCCTAAGCGGTTGTAGGCCGTTTTTTCCAACTTTATTCTTTGGATCACTCTTAAGGCAAGGAGAGATTCTTGAAACCATGATGTTTTTCTCATTCTACTACCTAGGGGGAACATGAATCACGATGTCTTTTTCAAATCTGGTGTTTGTCGGGGCCGGGAACCTCAGTTCTGAAAGTGGTGTTTTGCAGTATTTGGACGTTTTTTCCAACTTTATTCTTTGGATCACTCTTAAGGGAAGGAGAGATTACTGAAACCATGATGTTTTACTGATTCTACTACCTAGGGAGAACATGAAACACGACGTCTTTTTCAAATCTGGTGTTTGTCGGGGCCGGGAACCTCAGTTCTGAAAGTGGTGTTTTGCAGTATTCGGACGTTTTTTCCAACTTTATTCTTTGGATCTATCTTAATGGAAGGAGAGATTCCTGAAACCATGATGTTTTACTGATTCTACTTCCTAGGGAGAACATGAATCACGACGTCTTTTTCAAATCTGGTGTTTGTCTGGGCCGGGAAACTCAGTTCTGAAAGTGGAGTTTCACCGTCAATACAATAGGCCTTTTGAGCATATGCGGTAATAGGCCGTTTTTTCCAACTTTATTCATTGGATCACTCTTAAGGCAAGGAGAGATTCTTTAAACTCTCATGTTTTTCTGATTCTACTACCTAGGGAGAACATGAATCACGACGTCTTTTTCAAATCTGGTGTTTGTCTGGGCCGGGAACCTCAGTTATGAAAGTGGAGTTTCACCGTCAACACAATAGGCCTTTTGAGCACATGCGGTAATAGGCCGTTTTTTCCAACTTTATTCTTTGGATCACTCTTAAGGCACGGAGAGATTCTTGAAACCATGATGTTTTTCTTATTCTACTACCTAGGGAGAACATGAATCACGATGTCTTTTTCAAATCTGGTGTTTGTCTGGGCCGGGAACCTCAGTTCTGAAAGTGGAGTTTCACCGTCGATACAGTAGGCCTTTTGAACATATGCGGTAATAGGCCGTTTTTTCCAACTTTATTCATTGGATCTCTCTTAAGGCAAGGAGAGATTCTTTAAACTCTCATGTTTTTCTGATTCTACTACCTAGGGAGAACATGAATAACGACGTCTTTTTCAAATCTGGTGTTTGTCTGGGCCGGGAACCTCAGTTATGAAAGTGGAGTTTCACCGTCAACACAATAGGCCTTTTGAGCACATGCGGTAATAGGCCGTTTTTTCGAACTTTATTCTTTGGATCACTCTCAAGGCAAGGAGAGATTCTTGAAACCATGATGTTTTTCTTATTCTACTACCTAGGGAGACATGAATCACGATTTGTTTTTCAAATGTGGTGTTTGTCTGGGCCGGGAACTTCAGTTCTGAAAGTGCAGTTTTGCGGTAGTTTGCCGTTTTTTCCAACATTATTCTTTCTGTCTCTCTTAAGGTAAGCAGGGAATCTTGACAACCTGATGTTTTTCTGTTTCTACTACCTAGGGAGAACATGAAACACGATGTCTTTTTCAAATCTGGTGTTTGTCGGGGCCGGGAACCTCAGTTCTGAAAGTGGTGTTTTGCAGTATTCGCACGTTTTTTCCAACTTTATTTTTTGGATCTCTCTTAAGGGAAGGAGAGATTCCTGAAACCATGATGTTTTACTGATTCTACTACCTAGGGAGAACATGAATCACGACGTTTTTTTCAAATCTGGTGTTTGTCTTGGCCGGGAACATCAGTTCTGAAAGTGGAGTTTCACCGTCCATGCAATAGGCCTTTTGAGCATATGCGGTAATAGGCCGTTTTTTCCAAGTTTATTATTTGGATCACTCTTAAGGCAAGGAGAGATTCTTGAAACTATGATGTTTTTCTGTTTCTACTACCTAGGGAGAACATGAATCACGACGTCTTTTTCAAAACTGGTGTTTGTCTGGGCCGGGAACCTCAATTCTAAAAGTTGAGTTTCACCGTCAACACAATAGGCCTTTTGAGCACATGCGGTAATATGCCGTTTTTTCCAAGTTTATTATTTGGACCACTCTTAAGGCAAGGAGAGATTCTTGAAACCATGATGTTTTTCTTATTCTACTACCTAGAGAGAACATCAATCACGATGTCTTTTTCATATCTGGTGTTTGTCGGGGCCGGGAACCTCAGTTCTGAAAGTGGTGTTTTGCAGTATTCGGACGTTTTTTCCAACTTTATTCTTTGGATCTCTCTTCAGGGAAGGAGAGATTCCTGAAACCATGATGTTTTACCGATTCTACTACCTAGGGAGAACATGAAACACGACGTCTTTTTCAAATCTGGTGTTTGTCAGGGCCGGGAACCTCAGTTCTGAAAATGGAGTTACACCGTCAATACAATAGGCCTTTTGAGCCTAAGCGGTTGTAGGCCGTTTTTTCAAACTTTATTCTTTGGATCACTCTTAAGGCAAGGGGAGATTCTTGAAACCATGATGTTTTTCTCATTCTACTACCTAGGGGGAACATGAATCACGATGTCTTTTTCAAATCTGCTGTTTGTCGGGGCCGGGAACCTCAGTTCTGAAAGTGGTGTTTTGCAGTATTCGGACGTTTTTTCCAACTTTATTCTTTGGATCACTCTTAAGGGAAGGAGAGATTCCTGAAACCATGATGTTTTACTGATTCTACTACCTAGGGAGAACATGAAACACGACGTCTTTTTCAAATCTGGTGTTTGTCGGGGCCGGGAACCTCAGTTCTGAAAGTGGTGTTTTGCAGTATTCGGACGTTTTTTCCAACATTATTCTTTGGATCTATCTTAATGGAAGGAGAGATTCCTGAAACCATGATGTTTTACTGATTCTACTTCCTAGGGAGAACATGAATCACGACGTCTTTTTCAAATCTGGTGTTTGTCTGGGCCGGGAAACTCAGTTCTGAAAGTGGAGTTTCACCGTCAATACAATAGGCCTTTTGAGCACATGCGGTAATAGGCCGTTTTTTCCAACTTTATTCATTGGATCACTCTTAAGGCAAGGAGAGATTCTTTAAACCATGATGTTTTTCTGATTCTACTACCTAGGGAGAACATGAATCACGACGTCTTTTTCAAATCTGGTGTTTGTCTGGGCCGGGAACATCAGTTATGAAAGTGGAGTTTCACCGTCAACACAATAGGCCTTTTGAGCACATGCGGTAATAGGCCGTTTTTTCCAACATTATTCTTTGGATCACTCTTAAGGCACGGAGAGATTCTTGAAACCATGATGTTTTTCTTATTCTACTACCTAGGGAGAACATGAATCATGATGTCTTTTTCAAATCTGTCGTTTGTCGGGGCCGGGAACCTCATTTCTGAAAGTGGTGTTTTGCAGTATTCGGACGTTTTTTCCAACTTTATTGTTTGGATCTCTCTTAAGGGAAGGAGAGATTCCTGAAACCATGATGTTTTACTGATTCTACTACCTAGGGAGAACATGAAACACGACGTCTTTTTCAAATCTGGTGTTTGTCAGGGCCGGGAACCTCAGTTCTGAAAATGGAGTTTCACCGTCAATACAATAGGCCTTTTGAGCCTAAGCGGTTGTAGGCCGTTTTTTCCAACTTTATCCTTTGGATCTCTCTTAATGGAAGGAGAGACTCCTGAAACCATGATGTTTTGCTGATTCTACTACCTAGGGAGAACATGAATCACGACGTCTTTTTCAAATCTGGTGTTTGTCTGGGCCGGGAACCTCAGTTATGAAAGTGGAGTTTCACCGTCAACACAATAGGCCTTTTGAGCACATGCGGTAATAGGCCGTTTTTTCCAAGTTTATTCTTTGGATCACTCTTAAGGCAAGGAGAGATTCTTGAAACCATGATGTTTTTCTTATTCTACTACCTAGGGAGAACATGAATCACGATTTCTTTTTCAAATGTGGTGTTTGTCTGGGCCGGGAACTTCAGTTCTGAAAGTGCAGTTTTGCGGTAGTTTGCCGTTTTTTCCAACATTATTCTTTGTGTCTCTCTTAAGGTAAGCAGGGAATCTTGACAACCTGATGTTTTTCTGTTTCTACTACCTAGGGAGAACTTGAATCACGATGTCTTTTTCAAATCTGGTGTTTGTCGGGGCCGGGAACCTCAGTTCTGAAAGTGGTGTTTTGCAGTATTCGGACGTTTTTTCCAACTTTATTCTTTGGATCTCTCTTAAGGGAAGGAGAGATTCCTGAAACCATGATGTTTTACTGATTCTACTACCTAGGGAGAACATGAAACACGACGTCTTTTTCAAATCTGGTGTTTGTCGGGGCCGGGAACCTTAGTTCTGAAAGTGGTGTTTTGCAGTATTCGGACGTTTTTTCCAACTTTATTCTTTGGATCTATCTTAATGGAAGGAGAGATTCCTGAAACCATGATGTTTTACTGATTCTACTACCTAGGGAGAACATGAATCACGACGTCTTTTTCAAATCTGGTGTTTGTCTGGGCCGGGAACCTCAGTTCTGAAAGTGGAGTTTCACCGTCAATACAATAGGCCTTTTGAGCATATGCGGTAATAGGCCGTTTTTTCCAACTTTATTCATTGGATCACTCTTAAGGCAAGGAGAGATTCTTTAAACTCTCATGTTTTTCTGATTCTACTACCTAGGGAGAACATGAATCACGACGTCTTTTTCAAATCTGGTGTTTGTCTGGGCCGGGAACCTCAGTTATGAAAGTGGAGTTTCACCGTCAACACAATAGGCCTTTTGAGCACATGTGGGAATAGGCCGTTTTTTCCAACTTTATTCTTTGGATCACTCTTAAGGCACGGAGAGATTCTTGAAACCATAATGTTTTTCTTATTCTACTACCAAGGGAGAACATGAATCACGATGTCTTTTTTAAATCTGGTGTATGTCGGGTCCGGGAACCTCAGTTCTGAGAGTGGTGTTTTGCAGTATTCGGACGTTTTTTCCAACTTTATTCTTTGGATCTCTCTTAAGGGAAGGAGAGGTTCCTGAAACCATGATGTTTTACTGATTCTACTACCTTGGGAGAACATGAAACACGACGTATTTTTCAAATCTGGTGTTTGTCGGGGCCGGGAACCATAGTTCTGAAAGTGGTGTTTTGCAGTATTCGGACGTTTTTTCCAACTTTATTCTTTGGATCTATCTTAATGGAAGGAGAGATTCCTGAAACCATGATGTTTTACTGCTTCTACTATCTAGGGAGAACATGAATCACGACGTCTTTTTCAAATCTGGTGTTTGTCTGGGCCGGGAACCTCAGTTCTGAAAGTGGAGTTTCACCGTCAATACAATAGGCCTTTTGAGCATATGTGGTAATAGGCCGTTTTTTCCAACTTTATTCATTGGATCACTCTTAAGGCAAGGAGAGATTCTTTAAACTCTCATGTTTTTCTGATTCTACTACCTAGGGAGAACATGAATCACGACGTCTTTTTCAAATCTGGTGTTTGTCTTGGCCGGGAACCTCAGTTCTGAAAGTGGAGTTTCACCGTCCATGCAATAGGCCTTTTGAGCAAATGCGGTAATAGGCCGTTTTTTCCAAGTTTATTATTTGGATCACTCTTAAGGCAAGGAGAGATTCTTGAAACTATGATGTTTTTCTGTTTCTACTACCTAAGGAGAACATGAATCACGACGTCTTTTTCAAATCTGGTGTTTGTCTGGGCCGGGAACCTCAATTCTGAAAGTGGAGTTTCACCGTCAACACAATAGGCCTTTTGAGCACATGCGGTAATATGCCGTTTTTTCCAAGTTTATTATTTGGATCACTCTTAAGGCAAGGAGAGATTCTTGAAACCATGATGTTTTTCTTATTCTACTACCTAGAGAGAACATCAATCACGATGTCTTTTTGAAATCTGGTGTTTGTCGGGGCCGGGAACCTCAGTTCTGAAAGTGGTGTTTTGCAGTATTCGGACGTTTTTTCCAACTTTATTCTTTGGATCTCTCTTCAGGGAAGGAGAGATTCCTGAAACCATGATGTTTTACTGATTCTACTACCTAGGGGGAACATGAAACACGACGTCTTTTTCAAATCTGGTGTTTGTCAGGGCCGGGAACCTCAGTTCTGAAAATGGAGTTTCACCGTCAATACAATAGGCCTTTTGAGCCTAAGCGGTTGTAGGCCGTTTTTTCCAACTTTATTCTTTGCATCACTCTTAAGGCAAGGAGAGATTCTTGAAACCATGATGTTTTTCTTATTCTACTACCTAGGGAGAACATGAATCACGATGTCTTTTTCAAATCTGGTGTTTGTCGGGGCCGGGAACCTCAGTTCTGAAAGTGGTGTTTTGCAGTATTCGGACGTTTTTTCCAACTTTATTCTTTGGATCTCTCTTAAGGGAAGGAGAGATTCCTGAAACCATGATGTTTTGCTGATTCTACTACCTAGGGAGAACATGAATAACGACGTCTTTTTCAAATCTGGTGTTTGTCTGGGCCGGGAACCTCAGTTCTGAAAGTGGAGTTTCACCGTCGATACAGTAGGCCTTTTGAACATATGCGGTAATAGGCCGTTTTTTCCAACTTTATTCATTGGATCACTCTTAAGGCAAGGAGAGATTCTTTAAACTCTCATGTTTTTCTGATTCTACTACCTAGGGAGAACATGAATCACGACGTCTTTTTCAAATCTGGTTTTTGTCTGGGCCGGGAACCTCAGTTATGAAAGTGGAGTTTCACCGTCAACAAAATAGGTCTTTTGAGCATATGCGGTAATAGGCCGTTTTTTCCAAGTTTATTCTTTGGATCACTCTTAAGGCAAGGAGAGATTCTTGAAACCATGATGTTTTTCTTATTCTACTACCTAGGGAGAACATGAATCACGACGTCTTTTTCAAATCTGGTGTTTGTATTGGCCGGGAACCTCAGTTCTGAAAGTGGAGTTTCACCGTCCATGCAATAGGCCTTTTGAGCATATGCGGTAATATGCCGTTTTTACCAAGTTTATTATTTGGATCACTCTTAAGGCAAGGAGAGATTCTTGAAACCATGATGTTTTTCTTATTCTACTACCTAGAGAGAACATCAATCACGATGTCTTTTTCAAATCTGGTGTTTGTCGGGGCCGGGAACCTCAGTTCTGAAAGTGGTGTTTTGCAGTATTCGGACGTTTTTTCCAACTTTGTTCTTTGGATCTCTCTTCAGGGAAGGAGAGATTCCTGAAACCATGATGTTTTACTGATTCTACTACCTAGGGAGAACATGAAACACGACGTCTTTTTCAAATCTGGTGTTTGTCAGGGCCGGGAACCTCAGTTCTGAAAATGGAGTTTCATCGTCAATACAATAGGCCTTTTGAGCCTAAGCGGTTGTAGGCCGTTTTTTCCAACTTTATTCTTTGGATCACTCTTAAGGCAAGGAGAGATTCTTGAAACCATGATGTTTTTCTTATTCTACTACCTAGGGGGAACATGAATCACGATGTCTTTTTCAAATCTGGTGTTTGTCGGGGCCGGGAACCTCAGTTCTGAAAGTGGTGTTTTGCAGTATTCGGACGTTTTTTCCAACTTTATTCTTTGGATCTCTCTTCAGGGAAGGAGAGATTCCTGAAACCATGATGTTTTACTGATTCTACTACCTAGGGGGAACATGAAACACGACGTCTTTTTCAAATCTGGTGTTTGTCAGGGCCGGGAACCTCAGTTCTGAAAATGGAGTTTCACCGTCAATACAATAGGCCTTTTGAGCCTAAGCGGTTGTAGGCCGTTTTTTCCAACTTTATTCTTTGCATCACTCTTAAGGCAAGGAGAGATTCTTGAAACCATGATGTTTTTCTTATTCTACTACCTAGGGAGAACATGAATCACGATGTCTTTTTCAAATCTGGTGTTTGTCGGGGCCGGGAACCTCAGTTCTGAAAGTGGTGTTTTGCAGTATTCGGACGTTTTTTCCAACTTTATTCTTTGGATCTCTCTTAAGGGAAGGAGAGATTCCTGAAACCATGATGTTTTGCTGATTCTACTACCTAGGGAGAACATGAATAACGACGTCTTTTTCAAATCTGGTGTTTGTCTGGGCCGGGAACCTCAGTTCTGAAAGTGGAGTTTCACCGTCGATACAGTAGGCCTTTTGAACATATGCGGTAATAGGCCGTTTTTTCGAACTTTATTCATTGGATCACTCTTAAGGCAAGGAGAGATTCTTTAAACTCTCATGTTTTTCTGATTCTACTACCTAGGGAGAACATGAATCACGACGTCTTTTTCAAATCTGGTTTTTGTCTGGGCCGGGAACCTCAGTTATGAAAGTGGAGTTTCACCGTCAACAAAATAGGTCTTTTGAGCATATGCGGTAATAGGCCGTTTTTTCCAAGTTTATTCTTTGGATCACTCTTAAGGCAAGGAGAGATTCTTGAAACCATGATGTTTTTCTTATTCTACTACCTAGGGAGAACATGAATCACGACGTCTTTTTCAAATCTGGTGTTTGTATTGGCCGGGAACCTCAGTTCTGAAAGTGGAGTTTCACCGTCCATGCAATAGGCCTTTTGAGCATATGCGGTAATATGCCGTTTTTACCAAGTTTATTATTTGGATCACTCTTAAGGCAAGGAGAGATTCTTGAAACCATGATGTTTTTCTTATTCTACTACCTAGAGAGAACATCAATCACGATGTCTTTTTCAAATCTGGTGTTTGTCGGGGCCGGGAACCTCAGTTCTGAAAGTGGTGTTTTGCAGTATTCGGACGTTTTTTCCAACTTTGTTCTTTGGATCTCTCTTCAGGGAAGGAGAGATTCCTGAAACCATGATGTTTTACTGATTCTACTACCTAGGGAGAACATGAAACACGACGTCTTTTTCAAATCTGGTGTTTGTCAGGGCCGGGAACCTCAGTTCTGAAAATGGAGTTTCACCGTCAATACAATAGGCCTTTTGAGCCTAAGCGGTTGTAGGCCGTTTTTTCCAACTTTATTCTTTGGATCACTCTTAAGGCAAGGAGAGATTCTTGAAACCATGATGTTTTTCTTATTCTACTACCTAGGGGGAACATGAATCACGATGTCTTTTTCAAATCTGGTGTTTGTCGGGGCCGGGAACCTCAGTTCTGAAAGTGGTGTTTTGCAGTATTCGGACGTTTTTTCCAACTTTATTCTTTGGATCTCTCGTAAGGGAAGGAGAGATTCCTGAAACCATGATGTTTTACTGATTCTACTACCTAGGGAGAACATGAATCACGACGTCTTTTTCAAATCTGGTGTTTGTCTGGGCCGGGAACCTCAGTTCTGAAAGTGGAGTTTCACCGTCGATACAGTAGGCCTTTTGAGCATAGGCGGTAATAGGCCGTTTTTTCCAACTTTATTCATTGGATCACTCTTAAGGCAAGGAGAGATTCTTTAAACTCTCATGTTTTTCTGATTCTACTACCTAGGGAGAACATGAATTACGACGTCTTTTTCAAATCTGGTGTTTGTCTGGGCCGGGAACCTCAGTTATGAAAGTGGAGTTTCACCGTCAACACAATAGGCCTTTTGAGCACATGCGGTAATAGGCCGTTTTTTCCAACTTTATTTTTTGGATCACTCTTAAGGCAAGGAGAGATTCTTGAAACCATGATGTTTTTCTTATTCTACTACCTAGGGAGAACATGAATCACGATTTGTTTTTAAATGTGGTGTTTGTCTGGGCCGGGAACTTCAGTTCTGAAAGTGCAGTTTTGCGGTATTTTGCCGTTTTTTCCAACATTATTCTTTCTGTCTCTCTTAAGGTAAGCAGGGAATCTTGACAACCTGATGTTTTTCTGTTTCTACTACCTAGGGAGAACTTGAATCACGACGTCTTTTTCAAATCTGGTGTTTGTCTGGGCCGGGAACCTAAGTTATGAAAGTGGAGTTTCACCGTCAACACAATAGGCCTGTTGAGCACATGCGGTAATAGGCCGTTTTTTCCAACTTTATTCTTTGGATCACTCTTAAGGCAAGGAGAGATTCTTGAAACCATGATGTTTTTCTTATTCTACTACCTAGGGAGAACATGAATCATGATGTCTTTTTCAAATCTGGTGTTTGTCAGGGCCGGGAACCTCAGTTCTGAAAGTGGTGTCTTGCAGTATTCGGACGTTTTTTCCAACTTTATTCTTTGGATCTCTCTTAAGGGAAGGAGAGATTCCTGAAACTATGATGTTTTGCTGATCTACTACCTAGGGAGAACATGAATCACGACGTCTTTTTCAAATCTGGTGTTTGTCTGGGCCGGGAACCTCAGTTATGAAAGTGGAGTTTCACCGTCAAGACAATAGGCCTTTTGAGGACATGCGGTAATAGGCCGTTTTTTCCAACTTTATTCTTTGGATCACTCTTAAGGCAAGGAGAGATTCTTGAAACCATGATGTTTTTCTTATTCTACTACCTAGGGAGAACATGAATCACGATGTCTTTTTCAAATCTGGTGTATGTCGGGGCCGGGAACCTCAGTTCTGAAAGTGGTGTTTTGCAGTAATCGGACGTTTTTTCCAAGTTTATTCTTTGGATCTCTTTTAAGGGAAGGAGAGATTCCTGAAACCATGATGTTTTACTGATTCTACTACCTAGGGAGAACATGAAACACGACGTCTTTTTCAAATCTGGTGTTTGTCGGGGCCGGGAACCTTAGTTCTGAAAGTGGTGTTTTGCAGTATTCTGAAGTTTTTTCCAATTTTATTCTTTGGATCTATCTTAATGGAAGGAGAGATTCCTGAAACCATGATGTTTTACTGCTTCTACTATCTAGGGAGAACATGAATCACGATGTTTTTTTCAAATCTGGTGTTTGTCTGGGCCGGGAACCTCAGTTCTGAAAGTGGAGTTTCACCGTCCATACAATAGGCCTTTTGAGCATATGCGGTAATAGGCCGTTTTTTCCAAGTTTATTATTTGGATCACTCTTAAGGCAAGGAGAGATTCTTGAAACTATGATGTTTTTCTGTTTCTACTACCTAAGGAGAACATGAATCACGACGTCTTTTTCAAATCTGGTGTTTGTCTGGGCCGGGAACCTCAATTCTGAAAGTGGAGTTTCACCGTCAACACAATAGGCCTTTTGAGCACATGCGGTAATATGCCGTTTTTTCCAAGTTTATTATTTCGATCTCTCTTAAGGGAAGGAGAGATTCCTGAAACCATGATGTTTTACTGATTCTACTACCTAGGGAGAACATGAAAGACGACGTCTTTTTCAAATCTGGTGTTTGTCGAGGCCGGGAACCTTAGTTCTGAAAGTGGTGTTTTGCAGTATTCGGACGTTTTTTCCAACTTTATTCTTTGGATCTATCTTAATGGAAGGAGAGATTCCTGAAACCATGATGTTTTACTGATTCTACTACCTAGAGAGAACATGAATCACGACGTCTTTTTCAAATCTGGTGTTTGTCTGGGCCGGGAACCTCAGTTCTGAAAGTGGAGTTTCACCGTCAATACAATAGGCCTTTTGAGCATATGCGGTAATAGGCCGTTTTTTCCAACTTTATTCTTTGGATCACTCTTAAGGCAAGGAGAGATTCCTGAAACCATGATGTTTTACTGATTCTACTACCTAGGGAGAACATGAAACACGACGTCTTTTTCAAATCTGGTGTTTGTCAGGGCCGGGAACCTCAGTTCTGACAATGGAGTTTCACCGTCAATACAATAGGCCTTTTGAGCCTAAGCGGTTGTAGGCCGTTTTTTCCAACTTTATTCTTTGGATCACTCTTAAGGCAAGGAGAGATTCTTGAAACTATGATGTTTTTCTGCTTCTACTACCTAGGGAGAACATGAATCACGACGTCTTTTTCAAATCTGGTGTTTGTCTGGGCCGGGAACCTCAGTTATGAAAGTGGTGTTTTGCAGTATTCGGACGTTTTTTCCAACTTTATTCTTTGGATCTATCTTAATGGAAGCAGAGATTCCTGAAACCATGATGTTTTACTGATTCTACTACCTAGGGAGAACATGAATCACGACGTCTTTTTCAAATCTGGTGTTTGTCTGGGCCGGGAACCTCAGTTCTGAAAGTGGAGTTTCACCGTCAATACAATAGGCCTTTTGAGCATATGCGGTATTTTGCCGTTTTTTCCAACATTATTTTTGTGTCTCTCTTAAGGTAAGCAGAGAATCTTGAAAACCTGATGTTTTTCTGTTTCTACTACCTAGGGAGAATTTGAATCACGACGTCTTTTTCAAATCTGGTGTTTGTCTGGGCCGGGAACCTCAGTTATGAAAGTGGAGTTTCACCGTCAACACAATAGGCCTTTTGAGCACATACGGTAATAGGCCGTTTTTTCCAACTTTATTCTTTGGATCACACTTAAGGCAAGGAGAGATTCTTGAAACCATGATGTTTTTCTTATTCTACTACCTAGGGAGAACATGGATCACAATGTCTTTTTCAAATCTGGTGTTTGTCGGGGCCGGGAACCACAGTTCTGAAAGTGGTGTTTTGCAGTATTCGGACGTGTTTTCCACATTTATTCTTTGGATCTCTCTTAAGGGAAGGAGAGATTCCTGAAACCATGATGTTTTACTGATTCTACTCCCTAGGGAGAACATGAATCACGACATCTTTTTCAAATCTGGTGTTTGTCTGGGCCGGGAACCTCAGTTCTGAAAGTGGTGTTTCACCGTCAATACAATACGCCTTTTGAGCACATGCGGTAATAGGCCGTTTTTTCCAACTTTATTCTTTGGATCACTCTTAAGGCAAGGAGAGATTCTTTGAACCATGAATTTTTTCTTATTCTACTACCTAGGGAGAACATGAATCACGATGTCTTTTTCAAATCTGGTCTTTGTCGGGGCCGGGAACCTCAGTTCTGAAAGTGGTTTATTGCAGTATTGGGACGTTTTTTCCAACTTTATTCTTTGGATCTCTCTTAAGGGAAGGAGGGATTCCTGAAACCATGATGTTTTACTGATTCTACTACCTAGGGAGAACATGAATCACGATGTCTTTTTCAAATCTGGTGTTTGTCTGGGCCGGGAACCTCAGTTCTGAAAGTGGAGTTTCACCTTCGATACTATAGGCCTTTTTGAGCATATGCGGTAATAGGCCGTTTTTTCCAAGTTTATTCTTCGGATCAGTCTTAAGGCAAGGAGAGATTCTTGAAACTATGATGTTTTTCTGTTTCTACTACCTAGGGAGAACATGAATCACGATGTCTTTTTATAATCTGGTGTTTGTCGGGGCCGGGAACCTCAGTTCTGAAAGTGGTGTTTTGCAGTATTCGGACGTTTTTTCCAACTTTATTCTTTGGATCTCTCTTAAGGGAAGGAGAGATTCCTGAAACCATGATGTTTTACTGATTCTACTACCTAGGGAGAACATGAAACACGACGTCTTTTTCAAATCTGGTTTTTGTCTGGGTCGGGAACCTCAATTCTGCAAGTGGAGTTTCACCGTCAATACAATAGGTCTTTTGAGCATATGCGGTAATAGGCCGTTTTTTCCAAGTTTATTCTTTGGATCACTCTTAAGGCAAGGAGAGATTCTTGAAACCATGATGTTTTTCTTATTCTACTACCTAGGGAGAACATGAATCACGATGTTTTTTTCAAATCTGGTGTTTGTCGGGGCCGGGAACCTCAGTTCTGAAAGTGGTGTTTTGCAGTATTCGTACGTTTTTTCCAACTTTATTTTTTGGATCATTCTTAAGGGAAGGAGAGATTCCTGAAACCATGATGTTTTACTGATTCTACTACCTAGGGAGAACATGAATCACGACGTCTTTTTCAAATCTGGTGTTTCTCTTGGCCGGGAACCTCAGTTCTGAAAGTGGAGTTTCACCGTCGATACAGTAGGCCTTTTGAGCATATGCGGTAATAGGCCGTTTTTTCCAACTTTATTTATTGGATCACTCTTAAGGCAAGGAGAGATTCTTTAAACTCTCATGTTTTTCTGATTCTACTACCTAGGGAGAACATGAATTACGACGTCTTTTTCAAATCTGGTGTTTGTCTGGGCCGGGAACCTCAGTTATGAAAGTGGAGTTTCACCGTCAACACAATAGGCCTTTTGAGCACATGCGGTAATAGGCCGTTTTTTCCAACTTTATTCTTTGGATCACTCTTAAGGCAAGGAGAGATTCTTGAAACCATGATGTTTTTCTTATTCTACTACCTAGGGAGAACATGAATCACGATTTGTTTTTCAAATGTGGTGTTTGTCTGGGCCGGGAACTTCAGTTCTGAAAGTGCAGTTTTGCGGTATTTTGCCGTTTTTTCCAACATTATTCTTTCTGTCTCTCTTAAGGTAAGCAGGGAATCTTGAAAACCTGATGTTTTTCTGTTTCTACTACCTAGGGAGAACTTGAATCACGACGTCTTTTTCAAATCTGGTGTTTGTCTGGGCCGGGAACCTCAGTTATGAAAGTGGAGTTTCACCGTCAACACAATAGGCCTGTTGAGCACATGCGGTAATAGGCCGTTTTTTCCAACTTTATGCTTTGGATCACTCTTAAGGCAAGGAGAGATTCTTGAAACCATGATGTTTTTCTTATTCTACTACCTAGGGAGAACATGAATCATGATGTCTTTTTCAAATCTGGTGTTTGTCGGGGCCGGGGACCTCAGTTCTGAAAGTGGTGTCTTGCAGTATTCGGACGTTTTTTCCAACTTTATTCTTTGGATCTCTCTTAAGGGAAGGAGAGATTCCTGAAACTATGATGTTTTGCTGATCTACTACCTAGGGAGAACATGAATCACGATGTCTTTTTCAAATCTGGTGTTTGTCTGGGCCGGGAACCTCAGTTATGAAAGTGGAGTTTCACCGTCAAGACAATAGGCCTTTTGAGCACATGCGGTAATAGGCCGTTTTTTCCAACTTTATTCTTTGGATCACTCTTAAGGCAAGGAGAGATTCTTGAAACCATGATGTTTTTCTTATTCTACTACCTAGGGAGAACATGAATCACGATGTCTTTTTCAAATCTGGTGTTTGTCGGGCCCGGGAACCTCAGTTCTGAAAGTGGTGTTTTGCAGTATTCGGACGTTTTTTCCAACTTTATTCTTTGGATCTCTCTTAAGGGAAGGAGAGATTCCTGAAACCATGATGTTTTACTGATTCTACTACCTAGGGAGTACATGAAACATGACGTCTTTTTCAAATCTGGTGTTTGTCAGGGCCGGGAACCTTAGTTCTGAAAATGGAGTTTCACCGTCAATAAAATAGGCCTTTTGAGCCTAAGCGGTTGTAGGCCGTTTTTTCCAACTTTATTCTTTGGATCAGTCTTAAGGCAAGGAGAGATTCTTGAAACCATGATGTTTTTCTTATTCTACTACCTAGGGAGAACATGAATCACGATGTCTTTTTCAAATCTGGTGTTTGTCGGGGCCGGGAACCTCAGTTCTGAAAGTGGTGTTTTGCAGTATTCGGACGTTTTTTCCAACTTTATTCTTTGGATCTCTCTTAAGGGAAGGAGAGATTCCTGAAACCATAATGTTTTGCTGATTCTACTACCTAGGGAGAACATGAATCACGACGTCTTTTTCAAATCTGGTGTTTGTCTGGGCCGGGAACCTCAGTTCTGAAAGTGGAGTTTCACCGTCAATAAAATACGCCTTTTGAGCACATGCGGTAATAGGCCGTTTTTTCCAACTTTATTCATTGGATCACTCTTAAGGCAAGGAGAGATTCTTTAAACTCTCATGTTTTTCTGATTCTACTACCTACGGAGAACATGAATCACGACGTCTTTTTCAAATCTGGTGTTTGTCTGGGCCGGGAACCTCAGTTATGAAAGTGGAGTTTCACCGTCAACACAATAGGCCTTTTGAGCACATGCGGTAATAGGCCGTTTTTTCCAACTTTATTCTTTGGATCACTCTTAAGGCAAGGAGAGATTCTTGAAACCATGATGTTTTTCTTATTCTACTACCTAGGGAGAACATGAAACACGACGTCTTTTTCAAATCTGGTGTTTGTCAGGGCCGGGAACCTCAATTCTGAAAATGGAGTTTCACCGTCAATACAATAGGCCTTTTGAGCCTAAGCGGTTGTAGGCCGTTTTTTCCAACTTTATCCTTTGGATCTCTCTTAATGGAAGGAGAGATTCCTGAAACCATGATGTTTTGCTGATTCTACTACCTAGGGAGAACATGAATCACGACGTCTTTTTCAAATCTGGTGTTTGTCTGGGCCGGGAACCTCAGTTATGAAAGTGGAGTTTCACCGTCAACACAATAGGCCTTTTGAGCACATGCGGTAATAGGCCGTTTTTTCCAACTTTATTCTTTGGATCACTCTTAAGGCAAGGAGAGATTCTTGAAACCATGATGTTTTTCTTATTCTACTACCTAGGGAGAACATGAATCACGATTTGTTTTTCAAATGTGGTGTTTGTCTGGGCCGGGAACTTCAGTTCTGAAAGTGCAGTTTTGCGGTATTTTGCCGTTTTTTCCAACATTATTCTTTCTGTCTCTCTTAAGGTAAGCAGGGAATCTTGACAACCTGATGTTTTTCTGTTTCTACTACGTAGGGAGAACTTGAATCACGATGTCTTTTTCAAATCTGGTGTTTGTCTGGGCCGGGAACCTCAGTTATGAAAGTGGAGTTTCACCGTCAACACAATAGGCCTGTTGAGCACATGCGGTAATAGGCCGTTTTTTCCAACTTTATTCTTTGGATCACTGTTAAGGCAAGGAGAGATTCTTGAAACCATGATGTTTTTCTTATTCTACTACCTAGGGAGAACATGAATCACGATGTCTTTTTCAAATCTGGTGTTTGTCGGGGCCGGGAACCTCAGTTCTGAAAGTGGTGTTTTGCAGTATTCGGACGTTTTTTCCAACTTTATTCTTTGGATCTCTCTTAAGGGAAGGAGAGATTCCTGAAACCATGATGTTTTACTGATTCTACTACCTAGGGAGAACATGAAACACGACGTCTTTTTCAAATCTGGTTTTTGTCTGGGTCGGGAACCTCAATTCTGCAAGTGGAGTTTCACCGTCAATACAATAGGTCTTTTTAGCATATGCGGTAATAGGCCGTTTTTTCCAAGTTTATTCTTTGGATCACTCTTAAGGCAAGGAGAGATTCTTGAAACCATGATGTTTTTCTTATTCTACTACCTAGGGAGAACATGAATCACGATGTTTTTTTCAAATCTGGTGTTTGTCGGGGCCGGGAACCTCAGTTCTGAAAGTGGTGTTTTGCAGTATTCGTACGTTTTTTCCAACTTTATTTTTTGGATCATTCTTAACGGAAGGAGAGATTCCTGAAACCATGATGTTTTACTGATTCTACTACCTAGGGAGAACATGAATCACGACGTCTTTTTCAAATCTGGTGTTTCTCTTGGCCGGGAACCTCAGTTCTGAAAGTGGAGTTTCACCGTCGATACAGTAGGCCTTTTGAGCATATGCGGTAATAGGCCTTTTTTTCCAACTTTATTTATTGGATCACTCTTAAGGCAAGGAGAGATTCTTTAAACTCTCATGTTTTTCTGATTCTACTACCTAGGGAGAACATGAATTACGACGTCTTTTTCAAATCTGGTGTTTGTCTGGGCCGGGAACCTCAGTTATGAAAGTGGAGTTTCACCGTCCACACAATAGGCCTTTTGAGCACATGCGGTAATAGGCCGTTTTTTCCAACTTTATTCTTTGGATCACTCTTAAGGCAAGGAGAGATTCTTGAAACCATGATGTTTTTCTTATTCTACTACCTAGGGAGAACATGAATCACGATTTGTTTTTCAAATGTGGTGTTTGTCTGGGCCGGGAACTTCAGTTCTGAAAGTGCAGTTTTGCGGTATTTTGCCGTTTTTTCCAACATTATTCTTTCTGTCTCTCTTAAGGTAAGCAGGGAATCTTGAAAACCTGATGTTTTTCTGTTTCTACTACCTAGGGAGAACTTGAATCACGACGTCTTTTTCAAATCTGGTGTTTGTCTGGGCCGGGAACCTCAGTTATGAAAGTGGAGTTTCACCGTCAACACAATAGGCCTGTTGAGCACATGCGGTAATAGGCCGTTTTTTCCAACTTTATGCTTTGGATCACTCTTAAGGCAAGGAGAGATTCTTGAAACCATGATGTTTTTCTTATTCTACTACCTAGGGAGAACATGAATCATGATGTCTTTTTCAAATCTGGTGTTTGTCGGGGCCGGGGACCTCAGTTCTGAAAGTGGTGTCTTGCAGTATTCGGACGTTTTTTCCAACTTTATTCTTTGGATCTCTCTTAAGGGAAGGAGAGATTCCTGAAACTATGATGTTTTGCTGATCTACTACCTAGGGAGAACATGAATCACGATGTCTTTTTCAAATCTGGTGTTTGTCTGGGCCGGGAACCTCAGTTATGAAAGTGGAGTTTCACCGTCAAGACAATAGGCCTTTTGAGCACATGCGGTAATAGGCCGTTTTTTCCAACTTTATTCTTTGGATCTCTCTTAAGGGAAGGAGAGATTCCTGAAACCATGATGTTTTACTGATTCTACTACCTAGGGAGTACATGAAACATGACGTCTTTTTCAAATCTGGTGTTTGTCAGGGCCGGGAACCTTAGTTCTGAAAATGGAGTTTCACCGTCAATAAAATAGGCCTTTTGAGCCTAAGCGGTTGTAGGCCGTTTTTTCCAACTTTATTCTTTGGATCAGTCTTAAGGCAAGGAGAGATTCTTGAAACCATGATGTTTTTCTTATTCTACTACCTAGGGAGAACATGAATCACGATGTCTTTTTCAAATCTGGTGTTTCTCGGGGCCGGGAACCTCAGTTCTGAAAGTGGTGTTTTGCAGTATTCGGACGTTTTTTCCAACTTTATTCTTTGGATCTCTCTTAAGGGAAGGAGAGATTCCTGAAACCATAATGTTTTGCTCATTCTACTACCTAGGGAGAACATGAATCACGACGTCTTTTTCAAATCTGGTGTTTGTCTGGGCCGGGAACCTCAGTTCTGAAAGTGGAGTTTCACCGTCAATAAAATACGCCTTTTGAGCACATGCGGTAATAGGCCGTTTTTTCCAACTTTATTCATTGGATCACTCTTAAGGCAAGGAGAGATTCTTTAAACTCTCATGTTTTTCTGATTCTACTACCTACGGAGAACATGAATCACGACGTCTTTTTCAAATCTGGTGTTTGTCTGGGCCGGGAACCTCAGTTATGAAAGTGGAGTTTCACCGTCAACACAATAGGCCTTTTGAGCACATGCGGTAATAGGCCGTTTTTTCCAACTTTATTCTTTGGATCACTCTTAAGGCAAGGAGAGATTCTTGAAACCATGATGTTTTTCTTATTCTACTACCTAGGGAGAACATGAAACACGACGTCTTTTTCAAATCTGGTGTTTGTCAGGGCCGGGAACCTCAATTCTGAAAATGGAGTTTCACCGTCAATACAATAGGCCTTTTGAGCCTAAGCGGTTGTAGGCCGTTTTTTCCAACTTTATCCTTTGGATCTCTCTTAATGGAAGGAGAGATTCCTGAAACCATGATGTTTTGCTGATTCTACTACCTAGGGAGAACATGAATCACGACGTCTTTTTCAAATCTGGTGTTTGTCTGGGCCGGGAACCTCAGTTATGAAAGTGGAGTTTCACCGTCAACACAATAGGCCTTTTGAGCACATGCGGTAATAGGCCGTTTTTTCCAACTTTATTCTTTGGATCACTCTTAAGGCAAGGAGAGATTCTTGAAACCATGATGTTTTTCTTATTCTACTACCTAGGGAGAACATGAATCACGATTTGTTTTTCAAATGTGGTGTTTGTCTGGGCCGGGAACTTCAGTTCTGAAAGTGCAGTTTTGCGGTATTTTGCCGTTTTTTCCAACATTATTCTTTCTGTCTCTCTTAAGGTAAGCAGGGAATCTTGACAACCTGATGTTTTTCTGTTTCTACTACGTAGGGAGAACTTGAATCACGATGTCTTTTTCAAATCTGGTGTTTGTCTGGGCCGGGAACCTCAGTTATGAAAGTGGAGTTTCACCGTCAACACAATAGGCCTGTTGAGCACATGCGGTAATAGGCCGTTTTTTCCAACTTTATTCTTTGGATCACTGTTAAGGCAAGGAGAGATTCTTGAAACCATGATGTTTTTCTTATTCTACTACCTAGGGAGAACATGAATCACGATGTCTTTTTCAAATCTGGTGTTTGTCGGGGCCGGGAACCTCAGTTCTGAAAGTGGTGTTCTGCAGTATTCGGACGTTTTTTCCAACTTTATTCTTTGGATCTCTCTTAAGGGAAGGAGAGATTCCTGAAACCATGATGTTTTACTGATTCTACTACCTAGGGAGAACATGAAACACGACGTCTTTTTCAAATCTGGTGTTTGTCGGGGCCGGGAACCTTAGTTCTGAAAGTGGTGTTTTGCAGTATTCGGACGTTTTTTCCAACTTTATTCTTTGGATCTATCTTAATGGAAGGAGAGATTCCTGAAACCATGATGTTTTACTGATTCTACTACCTAGGGAGAACATGAATCACGACGTCTTTTTCAAATCTGGTGTTTGTCTGGGGCGGGAACCTCAGTTCTGAAAGTGGAGTTTCACCGTCAATACAATAGGCCTTTTGAGCATATGCGGTAATAGGCCGTTTTTTCCAACTTTATTAATTGGATCACTCTTAAGGCAAGGAGAGATTCTTTAAACTCTCATGTTTTTCGGATTCTACTACCTAGGGAGAACATGAATCACGACGTCTTTTTCAAATCTGGTGTTTGTCTGGGCCGGGAACCCCAGTTATGAAAGTGGAGTTTCACCGTCAACACAATAGGCCTTTTGAGCACATGCGGTAATAGGCCGTTTTTTCCAACTTTATTCTTTGGATCACTCTTAAGGCAAGGAGACATTCTTGAAACCATGATGTTTTTCTTATTCTACTACCTAGGGAGAACATGAATCACGATGTCTTTTTCAAATCTGGTGTATGTCGGGGCCGGGAACCTCAGTTCTGAAAGTGGTGTTTTGCAGTATTCGGACGTTTTTTCCAACTTTATTCTTTGGATCTCTCTTAAGGGAAGGAGAGATTCCTAAAACCATGATGTTTTACTGCTTCTACTATCTAGGGAGAACATGAATCACAACGTCTTTTTCAAATCTGGTGTTTTTCTGGGCCGGGAACCTCAGTTCTGAAAGTGGAGTTTCACCGTCAATACAATAGGCCTTTTGAGCATATGTGGTAATAGGCCGTTTTTTCCAACTTTATTCATTGGATCACTCTTAAGGCAAGGAGAGATTCTTTAAACTCTCATGTTTTTCTGATTCTACTACCTAGGGAGAACATGAAACACGACGTCTTTTTCAAATCTGGTGTTTGTCAGGGCCGGGAACCTCAGTTCTGAAAATGGAGTTTCACCGTCAATACAATAGGCCTTTTGAGCCTAAGCGGTTGTAGGCCGTTTTTTCCAACTTTATCCTTTGGATCTCTCTTAATGGAAGGAGAGACTCCTGAAACCATGATGTTTTGCTGATTCTACTACCTAGGGAGAACATGAATCACGACGTCTTTTTCAAATCTGGTGTTTGTCTGGGCCGGGAACCTCAGTTATGAAAGTGGAGTTTCACCGTCAACACAATAGGCCTTTTGAGCACATGCGGTAATAGGCCGTTTTTTCCAACTTTATTCTTTGGATCACTCTTAAGGCAAGGAGAGATTCTTGAAACCATGATGTTTTTCTTATTCTACTACCTAGGGAGAACATGAATCACGATTTCTTTTCCAAATGTGGTGTTTGTCTGGGCCGGGAACTTCAGTTCTGAAAGTGCAGTTTTGCGGTAGTTTGCCGTTTTTTCCAACATTATTCTTTGTGTCTCTCTTAAGGTAAGCAGGGAATCTTGACAACCTGATGTTTTTCTGTTTCTACTACCTAGGGAGAACTTGAATCACGATGTCTTTTTCAAATCTGGTGTTTGTCGGGGCCGGGAACCTCAGTTCTGAAAGTGGTGTTTTGCAGTATTCGGACGTTTTTTCCAACTTTATTCTTTGGATCTATCTTAATGGAAGGAGAGATTCCTGAAACCATGATGTTTTACTGATTCTACTACCTAGGGAGAACATGAATCACGACGTCTTTTTCAAATCTGGTGTTTGTCTGGGCCGGGAACCTCAGTTCTGAAAGTGGAGTTTCACCGTCAATACAATAGGCCTTTTGAGCATATGCGGTAATAGGCCGTTTTTTCCAACTTTATTCTTTGGATCACTCTTAAGGCAAGGAGAGATTCTTGAAACCATGATGTTTTTCTTATTCTACTACCTAGGGAGAACATGAATCACGATGTCTTTTTCAAATGTGGTGTTTGTCTGGGCCGGGAACTTCAGTTCTGAAAGTGCAGTTTTGCGGTAGTTTGCCGTTTTTTCCAACATTATTCTTTGTGTCTCTCTTAAGGTAAGCAGGGAATCTTGACAACCTGATGTTTTTCTGTTTCTACTACCTAGGGAGAACTTGAATCACGACGTCTTTTTCAAATCTGGTGTTTGTCGGGGCCGGGAACCTTAGTTCTGAAAGTGGTGTTTTGCAGTATTCGGACGTTTTTTCCAACTTTATTCTTTGGATCTATCTTAATGGAAGGAGAGATTCCTGAAACCATGATGTTTTACTGATTCTACTACCTAGGGAGAACATGAATCACGACGTCTTTTTCAAATCTGGTGTTTGTCTGGGCCGGGAACCTCAGTTCTGAAAGTGGAGTTTCACCGTCAATACAATAGGCCTTTTGAGCATATGCGGTAATAGGCCGTTTTTTCCAACTTTATTCATTGGATCACTCTTAAGGCAAGGAGAGATTCTTTAAACTCTCATGTTTTTCTGATTCTACTACCTAGGGAGAACATGAATCACGACGTCTTTTTCAAATCTGGTGTTTGTCTGGGCCGGGAACCTCAGTTATGAAAGTGGAGTTTCACCGTCAACACAATAGGCCTTTTGAGCACATGTGGTAATAGGCCGTTTTTTCCAACTTTATTCTTTGGATCACTCTTAAGGCACGGAGAGATTCTTGAAACCATAATGTTTTTCTTATTCTACTACCTAGGGAGAACATGAATCACGATGTCTTTTTCAAATCTGGTGTATGTCGGGTCCGGGAACCTCAGTTCTGAGAGTGGTGTTTTGCAGTATTCGGACGTTTTTTCCAACTTTATTCTTTGGATCTCTCTTAAGGGAAGGAGAGGTTCCTGAAACCATGATGTTTTACTGATTCTACTACCTAGGGAGAACATGAAACACGACGTATTTTTCAAATCTGGTGTTTGTCGGGGCCGGGAACCATAGTTCTGAAAGTGGTGTTTTGCAGTATTCGGACGTTTTTTCCAACTTTATTCTTTGGATCTATCTTAATGGAAGGAGAGATTCCTGAAACCATGATGTTTTACTGCTTCTACTATCTAGGGAGAACATGAATGACGACGTCTTTTTCAAATCTGGTGTTTGTCTGGGCCGGGAACCTCAGTTCTGAAAGTGGAGTTTCACCGTCAATACAATAGGCCTTTTGAGCATATGTGGTAATAGGCCGTTTTTTCCAACTTTATTCATTGGATCACTCTTAAGGCAAGGAGAGATTCTTTAAACTCTCATGTTTTTCTGATTCTACTACCTAGGGAGAACATGAATCACGACGTCTTTTTCAAATCTGGTGTTTGTCTTGGCCGGGAACCTCAGTTCTGAAAGTGGAGTTTCACCGTCCATGCAATAGGCCTTTTGAGCATATGCGGTAATAGGCCGTTTTTTCCAAGTTTATTATTTGGATCACTCTTAAGGCAAGGAGAGATTCTTGAAACTATGATGTTTTTCTGTTTCTACTACCTAAGGAGAACATGAATCACGACGTCTTTTTCAAATCTGGTGTTTGTCTGGGCCGGGAACCTCAATTCTGAAAGTGGAGTTTCACCGTCAACACAATAGGCCTTTTGAGCACATGCGGTAATATGCCGTTTTTTCCAAGTTTATTATTTGGATCACTCTTAAGGCAAGGAGAGATTCTTGAAACCATGATGTTTTTCTTATTCTACTACCTAGAGAGAACATCAATCACGATGTCTTTTTGAAATCTGGTGTTTGTCGGGGCCGGGAACCTCAGTTCTGAAAGTGGTGTTTTGCAGTATTCGGACGTTTTTTCCAACTTTATTCTTTGGATCTCTCTTCAGGGAAGGAGAGATTCCTGAAACCATGATGTTTTACTGATTCTACTACCTAGGGGGAACATGAAACACGACGTCTTTTTCAAATCTGGTGTTTGTCAGGGCCGGGAACCTCAGTTCTGAAAATGGAGTTTCACCGTCAATACAATAGGCCTTTTGAGCCTAAGCGGTTGTAGGCCGTTTTTTCCAACTTTATTCTTTGCATCACTCTTAAGACAAGGAGAGATTCTTGAAACCATGATGTTTTTCTTATTCTACTACCTAGGGAGAACATGAATCACGATGTCTTTTTCAAATCTGGTGTTTGTCGGGGCCGGGAACCTCAGTTCTGAAAGTGGTGTTTTGCAGTATTCGGACGTTTTTTCCAACTTTATTCTTTGGATCTCTCTTAAGGGAAGGAGAGATTCCTGAAACCATGATGTTTTGCTGATTCTACTACCTAGGGAGAACATGAATCACGACGTCTTTTTCAAATCTGGTGTTTGTCTGGGCCGGGAACCTCAGTTCTGAAAGTGGAGTTTCACCGTCGATACAGTAGGCCTTTTGAACATATGCGGTAATAGGCCGTTTTTTCCAACTTTATTCATTGGATCACTCTTAAGGCAAGGAGAGATTCTTTAAACTCTCATGTTTTTCTGATTCTACTACCTAGGGAGAACATGAATCACGACGTCTTTTTCAAATCTGGTTTTTGTCTGGGCCGGGAACCTCAGTTATGAAAGTGGAGTTTCACCGTCAACAAAATAGGTCTTTTGAGCATATGCGGTAATAGGCCGTTTTTTCCAAGTTTATTCTTTGGATCACTCTTAAGGCAAGGAGAGATTCTTGAAACCATGATGTTTTTCTTATTCTACTACCTAGGGAGAACATGAATCACGACGTCTTTTTCAAATCTGGTGTTTGTATTGGCCGGGAACCTCAGTTCTGAAAGTGGAGTTTCACCGTCCATGCAATAGGCCTTTTGAGCATATGCGGTAATATGCCGTTTTTACCAAGATTATTATTTGGATCACTCTTAAGGCAAGGAGAGATTCTTGAAACCATGATGTTTTTCTTATTCTACTACCTAGAGAGAACATCAATCACGATGTCTTTTTCAAATCTGGTGTTTGTCGGGGCCGGGAACCTCAGTTCTGAAAGTGGTGTTTTGCAGTATTCGGACGTTTTTTCCAACTTTGTTCTTTGGATCTCTCTTCAGGGAAGGAGAGATTCCTGAAACCATGATGTTTTACTGATTCTACTACCTAGGGAGAACATGAAACACGACGTCTTTTTCAAATCTGGTGTTTGTCAGGGCCGGGAACCTCAGTTCTGAAAATGGAGTTTCACCGTCAATACAATAGGCCTTTTGAGCCTAAGCGGTTGTAGGCCGTTTTTTCCAACTTTATTCTTTGGATCACTCTTAAGGCAAGGAGAGATTCTTGAAACCATGATGTTTTTCTTATTCTACTACCTAGGGGGAACATGAATCACGATGTCTTTTTCAAATCTGGTGTTTGTCGGGGCCGGGAACCTCAGTTCTGAAAGTGGTGTTTTGCAGTATTCGGACGTTTTTTCCAACTTTATTCTTTGGATCTCTCGTAAGGGAAGGAGAGATTCCTGAAACCATGATGTTTTACTGATTCTACTACCTAGGGAGAACATGAATCACGACGTCTTTTTCAAATCTGGTGTTTGTCTGGGCCGGGAACCTCAGTTCTGAAAGTGGAGTTTCACCGTCGATACAGTAGGCCTTTTGAGCATAGGCGGTAATAGGCCGTTTTTTCCAACTTTATTCATTGGATCACTCTTAAGGCAAGGAGAGATTCTTTAAACTCTCATGTTTTTCTGATTCTACTACCTAGGGAGAACATGAATTACGACGTCTTTTTCAAATCTGGTGTTTGTCTGGGCCGGGAACCTCAGTTATGAAAGTGGAGTTTCACCGTCAACACAATAGGCCTTTTGAGCACATGCGGTAATAGGCCGTTTTTTCCAACTTTATTTTTTGGATCACTCTTAAGGCAAGGAGAGATTCTTGAAACCATGATGTTTTTCTTATTCTACTACCTAGGGAGAACATGAATCACGATTTGTTTTTAAATGTGGTGTTTGTCTGGGCCGGGAACTTCAGTTCTGAAAGTGCAGTTTTGCGGTATTTTGCCGTTTTTTCCAACATTATTCTTTCTGTCTCTCTTAAGGTAAGCAGGGAATCTTGACAACCTGATGTTTTTCTGTTTCTACTACCTAGGGAGAACTTGAATCACGACGTCTTTTTCAAATCTGGTGTTTGTCTGGGCCGGGAACCTCAGTTATGAAAGTGGAGTTTCACCGTCAACACAATAGGCCTGTTGAGCACATGCGGTAATAGGCCGTTTTTTCCAACTTTATTCTTTGGATCACTCTTAAGGCAAGGAGAGATTCTTGAAACCATGATGTTTTTCTTATTCTACTACCTAGGGAGAACATGAATCATGATGTCTTTTTCAAATCTGGTGTTTGTCAGGGCCGGGAACCTCAGTTCTGAAAGTGGTGTCTTGCAGTATTCGGACGTTTTTTCCAACTTTATTCTTTGGATCTCTCTTAAGGGAAGGAGAGATTCCTGAAACTATGATGTTTTACTGATTCTACTACCTAGGGAGAACATGAAACACGACGTCTTTTTCAAATCTGGTGTTTGTCGGGGCCGGGAACCTTAGTTCTGAAAGTGGTGTTTTGCAGTATTCTGAAGTTTTTTCCAACTTTATTCTTTGGATCTATCTTAATGGAAGGAGAGATTCCTGAAACCATGATGTTTTACTGATTCTACTACCTAGGGAGAACATGAATCACGACGTCTTTTTCAAATCTGGTGTTTGTCTGGGCCGGGAACCTCAATTCTGAAAGTGGAGTTTCACCGTCAACACAATAGGCCTTTTGAGCACATGCGGTAATATGCCGTTTTTTCCAAGTTTATTATTTCGATCACTCTTAAGGCAAGGAGAGATTCTTGAAACCATGATGTTTTTCTTATTCTACTACCTAGAGAGAACATCAATCACGATGTCTTTTTAAATCTGGTGTATGTCGGGGCCGGGAACCTCAGTTCTGAAAGTGGTGTTTTGCAGTATTCGGACGTTTTTTCCAACTTTATTCTTTGGATCTCTCTTCAGGGAAGGAGAGATTCCTGAAACCATGATGTTTTACTGATTCTACTACCTAGGGAGAACATGAAACACAACGTCTTTTTCAAATCTTGTGTTTGTCAGGGCCGGGAACCTCAGTTCTGAAAATGGAGTTTCACCGCCAATACAATAGGCCTTTTGAGCCGAAGCGGTTGTAGGCCGTTTTTTCCAACTTTATTCTTTGGATCACTCTTAAGGCAAGGAGAGATTCTTGAAACCATGATGTTTTTCTTATTCTACTACCTAGGGAGAACATGAATCACGATGTCTTTTTCAAATCTGGTGTTTGTCGGGGCCGGGAACCTCAGTTCTGAAAGTGGTGTTTTGAAGTATTCGGACGTTTTTTCCAACTTTATTCTTTGGATCTCTCTTAAGGGAAGGAGAGATTCCTGAAACCATGATGTTTTGCTGATTCTACTACCTAGGGAGAACATGAATCACGACGTCTTTTTCAAATCTGGTGTTTGTCTGGGCCGGGAACCTCAGTTCTGAAAGTGGAGTTTCACCGTCGATACAGTAGGCCTTTTGAACATATGCGGTAATAGGCCGTTTTTTCCAAGTTTATTCTTCAGATCACTCTTAAGGCAAGGAGAGATTCTTTAAACTCTCATGTTTTTCTGATTCTACTACCTAGGGAGAACATGAATAACGACTTCTTTTTCAAATCTGGTGATTGTCGGGGCCGGGAACCTCAGTTCTGAAAGTGGTGTTTTGCAGTATTCGGACGTTTTTTCCAACTTTATTCTTTGGATCTCTCTTAAGGGAAGGAGAGATTCCTGAAACCATGATGTTTTACTGATTCTACTACCTAGGGAGAACATGAAACACGACGTCTTTTTCAAATCTGGTGTTTGTCGAGGCCGGGAACCTTAGTTCTGAAAGTGGTGTTTTGCAGTATTCGGACGTTTTTTCCAACTTTATTCTTTGGATCTATCTTAATGGAAGGAGAGATTCCTGAAACCATGATGTTTTACTGATTCTACTACCTAGAGAGAACATGAATCACGACGTCTTTTTCAAATCTGGTGTTTGTCTGGGCCGGGAACCTCAGTTCTGAAAGTGGAGTTTCACCGTCAATACAATAGGCCTTTTGAGCATATGCGGTAATAGGCCGTTTTTTCCAACTTGATTCTTTGGATCACTCTTAAGGCAAGGAGAGATTCCTGAAACCATGATGTTTTACTGATTCTACTACCTAGGGAGAACATGAAACACGACGTCTTTTTCAAATCTGGTGTTTGTCAGGGCCGGGAACCTCAGTTCTGAAAATGGAGTTTCACCGTCAATACAATAGGCCTTTTGAGCCTAAGCGGTTGTAGGCCGTTTTTTCCAACTTTATTCTTTGGATCACTCTTAAGGCAAGGAGAGATTCTTGAAACTATGATGTTTTTCTGCTTCTACTACCTAGGGAGAACATGAATCACGACGTCTTTTTCAAATCTGGTGTTTCTCTGGGCCGGGAACCTCAGTTATGAAAGTGGTGTTTTGCAGTATTCGGACGTTTTTTCCAACTTTATTCTTTGGATCTCTCTTCAGGGAAGGAGAGATTCCTGAAACCATGATGTTTTACTGATTCTACTACCTAGGGAGAACATGAAACACGACGTCTTTTTCAAATCTGGTGTTTGTCTGGGTCGGGAACCTCAATTCTGCAAGTGGAGTTTCACCGTCAATACAATAGGTCTTTTGAGCATATGCGGTAATAGGCCGTTTTTTCCAAGTTTATTCTTTGGATCACTCTTAAGGCAAGGAGAGATTCTTGAAACCATGATGTTTTTCTTATTCTACTACCTAGGGAGAACATGAATCACGATGTTTTTTTCAAATCTGGTGTTTGTCGGGGCCGGGAACCTCAGTTCTGAAAGTGGTGTTTTGCAGTATTCGTACGTTTTTTCCAACTTTATTTTTTGGATCATTCTTAAGGGAAGGAGAGATTCCTGAAACCATGATGTTTTACTGATTCTACTACCTAGGGAGAACATGAATCACGACGTCTTTTTCAAATCTGGTGTTTCTCTTGGCCGGGAACCTCAGTTCTGAAAGTGGAGTTTCACCGTCGATACAGTAGGCCTTTTGAGCATATGCGGTAATAGGCCGTTTTTTCCAACTTTATTTATTGGATCACTCTTAAGGCAAGGAGAGATTCTTTAAACTCTCATGTTTTTCTGATTCTACTACCTAGGGAGAACATGAATTACGACGTCTTTTTCAAATCTGGTGTTTGTCTGGGCCGGGAACCTCAGTTATGAAAGTGGAGTTTCACCGTCAACACAATAGGCCTTTTGAGCACATGCGGTAATAGGCCGTTTTTTCCAACTTTATTCTTTGGATCACTCTTAAGGCAAGGAGAGATTCTTGAAACCATGATGTTTTTCTTATTCTACTACCTAGGGAGAACATGAATCACGATTTGTTTTTCAAATGTGGTGTTTGTCTGGGCCGGGAACTTCAGTTCTGAAAGTGCAGTTTTGCGGTATTTTGCCGTTTTTTCCAACATTATTCTTTCTGTCTCTCTTAAGGTAAGCAGGGAATCTTGAAAACCTGATGTTTTTCTGTTTCTACTACCTAGGGAGAACTTGAATCACGACGTCTTTTTCAAATCTGGTGTTTGTCTGGGCCGGGAACCTCAGTTATGAAAGTGGAGTTTCACCGTCAACACAATAGGCCTGTTGAGCACATGCGGTAATGGGCCGTTTTTTCCAACTTTATGCTTTGGATCACTCTTAAGGCAAGGAGAGATTCTTGAAACCATGATGTTTTTCTTATTCTACTACCTAGGGAGAACATGAATCATGATGTCTTTTTCAAATCTGGTGTTTGTCGGGGCCGGGGACCTCAGTTCTGAAAGTGGTGTCTTGCAGTATTCGGACGTTTTTTCCAACTTTATTCTTTGGATCTCTCTTAAGGGAAGGAGAGATTCCTGAAACTATGATGTTTTGCTGATCTACTACCTAGGGAGAACATGAATCACGATGTCTTTTTCAAATCTGGTGTTTGTCTGGGCCGGGAACCTCAGTTATGAAAGTGGAGTTTCACCGTCAAGACAATAGGCCTTTTGAGCACATGCGGTAATAGGCCGTTTTTTCTAACTTTATTCTTTGGATCACTCTTAAGGCAAGGAGAGATTCTTGAAACCATGATGTTTTTCTTATTCTACTATCTAGGGAGAACATGAATCATGATGTCTTTTTCAAATCTGGTGTTTGTCGGGGCCGGGAACCTTAGTTCTGAAAATGGAGTTTCACCGTCAATAAAATAGGCCTTTTGAGCCTAAGCGGTTGTAGGCCGTTTTTTCCAACTTTATTCTTTGGATCAGTCTTAAGGCAAGGAGAGATTCTTGAAACCATGATGTTTTTCTTATTCTACTACCTAGGGAGAACATGAATCACGATGTCTTTTTCAAATCTGGTGTTTGTCGGGGCCGGGAACCTCAGTTCTGAAAGTGGTGTTTTGCAGTATTCGGACGTTTTTTCCAACTTTATTCTTTGGATCTCTCTTAAGGGAAGGAGAGATTCCTGAAACCATAATGTTTTGCTGATTCTACTACCTAGGGAGAACATGAATCACGACGTCTTTTTCAAATCTGGTGTTTGTCTGGGCCGGGAACCTCAGTTCTGAAAGTGGAGTTTCACCGTCAATAAAATACGCCTTTTGAGCACATGCGGTAATAGGCCGTTTTTTCCAACTTTATTCATTGGATCACTCTTAAGGCAAGGAGAGATTCTTTAAACTCTCATGTTTTTCTGATTCTACTACCTACGGAGAACATGAATCACGACGTCTTTTTCAAATCTGGTGTTTGTCTGGGCCGGGAACCTCAGTTATGAAAGTGGAGTTTCACCGTCAACACAATAGGCCTTTTGAGCACATGCGGTAATAGGCCGTTTTTTCCAACTTTATTCTTTGGATCACTCTTAAGGCAAGGAGAGATTCTTGAAACCATGATGTTTTTCTTATTCTACTACCTAGGGAGAACATGAATCACGATTTGTTTTTCAAATGTGGTGTTTGTCTGGGCCGGGAACTTCAGTTCTGAAAGTGCAGTTTTGCGGAATTTACCGTTTTTTCCAACATTTTTCTTTCTGTCTCTCTTAAGGTAAGCAGGGAATCTTGACAACCTGATGTTTTTCTGTTTCTACTACCTAGGGAGAACTTGAATCACGACGTCTTTTTCAAATCTGGTGTTTGTCTGGGCCGGGAACCTCAGTTATGAAAGTGGAGTTTCACCGTCAACACAATAGGCCTGTTGAGCACATGCGGTAATAGGCCGTTTTTTCCAACTTTATTCTTTGGATCACTCTTAAGGCAAGGAGAGATTCTTGAAACCATGATGTTTTTCTTATTCTACTACCTAGGGAGAACATGAATCACGATGTCTTTTTCAAATCTGGTGTTTGTCGGGGCCGGGAACCTCAGTTCTGAAAGTGGTGTTCTGCAGTATTCGGACGTTTTTTCCAACTTTATTCTTTGGATCTCTCTTAAGGGAAGGAGAGATTCCTGAAACCATGATGTTTTACTGATTCTACTACCTAGGGAGAACATGAAACACGACGTCTTTTTCAAATCTGGTGTTTGTCGGGGCCGGGAACCTTAGTTCTGAAAGTGGTGTTTTGCAGTATTCGGACGTTTTTTCCAACTTTATTCTTTGGATCTATCTTAATGGAAGGAGAGATTCCTGAAACCATGATGTTTTACTGATTCTACTTCCTAGGGAGAACATGAATCACGACGTCTTTTTCAAATCTGGTGTTTGTCTTGGGCGGGAACCTCAGTTCTGAAAGTGGAGTTTCACCGTCAATACAATAGGCCTTTTGAGCATATGCGGTAATAGGCCGTTTTTTCCAACTTTATTAATTGGATCACTCTTAAGGCAAGGAGAGATTCTTTAAACTCTCATGTTTTTCGGATTCTACTACCTAGGGAGAACATGAATCACGACGTCTTTTTCAAATCTGGTGTTTGTCTGGGCCGGGAACCCCAGTTATGAAAGTGGAGTTTCACCGTCAACACAATAGGCCTTTTGAGCACATGCGGTAATAGGCCGTTTTTTCCAACTTTATTCTTTGGATCACTCTTAAGGCAAGGAGACATTCTTGAAACCATGATGTTTTTCTTATTCTACTACCTAGGGAGAACATGAATCACGATGTCTTTTTCAAATCTGGTGTATGTCGGGGCCGGGAACCTCAGTTCTGAAAGTGGTGTTTTGCAGTATTCGGACGTTTTTTCCAACTTTATTCTTTGGATCTCTCTTAAGGGAAGGAGAGATTCCTAAAACCATGATGTTTTACTGCTTCTACTATCTAGGGAGAACATGAATCACAACGTCTTTTTCAAATCTGGTGTTTTTCTGGGCCGGGAACCTCAGTTCTGAAAGTGGAGTTTCACCGTCAATACAATAGGCCTTTTGAGCATATGTGGTAATAGGCCGTTTTTTCCAACTTTATTCATTGGATCACTCTTAAGGCAAGGAGAGATTCTTTAAACTCTCATGTTTTTCTGATTCTACTACCTAGGGAGAACATGAAACACGACGTCTTTTTCAAATCTGGTGTTTGTCAGGGCCGGGAACCTCAGTTCTGAAAATGGAGTTTCACCGTCAATACAATAGGCCTTTTGAGCCTAAGCGGTTGTAGGCCGTTTTTTCCAACTTTATCCTTTGGATCTCTCTTAATGGAAGGAGAGACTCCTGAAACCATGATGTTTTGCTGATTCTACTACCTAGGGAGAACATGAATCACGACGTCTTTTTCAAATCTGGTGTTTGTCTGGGCCGGGAACCTCAGTTATGAAAGTGGAGTTTCACCGTCAACACAATAGGCCTTTTGAGCACATGCGGTAATAGGCCGTTTTTTCCAACTTTATTCTTTGGATCACTCTTAAGGCAAGGAGAGATTCTTGAAACCATGATGTTTTTCTTATTCTACTACCTAGGGAGAACATGAATCACGATTTCTTTTTCAAATGTGGTGTTTGTCTGGGCCGGGAACTTCAGTTCTGAAAGTGCAGTTTTGCGGTAGTTTGCCGTTTTTTCCAACATTATTCTTTGTGTCTCTCTTAAGGTAAGCAGGGAATCTTGACAACCTGATGTTTTTCTGTTTCTACTACCTAGGGAGAACTTGAATCACGATGTCTTTTTCAAATCTGGTGTTTGTCGGGGCCGGGAACCTCAGTTCTGAAAGTGGTGTTTTGCAGTATTCGGACGTTTTTTCCAACTTTATTCTTTGGATCTATCTTAATGGAAGGAGAGATTCCTGAAACCATGATGTTTTACTGATTCTACTACCTAGGGAGAACATGAATCACGACGTCTTTTTCAAATCTGGTGTTTGTCTGGGCCGGGAACCTCAGTTCTGAAAGTGGAGTTTCACCGTCAATACAATAGGCCTTTTGAGCATATGCGGTAATAGGCCGTTTTTTCCAACTTTATTCTTTGGATCACTCTTAAGGCAAGGAGAGATTCTTGAAACCATGATGTTTTTCTTATTCTACTACCTAGGGAGAACATGAATCACGATTTCTTTTTCAAATGTGGTGTTTGTCTGGGCCGGGAACTTCAGTTCTGAAAGTGCAGTTTTGCGGTAGTTTGCCGTTTTTTCCAACATTATTCTTTGTGTCTCTCTTAAGGTAAGCAGGGAATCTTGACAACCTGATGTTTTTCTGTTTCTACTACCTAGGGAGAACTTGAATCACGACGTCTTTTTCAAATCTGGTGTTTGTCGGTGCCGGGAACCTTAGTTCTGAAAGTGGTGTTTTGCAGTATTCGGACGTTTTTTCCAACTTTATTCTTTGGATCTATCTTAATGGAAGGAGAGATTCCTGAAACCATGATGTTTTACTGATTCTACCACCTAGGGAGAACATGAATCACGACGTCTTTTTCAAATCTGGTGTTTGTCTGGGCCGGGAACCTCAGTTCTGAAAGTGGAGTTTCACCGTCAATACAATAGGCCTTTTGAGCATATGCGGTAATAGGCCGTTTTTTCCAACTTTATTCATTGGATCACTCTTAAGGCAAGGAGAGATTCTTTAAACTCTCATGTTTTTCTGATTCTACTACCTAGGGAGAACATGAATCACGACGTCTTTTTCAAATCTGGTGTTTGTCTGGGCCGGGAACCTCAGTTATGAAAGTGGAGTTTCACCGTCAACACAATAGGCCTTTTGAGCACATGTGGTAATAGGCCGTTTTTTCCAACTTTATTCTTTGGATCACTCTTAAGGCACGGAGAGATTCTTGAAACCATAATGTTTTTCTTATTCTACTACCTAGGGAGAACATGAATCACGATGTCTTTTTCAAATCTGGTGTATGTCGGGTCCGGGAACCTCAGTTCTGAGAGTGGTGTTTTGCAGTATTCGGACGTTTTTTCCAACTTTATTCTTTGGATCTCTCTTAAGGGAAGGAGAGGTTCCTGAAACCATGATGTTTTACTGATTCTACTACCTAGGGAGAACATGAAACACGACGTATTTTTCAAATCTGGTGTTTGTCGGGGCCGGGAACCATAGTTCTGAAAGTGGTGTTTTGCAGTATTCGGACGTTTTTTCCAACTTTATTCTTTGGATCTATCTTAATGGAAGGAGAGATTCCTGAAACCATGATGTTTTACTGCTTCTACTATCTAGGGAGAACATGAATGACGACGTCTTTTTCAAATCTGGTGTTTGTCTGGGCCGGGAACCTCAGTTCTGAAAGTGGAGTTTCACCGTCAATACAATAGGCCTTTTGAGCATATGTGGTAATAGGCCGTTTTTTCCAACTTTATTCATTGGATCACTCTTAAGGCAAGGAGAGATTCTTTAAACTCTCATGTTTTTCTGATTCTACTACCTAGGGAGAACATGAATCACGACGTCTTTTTCAAATCTGGTGTTTGTCTTGGCCGGGAACCTCAGTTCTGAAAGTGGAGTTTCACCGTCCATGCAATAGGCCTTTTGAGCATATGCGGTAATAGGCCGTTTTTTCCAAGTTTATTATTTGGATCACTCTTAAGGCAAGGAGAGATTCTTGAAACTATGATGTTTTTCTGTTTCTACTACCTAAGGAGAACATGAATCACGACGTCTTTTTCAAATCTGGTGTTTGTCTGGGCCGGGAACCTCAATTCTGAAAGTGGAGTTTCACCGTCAACACAATAGGCCTTTTGAGCACATGCGGTAATATGCCGTTTTTTCCAAGTTTATTATTTGGATCACTCTTAAGGCAAGGAGAGATTCTTGAAACCATGATGTTTTTCTTATTCTACTACCTAGGGAGAACATGAATTACGACGTCTTTTTCAAATCTGGTGTTTGTCTGGGCCGGGAACCTCAGTTATGAAAGTGGAGTTTCACCGTCAACACAATAGGCCTTTTGAGCACATGCGGTAATAGGCCGTTTTTTCCAACTTTATTTTTTGGATCACTCTTAAGGCAAGGAGAGATTCTTGAAACCATGATGTTTTTCTTATTCTACTACCTAGGGAGAACATGAATCACGATTTGTTTTTAAATGTGGTGTTTGTCTGGGCCGGGAACTTCAGTTCTGAAAGTGCAGTTTTGCGGTATTTTGCCGTTTTTTCCAACATTATTCTTTCTGTCTCTCTTAAGGTAAGCAGGGAATCTTGACAACCTGATGTTTTTCTGTTTCTACTACCTAGGGAGAACTTGAATCACGACGTCTTTTTCAAATCTGGTGTTTGTCTGGGCCGGGAACCTCAGTTATGAAAGTGGAGTTTCACCGTCAACACAATAGGCCTGTTGAGCACATGCGGTAATAGGCCGTTTTTTCCAACTTTATTCTTTGGATCACTCTTAAGGCAAGGAGAGATTCTTGAAACCATGATGTTTTTCTTATTCTACTACCTAGGGAGAACATGAATCATGATGTCTTTTTCAAATCTGGTGTTTGTCAGGGCCGGGAACCTCAGTTCTGAAAGTGGTGTCTTGCAGTATTCGGACGTTTTTTCCAACTTTATTCTTTGGATCTCTCTTAAGGGAAGGAGAGATTCCTGAAACTATGATGTTTTACTGATTCTACTACCTAGGGAGAACATGAAACACGACGTCTTTTTCAAATCTGGTGTTTGTCGGGGCCGGGAACCTTAGTTCTGAAAGTGGTGTTTTGCAGTATTCTGAAGTTTTTTCCAACTTTATTCTTTGGATCTATCTTAATGGAAGGAGAGATTCCTGAAACCATGATGTTTTACTGATTCTACTACCTAGGGAGAACATGAATCACGACGTCTTTTTCAAATCTGGTGTTTGTCTGGGCCGGGAACCTCAATTCTGAAAGTGGAGTTTCACCGTCAACACAATAGGCCTTTTGAGCACATGCGGTAATATGCCGTTTTTTCCAAGTTTATTATTTCGATCACTCTTAAGGCAAGGAGAGATTCTTGAAACCATGATGTTTTTCTTATTCTACTACCTAGAGAGAACATCAATCACGATGTCTTTTTAAATCTGGTGTATGTCGGGGCCGGGAACCTCAGTTCTGAAAGTGGTGTTTTGCAGTATTCGGACGTTTTTTCCAACTTTATTCTTTGGATCTCTCTTCAGGGAAGGAGAGATTCCTGAAACCATGATGTTTTACTGATTCTACTACCTAGGGAGAACATGAAACACAACGTCTTTTTCAAATCTTGTGTTTGTCAGGGCCGGGAACCTCAGTTCTGAAAATGGAGTTTCACCGCCAATACAATAGGCCTTTTGAGCCGAAGCGGTTGTAGGCCGTTTTTTCCAACTTTATTCTTTGGATCACTCTTAAGGCAAGGAGAGATTCTTGAAACCATGATGTTTTTCTTATTCTACTACCTAGGGAGAACATGAATCACGATGTCTTTTTCAAATCTGGTGTTTGTCGGGGCCGGGAACCTCAGTTCTGAAAGTGGTGTTTTGAAGTATTCGGACGTTTTTTCCAACTTTATTCTTTGGATCTCTCTTAAGGGAAGGAGAGATTCCTGAAACCATGATGTTTTGCTGATTCTACTACCTAGGGAGAACATGAATCACGACGTCTTTTTCAAATCTGGTGTTTGTCTGGGCCGGGAACCTCAGTTCTGAAAGTGGAGTTTCACCGTCGATACAGTAGGCCTTTTGAACATATGCGGTAATAGGCCGTTTTTTCCAAGTTTATTCTTCAGATCACTCTTAAGGCAAGGAGAGATTCTTTAAACTCTCATGTTTTTCTGATTCTACTACCTAGGGAGAACATGAATAACGACTTCTTTTTCAAATCTGGTGATTGTCGGGGCCGGGAACCTCAGTTCTGAAAGTGGTGTTTTGCAGTATTCGGACGTTTTTTCCAACTTTATTCTTTGGATCTCTCTTAAGGGAAGGAGAGATTCCTGAAACCATGATGTTTTACTGATTCTACTACCTAGGGAGAACATGAAACACGACGTCTTTTTCAAATCTGGTGTTTGTCGAGGCCGGGAACCTTAGTTCTGAAAGTGGTGTTTTGCAGTATTCGGACGTTTTTTCCAACTTTATTCTTTGGATCTATCTTAATGGAAGGAGAGATTCCTGAAACCATGATGTTTTACTGATTCTACTACCTAGAGAGAACATGAATCACGACGTCTTTTTCAAATCTGGTGTTTGTCTGGGCCGGGAACCTCAGTTCTGAAAGTGGAGTTTCACCGTCAATACAATAGGCCTTTTGAGCATATGCGGTAATAGGCCGTTTTTTCCAACTTGATTCTTTGGATCACTCTTAAGGCAAGGAGAGATTCCTGAAACCATGATGTTTTACTGATTCTACTACCTAGGGAGAACATGAAACACGACGTCTTTTTCAAATCTGGTGTTTGTCAGGGCCGGGAACCTCAGTTCTGAAAATGGAGTTTCACCGTCAATACAATAGGCCTTTTGAGCCTAAGCGGTTGTAGGCCGTTTTTTCCAACTTTATTCTTTGGATCACTCTTAAGGCAAGGAGAGATTCTTGAAACTATGATGTTTTTCTGCTTCTACTACCTAGGGAGAACATGAATCACGACGTCTTTTTCAAATCTGGTGTTTCTCTGGGCCGGGAACCTCAGTTATGAAAGTGGTGTTTTGCAGTATTCGGACGTTTTTTCCAACTTTATTCTTTGGATCTCTCTTCAGGGAAGGAGAGATTCCTGAAACCATGATGTTTTACTGATTCTACTACCTAGGGAGAACATGAAACACGACGTCTTTTTCAAATCTGGTGTTTGTCTGGGTCGGGAACCTCAATTCTGCAAGTGGAGTTTCACCGTCAATACAATAGGTCTTTTGAGCATATGCGGTAATAGGCCGTTTTTTCCAAGTTTATTCTTTGGATCACTCTTAAGGCAAGGAGAGATTCTTGAAACCATGATGTTTTTCTTATTCTACTACCTAGGGAGAACATGAATCACGATGTTTTTTTCAAATCTGGTGTTTGTCGGGGCCGGGAACCTCAGTTCTGAAAGTGGTGTTTTGCAGTATTCGTACGTTTTTTCCAACTTTATTTTTTGGATCATTCTTAAGGGAAGGAGAGATTCCTGAAACCATGATGTTTTACTGATTCTACTACCTAGGGAGAACATGAATCACGACGTCTTTTTCAAATCTGGTGTTTCTCTTGGCCGGGAACCTCAGTTCTGAAAGTGGAGTTTCACCGTCGATACAGTAGGCCTTTTGAGCATATGCGGTAATAGGCCGTTTTTTCCAACTTTATTTATTGGATCACTCTTAAGGCAAGGAGAGATTCTTTAAACTCTCATGTTTTTCTGATTCTACTACCTAGGGAGAACATGAATTACGACGTCTTTTTCAAATCTGGTGTTTGTCTGGGCCGGGAACCTCAGTTATGAAAGTGGAGTTTCACCGTCAACACAATAGGCCTTTTGAGCACATGCGGTAATAGGCCGTTTTTTCCAACTTTATTCTTTGGATCACTCTTAAGGCAAGGAGAGATTCTTGAAACCATGATGTTTTTCTTATTCTACTACCTAGGGAGAACATGAATCACGATTTGTTTTTCAAATGTGGTGTTTGTCTGGGCCGGGAACTTCAGTTCTGAAAGTGCAGTTTTGCGGTATTTTGCCGTTTTTTCCAACATTATTCTTTCTGTCTCTCTTAAGGTAAGCAGGGAATCTTGAAAACCTGATGTTTTTCTGTTTCTACTACCTAGGGAGAACTTGAATCACGACGTCTTTTTCAAATCTGGTGTTTGTCTGGGCCGGGAACCTCAGTTATGAAAGTGGAGTTTCACCGTCAACACAATAGGCCTGTTGAGCACATGCGGTAATGGGCCGTTTTTTCCAACTTTATGCTTTGGATCACTCTTAAGGCAAGGAGAGATTCTTGAAACCATGATGTTTTTCTTATTCTACTACCTAGGGAGAACATGAATCATGATGTCTTTTTCAAATCTGGTGTTTGTCGGGGCCGGGGACCTCAGTTCTGAAAGTGGTGTCTTGCAGTATTCGGACGTTTTTTCCAACTTTATTCTTTGGATCTCTCTTAAGGGAAGGAGAGATTCCTGAAACTATGATGTTTTGCTGATCTACTACCTAGGGAGAACATGAATCACGATGTCTTTTTCAAATCTGGTGTTTGTCTGGGCCGGGAACCTCAGTTATGAAAGTGGAGTTTCACCGTCAAGACAATAGGCCTTTTGAGCACATGCGGTAATAGGCCGTTTTTTCTAACTTTATTCTTTGGATCACTCTTAAGGCAAGGAGAGATTCTTGAAACCATGATGTTTTTCTTATTCTACTATCTAGGGAGAACATGAATCATGATGTCTTTTTCAAATCTGGTGTTTGTCGGGGCCGGGAACCTTAGTTCTGAAAATGGAGTTTCACCGTCAATAAAATAGGCCTTTTGAGCCTAAGCGGTTGTAGGCCGTTTTTTCCAACTTTATTCTTTGGATCAGTCTTAAGGCAAGGAGAGATTCTTGAAACCATGATGTTTTTCTTATTCTACTACCTAGGGAGAACATGAATCACGATGTCTTTTTCAAATCTGGTGTTTGTCGGGGCCGGGAACCTCAGTTCTGAAAGTGGTGTTTTGCAGTATTCGGACGTTTTTTCCAACTTTATTCTTTGGATCTCTCTTAAGGGAAGGAGAGATTCCTGAAACCATAATGTTTTGCTGATTCTACTACCTAGGGAGAACATGAATCACGACGTCTTTTTCAAATCTGGTGTTTGTCTGGGCCGGGAACCTCAGTTCTGAAAGTGGAGTTTCACCGTCAATAAAATACGCCTTTTGAGCACATGCGGTAATAGGCCGTTTTTTCCAACTTTATTCATTGGATCACTCTTAAGGCAAGGAGAGATTCTTTAAACTCTCATGTTTTTCTGATTCTACTACCTACGGAGAACATGAATCACGACGTCTTTTTCAAATCTGGTGTTTGTCTGGGCCGGGAACCTCAGTTATGAAAGTGGAGTTTCACCGTCAACACAATAGGCCTTTTGAGCACATGCGGTAATAGGCCGTTTTTTCCAACTTTATTCTTTGGATCACTCTTAAGGCAAGGAGAGATTCTTGAAACCATGATGTTTTTCTTATTCTACTACCTAGGGAGAACATGAATCACGATTTGTTTTTCAAATGTGGTGTTTGTCTGGGCCGGGAACTTCAGTTCTGAAAGTGCAGTTTTGCGGAATTTACCGTTTTTTCCAACATTTTTCTTTCTGTCTCTCTTAAGGTAAGCAGGGAATCTTGACAACCTGATGTTTTTCTGTTTCTACTACCTAGGGAGAACTTGAATCACGACGTCTTTTTCAAATCTGGTGTTTGTCTGGGCCGGGAACCTCAGATATGAAAGTGGAGTTTCACCGTCAACACAATAGGCCTGTTGAGCACATGCGGTAATAGGCCGTTTTTTCCAACTTTATTCTTTGGATCACTCTTAAGGCAAGGAGAGATTCTTGAAACCATGATGTTTTTCTTATTCTACTACCTAGGGAGAACATGAATCACGATGTCTTTTTCAAATCTGGTGTTTGTCGGGGCCGGGAACCTCAGTTCTGAAAGTGGTGTTCTGCAGTATTCGGACGTTTTTTCCAACTTTATTCTTTGGATCTCTCTTAAGGGAAGGAGAGATTCCTGAAACCATGATGTTTTACTGATTCTACTACCTAGGGAGAACATGAAACACGACGTCTTTTTCAAATCTGGTGTTTGTCGGGGCCGGGAACCTTAGTTCTGAAAGTGGTGTTTTGCAGTATTCGGACGTTTTTTCCAACTTTATTCTTTGGATCTATCTTAATGGAAGGAGAGATTCCTGAAACAATGATGTTTTACTGATTCTACTACCTAGGGAGAACATGAATCACGACGTCTTTTTCAAATCTGGTGTTTGTCTGGGGCGGGAACCTCAGTTCTGAAAGTGGAGTTTCACCGTCAATACAATAGGCCTTTTGAGCATATGCGGTAATAGGCCGTTTTTTCCAACTTTATTAATTGGATCACTCTTAAGGCAAGGAGAGATTCTTTAAACTCTCATGTTTTTCGGATTCTACTACCTAGGGAGAACATGAATCACGACGTCTTTTTCAAATCTGGTGTTTGTCTGGGCCGGGAACCCCAGTTATGAAAGTGGAGTTTCACCGTCAACACAATAGGCCTTTTGAGCACATGCGGTAATAGGCCGTTTTTTCCAACTTTATTCTTTGGATCACTCTTAAGGCAAGGAGACATTCTTGAAACCATGATTTTTTTCTTATTCTACTACCTAGGGAGAACATGAATCACGATGTCTTTTTCAAATCTGGTGTATGTCGGGGCCGGGAACCTCAGTTCTGAAAGTGGTGTTTTGCAGTATTCGGACGTTTTTTCCAACTTTATTCTTTGGATCTCTCTTAAGGGAAGGAGAGATTCCTAAAACCATGATGTTTTACTGCTTCTACTATCTAGGGAGAACATGAATCACAACGTCTTTTTCAAATCTGGTGTTTTTCTGGGCCGGGAACCTCAGTTCTGAAAGTGGAGTTTCACCGTCAATACAATAGGCCTTTTGAGCATATGTGGTAATAGGCCGTTTTTTCCAACTTTATTCATTGGATCACTCTTAAGGCAAGGAGAGATTCTTTAAACTCTCATGTTTTTCTGATTCTACTACCTAGGGAGAACATGAAACACGACGTCTTTTTCAAATCTGGTGTTTGTCAGGGCCGGGAACCTCAGTTCTGAAAATGGAGTTTCACCGTCAATACAATAGGCCTTTTGAGCCTAAGCGGTTGTAGGCCGTTTTTTCCAACTTTATCCTTTGGATCTCTCTTAATGGAAGGAGAGACTCCTGAAACCATGATGTTTTGCTGATTCTACTACCTAGGGAGAACATGAATCACGATGTCTTTTTCAAATCTGGTGTTTGTCTGGGCCGGGAACCTCAGTTATGAAAGTGGAGTTTCACCGTCAACACAATAGGCCTTTTGAGCACATGCGGTAATAGGCCGTTTTTTCCAACTTTATTCTTTGGATCACTCTTAAGGCAAGGAGAGATTCTTGAAACCATGATGTTTTTCTTATTCTACTACCTAGGGAGAACATGAATCACGATTTCTTTTTCAAATGTGGTGTTTGTCTGGGCCGGGAACTTCAGTTCTGAAAGTGCAGTTTTGCGGTAGTTTGCCGTTTTTTCCAACATTATTCTTTGTGTCTCTCTTAAGGTAAGCAGGGAATCTTGACAACCTGATGTTTTTCTGTTTCTACTACCTAGGGAGAACTTGAATCACGATGTCTTTTTCAAATCTGGTGTTTGTCGGGGCCGGGAACCTCAGTTCTGAAAGTGGTGTTTTGCAGTATTCGGACGTTTTTTCCAACTTTATTCTTTGGATCTATCTTAATGGAAGGAGAGATTCCTGAAACCATGATGTTTTACTGATTCTACTACCTAGGGAGAACATGAATCACGACGTCTTTTTCAAATCTGGTGTTTGTCTGGGCCGGGAACCTCAGTTCTGAAAGTGGAGTTTCACCGTCAATACAATAGGCCTTTTGAGCATATGCGGTAATAGGCCGTTTTTTCCAACTTTATTCATTGGATCACTCTTAAGGCAAGGAGAGATTCTTTAAACTCTCATGTTTTTCTGATTCTACTACCTAGGGAGAACATGAATCACGACGTCTTTTTCAAATCTGGTGTTTGTCTGGGCCGGGAACCTCAGTTATGAAAGTGGAGTTTCACCGTCAACACAATAGGCCTTTTGAGCACATGTGGTAATAGGCCGTTTTTTCCAACTTTATTCTTTGGATCACTCTTAAGGCACGGAGAGATTCTTGAAACCATAATGTTTTTCTTATTCTACTACCTAGGGAGAACATGAATCACGATGTCTTTTTCAAATCTGGTGTATGTCGGGTCCGGGAACCTCAGTTCTGAGAGTGGTGTTTTGCAGTATTCGGACGTTTTTTCCAACTTTATTCTTTGGATCTCTCTTAAGGGAAGGAGAGGTTCCTGAAACCATGATGTTTTACTGATTCTACTACCTAGGGAGAACATGAAACACGACGTATTTTTCAAATCTGGTGTTTGTCGGGGCCGGGAACCATAGTTCTGAAAGTGGTGTTTTGCAGTATTCGGACGTTTTTTCCAACTTTATTCTTTGGATCTATCTTAATGGAAGGAGAGATTCCTGAAACCATGATGTTTTACTGCTTCTACTATCTAGGGAGAACATGAATGACGACGTCTTTTTCAAATCTGGTGTTTGTCTGGGCCGGGAACCTCAGTTCTGAAAGTGGAGTTTCACCGTCAATACAATAGGCCTTTTGAGCATATGTGGTAATAGGCCGTTTTTTCCAACTTTATTCATTGGATCACTCTTAAGGCAAGGAGAGATTCTTTAAACTCTCATGTTTTTCTGATTCTACTACCTAGGGAGAACATGAATCACGACGTCTTTTTCAAATCTGGTGTTTGTCTTGGCCGGGAACCTCAGTTCTGAAAGTGGAGTTTCACCGTCCATGCAATAGGCCTTTTGAGCATATGCGGTAATAGGCCGTTTTTTCCAAGTTTATTATTTGGATCACTCTTAAGGCAAGGAGAGATTCTTGAAACTATGATGTTTTTCTGTTTCTACTACCTAAGGAGAACATGAATCACGACGTCTTTTTCAAATCTGGTGTTTGTCTGGGCCGGGAACCTCAATTCTGAAAGTGGAGTTTCACCGTCAACACAATAGGCCTTTTGAGCACATGCGGTAATATGCCGTTTTTTCCAAGTTTATTATTTGGATCACTCTTAAGGCAAGGAGAGATTCTTGAAACCATGATGTTTTTCTTATTCTACTACCTAGAGAGAACATCAATCACGATGTCTTTTTGAAATCTGGTGTTTGTATTGGCCGGGAACCTCAGTTCTGAAAGTGGAGTTTCACCGTCCATGCAATAGGCCTTTTGAGCATATGCGGTAATATGCTGTTTTTACCAAGTTTATTATTTGGATCACTCTTAAGGCAAGGAGAGATTCTTGAAACCATGATGTTTTTCTTATTCTACTACCTAGAGAGAACATCAATCACGATGTCTTTTTCAAATCTGGTGTTTGTCGGGGCCGGGAACCTCAGTTCTGAAAGTGGTGTTTTGCAGTATTCGGACGTTTTTTCCAACTTTGTTCTTTGGATCTCTCTTCAGGGAAGGAGAGATTCCTGAAACCATGATGTTTTACTGATTCTACTACCTAGGGAGAACATGAAACACGACGTCTTTTTCAAATCTGGTGTTTGTCAGGGCCGGGAACCTCAGTTCTGAAAATGGAGTTTCACCGTCAATACAATAGGCCTTTTGAGCCTAAGCGGTTGTAGGCCGTTTTTTCCAACTTTATTCTTTGGATCACTCTTAAGGCAAGGAGAGATTCTTGAAACCATGATGTTTTTCTTATTCTACTACCTAGGGGGAACATGAATCACGATGTCTTTTTCAAATCTGGTGTTTGTCGGGGCCGGGAACCTCAGTTCTGAAAGTGGTGTTTTGCAGTATTCGGACGTTTTTTCCAACTTTATTCTTTGGATCTCTCGTAAGGGAAGGAGAGATTCCTGAAACCATGATGTTTTACTGATTCTACTACCTAGGGAGAACATGAATCACGACGTCTTTTTCAAATCTGGTGTTTGTCTGGGCCGGGAACCTCAGTTCTGAAAGTGGAGTTTCACCGTCGATACAGTAGGCCTTTTGAGCATAGGCGGTAATAGGCCGTTTTTTCCAACTTTATTCATTGGATCACTCTTAAGGCAAGGAGAGATTCTTTAAACTCTCATGTTTTTCTGATTCTACTACCTAGGGAGAACATGAATTACGACGTCTTTTTCAAATCTGGTGTTTGTCTGGGCCGGGAACCTCAGTTATGAAAGTGGAGTTTCACCGTCAACACAATAGGCCTTTTGAGCACATGCGGTAATAGGCCGTTTTTTCCAACTTTATTTTTTGGATCACTCTTAAGGCAAGGAGAGATTCTTGAAACCATGATGTTTTTCTTATTCTACTACCTAGGGAGAACATGAATCACGATTTGTTTTTAAATGTGGTGTTTGTCTGGGCCGGGAACTTCAGTTCTGAAAGTGCAGTTTTGCGGTATTTTGCCGTTTTTTCCAACATTATTCTTTCTGTCTCTCTTAAGGTAAGCAGGGAATCTTGACAACCTGATGTTTTTCTGTTTCTACTACCTAGGGAGAACTTGAATCACGACGTCTTTTTCAAATCTGGTGTTTGTCTGGGCCGGGAACCTCAGTTATGAAAGTGGAGTTTCACCGTCAACACAATAGGCCTGTTGAGCACATGCGGTAATAGGCCGTTTTTTCCAACTTTATTCTTTGGATCACTCTTAAGGCAAGGAGAGATTCTTGAAACCATGATGTTTTTCTTATTCTACTACCTAGGGAGAACATGAATCATGATGTCTTTTTCAAATCTGGTGTTTGTCAGGGCCGGGAACCTCAGTTCTGAAAGTGGTGTCTTGCAGTATTCGGACGTTTTTTCCAACTTTATTCTTTGGATCTCTCTTAAGGGAAGGAGAGATTCCTGAAACTATGATGTTTTACTGATTCTACTACCTAGGGAGAACATGAAACACGACGTCTTTTTCAAATCTGGTGTTTGTCGGGGCCGGGAACCTTAGTTCTGAAAGTGGTGTTTTGCAGTATTCTGAAGTTTTTTCCAACTTTATTCTTTGGATCTATCTTAATGGAAGGAGAGATTCCTGAAACCATGATGTTTTACTGCTTCTACTATCTAGGGAGAACATGAATCACGACGTCTTTTTCAAATCTGGTGTTTGTCTGGGCCGGGAACCTCAGTTCTGAAAGTGGAGTTTCACCGTCAATACAATAGGCCTTTTGAGCATATGCGGTAATAGGCCGTTTTTTTCCAACTTTATTCATTGGATCACTCTTAAGGCAAGGAGAGATTCTTTAAACTCTCATGTTTTTCTGATTCTACTACCTAGGGAGAACATGAATCACGACGTCTTTTTCAAATCTGGTGTTTGTCTTGGCCGGGAACCTCAGTTCTGAAAGTGGAGTTTCACCGTCCATACAATAGACCTTTTGAGTATATGCGGTAATAGGCCGTTTTTTCCAAGTTTATTATTTGGATCACTCTTAAGGCAAGGAGAGATTCTTGAAACTATGATGTTTTTCTGTTTCTACTACCTAAGGAGAACATGAATCACGACGTCTTTTTCAAATCTGGTGTTTGTCTGGGCCGGGAACCTCAATTCTGAAAGTGGAGTTTCACCGTCAACACAATAGGCCTTTTGAGCACATGCGGTAATATGCCGTTTTTTCCAAGTTTATTATTTCGATCACTCTTAAGGCAAGGAGAGATTCTTGAAACCATGATGTTTTTCTTATTCTACTACCTAGAGAGAACATCAATCACGATGTCTTTTTAAATCTGGTGTATGTCGGGGCCGGGAACCTCAGTTCTGAAAGTGGTGTTTTGCAGTATTCGGACGTTTTTTCCAACTTTATTCTTTGGATCTCTCTTCAGGGAAGGAGAGATTCCTGAAACCATGATGTTTTACTGATTCTACTACCTAGGGAGAACATGAAACACAACGTCTTTTTCAAATCTTGTGTTTGTCAGGGCCGGGAACCTCAGTTCTGAAAATGGAGTTTCACCGCCAATACAATAGGCCTTTTGAGCCTAAGCGGTTGTAGGCCGTTTTTTCCAACTTTATTCTTTGGATCACTCTTAAGGCAAGGAGAGATTCTTGAAACCATGATGTTTTTCTTATTCTACTACCTAGGGAGAACATGAATCACGATGTCTTTTTCAAATCTGGTGTTTGTCGGGGCCGGGAACCTCAGTTCTGAAAGTGGTGTTTTGAAGTATTCGGACGTTTTTTCCAACTTTATTCTTTGGATCTCTCTTAAGGGAAGGAGAGATTCCTGAAACCATGATGTTTTGCTGATTCTACTACCTAGGGAGAACATGAATCACGACGTCTTTTTCAAATCTGGTGTTTGTCTGGGCCGGGAACCTCAGTTCTGAAAGTGGAGTTTCACCGTCGATACAGTAGGCCTTTTGAACATATGCGGTAATAGGCCGTTTTTTCCAAGTTTATTCTTCAGATCACTCTTAAGGCAAGGAGAGATTCTTTAAACTCTCATGTTTTTCTGATTCTACTACCTAGGGAGAACATGAATAACGACTTCTTTTTCAAATCTGGTGATTGTCGGGGCCGGGAACCTCAGTTCTGAAAGTGGTGTTTTGCAGTATTCGGACGTTTTTTCCAACTTTATTCTTTGGATCTCTCTTAAGGGAAGGAGAGATTCCTGAAACCATGATGTTTTACTGATTCTACTACCTAGGGAGAACATGAAACACGACGTCTTTTTCAAATCTGGTGTTTGTCGAGGCCGGGAACCTTAGTTCTGAAAGTGGTGTTTTGCAGTATTCGGACGTTTTTTCCAACTTTATTCTTTGGATCTATCTTAATGGAAGGAGAGATTCCTGAAACCATGATGTTTTACTGATTCTACTACCTAGAGAGAACATGAATCACGACGTCTTTTTCAAATCTGGTGTTTGTCTGGGCCGGGAACCTCAGTTCTGAAAGTGGAGTTTCACCGTCAATACAATAGGCCTTTTGAGCATATGCGGTAATAGGCCGTTTTTTCCAACTTGATTCTTTGGATCACTCTTAAGGCAAGGAGAGATTCCTGAAACCATGATGTTTTACTGATTCTACTACCTAGGGAGAACATGAAACACGACGTCTTTTTCAAATCTGGTGTTTGTCAGGGCCGGGAACCTCAGTTCTGAAAATGGAGTTTCACCGTCAATACAATAGGCCTTTTGAGCCTAAGCGGTTGTAGGCCATTTTTTCCAACTTTATTCTTTGGATCACTCTTAAGGCAAGGAGAGATTCTTGAAACTATGATGTTTTTCTGCTTCTACTACCTAGGGAGAACATGAATCACGACGTCTTTTTCAAATCTGGTGTTTGTCTGGGCCGGGAACCTCAGTTATGAAAGTGGTGTTTTGCAGTATTCGGACGTTTTTTCCAACTTTATTCTTTGGATCTATCTTAATGGAAGCAGAGATTCCTGAAACCATGATGTTTTACTGATTCTACTACCTAGGGAGAACATGAATCACGACGTCTTTTTCAAATCTGGTGTTTGTCTGGGCCGGGAACCTCAGTTCTGAAAGTGGAGTTTCACCGTCAATAGAATAGGCCTTTTGAGCATATGCGGTATTTTGCCGTTTTTTCCAACATTATTCTTTGGATCACTCTTAAGGCAAGGAGAGATTCTTGAAAATATGATGTTTTTCTTATTCTACTACCTAGGGAGAACATGAATCACGATGTCTTTTTCAAATCTGGTGTTTGTCGGGGCCGGGAACCTCAGTTCTGAAAGTGGTGTTTTGAAGTATTCGGACGTTTTTTCCAACTTTATTCTTTGGATCTCTCTTAAGGGAAGGAGAGATTCCTGAAACCATGATGTTTTGCTGATTCTACTACCTAGGGAGAACATGAATCACGACGTCTTTTTCAAATCTGGTGTTTGTCTGGGCCGGGAACCTCAGTTCTGAAAGTGGAGTTTCACCGTCGATACAGTAGGCCTTTTGAACATATGCGGTAATAGGCCGTTTTTTCCAAGTTTATTCTTCAGATCACTCTTAAGGCAAGGAGAGATTCTTTAAACTCTCATGTTTTTCTGATTCTACTACCTAGGGAGAACATGAATAACGACTTCTTTTTCAAATCTGGTGATTGTCGGGGCCGGGAACCTCAGTTCTGAAAGTGGTGTTTTGCAGTATTCGGACGTTTTTTCCAACTTTATTCTTTGGATCTCTCTTAAGGGAAGGAGAGATTCCTGAAACCATGATGTTTTACTGATTCTACTACCTAGGGAGAACATGAAACACGACGTCTTTTTCAAATCTGGTGTTTGTCGAGGCCGGGAACCTTAGTTCTGAAAGTGGTGTTTTGCAGTATTCGGACGTTTTTTCCAACTTTATTCTTTGGATCTATCTTAATGGAAGGAGAGATTCCTGAAACCATGATGTTTTACTGATTCTACTACCTAGAGAGAACATGAATCACGACGTCTTTTTCAAATCTGGTGTTTGTCTGGGCCGGGAACCTCAGTTCTGAAAGTGGAGTTTCACCGTCAATACAATAGGCCTTTTGAGCATATGCGGTAATAGGCCGTTTTTTCCAACTTGATTCTTTGGATCACTCTTAAGGCAAGGAGAGATTCCTGAAACCATGATGTTTTACTGATTCTACTACCTAGGGAGAACATGAAACACGACGTCTTTTTCAAATCTAGTGTTTGTCAGGGCCGGGAACCTCAGTTCTGAAAATGGAGTTTCACCGTCAATACAATAGGCCTTTTGAGCCTAAGCGGTTGTAGGCCATTTTTTCCAACTTTATTCTTTGGATCACTCTTAAGGCAAGGAGAGATTCTTGAAACTATGATGTTTTTCTGCTTCTACTACCTAGGGAGAACATGAATCACGACGTCTTTTTCAAATCTGGTGTTTGTCTGGGCCGGGAACCTCAGTTATGAAAGTGGTGTTTTGCAGTATTCGGACGTTTTTTCCAACTTTATTCTTTGGATCTATCTTAATGGAAGCAGAGATTCCTGAAACCATGATGTTTTACTGATTCTACTACCTAGGGAGAACATGAATCACGACGTCTTTTTCAAATCTGGTGTTTGTCTGGGCCGGGAACCTCAGTTCTGAAAGTGGAGTTTCACCGTCAATAGAATAGGCCTTTTGAGCATATGCGGTATTTTGCCGTTTTTTCCAACATTATTTTTGTGTCTCTCTTAAGGTAAGCAGAGAATCTTGAAAACCTGATGTTTTTCTGTTTCTACTACCTAGGGAGAATTTGAATCACGACGTCTTTTTCAAATCTGGTGTTTGTCTGGGCCGGGAACCTCAGTTATGAAAGTGGAGTTTCACCGTCAACACAATAGGCCTTTTGAGCACATACGGTAATAGGCCGTTTTTTCCAACTTTATTCTTTGGATCACTCTTAAGGCAAGGAGAGATTCTTGAAACCATGATGTTTTTCTTATTCTACTACCTAGGGAGAACATGGATCACAATGTCTTTTTCAAATCTGGTGTTTGTCGGGGCCGGGAACCTCAGTTCTGAAAGTGGTGTTTTGCAGTATTCGGACGTGTTTTCCAAATTTATTCTTTGGATCTCTCTTAAGGGAAGGAGAGATTCCTGAAACCATGATGTTTTACTGATTCTACTCCCTAGGGAGAACATGAATCACGACATCTTTTTCAAATCTGGTGTTTGTCTGGGCCGGGAACCTCAGTTCTGAAAGTGGTGTTTCACCGTCAATACAATACGCCTTTTGAGCACATGCGGTAATAGGCCGTTTTTTCCAACTTTATTCTTTGGATCACTCTTAAGGCAAGGAGAGATTCTTTAAACCATGAATTTTTTCTTATTCTACTACCTAGGGAGAACATGAATCACGATGTCTTTTTCAAATCTGGTCTTTGTCGGGGCCGGGAACCTCAGTTCTGAAAGTGGTTTTTTGCAGTATTGGGACGTTTTTTCCAACTTTATTCTTTGGATCTCTCTTAAGGGAAGGAGGGATTCCTGAAACCATGATGTTTTACTGATTCTACTACCTAGGGAGAACATGAATCACGATGTCTTTTTCAAATCTGGTGTTTGTCTGGGCCGGGAACCTCAGTTCTGAAAGTGGAGTTTCACCTTCGATACTATAGGCCTTTTTGAGCATATGCGGTAATAGGCCGTTTTTTCCAAGTTTATTCTTCGGATCAGTCTTAAGGCAAGGAGAGATTCTTGAAACTATGATGTTTTTCTGTTTCTACTACCTAGGGAGAACATGAATCACGATGTCTTTTTATAATCTGGTGTTTGTCGGGGCCGGGAACCTCAGTTCTGAAAGTGGTGTTTTGCAGTATTCGGACGTTTTTTCCAACTTTATTCTTTGGATCTCTCTTCAGGGAAGGAGAGATTCCTGAAACCATGATGTTTTACTGATTCTACTACCTAGGGAGAACATGAAACACGACGTCTTTTTCAAATCTGGTGTTTGTCTGGGTCGGGAACCTCAATTCTGCAAGTGGAGTTTCACCGTCAATACAATAGGTCTTTTGAGCATATGCGGTAATAGGCCGTTTTTTCCAAGTTTATTCTTTGGATCACACTTAAGGCAAGGAGAGATTCTTGAAACCATGATGTTTTTCTTATTCTACTACCTAGGGAGAACATGAATCACGATGTTTTTTTCAAATCTGGTGTTTGTCGGGGCCGGGAACCTCAGTTCTGAAAGTGGTGTTTTGCAGTATTCGTACGTTTTTTCCAACTTTATTTTTTGGATCATTCTTAAGGGAAGGAGAGATTCCTGAAACCATGATGTTTTACTGATTCTACTACCTAGGGAGAACATGAATCACGACGTCTTTTTCAAATCTGGTGTTTCTCTTGGCCGGGAACCTCAGTTCTGAAAGTGGAGTTTCACCTTCGATACAGTAGGCCTTTTGAGCATATGCGGTAATAGGCCGTTTTTTCCAACTTTATTTATTGGATCACTCTTAAGGCAAGGAGAGATTCTTTAAACTCTCATGTTTTTCTGATTCTACTACCTAGGGAGAACATGAATTACGACGTCTTTTTCAAATCTGGTGTTTGTCTGGGCCGGGAACCTCAGTTATGAAAGTGGAGTTTCACCGTCAACACAATAGGCCTTTTGAGCACATGCGGTAATAGGCCGTTTTTTCCAACTTTATTCTTTGGATCACTCTTAAGGCAAGGAGAGATTCTTGAAACCATGATGTTTTTCTTATTCTACTACCTAGGGAGAACATGAATCACGATTTGTTTTTCAAATGTGGTGTTTGTCTGGGCCGGGAACTTCAGTTCTGAAAGTGCAGTTTTGCGGTATTTTGCCGTTTTTTCCAACATTATTCTTTCTGTCTCTCTTAAGGTAAGCAGGGAATCTTGAAAACCTGATGTTTTTCTGTTTCTACTACCTAGGGAGAACTTGAATCACGACGTCTTTTTCAAATCTGGTGTTTGTCTGGGCCGGGAACCTCAGTTATGAAAGTGGAGTTTCACCGTCAACACAATAGGCCTGTTGAGCACATGCGGTAATAGGCCGTTTTTTCCAACTTTATGCTTTGGATCACTCTTAAGGCAAGGAGAGATTCTTGAAACCATGATGTTTTTCTTATTCTACTACCTAGGGAGAACATGAATCATGATGTCTTTTTCAAATCTGGTGTTTGTCGGGGCCGGGGACCTCAGTTCTGAAAGTGGTGTCTTGCAGTATTCGGACGTTTTTTCCAACTTTATTCTTTGGATCTCTCTTAAGGGAAGGAGAGATTCCTGAAACTATGATGTTTTGCTGATCTACTACCTAGGGAGAACATGAATCACGACGTCTTTTTCAAATCTGGTGTTTGTCTGGGCCGGGAACCTCAGTTATGAAAGTGGAGTTTCACCGTCAAGACAATAGGCCTTTTGAGCACATGCGGTAATAGGCCGTTTTTTCCAACTTTATTCTTTGGATCACTCTTAAGGCAAGGAGAGATTCTTGAAACCATGATGTTTTTCTTATTCTACTATCTAGGGAGAACATGAATCATGATGTCTTTTTCAAATCTGGTGTTTGTCGGGGCCGGGAACCTTAGTTCTGAAAATGGAGTTTCACCGTCAATAAAATAGGCCTTTTGAGCCTAAGCGGTTGTAGGCCGTTTTTTCCAACTTTATTCTTTGGATCAGTCTTAAGGCAAGGAGAGATTCTTGAAACCATGATGTTTTTCTTATTCTACTACCTAGGGAGAACATGAATCACGACGTCTTTTTCAAATCTGGTGTTTGTCGGGGCCGGGAACCTTAGTTCTGAAAGTGGTGTTTTGCAGTATTCGGACGTTTTTTCCAACTTTATTCTTTGGATCTATCTTAATGGAAGGAGAGATTCCTGAAACCATGATGTTTTACTGATTCTACTACCTAGGGAGAACATGAATCACGACGTCTTTTTCAAATCTGGTGTTTGTCTGGGGCGGGAACCTCAGTTCTGAAAGTGGATTTTCACCGTCGATACAGTAGGCCTTTTGAGCATATGCGGTAATAGGCCGTTTTTTCCAACTTTATTTATTGGATCACTCTTAAGGCAAGGAGAGATTCTTTAAACTCTCATGTTTTTCTGATTCTACTACCTAGGGAGAACATGAATTACGACGTCTTTTTCAAATCTGGTGTTTGTCTGGGCCGGGAACCTCAGTTATGAAAGTGGAGTTTCACCGTCAACACAATAGGCCTTTTGAGCACATGCGGTAATAGGCCGTTTTTTCCAACTTTATTCTTTGGATCACTCTTAAGGCAAGGAGAGATTCTTGAAACCATGATGTTTTTCTTATTCTACTACCTAGGGAGAACATGAATCACGATTTGTTTTTCAAATGTGGTGTTTGTCTGGGCCGGGAACTTCAGTTCTGAAAGTGCAGTTTTGCGGTATTTTGCCGTTTTTTGCAACATTTTTCTTTCTGTCTCTCTTAAGGTAAGCAGGGAATCTTGACAACCTGATGTTTTTCTGTTTCTACTACCTAGGGAGAACTTGAATCACGACGTCTTTTTCAAATCTGGTGTTTGTCTGGGCCGGGAACCTCAGTTATGAAAGTGGAGTTTCACCGTCAACACAATAGGCCTGTTGAGCACATGCGGTAATAGGCCGTTTTTTCCAACTTTATTCTTTGGATCACTCTTAAGGCAAGGAGAGATTCTTGAAACCATGATGTTTTTCTTATTCTACTACCTAGGGAGAACATGAATCACGATGTCTTTTTCAAATCTGGTGTTTGTCGGGGCCGGGAACCTCAGTTCTGAAAGTGGTGTTCTGCAGTATTCGGACGTTTTTTCCAACTTTATTCTTTGGATCTCTCTTAAGGGAAGGAGAGATTCCTGAAACCATGATGTTTTACTGATTCTACTACCTAGGGAGAACATGAATCACGACGTCTTTTTCAAATCTGGTGTTTGTCTGGGGCGGGAACCTCAGTTCTGAAAGTGGAGTTTCACCGTCAATACAATAGGCCTTTTGAGCATATGCGGTAATAGGCCGTTTTTTCCAACTTTATTAATTGGATCACTCTTAAGGCAAGGAGAGATTCTTTAAACTCTCATGTTTTTCGGATTCTACTACCTAGGGAGAACATGAATCACGACGTCTTTTTCAAATCTGGTGTTTGTCTGGGCCGGGAACCCCAGTTATGAAAGTGGAGTTTCACCGTCAACACAATAGGCCTTTTGAGCACATGCGGTAATAGGCCGTTTTTTCCAACTTTATTCTTTGGATCACTCTTAAGGCAAGGAGACATTCTTGAAACCATGATGTTTTTCTTATTCTACTACCTAGGGAGAACATGAATCACGATGTCTTTTTCAAATCTGGTGTATGTCGGGGCCGGGAACCTCAGTTCTGAAAGTGGTGTTTTGCAGTATTCGGACGTTTTTTCCAACTTTATTCTTTGGATCTCTCTTAAGGGAAGGAGAGATTCCTAAAACCATGATGTTTTACTGCTTCTACTATCTAGGGAGAACATGAATCACAACGTCTTTTTCAAATCTGGTGTTTTTCTGGGCCGGGAACCTCAGTTCTGAAAGTGGAGTTTCACCGTCAATACAATAGGCCTTTTGAGCATATGTGGTAATAGGCCGTTTTTTCCAACTTTATTCATTGGATCACTCTTAAGGCAAGGAGAGATTCTTTAAACTCTCATGTTTTTCTGATTCTACTACCTAGGGAGAACATGAATCACGATGTCTTTTTCAAATCTGGTGTTTGTCTTGGCCGGGAACCTCAGTTCTGAAAGTGGAGTTTCACCGTCCATGCAATAGGCCTTTTGAGCATATGCGGTAATAGGCCGTTTTTTCCAAGTTTATTATTTGGATCACTCTTAAGGCAAGGAGAGATTCTTGAAACTATGATGTTTTTCTGTTTCTACTACCTAAGGAGAACATGAATCACGACGTCTTTTTCAAATCTGGTGTTTGTCTGGGCCGGGAACCTCAATTCTGAAAGTGGAGTTTCACCGTCAACACAATAGGCCTTTTGAGCCTAAGCGGTTGTAGGCCGTTTTTTCCAACTTTATTCTTTGGATCACTCTTAAGGCAAGGAGAGATTCTTGAAACCATGATGTTTTTCTTATTCTACTACCTAGGGAGAACATGAATCACGATGTCTTTTTCAAATCTGGTGTTTGTCGGTGCCGGGAACCTCAGTTCTGAAAGTGGTGTTTTGCAGTATTCGGACGTTTTTTCCAACTTTATTCTTTGGATCTCTCTTCAGGGAAGGAGAGATTCCTGAAACCATGATGTTTTACTGATTCTACTAGCTAGGGAGAACATGAAACACGACGTCTTTTTCAAATCTGGTGTTTGTCAGGGCCGGGAACCTCAGTTCTGAAAATGGAGTTTCACCGTCAATACAATAGGCCTTTTGAGCCTAAGCGGTTGTAGGCCGTTTTTTCCAACTTTATTCTTTGGATCACTCTTAAGGCAAGGAGAGATTCTTGAAAACATGATGTTTTTCTTATTCTACTACCTAGGGAGAACATGAATCACGATGTCTTTTTCAAATCTGGTGTTTGTCGGGGCCGGGAACCTCAGTTCTGAAAGTGGTGTTTTGAAGTATTCGGACGTTTTTCCAACTTTATTCTTTGGATCTCTCTTCAGGGAAGGAGAGATTCCTGAAACCATGATGTTTTACTGATTCTACTACCTAGGGAGAACATGAAACACGACGTCTTTTTCAAATCTGGTGTTTGTCAGGGCCGGGAACCTCAGTTCTGAAAATGGAGTTTCACCGTCAATACAATAGGCCTTTTGAGCCTAAGCGGTTGTAGGCCGTTTTTTCCAACTTTATTCTTTGGATCACTCTTAAGGCAAGGAGAGATTCTTGAAACCATGATGTTTTTCTTATTCTACTACCTAGGGAGAACATGAATCACGATGTCTTTTTCAAATCTGGTGTTTGTCGGGGCCGGGAACCTCAGTTCTGAAAGTGGTGTTTTGAAGTATTCGGACGTTTTTCCAACTTTATTCTTTGGATCTCTCTTAAGGGAAGGAGAGATTCCTGAAACCATGATGTTTTGCTGATTCTACTACCTAGGGAGAACATGAATCACGACGTCTTTTTCAAATCTGGTGTTTGTCTGGGCCGGGAACCTCAGTTCTGAAAGTGGAGTTTCACCGTCGATACAGTAGGCCTTTTGATCATATATGGTAATAGGCCGTTTTTTCCAACTTTATTCATTGGATCACTCTTAAGGCAAGGAGAGATTCTTTAAACCCTCATGTTTTTCTGATTCTACTACCTAGGGAGAACATGAATAACGACTTCTTTTTCAAATCTGGTGTTTGTCGGGGCCGGGAACCTCAGTTCTGAAAGTGGTGTTTTGCAGTATTCGGACGTGTTTTCCAAATTTATTCTTTGGATCTCTCTTAAGGGAAGGAGAGATTCCTGAAACCATGATGTTTTACTGATTCTACTCCCTAGGGAGAACATGAATCACGACATCTTTTTCAAATCTGGTGTTTGTCTGGGCCGGGAACCTCAGTTCTGAAAGTGGTGTTTCACCGTCAATACAATACGCCTTTTGAGCACATGCGGTAATAGGCCGTTTTTTCCAACTTTATTCTTTGGATCACTCTTAAGGCAAGGAGAGATTCTTTAAACCATGAATTTTTTCTTATTCTACTACCTAGGGAGAACATGAATCACGATGTCTTTTTCAAATCTGGTCTTTGTCGGGGCCGGGAACCTCAGTTCTGAAAGTGGTTTTTTGCAGTATTGGGACGTTTTTTCCAACTTTATTCTTTGGATCTCTCTTAAGGGAAGGAGGGATTCCTGAAACCATGATGTTTTACTGATTCTACTACCTAGGGAGAACATGAATCACGATGTCTTTTTCAAATCTGGTGTTTGTCTGGGCCGGGAACCTCAGTTCTGAAAGTGGAGTTTCACCTTCGATACTATAGGCCTTTTTGAGCATATGCGGTAATAGGCCGTTTTTTCCAAGTTTATTCTTCGGATCAGTCTTAAGGCAAGGAGAGATTCTTGAAACTATGATGTTTTTCTGTTTCTACTACCTAGGGAGAACATGAATCACGATGTCTTTTTATAATCTGGTGTTTGTCGGGGCCGGGAACCTCAGTTCTGAAAGTGGTGTTTTGCAGTATTCGGACGTTTTTTCCAACTTTATTCTTTGGATCTCTCTTCAGGGAAGGAGAGATTCCTGAAACCATGATGTTTTACTGATTCTACTACCTAGGGAGAACATGAAACACGACGTCTTTTTCAAATCTGGTGTTTGTCTGGGTCGGGAACCTCAATTCTGCAAGTGGAGTTTCACCGTCAATACAATAGGTCTTTTGAGCATATGCGGTAATAGGCCGTTTTTTCCAAGTTTATTCTTTGGATCACTCTTAAGGCAAGGAGAGATTCTTGAAACCATGATGTTTTTCTTATTCTACTACCTAGGGAGAACATGAATCACGATGTTTTTTTCAAATCTGGTGTTTGTCGGGGCCGGGAACCTCAGTTCTGAAAGTGGTGTTTTGCAGTATTCGTACGTTTTTTCCAACTTTATTTTTTGGATCATTCTTAAGGGAAGGAGAGATTCCTGAAACCATGATGTTTTACTGATTCTACTACCTAGGGAGAACATGAATCACGACGTCTTTTTCAAATCTGGTGTTTCTCTTGGCCGGGAACCTCAGTTCTGAAAGTGGAGTTTCACCTTCGATACAGTAGGCCTTTTGAGCATATGCGGTAATAGGCCGTTTTTTCCAACTTTATTTATTGGATCACTCTTAAGGCAAGGAGAGATTCTTTAAACTCTCATGTTTTTCTGATTCTACTACCTAGGGAGAACATGAATTACGACGTCTTTTTCAAATCTGGTGTTTGTCTGGGCCGGGAACCTCAGTTATGAAAGTGGAGTTTCACCGTCAACACAATAGGCCTTTTGAGCACATGCGGTAATAGGCCGTTTTTTCCAACTTTATTCTTTGGATCACTCTTAAGGCAAGGAGAGATTCTTGAAACCATGATGTTTTTCTTATTCTACTACCTAGGGAGAACATGAATCACGATTTGTTTTTCAAATGTGGTGTTTGTCTGGGCCGGGAACTTCAGTTCTGAAAGTGCAGTTTTGCGGTATTTTGCCGTTTTTTCCAACATTATTCTTTCTGTCTCTCTTAAGGTAAGCAGGGAATCTTGACAACCTGATGTTTTTCTGTTTCTACTACCTAGGGAGAACTTGAATCACGACGTCTTTTTCAAATCTGGTGTTTGTCTGGGCCGGGAACCTCAGTTATGAAAGTGGAGTTTCACCGTCAACACAATAGGCCTGTTGAGCACATGCGGTAATAGGCCGTTTTTTCCAACTTTATGCTTTGGATCACTCTTAAGGCAAGGAGAGATTCTTGAAACCATGATGTTTTTCTTATTCTACTACCTAGGGAGAACATGAATCATGATGTCTTTTTCAAATCTGGTGTTTGTCGGGGCCGGGGACCTCAGTTCTGAAAGTGGTGTCTTGCAGTATTCGGACGTTTTTTCCAACTTTATTCTTTGGATCTCTCTTAAGGGAAGGAGAGATTCCTGAAACTATGATGTTTTGCTGATCTACTACCTAGGGAGAACATGAATCACGACGTCTTTTTCAAATCTGGTGTTTGTCTGGGCCGGGAACCTCAGTTATGAAAGTGGAGTTTCACCGTCAAGACAATAGGCCTTTTGAGCACATGCGGTAATAGGCCGTTTTTTCCAACTTTATTCTTTGGATCACTCTTAAGGCAAGGAGAGATTCTTGAAACCATGATGTTTTTCTTATTCTACTATCTAGGGAGAACATGAATCATGATGTCTTTTTCAAATCTGGTGTTTGTCGGGGCCGGGAACCTTAGTTCTGAAAATGGAGTTTCACCGTCAATAAAATAGGCCTTTTGAGCCTAAGCGGTTGTAGGCCGTTTTTTCCAACTTTATTCTTTGGATCAGTCTTAAGGCAAGGAGAGATTCTTGAAACCATGATGTTTTTCTTATTCTACTACCTAGGGAGAACATGAATCACGACGTCTTTTTCAAATCTGGTGTTTGTCGGGGCCGGGAACCTTAGTTCTGAAAGTGGTGTTTTGCAGTATTCGGACGTTTTTTCCAACTTTATTCTTTGGATCTATCTTAATGGAAGGAGAGATTCCTGAAACCATGATGTTTTACTGATTCTACTACCTAGGGAGAACATGAATCACGACGTCTTTTTCAAATCTGGTGTTTGTCTGGGGCGGGAACCTCAGTTCTGAAAGTGGATTTTCACCGTCGATACAGTAGGCCTTTTGAGCATATGCGGTAATAGGCCGTTTTTTCCAACTTTATTTATTGGATCACTCTTAAGGCAAGGAGAGATTCTTTAAACTCTCATGTTTTTCTGATTCTACTACCTAGGGAGAACATGAATTACGACGTCTTTTTCAAATCTGGTGTTTGTCTGGGCCGGGAACCTCAGTTATGAAAGTGGAGTTTCACCGTCAACACAATAGGCCTTTTGAGCACATGCGGTAATAGGCCGTTTTTTCCAACTTTATTCTTTGGATCACTCTTAAGGCAAGGAGAGATTCTTGAAACCATGATGTTTTTCTTATTCTACTACCTAGGGAGAACATGAATCACGATTTGTTTTTCAAATGTGGTGTTTGTCTGGGCCGGGAACTTCAGTTCTGAAAGTGCAGTTTTGCGGTATTTTGCCGTTTTTTGCAACATTTTTCTTTCTGTCTCTCTTAAGGTAAGCAGGGAATCTTGACAACCTGATGTTTTTCTGTTTCTACTACCTAGGGAGAACTTGAATCACGACGTCTTTTTCAAATCTGGTGTTTGTCTGGGCCGGGAACCTCAGTTATGAAAGTGGAGTTTCACCGTCAACACAATAGGCCTGTTGAGCACATGCGGTAATAGGCCGTTTTTTCCAACTTTATTCTTTGGATCACTCTTAAGGCAAGGAGAGATTCTTGAAACCATGATGTTTTTCTTATTCTACTACCTAGGGAGAACATGAATCACGATGTCTTTTTCAAATCTGGTGTTTGTCGGGGCCGGGAACCTCAGTTCTGAAAGTGGTGTTCTGCAGTATTCGGACGTTTTTTCCAACTTTATTCTTTGGATCTCTCTTAAGGGAAGGAGAGATTCCTGAAACCATGATGTTTTACTGATTCTACTACCTAGGGAGAACATGAAACACGACGTCTTTTTCAAATCTGGTGTTTGTCGGGGCCGGGAACCTTAGTTCTGAAAGTGGTGTTTTGCAGTATTCGGACGTTTTTTCCAACTTTATTCTTTGGATCTATCTTAATGGAAGGAGAGATTCCTGAAACAATGATGTTTTACTGATTCTACTACCTAGGGAGAACATGAATCACGACGTCTTTTTCAAATCTGGTGTTTGTCTGGGGCGGGAACCTCAGTTCTGAAAGTGGAGTTTCACCGTCAATACAATAGGCCTTTTGAGCATATGCGGTAATAGGCCGTTTTTTCCAACTTTATTAATTGGATCACTCTTAAGGCAAGGAGAGATTCTTTAAACTCTCATGTTTTTCGGATTCTACTACCTAGGGAGAACATGAATCACGACGTCTTTTTCAAATCTGGTGTTTGTCTGGGCCGGGAACCCCAGTTATGAAAGTGGAGTTTCACCGTCAACACAATAGGCCTTTTGAGCACATGCGGTAATAGGCCGTTTTTTCCAACTTTATTCTTTGGATCACTCTTAAGGCAAGGAGACATTCTTGAAACCATGATTTTTTTCTTATTCTACTACCTAGGGAGAACATGAATCACGATGTCTTTTTCAAATCTGGTGTATGTCGGGGCCGGGAACCTCAGTTCTGAAAGTGGTGTTTTGCAGTATTCGGACGTTTTTTCCAACTTTATTCTTTGGATCTCTCTTAAGGGAAGGAGAGATTCCTAAAACCATGATGTTTTACTGCTTCTACTATCTAGGGAGAACATGAATCACAACGTCTTTTTCAAATCTGGTGTTTTTCTGGGCCGGGAACCTCAGTTCTGAAAGTGGAGTTTCACCGTCAATACAATAGGCCTTTTGAGCATATGTGGTAATAGGCCGTTTTTTCCAACTTTATTCATTGGATCACTCTTAAGGCAAGGAGAGATTCTTTAAACTCTCATGTTTTTCTGATTCTACTACCTAGGGAGAACATGAATCATGATGTCTTTTTCAAATCTGGTGTTTGTCGGGGCCGGGAACCTTAGTTCTGAAAATGGAGTTTCACCGTCAATAAAATAGGCCTTTTGAGCCTAAGCGGTTGTAGGCCGTTTTTTCCAACTTTATTCTTTGGATCAGTCTTAAGGCAAGGAGAGATTCTTGAAACCATGATGTTTTTCTTATTCTACTACCTAGGGAGAACATGAATCACGACGTCTTTTTCAAATCTGGTGTTTGTCTGGGCCGGGAACCTCAGTTATGAAAGTGGAGTTTCACCGTCAACACAATAGGCCTTTTGAGCACATGCGGTAATAGGCCGTTTTTTCCAACTTTATTCTTTGGATCACTCTTAAGGCAAGGAGAGATTCTTGAAACCATGATGTTTTTCTTATTCTACTACCTAGGGAGAACATGAATCACGATTTGTTTTTCAAATGTGGTGTTTGTCTGGGCCGGGAACTTCAGTTCTGAAAGTGCAGTTTTGCGGTATTTTGCCGTTTTTTGCAACATTTTTCTTTCTGTCTCTCTTAAGGTAAGCAGGGAATCTTGACAACCTGATGTTTTTCTGTTTCTACTACCTAGGGAGAACTTGAATCACGACGTCTTTTTCAAATCTGGTGTTTGTCTGGGCCGGGAACCTCAGTTATGAAAGTGGAGTTTCACCGTCAACACAATAGGCCTGTTGAGCACATGCGGTAATAGGCCGTTTTTTCCAACTTTATTCTTTGGATCACTCTTAAGGCAAGGAGAGATTCTTGAAACCATGATGTTTTTCTTATTCTACTACCTAGGGAGAACATGAATCACGATGTCTTTTTCAAATCTGGTGTTTGTCGGGGCCGGGAACCTCAGTTCTGAAAGTGGTGTTCTGCAGTATTCGGACGTTTTTTCCAACTTTATTCTTTGGATCTCTCTTAAGGGAAGGAGAGATTCCTGAAACCATGATGTTTTACTGATTCTACTACCTAGGGAGAACATGAAACACGACGTCTTTTTCAAATCTGGTGTTTGTCGGGGCCGGGAACCTTAGTTCTGAAAGTGGTGTTTTGCAGTATTCGGACGTTTTTTCCAACTTTATTCTTTGGATCTATCTTAATGGAAGGAGAGATTCCTGAAACAATGATGTTTTACTGATTCTACTACCTAGGGAGAACATGAATCACGACGTCTTTTTCAAATCTGGTGTTTGTCTGGGGCGGGAACCTCAGTTCTGAAAGTGGAGTTTCACCGTCAATACAATAGGCCTTTTGAGCATATGCGGTAATAGGCCGTTTTTTCCAACTTTATTAATTGGATCACTCTTAAGGCAAGGAGAGATTCTTTAAACTCTCATGTTTTTCGGATTCTACTACCTAGGGAGAACATGAATCACGACGTCTTTTTCAAATCTGGTGTTTGTCTGGGCCGGGAACCCCAGTTATGAAAGTGGAGTTTCACCGTCAACACAATAGGCCTTTTGAGCACATGCGGTAATAGGCCGTTTTTTCCAACTTTATTCTTTGGATCACTCTTAAGGCAAGGAGACATTCTTGAAACCATGATTTTTTTCTTATTCTACTACCTAGGGAGAACATGAATCACGATGTCTTTTTCAAATCTGGTGTATGTCGGGGCCGGGAACCTCAGTTCTGAAAGTGGTGTTTTGCAGTATTCGGACGTTTTTTCCAACTTTATTCTTTGGATCTCTCTTAAGGGAAGGAGAGATTCCTAAAACCATGATGTTTTACTGCTTCTACTATCTAGGGAAAACATGAATCACAACGTCTTTTTCAAATCTGGTGTTTTTCTGGGCCGGGAACCTCAGTTCTGAAAGTGGAGTTTCACCGTCAATACAATAGGCCTTTTGAGCATATGTGGTAATAGGCCGTTTTTTCCAACTTTATTCATTGGATCACTCTTAAGGCAAGGAGAGATTCTTTAAACTCTCATGTTTTTCTGATTCTACTACCTAGGGAGAACATGAATCATGATGTCTTTTTCAAATCTGGTGTTTGTCGGGGCCGGGAACCTTAGTTCTGAAAATGGAGTTTCACCGTCAATAAAATAGGCCTTTTGAGCCTAAGCGGTTGTAGGCCGTTTTTTCCAACTTTATTCTTTGGATCAGTCTTAAGGCAAGGAGAGATTCTTGAAACCATGATGTTTTTCTTATTCTACTACCTAGGGAGAACATGAATCACGACGTCTTTTTCAAATCTGGTGTTTGTCGGGGCCGGGAACCTTAGTTCTGAAAGTGGTGTTTTGCAGTATTCGGACGTTTTTTCCAACTTTATTCTTTGGATCTATCTTAATGGAAGGAGAGATTCCTGAAACCATGATGTTTTACTGATTCTACTACCTAGGGAGAACATGAATCACGACGTCTTTTTCAAATCTGGTGTTTGTCTGGGGCGGGAACCTCAGTTCTGAAAGTGGATTTTCACCGTCGATACAGTAGGCCTTTTGAGCATATGCGGTAATAGGCCGTTTTTTCCAACTTTATTTATTGGATCACTCTTAAGGCAAGGAGAGATTCTTTAAACTCTCATGTTTTTCTGATTCTACTACCTAGGGAGAACATGAATTACGACGTCTTTTTCAAATCTGGTGTTTGTCTGGGCCGGGAACCTCAGTTATGAAAGTGGAGTTTCACCGTCAACACAATAGGCCTTTTGAGCACATGCGGTAATAGGCCGTTTTTTCCAACTTTATTCTTTGGATCACTCTTAAGGCAAGGAGAGATTCTTGAAACCATGATGTTTTTCTTATTCTACTACCTAGGGAGAACATGAATCACGATTTGTTTTTCAAATGTGGTGTTTGTCTGGGCCGGGAACTTCAGTTCTGAAAGTGCAGTTTTGCGGTATTTTGCCGTTTTTTGCAACATTTTTCTTTCTGTCTCTCTTAAGGTAAGCAGGGAATCTTGACAACCTGATGTTTTTCTGTTTCTACTACCTAGGGAGAACTTGAATCACGACGTCTTTTTCAAATCTGGTGTTTGTCTGGGCCGGGAACCTCAGTTATGAAAGTGGAGTTTCACCGTCAACACAATAGGCCTGTTGAGCACATGCGGTAATAGGCCGTTTTTTCCAACTTTATTCTTTGGATCACTCTTAAGGCAAGGAGAGATTCTTGAAACCATGATGTTTTTCTTATTCTACTACCTAGGGAGAACATGAATCACGATGTCTTTTTCAAATCTGGTGTTTGTCGGGGCCGGGAACCTCAGTTCTGAAAGTGGTGTTCTGCAGTATTCGGACGTTTTTTCCAACTTTATTCTTTGGATCTCTCTTAAGGGAAGGAGAGATTCCTGAAACCATGATGTTTTACTGATTCTACTACCTAGGGAGAACATGAAACACGACGTCTTTTTCAAATCTGGTGTTTGTCGGGGCCGGGAACCTTAGTTCTGAAAGTGGTGTTTTGCAGTATTCGGACGTTTTTTCCAACTTTATTCTTTGGATCTATCTTAATGGAAGGAGACATTCCTGAAACCATGATGTTTTACTGATTCTACTACCTAGGGAGAACATGAATCACGACGTCTTTTTCAAATCTGGTGTTTGTCTGGGGCGGGAACCTCAGTTCTGAAAGTGGAGTTTCACCGTCAATACAATAGGCCTTTTGAGCATATGCGGTAATAGGCCGTTTTTTCCAACTTTATTAATTGGATCACTCTTAAGGCAAGGAGAGATTCTTTAAACTCTCATGTTTTTCGGATTCTACTACCTAGGGAGAACATGAATCACGACGTCTTTTTCAAATCTGGTGTTTGTCTGGGCCGGGAACCCCAGTTATGAAAGTGGAGTTTCACCGTCAACACAATAGGCCTTTTGAGCACATGCGGTAATAGGCCGTTTTTTCCAACTTTATTCTTTGGATCACTCTTAAGGCAAGGAGACATTCTTGAAACCATGATGTTTTTCTTATTCTACTACCTAGGGAGAACATGAATCACGATGTCTTTTTCAAATCTGGTGTATGTCGGGGCCGGGAACCTCAGTTCTGAAAGTGGTGTTTTGCAGTATTCGGACGTTTTTTCCAACTTTATTCTTTGGATCTCTCTTAAGGGAAGGAGAGATTCCTAAAACCATGATGTTTTACTGCTTCTACTATCTAGGGAGAACATGAATCACAACGTCTTTTTCAAATCTGGTGTTTTTCTGGGCCGGGAACCTCAGTTCTGAAAGTGGAGTTTCACAGTCAATACAATAGGCCTTTTGAGCATATGTGGTAATAGGCCGTTTTTTCCAACTTTATTCATTGGATCACTCTTAAGGCAAGGAGAGATTCTTTAAACTCTCATGTTTTTCTGATTCTACTACCTAGGGAGAACATGAATCACGACGTCTTTTTCAAATCTGGTGTTTGTCTGGGCCGGGAACCTCAGTTATGAAAGTGGAGTTTCACCGTCAAGACAATAGGCCTTTTGAGCACATGCGGTAATAGGCCGTTTTTTCCAACTTTATTCTTTGGATCACTCTTAAGGCAAGGAGAGATTCTTGAAACCATGATGTTTTTCTTATTCTACTATCTAGGGAGAACATGAATCATGATGTCTTTTTCAAATCTGGTGTTTGTCGGGGCCGGGAACCTTAGTTCTGAAAATGGAGTTTCACCGTCAATAAAATAGGCCTTTTGAGCCTAAGCGGTTGTAGGCCGTTTTTTCCAACTTTATTCTTTGGATCAGTCTTAAGGCAAGGAGAGATTCTTGAAACCATGATGTTTTTCTTATTCTACTACCTAGGGAGAACATGAATCACGACGTCTTTTTCAAATCTGGTGTTTGTCGGGGCCGGGAACCTTAGTTCTGAAAGTGGTGTTTTGCAGTATTCGGACGTTTTTTCCAACTTTATTCTTTGGATCTATCTTAATGGAAGGAGAGATTCCTGAAACCATGATGTTTTACTGATTCTACTACCTAGGGAGAACATGAATCACGACGTCTTTTTCAAATCTGGTGTTTGTCTGGGGCGGGAACCTCAGTTCTGAAAGTGGATTTTCACCGTCGATACAGTAGGCCTTTTGAGCATATGCGGTAATAGGCCGTTTTTTCCAACTTTATTTATTGGATCACTCTTAAGGCAAGGAGAGATTCTTTAAACTCTCATGTTTTTCTGATTCTACTACCTAGGGAGAACATGAATTACGACGTCTTTTTCAAATCTGGTGTTTGTCTGGGCCGGGAACCTCAGTTATGAAAGTGGAGTTTCACCGTCAACACAATAGGCCTTTTGAGCACATGCGGTAATAGGCCGTTTTTTCCAACTTTATTCTTTGGATCACTCTTAAGGCAAGGAGAGATTCTTGAAACCATGATGTTTTTCTTATTCTACTACCTAGGGAGAACATGAATCACGATTTGTTTTTCAAATGTGGTGTTTGTCTGGGCCGGGAACTTCAGTTCTGAAAGTGCAGTTTTGCGGTATTTTGCCGTTTTTTGCAACATTTTTCTTTCTGTCTCTCTTAAGGTAAGCAGGGAATCTTGACAACCTGATGTTTTTCTGTTTCTACTACCTAGGGAGAACTTGAATCACGACGTCTTTTTCAAATCTGGTGTTTGTCTGGGCCGGGAACCTCAGTTATGAAAGTGGAGTTTCACCGTCAACACAATAGGCCTGTTGAGCACATGCGGTAATAGGCCGTTTTTTCCAACTTTATTCTTTGGATCACTCTTAAGGCAAGGAGAGATTCTTGAAACCATGATGTTTTTCTTATTCTACTACCTAGGGAGAACATGAATCACGATGTCTTTTTCAAATCTGGTGTTTGTCGGGGCCGGGAACCTCAGTTCTGAAAGTGGTGTTCTGCAGTATTCGGACGTTTTTTCCAACTTTATTCTTTGGATCTCTCTTAAGGGAAGGAGAGATTCCTGAAACCATGATGTTTTACTGATTCTACTACCTAGGGAGAACATGAAACACGACGTCTTTTTCAAATCTGGTGTTTGTCGGGGCCGGGAACCTTAGTTCTGAAAGTGGTGTTTTGCAGTATTCGGACGTTTTTTCCAACTTTATTCTTTGGATCTATCTTAATGGAAGGAGACATTCCTGAAACCATGATGTTTTACTGATTCTACTACCTAGGGAGAACATGAATCACGACGTCTTTTTCAAATCTGGTGTTTGTCTGGGGCGGGAACCTCAGTTCTGAAAGTGGAGTTTCACCGTCAATACAATAGGCCTTTTGAGCATATGCGGTAATAGGCCGTTTTTTCCAACTTTATTAATTGGATCACTCTTAAGGCAAGGAGAGATTCTTTAAACTCTCATGTTTTTCGGATTCTACTACCTAGGGAGAACATGAATCACGACGTCTTTTTCAAATCTGGTGTTTGTCTGGGCCGGGAACCCCAGTTATGAAAGTGGAGTTTCACCGTCAACACAATAGGCCTTTTGAGCACATGCGGTAATAGGCCGTTTTTTCCAACTTTATTCTTTGGATCACTCTTAAGGCAAGGAGACATTCTTGAAACCATGATGTTTTTCTTATTCTACTACCTAGGGAGAACATGAATCACGATGTCTTTTTCAAATCTGGTGTATGTCGGGGCCGGGAACCTCAGTTCTGAAAGTGGTGTTTTGCAGTATTCGGACGTTTTTTCCAACTTTATTCTTTGGATCTCTCTTAAGGGAAGGAGAGATTCCTAAAACCATGATGTTTTACTGCTTCTACTATCTAGGGAGAACATGAATCACAACGTCTTTTTCAAATCTGGTGTTTTTCTGGGCCGGGAACCTCAGTTCTGAAAGTGGAGTTTCACCGTCAATACAATAGGCCTTTTGAGCATATGTGGTAATAGGCCGTTTTTTCCAACTTTATTCATTGGATCACTCTTAAGGCAAGGAGAGATTCTTTAAACTCTCATGTTTTTCTGATTCTACTACCTAGGGAGAACATGAATCACGATGTCTTTTTCAAATCTGGTGTTTGTCTTGGCCGGGAACCTCAGTTCTGAAAGTCGAGTTTCACCGTCCATGCAATAGGCCTTTTGAGCATATGCGGTAATAGGCCGTTTTTTCCAAGTTTATTATTTGGATCACTCTTAAGGCAAGGAGAGATTCTTGAAACTATGATGTTTTTCTGTTTCTACTACCTAAGGAGAACATGAATCACGACGTCTTTTTCAAATCTGGTGTTTGTCTGGGCCGGGAACCTCAATTCTGAAAGTGGAGTTTCACCGTCAACACAATAGGCCTTTTGAGCCTAAGCGGTTGTAGGCCGTTTTTTCCAACTTTATTCTTTGGATCACTCTTAAGGCAAGGAGAGATTCTTGAAACCATGATGTTTTTCTTATTCTACTACCTAGGGAGAACATGAATCACGATGTCTTTTTCAAATCTGGTGTTTGTCGGTGCCGGGAACCTCAGTTCTGAAAGTGGTGTTTTGCAGTATTCGGACGTTTTTTCCAACTTTATTCTTTGGATCTCTCTTCAGGGAAGGAGAGATTCCTGAAACCATGATGTTTTACTGATTCTACTAGCTAGGGAGAACATGAAACACGACGTCTTTTTCAAATCTGGTGTTTGTCAGGGCCGGGAACCTCAGTTCTGAAAATGGAGTTTCACCGTCAATACAATAGGCCTTTTGAGCCTAAGCGGTTGTAGGCCGTTTTTTCCAACTTTATTCTTTGGATCACTCTTAAGGCAAGGAGAGATTCTTGAAAACATGATGTTTTTCTTATTCTACTACCTAGGGAGAACATGAATCACGATGTCTTTTTCAAATCTGGTGTTTGTCGGGGCCGGGAACCTCAGTTCTGAAAGTGGTGTTTTGAAGTATTCGGACGTTTTTCCAACTTTATTCTTTGGATCTCTCTTCAGGGAAGGAGAGATTCCTGAAACCATGATGTTTTACTGATTCTACTACCTAGGGAGAACATGAAACACGACGTCTTTTTCAAATCTGGTGTTTGTCAGGGCCGGGAACCTCAGTTCTGAAAATGGAGTTTCACCGTCAATACAATAGGCCTTTTGAGCCTAAGCGGTTGTAGGCCGTTTTTTCCAACTTTATTCTTTGGATCACTCTTAAGGCAAGGAGAGATTCTTGAAACCACGATGTTTTTCTTATTCTACTACCTAGGGAGAACATGAATCACGATGTCTTTTTCAAATCTGGTGTTTGTCGGGGCCGGGAACCTCAGTTCTGAAAGTGGTGTTTTGAAGTATTCGGACGTTTTTCCAACTTTATTCTTTGGATCTCTCTTAAGGGAAGGAGAGATTCCTGAAACCATGATGTTTTGCTGATTCTACTACCTAGGGAGAACATGAATCACGACGTCTTTTTCAAATCTGGTGTTTGTCTGGGCCGGGAACCTCAGTTCTGAAAGTGGAGTTTCACCGTCGATACAGTAGGCCTTTTGATCATATATGGTAATAGGCCGTTTTTTCCAACTTTATTCATTGGATCACTCTTAAGGCAAGGAGAGATTCTTTAAACCCTCATGTTTTTCTGATTCTACTACCTAGGGAGAACATGAATAACGACTTCTTTTTCAAATCTGGTGTTTGTCGGGGCCGGGAACCTCAGTTCTGAAAGTGGTGTTTTGCAGTATTCGGACGTTTTTTCCAACTTTATTCTTTGGATCACTCTTAAGGCAAGGAGAGATTCTTTAAACTCTCATGTTTTTCTGATTCTACTACCTAGGGAGAACATGAATAACAACGTCTTTTTCAAATCTGGTGTTTGTCTGGGCCGGGAACCTCAGTTATGAAAGTGGAGTTTCACCGTCAACACAATAGGCCTTTTGAGCACATGCGGTAATAGGCCGTTTTTTCCAACTTTATTCTGTGGATCACTCTCAAGGCAAGGAGAGATTCTTGAAACCATGATGTTTTTTTATTCTACTACCTAGGGAGACATGAATCACGATTTGTTTTTCAAATGTGGTGTTTGTCTGGGCCGGGAACTTCAGTTCTGAAAGTGCAGTTTTGCGGTATTTTGCCGTTTTTTCCAACATTATTCTTTCTGTCTCTCTTAAGGTAAGCAGGGAATCTTGACAACCTGATGTTTTTCTGTTTCTGCTACCTAGGGAGAACTTGAATCACGACATCTTTTTCAAATCTGGTGTTTGTCTGGGCCGGGAACCTCAGTTCTGAAAGTGGAGTTTCACCGTCAATACAATAGGCCTTTTGAGCACATGCGGTAATATGCCGTTTTTTCCAAGTTTATTATTTGGATCACTCTTAAGGCAAGGAGAGATTCTTGAAACCATGATGTTTTTCTTATTCTACTACCTAGGGAGAACATGAATCATGATGTCTTTTTCAAATCTGGTGTTTGTCGGGGCCGGGACCCTCAGTTCTGAAAGTGGTGTTTTGCATTATTCGGACGTTTTTTCCAACTTTATTCTTTGGATCTCTCTTAAGGGAAGGAGAGATTCCTGAAACCATGATGTTTTGCTGATTCTACTACCTAGGGAGAACATGAATCACGACGTCTTTTTCAAATCTGGTGTTTGTCTGGGCCGGGAACCTCAGTTATGAAAGTGGAGTTTCACCGTCAACACAATAGGCCTTTTGAGCACATGCGGTAATAGGCCGTTTTTTCCAACTTTATTCTTTGGATCACTCTTAAGGCAAGGAGAGATTCTTCAAACCATGATGTTTTTCTTATTCTACTACCTAGGGAGAACATGAATCACGATGTCTTTTTCAAATCTGGTGTTTGTCGGGGCCGGGAACCTCAGTTCTGAAAGTGGTGTTTTGCAGTATTCGGACGTTTTTTCCAACTTTATTCTTTGGATCTCTCTTAAGGGAAGGAGAGATTCCTGAAACCATGATGTTTTACTGATTCTACTACCTAGGGAGAACATGAAACACGACGTCTTTTTCAAATCTGGTGTTTGTCTGGGCCGGGAACCTCAGTTCTGAAAGTGGTGTTTTGCAGTATTCGTACGTTTTTTCCAACTTTATTTTTTGGATCTCTCTTAAGGGAAGGAGAGATTCCTGAAACCATGATGTTTTACTGATTCTACTACCTAGGGAGAACATGAATCACGACGTCTTTTTCAAATCTGGTGTTTGTCTTGGCCGGGAACCTCAGTTCTGAAAGTGGAGTTTCACCGTCTATGCAATAGGCCTTTTGAGCATATGCGGTAATAGGCCGTTTTTTCCAAGTTTATTATTTGGATCACTCTTAAGGCAAGGAGAGATTCTTGAAGCTATGATGTTTTTCTGTTTCTGCTACCTAGGGAGAACATGAATCACGACGTCTTTTTCAAATCTGGTGTTTGTCTGGGCCGGGAACCTCAATTCTGAAAGTGGAGTTTCACCGTCTACACAATAGGCCTTTTGAGCACATGCGGTAATATGCCGTTTTTACCAAGTTAATTATTTGGATCACTCTTAAGGCAAGGAGAGATTCTTGAAACCATGATGTTTTTCTTATTCTACTACCTAGAGAGAACATCAATCACGATGTCTTTTTGAAATCTGGTGTTTGTCGGGGCCGGGAACCTCAGTTCTGAAAGTGGTGTTTTGCAGTATTCGGACGTTTTTTCCAACTTTATTCTTTGGATCTCTCTTCAGGGAAGGAGAGATTCCTGAAACCATGATGTTTTACTGATTCTACTACCTAGGGAGAACATGAAACACGACGTCTTTTTCAAATCTGGTGTTTGTCAGGGCCGGGAACCTCAGTTCTGAAAATGGAGTTTCACCGTCAATACAATAGGCCTTTTGAGCCTAAGCGGTTGTAGGCCGTTTTTTCCAACTTTATTCTTTGGATCACTCTTAAGACAAGGAGAGATTCTTGAAACCATGATGTTTTTCTTATTCTACTACCTAGAGAGAACATCAATCACGATGTCTTTTTCAAATCTGGTGTTTGTCGGGGCCGGGAACCTCAGTTCTGAAAGTGGTGTTTTGCAGTATTCGGACGTTTTTTCCAACTTTATTCTTTGGATCTCTCTTAAGGGAAGGAGAGATTCCTGAAACCATGATGTTTTGCTGATTCTACTACCTAGGGAGAACATGAATCACGACGTCTTTTTCAAATCTGGTGTTTGTCTGGGCCGGGAACCTCAGTTCTGAAAGTGGATTTTCACCGTCGATACAGTAGGCCTTTTGAGCATATGCGGTAATAGGCCGTTTTTTCCAACTTTATTTATTGGATCACTCTTAAGGCAAGGAGAGATTCTTTAAACTCTCATGTTTTTCTGATTCTACTACCTAGGGAGAACATGAATTACGACGTCTTTTTCAAATCTGGTGTTTGTCTGGGCCGGGAACCTCAGTTATGAAAGTGGAGTTTCACCGTCAACACAATAGGCCTTTTGAGCACATGCGGTAATAGGCCGTTTTTTCCAACTTTATTCTTTGTATCACTCTTAAGGCAAGGAGAGATTGTTGAAACCATGATGTTTTTCTTATTCTACTACCTAGGGAGAACATGAATCACGACGTCTTTTTCAAATCTGGTGTTTGTCTGGGCCGGGAACCTCAGTTCTGAAAGTGGAGTTTCACCGTCCATGCAATAGGCCTTTTGAGCATATGCGGTAATAGGCCGTTTTTTCCAAGTTTATTATTTGGATCACTCTTAAGGCAAGGAGAGATTCTTGAAACTATGATGTTTTTCTGTTTCTACTACCTAGGGAGAACATGAATCACGACGTCTTTTTCAAATCTGGTGTTTGTCTGGGCCGGGAACCTCAATTCTGAAAGTGGAGTTTCACCGTCAACACAATAGGCCTTTTGAGCACATGCGGTAATATGCCGTTTTTACCAAGTTAATTATTTGGATCACTCTTAAGGCAAGGAGAGATTCTTGAAACCATGATGTTTTTCTTATTCTACTACCTAGAGAGAACATCAATCACGATGTCTTTTTGAAATCTGGTGTTTGTCGGGGCCGGGAACCTCAGTTCTGGAAGTGGTGTTTTGCAGTATTCGGACGTTTTTTCCAACTTTATTCTTTGGATCTCTCTTCAGGGAAGGAGAGATTCCAGAAACCATGATGTTTTACTGATTCTACTACCTAGGGAGAACATGAAACACGACGTCTTTTTCAAATCTGGTGTTTGTCAGGGCCGGGATCCTCAGTTCTGAAAATGGAGTTTCACCGTCAATACAATAGGCCTTTTGAGCCTAAGCGGTTGTAGGCCGTTTTTTCCAACTTTATTCTTTGGATCACTCTTAAGGCAAGGAGAGATTCTTGAAACCATGATGTTTTTCTTATTCTACTACCTAGGGAGAACTTGAATTACGACGTCTTTTTCAAATCTGGTGTTTGTCTGGGCCGGGAACCTCAGTTCTGAAAGTGGAGTTTCACCGTCAATACAATAGGCCTTCTGAGCATATGTGGTAATAGGCCGTTTTTTCCAACTTTATTCATTGGATCACTCTTAAGGCAAGGAGAGATTCTTTAAACTCTCATGTTTTTCTGATTCTACTACCTAGGGAGAAGATGAATCACGACGTCTTTTTCAAATCTGGTGTTTGTCTTGGCCGGGAACCTCAGTTCTGAAAGTGGAGTTTCACCGTCCACGCAATAGGCCTTTTGAGCATATGCGGTAATAGGCCGTTTTTTCCAAGTTTATTATTTGGATCACTCTTAAGGCAAGGAGAGATTCTTGAAACTATGATGTTTTTCTGTTTCTACTACCTAAGGAGAACATGAATCACGACGTCTTTTTCAAATCTGGTGTTTGTCTGGGCCGGGAACCTCAATTCTGAAAGTGGAGTTTCACCGTCAACACAATAGGCCTTTTGAGCACATGCGGTAATATGCCGTTTTTTCCAAGTTTATTATTTGGATCACTCTTAAGGCAAGGAGAGATTCTTGAAACCATGATGTTTTTCTTATTCTACTACCTAGAGAGAACATCAATCACGATGTCTTTTTCAAATCTGGTGTTTGTCGGGGCCGGGAACCTCAGTTCTGAAAGTGGTGTTTTGCAGTATTCGGACGTTTTTTCCAACTTTATTTTTTGGATCTCTCTTAAGGGAAGGAGAGATTCCTGAAACCATGATGTTTTACTGATTCTACTACCTAGGGAGAACATGAATCACGACGTCTTTTTCAAATCTGGTGTTTGTCTTGGCCGGGAACCTCAGTTCTGAAAGTGGAGTTTCACCGTCTATGCAATAGGCCTTTTGAGCATATGCGGTAATAGGCCGTTTTTTCCAAGTTTATTATTTGGATCACTCTTAAGGCAAGGAGAGATTCTTGAAGCTATGATGTTTTTCTGTTTCTGCTACCTAGGGAGAACATGAATCACGACGTCTTTTCCAAATCTGGTGTTTGTCTGGGCCGGGAACCTCAATTCTGAAAGTGGAGTTTCACCGTCTACACAATAGGCCTTTTGAGCACATGCGGTAATATGCCGTTTTTACCAAGTTAATTATTTGGATCACTCTTAAGGCAAGGAGAGATTCTTGAAACCATGATGTTTTTCTTATTCTACTACCTAGAGAGAACATCAATCACGATGTCTTTTTGAAATCTGGTGTTTGTCGGGGCCGGGAACCTCAGTTCTGAAAGTGGTGTTTTGCAGTATTCGGACGTTTTTTCCAACTTTATTCTTTGGATCTCTCTTCAGGGAAGGAGAGATTCCTGAAACCATGATGTTTTACTGATTCTACTACCTAGGGAGAACATGAAACACGACGTCTTTTTCAAATCTGGTGTTTGTCAGGGCCGGGAACCTCAGTTCTGAAAATGGAGTTTCACCGTCAATACAATAGGCCTTTTGAGCCTAAGCGGGTGTAGGCCGTTTTTTCCAACTTTATTCTTTGGATCACTCTTAAGACAAGGAGAGATTCTTGAAACCATGATGTTTTTCTTATTCTACTACCTAGAGAGAACATCAATCACGATGTCTTTTTCAAATCTGGTGTTTGTCGGGGCCGGGAACCTCAGTTCTGAAAGTGGTGTTTTGCAGTATTCGGACGTTTTTTCCAACTTTATTCTTTGGATCTCTCTTAAGGGAAGGAGAGATTCCTGAAACCATGATGTTTTGCTGATTCTACTACCTAGGGAGAACATGAATCACGACGTCTTTTTCAAATCTGGTGTTTGTCTGGGACGGGAACCTCAGTTCTGAAAGTGGATTTTCACCGTCGATACAGTAGGCCTTTTGAGCATATGCGGTAATAGGCCGTTTTTTCCAACTTTATTTATTGGATCACTCTTAAGGCAAGGAGAGATTCTTTAAACTCTCATGTTTTTCTGATTCTACTACCTAGGGAGAACATGAATTACGACGTCTTTTTCAAATCTGGTGTTTGTCTGGGCCGGGAACCTCAGTTATGAAAGTGGAGTTTCACCGTCAACACAATAGGCCTTTTGAGCACATGCGGTAATAGGCCGTTTTTTCCAACTTTATTCTTTGGATCACTCTTAAGGCAAGGAGAGATTCTTGAAACCATGATGTTTTTCTTATTCTACTACCTAGGGAGAACATGAATCACGATTTGTTTTTCAAATGTGGTGTTTGTCTGGGCCGGGAACTTCAGTTCTGAAAGTGCAGTTTTGCGGTATTTTGCCGTTTTTTCCAACATTATTCTTTCTGTCTCTCTTAAGGTAAGCAGGGAATCTTGACAACCTGATGTTTTTCTGTTTCTACTACCTAGGGAGAACTTGAATCACGACGTCTTTTTCAAATCTGGTGTTTGTCTGGGCCGGGAACCTCAGTTATGAAAGTGGAGTTTCACCGTCAAAACAATAGGCCTGTTGAGCACATGCGGTAATAGGCCGTTTTTTCCAACTTTATTCTTTGTATCACTCTTAAGGCAAGGAGAGATTGTTGAAACCATGATGTTTTTCTTATTCTACTACCTAGGGAGAACATGAATCACGACGTCTTTTTCAAATCTGGTGTTTGTCTGGGCCGGGAACCTCAGTTCTGAAAGTGGAGTTTCACCGTCCATGCAATAGGCCTTTTGAGCATATGCGGTAATAGGCCGTTTTTTCCAAGTTTATTATTTGGATCACTCTTAAGGCAAGGAGAGATTCTTGAAACTATGATGTTTTTCTGTTTCTACTACCTAGGGAGAACATGAATCACGACGTCTTTTTCAAATCTGGTGTTTGTCTGGGCCGGGAACCTCAATTCTGAAAGTGGAGTTTCACCGTCAACACAATAGGCCTTTTGAGCACATGCGGTAATATGCCGTTTTTACCAAGTTAATTATTTGGATCACTCTTAAGGCAAGGAGAGATTCTTGAAACCATGATGTTTTTCTTATTCTACTACCTAGAGAGAACATCAATCACGATGTCTTTTTGAAATCTGGTGTTTGTCGGGGCCGGGAACCTCAGTTCTGGAAGTGGTGTTTTGCAGTATTCGGACGTTTTTTCCAACTTTATTCTTTGGATCTCTCTTCAGGGAAGGAGAGATTCCTGAAACCATGATGTTTTACTGATTCTACTACCTAGGGAGAACATGAAACACGACGTCTTTTTCAAATCTGGTGTTTGTCAGGGCCGGGATCCTCAGTTCTGAAAATGGAGTTTCACCGTCAATACAATAGGCCTTTTGAGCCTAAGCGGTTGTAGGCCGTTTTTTCCAACTTTATTCTTTGGATCACTCTTAAGGCAAGGAGAGATTCTTGAAAACATGATGTTTTTCTTATTCTACTACCTAGGGAGAACGTGAATTACGACGTCTTTTTCAAATCTGGTGTTTGTCTGGGCCGGGAACCTCAGTTCTGAAAGTGGAGTTTCACCGTCAATACAATAGGCCTTTTGAGCATATGTGGTAATAGGCCGTTTTTTCCAACTTTATTCATTGGATCACTCTTAAGGCAAGGAGAGATTCTTTAAACTCTCATGTTTTTCTGATTCTACTACCTAGGGAGAACATGAATCACGACGTCTTTTTCAAATCTGGTGTTTGTCTTGGCCGGGAACCTCAGTTCTGAAAGTGGAGTTTCACCGTCCATGCAATAGGCCTTTTGAGCATATGCGGTAATAGGCCGTTTTTTCCAAGTTTATTATTTGGATCACTCTTAAGGCAAGGAGAGATTCTTGAAACTATGATGTTTTTCTGTTTCTACTACCTAAGGAGAACATGAATCACGACGTCTTTTTCAAATCTGGTGTTTGTCTGGGCCGGGAACCTCAATTCTGAGAGTGGAGTTTCACCGTCAACACAATAGGCCTTTTGAGCACATGCGGTAATATGCCGTTTTTTCCAAGTTTATTATTTGGATCACTCTTAAGGCAAGGAGAGATTCTTGAAACCATGATGTTTTTCTTATTCTACTACCTAGAGAGAACATCAATCACGATGTCTTTTTCAAATCTGGTGTTTGTCGGGGCCGGGAACCTCAGTTCTGAAAGTGGTGTTTTGCAGTATTCGGACGTTTTTTCCAACTTTATTCTTTGGATCTCTCTTCAGTGAAGGAGAGATTCCTGAAACCATGATGTTTTACTGATTCTACTACCTAGGGAGAACATGAAACACGACGTCTTTTTCAAATCTGGTGTTTGTCAGGGCCGGGAACCTCAGTTCTGAAAATGGAGTTTCACCGTCAATACAATAGGCCTTTTGAGCCTAAGCGGTTGTAGGCCGTTTTTTCCAACATTATTCTTTGGATCACTCTTAAGGCAAGGAGAGATTCTTGAAACAATGATGTTTTTCTTATTCTACTACCTAGGTAGAACATGAATCACGATGACTTTTTCAAATCTGGTGTTTGTCGGGGCCGGGAACCTCAGTTCTGAAAGTGGAGTTTCACCGTCGATACAATAGGCCTTTTGAACATATGCGGTAATAGGCCGTTTTTTCCAACTTTATTCATTGGATCACTCTTAAGGCAAGGAGAGATTCTTTAAACTCTCATGTTTTTCTGATTCTACTACCTAGGGAGAACATGAATAACGACGTCTTTTTCAAATCTGGTGTTTGTCTGGGCCGGGAACCTCAGTTATGAAAGTGGAGTTTCACCGTCAACACAATAGGCCTTTTAAGCACATGCGGTAATAGGCCGTTTTTTCCAACTTTATTCTTTGGATCACTCTCAAGGCAAGGAGAGATTCTTGAAACCATGATGTTTTTCTTATTCTACTACCTAGGGAGACATGAATCACGATTTGTTTTTCAAATGTGGTGTTTGTCTGGGCCGGGAACTTCAGTTCTGAAAGTGCAGTTTTGCGGTATTTTGCCGTTTTTTCCAACATTATTTTTCTGTCTCTCTTAAGGTAAGCAGGAAATCTTGACAACCTGATGTTTTTCTGTTTCTGCTACCTAGGGAGAACTTGAATCACGACGTCTTTTTCAAATCTGGCGTTTGTCTGGGCCGGTAACCTCAGTTATGAAAGTGGAGTTTCACCGTGAACACAATAGGCCTGTTGAGCACATGCGGTAATAGGCCGTTTTTTCCAACTTTATTCTTTGGATCACTCTTAAGGCAAGGAGAGATTCTTGAAACCATGATGTTTTTCTTATTCTACTACCTAGGGAGAACATGAATCATGATGTCTTTTTCAAATCTGGTGTTTGTCGGGGCCGGGACCCTCAGTTCTGAAAGTGGTGTTTTGCATTATTCGGACGTTTTTTCCAACTTTATTCTTTGGATCTCTCTTAAGGGAAGCAGAGATTCCTGAAACCATGATGTTTTGCTGATTCTACTACCTAGGGAGAACATGAATCACGACGTCTTTTTCAAATCTGGTGTTTGTCTGGGCCGGGAACCTCAGTTATGAAAGTGGAGTTTCACCGTCAACACAATAGGCCTTTTGAGCATATGCGGTAATAGGCCGTTTTTTCCAACTTTATTCTTTGGATCACTCTTAAGGCAAGGAGAGATTCTTGAAACCATGATGTTTTTATTATTCTACTACCTAGGGAGAACATGAATCACGATGTCTTTTTCAAATCTGGTGTTTGTCGGGGCCGGGAACCTCAGTTCTGAAAGTGGTGTTTTGCAGTATTCGGACGTTTTTTCCAACTTTATTCTTTGGATCTCTCTTAAGGGAAGGAGAGATTCCTGAAACCATGATGTTTTACTGATTCTACTACCTAGGGAGAACATGAAACACGACGTCTTTTTCAAATCTGGGGTTTGTCAGGGCCGGGAACCTTAGTTCTGAAAATGGAGTTTCACCGTCAATACAATAGGCCTTTTGAGCCTGAGCGGTTGTAGGCCGTTTTTTCCAACTTTATTCTTTGGATCACTCTTAAGGCAAGGAGAGATTCTTGAAACCATGATATTTTTCTTATTCTACTACCTAGGGAGAACATGAATCACGATGTCTTTTTCAAATCTGGTGTTTGTCTGGGCCGGGAACCTCAGTTATGAAAGTGGAGTTTCACCGTCAATACAATAGGCCTTTTGAGCATATGCGGTATTTTGCCGTTTTTTCCAACATTATTCTTTGTGTCTCTCTTAAGGTAAGCAGAGAATCTTGAAAACCTGATGTTTTTCTGTTTCTACTACCTAGGGAGAACTTGAATCACGACGTCTTTTTCAAATCTGGTGTTTGTCTGGGCCGGGAACCTCAGTTATGAAAGTGGAGTTTCACCGTCAACACAATAGTCCTTTTGAGCACATGCGGTAATAGGCCGTTTTTTCCAACTTTATTCTTTGGATCACTCTTAAGGCAAGGAGAGATTCTTGAAACCATGATGTTTTTCTTATTCTACTACCTAGGGAGAACATGGATCACGATGTCTTTTTCAAATCTGGTGTTTGTCGGTGCCGGGAACCTCAGTTCTGAAAGTGGTGTTTTGCAGTATTCGGACGTGTTTTCCAACTTTATTCTTTGGATCTATCTTAATGGAAGGAGAGATTCCTGAAACCATGATGTTTTACTGATTCTACTCCCTAGGGAGAACATGAATCACGACATCTTTTTCAAATCTGGTGTTTGTCTGGGCCGGGAACCTCAGTTCTGAAAGTGGTGTTTTGCAGTATTCGTACGTTTTTTCCAACTTTATTTTTTGGATCTCTCTTAAGGGAAGGAGAGATTCCTGAAACCATGATGTTTTACTGATTCTACTACCTAGGGAGAACATGAATCACGACGTCTTTTTCAAATCTGGTGTTTGTCTTGGCCGGGAACCTCAGTTCTTAAAGTGGAGTTTCACCGTCCATGCAATAGGCCTTTTGAGCATATGCGGTAAAAGGCCGTTTTTTCCAAGTTTATTATTTGGATCACTCTTAAGGCAAGGAGAGATTCTTGAAACTATGATGTTTTTCTGTTTCTACAACCTAGGGAGAACATGAATCACGACGTCTTTTTCAAATCTGGTGTTTGTCTCGGCCGGGAACCTCAATTCTGAAAGTGGAGTTTCACCGTCAACACAATAGGCCTTTTGAGCACATGCGGTAATATGCCGTTTTTACCAAGTTAATTATTTGGATCACTCTTAAGGCAAGGAGAGATTCTTGAAACCATGATGTTTTTCTTATTCTACTACCTAGAGAGAACATCAATCACGATGTCTTTTTGAAATCTGGTGTTTGTCGGGGCCGGGAACCTCAGTTCTGGAAGTGGTGTTTTGCAGTATTCGGACGTTTTTTCCAACTTTATTCTTTGGATCTCTCTTCAGGGAAGGAGAGATTCCTGAAACCATGATGTTTTACTGATTCTACTACCTAGGGAGAACATGAAACACGACGTCTTTTTCAAATCTGGTGTTTGTCAGGGCCGGGAACCTCAGTTCTGAAAATGGAGTTTCACCGTCAATACAATAGGCCTTTTAAGCCTAAGCGGTTGTAGGCCGTTTTTTCCAACTTTATTCTTTGGATCACTCTTAAGGCAAGGAGAGATTCTTGAAACCATGATGTTTTTCTTATTCTACTACCTAGGGGGAACATGAATCACGATGTCTTTTTCAAATCTGGTGTTTGTCGGGGCCGGGAACCTCAGTTCTGAAAGTGGTGTTTTGCAGTATTCGGACGTTTTTTCCAACTTTATTCTTTGGATCTCTCTTAAGGGAAGGAGAGATTCTTGAAACCATGATGTTTTTCTTATTCTACTACCTAGGGAGAACATGAATCACGATGACTTTTTCAAATCTGGTGTTTGTCGGGGCCGGGAACCTCAGTTCTGAAAGTGGAGTTTCACCGTCGATACAATAGGCCTTTTGAACATATGCGGTAATAGGCCGTTTTTTCCAACTTTATTCATTGGATCACTCTTAAGGCAAGGAGAGATTCTTTAAACTCTCATGTTTTTCTGATTCTACTACCTAGGGAGAACATGAATAACGACGTCTTTTTCAAATCTGGTGTTTGTCTGGGCCGGGAACCTCAGTTATGAAAGTGGAGTTTCACCGTCAACACAATAGGCCTTTTAAGCACATGCGGTAATAGGCCGTTTTTTCCAACTTTATTCTTTGGATCACTCTCAAGGCAAGGATAGATTCTTGAAACCATGATGTTTTTCTTATTCTACTACCTAGGGAGACATGAATCACGATTTGTTTTTCAAATGTGGTGTTTGTCTGGGCCGGGAACTTCAGTTCTGAAAGTGCAGTTTTGCGGTATTTTGCCGTTTTTTCCAACATTATTCTTTCTGTCTCTCTTAAGGTAAGCAGGGAATCTTGACAACCTGATGTTTTTCTGTTTCTGCTACCTAGGGAGAACTTGAATCACGACGTCTTTTTCAAATCTGGCGTTTGTCTGGGCCGGTAACCTCAGTTATGAAAGTGGAGTTTCACCGTGAACACAATAGGCCTGTTGAGCACATGCGGTAATAGGCCGTTTTTTCCAACTTTATTCTTTGGATCACTCTTAGGCAAGGAGAGATTCTTGAAACCATGATGTTTTTCTTATTCTACTACCTAGGGAGAACATGAATCATGATGTCTTTTTCAAATCTGGTGTTTGTCGGGGCCGGGACCCTCAGTTCTGAAAGTGGTGTTTTGCATTATTCGGACGTTTTTTCCAACTTTATTCTTTGGATCTCTCTTAAGGGAAGGAGAGATTCCTGAAACCATGATGTTTTGCTGATTCTACTACCTAGGGAGAACATGAATCACGACGTCTTTTTCAAATCTGGTGTTTGTCTGGGCCGGGAACCTCAGTTATGAAAGTGGAGTTTCACCGTCAAGACAATAGGCCTTTTGAGCACATGCGGTAATAGGCCGTTTTTTCCAACTTTATTCTTTGGATCACTCTTAAGGCAAGGAGAGATTCTTGAAACCATGATGTTTTTCTTATTCTACTACCTAGGGAGAACATGAATCACGATGTCTTTTTCAAATCTGGTGTTTGTCGGGGCCGGGAACCTCAGTTCTGAAAGTGGTGTTTTGCAGTATTCGGACGTTTTTTCCAACTTTATTCTTTGGATCTCTCTTAAGGGAAGGAGAGATTCCTGAAACCATGATGTTTTACTGATTCTACTACCTAGGGAGAACATGAAACACGACGTCTTTTTCAAATCTGGTGTTTGTCAGGGCCGGGAACCTTAGTTCTGAAAATGGAGTTTCACGTCAATACAATAGGCCTTTTGAGCCTTAGCGGTTGTAGGCCGTTTTTTCCAACTTTATTCTTTGGATCACTCTTAAGGCAAGGAGAGATTCTTGAAACCATGATATTTTTCTTATTCTACTACCTAGGGAGAACATGAATCACGATTTCTTTTTCAAATCTGGTGTTTGTCTGGGCCGGGAACCTCAGTTATGAAAGTGGAGTTTCACCGTCAATACAATAGGCCTTTTGAGCATATGCGGTATTTTGCCGTTTTTTCCAACATTATTCTTTGTGTCTCTCTTAAGGTAAGCAGAGAATCTTGAAAACCTGATGTTTTTCTGTTTCTACTACCTAGGGAGAACTTGAATCACGACGTCTTTTTCAAATCTGGTGTTTGTCTGGCCGGGAACCTCAGTTATGAAAGTGGAGTTTCACCGTCAACACAATAGTCCTTTTGAGCACATGCGGTAATAGGCCGTTTTTTCCAACTTTATTCTTTGGATCACTCTTAAGGCAAGGAGAGATTCTTGAAACCATGATGTTTTTCTTATTCTACTACCTAGGGAGAACATGGATCACGATGTCTTTTTCAAATCTGGTGTTTGTCGGTGCCGAGAACCTCAGTTCTGAAAGTGGTGTTTTGCAGTATTCGGACGTGTTTTCCAACTTTATTCTTTGGATCTATCTTAATGGAAGGAGAGATTCCTGAAACCATGATGTTTTACTGATTCTACTCCCTAGGGAAAACATGAATCACGACATCTTTTTCAACTCTGGTGTTTGTCTGGGCCGGGAACCTCAGTTCTGAAAGTGGTGTTTTGCAGTATTCGTACGTTTTTTCCAACTTTATTTTTTGGATCTCTCTTAAGGGAAGGAGAGATTCCTGAAACCATGATGTTTTACTGATTCTACTACCTAGGGAGAACATGAATCACGACGTCTTTTTCAAATCTGGTGTTTGTCTTGGCCGGGAACCTCAGTTCTGAAAGTGGAGTTTCACCGTCCATGCAATAGGCCTTTTGAGCATATGCGGTAATAGGCCGTTTTTTCCAAGTTTATTATTTGGATCACTCTTAAGGCAAGGAGAGATTCTTGAAACTATGATGTTTTTCTGTTTCTACTACCTAGGGAGAACATGAATCACGACGTCTTTTTCAAATCTGGTGTTTGTCTGGGCCGGGAACCTCAATTCTGAAAGTGGAGTTTCACCGTCAACACAATAGGCCTTTTGAGCACATGCGGTAATATGCCGTTTTTACCAAGTTAATTATTTGGATCACTCTTAAGGCAAGGAGAGATTCTTGAAACCATGATGTTTTTCTTATTCTACTACCTAGAGAGAACATCAATCACGATGTCTTTTTGAAATCTGGTGTTTGTCGGGGCCGGGAACCTCAGTTCTGGAAGTGGTGTTTTGCAGTATTCGGACGTTTTTTCCAACTTTCTTCTTTGGATCTCTCTTCAGGGAAGGAGAGATTCCTGAAACCATGATGTTTTACTGATTCTACTACCTAGGGAGAACATGAAACACGACGTCTTTTTCAAATCTGGTGTTTGTCAGGGCCGGGAACCTCAGTTCTGAAAATGGAGTTTCACCGTCAATACAATAGGCCTTTTGAGCCTAAGCGGTTGTAGGCCGTTTTTTCCAACTTTATTCTTTGGATCACTCTTAAGGCAAGGAGAGATTCTTGAAACCATGATGTTTTTCTTATTCTACTACCTAGGGGGAACATGAATCACGATGTCTTTTTCAAATCTGGTGTTTGTCGGGGCCGGGAACCTCAGTTCTGAAAGTGGTGTTTTGCAGTATTCGGACGTTTTTTCCAACTTTATTCTTTGGATCTCTCTTAAGGGAAGGAGAGATTCCTGAAACCATGATGTTTTGCTGATTCTACTACCTAGGGAGAACATGAATCACGACGTCTTTTTCAAATCTGGTGTTTGTCTGGGCCGGGAACCTCAGTTCTGAAAGTAGATTTTCACCGTCGATACAGTAGGCCTTTTGAGCATATGCGGTAATAGGCCGTTTTTTCCAACTTTATTTATTGGATCACTCTTAAGGCAAGGAGAGATTCTTTAAACTCTCATGTTTTTCTGATTCTACTACCTAGGGAGAACATGAATTACGACGTCTTTTTCAAATCTGGTGTTTGTCTGGGCCGGGAACCTCAGTTATGAAAGTGGAGTTTCACCGTCAACACAATAGGCCTTTTGAGCACATGCGGTAATAGGCCGTTTTTTCCAACTTTATTCTTTGGATCACTCTTAAGGCAAGGAGAGATTCTTGAAACCATGATGTTTTTCTTATTCTACTACCTAGGGAGAACATGAATCACGATTTGTTTTTCAAATGTGGTGTTTGTCTGGGCCGGGAACTTCAGTTCTGAAAGTGCAGTTTTGCGGTATTTTGCCGTTTTTTCCAACATTATTCTTTCTGTCTCTCTTAAGGTAAGCAGGGAATCTTGACAACCTGATGTTTTTCTGTTTCTGCTACCTAGGGAGAACTTGAATCACGACGTCTTTTTCAAATCTGGCGTTTGTCTGGGCCGGGAACCTCAGTTACGAAAGTGGAGTTTCACCGTCAACACAATAGGCCTGTTGAGCACATGCGGTAATAGGCCGTTTTTTCCAACATTATTGTTAGGATCACTCTTAAGGCAAGGAGAGATTCTTGAAACCATGATGTTTTTCTTATTCTACTACCTAGGGAGAACATGAATCATGATGTCTTTTTCAAATCTGGTGTTTGTCGGGGCTGGGAACCTCAGTTCTGAAAGTGGTGTTTTGCAGTATTCGGACGTTTTTTCCAACTTTATTCTTTGGATCTCTCTTAAGGGAAGGAGAGATTCCTGAAACCATGATGTTTTGCTATTCTACTACCTAGGGAGAACATGAATCACGACGTCTTTTTCAAATCTGGTGTTTGTCTGGGCCGGGAACCTCAGTTATGAAAGTGGAGTTTCACCGTCAACACAATAGGCCTTTTGAGCACATGCGGTAATAGGCCGTTTTTTCCAACTTTATTCTTTGGATCACTCTTAAGGCAAGGAGAGATTCTTGAAACCATGATGTTTTTCTTATTCTACTACCTAGGGAGAACATGAATCACGATGTCTTTTTCAAATCTGGTGTTTGTCGGGGCCGGGAACCTCAGTTCTGAAAGTGGTGTTTTGCAGTATTCGGACGTTTTTTCCAACTTTATTCTTTGGATCTCTCTTAAGGGAAGGAGAGATTCCTGAAACCATGATGTTTTACTGATTCTACTACGTAGGGAGAACATGAAACACGACGTCTTTTTCAAATCTGGTGTTTGTCAGGGCCGGGAACCTCAGTTCTGAAAATGGAGTTTCACCGTCAATACAATAGGCCTTTTGAGCCTAAGCGGTTGTAGGCCGTTTTTTCCAACTTTATTCTTTGGATCACTCTTAAGGCAAGGAGAGATTCTTGAAACCATGATGTTTTTCTTATTCTACTACCTAGGGAGAACATGAATCACGAAGTCTTTTTCAAATCTGGTGTTTGTCTGGGCCGGGAACCTCAGTTATGAAAGTGGAGTTTTGCAGTATTCGGACGTTTTTTCCAACTTTATTCTTTGGATCTATCTTAATGGAAGCAGAGATTCCTGAAACCATGATGTTTTACTGATTCTACTACCTAGGGAGAACATGAATCACGACGTCTTTTTCAAATCTGGTGTTTGTCTGGGCCGGGAACCTCAGTTCTGAAAGTGGAGTTTCACCGTCAATACAATAGGCCTTTTGAGCATATGCGGTATTTTGCCGTTTTTTTCAACATTATTCTTTGTGTCTCTCTTAAGGTAAGCAGAGAATCTTGAAAACCTGATGTTTTTCTGTTTCTACTACCTAGGGAGAACTTGAATCACGACGTCTTTTTCAAATCTGGTGTTTGTCTGGGCCGGGAACCTCAGTTATGAAAGTGGAGTTTCACCGTCAACACAATAGGCCTGTTGAGCACATGCGGTAATAGGCCGTTTTTTCCAACTTTATTCTTTGGATCACTCTTAAGGCAAGGAGAGATTCTTGAAACCGTGATGTTTTTCTTATTCTACTACCTAGGGAGAACATGGATCACGATGTCTTTTTCAAATCTGGTGTTTGTCGGGGCCGGGAACCTCAGTTCTGAAAGTGGTGTTTTGCAGTATTCGGACGTGTTTTCCAACTTTATTCTTTGGATCTATCTTAATGGAAGGAGAGATTCCTGAAACCATGATGTTTTACTGATTCTACTCCCTAGGGAGAACATGAATCACGACATCTTTTTCAAATCTGGTGTTTGTCTGGGCCGGGAACCTCAGTTCTGAAAGTGGAGTTTCACCGTCAATACAATACGCCTTTTGAGCACATGCGGTAATAGGCCGTTTTTTCCAACTTTATTCTTTGGATCACTCTTAAGGCAAGGAGAGATTCTTGAAACCATGATGTTTTTCTTATTCTACTACCTAGGGAGAACATGAATCATGATGTCTTTTTCAAATCTGGTGTTTGTCGGGGCCGGGAACCTCAGTTCTGAAAGTAGGGTTTTGCATTATTCGGACGTTTTTTCCAACTTTATTCTTTGGATCTCTCTTAAGGGAAGGAGAGATTCCTGAAACCATGGTGTTTTGCTGATTCTACTACCTAGGGAGAACATGAATCACGATGTCTTTTTCAAATCTGGTGTTTCTCTGGGCCGGGAACCTCAGTTCTGAAAGTGGAGTTCCACCTTCGATACTATAGGCCTTTTGAGCATATGCGGTAATTGGCCGTTTTTTCCAAGTTTATTCTTCGGATCAGTCTTAAGGCAACGAGAGATTCTTGAAACTATGATGTTTTTCTGTTTCTACTACCTAGGTAGAACATGAATCACGATGTCTTTTTATAATCTGGTGTTTGTCGGGGCCGGGAACCTCAGTTCTGAAAGTGGTGTTTTGCAGTATTCGCACGTTTTTTCCAACTTTTTTCTCTGGATCTCTCTTAAGGGAAGGAGAGATTCCTGAAACCATGATGGTTTACTGATTCTACTACCTAGGGAGAACATGCAACACGACGTCTTTTTCAAATCTGGTGTTTGTCTGGGCCGGGAACCTCAATTCTGCAAGTGGAGTTTCACCGTCAATACAATAGGTCTTTTGAGCATATGCGGTAATAGGCCGTTTTTTCCAAGTTTATTCTTTGGATCACTCTTAAGGCAAGGAGAGATTCTTGAAACCATGATGTTTTTCTTATTCTACTACCTAGGGAGAACATGAATCACGATGTCTTTTTCAAATCTGGTGTTTGTCGGGGCCGGGAACCTCAGTTCTGAAAGTGGTGTTTTGCAGTATTCGGACGTTTTTTCCAACTTTATTCTCTGGATCTCTCTTAAGGGAAGGAGAGATTCCTGAAACCATGATGTTTTACTGATTCTACTACCTAGGGAGAACATGAATCACGACGTCTTTTTCAAATCTGGTGTTTGTCTTGGCCGGGAACCTCAGTTCTGAAAGTGGAGTTTCACCGTCGATACAGTAGGTCTTTTGAGCATATGCGGTAATAGGCCGTTTTTTCCAACTTTATTTATTGAATCACTCTTAAGGCAAGGAGAGATTCTTTAAACTCTCATGTTTTTCTGATTCTACTACCTAGGGAGAACATGAATCACGATTTGTTTTTCAAATGTGGTGTTTGTCTGGGCCGGGAACTTCAGTTCTGAAAGTGCAGTTTTGCGGTATTTTGCCGTTTTTTCCAACATTATTCTTTCTGTCTCTCTTAAGGTAAGCAGGGAATCTTGACAACCTGATGTTTTTCTGTTTCTAATACCTAGGGAGAACTTGAATCACGACGTCTTTTTCAAATCTGGTGTTTGTCTGGGCCGGGAACCTCAGTTATGAAAGTGGAGTTTAACCGTCAACACAATAGGCCTTTTGAGCACATGCGGTAATAGGCCGTTTTTTCCAACTTTATTCTTTGGATCACTCTTAAGGCAAGGAGAGATTCTTGAAACCATGATGTTTTTCTTATTCTACTACCTAGGGAGAACATGAATCACGATTTGTTTTTCAAATGTGGTGTTTGTCTGGGCCGGGAACTTCAGTTCTGAAAGTGCAGTTTTGCGGTATTTTGCCGTTTTTTCCAACATTATTCTTTCTGTCTCTCTTAAGGTAAGCAGGGAATCTTGACAACCTGATGTTTTTCTGTTTCTGCTACCTAGGGAGAACTTGAATCACGACGTCTTTTTCAAATCTGGCGTTTGTCTGGGCCGGGAACCTCAGTTACGAAAGTGGAGTTTCACCGTCAACACAATAGGCCTGTTGAGCACATGCGGTAATAGGCCGTTTTTTCCAACATTATTGTTAGGATCACTCTTAAGGCAAGGAGAGATTCTTGAAACCATGATGTTTTTCTTATTCTACTACCTAGGGAGAACATGAATCATGATGTCTTTTTCAAATCTGGTGTTTGTCGGGGCCGGGAACCTCAGTTCTGAAAGTGGTGTTTTGCAGTATTCGGACGTTTTTTCCAACTTTATTCTTTGGATCTCTCTTAAGGGAAGGAGAGATTCCTGAAACCATGATGTTTTGCTATTCTACTACCTAGGGAGAACATGAATCACGACGTCTTTTTCAAATCTGGTGTTTGTCTGGGCCGGGAACCTCAGTTATGAAAGTGGAGTTTCACCGTCAACACAATAGGCCTTTTGAGCACATGCGGTAATAGGCCGTTTTTTCCAACTTTATTCTTTGGATCACTCTTAAGGCAAGGAGAGATTCTTGAAACCATGATGTTTTTCTTATTCTACTACCTAGGGAGAACATGAATCACGATGTCTTTTTCAAATCTGGTGTTTGTCGGGGCCGGGAACCTCAGTTCTGAAAGTGGTGTTTTGCAGTATTCGGACGTTTTTTCCAACTTTATTCTTTGGATCTCTCTTAAGGGAAGGAGAGATTCCTGAAACCATGATGTTTTACTGATTCTACTACGTAGGGAGAACATGAAACACGACGTCTTTTTCAAATCTGGTGTTTGTCAGGGCCGGGAACCTCAGTTCTGAAAATGGAGTTTCACCGTCAATACAATAGGCCTTTTGAGCCTAAGCGGTTGTAGGCCGTTTTTTCCAACTTTATTCTTTGGATCACTCTTAAGGCAAGGAGAGATTCTTGAAACCATGATGTTTTTCTTATTCTACTACCTAGGGAGAACATGAATCACGAAGTCTTTTTCAAATCTGGTGTTTGTCTGGGCCGGGAACCTCAGTTATGAAAGTGGCGTTTTGCAGTATTCGGACGTTTTTTCCAACTTTATTCTTTGGATCTATCTTAATGGAAGCAGAGATTCCTGAAACCATGATGTTTTACTGATTCTACTACCTAGGGAGAACATGAATCACGACGTCTTTTTCAAATCTGGTGTTTGTCTGGGCCGGGAACCTCAGTTCTGAAAGTGGAGTTTCACCGTCAATACAATAGGCCTTTTGAGCATATGCGGTATTTTGCCGTTTTTTTCAACATTATTCTTTGTGTCTCTCTTAAGGTAACCAGAGAATCTTGAAAACCTGATGTTTTTCTGTTTCTACTACCTAGGGAGAACTTGAATCACGACGTCTTTTTCAAATCTGGTGTTTGTCTGGGCCGGGAACCTCAGTTATGAAAGTGGAGTTTCACCGTCAACACAATAGGCCTGTTGAGCACATGCGGTAATAGGCCGTTTTTTCCAACTTTATTCTTTGGATCACTCTTAAGGCAAGGAGAGATTCTTGAAACCATGATGTTTTTCTTATTCTACTACCTAGGGAGAACATGGATCACGATGTCTTTTTCAAATCTGGTGTTTGTCGGGGCCGGGAACCTCAGTTCTGAAAGTGGTGTTTTGCAGTATTCGGACGTGTTTTCCAACTTTATTCTTTGGATCTATCTTAATGGAAGGAGAGATTCCTGAAACCATGATGTTTTACTGATTCTACTCCCTAGGGAGAACATGAATCACGACATCTTTTTCTAATCTGGTGTTTGTCTGGGCCGGGAACCTCAGTTCTGAAAGTGGAGTTTCACCGTCAATACAATACGCCTTTTGAGCACATGCGGTAATAGGCCGTTTTTTCCAACTTTATTCTTTGGATCACTCTTAAGGCAAGGAGAGATTCTTGAAACCATGATGTTTTTCTTATTCTACTACCTAGGGAGAACATGAATCATGATGTCTTTTTCAAATCTGGTGTTTGTCGGGGCCGGGAACCTCAGTTCTGAAAGTAGGGTTTTGCATTATTCGGACGTTTTTTCCAACTTTATTCTTTGGATCTCTCTTAAGGGAAGGAGAGATTCCTGAAACCATGGTGTTTTGCTGATTCTACTACCTAGGGAGAACATGAATCACGATGTCTTTTTCAAATCTGGTGTTTGTCTGGGCCGGGAACCTCAGTTCTGAAGGTGGAGTTCCACCTTCGATACTATAGGCCTTTTGAGCATATGCGGTAATTGGCCGTTTTTTCCAAGTTTATTCTTCGGATCAGTCTTAAGGCAAGGAGAGATTCTTGAAACTATGATGTTTTTCTGTTTCTACTACCTAGGTAGAACATGAATCACGATGTCTTTTTATAATCTGGTGTTTGTCGGGGCCGGGAACCTCAGTTCTGAAAGTGGTGTTTTGCAGTATTCGCATGTTTTTTCCAACTTTTTTCTCTGGATCTCTCTTAAGGGAAGGAGAGATTCCTGAAACCATGATGGTTTACTGATTCTACTACCTAGGGAGAACATGCAACACGACGTCTTTTTCAAATCTGGTGTTTGTCTGGGCCGGGAACCTCAATTCTGCAAGTGGAGTTTCACCGTCAATACAATAGGTCTTTTGAGCATATGCGGTAATAGGCCGTTTTTTCCAAGTTTATTCTTTGGATCACTCTTAAGGCAAGGAGAGATTCTTGAAACCATGATGTTTTTCTTATTCTACTACCTAGGGAGAACATGAATCACGATGTCTTTTTCAAATCTGGTGTTTGTCGGGGCCGGGAACCTCAGTTCTGAAAGTGGTGTTTTGCAGTATTCGTACGTTTTTTCCAACTTTATTCTCTGGATCTCTCTTAAGGGAAGGAGAGATTCCTGAAACCATGATGTTTTACTGATTCTACTACCTAGGGAGAACATGAATCACGACGTCTTTTTCAAATCTGGTGTTTGTCTTGGCCGGGAACCTCAGTTCTGAAAGTGGAGTTTCACCGTCGATACAGTAGGCCTTTTGAGCATATGCGGTAATAGGCCGTTTTTTCCAACATTATTTATTGAATCACTCTTAAGGCAAGGAGAGATTCTTTAAACTCTCATGTTTTTCTGATTCTACTACCTAGGGAGAACATGAATCACGATTTGTTTTTCAAATGTGGTGTTTGTCTGGGCCGGGAACTTCAGTTCTGAAAGTGCAGTTTTGCGGTATTTTGCCGTTTTTTCCAACATTATTCTTTCTGTCTCTCTTAAGGTAAGCAGGGAACCTTGACAACCTGATGTTTTTCTGTTTCTAATACCTAGGGAGAACTTGAATCACGACGTCTTTTTCAAATCTGGTGTTTGTCTGGGCCGGGAACCTCAGTTATGAAAGTGGAGTTTCACCGTCAACACAATAGGCCTGTTGAGCACATGCGGTAATAGGCCGTTTTTTCCAACTTTATTCTTTGGATCACTCTTAAGGCAAGGAGAGATTCTTGAAACCATGATGTTTTTCTTATTCTACTACCTAGGGAGAACATGGATCACGATGTCTTTTTCAAATCTGGTGTTTGTCGGGGCCGGGAACCTCAGTTCTGAAAGTGGTGTTTTGCAGTATTCGGACGTGTTTTCCAACTTTATTCTTTGGATCTATCTTAATGGAAGGAGAGATTCCTGAAACCATGATGTTTTACTGATTCTACTCCCTAGGGAGAACATGAATCACGACATCTTTTTCTAATCTGGTGTTTGTCTGGGCCGGGAACCTCAGTTCTGAAAGTGGAGTTTCACCGTCAATACAATACGCCTTTTGAGCACATGCGGTAATAGGCCGTTTTTTCCAACTTTATTCTTTGGATCACTCTTAAGGCAAGGAGAGATTCTTGAAACCATGATGTTTTTCTTATTCTACTACCTAGGGAGAACATGAATCATGATGTCTTTTTCAAATCTGGTGTTTGTCGGGGCCGGGAACCTCAGTTCTGAAAGTAGGGTTTTGCATTATTCGGACGTTTTTTCCAACTTTATTCTTTGGATCTCTCTTAAGGGAAGGAGAGATTCCTGAAACCATGGTGTTTTGCTGATTCTACTACCTAGGGAGAACATGAATCACGATGTCTTTTTCAAATCTGGTGTTTGTCTGGGCCGGGAACCTCAGTTCTGAAGGTGGAGTTCCACCTTCGATACTATAGGCCTTTTGAGCATATGCGGTAATTGGCCGTTTTTTCCAAGTTTATTCTTCGGATCAGTCTTAAGGCAAGGAGAGATTCTTGAAACTATGATGTTTTTCTGTTTCTACTACCTAGGTAGAACATGAATCACGATGTCTTTTTATAATCTGGTGTTTGTCGGGGCCGGGAACCTCAGTTCTGAAAGTGGTGTTTTGCAGTATTCGCATGTTTTTTCCAACTTTTTTCTCTGGATCTCTCTTAAGGGAAGGAGAGATTCCTGAAACCATGATGGTTTACTGATTCTACTACCTAGGGAGAACATGCAACACGACGTCTTTTTCAAATCTGGTGTTTGTCTGGGCCGGGAACCTCAATTCTGCAAGTGGAGTTTCACCGTCAATACAATAGGTCTTTTGAGCATATGCGGTAATAGGCCGTTTTTTCCAAGTTTATTCTTTGGATCACTCTTAAGGCAAGGAGAGATTCTTGAAACCATGATGTTTTTCTTATTCTACTACCTAGGGAGAACATGAATCACGATGTCTTTTTCAAATCTGGTGTTTGTCGGGGCCGGGAACCTCAGTTCTGAAAGTGGTGTTTTGCAGTATTCGTACGTTTTTTCCAACTTTATTCTCTGGATCTCTCTTAAGGGAAGGAGAGATTCCTGAAACCATGATGTTTTACTGATTCTACTACCTAGGGAGAACATGAATCACGACGTCTTTTTCAAATCTGGTGTTTGTCTTGGCCGGGAACCTCAGTTCTGAAAGTGGAGTTTCACCGTCGATACAGTAGGCCTTTTGAGCATATGCGGTAATAGGCCGTTTTTTCCAACATTATTTATTGAATCACTCTTAAGGCAAGGAGAGATTCTTTAAACTCTCATGTTTTTCTGATTCTACTACCTAGGGAGAACATGAATCACGATTTGTTTTTCAAATGTGGTGTTTGTCTGGGCCGGGAACTTCAGTTCTGAAAGTGCAGTTTTGCGGTATTTTGCCGTTTTTTCCAACATTATTCTTTCTGTCTCTCTTAAGGTAAGCAGGGAACCTTGACAACCTGATGTTTTTCTGTTTCTAATACCTAGGGAGAACTTGAATCACGACGTCTTTTTCAAATCTGGTGTTTGTCTGGGCCGGGAACCTCAGTTATGAAAGTGGAGTTTCACCGTCAACACAATAGGCCTGTTGAGCACATGCGGTAATAGGCCGTTTTTTCCAACTTTATTCTTTGGATCACTCTTAAGGCAAGGAGAGATTCTTGAAACCATGATGTTTTTCTTATTCTACTACCTAGGGAGAACATGAATCATGATGTCTTTTTCAAATCTGCTGTTTGTCGGGGCCGGGAACCTCAGTTCTGAAAGTGGTGTTTTGCAGTATTCGGACGTTTTTTCCAACTTTATTCTTTGGATCTCTCTTAAGGGAAGGAGAGATTCCTGAAACTATGATGTTTTGCTGATCTACTACCTAGGGAGAACATGAATCACGACGTCTTTTTCAAATCTGGTGTTTGTCTGGGCCGGGAACCTCAGTTATGAAAGTGGTGTTTCACCGTCAACACAATAGGCCTTTTGAGCACATGCGGTAATAGGCCGTTTTTTCCAACTTTATTCTTTGGATCACTCTTAAGGCAAGGAGAGATTCTTGAAACCATGATGTTTTTCTTATTCTACTACCTAGGGAGAACATGAATCACGATGTCTTTTTCAAATCTGGTGTTTGTCGGGGCCGGGAACCTCAGTTCTGAAAGTGGTGTTTTGCAGTATTCGGACGTTTTTTCCAACTTTATTCTTTGGATCTCTCTTCAGGGAAGGAGAGATTCCTGAAACCAAGATGTTTTACTGATTCTACTACCTAGGGAGTACATGAAACACGACGTCTTTTTCAAATCTGGTGTTTGTCAGGGCCGGGAACCTTAGTTCTGAAAATGGAGTTTCACCGTCAATACAATAGGCCTTTTGAGCCTAAGCGGTTGTAGGCCGTTTTTTCCAACTTTATTCTTTGGATCACTCTTAAGGCAAGGAGAGATTCTTGAAACCATGATGTTTTTCTTATTCTACTACCTAGGGGGAACATGAATCACGATGTCTTTTTCAAATCTGGTGTTTGCCAGGGCCGGGAACCTCAGTTCTGAAAGTGATGTTTTGCAGTATTCGGACGTTTTTTCCAACTTTATTCTTTGGATCTCTCTTAAGGGAAGGAGAGATTCCTGAAACCATGATGTTTTGCTGATTCTACTACCTAGGGAGAACATGAATCACGACGTCTTTTTCAAATCTGGTGTTTGTCTGGGCCGGGAACCTCAGTTCTGAAAGTGGAGTTTCACCGTCAATACAATAGGCCTTTTGAGCACATGCGGTAATAGGCCGTTTTTTCCAACTTTATTCATTGGATCACTCTTAAGGCAAGGAGAGATTCTTTAAACTCTCATGTTTTTCTGATTCTACTACCTATGGAGAACATGAATCACGACGTCTTTTTCAAATCTGGTGTTTGTCTGGGCCGGGAACCTCAGTTATGAAAGTGGAGTTTCACCGTCAACACAATAGGCCTGTTGAGCACATGCGGTAATAGGCCGTTTTTTCCAACTTTATTCTTTGGATCACTCTTAAGGCAAGGAGAGATTCTTGAAACCATGATGTTTTTCTTATTCTACTACCTAGGGAGAACATGAATCATGATGTCTTTTTCAAATCTGGTGTTTGTCGGGGCCGGGAACCTCAGTTCTGAAAGTGTTGTTTTGCAGTATTCGGACGTTTTTTCCAACTTTATTCTTTGGATCTCTCTTAAGGGAAGGAGAGATTCCTGAAACTATGATGTTTTGCTGATCTACTACCTAGGGAGAACATGAATCACGACGTCTTTTTCAAATCTGGTGTTTGTCTGGGCCGGGAACCTCAGTTATGAAAGTGGAGTTTCACCGTCAACACAATAGGCCTGTTGAGCACATGCGGTAATAGGCCGTTTTTTCCAACTTTATTCTTTGGATCACTCTTAAGGCAAGGAGAGATTCTTGAAACCATGATGTTTTTCTTATTCTACTACCTAGGGAGAACATGAATCATGATGTCTTTTTCAAATCTGCTGTTTGTCGGGGCCGGGAACCTCAGTTCTGAAAGTGGTGTTTTGCAGTATTCGGACGTCATTTCCAACTTTATTCTTTGGATCTCTCTTAAGGGAAGGAGAGATTCCTGAAACTATGATGTTTTGCTGATCTACTACCTAGGGAGAACATGAATCACGACGTCTTTTTCAAATCTGGTGTTTGTCTGGGCCGGGAACCTCAGTTATGAAAGTGGTGTTTCACCGTCAACACAATAGGCCTTTTGAGCACATGCGGTAATAGGCCGTTTTTTCCAACTTTATTCTTTGGATCACTCTTAAGGCAAGGAGAGATTCTTGAAACCATGATGTTTTTCTTATTCTACTACCTAGGGAGAACATGAATCATGATGTCTTTTTCAAATCTGGTGTTTGTCGGGGCCGGGAACCTCAGTTCTGAAAGTGGTGTTTTGCAGTATTCGGACGTTTTTTCCAACTTTATTCTTTGGATCTCTCTTCAGGGAAGGAGAGATTCCTGAAACCAAGATGTTTTACTGATTCTACTTCCTAGGGAGTACATGAAACACGACGTCTTTTTCAAATCTGGTGTTTGTCAGGGCCGGGAACCTTAGTTCTGAAAATGGAGTTTCACCGTCAATACAATAGGCCTTTTGAGCCTAAGCGGTTGTAGGCCGTTTTTTCCAACTTTATTCTTTGGATCACTCTTAAGGCAAGGAGAGATTCTTGAAACCATGATGTTTTTCTTATTCTACTACCTAGGGGGAACATGAATCACGATGTCTTTTTCAAATCTGGTGTTTGCCAGGGCCGGGAACCTCAGTTGTGAAAGTGGTGTTTTGCAGTATTCGGACGTTTTTTCCAACTTTATTCTTTGGATCTCTCTTAAGGGAAGGAGAGATTCCTGAAACCATGATGTTTTGCTGATTCTACTACCTAGGGAGAACATGAATCACGACGTCTTTTTCAAATCTGGTGTTTGTCAGGGCCGGGAACCTCAGTTCTGAAAATGGAGTTTCACCGTCAATACAATAGGCGTTTTGAGCCTAAGCGGTTGTAGGCCGTTTTTTCCAACTTTATTCTTTGGATCACTCTTAAGGCAAGGAGAGATTCTTGAAACCATGATGTTTTTCTTATTCTACTACCTAGGGGGAACATGAATCACGATGTCTTTTTCAAATCTGGTGTTTGTCGGGGCCGGGAACCTCAGTTCTGAAAGTGGTGTTTTGCAGTATTCGGACGTTTTTTCCAACTTTATTCTTTGGATCTCTCTTAAGGGAAGGAGAGATTCCTGAAACCATGATGTTTTGCTGATTCTACTACCTAGGGAGAACATGAATCACGACGTCTTTTTCAAATCTGGTGTTTGTCTGGGCCGGGAACCTCAGTTCTGAAAGTGGATTTTCACCGTCGATACAGTAGGCCTTTTGAGCATATGCGGTAATAGGCCGTTTTTTCCAACTTTATTTATTGGATCACTCTTAAGGCAAGGAGAGATTCTTTAAACTCTCATGTTTTTCTGATTCTACTACCTAGGGAGAACATGAATTACGACGTCTTTTTCAAATCTGGTGTTTGTCTGGGCCGGGAACCTCAGTTATGAAAGTGGAGTTTCACCGTCAACACAATAGGCCTTTTGAGCACATGCGGTAATAGGCCGTTTTTTCCAACTTTATTCTTTGGATCACTCTTAAGGCAAGGAGAGATTCTTGAAACCATGATGTTTTTCTTATTCTACTACCTAGGGAGAACATGAATCACGATTTGTTTTTCAAATGTGGTGTTTGTCTGGGCCGGGAACTTCAGTTCTGAAAGTGCAGTTTTGCGGTATTTTGCCGTTTTTTCCAACATTATTCTTTCTGTCTCTCTTAAGGTAAGCAGGGAATCTTGACAACCTGATGTTTTTCTGTTTCTGCTACCTAGGGAGAACTTGAATCACGACGTCTTTTTCAAATCTGGCGTTTGTCTGGGCCGGGAACCTCAGTTACGAAAGTGGAGTTTCACCGTCAACACAATAGGCCTGTTGAGCACATGGGTTAATAGGCCGTTTTTTCCAACATTATTGTTAGGATCACTCTTAAGGCAAGGAGAGATTCTTGAAACCATGATGTTTTTCTTATTCTACTACCTAGGGAGAACATGAATCATGATGTCTTTTTCAAATCTGGTGTTTGTCGGGGCCGGGAACCTCAGTTCTGAAAGTGGTGTTTTGCAGTATTCGGACGTTTTTTCCAACTTTATTCTTTGGATCTCTCTTAAGGGAAGGAGAGATTCCTGAAACCATGATGTTTTGCTATTCTACTACCTAGGGAGAACATGAATCACGACGTCTTTTTCAAATCTGGTGTTTGTCTGGGCCGGGAACCTCAGTTATGAAAGTGGAGTTTCACCGTCAACACAATAGGCCTTTTGAGCACATGCGGTAATAGACCGTTTTTTCCAACTTTATTCTTTGGATCACTCTTAAGGCAAGGAGAGATTCTTGAAACCATGATGTTTTTCTTATTCTACTACCTAGGGAGAACATGAATCACGATGCCTTTTTCAAATCTGGTGTTTGTCGGGGCCGGGAACCTCAGTTCTGAAAGTGGTGTTTTGCAGTATTCGGACGTTTTTTCCAACTTTATTCTTTGGATCTCTCTTAAGGGAAGGAGAGATTCCTGAAACCATGATGTTTTACTGATTCTACTACGTAGGGAGAACATGAAACACGACGTCTTTTTCAAATCTGGTGTTTGTCAGGGCCGGGAACCTCAGTTCTGAAAATGGAGTTTCACCGTCAATACAATAGGCCTTTTGAGCCTAAGCGGTTGTAGGCCGTTTTTTCCAACTTTATTCTTTGGATCACTCTTAAGGCAAGGAGAGATTCTTGAAACCATGATGTTTTTCTTATTCTACTACCTAGGGAGAACATGAATCACGAAGTCTTTTTCAAATCTGGTGTTTGTCTGGGCCGGGAACCTCAGTTATGAAAGTGGCGTTTTGAAGTATTCGGACGTTTTTTCCAACTTTATTCTTTGGATCTATCTTAATGGAAGCAGAGATTCCTGAAACCATGATGTTTTACTGATTCTACTACCTAGGGAGAACATGAATCACGACGTCTTTTTCAAATCTGGTGTTTGTCTGGGCCGGGAACCTCAGTTCTGAAAGTGGAGTTTCACCGTCAATACAATAGGCCTTTTGAGCATATGCGGTATTTTGCCGTTTTTTCCAACATTATTCTTTGTGTCTCTCTTAAGGTAAGCAGAGAATCTTGAAAACCTGATGTTTTTCTGTTTCTACTACCTAGGGAGAACTTGAATCACGACGTCTTTTTCAAATCTGGCGTTTGTCTGGGCCGGGAACCTCAGTTACGAAAGTGGAGTTTCACCGTCAACACAATAGGCCTGTTGAGCACATGCGGTAATAGGCCGTTTTTTCCAACATTATTGTTAGGATCACTCTTAAGGCAAGGAGAGATTCTTGAAACCATGATGTTTTTCTTATTCTACTACCTAGGGAGAACATGAATCATGATGTCTTTTTCAAATCTGGTGTTTGTCGGGGCCGGGAACCTCAGTTCTGAAAGTGGTGTTTTGCAGTATTCGGACGTTTTTTCCAACTTTATTCTTTGGATCTCTCTTAAGGGAAGGAGAGATTCCTGAAACCATGATGTTTTGCTATTCTACTACCTAGGGAGAACATGAATCACGACGTCTTTTTCAAATCTGGTGTTTGTCTGGGCCGGGAACCTCAGTTATGAAAGTGGAGTTTCACCGTCAACACAATAGGCCTTTTGAGCACATGCGGTAATAGGCCGTTTTTTCCAACTTTATTCTTTGGATCACTCTTAAGGCAAGGAGAGATTCTTGAAACCATGATGTTTTTCTTATTCTACTACCTAGGGAGAACATGAATCACGATGTCTTTTTCAAATCTGGTGTTTGTCGGGGCCGGGAACCTCAGTTCTGAAAGTGGTGTTTTGCAGTATTCGGACGTTTTTTCCAACTTTATTCTTTGGATCTCTCTTAAGGGAAGGAGAGATTCCTGAAACCATGATGTTTTACTGATTCTACTACGTAGGGAGAACATGAAACACGACGTCTTTTTCAAATCTGGTGTTTGTCAGGGCCGGGAACCTCAGTTCTGAAAATGGAGTTTCACCGTCAATACAATAGGCCTTTTGAGCCTAAGCGGTTGTAGGCCGTTTTTTCCAACTTTATTCTTTGGATCACTCTTAAGGCAAGGAGAGATTCTTGAAACCATGATGTTTTTCTTATTCTACTACCTAGGGAGAACATGAATCACGAAGTCTTTTTCAAATCTGGTGTTTGTCTGGGCCGGGAACCTCAGTTATGAAAGTGGCGTTTTGCAGTATTCGGACGTTTTTTCCAACTTTATTCTTTGGATCTATCTTAATGGAAGCAGAGATTCCTGAAACCATGATGTTTTACTGATTCTACTACCTAGGGAGAACATGAATCACGATTTGTTTTTCAAATGTGGTGTTTGTCTGGGCCGGGAACTTCAGTTCTGAAAGTGCAGTTTTGCGGTATTTTGCCGTTTTTTCCAACATTATTCTTTCTGTCTCTCTTAAGGTAAGCAGGGAATCTTGACAACCTGATGTTTTTCTGTTTCTAATACCTAGGGAGAACTTGAATCACGACGTCTTTTTCAAATCTGGTGTTTGTCTGGGCCGGGAACCTCAGTTATGAAAGTGGAGTTTCACCGTCAACACAATAGGCCTGTTGAGCACATGCGGTAATAGGCCGTTTTTTCCAACTTTATTCTTTGGATCACTCTTAAGGCAAGGAGAGATTCTTGAAACCATGATGTTTTTCTTATTCTACTACCTAGGGAGAACATGAATCATGATGTCTTTTTCAAATCTGCTGTTTGTCGGGGCCGGGAACCTCAGTTCTGAAAGTGGTGTTTTGCAGTATTCGGACGTTTTTTCCAACTTTATTCTTTGGATCTCTCTTAAGGGAAGGAGAGATTCCTGAAACTATGATGTTTTGCTGATCTACTACCTAGGGAGAACATGAATCACGACGTCTTTTTCAAATCTGGTGTTTGTCTGGGCCGGGAACCTCAGTTATGAAAGTGGTGTTTCACCGTCAACACAATAGGCCTTTTGAGCACATGCGGTAATAGGCCGTTTTTTCCAACTTTATTCTTTGGATCACTCTTAAGGCAAGGAGAGATTCTTGAAACCATGATGTTTTTCTTATTCTACTACCTAGGGAGAACATGAATCACGATGTCTTTTTCAAATCTGGTGTTTGTCGGGGCCGGGAACCTCAGTTCTGAAAGTGGTGTTTTGCAGTATTCGGACGTTTTTTCCAACTTTATTCTTTGGATCTCTCTTCAGGGAAGGAGAGATTCCTGAAACCAAGATGTTTTACTGATTCTACTACCTAGGGAGTACATGAAACACGACGTCTTTTTCAAATCTGGTGTTTGTCAGGGCCGGGAACCTTAGTTCTGAAAATGGAGTTTCACCGTCAATACAATAGGCCTTTTGAGCCTAAGCGGTTGTAGGCCGTTTTTTCCAACTTTATTCTTTGGATCACTCTTAAGGCAAGGAGAGATTCTTGAAACCATGATGTTTTTCTTATTCTACTACCTAGGGGGAACATGAATCACGATGTCTTTTTCAAATCTGGTGTTTGCCAGGGCCGGGAACCTCAGTTCTGAAAGTGGTGTTTTGCAGTATTCGGACGTTTTTTCCAACTTTATTCTTTGGATCTCTCTTAAGGGAAGGAGAGATTCCTGAAACCATGATGTTTTGCTGATTCTACTACCTAGGGAGAACATGAATCACGACGTCTTTTTCAAATCTGGTGTTTGTCTGGGCCGGGAACCTCAGTTCTGAAAGTGGAGTTTCACCGTCAATACAATAGGCCTTTTGAGCACATGCGGTAATAGGCCGTTTTTTCCAACTTTATTCATTGGATCACTCTTAAGGCAAGGAGAGATTCTTTAAACTCTCATGTTTTTCTGATTCTACTACCTATGGAGAACATGAATCACGACGTCTTTTTCAAATCTGGTGTTTGTCTGGGCCGGGAACCTCAGTTATGAAAGTGGAGTTTCACCGTCAACACAATAGGCCTGTTGAGCACATGCGGTAATAGGCCGTTTTTTCCAACTTTATTCTTTGGATCACTCTTAAGGCAAGGAGAGATTCTTGAAACCATGATGTTTTTCTTATTCTACTACCTAGGGAGAACATGAATCATGATGTCTTTTTCAAATCTGGTGTTTGTCAGGGCCGGGAACCTCAGTTCTGAAAGTGTTGTTTTGCAGTATTCGGACGTTTTTTCCAACTTTATTCTTTGGATCTCTCTTAAGGGAAGGAGAGATTCCTGAAACTATGATGTTTTGCTGATCTACTACCTAGGGAGAACATGAATCACGACGTCTTTTTCAAATCTGGTGTTTGTCTGGGCCGGGAACCTCAGTTATGAAAGTGGAGTTTCACCGTCAACACAATAGGCCTGTTGAGCACATGCGGTAATAGGCCGTTTTTTCCAACTTTATTCTTTGGATCACTCTTAAGGCAAGGAGAGATTCTTGAAACCATGATGTTTTTCTTATTCTACTACCTAGGGAGAACATGAATCATGATGTCTTTTTCAAATCTGCTGTTTGTCGGGGCCGGGAACCTCAGTTCTGAAAGTGGTGTTTTGCAGTATTCGGACGTCATTTCCAACTTTATTCTTTGGATCTCTCTTAAGGGAAGGAGAGATTCCTGAAACTATGATGTTTTGCTGATCTACTACCTAGGGAGAACATGAATCACGACGTCTTTTTCAAATCTGGTGTTTGTCTGGGCCGGGAACCTCAGTTATGAAAGTGGTGTTTCACCGTCAACACAATAGGCCTTTTGAGCACATGCGGTAATAGGCCGTTTTTTCCAACTTTATTCTTTGGATCACTCTTAAGGCAAGGAGAGATTCTTGAAACCATGATGTTTTTCTTATTCTACTACCTAGGGAGAACATGAATCATGATGTCTTTTTCAAATCTGGTGTTTGTCGGGGCCGGGAACCTCAGTTCTGAAAGTGGTGTTTTGCAGTATTCGGACGTTTTTTCCAACTTTATTCTTTGGATCTCTCTTCAGGGAAGGAGAGATTCCTGAAACCAAGATGTTTTACTGATTCTACTACCTAGGGAGTACATGAAACACGACGTCTTTTTCAAATCTGGTGTTTGTCAGGGCCGGGAACCTTAGTTCTGAAAATGGAGTTTCACCGTCAATACAATAGGCCTTTTGAGCCTAAGCGGTTGTAGGCCGTTTTTTCCAACTTTATACTTTGGATCACTCTTAAGGCAAGGAGAGATTCTTGAAACCATGATGTTTTTCTTATTCTACTACCTAGGGGGAACATGAATCACGATGTCTTTTTCAAATCTGGTGTTTGCCAGGGCCGGGAACCTCAGTTGTGAAAGTGGTGTTTTGCAGTATTCGGACGTTTTTTCCAACTTTATTCTTTGGATCTCTCTTAAGGGAAGGAGAGATTCCTGAAACCATGATGTTTTGCTGATTCTACTACCTAGGGAGAACATGAATCACGACGTCTTTTTCAAATCTGGTGTTTGTCAGGGCCGGGAACCTCAGTTCTGAAAATGGAGTTTCACCGTCAATACAATAGGCGTTTTGAGCCTAAGCGGTTGTAGGCCGTTTTTTCCAACTTTATTCTTTGGATCACTCTTAAGGCAAGGAGAGATTCTTGAAACCATGATGTTTTTCTTATTCTACTACCTAGGGGGAACATGAATCACGATGTCTTTTTCAAATCTGGTGTTTGTCGGGGCCGGGAACCTCAGTTCTGAAAGTGGTGTTTTGCAGTATTCGGACGTTTTTTCCAACTTTATTCTTTGGATCTCTCTTAAGGGAAGGAGAGATTCCTGAAACCATGATGTTTTGCTGATTCTACTACCTAGGGAGAACATGAATCACGACGTCTTTTTCAAATCTGGTGTTTGTCTGGGCCGGGAACCTCAGTTCTGAAAGTGGATTTTCACCGTCGATACAGTAGGCCTTTTGAGCATATGCGGTAATAGGCCGTTTTTTCCAACTTTATTTATTGGATCACTCTTAAGGCAAGGAGAGATTCTTTAAACTCTCATGTTTTTCTGATTCTACTACCTAGGGAGAACATGAATTACGACGTCTTTTTCAAATCTGGTGTTTGTCTGGGCCGGGAACCTCAGTTATGAAAGTGGAGTTTCACCGTCAACACAATAGGCCTTTTGAGCACATGCGGTAATAGGCCGTTTTTTCCAACTTTATTCTTTGGATCACTCTTAAGGCAAGGAGAGATTCTTGAAACCATGATGTTTTTCTTATTCTACTACCTAGGGAGAACATGAATCACGATTTGTTTTTCAAATGTGGTGTTTGTCTGGGCCGGGAACTTCAGTTCTGAAAGTGCAGTTTTGCGGTATTTTGCCGTTTTTTCCAACATTATTCTTTCTGTCTCTCTTAAGGTAAGCAGGGAATCTTGACAACCTGATGTTTTTCTGTTTCTGCTACCTAGGGAGAACTTGAATCACGACGTCTTTTTCAAATCTGGCGTTTGTCTGGGCCGGGAACCTCAGTTACGAAAGTGGAGTTTCACCGTCAACACAATAGGCCTGTTGAGCACATGGGTTAATAGGCCGTTTTTTCCAACATTATTGTTAGGATCACTCTTAAGGCAAGGAGAGATTCTTGAAACCATGATGTTTTTCTTATTCTACTACCTAGGGAGAACATGAATCATGATGTCTTTTTCAAATCTGGTGTTTGTCGGGGCCGGGAACCTCAGTTCTGAAAGTGGTGTTTTGCAGTATTCGGACGTTTTTTCCAACTTTATTCTTTGGATCTCTCTTAAGGGAAGGAGAGATTCCTGAAACCATGATGTTTTGCTATTCTACTACCTAGGGAGAACATGAATCACGACGTCTTTTTCAAATCTGGTGTTTGTCTGGGCCGGGAACCTCAGTTCTGAAAGTGGTGTTTTGCAGTATTCGGACGTTTTTTCCAACTTTATTCTTTGGATCTCTCTTAAGGGAAGGAGAGATTCCTGAAACCATGATGTTTTACTGATTCTACTACGTAGGGAGAACATGAAACACGACGTCTTTTTCAAATCTGGTGTTTGTCAGGGCCGGGAACCTCAGTTCTGAAAATGGAGTTTCACCGTCAATACAATAGGCCTTTTGAGCCTAAGCGGTTGTAGGCCGTTTTTTCCAACTTTATTCTTTGGATCACTCTTAAGGCAAGGAGAGATTCTTGAAACCATGATGTTTTTCTTATTCTACTACCTAGGGAGAACATGAATCACGAAGTCTTTTTCAAATCTGGTGTTTGTCTGGGCCGGGAACCTCAGTTATGAAAGTGGCGTTTTGCAGTATTCGGACGTTTTTTCCAACTTTATTCTTTGGATCTATCTTAATGGAAGCAGAGATTCCTGAAACCATGATGTTTTACTGATTCTACTACCTAGGGAGAACATGAATCACGACGTCTTTTTCAAATCTGGTGTTTGTCTGGGCCGGGAACCTCAGTTCTGAAAGTGGAGTTTCACCGTCAATACAATAGGCCTTTTGAGCATATGCGGTATTTTGCCGTTTTTTCCAACATTATTCTTTGTGTCTCTCTTAAGGTAAGCAGAGAATCTTGAAAACCTGATGTTTTTCTGTTTCTACTACCTAGGGAGAACTTGAATCACGACGTCTTTTTCAAATCTGGCGTTTGTCTGGGCCGGGAACCTCAGTTACGAAAGTGGAGTTTCACCGTCAACACAATAGGCCTGTTGAGCACATGCGGTAATAGGCCGTTTTTTCCAACATTATTGTTAGGATCACTCTTAAGGCAAGGAGAGATTCTTGAAACCATGATGTTTTTCTTATTCTACTACCTAGGGAGAACATGAATCATGATGTCTTTTTCAAATCTGGTGTTTGTCGGGGCCGGGAACCTCAGTTCTGAAAGTGGTGTTTTGCAGTATTCGGACGTTTTTTCCAACTTTATTCTTTGGATCTCTCTTAAGGGAAGGAGAGATTCCTGAAACCATGATGTTTTGCTATTCTACTACCTAGGGAGAACATGAATCACGACGTCTTTTTCAAATCTGGTGTTTGTCTGGGCCGGGAACCTCAGTTATGAAAGTGGAGTTTCACCGTCAACACAATAGGCCTTTTGAGCACATGCGGTAATAGGCCGTTTTTTCCAACTTTATTCTTTGGATCACTCTTAAGGCAAGGAGAGATTCTTGAAACCATGATGTTTTTCTTATTCTACTACCTAGGGAGAACATGAATCACGATGCCTTTTTCAAATCTGGTGTTTGTCGGGGCCGGGAACCTCAGTTCTGAAAGTGGTGTTTTGCAGTATTCGGACGTTTTTTCCAACTTTATTCTTTGGATCTCTCTTAAGGGAAGGAGAGATTCCTGAAACCATGATGTTTTACTGATTCTACTACGTAGGGAGAACATGAAACACGACGTCTTTTTCAAATCTGGTGTTTGTCAGGGCCGGGAACCTCAGTTCTGAAAATGGAGTTTCACCGTCAATACAATAGGCCTTTTGAGCCTAAGCGGTTGTAGGCCGTTTTTTCCAACTTTATTCTTTGGATCACTCTTAAGGCAAGGAGAGATTCTTGAAACCATGATGTTTTTCTTATTCTACTACCTAGGGAGAACATGAATCACGAAGTCTTTTTCAAATCTGGTGTTTGTCTGGGCCGGGAACCTCAGTTATGAAAGTGGCGTTTTGCAGTATTCGGACGTTTTTTCCAACTTTATTCTTTGGATCTATCTTAATGGAAGCAGAGATTCCTGAAACCATGATGTTTTACTGATTCTACTACCTAGGGAGAACATGAATCACGACGTCTTTTTCAAATCTGGTGTTTGTCTGGGCCGGGAACCTCAGTTCTGAAAGTGGAGTTTCACCGTCAATACAATAGGCCTTTTGAGCATATGCGGTATTTTGCCGTTTTTTCCAACATTATTCTTTGTGTCTCTCTTAAGGTAAGCAGAGAATCTTGAAAACCTGATGTTTTTCTGTTTCTACTACCTAGGGAGAACTTGAATCACGACGTCTTTTTCAAATCTGGCGTTTGTCTGGGCCGGGAACCTCAGTTACGAAAGTGGAGTTTCACCGTCAACACAATAGGCCTGTTGAGCACATGCGGTAATAGGCCGTTTTTTCCAACATTATTGTTAGGATCACTGTTAAGGCAAGGAGAGATTCTTGAAACCATGATGTTTTTCTTATTCTACTACCTAGGGAGAACATGAATCATGATGTCTTTTTCAAATCTGGTGTTTGTCGGGGCCGGGAACCTCAGTTCTGAAAGTGGTGTTTTGCAGTATTCGGACGTTTTTTCCAACTTTATTCTTTGGATCTCTCTTAAGGGAAGGAGAGATTCCTGAAACCATGATGTTTTGCTATTCTACTACCTAGGGAGAACATGAATCACGACGTCTTTTTCAAATCTGGTGTTTGTCTGGGCCGGGAACCTCAGTTATGAAAGTGGAGTTTCACCGTCAACACAATAGGCCTTTTGAGCACATGCGGTAATAGGCCGTTTTTTCCAACTTTATTCTTTGGATCACTCTTAAGGCAAGGAGAGATTCTTGAAACCATGATGTTTTTCTTATTCTACTACCTAGGGAGAACATGAATCACGATGTCTTTTTCAAATCTGGTGTTTGTCGGGGCCGGGAACCTCAGTTCTGAAAGTGGTGTTTTGCAGTATTCGGACGTTTTTTCCAACTTTATTCTTTGGATCTCTCTTAAGGGAAGGAGAGATTCCTGAAACCATGATGTTTTACTGATTCTACTACGTAGGGAGAACATGAAACACGACGTCTTTTTCAAATCTGGTGTTTGTCAGGGCCGGGAACCTCAGTTCTGAAAATGGAGTTTCACCGTCAATACAATAGGCCTTTTGAGCCTAAGCGGTTGTAGGCCGTTTTTTCCAACTTTATTCTTTGGATCACTCTTAAGGCAAGGAGAGATTCTTGAAACCATGATGTTTTTCTTATTCTACTACCTAGGGAGAACATGAATCACGAAGTCTTTTTCAAATCTGGTGTTTGTCTGGGCCGGGAACCTCAGTTATGAAAGTGGCGTTTTGCAGTATTCGGACGTTTTTTCCAACTTTATTCTTTGGATCTATCTTAATGGAAGCAGAGATTCCTGAAACCATGATGTTTTACTGATTCTACTACCTAGGGAGAACATGAATCACGATTTGTTTTTCAAATGTGGTGTTTGTCTGGGCCGGGAACTTCAGTTCTGAAAGTGCAGTTTTGCGGTATTTTGCCGTTTTTTCCAACATTATTCTTTCTGTCTCTCTTAAGGTAAGCAGGGAATCTTGACAACCTGATGTTTTTCTGTTTCTAATACCTAGGGAGAACTTGAATCACGACGTCTTTTTCAAATCTGGTGTTTGTCTGGGCCGGGAACCTCAGTTATGAAAGTGGAGTTTCACCGTCAACACAATAGGCCTGTTGAGCACATGCGGTAATAGGCCGTTTTTTCCAACTTTATTCTTTGGATCACTCTTAAGGCAAGGAGAGATTCTTGAAACCATGATGTTTTTCTTATTCTACTACCTAGGGAGAACATGAATCATGATGTCTTTTTCAAATCTGCTGTTTGTCGGGGCCGGGAACCTCAGTTCTGAAAGTGGTGTTTTGCAGTATTCGGACGTTTTTTCCAACTTTATTCTTTGGATCTCTCTTAAGGGAAGGAGAGATTCCTGAAACTATGATGTTTTGCTGATCTACTACCTAGGGAGAACATGAATCACGACGTCTTTTTCAAATCTGGTGTTTGTCTGGGCCGGGAACCTCAGTTATGAAAGTGGTGTTTCACCGTCAACACAATAGGCCTTTTGAGCACATGCGGTAATAGGCCGTTTTTTCCAACTTTATTCTTTGGATCACTCTTAAGGCAAGGAGAGATTCTTGAAACCATGATGTTTTTCTTATTCTACTACCTAGGGAGAACATGAATCACGATGTCTTTTTCAAATCTGGTGTTTGTCGGGGCCGGGAACCTCAGTTCTGAAAGTGGTGTTTTGCAGTATTCGGACGTTTTTTCCAACTTTATTCTTTGGATCTCTCTTCAGGGAAGGAGAGATTCCTGAAACCAAGATGTTTTACTGATTCTACTACCTAGGGAGTACATGAAACACGACGTCTTTTTCAAATCTGGTGTTTGTCAGGGCCGGGAACCTTAGTTCTGAAAGTGGAGTTTCACCGTCAATACAATAGGCCTTTTGAGCACATGCGGTAATAGGCCGTTTTTTCCAACTTTATTCATTGGATCACTCTTAAGGCAAGGAGAGATTCTTTAAACTCTCATGTTTTTCTGATTCTACTACCTATGGAGAACATGAATCACGACGTCTTTTTCAAATCTGGTGTTTGTCTGGGCCGGGAACCTCAGTTATGAAAGTGGAGTTTCACCGTCAACACAATAGGCCTGTTGAGCACATGCGGTAATAGGCCGTTTTTTCCAACTTTATTCTTTGGATCACTCTTAAGGCAAGGAGAGATTCTTGAAACCATGATGTTTTTCTTATTCTACTACCTAGGGAGAACATGAATCATGATGTCTTTTTCAAATCTGGTGTTTGTCGGGGCCGGGAACCTCAGTTCTGAAAGTGGTGTTTTGCAGTATTCGGACGTTTTTTCCAACTTTATTCTTTGGATCTCTCTTAAGGGAAGGAGAGATTCCTGAAACTATGATGTTTTGCTGATCTACTACCTAGGGAGAACATGAATCACGACGTCTTTTTCAAATCTGGTGTTTGTCTGGGCCGGGAACCTCAGTTATGAAAGTGGAGTTTCACCGTCAACACAATAGGCCTGTTGAGCACATGCGGTAATAGGCCGTTTTTTCCAACTTTATTCTTTGGATCACTCTTAAGGCAAGGAGAGATTCTTGAAACCATGATGTTTTTCTTATTCTACTACCTAGGGAGAACATGAATCATGATGTCTTTTTCAAATCTGGTGTTTGTTGGGGCCGGGAACCTCAGTTCTGAAAGTGGTGTTTTGCAGTATTCGGACGTCATTTCCAACTTTATTCTTTGGATCTCTCTTAAGGGAAGGAGAGATTCCTGAAACTATGATGTTTTGCTGATCTACTACCTAGGGAGAACATGAATCACGACGTCTTTTTCAAATCTGGTGTTTGTCTGGGCCGGGAACCTCAGTTATGAAAGTGGTGTTTCACCGTCAACACAATAGGCCTTTTGAGCACATGCGGTAATAGGCCGTTTTTTCCAACTTTATTCTTTGGATCACTCTTAAGGCAAGGAGAGATTCTTGAAACCATGATGTTTTTCTTATTCTACTACCTAGGGAGAACATGAATCACGATGTCTTTTTCAAATCTGGTGTTTGTCGGGGCCGGGAACCTCAGTTCTGAAAGTGGTGTTTTGCAGTATTCGGACGTTTTTTCCAACTTTATTCTTTGGATCTCTCTTCAGGGAAGGAGAGATTCCTGAAACCAAGATGTTTTACTGATTCTACTACCTATGGAGTACATGAAACACGACGTCTTTTTCAAATCTGGTGTTTGTCAGGGCCGGGAACCTCAGTTCTGAAAGTGGAGTTTCACCGTCAATACAATAGGCCTTTTGAGCACATGCGGTAATAGGCCGTTTTTTCCAACTTTATTCATTGGATCACTCTTAAGGCAAGGAGAGATTCTTTAAACTCTCATGTTTTTCTGATTCTACTACCTATGGAGAACATGAATCACGACGTCTTTTTCAAATCTGGTGTTTGTCTGGGCCGGGAACCTCAGTTATGAAAGTGGAGTTTCACCGTCAACACAATAGGCCTGTTGAGCACATGCGGTAATAGGCCGTTTTTTCCAACTTTATTCTTTGGATCACTCTTAAGGCAAGGAGAGATTCTTGAAACCATGATGTTTTTCTTATTCTACTACCTAGGGAGAACATGAATCATGATGTCTTTTTCAAATCTGGTGTTTGTCGGGGCCGGGAACCTCAGTTCTGAAAGTGTTGTTTTGCAGTATTCGGACGTTTTTTCCAACTTTATTCTTTGGATCTCTCTTAAGGGAAGGAGAGATTCCTGAAACTATGATGTTTTGCTGATCTACTACCTAGGGAGAACATGAATCACGACGTCTTTTTCAAATCTGGTGTTTGTCTGGGCCGGGAACCTCTGTTATGAAAGTGGAGTTTCACCGTCAACACAATAGGCCTTTTGAGCACATGCGGTAATAGGCCGTTTTTTCCAACTTTATTCTTTGGATCACTCTTAAGGCAAGGAGAGATTCTTGAAACCATGATGTTTTTCTTATTCTACTACCTAGGGAGAACATGAATCACGATGTCTTTTTCAAATCTGGTGTTTGTCGGGGCCGGGAACCTCAGTTCTGAAAGTGGTGTTTTGCAGTATTCGGACGTTTTTTCCAACTTCATTCTTTGGATCTCTGTTAAGGGAAGGAGAGATTCCTGAAACCATGATGTTTTACTGATTCTACTACCTAGGCAGTACATGAAACACGACGTCTTTTTCAAATCTGGTGTTTGTCAGGGCCGGGAACCTTAGTTCTGAAAATGGAGTTTCACCGTCAATACAATAGGCCTTTTGAGCCTAAGCGGTTGTAGGCCGTTTTTTCCAACTTTATTCTTTGGATCACTCTTAAGGCAAGGAGAGATTCTTGAAACCATGATGTTTTTCTTATTCTACTACCTAGGGGGAACATGAATCACGATGTCTTTTTCAAATCTGGTGTTTGCCAGGGCCGGGAACCTCAGTTGTGAAAGTGGTGTTTTGCAGTATTCGGACGTTTTTTCCAACTTTATTCTTTGGATCTCTCTTAAGGGAAGGAGAGATTCCTGAAACCATGATGTTTTGCTGATTCTACTACCTAGGGAGAACATGAATCACGACGTCTTTTTCAAATCTGGTGTTTGTCTGGGCCGGGAACCTCAGTTCTGAAAGTGGAGTTTCACCGTCAATACAATAGGCCTTTTGAGCACATGCGGTAATAGGCCGTTTTTTCCAACTTTATTCATTGGATCACTCTTAAGGCAAGGAGAGATTCTTTAAACTCTCATGTTTTTCTGATTCTACTACCTATGGAGAACATGAATCACGACGTCTTTTTCAAATCTGGTGTTTGTCTGGGCCGGGAACCTCAGTTATGAAAGTGGAGTTTCACCGTCAACACAATAGGCCTGTTGAGCACATGCGGTAATAGGCCGTTTTTTCCAACTTTATTCTTTGGATCACTCTTAAGGCAAGGAGAGATTCTTGAAACCATGATGTTTTTCTTATTCTACTACCTAGGGAGAACATGAATCATGATGTCTTTTTCAAATCTGGTGTTTGTTGGGGCCGGGAACCTCAGTTCTGAAAGTGTTGTTTTGCAGTATTCGGACGTTTTTTCCAACTTTATTCTTTGGATCTCTCTTAAGGGAAGGAGAGATTCCTGAAACTATGATGTTTTGCTGATCTACTACCTAGGGAGAACATGAATCACGACGTCTTTTTCAAATCTGGTGTTTGACTGGGCCGGGAACCTCAGTTATGAAAGTGGAGTTTCACCGTCAACACAATAGGCCTTTTGAGGACATGCGGTAATAGGCCGTTTTTTCCAACTTTATTCTTTGGATCACTCTTAAGGCAAGGAGAGATTCTTGAAACCATGATGTTTTTCTTATTCTACTACCTAGGGAGAACATGAATCACGATGTCTTTTTCAAATCTGGTGTTTGTCGGGGCCGGGAACCTCAGTTATGAAAGTGGAGTTTCACCGTCAACACAATAGGCCTTTTGAGCACATGCGGTAATAGGCCGTTTTTTCCAACTTTATTCTTTGGATCACTCTTAAGGCAAGGAGAGATTCTTGAAACCATGATGTTTTTCTTATTCTACTACCTAGGGAGAACATGAATCACGATGTCTTTTTCAAATCTGGTGTTTGTCGGGGCCGGGAACCTCAGTTCTGAAAGTGGTGTTTTGCAGTATTCGGACGTTTTTTCCAACTTCATTCTTTGGATCTCTGTTAAGGGAAGGAGAGATTCCTGAAACCATGATGTTTTACTGATTCTACTACCTAGGCAGTACATGAAACACGACGTCTTTTTCAAATCTGGTGTTTGTCAGGGCCGGGAACCTTAGTTCTGAAAATGGAGTTTCACCGTCAATACAATAGGCCTTTTGAGCCTAAGCGGTTGTAGGCCGTTTTTTCCAACTTTATTCTTTGGATCACTCTTAAGGCAAGGAGAGATTCTTGAAACCATGATGTTTTTCTTATTCTACTACCTAGGGGGAACATGAATCACGATGTCTTTTTCAAATCTGGTGTTTGTCGGGGCCGGGAACCTCAGTTCTGAAAGTGGTGTTTTGCAGTATTCGGACGTTTTTTCCAACTTTATTCTTTGGATCTCTCTTAAGGGAAGGAGAGATTCCTGAAACCATGATGTTTTACTGATTCTACTACGTAGGGAGAACATGAAACACGACGTCTTTTTCAAATCTGGTGTTTGTCAGGGCCGGGAACCTCAGTTCTGAAAATGGAGTTTCACCGTCAATACAATAGGCCTTTTGAGCCTAAGCGGTTGTAGGCCGTTTTTTCCAACTTTATTCTTTGGATCACTCTTAAGGCAAGGAGAGATTCTTGAAACCATGATGTTTTTCTTATTCTACTACCTAGGGAGAACATGAATCACGAAGTCTTTTTCAAATCTGGTGTTTGTCTGGGCCGGGAACCTCAGTTATGAAAGTGGCGTTTTGCAGTATTCGGACGTTTTTTCCAACTTTATTCTTTGGATCTATCTTAATGGAAGCAGAGATTCCTGAAACCATGATGTTTTACTGATTCTACTACCTAGGGAGAACATGAATCACGATTTGTTTTTCAAATGTGGTGTTTGTCTGGGCCGGGAACTTCAGTTCTGAAAGTGCAGTTTTGCGGTATTTTGCCGTTTTTTCCAACATTATTCTTTCTGTCTCTCTTAAGGTAAGCAGGGAATCTTGACAACCTGATGTTTTTCTGTTTCTAATACCTAGGGAGAACTTGAATCACGACGTCTTTTTCAAATCTGGTGTTTGTCTGGGCCGGGAACCTCAGTTATGAAAGTGGAGTTTCACCGTCAACACAATAGGCCTGTTGAGCACATGCGGTAATAGGCCGTTTTTTCCAACTTTATTCTTTGGATCACTCTTAAGGCAAGGAGAGATTCTTGAAACCATGATGTTTTTCTTATTCTACTACCTAGGGAGAACATGAATCATGATGTCTTTTTCAAATCTGCTGTTTGTCGGGGCCGGGAACCTCAGTTCTGAAAGTGGTGTTTTGCAGTATTCGGACGTTTTTTCCAACTTTATTCTTTGGATCTCTCTTAAGGGAAGGAGAGATTCCTGAAACTATGATGTTTTGCTGATCTACTACCTAGGGAGAACATGAATCACGACGTCTTTTTCAAATCTGGTGTTTTTCTGGGCCGGGAACCTCAGTTATGAAAGTGGTGTTTCACCGTCAACACAATAGGCCTTTTGAGCACATGCGGTAATAGGCCGTTTTTTCCAACTTTATTCTTTGGATCACTCTTAAGGCAAGGAGAGATTCTTGAAACCATGATGTTTTTCTTATTCTACTACCTAGGGAGAACATGAATCACGATGTCTTTTTCAAATCTGGTGTTTGTCGGGGCCGGGAACCTCAGTTCTGAAAGTGGTGTTTTGCAGTATTCGGACGTTTTTTCCAACTTTATTCTTTGGATCTCTCTTCAGGGAAGGAGAGATTCCTGAAACCAAGATGTTTTACTGATTCTACTACCTAGGGAGTACATGAAACACGACGTCTTTTTCAAATCTGGTGTTTGTCAGGGCCGGGAACCTTAGTTCTGAAAATGGAGTTTCACCGTCAATACAATAGGCCTTTTGAGCCTAAGCGGTTGTAGGCCGTTTTTTCCAACTTTATTCTTTGGATCACTCTTAAGGCAAGGAGAGATTCTTGAAACCATGATGTTTTTCTTATTCTACTACCTAGGGGGAACATGAATCACGATGTCTTTTTCAAATCTGGTGTTTGCCAGGGCCGGGAACCTCAGTTCTGAAAGTGGTGTTTTGCAGTATTCGGACGTTTTTTCCAACTTTATTCTTTGGATCTCTCTTAAGGGAAGGAGAGATTCCTGAAACCATGATGTTTTGCTGATTCTACTACCTAGGGAGAACATGAATCACGACGTCTTTTTCAAATCTGGTGTTTGTCTGGGCCGGGAACCTCAGTTCTGAAAGTGGAGTTTCACCGTCAATACAATAGGCCTTTTGAGCACATGCGGTAATAGGCCGTTTTTTCCAACTTTATTCATTGGATCACTCTTAAGGCAAGGAGAGATTCTTTAAACTCTCATGTTTTTCTGATTCTACTACCTATGGAGAACATGAATCACGACGTCTTTTTCAAATCTGGTGTTTGTCTGGGCCGGGAACCTCAGTTATGAAAGTGGAGTTTCACCGTCAACACAATAGGCCTGTTGAGCACATGCGGTAATAGGCCGTTTTTTCCAACTTTATTCTTTGGATCACTCTTAAGGCAAGGAGAGATTCTTGAAACCATGATGTTTTTCTTATTCTACTACCTAGGGAGAACATGAATCATGATGTCTTTTTCAAATCTGGTGTTTGTCGGGGCCGGGAACCTCAGTTCTGAAAGTGTTGTTTTGCAGTATTCGGACGTTTTTTCCAACTTTATTCTTTGGATCTCTCTTAAGGGAAGGAGAGATTCCTGAAACTATGATGTTTTGCTGATCTACTACCTAGGGAGAACATGAATCACGACGTCTTTTTCAAATCTGGTGTTTGTCTGGGCCGGGAACCTCAGTTATGAAAGTGGAGTTTCACCGTCAACACAATAGGCCTGTTGAGCACATGCGGTAATAGGCCGTTTTTTCCAACTTTATTCTTTGGATCACTCTTAAGGCAAGGAGAGATTCTTGAAACCATGATGTTTTTCTTATTCTACTACCTAGGGAGAACATGAATCATGATGTCTTTTTCAAATCTGCTGTTTGTCGGGGCCGGGAACCTCAGTTCTGAAAGTGGTGTTTTGCAGTATTCGGACGTCATTTCCAACTTTATTCTTTGGATCTCTCTTAAGGGAAGGAGAGATTCCTGAAACTATGATGTTTTGCTGATCTACTACCTAGGGAGAACATGAATCACGACGTCTTTTTCAAATCTGGTGTTTGTCTGGGCCGGGAACCTCAGTTATGAAAGTGGTGTTTCACCGTCAACACAATAGGCCTTTTGAGCACATGCGGTAATAGGCCGTTTTTTCCAACTTTATTCTTTGGATCACTCTTAAGGCAAGGAGAGATTCTTGAAACCATGATGTTTTTCTTATTCTACTACCTAGGGAGAACATGAATCACGATGTCTTTTTCAAATCTGGTGTTTGTCGGGGCCGGGAACCTCAGTTCTGAAAGTGGTGTTTTGCAGTATTCGGACGTTTTTTCCAACTTTATTCTTTGGATCTCTCTTCAGGGAAGGAGAGATTCCTGAAACCAAGATGTTTTACTGATTCTACTACCTATGGAGTACATGAAACACGACGTCTTTTTCAAATCTGGTGTTTGTCAGGGCCGGGAACCTTAGTTCTGAAAATGGAGTTTCACCGTCAATACAATAGGCCTTTTGAGCCTAAGCGGTTGTAGGCCGTTTTTTCCAACTTTATTCTTTGGATCACTCTTAAGGCAAGGAGAGATTCTTGAAACCATGATGTTTTTCTTATTCTACTACCTAGGGGGAACATGAATCACGATGTCTTTTTCAAATCTGGTGTTTGCCAGGGCCGGGAACCTCAGTTGTGAAAGTGGTGTTTTGCAGTATTCGGACGTTTTTTCCAACTTTATTCTTTGGATCTCTCTTAAGGGAAGGAGAGATTCCTGAAACCATGATGTTTTGCTGATTCTACTACCTAGGGAGAACATGAATCACGACGTCTTTTTCAAATCTGGTGTTTGTCTGGGCCGGGAACCTCAGTTCTGAAAGTGGAGTTTCACCGTCAATACAATAGGCCTTTTGAGCACATGCGGTAATAGGCCGTTTTTTCCAACTTTATTCATTGGATCACTCTTAAGGCAAGGAGAGATTCTTTAAACTCTCATGTTTTTCTGATTCTACTACCTATGGAGAACATGAATCACGACGTCTTTTTCAAATCTGGTGTTTGTCTGGGCCGGGAACCTCAGTTATGAAAGTGGAGTTTCACCGTCAACACAATAGGCCTGTTGAGCACATGCGGTAATAGGCCGTTTTTTCCAACTTTATTCTTTGGATCACTCTTAAGGCAAGGAGAGATTCTTGAAACCATGATGTTTTTCTTATTCTACTACCTAGGGAGAACATGAATCATGATGTCTTTTTCAAATCTGGTGTTTGTCGGGGCCGGGAACCTCAGTTCTGAAAGTGTTGTTTTGCAGTATTCGGACGTTTTTTCCAACTTTATTCTTTGGATCTCTCTTAAGGGAAGGAGAGATTCCTGAAACTATGATGTTTTGCTGATCTACTACCTAGGGAGAACATGAATCACGACGTCTTTTTCAAATCTGGTGTTTGTCTGGGCCGGGAACCTCAGTTATGAAAGTGGAGTTTCACCGTCAACACAATAGGCCTTTTGAGCACATGCGGTAATAGGCCGTTTTTTCCAACTTTATTCTTTGGATCACTCTTAAGGCAAGGAGAGATTCTTGAAACCATGATGTTTTTCTTATTCTACTACCTAGGGAGAACATGAATCACGATGTCTTTTTCAAATCTGGTGTTTGTCGGGGCCGGGAACCTCAGTTCTGAAAGTGGTGTTTTGCAGTATTCGGACGTTTTTTCCAACTTCATTCTTTGGATCTCTGTTAAGGGAAGGAGAGATTCCTGAAACCATGATGTTTTACTGATTCTACTACCTAGGCAGTACATGAAACACGACGTCTTTTTCAAATCTGGTGTTTGTCAGGGCCGGGAACCTTAGTTCTGAAAATGGAGTTTCACCGTCAATACAATAGGCCTTTTGAGCCTAAGCGGTTGTAGGCCGTTTTTTCCAACTTTATTCTTTGGATCACTCTTAAGGCAAGGAGAGATTCTTGAAACCATGATGTTTTTCTTATTCTACTACCTAGGGGGAACATGAATCACGATGTCTTTTTCAAATCTGGTGTTTGCCAGGGCCGGGAACCTCAGTTCTGAAAGTAGTGTTTTGCAGTATTCGGACGTTTTTTCCAACTTTATTCTTTGGATCTCTCTTAAGGGAAGGAGAGATTCCTGAAACCATGATGTTTTGCTGATTCTACTACCTAGGGAGAACATGAATCACGACGTCTTTTTCAAATCTGGTGTTTGTCTGGGCCGGGAACCTCAGTTCTGAAAGTGGAGTTTCACCGTCAATACAATAGGCCTTTTGAGCACATGCGGTAATAGGCCGTTTTTTCCAACTTTATTCATTGGATCACTCTTAAGGCAAGGAGAGATTCTTTAAACTCTCATGTTTTTCTGATTCTACTACCTATGGAGAACATGAATCACGACGTCTTTTTCAAATCTGGTGTTTGTCTGGGCCGGGAACCTCAGTTATGAAAGTGGAGTTTCACCGTCAACACAATAGGCCTGTTGAGCACATGCGGTAATAGGCCGTTTTTTCCAACTTTATTCTTTGGATCACTCTTAAGGCAAGGAGAGATTCTTGAAACCATGATGTTTTTCTTATTCTACTACCTAGGGAGAACATGAATCATGATGTCTTTTTCAAATCTGGTGTTTGTTGGGGCCGGGAACCTCAGTTCTGAAAGTGTTGTTTTGCAGTATTCGGACGTTTTTTCCAACTTTATTCTTTGGATCTCTCTTAAGGGAAGGAGAGATTCCTGAAACTATGATGTTTTGCTGATCTACTACCTAGGGAGAACATGAATCACGACGTCTTTTTCAAATCTGGTGTTTGACTGGGCCGGGAACCTCAGTTATGAAAGTGGAGTTTCACCGTCAACACAATAGGCCTTTTGAGGACATGCGGTAATAGGCCGTTTTTTCCAACTTTATTCTTTGGATCACTCTTAAGGCAAGGAGAGATTCTTGAAACCATGATGTTTTTCTTATTCTACTACCTAGGGAGAACATGAATCACGATGTCTTTTTCAAATCTGGTGTTTGTCGGGGCCGGGAACCTCAGTTATGAAAGTGGAGTTTCACCGTCAACACAATAGGCCTTTTGAGCACATGCGGTAATAGGCCGTTTTTTCCAACTTTATTCTTTGGATCACTCTTAAGGCAAGGAGAGATTCTTGAAACCATGATGTTTTTCTTATTCTACTACCTAGGGAGAACATGAATCACGATGTCTTTTTCAAATCTGGTGTTTGTCGGGGCCGGGAACCTCAGTTCTGAAAGTGGTGTTTTGCAGTATTCGGACGTTTTTTCCAACTTCATTCTTTGGATCTCTGTTAAGGGAAGGAGAGATTCCTGAAACCATGATGTTTTACTGATTCTACTACCTAGGCAGTACATGAAACACGACGTCTTTTTCAAATCTGGTGTTTGTCAGGGCCGGGAACCTTAGTTCTGAAAATGGAGTTTCACCGTCAATACAATAGGCCTTTTGAGCCTAAGCGGTTGTAGGCCGTTTTTTCCAACTTTATTCTTTGGATCACTCTTAAGGCAAGGAGAGATTCTTGAAACCATGATGTTTTTCTTATTCTACTACCTAGGGGGAACATGAATCACGATGTCTTTTTCAAATCTGGTGTTTGCCAGGGCCGGGAACCTCAGTTCTGAAAGTAGTGTTTTGCAGTATTCGGACGTTTTTTCCAACTTTATTCTTTGGATCTCTCTTAAGGGAAGGAGAGATTCCTGAAACCATGATGTTTTGCTGATTCTACTACCTAGGGAGAACATGAATCACGACGTCTTTTTCAAATCTGGTGTTTGTCTGGGCCGGGAACCTCAGTTCTGAAAGTGGAGTTTCACCGTCAATACAATAGGCCTTTTGAGCACATGCGGTAATAGGCCGTTTTTTCCAACTTTATTCATTGGATCACTCTTAAGGCAAGGAGAGATTCTTTAAACTCTCATGTTTTTCTGATTCTACTACCTATGGAGAACATGAATCACGACGTCTTTTTCAAATCTGGTGTTTGTCTGGGCCGGGAACCTCAGTTATGAAAGTGGAGTTTCACCGTCAACACAATAGGCCTGTTGAGCACATGCGGTAATAGGCCGTTTTTTCCAACTTTATTCTTTGGATCACTCTTAAGGCAAGGAGAGATTCTTGAAACCATGATGTTTTTCTTATTCTACTACCTAGGGAGAACATGAATCATGATTTCTTTTTCAAATCTGGTGTTTGTCGGGGCCGGGAACCTCAGTTCTGAAAGTGTTGTTTTGCAGTATTCGGACGTTTTTTCCAACTTTATTCTTTGGATCTCTCTTAAGGGAAGGAGAGATTCTTGAAACTATGATGTTTTGCTGATCTACTACCTAGGGAGAACATGAATCACGACGTCTTTTTCAAATCTGGTGTTTGTCTGGGCCGGGAACCTCAGTTATGAAAGTGGAGTTTCACCGTCAACACAATAGGCCTTTTGAGGACATGCGGTAATAGGCCGTTTTTTCCAACTTTATTCTTTGGATCACTCTTAAGGCAAGGAGAGATTCTTGAAACCATGATGTTTTTCTTATTCTACTACCTAGGGAGAACATGAATCACGATGTCTTTTTCAAATCTGGTGTTTGTCGGGGCCGGGAACCCTCAGTTCTGAAAGTGGTGTTTTGCAGTATTCGGACGTTTTTTCCAACTTCATTCTTTGGATCTCTGTTAAGGGAAGGAGAGATTCCTGAAACCATGATGTTTTACTGATTCTACTACCTAGGGAGTACATGAATCACGATGTCTTTTTCAAATCTGGTATTTGCCAGGGCCGGGAACCTCAGTTCTGAAAGTGGTGTTTTGCAGTATTCGGACGTTTTTTCCAACTTTATTCTTTGGATCTCTCTTAAGGGAAGGAGAGATTCCTGAAACCATGATGTTTTGCTGATTCTACTACCTAGGGAGAACATGAATCACGACGTCTTTTTCAAATCTGGTGTTTGTCTGGGCCGGGAACCTCAGTTCTGAAAGTGGAGTTTCACCGTCGATACAGTAGGCCTTTTGAGCCTAAGCGGTTGTAGGCCGTTTTTTCCAAATTTATTCTTTGGATCACTCTTAAGGCAAGGAGAGATTCTTGAAACCATGATGTTTTTCTTATTCTACTACCTAGGGAGAACATGAATCACGATGTGTTTTTCAAATCTGGTGTTTGTCGAGGCCGGGAACCTCAGTTCTAAAAGTGGTGTTTTGCAGTATTCGGACGTTTTTTCCAACTTTATCCTTTGGATCTCTCTTAATGGAAGGAGAGATTCCTGAAACCATGATGTTTTGCTGATTCTACTACCTAGGGAGAACATGAATCACGACGTCTTTTTCAAATCTGGTGTTTGTCTGGGCCGGGAACCTCAGTTCTGAAAGTGGAGTTTCACCGTCAATACAATAGGCCTTTTGAGCACATGCGGTAATAGGCCGTTTTTTCCAACTTTATTCATTGGATCACTCTTAAGGCAAGGAGAGATTCTTTAAACTCTCATGTTTTTCTGATTCTACTACCTATGGAGAACATGAATCACGACGTCTTTTTCAAATCTGGTGTTTGTCGGGGCCGGGAACCTCAGTTCTGAAAGTGGTGTTTTGCAGTATTCGGACGTTTTTTCCAACTTTATTCTTTGGATCTCTCTTCAGGGAAGGAGAGATTCCTGAAACCATGATGTTTTACTGATTCTACTACCTAGGGAGTACATGAAACACGACGTCTTTTTCAAATCTGGTGTTTGTCAGGGCCGGGAACCTTAGTTCTGAAAATGGAGTTTCACCGTCAATACAATAGGCCTTTTGAGCCTAAGCGGTTGTAGGCCGTTTTTTCCAACTTTATTCTTTGGATCACTCTTAAGGCAAGGAGAGATTCTTGAAACCATGATGTTTTTCTTATTCTACTACCTAGGGGGAACATGAATCACGATGTCTTTTTCAAATCTGGTGTTTGCCAGGGCCGGGAACCTCAGTTCTGAAAGTGGTGTTTTGCAGTATTCGGACGTTTTTTCCAACTTTATTCTTTGGATCTCTCTTAAGGGAAGGAGAGATTCCTGAAACCATGATGTTTTGCTGATTCTACTACCTAGGGAGAACATGAATCACGACGTCTTTTTCAAATCTGGTGTTTGTCTGGGCCGGGAACCTCAGTTCTGAAAGTGGAGTTTCACCGTCAATACAATAGGCCTTTTGAGCACATGCGGTAATAGGCCGTTTTTTCCAACTTTATTCATTGGATCACTCTAAAGGCAAGGAGAGATTCTTTAAACTCTCATGTTTTTCTGATTCTACTACCTATGGAGAACATGAATCACGACGTCTTTTTCAAATCTGGTGTTTGTCTGGGCCGGGAACCTCAGTTATGAAAGTGGAGTTTCACCGTCAACACAATAGGCCTGTTGAGCACATGCGGTAATAGGCCGTTTTTTCCAACTTTATTCTTTGGATCACTCTTAAGGCAAGGAGAGATTCTTGAAACCATGATGTTTTTCTTATTCTACTACCTAGGGAGAACATGAATCATGATGTCTTTTTCAAATCTGGTGTTTGTCGGGGCCGGGAACCTCAGTTCTGAAAGTGGTGTTTTGCAGTATTCGGACGTTTTTTCCAACTTTATTCTTTGGATCTCTCTTAAGGGAAGGAGAGATTCCTGAAACCATGATGTTTTGCTGATTCTACTACCTAGGGAGAACATGAATCACGACGTCTTTTTCAAATCTGGTGTTTGTCTGGGCCGGGAACCTCAGTTCTGAAAGTGGAGTTTCACCGTCGATACAGTAGGCCTTTTGAGCCTAAGCGGTTGTAGGCCGTTTTTTCCAAATTTATTCTTTGGATCACTCTTAAGGCAAGGAGAGATTCTTGAAACCATGATGTTTTTCTTATTCTACTACCTAGGGAGAACATGAATCACGATGTGTTTTTCAAATCTGGTGTTTGTCGAGGCCGGGAACCTCAGTTCTAAAAGTGGTGTTTTGCAGTATTCGGACGTTTTTTCCAACTTTATCCTTTGGATCTCTCTTAATGGAAGGAGAGATTCCTGAAACCATGATGTTTTGCTGATTCTACTACCTAGGGAGAACATGAATCACGACGTCTTTTTCAAATCTGGTGTTTGTCTGGGCCGGGAACCTCAGTTCTGAAAGTGGAGTTTCACCGTCAATACAATAGGCCTTTTGAGCACATGCGGTAATAGGCCGTTTTTTCCAACTTTATTCATTGGATCACTCTTAAGGCAAGGAGAGATTCTTTAAACTCTCATGTTTTTCTGATTCTACTACCTATGGAGAACATGAATCACGACGTCTTTTTCAAATCTGGTGTTTGTCGGGGCCGGGAACCTCAGTTCTGAAAGTGGTGTTTTGCAGTATTCGGACGTTTTTTCCAACTTTATTCTTTGGATCTCTCTTCAGGGAAGGAGAGATTCCTGAAACCATGATGTTTTACTGATTCTACTACCTAGGGAGTACATGAAACACGACGTCTTTTTCAAATCTGGTGTTTGTCAGGACCGGGAACCTTAGTTCTGAAAATGGAGTTTCACCGTCAATACAATAGGCCTTTTGAGCCTAAGCGGTTGTAGGCCGTTTTTTCCAACTTTATTCTTTGGATCACTCTTAAGGCAAGGAGAGATTCTTGAAACCATGATGTTTTTCTTATTCTACTACCTAGGGGGAACATGAATCACGATGTCTTTTTCAAATCTGGTGTTTGCCAGGGCCGGGAACCTCAGTTCTGAAAGTGGTGTTTTGCAGTATTCGGACGTTTTTTCCAACTTTATTCTTTGGATCTCTCTTAAGGGAAGGAGAGATTCCTGAAACCATGATGTTTTGCTGATTCTACTACCTAGGGAGAACATGAATCACGACGTCTTTTTCAAATCTGGTGTTTGTCTGGGCCGGGAACCTCAGTTCTGAAAGTGGAGTTTCACCGTCAATACAATAGGCCTTTTGAGCACATGCGGTAATAGGCCGTTTTTTCCAACTTTATTCATTGGATCACTCTTAAGGCAAGGAGAGATTCTTTAAACTCTCATGTTTTTCTGATTCTACTACCTATGGAGAACATGAATCACGACGTCTTTTTCAAATCTGGTGTTTGTCTGGGCCGGGAACCTCAGTTATGAAAGTGGAGTTTCACCGTCAACACAATAGGCCTGTTGAGCACATGCGGTAATAGGCCGTTTTTTCCAACTTTATTCTTTGGATCACTCTTAAGGCAAGGAGAGATTCTTGAAACCATGATGTTTTTCTTATTCTACTACCTAGGGAGAACATGAATCATGATGTCTTTTTCAAATCTGGTGTTTGTCGGGGCCGGGAACCTCAGTTCTGAAAGTGGTGTTTTGCAGTATTCGGACGTTTTTTCCAACTTTATTCTTTGGATCTCTCTTAAGGGAAGGAGAGATTCCTGAAACTATGATGTTTTGCTGATCTACTACCTAGGGAGAACATGAATCACGACGTCTTTTTCAAATCTGGTGTTTGTCTGGGCCGGGAACCTCAGTTATGAAAGTGGAGTTTCACCGTCAACACAATAGGCCTTTTGAGCACATGCGGTAATAGGCCGTTTTTTCCAACTTTATTCTTTGGATCACTCTTAAGGCAAGGAGAGATTCTTGAAACCATGATGTTTTTCTTATTCTACTACCTAGGGAGAACATGAATCACGATGTCTTTTTCAAATCTGGTGTTTGTCGGGGCCGGGAACCTCAGTTCTGAAAGTGGTGTTTTGCAGTATTCGGACGTTTTTTCCAACTTCATTCTTTGGATCTCTGTTAAGGGAAGGAGAGATTCCTGAAACCATGATGTTTTACTGATTCTACTACCTAGGGAGTACATGAAACACGACGTCTTTTTCAAATCTGGTGTTTGTCAGGGCCGGGAACCTTAGTTCTGAAAATGGAGTTTCACCGTCAATACAATAGGCCTTTTGAGGCTAAGCGGTTGTAGGCCGTTTTTTCCAACTTTATTCTTTGGATCACTCTTAAGGCAAGGAGAGATTCTTGAAACCATGATGTTTTTCTTATTCTACTACCTAGGGAGAACATGAATCATGATGTCTTTTTCAAATCTGCTGTTTGTCGGGGCCGGGAACCTCAGTTCTGAAAGTGGTGTTTTGCAGTATTCGGACGTTTTTTCCAACTTTATTCTTTGGATCTCTCTTAAGGGAAGGAGAGATTCCTAAAACTATGATGTTTTGCTGATCTACTACCTAGGGAGAACATGAATCACGACGTCTTTTTCAAATCTGGTGTTTGTCTGGGCCGGGAACCTCAGTTATGAAAGTGGTGTTTCACCGTCAACACAATAGGCCTTTTGAGCACATGCGGTAATAGGCCGTTTTTTCCAACTTTATTCTTTGGATCACTCTTAAGGCAAGGAGAGATTCTTGAAACCATGATGTTTTTCTTATTCTACTACCTAGGGAGAACATGAATCACGATGTCTTTTTCAAATCTGGTGTTTGTCGGGGCCGGGAACCTCAGTTCTGAAAGTGGTGTTTTGCAGTATTCGGACGTTTTTTCCAACTTTATTCTTTGGATCTCTTTATGGAAGGAGAGATTCCTGAAACCATGATGTTTTACTGATTCTACTACCTAGGGAGTACATGAAACACGACATCTTTTTCAAATCTGGTGTTTGTCAGGGCCGGGAACCTTAGTTCTAAAAATGGAGTTTCACCGTCAATACAATAGGCCTTTTGAGCCTAAGCGGTTGTAGGCCGTTTTTTCCAACTTTATTCTTTGGATCACTCTTAAGGGAAGGAGAGATTCTTGAAACCATGATGTTTTTCTTATTCTACTACCTAGGGGGAACATGAATCACGATGTCTTTTTCAAATCTGGTGTTTGCCAGGGCCGGGAACCTCAGTTCTGAAAGTGGTGTTTTGCAGTATTCGGACGTTTTTTCCAACTTTATTCTTTGGATCTCTCTTAAGGGAAGGAGAGATTCCTGAAACCATGATGTTTTGCTGATTCTACTACCTAGGGAGAACATGAATCACGACGTCTTTTTCAAATCTGGTGTTTGTCTGGGCCGGGAACCTCAGTTATGAAAGTGGAGTTTCACCGTCAACACAATAGGCCTTTTGAGGACATGCGGTAATAGGCCGTTTTTTCCAACTATATTCTTTGGATCACTCTTAAGGCAAGGAGAGATTCTTGAAACCATGATGTTTTTCTTATTCTACTACCTAGGGAGAACATGAATCACGATGTCTTTTTCAAATCTGGTGTTTGTCGGGGCCGGGAACCCTCAGTTCTGAAAGTGGTGTTTTGCAGTATTCGGACGTTTTTTCCAACTTCATTCTTTGGATCTCTGTTAAGGGAAGGAGAGATTCCTGAAACCATGATGTTTTACTGATTCTACTACCTAGGGAGTACATGAAACACGACGTCTTTTTCAAATCTGGTGTTTGTCAGGGCCGGGAACCTTAGTTCTGAAAATGGAGTTTCACCGTCAATACAATAGGCCTTTTGAGCCTAAGCGGTTGTAGGCCGTTTTTTCCAACTTTATTCTTTGGATCACTCTTAAGGCAAGGAGAGATTCTTGAAACCATGATGTTTTTCTTATTCTACTACCTAGGGGGAACATGAATCACGATGTCTTTTTCAAATCTGGTGTTTGCCAGGGCCGGGAACCTCAGTTCTGAAAGTGGTGTTTTGCAGTATTCGGACGTTTTTTCCAACTTTATTCTTTGGATCTCTCTTAAGGGAAGGAGAGATTCCTGAAACCATGATGTTTTGCTGATTCTACTACCTAGGGAGAACATGAATCACGACGTCTTTTTCAAATCTGGTGTTTGTCTGGGCCGGGAACCTCAGTTCTGAAAGTGGAGTTTCACCGTCGATACAGTAGGCCTTTTGAGCCTAAGCGGTTGTAGGCCGTTTTTTCCAAATTTATTCTTTGGATCACTCTTAAGGCAAGGAGAGATTCTTGAAACCATGATGTTTTTCTTATTCTACTACCTAGGGAGAACATGAATCACGATGTGTTTTTCAAATCTGGTGTTTGTCGAGGCCGGGAACCTCAGTTCTAAAAGTGGTGTTTTGCAGTATTCGGACGTTTTTTCCAACATTATCCTTTGGATCTCTCTTAATGGAAGGAGAGATTCCTGAAACCATGATGTTTTGCTGATTCTACTACCTAGGGAGAACATGAATCACGACGTCTTTTTCAAATCTGGTGTTTGTCTTGGCCGGGAACCTCAGTTCTGAAAGTGGAGTTTCACCGTCAATACAATAGGCCTTTTGAGCACATGCGGTAATAGGCCTTTTTTTCAACTTTATTCATTGGATCACTCTTAAGGCAAGGAGAGATTCTTTAAACTCTCATGTTTTTCTGATTCTACTACCTATGGAGAACATGAATCACGACGTCTTTTTCAAATCTGGTGTTTGTCTGGGCCGGGAACCTCAGTTATGAAAGTGGAGTTTCACCGTCAACACAATAGGCCTGTTGAGCACATGCGGTAATAGGCCGTTTTTTCCAACTTTATTCTTTGGATCACTCTTAAGGCAAGGAGAGATTCTTGAAACCATGATGTTTTTCTTATTCTACTACCTAGGGAGAACATGAATCATGATGTCTTTTTCAAATCTGGTGTTTGTCGGGGCCGGGAACCTCAGTTCTGAAAGTGGTGTTTTGCAGTATTCGGACGTTTTTTCCGACTTTATTCTTTGGATCTCTCTTAAGGGAAGGAGAGATTCCTGAAACTATGATGTTTTGCTGATCTACTACCTAGGGAGAACATGAATCACGACGTCTTTTTCAAATCTGGTGTTTGTCTGGGCCGGGAACCTCAGTTATGAAAGTGGAGTTTCACCGTCAACACAATAGGCCTCTTGAGCACATGCGGTAATAGGCCGTTTTTTCCAACTTTATTCTTTGGATCACTCTTAAGGCAAGGAGAGATTCTTGAAACCATGATGTTTTTCTTATTCTACTACCTAGGGAGAACATGAATCACGACGTCTTTTTCAAATCTGGTGTTTGTCGGGGCCGGGAACCTCAGTTCTGAAAGTGGTGTTTTGCAGTATTCGGACGTTTTTTCCAACTTTATTCTTTGGATCTCTCTTCAGGGAAGGGGAGATTCCTGAAACCATGATGTGTTACTGATTCTACTACCTAGGGAGTACATGAAAAACGACGTCTTTTTCAAATCTGGTGTTTGTCAGGGCCGGGAACCTTAGTTCTGAAAATGGAGTTTCACCGTCAATACAATAGGCCTTTTGAGCCTAAGCGGTTGTAGGCCGTTTTTTCCAACTTTATTCTTTGGATCACTCTTAAGGCAAGGAGAGATTCTTGAAACCATGATGTTTTTCTTATTCTACTACCTAGGGGGAACATGAATCACGATGTCTTTTTCAAATCTGGTGTTTGCCAGGGCCGGGAACCTCAGTTCTGAAAGTGGTGTTTTGCAGTATTCGGACGTTTTTTCCAACTTTATTCTTTGGATCTCTCTTAAGGGAAGGAGAGATTCCTGAAACCATGATGTTTTGCTGATTCTACTACCTAGGGAGAACATGAATCACGACGTCTTTTTCAAATCTGGTGTTTGTCTGGGCCGGGAACCTCAGTTCTGAAAGTGGAGTTTCACCGTCAATACAATAGGCCTTTTGAGCACATGCGGTAATAGGCCGTTTTTTCCAACTTTATTCATTGGATCACTCTTAAGGCAAGGAGAGATTCTTTAAACTCTCATGTTTTTCTGATTCTACTACCTATGGAGAACATGAATCACGACGTCTTTTTCAAATCTGGTGTTTGTCTGGGCCGGGAACCTCAGTTATGAAAGTGGAGTTTCACCGTCAACACAATAGGCCTGTTGAGCACATGCGGTAATAGGCCGTTTTTTCCAACTTTATTCTTTCGATCACTCTTAAGGCAAGGAGAGATTCTTGAAACCATGATGTTTTTCTTATTCTACTACCTAGGGAGAACATGAATCATGATGTCTTTTTCAAATCTGGTGTTTGTCGGGGCCGGGAACCTCAGTTCTGAAAGTGGTGTTTTGCAGTATTCGGACGTTTTTTCCAACTTTATTCTTTGGATCTCTCTTAAGGGAAGGAGAGATTCCTGAAACTATGATGTTTTGCTGATCTACTACCTAGGGAGAACATGAATCACGACGTCTTTTTCAAATCTGGTGTTTGTCTGGGCCGGGAACCTCAGTTATGAAAGTGGAGTTTCACCGTCAACACAATAGGCCTGTTGAGCACATGCGGTAATAGGCCGTTTTTTCCAACTTTATTCTTTGGATCACTCTTAAGGCAAGGAGAGATTCTTGAAACCATGATGTTTTTCTTATTCTACTACCTAGGGGGAACATGAATCACGATGTCTTTTTCAAATCTGGTGTTTGCCAGGGCCGGGAACCTCAGTTCTGAAAGTGGTGTTTTGCAGTATTCGGACGTTTTTTCCAACTTTATTCTTTGGATCTCTCTTAAGGGAAGGAGAGATTCCTGAAACCATGATGTTTTGCTGATTCTACTACCTAGGGAGAACATGAATCACGACGTCTTTTTCAAATCTGGTGTTTGTCTGGGCCGGGAACCTCAGTTCTGAAAGTGGAGTTTCACCGTCGATACAGTAGGCCTTTTGAGCCTAAGCGGTTGTAGGCCGTTTTTTCCAAATTTATTCTTTGGATCACTCTTAAGGCAAGGAGAGATTCTTGAAACCATGATGTTTTTCTTATTCTACTACCTAGGGAGAACATGAATCACGATGTGTTTTTCAAATCTGGTGTTTGTCGAGGCCGGGAACCTCAGTTCTAAAAGTGGTGTTTTGCAGTATTCGGACGTTTTTTCCAACATTATCCTTTGGATCTCTCTTAATGGAAGGAGAGATTCCTGAAACCATGATGTTTTGCTGATTCTACTACCTAGGGAGAACATGAATCACGACGTCTTTTTCAAATCTGGTGTTTGTCTGGGCCGGGAACCTCAGTTCTGAAAGTGGAGTTTCACCGTCAATACAATAGGCCTTTTGAGCACATGCGGTAATAGGCCTTTTTTTCAACTTTATTCATTGGATCACTCTTAAGGCAAGGAGAGATTCTTTAAACTCTCATGTTTTTCTGATTCTACTACCTATGGAGAACATGAATCACGACGTCTTTTTCAAATCTGGTGTTTGTCTGGGCCGGGAACCTCAGTTATGAAAGTGGAGTTTCACCGTCAACACAATAGGCCTGTTGAGCACATGCGGTAATAGGCCGTTTTTTCCAACTTTATTCTTTGGATCACTCTTAAGGCAAGGAGAGATTCTTGAAACCATGATGTTTTTCTTATTCTACTACCTAGGGAGAACATGAATCATGATGTCTTTTTCAAATCTGGTGTTTGTCGGGGCCGGGAACCTCAGTTCTGAAAGTGGTGTTTTGCAGTATTCGGACGTTTTTTCCAACTTTATTCTTTGGATCTCTCTTAAGGGAAGGAGAGATTCCTGAAACTATGATGTTTTGCTGAACTACTACCTAGGGAGAACATGAATCACGACGTCTTTTTCAAATCTGGTGTTTGTCTGGGCCGGGAACCTCAGTTATGAAAGTGGAGTTTCACCGTCAACACAATAGGCCTTTTGAGGACATGCGGTAATAGGCCGTTTTTTCCAACTTTATTCTTTGGATCACTCTTAAGGCAAGGAGAGATTCTTGAAACCATGATGTTTTTCTTATTCTACTACATAGGGAGAACATGAATCACGATGTCTTTTTCAAATCTGGTGTTTGTCGGGGCCGGGAACCCTCAGTTCTGAAAGTGGTGTTTTGCAGTATTCGGACGTTTTTTCCAACTTTATTCTTTGGATCTCTCTTAAGGGAAGGAGAGATTCCTGAAACCATGATGTTTTACTGATTCTACTACCTAGGGAGAACATGAATCACGACGTCTTTTTCAAATCTGGTGTTTGTCTGGGCCGGGAACCTCAGTTCTGAAAGTGGAGTTTCACCGTCGATACAGTAGGCCTTTTGAGCCTAAGCGGTTGTAGGCCGTTTTTTCCAAATTTATTCTTTGGATCACTCTTAAGGCAAGGAGAGATTCTTGAAACCATGATGTTTTTCTTATTCTACTACCTAGGGAGAACATGAATCACGATGTGTTTTTCAAATCTGGTGTTTGTCGAGGCCGGGAACCTCAGTTCTAAAAGTGGTGTTTTGCAGTATTCGGACGTTTTTTCCAACATTATCCTTTGGATCTCTCTTAATGGAAGGAGAGATTCCTGAAACCATGATGTTTTGCTGATTCTACTACCTAGGGAGAACATGAATCACGACGTCTTTTTCAAATCTGGTGTTTGTCTTGGCCGGGAACCTCAGTTCTGAAAGTGGAGTTTCACCGTCAATACAATAGGCCTTTTGAGCACATGCGGTAATAGGCCTTTTTTTCAACTTTATTCATTGGATCACTCTTAAGGCAAGGAGAGATTCTTTAAACTCTCATGTTTTTCTGATTCTACTACCTATGGAGAACATGAATCACGACGTCTTTTTCAAATCTGGTGTTTGTCTGGGCCGGGAACCTCAGTTATGAAAGTGGAGTTTCACCGTCAACACAATAGGCCTGTTGAGCACATGCGGTAATAGGCCGTTTTTTCCAACTTTATTCTTTGGATCACTCTTAAGGCAAGGAGAGATTCTTGAAACCATGATGTTTTTCTTATTCTACTACCTAGGGAGAACATGAATCACGACGTCTTTTTCAAATCTGGTGTTTGTCTGGGCCGGGAACCTCAGTTATGAAAGTGGAGTTTCACCGTCAACACAATAGGCCTTTTGAGGACATGCGGTAATAGGCCGTTTTTTCCAACTTTATTCTTTGGATCACTCTTAAGGCAAGGAGAGATTCTTGAAACCATGATGTTTTTCTTATTCTACTACATAGGGAGAACATGAATCACGATGTCTTTTTCAAATCTGGTGTTTGTCGGGGCCGGGAACCCTCAGTTCTGAAAGTGGTGTTTTGCAGTATTCGGACGTTTTTTCCAACTTCATTCTTTGGATCTCTGTTAAGGGAAGGAGAGATTCCTGAAACCATGATGTTTTACTGATTCTACTACCTAGGGAGTACATGAAACACGACGTCTTTTTCAAATCTGGTGTTTGTCAGGGCCGGGAACCTTAGTTCTGAAAATGGAGTTTCACCGTCAATACAATAGGCCTTTTGAGCCTAAGCGGTTGTAGGCCGTTTTTTCCAACTTTATTCTTTGGATCACTCTTAAGGCAAGGAGAGATTCTTGAAACCATGATGTTTTTCTTATTCTACTACCTAGGGGGAACATGAATCACGATGTCTTTTTCAAATCTGGTGTTTGCCAGGGCCGGGAACCTCAGTTCTGAAAGTGGTGTTTTGCAGTATTCGGACGTTTTTTCCAACTTTATTCTTTGGATCTCTCTTAAGGGAAGGAGAGATTCCTGAAACCATGATGTTTTGCTGATTCTACTACCTAGGGAGAACATGAATCACGACGTCTTTTTCAAATCTGGTGTTTGTCTGGGCCGGGAACCTCAGTTCTGAAAGTGGAGTTTCACCGTCGATACAGTAGGCCTTTTGAGCCTAAGCGGTTGTAGGCCGTTTTTTCCAAATTTATTCTTTGGATCACTCTTAAGGCAAGGAGAGATTCTTGAAACCATGATGTTTTTCTTATTCTACTACCTAGGGAGAACATGAATCACGATGTGTTTTTCAAATCTGGTGTTTGTCGAGGCCGGGAACCTCAGTTCTAAAAGTGGTGTTTTGCAGTATTCGGACGTTTTTTCCAACTTTATCCTTTGGATCTCTCTTAATGGAAGGAGAGATTCCTGAAACCATGATGTTTTGCTGATTCTACTACCTAGGGAGAACATGAATCACGACGTCTTTTTCAAATCTGGTGTTTGTCTGGGCCGGGAACCTCAGTTCTGAAAGTGGAGTTTCACCGTCAATACAATAGGCCTTTTGAGCACATGCGGTAATAGGCCGTTTTTTCCAACTTTATTCATTGGATCACTCTTAAGGCAAGGAGAGATTCTTTAAACTCTCATGTTTTTCTGATTCTACTACCTATGGAGAACATGAATCACGACGTCTTTTTCAAATCTGGTGTTTGTCGGGGCCGGGAACCTCAGTTCTGAAAGTGGTGTTTTGCAGTATTCGGACGTTTTTTCCAACTTTATTCTTTGGATCTCTCTTCAGGGAAGGGGAGATTCCTGAAACCATGATGTTTTACTGATTCTACTACCTAGGGAGTACATGAAACACGACGTCTTTTTCAAATCTGGTGTTTGTCAGGGCCGGGAACCTTAGTTCTGAAAATGGAGTTTCACCGTCAATACAATAGGCCTTTTGAGCCTAAGCGGTTGTAGGCCGTTTTTTGCAACTTTATTCTTTGGATCACTCTTAAGGCAAGGAGAGATTCTTGAAACCATGATGTTTTTCTTATTCTACTACCTAGGGGGAACATGAATCACGATGTCTTTTTCAAATCTGGTGTTTGCCAGGGCCGGGAACCTCAGTTCTGAAAGTGGTGTTTTGCAGTATTCGGACGTTTTTTCCAACTTTATTCTTTGGATCTCTCTTAAGGGAAGGAGAGATTCCTGAAACCATGATGTTTTGCTGATTCTACTACCTAGGGAGAACATGAATCACGACGTCTTTTTCAAATCTGGTGTTTGTCTGGGCCGGGAACCTCAGTTCTGAAAGTGGAGTTTCACCGTCAATACAATAGGCCTTTTGAGCACATGCGGTAATAGGCCGTTTTTTCCAACTTTATTCATTGGATCACTCTTAAGGCAAGGAGAGATTCTTTAAACTCTCATGTTTTTCTGATTCTACTACCTATGGAGAACATGAATCACGACGTCTTTTTCAAATCTGGTGTTTGTCTGGGCCGGGAACCTCAGTTATGAAAGTGGAGTTTCACCGTCAACACAATAGGCCTGTTGAGCACATGCGGTAATAGGCCGTTTTTTCCAACTTTATTCTTTGGATCACTCTTAAGGCAAGGAGAGATTCTTGAAACCATGATGTTTTTCTTATTCTACTACCTAGGGAGAACATGAATCATGATGTCTTTTTCAAATCTGGTGTTTGTCGGGGCCGGGAACCTCAGTTCTGAAAGTGGTGTTTTGCAGTATTCGGACGTTTTTTCCAACTTTATTCTTTGGATCTCTCTTAAGGGAAGGAGAGATTCCTGAAACTATGATGTTTTGCTGATCTACTACCTAGGGAGAACATGAATCACGACGTCTTTTTCAAATCTGGTGTTTGTCTGGGCCGGGAACCTCAGTTATGAAAGTGGAGTTTCACCGTCAACACAATAGGCCTGTTGAGCACATGCGGTAATAGGCCGTTTTTTCCAACTTTATTCTTTGGATCACTCTTAAGGCAAGGAGAGATTCTTGAAACCATGATGTTTTTCTTATTCTACTACCTAGGGAGAACATGAATCATGATGTCTTTTTCAAATCTGGTGTTTGTCGGGGCCGGGAACCTCAGTTCTGAAAGTGGTGTTTTGCAGTATTCGGACGTTTTTTCCAACTTCATTCTTTGGATCTCTGTTAAGGGAAGGAGAGATTCCTGAAACCATGATGTTTTACTGATTCTACTACCTAGGGAGAACATGAATCACGACGTCTTTTTCAAATCTGGTGTTTGTCTGGGCCGGGAACCTCAGTTATGAAAGTGGTGTTTCACCGTCAACACAATAGGCCTTTTGAGCACATGCGGTAATAGGCCGTTTTTTCCGACTTTATTCTTTGGATCACTCTTAAGGCAAGGAGAGATTCTTGAAACCATGATGTTTTTCTTATTCTACTACCTAGGGAGAACATGAATCACGATATCTTTTTCAAATCTGGTGTTTGTCGGGGCCGGGAACCTCAGTTCTGAAAGTGGTGTTTTGCAGTATTCGGACGTTTTTTCCAACTTTATTCTTTGGATCTCTTTATGGAAGGAGAGATTCCTGAAACCATGATGTTTTACTGATTCTACTACCTAGGGAGTACATGAAACACGACATCTTTTTCAAATCTGGTGTTTGTCAGGGCCGGGAACCTTAGTTCTAAAAATGGAGTTTCACCGTCAATACAATAGGCCTTTTGAGCCTAAGCGGTTGTAGGCCGTTTTTTCCAACTTTATTCTTTGGATCACTCTTAAGGCAAGGAGAGATTCTTGAAACCATGATGTTTTTCTTATTCTACTACCTAGGGGGAACATGAATCACGATGTCTTTTTCAAATCTGGTGTTTGCCAGGGCCGGGAACCTCAGTTCTGAAAGTGGTGTTTTGCAGTATTCGGACGTTTTTTCCAACTTTATTCTTTGGATCTCTCTTAAGGGAAGGAGAGATTCCTGAAACCATGATGTTTTGCTGATTCTACTACCTAGGGAGAACATGAATCACGACGTCTTTTTCAAATCTGGTGTTTGTCTGGGCCGGGAACCTCAGTTCTGAAAGTGGAGTTTCACCGTCGATACAGTAGGCCTTTTGAGCCTAAGCGGTTGTAGGCCGTTTTTTCCAAATTTATTCTTTGGATCACTCTTAAGGCAAGGAGAGATTCTTGAAACCATGATGTTTTTCTTATTCTACTACCTAGGGAGAACATGAATCACGATGTGTTTTTCAAATCTGGTGTTTGTCGAGGCCGGGAACCTCAGTTCTAAAAGTGGTGTTTTGCAGTATTCGGACGTTTTTTCCAACATTATCCTTTGGATCTCTCTTAATGGAAGGAGAGATTCCTGAAACCATGATGTTTTGCTGATTCTACTACCTAGGGAGAACATGAATCACGACGTCTTTTTCAAATCTGGTGTTTGTCTGGGCCGGGAACCTCAGTTCTGAAAGTGGAGTTTCACCGTCAATACAATAGGCCTTTTGAGCACATGCGGTAATAGGCCGTTTTTTCCAACTTTATTCATTGGATCACTCTTAAGGCAAGGAGAGATTCTTTAAACTCTCATGTTTTTCTGATTCTACTACCTATGGAGAACATGAATCACGACGTCTTTTTCAAATCTGGTGTTTGTCTGGGCCGGGAACCTCAGTTATGAAAGTGGAGTTTCACCGTCAACACAATAGGCCTGTTGAGCACATGCGGTAATAGGCCGTTTTTTCCAACTTTATTCTTTGGATCACTCTTAAGGCAAGGAGAGATTCTTGAAACCATGATGTTTTTCTTATTCTACTACCTAGGGAGAACATGAATCATGATGTCTTTTTCAAATCTGGTGTTTGTCGGGGCCGGGAACCTCAGTTCTGAAAGTGGTGTTTTGCAGTATTCGGACGTTTTTTCCAACTTTATTCTTTGGATCTCTCTTAAGGGAAGGAGAGATTCCTGAAACCATGATGTTTTGCTGATTCTACTACCTAGGGAGAACATGAATCACGACGTCTTTTTCAAATCTGGTGTTTGTCTGGGCCGGGAACCTCAGTTCTGAAAGTGGAGTTTCACCGTCGATACAGTAGGCCTTTTGAGCCTAAGCGGTTGTAGGCCGTTTTTTCCAAATTTATTCTTTGGATCACTCTTAAGGCAAGGAGAGATTCTTGAAACCATGATGTTTTTCTTATTCTACTACCTAGGGAGAACATGAATCACGATGTGTTTTTCAAATCTGGTGTTTGTCGAGGCCGGGAACCTCAGTTCTAAAAGTGGTGTTTTGCAGTATTCGGACGTTTTTTCCAACTTTATCCTTTGGATCTCTCTTAATGGAAGGAGAGATTCCTGAAACCATGATGTTTTGCTGATTCTACTACCTAGGGAGAACATGAATCACGACGTCTTTTTCAAATCTGGTGTTTGTCTGGGCCGGGAACCTCAGTTCTGAAAGTGGAGTTTCACCGTCAATACAATAGGCCTTTTGAGCACATGCGGTAATAGGCCGTTTTTTCCAACTTTATTCATTGGATCACTCTTAAGGCAAGGAGAGATTCTTTAAACTCTCATGTTTTTCTGATTCTACTACCTATGGAGAACATGAATCACGACGTCTTTTTCAAATCTGGTGTTTGTCGGGGCCGGGAACCTCAGTTCTGAAAGTGGTGTTTTGCAGTATTCGGACGTTTTTTCCAACTTCATTCTTTGGATCTCTGTTAAGGGAAGGAGAGATTCCTGAAACCATGATGTTTTACTGATTCTACTACCTAGGGAGAACATGAATCACGACGTCTTTTTCAAATCTGGTGTTTGTCTGGGCCGGGAACCTCAGTTATGAAAGTGGTGTTTCACCGTCAACACAATAGGCCTTTTGAGCACATGCGGTAATAGGCCGTTTTTTCCGACTTTATTCTTTGGATCACTCTTAAGGCAAGGAGAGATTCTTGAAACCATGATGTTTTTCTTATTCTACTACCTAGGGAGAACATGAATCACGATGTCTTTTTCAAATCTGGTGTTTGTCGGGGCCGGGAACCTCAGTTCTGAAAGTGGTGTTTTGCAGTATTCGGACGTTTTTTCCAACTTTATTCTTTGGATCTCTTTATGGAAGGAGAGATTCCTGAAACCATGATGTTTTACTGATTCTACTACCTAGGGAGTACATGAAACACGACATCTTTTTCAAATCTGGTGTTTGTCAGGGCCGGGAACCTTAGTTCTAAAAATGGAGTTTCACCGTCAATACAATAGGCCTTTTGAGCCTAAGCGGTTGTAGGCCGTTTTTTCCAACTTTATTCTTTGGATCACTCTTAAGGCAAGGAGAGATTCTTGAAACCATGATGTTTTTCTTATTCTACTACCTAGGGGGAACATGAATCACGATGTCTTTTTCAAATCTGGTGTTTGCCAGGGCCGGGAACCTCAGTTCTGAAAGTGGTGTTTTGCAGTATTCGGACGTTTTTTCCAACTTTATTCTTTGGATCTCTCTTAAGGGAAGGAGAGATTCCTGAAACCATGATGTTTTGCTGATTCTACTACCTAGGGAGAACATGAATCACGACGTCTTTTTCAAATCTGGTGTTTGTCTGGGCCGGGAACCTCAGTTCTGAAAGTGGAGTTTCACCGTCGATACAGTAGGCCTTTTGAGCCTAAGCGGTTGTAGGCCGTTTTTTCCAAATTTATTCTTTGGATCACTCTTAAGGCAAGGAGAGATTCTTGAAACCATGATGTTTTTCTTATTCTACTACCTAGGGAGAACATGAATCACGATGTGTTTTTCAAATCTGGTGTTTGTCGAGGCCGGGAACCTCAGTTCTAAAAGTGGTGTTTTGCAGTATTCGGACGTTTTTTCCAACATTATCCTTTGGATCTCTCTTAATGGAAGGAGAGATTCCTGAAACCATGATGTTTTGCTGATTCTACTACCTAGGGAGAACATGAATCACGACGTCTTTTTCAAATCTGGTGTTTGTCTGGGCCGGGAACCTCAGTTCTGAAAGTGGAGTTTCACCGTCAATACAATAGGCCTTTTGAGCACATGCGGTAATAGGCCGTTTTTTCCAACTTTATTCATTGGATCACTCTTAAGGCAAGGAGAGATTCTTTAAACTCTCATGTTTTTCTGATTCTACTACCTATGGAGAACATGAATCACGACGTCTTTTTCAAATCTGGTGTTTGTCTGGGCCGGGAACCTCAGTTATGAAAGTGGAGTTTCACCGTCAACACAATAGGCCTGTTGAGCACATGCGGTAATAGGCCGTTTTTTCCAACTTTATTCTTTGGATCACTCTTAAGGCAAGGAGAGATTCTTGAAACCATGATGTTTTTCTTATTCTACTACCTAGGGAGAACATGAATCATGATGTCTTTTTCAAATCTGGTGTTTGTCGGGGCCGGGAACCTCAGTTCTGAAAGTGGTGTTTTGCAGTATTCGGACGTTTTTTCCAACTTTATTCTTTGGATCTCTCTTAAGGGAAGGAGAGATTCCTGAAACCATGATGTTTTGCTGATTCTACTACCTAGGGAGAACATGAATCACGACGTCTTTTTCAAATCTGGTGTTTGTCTGGGCCGGGAACCTCAGTTCTGAAAGTGGAGTTTCACCGTCGATACAGTAGGCCTTTTGAGCCTAAGCGGTTGTAGGCCGTTTTTTCCAAATTTATTCTTTGGATCACTCTTAAGGCAAGGAGAGATTCTTGAAACCATGATGTTTTTCTTATTCTACTACCTAGGGAGAACATGAATCACGATGTGTTTTTCAAATCTGGTGTTTGTCGAGGCCGGGAACCTCAGTTCTAAAAGTGGTGTTTTGCAGTATTCGGACGTTTTTTCCAACTTTATCCTTTGGATCTCTCTTAATGGAAGGAGAGATTCCTGAAACCATGATGTTTTGCTGATTCTACTACCTAGGGAGAACATGAATCACGACGTCTTTTTCAAATCTGGTGTTTGTCTGGGCCGGGAACCTCAGTTCTGAAAGTGGAGTTTCACCGTCAATACAATAGGCCTTTTGAGCACATGCGGTAATAGGCCGTTTTTTCCAACTTTATTCATTGGATCACTCTTAAGGCAAGGAGAGATTCTTTAAACTCTCATGTTTTTCTGATTCTACTACCTATGGAGAACATGAATCACGACGTCTTTTTCAAATCTGGTGTTTGTCGGGGCCGGGAACCTCAGTTCTGAAAGTGGTGTTTTGCAGTATTCGGACGTTTTTTCCAACTTTATTCTTTGGATCTCTCTTCAGGGAAGGAGAGATTCCTGAAACCATGATGTTTTACTGATTCTACTACCTAGGGAGTACATGAAACACGACGTCTTTTTCAAATCTGGTGTTTGTCAGGGCCGGGAACCTTAGTTCTGAAAATGGAGTTTCACCGTCAATACAATAGGCCTTTTGAGCCTAAGCGGTTGTAGGCCGTTTTTTCCAACTTTATTCTTTGGATCACTCTTAAGGCAAGGAGAGATTCTTGAAACCATGATGTTTTTCTTATTCTACTACCTAGGGGGAACATGAATCACGATGTCTTTTTCAAATCTGGTGTTTGCCAGGGCCGGGAACCTCAGTTCTGAAAGTGGTGTTTTGCAGTATTCGGACGTTTTTTCCAACTTTATTCTTTGGATCTCTCTTAAGGGAAGGAGAGATTCCTGAAACCATGATGTTTTGCTGATTCTACTACCTAGGGAGAACATGAATCACGACGTCTTTTTCAAATCTGGTGTTTGTCTGGGCCGGGAACCTCAGTTCTGAAAGTGGAGTTTCACCGTCAATACAATAGGCCTTTTGAGCACATGCGGTAATAGGCCGTTTTTTCCAACTTTATTCATTGGATCACTCTTAAGGCAAGGAGAGATTCTTTAAACTCTCATGTTTTTCTGATTCTACTACCTATGGAGAACATGAATCACGACGTCTTTTTCAAATCTGGTGTTTGTCTGGGCCGGGAACCTCAGTTATGAAAGTGGAGTTTCACCGTCAACACAATAGGCCTGTTGAGCACATGCGGTAATAGGCCGTTTTTTCCAACTTTATTCTTTGGATCACTCTTAAGGCAAGGAGAGATTCTTGAAACCATGATGTTTTTCTTATTCTACTACCTAGGGAGAACATGAATCATGATGTCTTTTTCAAATCTGGTGTTTGTCGGGGCCGGGAACCTCAGTTCTGAAAGTGGTGTTTTGCAGTATTCGGACGTTTTTTCCAACTTTATTCTTTGGATCTCTCTTAAGGGAAGGAGAGATTCCTGAAACTATGATGTTTTGCTGATCTACTACCTAGGGAGAACATGAATCACGACGTCTTTTTCAAATCTGGTGTTTGTCTGGGCCGGGAACCTCAGTTATGAAAGTGGAGTTTCACCGTCAACACAATAGGCCTTTTGAGCACATGCGGTAATAGGCCGTTTTTTCCAACTTTATTCTTTGGATCACTCTTAAGGCAAGGAGAGATTCTTGAAACCATGATGTTTTTCTTATTCTACTACCTAGGGAGAACATGAATCACGATGTCTTTTTCAAATCTGGTGTTTGTCGGGGCCGGGAACCTCAGTTCTGAAAGTGGTGTTTTGCAGTATTCGGACGTTTTTTCCAACTTCATTCTTTGGATCTCTGTTAAGGGAAGGAGAGATTCCTGAAACCATGATGTTTTACTGATTCTACTACCTAGGGAGTACATGAAACACGACGTCTTTTTCAAATCTGGTGTTTGTCAGGGCCGGGAACCTTAGTTCTGAAAATGGAGTTTCACCGTCAATACAATAGGCCTTTTGAGGCTAAGCGGTTGTAGGCCGTTTTTTCCAACTTTATTCTTTGGATCACTCTTAAGGCAAGGAGAGATTCTTGAAACCATGATGTTTTTCTTATTCTACTACCTAGGGAGAACATTAATCATGATGTCTTTTTCAAATCTGCTGTTTGTCGGGGCCGGGAACCTCAGTTCTGAAAGTGGTGTTTTGCAGTATTCGGACGTTTTTTCCAACTTTATTCTTTGGATCTCTCTTAAGGGAAGGAGAGATTCCTAAAACTATGATGTTTTGCTGATCTACTACCTAGGGAGAACATGAATCACGACGTCTTTTTCAAATCTGGTGTTTGTCTGGGCCGGGAACCTCAGTTATGAAAGTGGTGTTTCACCGTCAACACAATAGGCCTTTTGAGCACATGCGGTAATAGGCCGTTTTTTCCAACTTTATTCTTTGGATCACTCTTAAGGCAAGGAGAGATTCTTGAAACCATGATGTTTTTCTTATTCTACTACCTAGGGAGAACATGAATCACGATGTCTTTTTCAAATCTGGTGTTTGTCGGGGCCGGGAACCTCAGTTCTGAAAGTGGTGTTTTGCAGTATTCGGACGTTTTTTCCAACTTTATTCTTTGGATCTCTTTATGGAAGGAGAGATTCCTGAAACCATGATGTTTTACTGATTCTACTACCTAGGGAGTACATGAAACACGACATCTTTTTCAAATCTGGTGTTTGTCAGGGCCGGGAACCTTAGTTCTAAAAATGGAGTTTCACCGTCAATACAATAGGCCTTTTGAGCCTAAGCGGTTGTAGGCCGTTTTTTCCAACTTTATTCTTTGGATCACTCTTAAGGGAAGGAGAGATTCTTGAAACCATGATGTTTTTCTTATTCTACTACCTAGGGGGAACATGAATCACGATGTCTTTTTCAAATCTGGTGTTTGCCAGGGCCGGGAACCTCAGTTCTGAAAGTGGTGTTTTGCAGTATTCGGACGTTTTTTCCAACTTTATTCTTTGGATCTCTCTTAAGGGAAGGAGAGATTCCTGAAACCATGATGTTTTGCTGATTCTACTACCTAGGGAGAACATGAATCACGACGTCTTTTTCAAATCTGGTGTTTGTCTGGGCCGGGAACCTCAGTTATGAAAGTGGAGTTTCACCGTCAACACAATAGGCCTTTTGAGGACATGCGGTAATAGGCCGTTTTTTCCAACTATATTCTTTGGATCACTCTTAAGGCAAGGAGAGATTCTTGAAACCATGATGTTTTTCTTATTCTACTACCTAGGGAGAACATGAATCACGATGTCTTTTTCAAATCTGGTGTTTGTCGGGGCCGGGAACCCTCAGTTCTGAAAGTGGTGTTTTGCAGTATTCGGACGTTTTTTCCAACTTCATTCTTTGGATCTCTGTTAAGGGAAGGAGAGATTCCTGAAACCATGATGTTTTACTGATTCTACTACCTAGGGAGTACATGAAACACGACGTCTTTTTCAAATCTGGTGTTTGTCAGGGCCGGGAACCTTAGTTCTGAAAATGGAGTTTCACCGTCAATACAATAGGCCTTTTGAGCCTAAGCGGTTGTAGGCCGTTTTTTCCAACTTTATTCTTTGGATCACTCTTAAGGCAAGGAGAGATTCTTGAAACCATGATGTTTTTCTTATTCTACTACCTAGGGGGAACATGAATCACGATGTCTTTTTCAAATCTGGTGTTTGCCAGGGCCGGGACCCTCAGTTCTGAAAGTGGTGTTTTGCAGTATTCGGACGTTTTTTCCAACTTTATTCTTTGGATCTCTCTTAAGGGAAGGAGAGATTCCTGAAACCATGATGTTTTGCTGATTCTACTACCTAGGGAGAACATGAATCACGACGTCTTTTTCAAATCTGGTGTTTGTCTGGGCCGGGAACCTCAGTTCTGAAAGTGGAGTTTCACCGTCGATACAGTAGGCCTTTTGAGCCTAAGCGGTTGTAGGCCGTTTTTTCCAAATTTATTCTTTGGATCACTCTTAAGGCAAGGAGAGATTCTTGAAACCATGATGTTTTTCTTATTCTACTACCTAGGGAGAACATGAATCACGATGTGTTTTTCAAATCTGGTGTTTGTCGAGGCCGGGAACCTCAGTTCTAAAAGTGGTGTTTTGCAGTATTCGGACGTTTTTTCCAACATTATCCTTTGGATCTCTCTTAATGGAAGGAGAGATTCCTGAAACCATGATGTTTTGCTGATTCTACTACCTAGGGAGAACATGAATCACGACGTCTTTTTCAAATCTGGTGTTTGTCTTGGCCGGGAACCTCAGTTCTGAAAGTGGAGTTTCACCGTCAATACAATAGGCCTTTTGAGCACATGCGGTAATAGGCCTTTTTTTCAACTTTATTCATTGGATCACTCTTAAGGCAAGGAGAGATTCTTTAAACTCTCATGTTTTTCTGATTCTACTACCTATGGAGAACATGAATCACGACGTCTTTTTCAAATCTGGTGTTTGTCTGGGCCGGGAACCTCAGTTATGAAAGTGGAGTTTCACCGTCAACACAATAGGCCTGTTGAGCACATGCGGTAATAGGCCGTTTTTTCCAACTTTATTCTTTGGATCACTCTTAAGGCAAGGAGAGATTCTTGAAACCATGATGTTTTTCTTATTCTACTACCTAGGGAGAACATGAATCATGATGTCTTTTTCAAATCTGGTGTTTGTCGGGGCCGGGAACCTCAGTTCTGAAAGTGGTGTTTTGCAGTATTCGGACGTTTTTTCCGACTTTATTCTTTGGATCTCTCTTAAGGGAAGGAGAGATTCCTGAAACTATGATGTTTTGCTGATCTACTACCTAGGGAGAACATGAATCACGACGTCTTTTTCAAATCTGGTGTTTGTCTGGGCCGGGAACCTCAGTTATGAAAGTGGAGTTTCACCGTCAACACAATAGGCCTCTTGAGCACATGCGGTAATAGGCCGTTTTTTCCAACTTTATTCTTTGGATCACTCTTAAGGCAAGGAGAGATTCTTGAAACCATGATGTTTTTCTTATTCTACTACCTAGGGAGAACATGAATCACGACGTCTTTTTCAAATCTGGTGTTTGTCGGGGCCGGGAACCTCAGTTCTGAAAGTGGTGTTTTGCAGTATTCGGACGTTTTTTCCAACTTTATTCTTTGGATCTCTCTTCAGGGAAGGGGAGATTCCTGAAACCATGATGTTTTACTGATTCTACTACCTAGGGAGTACATGAAACACGACGTCTTTTTCAAATCTGGTGTTTGTCAGGGCCGGGAACCTTAGTTCTGAAAATGGAGTTATACCGTCAATACAATAGGCCTTTTGAGCCTAAGCGGTTGTAGGCCGTTTTTTCCAACTTTATTCTTTGGATCACTCTTAAGGCAAGGAGAGATTCTTGAAACCATGATGTTTTTCTTATTCTACTACCTAGGGGGAACATGAATCACGATGTCTTTTTCAAATCTGGTGTTTGCCAGGGCCGGGAACCTCAGTTCTGAAAGTGGTGTTTTGCAGTATTCGGACGTTTTTTCCAACTTTATTCTTTGGATCTCTCTTAAGGGAAGGAGAGATTCCTGAAACCATGATGTTTTGCTGATTCTACTACCTAGGGAGAACATGAATCACGACGTCTTTTTCAAATCTGGTGTTTGTCTGGGCCGGGAACCTCAGTTCTGAAAGTGGAGTTTCACCGTCAATACAATAGGCCTTTTGAGCACATGCGGTAATAGGCCGTTTTTTCCAACTTTATTCATTGGATCACTCTTAAGGCAAGGAGAGATTCTTTAAACTCTCATGTTTTTCTGATTCTACTACCTATGGAGAACATGAATCACGACGTCTTTTTCAAATCTGGTGTTTGTCTGGGCCGGGAACCTCAGTTATGAAAGTGGAGTTTCACCGTCAACACAATAGGCCTGTTGAGCACATGCGGTAATAGGCCGTTTTTTCCAACTTTATTCTTTCGATCACTCTTAAGGCAAGGAGAGATTCTTGAAACCATGATGTTTTTCTTATTCTACTACCTAGGGAGAACATGAATCATGATGTCTTTTTCAAATCTGGTGTTTGTCGGGGCCGGGAACCTCAGTTCTGAAAGTGGTGTTTTGCAGTATTCGGACGTTTTTTCCAACTTTATTCTTTGGATCTCTCTTAAGGGAAGGAGAGATTCCTGAAACTATGATGTTTTGCTGATCTACTACCTAGGGAGAACATGAATCACGACGTCTTTTTCAAATCTGGTGTTTGTCTGGGCCGGGAACCTCAGTTATGAAAGTGGAGTTTCACCGTCAACACAATAGGCCTGTTGAGCACATGCGGTAATAGGCCGTTTTTTCCAACTTTATTCTTTGGATCACTCTTAAGGCAAGGAGAGATTCTTGAAACCATGATGTTTTTCTTATTCTACTACCTAGGGGGAACATGAATCACGATGTCTTTTTCAAATCTGGTGTTTGCCAGGGCCGGGAACCTCAGTTCTGAAAGTGGTGTTTTGCAGTATTCGGACGTTTTTTCCAACTTTATTCTTTGGATCTCTCTTAAGGGAAGGAGAGATTCCTGAAACCATGATGTTTTGCTGATTCTACTACCTAGGGAGAACATGAATCACGACGTCTTTTTCAAATCTGGTGTTTGTCTGGGCCGGGAACCTCAGTTCTGAAAGTGGAGTTTCACCGTCGATACAGTAGGCCTTTTGAGCCTAAGCGGTTGTAGGCCGTTTTTTCCAAATTTATTCTTTGGATCACTCTTAAGGCAAGGAGAGATTCTTGAAACCATGATGTTTTTCTTATTCTACTACCTAGGGAGAACATGAATCACGATGTGTTTTTCAAATCTGGTGTTTGTCGAGGCCGGGAACCTCAGTTCTAAAAGTGGTGTTTTGCAGTATTCGGACGTTTTTTCCAACATTATCCTTTGGATCTCTCTTAATGGAAGGAGAGATTCCTGAAACCATGATGTTTTGCTGATTCTACTACCTAGGGAGAACATGAATCACGACGTCTTTTTCAAATCTGGTGTTTGTCTGGGCCGGGAACCTCAGTTCTGAAAGTGGAGTTTCACCGTCAATACAATAGGCCTTTTGAGCACATGCGGTAATAGGCCTTTTTTTCAACTTTATTCATTGGATCACTCTTAAGGCAAGGAGAGATTCTTTAAACTCTCATGTTTTTCTGATTCTACTACCTATGGAGAACATGAATCACGACGTCTTTTTCAAATCTGGTGTTTGTCTGGGCCGGGAACCTCAGTTATGAAAGTGGAGTTTCACCGTCAACACAATAGGCCTGTTGAGCACATGCGGTAATAGGCCGTTTTTTCCAACTTTATTCTTTGGATCACTCTTAAGGCAAGGAGAGATTCTTGAAACCATGATGTTTTTCTTATTCTACTACCTAGGGAGAACATGAATCATGATGTCTTTTTCAAATCTGGTGTTTGTCGGGGCCGGGAACCTCAGTTCTGAAAGTGGTGTTTTGCAGTATTCGGACGTTTTTTCCAACTTTATTCTTTGGATCTCTCTTAAGGGAAGGAGAGATTCCTGAAACTATGATGTTTTGCTGAACTACTACCTAGGGAGAACATGAATCACGACGTCTTTTTCAAATCTGGTGTTTGTCTGGGCCGGGAACCTCAGTTATGAAAGTGGAGTTTCACCGTCAACACAATAGGCCTTTTGAGGACATGCGGTAATAGGCCGTTTTTTCCAACTTTATTCTTTGGATCACTCTTAAGGCAAGGAGAGATTCTTGAAACCATGATGTTTTTCTTATTCTACTACATAGGGAGAACATGAATCACGATGTCTTTTTCAAATCTGGTGTTTGTCGGGGCCGGGAACCCTCAGTTCTGAAAGTGGTGTTTTGCAGTATTCGGACGTTTTTTCCAACTTTATTCTTTGGATCTCTCTTAAGGGAAGGAGAGATTCCTGAAACCATGATGTTTTACTGATTCTACTACCTAGGGAGAACATGAATCACGACGTCTTTTTCAAATCTGGTGTTTGTCTGGGCCGGGAACCTCAGTTCTGAAAGTGGAGTTTCACCGTCGATACAGTAGGCCTTTTGAGCCTAAGCGGTTGTAGGCCGTTTTTTCCAAATTTATTCTTTGGATCACTCTTAAGGCAAGGAGAGATTCTTGAAACCATGATGTTTTTCTTATTCTACTACCTAGGGAGAACATGAATCACGATGTGTTTTTCAAATCTGGTGTTTGTCGAGGCCGGGAACCTCAGTTCTAAAAGTGGTGTTTTGCAGTATTCGGACGTTTTTTCCAACATTATCCTTTGGATCTCTCTTAATGGAAGGAGAGATTCCTGAAACCATGATGTTTTGCTGATTCTACTACCTAGGGAGAACATGAATCACGACGTCTTTTTCAAATCTGGTGTTTGTCTTGGCCGGGAACCTCAGTTCTGAAAGTGGAGTTTCACCGTCAATACAATAGGCCTTTTGAGCACATGCGGTAATAGGCCTTTTTTTCAACTTTATTCATTGGATCACTCTTAAGGCAAGGAGAGATTCTTTAAACTCTCATGTTTTTCTGATTCTACTACCTATGGAGAACATGAATCACGACGTCTTTTTCAAATCTGGTGTTTGTCTGGGCCGGGAACCTCAGTTATGAAAGTGGAGTTTCACCGTCAACACAATAGGCCTGTTGAGCACATGCGGTAATAGGCCGTTTTTTCCAACTTTATTCTTTGGATCACACTTAAGGCAAGGAGAGATTCTTGAAACCATGATGTTTTTCTTATTCTACTACCTAGGGAGAACATGAATCATGATGTCTTTTTCAAATCTGGTGTTTGTCGGGGCCGGGAACCTCAGTTCTGAAAGTGGTGTTTTGCAGTATTCGGACGTTTTTTCCAACTTTATTCTTTGGATCTCTCTTAAGGGAAGGAGAGATTCCTGAAACTATGATGTTTTGCTGATCTACTACCTAGGGAGAACATGAATCACGACGTCTTTTTCAAATCTGGTGTTTGTCTGGGCCGGGAACCTCAGTTATGAAAGTGGAGTTTCACCGTCAACACAATAGGCCTTTTGAGGACATGCGGTAATAGGCCGTTTTTTCCAACTTTATTCTTTGGATCACTCTTAAGGCAAGGAGAGATTCTTGAAACCATGATGTTTTTCTTATTCTACTACATAGGGAGAACATGAATCACGATGTCTTTTTCAAATCTGGTGTTTGTCGGGGCCGGGAACCCTCAGTTCTGAAAGTGGTGTTTTGCAGTATTCGGACGTTTTTTCCAACTTCATTCTTTGGATCTCTGTTAAGGGAAGGAGAGATTCCTGAAACCATGATGTTTTACTGATTCTACTACCTAGGGAGTACATGAAACACGACGTCTTTTTCAAATCTGGTGTTTGTCAGGGCCGGGAACCTTAGTTCTGAAAATGGAGTTTCACCGTCAATACAATAGGCCTTTTGAGCCTAAGCGGTTGTAGGCCGTTTTTTCCAACTTTATTCTTTGGATCACTCTTAAGGCAAGGAGAGATTCTTGAAACCATGATGTTTTTCTTATTCTACTACCTAGGGGGAACATGAATCACGATGTCTTTTTCAAATCTGGTGTTTGCCAGGGCCGGGAACCTCAGTTCTGAAAGTGGTGTTTTGCAGTATTCGGACGTTTTTTCCAACTTCATTCTTTGGATCTCTGTTAAGGGAAGGAGAGATTCCTGAAACCATGATGTTTTACTGATTCTACTACCTAGGGAGAACATGAATCACGACGTCTTTTTCAAATCTGGTGTTTGTCTGGGCCGGGAACCTCAGTTATGAAAGTGGTGTTTCACCGTCAACACAATAGGCCTTTTGAGCACATGCGGTAATAGGCCGTTTTTTCCGACTTTATTCTTTGGATCACTCTTAAGGCAAGGAGAGATTCTTGAAACCATGATGTTTTTCTTATTCTACTACCTAGGGAGAACATGAATCACGATGTCTTTTTCAAATCTGGTGTTTGTCGGGGCCGGGAACCTCAGTTCTGAAAGTGGTGTTTTGCAGTATTCGGACGTTTTTTCCAACTTTATTCTTTGGATCTCTTTATGGAAGGAGAGATTCCTGAAACCATGATGTTTTGCTGATCTACTACCTAGGGAGAACATGAATCACGACGTCTTTTTCAAATCTGGTGTTTGTCTGGGCCGGGAACCTCAGTTATGAAAGTGGAGTTTCACCGTCAACACAATAGGCCTTTTGAGGACATGCGGTAATAGGCCGTTTTTTCCAACTTTATTCTTTGGATCACTCTTAAGGCAAGGAGAGATTCTTGAAACCATGATGTTTTTCTTATTCTACTACATAGGGAGAACATGAATCACGATGTCTTTTTCAAATCTGGTGTTTGTCGGGGCCGGGAACCCTCAGTTCTGAAAGTGGTGTTTTGCAGTATTCGGACGTTTTTTCCAACTTCATTCTTTGGATCTCTGTTAAGGGAAGGAGAGATTCCTGAAACCATGATGTTTTACTGATTCTACTACCTAGGGAGTACATGAAACACGACGTCTTTTTCAAATCTGGTGTTTGTCAGGGCCGGGAACCTTAGTTCTGAAAATGGAGTTTCACCGTCAATACAATAGGCCTTTTGAGCCTAAGCGGTTGTAGGCCGTTTTTTCCAACTTTATTCTTTGGATCACTCTTAAGGCAAGGAGAGATTCTTGAAACCATGATGTTTTTCTTATTCTACTACCTAGGGGGAACATGAATCACGATGTCTTTTTCAAATCTGGTGTTTGCCAGGGCCGGGAACCTCAGTTCTGAAAGTGGTGTTTTGCAGTATTCGGACGTTTTTTCCAACTTTATTCTTTGGATCTCTCTTAAGGGAAGGAGAGATTCCTGAAACCATGATGTTTTGCTGATTCTACTACCTAGGGAGAACATGAATCACGACGTCTTTTTCAAATCTGGTGTTTGTCTGGGCCGGGAACCTCAGTTATGAAAGTGGAGTTTCACCGTCAACACAATAGGCCTTTTGAGGACATGCGGTAATAGGCCGTTTTTTCCAACTATATTCTTTGGATCACTCTTAAGGCAAGGAGAGATTCTTGAAACCATGATGTTTTTCTTATTCTACTACCTAGGGAGAACATGAATCACGATGTCTTTTTCAAATCTGGTGTTTGTCGGGGCCGGGAACCCTCAGTTCTGAAAGTGGTGTTTTGCAGTATTCGGACGTTTTTTCCAACTTCATTCTTTGGATCTCTGTTAAGGGAAGGAGAGATTCCTGAAACCATGATGTTTTACTGATTCTACTACCTAGGGAGTACATGAAACACGACGTCTTTTTCAAATCTGGTGTTTGTCAGGGCCGGGAACCTTAGTTCTGAAAATGGAGTTTCACCGTCAATACAATAGGCCTTTTGAGCCTAAGCGGTTGTAGGCCGTTTTTTCCAACTTTATTCTTTGGATCACTCTTAAGGCAAGGAGAGATTCTTGAAACCATGATGTTTTTCTTATTCTACTACCTAGGGGGAACATGAATCACGATGTCTTTTTCAAATCTGGTGTTTGCCAGGGCCGGGAACCTCAGTTCTGAAAGTGGTGTTTTGCAGTATTCGGACGTTTTTTCCAACTTTATTCTTTGGATCTCTCTTAAGGGAAGGAGAGATTCCTGAAACCATGATGTTTTGCTGATTCTACTACCTAGGGAGAACATGAATCACGACGTCTTTTTCAAATCTGGTGTTTGTCTGGGCCGGGAACCTCAGTTCTGAAAGTGGAGTTTCACCGTCGATACAGTAGGCCTTTTGAGCCTAAGCGGTTGTAGGCCGTTTTTTCCAAATTTATTCTTTGGATCACTCTTAAGGCAAGGAGAGATTCTTGAAACCATGATGTTTTTCTTATTCTACTACCTAGGGAGAACATGAATCACGATGTGTTTTTCAAATCTGGTGTTTGTCGAGGCCGGGAACCTCAGTTCTAAAAGTGGTGTTTTGCAGTATTCGGACGTTTTTTCCAACATTATCCTTTGGATCTCTCTTAATGGAAGGAGAGATTCCTGAAACCATGATGTTTTGCTGATTCTACTACCTAGGGAGAACATGAATCACGACGTCTTTTTCAAATCTGGTGTTTGTCTTGGCCGGGAACCTCAGTTCTGAAAGTGGAGTTTCACCGTCAATACAATAGGCCTTTTGAGCACATGCGGTAATAGGCCTTTTTTTCAACTTTATTCATTGGATCACTCTTAAGGCAAGGAGAGATTCTTTAAACTCTCATGTTTTTCTGATTCTACTACCTATGGAGAACATGAATCACGACGTCTTTTTCAAATCTGGTGTTTGTCTGGGCCGGGAACCTCAGTTATGAAAGTGGAGTTTCACCGTCAACACAATAGGCCTGTTGAGCACATGCGGTAATAGGCCGTTTTTTCCAACTTTATTCTTTGGATCACTCTTAAGGCAAGGAGAGATTCTTGAAACCATGATGTTTTTCTTATTCTACTACCTAGGGAGAACATGAATCATGATGTCTTTTTCAAATCTGGTGTTTGTCGGGGCCGGGAACCTCAGTTCTGAAAGTGGTGTTTTGCAGTATTCGGACGTTTTTTCCGACTTTATTCTTTGGATCTCTCTTAAGGGAAGGAGAGATTCCTGAAACTATGATGTTTTGCTGATCTACTACCTAGGGAGAACATGAATCACGACGTCTTTTTCAAATCTGGTGTTTGTCTGGGCCGGGAACCTCAGTTATGAAAGTGGAGTTTCACCGTCAACACAATAGGCCTCTTGAGCACATGCGGTAATAGGCCGTTTTTTCCAACTTTATTCTTTGGATCACTCTTAAGGCAAGGAGAGATTCTTGAAACCATGATGTTTTTCTTATTCTACTACCTAGGGAGAACATGAATCACGACGTCTTTTTCAAATCTGGTGTTTGTCGGGGCCGGGAACCTCAGTTCTGAAAGTGGTGTTTTGCAGTATTCGGACGTTTTTTCCAACTTTATTCTTTGGATCTCTCTTCAGGGAAGGGGAGATTCCTGAAACCATGATGTTTTACTGATTCTACTACCTAGGGAGTACATGAAACACGACGTCTTTTTCAAATCTGGTGTTTGTCAGGGCCGGGAACCTTAGTTCTGAAAATGGAGTTTCACCGTCAATACAATAGGCCTTTTGAGCCTAAGCGGTTGTAGGCCGTTTTTTCCAACTTTATTCTTTGGATCACTCTTAAGGCAAGGAGAGATTCTTGAAACCATGATGTTTTTCTTATTCTACTACCTAGGGGGAACATGAATCACGATGTCTTTTTCAAATCTGGTGTTTGCCAGGGCCGGGAACCTCAGTTCTGAAAGTGGTGTTTTGCAGTATTCGGACGTTTTTTCCAACTTTATTCTTTGGATCTCTCTTAAGGGAAGGAGAGATTCCTGAAACCATGATGTTTTGCTGATTCTACTACCTAGGGAGAACATGAATCACGACGTCTTTTTCAAATCTGGTGTTTGTCTGGGCCGGGAACCTCAGTTCTGAAAGTGGAGTTTCACCGTCAATACAATAGGCCTTTTGAGCACATGCGGTAATAGGCCGTTTTTTCCAACTTTATTCATTGGATCACTCTTAAGGCAAGGAGAGATTCTTTAAACTCTCATGTTTTTCTGATTCTACTACCTATGGAGAACATGAATCACGACGTCTTTTTCAAATCTGGTGTTTGTCTGGGCCGGGAACCTCAGTTATGAAAGTGGAGTTTCACCGTCAACACAATAGGCCTGTTGAGCACATGCGGTAATAGGCCGTTTTTTCCAACTTTATTCTTTCGATCACTCTTAAGGCAAGGAGAGATTCTTGAAACCATGATGTTTTTCTTATTCTACTACCTAGGGAGAACATGAATCATGATGTCTTTTTCAAATCTGGTGTTTGTCGGGGCCGGGAACCTCAGTTCTGAAAGTGGTGTTTTGCAGTATTCGGACGTTTTTTCCAACTTTATTCTTTGGATCTCTCTTAAGGGAAGGAGAGATTCCTGAAACTATGATGTTTTGCTGATCTACTACCTAGGGAGAACATGAATCACGACGTCTTTTTCAAATCTGGTGTTTGTCTGGGCCGGGAACCTCAGTTATGAAAGTGGAGTTTCACCGTCAACACAATAGGCCTGTTGAGCACATGCGGTAATAGGCCGTTTTTTCCAACTTTATTCTTTGGATCACTCTTAAGGCAAGGAGAGATTCTTGAAACCATGATGTTTTTCTTATTCTACTACCTAGGGGGAACATGAATCACGATGTCTTTTTCAAATCTGGTGTTTGCCAGGGCCGGGAACCTCAGTTCTGAAAGTGGTGTTTTGCAGTATTCGGACGTTTTTTCCAACTTTATTCTTTGGATCTCTCTTAAGGGAAGGAGAGATTCCTGAAACCATGATGTTTTGCTGATTCTACTACCTAGGGAGAACATGAATCACGACGTCTTTTTCAAATCTGGTGTTTGTCTGGGCCGGGAACCTCAGTTCTGAAAGTGGAGTTTCACCGTCGATACAGTAGGCCTTTTGAGCCTAAGCGGTTGTAGGCCGTTTTTTCCAAATTTATTCTTTGGATCACTCTTAAGGCAAGGAGAGATTCTTGAAACCATGATGTTTTTCTTATTCTACTACCTAGGGAGAACATGAATCACGATGTGTTTTTCAAATCTGGTGTTTGTCGAGGCCGGGAACCTCAGTTCTAAAAGTGGTGTTTTGCAGTATTCGGACGTTTTTTCCAACATTATCCTTTGGATCTCTCTTAATGGAAGGAGAGATTCCTGAAACCATGATGTTTTGCTGATTCTACTACCTAGGGAGAACATGAATCACGACGTCTTTTTCAAATCTGGTGTTTGTCTGGGCCGGGAACCTCAGTTCTGAAAGTGGAGTTTCACCGTCAATACAATAGGCCTTTTGAGCACATGCGGTAATAGGCCTTTTTTTCAACTTTATTCATTGGATCACTCTTAAGGCAAGGAGAGATTCTTTAAACTCTCATGTTTTTCTGATTCTACTACCTATGGAGAACATGAATCACGACGTCTTTTTCAAATCTGGTGTTTGTCTGGGCCGGGAACCTCAGTTATGAAAGTGGAGTTTCACCGTCAACACAATAGGCCTGTTGAGCACATGCGGTAATAGGCCGTTTTTTCCAACTTTATTCTTTGGATCACTCTTAAGGCAAGGAGAGATTCTTGAAACCATGATGTTTTTCTTATTCTACTACCTAGGGAGAACATGAATCATGATGTCTTTTTCAAATCTGGTGTTTGTCGGGGCCGGGAACCTCAGTTCTGAAAGTGGTGTTTTGCAGTATTCGGACGTTTTTTCCAACTTTATTCTTTGGATCTCTCTTAAGGGAAGGAGAGATTCCTGAAACTATGATGTTTTGCTGAACTACTACCTAGGGAGAACATGAATCACGACGTCTTTTTCAAATCTGGTGTTTGTCTGGGCCGGGAACCTCAGTTATGAAAGTGGAGTTTCACCGTCAACACAATAGGCCTTTTGAGGACATGCGGTAATAGGCCGTTTTTTCCAACTTTATTCTTTGGATCACTCTTAAGGCAAGGAGAGATTCTTGAAACCATGATGTTTTTCTTATTCTACTACATAGGGAGAACATGAATCACGATGTCTTTTTCAAATCTGGTGTTTGTCGGGGCCGGGAACCCTCAGTTCTGAAAGTGGTGTTTTGCAGTATTCGGACGTTTTTTCCAACTTTATTCTTTGGATCTCTCTTAAGGGAAGGAGAGATTCCTGAAACCATGATGTTTTACTGATTCTACTACCTAGGGAGAACATGAATCACGACGTCTTTTTCAAATCTGGTGTTTGTCTGGGCCGGGAACCTCAGTTCTGAAAGTGGAGTTTCACCGTCGATACAGTAGGCCTTTTGAGCCTAAGCGGTTGTAGGCCGTTTTTTCCAAATTTATTCTTTGGATCACTCTTAAGGCAAGGAGAGATTCTTGAAACCATGATGTTTTTCTTATTCTACTACCTAGGGAGAACATGAATCACGATGTGTTTTTCAAATCTGGTGTTTGTCGAGGCCGGGAACCTCAGTTCTAAAAGTGGTGTTTTGCAGTATTCGGACGTTTTTTCCAACATTATCCTTTGGATCTCTCTTAATGGAAGGAGAGATTCCTGAAACCATGATGTTTTGCTGATTCTACTACCTAGGGAGAACATGAATCACGACGTCTTTTTCAAATCTGGTGTTTGTCTTGGCCGGGAACCTCAGTTCTGAAAGTGGAGTTTCACCGTCAATACAATAGGCCTTTTGAGCACATGCGGTAATAGGCCTTTTTTTCAACTTTATTCATTGGATCACTCTTAAGGCAAGGAGAGATTCTTTAAACTCTCATGTTTTTCTGATTCTACTACCTATGGAGAACATGAATCACGACGTCTTTTTCAAATCTGGTGTTTGTCTGGGCCGGGAACCTCAGTTATGAAAGTGGAGTTTCACCGTCAACACAATAGGCCTGTTGAGCACATGCGGTAATAGGCCGTTTTTTCCAACTTTATTCTTTGGATCACTCTTAAGGCAAGGAGAGATTCTTGAAACCATGATGTTTTTCTTATTCTACTACCTAGGGAGAACATGAATCATGATGTCTTTTTCAAATCTGGTGTTTGTCGGGGCCGGGAACCTCAGTTCTGAAAGTGGTGTTTTGCAGTATTCGGACGTTTTTTCCAACTTTATTCTTTGGATCTCTCTTAAGGGAAGGAGAGATTCCTGAAACTATGATGTTTTGCTGATCTACTACCTAGGGAGAACATGAATCACGACGTCTTTTTCAAATCTGGTGTTTGTCTGGGCCGGGAACCTCAGTTATGAAAGTGGAGTTTCACCGTCAACACAATAGGCCTTTTGAGGACATGCGGTAATAGGCCGTTTTTTCCAACTTTATTCTTTGGATCACTCTTAAGGCAAGGAGAGATTCTTGAAACCATGATGTTTTTCTTATTCTACTACATAGGGAGAACATGAATCACGATGTCTTTTTCAAATCTGGTGTTTGTCGGGGCCGGGAACCCTCAGTTCTGAAAGTGGTGTTTTGCAGTATTCGGACGTTTTTTCCAACTTCATTCTTTGGATCTCTGTTAAGGGAAGGAGAGATTCCTGAAACCATGATGTTTTACTGATTCTACTACCTAGGGAGTACATGAAACACGACGTCTTTTTCAAATCTGGTGTTTGTCAGGGCCGGGAACCTTAGTTCTGAAAATGGAGTTTCACCGTCAATACAATAGGCCTTTTGAGCCTAAGCGGTTGTAGGCCGTTTTTTCCAACTTTATTCTTTGGATCACTCTTAAGGCAAGGAGAGATTCTTGAAACCATGATGTTTTTCTTATTCTACTACCTAGGGGGAACATGAATCACGATGTCTTTTTCAAATCTGGTGTTTGCCAGGGCCGGGAACCTCAGTTCTGAAAGTGGTGTTTTGCAGTATTCGGACGTTTTTTCCAACTTCATTCTTTGGATCTCTGTTAAGGGAAGGAGAGATTCCTGAAACCATGATGTTTTACTGATTCTACTACCTAGGGAGAACATGAATCACGACGTCTTTTTCAAATCTGGTGTTTGTCTGGGCCGGGAACCTCAGTTATGAAAGTGGTGTTTCACCGTCAACACAATAGGCCTTTTGAGCACATGCGGTAATAGGCCGTTTTTTCCGACTTTATTCTTTGGATCACTCTTAAGGCAAGGAGAGATTCTTGAAACCATGATGTTTTTCTTATTCTACTACCTAGGGAGAACATGAATCACGATGTCTTTTTCAAATCTGGTGTTTGTCGGGGCCGGGAACCTCAGTTCTGAAAGTGGTGTTTTGCAGTATTCGGACGTTTTTTCCAACTTTATTCTTTGGATCTCTTTATGGAAGGAGAGATTCCTGAAACCATGATGTTTTGCTGATCTACTACCTAGGGAGAACATGAATCACGACGTCTTTTTCAAATCTGGTGTTTGTCTGGGCCGGGAACCTCAGTTATGAAAGTGGAGTTTCACCGTCAACACAATAGGCCTTTTGAGGACATGCGGTAATAGGCCGTTTTTTCCAACTTTATTCTTTGGATCACTCTTAAGGCAAGGAGAGATTCTTGAAACCATGATGTTTTTCTTATTCTACTACATAGGGAGAACATGAATCACGATGTCTTTTTCAAATCTGGTGTTTGTCGGGGCCGGGAACCCTCAGTTCTGAAAGTGGTGTTTTGCAGTATTCGGACGTTTTTTCCAACTTCATTCTTTGGATCTCTGTTAAGGGAAGGAGAGATTCCTGAAACCATGATGTTTTACTGATTCTACTACCTAGGGAGTACATGAAACACGACGTCTTTTTCAAATCTGGTGTTTGTCAGGGCCGGGAACCTTAGTTCTGAAAATGGAGTTTCACCGTCAATACAATAGGCCTTTTGAGCCTAAGCGGTTGTAGGCCGTTTTTTCCAACTTTATTCTTTGGATCACTCTTAAGGCAAGGAGAGATTCTTGAAACCATGATGTTTTTCTTATTCTACTACCTAGGGGGAACATGAATCACGATGTCTTTTTCAAATCTGGTGTTTGCCAGGGCCGGGAACCTCAGTTCTGAAAGTGGTGTTTTGCAGTATTCGGACGTTTTTTCCAACTTCATTCTTTGGATCTCTGTTAAGGGAAGGAGAGATTCCTGAAACCATGATGTTTTACTGATTCTACTACCTAGGGAGAACATGAATCACGACGTCTTTTTCAAATCTGGTGTTTGTCTGGGCCGGGAACCTCAGTTATGAAAGTGGTGTTTCACCGTCAACACAATAGGCCTTTTGAGCACATGCGGTAATAGGCCGTTTTTTCCGACTTTATTCTTTGGATCACTCTTAAGGCAAGGAGAGATTCTTGAAACCATGATGTTTTTCTTATTCTACTACCTAGGGAGAACATGAATCACGATGTCTTTTTCAAATCTGGTGTTTGTCGGGGCCGGGAACCTCAGTTCTGAAAGTGGTGTTTTGCAGTATTCGGACGTTTTTTCCAACTTTATTCTTTGGATCTCTTTATGGAAGGAGAGATTCCTGAAACCATGATGTTTTACTGATTCTACTACCTAGGGAGTACATGAAACACGACATCTTTTTCAAATCTGGTGTTTGTCAGGGCCGGGAACCTTAGTTCTAAAAATGGAGTTTCACCGTCAATACAATAGGCCTTTTGAGCCTAAGCGGTTGTAGGCCGTTTTTTCCAACTTTATTCTTTGGATCACTCTTAAGGCAAGGAGAGATTCTTGAAACCATGATGTTTTTCTTATTCTACTACCTAGGGGGAACATGAATCACGATGTCTTTTTCAAATCTGGTGTTTGCCAGGGCCGGGAACCTCAGTTCTGAAAGTGGTGTTTTGCAGTATTCGGACGTTTTTTCCAACTTTATTCTTTGGATCTCTCTTAAGGGAAGGAGAGATTCCTGAAACCATGATGTTTTGCTGATTCTACTACCTAGGGAGAACATGAATCACGACGTCTTTTTCAAATCTGGTGTTTGTCTGGGCCGGGAACCTCAGTTCTGAAAGTGGAGTTTCACCGTCGATACAGTAGGCCTTTTGAGCCTAAGCGGTTGTAGGCCGTTTTTTCCAAATTTATTCTTTGGATCACTCTTAAGGCAAGGAGAGATTCTTGAAACCATGATGTTTTTCTTATTCTACTACCTAGGGAGAACATGAATCACGATGTGTTTTTCAAATCTGGTGTTTGTCGAGGCCGGGAACCTCAGTTCTAAAAGTGGTGTTTTGCAGTATTCGGACGTTTTTTCCAACATTATCCTTTGGATCTCTCTTAATGGAAGGAGAGATTCCTGAAACCATGATGTTTTGCTGATTCTACTACCTAGGGAGAACATGAATCACGACGTCTTTTTCAAATCTGGTGTTTGTCTGGGCCGGGAACCTCAGTTCTGAAAGTGGAGTTTCACCGTCAATACAATAGGCCTTTTGAGCACATGCGGTAATAGGCCGTTTTTTCCAACTTTATTCATTGGATCACTCTTAAGGCAAGGAGAGATTCTTTAAACTCTCATGTTTTTCTGATTCTACTACCTATGGAGAACATGAATCACGACGTCTTTTTCAAATCTGGTGTTTGTCTGGGCCGGGAACCTCAGTTATGAAAGTGGAGTTTCACCGTCAACACAATAGGCCTGTTGAGCACATGCGGTAATAGGCCGTTTTTTCCAACTTTATTCTTTGGATCACTCTTAAGGCAAGGAGAGATTCTTGAAACCATGATGTTTTTCTTATTCTACTACCTAGGGAGAACATGAATCATGATGTCTTTTTCAAATCTGGTGTTTGTCGGGGCCGGGAACCTCAGTTCGGAAAGTGGTGTTTTGCAGTATTCGGACGTTTTTTCCAACTTTATTCTTTGGATCTCTCTTAAGGGAAGGAGAGATTCCTGAAACTATGATGTTTTGCTGATCTACTACCTAGGGAGAACATGAATCACGACGTCTTTTTCAAATCTGGTGTTTGTCTGGGCCGGGAACCTCAGTTATGAAAGTGGAGTTTCACCGTCAACACAATAGGCCTGTTGAGCACATGCGGTAATAGGCCGTTTTTTCCAACTTTATTCTTTGGATCACTCTTAAGGCAAGGAGAGATTCTTGAAACCATGATGTTTTTCTTATTCTACTACCTAGGGAGAACATGAATCACGATGTCTTTTTCAAATCTGGTGTTTGTCGGGGCCGGGAACCTCAGTTCTGAAAGTGGTGTTTTGCAGTATTCGGACGTTTTTTCCAACTTCATTCTTTGGATCTCTGTTAAGGGAAGGAGAGATTCCTGAAACCATGATGTTTTACTGATTCTACTACCTAGGGAGAACATGAATCACGACGTCTTTTTCAAATCTGGTGTTTGTCTGGGCCGGGAACCTCAGTTATGAAAGTGGTGTTTCACCGTCAACACAATAGGCCTTTTGAGCACATGCGGTAATAGGCCGTTTTTTCCGACTTTATTCTTTGGATCACTCTTAAGGCAAGGAGAGATTCTTGAAACCATGATGTTTTTCTTATTCTACTACCTAGGGAGAACATGAATCACGATGTCTTTTTCAAATCTGGTGTTTGTCGGGGCCGGGAACCTCAGTTCTGAAAGTGGTGTTTTGCAGTATTCGGACGTTTTTTCCAACTTTATTCTTTGGATCTCTTTATGGAAGGAGAGATTCCTGAAACCATGATGTTTTACTGATTCTACTACCTAGGGAGTACATGAAACACGACATCTTTTTCAAATCTGGTGTTTGTCAGGGCCGGGAACCTTAGTTCTAAAAATGGAGTTTCACCGTCAATACAATAGGCCTTTTGAGCCTAAGCGGTTGTAGGCCGTTTTTTCCAACTTTATTCTTTGGATCACTCTTAAGGCAAGGAGAGATTCTTGAAACCATGATGTTTTTCTTATTCTACTACCTAGGGGGAACATGAATCACGATGTCTTTTTCAAATCTGGTGTTTGCCAGGGCCGGGAACCTCAGTTCTGAAAGTGGTGTTTTGCAGTATTCGGACGTTTTTTCCAACTTTATTCTTTGGATCTCTCTTAAGGGAAGGAGAGATTCCTGAAACCATGATGTTTTGCTGATTCTACTACCTAGGGAGAACATGAATCACGACGTCTTTTTCAAATCTGGTGTTTGTCTGGGCCGGGAACCTCAGTTCTGAAAGTGGAGTTTCACCGTCGATACAGTAGGCCTTTTGAGCCTAAGCGGTTGTAGGCCGTTTTTTCCAAATTTATTCTTTGGATCACTCTTAAGGCAAGGAGAGATTCTTGAAACCATGATGTTTTTCTTATTCTACTACCTAGGGAGAACATGAATCACGATGTGTTTTTCAAATCTGGTGTTTGTCGAGGCCGGGAACCTCAGTTCTAAAAGTGGTGTTTTGCAGTATTCGGACGTTTTTTCCAACATTATCCTTTGGATCTCTCTTAATGGAAGGAGAGATTCCTGAAACCATGATGTTTTGCTGATTCTACTACCTAGGGAGAACATGAATCACGACGTCTTTTTCAAATCTGGTGTTTGTCTGGGCCGGGAACCTCAGTTCTGAAAGTGGAGTTTCACCGTCAATACAATAGGCCTTTTGAGCACATGCGGTAATAGGCCGTTTTTTCCAACTTTATTCATTGGATCACTCTTAAGGCAAGGAGAGATTCTTTAAACTCTCATGTTTTTCTGATTCTACTACCTATGGAGAACATGAATCACGACGTCTTTTTCAAATCTGGTGTTTGTCTGGGCCGGGAACCTCAGTTATGAAAGTGGAGTTTCACCGTCAACACAATAGGCCTGTTGAGCACATGCGGTAATAGGCCGTTTTTTCCAACTTTATTCTTTGGATCACTCTTAAGGCAAGGAGAGATTCTTGAAACCATGATGTTTTTCTTATTCTACTACCTAGGGAGAACATGAATCATGATGTCTTTTTCAAATCTGGTGTTTGTCGGGGCCGGGAACCTCAGTTCGGAAAGTGGTGTTTTGCAGTATTCGGACGTTTTTTCCAACTTTATTCTTTGGATCTCTCTTAAGGGAAGGAGAGATTCCTGAAACTATGATGTTTTGCTGATCTACTACCTAGGGAGAACATGAATCACGACGTCTTTTTCAAATCTGGTGTTTGTCTGGGCCGGGAACCTCAGTTATGAAAGTGGAGTTTCACCGTCAACACAATAGGCCTGTTGAGCACATGCGGTAATAGGCCGTTTTTTCCAACTTTATTCTTTGGATCACTCTTAAGGCAAGGAGAGATTCTTGAAACCATGATGTTTTTCTTATTCTACTACCTAGGGAGAACATGAATCACGATGTCTTTTTCAAATCTGGTGTTTGTCGGGGCCGGGAACCTCAGTTCTGAAAGTGGTGTTTTGCAGTATTCGGACGTTTTTTCCAACTTCATTCTTTGGATCTCTGTTAAGGGAAGGAGAGATTCCTGAAACCATGATGTTTTACTGATTCTACTACCTAGGGAGTACATGAAACACGACGTCTTTTTCAAATCTGGTGTTTGTCAGGGCCGGGAACCTTAGTTCTGAAAATGGAGTTTCACCGTCAATACAATAGGCCTTTTGAGGCTAAGCGGTTGTAGGCCGTTTTTTCCAACTTTATTCTTTGGATCACTCTTAAGGCAAGGAGAGATTCTTGAAACCATGATGTTTTTCTTATTCTACTACCTAGGGAGAACATGAATCATGATGTCTTTTTCAAATCTGCTGTTTGTCGGGGCCGGGAACCTCAGTTCTGAAAGTGGTGTTTTGCAGTATTCGGACGTTTTTTCCAACTTTATTCTTTGGATCTCTCTTAAGGGAAGGAGAGATTCCTAAAACTATGATGTTTTGCTGATCTACTACCTAGGGAGAACATGAATCACGACGTCTTTTTCAAATCTGGTGTTTGTCTGGGCCGGGAACCTCAGTTATGAAAGTGGTGTTTCACCGTCAACACAATAGGCCTTTTGAGCACATGCGGTAATAGGCCGTTTTTTCCAACTTTATTCTTTGGATCACTCTTAAGGCAAGGAGAGATTCTTGAAACCATGATGTTTTTCTTATTCTACTACCTAGGGAGAACATGAATCACGATGTCTTTTTCAAATCTGGTGTTTGTCGGGGCCGGGAACCTCAGTTCTGAAAGTGGTGTTTTGCAGTATTCGGACGTTTTTTCCAACTTTATTCTTTGGATCTCTTTATGGAAGGAGAGATTCCTGAAACCATGATGTTTTACTGATTCTACTACCTAGGGAGTACATGAAACACGACATCTTTTTCAAATCTGGTGTTTGTCAGGGCCGGGAACCTTAGTTCTAAAAATGGAGTTTCACCGTCAATACAATAGGCCTTTTGAGCCTAAGCGGTTGTAGGCCGTTTTTTCCAACTTTATTCTTTGGATCACTCTTAAGGCAAGGAGAGATTCTTGAAACCATGATGTTTTTCTTATTCTACTACCTAGGGGGAACATGAATCACGATGTCTTTTTCAAATCTGGTGTTTGCCAGGGCCGGGAACCTCAGTTCTGAAAGTGGTGTTTTGCAGTATTCGGACGTTTTTTCCAACTTTATTCTTTGGATCTCTCTTAAGGGAAGGAGAGATTCCTGAAACCATGATGTTTTGCTGATTCTACTACCTAGGGAGAACATGAATCACGACGTCTTTTTCAAATCTGGTGTTTGTCTGGGCCGGGAACCTCAGTTCTGAAAGTGGAGTTTCACCGTCGATACAGTAGGCCTTTTGAGCCTAAGCGGTTGTAGGCCGTTTTTTCCAACTTTATTCTTTGGATCACTCTTAAGGCAAGGAGAGATTCTTGAAACCATGATGTTTTTCTTATTCTACTACCTAGGGAGAACATGAATCACGATGTCTTTTTCAAATCTGGTGTTTGTCGGGGCCGGGAACCTCAGTTCTGAAAGTGGTGTTTTGCAGTATTCGGACGTTTTTTCCAACTTCATTCTTTGGATCTCTGTTAAGGGAAGGAGAGATTCCTGAAACCATGATGTTTTACTGATTCTACTACCTAGGGAGTACATGAAACACGACGTCTTTTTCAAATCTGGTGTTTGTCAGGGCCGGGAACCTTAGTTCTGAAAATGGAGTTTCACCGTCAATACAATAGGCCTTTTGAGGCTAAGCGGTTGTAGGCCGTTTTTTCCAACTTTATTCTTTGGATCACTCTTAAGGCAAGGAGAGATTCTTGAAACCATGATGTTTTTCTTATTCTACTACCTAGGGAGAACATGAATCATGATGTCTTTTTCAAATCTGCTGTTTGTCGGGGCCGGGAACCTCAGTTCTGAAAGTGGTGTTTTGCAGTATTCGGACGTTTTTTCCAACTTTATTCTTTGGATCTCTCTTAAGGGAAGGAGAGATTCCTAAAACTATGATGTTTTGCTGATCTACTACCTAGGGAGAACATGAATCACGACGTCTTTTTCAAATCTGGTGTTTGTCTGGGCCGGGAACCTCAGTTATGAAAGTGGTGTTTCACCGTCAACACAATAGGCCTTTTGAGCACATGCGGTAATAGGCCGTTTTTTCCAACTTTATTCTTTGGATCACTCTTAAGGCAAGGAGAGATTCTTGAAACCATGATGTTTTTCTTATTCTACTACCTAGGGAGAACATGAATCACGATGTCTTTTTCAAATCTGGTGTTTGTCGGGGCCGGGAACCTCAGTTCTGAAAGTGGTGTTTTGCAGTATTCGGACGTTTTTTCCAACTTTATTCTTTGGATCTCTTTATGGAAGGAGAGATTCCTGAAACCATGATGTTTTACTGATTCTACTACCTAGGGAGTACATGAAACACGACATCTTTTTCAAATCTGGTGTTTGTCAGGGCCGGGAACCTTAGTTCTAAAAATGGAGTTTCACCGTCAATACAATAGGCCTTTTGAGCCTAAGCGGTTGTAGGCCGTTTTTTCCAACTTTATTCTTTGGATCACTCTTAAGGCAAGGAGAGATTCTTGAAACCATGATGTTTTTCTTATTCTACTACCTAGGGGGAACATGAATCACGATGTCTTTTTCAAATCTGGTGTTTGCCAGGGCCGGGAACCTCAGTTCTGAAAGTGGTGTTTTGCAGTATTCGGACGTTTTTTCCAACTTTATTCTTTGGATCTCTCTTAAGGGAAGGAGAGATTCCTGAAACCATGATGTTTTGCTGATTCTACTACCTAGGGAGAACATGAATCACGACGTCTTTTTCAAATCTGGTGTTTGTCTGGGCCGGGAACCTCAGTTCTGAAAGTGGAGTTTCACCGTCGATACAGTAGGCCTTTTGAGCCTAAGCGGTTGTAGGCCGTTTTTTCCAAATTTATTCTTTGGATCACTCTTAAGGCAAGGAGAGATTCTTGAAACCATGATGTTTTTCTTATTCTACTACCTAGGGAGAACATGAATCACGATGTGTTTTTCAAATCTGGTGTTTGTCGAGGCCGGGAACCTCAGTTCTAAAAGTGGTGTTTTGCAGTATTCGGACGTTTTTTCCAACATTATCCTTTGGATCTCTCTTAATGGAAGGAGAGATTCCTGAAACCATGATGTTTTGCTGATTCTACTACCTAGGGAGAACATGAATCACGACGTCTTTTTCAAATCTGGTGTTTGTCTTGGCCGGGAACCTCAGTTCTGAAAGTGGAGTTTCACCGTCAATACAATAGGCCTTTTGAGCACATGCGGTAATAGGCCGTTTTTTCCAACTTTATTCATTGGATCACTCTTAAGGCAAGGAGAGATTCTTTAAACTCTCATGTTTTTCTGATTCTACTACCTATGGAGAACATGAATCACGACGTCTTTTTCAAATCTGGTGTTTGTCTGGGCCGGGAACCTCAGTTATGAAAGTGGAGTTTCACCGTCAACACAATAGGCCTGTTGAGCACATGCGGTAATAGGCCGTTTTTTCCAACTTTATTCTTTGGATCACTCTTAAGGCAAGGAGAGATTCTTGAAACCATGATGTTTTTCTTATTCTACTACCTAGGGAGAACATGAATCATGATGTCTTTTTCAAATCTGGTGTTTGTCGGGGCCGGGAACCTAAGTTCTGAAAGTGGTGTTTTGCAGTATTCAGACGTTTTTTCCAACTTTATTCTTTGGATCTCTCTTAAGGGAAGGAGAGATTCCTGAAACTATGATGTTTTGCTGATCTACTACCTAGGGAGAACATGAATCACGACGTCTTTTTCAAATCTGGTGTTTGTCTGGGCCGGGAACCTCAGTTATGAAAGTGGAGTTTCACCGTCAACACAATAGGCCTTTTGAGCACATGCGGTAATAGGCCGTTTTTTCCAACTTTATTCTTTGGATCACTCTTAAGGCAAGGAGAGATTCTTGAAACCATGATGTTTTTCTTATTCTACTACCTAGGGAGAACATGAATCACGATGTCTTTTTCAAATCTGGTGTTTGTCGGGGCCGGGAACCTCAGTTCTGAAAGTGGTGTTTTGCAGTATTCGGACGTTTTTTCCAACTTCATTCTTTGGATCTCTGTTAAGGGAAGGAGAGATTCCTGAAACCATGATGTTTTACTGATTCTACTACCTAGGGAGTACATGAAACACGACGTCTTTTTCAAATCTGGTGTTTGTCAGGGCCGGGAACCTTAGTTCTGAAAATGGAGTTTCACCGTCAATACAATAGGCCTTTTGAGCCTAAGCGGTTGTAGGCCGTTTTTTCCAACTTTATTCTTTGGATCACTCTTAAGGCAAGGAGAGATTCTTGAAACCATGATGTTTTTCTTATTCTACTACCTAGGGGGAACATGAATCACGATGTCTTTTTCAAATCTGGTGTTTGCCAGGGCCGGGAACCTCAGTTCTGAAAGTGGTGTTTTGCAGTATTCGGACGTTTTTTCCAACTTTATTCTTTGGATCTCTCTTAAGGGAAGGAGAGATTCCTGAAACCATGATGTTTTGCTGATTCTACTACCTAGGGAGAACATGAATCACAACGTCTTTTTCAAATCTGGTGTTTGTCTGGGCCGGGAACCTCAGTTCTGAAAGTGGAGTTTCACCGTCGATACAGTAGGCCTTTTGAGCCTAAGCGGTTGTAGGCCGTTTTTTCCAAATTTATTCTTTGGATCACTCTTAAGGCAAGGAGAGATTCTTGAAACCATGATGTTTTTCTTATTCTACTACCTAGGGAGAACATGAATCACGATGTGTTTTTCAAATCTGGTGTTTGTCGAGGCCGGGAACCTCAGTTCTAAAAGTGGTGTTTTGCAGTATTCGGACGTTTTTTCCAACATTATCCTTTGGATCTCTCTTAATGGAAGGAGAGATTCCTGAAACCATGATGTTTTGCTGATTCTACTACCTAGGGAGAACATGAATCACGACGTCTTTTTCAAATCTGGTGTTTGTCTTGGCCGGGAACCTCAGTTCTGAAAGTGGAGTTTCACCGTCAATACAATAGGCCTTTTGAGCACATGCGGTAATAGGCCTTTTTTTCAACTTTATTCATTGGATCACTCTTAAGGCAAGGAGAGATTCTTTAAACTCTCATGTTTTTCTGATTCTACTACCTATGGAGAACATGAATCACGACGTCTTTTTCAAATCTGGTGTTTGTCTGGGCCGGGAACCTCAGTTATGAAAGTGGAGTTTCACCGTCAACACAATAGGCCTGTTGAGCACATGCGGTAATAGGCCGTTTTTTCCAACTTTATTCTTTGGATCACTCTTAAGGCAAGGAGAGATTCTTGAAACCATGATGTTTTTCTTATTCTACTACCTAGGGAGAACATGAATCATGATGTCTTTTTCAAATCTGGTGTTTGTCGGGGCCGGGAACCTCAGTTCTGAAAGTGGTGTTTTGCAGTATTCGGACGTTTTTTCCGACTTTATTCTTTGGATCTCTCTTAAGGGAAGGAGAGATTCCTGAAACTATGATGTTTTGCTGATCTACTACCTAGGGAGAACATGAATCACGATGTCTTTTTCAAATCTGGTGTTTGTCTGGGCCGGGAACCTCAGTTATGAAAGTGGAGTTTCACCGTCAACACAATAGGCCTCTTGAGCACATGCGGTAATAGGCCGTTTTTTCCAACTTTATTCTTTGGATCACTCTTAAGGCAAGGAGAGATTCTTGAAACCATGATGTTTTTCTTATTCTACTACCTAGGGAGAACATGAATCACGATGTCTTTTTCAAATCTGGTGTTTGTCGGGGCCGGGAACCTCAGTTCTGAAAGTGGTGTTTTGCAGTATTCGGACGTTTTTTCCAACTTCATTCTTTGGATCTCTGTTAAGGGAAGGAGAGATTCCTGAAACCATGATGTTTTACTGATTCTACTACCTAGGGAGTACATGAAACACGACGTCTTTTTCAAATCTGGTGTTTGTCAGGGCCGGGAACCTTAGTTCTGAAAATGGAGTTTCACCGTCAATACAATAGGCCTTTTGAGGCTAAGCGGTTGTAGGCCGTTTTTTCCAACTTTATTCTTTGGATCACTCTTAAGGCAAGGAGAGATTCTTGAAACCATGATGTTTTTCTTATTCTACTACCTAGGGGGAACATGAATCACGATGTCTTTTTCAAATCTGGTGTTTGCCAGGGCCGGGAACCTCAGTTCTGAAAGTGGTGTTTTGCAGTATTCGGACGTTTTTTCCAACTTTATTCTTTGGATCTCTCTTAAGGGAAGGAGAGATTCCTGAAACCATGATGTTTTGCTGATTCTACTACCTAGGGAGAACATGAATCACGACGTCTTTTTCAAATCTGGTGTTTGTCTGGGCCGGGAACCTCAGTTCTGAAAGTGGAGTTTCACCGTCGATACAGTAGGCCTTTTGAGCCTAAGCGGTTGTAGGCCGTTTTTTCCAAATTTATTCTTTGGATCACTCTTAAGGCAAGGAGAGATTCTTGAAACCATGATGTTTTTCTTATTCTACTACCTAGGGAGAACATGAATCACGATGTGTTTTTCAAATCTGGTGTTTGTCGAGGCCGGGAACCTCAGTTCTAAAAGTGGTGTTTTGCAGTATTCGGACGTTTTTTCCAACATTATCCTTTGGATCTCTCTTAATGGAAGGAGAGATTCCTGAAACCATGATGTTTTGCTGATTCTACTACCTAGGGAGAACATGAATCACGACGTCTTTTTCAAATCTGGTGTTTGTCTTGGCCGGGAACCTCAGTTCTGAAAGTGGAGTTTCACCGTCAATACAATAGGCCTTTTGAGCACATGCGGTAATAGGCCTTTTTTTCAACTTTATTCATTGGATCACTCTTAAGGCAAGGAGAGATTCTTTAAACTCTCATGTTTTTCTGATTCTACTACCTATGGAGAACATGAATCACGACGTCTTTTTCAAATCTGGTGTTTGTCTGGGCCGGGAACCTCAGTTATGAAAGTGGAGTTTCACCGTCAACACAATAGGCCTGTTGAGCACATGCGGTAATAGGCCGTTTTTTCCAACTTTATTCTTTGGATCACTCTTAAGGCAAGGAGAGATTCTTGAAACCATGATGTTTTTCTTATTCTACTACCTAGGGAGAACATGAATCATGATGTCTTTTTCAAATCTGGTGTTTGTCGGGGCCGGGAACCTCAGTTCTGAAAGTGGTGTTTTGCAGTATTCGGACGTTTTTTCCGACTTTATTCTTTGGATCTCTCTTAAGGGAAGGAGAGATTCCTGAAACTATGATGTTTTGCTGATCTACTACCTAGGGAGAACATGAATCACGATGTCTTTTTCAAATCTGGTGTTTGTCTGGGCCGGGAACCTCAGTTATGAAAGTGGAGTTTCACCGTCAACACAATAGGCCTCTTGAGCACATGCGGTAATAGGCCGTTTTTTCCAACTTTATTCTTTGGATCACTCTTAAGGCAAGGAGAGATTCTTGAAACCATGATGTTTTTCTTATTCTACTACCTAGGGAGAACATGAATCATGATGTCTTTTTCAAATCTGCTGTTTGTCGGGGCCGGGAACCTCAGTTCTGAAAGTGGTGTTTTGCAGTATTCGGACGTTTTTTCCAACTTTATTCTTTGGATCTCTCTTAAGGGAAGGAGAGATTCCTGAAACTATGATGTTTTGCTGATCTACTACCTAGGGAGAACATGAATCACGACGTCTTTTTCAAATCTGGTGTTTGTCTGGGCCGGGAACCTCAGTTATGAAAGTGGTGTTTCACCGTCAACACAATAGGCCTTTTGAGCACATGCGGTAATAGGCCGTTTTTTCCAACTTTATTCTTTGGATCACTCTTAAGGCAAGGAGAGATTCTTGAAACCATGATGTTTTTCTTATTCTACTACCTAGGGAGAACATGAATCACGATGTCTTTTTCAAATCTGGTGTTTGTCGGGGCCGGGAACCTCAGTTCTGAAAGTGGTGTTTTGCAGTATTCGGACGTTTTTTCCTACTTTATTCTTTGGATCTCTCTTCAGGGAAGGAGAGATTCCTGAAACCATGATGTTTTACGGATTCTTCTACCTAGGGAGTACATGAAACACGACGTCTTTTTCAAATCTGGTGTTTGTCAGGGCCGGGAACCTTACTTCTGAAAATGGAGTTTCACCGTCAATACAATAGGCCTTTTGAGCCTAAGCGGTTGTAGGCCGTTTTTTCCAACTTTATTCTTTGGATCACTCTTAAGGCAAGGAGAGATTCTTGAAACCATGATGTTTTTCTTATTCTACTACCTAGGGGGAACATGAATCATGATGTCTTTTTCAAATCTGGTGTTTGCCAGGGCCGGGAACCTCAGTTCTAAAAGTGGTGTTTTGCAGTATTCGGACGTTTTTTCCAACTTTATCCTTTGGATCTCTCTTAATGGAAGGAGAGATTCCTGAAACCATGATGTTTTTCTTATTCTACTACCTAGGGAGAACATGAATCACGACGTCTTTTTCAAATCTGGTGTTTGTCTGGGCCGGGAACCTCAGTTCTGAAAGTGGAGTTTCACCGTCGATACAGTAGGCCTTTTGAGCACATGCGGTAATAGGCCGTTTTTTCCAACTTTATTCTTTGGATCACTCTTAAGGCAAGGAGAGATTCTTGAAACCATGATGTTTTTCTTATTCTACTACCTAGGGAGAACATGAATCACGACGTCTTTTTCAAATCTGGTGTTTGTCTGGGCCGGGAACCTCAGTTCTGAAAGTGGAGTTTCACCGTCGATACAGTAGGCCTTTTGAGCCTAAGCGGTTGTAGGCCGTTTTTTCCAAATTTATTCTTTGGATCACTCTTAAGGCAAGGAGAGATTCTTGAAACCATGATGTTTTTCTTATTCTACTACCTAGGGAGAACATGAATCACGATGTGTTTTTCAAATCTGGTGTTTGTCGAGGCCGGGAACCTCAGTTCTAAAAGTGGTGTTTTGCAGTATTCGGACGTTTTTTCCAACTTTATCCTTTGGATCTCTCTTAATGGAAGGAGAGATTCCTGAAACCATGATGTTTTGCTGATTCTACTCCCTAGGGAGAACATGAATCACGACGTCTTTTTCAAATCTGGTGTTTGTCTGGGCCGGGAACCTCAGTTCTGAAAGTGGAGTTTCACCGTCAATACAATAGGCCTTTTGAGCACATGCGGTAATAGGCCGTTTTTTCCAACTTTATTCATTGGATCACTCTTAAGGCAAGGAGAGATTCTTTAAACTCTCATATTTTTCTGATTCTACTACCTATGGAGAACATGAATCACGACGTCTTTTTCAAATCTGGTGTTTGTCGGGGCCGGGAACCTCAGTTCTGAAAGTGGTGTTTTGCAGTATTCGGACGTTTTTTCCAACTTTATTCTTTGGATCTCTCTTCAGGGAAGGAGAGATTCCTGAAACCATGATGTTTTACTGATTCTACTACCTAGGGAGTACATGAAACACGACGTCTTTTTCAAATCTGGTGTTTGTCAGGGCCGGGAACCTTAGTTCTGAAAATGGAGTTTCACCGTCAATACAATAGGCCTTTTGAGCCTAAGCGGTTGTAGGCCGTTTTTTCCAACTTTATTCTTTGGATCACTCTTAAGGCAAGGAGAGATTCTTGAAACCATGATGTTTTTCTTATTCTACTACCTAGGGGGAACATGAATCACGATGTGTTTTTCAAATCTGGTGTTTGCCAGGGCCGGGAACCTCAGTTCTGAAAGTGGTGTTTTGCAGTATTCGGACGTTTTTTCCAACTTTATTCTTTGGATCTCTCTTAAGGGAAGGAGAGATTCCTGAAACCATGATGTTTTGCTGATTCTACTACCTAGGGAGAACATGAATCACGACGTCTTTTTCAAATCTGGTGTTTGTCTGGGCCGGGAACCTCAGTTCTGAAAGTGGAGTTTCACCGTCAATACAATAGGCCTTTTGAGCACATGCGGTAATAGGCCGTTTTTTCCAACTTTATTCATTGGATCACTCTTAAGGCAAGGAGAGATTCTTTAAACTCTCATGTTTTTCTGATTCTACTACCTATGGAGAACATGAATCACGACGTCTTTTTCAAATCTGGTGTTTGTCTGGGCCGGGAACCTCAGTTATGAAAGTGGAGTTTCACCGTCAACACAATAGGCCTGTTGAGCACATGCGGTAATAGGCCGTTTTTTCCAACTTTATTCTTTGGATCACTCTTAAGGCAAGGAGAGATTCTTGAAACCATGATGTTTTTCTTATTCTACTACCTAGGGAGAACATGAATCATGATGTCTTTTTCAAATCTGGTGTTTGTCGGGGCCGGGAACCTCAGTTCTGAAAGTGGTGTTTTGCAGTATTCGGACGTTTTTTCCAACTTTATTCTTTGGATCTCTCTTAAGGGAAGGAGAGATTCCTGAAACTATGATGTTTTGCTGATCTACTACCTAGGGAGAACATGAATCACGACGTCTTTTTCAAATCTGGTGTTTGTCTGGGCCGGGAACCTCAGTTATGAAAGTGGAGTTTCACCGTCAACACAATAGGCCTGTTGAGCACATGCGGTAATAGGCCGTTTTTTCCAACTTTATTCTTTGGATCAGTCTTAAGGCAAGGAGAGATTCTTGAAACCATGATGTTTTTCTTATTCTACTACCTAGGGAGAACATGAATCACGATGTCTTTTTCAAATCTGGTGTTTGTCGGGGCCGGGAACCTCAGTTCTGAAAGTGGTGTTTTGCAGTATTCGGACGTTTTTTCCAACTTCATTCTTTGGATCTCTGTTAAGGGAAGGAGAGATTCCTGAAACCATGATGTTTTACTGATTCTACTACCTAGGGAGTACATGAAACACGACGTCTTTTTCAAATCTGGTGTTTGTCAGGGCCGGGAACCTTAGTTCTGAAAATGGAGTTTCACCGTCAATACAATAGGCCTTTTGAGGCTAAGCGGTTGTAGGCCGTTTTTTCCAACTTTATTCTTTGGATCACTCTTAAGGCAAGGAGAGATTCTTGAAACCATGATGTTTTTCTTATTCTACTACCTAGGGAGAACATGAATCATGATGTCTTTTTCAAATCTGCTGTTTGTCGGGGCCGGGAACCTCAGTTCTGAAAGTGGTGTTTTGCAGTATTCGGACGTTTTTTCCAACTTTATTCTTTGGATCTCTCTTAAGGGAAGGAGAGATTCCTAAAACTATGATGTTTTGCTGATCTACTACCTAGGGAGAACATGAATCACGACGTCTTTTTCAAATCTGGTGTTTGTCTGGGCCGGGAACCTCAGTTATGAAAGTGGTGTTTCACCGTCAACACAATAGGCCTTTTGAGCACATGCGGTAATAGGCCGTTTTTTCCAACTTTATTCTTTGGATCACTCTTAAGGCAAGGAGAGATTCTTGAAACCATGATGTTTTTCTTATTCTACTACCTAGGGAGAACATGAATCACGATGTCTTTTTCAAATCTGGTGTTTGTCGGGGCCGGGAACCTCAGTTCTGAAAGTGGTGTTTTGCAGTATTCGGACGTTTTTTCCAACTTTATTCTTTGGATCTCTTTATGGAAGGAGAGATTCCTGAAACCATGATGTTTTACTGATTCTACTACCTAGGGAGTACATGAAACACGACATCTTTTTCAAATCTGGTGTTTGTCAGGGCCGGGAACCTTAGTTCTAAAAATGGAGTTTCACCGTCAATACAATAGGCCTTTTGAGCCTAAGCGGTTGTAGGCCGTTTTTTCCAACTTTATTCTTTGGATCACTCTTAAGGCAAGGAGAGATTCTTGAAACCATGATGTTTTTCTTATTCTACTACCTAGGGGGAACATGAATCACGATGTCTTTTTCAAATCTGGTGTTTGCCAGGGCCGGGAACCTCAGTTCTGAAAGTGGTGTTTTGCAGTATTCGGACGTTTTTTCCAACTTTATTCTTTGGATCTCTCTTAAGGGAAGGAGAGATTCCTGAAACCATGATGTTTTGCTGATTCTACTACCTAGGGAGAACATGAATCACGACGTCTTTTTCAAATCTGGTGTTTGTCTGGGCCGGGAACCTCAGTTCTGAAAGTGGAGTTTCACCGTCGATACAGTAGGCCTTTTGAGCCTAAGCGGTTGTAGGCCGTTTTTTCCAAATTTATTCTTTGGATCACTCTTAAGGCAAGGAGAGATTCTTGAAACCATGATGTTTTTCTTATTCTACTACCTAGGGAGAACATGAATCACGATGTGTTTTTCAAATCTGGTGTTTGTCGAGGCCGGGAACCTCAGTTCTAAAAGTGGTGTTTTGCAGTATTCGGACGTTTTTTCCAACATTATCCTTTGGATCTCTCTTAATGGAAGGAGAGATTCCTGAAACCATGATGTTTTGCTGATTCTACTACCTAGGGAGAACATGAATCACGACGTCTTTTTCAAATCTGGTGTTTGTCTTGGCCGGGAACCTCAGTTCTGAAAGTGGAGTTTCACCGTCAATACAATAGGCCTTTTGAGCACATGCGGTAATAGGCCTTTTTTTCAACTTTATTCATTGGATCACTCTTAAGGCAAGGAGAGATTCTTTAAACTCTCATGTTTTTCTGATTCTACTACCTATGGAGAACATGAATCACGACGTCTTTTTCAAATCTGGTGTTTGTCTGGGCCGGGAACCTCAGTTATGAAAGTGGAGTTTCACCGTCAACACAATAGGCCTGTTGAGCACATGCGGTAATAGGCCGTTTTTTCCAACTTTATTCTTTGGATCACTCTTAAGGCAAGGAGAGATTCTTGAAACCATGATGTTTTTCTTATTCTACTACCTAGGGAGAACATGAATCATGATGTCTTTTTCAAATCTGGTGTTTGTCGGGGCCGGGAACCTCAGTTCTGAAAGTGGTGTTTTGCAGTATTCGGACGTTTTTTCCGACTTTATTCTTTGGATCTCTCTTAAGGGAAGGAGAGATTCCTGAAACTATGATGTTTTGCTGATCTACTACCTAGGGAGAACATGAATCACGACGTCTTTTTCAAATCTGGTGTTTGTCTGGGCCGGGAACCTCAGTTCTGAAAGTGGAGTTTCACCGTCAATACAATAGGCCTTTTGAGCACATGCGGTAATAGGCCGTTTTTTCCAACTTTATTCATTGGATCACTCTTAAGGCAAGGAGAGATTCTTTAAACTCTCATGTTTTTCTGATTCTACTACCTATGGAGAACATGAATCACGACGTCTTTTTCAAATCTGGTGTTTGTCTGGGCCGGGAACCTCAGTTATGAAAGTGGAGTTTCACCGTCAACACAATAGGCCTGTTGAGCACATGCGGTAATAGGCCGTTTTTTCCAACTTTATTCTTTGGATCACTCTTAAGGCAAGGAGAGATTCTTGAAACCATGATGTTTTTCTTATTCTACTACCTAGGGAGAACATGAATCATGATGTCTTTTTCAAATCTGGTGTTTGTCGGGGCCGGGAACCTCAGTTCTGAAAGTGGTGTTTTGCAGTATTCGGACGTTTTTTCCAACTTTATTCTTTGGATCTCTCTTAAGGGAAGGAGAGATTCCTGAAACTATGATGTTTTGCTGATCTACTACCTAGGGAGAACATGAATCACGACGTCTTTTTCAAATCTGGTGTTTGTCTGGGCCGGGAACCTCAGTTATGAAAGTGGAGTTTCACCGTCAACACAATAGGCCTTTTGAGCACATGCGGTAATAGGCCGTTTTTTCCAACTTTATTCTTTGGATCACTCTTAAGGCAAGGAGAGATTCTTGAAACCATGATGTTTTTCTTATTCTACTACCTAGGGAGAACATGAATCACGATGTCTTTTTCAAATCTGGTGTTTGTCGGGGCCGGGAACCTCAGTTCTGAAAGTGGTGTTTTGCAGTATTCGGACGTTTTTTCCAACTTCATTCTTTGGATCTCTGTTAAGGGAAGGAGAGATTCCTGAAACCATGATGTTTTACTGATTCTACTACCTAGGGAGTACATGAAACACGACGTCTTTTTCAAATCTGGTGTTTGTCAGGGCCGGGAACCTTAGTTCTGAAAATGGAGTTTCACCGTCAATACAATAGGCCTTTTGAGGCTAAGCGGTTGTAGGCCGTTTTTTCCAACATTATTCTTTGGATCACTCTTAAGGCAAGGAGAGATTCTTGAAACCATGATGTTTTTCTTATTCTACTACCTAGGGAGAACATGAATCATGATGTCTTTTTCAAATCTGCTGTTTGTCGGGGCCGGGAACCTCAGTTCTGAAAGTGGTGTTTTGCAGTATTCGGACGTTTTTTCCAACTTTATTCTTTGGATCTCTCTTAAGGGAAGGAGAGATTCCTAAAACTATGATGTTTTGCTGATCTACTACCTAGGGAGAACATGAATCACGACGTCTTTTTCAAATCTGGTGTTTGTCTGGGCCGGGAACCTCAGTTATGAAAGTGGTGTTTCACCGTCAACACAATAGGCCTTTTGAGCACATGCGGTAATAGGCCGTTTTTTCCGACTTTATTCTTTGGATCACTCTTAAGGCAAGGAGAGATTCTTGAAACCATGATGTTTTTCTTATTCTACTACCTAGGGAGAACATGAATCACGATGTCTTTTTCAAATCTGGTGTTTGTCGGGGCCGGGAACCTCAGTTCTGAAAGTGGTGTTTTGCAGTATTCGGACGTTTTTTCCAACTTTATTCTTTGGATCTCTTTATGGAAGGAGAGATTCCTGAAACCATGATGTTTTACTGATTCTACTACCTAGGGAGTACATGAAACACGACATCTTTTTCAAATCTGGTGTTTGTCAGGGCCGGGAACCTTAGTTCTAAAAATGGAGTTTCACCGTCAATACAATAGGCCTTTTGAGCCTAAGCGGTTGTAGGCCGTTTTTTCCAACTTTATTCTTTGGATCACTCTTAAGGCAAGGAGAGATTCTTGAAACCATGATGTTTTTCTTATTCTACTACCTAGGGGGAACATGAATCACGATGTCTTTTTCAAATCTGGTGTTTGCCAGGGCCGGGAACCTCAGTTCTGAAAGTGGTGTTTTGCAGTATTCGGACGTTTTTTCCAACTTTATTCTTTGGATCTCTCTTAAGGGAAGGAGAGATTCCTGAAACCATGATGTTTTGCTGATTCTACTACCTAGGGAGAACATGAATCACAACGTCTTTTTCAAATCTGGTGTTTGTCTGGGCCGGGAACCTCAGTTCTGAAAGTGGAGTTTCACCGTCGATACAGTAGGCCTTTTGAGCCTAAGCGGTTGTAGGCCGTTTTTTCCAAATTTATTCTTTGGATCACTCTTAAGGCAAGGAGAGATTCTTGAAACCATGATGTTTTTCTTATTCTACTACCTAGGGAGAACATGAATCACGATGTGTTTTTCAAATCTGGTGTTTGTCGAGGCCGGGAACCTCAGTTCTAAAAGTGGTGTTTTGCAGTATTCGGACGTTTTTTCCAACATTATCCTTTGGATCTCTCTTAATGGAAGGAGAGATTCCTGAAACCATGATGTTTTGCTGATTCTACTACCTAGGGAGAACATGAATCACGACGTCTTTTTCAAATCTGGTGTTTGTCTTGGCCGGGAACCTCAGTTCTGAAAGTGGAGTTTCACCGTCAATACAATAGGCCTTTTGAGCACATGCGGTAATAGGCCTTTTTTTCAACTTTATTCATTGGATCACTCTTAAGGCAAGGAGAGATTCTTTAAACTCTCATGTTTTTCTGATTCTACTACCTATGGAGAACATGAATCACGACGTCTTTTTCAAATCTGGTGTTTGTCTGGGCCGGGAACCTCAGTTATGAAAGTGGAGTTTCACCGTCAACACAATAGGCCTGTTGAGCACATGCGGTAATAGGCCGTTTTTTCCAACTTTATTCTTTGGATCACTCTTAAGGCAAGGAGAGATTCTTGAAACCATGATGTTTTTCTTATTCTACTACCTAGGGAGAACATGAATCATGATGTCTTTTTCAAATCTGGTGTTTGTCGGGGCCGGGAACCTCAGTTCTGAAAGTGGTGTTTTGCAGTATTCGGACGTTTTTTCCGACTTTATTCTTTGGATCTCTCTTAAGGGAAGGAGAGATTCCTGAAACTATGATGTTTTGCTGATCTACTACCTAGGGAGAACATGAATCACGACGTCTTTTTCAAATCTGGTGTTTGTCTGGGCCGGGAACCTCAGTTATGAAAGTGGAGTTTCACCGTCAACACAATAGGCCTCTTGAGCACATGCGGTAATAGGCCGTTTTTTCCAACTTTATTCTTTGGATCACTCTTAAGGCAAGGAGAGATTCTTGAAACCATGATGTTTTTCTTATTCTACTACCTAGGGAGAACATGAATCATGATGTCTTTTTCAAATCTGCTGTTTGTCGGGGCCGGGAACCTCAGTTCTGAAAGTGGTGTTTTGCAGTATTCGGACGTTTTTTCCAACTTTATTCTTTGGATCTCTCTTAAGGGAAGGAGAGATTCCTGAAACTATGATGTTTTGCTGATCTACTACCTAGGGAGAACATGAATCACGACGTCTTTTTCAAATCTGGTGTTTGTCTGGGCCGGGAACCTCAGTTATGAAAGTGGTGTTTCACCGTCAACACAATAGGCCTTTTGAGCACATGCGGTAATAGGCCGTTTTTTCCAACTTTATTCTTTGGATCACTCTTAAGGCAAGGAGAGATTCTTGAAACCATGATGTTTTTCTTATTCTACTACCTAGGGAGAACATGAATCACGATGTCTTTTTCAAATCTGGTGTTTGTCGGGGCCGGGAACCTCAGTTCTGAAAGTGGTGTTTTGCAGTATTCGGACGTTTTTTCCAACTTTATTCTTTGGATCTCTCTTCAGGGAAGGAGAGATTCCTGAAACCATGATGTTTTACGGATTCTTCTACCTAGGGAGTACATGAAACACGACGTCTTTTTCAAATCTGGTGTTTGTCAGGGCCGGGAACCTTAGTTCTGAAAATGGAGTTTCACCGTCAATACAATAGGCCTTTTGAGCCTAAGCGGTTGTAGGCCGTTTTTTCCAACTTTATTCTTTGGATCACTCTTAAGGCAAGGAGAGATTCTTGAAACCATGATGTTTTTCTTATTCTACTACCTAGGGGGAACATGAATCACGATGTCTTTTTCAAATCTGGTGTTTGCCGGGGCCGGGAACCTCAGTTCTGAAAGTGGTGTTTTGCAGTATTCGGACGTTTTTTCCAACTTTATTCTTTGGATCTCTCTTAAGGGAAGGAGAGATTCCTGAAACCATGATGTTTTCTGATTCTACTACCTAGGGAGAACATGAATCACGACGTCTTTTTCAAATCTGGTGTTTGTCTGGGCCGGGAACCTAAGTTCTGAAAGTGGAGTTTCACCGTCGATACAGTAGGCCTTTTGAGCCTAAGCGGTTTTAGGCCGTTTTTTCCAACTTTATTCTTTGGATCACTCTTAAGGCAAGGAGAGATTCTTGAAACCATGATGTTTTTCTTATTCTACTACCTAGGGAGAACATGAATCATGATGTCTTTTTCAAATCTGCTGTTTGTCGGGGCCGGGAACCTCAGTTCTGAAAGTGGTGTTTTGCAGTATTCGGATGTTTTTTCCAACTTTATTCTTTGGATCTCTCTTAAGGGAAGGAGAGATTCCTGAAACTATGATGTTTTGCTGATCTACTACCTAGGGAGAACATGAATCACGACGTCTTTTTCAAATCTGGTGTTTGTCTGGGCCGGGAACCTCAGTTATGAAAGTGGTGTTTCACCGTCAACACAATAGGCCTTTTGAGCACATGCGGTAATAGGCCGTTTTTTCCAACTTTATTCTTTGGATCACTCTTAAGGCAAGGAGAGATTCTTGAAACCATGATGTTTTTCTTATTCTACTACCTAGGGAGAACATGAATCACGATGTCTTTTTCAAATCTGGTGTTTGTCGGGGCCGGGAACCTCAGTTCTGAAAGTGGTGTTTTGCAGTATTCGGACGTTTTTTCCAACTTTATTCTTTGGATCTCTCTTCAGGGAAGGAGAGATTCCTGAAACCATGATGTTTTACGGATTCTTCTACCTAGGGAGTACATGAAACACGACGTCTTTTTCAAATCTGGTGTTTGTCAGGGCCGGGAACCTTAGTTCTGAAAATGGAGTTTCACCGTCAATACAATAGGCCTTTTGAGCCTAAGCGGTTGTAGGCCGTTTTTTCCAACTTTATTCTTTGGATCACTCTTAAGGCAAGGAGAGATTCTTGAAACCATGATGTTTTTCTTATTCTACTACCTAGGGGGAACATGAATCATGATGTCTTTTTCAAATCTGGTGTTTGCCAGGGCCGGGAACCTCAGTTCTGAAAGTGGTGTTTTGCAGTATTCGGACGTTTTTTCCAACTTTATTCTTTGGATCTCTCTTAAGGGAAGGAGAGATTCCTGAAACCATGATGTTTTGCTGATTCTACTACCTAGGGAGAACATGAATCACGACGTCTTTTTCAAATCTGGTGTTTGTCTGGGCCGGGAACCTCAGTTCTGAAAGTGGAGTTTCACCGTCAATACAATAGGCCTTTTGAGCACATGCGGTAATAGGCCGTTTTTTCCAACTTTATTCATTGGATCACTCTTAAGGCAAGGAGAGATTCTTTAAACTCTCATGTTTTTCTGATTCTACTACCTATGGAGAACATGAATCACGACGTCTTTTTCAAATCTGGTGTTTGTCTGGGCCGGGAACCTCAGTTATGAAAGTGGAGTTTCACCGTCAACACAATAGGCCTGTTGAGCACATGCGGTAATAGGCCGTTTTTTCCAACTTTATTCTTTGGATCACTCTTAAGGCAAGGAGAGATTCTTGAAACCATGATGTTTTTCTTATTCTACTACCTAGGGAGAACATGAATCATGATGTCTTTTTCAAATCTGGTGTTTGTCGGGGCCGGGAACCTCAGTTCTGAAAGTGGTGTTTTGCAGTATTCGGACGTTTTTTCCAACTTCATTCTTTGGATCTCTGTTAAGGGAAGGAGAGATTCCTGAAACCATGATGTTTTACTGATTGTACTACCTAGGGAGTACATGAAACACGATGTCTTTTTCAAATCTGGTGTTTGTCAGGGCCGGGAACCTTAGTTCTGAAAATGGAGTTTCACCGTCAATACAATAGGCCTTTTGAGCCTAAGCGGTTGTAGGCCGTTTTTTCCAACTTTATTCTTTGGATCACTCTTAAGGCAAGGAGAGATTCTTGAAACCATGATGTTTTTCTTATTCTACTACCTAGGGAGAACATGAATCATGATGTCTTTTTCAAATCTGCTGTTTGTCGGGGCCGGGAACCTCAGTTCTGAAAGTGGTGTTTTGCAGTATTCGGACGTTTTTTCCAACTTTATTCTTTGGATCTCTCTTAAGGGAAGGAGAGATTCCTGAAACTATGATGTTTTGCTGATCTACTACCTAGGGAGAACATGAATCACGACGTCTTTTTCAAATCTGGTGTTTGTCTGGGCCGGGAACCTCAGTTATGAAAGTGGTGTTTCACCGTCAACACAATAGGCCTTTTGAGCACATGCGGTAATAGGCCGTTTTTTCCAACTTTATTCTTTGGATCACTCTTAAGGCAAGGAGAGATTCTTGAAACCATGATGTTTTTCTTATTCTACTACCTAGGGAGAACATGAATCACGATGTCTTTTTCAAATCTGGTGTTTGTCGGGGCCGGGAACCTCAGTTCTGAAAGTGGTGTTTTGCAGTATTCGGACGTTTTTTCCAACTTTATTCTTTGGATCTCTCTTAAGGGAAGGAGAGATTCCTGAAACCATGATGTTTTACTGATTCTACTACCTAGGGAGTACATGAAACACGACATCTTTTTCAAATCTGGTGTTTGTCAGGGCCGGGAACCTTAGTTCTGAAAATGGAGTTTCACCGTCAATACAATAGGCCTTTTGAGCCTAAGCGGTTGTAGGCCGTTTTTTCCAACTTTATTCTTTGGATCACTCTTAAGGCAAGGAGAGATTCTTGAAACCATGATGTTTTTCTTATTCTACTACCTAGGGAGAACATGAATCATGATGTCTTTTTCAAATCTGCTGTTTGTCGGGGCCGGGAACCTCAGTTCTGAAAGTGGTGTTTTGCAGTATTCGGACGTTTTTTCCAACTTTATTCTTTGGATCTCTCTTAAGGGAAGGAGAGATTCCTGAAACTATGATGTTTTGCTGATCTACTACCTAGGGAGAACATGAATCACGACGTCTTTTTCAAATCTGGTGTTTGTCTGGGCCGGGAACCTCAGTTATGAAAGTTTTGTTTCACCGTCAACACAATAGGCGTTTTGAGCACATGCGGTAATAGGCCGTTTTTTCCAACTTTATTCTTTGGATCACTCTTAAGGCAAGGAGAGATTCTTGAAACCATGATGTTTTTCTTATTCTACTATCTAGGGAGAACATGAATCACGATGTCTTTTTCAAATCTGGTGTTTGTCGGGGCCGGGAACCTCAGTTCTGAAAGTGGTGTTTTGCAGTATTCGGATGTTTTTTCCAACGTTATTCTTTGGATCTATCTTAAGGGAAGGAGAGATTCCTGAAACCATGATGTTTTACTGATTCTACTACCTAGGGAGTACATGAAACACGACATCTTTTTCAAATCTGGTGTTTGTCAGGGCCGGGAACCTTAGTTCTGAACATGGAGTTTCACCGTCAATACAATAGGCCTTTTGAGCCTAAGCGGTTGTAGGCCGTTTTTTCCAACTTTATTCTTTGGATCACTCTTAAGGCAAGGAGAGATTCTTGAAACCATGATGTTTTTCTTATTCTACTACCTAGGGGGAACATGAATCACGATGTCTTTTTCAAATCTGGTGTTTGCCAGGGCCGGGAACCTCAGTTCTGAAAGTGGTGTTTTGCAGTATTCGGACGTTTTTTCCAACTTTATTCTTTGGATCTCTCTTAAGGGAAGGAGAGATTCCTGAAACCATGATGTTTTGCTGATTCTACTACCTAGGGAGAACATGAATCACGACGTCTTTTTCAAATCTGGTGTTTGTCTGGGCCGGGAACCTCAGTTCTGAAAGTGGAGTTTCACCGTCGATACAGTAGGCCTTTTGAGCCTAAGCGGTTGTAGGCCGTTTTTTCCAAATTTATTCTTTGGATCACTCTTAAGGCAAGGAGAGATTCTTGAAACCATGATGTTTTTCTTATTCTACTACCTAGGGGGAACATGAATCACGATGTCTTTTTCAAATCTGGTGTTTGCCAGGGCCGGGAACCTCAGTTCTGAAAGTGGTGTTTTGCAGTATTCGGACGTTTTTTCCAACTTTATCCTTTGGATCTCTCTTAATGGAAGGAGAGATTCCTGAAACCATGATGTTTTGCTGATTCTACTCCCTAGGGAGAACATGAATCACGACGTCTTTTTCAAATCTGGTGTTTGTCTTGGCCGGGAACCTCAGTTCTGAAAGTGGAGTTTCACCGTCAATACAATAGGCCTTTTGAGCACATGCGGTAATAGGCCGTTTTTTCCAACTTTATTCATTGGATCACTCTTAAGGCAAGGAGAGATTCTTTAAACTCTCATGTTTTTCTGATTCTACTACCTATGGAGAACATGAATCACGACGTCTTTTTCAAATCTGGTGTTTGTCTGGGCCGGGAACCTCAGTTATGAAAGTGGAGTTTCACCGTCAACACAATAGGCCTGTTGAGCACATGCGGTAATAGGCCGTTTTTTCCAACTTTATTCTTTGGATCACTCTTAAGGCAAGGAGAGATTCTTGAAACCATGATGTTTTTCTTATTCTACTACCTAGGGAGAACATGAATCATGATGTCTTTTTCAAATCTGGTGTTTGTCGGGGCCGGGAACCTCAGTTCTGAAAGTGGTGTTTTGCAGTATTCGGACGTTTTTTCCAACTTTATTCTTTGGATCTCTCTTAAGGGAAGGAGAGATTCCTGAAACTATGATGTTTTGCTGATCTACTACCTAGGGAGAACATGAATCACGACGTCTTTTTCAAATCTGGTGTTTGTCTGGGCCGGGAACCTCAGTTATGAAAGTGGAGTTTCACCGTCAACACAATAGGCCTCTTGAGCACATGCGGTAATAGGCCGTTTTTTCCAACTTTATTCTTTGGATCACTCTTAAGGCAAGGAGAGATTCTTGAAACCATGATGTTTTTCTTATTCTACTACCTATGGAGAACATGAATCACGATGTCTTTTTCAAATCTGGTGTTTGTCGGGGCCGGGAACCTCAGTTCTGAAAGTGGTGTTTTGCAGTATTCGGACGTTTTTTCCAACTTTATTCTTTGGATCTCTCTTAAGGGAAGGAGAGATTCCTGAAACCATGATGTTTTACTGATTCTACTACCTGAGGAGTACATGAAACACGACGTCTTTTTCAAATCTGGTGTTTGTCAGGGCCGGGAACCTTAGTTCTGAAAATGGAGTTTCACCGTCAATACAATAGGCCTTTTGAGCCTAAGCGGTTGTAGGCCGTTTTTTCCAACTTTATTCTTTGGATCACTCTTAAGGCAAGGAGAGATTCTTGAAACCATGATGTTTTTCTTATTCTACTACCTAGGGGGAACATGAATCACGATGTCTTTTTCAAATCTGGTGTTTGCCGGGGCCGGGAACCTCAGTTCTGAAAGTGGTGTTTTGCAGTATTCGGACGTTTTTTCCAACTTTATTCTTTGGATCTCTCTTAAGGGAAGGAGAGATTCCTGAAACCATGATGTTTTCTGATTCTACTACCTAGGGAGAACATGAATCACGACGTCTTTTTCAAATCTGGTGTTTGTCTGGGCCGGGAACCTCAGTTCTGAAAGTGGAGTTTCACCGTCGATACAGTAGGCCTTTTGAGCCTAAGCGGTTTTAGGCCGTTTTTTCCAAATTTATTCTTTGGATCACTCTTAAGGCAAGGAGAGATTCTTGAAACCATGATGTTTTTCTTATTCTACTACCTAGGGAGGACATGAATCACGATGTGTTTTTCAAATCTGGTGTTTGTCGGGGCCGGGAACCTCAGTTCTAAAAGTGGTGTTTTGCAGTATTCGGACGTTTTTTCCAACTTTATCCTTTGGATCTCTCTTAATGGAAGGAGAGATTCCTGAAACCATGATGTTTTGCTGATTCTACTACCTAGGGAGAACATGAATCACGACGTCTTTTTCAAATCTGGTGTTTGTCTCGGCCGGGAACCTCAGTTCTGAAAGTGGAGTTTCACCGTCAACACAATAGGCCTTTTGAGCACATGCGGTAATAGGCCGTTTTTTCCAACTTTATTCTTTGGATCACTCTTAAGGCAAGGAGAGATTCTTGAAACCATGATGTTTTTCTTATTCTACTACCTAGGGAGAACAAGAATCACGATTTATTTTTCAAATGTGGTGTTTGTCTGGGCCGGGAACATCAGTTCTGAAAGTGCAGTTTTGCGGTATTTTGCCGTTTTTTCCAACATTATTCTTTGTGTCTCTCTTAAGGTAAGCAGGGAATCTTGACAACCTGATGTTTTTCTGTTTCTACTACGGAGGGAGAACTTGAATCACGACGTCTTTTTCAAATCTGGTGTTTGTCTGGGCCGGGAACCTCAGTTATGAAAGTGGAGTGTCACCGTCAACACAATAGGCCTGTTGAGCACATGCGGTAATAGGCCGTTTTTTCCAACATTATTCTTTGGATCACTCTTAAGGCAAGGAGAGATTCTTGAAACCATGATGTTTTTTTTATTCTACTACCTAGGGAGAACATGAATCACTATGTCTTTTTCAAATCTGGTGTTTGTCGGGGCCGGGAACCTCAGTTCGGAAAGTGGTGTTTTGCAGTATTCGGACGTTTTTTCCAACTTTATTCTTTGGATCTCTCTTAAGGGAAGTAGAGATTCCTGAAACCATGATGTTTTACTGATTCTACTACCTAGGGAGAACATGAAACACGACGTCTTTTTCAAATCTGGTGTTTGTCTGGGCCGGGAACCTTAGTTCTGAAAGTGGTGTTTTGCACTATTCGGACGTTTTTTCCAACTATATTCTTTGGATCTATCTTAATGGAAGGAGAGATTCCTGAAACCATGATGTTTTACTGATTCTACTACCTAGGGAGAACATGAATCACGACGTCTTTTTCAAATCTGGTGTTTGTCTGGGCCGGGAACCTAAGTTCTGAAAGTGGAGTTTCACCGTCAATACAATAGGCATTTTGAGCATATGCGGTAATAGGCCGTTTTTTCCAACTTTATTCATTGGATCACTCTTAAGGCAAGGAGAGATTCTTTAAACTCTCATGTTTTTCTGATTCTACTACCTAGGGAGAACATGAATCACGATGTCTTTTTCAAATCTGGTGTTTGTCTGGGCCGGGAACCTCAGTTCTGAAAGTGGAGTTTCACCGTCGATACAGTAGGCCTTTTGAGCATATGCGGTAATAGGCCGTTTTTTCCAACTTTATTCATTGGATCACTCTTAAGGCAAGGAGAGATTCTTTAAATTCTCATGTTTTTCTGATTCTACTACCTAGTGAGAACATGAATCACGTCTTTTTCAAATCTGGTGTTCGTCTGGGCCGGGAACCTCAGTTCTCAACGTGGAGTTTCACCGTCAACACAATAGGCCTTTTGAGCACATGCGGTAATAGGCCGTTTTTCCCAACTTTATTCTTTGGATCACTCTTAAGGCAAGGAGAGATTCTTGAAACCATGATGTTTTTCTTATTCTACTACCTAGGGAGAACATGAATCACGATTTGTTTTTCAAATGTGGTGTTTGTCTGGGCCGGGAACTTCAGTTCTGAAAGTGCAGTTTTTCGGTATTTTGCCGTTTTTTCCAACATTATTCTTTCTGTCTCTCTTAAGGTAAGCAGGGAATCTTGACAACCTGATGTTTTTCTGTTTCTACTAGCTAGGGAGAACTTGAATCACGACGTCTTTTTCAAATCTGGTGTTTGTCTGGGCCGGGAACCTCAGTTATGAAAGTGGAGTTTCACCGTCAACACAATAGGCCTGTTGAGCACATGCGGTAATAGGCCGTTTTTTCCAACTTTATTATTTGTATCACTCTTAAGGCAAGGAGAGATTCTTGAAACCATGATGTTTTTCTTATTCTACTACCTAGGGAGAACATGAATCATGATGTCTTTTTCAAATCTGGTGTTTGTCGGGGCCGGGAACCTCAGTTCTGAAAGTGGTGTTTTGCAGTATTCGGACTTTTTTCCAACATTATTCTTTGGATCTCTCTTAAGGGAAGGAGAGATTCCTGAAACCATGATGTTTTGCTGATTCTACTACCTAGGGAGAACATGAATCACGACGTCTTTTTCAAATCTGGTGTTTGTCTGGGCCGGGAACCTCAGTTCTGAAAGTGGAGTTTCACCGTCGATGCAGTAGGCCTTTTGAGCATATGCGATAATAGGCCGTTTTTTCCAACTTTATTCATTGGATCACTCTTAAGGCAAGGAGAGATTCTTTAAACTCTCATGTTTTTCTGATTCTACTACCTAGGGAGAACATGAATCACGTCTTTTTCAAATCTGGTGTTTGTCTGGGCCGGGAACCTCAGTTATGAAAGTGGAGTTTCACCGTCAACACAATAGGCCTTTTGAGCACATGCGGTAATAGGCCGTTTTTCCCAACTTTATTCTTTGGATCACTCTTAAGGCAAGGAGAGATTCTTGAAACCATGATGTTTTTCTTATTCTACTACCTAGGGAGAACATGAATCATGATGTCTTTTTCAAATCTGGTGTTTGTCGGGGCCGGGAACCTCAGTTCTGAAAGTGGTGTTTTGCAGTATTCGGACGTTTTTTCCAACTTTATTCTTTGGATCTCTCTTAAGGGAAGGAGAGATTCCTGAAACCATGATGTTTTGCTGGTTCTACTACCTAGGGAGAACATGAATCACGATGTCTTTTTCAAATCTGGTGTTTGTCTCGGCCGGGAACCTCAGTTATGAAAGTGGAGTTTCACCGTCAACACAATAGGCCTTTTGAGCACATGCGGTAATAGGCCGTTTTTTCCAACTTTATTCTTTGGATCACTCTTAAGGCAAGGAGAGATTCTTGAAACCATGATGTTTTTCTTATTCTACTACCTAGGGGGAACATGAATCACGATGTCTTTTTCAAATCTGGTGTTTGTCGGGGCCGGGAACCTCAGTTCTGAAAGTGGTGTTTTGCAGTATTCGGACGTTTTTTCCTACTTTATTCTTTGGATCTCTCTTAAGGGAAGGAGAGATTCTTGAAACCATGATGTTTTTCTCATTCTACTACCTAGGGAGAACATGAATCACGATTTGTTTTTCAAATGTGGTGTTTGTCTGGGCCGGGAACTTCAGTTCTGAAAGTGCAGTTTTGCGGTATTTTGCCGTTTTTTCCAACATTATTCTTTGTGTCTCTCTTAAGGTAAGCAGGGAATCTTGACAACCTGATGTTTTTCTGTTTCTACTACCTAGGGAGAACTTGAATCACGACGTCTTTTTCAAATCTGGTGTTTGTCTGGGCCGGGAACCTCAGTTATGAAAGTGGAGTGTCACCGTCAACACAATAGGCCTGTTGAGCACATGCGGTAATAGGCCGTTTTTTCCAACTTTATTTTTTGGATCACTCTTAAGGCAAGGAGAGATTCTTGAAACCATGATGTTTTTCTTATTCTACTACCTAGGGAGAACATGAATCACGATGTCTTTTTCAAATCTGGTGTTTGTCGGGGCCGGGAACCTCAGTTCTGAAAGTGGAGTGTCACCGTCAACACAATAGGCCTGTTGAGCACATGCGGTAATAGGCCGTTTTTTCCAACTTTATTTTTTGGATCACTCTTAAGGCAAGGAGAGATTCTTGAAACCATGATGTTTTTCTTATTCTACTACCTAGGGGGAACATGAATCACGATGTCTTTTTCAAATCTGGTGTTTGCCAGGGCCGGGAACCTCAGTTCTGAAAGTGGTGTTTTGCAGTATTCGGACGTTTTTTCCAACTTTATTCTTTGGATCTCTCTTAAGGGAAGGAGAGATTCCTGAAACCATGATGTTTTGCTGATTCTACTACCTAGGGAGAACATGAATCACGACGTCTTTTTCAAATCTGGTGTTTGTCTGGGCCGGGAACCTCAGTTCTGAAAGTGGAGTTTCACCGTCAATACAATAGGCCTTTTGAGCACATGCGGTAATAGGCCGTTTTTTCCAACTTTATTCATTGGATCACTCTTAAGGCAAGGAGAGATTCTTTAAACTCTCATGTTTTTCTGATTCTACTACCTATGGAGAACATGAATCAGGACGTCTTTTTCAAATCTGGTGTTTGTCTGGGCCGGGAACCTCAGTTATGAAAGTGGAGTTTCACCGTCAATACAATAGGCCTTTTGAGCCTAAGCGGTTGTAGGCCGTTTTTTCCAACTTTATTCTTTGGATCACTCTTAAGGCAAGGAGAGATTCTTGAAACCATGATGTTTTTCTTATTCTACTACCTAGGGAGAACATGAATCACGATGTCTTTTTCAAATCTGGTGTTTGTCGGGGCCGGGAACCTCAGTTCTGAAAGTGGTGTTTTGCAGTATTCGGACGTTTTTTCCAACGTTATTCTTTGGATCTCTCTTAAGGGAAGGAGAGATTCCTGAAACCATGATGTTTTACTGATTCTACTACCTAGGGAGTACATGAAACACGACATCTTTTTCAAATCTGGTGTTTGTCAGGGCCGGGAACCTTAGTTCTGAACATGGAGTTTCACCGTCAATACAATAGGCCTTTTGAGCCTAAGCGGTTGTAGGCCGTTTTTTCCAACTTTATTCTTTGGATCACTCTTAAGGCAAGGAGAGATTCTTGAAACCATGATGTTTTTCTTATTCTACTACCTAGGGGGAACATGAATCACGATGTCTTTTTCAAATCTGGTGTTTGCCAGGGCCGGGAACCTCAGTTCTGAAAGTGGTGTTTTGCAGTATTCGGACGTTTTTTCCAACTTTATTCTTTGGATCTCTCTTAAGGGAAGGAGAGATTCCTGAAACCATGATGTTTTGCTGATTCTACTACCTAGGGAGAACATGAATCACGACGTCTTTTTCAAATCTGGTGTTTGTCTGGGCCGGGAACCTCAGTTCTGAAAGTGGAGTTTCACCGTCGATACAGTAGGCCTTTTGAGCCTAAGCGGTTGTAGGCCGTTTTTTCCAAATTTATTCTTTGGATCACTCTTAAGGCAAGGAGAGATTCTTGAAACCATGATGTTTTTCTTATTCTACTACCTAGGGAGAACATGAATCACGATGTGTTTTTCAAATCTGGTGTTTGTCGAGGCCGGGAACCTCAGTTCTAAAAGTGGTGTTTTGCAGTATTCGGACGTTTTTTCCAACTTTATCCTTTGGATCTCTCTTAATGGAAGGAGAGATTCCTGAAACCATGATGTTTTGCTGATTCTACTACCTAGGGAGAACATGAATCACGACGTCTTTTTCAAATCTGGTGTTTGTCTGGGCCGGGAACCTCAGTTCTGAAAGTGGAGTTTCACCGTCAATACAATACTCCTTTTGAGCACATGCGGTAATAGGCCGTTTTTTCCAACTTTATTCATTGGATCACTCTTAAGGCAAGGAGAGATTCTTTAAACTCTCATGTTTTTCTGATTCTACTACCTATGGAGAACATGAATCACGACGTCTTTTTCAAATCTGGTGTTTGTCTGGGCCGGGAACCTCAGTTATGAAAGTGGAGTTTCACCGTCAACACAATAGGCCTGTTGAGCACATGCGGTAATAGGCCGTTTTTTCCAACTTTATTCTTTGGATCACTCTTAAGGCAAGGAGAGATTCTTGAAACCATGATGTTTTTCTTATTCTACTACCTAGGGAGAACATGAATCATGATGTCTTTTTCAAATCTGGTGTTTGTCGGGGCCGGGAACCTCAGTTCTGAAAGTGGTGTTTTGCAGTATTCGGACGTTTTTTCCAACTTTATTCTTTGGATCTCTCTTAAGGGAAGGAGAGATTCCTGAAACTATGATGTTTTGCTGATCTACTACCTAGGGAGAACATGAATCACGACGTCTTTTTCAAATCTGGTGTTTGTCTGGGCCGGGAACCTCAGTTATGAAAGTGGAGTTTCACCGTCAATACAATAGGCCTTTTGAGCATATGCGGTAATAGGCCGTTTTTTCCAACTTTATTCATTGGATCACTCTTAAGGCAAGGAGAGATTCTTTAAACTCTCATGTTTTTCTGATTCTACTACCTAGGGAGAACATGAATCACGATGTCTTTTTCAAATCTGGTATTTGTCTGGGCCGGGAACCTCAGTTATGAAAGTGGAGTTTCACCGTCAACACAATAGGCCTTTTGAGCCTAAGCGGTTGTAGGCCGTTTTTTCCAACTTTATTCTTTGGATCACTCTTAAGGCAAGGAGAGATTCTTGAAACCATGATGTTTTTCTTATTCTACTACCTAGGGAGAACATGAATCACGATGTCTTTTTCAAATCTGGTGTTTGTCGGGGCCGGGAACCTCAGTTCTGAAAGTGGTGTTTTGCAGTATTCGGACGTTTTTTCCAACTTTATTCTTTGGATCTCTCTTAAGGGAAGGAGAGATTCCTGAAACCATGATGTTTTGCTGATTCTACTACCTAGGGACAACATGAATCACGACGTCTTTTTCAAATCTGGTGTTTGTCTGGGCCGGGAACCTCAGTTCTGAAAGTGGAGTTTCACCGTCGATACAGTAGGCCTTTTGAGCATATGCGGTAATAGGCCGTTTTTTCCAACTTTATTCATTGGATCACTCTTAAGGCAAGGAGAGATTCTTTAAATTCTCATGTTTTTCTGATTCTACTACCTAGTGAGAACATGAATCACGTCTTTTTCAAATCTGGTGTTCGTCTGGGCCGGGAACCTCAGTTCTCAACGTGGAGTTTCACCGTCAACACAATAGGCCTTTTGAGCACATGCGGTAATAGGCCGTTTTTCCCAACTTTATTCTTTGGATCACTCTTAAGGCAAGGAGAGATTCTTGAAACCATGATGTTTTTCTTATTCTACTACCTAGGGAGAACATGAATCACGATTTGTTTTTCAAATGTGGTGTTTGTCTGGGCCGGGAACTTCAGTTCTGAAAGTGCAGTTTTTCGGTATTTTGCCGTTTTTTCCAACATTATTCTTTCTGTCTCTCTTAAGGTAAGCAGGGAATCTTGACAACCTGATGTTTTTCTGTTTCTACTAGCTAGGGAGAACTTGAATCACGACGTCTTTTTCAAATCTGGTGTTTGTCTGGGCCGGGAACCTCAGTTATGAAAGTGGAGTGTCACCGTCAACACAATAGGCCTGTTGAGCACATGCGGTAATAGGCCGTTTTTTCCAACTTTATTCTTTGGATCACTCTTAAGGCAAGGAGAGATTCTTGAAACCATGATGTTTTACTGATTCTACTACCTAGGGAGAACATGAATCACGACGTCTTTTTCAAATCTGGTGTTTGTCTGGGCCGGGAACCTCAGTTATGAAAGTGGAGTGTCACCGTCAACACAATAGGCCTGTTGAGCACATGCGGTAATAGGCCGTTTTTTCCAACTTTATTTTTTGGATCACTCTTAAGGCAAGGAGAGATTCTTGAAACCATGATGTTTTTCTGATTCTACTACCTAGGGAGAACTTGAATCACGACGTCTTTTTCAAATCTGGTGTTTGTCTGGGCCAGGAACCTCAGTTATGAAAGTGGAGTGTCACCGTCAACACAATAGGCCTGTTGAGCACATGCGGTAATAGGCCGTTTTTTCCAACTTTATTTTTTGGATCACTCTTAAGGCAAGGAGAGATTCTTGAAACCATGATGTTTTTCTTATTCTACTACCTAGGGAGAACATGAATCACGATGCCTTTTTCAAATCTGGTGTTTTTCGGGGCCGGGAACCTCAGTTCTGAAAGTGGTGTTTTGCAGTATTCGGACGTTTTTTCCAACTTTATTCTTTGGATCTCTCTTAAGGGAAGGAGAGATTCTTGAAACCATGATGTTTTTCTCATTCTACTACCTAGGGAGAACATGAATCACGATTTGTTTTTCAAATGTGGTGTTTGTCTGGGCCGGGAACTTCAGTTCTGAAAGTGCAGTTTTGCGGTATTTTGCCGTTTTTTCCAACATTATTCTTTGTGTCTCTCTTAAGGTAAGCAGGGAATCTTGACAACCTGATGTTTTTCTGTTTCTACTACCTAGGGAGAACTTGAATCACGACGTCTTTTTCAAATCTGGTGTTTGTCTGGGCCGGGAACCTCAGTTATGAAAGTGGAGTGTCACCGTCAACACAATAGGCCTGTTGAGCACATGCGGTAATAGGCCGTTTTTTCCAACTTTATTTTTTGGATCACTCTTAAGGCAAGGAGAGATTCTTGAAACCATGATGTTTTTCTTATTCTACTACCTAGGGAGAACATGAATCACGATGTCTTTTTCAAATCTGGTGTTTGTCGGGGCCGGGAACCTCAGTTCTGAAAGTGGAGTGTCACCGTCAACACAATAGGCCTGTTGAGCACATGCGGTAATAGGCCGTTTTTTCCAACTTTATTTTTTGGATCACTCTTAAGGCAAGGAGAGATTCTTGAAACCATGATGTTTTTCTTATTCTACTACCTAGGGGGAACATGAATCACGATGTCTTTTTCAAATCTGGTGTTTGCCAGGGCCGGGAACCTCAGTTCTGAAAGTGGTGTTTTGCAGTATTCGGACGTTTTTTCCAACTTTATTCTTTGGATCTCTCTTAAGGGAAGGAGAGATTCCTGAAACCATGATGTTTTGCTGATTCTACTACCTAGGGAGAACATGAATCACGACGTCTTTTTCAAATCTGGTGTTTGTCTGGGCCGGGAACCTCAGTTCTGAAAGTGGAGTTTCACCGTCAATACAATAGGCCTTTTGAGCACATGCGGTAATAGGCCGTTTTTTCCAACTTTATTCATTGGATCACTCTTAAGGCAAGGAGAGATTCTTTAAACTCTCATGTTTTTCTGATTCTACTACCTATGGAGAACATGAATCAGGACGTCTTTTTCAAATCTGGTGTTTGTCTGGGCCGGGAACCTCAGTTATGAAAGTGGAGTTTCACCGTCAACACAATAGGCCTTTTGAGCACATGCGGTAATAGGCCGTGTTTTCCAACTTTATTCTTTGGATCACTCTTAAGGCAAGGAGAGATTCTTGAAACCATGATGTTTTTCTTATTCTACTACCTAGGGAGAACATGAATCATGATGTCTTTTTCAAATCTGGTGTTTGTCGGGGCCGGGAACCTCAGTTCTGAAAGTGGTGTTTTGCAGTATTCGGACGTTTTTTCCAACTTTATTCTTTGGATCTCTCTTAAGGGAAGGAGAGATTCCTGAAACTATGATGTTTTGCTGATCTACTACCTAGGGAGAACATGAATCACGATGTCTTTTTCAAATCTGGTGTTTGTCGGGGCCGGGAACCTCAGTTCTGAAAGTGGTGTTTTGCAGTATTCGGACGTTTTTTCCAACTTTATTCTTTGGATCTCTCTTAAGGGAAGGAGAGATTCCTGAAACCATGATGTTTTATTGATTCTACTACCTAGGGAGTACATGAAACACGACATCTTTTTCAAATCTGGTGTTTGTCAGGGCCGGGAACCTTAGTTCTGAAAATGGAGTTTCACCGTCAATACAATAGGCCTTTTGAGCCTAAGCGGTTGTAGGCCGTTTTTTCCAACTTTATTCTTTGGATCACTCTTAAGGCAAGGAGAGATTCTTGAAACCATGATGTTTTTCTTATTCTACTACCTAGGGAGAACATGAATCATGATGTCTTTTTCAAATCTGCTGTTTGTCGGGGCCGGGAACCTCAGTTCTGAAAGTGGTGTTTTGCAGTATTCGGACGTTTTTTCCAACTTTATTCTTTGGATCTCTCTTAAGGGAAGGAGAGATTCCTGAAACTATGATGTTTTGCTGATCTACTACCTAGGGAGAACATGAATCACGACGTCTTTTTCAAATCTGGTGTTTGTCTGGGCCGGGAACCTCAGTTATGAAAGTGGTGTTTCACCGTCAACACAATAGGCCTTTTGAGCACATGCGGTAATAGGCCGTTTTTTCCAACTTTATTCTTTGGATCACTCTTAAGGCAAGGAGAGATTCTTGAAACCATGATGTTTTTCTTATTCTACTACCTAGGGAGAACATGAATCACGATGTCTTTTTCAAATCTGGTGTTTGTCGGGGCCGGGAACCTCAGTTCTGAAAGTGGTGTTTTGCAGTATTCGGACGTTTTTTCCAACTTTATTCTTTGGATCTCTCTTAAGGGAAGGAGAGATTCCTGAAACCATGATGTTTTACTGATTCTACTACCTAGGGAGTAGATGAAACACGACATCTTTTTCAAATCTGGTGTTTGTCAGGGCCGGGAACCTTAGTTCTAAAAATGGAGTTTCACCGTCAATACAATAGGCCTTTTGAGCCTAAGCGGTTGTAGGCCGTTTTTTCCAACTTTATTCTTTGGATCACTCTTAAGGCAAGGAGAGATTCTTGAAACCATGATGTTTTTCTTATTCTACTACCTAGGGGGAACATGAATCACGATGTCTTTTTCAAATCTGGTGTTTGCCAGGGCCGGGAACCTCAGTTCTGAAAGTGGTGTTTTGCAGTATTCGGACGTTTTTTCCAACTTTATTCTTTGGATCTCTCTTAAGGGAAGGAGAGATTCCTGAAACCATGATGTTTTGCTGATTCTACTACCTAGGGAGAACATGAATCACGACGTCTTTTTCAAATCTGGTGTTTGTCTGGGCCGGGAACCTCAGTTCTGAAAGTGGAGTTTCACCGTCGATACAGTAGGCCTTTTGAGCCTAAGCGGTTGTAGGCCGTTTTTTCCAAATTTATTCTTTGGATCACTCTTAAGGCAAGGAGAGATTCTTGAAACCATGATGTTTTTCTTATTCTACTACCTAGGGAGAACATGAATCACGATGTGTTTTTCAAATCTGGTGTTTGTCGAGGCCGGGAACCTCAGTTCTAAAAGTGGTGTTTTGCAGTATTCGGACGTTTTTTCCAACTTTATCCTTTGGATCTCTCTTAATGGAAGGAGAGATTCCTGAAACCATGATGTTTTGCTGATTCTACTACCTAGGGAGAACATGAATCACGACGTCTTTTTCAAATCTGGTGTTTGTCTGGGCCGGGAACCTCAGTTCTGAAAGTGGAGTTTCACCGTCAATACAATAGGCCTTTTGAGCACATGCGGTAATAGGCCGTTTTTTCCAACTTTATTCATTGGATCACTCTTAAGGCAAGGAGAGATTCTTTAAACTCTCATGTTTTTCTGATTCTACTACCTAGGGAGAACATGAATCACGACGTCTTTTTCAAATCTGGTGTTTGTCTGGGCCGGGAACCTCAGTTCTCAACGTGGAGTTTCACCGTCAACACAATAGGCCTTTTGAGCACATGCGGTAATAGGCCGTTTTTTCCAACTTTATTCTTTGGATCACTCTTAAGGCAAGGAGAGATTCTTGAAACCATGATGTTTTTCTTATTCTACTACCTAGGGAGAACATGAATCACGATGTCTTTTTCAAATCTGGTGTTTGTCGGGGCCGGGAACCTCAGTTCTGAAAGTGGTGTTTTGCAGTATTCGGACGTTTTTTCCAACTTTATTCTTTGGATCTCTCTTAAGGGAAGGAGAGATTCCTGAAACCATGATGTTTTACTGATTCTACTACCTAGGGAGTACATGAAACACGACGTCTTTTTCAAATCTGGTGTTTGTCAGGGCCGGGAACCTTAGTTCTGAAAATGGAGTTTCACCGTCAATACAATAGGCCTTTTGAGCCTAAGCGGTTGTAGGCCGTTTTTTCCAACTTTATTCTTTGGATCACTCTTAAGGCAAGGAGAGATTCTTGAAACCATGATGTTTTTCTTATTCTACTACCTAGGGGGAACATGAATCACGATGTCTTTTTCAAATCTGGTGTTTGCCGGGGCCGGGAACCTCAGTTCTGAAAGTGGTGTTTTGCAGTATTCGGACGTTTTTTCCAACTTTATTCTTTAATCTCTCTTAAGGGAAGGAGAGATTCTTGAAACCATGATGTTTTTCTCATTCTACTACCTAGGGAGAACATGAATCACGATTTGTTTTTCAAATGTGGTGTTTGTTTGGGCCGGGAGCTTCAGTTCTGAAAGTGCAGTTTTGCGGTATTTTGCCGTTTTTTCCAACATTATTCTTTGTGTCTCTCTTCAGGTAAGCAGGGAATCTTGACAACCTGATGTTTTTCTGTTTCTACTACCTAGGGAGAACTTGAATCACGACGTCTTTTTCAAATCTGGTGTTTGTCTGGGCCGGGAACCTCAGTTATGAAAGTGGAGTGTCACCGTCAACACAATAGGCCTGTTGAGCACATGCGGTAATAGGCCGTTTTTTCCAACTTTATTTTTTGGATCACTCTTAAGGCAAGGAGAGATTCTTGAAACCATGATGTTTTTCTTATTCTACTACCTAGGGAGAACATGAATCACGATGTCTTTTTCAAATCTGGTGTTTGTCGGGGCCGGGAACCTCAGTTCTGAAAGTGGAGTGTCACCGTCAACACAATAGGCCTGTTGAGCACATGCGGTAATAGGCCGTTTTTTCCAACTTTATTTTTTGGATCACTCTTAAGGCAAGGAGAGATTCTTGAAACCATGATGTTTTTCTTATTCTACTACCTAGGGAGAACATGAATCACGATGTCTTTTTCAAATCTGGTGTTTGTCGGGGCCGGGAACCTCAGTTCTGAAAGTGGTGTTTTGCAGTATTCGGACGTTTTTTCCAACTTTATTCTTTGGATCTCTCTTAAGGGAAGGAGAGATTCCTGGAACCATGATGTTTTGCTGATTCTACTACCTAGGGAGAACATGAATCACGATGTCTTTTTCAAATCTGGTGTTTGTCTCGGCCGGGAACCTAAGTTATGAAAGTGGAGTTTCACCGTCAATACAATAGGCCTTTTGAGCACATGCGGTAATAGGCCGTTTTTTCCAACTTTATTCATTGGATCACTCTTAAGGCAAGGAGAGATTCTTTAAACTCTCATGTTTTTCTGATTCTACTACCTAGGGAGAACATGAATCACGACGTCTTTTTCAAATCTGGTGTTTGTCTGGGCCGGGAACCTCAGTTCTGAAAGTGGTGTTTTGCAGTATTCGGACGTTTTTTCCAACTTTATTCTTTGGATCTCTCTTAAGGGAAGGAGAGATTCTTGAAACCATGATGTTTTTCTCATTCTACTACCTAGGGAGAACATGAATCACGATTTGTTTTTCAAATGTGGTGTTTGTCTGGGCCGGGAGCTTCAGTTCTGAAAGTGCAGTTTTGCGGTATTTTGCCGTTTTTTCCAACATTATTCTTTGTGTCTCTCTTCAGGTAAGCAGGGAATCTTGACAACCTGATGTTTTTCTGTTTCTACTACCTAGGGAGAACTTGAATCACGACGTCTTTTTCAAATCTGGTGTTTGTCTGGGCCGGGAACCTCAGTTATGAAAGTGGAGTGTCACCGTCAACACAATAGGCCTGTTGAGCACATGCGGTAATAGGCCGTTTTTTCCAACTTTATTTTTTGGATCACTCTTAAGGCAAGGAGAGATTCTTGAAACCATGATGTTTTTCTTATTCTACTACCTAGGGAGAACATGAATCACGATGTCTTTTTCAAATCTGGTGTTTGTCGGGGCCGGGAACCTCAGTTCTGAAAGTGGAGTGTCACCGTCAACACAATAGGCCTGTTGAGCACATGCGGTAATAGGCCGTTTTTTCCAACTTTATTTTTTGGATCACTCTTAAGGCAAGGAGAGATTCTTGAAACCATGATGTTTTTCTTATTCTACTACCTAGGGAGAACATGAATCACGATGTCTTTTTCAAATCTGGTGTTTGTCGGGGCCGGGAACCTCAGTTCTGAAAGTGGTGTTTTGCAGTATTCGGACGTTTTTTCCAACTTTATTCTTTGGATCTCTCTTAAGGGAAGGAGAGATTCCTGGAACCATGATGTTTTGCTGATTCTACTACCTAGGGAGAACATGAATCACGATGTCTTTTTCAAATCTGGTGTTTGTCTCGGCCGGGAACCTCAGTTATGAAAGTGGAGTTTCACCGTCAACACAATAGGCCTTTTGAGCACATGCGGTAATAGGCCGTTTTTTCCAACTTTATTCTTTGGATCACTCTTAAGGCAAGGAGAGATTCTTGAAACCATGATGTTTTTCTTATTCTACTACCTAGGGAGAACATGAATCACGATGTCTTTTTCAAATCTGGTGTTTGTCTCGGCCGGGAACCTCAGTTCTGAAAGTGGAGTTTCACCGTCAATACAATAGGCCTTTTGAGCACATGCGGTAATAGGCCGTTTTTTCCAACTTTATTCATTGGATCACTCTTAAGGCAAGGAGAGATTCTTTAAACTCTCATGTTTTTCTGATTCTACTACCTATGGAGAACATGAATCAGGACGTCTTTTTCAAATCTGGTGTTTGTCTGGGCCGGGAACCTCAGTTATGAAAGTGGAGTTTCACCGTCAACACAATAGGCCTGTTGAGCACATGCGGTAATAGGCCGTTTTTTCCAACTTTATTCTTTGGATCACTCTTAAGGCAAGGAGAGATTCTTGAAACCATGATGTTTTTCTTATTCTACTACCTAGGGAGAACATGAATCATGATGTCTTTTTCAAATCTGGTGTTTGTCGGGGCCGGGAACCTCAGTTCTGAAAGTGGTGTTTTGCAGTATTCGGACGTTTTTTCCAACTTTATTCTTTGGATCTCTCTTAAGGGAAGGAGAGATTCCTGAAACTATGATGTTTTGCTGATCTACTACCTAGGGAGAACATGAATCACGATGTCTTTTTCAAATCTGGTGTTTGTCGGGGCCGGGAACCTCAGTTCTGAAAGTGGTGTTTTGCAGTATTCGGACGTTTTTTCCAACTTTATTCTTTGGATCTCTCTTAAGGGAAGGAGAGATTCCTGAAACCATGATGTTTTATTGATTCTACTACCTAGGGAGTACATGAAACACGACATCTTTTTCAAATCTGGTGTTTGTCAGGGCCGGGAACCTTAGTTCTGAAAATGGAGTTTCACCGTCAATACAATAGGCCTTTTGAGCCTAAGCGGTTGTAGGCCGTTTTTTCCAACTTTATTCTTTGGATCACTCTTAAGGCAAGGAGAGATTCTTGAAACCATGATGTTTTTCTTATTCTACTACCTAGGGAGAACATGAATCACGATGTCTTTTTCAAATCTGGTGTTTGTCGGGGCCGGGAACCTCAGTTCTGAAAGTGGTGTTTTGCAGTATTCGGACGTTTTTTCCAACTTTATTCTTTGGATCTCTCTTAAGGGAAGGAGAGATTCCTGAAACCATGATGTTTTACTGATTCTACTACCTAGGGAGTAGATGAAACACGACATCTTTTTCAAATCTTGTGTTTGTCAGGGCCGGGAACCTTAGTTCTAAAAATGGAGTTTCACCGTCAATACAATAGGCCTTTTGAGCCTAAGCGGTTGTAGGCCGTTTTTTCCAACTTTATTCTTTGGATCACTCTTAAGGCAAGGAGAGATTCTTGAAACCATGATGTTTTTCTTATTCTACTACCTAGGGGGAACATGAATCACGATGTCTTTTTCAAATCTGGTGTTTGCCAGGGCCGGGAACCTCAGTTCTGAAAGTGGTGTTTTGCAGTATTCGGACGTTTTTTCCAACTTTATTCTTTGGATCTCTCTTAAGGGAAGGAGAGATTCCTGAAACCATGATGTTTTGCTGATTCTACTACCTAGGGAGAACATGAATCACGACGTCTTTTTCAAATCTGGTGTTTGTCTGGGCCGGGAACCTCAGTTCTGAAAGTGGAGTTTCACCGTCGATACAGTAGGCCTTTTGAGCCTAAGCGGTTGTAGGCCGTTTTTTCCAAATTTATTCTTTGGATCACTCTTAAGGCAAGGAGAGATTCTTGAAACCATGATGTTTTTCTTATTCTACTACCTAGGGAGAACATGAATCACGATGTGTTTTTCAAATCTGGTGTTTGTCGAGGCCGGGAACCTCAGTTCTAAAAGTGGTGTTTTGCAGTATTCGGACGTTTTTTCCAACTTTATCCTTTGGATCTCTCTTAATGGAAGGAGAGATTCCTGAAACCATGATGTTTTGCTGATTCTACTACCTAGGGAGAACATGAATCACGACGTCTTTTTCAAATCTGGTGTTTGTCTGGGCCGGGAACCTCAGTTCTGAAAGTGGAGTTTCACCGTCAATACAATAGGCCTTTTGAGCACATGCGGTAATAGGCCGTTTTTTCCAACTTTATTCATTGGATCACTCTTAAGGCAAGGAGAGATTCTTTAAACTCTCATGTTTTTCTGATTCTACTACCTAGTGAGAACATGAATCACGTCTTTTTCAAATCTGGTGTTTGTCTGGGCCGGGAACCTCAGTTCTCAACGTGGAGTTTCACCGTCAACACAATAGGCCTTTTGAGCACATGCGGTAATAGGCCGTTTTTCCCAACTTTATTCTTTGGATCACTCTTAAGGCAAGGAGAGATTCTTGAAACCATGATGTTTTTCTTATTCTACTACCTAGGGAGAACATGAATCACGATTTGTTTTTCAAATGTGGTGTTTGTCTGGGCCGGGAACTTCAGTTCTGAAAGTGCAGTTTTTCGGTATTTTGCCGTTTTTTCCAACATTATTCTTTCTGTCTCTCTTAGGGTAAGCAGGGAATCTTGACAACCTGATGTTTTTCTGTTTCTACTACGGAGGGAGAACTTGAATCACGACGTCTTTTTCAAATCTGGTGTTTGTCTGGGCCGGGAACCTCAGTTATGAAAGTGGAGTGTCACCGTCAACACAATAGGCCTGTTGAGCACATGCGGTAATAGGCCGTTTTTTCCAACATTATTCTTTGGATCACTCTTAAGGCAAGGAGAGATTCTTGAAACCATGATGTTTTTTTTATTCTACTACCTAGGGAGAACATGAATCACGATGTCTTTTTCAAATCTGGTGTTTGTCGGGGCCGGGAACCTCAGTTCGGAAAGTGGTGTTTTGCAGTATTCGGACGTTTTTTCCAACTTTATTCTTTGGATCTCTCTTAAGGGAAGTAGAGATTCCTGAAACCATGATGTTTTACTGATTCTACTACCTAGGGAGAACATGAAACACGACGTCTTTTTCAAATCTGGTGTTTGTCTGGGCCGGGAACCTTAGTTCTGAAAGTGGTGTTTTGCAGTATTCGGACGTTTTTTCCAACTATATTTTTGGATCTATCTTAATGGAAGGAGAGATTCCTGAAACCATTATGTTTTACTGATTCTACTACCTAGGGAGAACATGAATCACGACGTCTTTTTCAAATCTGGTGTTTGTCTGGGCCGGGAACCTAAGTTCTGAAAGTGGAGTTTCACCGTCAATACAATAGGCATTTTGAGCATATGCGGTAATAGGCCGTTTTTTCCAACTTTATTCATTGGATCACTCTTAAGGCAAGGAGAGATTCTTTAAACTCTCATGTTTTTCTGATTCTACTACCTAGGGAGAACATGAATCACGACGTCTTTTTCAAATCTGGTGTTTGTCTGGGCCGGGAACCTCAGTTATGAAAGTGGAGTTTCACCGTCAACACAATAGGCCTTTTGAGCACATGCGGTAATAGGCCGTTTTTTCCAACTTTATTCTTTGGATCACTCTTAAGGCACGGAGAGATTCTTGAAACCATGATGTTTTTCTTATTCTACTACTTAGGGAGAACATGAATCACGACGTCTTTTTCAAATCTGGTATTTGTCTGGGCCGGGAACCTCAGTTATGAAAGTGGAGTTTCACCGTCAACACAATAGGCCTTTTGAGCCTAAGCGGTTGTAGGCCGTTTTTTCCAACTTTATTCTTTGGATCACTCTTAAGGCAAGGAGAGATTCTTGAAACCATGATGTTTTTCTTATTCTACTACCTAGGGAGAACATGAATCACGATGTCTTTTTCAAATCTGGTGTTTGTCGGGGCCGGGAACCTCAGTTCTGAAAGTGGTGTTTTGCAGTATTCGGACGTTTTTTCCAACTTTATTCTTTGGATCTCTCTTAAGGGAAGGAGAGATTCCTGAAACCATGATGTTTTGCTGATTCTACTACCTAGGGAGAACATGAATCACGACGTCTTTTTCAAATCTGGTGTTTGTCTGGGCCGGGAACCTCAGTTCTGAAAGTGGAGTTTCACCGTCGATACAGTAGGCCTTTTGAGCATATGCGGTAATAGGCCGTTTTTTCCAACTTTATTCATTGGATCACTCTTAAGGCAAGGAGAGATTCTTTAAATTCTCATGTTTTTCTGATTCTACTACCTAGGGAGAACATGAATCACGTCTTTTTCAAATCTGGTGTTTGTCTGGGCCGGGAACCTCAGTTCTCAACGTGGAGTTTCACCGTCAACACAATAGGCCTTTTGAGCACATGCGGTAATAGGCCGTTTTTCCCAACTTTATTCTTTGGATCACTCTTAAGGCAAGGAGAGATTCTTGAAACCATGATGTTTTTCTTATTCTACTACCTAGGGAGAACATGAATCACGATTTGTTTTTCAAATGTGGTGTTTGTCTGGGCCGGGAACTTCAGTTCTGAAAGTGCAGTTTTTCGGTATTTTGCCGTTTTTTCCAACATTATTCTTTCTGTCTCTCTTAAGGTAAGCAGGGAATCTTGACAACCTGATGTTTTTCTGTTTCTACTAGCTAGGGAGAACTTGAATCACGACGTCTTTTTCAAATCTGGTGTTTGTCTTGGCCGGGAACCTCAGTTATGAAAGTGGAGTTTCACCGTCAACACAATAGGCCTGTTGAGCACATGCGGTATTAGGCCGTTTTTCCCAACTTTATTATTTGTATCACTCTTAAGGCAAGGAGAGATTCTTGAAACCATGATGTTTTTCTTATTCTACTACCTAGGGAGAACATGAATCATGATGTCTTTTTCAAATCTGGTGTTTGTCGGGGCCGGGAACCTCAGTTCTGAAAGTGGTGTTTTGCAGTATTCGGACGTTTTTTCCAACTTTATTCTTTGGATCTCTCTTAAGGGAAGGAGAGATTCCTGAAACCATGATGTTTTGCTGATTCTACTACCTAGGGAGAACATGAATCACGACGTCTTTTTCAAATCTGGTGTTTGTCTGGGCCAGGAACCTCAGTTCTGAAAGTGGAGTTTCACCGTCGATGCAGTAGGCCTTTTGAGCATATGCGGTAATAGGCCGTTTTTTCCAACTTTATTCATTGGATGACTCTTAAGGCAAGGAGAGATTCTTTAAACTCTCATGTTTTTCTGATTCTACTACCTAGGGAGAACATGAATCACGTCTTTTTCAAATCTGGTGTTTGTCTGGGCCGGGAACTTCAGTTATGAAAGTGGAGTTTCACCGTCAACACAATAGGCCTTTTGAGCACATGCGGTAATAGGCCGTTTTTCCCAACTTTATTCTTTGGATCACTCTTAAGGCAAGGAGAGATTCTTGAAACCATGATGTTTTTCTTATTCTACTACCTAGGGAGAACATGAATCATGATTTCTTTTTCAAATCTGGTGTTTGTCGGGGCCGGGAACCTCAGTTCTGAAAGTGGTGTTTTGCAGTATTCGGACGTTTTTTCCAACTTTATTCTTTGGATCTCTCTTAAGGGAAGGAGAGATTCCTGAAACCATGATGTTTTGCTGATTCTACTACCTAGGGAGAACATGAATTACGACGTCTTTTTCAAATCTGGTGTTTGTCTGGGCCGGGAACCTCAGTTATGAAAGTGGAGTTTCACCGTCAACACAATAGGCCTTTTGAGCACATGCGGTAATAGGCCGTTTTTTCCAACTTTATTCTTTGGATCACTCTTAAGGCAAGGAGAGATTCTTGAAACCATGATGTTTTTCTTATTCTACTACCTAGGGAGAACATGAATCACGACGTCTTTTTCAAATCTGGTGTTTGTCTGGGCCGGGAACCTCAGTTATGAAAGTGGAGTTTCACCGTCAACACAATAGGCCTGTTGAGCACATGCGGTAATAGGCCGTTTTTTCCAACTTTATTATTTGTATCACTCTTAAGGCAAGGAGAGATTCTTGAAACCATGATGTTTTTCTCATTCTACTACCTAGGGAGAACATGAATCACGATTTGTTTTTCAAATGTGGTGTTTGTCTGGGCCGGGAACTTCAGTTCTGAAAGTGCAGTTTTGCGGTATTTTGCCGTTTTTTCCAACATTATTCTTTGTGTCTCTCTTAAGGTAAGCAGGGAATCTTGACAACCTGATGTTTTTCTGTTTCTACTACCTAGGGAGAACTTGAATCACGACGTCTTTTTCAAATCTGGTGTTTGTCTCAGCCGGGAACCTTAGTTATGAAAGTGGAGTGTCACCGTCAACACAATAGGCCTGTTGAGCACATGCGGTAATAGGCCGTTTTTTCCAACTTTATTTTTTGGATCACTCTTAAGGCAAGGAGAGATTCTTGAAACCATGATGTTTTTCTTATTCTACTACCTAGGGAGAACATGAATCACGATGTCTTTTTCAAATATGGTGTTTGTCGGGGACGGGAACCTCAGTTCTGAAAGTGGTGTTTTGCAGTATTCGGACGTTTTTTCCAACTTTATTCTTTGGATCTCTCTTAAGGGAAGGAGAGATTCTTGAAACCATGATGTTTTTCTTATTCTACTACCTAGGGAGAACATGAATCACGATGTCTTTTTCAAATATGGTGTTTGTCGGGGACGGGAACCTCAGTTCTGAAAGTGCAGTTTTGCGGTATTTTGCCGTTTTTTCCAACATTATTCTTTGTGTCTCTCTTAAGGTAAGCAGGGAATCTTGACAACCTGATGTTTTTCTGTTTCTACTACCTAGGGAGAACTTGAATCACGACGTCTTTTTCAAATCTGGTGTTTGTCTGGGCCGGGAACCTCAGTTATGAAAGTGGAGTGTCACCGTCAACACAATAGGCCTGTTGAGCACATGCGGTAATAGGCCGTTTTTTCCAACTTTATTTTTTGGATCACTCTTAAGGCAAGGAGAGATTCTTGAAACCATGATGTTTTTCTTATTCTACTACCTAGGGAGAAGATGAATCACGATGTCTTTTTCAAATCTGGTGTTTGTCGGGGCCGGGAACCTCAGTTCTGAAAGTGGTGTTTTGCAGTATTCGGACGTTTTTTCCAAGTTTATTCTTTGGATCTCTCTTAAGGGAAGGAGAGATTCCTGAAACCATGATGTTTTGCTGATTCTACTACCTAGGGAGAACATGAATCACGATGTCTTTTTCAAATCTGGTGTTTGTCTCGGCCGGGAACCTCAGTTATGAAAGTGGAGTTTCACCGTCAACACAATAGGCCTTTTGAGCACATGCGGTAATAGGCCGTTTTTTCCAACTTTATTCTTTGGATCACTCTTAAGGCAAGGAGAGATTCTTGAAACCATGATGTTTTTCTTATTCTACTACCTAGGGAGAACATGAATCACGATGTCTTTTTCAAATCTGGTGTTTGTCGGGGCCGGGAACCTCAGTTCTGAAAGTGGAGTGTCACCGTCAACACAATAGGCCTGTTGAGCACATGCGGTAATAGGCCGTTTTTTCCAACTTTATTTTTTGGATCACTCTTAAGGCAAGGAGAGATTCTTGAAACCATGATGTTTTTCTTATTCTACTACCTAGGGAGAACATGAATCACGATGTCTTTTTCAAATCTGGTGTTTGTCGGGGCCGGGAACCTCAGTTCTGAAAGTGGTGTTTTGCAGTATTCGGACGTTTTTTCCAACTTTATTCTTTGGATCTCTCTTAAGGGAAGGAGAGATTACTGAAACCATGATGTTTTGCTGATTCTACTACCTAGGGAGAACATGAATCACGATGTCTTTTTCAAATCTGGTGTTTGTCTCGGCCGGGAACCTCAGTTATGAAAGTGGAGTTTCACCGTCAACACAATAGGCCTTTTGAGCACATGCGGTAATAGGCCGTTTTTTCCAACTTTATTCTTTGGATCACTCTTAAGGCAAGGAGAGATTCTTGAAACCATGATGTTTTTCTTATTCTACTACCTAGGGAGAACATGAATCATGATGTCTTTTTCAAATCTGGTGTTTGTCGGGGCCGGGAACCTCAGTTCTGAAAGTGGTGTTTTGCAGTATTCGGACGTTTTTTCCAACTTTATTCTTTGGATCTCTCTTAAGGGAAGGAGAGATTCCTGAAACCATGATGTTTTGCTGATTCTACTACCTAGGGAGAACATGAATCACGACGTCTTTTTCAAATCTGGTGTTTGTCTGGGCCGGGAACCTCAGTTCTGAAAGTGGAGTTTCACCGTCGATGCAGTAGGCCTTTTGAGCATATGCGGTAATAGGCCGTTTTTTCCAACTTTATTCATTGGATGACTCTTAAGGCAAGGAGAGATTCTTTAAACTCTCATGTTTTTCTGATTCTACTACCTAGGGAGAACATGAATCACGTCTTTTTCAAATCTGGTGTTTGTCTGGGCCGGGAACTTCAGTTATGAAAGTGGAGTTTCACCGTCAACACAATAGGCCTTTTGAGCACATGCGGTAATAGGCCGTTTTTCCCAACTTTATTCTTTGGATCACTCTTAAGGCAAGGAGAGATTCTTGAAACCATGATGTTTTTCTTATTCTACTACCTAGGGAGAACATGAATCACGATGTCTTTTTCAAATCTGGTGTTTGTCGGGGCCGGGAACCTCAGTTCTGAAAGTGGTGTTTTGCAGTATTCGGACGTTTTTTCCAACTTTATTCTTTGCATCTCTCTTAAGGGAAGGAGAGATTCTTGAAACCATGATGTTTTTCTCATTCTACTAGCTAGGGAGAACATGAATCACGATTTGTTTTTCAAATGTGGTGTTTGTCTGGGCCGGGAACTTCAGTTCTGAAAGTACAGTTTTGCGGTATTTTGCCGTTTTTTCCAACATTATTCTTTGTGTCTCTCTTAAGGTAAGCAGGGAATCTTGACAACCTGATGTTTTTCTGTTTCTACTACCTAGGGAGAACTTGAATCACGACGTCTTTTTCAAATCTGGTGTTTGTCTGGGCCGGGAACCTCAGTTATGAAAGTGGAGTGTCACCGTCAACACAATAGGCCTGTTGAGCACATGCGGTAATAGGCCGTTTTTTCCAACTTTATTTTTTGGATCACTCTTAAGGCAAGGAGAGATTCTTGAAACCATGATGTTTTTCTTATTCTACTACCTAGGGAGAACATGAATCACGATGTCTTTTTCAAATCTGGTGTTTGTCGGGGCCGGGAACCTCAGTTCTGAAAGTGGAGTGTCACCGTCAACACAATAGGCCTGTTGAGCACATGCGGTAATAGGCCGTTTTTTCCAACTTTATTTTTTGGATCACTCTTAAGGCAAGGAGAGATTCTTGAAACCATGATGTTTTTCTTATTCTACTACCTAGGGAGAACATGAATCACGATGTCTATTTCAAATCTGGTGTTTGTCGGGGCCGGGAACCTCAGTTCTGAAAGTGGTGTTTTGCAGTATTCGGACGTTTTTTCCAACTTTATTCTTTGGATCTCTCTTAAGGGAAGGAGAGATTCCTGAAACCATGATGTTTTGCTGATTCTACTACCTAGGGAGAACATGAATCACGATGTCTTTTTCAAATCTGGTGTTTGTCTCGGCCGGGAACCTCAGTTATGAAAGTGGAGTTTCACCGTCAACACAATAGGCCTTTTGAGCACATGCGGTAATAGGCCGTTTTTTCCAACTTTATTTTTTGGATCACTCTTAAGGCAAGGAGAGATTCTTGAAACCATGATGTTTTTCTTATTCTACTACCTAGGGAGAACATGAATCACGATGTCTTTTTCAAATATGGTGTTTGTCGGGGACGGGAACCTCAGTTCTGAAAGTGGTGTTTTGCAGTATTCGGACGTTTTTTCCAACTTTATTCTTTGGATCTCTCTTAAGGGAAGGAGAGATTCTTGAAACCATGATGTTTTTCTTATTCTACTACCTAGGGAGAACATGAATCACGATGTCTTTTTCAAATATGGTGTTTGTCGGGGACGGGAACCTCAGTTCTGAAAGTGCAGTTTTGCGGTATTTTGCCGTTTTTTCCAACATTATTCTTTGTGTCTCTCTTAAGGTAAGCAGGGAATCTTGACAACCTGATGTTTTTCTGTTTCTACTACCTAGGGAGAACTTGAATCACGACGTCTTTTTCAAATCTGGTGTTTGTCTGGGCCGGGAACCTCAGTTATGAAAGTGGAGTGTCACCGTCAACACAATAGGCCTGTTGAGCACATGCGGTAATAGGCCGTTTTTTCCAACTTTATTTTTTGGATCACTCTTAAGGCAAGGAGAGATTCTTGAAACCATGATGTTTTTCTTATTCTACTACCTAGGGAGAAGATGAATCACGATGTCTTTTTCAAATCTGGTGTTTGTCGGGGCCGGGAACCTCAGTTCTGAAAGTGGTGTTTTGCAGTATTCGGACGTTTTTTCCAAGTTTATTCTTTGGATCTCTCTTAAGGGAAGGAGAGATTCCTGAAACCATGATGTTTTGCTGATTCTACTACCTAGGGAGAACATGAATCACGATGTCTTTTTCAAATCTGGTGTTTGTCTCGGCCGGGAACCTCAGTTATGAAAGTGGAGTTTCACCGTCAACACAATAGGCCTTTTGAGCACATGCGGTAATAGGCCGTTTTTTCCAACTTTATTCTTTGGATCACTCTTAAGGCAAGGAGAGATTCTTGAAACCATGATGTTTTTCTTATTCTACTACCTAGGGAGAACATGAATCACGATGTCTTTTTCAAATCTGGTGTTTGTCGGGGCCGGGAACCTCAGTTCTGAAAGTGGAGTGTCACCGTCAACACAATAGGCCTGTTGAGCACATGCGGTAATAGGCCGTTTTTTCCAACTTTATTTTTTGGATCACTCTTAAGGCAAGGAGAGATTCTTGAAACCATGATGTTTTTCTTATTCTACTACCTAGGGAGAACATGAATCACGATGTCTTTTTCAAATCTGGTGTTTGTCGGGGCCGGGAACCTCAGTTCTGAAAGTGGTGTTTTGCAGTATTCGGACGTTTTTTCCAACTTTATTCTTTGGATCTCTCTTAAGGGAAGGAGAGATTACTGAAACCATGATGTTTTGCTGATTCTACTACCTAGGGAGAACATGAATCACGATGTCTTTTTCAAATCTGGTGTTTGTCTCGGCCGGGAACCTCAGTTATGAAAGTGGAGTTTCACCGTCAACACAATAGGCCTTTTGAGCACATGCGGTAATAGGCCGTTTTTTCCAACTTTATTCTTTGGATCACTCTTAAGGCAAGGAGAGATTCTTGAAACCATGATGTTTTTCTTATTCTACTACCTAGGGAGAACATGAATCATGATGTCTTTTTCAAATCTGGTGTTTGTCGGGGCCGGGAACCTCAGTTCTGAAAGTGGTGTTTTGCAGTATTCGGACGTTTTTTCCAACTTTATTCTTTGGATCTCTCTTAAGGGAAGGAGAGATTCCTGAAACCATGATGTTTTGCTGATTCTACTACCTAGGGAGAACATGAATCACGACGTCTTTTTCAAATCTGGTGTTTGTCTGGGCCGGGAACTTCAGTTATGAAAGTGGAGTTTCACCGTCAACACAATAGGCCTTTTGAGCACATGCGGTAATAGGCCGTTTTTCCCAACTTTATTCTTTGGATCACTCTTAAGGCAAGGAGAGATTCTTGAAACCATGATGTTTTTCTTATTCTACTACCTAGGGAGAACATGAATCACGATGTCTTTTTCAAATCTGGTGTTTGTCGGGGCCGGGAACCTCAGTTCTGAAAGTGGTGTTTTGCAGTATTCGGACGTTTTTTCCAACTTTATTCTTTGCATCTCTCTTAAGGGAAGGAGAGATTCTTGAAACCATGATGTTTTTCTCATTCTACTAGCTAGGGAGAACATGAATCACGATTTGTTTTTCAAATGTCGTGTTTGTCTGGGCCGGGAACTTCAGTTCTGAAAGTACAGTTTTGCGGTATTTTGCCGTTTTTTCCAACATTATTCTTTGTGTCTCTCTTAAGGTAAGCAGGGAATCTTGACAACCTGATGTTTTTCTGTTTCTACTACCTAGGGAGAACTTGAATCACGACGTCTTTTTCAAATCTGGTGTTTGTCTGGGCCGGGAACCTCAGTTATGAAAGTGGAGTGTCACCGTCAACACAATAGGCCTGCTGAGCACATGCGGTAATAGGCCGTTTTTTCCAACTTTATTTTTTGGATCACTCTTAAGGCAAGGAGAGATTCTTGAAACCATGATGTTTTTCTTATTCTACTACCTAGGGAGAACATGAATCACGATGTCTTTTTCAAATCTGGTGTTTGTCGGGGCCGGGAACCTCAGTTCTGAAAGTGGAGTGTCACCGTCAACACAATAGGCCTGTTGAGCACATGCGGTAATAGGCCGTTTTTTCCAACTTTATTTTTTGGATCACTCTTAAGGCAAGGAGAGATTCTTGAAACCATGATGTTTTTCTTATTCTACTACCTAGGGAGAACATGAATCACGATGTCTATTTCAAATCTGGTGTTTGTCGGGGCCGGGAACCTCAGTTCTGAAAGTGGTGTTTTGCAGTATTCGGACGTTTTTTCCAACTTTATTCTTTGGATCTCTCTTAAGGGAAGGAGAGATTCCTGAAACCATGATGTTTTGCTGATTCTACTACCTAGGGAGAACATGAATCACGATGTCTTTTTCAAATCTGGTGTTTGTCTCGGCCGGGAACCTCAGTTATGAAAGTGGAGTTTCACCGTCAACACAATAGGCCTTTTGAGCACATGCGGTAATAGGCCGTTTTTTCCAACTTTATTCTTTGGATCACTCTTAAGGCAAGGAGAGATTCTTGAAACCATGATGTTTTTCTTATTCTACTACCTAGGGAGAACATGAATCACGATGTCTTTTTCAAATCTGGTGTTTGTCGGGGCCGGGAACCTCAGTTCTGAAAGTGGTGTTTTGCAGTATTCGGACGTTTTTTCCAACTTTATTCTTTGGATCTCTCTTAAGGGAAGGAGAGATTCCTGAAACCATGATGTTTTACTGATTCTACTACCTAGGGAGTACATGAAACACGACGTCTTTTTCAAATCTGGTGTTTGTCAGGGCCGGGAACCTTAGTTCTGAAAATGGAGTTTCACCGTCAATACAATAGGCCTTTTGAGCCTAAGCGGTTGTAGGCCGTTTTTTCCAACTTTATTCTTTGGATCACTCTTAAGGCAAGGAGAGATTCTTGAAACCATGATGTTTTTCTTATTCTACTACCTAGGGGGAACATGAATCACGATGTCTTTTTCAAATCTGGTGTTTGCCGGGGCCGGGAACCTCAGTTCTGAAAGTGGTGTTTTGCAGTATTCGGACGTTTTTTCCAACTTGATTCTTTGGATCTCTCTTAAGGGAAGGAGAGATTCCTGAAACCATGATGTTTTGCTGATTCTACTACCTAGGGAGAACATGAATCACGACGTCTTTTTCAAATCTGGTGTTTGTCTGGGCCGGGAACCTAAGTTCTGAAAGTGGAGTTTCACCGTCGATACAGTAGGCCTTTTGAGCCTAAGCGGTTGTAGGCCGTTTTTTCCAAATTTATTCTTTGGATCACTCTTAAGGCAAGGAGAGATTCTTGAAACCATGATGTTTTTCTTATTCTACTACCTAGGGAGAACATGAATCACGATGTCTTTTTCAAATCTGGTGTTTGTCGGGGCCGGGAACCTCAGTTCTAAAAGTGGTGTTTTGCAGTATTCGGACGTTTTTTCCAACTTTATCCTTTGGATCTCTCTTAATGGAAGGAGAGATTCCTGAAACCATGATGTTTTGCTGATTCTACTACCTAGGGAGAACATGAATCACGACGTCTTTTTCAAATCTGGTGTTTGTCTGGGCCGGGAACCTCAGTTCTGAAAGTGGAGTTTCACCGTCAACACAATAGGCCTTTTGAGCACATGCGGTAATAGGCCGTTTTTTCCAACTTTATTCTTTGGATCACTCTTAAGGCAAGGAGAGATTCTTGAAACCATGATGTTTTTCTTATTCTACTACCTAGGGAGAACAAGAATCACGATTTATTTTTCAAATGTGGTGTTTGTCTGGGCCGGGAACATCAGTTCTGAAAGTGCAGTTTTGCGGTATTTTGCCGTTTTTTCCAACATTATTCTTTGTGTCTCTCTTAAGGTAAGCAGGGAATCTTGACAACCTGATGTTTTTCTGTTTCTACTACGGAGGGAGAACTTGAATCACGACGTCTTTTTCAAATCTGGTGTTTGTCTGGGCCGGGAACCTCAGTTATGAAAGTGGAGTGTCACCGTCAACACAATAGGCCTGTTGAGCACATGCGGTAATAGGCCGTTTTTTCCAACATTATTCTTTGGATCACTCTTAAGGCAAGGAGAGATTCTTGAAACCATGATGTTTTTTTTATTCTACTACCTAGGGAGAACATGAATCACGATGTCTTTTTCAAATCTGGTGTTTGTCGGGGCCGGGAACCTCAGTTCGGAAAGTGGTGTTTTGCAGTATTCGGACGTTTTTTCCAACTTTATTCTTTGGATCTCTCTTAAGGGAAGTAGAGATTCCTGAAACCATGATGTTTTACTGATTCTAATACCTAGGGAGAACATGAAACACGACGTCTTTTTCAAATCTGGTGTTTGTCTGGGCCGGGAACCTTAGTTCTGAAAGTGGTGTTTTGCAGTATTCGGACGTTTTTTCCAACTATATTTTTGGATCTATCTTAATGGAAGGAGAGATTCCTGAAACCATGATGTTTTACTGATTCTACTACCGAGGGAGAACATGAATCACGACGTCTTTTTCAAATCTGGTGTTTGTCTGGGCCGGGAACCTCAGTTATGAAAGTGGAGTTTCACCGTCAACACAATAGGCCTTTTGAGCCTAAGCGGTTGTAGGCCGTTTTTTCCAACTTTATTCTTTGGATCACTCTTAAGGCAAGGAGAGATTCTTGAAACCATGATGTTTTTCTTATTCTACTACCTAGGGAGAACATGAATCACGATGTCTTTTTCAAATCTGGTGTTTGTCGGGGCCGGGAACCTCAGTTCTGAAAGTGGTGTTTTGCAGTATTCGGACGTTTTTTCCAACTTTATTCTTTGGATCTCTCTTAAGGGAAGGAGAGATTCCTGAAACCATGATGTTTTGCTGATTCTACTACCTAGGGAGAACATGAATCACGACGTCTTTTTCAAATCTGGTGTTTGTCTGGGCCGGGAACCTCAGTTCTGAAAGTGGAGTTTCACCGTCGATACAGTAGGCCTTTTGAGCATATGCGGTAATAGGCCGTTTTTTCCAACTTTATTCATTGGATCACTCTTAAGGCAAGGAGAGATTCTTTAAATTCTCATGTTTTTCTGATTCTACTACCTAGTGAGAACATGAATCACGTCTTTCTCAAATCTGGTGTTTGTCTGGGCCGGGAACCTCAGTTCTCAACGTGGAGTTTCACCGTCAACACAATAGGCCTTTTGAGCACATGCGGTAATAGGCCGTTTTTCCCAACTTTATTCTTTGGATCACTCTTAAGGCAAGGAGAGATTCTTGAAACCATGATGTTTTTCTTATTCTACTACCTAGGGAGAACATGAATCACGATTTGTTTTTCAAATGTGGTGTTTGTCTGGGCCGGGAACTTCAGTTCTGAAAGTGCAGTTTTTCGGTATTTTGCCGTTTTTTCCAACATTATTCTTTCTGTCTCTCTTAAGGTAAGCAGGGAATCTTGACAACCTGATGTTTTTCTGTTTCTACTAGCTAGGGAGAACTTGAATCACGACGTCTTTTTCAAATCTGGTGTTTGTCTGGGCCGGGAACCTCAGTTATGAAAGTGGAGTTTCACCGTCAACACAATAGGCCTGTTGAGCACATGCGGTAATAGGCCGTTTTTTCCAACTTTATTATTTGTATCACTCTTAAGGCAAGGAGAGATTCTTGAAACCATGATGTTTTTCTTATTCTACTACCTAGGGAGAACATGAATCATGATGTCTTTTTCAAATCTGGTGTTTGTCGGGGCCGGGAACCTCAGTTCTGAAAGTGGTGTTTTGCAGTATTCGGACGTTTTTTCCAACTTTATTCTTTGGATCTCTCTTAAGGGAAGGAGAGATTCCTGAAACCATGATGTTTTGCTGATTCTACTACCTAGGGAGAACATGAATCACGACGTCTTTTTCAAATCTGGTGTTTGTCTGGGCCGGGAACCTCAGTTCTGAAAGTGGAGTTTCACCGTCGATGCAGTAGGCCTTTTGAGCATATGCGGTAATAGGCCGTTTTTTCCAACTTTATTCATTGGATGACTCTTAAGGCAAGGAGAGATTCTTTAAACTCTCATGTTTTTCTGATTCTACTACCTAGGGAGAACATGAATCACGACGTCTTTTTCAAATCTGGTGTTTGTCTGGGCCGGGAACCTCAGTTCTGAAAGTGGAGTTTCACCGTCAACACAATAGGCCTTTTGAGCACATGCGGTAATAGGCCGTTTTTTCCAACTTTATTCTTTGGATCACTCTTAAGGCAAGGAGAGATTCTTGAAACCATGATGTTTTTCTTATTCTACTACCTAGGGAGAACAAGAATCACGATTTATTTTTCAAATGTGGTGTTTGTCTGGGCCGGGAACATCAGTTCTGAAAGTGCAGTTTTGCGGTATTTTGCCGTTTTTTCCAACATTATTCTTTGTGTCTCTCTTAAGGTAAGCAGGGAATCTTGACAACCTGATGTTTTTCTGTTTCTACTACGGAGGGAGAACTTGAATCACGACGTCTTTTTCAAATCTGGTGTTTGTCTGGGCCGGGAACCTCAGTTATGAAAGTGGAGTGTCACCGTCAACACAATAGGCCTGTTGAGCACATGCGGTAATAGGCCGTTTTTTCCAACATTATTCTTTGGATCACTCTTAAGGCAAGGAGAGATTCTTGAAACCATGATGTTTTTTTTATTCTACTACCTAGGGAGAACATGAATCACGATGTCTTTTTCAAATCTGGTGTTTGTCGGGGCCGGGAACCTCAGTTCGGAAAGTGGTGTTTTGCAGTATTCGGACGTTTTTTCCAACTTTATTCTTTGGATCTCTCTTAAGGGAAGTAGAGATTCCTGAAACCATGATGTTTTACTGATTCTAATACCTAGGGAGAACATGAAACACGACGTCTTTTTCAAATCTGGTGTTTGTCTGGGCCGGGAACCTTAGTTCTGAAAGTGGTGTTTTGCAGTATTCGGACGTTTTTTCCAACTATATTTTTGGATCTATCTTAATGGAAGGAGAGATTCCTGAAACCATGATGTTTTACTGATTCTACTACCGAGGGAGAACATGAATCACGACGTCTTTTTCAAATCTGGTGTTTGTCTGGGCCGGGAACCTCAGTTATGAAAGTGGAGTTTCACCGTCAACACAATAGGCCTTTTGAGCCTAAGCGGTTGTAGGCCGTTTTTTCCAACTTTATTCTTTGGATCACTCTTAAGGCAAGGAGAGATTCTTGAAACCATGATGTTTTTCTTATTCTACTACCTAGGGAGAACATGAATCACGATGTCTTTTTCAAATCTGGTGTTTGTCGGGGCCGGGAACCTCAGTTCTGAAAGTGGTGTTTTGCAGTATTCGGACGTTTTTTCCAACTTTATTCTTTGGATCTCTCTTAAGGGAAGGAGAGATTCCTGAAACCATGATGTTTTGCTGATTCTACTACCTAGGGAGAACATGAATCACGACGTCTTTTTCAAATCTGGTGTTTGTCTGGGCCGGGAACCTCAGTTCTGAAAGTGGAGTTTCACCGTCGATACAGTAGGCCTTTTGAGCATATGCGGTAATAGGCCGTTTTTTCCAACTTTATTCATTGGATCACTCTTAAGGCAAGGAGAGATTCTTTAAATTCTCATGTTTTTCTGATTCTACTACCTAGTGAGAACATGAATCACGTCTTTCTCAAATCTGGTGTTTGTCTGGGCCGGGAACCTCAGTTCTCAACGTGGAGTTTCACCGTCAACACAATAGGCCTTTTGAGCACATGCGGTAATAGGCCGTTTTTCCCAACTTTATTCTTTGGATCACTCTTAAGGCAAGGAGAGATTCTTGAAACCATGATGTTTTTCTTATTCTACTACCTAGGGAGAACATGAATCACGATTTGTTTTTCAAATGTGGTGTTTGTCTGGGCCGGGAACTTCAGTTCTGAAAGTGCAGTTTTTCGGTATTTTGCCGTTTTTTCCAACATTATTCTTTCTGTCTCTCTTAAGGTAAGCAGGGAATCTTGACAACCTGATGTTTTTCTGTTTCTACTAGCTAGGGAGAACTTGAATCACGACGTCTTTTTCAAATCTGGTGTTTGTCTGGGCCGGGAACCTCAGTTATGAAAGTGGAGTTTCACCGTCAACACAATAGGCCTGTTGAGCACATGCGGTAATAGGCCGTTTTTTCCAACTTTATTATTTGTATCACTCTTAAGGCAAGGAGAGATTCTTGAAACCATGATGTTTTTCTTATTCTACTACCTAGGGAGAACATGAATCATGATGTCTTTTTCAAATCTGGTGTTTGTCGGGGCCGGGAACCTCAGTTCTGAAAGTGGTGTTTTGCAGTATTCGGACGTTTTTTCCAACTTTATTCTTTGGATCTCTCTTAAGGGAAGGAGAGATTCCTGAAACCATGATGTTTTGCTGATTCTACTACCTAGGGAGAACATGAATCACGACGTCTTTTTCAAATCTGGTGTTTGTCTGGGCCGGGAACCTCAGTTCTGAAAGTGGAGTTTCACCGTCGATGCAGTAGGCCTTTTGAGCATATGCGGTAATAGGCCGTTTTTTCCAACTTTATTCATTGGATGACTCTTAAGGCAAGGAGAGATTCTTTAAACTCTCATGTTTTTCTGATTCTACTACCTAGGGAGAACATGAATCACGTCTTTTTCAAATCTGGTGTTTGTCTGGGCCGGGAACTTCAGTTATGAAAGTGGAGTTTCACCGTCAACACAATAGGCCTTTTGAGCACATGCGGTAATAGGCCGTTTTTCCCAACTTTATTCTTTGGATCACTCTTAAGGCAAGGAGAGATTCTTGAAACCATGATGTTTTTCTTATTCTACTACCTAGGGAGAACATGAATCATGATGTCTTTTTCAAATCTGGTGGTTGTCGGGGCCGGGAACCTCAGTTCTGAAAGTGGTGTTTTGCAGTATTCGGACGTTTTTTCCAACTTTATTCTTTGGATCTCTCTTAAGGGAAGGAGAGATTCCTGAAACCATGATGTTTTGCTGATTCTACTACCTAGGGAGAACATGAATTACGACGTCTTTTTCAAATCTGGTGTTTGTCTGGGCCGGTAACCTCAGTTATGAAAGTGGAGTTTCACCGTCAACACAATAGGCCTTTTGAGCACATACGGTAATAGGCCGTTTTTTCCAACTTTATTCTTTGGATCACTCTTAAGGCAAGGAGAGATTCTTGAAACCATGATGTTTTTCTTATTCTACTACCTAGGGAGAACATGAATCACGATGTCTTTTTCAAATCTGGTGTTTGTCGGGGCCGGGAACCTCAGTTCTGAAAGTGGTGTTTTGCAGTATTCGGACGTTTTTTCCAACTTTATTCTTTGGATCTCTCTTAAGGGAAGGAGAGATTCCTGAAACCATGATGTTTTGCTGATTCTACTACCTAGGGAGAACATGAATCACGATGTCTTTTTCAAATCTGGTGTTTGTCTCGGCCGGGAACCTCAGTTATGAAAGTGGAGTTTCACCGTCAACACAATAGGCCTTTTGAGCACATGCGGTAATAGGCCGTTTTTTCCAACTTTATTCTTTGGATCACTCTTAAGGCAAGGAGAGATTCTTGAAACCATGATGTTTTTCTTATTCTACTACCTAGGGAGAACATGAATCACGATGTCTTTTTCAAATCTGGTGTTTGTCGGGGCCGGGAACCTCAGTTCTGAAAGTGGTGTTTTGCAGTATTCGGACGTTTTTTCCAACTTTATTCTTTGGATCTCTCTTAAGGGAAGGAGAGATTCTTGAAACCATGATGTTTTTCTCATTCTACTACCTAGGGAGAACATGAATCACGATTTGTTTTTCAAATGTGGTGTTTGTCTGGGCCGGGAACTTCAGTTCTGAAAGTGCAGTTTTGCGGTATTTTGCCGTTTTTTCCAACATTATTCTTTGTGTCTCTCTTAAGGTAAGCAGGGAATCTTGACAACCTGATGTTTTTCTGTTTCTACTACCTAGGGAGAACTTGAATCACGACGTCTTTTTCAAATCTGGTGTTTGTCTGGGCCGGGAACCTCAGTTATGAAAGTGGAGTGTCACCGTCAACACAATAGGCCTGTTGAGCACATGCGGTAATAGGCCGTTTTTTCCAACTTTATTTTTTGGATCACTCTTAAGGCAAGGAGAGATTCTTGAAACCATGATGTTTTTCTTATTCTACTACCTAGGGAGAACATGAATCACGATGTCTTTTTCAAATATGGTGTTTGTCGGGGACGGGAACCTCAGTTCTGAAAGTGGTGTTTTGCAGTATTCGGACGTTTTTTCCAACTTTATTCTTTGGATCTCTCTTAAGGGAAGGAGAGATTCTTGAAACCATGATGTTTTTCTTATTCTACTACCTAGGGAGAACATGAATCACGATGTCTTTTTCAAATATGGTGTTTGTCGGGGCCGGGAACCTCAGTTCTGAAAGTGGTGTTTTGCAGTATTCGGACGTTTTTTCCAACATTATTCTTTGGATCTCTCTTAAGGGAAGGAGAGATTCCTGAAACCATGATGTTTTGCTGATTCTACTACCTAGGGAGAACATGAATCACGATGTCTTTTTCAAATCTGGTGTTTGTCTTGGCCGGGAACCTCAGTTATGAAAGTGGAGTTTCACCGTCAACACAATAGGCCTTTTGAGCACATGCGGTAATAGGCCGTTTTTTCCAACTTTATTCTTTGGATCACTCTTAAGGCAAGGAGAGATTCTTGAAACCATGATGTTTTTCTTATTCTACTACCTAGGGAGAACATGAATCACGATGTCTTTTTCAAATCTGGTGTTTGTCGGGGCCGGGAACCTCAGTTCTGAAAGTGGTGTTTTGCAGTATTCGGACGTTTTTTCCAACTTTATTCTTTGGATCTCTCTTAAGGGAAGGAGAGATTCTTGAAACCATGATGTTTTTCTCATTCTACTACCTAGGGAGAACATGAATCACGATTTGTTTTTCAAATGTGGTGTTTGTCTGGGCCGGGAACTTCAGTTCTGAAAGTGCAGTTTTGCGGTATTTTGCCGTTTTTTCCAACATTATTCTTTGTGTCTCTCTTAAGGTAAGCAGGGAATCTTGACAACCTGATGTTTTTCTGTTTCTACTACCTAGGGAGAACTTGAATCACGACGTCTTTTTCAAATCTGGTGTTTGTCTGGGCCGGGAACCTCAGTTATGAAAGTGGAGTGTCACCGTCAACACAATAGGCCTGTTGAGCACATGCGGTAATAGGCCGTTTTTTCCAACTTTATTTTTTGGATCACTCTTAAGGCAAGGAGAGATTCTTGAAACCATGATGTTTTTCTTATTCTACTACCTAGGGAGAACATGAATCACGATGTCTTTTTCAAATATGGTGTTTGTCGGGGACGGGAACCTCAGTTCTGAAAGTGGTGTTTTGCAGTATTCGGACGTTTTTTCCAACTTTATTCTTTGGATCTCTCTTAAGGGAAGGAGAGATTCTTGAAACCATGATGTTTTTCTTATTCTACTACCTAGGGAGAACATGAATCACGATGTCTTTTTCAAATATGGTGTTTGTCGGGGACGGGAACCTCAGTTCTGAAAGTGGTGTTTTGCAGTATTCGGACGTTTTTTCCAACTTTATTCTTTGGATCTCTCTTAAGGGAAGGAGAGATTCCTGAAACCATGATGTTTTTCTGATTCTACTACCTAGGGAGAACATGAATCACGACGTCTTTTTCAAATCTGGTGTTTGTCTGGGCCGGGAACCTCAGTTATGAAAGTGGAGTTTCACCGTCAACACAATAGGCCTTTTGAGCCTAAGCGGTTGTAGGCCGTTTTTTCCAACTTTATTCTTTGGATCACTCTTAAGGCAAGGAGAGATTCTTGAAACCATGATGTTTTTCTTATTCTACTACCTAGGGAGAACATGAATCACGATGTCTTTTTCAAATCTGGTGTTTGTCGGGGCCGGGAACCTCAGTTCTGAAAGTGGTGTTTTGCAGTATTCGGACGTTTTTTCCAACATTATTCTTTGGATCTCTCTTAAGGGAAGGAGAGATTCCTGAAACCATGATGTTTTGCTGATTCTACTACCTAGGGAGAACATGAATCACGATGTCTTTTTCAAATCTGGTGTTTGTCTCGGCCGGGAACCTCAGTTATGAAAGTGGAGTTTCACCGTCAACACAATAGGCCTTTTGAGCACATGCGGTAATAGGCCGTTTTTTCCAACTTTATTCTTTGGATCACTCTTAAGGCAAGGAGAGATTCTTGAAACCATGATGTTTTTCTTATTCTACTACCTAGGGAGAACATGAATCACGATGTCTTTTTCAAATCTGGTGTTTGTCGGGGCCGGGAACCTCAGTTCTGAAAGTGGTGTTTTGCAGTATTCGGACGTTTTTTCCAACTTTATTCTTTGGATCTCTCTTAAGGGAAGGAGAGATTCTTGAAACCATGATGTTTTTCTCATTCTACTACCTAGGGAGAACATGAATCACGATTTGTTTTTCAAATGTGGTGTTTGTCTGGGCCGGGAACTTCACTTCTGAAAGTGCAGTATTGCGGTATTTTGCCGTTTTTTACAACATTATTCTTTGTGTCTCTCTTAAGGTAAGCAGGGAATCTTGACAACCTGATGTTTTTCTGTTTCTACTACCTAGGGAGAACTTGAATCACGACGTCTTTTTCAAATCTGGTGTTTGTCTGGGCCGGGAACCTCAGTTATGAAAGTGGAGTGTCACCGTCAACACAATAGGCCTGTTGAGCACATGCGGTAATAGGCCGTTTTTTCCAACTTTATTTTTTGGATCACTCTTAAGGCAAGGAGAGATTCTTGAAACCATGATGTTTTCCTTATTCTACTACCTAGGGAGAACATGAATCACGATGTCTTTTTCAAATATGGTGTTTGTCGGGGACGGGAACCTCAGTTCTGAAAGTGGTGTTTTGCAGTATTCGGACGTTTTTTCCAACTTTATTCTTTCGATCTCTCTTATGGGAAGGAGAGATTCTTGAAACCATGATGTTTTTCTTATTCTACTACCTAGGGAGAACATGAATCACGATGTCTTTTTCAAATATGGTGTTTGTCGGGGACGGGAACCTCAGTTCTGAAAGTGGTGTTTTGCAGTATTCGGACGTTTTTTCCAACTTTATTCTTTGGATCTCTCTTAAGGGAAGGAGAGATTCCTGAAACCATGATGTTTTTCTGATTCTACTACCTAGGGAGAACATGAATCACGACGTCTTTTTCAAATCTGGTGTTTGTCTGGGCCGGGAACCTCAGTTATGAAAGTGGAGTGTCACCGTCAACACAATAGGCCTGTTGAGCACATGCGGTAATAGGCCGTTTTTTCCAACTTTATTTTTTGGATCACTCTTAAGGCAAGGAGAGATTCTTGAAACCATGATGTTTTTCTTATTCTACTACCTAGGGAGAACATGAATCACGATGTCTTTTTCAAATCTGGTGTTTGTCGGGGCCGGGAACCTCAGTTCTGAAAGTGGTGTTTTGCAGTATTCGGACGTTTTTTCCAACATTATTCTTTGGATCTCTCTTAAGGGAAGGAGAGATTCCTGAAACCATGATGTTTTGCTGATTCTACTACCTAGGGAGAACATGAATCACGATGTCTTTTTCAAATCTGGTGTTTGTCTCGGCCGGGAACCTCAGTTATGAAAGTGGAGTTTCACCGTCAACACAATAGGCCTTTTGAGCACATGCGGTAATAGGCCGTTTTTTCCAACTTTATTCTTTGGATCACTCTTAAGGCAAGGAGAGATTCTTGAAACCATGATGTTTTTCTTATTCTACTACCTAGGGAGAACATGAATCACGATGTCTTTTTCAAATCTGGTGTTTGTCGGGGCCGGGAACCTCAGTTCTGAAAGTGGTGTTTTGCAGTATTCGGACGTTTTTTCCAACTTTATTCTTTGGATCTCTCTTAAGGGAAGGAGAGATTCTTGAAACCATGATGTTTTTCTCATTCTACTACCTAGGGAGAACATGAATCACGATTTGTTTTTCAAATGTGGTGTTTGTCTGGGCCGGGAACTTCAGTTCTGAAAGTGCAGTTTTGCGGTATTTTGCCGTTTTTTCCAACATTATTCTTTGTGTCTCTCTTAAGGTAAGCAGGGAATCTTGACAACCTGATGTTTTTCTGTTTCTACTACCTAGGGAGAACTTGAATCACGACGTCTTTTTCAAATCTGGTGTTTGTCTGGGCCGGGAACCTCAGTTATGAAAGTGGAGTGTCACCGTCAACACAATAGGCCTGTTGAGCACATGCGGTAATAGGCCGTTTTTTCCAACTTTATTTTTTGGATCACTCTTAAGGCAAGGAGAGATTCTTGAAACCATGATGTTTTTCTTATTCTACTACCTAGGGAGAACATGAATCACGATGTCTTTTTCAAATATGGTGTTTGTCGGGGACGGGAACCTCAGTTCTGAAAGTGGTGTTTTGCAGTATTCGGACGTTTTTTCCAACTTTATTCTTTGGATCTCTCTTAAGGGAAGGAGAGATTCTTGAAACCATGATGTTTTTCTTATTCTACTACCTAGGGAGAACATGAATCACGATGTCTTTTTCAAATATGGTGTTTGTCGGGGACGGGAACCTCAGTTCTGAAAGTGGTGTTTTGCAGTATTCGGACGTTTTTTCCAACTTTATTCTTTGGATCTCTCTTAAGGGAAGGAGAGATTCCTGAAACCATGATGTTTTTCTGATTCTACTACCTAGGGAGAACATGAATCACGACGTCTTTTTCAAATCTGGTGTTTGTCTGGGCCGGGAACCTCAGTTATGAAAGTGGAGTTTCACCGTCAACACAATAGGCCTTTTGAGCCTAAGCGGTTGTAGGCCGTTTTTTCCAACTTTATTCTTTGGATCACTCTTAAGGCAAGGAGAGATTCTTGAAACCATGATGTTTTTCTTATTCTAATACCTAGGGAGAACATGAATCACGATGTCTTTTTCAAATCTGGTGTTTGTCGGGGCCGGGAACCTCAGTTCTGAAAGTGGTGTTTTGCAGTATTCGGACGTTTTTTCCAACTTTATTCTTTGGATCTCTCTTAAGGGAAGGAGAGATTCTTGAAACCATGATGTTTTTCTCATTCTACTACCTAGGGAGAACATGAATCACGATTTGTTTTTCAAATGTGGTGTTTGTCTGGGCCGGGAACTTCACTTCTGAAAGTGCAGTTTTGCGGTATTTTGCCGTTTTTTCCAACATTATTCTTTGTGTCTCTCTTAAGGTAAGCAGGGAATCTTGACAACCTGATGTTTTTCTGTTTCTACTACCTAGGCAGAACTTGAATCACGACGTCTTTTTCAAATCTGGTGTTTGTCTGGGCCGGGAACCTCAGTTATGAAAGTGGAGTGTCACCGTCAACACAATAGGCCTGTTGAGCACATGCGGTAATAGGCCGTTTTTTCCAACTTTATTTTTTGGATCACTCTTAAGGCAAGGAGAGATTCTTGAAACCATGATGTTTTTCTTATTCTACTACCTAGGGAGAACATGAATCACGATGTCTTTTTCAAATCTGGTGTTTGTCGGGGCCGGGAACCTCAGTTCTGAAAGTGGTGTTTTGCAGTATTCGGACGTTTTTTCCAACATTATTCTTTGGATCTCTCTTAAGGGAAGGAGAGATTCCTGAAACCATGATGTTTTGCTGATTCTACTACCTAGGGAGAACATGAATCACGATGTCTTTTTCAAATCTGGTGTTTGTCTCGGCCGGGAACCTCAGTTATGAAAGTGGAGTTTCACCGTCAACACAATAGGCCTTTTGAGCACATGCGGTAATAGGCCGTTTTTTCCAACTTTATTCTTTGGATCACTCTTAAGGCAAGGAGAGATTCTTGAAACCATGATGTTTTTCTTATTCTACTACCTAGGGAGAACATGAATCACGATGTCTTTTTCAAATCTGGTGTTTGTCGGGGCCGGGAACCTCAGTTCTGAAAGTGGTGTTTTGCAGTATTCGGACGTTTTTTCCAACATTATTCTTTGGATCTCTCTTAAGGGAAGGAGAGATTCCTGAAACCATGATGTTTTGCTGATTCTACTACCTAGGGAGAACATGAATCACGATGTCTTTTTCAAATCTGGTGTTTGTCTCGGCCGGGAACCTCAGTTATGAAAGTGGAGTTTCACCGTCAACACAATAGGCCTTTTGAGCACATGCGGTAATAGGCCGTTTTTTCCAACTTTATTCTTTGGATCACTCTTAAGGCAAGGAGAGATTCTTGAAACCATGATGTTTTTCTTATTCTACTACCTAGGGAGAACATGAATCACGATGTCTTTTTCAAATCTGGTGTTTGTCGGGGCCGGGAACCTCAGTTCTGAAAGTGGTGTTTTGCAGTATTCGGACGTTTTTTCCAACTTTATTCTTTGGATCTCTCTTAAGGGAAGGAGAGATTCTTGAAACCATGATGTTTTTCTCATTCTACTACCTAGGGAGAACATGAATCACGATTTGTTTTTCAAATGTGGTGTTTGTCTGGGCCGGGAACTTCAGTTCTGAAAGTGCAGTTTTGCGGTATTTTGCCGTTTTTTCCAACATTATTCTTTGTGTCTCTCTTAAGGTAAGCAGGGAATCTTGACAACCTGATGTTTTTCTGTTTCTACTACCTAGGGAGAACTTGAATCACGACGTCTTTTTCAAATCTGGTGTTTGTCTGGGCCGGGAACCTCAGTTATGAAAGTGGAGTGTCACCGTCAACACAATAGGCCTGTTGAGCACATGCGGTAATAGGCCGTTTTTTCCAACTTTATTTTTTGGATCACTCTTAAGGCAAGGAGAGATTCTTGAAACCATGATGTTTTTCTTATTCTACTACCTAGGGAGAACATGAATCACGATGTCTTTTTCAAATATGGTGTTTGTCGGGGACGGGAACCTCAGTTCTGAAAGTGGTGTTTTGCAGTATTCGGACGTTTTTTCCAACTTTATTCTTTGGATCTCTCTTAAGGGAAGGAGAGATTCTTGAAACCATGATGTTTTTCTTATTCTACTACCTAGGGAGAACATGAATCACGATGTCTTTTTCAAATATGGTGTTTGTCGGGGACGGGAACCTCAGTTCTGAAAGTGGTGTTTTGCAGTATTCGGACGTTTTTTCCAACTTTATTCTTTGGATCTCTCTTAAGGGAAGGAGAGATTCCTGAAACCATGATGTTTTTCTGATTCTACTACCTAGGGAGAACATGAATCACGACGTCTTTTTCAAATCTGGTGTTTGTCTGGGCCGGGAACCTCAGTTATGAAAGTGGAGTTTCACCGTCAACACAATAGGCCTTTTGAGCCTAAGCGGTTCTGGCCGTTTTTTCCAACTTTATTCTTTGGATCACTCTTAAGGCAAGGAGAGATTCTTGAAACCATGATGTTTTTCTTATTCTAATACCTAGGGAGAACATGAATCACGATGTCTTTTTCAAATCTGGTGTTTGTCGGGGCCGGGAACCTCAGTTCTGAAAGTGGTGTTTTGCAGTATTCGGACGTTTTTTCCAACTTTATTCTTTGGATCTCTCTTAAGGGAAGGAGAGATTCTTGAAACCATGATGTTTTTCTCATTCTACTACCTAGGGAGAACATGAATCACGATTTGTTTTTCAAATGTGGTGTTTGTCTGGGCCGGGAACTTCACTTCTGAAAGTGCAGTTTTGCGGTATTTTGCCGTTTTTTCCAACATTATTCTTTGTGTCTCTCTTAAGGTAAGCAGGGAATCTTGACAACCTGATGTTTTTCTGTTTCTACTACCTAGGGAGAACTTGAATCACGACGTCTTTTTCAAATCTGGTGTTTGTCTGGGCCGGGAACTTCAGTTCTGAAAGTGCAGTTTTGCGGTATTTTGCCGTTTTTTCCAACATTATTCTTTGTGTCTCTCTTAAGGTAAGCAGGGAATCTTGACAACCTGATGTTTTTCTGTTTCTACTACCTAGGGAGAACTTGAATCACGACGTCTTTTTCAAATCTGGTGTTTGTCTGGGCCGGGAACCTCAGTTATGAAAGTGGAGTGTCACCGTCAACACAATAGGCCTGTTGAGCACATGCGGTAATAGGCCGTTTTTTCCAACTTTATTTTTTGGATCACTCTTAAGGCAAGGAGAGATTCTTGAAACCATGATGTTTTTCTTATTCTACTACCTAGGGAGAACATGAATCACGATGTCTTTTTCAAATATGGTGTTTGTCGGGGACGGGAACCTCAGTTCTGAAAGTGGTGTTTTGCAGTATTCGGACGTTTTTTCCAACTTTATTCTTTGGATCTCTCTTAAGGGAAGGAGAGATTCTTGAAACCATGATGTTTTTCTTATTCTACTACCTAGGGAGAACATGAATCACGATGTCTTTTTCAAATATGGTGTTTGTCGGGGACGGGAACCTCAGTTCTGAAAGTGGTGTTTTGCAGTATTCGGACGTTTTTTCCAACTTTATTCTTTGGATCTCTCTTAAGGGAAGGAGAGATTCCTGAAACCATGATGTTTTTCTGATTCTACTACCTAGGGAGAACATGAATCACGACGTCTTTTTCAAATCTGGTGTTTGTCTGGGCCGGGAACCTCAGTTATGAAAGTGGAGTTTCACCGTCAACACAATAGGCCTTTTGAGCCTAAGCGGTTGTAGGCCGTTTTTTCCAACTTTATTCTTTGGATCACTCTTAAGGCAAGGAGAGATTCTTGAAACCATGATGTTTTTCTTATTCTAATACCTAGGGAGAACATGAATCACGATGTCTTTTTCAAATCTGGTGTTTGTCGGGGCCGGGAACCTCAGTTCTGAAAGTGGTGTTTTGCAGTATTCGGACGTTTTTTCCAACTTTATTCTTTGGATCTCTCTTAAGGGAAGGAGAGATTCTTGAAACCATGATGTTTTTCTCATTCTACTACCTAGGGAGAACATGAATCACGATTTGTTTTTCAAATGTGGTGTTTGTCTGGGCCGGGAACTTCACTTCTGAAAGTGCAGTTTTGCGGTATTTTGCCGTTTTTTCCAACATTATTCTTTGTGTCTCTCTTAAGGTAAGCAGGGAATCTTGACAACCTGATGTTTTTCTGTTTCTACTACCTAGGCAGAACTTGAATCACGACGTCTTTTTCAAATCTGGTGTTTGTCTGGGCCGGGAACCTCAGTTATGAAAGTGGAGTGTCACCGTCAACACAATAGGCCTGTTGAGCACATGCGGTAATAGGCCGTTTTTTCCAACTTTATTTTTTGGATCACTCTTAAGGCAAGGAGAGATTCTTGAAACCATGATGTTTTTCTTATTCTACTACCTAGGGAGAACATGAATCACGATGTCTTTTTCAAATCTGGTGTTTGTCGGGGCCGGGAACCTCAGTTCTGAAAGTGGTGTTTTGCAGTATTCGGACGTTTTTTCCAACATTATTCTTTGGATCTCTCTTAAGGGAAGGAGAGATTCCTGAAACCATGATGTTTTGCTGATTCTACTACCTAGGGAGAACATGAATCACGATGTCTTTTTCAAATCTGGTGTTTGTCTCGGCCGGGAACCTCAGTTATGAAAGTGGAGTTTCACCGTCAACACAATAGGCCTTTTGAGCACATGCGGTAATAGGCCGTTTTTTCCAACTTTATTCTTTGGATCACTCTTAAGGCAAGGAGAGATTCTTGAAACCATGATGTTTTTCTTATTCTACTACCTAGGGAGAACATGAATCACGATGTCTTTTTCAAATCTGGTGTTTGTCGGGGCCGGGAACCTCAGTTCTGAAAGTGGTGTTTTGCAGTATTCGGACGTTTTTTCCAACATTATTCTTTGGATCTCTCTTAAGGGAAGGAGAGATTCCTGAAACCATGATGTTTTGCTGATTCTACTACCTAGGGAGAACATGAATCACGATGTCTTTTTCAAATCTGGTGTTTGTCTCGGCCGGGAACCTCAGTTATGAAAGTGGAGTTTCACCGTCAACACAATAGGCCTTTTGAGCACATGCGGTAATAGGCCGTTTTTTCCAACTTTATTCTTTGGATCACTCTTAAGGCAAGGAGAGATTCTTGAAACCATGATGTTTTTCTTATTCTACTACCTAGGGAGAACATGAATCACGATGTCTTTTTCAAATCTGGTGTTTGTCGGGGCCGGGAACCTCAGTTCTGAAAGTGGTGTTTTGCAGTATTCGGACGTTTTTTCCAACTTTATTCTTTGGATCTCTCTTAAGGGAAGGAGAGATTCTTGAAACCATGATGTTTTTCTCATTCTACTACCTAGGGAGAACATGAATCACGATTTGTTTTTCAAATGTGGTGTTTGTCTGGGCCGGGAACTTCAGTTCTGAAAGTGCAGTTTTGCGGTATTTTGCCGTTTTTTCCAACATTATTCTTTGTGTCTCTCTTAAGGTAAGCAGGGAATCTTGACAACCTGATGTTTTTCTGTTTCTACTACCTAGGGAGAACTTGAATCACGACGTCTTTTTCAAATCTGGTGTTTGTCTGGGCCGGGAACCTCAGTTATGAAAGTGGAGTGTCACCGTCAACACAATAGGCCTGTTGAGCACATGCGGTAATAGGCCGTTTTTTCCAACTTTATTTTTTGGATCACTCTTAAGGCAAGGAGAGATTCTTGAAACCATGATGTTTTTCTTATTCTACTACCTAGGGAGAACATGAATCACGATGTCTTTTTCAAATATGGTGTTTGTCGGGGACGGGAACCTCAGTTCTGAAAGTGGTGTTTTGCAGTATTCGGACGTTTTTTCCAACTTTATTCTTTGGATCTCTCTTAAGGGAAGGAGAGATTCTTGAAACCATGATGTTTTTCTTATTCTACTACCTAGGGAGAACATGAATCACGATGTCTTTTTCAAATATGGTGTTTGTCGGGGACGGGAACCTCAGTTCTGAAAGTGGTGTTTTGCAGTATTCGGACGTTTTTTCCAACTTTATTCTTTGGATCTCTCTTAAGGGAAGGAGAGATTCCTGAAACCATGATGTTTTTCTGATTCTACTACCTAGGGAGAACATGAATCACGACGTCTTTTTCAAATCTGGTGTTTGTCTGGGCCGGGAACCTCAGTTATGAAAGTGGAGTTTCACCGTCAACACAATAGGCCTTTTGAGCCTAAGCGGTTGTAGGCCGTTTTTTCCAACTTTATTCTTTGGATCACTCTTAAGGCAAGGAGAGATTCTTGAAACCATGATGTTTTTCTTATTCTAATACCTAGGGAGAACATGAATCACGATGTCTTTTTCAAATCTGGTGTTTGTCGGGGCCGGGAACCTCAGTTCTGAAAGTGGTGTTTTGCAGTATTCGGACGTTTTTTCCAACTTTATTCTTTGGATCTCTCTTAAGGGAAGGAGAGATTCTTGAAACCATGATGTTTTTCTCATTCTACTACCTAGGGAGAACATGAATCACGATTTGTTTTTCAAATGTGGTGTTTGTCTGGGCCGGGAACTTCAGTTCTGAAAGTGCAGTTTTGCGGTATTTTGCCGTTTTTTACAACATTATTCTTTGTGTCTCTCTTAAGGTAAGCAGGGAATCTTGACAACCTGATGTTTTTCTGTTTCTACTACCTAGGGAGAACTTGAATCACGACGTCTTTTTCAAATCTGGTGTTTGTCTGGGCCGGGAACCTCAGTTATGAAAGTGGAGTGTCACCGTCAACACAATAGGCCTGTTGAGCACATGCGGTAATAGGCCGTTTTTTCCAACTTTATTTTTTGGATCACTCTTAAGGCAAGGAGAGATTCTTGAAACCATGATGTTTTCCTTATTCTACTACCTAGGGAGAACATGAATCACGATGTCTTTTTCAAATATGGTGTTTGTCGGGGACGGGAACCTCAGTTCTGAAAGTGGTGTTTTGCAGTATTCGGACGTTTTTTCCAACTTTATTCTTTGGATCTCTCTTAAGGGAAGGAGAGATTCTTGAAACCATGATGTTTTTCTTATTCTACTACCTAGGGAGAACATGAATCACGATGTCTTTTTCAAATATGGTGTTTGTCGGGGACGGGAACCTCAGTTCTGAAAGTGGTGTTTTGCAGTATTCGGACGTTTTTTCCAACTTTATTCTTTGGATCTCTCTTAAGGGAAGGAGAGATTCCTGAAACCATGATGTTTTTCTGATTCTACTACCTAGGGAGAACATGAATCACGACGTCTTTTTCAAATCTGGTGTTTGTCTGGGCCGGGAACCTCAGTTATGAAAGTGGAGTGTCACCGTCAACACAATAGGCCTGTTGAGCACATGCGGTAATAGGCCGTTTTTTCCAACTTTATTTTTTGGATCACTCTTAAGGCAAGGAGAGATTCTTGAAACCATGATGTTTTTCTTATTCTACTACCTAGGGAGAACATGAATCACGATGTCTTTTTCAAATCTGGTGTTTGTCGGGGCCGGGAACCTCAGTTCTGAAAGTGGTGTTTTGCAGTATTCGGACGTTTTTTCCAACATTATTCTTTGGATCTCTCTTAAGGGAAGGAGAGATTCCTGAAACCATGATGTTTTGCTGATTCTACTACCTAGGGAGAACATGAATCACGATGTCTTTTTCAAATCTGGTGTTTGTCTCGGCCGGGAACCTCAGTTATGAAAGTGGAGTTTCACCGTCAACACAATAGGCCTTTTGAGCACATGCGGTAATAGGCCGTTTTTTCCAACTTTATTCTTTGGATCACTCTTAAGGCAAGGAGAGATTCTTGAAACCATGATGTTTTTCTTATTCTACTACCTAGGGAGAACATGAATCACGATGTCTTTTTCAAATCTGGTGTTTGTCGGGGCCGGGAACCTCAGTTCTGAAAGTGGTGTTTTGCAGTATTCGGACGTTTTTTCCAACTTTATTCTTTGGATCTCTCTTAAGGGAAGGAGAGATTCTTGAAACCATGATGTTTTTCTCATTCTACTACCTAGGGAGAACATGAATCACGATTTGTTTTTCAAATGTGGTGTTTGTCTGGGCCGGGAACTTCAGTTCTGAAAGTGCAGTTTTGCGGTATTTTGCCGTTTTTTCCAACATTATTCTTTGTGTCTCTCTTAAGGTAAGCAGGGAATCTTGACAACCTGATGTTTTTCTGTTTCTACTACCTAGGGAGAACTTGAATCACGACGTCTTTTTCAAATCTGGTGTTTGTCTGGGCCGGGAACCTCAGTTATGAAAGTGGAGTGTCACCGTCAACACAATAGGCCTGTTGAGCACATGCGGTAATAGGCCGTTTTTTCCAACTTTATTTTTTGGATCACTCTTAAGGCAAGGAGAGATTCTTGAAACCATGATGTTTTTCTTATTCTACTACCTAGGGAGAACATGAATCACGATGTCTTTTTCAAATATGGTGTTTGTCGGGGACGGGAACCTCAGTTCTGAAAGTGGTGTTTTGCAGTATTCGGACGTTTTTTCCAACTTTATTCTTTGGATCTCTCTTAAGGGAAGGAGAGATTCTTGAAACCATGATGTTTTTCTTATTCTACTACCTAGGGAGAACATGAATCACGATGTCTTTTTCAAATATGGTGTTTGTCGGGGACGGGAACCTCAGTTCTGAAAGTGGTGTTTTGCAGTATTCGGACGTTTTTTCCAACTTTATTCTTTGGATCTCTCTTAAGGGAAGGAGAGATTCCTGAAACCATGATGTTTTTCTGATTCTACTACCTAGGGAGAACATGAATCACGACGTCTTTTTCAAATCTGGTGTTTGTCTGGGCCGGGAACCTCAGTTATGAAAGTGGAGTTTCACCGTCAACACAATAGGCCTTTTGAGCCTAAGCGGTTGTAGGCCGTTTTTTCCAACTTTATTCTTTGGATCACTCTTAAGGCAAGGAGAGATTCTTGAAACCATGATGTTTTTCTTATTCTAATACCTAGGGAGAACATGAATCACGATGTCTTTTTCAAATCTGGTGTTTGTCGGGGCCGGGAACCTCAGTTCTGAAAGTGGTGTTTTGCAGTATTCGGACGTTTTTTCCAACTTTATTCTTTGGATCTCTCTTAAGGGAAGGAGAGATTCTTGAAACCATGATGTTTTTCTCATTCTACTACCTAGGGAGAACATGAATCACGATTTGTTTTTCAAATGTGGTGTTTGTCTGGGCCGGGAACTTCACTTCTGAAAGTGCAGTTTTGCGGTATTTTGCCGTTTTTTCCAACATTATTCTTTGTGTCTCTCTTAAGGTAAGCAGGGAATCTTGACAACCTGATGTTTTTCTGTTTCTACTACCTAGGCAGAACTTGAATCACGACGTCTTTTTCAAATCTGGTTTTTGTCTGGGCCGGGAACCTCAGTTATGAAAGTGGAGTGTCACCGTCAACACAATAGGCCTGTTGAGCACATGCGGTAATACGCCGTTTTTTCCAACTTTATTTTTTGGATCACTCTTAAGGCAAGGAGAGATTCTTGAAACCATGATGTTTTTCTTATTCTACTACCTAGGGAGAACATGAATCACGATGTCTTTTTCAAATCTGGTGTTTGTCGGGGCCGGGAACCTCAGTTCTGAAAGTGGTGTTTTGCAGTATTCGGACGTTTTTTCCAACATTATTCTTTGGATCTCTCTTAAGGGAAGGAGAGATTCCTGAAACCATGATGTTTTGCTGATTCTACTACCTAGGGAGAACATGAATCACGATGTCTTTTTCAAATCTGGTGTTTGTCTCGGCCGGGAACCTCAGTTATGAAAGTGGAGTTTCACCGTCAACACAATAGGCCTTTTGAGCACATGCGGTAATAGGCCGTTTTTTCCAACTTTATTCTTTGGATCACTCTTAAGGCAAGGAGAGATTCTTGAAACCATGATGTTTTTCTTATTCTACTACCTAGGGAGAACATGAATCACGATGTCTTTTTCAAATCTGGTGTTTGTCGGGGCCGGGAACCTCAGTTCTGAAAGTGGTGTTTTGCAGTATTCGGACGTTTTTTCCAACTTTATTCTTTGGATCTCTCTTAAGGGAAGGAGAGATTCTTGAAACCATGATGTTTTTCTCATTCTACTACCTAGGGAGAACATGAATCACGATTTGTTTTTCAAATGTGGTGTTTGTCTGGGCCGGGAACTTCAGTTCTGAAAGTGCAGTTTTGCGGTATTTTGCCGTTTTTTCCAACATTATTCTTTGTGTCTCTCTTAAGGTAAGCAGGGAATCTTGACAACCTGATGTTTTTCTGTTTCTACTACCTAGGGAGAACTTGAATCACGACGTCTTTTTCAAATCTGGTGTTTGTCTGGGCCGGGAACCTCAGTTATGAAAGTGGAGTGTCACCGTCAACACAATAGGCCTGTTGAGCACATGCGGTAATAGGCCGTTTTTTCCAACTTTATTTTTTGGATCACTCTTAAGGCAAGGAGAGATTCTTGAAACCATGATGTTTTTCTTATTCTACTACCTAGGGAGAACATGAATCACGATGTCTTTTTCAAATATGGTGTTTGTCGGGGACGGGAACCTCAGTTCTGAAAGTGGTGTTTTGCAGTATTCGGACGTTTTTTCCAACTTTATTCTTTGGATCTCTCTTAAGGGAAGGAGAGATTCTTGAAACCATGATGTTTTTCTTATTCTACTACCTAGGGAGAACATGAATCACGATGTCTTTTTCAAATATGGTGTTTGTCGGGGACGGGAACCTCAGTTCTGAAAGTGGTGTTTTGCAGTATTCGGACGTTTTTTCCAACTTTATTCTTTGGATCTCTCTTAAGGGAAGGAGAGATTCCTGAAACCATGATGTTTTTCTGATTCTACTACCTAGGGAGAACATGAATCACGACGTCTTTTTCAAATCTGGTGTTTGTCTGGGCCGGGAACCTCAGTTATGAAAGTGGAGTTTCACCGTCAACACAATAGGCCTTTTGAGCCTAAGCGGTTGTAGGCCGTTTTTTCCAACTTTATTCTTTGGATCACTCTTAAGGCAAGGAGAGATTCTTGAAACCATGATGTTTTTCTTATTCTAATACCTAGGGAGAACATGAATCACGATGTCTTTTTCAAATCTGGTGTTTGTCGGGGCCGGGAACCTCAGTTCTGAAAGTGGTGTTTTGCAGTATTCGGACGTTTTTTCCAACTTTATTCTTTGGATCTCTCTTAAGGGAAGGAGAGATTCTTGAAACCATGATGTTTTTCTCATTCTACTACCTAGGGAGAACATGAATCACGATTTGTTTTTCAAATGTGGTGTTTGTCTGGGCCGGGAACTTCAGTTCTGAAAGTGCAGTTTTGCGGTATTTTGCCGTTTTTTACAACATTATTCTTTGTGTCTCTCTTAAGGTAAGCAGGGAATCTTGACAACCTGATGTTTTTCTGTTTCTACTACCTAGGGAGAACTTGAATCACGACGTCTTTTTCAAATCTGGTGTTTGTCTGGGCCGGGAACCTCAGTTATGAAAGTGGAGTGTCACCGTCAACACAATAGGCCTGTTGAGCACATGCGGTAATAGGCCGTTTTTTCCAACTTTATTTTTTGGATCACTCTTAAGGCAAGGAGAGATTCTTGAAACCATGATGTTTTCCTTATTCTACTACCTAGGGAGAACATGAATCACGATGTCTTTTTCAAATATGGTGTTTGTCGGGGACGGGAACCTCAGTTCTGAAAGTGGTGTTTTGCAGTATTCGGACGTTTTTTCCAACTTTATTCTTTGGATCTCTCTTAAGGGAAGGAGAGATTCTTGAAACCATGATGTTTTTCTTATTCTACTACCTAGGGAGAACATGAATCACGATGTCTTTTTCAAATATGGTGTTTGTCGGGGACGGGAACCTCAGTTCTGAAAGTGGTGTTTTGCAGTATTCGGACGTTTTTTCCAACTTTATTCTTTGGATCTCTCTTAAGGGAAGGAGAGATTCCTGAAACCATGATGTTTTTCTGATTCTACTACCTAGGGAGAACATGAATCACGACGTCTTTTTCAAATCTGGTGTTTGTCTGGGCCGGGAACCTCAGTTATGAAAGTGGAGTGTCACCGTCAACACAATAGGCCTGTTGAGCACATGCGGTAATAGGCCGTTTTTTCCAACTTTATTTTTTGGATCACTCTTAAGGCAAGGAGAGATTCTTGAAACCATGATGTTTTTCTTATTCTACTACCTAGGGAGAACATGAATCACGATGTCTTTTTCAAATCTGGTGTTTGTCGGGGCCGGGAACCTCAGTTCTGAAAGTGGTGTTTTGCAGTATTCGGACGTTTTTTCCAACATTATTCTTTGGATCTCTCTTAAGGGAAGGAGAGATTCCTGAAACCATGATGTTTTGCTGATTCTACTACCTAGGGAGAACATGAATCACGATGTCTTTTTCAAATCTGGTGTTTGTCTCGGCCGGGAACCTCAGTTATGAAAGTGGAGTTTCACCGTCAACACAATAGGCCTTTTGAGCACATGCGGTAATAGGCCGTTTTTTCCAACTTTATTCTTTGGATCACTCTTAAGGCAAGGAGAGATTCTTGAAACCATGATGTTTTTCTTATTCTACTACCTAGGGAGAACATGAATCACGATGTCTTTTTCAAATCTGGTGTTTGTCGGGGCCGGGAACCTCAGTTCTGAAAGTGGTGTTTTGCAGTATTCGGACGTTTTTTCCAACTTTATTCTTTGGATCTCTCTTAAGGGAAGGAGAGATTCTTGAAACCATGATGTTTTTCTCATTCTACTACCTAGGGAGAACATGAATCACGATTTGTTTTTCAAATGTGGTGTTTGTCTGGGCCGGGAACTTCAGTTCTGAAAGTGCAGTTTTGCGGTATTTTGCCGTTTTTTCCAACATTATTCTTTGTGTCTCTCTTAAGGTAAGCAGGGAATCTTGACAACCTGATGTTTTTCTGTTTCTACTACCTAGGGAGAACTTGAATCACGACGTCTTTTTCAAATCTGGTGTTTGTCTGGGCCGGGAACCTCAGTTATGAAAGTGGAGTGTCACCGTCAACACAATAGGCCTGTTGAGCACATGCGGTAATAGGCCGTTTTTTCCAACTTTATTTTTTGGATCACTCTTAAGGCAAGGAGAGATTCTTGAAACCATGATGTTTTTCTTATTCTACTACCTAGGGAGAACATGAATCACGATGTCTTTTTCAAATATGGTGTTTGTCGGGGACGGGAACCTCAGTTCTGAAAGTGGTGTTTTGCAGTATTCGGACGTTTTTTCCAACTTTATTCTTTGGATCTCTCTTAAGGGAAGGAGAGATTCTTGAAACCATGATGTTTTTCTTATTCTACTACCTAGGGAGAACATGAATCACAATGTCTTTTTCAAATATGGTGTTTGTCGGGGACGGGAACCTCAGTTCTGAAAGTGGTGTTTTGCAGTATTCGGACGTTTTTTCCAACTTTATTCTTTGGATCTCTCTTAAGGGAAGGAGAGATTCCTGAAACCATGATGTTTTTCTGATTCTACTACCTAGGGAGAACATGAATCACGACGTCTTTTTCAAATCTGGTGTTTGTCTGGGCCGGGAACCTCAGTTATGAAAGTGGAGTTTCACCGTCAACACAATAGGCCTTTTGAGCCTAAGCGGTTGTAGGCCGTTTTTTCCAACTTTATTCTTTGGATCACTCTTAAGGCAAGGAGAGATTCTTGAAACCATGATGTTTTTCTTATTCTAATACCTAGGGAGAACATGAATCACGATGTCTTTTTCAAATCTGGTGTTTGTCGGGGCCGGGAACCTCAGTTCTGAAAGTGGTGTTTTGCAGTATTCGGACGTTTTTTCCAACTTTATTCTTTGGATCTCTCTTAAGGGAAGGAGAGATTCTTGAAACCATGATGTTTTTCTCATTCTACTACCTAGGGAGAACATGAATCACGATTTGTTTTTCAAATGTGGTGTTTGTCTGGGCCGGGAACTTCACTTCTGAAAGTGCAGTTTTGCGGTATTTTGCCGTTTTTTCCAACATTATTCTTTGTGTCTCTCTTAAGGTAAGCAGGGAATCTTGACAACCTGATGTTTTTCTGTTTCTACTACCTAGGCAGAACTTGAATCACGACGTCTTTTTCAAATCTGGTGTTTGTCTGGGCCGGGAACCTCAGTTATGAAAGTGGAGTGTCACCGTCAACACAATAGGCCTGTTGAGCACATGCGGTAATAGGCCGTTTTTTCCAACTTTATTTTTTGGATCACTCTTAAGGCAAGGAGAGATTCTTGAAACCATGATGTTTTTCTTATTCTACTACCTAGGGAGAACATGAATCACGATGTCTTTTTCAAATCTGGTGTTTGTCGGGGCCGGGAACCTCAGTTCTGAAAGTGGTGTTTTGCAGTATTCGGACGTTTTTTCCAACATTATTCTTTGGATCTCTCTTAAGGGAAGGAGAGATTCCTGAAACCATGATGTTTTGCTGATTCTACTACCTAGGGAGAACATGAATCACGATGTCTTTTTCAAATCTGGTGTTTGTCTCGGCCGGGAACCTCAGTTATGAAAGTGGAGTTTCACCGTCAACACAATAGGCCTTTTGAGCACATGCGGTAATAGGCCGTTTTTTCCAACTTTATTCTTTGGATCACTCTTAAGGCAAGGAGAGATTCTTGAAACCATGATGTTTTTCTTATTCTACTACCTAGGGAGAACATGAATCACGATGTCTTTTTCAAATCTGGTGTTTGTCGGGGCCGGGAACCTCAGTTCTGAAAGTGGTGTTTTGCAGTATTCGGACGTTTTTTCCAACATTATTCTTTGGATCTCTCTTAAGGGAAGGAGAGATTCCTGAAACCATGATGTTTTGCTGATTCTACTACCTAGGGAGAACATGAATCACGATGTCTTTTTCAAATCTGGTGTTTGTCTCGGCCGGGAACCTCAGTTATGAAAGTGGAGTTTCACCGTCAACACAATAGGCCTTTTGAGCACATGCGGTAATAGGCCGTTTTTTCCAACTTTATTCTTTGGATCACTCTTAAGGCAAGGAGAGATTCTTGAAACCATGATGTTTTTCTTATTCTACTACCTAGGGAGAACATGAATCACGATGTCTTTTTCAAATCTGGTGTTTGTCGGGGCCGGGAACCTCAGTTCTGAAAGTGGTGTTTTGCAGTATTCGGACGTTTTTTCCAACTTTATTCTTTGGATCTCTCTTAAGGGAAGGAGAGATTCTTGAAACCATGATGTTTTTCTCATTCTACTACCTAGGGAGAACATGAATCACGATTTGTTTTTCAAATGTGGTGTTTGTCTGGGCCGGGAACTTCAGTTCTGAAAGTGCAGTTTTGCGGTATTTTGCCGTTTTTTCCAACATTATTCTTTGTGTCTCTCTTAAGGTAAGCAGGGAATCTTGACAACCTGATGTTTTTCTGTTTCTACTACCTAGGGAGAACTTGAATCACGACGTCTTTTTCAAATCTGGTGTTTGTCTGGGCCGGGAACCTCAGTTATGAAAGTGGAGTGTCACCGTCAACACAATAGGCCTGTTGAGCACATGCGGTAATAGGCCGTTTTTTCCAACTTTATTTTTTGGATCACTCTTAAGGCAAGGAGAGATTCTTGAAACCATGATGTTTTTCTTATTCTACTACCTAGGGAGAACATGAATCACGATGTCTTTTTCAAATATGGTGTTTGTCGGGGACGGGAACCTCAGTTCTGAAAGTGGTGTTTTGCAGTATTCGGACGTTTTTTCCAACTTTATTCTTTGGATCTCTCTTAAGGGAAGGAGAGATTCTTGAAACCATGATGTTTTTCTTATTCTACTACCTAGGGAGAACATGAATCACGATGTCTTTTTCAAATATGGTGTTTGTCGGGGACGGGAACCTCAGTTCTGAAAGTGGTGTTTTGCAGTATTCGGACGTTTTTTCCAACTTTATTCTTTGGATCTCTCTTAAGGGAAGGAGAGATTCCTGAAACCATGATGTTTTTCTGATTCTACTACCTAGGGAGAACATGAATCACGACGTCTTTTTCAAATCTGGTGTTTGTCTGGGCCGGGAACCTCAGTTATGAAAGTGGAGTTTCACCGTCAACACAATAGGCCTTTTGAGCCTAAGCGGTTGTAGGCCGTTTTTTCCAACTTTATTCTTTGGATCACTCTTAAGGCAAGGAGAGATTCTTGAAACCATGATGTTTTTCTTATTCTAATACCTAGGGAGAACATGAATCACGATGTCTTTTTCAAATCTGGTGTTTGTCGGGGCCGGGAACCTCAGTTCTGAAAGTGGTGTTTTGCAGTATTCGGACGTTTTTTCCAACTTTATTCTTTGGATCTCTCTTAAGGGAAGGAGAGATTCTTGAAACCATGATGTTTTTCTCATTCTACTACCTAGGGAGAACATGAATCACGATTTGTTTTTCAAATGTGGTGTTTGTCTGGGCCGGGAACTTCACTTCTGAAAGTGCAGTTTTGCGGTATTTTGCCGTTTTTTCCAACATTATTCTTTGTGTCTCTCTTAAGGTAAGCAGGGAATCTTGACAACCTGATGTTTTTCTGTTTCTACTACCTAGGCAGAACTTGAATCACGACGTCTTTTTCAAATCTGGTGTTTGTCTGGGCCGGGAACCTCAGTTATGAAAGTGGAGTGTCACCGTCAACACAATAGGCCTGTTGAGCACATGCGGTAATAGGCCGTTTTTTCCAACTTTATTTTTTGGATCACTCTTAAGGCAAGGAGAGATTCTTGAAACCATGATGTTTTTCTTATTCTACTACCTAGGGAGAACATGAATCACGATGTCTTTTTCAAATCTGGTGTTTGTCGGGGCCGGGAACCTCAGTTCTGAAAGTGGTGTTTTGCAGTATTCGGACGTTTTTTCCAACATTATTCTTTGGATCTCTCTTAAGGGAAGGAGAGATTCCTGAAACCATGATGTTTTGCTGATTCTACTACCTAGGGAGAACATGAATCACGATGTCTTTTTCAAATCTGGTGTTTGTCTCGGCCGGGAACCTCAGTTATGAAAGTGGAGTTTCACCGTCAACACAATAGGCCTTTTGAGCACATGCGGTAATAGGCCGTTTTTTCCAACTTTATTCTTTGGATCACTCTTAAGGCAAGGAGAGATTCTTGAAACCATGATGTTTTTCTTATTCTACTACCTAGGGAGAACATGAATCACGATGTCTTTTTCAAATCTGGTGTTTGTCGGGGCCGGGAACCTCAGTTCTGAAAGTGGTGTTTTGCAGTATTCGGACGTTTTTTCCAACTTTATTCTTTGGATCTCTCTTAAGGGAAGGAGAGATTCTTGAAACCATGATGTTTTTCTCATTCTACTACCTAGGGAGAACATGAATCACGATTTGTTTTTCAAATGTGGTGTTTGTCTGGGCCGGGAACTTCAGTTCTGAAAGTGCAGTTTTGCGGTATTTTGCCGTTTTTTCCAACATTATTCTTTGTGTCTCTCTTAAGGTAAGCAGGGAATCTTGACAACCTGATGTTTTGCTGATTCTACTACCTTGGGAGAACTTGAATCACGACGTCTTTTTCAAATCTGGTGTTTGTCTGGGCCGGGAACCTCAGTTATGAAAGTGGAGTGTCACCGTCAACACAATAGGCCTGTTGAGCACATGCGGTAATAGGCCGTTTTTTCCAACTTTATTTTTTGGATCACTCTTAAGGCAAGGAGAGATTCTTGAAACCATGATGTTTTTCTTATTCTACTACCTAGGGAGAACATGAATCACGATGTCTTTTTCAAATATGGTGTTTGTCGGGGCCGGGAACCTCAGTTCTGAAAGTGGTGTTTTGCAGTATTCGGACGTTTTTTCCAACATTATTCTTTGGATCTCTCTTAAGGGAAGGAGAGATTCCTGAAACCATGATGTTTTGCTGATTCTACTACCTAGGGAGAACATGAATCACGATGTCTTTTTCAAATCTGGTGTTTGTCTCGGCCGGGAACCTCAGTTATGAAAGTGGAGTTTCACCGTCAACACAATAGGCCTTTTGAGCACATGCGGTAATAGGCCGTTTTTTCCAACTTTATTCTTTGGATCACTCTTAAGGCAAGGAGAGATTCTTGAAACCATGATGTTTTTCTTATTCTACTACCTAGGGAGAACATGAATCACGATGTCTTTTTCAAATCTGGTGTTTGTCGGGGCCGGGAACCTCAGTTCTGAAAGTGGTGTTTTGCAGTATTCGGACGTTTTTTCCAACATTATTCTTTGGATCTCTCTTAAGGGAAGGAGAGATTCCTGAAACCATGATGTTTTGCTGATTCTACTACCTAGGGAGAACATGAATCACGATGTCTTTTTCAAATCTGGTGTTTGTCTCGGCCGGGAACCTCAGTTATGAAAGTGGAGTTTCACCGTCAACACAATAGGCCTTTTGAGCACATGCGGTAATAGGCCGTTTTTTCCAACTTTATTCTTTGGATCACTCTTAAGGCAAGGAGAGATTCTTGAAACCATGATGTTTTTCTTATTCTACTACCTAGGGAGAACATGAATCACGATGTCTTTTTCAAATCTGGTGTTTGTCGGGGCCGGGAACCTCAGTTCTGAAAGTGGTGTTTTGCAGTATTCGGACGTTTTTTCCAACTTTATTCTTTGGATCTCTCTTAAGGGAAGGAGAGATTCTTGAAACCATGATGTTTTTCTCATTCTACTACCTAGGGAGAACATGAATCACGATTTGTTTTTCAAATGTGGTGTTTGTCTGGGCCGGGAACTTCAGTTCTGAAAGTGCAGTTTTGCGGTATTTTGCCGTTTTTTCCAACATTATTCTTTGTGTCTCTCTTAAGGTAAGCAGGGAATCTTGACAACCTGATGTTTTTCTGTTTCTACTACCTAGGGAGAACTTGAATCACGACGTCTTTTTCAAATCTGGTGTTTGTCTGGGCCGGGAACCTCAGTTATGAAAGTGGAGTGTCACCGTCAACACAATAGGCCTGTTGAGCACATGCGGTAATAGGCCGTTTTTTCCAACTTTATTTTTTGGATCACTCTTAAGGCAAGGAGAGATTCTTGAAACCATGATGTTTTTCTTATTCTACTACCTAGGGAGAACATGAATCACGATGTCTTTTTCAAATATGGTGTTTGTCGGGGACGGGAACCTCAGTTCTGAAAGTGGTGTTTTGCAGTATTCGGACGTTTTTTCCAACTTTATTCTTTGGATCTCTCTTAAGGGAAGGAGAGATTCTTGAAACCATGATGTTTTTCTTATTCTACTACCTAGGGAGAACATGAATCACGATGTCTTTTTCAAATATGGTGTTTGTCGGGGACGGGAACCTCAGTTCTGAAAGTGGTGTTTTGCAGTATTCGGACGTTTTTTCCAACTTTATTCTTTGGATCTCTCTTAAGGGAAGGAGAGATTCCTGAAACCATGATGTTTTTCTGATTCTACTACCTAGGGAGAACATGAATCACGACGTCTTTTTCAAATCTGGTGTTTGTCTGGGCCGGGAACCTCAGTTATGAAAGTGGAGTTTCACCGTCAACACAATAGGCCTTTTGAGCCTAAGCGGTTGTAGGCCGTTTTTTCCAACTTTATTCTTTGGATCACTCTTAAGGCAAGGAGAGATTCTTGAAACCATGATGTTTTTCTTATTCTAATACCTAGGGAGAACATGAATCACGATGTCTTTTTCAAATCTGGTGTTTGTCGGGGCCGGGAACCTCAGTTCTGAAAGTGGTGTTTTGCAGTATTCGGACGTTTTTTCCAACTTTATTCTTTGGATCTCTCTTAAGGGAAGGAGAGATTCTTGAAACCATGATGTTTTTCTCATTCTACTACCTAGGGAGAACATGAATCACGATTTGTTTTTCAAATGTGGTGTTTGTCTGGGCCGGGAACTTCACTTCTGAAAGTGCAGTTTTGCGGTATTTTGCCGTTTTTTCCAACATTATTCTTTGTGTCTCTCTTAAGGTAAGCAGGGAATCTTGACAACCTGATGTTTTTCTGTTTCTACTACCTAGGCAGAACTTGAATCACGACGTCTTTTTCAAATCTGGTGTTTGTCTGGGCCGGGAACCTCAGTTATGAAAGTGGAGTGTCACCGTCAACACAATAGGCCTGTTGAGCACATGCGGTAATAGGCCGTTTTTTCCAACTTTATTTTTTGGATCACTCTTAAGGCAAGGAGAGATTCTTGAAACCATGATGTTTTTCTTATTCTACTACCTAGGGAGAACATGAATCACGATGTCTTTTTCAAATCTGGTGTTTGTCGGGGCCGGGAACCTCAGTTCTGAAAGTGGTGTTTTGCAGTATTCGGACGTTTTTTCCAACATTATTCTTTGGATCTCTCTTAAGGGAAGGAGAGATTCCTGAAACCATGATGTTTTGCTGATTCTACTACCTAGGGAGAACATGAATCACGATGTCTTTTTCAAATCTGGTGTTTGTCTCGGCCGGGAACCTCAGTTATGAAAGTGGAGTTTCACCGTCAACACAATAGGCCTTTTGAGCACATGCGGTAATAGGCCGTTTTTTCCAACTTTATTCTTTGGATCACTCTTAAGGCAAGGAGAGATTCTTGAAACCATGATGTTTTTCTTATTCTACTACCTAGGGAGAACATGAATCACGATGTCTTTTTCAAATCTGGTGTTTGTCGGGGCCGGGAACCTCAGTTCTGAAAGTGGTGTTTTGCAGTATTCGGACGTTTTTTCCAACTTTATTCTTTGGATCTCTCTTAAGGGAAGGAGAGATTCTTGAAACCATGATGTTTTTCTCATTCTACTACCTAGGGAGAACATGAATCACGATTTGTTTTTCAAATGTGGTGTTTGTCTGGGCCGGGAACTTCAGTTCTGAAAGTGCAGTTTTGCGGTATTTTGCCGTTTTTTCCAACATTATTCTTTGTGTCTCTCTTAAGGTAAGCAGGGAATCTTGACAACCTGATGTTTTGCTGATTCTACTACCTTGGGAGAACTTGAATCACGACGTCTTTTTCAAATCTGGTGTTTGTCTGGGCCGGGAACCTCAGTTATGAAAGTGGAGTGTCACCGTCAACACAATAGGCCTGTTGAGCACATGCGGTAATAGGCCGTTTTTTCCAACTTTATTTTTTGGATCACTCTTAAGGCAAGGAGAGATTCTTGAAACCATGATGTTTTTCTTATTCTACTACCTAGGGAGAACATGAATCACGATGTCTTTTTCAAATATGGTGTTTGTCGGGGACGGGAACCTCAGTTCTGAAAGTGGTGTTTTGCAGTATTCGGACGTTTTTTCCAACTTTATTCTTTGGATCTCTCTTAAGGGAAGGAGAGATTCTTGAAACCATGATGTTTTTCTTATTCTACTACCTAGGGAGAACATGAATCACGATGTCTTTTTCAAATATGGTGTTTGTCGGGGACGGGAACCTCAGTTCTGAAAGTGGTGTTTTGCAGTATTCGGACGTTTTTTCCAACTTTATTCTTTGGATCTCTCTTAAGGGAAGGAGAGATTCCTGAAACCATGATGTTTTTCTGATTCTACTACCTAGGGAGAACATGAATCACGACGTCTTTTTCAAATCTGGTGTTTGTCTGGGCCGGGAACCTCAGTTATGAAAGTGGAGTTTCACCGTCAACACAATAGGCCTTTTGAGCCTAAGCGGTTGTAGGCCGTTTTTTCCAACTTTATTCTTTGGATCACTCTTAAGGCAAGGAGAGATTCTTGAAACCATGATGTTTTTCTTATTCTAATACCTAGGGAGAACATGAATCACGATGTCTTTTTCAAATCTGGTGTTTGTCGGGGCCGGGAACCTCAGTTCTGAAAGTGGTGTTTTGCAGTATTCGGACGTTTTTTCCAACTTTATTCTTTGGATCTCTCTTAAGGGAAGGAGAGATTCTTGAAACCATGATGTTTTTCTCATTCTACTACCTAGGGAGAACATGAATCACGATTTGTTTTTCAAATGTGGTGTTTGTCTGGGCCGGGAACTTCAGTTCTGAAAGTGCAGTTTTGCGGTATTTTGCCGTTTTTTCCAACATTATTCTTTGTGTCTCTCTTAAGGTAAGCAGGGAATCTTGACAACCTGATGTTTTTCTGTTTCTACTACCTAGGGAGAACTTGAATCACGACGTCTTTTTCAAATCTGGTGTTTGTCTGGGCCGGGAACCTCAGTTATGAAAGTGGAGTGTCACCGTCAACACAATAGGCCTGTTGAGCACATGCGGTAATAGGCCGTTTTTTCCAACTTTATTTTTTGGATCACTCTTAAGGCAAGGAGAGATTCTTGAAACCATGATGTTTTTCTTATTCTACTACCTAGGGAGAACATGAATCACGATGTCTTTTTCAAATATGGTGTTTGTCGGGGACGGGAACCTCAGTTCTGAAAGTGGTGTTTTGCAGTATTCGGACGTTTTTTCCAACTTTATTCTTTGGATCTCTCTTAAGGGAAGGAGAGATTCTTGAAACCATGATGTTTTTCTTATTCTACTACCTAGGGAGAACATGAATCACGATGTCTTTTTCAAATATGGTGTTTGTCGGGGACGGGAACCTCAGTTCTGAAAGTGGTGTTTTGCAGTATTCGGACGTTTTTTCCAACTTTATTCTTTGGATCTCTCTTAAGGGAAAGAGAGATTCCTGAAACCATGATGTTTTTCTGATTCTACTACCTAGGGAGAACATGAATCACGACGTCTTTTTCTAATCTGGTGTTTGTCTGGGCCGGGAACCTCAGTTATGAAAGTGGAGTTTCACCGTCAACACAATAGGCCTTTTGAGCCTTAGCGGTTGTAGGCCGTTTTTTCCAACTTTATTCTTTGGATCACTCTTAAGGCAAGGAGAGATTCTTGAAACCATGATGTTTTTCTTATTCTAATACCTAGGGAGAACATGAATCACGATGTCTTTTTCAAATCTGGTGTTTGTCGGGGCCGGGAACCTCAGTTCTGAAAGTGGTGTTTTGCAGTATTCGGACGTTTTTTCCAACTTTATTCTTTGGATCTCTCTTAAGGGAAGGAGAGATTCCTGAAACCATGATGTTTTGCTGATTCTACTACCTGGGGAGAACATGAATCACGACGTCTTTTTCAAATCTGGTGTTTGTCTGGGCCGGGAACCTCAGTTCTGAAAGTGGAGTTTCACCGTCAACACAATAGGCCTTTTGAGCACATGCGGTAATAGGCCGTTTTTTCCAACTTTATTCTTTGGATCACTCTTAAGGCAAGGAGAGATTCTTGAAACCATGATGTTTTTCTTATTCTACTACCTAGGGAGAACATGAATCACGACGTCTTTTTCAAATCTGGTGTTTGTCTGGGCCGGGAACCTCAGTTCTGAAAGTGGAGTTTCACCGTCAATACAATAGGCCTTTTGAGCATATGCGGTAATAGGCCGTTTTTTCCAACTTTATTCATTGGATCACTCTTAAGGCAAGGAGAGATTCTTTAAACTCTCATGTTTTTCTGATTCTACTACCTAGGGAGAACATGAATCACGATGTCTTTTTCAAATCTGGTGTTTGTCGGGGCCGGGAACCTCAGTTCTGAAAGTGGTGTTTTGCAGTATTCGGACGTTTTTTCCAACTTTATTCTTTGGATCTCTCTTAAGGGAAGGAGAGATTCTTGAAACCATGATGATTTTCTCATTCTACTACCTAGGGAGAACATGAATCACGATTTGTTTTTCAAATGTGGTGTTTGTCTGGGCCGGGAACTTCAGTTCTGAAAGTGCAGTTTTGCGGTATTTTGCCGTTTTTTCCAACATTATTCTTTGTGTCTCTCTTAAGGTAAGCAGGGAATCTTGACAACCTGATGTTTTTCTGTTTCTACTACCTAGGGAGAACTTGAATCACGACGTCTTTTTCAAATCTGGTGTTTGTCTGGGCCGGGAACCTCAGTTATGAAAGTGGAGTGTCACCGTCAACACAATAGGCCTGTTGAGCACATGCGGTAATAGGCCGTTTTTTCCAACTTTATTTTTTGGATCACTCTTAAGGCAAGGAGAGATTCATGAAACCATGATGTTTTTCTTATTCTACTACCTAGGGAGAACATGAATCACGATGTCTTTTTCAAATATGGTGTTTGTCGGGGACAGGAACCTCAGTTCTGAAAGTGGTGTTTTGCAGTATTCGGACGTTTTTTCCAACTTTATTCTTTGGATCTCTCTTAAGGGAAGGAGAGATTCTTGAAACCATGATGTTTTTCTTATTCTACTACCTAGGGAGAACATGAATCACGATGTCTTTTTCAAATCTGGTGTTTGTCTGGGCCGGGAACCTCAATTCTGAAAGGGGAGTTTCACCTTCAATACAATAGGCCTTTTGAGCATATTCGGTAATAGGCCGTTTTTTCCAAATTTATTTTTGGATCACTCTTAAGGCAAGGAGAGATTCTTGAAACTATGATGTTTTTCTGATTCTACTACCTAGGGAGAACATGAATCACGACGTCTTTTTCAAATCTGGTGTTTCTCTGGGCCGGGAACTTCTGTTCTGAAAGTGCAGTTTTGCGGTATTGGCCGTTTTTTACAACATTATTCTTTTGATCTCTCTTAAGGTAAGGAGAGAATCTTGAAAACCTGATGTTTTTCTTATTCTACTACCTAGGGAGAACATGAACCACGATGTCTTTTTCAAATCTGGTGTTTGTCTGGGCCGGGAACCTCAGTTCTGAAAGTGGAGTTTCACCGACAATACAATAGGCCTTTTGAGCATATGCGATAATATACCGTTTTTTCCAACTTTATTCTTTGGATCACTCTTAAGGCAAGGAGAGATTCTTTAAACTATCATGTTTTTCTGATTCTACTACCTAGGGAGAACATGAATCACGACTTCTTTTTCAAATCTGGTGTTTCTCTGGGCCGGGAACTTCAGTTCTGAAAGTGCAGTTTTGCGGTATTGGCCGTTTTTTACAACATTATTCTTTTGATCTCTCTTAAGGTAAGGAGAGAATCTTGAAAACCTGATGTTTTTCTCATTCTACTACCTAGGGAGAACATGAACCACGATGTCTTTTTCAAATCTGGTGTTTGTCTGGGCCGGGAACCTCAGTTCTGAAAGTAGAGTTTCACCGACAATACATTAGGCCTTTTGAGCATATGCGGTAATAGACCGTTATTTCCAACTTTATTCTTTGGATCACTCTTAAGGCAAGGACAGATTCTTGAAACTATGATTTTTTCTGATTCTACTACCTAGGGAGAACATGAATCATGACGTCTTTTTCAAATCTGGTGTTTGTCTGGGCCGGGAACTTCAGTTCTCAAAGTGCAGTTTTGCGGTATTAGGCCGTTTTTTCCAACATGATTCTTTGGATCACTCTTAAGGCAAGGAGAGATTCTTGAAACTATGATGTTTTTCTTATTCTACTCCCTAGGGAGAACATGAATCACGACGTCTTTTTCAAATCTAGTGTTTGTCTGGGCCGGGAACTTCAGTTCTCAAAGTGCAGTTTTGCGGTATTAGGCTGTTTTTTCCAACTTTATTCTTTGGATCTCTCTTAAGGTATAGAGAGAATCTTGAAACCATGATGTTTTTCTGATTCTACTACCTAGGGCGAACATGAATCACGACGTCTTTTTCAAATCTGGTGTTTGTCTGGGCCGGGAACTTCAGTTCTCAAAGTGCAGTTTTGCGGTATTAGGCCGTTTTTTCGAGATTTATTCTTTGGATCACTCTTAAGGCAAGGAGAGATTCTTTAAACTACCATGTTTTTCTGATTCTACTACCTAGGGAGAACATGAATCACGATGTCTTTTTCAAATCTGGTGTTTCTCTGGGCCGGGAACTTCAGTTCTCAAAGTGCAGTTTTGCGGTATTAGGCCGTTTTTTCCAACTTTATTCTTTGGATCTCTCTTAAGGTATGGAGAGAATCTTGAAACCATGATGTTTTTCTTATTCTACTACCTAGGGAGAACATGAATCACGATGTCTTATTCAAATGTGGTGTTTGTCTGGGCAGGGAACCTCAGTTCTGAAAGTGGAGTTTCACTGTCAATACAATAGGCCTTTTGAGCATATGCGGTAATAGGCCGTTTTTTCCAACTTTATTCTTTGGATCACTCTTAACGCAAGGAGAGATTCTTGAAACTATGATGTTTTTCCGATTCTACTACCTAGGGAGAAGATGAATCACGACGGCTTTTTCAAATCTGGTGTTTGTCTGGGCCGGGAACTTCAGTTCTGAAAGTGCAGTTTTGCGGTATTGGCCGTTTTTTACAACATTATTCTTTTGATCTCTCTTAAGGTAAGGAGAGAATCTTGAAAACCTGATGTTTTTCTTATTCTACTACCTAGGGAGAACATGAACCACGATGTCTTTTTCAAATCTGGTGTTTGTCTGGGCCGGGAACCTCAGTTCTGAAAGTGCAGTTTCACCGACAATACAATAGGCCTTTTGACCATATGCGATAATATACCGTTTTTTCCAACTTTATTCTTCCGATCACTCTTAAGGCAAGGAGAGATTGTTTAAACTATCATGTTTTTCTGATTCTACTACGTAGGGAGAACATGAATCACGACGACTTTTTCAAATCTGGTGTTTGTCTGGGCCGGGAAGTTCAGTTCTCAAAGTGCAGTTTTGCGGTATTAGGCCGTTTTTTCCAACTTTATTCTTTGGATCTCTCTTAAGGTATGGAGAGAATCTTGAAACCATGATCTTTTTCTTATTCTACTACCTAGGGATAACATGAATCACGATGTCTTATTCAAATCTGGTGTTTGTCTGGGCCGGGAACCTCAGTTCTGAAAGTGGAGGTTCACCGTCAATACAATAGGCCTTTTGAGCATATACGGTAATAGGCCGTTTTTTCCAACTTTATTCTTTGGATCACTCTTAAGGCAAGGAGAGATTCTTGAAACTATGATGTTTTTCTGATTCTACTACCTAGGGAGAACATGAATCACGACGTCTTTTTCAAATCTGGTATTTCCCTGGGCCAGGAACTTCAGTTCTGAAAGTGCACTTTTGCTGTATTAGGCCGTTTTTTCCAACATTATTCTTTTGATCTCTCTTAAGGTAAGGAGAGAACCTTGAAAACCTGACGTTTTTCTTATTCTACTACCTAGGGTGAACATGAACCACGATGTCTTTTTCAAATCTGGTGTTTGTCTGGGCCGGGAACCTCAGTTCTGAAAGGGGAGTTTCACCTTCAATACAATAGGCCTTTTGAGCATATTCGGTAATAGGCCGTTTTTTCCAAATTTATTTTTGGATCACTCTTAAGGCAAGGAGAGATTCTTGAAACTATGATGTTTTTCTGATTCTACTACCTAGGGAGAACATGAATCACGACGTCTTTTTCAAATCTGGTGTTTCTCTGGGCCGGGAACTTCTGTTCTGAAAGTGCAGTTTTGCGGTATTGGCCGTTTTTTACAACATTATTCTTTTGATCTCTCTTAAGGTAAGGAGAGAATCTTGAAAACCTGATGTTTTTCTTATTCTACTACCTAGGGAGAACATGAACCACGATGTCTTTTTCAAATCTGGTGTTTGTCTGGGCCGGGAACCTCAGTTCTGAAAGTGGAGTTTCACCGACAATACAATAGGCCTTTTGAGCATATGCGATAATATACCGTTTTTTCCAACTTTATTCTTTGGATCACTCTTAAGGCAAGGAGAGATTCTTTAAACTATCATGTTTTTCTGATTCTACTACCTAGGGAGAACATGAATCACGACTTCTTTTTCAAATCTGGTGTTTCTCTGGGCCGGGAACTTCAGTTCTGAAAGTGCAGTTTTGCGGTATTGGCCGTTTTTTACAACATTATTCTTTTGATCTCTCTTAAGGTAAGGAGAGAATCTTGAAAACCTGATGTTTTTCTTATTCTACTACCTAGGGAGAACATGAACCACGATGTCTTTTTCAAATCTCGTGTTTGTCTGGGCCGGGAACCTCAGTTCTGAAAGTAGAGTTTCACCGACAATACATTAGGCCTTTTGAGCATATGCGGTAATAGACCGTTATTTCCAACTTTATTCTTTGGATCACTCTTAAGGCAATGACAGATTCTTGAAACTATGATTTTTTCTGATTCTACTACCTAGGGAGAACATGAATCATGACGTCTTTTTCAAATCTGGTGTTTGTCTGGGCCGGGAACTTCAGTTCTCAAAGTGCAGTTTTGCGGTATTAGGCTGTTTTTTCCAACTTAATTCTTTGGATCTCTCTTAAGGTATGGAGAGAATCTTGAAACCATGATGTTTTTCTTATTCTACTACCTAGGGAGAACATGAATCACGATTTCTTTTTCAAATCTGGTGTTTGTCTGGGCCGGGAACCTCAATTCTGAAAGTGGAGTTTCACCGTCAATACAATAGGCCTTTTGAGCATATGCGGTAATAGGCCGTTTTTTCCAACTTTATTTTTGGATCACTCTAAAGGCAAGGAGAGATTCTTGAAACTATGATTTTTTCTGATTCTACTACCTAGGGAGAACATGAATCACGACGTCTTTTTCAAATCTGGTGTTTGTCTGGGCCGGGAACTTCAGTTCTCAAAGTGCAGTTTTGCGGTATTAGGCCGTTTTTTCCAACATGATTCTTTGGATCACTCTTAAGGCAAGGAGAGATGTTTGAAACTATGATGTTTTTCTGATTCTACTACCTAGGGCGAACATGAATCACGACGTCTTTTTCAAATCTGGTGTTTGTCTGGGCCGGGAACCTCAGTTCTGAAAGTGCAGTTTCACCGACAATACAATAGGCCTTTTGAGCATATACGATAATATACCGTTTTTTCCAACTTTATTCTTTGGATCACTCTTAAGGCAAGGAGAGATTCTTTAAACTATCATGTTTTTCTGATTCTACTACCTAGGGAGAACATGAATCACGACGTCTTTTTCAAATCTGGTGTTTCTCTGGGCCGGGAACTTCAGTTCTGAAAGTGCAGTTTTGCGGTATTGGCCGTTTTTTACAACATTATTCTTTTGATCTCTCTTAAAGTAAGGAGAGAATCTTGAAAACCTGATGTTTTTCTTATTCTACTACCTAGGGAGAACATGAACCACGATGTCTTTTTCAAATCTGGTGTTTGTCTGGGCCGGGAACCTCAGTTCTGAAAGTGCAGTTTCACCGACAATACAATAGGCCTTTTGAGCATATATGATAATATACCGTTTTTTCCAACTTTATTCTTTGGATCACTCTTAAGGCAAGGAGAGATTCTTTAAACTATCATGTTTTTCTGATTCTACTACCTAGGGAGAATATGAATCACGATGTCTTTTTCAAATCTGGTGTTTCTCTGGGCCGGGAACTTCAGTTCTCAAAGTGCAGTTTTGCGGTATTAGGCCGTTTTTTCCAACTTTATTCTTTGGATCACTCTTAAGGCAAGGAGAGATTCTTTAAACTATGATGTTTTTCTGATTCTACTACCTAGGAAGAACATGAATCACGACGTCTTTTTCAAATCTGGTGTTTGTCTGGGCCGGGAACTTCAGTTCTCAAAGTGCAGTTTTGCGGTATTAGGCTGTTTTTTCCAACTTTATTCTTTGGATCTCTCTTAAGGTATGGAGAGAATCTTGAAACCATGATGTTTTTCTTATTCTACTACCTAGGGAGAACATGAATCACGATGTCTTTTTCAAATCTGGTGTTTGTCTGGGCCGGGAACCTCAATTCTGAAAGGGGAGTTTCACCTTCAATACAATAGGCCTTTTGAGCATATTCGGTAATAGGCCGTTTTTTCCAAATTTATTTTTGGATCACTCTTAAGGCAAGGAGAGATTCTTGAAACTATGATGTTTTTCTGATTCTACTACCTAGGGAGAACATGAATCACGACGTCTTTTTCAAATCTGGTGTTTCTCTGGGCCGGGAACTTCTGTTCTGAAAGTGCAGTTTTGCGGTATTGGCCGTTTTTTACAACATTATTCTTTTGATCTCTCTTAAGGTAAGGAGAGAATCTTGAAAACCTGATGTTTTTCTTATTCTACTACCTAGGGAGAACATGAACCACGATGTCTTTTTCAAATCTGGTGTTTGTCTGGGCCGGGAACCTCAGTTCTGAAAGTGGAGTTTCACCGACAATACAATAGGCCTTTTGAGCATATGCGATAATATACCGTTTTTTCCAACTTTATTCTTTGGATCACTCTTAAGGCAAGGAGAGATTCTTTAAACTATCATGTTTTTCTGATTCTACTACCTAGGGAGAACATGAATCACGACTTCTTTTTCAAATCTGGTGTTTCTCTGGGCCGGGAACTTCAGTTCTGAAAGTGCAGTTTTGCGGTATTGGCCGTTTTTTACAACATTATTCTTTTGATCTCTCTTAAGGTAAGGAGAGAATCTTGAAAACCTGATGTTTTTCTTATTCTACTACCTAGGGAGAACATGAACCACGATGTCTTTTTCAAATCTGGTGTTTGTCTGGGCCGGGAACCTCAGTTCTGAAAATAGAGTTTCACCGACAACACATTAGGCCTTTTGAGCATATGCGGTAATAGACCGTTATTTCCAACTTTATTCTTTGGATCACTCTTAAGGCAAGGACAGATTCTTGAAACTATGATTTTTTCTGATTCTACTACCTAGGGAGAACATGAATCATGACGTCTTTTTCAAATCTGGTGTTTGTCTGGGCCGGGAACTTCAGTTCTCAAAGTGCAGTTTTGCGGTATTAGGCCGTTTTTTCCAACATGATTCTTTGGATCACTCTTAAGGCAAGGAGAGATTCTTGAAACTATGATGTTTTACTTATTCTACTCCCTAGGGAGAACATGAATCACGACGTCTTTTTCAAATCTGGTGTTTGTCTGGGCCGGGAACTTCAGTTCTCAAAGTGCAGTTTTGCGGTATTAGGCTGTTTTTTCCAACTTTATTCTTTGGATCTCTCTTAAGGTATAGAGAGAATCTTGAAACCATGATGTTTTTCCTATTCTACTACCTGGGGAGAACATGAATCACGATGTCTTTTTCAAATCTGGTGTTTGTCTGGGCCGGGAACCTCAATTCTGAAAGTGGAGTTTCACCGTCAATACAATAGGCCTTTTGAGCATATTCGGTAATAGGCCGTTTTTTCCAACTTTATTTTTGGATCACTCTTAAGGCAAGGAGAGATTCTTGAAACTATGCTGTTTTTCTGATTCTACTACCTAGGGAGAACATGAATCACGACGTCTTTTTCAAATCTGGTGTTTGTCTGGGCCGGGAACTTCAGTTCTCAAAGTGCAGTTTTGCGTTATTAGGCCGTTTTTTCCAACTTTATTCTTTGGATCTCTCTTAAGGTATGTAGAGAATCTTGAAACCATGATGTTTTTCTTATTCTACTACCTAGGGATAACATGAATCACGATGCCTTTTTCAAATCTGGTGTTTGTCTGGGCCGGGAACCTCAGTTCTGAGAGTGCAGTTTCACCGACAATACAATAGGCCTTTTGAGCATATGCGGTAATATACCGTTTTTTCCAACTTTTTTCTTTGGATCACTCTTAAGGCAAGGAGAGATTCTTTAAACTATCATGTTTTTCTGATTCTACTACCTAGGGAGAACATGAATCACGACGTCTTTTTCAAATCTGGTGTTTCTCTGGGCCGGGAACTTCAGTTCTGAAAGTGCAGTTTTGCGGTATTGGCCGTTTTTTACAACATTATTCTTTTGATCTCTCTTAAAGTAAGGAGAGAATCTTGAAAACCTGATGTTTTTCTTATTCTACTACCTAGGGAGAACATGAACCACGATGTCTTTTTCAAATCTGGTGTTTGTCTGGGCCGGGAACCTCAGTTCTGAAAGTGCAGTTTCACCGACAATACAATAGGCCTTTTGAGCATATACGATAATATACCGTTTTTTCCAACTTTATTCTTTGGATCACTCTTAAGGCAAGGAGAGATTCTTTAAACTATCATGTTTTTCTGATTCTACTACCTAGGGAGAATATGAATCACGATGTCTTTTTCAAATCTGGTGTTTCTCTGGGCCGGGAACTTCAGTTCTCAAAGTGCAGTTTTGCGGTATTAGGCCGTTTTTTCCAACTTTATTCTTTGGATCACTCTTAAGGCAAGGAGAGATTCTTTAAACTATGATGTTTTTCTGATTCTACTACCTAGGAAGAACATGAATCACGACGTCTTTTTCAAATCTGGTGTTTGTCTGGGCCGGGAACTTCAGTTCTCAAAGTGCAGTTTTGCGGTATTAGGCTGTTTTTTCCAACTTTATTCTTTGGATCTCTCTTAAGGTATGGAGAGACTCTTGAAACCATGATGTTTTTCTTATTCTACTACCTAGGGAGAACATGAATCACGATGTCTTTTTCAAATCTGGTGTTTGTCTGGGCCGGGAACCTCAGTTCTGAATACAATAGGCCTTTTGAGCATATACGGTAATAGGCCGTTTTTTCCAACTTTATTCTTTGGATCTCTCTTAAGGTATGGAGAGAATCTTGAAACCATGATGTTTTTCTTATTCTACTACCTAGGGAGAACATGAATCACGATGTCTTTTTCAAATCTGGTGTTTGTCTGGGCCGGGAACCTCAGTTCTGAATACAATAGGCCTTTTGAGCATATACGGTAATAGGCCGTTTTTTCCAACTTTATTCTTTGGATCACTCTTAAGGCAAGGAGAGATTCTTGAAACTATGATGTTTTTCTGATTCTACTACCTAGGGAGAACATGAATCACGACGTCTTTTTCAAATCTGGTGTTTCTCTGGGCCGGGAACTTCAGTTCTGAAAGTGCAGTTTTGCGGTATTGGCCGTTTTTTACAACATTATTCTTTTGATCTCTCTTAAGGTAAGGAGAGAATCTTGAAAACCTGATGTTTTTCTTATTCTACTACCTAGGGAGAACATGAACCACGATGTCTTTTTCAAATCTGGTGTTTGTCTGAGCCGGGAACCTCAGTTCTGAAAGTGGAGTTTCACCGACAATACAATAGGCCTTTTGAGCATATGCGATAATATACCGTTTTTTCCAACTTTATTGTTTGGATCACTCAAGGCAAGGAGAGATTCTTTAAACTATCATGTTTTTCTGATTCTACTACCTAGGGAGAACATGAATCACGACGACTTTTTCAAATCTGGTGTTTCTCTGGGCCGGGAACTTCCGTTCTGAAAGTGCAGTTTTGCGGTATTAGGCCGTTTTTTACAACTTTATTCTTTGGATCTCTCTTAAGGTATGTAGAGAATCTTGAAACCATGATGTTTTTCTTATTCTACTACCTAGGGAGAACATGAATCACGATGTCTTATTCAAATGTGGTGTTTGTCTGGGCTGGGAACCTCAGTTCTGAAAGTGGAGTTTCACTGTCAATACAATAGGCCTTTTGAGCATATGCGGTAATAGGCCGTTTTTTCCAACTTTATTCTTTGGATCACTCTTAAGGCAAGGAGAGATTCTTGAAACTATGATTTTTTCTGATTCTACTACCTAGGGAGAACATGAATCACGACGGCTTTTTCAAATCTGGTGTTTGTCTGGGCCGGGAACTTCAGTTCTCAAAGTGCAGTTTTGCGGTATTAGGCCGTTTTTTCCAACATGATTCTTTGGATCACTCTTAAGGCAAGGAGAGATTCTTGAAACTATGATGTTTTTCTGATTCTACTACCTAGGGCGAACATGAATCACGACGTCTTTTTCAAATCTGGTGTTTGTCTGGGCCGGGAACTTCAGTTCTCAAAGTGCAGTTTTGCGGTATTAGGCCGTTTTTTCCAACTTTATTCTTTGGATCTCTCTTAAGGTATGGAGAGAATCTTGAAACCATGATGTTTTTCTTATTCTACTACCTAGGGAGAACATGAATCACAATTTCTTATTCAAATGTGCTGTTTGTCTGGGCCGGGAACCTGAGTTCTGAAAGTGGAGTTTCACTGTCAATACAATAGGCCTTTTGAGCATATGCGGTAATAGGCCGTTTTTTCCAACTTTATTCTTTCGATCACTCTTAAGGCAAGGAGAGATTCTTGAAACTATGACGTTTTTCTGATTCTACTACCTAGGGAGAACATGAATCACGACGGCTTTTTCAAATCTGGTGTTTGTCTGGGCCGGGAACTTCAGTTCTCAAAGTGCAGTTTTGCGGTATTAGGCTGTTTTTTCCAACTTTATTCTTTGGATCTCTCTTAAGGTATGGAGAGAATCTTGAAACCATGATGTTTTTCTTATTCTACTACCTAGAGAGAACATGAATCACGACGTCTTTTTCAAATCTGGTGTTTGTCTGGGCCAGGAACCTCAATTCTGAAAGTGGAGTTTCACCGTCAATACAATAGGCCTTTTGAGCATATTCGGTAATAGGCCGTTTTTTCCAACTTTATTTTTGGATCACTCTTAAGGCAAGGAGAGATTCTTGAAACTATGATGTTTTTCTGATTCTACTAGCTAGGGAGAACATGAATCACGACGGCTTTTTCAAATCTGGTGTTTGTCTGGGCCGGGAACTTTAGTTCTCAAAGTGCAGTTTTGCGGTATTAGGCCGTTTTTTCCAACTTTATTCTTTGGATCTCTCTGAAGGTATGGAGAGAATCTTGAAACCTTGATCTTTTTCTTATTCTACTACCTAGGGATAACATGAATCACGATGTGTTATTCAAATCTGGTGTTTGTCTGGGCCGGGAACCTCAGTTCTGAAAGTGGAGGTTCACCGTCAATACAATAGGCCTTTTGAGCATATACGGTAATAGGCCGTTTTTTCCAACTTTATTCTTTGTATCACTCTTAAGGCAAGGAGAGATTCTTGAAACTATGATGTTTTTCTGATTCTACTACCTAGGGAGAACATGAATCACGACGTCTTTTTCAAATCTGGTGTTTCTCTGGGCCGGGAACTTCAGTTCTGAAAGTGCAGTTTTGCGGTATTTGGCTGTTTTTTCCAACTTTATTCTTTGTATCTCTCTTAAGGTATGGAGAGAATCTTGAAACCATGATGTTTTTCTTATTCTACTACCTAGGGAGAACATGAATCACGATGTGTTTTTCAAATCTGGTGTTTGTCTGGGCCGGGAACTTCAGTTCTCAAAGTGCAGTTTCACCGACAATACAATAGGCCTTTTGAGCATATGCGGTAATATACCGTTTTTTCCAACTTTATTCTTTGGATCACTCTTAAGGCAAGGAGAGATTCTTTGAACTATGATGTTTTTCTGATTCTACTACCTAGGAAGAACATGAATCACGACGTCTTTTTCAAATCTGGTGTTTGTCTGGGCCGGGAACTTCAGTTCTCAAAGTGCTGTTTTGCGGTATTAGTCCGTTTTTTCCAACTTTATTCTTTGGATCTCTCTTAAGGTATGGAGAGAATCTTGAAACCATGATGTTTTTCTTATTCTACTACCTAGGGAGAACATGAATCACGATGTCTTATTCAAATCTGGTGTTTGTCTGGGCCGGGAACCTCAATTCTGAAAGGGGAGTTTCACCGTCAATACAATAGGCCTTTTGAGCATATTCGGTAATAGGCCGTTTTTTCCAACTTTATTTTTGGATCACTCTTAAGGCAAGGAGAGATTCTTGAAACTATGATTTTTTCTGATTCTACTACCTAGGGAGAACATGAATCACGACGGCTTTTTCAAATCTGGTGTTTGTCTGGGCCGGGAACTTCAGTTCTCAAAGTGCAGTTTTGCGGTATTAGGCCGTTTTTTCCAACATGATTCTTTGGATCACTCTTAAGGCAAGGAGAGATTCTTGAAACTATGATGTTTTTCTGATTCTACTACCTAGGGCGAACATGAATCATGACGTCTTTTTCAAATCTGGTGTTTGTCTGGGCCGGGAACTTCAGTTCTCAAAGTGCAGTTTTGCGGTATTGGCCGTTTTTTAGAACATTATTCTTTTGATCTCTCTTAAGGTAAGGAGAGAATCTTGAAAACCTGATGTTTTTCTTATTCTACTACCTAGGGAGAACATGAACCACGATGTCTTTTTCAAATCTGGTGTTTGTCTGAGCCGGGAACCTCAGTTCTGAAAGTGGAGTTTCACCGACAATACAATAGGCCTTTTGAGCATATGCGATAATATACCGTTTTTTCCAACTTTATTGTTTGGATCACTCAAGGCAAGGAGAGATTCTTTAAACTATCATGTTTTTCTGATTCTACTACCTAGGGAGAACATGAATCACGACGACTTTTTCAAATCTGGTGTTTCTCTGGGCCGGGAACTTCAGTTCTCAAAGTGCAGTTTTGCGGTATTAGGCCGTTTTTTACAACTTTATTCTTTGGATCTCTCTTAAGGTATGTAGAGAATCTTGAAACCATGATGTTTTTCTTATTCTACTACCTAGGGAGAACATGAATCACGATGTCTTATTCAAATGTGGTGTTTGTCTGGGCTGGGAACCTCAGTTCTGAAAGTGGAGTTTCACTGTCAATACAATAGGCCTTTTGAGCATATGCGGTAATAGGCCGTTTTTTCCAACTTTATTCTTTGGATCACTCTTAAGGCAAGGAGAGATTCTTGAAACTATGATTTTTTCTGATTCTACTACCTAGGGAGAACATGAATCACGACGGCTTTTTCAAATCTGGTGTTTGTCTGGGCCGGGAACTTCAGTTCTCAAAGTGCAGTTTTGCGGTATTTGGCCGTTTTTTGCAACATGATTCTTTGGATCACTCTTAAGGCAAGGAGAGATTCTTGAAACTATGATGTTTTTCTGATTCTACTACCTAGGGCGAACATGAATCACGACGTCTTTTTCAAATCTGGTGTTTGTCTGGGCCGGGAACTTCAGTTCTCAAAGTGCAGTTTTGCGGTATTAGGCCGTTTTTTCCAACTTTATTCTTTGGATCTCTCTTAAGGTATGGAGAGAATCTTGAAACCATGATGTTTTTCTTATTCTACTACCTAGGGAGAACATGAATCACAATTTCTTATTCAAATGTGCTGTTTGTCTGGGCCGGGAACCTGAGTTCTGAAAGTGGAGTTTCTCTGTCAATACAATAGGCCTTTTGAGCATATGCGGTAATAGGCCGTTTTTTCCAACTTTATTCTTTCGATCACTCTTAAGGCAAGGAGAGATTCTTGAAACTATGACGTTTTTCTGATTCTACTACCTAGGGAGAACATGAATCACGACGGCTTTTTCAAATCTGGTGTTTGTCTGGGCCGGGAACTTCAGTTCTCAAAGTGCAGTTTTGCGGTATTAGGCTGTTTTTTCCAACTTTATTCTTTGGATCTCTCTTAAGGTATGGAGAGAATCTTGAAACCATGATGTTTTTCTTATTCTACTACCTAGGGGGAACATGAATCACGACGTCTTTTTCAAATCTGGTGTTTGTCTGGGCCAGGAACCTCAATTCTGAAAGTGGAGTTTCACCGTCAATATAATAGGCCTTTTGAGCATATTCGGTAATAGGCCGTTTTTTCCAACTTTATTTTTGGATCACTCTTAAGGCAAGGAGAGATTCTTGAAACTATGATGTTTTTCTGATTCTACTAGCTAGGGAGAACATGAATCACGACGGCTTTTTCAAATCTGGTGTTTGTCTGGGCCGGGAACTTCAGTTCTCAAAGTGCAGTTTTGCGGTATTAGGCCGTTTTTTCCAACTTTATTCTTTGGATCTCTCTGAAGGTATGGAGAGAATCTTGAAACCATGATCTTTTTCTTATTCTACTACCTAGGGATAACATGAATCACGATGTGTTATTCAAATCTGGTGTTTGTCTGGGCCGGGAACCTCAGTTCTGAAAGTGGAGGTTCACCGTCAATACAATAGGCCTTTTGAGCATATACGGTAATAGGCCGTTTTTTCCAACTTTATTCTTTGGATCACTCTTAAGGCAAGGAGAGATTCTTGAAACTATGATGTTTTTCTGATTCTACTACCTAGGGCGAACATGAATCACGACGTCTTTTTCAAATCTGGTGTTTGTCTGGGCCGGGAACTTCAGTTCTCAAAGTGCAGTTTTGCGGTATTAGGCCGTTTTTTCGAGATTTATTCTTTGGATCACTCTTAAGGCAAGGAGAGATTCTTTAAACTACCATGTTTTTCTGATTCTACTACCTAGGGAGAACATGAATCACGATGTCTTTTTCAAATCTGGTGTTTCTCTGGGCCGGGAACTTCAGTTCTCAAAGTGCAGTTTTGCGGTATTAGGCCGTTTTTTCCAACTTTATTCTTTGGATCTCTCTTAAGGTATGGAGAGAATCTTGAAACCATGATGTTTTTCTTATTCTACTACCTAGGGAGAACATGAATCACGATGTCTTATTCAAATGTGGTGTTTGTCTGGGCAGGGAACCTCAGTTCTGAAAGTGGAGTTTCACTGTCAATACAATAGGCCTTTTGAGCATATGCGGTAATAGGCCGTTTTTTCCAACTTTATTCTTTGGATCACTCTTAACGCAAGGAGAGATTCTTGAAACTATGATGTTTTTCCGATTCTACTACCTAGGGAGAAGATGAATCACGAAGGCTTTTTCAAATCTGGTGTTTGTCTGGGCCGGGAACTTCAGTTCTCAAAGTGCAGTTTTGCGGTATCAGGCTGTTTTTTCCAACTTAATTTTTGGATCTCTCTTAAGGTATGGAGAGAATCTTGAAACCATGATGTTTTTCTTATTCTACTACCTAGGGAGAACATGAATCACGATGTCTTTTTCAAATCTGGTGTTTGTCTCGGCCGGGAACCTCAATTCTGAAAGTGGAGTTTCACCGTCAATACAATAGGCCTTTTGAGCATATGCGGTAATAGGCCGTTTTTTCCAACTTTATTTTTGGATCACTCTTAAGGCAAGGAGAGATTCTTGAAACTATGATGTTTTTCTGATTCTACTAGCTAGGGAGAACATGAATCACGATGGCTTTTTCAAATCTGGTGTTTGTCTGGGCCGGGAACTTCAGTTCTGAAAGTGCAGTTTTGCGGTATTGGCCGTTTTTTACAACATTATTCTTTTGATCTCTCTTAAGGTAAGGAGAGAATCTTGAAAACCTGATGTTTTTCTTATTCTACTACCTAGGGAGAACATGAACCACGATGTCTTTTTCAAATCTGGTGTTTGTCTGGGCCGGGAACCTCAGTTCTGAAAGTGCAGTTTCACCGACAATACAATAGGCCTTTTGACCATATGCGATAATATACCGTTTTTTCCAACTTTATTCTTCCGATCACTCTTAAGGCAAGGAGAGATTCTTTAAACTATCATGTTTTTCTGATTCTACTACGTAGGGAGAACATGAATCACGACGACTTTTTCAAATCTGGTGTTTCTCTGGGCCGGGAACTTCAGTTCTCAAAGTGCAGTTTTGCGGTATTAGGCCGTTTTTTCCAACTTTATTCTTTGGATCTCTCTTAAGGTATGGAGAGAATCTTGAAACCATGATCTTTTTCTTATTCTACTACCTAGGGATAACATGAATCACGATGTCTTATTAAAATCTGGTGTTTGTCTGGGCCGGGAACCTCAGTTCTGAAAGTGGAGGTTCACCGTCAATACAATAGGCCTTTTGAGCATATACGGTAATAGGCCGTTTTTTCCAACTTTATTCTTTGGATCACTCTTAAGGCAAGGAGAGATTCTTGAAACTATGATGTTTTTCTGATTCTACTATCTAGGGAGAACATGAATCACGACGTCTTTTTCAAATCTGGTGTTTCTCTGGGCCGGGAACTTCAGTTCTGAAAGTGCAGTTTTGCGGTATTGGCCGTTTTTTACAACATTATTCTTTTGATCTCTCTTAAGGTAAGGAGAGAATCTTGAAAACCTGATGTTTTCCTTATTCTACTACCTAGGGTGAACATGAACCACGATGTCTTTTTCAAATCTGGTGTTTGTCTGGGCCGGGAACCTCAGTTCTGAAAGGGGAGTTTCACCGACAATACAATAGGCCTTTTGAGCATATGCGATAATATACCGTTTTTTCCAACTTTATTCTTTGGATCACTCAAGGCAAGGAGAGATTCTTTAAACTATCGTTTTTCTGATTCTAGTACCTAGGGAGAACATGAATCACGACGACTTTTTCAAATCTGGTGTTTCTCTGGGTCGGGAACTTCAGTTCTCAAAGTGCAGTTTTGCGGTATTAGGCCGTTTTTTCCAACTTTATTCTTTGGATCACTCTTAAGGCAAGGAGAGATTCTTGAAACTATGATGTTTTTCTGATTCTACTACCTAGGGCGAACATGAATCACGACGTCTTTTTCAAATCTGGTGTTTGTCTGGGCCGGGAACTTCAGTTCTCAAAGTGCAGTTTTGCGGTATTAGGTCGTTTTTTCCAACTTTATTCTTTGGATCTCTCTTAAGGTATGGAGAGAATCTTGAAACCATGATGTTTTTCTTATTCTACTACCTAGGGAGAACATGAATCACAATGTCTTATTCAAATGTGGTGTTTGTCTGGGCCGGGAACCTGAGTTCTGAAAGTGGAGTTTCACTGTCAATACAATAGGCCTTTTGAGCATATGCGGTAATAGGCCGTTTTTTCCAACTTTATTCTTTGGATCACTCTTAAGGCAAGGAGAGATTCTTGAAACTATGACGTTTTTCTGATTCTACTACCTAGGGAGAACATGAATCACGATGTCTTATTCAAATGTGGCGTTTGACTGGGCCGGGAACCTGAGTTTTGAAAGTGGAATTTCACTGTCAATACAATAGGCCTTTTGAGCATATGCGGTAATAGGAGGTTTTTTCCAAATTTATTCTTTGGATCACTCTTAAGGCAAGGAGAGATTCTTGAAACTATGATGTTTTTCTGATTCTACTACCTAGGGAGAACATGAATCACGACGGCTTTTTCAAATCTGGTGTTTGTCTGGGCCGGGAACTTCATTTCTCAAAGTGCAGTTTTGCGGTATTAGGCTGTTTTTTCCAACTTTATTCTTTGGATCTCTCTTAAGGTATGGAGAGAATCTTGAAACCATGATGTTTTTCTTATTCTACTACCTAGGGAGAACATGAATCACGATGTCTTATTCAAATCTGGTGTTTGTCTGGGCCGGGAATCTCAGTTCTGAAAGTGGAGGTTCACCGTCAATACAATAGGCCTTTTGAGCATATACGGTAATAGGCCGTTTTTTCCAACTTTATTCTTTGGATCACTCTTAAGGCAAGGAGAGATTCCTGAAACTATGATGTTTTTCTGATTCTACTACCTAGGGAGAACATGAATCACGACGTCTTTTTCAAATCTGGTGTTTGTCTGGGCCGGGAACTTCAGTTCTCAAAGTGCAGTTTTGCGGTATTAGGCCGTTTTTTCGAGATTTATTCTTTGGATCACTCTTAAGGCAAGGAGAGATTCTTTAAACTACCATGTTTTTCTTATTCTACTACCTAGGGAGAACATGAATCACGATGTCTTTTTCAAATCTGGTGTTTCTCTGGGCCGGGAACTTCAGTTCTCAAAGTGCAGTTTTGCGGTATTAGGCCGTTTTTTCCAACTTTATTCTTTGGATCTCTCTTAAGGTATGGAGAGAATCTTGAACCCATGATGTTTTTCTTATTCTACTACCTAGGGAGAACATGAATCACGATGTCTTATTCAAATGTGGTGTTTGTCGGGGCAGGGAACCTCAGTTCTGAAGGTGGAGATTCACCGTCAATACAATAGGCCTTTTGAGCATATGCGGTAATAGGCCGTTTTTTCCAACTTTATTCTTTGGGTCACTCTTAAGGCAAGGAGAGATTCTTCAAACTATGATGCTTTTCCGATTCTACTACCTAGGGAGAACATGAATCACGACGGCTTTTTCAAATCTGGTGTTTGTCTGGGCCGGGAACTTCAGTTCTCAAAGTGCAGTTTTGCGGTATTAGGCTGTTTTTTCCAACTTAATTCTTTGGATCTCTCTTAAGGTATGGAGAGAATCTTGAAACCTTGATGTTTTTCTTATTCTACTACCTAGGGAGAACATGAATCACGATGTCTTTTTCAAATCTGGTGTTTGTCTGGGCCGGGAACCTCAATTCTGAAAGTGGAGTTTCACCGTCAATACAATAGGCCTTTTGAGCATATGCGGTAATAGGCCGTTTTTTCCAACTTTATTTTTGGATCACTCTTAAGGCAAGGAGAAATTCTTTAAACTATGATGTTTTTCTGATTCTACTACCTAGGGAGAACATGAATCATGACGTCTTTTTCAAATCTGGTGTTTCTCTGGGCCGGGAACTTCAGTTCTCAAAGTGCAGTTTTGCGGTATTGGCCGTTTTTTACAACATTATTCTTTTGATCTCTCTTAAGGTAAGGAGAGAATCTTGAAAACCTGATGTTTTTCTTATTCTACTACCTAGGGAGAACATGAACCACGATGTCTTTTTAAAATCTGGTGTTTGTCTGGGCCGGGAACCTCAGTTCTGAATGTGGAGTTTCACCGAGAATACAATAGGCCTTTTGTGCCTATGCGATAATATACCGTTTTTTCCAACTTTATTCTTTGGATCACTCTTAAGGCAAGGAGAGATTCTTGAAACTATGATGTTTTTCTGATTCTACTACCTAGGGAGAACATGAATCACGACGGCTTTTTCAAATCTGGTGTTTGTCTGGGCCGGGAACTTCAGTTCTCAAAGTGCAGTTTTGCGGTATTAGGCCGTTTTTTCCAACTTTATTCTTTGGATCTCTCTTAAGGTATGGAGAGAATCTTGAAACCATGATCTTTTTCTTATTCTACTACCTAGGGATAACATGAATCACGATGTCTTATTCAAATCTGGTGTTTGTCTGGGCCGGGAACCTCAGTTCTGAAAGTGGAGGTTCACCGTCAATACAATAGGCCTTTTGAGCATATACGGTAATAGGCCGTTTTTTCCAACTTTATTCTTTGGATCACTCTTAAGGCAAGGAGAGATTCTTGAAACTATGATGTTTTTCTGATTCTACTACCTAGGGAGAACATGAATCACGACGTCTTTTTCAAATCTGGTGTTTGTCTGGGCCGGGAACTTCAGTTCTCAAAGTGCAGTTTTGCGGTATTAGGCCGTTTTTTCGAGATTTATTCTTTGGATCACTCTTAAGGCAAGGAGAGATTCTTTAAACTACCATGCTTTTCTGATTCTACTACCGTGGGAGAACATGAATCACGATGTCTTTTTCAAATCTGGTGTTTCTCTGGGCCGGGAACTTCAGTTCTCAAAGTGCAGTTTTGCGGTATTAGGCCGTTTTTTCCAACTTTATTCTTTGGCTCTCTTAAGGTATGGAGAGAATCTTGAAACCATGATGTTTTTCTTATTCTACTACCTAGGGAGAACATGAATCACGATGTCTTATTCAAATGTGGTGTTTGTCTGGGCAGGGAACCTCAGTTCTGAAAGTGGAGTTTCACTGTCAATACAATAGGCCTTTTGAGCATATGCGGTAATAGGCCGTTTTTTCCAACTTTATTCTTTGGGTCACTCTTAAGGCAAGGAGAGATTCTTGAAACTATGATGTTTTTCCGATTCTACTACCTAGGGAGAACATGAATCACGACGGCTTTTTCAAATCTGGTGTTCGTCTGGGCCGGGAACTTCAGTTCTGAAAGTGCAGTTTTGCGGTATTGGCCGTTTTTTACAACATTATTCTTTTGATCTCTCTTAAGGTAAGGAGAGAATCTTGAAAACCTGATGTTTTTCTTATTCTACTACCTAGGGAGAACATGAACCACGATGACTTTTTCAAATCTGGTGTTTGTCTGGGCCGGGAACCTCAATTCTGAAAGTGGAGTTTCACCGAGAATACAATAGGCCTTTTGAGCATATGCGATAATATACCGTTTTTTCCAACTTTATTCTTTGGATCACTCTTAAGGCAAGGAGAGATTCTTGAAACTATGATGTTTTTCTGATTCTACTACCTAGGGAGAACATGAATCACGACGGCTTTTTCAAATCTGGTGTTTGTCTGGGCCGGGAACTTCAGTTCTCAAAGTGCAGTTTTGCGGTATTAGGCTGTTTTTTCCAACTTAAATCTTTGGATCTCTCTTAAGGTATGGAGAGAATCTTGAAACCATGATGTTTTTCTTATTCTACTACCTAGGGAGAACATGAATCACGATGTCTTTTTCAAATCTGGTGTTTGTCTCGGCCGGGAACCTCAATTCTGAAAGTGGAGTTTCACCGTCAATACAATAGGCCTTTTGAGCATATGCGGTAATAGGCCGTTTTTTCCAACTTTATTTTTGGATCACTCTTAAGGCAAGGAGAGATTCTTTAAACTATGATGTTTTTCTGATTCTACTACCTAGGGAGAACATGAATCACGACGTCTTTTTCAAATCTGGTGTTTGTCTGGGCCGGGAACTTCAGTTCTGAAAGTGCAGTTTTGCGGTATTGGCCGTTTTTTACAACATTATTCTTTTGATCTCTCTTAAGGTAAGGAGAGAATCTTGAAAACCTGATGTTTTTCTTATTCTACTACCTAGGGAGAACATGAACCACGATGTCTTTTTCAAATCTGGTGTTTGTCTGGGCCGGGAACCTCAGTTCTGAAAGTGGAGTTTCACCGACAATACAATAGGCCTTTTGAGCATATGCGATAATATACCGTTTTTTCCAACTTTATTCTTTCGATCACTCTTAAGGCAAGGAGAGATTCTTTAAACTATCATGTTTTTCTGATTCTACTACCTAGGGAGAACATGAATCACGACGACTTTTTCAAATCCGGTGTTTCTCTGGGCCGGGAACTTCAGTTCTCAAAGTGCAGTTTTGCGGTATTAGGCCGTTTTTTCCAACTTTATTCTTTGGATCTCTCTTAAGGTATGGAGAGAATCTTGAAACCATGATGTTTTTCTTATTCTACTACCTAGGGAGAACATGAATCACGATGTCTTATTCAAATGTGGCGTTTGTCTGGGCCGGGAACCTGAGTTTTGAAAGTGGAGTTTCACTGTCAATACAATAGGCCTTTTGAGCATATGCGGTAATAGGCGGTTTTTTCCAACTTTATTCTTTGGATCACTCTTAAGGCAAGGAGAGATTCTTGAAACTATGATGTTTTTCTGATTCTACTACCTAGGGAGAACATGAATCACGACGTCTTTTTCAAATCTGGTGTTTGTCTGGGCCGGGAACTTCATTTCTCAAAGTGCAGTTTTGCGGTATTAGGGTGTTTTTTCCAACTTTATTCTTTGGATCTCTCTTAAGGTATGGAGAGAATCTTGAAACCATGATGTTTTTCTTATTCTACTACCTAGGGAGAACATGAATTACGATGTCTTATTCAAATCTGGTGTTTGTCTGGGCCGGGAACCTCAGTTCTGAAAGTGGAGGTTCACCGTCAATACAATAGGCCTTTTGAGCATATACGGTAATAGGCCGTTTTTTCCAACTTTATTCTTTGGATCACTCTAAAGGCAAGGAGAGATTCTTGAAACTATGATGTTTTTCTGATTCTACTACCTAGGGAGAACATGAATCACGACGTCTTTTTCAAATCTGGTGTTTGTCTGGGCCGGGAACTTCAGTTCTCAAAGTGCAGTTTTGCGGTATTAGGCCGTTTTTTCGAGATTTATTCTTTGGATCACTCTTAAGGCAAGGAGAGATTCTTTAAACTACCATGTTTTTCTGATTCTACTACCTAGGGAGAACATGAATCACGATGTCTTTTTCAAATCTGGTGTTTCTCTGGGCCGGGAACTTCAGTTCTCAAAGTGCAGTTTTGCGGTATTAGGCTGTTTTTTCCAACTTAATTCTTTGGATCTCTCTTAAGGTATGGAGAGAATCTTGAAACCATGATGTTTTTCTTATTCTACTACCTAGGGAGAACATGAATCACGATGTCTTTTTCAAATCTGGTGTTTGTCTGGGCCGGGAACCTCAATTCTGAAAGTGGAGTTTCACCGTCAATACAATAGGCCTTTTGAGCATATGCGGTAATAGGCCGTTTTTTCCAACTTTATTTTTGGATCACTCTTAAGGCAAGGAGAGATTTTTTAAACTATGATGTTTTTCTGATTCTACTACCTAGGGAGAACATGAATCATGACGTCTTTTTCAAATCTGGTGTTTCTCTGGGCCGGGAACTTCAGTTCTCAAAGTGCAGTTTTGCGGTATTGGCCGTTTTTTACAACATTATTCTTTTGATCTCTCTTAAGGTAAGGAGAGAATCCTGAAAACCTGATGTTTTTCTTATTGTACTACCTAGGGAGAACATGAACCACGATGTCTTTTTCAAATCTGGTGTTTGTCTGGGCCGGGAACCTCAGTTCTGAAAGTGGAGTTTCACCGAGAATACAATAGGCCTTTTGAGCATATGCGATAATATACAGTTTTTTCCAACTTTATTTTTGGATCACTCTTAAGGCAAGGAGAGATTCTTTAAACTATGATGTTTTTCTGATTCTACTACCTAGGGAGAACATGAATCATGACGTTTTTTTCAAATCTGGTGTTTGTCTGGGCCGGGAACTTCAGTTCTCAAAGTGCAGTTTTGCGGTATTGGCCGTTTTTTACAACATTATTCTTTTGATCTCTCTTAAGGTAAGGAGAGAATCTTGAAAACCTGATGTTTTTCTTATTCTACTACCTAGGGAGAACATGAACCACGATGTCTTTTTCAAATCTGGTGTTTGTCTGGGCCGGGAACCTCAGTTATGAAAGTGGAGTTTCACCGTCAATACAATAGGCCTTTTGAGCATATTCGGTAATAGGCCGTTTTTTCCAACTTTATTTTTGGATCACTCTTAAGGCAAGGAGAGATTCTTGAAACTATGCTGTTTTTCTGATTCTACTAGCTAGGGAGAACATGAATCACGACGGCTTTTTCAAATCTGGTGTTTGTCTGGGCCGGGAACTTCAGTTCTCAAAGTGCAGTTTTGCGGTATTAGGCCGTTTTTTCCAACATTATTCTTTGGATCTCTCTTAAGGTATGGAGAGAATCTTGAAACCATGATCTTTTTCTTATTCTACTACCTAGGGATAACATGAATCACGATGTCTTATTCAAATCTGGTGTTTGTCTGGGCCGGGAACCTCAGTTATGAAAGTGGAGGTTCACCGTCAATACAATAGGCCTTTTGAGCATATACGGTAATAGGCCGTTTTTTCCAACTTTATTCTTTGGATCACTCTTAAGGCAAGGAGAGATTCTTGAAACTATGATGTTTTTCTGATTCTACTACCTAGGGAGAACATGAATCACGACGTCTTTTTCAAATCTGGTGTTTGTCTGGGCCTGGAACTTCAGTTCTCAAAGTGCAGTTTTGCGGTATTAGGCCGTTTTTTCGAGATTTATTCTTTGGATCACTCTTAAGGCAAGGAGAGATTCTTTAAACTACCATGTTTTTCTGATTCTACTACCTAGGGAGAACATGAATCACGATGTCTTTTTCAAATCTGGTGTTTCTCTGGGCCGGGAACTTCAGTTCTCAAAGTGCAGTTTTGCGGTATTAGGCCGTTTTTTCCAACTTTATTCTTTGGCTCTCTAAAGGTATGGAGAGAATCTTGAAACCATGATGTTTTTCTTATTCTACTACCTAGGGAGAACATGAATCACGATGTCTTATTCAAATGTGGTGTTTGTCTGGGCAGGGAACCTCAGTTCTGAAAGTGGAGTTTCACTGTCAATACAATAGGCCTTTTGAGCATATGCGGTAATAGGCCGTTTTTTCCAACTTTATTCTTTGGGTCACTCTTAAGGCAAGGAGAGATTCTTGAAACTATGATGTTTTTCCGATTCTACTACCTAGGGAGAACATGAATCACGACGGCTTTTTCAAATCTGGTGTTTGTCTGGGCCGGGAACTTCAGTTCTCAAAGTGCAGTTTTGCGGTATTAGGCTGTTTTTTCCAACTTAATTCTTTGGATCTCTCTTAAGGTATGGAGAGAATCTTGAAACCATGATGTTTTTCTTATTCTACTACCTAGGGAGAACATGAATCACGATGACTTTTTCAAATCTGGTGTTTGTCTGGGCCGGGAACCTCAATTCTGAAAGTGGAGTTTCACCGTCAATACAATAGGCCTTTTGAGCTTATGCGGTAATAGGCCGTTTTTTCCAACTTTATTTTTGGATCACTCTTAAGGCAAGGAGAGATTCTTTAAACTATGATGTTTTTCTGATTCTACTACCTAGGGGGAACATGAATCATGACGCTTTTTTCAAATCTGGTGTTTGTCTGGGCCGGGAACTTCAGTTCTGAAAGTGCAGTTTTGCGGTATTGGCCGTTTTTTACAACATTATTCTTTTGATCTCTCTTAAGGTAAGGAGAGAATCTTGAAAACCTGATGTTTTTCTTATTCTACTACCTAGGAAGAACATGAACCACGATGTCTTTTTCAAATCTGGTGTTTGTCTGGGCCGGGAACCTCAGTTATGAAAGTGGAGTTTCACCGACAATACAACAGGCCTTTTGAGCATATGGGATAATATACCGTTTTTTCCAACTTTATTCTTTCGATCACTCTTAAGGCAAGGAGAGATTCTTTAAACTATCATGTTTTTCTGATTCTACTACATAGGGAGAACATGAATCACGACGACTTTTTCAAATCTGGTGTTTCTCTGGGCCGGGAACTTCAGTTCTCAAAGTGCAGTTTTGCGGTATTAGGCCGTTTTTTCCAACTTTATTCTTTGGATCTCTCTTAAGGTATGGAGAGAATCTTGAAACCATGATGTTTTTCTTATTCTACTACCTAGGGAGAACATGAATCACGATGTCTTATTCAAATGTGGTGTTTGTCTGGGCAGGGAACCTCAGTTCTGAAAGTGGAGTTTCACTGTCAATACAATAGGCCTTTTGAGCATATGAGGTAATAGGCCGTTTTTTCCAACTTTATTCTTTGGGTCACTCTTAAGGCAAGGAGAGATTCTTGAAACTATAATGTTTTTCCGATTCTACTACCTAGGGAGAACCTGAATCACGACGGCTTTTTCAAATCTGGTGTTTGTCTGGGCCGGGAACTTCAGTTCTCAAAGTGCAGTTTTGCGGTATTAGGCTGTTTTTTCCAACTTAATTCTTTGGATCTCTCTTAAGGTATGGAGAGAATCTTGAAACCATGATGTTTTTCTTATTCTACTACCTAGGGAGAACATGAATCACGATGTCTTTTTCAAATCTGGTGTTTGTCTGGGCCGGGAACCTCAATTCTGAAAGTGGAGTTTCACCGTCAATACAATAGGCCTTTTGAGCATATGCGGTAATAGGCCGTTTTTTCCAACTTTATTTTTGGATCACTCTTAAGGCAAGGAGAGATTCTTTAAACTATGATGTTTTTCTGATTCTACTACCTAGGGAGAACATGAATCATGACGTCTTTTTCAAATCTGGTGTTTGTCTGGGCCGGGAACTTCAGTTCTGAAAGTGCAGTTTTGCGGTATTGGCCGTTTTTTACAACATTATTCTTTTGATCTCTCTTAAGGTAAGGAGAGAATCTTGAAAACCTGATGTTTTTCTTATTCTACTACCTAGGGAGAACATGAACCACGATGTCTTTTTCAAATCTGGTGTTTGTCTGGGCCGGGAACCTCAATTCTGAAAGTGGAGTTTCACCGTCAATACAATAGGCCTTTTGAGCATATTCGGTAATAGGCCGTTTTTTCCAACTTTATTTTTGGATCACTCTTAAGGCAAGGAGAGATTCTTGAAACTATGATGTTTTTCTGATTCTACTACCTAGGGAGAACATGAATCACGACGGCTTTTTCAAATCTGGTGTTTGTCTGGGCCGGGAACTTCAGTTCTCAAAGTGCAGTTTTGCGGTATTAGGCCGTTTTTTCCAACTTTATTCTTTGGATCTCTCTTAAGGTATGGAGAGAATCTTGAAACCATGATCTTTTTCTTATTCTACTACCTAGGGATAACATGAATCACGATGTCTTATTCAAATCTGGTGTTTGTCTGGGCCGGGAACCTCAGTTCTGAAAGTGGAGGTTCACCGTCAATACAATAGGCCTTTTGAGCATATACGGTAATAGGCCGTTTTTTCCAACTTTATTCTTTGGATCACTCTTAAGGCAAGGAGAGATTCTTGAAACTATGATGTTTTTCTGATTCTACTACCTAGGGAGAACATGAATCACGACGTCTTTTTCAAATCTGGTGTTTGTCTGGGCCGGGAACTTCAGTTCTCAAAGTGCAGTTTTGCGGTATTAGGCCGTTTTTTCGAGATTTATTCTTTGGATCACTCTTAAGGCAAGGAGAGATTCTTTAAACTACCATGTTTTTCTGATTCTACTACCGTGGGAGAACATGAATCACGATGTCTTTTTCAAATCTGGTGTTTCTCTGGGCCGGGAACTTCAGTTCTCAAAGTGCAGTTTTGCGGTATTAGGCCGTTTTTTCCAACTTTATTCTTTGGCTCTCTTAAGGTATGGAGAGAATCTTGAAACCATGATGTTTTTCTTATTCTACTATCTAGGGAGAACATGAATCACGACGGCTTTTTCAAATCTGGTGTTTGTCTGGGCCGGGAACTTCAGTTCTGAAAGTGCAGTTTTGCGGTATTGGCCGTTTTTTACAACATTATTCTTTTGATCTCTCTTAAGGTAAGGAGAGAATCTTGAAAACCTGATGTTTTTCTTATTCTACTACCTAGGGAGAACATGAACCACGATGTCTTTTTCAAATCTGGTGTTTGTCTGGGCCGGGAACCTCAGTTCTGAAAGTGGAGTTTCACCGAGAATACAATAGGCCTTTTGAGCATATGCGATAATATACCGTTTTTTCCAACTTTATTCTTTGGATCACTCTTAAGGCAAGGAGAGATTCTTGAAACTATGATGTTTTTCTGATTCTACTACCTAGGGAGAACATGAATCACGACGGCTTTTTCAAATCTGGTGTTTGTCTGGGCCGGGAACTTCAGTTCTCAAAGTGTAGTTTTGCGGTATTAGGCTGTTTTTTCCAACTTAAATCTTTGGATCTCTCTTAAGGTATGGAGAGAATCTTGAAACCATGATGTTTTTCTTATTCTACTACCTAGGGAGAACATGAATCACGATGTCTTTTTCAAATCTGGTGTTTGTCTGGGCCGGGAACCTCAATTCTGAAAGTGGAGTTTCACCGTCAATACAATAGGCCTTTTGAGCATATGCGGTAATAGGCCGTTTTTTCCAACTTTATTTTTGGATCACTCTTAAGGCAAGGAGAGATTCTTTAAACTATGATGTTTTTCTGATTCTACTACCTAGGGAGAACATGAATCACGACGTCTTTTTCAAATCTGGTGTTTGTCTGGGCCGGGAACTTCAGTTCTGAAAGTGCAGTTTTGCGGTATTGGCCGTTTTTTACAACATTATTCTTTTGATCTCTCTTAAGGTAAGGAGAGAATCTTGAAAACCTGATGTTTTTCTTATTCTACTACCTAGGGAGAACATGAACCACGATGTCTTTTTCAAATCTGGTGTTTGTCTGGGCCGGGAACCTCAGTTCTGAAAGTGGAGTTTCACCGACAATACAATAGGCCTTTTGAGCATATGCGATAATATACCGTTTTTTCCAACTTTATTCTTTCGATCACTCTTAAGGCAAGGAGAGATTCTTTAAACTATCATGTTTTTCTGATTCTACTACCTAGGGAGAACATGAATCACGACGACTTTTTCAAATCCGGTGTTTCTCTGGGCCGGGAACTTCAGTTCTCAAAGTGCAGTTTTGCGGTATTAGGCCGTTTTTTCGAGATTTATTCTTTGGATCTCTCTTAAGGTATGGAGAGAATCTTGAAACCATGATGTTTTTCTTATTCTACTACCTAGGGAGAACATGAATCACGAGGACTTATTCAAATGTGGCGTTTGTCTGGGCCGGGAACCTGAGTTTTGAAAGTGGAGTTTCACTGTCAATACAATAGGCCTTTTGAGCATATGCGGTTATAGGCGGTTTTTTCCAACTTTATTCTTTGGATCACTCTTAAGGCAAGGAGAGATTCTTGAAACTATGATGTTTTTCTTATTCTACTACCTAGGGAGAACATGAATCACGATGACTTTTTCAAATCTGGTGTTTGTCTGGGCCGGGAACCTCAATTCTGAAAGTGGAGTTTCACCGTCAATACAATAGGCCTTTTGAGCTTATGCGGTAATAGGCCGTTTTTTCCAACTTTATTTTTGGATCACTCTTAAGGCAAGGAGAGATTCTTTAAACTATGATGTTTTTCTGATTCTACTACCTAGGGGGAACATGAATCATGACGCTTTTTTCAAATCTGGTGTTTGTCTGGGCCGGGAACTTCAGTTCTGAAAGTGCAGTTTTGCGGTATTGGCCGTTTTTTACAACATTATTCTTTTGATCTCTCTTAAGGTAAGGAGAGAATCTTGAAAACCTGATGTTTTTCTTATTCTACTACCTAGGAAGAACATGAACCACGATGTCTTTTTCAAATCTGGTGTTTGTCTGGGCCGGGAACCTCAGTTATGAAAGTGGAGTTTCACCGACAATACAACAGGCCTTTTGAGCATATGGGATAATATACCGTTTTTTCCAACTTTATTCTTTCGATCACTCTTAAGGCAAGGAGAGATTCTTTAAACTATCATGTTTTTCTGATTCTACTACATAGGGAGAACATGAATCACGACGACTTTTTCAAATCTGGTGTTTCTCTGGGCCGGGAACTTCAGTTCTCAAAGTGCAGTTTTGCGGTATTAGGCCGTTTTTTCCAACTTTATTCTTTGGATCTCTCTTAAGGTATGGAGAGAATCTTGAAACCATGATGTTTTTCTTATTCTACTACCTAGGGAGAACATGAATCACGATGTCTTATTCAAATGTGGTGTTTGTCTGGGCAGGGAACCTCAGTTCTGAAAGTGGAGTTTCACTGTCAATACAATAGGCCTTTTGAGCATATGAGGTAATAGGCCGTTTTTTCCAACTTTATTCTTTGGGTCACTCTTAAGGCAAGGAGAGATTCTTGAAACTATAATGTTTTTCCGATTCTACTACCTAGGGAGAACCTGAATCACGACGGCTTTTTCAAATCTGGTGTTTGTCTGGGCCGGGAACTTCAGTTCTCAAAGTGCAGTTTTGCGGTATTAGGCTGTTTTTTCCAACTTAATTCTTTGGATCTCTCTTAAGGTATGGAGAGAATCTTGAAACCATGATGTTTTTCTTATTCTACTACCTAGGGAGAACATGAATCACGATGTCTTTTTCAAATCTGGTGTTTGTCTGGGCCGGGAACCTCAATTCTGAAAGTGGAGTTTCACCGTCAATACAATAGGCCTTTTGAGCATATGCGGTAATAGGCCGTTTTTTCCAACTTTATTTTTGGATCACTCTTAAGGCAAGGAGAGATTCTTTAAACTATGATGTTTTTCTGATTCTACTACCTAGGGAGAACATGAATCATGACGTCTTTTTCAAATCTGGTGTTTGTCTGGGCCGGGAACTTCAGTTCTGAAAGTGCAGTTTTGCGGTATTGGCCGTTTTTTACATTATTCTTTTGATCTCTCTTAAGGTAAGGAGAGAATCTTGAAAACCTGATGTTTTTCTTATTCTACTACCTAGGGAGAACATGAACCACGATGTCTTTTTCAAATCTGGTGTTTGTCTGGGCCGGGAACCTCAATTCTGAAAGTGGAGTTTCACCGTCAATACAATAGGCCTTTTGAGCATATTCGGTAATAGGCCGTTTTTTCCAACTTTATTTTTGGATCACTCTTAAGGCAAGGAGAGATTCTTGAAACTATGATGTTTTTCTGATTCTACTACCTAGGGAGAACATGAATCACGACGGCTTTTTCAAATCTGGTGTTTGTCTGGGCCGGGAACTTCAGTTCTCAAAGTGCAGTTTTGCGGTATTAGGCCGTTTTTTCCAACTTTATTCTTTGGATCTCTCTTAAGGTATGGAGAGAATCTTGAAACCATGATCTTTTTCTTATTCTACTACCTAGGGATAACATGAATCACGATGTCTTATTCAAATCTGGTGTTTGTCTGGGCCGGGAACCTCAGTTCTGAAAGTGGAGGTTCACCGTCAATACAATAGGCCTTTTGAGCATATACGGTAATAGGCCGTTTTTTCCAACTTTATTCTTTGGATCACTCTTAAGGCAAGGAGAGATTCTTGAAACTATGATGTTTTTCTGATTCTACTACCTAGGGAGAACATGAATCACGACGTCTTTTTCAAATCTGGTGTTTGTCTGGGCCGGGAACTTCAGTTCTCAAAGTGCAGTTTTGCGGTATTAGGCCGTTTTTTCGAGATTTATTCTTTGGATCACTCTTAAGGCAAGGAGAGATTCTTTAAACTACCATGTTTTTCTGATTCTACTACCGTGGGAGAACATGAATCACGATGTCTTTTTCAAATCTGGTGTTTCTCTGGGCCGGGAACTTCAGTTCTCAAAGTGCAGTTTTGCGGTATTAGGCCGTTTTTTCCAACTTTATTCTTTGGCTCTCTTAAGGTATGGAGAGAATCTTGAAACCATGATGTTTTTCTTATTCTACTATCTAGGGAGAACATGAATCACGACGGCTTTTTCAAATCTGGTGTTTGTCTGGGCCGGGAACTTCAGTTCTGAAAGTGCAGTTTTGCGGTATTGGCCGTTTTTTACAACATTATTCTTTTGATCTCTCTTAAGGTAAGGAGAGAATCTTGAAAACCTGATGTTTTTCTTATTCTACTACCTAGGGAGAACATGAACCACGATGTCTTTTTCAAATCTGGTGTTTGTCTGGGCCGGGAACCTCAGTTCTGAAAGTGGAGTTTCACCGAGAATACAATAGGCCTTTTGAGCATATGCGATAATATACCGTTTTTTCCAACTTTATTCTTTGGATCACTCTTAAGGCAAGGAGAGATTCTTGAAACTATGATGTTTTTCTGATTCTACTACCTAGGGAGAACATGAATCACGACGGCTTTTTCAAATCTGGTGTTTGTCTGGGCCGGGAACTTCAGTTCTCAAAGTGTAGTTTTGCGGTATTAGGCTGTTTTTTCCAACTTAAATCTTTGGATCTCTCTTAAGGTATGGAGAGAATCTTGAAACCATGATGTTTTTCTTATTCTACTACCTAGGGAGAACATGAATCACGATGTCTTTTTCAAATCTGGTGTTTGTCTGGGCCGGGAACCTCAATTCTGAAAGTGGAGTTTCACCGTCAATACAATAGGCCTTTTGAGCATATGCGGTAATAGGCCGTTTTTTCCAACTTTATTTTTGGATCACTCTTAAGGCAAGGAGAGATTCTTTAAACTATGATGTTTTTCTGATTCTACTACCTAGGGAGAACATGAATCACGACGTCTTTTTCAAATCTGGTGTTTGTCTGGGCCGGGAACTTCAGTTCTGAAAGTGCAGTTTTGCGGTATTGGCCGTTTTTTACAACATTATTCTTTTGATCTCTCTTAAGGTAAGGAGAGAATCTTGAAAACCTGATGTTTTTCTTATTCTACTACCTAGGGAGAACATGAACCACGATGTCTTTTTCAAATCTGGTGTTTGTCTGGGCCGGGAACCTCAGTTCTGAAAGTGGAGTTTCACCGACAATACAATAGGCCTTTTGAGCATATGCGATAATATACCGTTTTTTCCAACTTTATTCTTTCGATCACTCTTAAGGCAAGGAGAGATTCTTTAAACTATCATGTTTTTCTGATTCTACTACCTAGGGAGAACATGAATCACGACGACTTTTTCAAATCCGGTGTTTCTCTGGGCCGGGAACTTCAGTTCTCAAAGTGCAGTTTTGCGGTATTAGGCCGTTTTTTCGAGATTTATTCTTTGGATCTCTCTTAAGGTATGGAGAGAATCTTGAAACCATGATGTTTTTCTTATTCTACTACCTAGGGACAACATGAATCACGAGGACTTATTCAAATGTGGCGTTTGTCTGGGCCGGGAACCTGAGTTTTGAAAGTGGAGTTTCACTGTCAATACAATAGGCCTTTTGAGCATATGCGGTTATAGGCGGTTTTTTCCAACTTTATTCTTTGGATCACTCTTAAGGCAAGGAGAGATTCTTGAAACTATGATGTTTTTCTGATTCTACTACCTAGGGAGAACATGAATCACGACGTCTTTTTCAAATCTGGTGTTTGTCTGGGCCGGGAACTTCATTTCTCAAAGTGCAGTTTTGCGGTATTAGGCTGTTTTTTCCAACTTTATTCTTTGGATCTCTCTTAAGGTATGGAGAGAATCTTGAAACCATGATGTTTTTCTTATTCTACTACCTAGGGAGAACATGAATCACGATGTCTTATTCAAATCTGGTGTTTGTCTGGGCCGGGAACCTCAGTTCTCAAAGTGGAGGTTCACCGTCAATACAATAGGCCTTTTGAGCATATACGGTAATAGGCCGTTTTTTCCAACTTTATTCTTTGGATCACTCTTAAGGCAAGGAGAGATTCTTGAAACTATGATGTTTTTCTGATTCTACTACCTAGGGAGAACATGAATCACGACGTCTTTTTCAAATCTGGTGTTTGTCTGGGCCGGGAACTTCAGTTCTCAAAGTGCTGTTTTGCGGTATTAGGCCGTTTTTTCGAGATTTATTCTTTGGATCACTCTTAAGGCAAGGAGAGATTCTTTAAACTACCATGTTTTTCTGATTCTACTACCTAGGGAGAACATGAATCACGATGTCTTTTTCAAATCTGGTGTTTCTCTGGGCCGGGAACTTCAGTTCTCAAAGTGCAGTTTTGTGGTATTAGGCCGTTTTTTCCAACTTTATTCTTTGGATCTCTCTTAAGGTATGGAGAGAATCTTGAACCCATGATGTTTTTCTTATTCTACTACCTAGGGAGAACATGAATCACGATGTCTTATTCAAATGTGGTGTTTGTCTGGGCAGGGAACCTCAGTTCTGAAGGTGGAGTTTCACCGTCAATACAATAGGCCTTTTGAGCATATGCGGTAATAGGCCGTTTTTTCCAACTTTATTCTTTGGGTCACTCTTAAGGCGAGGAGAGATTCTTGAAACTATGATGTTTTTCCGATTCTACTACCTAGGGAGAACATGAATCACGACGGCTTTTTCCAATCTGGTGTTTGTCTGGGCCAGGAACTTCAGTTCTCAAAGTGCAGTTTTGCGGTATTAGGCTGTTTTTTCCAACTTAATTCTTTGGATCTCTCTTAAGGTATGGAGAGAATCTTGAAACCATGATGTTTTTCTTATTCTACTACCTAGGGAGAACATGAATCACGATTTCTTTTTCAAATCTGGTGTTTGTCTGGGCCGGGAACCTCAATTCTGAAAGTGGAGTTTCACCGTCAATACAATAGGCCTTTTGAGCATATGCGGTAATAGGCCGTTTTTTCCAACTTTATTTTTGGATCACTCTTAAGGCAAGGAGAGATTCTTGAAACTATGATGTTTTTCTGATTCTACTACCTAGGGAGAACATGAATCATGACGTCTTTTTCAAATCTGGTGTTTCTCTGGGCCGGGAACTTCAGTTCTCAAAGTGCAGTTTTGCGGTATTGGCCGTTTTTTACAACATTATTCTTTTGATCTCTCTTAAGGTAAGGAGAGAATCTTGAAAACCTGATGTTTTTCTTATTCTACTACCTAGGGAGAACATGAACCACGATGTCTTTTTCAAATCTGGTGTTTGTCTGGGCCGGGAACCTCAGTTCTGAAAGTGGAGTTTCACCGAGAATACAATAGGCCTTTTGAGCATATGCGATAATATACAGTTTTTTCCAACTTTATTCTTTGGATCACTCTTAAGGCAAGGAGAGATTCTTGAAACTATGATGTTTTTCTGATTCTACTACCTAGGGAGAACATGAATCACGACGGCTTTTTCAAATCTGGTGTTTGTCTGGGCCGGGAACTTCAGTTCTCAAAGTGCAGTTTTGCGGTATTAGGCTGTTTTTTCCAACTTTATTCTTTGGATCTCTCTTAAGGTATGGAGAGAATCTTGAAACCATGATGTTTTTCTTATTCTACTACCTAGGGAGAACATGAATCACGATGTCTTTTTCAAATCTGGTGTTTGTCTGGGCCGGGAACCTCAATTCTGAAAGTGGAGTTTCACCGTCAATACAATAGGCCTTTTGAGCATATTCGGTAATAGGCCGTTTTTTCCAACTTTATTTTTGGATCACTCTTAAGGCAAGGAGAGATTCTTGAAACTATGCTGTTTTTCTGATTCTACTAGCTAGGGAGAACATGAATCACGACGGCTTTTTCAAATCTGGTGTTTGTCTGGGCCGGGAACTTCAGTTCTCAAAGTGCAGTTTTGCGGTATTAGGCCGTTTTTTCCAACATTATTCTTTGGATCTCTCTTAAGGTATGGAGAGAATCTTGAAACCATGATCTTTTTCTTATTCTACTACCTAGGGATAACATGAATCACGATGTCTTATTCAAATCTGGTGTTTGTCTGGGCCGGGAACCTCAGTTCTGAAAGTGGAGGTTCACCGTCAATACAATAGGCCTTTTGAGCATATACGGTAATAGGCCGTTTTTTCCAACTTTATTCTTTGGATCACTCTTAAGGCAAGGAGAGATTCTTGAAACTATGATGTTTTTCTGATTCTACTACCTAGGGAGAACATGAATCACGACGTCTTTTTCAAATCTGGTGTTTGTCTGGGCCGGGAACTTCAGTTCTCAAACTGCAGTTTTGCGGTATTAGGCCGTTTTTTCGAGATTTATTCTTTGGATCACTCTTAAGGCAAGGAGAGATTCTTTAAACTACCATGTTTTTCTGATTCTACTACCTAGGGAGAACATGAATCACGATGTCTTTTTCAAATCTGGTGTTTCTCTGGGCCGGGAACTTCAGTTCTCAAAGTGCAGTTTTGCGGTATTAGGCCGTTTTTTCCAACTTTATTCTTTGGCTCTCTAAAGGTATGGAGAGAATCTTGAAACCATGATGTTTTTCTTATTCTACTACCTAGGGAGAACATGAATCACGATGTCTTATTCAAATGTGGTGTTTGTCTGGGCAGGGAACCTCAGTTCTGAAAGTGGAGTTTCACTGTCAATACAATAGGCCTTTTGAGCATATGCGGTAATAGGCCGTTTTTTCCAACTTTATTCTTTGGGTCACTCTTAAGGCAAGGAGAGATTCTTGAAACTATGATGTTTTTCTGATTCTACTACCTAGGGAGAACATGAATCACGACGTCTTTTTCAAATCTGGTGTTTGTCTGGGCCGGGAACTTCAGTTCTGAAAGTGCAGTTTTGCGGTATTGGCCGTTTTTTACAACATTATTCTTTTGATCTCTCTTAAGGTAAGGAGAGAATCTTGAAACTATGATGTTTTTCTTATTCTACTACCTAGGGAGAACATGAACCACGATGTCTTTTTCAAATCTGGTGTTTGTCTGGGCCGGGAACCTCAGTTCTGAAAGTGGAGTTTCACCGACAATACAATAGGCCTTTTGAGCATATGCGATAATATACCGTTTTTTCCAACTTTATTCTTTCGATCACTCTTAAGGCAAGGAGAGATTCTTTAAACTATCATGTTTTTCTGATTCTACTACCTAGGGAGAACATGAATCACGACGACTTTTTCAAATCCGGTGTTTCTCTGGGCCGGGAACTTCAGTTCTCAAAGTGCAGTTTTGCGGTATTAGGCCGTTTTTTCCAACTTTATTCTTTGGATCTCTCTTAAGGTATGGAGAGAATCTTGAAACCATGATGTTTTTCTTATTCTACTACCTAGGGAGAACATGAATCACGAGGTCTTATTCAAATGTGGCGTTTGTCGGGGCCGGGAACCTGAGTTTTGAAAGTGGAGTTTCACTGTCAATACAATAGGCCTTTTGAGCATATGCGGTAATAGGCGGTTTTTTCCAACTTTATTCTTTGGATCACTCTTAAGGCAAGGAGAGATTCTTGAAACTATGATGTTTTTCTGATTCTACTACCTAGGGAGAACATGAATCACGACGTCTTTTTCAAATCTGGTGTTTGTCTGGGCCGGGAACTTCAGTTCTCAAAGTGCAGTTTTGCGGTATTAGGCCGTTTTTTCCAACTTTATTCTTTGGATCTCTCTTAAGGTATGGAGAGAATCTTGAAACCATGATCTTTTTCTTATTCTACTACCTAGGGATAACATGAATCACGATGTCTTATTCAAATCTGGTGTTTGTCTGGGCCGGGAACCTCAGTTCTGAAAGTGGAGGTTCACCGTCAATACAATAGGCCTTTTGAGCATATACGGTAATAGGCCGTTTTTTCCAACTTTATTCTTTGGATCACTCTTAAGGCAAGGAGAGATTCTTGAAACTATGATGTTTTTCTGATTCTACTACCTAGGGAGAACATGAATCACGACGTCTTTTTCAAATCTGGTGTTTGTCTGGGCCGGGAACTTCAGTTCTCAAAGTGCAGTTTTGCGGTATTAGGCCGTTTTTTCGAGATTTATTCTTTGGATCACTCTTAAGGCAAGGAGAGATTCTTTAAACTACCATGTTTTTCTGATTCTACTACCGTGGGAGAACATGAATCACGATGTCTTTTTCAAATCTGGTGTTTCTCTGGGCCGGGAACTTCAGTTCTCAAAGTGCAGTTTTGCGGTATTAGGCCGTTTTTTCCAACTTTATTCTTTGGCTCTCTTAAGGTATGGAGAGAATCTTGAAACCATGATGTTTTTCTTATTCTACTATCTAGGGAGAACATGAATCACGACGGCTTTTTCAAATCTGGTGTTTGTCTGGGCCGGGAACTTCAGTTCTGAAAGTGCAGTTTTGCGGTATTGGCCGTTTTTTACAACATTATTCTTTTGATCTCTCTTAAGGTAAGGAGAGAATCTTGAAAACCTGATGTTTTTCTTATTCTACTACCTAGGGAGAACATGAACCACGATGTCTTTTTCAAATCTGGTGTTTGTCTGGGCCGGGAACCTCAGTTCTGAAAGTGGAGTTTCACCGAGAATACAATAGGCCTTTTGAGCATATGCGATAATATACCGTTTTTTCCAACTTTATTCTTTGGATCACTCTTAAGGCAAGGAGAGATTCTTGAAACTATGATGTTTTTCTGATTCTACTACCTAGGGAGAACATGAATCACGACGGCTTTTTCAAATCTGGTGTTTGTCTGGGCCGGGAACTTCAGTTCTCAAAGTGTAGTTTTGCGGTATTAGGCTGTTTTTTCCAACTTAAATCTTTGGATCTCTCTTAAGGTATGGAGAGAATCTTGAAACCATGATGTTTTTCTTATTCTACTACCTAGGGAGAACATGAATCACGATGTCTTTTTCAAATCTGGTGTTTGTCTGGGCCGGGAACCTCAATTCTGAAAGTGGAGTTTCACCGTCAATACAATAGGCCTTTTGAGCATATGCGGTAATAGGCCGTTTTTTCCAACTTTATTTTTGGATCACTCTTAAGGCAAGGAGAGATTCTTTAAACTATGATGTTTTTCTGATTCTACTACCTAGGGAGAACATGAATCACGACGTCTTTTTCAAATCTGGTGTTTGTCTGGGCCGGGAACTTCAGTTCTGAAAGTGCAGTTTTGCGGTATTGGCCGTTTTTTACAACATTATTCTTTTGATCTCTCTTAAGGTAAGGAGAGAATCTTGAAAACCTGATGTTTTTCTTATTCTACTACCTAGGGAGAACATGAACCACGATGTCTTTTTCAAATCTGGTGTTTGTCTGGGCCGGGAACCTCAGTTCTGAAAGTGGAGTTTCACCGACAATACAATAGGCCTTTTGAGCATATGCGATAATATACCGTTTTTTCCAACTTTATTCTTTCGATCACTCTTAAGGCAAGGAGAGATTCTTTAAACTATCATGTTTTTCTGATTCTACTACCTAGGGAGAACATGAATCACGACGACTTTTTCAAATCCGGTGTTTCTCTGGGCCGGGAACTTCAGTTCTCAAAGTGCAGTTTTGCGGTATTAGGCCGTTTTTTCGAGATTTATTCTTTGGATCTCTCTTAAGGTATGGAGAGAATCTTGAAACCATGATGTTTTTCTTATTCTACTACCTAGGGAGAACATGAATCACGAGGACTTATTCAAATGTGGCGTTTGTCTGGGCCGGGAACCTGAGTTTTGAAAGTGGAGTTTCACTGTCAATACAATAGGCCTTTTGAGCATATGCGGTTATAGGCGGTTTTTTCCAACTTTATTCTTTGGATCACTCTTAAGGCAAGGAGAGATTCTTGAAACTATGATGTTTTTCTGATTCTACTACCTAGGGAGAACATGAATCACGACGTCTTTTTCAAATCTGGTGTTTGTCTGGGCCGGGAACTTCATTTCTCAAAGTGCAGTTTTGCGGTATTAGGCTGTTTTTTCCAACTTTATTCTTTGGATCTCTCTTAAGGTATGGAGAGAATCTTGAAACCATGATGTTTTTCTTATTCTACTACCTAGGGAGAACATGAATCACGATGTCTTATTCAAATCTGGTGTTTGTCTGGGCCGGGAACCTCAGTTCTGAAAGTGGAGGTTCACCGTCAATACAATAGGCCTTTTGAGCATATACGGTAATAGGCCGTTTTTTCCAACTTTATTCTTTGGATCACTCTTAAGGCAAGGAGAGATTCTTGAAACTATGATGTTTTTCTGATTCTACTACCTAGGGAGAACATGAATCACGACGTCTTTTTCAAATCTGGTGTTTGTCTGGGCCGGGAACTTCAGTTCTCAAAGTGCTGTTTTGCGGTATTAGGCCGTTTTTTCGAGATTTATTCTTTGGATCACTCTTAAGGCAAGGAGAGATTCTTTAAACTACCATGTTTTTCTGATTCTACTACCTAGGGAGAACATGAATCACGATGTCTTTTTCAAATCTGGTGTTTCTCTGGGCCGGGAACTTCAGTTCTCAAAGTGCAGTTTTGCGGTATTAGGCCGTTTTTTCCAACTTTATTCTTTGGATCTCTCTTAAGGTATGGAGAGAATCTTGAACCCATGATGTTTTTCTTATTCTACTACCTAGGGAGAACATGAATCACGATGTCTTATTCAAATGTGGTGTTTGTCTGGGCAGGGAACCTCAGTTCTGAAGGTGGAGTTTCACCGTCAATACAATAGGCCTTTTGAGCATATGCGGTAATAGGCCGTTTTTTCCAACTTTATTCTTTGGGTCACTCTTAAGGCGAGGAGAGATTCTTGAAACTATGATGTTTTTCCGATTCTACTACCTAGGGAGAACATGAATCACGACGGCTTTTTCCAATCTGGTGTTTGTCTGGGCCAGGAACTTCAGTTCTCAAAGTGCAGTTTTGCGGTATTAGGCTGTTTTTTCCAACTTAATTCTTTGGATCTCTCTTAAGGTATGGAGAGAATCTTGAAACCATGATGTTTTTCTTATTCTACTACCTAGGGAGAACATGAATCACGATTTCTTTTTCAAATCTGGTGTTTGTCTGGGCCGGGAACCTCAATTCTGAAAGTGGAGTTTCACCGTCAATACAATAGGCCTTTTGAGCATATGCGGTAATAGGCCGTTTTTTCCAACTTTATTTTTGGATCACTCTTAAGGCAAGGAGAGATTCTTGAAACTATGATGTTTTTCTGATTCTACTACCTAGGGAGAACATGAATCATGACGTCTTTTTCAAATCTGGTGTTTCTCTGGGCCGGGAACTTCAGTTCTCAAAGTGCAGTTTTGCGGTATTGGCCGTTTTTTACAACATTATTCTTTTGATCTCTCTTAAGGTAAGGAGAGAATCTTGAAAACCTGATGTTTTTCTTATTCTACTACCTAGGGAGAACATGAACCACGATGTCTTTTTCAAATCTGGTGTTTGTCTGGGCCGGGAACCTCAGTTCTGAAAGTGGAGTTTCACCGAGAATACAATAGGCCTTTTGAGCATATGCGATAATATACAGTTTTTTCCAACTTTATTCTTTGGATCACTCTTAAGGCAAGGAGAGATTCTTGAAACTATGATGTTTTTCTGATTCTACTACCTAGGGAGAACATGAATCATGACGGCTTTTTCAAATCTGGTGTTTGTCTGGGCCGGGAACTTCAGTTCTCAAAGTGCAGTTTTGCGGTATTAGGCTGTTTTTTCCAACTTTATTCTTTGGATCTCTCTTAAGGTATGGAGAGAATCTTGAAACCATGATGTTTTTCTTATTCTACTACCTAGGGAGAACATGAATCACGATGTCTTTTTCAAATCTGGTGTTTGTCTGGGCCGGGAACCTCAATTCTGAAAGTGGAGTTTCACCGTCAATACAATAGGCCTTTTGAGCATATTCGGTAATAGGCCGTTTTTTCCAACTTTATTTTTGGATCACTCTTAAGGCAAGGAGAGATTCTTGAAACTATGCTGTTTTTCTGATTCTACTAGCTAGGAAGAACATGAATCACGACGGCTTTTTCAAATCTGGTGTTTGTCTGGGCCGGGAACTTCAGTTCTCAAAGTGCAGTTTTGCGGTATTAGGCCGTTTTTTCCAACATTATTCTTTGGATCTCTCTTAAGGTATGGAGAGAATCTTGAAACCATGATCTTTTTCTTATTCTACTACCTAGGGATAACATGAATCACGATGTCTTATTCAAATCTGGTGTTTGTCTGGGCCGGGAACCTCAGTTCTGAAAGTGGAGGTTCACCGTCAATACAATAGGCCTTTTGAGCATATACGGTAATAGGCCGTTTTTTCCAACTTTATTCTTTGGATCACTCTTAAGGCAAGGAGAGATTCTTGAAACTATGATGTTTTTCTGATTCTACTACCTAGGGAGAACATGAATCACGACGTCTTTTTCAAATCTGGTGTTTGTCTGGGCCGGGAACTTCAGTTCTCAAACTGCAGTTTTGCGGTATTAGGCCGTTTTTTCGAGATTTATTCTTTGGATCACTCTTAAGGCAAGGAGAGATTCTTTAAACTACCATGTTTTTCTGATTCTACTACCTAGGGAGAACATGAATCACGATGTCTTTTTCAAATCTGGTGTTTCTCTGGGCCGGGAACTTCAGTTCTCAAAGTGCAGTTTTGCGGTATTAGGCCGTTTTTTCCAACTTTATTCTTTGGATCTCTAAAGGTATGGAGAGAATCTTGAAACCATGATGTTTTTCTTATTCTACTACCTAGGGAGAACATGAATCACGATGTCTTATTCAAATGTGGTGTTTGTCTGGGCAGGGAACCTCAGTTCTGAAAGTGGAGTTTCACTGTCAATACAATAGGCCTTTTGAGCATATGCGGTAATAGGCCGTTTTTTCCAACTTTATTCTTTGGGTCACTCTTAAGGCAAGGAGAGATTCTTGAAACTATGATGTTTTTCTGATTCTACTACCTAGGGAGAACATGAATCACGACGTCTTTTTCAAATCTGGTGTTTGTCTGGGCCGGGAACTTCAGTTCTGAAAGTGCAGTTTTGCGGTATTGGCCGTTTTTTACAACATTATTCTTTTGATCTCTCTTAAGGTAAGGAGAGAATCTTGAAAACCTGATGTTTTTCTTATTCTACTACCTAGGGAGAACATGAACCACGATGTCTTTTTCAAATCTGGTGTTTGTCTGGGCCGGGAACCTCAGTTCTGAAAGTGGAGTTTCACCGACAATACAATAGGCCTTTTGAGCATATGCGATAATATACCGTTTTTTCCAACTTTATTCTTTCGATCACTCTTAAGGCAAGGAGAGATTCTTTAAACTATCATGTTTTTCTGATTCTACTACCTAGGGAGAACATGAATCACGACGACTTTTTCAAATCCGGTGTTTCTCTGGGCCGGGAACTTCAGTTCTCAAAGTGCAGTTTTGCGGTATTAGGCCGTTTTTTCCAACTTTATTCTTTGGATCTCTCTTAAGGTATGGAGAGAATCTTGAAACCATGATGTTTTTCTTATTCTACTACCTAGGGAGAACATGAATCACGAGGTCTTATTCAAATGTGGCGTTTGTCGGGGCCGGGAACCTGAGTTTTGAAAGTGGAGTTTCACCGTCAATACAATAGGCCTTTTGAGCATATACGGTAATAGGCCGTTTTTTCCAACTTTATTCTTTGGATCACTCTTAAGGCAAGGAGAGATTCTTGAAACTATGATGTGTTTCTGATTCTACTACCTAGGGAGAACATGAATCACGACGTCTTTTTCAAATCTGGTGTTTGTCTGGGCCGGGAACTTCAGTTCTCAAAGTGCTGTTTTGCGGTATTAGGCCGTTTTTTCAAGATTTATTCTTTGGATCACTCTTAAGGCAAGGAGAGATTCTTTAAACTACCATGTTTTTCTGATTCTACTACCTAGGGAGAACATGAATCACGATGTCTTTTTCAAATCTGGTGTTTCTCTGGGCCGGGAACTTCAGTTCTCAAAGTGCAGTTTTGCGGTATTAGGCCGTTTTTTCCAACTTTATTCTTTGGATCTCTCTTAAGGTATGGAGAGAATCTTGAACCCATGATGTTTTTCTTATTCTACTACCTAGGGAGAACATGAATCACGATGTCTTTTTCAAATCTGGTGTTTGTCTGGGCCGGGAACCTCAATTCTGAAAGTGGAGTTTCACCGTCAATACAATAGGCCTTTTGAGCATATGCGGTAATAGGCCGTTTTTTCCAACTTTATTTTTGGATCACTCTTAAGGCAAGGAGAGATTCTTGAAACTATGATGTTTTTCTGATTCTACTACCTAGGGAGAACATGAATCATGACGTCTTTTTCAAATCTGGTGTTTCTCTGGGCCGGGAACTTCAGTTGTCAAAGTGCAGTTTTGCGGTATTGGCCGTTTTTTACAACATTATTCTTTTGATCTCTCTTAAGGTAAGGAGAGAATCTTGAAAACCTGATGTTTTTCTTATTCTACTACCTAGGGAGAACATGAACCACGATGTCTTTTTCAAATCTGGTGTTTGTCTGGGCCGGGAACCTCAGTTCTGAAAGTGGAGTTTCACCGAGAATACAATAGGCCTTTTGAGCATATGCGATAATATACAGTTTTTTCCAACTTTATTCTTTGGATCACTCTTAAGGCAAGGAGAGATTCTTGAAACTATGATGTTTTTCTGATTCTACTACCTAGGGAGAACATGAATCACGACGGCTTTTTCAAATCTGGTGTTTGTCTGGGCCGGGAACTTCAGTTCTCAAAGTGCAGTTTTGCGGTATTAGGCTGTTTTTTCCAACTTTATTCTTTGGATCTCTCTTAAGGTATGGAGAGAATCTTGAAACCATGATGTTTTTCTTATTCTACTACCTAGGGAGAACATGAATCACGATGTCTTTTTCAAATCTGGTGTTTGTCTGGGCCGGGAACCTCAATTCTGAAAGTGGAGTTTCACCGTCAATACAATAGGCCTTTTGAGCATATTCGGTAATAGGCCGTTTTTTCCAACTTTATTTTTGGATCACTCTTAAGGCAAGGAGAGATTCTTGAAACTATGCTGTTTTTCTGATTCTACTAGCTAGGGAGAACATGAATCACGACGGCTTTTTCAAATCTGGTGTTTGTCTGGGCCGGGAACTTCAGTTCTCAAAGTGCAGTTTTGCGGTATTAGGCCGTTTTTTCCAACATTATTCTTTGGATCTTTCTTAAGGTATGGAGAGAATCTTGAAACCATGATCTTTTTCTTATTCTACTACCTAGGGATAACATGAATCACGATGTCTTATTCAAATCTGGTGTTTGTCTGGGCCGGGAACCTCAGTTCTGAAAGTGGAGGTTCACCGTCAATACAATAGGCCTTTTGAGCATATACGGTAATAGGCCGTTTTTTCCAACTTTATTCTTTGGATCACTCTTAAGGCAAGGAGAGATTCTTGAAACTATGATGTTTTTCTGATTCTACTACCTAGGGAGAACATGAATCACGACGTCTTTTTCAAATCTGGTGTTTGTCTGGGCCGGGAACTTCAGTTCTCAAAGTGCAGTTTTGCGGTATTAGGCCGTTTTTTCGAGATTTATTCTTTGGATCACTCTTAAGGCAAGGAGAGATTCTTTAAACTACCATGTTTTTCTGATTCTACTACCTAGGGAGAACATGAATCACGATGTCTTTTTCAAATCTGGTGTTTCTCTGGGCCGGGAACTTCAGTTCTCAAAGTGCAGTTTTGCGGTATTAGGCCGTTTTTTCCAACTTTATTCTTTGGCTCTCTAAAGGTATGGAGAGAATCTTGAAACCATGATGTTTTTCTTATTCTACTACCTAGGGAGAACATGAATCACGATGTCTTATTCAAATGTGGTGTTTGTCTGGGCAGGGAACCTCAGTTCTGAAAGTGGAGTTTCACTGTCAATACAATAGGCCTTTTGAGCATATGCGGTAATAGGCCGTTTTTTCCAACTTTATTCTTTGGGTCACTCTTAAGGCAAGGAGAGATTCTTGAAACTATGATGTTTTTCCGATTCTACTACCTAGGGAGAACATGAATCACGACGGCTTTTTCAAATCTGGTGTTTGTCTGGGCGGGGAACTTCAGTTCTCAAAGTGCAGTTTTGCGGTATTAGGCTGTTTTTTCCAACTTAATTCTTTGGATCTCTCTTAAGGTATGGAGAGAATCTTGAAACCATGATGTTTTTCTTATTCTACTACCTAGGGAGAACATGAATCACGATGTCTTTTTCAAATCTGGTGTTTGTCTGGGCCGGGAACCTCAGTTATGAAAGTGGAGTTTCACCGACAATACAATAGGCCTTTTGAGCATATGCGATAATATACCGTTTTTTCCAACTTTATTCTTTCGATCACTCTTAAGGCAAGGAGAGATTCTTTAAACTATCATGTTTTTCTGATTCTACTACATAGGGAGAACATGAATCACGACGACTTTTTCAAATCTGGTGTTTCTCTGGGCCGGGAACTTCAGTTCTCAAAGTGCAGTTTTGCGGTATTAGGCCGTTTTTTCCAACTTTATTCTTTGGATCTCTCTTAAGGTATGGAGAGAATCTTGAAACTATGATGTTTTTCTTATTCTACTACCTAGGGAGAACATGAATCACAATGTCTTATTCAAATGTGGTGTTTGTCTGGGCAGGGAACCTCAGTTCTGAAAGTGGAGTTTCACTGTCAATACAATAGGCCTTTTGAGCATATGCGGTAATAGGCCGTTTTTTCCAACTTTATTCTTTGGGTCACTCTTAAGGCAAGGAGAGATTCTTGAAACTATGCTGTTTTTCTGATTCTACTAGCTAGGGAGAACATGAATCACGACGGCTTTTTCAAATCTGGTGTTTGTCTGGGCCGGGAACTTCAGTTCTCAAAGTGCAGTTTTGCGGTATTGGCCGTTTTTTACAACATTATTCTTTTGATCTCTCTCAAGGTAAGGAGAGAATCTTGAACCCATGATGTTTTTCTTATTCTACTACCTAGGGAGAACATGAACCACGATGTCTTTTTCAAATCTGGTGTTTGTCTGGGCCGGGAACCTCAGTTCTGAAAGTGGAGTTTCACCGAGAATACAATAGGCCTTTTGAGCATATGCGATAATATACAGTTTTTTCCAACTTTATTCTTTGGATCACTCTTAAGGCAAGGAGAGATTCTTGAAACTATGATGTTTTTCTGATTCTACTACCTAGGGAGAACATGAATCACGACGGCTTTTTCAAATCTGGTGTTTGTCTGGGCCGGGAACTTCAGTTCTCAAAGTGCAGTTTTGCGGTATTAGGCTGTTTTTTCCAACTTTATTCTTTGGATCTCTCTTAAGGTATGGAGAGAATCTTGAAACCATGATGTTTTTCTTATTCTACTACCTAGGGAGAACATGAATCACGATGTCTTTTTCAAATCTGGTGTTTGTCTGGGCCGGGAACCTCAATTCTGAAAGTGGAGTTTCACCGTCAATACAATAGGCCTTTTGAGCATATTCGGTAATAGGCCGTTTTTTCCAACTTTATTTTTGGATCACTCTTAAGGCAAGGAGAGATTCTTGAAACTATGCTGTTTTTCTGATTCTACTAGCTAGGGAGAACATGAATCACGACGGCTTTTTCAAATCTGGTGTTTGTCTGGGCCGGGAACTTCAGTTCTCAAAGTGCAGTTTTGCGGTATTAGGCCGTTTTTTCCAACATTATTCTTTGGATCTTTCTTAAGGTATGGAGAGAATCTTGAAACCATGATCTTTTTCTTATTCTACTACCTAGGGATAACATGAATCACGATGTCTTATTCAAATCTGGTGTTTGTCTGGGCCGGGAACCTCAGTTCTGAAAGTGGAGGTTCACCGTCAATACAATAGGCCTTTTGAGCATATACGGTAATAGGCCGTTTTTTCCAACTTTATTCTTTGGATCACTCTTAAGGCAAGGAGAGATTCTTGAAACTATGATGTTTTTCTGATTCTACTACCTAGGGAGAACATGAATCACGACGTCTTTTTCAAATCTGGTGTTTGTCTGGGCCGGGAACTTCAGTTCTCAAAGTGCAGTTTTGCGGTATTAGGCCGTTTTTTCGAGATTTATTCTTTGGATCACTCTTAAGGCAAGGAGAGATTCTTTAAACTACCATGTTTTTCTGATTCTACTACCTAGGGAGAACATGAATCACGATGTCTTTTTCAAATCTGGTGTTTCTCTGGGCCGGGAACTTCAGTTCTCAAAGTGCAGTTTTGCGGTATTAGGCCGTTTTTTCCAACTTTATTCTTTGGCTCTCTAAAGGTATGGAGAGAATCTTGAAACCATGATGTTTTTCTTATTCTACTACCTAGGGAGAACATGAATCACGATGTCTTATTCAAATGTGGTGTTTGTCTGGGCAGGGAACCTCAGTTCTGAAAGTGGAGTTTCACTGTCAATACAATAGGCCTTTTGAGCATATGCGGTAATAGGCCGTTTTTTCCAACTTTATTCTTTGGGTCACTCTTAAGGCAAGGAGAGATTCTTGAAACTATGATGTTTTTCCGATTCTACTACCTAGGGAGAACATGAATCACGACGGCTTTTTCAAATCTGGTGTTTGTCTGGGCGGGGAACTTCAGTTCTCAAAGTGCAGTTTTGCGGTATTAGGCTGTTTTTTCCAACTTAATTCTTTGGATCTCTCTTAAGGTATGGAGAGAATCTTGAAACCATGATGTTTTTCTTATTCTACTACCTAGGGAGAACATGAATCACGATGTCTTTTTCAAATCTGGTGTTTGTCTGGGCCGGGAACCTCAGTTATGAAAGTGGAGTTTCACCGACAATACAATAGGCCTTTTGAGCATATGCGATAATATACCGTTTTTTCCAACTTTATTCTTTCGATCACTCTTAAGGCAAGGAGAGATTCTTTAAACTATCATGTTTTTCTGTTTCTACTACATAGGGAGAACATGAATCACGACGACTTTTTCAAATCTGGTGTTTCTCTGGGCCGGGAACTTCAGTTCTCAAAGTGCAGTTTTGCGGTATTAGGCCGTTTTTTCCAACTTTATTCTTTGGCTCTCTTAAGGTATGGAGAGAATCTTGAAACCATGATGTTTTTCTTATTCTACTATCTAGGGAGAACATGAATCACGACGGCTTTTTCAAATCTGGTGTTTGTCTGGGCCGGGAACTTCAGTTCTGAAAGTGCAGTTTTGCGGTATTGGCCGTTTTTTACAACATTATTCTTTTGATCTCTCTTAAGGTAAGGAGAGAATCTTGAAAACCTGATGTTTTTCTTATTCTACTACCTAGGGAGAACATGAACCACGATGTCTTTTTCAAATCTGGTGTTTGTCTGGGCCGGGAACCTCAGTTCTGAAAGTGGAGTTTCACCGAGAATACAATAGGCCTTTTGAGCATATGCGATAATATACCGTTTTTTCCAACTTTATTCTTTGGATCACTCTTAAGGCAAGGAGAGATTCTTGAAACTATGATGTTTTTCTGATTCTACTACCTAGGGAGAACATGAATCACGACGGCTTTTTCAAATCTGGTGTTTGTCTGGGCCGGGAACTTCAGTTCTCAAAGTGTAGTTTTGCGGTATTAGGCTGTTTTTTCCAACTTAAATCTTTGGATCTCTCTTAAGGTATGGAGAGAATCTTGAAACCATGATGTTTTTCTTATTCTACTACCTAGGGAGAACATGAATCACGATGTCTTTTTCAAATCTGGTGTTTGTCTGGGCCGGGAACCTCAATTCTGAAAGTGGAGTTTCACCGTCAATACAATAGGCCTTTTGAGCATATGCGGTAATAGGCCGTTTTTTCCAACTTTATTTTTGGATCACTCTTAAGGCAAGGAGAGATTCTTTAAACTATGATGTTTTTCTGATTCTACTACCTAGGGAGAACATGAATCACGACGTCTTTTTCAAATCTGGTGTTTGTCTGGGCCGGGAACTTCAGTTCTGAAAGTGCAGTTTTGCGGTATTGGCCGTTTTTTACAACATTATTCTTTTGATCTCTCTTAAGGTAAGGAGAGAATCTTGAAAACCTGATGTTTTTCTTATTCTACTACCTAGGGAGAACATGAACCACGATGTCTTTTTCAAATCTGGTGTTTGTCTGGGCCGGGAACCTCAGTTCTGAAAGTGGAGTTTCACCGACAATACAATAGGCCTTTTGAGCATATGCGATAATATACCGTTTTTTCCAACTTTATTCTTTCGATCACTCTTAAGGCAAGGAGAGATTCTTTAAACTATCATGTTTTTCTGATTCTACTACCTAGGGAGAACATGAATCACGACGACTTTTTCAAATCCGGTGTTTCTCTGGGCCGGGAACTTCAGTTCTCAAAGTGTAGTTTTGCGGTATTAGGCCGTTTTTTCGAGATTTATTCTTTGGATCTCTCTTAAGGTATGGAGAGAATCTTGAAACCATGATGTTTTTCTTATTCTACTACCTAGGGAGAACATGAATCACGAGGACTTATTCAAATGTGGCGTTTGTCTGGGCCGGGAACCTGAGTTTTGAAAGTGGAGTTTCACTGTCAATACAATAGGCCTTTTGAGCATATGCGGTTATAGGCGGTTTTTTCCAACTTTATTCTTTGGATCACTCTTAAGGCAAGGAGAGATTCTTGAAACTATGATGTTTTTCTGATTCTACTACCTAGGGAGAACATGAATCACGACGTCTTTTTCAAATCTGGTGTTTGTCTGGGCCGGGAACTTCATTTCTCAAAGTGCAGTTTTGCGGTATTAGGCTGTTTTTTCCAACTTTATTCTTTGGATCTCTCTTAAGGTATGGAGAGAATCTTGAAACCATGATGTTTTTCTTATTCTACTACCTAGGGAGAACATGAATCACGATGTCTTATTCAAATCTGGTGTTTGTCTGGGCCGGGAACCTCAGTTCTGAAAGTGGAGGTTCACCGTCAATACAATAGGCCTTTTGAGCATATACGGTAATAGGCCGTTTTTTCCAACTTTATTCTTTGGATCACTCTTAAGGCAAGGAGAGATTCTTGAAACTATGATGTTTTTCTGATTCTACTACCTAGGGAGAACATGAATCACGACGTCTTTTTCAAATCTGGTGTTTGTCTGGGCCGGGAACTTCAGTTCTCAAAGTGCTGTTTTGCGGTATTAGGCCGTTTTTTCGAGATTTATTCTTTGGATCACTCTTAAGGCAAGGAGAGATTCTTTAAACTACCATGTTTTTCTGATTCTACTACCTAGGGAGAACATGAATCACGATGTCTTTTTCAAATCTGGTGTTTCTCTGGGCCGGGAACTTCAGTTCTCAAAGTGCAGTTTTGCGGTATTAGGCCGTTTTTTCCAACTTTATTCTTTGGATCTCTCTTAAGGTATGGAGAGAATCTTGAACCCATGATGTTTTTCTTATTCTACTACCTAGGGAGAACATGAATCACGATGTCTTATTCAAATGTGGTGTTTGTCTGGGCAGGGAACCTCAGTTCTGAAGGTGGAGTTTCACCGTCAATACAATAGGCCTTTTGAGCATATGCGGTAATAGGCCGTTTTTTCCAACTTTATTCTTTGGGTCACTCTTAAGGCGAGGAGAGATTCTTGAAACTATGATGTTTTTCCGATTCTACTACCTAGGGAGAACATGAATCACGACGGCTTTTTCCAATCTGGTGTTTGTCTGGGCCAGGAACTTCAGTTCTCAAAGTGCAGTTTTGCGGTATTAGGCTGTTTTTTCCAACTTAATTCTTTGGATCTCTCTTAAGGTATGGAGAGAATCTTGAAACCATGATGTTTTTCTTATTCTACTACCTAGGGAGAACATGAATCACGATTTCTTTTTCAAATCTGGTGTTTGTCTGGGCCGGGAACCTCAATTCTGAAAGTGGAGTTTCACCGTCAATACAATAGGCCTTTTGAGCATATGCGGTAATAGGCCGTTTTTTCCAACTTTATTTTTGGATCACTCTTAAGGCAAGGAGAGATTCTTGAAACTATGATGTTTTTCTGATTCTACTACCTAGGGAGAACATGAATCATGACGTCTTTTTCAAATCTGGTGTTTCTCTGGGCCGGGAACTTCAGTTCTCAAAGTGCAGTTTTGCGGTATTGGCCGTTTTTTACAACATTATTCTTTTGATCTCTCTTAAGGTAAGGAGAGAATCTTGAAAACCTGATGTTTTTCTTATTCTACTACCTAGGGAGAACATGAACCACGATGTCTTTTTCAAATCTGGTGTTTGTCTGGGCCGGGAACCTCAGTTCTGAAAGTGGAGTTTCACCGAGAATACAATAGGCCTTTTGAGCATATGCGATAATATACAGTTTTTTCCAACTTTATTCTTTGGATCACTCTTAAGGCAAGGAGAGATTCTTGAAACTATGATGTTTTTCTGATTCTACTACCTAGGGAGAACATGAATCACGACGGCTTTTTCAAATCTGGTGTTTGTCTGGGCCGGGAACTTCAGTTCTCAAAGTGCAGTTTTGCGGTATTAGGCTGTTTTTTCCAACTTTATTCTTTGGATCTCTCTTAAGGTATGGAGAGAATCTTGAAACCATGATGTTTTTCTTATTCTACTACCTAGGGAGAACATGAATCACGATGTCTTTTTCAAATCTGGTGTTTGTCTGGGCCGGGAACCTCAATTCTGAAAGTGGAGTTTCACCGTCAATACAATAGGCCTTTTGAGCATATTCGGTAATAGGCCGTTTTTTCCAACTTTATTTTTGGATCACTCTTAAGGCAAGGAGAGATTCTTGAAACTATGCTGTTTTTCTGATTCTACTAGCTAGGAAGAACATGAATCACGACGGCTTTTTCAAATCTGGTGTTTGTCTGGGCCGGGAACTTCAGTTCTCAAAGTGCAGTTTTGCGGTATTAGGCCGTTTTTTCCAACATTATTCTTTGGATCTCTCTTAAGGTATGGAGAGAATCTTGAAACCATGATCTTTTTCTTATTCTACTACCTAGGGATAACATGAATCACGATGTCTTATTCAAATCTGGTGTTTGTCTGGGCCGGGAACCTCAGTTCTGAAAGTGGAGGTTCACCGTCAATACAATAGGCCTTTTGAGCATATACGGTAATAGGCCGTTTTTTCCAACTTTATTCTTTGGATCACTCTTAAGGCAAGGAGAGATTCTTGAAACTATGATGTTTTTCTGATTCTACTACCTAGGGAGAACATGAATCACGACGTCTTTTTCAAATCTGGTGTTTGTCTGGGCCGGGAACTTCAGTTCTCAAACTGCAGTTTTGCGGTATTAGGCCGTTTTTTCGAGATTTATTCTTTGGATCACTCTTAAGGCAAGGAGAGATTCTTTAAACTACCATGTTTTTCTGATTCTACTACCTAGGGAGAACATGAATCACGATGTCTTTTTCAAATCTGGTGTTTCTCTGGGCCGGGAACTTCAGTTCTCAAAGTGCAGTTTTGCGGTATTAGGCCGTTTTTTCCAACTTTATTCTTTGGATCTCTAAAGGTATGGAGAGAATCTTGAAACCATGATGTTTTTCTTATTCTACTACCTAGGGAGAACATGAATCACGATGTCTTATTCAAATGTGGTGTTTGTCTGGGCAGGGAACCTCAGTTCTGAAAGTGGAGTTTCACTGTCAATACAATAGGCCTTTTGAGCATATGCGGTAATAGGCCGTTTTTTCCAACTTTATTCTTTGGGTCACTCTTAAGGCAAGGAGAGATTCTTGAAACTATGATGTTTTTCTGATTCTACTACCTAGGGAGAACATGAATCACGACGTCTTTTTCAAATCTGGTGTTTGTCTGGGCCGGGAACTTCAGTTCTGAAAGTGCAGTTTTGCGGTATTGGCCGTTTTTTACAACATTATTCTTTTGATCTCTCTTAAGGTAAGGAGAGAATCTTGAAAACCTGATGTTTTTCTTATTCTACTACCTAGGGAGAACATGAACCACGATGTCTTTTTCAAATCTGGTGTTTGTCTGGGCCGGGAACCTCAGTTCTGAAAGTGGAGTTTCACCGACAATACAATAGGCCTTTTGAGCATATGCGATAATATACCGTTTTTTCCAACTTTATTCTTTCGATCACTCTTAAGGCAAGGAGAGATTCTTTAAACTATCATGTTTTTCTGATTCTACTACCTAGGGAGAACATGAATCACGACGACTTTTTCAAATCCGGTGTTTCTCTGGGCCGGGAACTTCAGTTCTCAAAGTGCAGTTTTGCGGTATTAGGCCGTTTTTTCCAACTTTATTCTTTGGATCTCTCTTAAGGTATGGAGAGAATCTTGAAACCATGATGTTTTTCTTATTCTACTACCTAGGGAGAACATGAATCACGAGGTCTTATTCAAATGTGGCGTTTGTCGGGGCCGGGAACCTGAGTTTTGAAAGTGGAGTTTCACTGTCAATACAATAGGCCTTTTGAGCATATGCGGTAATAGGCGGTTTTTTCCAACTTTATTCTTTGGATCACTCTTAAGGCAAGGAGAGATTCTTGAAACTATGATGTTTTTCTGATTCTACTACCTAGGGAGAACATGAATCACGACGTCTTTTTCAAATCTGGTGTTTGTCTGGGCCGGGAACTTCATTTCTCAAAGTGCAGTTTTGCGGTATTAGGCTGTTTTTTTTAACTTTATTCTTTGGATCTCTCTTAAGGTATGGAGAGAATCTTGAAACCATGATGTTTTTCTTATTCTACTACCTAGGGAGAACATGAATCACGATGTCTTATTCAAATCTGGTGTTTGTCTGGGCCGGGAACCTCAGTTCTGAAAGTGGAGGTTCACCGTCAATACAATAGGCCTTTTGAGCATATACGGTAATAGGCCGTTTTTTCCAACTTTATTCTTTGGATCACTCTTAAGGCAAGGAGAGATTCTTGAAACTATGATGTGTTTCTGATTCTACTACCTAGGGAGAACATGAATCACGACGTCTTTTTCAAATCTGGTGTTTGTCTGGGCCGGGAACTTCAGTTCTCAAAGTGCTGTTTTGCGGTATTAGGCCGTTTTTTCAAGATTTATTCTTTGGATCACTCTTAAGGGAAGGAGAGATTCTTTAAACTACCATGTTTTTCTGATTCTACTACCTAGGGAGAACATGAATCACGATGTCTTTTTCAAATCTGGTGTTTCTCTGGGCCGGGAACTTCAGTTCTCAAAGTGCAGTTTTGCGGTATTAGGCCGTTTTTTCCAACTTTATTCTTTGGATCTCTCTTAAGGTATGGAGAGAATCTTGAACCCATGATGTTTTTCTTATTCTACTACCTAGGGAGAACATGAATCACGATGTCTTATTCAAATGTGGTGTTTGTCTGGGCAGGGAACCTCAGTTCTGAAGGTGGAGTTTCACCGTCAATACAATAGGCCTTTTGAGCATATGCGGTAATAGGCCGTTTTTTCCAACTTTATTCTTTGGGTCACTCTTAAGGCGAGGAGAGATTCTTGAAACTATGATGTTTTTCCGATTCTACTACCTAGGGAGAACATGAATCACGACGGCTTTTTCCAATCTGGTGTTTGTCTGGGCCGGGAACTTCAGTTCTCAAAGTGCAGTTTTGCGGTATTAGGCTGTTTTTTCCAACTTAATTCTTTGGATCTCTCTTAAGGTATGGAGAGAATCTTGAAACCATGATGTTTTTCTTATTCTACTACCTAGGGAGAACATGAATCACGATGTCTTTTTCAAATCTGGTGTTTGTCTGGGCCGGGAACCTCAATTCTGAAAGTGGAGTTTCACCGTCAATACAATAGGCCTTTTGAGCATATGCGGTAATAGGCCGTTTTTTCCAACTTTATTTTTGGATCACTCTTAAGGCAAGGAGAGATTCTTGAAACTATGATGTTTTTCTGATTCTACTACCTAGGGAGAACATGAATCATGACGTCTTTTTCAAATCTGGTGTTTCTCTGGGCCGGGAACTTCAGTTGTCAAAGTGCAGTTTTGCGGTATTGGCCGTTTTTTACAACATTATTCTTTTGATCTCTCTTAAGGTAAGGAGAGAATCTTGAAAACCTGATGTTTTTCTTATTCTACTACCTAGGGAGAACATGAACCACGATGTCTTTTTCAAATCTGGTGTTTGTCTGGGCCGGGAACCTCAGTTCTGAAAGTGGAGTTTCACCGAGAATACAATAGGCCTTTTGAGCATATGCGATAATATACAGTTTTTTCCAACTTTATTCTTTGGATCACTCTTAAGGCAAGGAGAGATTCTTGAAACTATGATGTTTTTCTGATTCTACTACCTAGGGAGAACATGAATCACGACGGCTTTTTCAAATCTGGTGTTTGTCTGGGCCGGGAACTTCAGTTCTCAAAGTGCAGTTTTGCGGTATTAGGCTGTTTTTTCCAACTTTATTCTTTGGATCTCTCTTAAGGTATGGAGAGAATCTTGAAACCATGATGTTTTTCTTATTCTACTACCTAGGGAGAACATGAATCACGATGTCTTTTTCAAATCTGGTGTTTGTCTGGGCCGGGAACCTCAATTCTGAAAGTGGAGTTTCACCGTCAATACAATAGGCCTTTTGAGCATATTCGGTAATAGGCCGTTTTTTCCAACTTTATTTTTGGATCACTCTTAAGGCAAGGAGAGATTCTTGAAACTATGCTGTTTTTCTGATTCTACTAGCTAGGGAGAACATGAATCACGACGGCTTTTTCAAATCTGGTGTTTGTCTGGGCCGGGAACTTCAGTTCTCAAAGTGCAGTTTTGCGGTATTAGGCCGTTTTTTCCAACATTATTCTTTGGATCTTTCTTAAGGTATGGAGAGAATCTTGAAACCATGATCTTTTTCTTATTCTACTACCTAGGGATAACATGAATCACGATGTCTTATTCAAATCTGGTGTTTGTCTGGGCCGGGAACCTCAGTTCTGAAAGTGGAGGTTCACCGTCAATACAATAGGCCTTTTGAGCATATACGGTAATAGGCCGTTTTTTCCAACTTTATTCTTTGGATCACTCTTAAGGCAAGGAGAGATTCTTGAAACTATGATGTTTTTCTGATTCTACTACCTAGGGAGAACATGAATCACGACGTCTTTTTCAAATCTGGTGTTTGTCTGGGCCGGGAACTTCAGTTCTCAAAGTGCAGTTTTGCGGTATTAGGCCGTTTTTTCGAGATTTATTCTTTGGATCACTCTTAAGGCAAGGAGAGATTCTTTAAACTACCATGTTTTTCTGATTCTACTACCTAGGGAGAACATGAATCACGATGTCTTTTTCAAATCTGGTGTTTCTCTGGGCCGGGAACTTCAGTTCTCAAAGTGCAGTTTTGCGGTATTAGGCCGTTTTTTCCAACTTTATTCTTTGGCTCTCTAAAGGTATTGAGAGAATCTTGAAACCATGATGTTTTTCTTATTCTACTACCTAGGGAGAACATGAATCACGATGTCTTATTCAAATGTGGTGTTTGTCTGGGCAGGGAACCTCAGTTCTGAAAGTGGAGTTTCACTGTCAATACAATAGGCCTTTTGAGCATATGCGGTAATAGGCCGTTTTTTCCAACTTTATTCTTTGGGTCACTCTTAAGGCAAGGAGAGATTCTTGAAACTATGATGTTTTTCCGATTCTACTACCTAGGGAGAACATGAATCACGACGGCTTTTTCAAATCTGGTGTTTGTCTGGGCGGGGAACTTCAGTTCTCAAAGTGCAGTTTTGCGGTATTAGGCTGTTTTTTCCAACTTAATTCTTTGGATCTCTCTTAAGGTATGGAGAGAATCTTGAAACCATGATGTTTTTCTTATTCTACTACCTAGGGAGAACATGAATCACGATGTCTTTTTCAAATCTGGTGTTTGTCTGGGCCGGGAACCTCAGTTATGAAAGTGGAGTTTCACCGACAATACAATAGGCCTTTTGAGCATATGCGATAATATACCGTTTTTTCCAACTTTATTCTTTCGATCACTCTTAAGGCAAGGAGAGATTCTTTAAACTATCATGTTTTTCTGATTCTACTACATAGGGAGAACATGAATCACGACGACTTTTTCAAATCTGGTGTTTCTCTGGGCCGGGAACTTCAGTTCTCAAAGTGCAGTTTTGCGGTATTAGGCCGTTTTTTCCAACTTTATTCTTTGGATCTCTCTTAAGGTATGGAGAGAATCTTGAAACTATGATGTTTTTCTTATTCTACTACCTAGGGAGAACAAGAATCACAATGTCTTATTCAAATGTGGTGTTTGTCTGGGCAGGGAACCTCAGTTCTGAAAGTGGAGTTTCACTGTCAATACAATAGGCCTTTTGAGCATATGCGGTAATAGGCCGTTTTTTCCAACTTTATTCTTTGGGTCACTCTTAAGGCAAGGAGAGATTCTTGAAACTATGCTGTTTTTCTGATTCTACTAGCTAGGGAGAACATGAATCACGACGGCTTTTTCAAATCTGGTGTTTGTCTGGGCCGGGAACTTCAGTTCTCAAAGTGCAGTTTTGCGGTATTGGCCGTTTTTTACAACATTATTCTTTTGATCTCTCTCAAGGTAAGGAGAGAATCTTGAACCCATGATGTTTTTCTTATTCTACTACCTAGGGAGAACATGAACCACGATGTCTTTTTCAAATCTGGTGTTTGTCTGGGCCGGGAACCTCAGTTCTGAAAGTGGAGTTTCACCGAGAATACAATAGGCCTTTTGAGCATATGCGATAATATACAGTTTTTTCCAACTTTATTCTTTGGATCACTCTTAAGGCAAGGAGAGATTCTTGAAACTATGATGTTTTTCTGATTCTACTACCTAGGGAGAACATGAATCACGACGGCTTTTTCAAATCTGGTGTTTGTCTGGGCCGGGAACTTCAGTTCTCAAAGTGCAGTTTTGCGGTATTAGGCTGTTTTTTCCAACTTTATTCTTTGGATCTCTCTTAAGGTATGGAGAGAATCTTGAAACCATGATGTTTTTCTTATTCTACTACCTAGGGAGAACATGAATCACGATGTCTTTTTCAAATCTGGTGTTTGTCTGGGCCGGGAACCTCAATTCTGAAAGTGGAGTTTCACCGTCAATACAATAGGCCTTTTGAGCATATTCGGTAATAGGCCGTTTTTTCCAACTTTATTTTTGGATCACTCTTAAGGCAAGGAGAGATTCTTGAAACTATGCTGTTTTTCTGATTCTACTAGCTAGGGAGAACATGAATCACGACGGCTTTTTCAAATCTGGTGTTTGTCTGGGCCGGGAACTTCAGTTCTCAAAGTGCAGTTTTGCGGTATTAGGCCGTTTTTTCCAACATTATTCTTTGGATCTTTCTTAAGGTATGGAGAGAATCTTGAAACCATGATCTTTTTCTTATTCTACTACCTAGGGATAACATGAATCACGATGTCTTATTCAAATCTGGTGTTTGTCTGGGCCGGGAACCTCAGTTCTGAAAGTGGAGGTTCACCGTCAATACCATAGGCCTTTTGAGCATATACGGTAATAGGCCGTTTTTTCCAACTTTATTCTTTGGATCACTCTTAAGGCAAGGAGAGATTCTTGAAACTATGATGTTTTTCTGATTCTACTACCTAGGGAGAACATGAATCACGACGTCTTTTTCAAATCTGGTGTTTGTCTGGGCCGGGAACTTCAGTTCTCAAAGTGCAGTTTTGCGGTATTAGGCCGTTTTTTCGAGATTTATTCTTTGGATCACTCTTAAGGCAAGGAGAGATTCTTTAAACTACCATGTTTTTCTGATTCTACTACCTAGGGAGAACATGAATCACGATGTCTTTTTCAAATCTGGTGTTTCTCTGGGCCGGGAACTTCAGTTCTCAAAGTGCAGTTTTGCGGTATTAGGCCGTTTTTTCCAACTTTATTCTTTGGCTCTCTAAAGGTATGGAGAGAATCTTGAAACCATGATGTTTTTCTTATTCTACTACCTAGGGAGAACATGAATCACGATGTCTTATTCAAATGTGGTGTTTGTCTGGGCAGGGAACCTCAGTTCTGAAAGTGGAGTTTCACTGTCAATACAATAGGCCTTTTGAGCATATGCGGTAATAGGCCGTTTTTTCCAACTTTATTCTTTGGGTCACTCTTAAGGCAAGGAGAGATTCTTGAAACTATGATGTTTTTCCGATTCTACTACCTAGGGAGAACATGAATCACGACGGCTTTTTCAAATCTGGTGTTTGTCTGGGCGGGGAACTTCAGTTCTCAAAGTGCAGTTTTGCGGTATTAGGCTGTTTTTTCCAACTTAATTCTTTGGATCTCTCTTAAGGTATGGAGAGAATCTTGAAACCATGATGTTTTTCTTATTCTACTACCTAGGGAGAACATGAATCACGATGTCTTTTTCAAATCTGGTGTTTGTCTGGGCCGGGAACCTCAGTTATGAAAGTGGAGTTTCACCGACAATACAATAGGCCTTTTGAGCATATGCGATAATATACCGTTTTTTCCAACTTTATTCTTTCGATCACTCTTAAGGCAAGGAGAGATTCTTTAAACTATCATGTTTTTCTGTTTCTACTACATAGGGAGAACATGAATCACGACGACTTTTTCAAATCTGGTGTTTCTCTGGGCCGGGAACTTCAGTTCTCAAAGTGCAGTTTTGCGGTATTAGGCCGTTTTTTCCAACTTTATTCTTTGGATCTCTCTTAAGGTATGGAGAGAATCTTGAAACTATGATGTTTTTCTTATTCTACTACCTAGGGAGAACATGAATCACAATGTCTTATTCAAATGTGGTGTTTGTCTGGGCAGGGAACCTCAGTTCTGAAAGTGGAGTTTCACTGTCAATACAATAGGCCTTTTGAGCATATGCGGTAATAGGCCGTTTTTTCCAACTTTATTCTTTGGGTCACTCTTAAGGCAAGGAGAGATTCTTGAAACTATGCTGTTTTTCTGATTCTACTAGCTAGGGAGAACATGAATCACGACGGCTTTTTCAAATCTGGTGTTTGTCTGGGCCGGGAACTTCAGTTCTCAAAGTGCAGTTTTGCGGTATTGGCCGTTTTTTACAACATTATTCTTTTGATCTCTCTTAAGGTAAGGAGAGAATCTTGAAAACCTGATGTTTTTCTTATTCTACTACCTAGGGAGAACATGAACCACGATGTCTTTTTCAAATCTGGTGTTTGTCTGGGCCGGGAACCTCAGTTCTGAAAGTGGAGGTTCACCGTCAATACAATAGGCCTTTTGAGCATATACGGTAATAGGCCGTTTTTTCCAACTTTATTCTTTGGATCACTCTTAAGGCAAGGAGAGATTCTTGAAACTATGATGTTTTTCTGATTCTACTACCTAGGGAGAACATGAATCACGACGTCTTTTTCAAATCTGGTGTTTGTCTGGGCCGGGAACTTCAGTTCTCAAAGTGCAGTTTTGCGGTATTAGGCCGTTTTTTCGAGATTTATTCTTTGGATCACTCTTAAGGCAAGGAGAGATTCTTTAAACTACCATGTTTTTCTGATTCTACTACCTAGGGAGAACATGAATCACGATGTCTTTTTCAAATCTGGTGTTTCTCTGGGCCGGGAACTTCAGTTCTCAAAGTGCAGTTTTGCGGTATTAGGCCGTTTTTTCCAACTTTATTCTTTGGCTCTCTTAAGGTATGGAGAGAATCTTGAAACCATGATGTTTTTCTTATTCTACTACCTAGGGAGAACATGAATCACGATGTCTTATTCAAATGTGGTGTTTGGGCAGGGAACCTCAGTTCTGAAAGTGGAGTTTCACTGTCAATACAATAGGCCTTTTGAGCATATGCGGTAATAGGCCGTTTTTTCCAACTTTATTCTTTGGGTCACTCTTAAGGCAAGGAGAGATTCTTGAAACTATGATGTTTTTCCGATTCTACTACCTAGGGAGAACATGAATCACGACGGCTTTTTCAAATCTGGGGTTTGTCTGGGCCGGGAACTTCAGTTCTGAAAGTGCAGTTTTGCGGTATTGGCCGTTTTTTACAACATTATTCTTTTGATCTCTCTTAAGGTAAGGAGAGAATCTTGAAAACCTGATGTTTTTCTTATTCTACTACCTAGGGAGAACATGAACCACGATGTCTTTTTCAAATCTGGTGTTTGTCTGGGCCGGGAACCTCAGTTCTGAAAGTGGAGTTTCACCGAGAATACAATAGGCCTTTTGAGCATATGCGATAATATACCGTTTTTTCCAACTTTATTCTTTGGATCACTCTTAAGGCAAGGAGAGATTCTTGAAACTATGATGTTTTTCTGATTCTACTAGCTAGGGAGAACATGAATCACGACGGCTTTTTCAAATCTGGTGTTTGTCTGGGCGGGGAACTTCAGTTCTCAAAGTGCAGTTTTGCGGTATTAGGCTGTTTTTTCCAACTTAATTCTTTGGATCTCTCTTAAGGTATGGAGAGAATCTTGAAACCATGATGTTTTTCTTATTCTACTACCTAGGGAGAACATGAATCACGATGTCTTTTTCAAATCTGGTGTTTGTCTGGGCCGGGAACCTCAGTTATGAAAGTGGAGTTTCACCGACAATACAATAGGCCTTTTGAGCATATGCGATAATATACCGTTTTTTCCAACTTTATTCTTTCGATCACTCTTAAGGCAAGGAGAGATTCTTTAAACTATCATGTTTTTCTGATTCTACTACATAGGGAGAACATGAATCACGACGACTTTTTCAAATCTGGTGTTTCTCTGGGCCGGGAACTTCAGTTCTCAAAGTGCAGTTTTGCGGTATTAGGCCGTTTTTTCCAACTTTATTCTTTGGATCTCTCTTAAGGTATGGAGAGAATCTTGAAACTATGATGTTTTTCTTATTCTACTACCTAGGGAGAACAAGAATCACAATGTCTTATTCAAATGTGGTGTTTGTCTGGGCAGGGAACCTCAGTTCTGAAAGTGGAGTTTCACTGTCAATACAATAGGCCTTTTGAGCATATGCGGTAATAGGCCGTTTTTTCCAACTTTATTCTTTGGGTCACTCTTAAGGCAAGGAGAGATTCTTGAAACTATGCTGTTTTTCTGATTCTACTAGCTAGGGAGAACATGAATCACGACGGCTTTTTCAAATCTGGTGTTTGTCTGGGCCGGGAACTTCAGTTCTCAAAGTGCAGTTTTGCGGTATTGGCCGTTTTTTACAACATTATTCTTTTGATCTCTCTCAAGGTAAGGAGAGAATCTTGAACCCATGATGTTTTTCTTATTCTACTACCTAGGGAGAACATGAACCACGATGTCTTTTTCAAATCTGGTGTTTGTCTGGGCCGGGAACCTCAGTTCTGAAAGTGGAGTTTCACCGAGAATACAATAGGCCTTTTGAGCATATGCGATAATATACAGTTTTTTCCAACTTTATTCTTTGGATCACTCTTAAGGCAAGGAGAGATTCTTGAAACTATGATGTTTTTCTGATTCTACTACCTAGGGAGAACATGAATCACGACGGCTTTTTCAAATCTGGTGTTTGTCTGGGCCGGGAACTTCAGTTCTCAAAGTGCAGTTTTGCGGTATTAGGCTGTTTTTTCCAACTTTATTCTTTGGATCTCTCTTAAGGTATGGAGAGAATCTTGAAACCATGATGTTTTTCTTATTCTACTACCTAGGGAGAACATGAATCACGATGTCTTTTTCAAATCTGGTGTTTGTCTGGGCCGGGAACCTCAATTCTGAAAGTGGAGTTTCACCGTCAATACAATAGGCCTTTTGAGCATATTCGGTAATAGGCCGTTTTTTCCAACTTTATTTTTGGATCACTCTTAAGGCAAGGAGAGATTCTTGAAACTATGCTGTTTTTCTGATTCTACTAGCTAGGGAGAACATGAATCACGACGGCTTTTTCAAATCTGGTGTTTGTCTGGGCCGGGAACTTCAGTTCTCAAAGTGCAGTTTTGCGGTATTAGGCCGTTTTTTCCAACATTATTCTTTGGATCTTTCTTAAGGTATGGAGAGAATCTTGAAACCATGATCTTTTTCTTATTCTACTACCTAGGGATAACATGAATCACGATGTCTTATTCAAATCTGGTGTTTGTCTGGGCCGGGAACCTCAGTTCTGAAAGTGGAGGTTCACCGTCAATACCATAGGCCTTTTGAGCATATACGGTAATAGGCCGTTTTTTCCAACTTTATTCTTTGGATCACTCTTAAGGCAAGGAGAGATTCTTGAAACTATGATGTTTTTCTGATTCTACTACCTAGGGAGAACATGAATCACGACGTCTTTTTCAAATCTGGTGTTTGTCTGGGCCGGGAACTTCAGTTCTCAAAGTGCAGTTTTGCGGTATTAGGCCGTTTTTTCGAGATTTATTCTTTGGATCACTCTTAAGGCAAGGAGAGATTCTTTAAACTACCATGTTTTTCTGATTCTACTACCTAGGGAGAACATGAATCACGATGTCTTTTTCAAATCTGGTGTTTCTCTGGGCCGGGAACTTCAGTTCTCAAAGTGCAGTTTTGCGGTATTAGGCCGTTTTTTCCAACTTTATTCTTTGGCTCTCTAAAGGTATGGAGAGAATCTTGAAACCATGATGTTTTTCTTATTCTACTACCTAGGGAGAACATGAATCACGATGTCTTATTCAAATGTGGTGTTTGTCTGGGCAGGGAACCTCAGTTCTGAAAGTGGAGTTTCACTGTCAATACAATAGGCCTTTTGAGCATATGCGGTAATAGGCCGTTTTTTCCAACTTTATTCTTTGGGTCACTCTTAAGGCAAGGAGAGATTCTTGAAACTATGATGTTTTTCCGATTCTACTACCTAGGGAGAACATGAATCACGACGGCTTTTTCAAATCTGGTGTTTGTCTGGGCGGGGAACTTCAGTTCTCAAAGTGCAGTTTTGCGGTATTAGGCTGTTTTTTCCAACTTAATTCTTTGGATCTCTCTTAAGGTATGGAGAGAATCTTGAAACCATGATGTTTTTCTTATTCTACTACCTAGGGAGAACATGAATCACGATGTCTTTTTCAAATCTGGTGTTTGTCTGGGCCGGGAACCTCAGTTATGAAAGTGGAGTTTCACCGACAATACAATAGGCCTTTTGAGCATATGCGATAATATACCGTTTTTTCCAACTTTATTCTTTCGATCACTCTTAAGGCAAGGAGAGATTCTTTAAACTATCATGTTTTTCTGTTTCTACTACATAGGGAGAACATGAATCACGACGACTTTTTCAAATCTGGTGTTTCTCTGGGCCGGGAACTTCAGTTCTCAAAGTGCAGTTTTGCGGTATTAGGCCGTTTTTTCCAACTTTATTCTTTGGATCTCTCTTAAGGTATGGAGAGAATCTTGAAACTATGATGTTTTTCTTATTCTACTACCTAGGGAGAACATGAATCACAATGTCTTATTCAAATGTGGTGTTTGTCTGGGCAGGGAACCTCAGTTCTGAAAGTGGAGTTTCACTGTCAATACAATAGGCCTTTTGAGCATATGCGGTAATAGGCCGTTTTTTCCAACTTTATTCTTTGGGTCACTCTTAAGGCAAGGAGAGATTCTTGAAACTATGCTGTTTTTCTGATTCTACTAGCTAGGGAGAACATGAATCACGACGGCTTTTTCAAATCTGGTGTTTGTCTGGGCCGGGAACTTCAGTTCTCAAAGTGCAGTTTTGCGGTATTGGCCGTTTTTTACAACATTATTCTTTTGATCTCTCTTAAGGTAAGGAGAGAATCTTGAAAACCTGATGTTTTTCTTATTCTACTACCTAGGGAGAACATGAACCACGATGTCTTTTTCAAATCTGGTGTTTGTCTGGGCCGGGAACCTCAGTTCTGAAAGTGGAGGTTCACCGTCAATACAATAGGCCTTTTGAGCATATACGGTAATAGGCCGTTTTTTCCAACTTTATTCTTTGGATCACTCTTAAGGCAAGGAGAGATTCTTGAAACTATGATGTTTTTCTGATTCTACTACCTAGGGAGAACATGAATCACGACGTCTTTTTCAAATCTGGTGTTTGTCTGGGCCGGGAACTTCAGTTCTCAAAGTGCAGTTTTGCGGTATTAGGCCGTTTTTTCGAGATTTATTCTTTGGATCACTCTTAAGGCAAGGAGAGATTCTTTAAACTACCATGTTTTTCTGATTCTACTACCTAGGGAGAACATGAATCACGATGTCTTTTTCAAATCTGGTGTTTCTCTGGGCCGGGAACTTCAGTTCTCAAAGTGCAGTTTTGCGGTATTAGGCCGTTTTTTCCAACTTTATTCTTTGGCTCTCTTAAGGTATGGAGAGAATCTTGAAACCATGATGTTTTTCTTATTCTACTACCTAGGGAGAACATGAATCACGATGTCTTATTCAAATGTGGTGTTTGGGCAGGGAACCTCAGTTCTGAAAGTGGAGTTTCACTGTCAATACAATAGGCCTTTTGAGCATATGCGGTAATAGGCCGTTTTTTCCAACTTTATTCTTTGGGTCACTCTTAAGGCAAGGAGAGATTCTTGAAACTATGATGTTTTTCCGATTCTACTACCTAGGGAGAACATGAATCACGACGGCTTTTTCAAATCTGGGGTTTGTCTGGGCCGGGAACTTCAGTTCTGAAAGTGCAGTTTTGCGGTATTGGCCGTTTTTTACAACATTATTCTTTTGATCTCTCTTAAGGTAAGGAGAGAATCTTGAAAACCTGATGTTTTTCTTATTCTACTACCTAGGGAGAACATGAACCACGATGTCTTTTTCAAATCTGGTGTTTGTCTGGGCCGGGAACCTCAGTTCTGAAAGTGGAGTTTCACCGAGAATACAATAGGCCTTTTGAGCATATGCGATAATATACCGTTTTTTCCAACTTTATTCTTTGGATCACTCTTAAGGCAAGGAGAGATTCTTGAAACTATGATGTTTTTCTGATTCTACTAGCTAGGGAGAACATGAATCACGACGGCTTTTTCAAATCTGGTGTTTGTCTGGGCCGGGAACTTCAGTTCTCAAAGTGCAGTTTTGCGGTATTAGGCTATTTTTTCCAACTTTATTCTTTGGATCTCTCTTAAGGTATGGAGAGAATCTTGAAACCATGATGTTTTTCTTATTCTACTACCTAGGGAGAACATGAATCACGATGTCTTTTTCAAATCTGGTGTTTGTCTGGGCCGGGAACCTCAATTCTGAAAGTGGAGTTTCACCGTCAATACAATAGGCCTTTTGAGCATATTCGGTAATAGGCCGTTTTTTCCAACTTTATTTTTGGATCACTCTTAAGGCAAGGAGAGATTCTTGAAACTATGATGTTTTTCTGATTCTACTACCTAGGGAGAACATGAATCACGACGGCTTTTTCAAATCTGGTGTTTGTCTGGGCCGGGAACTTCAGTTCTCAAAGTGCAGTTTTGCGGTATTAGGCCGTTTTTTCCAACTTTATTCTTTGGATCTCTCTTAAGGTATGGAGAGAATCTTGAAACCATGATCTTTTTCTTATTCTACTACCTAGGGATAACATGAATCACGATGTCTTATTCAAATCTGGTGTTTGTCTGGGCCGGGAACCTCAGTTCTGAAAGTGGAGGTTCACCGTCAATACAATAGGCCTTTTGAGCATATACGGTAATAGGCCGTTTTTTCCAACTTTATTCTTTGGATCACTCTTAAGGCAAGGAGAGATTCTTTAAACTACCATGTTTTTCTGATTCTACTACCTAGGGAGAACATGAATCACGATGTCTTTTTCAAATCTGGTGTTTCTCTGGGCCGGGAACTTCAGTTCTCAAAGTGCAGTTTTGCGGTATTAGGCCGTTTTTTCCAACTTTATTCTTTGGCTCTCTAAAGGTATGGAGAGAATCTTGAAACCATGATGTTTTTCTTATTCTACTACCTAGGGAGAACATGAATCACGATGTCTTATTCAAATGTGGTGTTTGTCTGGGCAGGGAACCTCAGTTCTGAAAGTGGAGTTTCACTGTCAATACAATAGGCCTTTTGAGCATATGCGGTAATAGGCCGTTTTTTCCAACTTTATTCTTTGGGTCACTCTTAAGGCAAGGAGAGATTCTTGAAACTATGATGTTTTTCCGATTCTACTACCTAGGGAGAACATGAATCACGACGGCTTTTTCAAATCTGGTGTTTGTCTGGGCGGGGAACTTCAGTTCTCAAAGTGCAGTTTTGCGGTATTAGGCTGTTTTTTCCAACTTAATTCTTTGGATCTCTCTTAAGGTATGGAGAGAATCTTGAAACCATGATGTTTTTCTTATTCTACTACCTAGGGAGAACATGAATCACGATGTCTTTTTCAAATCTGGTGTTTGTCTGGGCCGGGAACCTCAGTTATGAAAGTGGAGTTTCACCGACAATACAATAGGCCTTTTGAGCATATGCGATAATATACCGTTTTTTCCAACTTTATTCTTTCGATCACTCTTAAGGCAAGGAGAGATTCTTTAAACTATCATGTTTTTCTGTTTCTACTACATAGGGAGAACATGAATCACGACGACTTTTTCAAATCTGGTGTTTCTCTGGGCCGGGAACTTCAGTTCTCAAAGTGCAGTTTTGCGGTATTAGGCCGTTTTTTCCAACTTTATTCTTTGGATCTCTCTTAAGGTATGGAGAGAATCTTGAAACTATGATGTTTTTCTTATTCTACTACCTAGGGAGAACATGAATCACAATGTCTTATTCAAATGTGGTGTTTGTCTGGGCAGGGAACCTCAGTTCTGAAAGTGGAGTTTCACTGTCAATACAATAGGCCTTTTGAGCATATGCGGTAATAGGCCGTTTTTTCCAACTTTATTCTTTGGGTCACTCTTAAGGCAAGGAGAGATTCTTGAAACTATGCTGTTTTTCTGATTCTACTAGCTAGGGAGAACATGAATCACGACGGCTTTTTCAAATCTGGTGTTTGTCTGGGCCGGGAACTTCAGTTCTCAAAGTGCAGTTTTGCGGTATTGGCCGTTTTTTACAACATTATTCTTTTGATCTCTCTTAAGGTAAGGAGAGAATCTTGAAAACCTGATGTTTTTCTTATTCTACTACCTAGGGAGAACATGAACCACGATGTCTTTTTCAAATCTGGTGTTTGTCTGGGCCGGGAACCTCAGTTCTGAAAGTGGAGGTTCACCGTCAATACAATAGGCCTTTTGAGCATATACGGTAATAGGCCGTTTTTTCCAACTTTATTCTTTGGATCACTCTTAAGGCAAGGAGAGATTCTTGAAACTATGATGTTTTTCTGATTCTACTACCTAGGGAGAACATGAATCACGACGTCTTTTTCAAATCTGGTGTTTGTCTGGGCCGGGAACTTCAGTTCTCAAAGTGCAGTTTTGCGGTATTAGGCCGTTTTTTCGAGATTTATTCTTTGGATCACTCTTAAGGCAAGGAGAGATTCTTTAAACTACCATGTTTTTCTGATTCTACTACCTAGGGAGAACATGAATCACGATGTCTTTTTCAAATCTGGTGTTTCTCTGGGCCGGGAACTTCAGTTCTCAAAGTGCAGTTTTGCGGTATTAGGCCGTTTTTTCCAACTTTATTCTTTGGCTCTCTTAAGGTATGGAGAGAATCTTGAAACCATGATGTTTTTCTTATTCTACTACCTAGGGAGAACATGAATCACGATGTCTTATTCAAATGTGGTGTTTGGGCAGGGAACCTCAGTTCTGAAAGTGGAGTTTCACTGTCAATACAATAGGCCTTTTGAGCATATGCGGTAATAGGCCGTTTTTTCCAACTTTATTCTTTGGGTCACTCTTAAGGCAAGGAGAGATTCTTGAAACTATGATGTTTTTCCGATTCTACTACCTAGGGAGAACATGAATCACGACGGCTTTTTCAAATCTGGGGTTTGTCTGGGCCGGGAACTTCAGTTCTGAAAGTGCAGTTTTGCGGTATTGGCCGTTTTTTACAACATTATTCTTTTGATCTCTCTTAAGGTAAGGAGAGAATCTTGAAAACCTGATGTTTTTCTTATTCTACTACCTAGGGAGAACATGAACCACGATGTCTTTTTCAAATCTGGTGTTTGTCTGGGCCGGGAACCTCAGTTCTGAAAGTGGAGTTTCACCGAGAATACAATAGGCCTTTTGAGCATATGCGATAATATACCGTTTTTTCCAACTTTATTCTTTGGATCACTCTTAAGGCAAGGAGAGATTCTTGAAACTATGATGTTTTTCTGATTCTACTAGCTAGGGAGAACATGAATCACGACGGCTTTTTCAAATCTGGTGTTTGTCTGGGCCGGGAACTTCAGTTCTCAAAGTGCAGTTTTGCGGTATTAGGCTATTTTTTCCAACTTTATTCTTTGGATCTCTCTTAAGGTATGGAGAGAATCTTGAAACCATGATGTTTTTCTTATTCTACTACCTAGGGAGAACATGAATCACGATGTCTTTTTCAAATCTGGTGTTTGTCTGGGCCGGGAACCTCAATTCTGAAAGTGGAGTTTCACCGTCAATACAATAGGCCTTTTGAGCATATTCGGTAATAGGCCGTTTTTTCCAACTTTATTTTTGGATCACTCTTAAGGCAAGGAGAGATTCTTGAAACTATGATGTTTTTCTGATTCTACTACCTAGGGAGAACATGAATCACGACGGCTTTTTCAAATCTGGTGTTTGTCTGGGCCGGGAACTTCAGTTCTCAAAGTGCAGTTTTGCGGTATTAGGCCGTTTTTTCCAACTTTATTCTTTGGATCTCTCTTAAGGTATGGAGAGAATCTTGAAACCATGATCTTTTTCTTATTCTACTACCTAGGGATAACATGAATCACGATGTCTTATTCAAATCTGGTGTTTGTCTGGGCCGGGAACCTCAGTTCTGAAAGTGGAGGTTCACCGTCAATACAATAGGCCTTTTGAGCATATACGGTAATAGGCCGTTTTTTCCAACTTTATTCTTTGGATCACTCTTAAGGCAAGGAGAGATTCTTGAAACTATGATGTTTTTCTGATTCTACTACCTAGGGAGAACATGAATCACGACGTCTTTTTCAAATCTGGTGTTTGTCTGGGCCGGGAACTTCAGTTCTCAAAGTGCAGTTTTGCGGTATTAGGCCGTTTTTTCGAGATTTATTCTTTGGATCACTCTTAAGGCAAGGAGAGATTCTTTAAACTACCATGTTTTTCTGATTCTACTACCTAGGGAGAACATGAATCACGATGTCTTTTTCAAATCTGGTGTTTCTCTGGGCCGGGAACTTCAGTTCTCAAAGTGCAGTTTTGCGGTATTAGGCCGTTTTTTCCAACTTTATTCTTTGGCTCTCTTAAGGTATGGAGAGAATCTTGAAACCATGATGTTTTTCTTATTCTACTACCTAGGGAGAACATGAATCACGATGTCTTATTCAAATGTGGTGTTTGTCTGGGCAGGGAACCTCAGTTCTGAAAGTGGAGTTTCACTGTCAATACAATAGGCCTTTTGAGCATATGCGGTAATAGTGCGTTTTTTCCAACTTTATTCTTTGGGTCACTCTTAAGGCAAGGAGATATTCTTGAAACTATGATGTTTTTCCGATTCTACTACCTAGGGAGAACATGAATCACGACGGCTTTTTCAAATCTATTGTTAGTCTGGGCCGGGAACTTCAGTTCTGAAAGTGCAGTTTTGCGGTATTGGCCGTTTTTTACAACATTATTCTTTTGATCTCTCTTAAGGTAAGGAGAGAATCTTGAAAACCTGATGTTTTTCTTATTCTACTACCTAGGGAAAACATGAACCACGATGTCTTTTTCAAATCTGGTGTTTGTCTGGGCCGGGAACCTCAGTTCTGAAAGTGGAGTTTCACCGACAATAGAATAGGCCTTTTGAGCATATGCGATAATATACCGTTTTTTCCAACTTTATTCTTTCGATCACTCTTAAGGCAAGGAGAGATTCTTTAAACTATCATGTTTTTCTGATTCTACTACCTAGGGAGAACATGAATCATGACGTTTTTTTTAAACCTGGTGTTTGTCTGGGCCGGGAACTTCAGTTCTGAAAGTGCAGTTTTGCGGTATTAGGCCGTTTTTTCCAACTTTATTCTTTGGATCTCTCTTAAGGTATGGAGAGAATCTTGAAACCATGATGTTTTTCTTATTCTACTACCTAGGGAGAACATGAATCACGATGTCTTATTCAAATGTGGTGTTTGTCTGGGCCGGGAACCTCAGTTCTGAAAGTGGAGTTTCACTGTCAATACAATAGGCCTTTTGAGCATATGCGGTAATAGGCCGTTTTTTCCAACTTTATTCTTTGGATCACTCTTAAGGCAAGGAGAGATTCTTCAAAATATGATTTTTTCTGATTCTAGTACCTAGGGAGAACATGAATCACGACGTCTTTTTCAAATCTGGTGTTTGTCTGGGCCGGGAACTTCAGTTCTCAAAGTGCAGTTTTGCGGTATTAGGCCGTTTTTTCCAACATGATTCTTTGGATCACTCTTAAGGCAAGGAGAGATTCTTGAAACTATGATGTTTTTCTGATTCTACTACCTAGGGCGAACATGAATCACGACGTCTTTTTCAAATCTGGTGTTTGTCTGGGCCGGGAACTTCAGTTCTCAAAGTGCAGTTTTGCGGTATTAGGCCGTTTTTTCCAACTTTATTCTTTGGATCTCTCTTAAGGTATGGAGAGACTCTTGAAACCATGATGTTTTTCTTATTCTACTACCTAGGGAGAACATGAATCACGATGTCTTTTTCAAATCTGGTGTTTGTCTGGGCCAGGAACCTCAATTCTGAAAGTGGAGTTTCACCGTCAATACAATAGGCCTTTTGAGCATATTCGGTAATAGGCCGTTTTTTCCAACTTTATTTTTGGATCACTCTTAAGGCAAGGAGAGATTCTTGAAACTATGATGTTTTTCTGATTCTACTACCTAGGGAGAACATGAATCACGACGGCTTTTTCAAATCTGGTGTTTTCTGGGCCGGGAACTTCAGTTCTCAAAGTGCAGTTTTGCGGTATTAGGCCGTTTTTTCCAACTTTATTCTTTGGATCTCTCTTAAGGTATGGAGAGAATCTTGAAACCATGATGTTTTTCTTATTCTACTACCTAGGGATAACATGAATCACGATGTCTTATTCAAATCTGGTGTTTGTCTGGGCCGGGAACCTCAGTTCTGAAAGTGGAGGTTCACCGTCAATACAATAGGCCTTTTGAGCATATACGGTAATAGGCCGTTTTTTCCAACTTTATTCTTTGGATCACTCTTAAGGCAAGGAGAGATTCTTGAAACTATGATGTTTTTCTGATTCTACTACCTAGGGAGAACATGAATCACGACGTCTTTTTCAAATCTGGTGTTTGTGTGGGCCGGGAACTTCAGTTCTCAAAGTGCAGTTTTGCGGTATTAGGCCGTTTTTTCGAGATTTATTCTTTGGATCACTCTTAAGGCAAGGAGAGATTCTTTAACCTACCATGTTTTTCTGATTCTACTACCTAGGGAGAACATGAATCACGATGTCTTTTTCAAATCTGGTGTTTGTCTGGGCCGGGAACTTCAGTATTCAAAGTGCAGTTTTGCGGTATTAGGCTGTTTTTTCCAACTTAATTCTTTGGATCTCTCTGAAGGTATGGAGAGAATCTTGAAACCATGATGTTTTTCTTATTCTACTACCTAGGGAGAACATGAATCACGATGTCTTTTTCAAATCCGGTGTTTGTCTGGGCCGGGAACCTCAATTCTGAAAGTGGAGTTTCACCGTCAATACAATAGGCCTTTTGAGCATATGCGGTAATAGGCCGTTTTTTCCAACTTTATTTTTTGGATCACTCTCAAGGCAAGGAGAGATTCTTTAAACTATGATGTTTTTCTGATTCTACTACCTAGGGAGAACATGAATCATGACGTCTTTTTCAAATCTGGTGTTTGTCTGGGCCGGGAACTTCAGTTCTGAAAGTGCAGTTTTGCGGTATTGGCCGTTTTTTACAACATTATTCTTTTGATCTCTCTTAAGGTAAGGAGAGAATCTTGAAAACCTGATGTTTTTTTATTCTACTACCTAGGGAGAACATGAACCACGATGTCTTTTTCAAATCTGGTGTTTGTCTGGGCCGGGAACCTCAGTTCTGAAAGTGGAGTTTCACCGACAATACAATAGGCCTTTTGAGCATATGCGATAATATACCGTTTTTTCCAACTTTATTCTTTCGATCACTCTTAAGGCAAGGAGAGATTCTTTAAACTATCATGTTTTTCTGATTCTACTACCTAGGGAGAACATGAATCACGACGTCTTTTTCAAATCTGGTGTTTGTCTGGGCCGGGAACTTCATTTCTCAAAGTGCAGTTTTGCGGTATTAGGCCGTTTTTTCCAACTTTATTCTTTGGATCTCTCTTAAGGTATGGAGAGAATCTTGAAACCATGATGTTTTTCTTATTCTACTACCTAGGGATAACATGAATCACGATGCCTTTTTCAAATCTGGTGTTTGTCTGGGCCGGGAACCTCAGTTCTGAAAGTGGGGTTTCACCGACAATACAATAGGGCTTTTGAGCATATGCGGTAATATACCGTTTTTTCCAACTTTATTCTTTGGATCTCTCTTAAGGTATGGAGAGAATCTTGAAACCATGATGTTTTTCTTATTCTACTACCTAGGGAGAACATGAATCACGATGTCTTATTCAAATGTGGTGTTTGTCTGGGCAGGGAACCTCAGTTCTGAAAGTGGAGTTTCACTGTCAATACAATAGGCCTTTTGAGCATATGCGGTAATAGGCCGTTTTTTCCAACTTTATTCTTTGGATCACTCTTAAGGCAAGGAGAGATTCTTCAAAATATGATTTTTTCTGATTCTAGTACCTAGGGAGAACATGAATCACGACGTCTTTTTCAAATCTGGTGTTTGTCTGGGCCGGGAACTTCAGTTCTCAAAGTGCAGTTTTGCGGTATTAGGCCGTTTTTTCCAACATGATTCTTTGGATCACTCTTAAGGCAAGGAGAGATTCTTGAAACTATGATGTTTTTCTGATTCTACTACCTAGGGCGAACATGAATCACGACGTCTTTTTCAAATCTGGTGTTTGTCTGGGCCGGGAACTTCAGTTCTCAAAGTGCAGTTTTGCGGTATTAGGCCGTTTTTTCCAACTTTATTCTTTGGATCTCTCTTAAGGTATGGAGAGACTCTTGAAACCATGATGTTTTTCTTATTCTACTACCTAGGGAGAACATGAATCACGATGTCTTTTTCAAATCTGGTGTTTGTCTGGGCCAGGAACCTCAATTCTGAAAGTGGAGTTTCACCGTCAATACAATAGGCCTTTTGAGCATATTCGGTAATAGGCCGTTTTTTCCAACTTTATTTTTGGATCACTCTTAAGGCAAGGAGAGATTCTTGAAACTATGATGTTTTTCTGATTCTACTACCTAGGGAGAACATGAATCACGACGGCTTTTTCAAATCTGGTGTTTTCTGGGCCGGGAACTTCAGTTCTCAAAGTGCAGTTTTGCGGTATTAGGCTGTTTTTTCCAACTTTATTCTTTGGATCTCTCTTAAGGTATGGAGAGAATCTTGAAACCATGATGTTTTTCTTATTCTACTACCTAGGGATAACATGAATCACGATGTCTTATTCAAATCTGGTGTTTGTCTGGGCCGGGAACCTCAGTTCTGAAAGTGGAGGTTCACCGTCAATACAATAGGCCTTTTGAGCATATACGGTAATAGGCCGTTTTTTCCAACTTTATTCTTTGGATCACTCTTAAGGCAAGGAGAGATTCTTGAAACTATGATGTTTTTCTGATTCTACTACCTAGGGAGAACATGAATCACGACGTCTTTTTCAAATCTGGTGTTTGTGTGGGCCGGGAACTTCAGTTCTCAAAGTGCAGTTTTGCGGTATTAGGCCGTTTTTTCGAGATTTATTCTTTGGATCACTCTTAAGGCAAGGAGAGATTCTTTAACCTACCATGTTTTTCTGATTCTACTACCTAGGGAGAACATGAATCACGATGTCTTTTTCAAATCTGGTGTTTGTCTGGGCCGGGAACTTCAGTACTCAAAGTGCAGTTTTGCGGTATTAGGCTGTTTTTTCCAACTTAATTCTTTGGATCTCTCTGAAGGTATGGAGAGAATCTTGAAACCATGATGTTTTTCTTATTCTACTACCTAGGGAGAACATGAATCACGATGTCTTTTTCAAATCCGGTGTTTGTCTGGGCCGGGAACCTCAATTCTGAAAGTGGAGTTTCACCGTCAATACAATAGGCCTTTTGAGCATATGCGGTAATAGGCCGTTTTTTCCAACTTTATTTTTTGGATCACTCTCAAGGCAAGGAGAGATTCTTTAAACTATGATGTTTTTCTGATTCTACTACCTAGGGAGAACATGAATCATGACGTCTTTTTCAAATCTGGTGTTTGTCTGGGCCGGGAACTTCAGTTCTGAAAGTGCAGTTTTGCGGTATTGGCCGTTTTTTACAACATTATTCTTTTGATCTCTCTTAAGGTAAGGAGAGAATCTTGAAAACCTGATGTTTTTTTATTCTACTACCTAGGGAGAACATGAACCACGATGTCTTTTTCAAATCTGGTGTTTGTCTGGGCCGGGAACCTCAGTTCTGAAAGTGGAGTTTCACCGACAATACAATAGGCCTTTTGAGCATATGCGATAATATACCGTTTTTTCCAACTTTATTCTTTCGATCACTCTTAAGGCAAGGAGAGATTCTTTAAACTATCATGTTTTTCTGATTCTACTACCTAGGGAGAACATGAATCACGACGTCTTTTTCAAATCTGGTGTTTGTCTGGGCCGGGAACTTCATTTCTCAAAGTGCAGTTTTGCGGTATTAGGCCGTTTTTTCCAACTTTATTCTTTGGATCTCTCTTAAGGTATGGAGAGAATCTTGAAACCATGATGTTTTTCTTATTCTACTACCTAGGGATAACATGAATCACGATGCCTTTTTCAAATCTGGTGTTTGTCTGGGCCGGGAACCTCAGTTCTGAAAGTGGGGTTTCACCGACAATACAATAGGGCTTTTGAGCATATGCGGTAATATACCGTTTTTTCCAACTTTATTCTTTGGATCTCTCTTAAGGTATGGAGAGAATCTTGAAACCATGATGTTTTTCTTATTCTACTACCTAGGGAGAACATGAATCACGATGTCTTATTCAAATGTGGTGTTTGTCTGGGCAGGGAACCTCAGTTCTGAAAGTGGAGTTTCACTGTCAATACAATAGGCCTTTTGAGCATATGCGGTAATAGGCCGTTTTTTCCAACTTTATTCTTTGGATCACTCTTAAGGCAAGGAGAGATTCTTGAAACTACGATGTTTTTCTGATTCTACTACCTAGGTAGAACATGAATCACGACGGCTTTTTCAAATCTGGTGTTTGTCTGGGCCGGGAACTTCAGTTCTCAAAGTGCAGTTTTGCGGTATTAGGCCGTTTTTTCCAACTTTATTCTTTGGATCTCTCTTAAGGTATGGAGAGAATCTTGAAACCATGATCTTTTTCTTATTCTACTACCTAGGGATAACATGAATCACGATGTCTTATTCAAATCTGGTGTTTGTCTGGGCCAGGAACCTCAGTTCTGAAAGTGGAGGTTCACCGTCAATACAATAGGCCTTTTGAGCATATGCGGTAATATACCGTTTTTTCCAACTTTATTCTTTGGATCACTCTTAAGGCAAGGAGAGATTCTTGAAACTATGATGTTTTTCTGATTCTACTACCTAGGGAGAACATGAATCACGACGGCTTTTTCAAATCTGGTGTTTTTCTGGACCGGGAACTTCAGTTCTCAAAGTGCAGTTTTGCGGTATTAGGCCGTTTTTTCGAGATTTATTCTTTGGATCACTCTTAAGGCAAGGAGAGATTCTTTAAACTACCATGTTTTTCTGATTCTACTACCTAGGGAGAACATGAATCACGATGTCTTTTTCAAATCTGGTGGTTCTCTGGGCCGGGAACTTCAGTTCTCAACGTGCAGTTTTGCGGTATTAGGCCGTTTTTTCCAACTTTATTCTTTGGATCTCTCTTAAGGTATGGAGAGAATCTTGAAACCATGATGTTTTCCTTATTCTACTACCTAGGGAGAACATGAATCACGATGTCTTATTCAAATGTGGTGTTTGTCTGGGCCGGGAACCTCAGTTCTGAAAGTGGAGTTTCACTGTCAATACAATAGGCCTTTTGAGCATATGCGGTAATAGGCCGTTTTTTCCAACTTTATTCTTTGGATCACTCTTAAGGCAAGGAGAGATTCTTGAAACTATGATTTTTTCTGATTCTACTACCTAGGGAGAACATGAATCACGACGTCTTTTTCAAATCTGGTGTTTGTCTGGGCCGGGAACTTCAGTTCTCAAAGTGCAGTTTTGCGGTATTAGGCCGTTTTTTCCAACATGATTCTTTGGATCACTCTTAAGGCAAGGAGAGATTCTTGAAACTATGATGTTTTTCTGATTCTACTACCTAGGGCGAACATGAATCACGACGTCTTTTTCAAGTCTGGTGTTTGTCTGGGCCGGGAACTTCAGTTCTCAAAGTGCAGTTTTGCGGTATTAGGCCGTTTTTTCCAACTTTATTCTTTTGATCTCTCTTAAGGTAAGGAGAGAATCTTGAAAACCTGATGTTTTTCTTATTCTACTACCTAGGGAGAACATGAATCACGATGTCTTTTTCAAATCTGGTGTTTGTCTGGGCCGGGAACCTCAATTCTGAAAGTGGAGTTTCACCGTCAATACAAGAGGCCTTTTGAGCATATTCGGTAATAGGCCGTTTTTTCCAACTTTATTTTTGGATCACTCTTACGGCAAGGAGAGATTCTTGAAACTATGATGTTTTTCTGATTCTACTACCTAGGGAGAACATGAATCACGACGTCTTTTTCAAATCTGGTGTTTGTCTGGGCCGGGAACTTCAGTTCTCAAAGTGCAGTTTTGCGGTATTAGGCCGTTTTTTCCAACTTTATTCTTTGGATCTCTCTTAAGGTATGGAGAGAATCTTGAAACCATGATGTTTTTCTTATTCTACTACCTAGGGATAACATGAATCACGATGCCTTTTTCAAATCTGGTGTTTGTCTGGGCCGGGAACCTCAGTTCTGAAAGTGGAGTTTCACCGACAATACAATAGGGCTTTTGAGCATATGCGGTAATATACCGTTTTTTCCAACTTTATTCTTTGGATCTCTCTTAAGGTATGGAGAGAATCTTGAAACCATGATGTTTTTCTTATTCTACTACCTAGGGAGAACATGAATCACGATGTCTTATTCAAATGTGGTGTTTGTCTGGGCAGGGAACCTCAGTTCTGAAAGTGGAGTTTCACTGTCAATACAATAGGCCTTTTGAGCATATGCGGTAATAGGCCGTTTTTTCCAACTTTATTCTTTGGATCACTCTTAAGGCAAGGAGAGATTCTTGAAACTACGATGTTTTTCTGATTCTACTACCTAGGTAGAACATGAATCACGACGGCTTTTTCAAATCTGGTGTTTGTCTGGGCCGGGAACTTCAGTTCTCAAAGTGCAGTTTTGCGGTATTAGGCCGTTTTTTCCAACTTTATTCTTTGGATCTCTCTTAAGGTATGGAGAGAATCTTGAAACCATGATCTTTTTCTTATTCTACTACCTAGGGATAACATGAATCACGATGTCTTATTCAAATCTGGTGTTTGTCTGGGCCGGGAACCTCAGTTCTGAAAGTGGAGGTTCACCGTCAATACAATAGGCCTTTTGAGCATATGCGGTAATATACCGTTTTTTCCAACTTTATTCTTTGGATCACTCTTAAGGCAAGGAGAGATTCTTGAAACTATGATGTTTTTCTGATTCTACTACCTAGGGAGAACATGAATCACGACGGCTTTTTCAAATCTGGTGTTTTTCTGGGCCGGGAACTTCAGTTCTCAAAGTGCAGTTTTGCGGTATTAGGCCGTTTTTTCCAACTTTATTCTTTGGATCTCTCTTAAGGTATGGAGAGAATCTTGAAACCATGATGTTTTTCTTATTCTACTACCTAGGGAGAACATGAATCACGATGTCTTTTTCAAATCTGGTGTTTGTCTGGGCCGGGAACCTCAATTCTGAAAGCGGAGTTTCACCGTCAATACAATAGGCCTTTTGAGCATATTCGGTAATAGGCCGTTTTTTCCAACTTTATTTTTGGATCACTCTTACGGCAAGGAGAGATTCTTGAAACTATGATGTTTTTCTGATTCTACTACCTAGGGAGAACATGAATCACGACGTCTTTTTCAAATCTGGTGTTTGTCTGGGCCGGGAATTTCAGTTCTCAACGTGCAGTTTTGCGGTATTAGGCCGTTTTTTCCAACATGATTCTTTTGATCACTCTTAAGGCAAGGAGAGATTCTTTAAACTATCATGTTTTTCTGATTCTACTACCTAGGGAGAACATGAGTCACGACGACGTTTTCAAATCTGGTCTTTCTCTGGGCCGGGAACTTCAGTTCTGAAAGTGCAGTTTTGCGGTATTAGTCCGTTTTTTCCACCTTTATTCTTTGGATCTCTCTTAAGGTATGGAGAGAATCTTGAAACCATGATCTTTTTCTTATTCTACTACCTAGGGAGAACATCAATCACGTTGCCTTTTTCAAATCTGGTGTTTGTCTGGGCCGGGAACCTCAGTTCTGAAATTGGAGTTACACCGTCAATACAATAGGCCTTTTGAGCATATGCGGTAATAGGCCTTTTTTTCCAACTTTATTCCTTGGATCACTCTTAAGGCAAGGAGAGATTCTTGAAACTATGATGTTTTTCTGATTCTACTACCTAGGGAGAACATGAATCACGACGGCTTTTTCAAATCTGGTATTTGTCTGGGCCGGGAACTTCAGTTCTCAAAGTGCAGTTTTGAGGTATTAGGCCGTTTTTTCCAACTTTATTATTTGGATCTCTCTTAAAGTATGGAGAGAATCTTGAAACCATGATCTTTTTCTTATTCTACTAGCTAGGGAGAACATGAATCACGATGTCTTTTTCAAATCTGGTGGTTCTCTGGGCCGGGAACTTCAGTTCTCAACGTGCAGTTTTGCGGTATTAGGCCGTTTTTTCCAACTTTATTCTTTGGATCTCTCTTAAGGTATGGAGAGAATCTTGAAACCATGATGTTTTTCTTATTCTACTACCTAGGGAGAACATGAATCACGATGTCTTATTCAAACGTGGTGTTTGTCTGGGCAGGGAACCTCAGTTCTGAAAATGGAGTTTCACTGTCAATACAATAGGCCTTTTGAGCATATGCGGTAATAGGCCGTTTTTTCCAACTTTATTCTTTGGATCACTCTTAAGGCAAGGAGAGATTCTTGAAACTATGATGTTTTTCTTATTCTACTACCTAGGGAGAACATGAATCACGATGTCTTATTCAAACGTGGTGTTTGTCTGGGCCGGGAACCTCAGTTCTGAAAGTGGAGGTTCACCGTCAATACAATAGGCCTTTTGAGCATATACGGTAATAGGCCGTTTTTTCCAACTTTATTCTTTGGATCACTCTTAAGGCAAGGAGAGATTCTTGAAACTATGATGTTTTTCTGATTCTACTACCTAGGGAGAACATGAATCACGACGTCTTTTTCAAATCTGGTGTTTGTGTGGGCCGGGAACTTCAGTTCTCAAAGTGCAGTTTTGCGGTATTAGGCCGTTTTTTCGAGATTTATTCTTTGGATCACTCTTAAGGCAAGGAGAGATTCTTTAACCTACCATGTTTTTCTGATTCTACTACCTAGGGAGAACATGAATCACGATGTCTTTTTCAAATCTGGTGTTTGTCTGGGCCGGGAACTTCAGTACTCAAAGTGCAGTTTTGCGGTATTAGGCTGTTTTTTCCAACTTAATTCTTTGGATCTCTCTGAAGGTATGGAGAGAATCTTGAAACCATGATGTTTTTCTTATTCTACTACCTAGGGAGAACATGAATCACGATGTCTTTTTCAAATCCGGTGTTTGTCTGGGCCGGGAACCTCAATTCTGAAAGTGGAGTTTCACCGTCAATACAATAGGCCTTTTGAGCATATGCGGTAATAGGCCGTTTTTTCCAACTTTATTTTTTGGATCACTCTCAAGGCAAGGAGAGATTCTTTAAACTATGATGTTTTTCTGATTCTACTACCTAGGGAGAACATGAATCATGACGTCTTTTTCAAATCTGGTGTTTGTCTGGGCCGGGAACTTCAGTTCTGAAAGTGCAGTTTTGCGGTATTGGCCGTTTTTTACAACATTATTCTTTTGATCTCTCTTAAGGTAAGGAGAGAATCTTGAAAACCTGATGTTTTTTTATTCTACTACCTAGGGAGAACATGAACCACGATGTCTTTTTCAAATCTGGTGTTTGTCTGGGCCGGGAACCTCAGTTCTGAAAGTGGAGTTTCACCGACAATACAATAGGCCTTTTGAGCATATGCGATAATATACCGTTTTTTCCAACTTTATTCTTTCGATCACTCTTAAGGCAAGGAGAGATTCTTTAAACTATCATGTTTTTCTGATTCTACTACCTAGGGAGAACATGAATCACGACGTCTTTTTCAAATCTGGTGTTTGTCTGGGCCGGGAACTTCATTTCTCAAAGTGCAGTTTTGCGGTATTAGGCCGTTTTTTCCAACTTTATTCTTTGGATCTCTCTTAAGGTATGGAGAGAATCTTGAAACCATGATGTTTTTCTTATTCTACTACCTAGGGATAACATGAATCACGATGCCTTTTTCAAATCTGGTGTTTGTCTGGGCCGGGAACCTCAGTTCTGAAAGTGGGGTTTCACCGACAATACAATAGGGCTTTTGAGCATATGCGGTAATATACCGTTTTTTCCAACTTTATTCTTTGGATCTCTCTTAAGGTATGGAGAGAATCTTGAAACCATGATGTTTTTCTTATTCTACTACCTAGGGAGAACATGAATCACGATGTCTTATTCAAATGTGGTGTTTGTCTGGGCAGGGAACCTCAGTTCTGAAAGTGGAGTTTCACTGTCAATACAATAGGCCTTTTGAGCATATGCGGTAATAGGCCGTTTTTTCCAACTTTATTCTTTGGATCACTCTTAAGGCAAGGAGAGATTCTTGAAACTACGATGTTTTTCTGATTCTACTACCTAGGTAGAACATGAATCACGACGGCTTTTTCAAATCTGGTGTTTGTCTGGGCCGGGAACTTCAGTTCTCAAAGTGCAGTTTTGCGGTATTAGGCCGTTTTTTCCAACTTTATTCTTTGGATCTCTCTTAAGGTATGGAGAGAATCTTGAAACCATGATCTTTTTCTTATTCTACTACCTAGGGATAACATGAATCACGATGTCTTATTCAAATCTGGTGTTTGTCTGGGCCAGGAACCTCAGTTCTGAAAGTGGAGGTTCACCGTCAATACAATAGGCCTTTTGAGCATATGCGGTAATATACCGTTTTTTCCAACTTTATTCTTTGGATCACTCTTAAGGCAAGGAGAGATTCTTGAAACTATGATGTTTTTCTGATTCTACTACCTAGGGAGAACATGAATCACGACGGCTTTTTCAAATCTGGTGTTTTTCTGGACCGGGAACTTCAGTTCTCAAAGTGCAGTTTTGCGGTATTAGGCCGTTTTTTCGAGATTTATTCTTTGGATCACTCTTAAGGCAAGGAGAGATTCTTTAAACTACCATGTTTTTCTGATTCTACTACCTAGGGAGAACATGAATCACGATGTCTTTTTCAAATCTGGTGGTTCTCTGGGCCGGGAACTTCAGTTCTCAACGTGCAGTTTTGCGGTATTAGGCCGTTTTTTCCAACTTTATTCTTTGGATCTCTCTTAAGGTATGGAGAGAATCTTGAAACCATGATGTTTTCCTTATTCTACTACCTAGGGAGAACATGAATCACGATGTCTTATTCAAATGTGGTGTTTGTCTGGGCCGGGAACCTCAGTTCTGAAAGTGGAGTTTCACTGTCAATACAATAGGCCTTTTGAGCATATGCGGTAATAGGCCGTTTTTTCCAACTTTATTCTTTGGATCACTCTTAAGGCAAGGAGAGATTCTTGAAACTATGATTTTTTCTGATTCTACTACCTAGGGAGAACATGAATCACGACGTCTTTTTCAAATCTGGTGTTTGTCTGGGCCGGGAACTTCAGTTCTCAAAGTGCAGTTTTGCGGTATTAGGCCGTTTTTTCCAACATGATTCTTTGGATCACTCTTAAGGCAAGGAGAGATTCTTGAAACTATGATGTTTTTCTGATTCTACTACCTAGGGCGAACATGAATCACGACGTCTTTTTCAAGTCTGGTGTTTGTCTGGGCCGGGAACTTCAGTTCTCAAAGTGCAGTTTTGCGGTATTAGGCCGTTTTTTCCAACTTTATTCTTTTGATCTCTCTTAAGGTAAGGAGAGAATCTTGAAAACCTGATGTTTTTCTTATTCTACTACCTAGGGAGAACATGAATCACGATGTCTTTTTCAAATCTGGTGTTTGTCTGGGCCGGGAACCTCAATTCTGAAAGTGGAGTTTCACCGTCAATACAAGAGGCCTTTTGAGCATATTCGGTAATAGGCCGTTTTTTCCAACTTTATTTTTGGATCACTCTTACGGCAAGGAGAGATTCTTGAAACTATGATGTTTTTCTGATTCTACTACCTAGGGAGAACATGAATCACGACGTCTTTTTCAAATCTGGTGTTTGTCTGGGCCGGGAACTTCAGTTCTCAAAGTGCAGTTTTGCGGTATTAGGCCGTTTTTTCCAACTTTATTCTTTGGATCTCTCTTAAGGTATGGAGAGAATCTTGAAACCATGATGTTTTTCTTATTCTACTACCTAGGGATAACATGAATCACGATGCCTTTTTCAAATCTGGTGTTTGTCTGGGCCGGGAACCTCAGTTCTGAAAGTGGAGTTTCACCGACAATACAATAGGGCTTTTGAGCATATGCGGTAATATACCGTTTTTTCCAACTTTATTCTTTGGATCTCTCTTAAGGTATGGAGAGAATCTTGAAACCATGATGTTTTTCTTATTCTACTACCTAGGGAGAACATGAATCACGATGTCTTATTCAAATGTGGTGTTTGTCTGGGCAAGGAACCTCAGTTCTGAAAGTGGAGTTTCACTGTCAATACAATAGGCCTTTTGAGCATATGCGGTAATAGGCCGTTTTTTCCAACTTTATTCTTTGGATCACTCTTAAGGCAAGGAGAGATTCTTGAAACTACGATGTTTTTCTGATTCTACTACCTAGGTAGAACATGAATCACGACGGCTTTTTCAAATCTGGTGTTTGTCTGGGCCGGGAACTTCAGTTCTCAAAGTGCAGTTTTGCGGTATTAGGCCGTTTTTTCCAACTTTATTCTTTGGATCTCTCTTAAGGTATGGAGAGAATCTTGAAACCATGATCTTTTTCTTATTCTACTACCTAGGGATAACATGAATCACGATGTCTTATTCAAATCTGGTGTTTGTCTGGGCCGGGAACCTCAGTTCTGAAAGTGGAGGTTCACCGTCAATACAATAGGCCTTTTGAGCATATGCGGTAATATACCGTTTTTTCCAACTTTATTCTTTGGATCACTCTTAAGGCAAGGAGAGATTCTTGAAACTATGATGTTTTTCTGATTCTACTACCTAGGGAGAACATGAATCACGACGGCTTTTTCAAATCTGGTGTTTTTCTGGGCCGGGAACTTCAGTTCTCAAAGTGCAGTTTTGCGGTATTAGGCCGTTTTTTCCAACTTTATTCTTTGGATCTCTCTTAAGGTATGGAGAGAATCTTGAAACCATGATGTTTTTCTTATTCTACTACCTAGGGAGAACATGAATCACGATGTCTTTTTCAAATCTGGTGTTTGTCTGGGCCGGGAACCTCAATTCTGAAAGCGGAGTTTCACCGTCAATACAATAGGCCTTTTGAGCATATTCGGTAATAGGCCGTTTTTTCCAACTTTATTTTTGGATCACTCTTACGGCAAGGAGAGATTCTTGAAACTATGATGTTTTTCTGATTCTACTACCTAGGGAGAACATGAATCACGACGTCTTTTTCAAATCTGGTGTTTGTCTGGGCCGGGAATTTCAGTTCTCAACGTGCAGTTTTGCGGTATTAGGCCGTTTTTTCCAACATGATTCTTTTGATCACTCTTAAGGCAAGGAGAGATTCTTTAAACTATCATGTTTTTCTGATTCTACTACCTAGGGAGAACATGAGTCACGACGACGTTTTCAAATCTGGTCTTTCTCTGGGCCGGGAACTTCAGTTCTGAAAGTGCAGTTTTGCGGTATTAGTCCGTTTTTTCCACCTTTATTCTTTGGATCTCTCTTAAGGTATGGAGAGAATCTTGAAACCATGATCTTTTTCTTATTCTACTACCTAGGGAGAACATCAATCACGTTGCCTTTTTCAAATCTGGTGTTTGTCTGGGCCGGGAACCTCAGTTCTGAAATTGGAGTTACACCGTCAATACAATAGGCCTTTTGAGCATATGCGGTAATAGGCCTTTTTTTCCAACTTTATTCCTTGGATCACTCTTAAGGCAAGGAGAGATTCTTGAAACTATGATGTTTTTCTGATTCTACTACCTAGGGAGAACATGAATCACGACGGCTTTTTCAAATCTGGTATTTGTCTGGGCCGGGAACTTCAGTTCTCAAAGTGCAGTTTTGAGGTATTAGGCCGTTTTTTCCAACTTTATTATTTGGATCTCTCTTAAAGTATGGAGAGAATCTTGAAACCATGATCTTTTTCTTATTCTACTAGCTAGGGAGAACATGAATCACGATGTCTTTTTCAAATCTGGTGGTTCTCTGGGCCGGGAACTTCAGTTCTCAACGTGCAGTTTTGCGGTATTAGGCCGTTTTTTCCAACTTTATTCTTTGGATCTCTCTTAAGGTATGGAGAGAATCTTGAAACCATGATGTTTTTCTTATTCTACTACCTAGGGAGAACATGAATCACGATGTCTTATTCAAACGTGGTGTTTGTCTGGGCAGGGAACCTCAGTTCTGAAAATGGAGTTTCACTGTCAATACAATAGGCCTTTTGAGCATATGCGGTAATAGGCCGTTTTTTCCAACTTTATTCTTTGGATCACTCTTAAGGCAAGGAGAGATTCTTGAAACTATGATGTTTTTCTTATTCTACTACCTAGGGAGAACATGAATCACGATGTCTTATTCAAACGTGGTGTTTGTCTGGGCCGGGAACCTCAGTTCTGAAAGTGGAGGTTCACCGTCAATACAATAGGCCTTTTGAGCATATACGGTAATAGGCCGTTTTTTCCAACTTTATTCTTTGGATCACTCTTAAGGCAAGGAGAGATTCTTGAAACTATGATGTTTTTCTGATTCTACTACCTAGGGAGAACATGAATCACGACGTCTTTTTCAAATCTGGTGTTTGTCTGGGCCGGGAACTTCAGTTCTCAAAGTGCAGTTTTGCGGTATTAGGCCGTTTTTTCGAGATTTATTCTTTGGATCACTCTTAAGGCAAGGAGAGATTCTTTAAACTACCATGTATTTCTGATTCTACTACCTAGGGAGAACATGAATCACGATGGCTTTTTCAAATCTGGTGTTTGTCTGGGCCGGAAACTTCAGTTCTCAAAGTGCCGTTTTGCGGTATTTGGCTGTTTTTTCCAACTTTATTCTTTGTATCTCTCTTAAGGTATGGAGAGAATCTTGAAACCATGATGTTTTTCTTATTCTACTACCTAGGGAGAACATGAATCACGATGTGTTTTTCAAATCTGGTGTTTGTCTGGGCCGGGAACTTCAGTTCTCAAAGTGCAGTTTCACCGACAATACAATAGGCCTTTTGAGCATATGCGGTAATATACCGTTTTTTCCAACTTTATTCTTTGGATCACTCTTAAGGCAAGGAGAGATTCTTTAAACTATGATGTTTTTCTGATTCTACTACCTAGGAAGAACATGAATCACGACGTCTTTTTCAAATCTGGTGTTTGTCTGGGCCGGGAACTTCAGTTCTCAAAGTGCTGTTTTGCGGTATTAGTCCGTTTTTTCCAACTTTATTCTTTCGATCTCTCTTAAGGTATGGAGAGAATCTTGAAACCATGATGTTTTTCTTATTCTACTACCTAGGGAGAACATGAATCACGATGTCTTTTTCAAATCTGGTGTTTGTCTGGGCCGGGAACCTCAATTCTGAAAGGGGAGTTTCACCGTCAATACAATAGGCCTTTTGAGCATATTCGGTAATAGGCCGTTTTTTCCAACTTTATTTTTGGATCACTCTTACGGCAAGGAGAGATTCTTGAAACTATGATGTTTTTCTGATTCTACTACCTAGGGAGAACATGAATCACGACGTCTTTTTCAAATCTGGTGTTTGTCTGGGCCGGGAATTTCAGTTCTCAAAGTGCAGTTTTGCGGTATTAGCCCGTTTTTTCCAACATGATTCTTTTGATCACTCTTAAGGCAAGGAGAGATTCTTTAAACTATCATGTTTTTCTGATTCTACTACCTAGGGAGAACATGAGTCACGACGACTTTTTCAAATCTGGTCTTTCTCTGGGCCGGGAACTTCAGTTCTGAAAGTGCAGTTTTGCGGTATTAGTCCGTTTTTTCCACCTTTATTCTTTGGATCTCTCTTAAGGTATGGAGAGAATCTTGAAACCATGATCTTTTTCTTATTCTACTACCTAGGGAGAACATCAATCACGTTGCCTTTTTCAAATCTGGTGTTTGTCTGGGCCGGGAACCTCAGTTCTGAAATTGGAGTTACACCGTCAATACAATAGGCCTTTTGAGCATATGCGGTAATAGGCCGTTTTTTCCAACTTTATTCTTTGGATCACTCTTAAGGCAAGGAGAGATTCTTGAAACTATGATGTTTTTCTTATTCTACTACCTAGGGAGAACATGAATCACGATGTCTTATTCAAACGTGGTGTTTGTCTGGGCCGGGAACCTCAGTTCTGAAAGTGGAGGTTCACCGTCAATACAATAGGCCTTTTGAGCATATACGGTAATAGGCCGTTTTTTCCAACTTTATTCTTTGGATCACTCTTAAGGCAAGGAGAGATTCTTGAAACTATGATGTTTTTCTGATTCTACTACCTAGGGAGAACATGAATCATGACGTCTTTTTCAAATCTGGTGTTTGTCTGGGCCGGGAACTTCAGTTCTCAAAGTGCAGTTTTGCGGTATTAGGCCGTTTTTTCCAACTTTATTATTTGGATCTCTCTTAAAGTATGGAGAGAATCTTGAAACCATGATCTTTTTCTTATTCTACTACCTAGGGAGAACATGAATCACGATGTCTTTTTCAAATCTGGTGGTTCTCTGGGCCGGGAACTTCAGTTCTCAACGTGCAGTTTTGCGGTATTAGGCCGTTTTTTCCAACTTTATTCTTTGGATCTCTCTTAAGGTATGGAGAGAATCTTGAAACCATGATGTTTTTCTTATTCTACTACCTAGGGAGAACATGAATCACGATGTCTTATTCAAACGTGGTGTTTGTCTGGGCAGGGAACCTCAGTTCTGAAAATGGAGTTTCACTGTCAATACAATAGGCCTTTTGAGCATATGCGGTAATAGGCCGTTTTTTCCAACTTTATTCTTTGGATCACTCTTAAGGCAAGGAGAGATTCTTGAAACTATGATGTTTTTCTTATTCTACTACCTAGGGAGAACATGAATCACGATGTCTTATTCAAACGTGGTGTTTGTCTGGGCCGGGAACCTCAGTTCTGAAAGTGGAGGTTCACCGTCAATACAATAGGCCTTTTGAGCATATACGGTAATAGGCCGTTTTTTCCAACTTTATTCTTTGGATCACTCTTAAGGCAAGGAGAGATTCTTGAAACTATGATGTTTTTCTGATTCTACTACCTAGGGAGAACATGAATCATGACGTCTTTTTCAAATCTGGTTTTTGTCTGGGCCGGGAACTTCAGTTCTCAAAGTGCAGTTTTGCGGTATTAGGCCGTTTTTTCGAGATTTATTCTTTGGATCACTCTTAAGGCAAGGAGAGATTCTTTAACCTACCATGTTTTTCTGATTCTACTACCTAGGGAGAACATGAATCACGATGTCTTTTTCAAATCTGGTGTTTGTCTGGGCCGGGAACTTCACTACTCAAAGTGCAGTTTTGCGGTATTAGGCTGTTTTTTCCAACTTAATTCTTTGGATCTCTCTGAAGGTATGGAGAGAATCTTGAAACCATGATGTTTTTCTTATTCTACTACCTAGGGAGAACATGAATCACGATGTCTTTTTCAAATCCGGTGTTTGTCTGGGCGGGAACCTCAATTCTGAAAGTGGACTTTCACCGTCAATACAATAGGCCTTTTGAGCATATGCGGTAATAGGCCGTTTTTTCCAACTTTATTCTTTGGATCACTCTTAAGGCAAGGAGAGATTCTTTAAACTATGATGTTTTTCTGATTCTACTACCTAGGGAGAACATGAATCATGACGTCTTTTTCAAATCTGGTGTTTGTCTGGGCCGGGAACTTCAGTTCTGAAAGTGCAGTTTTGCGGTATTGGCCGTTTTTTACAACATTATTCTTTTGATCTCTCTTAAGGTAAGGAGAGAATCTTGAAAACCTGATGTTTTTTTATTCTACTACCTAGGGAGAACATGAACCACGATGTCTTTTTCAAATCTGGTGTTTGTCTGGGCCGGGAACCTCAGTTCTGAAAGTGGAGTTTTACCGACAATACAATAGGCCTTTTGAGCATATGCGATAATATACCGTTTTTTCCAACTTTATTCTTTCGATCACTCTTAAGGCAAGGAGAGATTCTTTAAACTATCATGTTTTTCTGATTCTACTACCTAGGGAGAACATGAATCACGACGACTTTTTCAAATCTGGTGTTTCTCTGGGCCGGGAACTTCAGTTCTCAAAGTGCAGTTTTGCGGTATTAGGCCGTTTTTTCCAACTTTATTCTTTGGATCTCTCTTAAGGTATGGAGAGAATCTTGAAACCATGATGTTTTTCTTATTCTACTACCTAGGGAGAACATGAATCACGATGTCTTATTCAAATGTGGTGTTTGTCTGGGCCGGGAACCTCAGTTCTGAAAGTGGAGTTTCACTGTCAATACAATAGGCCTTTTGAGCATATGCGGTAATAGGCCGTTTTTTCCAACTTTATTCTTTGGATCAGTCTTAAGGCAAGGAGAGTTTCTTGAAACTATGATGTTTTTCTGATTCTACTACCTAGGGAGAACATGAATCATGACGTCTTTTTCAAATCTGGTGTTTGTCTGGGCCGGGAACTTCAGTTCTGAAAGTGCAGTTTTGCGGTATTGGCCGTTTTTTACAACATTATTCTTTTGATCTCTCTTAAGGTAAGGAGAGAATCTTGAAAACCTGATGTTTTTTTATTCTACTACCTAGGGAGAACATGAACCACGATGTCTTTTTCAAATCTGGTGTTTGTCTGGGCCGGGAACCTCAGTTCTGAAAGTGGAGTTTTACCGACAATACAATAGGCCTTTTGAGCATATGCGATAATATACCGTTTTTTCCAACTTTATTCTTTCGATCACTCTTAAGGCAAGGAGAGATTCTTTAAACTATCATGTTTTTCTGATTCTACTACCTAGGGAGAACATGAATCACGACGACTTTTTCAAATCTGGTGTTTCTCTGGGCCGGGAACTTCAGTTCTCAAAGTGCAGTTTTGCGGTATTAGGCCGTTTTTTCCAACTTTATTCTTTGGATCTCTCTTAAGGTATGGAGAGAATCTTGAAACCATGATGTTTTTCTTATTCTACTACCTAGGGAGATCATGAATCACGATGTCTTTTTCAAATCTGGTGTTTGTCTGGGCCGGGAACCTCAATTCTGAAAGTGGAGTTTCACCGTCAATACAAGAGGCCTTTTGAGCATATTCGGTAATAGGCCGTTTTTTCCAACTTTATTTTTGGATCACTCTTACGGCAAGGAGAGATTCTTGAAACTATGATGTTTTTCTGATTCTACTACCTAGGGAGAACATGAATCACGACGTCTTTTTCAAATCTGGTGTTTGTCTGGGCCGGGAACTTCAGTTCTCAAAGTGCAGTTTTGCGGTATTAGGCCGTTTTTTCCAACTTTATTCTTTGGATCTCTCTTAAGGTATGGAGAGAATCTTGAAACCATGATGTTTTTCTTATTCTACTACCTAGGGATAACATGAATCACGATGCCTTTTTCAAATCTGGTGTTTGTCTGGGCCGGGAACCTCAGTTCTGAAAGTGGAGTTTCACCGACAATACAATAGGGCTTTTGAGCATATGCGGTAATATACCGTTTTTTCCAACTTTATTCTTTGGATCTCTCTTAAGGTATGGAGAGAATCTTGAAACCATGATGTTTTTCTTATTCTACTACCTAGGGAGAACATGAATCACGATGTCTTATTCAAATGTGGTGTTTGTCTGGGCAGGGAACCTCAGTTCTGAAAGTGGAGTTTCACTGTCAATACAAGAGGCCTTTTGAGCATATGCGGTAATAGGCCGTTTTTTCCAACTTTATTCTTTGGATCACTCTTAAGGCAAGGAGAGATTCTTGAAACTACGATGTTTTTCTGATTCTACTACCTAGGTAGAACATGAATCACGACGGCTTTTTCAAATCTGGTGTTTGTCTGGGCCGGGAACTTCAGTTCTCAAAGTGCAGTTTTGCGGTATTAGGCCGTTTTTTCCAACTTTATTCTTTGGATCTCTCTTAAGGTATGGAGAGAATCTTGAAACCATGATCTTTTTCTTATTCTACTACCTAGGGATAACATGAATCACGATGTCTTATTCAAATCTGGTGTTTGTCTGGGCCGGGAACCTCAGTTCTGAAAGTGGAGGTTCACCGTAAATACAATAGGCCTTTTGAGCATATGCGGTAATATACCGTTTTTTCCAACTTTATTCTTTGGATCACTCTTAAGGCAAGGAGAGATTCTTGAAACTATGATGTTTTTCTGATTCTACTACCTAGGGAGAACATGAATAACGACGGCTTTTTCAAATCTGGTGTTTTTCTGGGCCGGGAACTTCAGTTCTCAAAGTGCAGTTTTGCGGTATTAGGCCGTTTTTTCGAGATTTATTCTTTGGATCACTCTTAAGGCAAGGAGAGATTCTTTAAACTAATATGTTTTTCTGATTCTACTACCTAGGGAGAACATGAATCACGATGTCTTTTTCAAATCTGGTGGTTCTCTGGGCCGGGAACTTCAGTTCTCAACGTGCAGTTTTGCGGTATTAGGCCGTTTTTTCCAACTTTATTCTTTGGATCTCTCTTAAGGTATGGAGAGAATCTTGAAACCATGATGTTTTTCTTATTCTACTACCTAGGGAGAACATGAATCACGATGTCTTATTCAAACGTGGTGTTTGTCTGGGCAGGGAACCTCAGTTCTGAAAATGGAGTTTCACTGTCAATACAATAGGCCTTTTGAGCATATGCGGTAATAGGCCGTTTTTTCCAACTTTATTCTTTGGATCACTCTTAAGGCAAGGAGAGATTCTTGAAACTATGATGTTTTTCTGATTCTACTACCTAGGGAGAACATGAATCACGATGGCTTTTTCAAATCTGGTGTTTGTCTGGGCCGGGAACTTCAGTTCTCAAAGTGCCGTTTTGCGGTATTTGGCTGTTTTTTCCAACTTTATTCTTTGTATCTCTCTTAAGGTATGGAGAGAATCTTGAAACCATGATGTTTTTCTTATTCTACTACCTAGGGAGAACATGAATCACGATGTCTTTTTCAAATCTGGTGTTTGTCTGGGCCGGGAACCTCAATTCTGAAAGTGGAGTTTCACCGTCAATACAATAGGCCTTTTGAGCATATTCGGTAATAGGCCGTTTTTTCCAATTTTATTTTTGGATCACTCTTAAGGCAAGGAGAGATTCTTGAAACTATGATGTTTTTCTGATTCTACTACCTAGGGAGAACATGAATCACGACGTCTTTTTCAAATCTGGTGTTTGTCTGGGCCGGGAACTTCAGTTCTCAAAGTGCAGTTTTGCGGTATTAGGCCGTTTTTTCCAACTTTATTCTTTGGATCTCTCTTAAGGTATGGAGATAATCTTGAAACCATGATGTTTTTCTTATTCTACTACCTAGGGATAACATGAATCACGATGCCTTTTTCAAATCTGGTGTTTGTCTGGGCCGGGAACTTCAGTTCTCAAAGTGCAGTTTCACCGACAATACAATAGGCCTTTTGAGCATATGCGGTAATATACCGTTTTTTCCAACTTTATTCTTTGGATCACTCTTAAGGCAAGGAGAGATTCTTTAAACTATGATGTTTTTCTGATTCTACTACCTAGGAAGAACATGAATCACGACGTCTTTTTCAAATCTGGTGTTTGTCTGGGCCGGGAACTTCAGTTCTCAAAGTGCTGTTTTGCGGTATTAGTCCGTTTTTTCCAACTTTATTCTTTGGATCTCTCTTAAGGTATGGAGAGAATCTTGAAACCATGATGTTTTTCTTATTCTACTACCTAGGGAGAACATGAATCACGATGTCTTTTTCAAATCTGGTGTTTGTCTGGGCCGGGAACCTCAATTCTGAAAGGGGAGTTTCACCGTCAATACAATAGGCCTTTTGAGCATATTCGGTAATAGGCCGTTTTTTCCAACTTTATTTTTGGATCACTCTTACGGCAAGGAGAGATTCTTGAAACTATGATGTTTTTCTGATTCTACTACCTAGGGAGAACATGAATCACGATGTCTTTTTCAAATCTGGTGTTTGTCTGGGCCGGGAACTTCAGTTCTCAAAGTGCCGTTTTGCGGTATTTGGCTGTTTTTTCCAACTTTATTCTTTGTATCTCTCTTAAGGTATGGAGAGAATCTTGAAACCATGATGTTTTTCTGATTCTACTACCTAGGGAGAACATGAATCACGATGTCTTTTTCAAATCTGGTGTTTGTCTGGGCCGGGAATTTCAGTTCTCAAAGTGCAGTTTTGCGGTATTAGGCCGTTTTTTCCAACATGATTCTTTTGATCACTCTTAAGGCAAGGAGAGATTCTTTAAACTATCATGTTTTTCTGATTCTACTACCTAGGGAGAACATGAGTCACGACGACTTTTTCAAATCTGGTCTTTCTCTGGGCCGGGAACTTCAATTCTGAAAGTGCAGTTTTGCGGTATTAGTCCGTTTTTTCCACCTTTATTCTTTGGATCTCTCTTAAGGTATGGAGAGAATCTTGAAACCATGATCTTTTTCTTATTCTACTACCTAGGGAGAACATCAATCACGTTGCCTTTTTCAAATCTGGTGTTTGTCTGGGCCGGGAACCTCAGTTCTGAAATTGGAGTTACACCGTCAATACAATAGGCCTTTTGAGCATATGCGGTAATAGGCCGTTTTTTCCAACTTTATTCTTTGGATCACTCTTAAGGCAAGGAGAGATTCTTGAAACTATGATGTTTTTCTGATTCTACTACCTAGGGAGAACATGAATCACGACGGCTTTTTCCAATCTGGTATTTGTCTGGGCCGGGAACTTCAGTTCTCAAAGTGCAGTTTTGAGGTATTAGGCCGTTTTTTCCAACTTTATTATTTGGATCTCTCTTAAAGTATGGAGAGAATCTTGAAACCATGATCTTTTTCTTATTCTACTACCTAGGGAGAACATGAATCACGATGTCTTTTTCAAATCTGGTGGTTCTCTGGGCCGGGAACTTCAGTTCTCAACGTGCAGTTTTGCGGTATTAGGCCGTTTTTTCCAACTTTATTCTTTGGATCTCTCTTAAGGTATGGAGAGAATCTTGAAACCATGATGTTTTTCTTATTCTACTACCTAGGGAGAACATGAATCACGATGTCTTATTCAAACGTGGTGTTTGTCTGGGCAGGGAACCTCAGTTCTGAAAATGGAGTTTCACTGTCAATACAATAGGCCTTTTGAGCATATGCGGTAATAGGCCGTTTTTTCCAACTTTATTCTTTGGATCACTCTTAAGGCAAGGAGAGATTCTTGAAACTATGATGTTTTTCTGATTCTACTACCTAGGGAGAACATGAATCACGATGGCTTTTTCAAATCTGGTGTTTGTCTGGGCCGGGAACTTCAGTTCTCAAAGTGCCGTTTTGCGGTATTTGGCTGTTTTTTCCAACTTTATTCTTTGTATCTCTCTTAAGGTATGGAGAGAATCTTGAAACCATGATGTTTTTCTTATTCTACTACCTAGGGAGAACATGAATCACGATGTGTTTTTCAAATCTGGTGTTTGTCTGGGCCGGGAACCTCAATTCTGAAAGTGGAGTTTCACCGTCAATACAATAGGCCTTGTGAGCATATTCGGTAATAGGCCGTTTTTTCCAATTTTATTTTTGGATCACTCTTAAGGCAAGGAGAGATTCTTGAAACTATGATGTTTTTCTGATTCTACTCCCTAGGGAGAACATGAATCACGACGTCTTTTTCAAATCTGGTGTTTGTCTGGGCCGGGAACTTCAGTTCTCAAAGTGCAGTTTTGCGGTATTAGGCCGTTTTTTCCAACTTTATTCTTTGGATCTCTCTTAAGGTATGGAGAGAATCTTGAAACCATGATGTTTTTCTTATTCTACTACCTAGGGATAACATGAATCACGATGCCTTTTTCAAATCTGGTGTTTGTCTGGGCCGGGAACTTCAGTTCTCAAAGTGCAGTTTCACCGACAATACAATAGGCCTTTTGAGCATATGCGGTAATATACCATTTTTTCCAACTTTATTCTTTGGATCACTCTTAAGGCAAGGAGAGATTCTTTAAACTATGATGTTTTTCTGATTCTACTACCTAGGAAGAACATGAATCACGACGTCTTTTTCAAATCTGGTGTTTGTCTGGGCCGGGAACTTCAGTTCTCAAAGTGCAGTTTTGCGGTATTAGTCCGTTTTTTCCAACTTTATTCTTTGGATCTCTCTTAAGGTATGGAGAGAATCTTGAAACCATGATGTTTTTCTTATTCTGCTACCTAGGGAGAACATGAATCACGATGTCTTTTTCAAATCTGCTGTTTGTCTGGGCCGGGAACCTCAATTCTGAAAGGGGAGTTTCACCATCAATAGAATAGGCCTTTTGAGCATATTCGGTAATAGGCCGTTTTTTCCAACTTTATTTTTGGATCACTCTTACGGCAAGGAGAGATTCTTGAAACTATGATGTTTTTCTGATTCTACTACCTAGGGCGAACATGAATCACGACGTCTTTTTCAAGTCTGGTGTTTGTCTGGGCCGGGAACTTCAGTTCTCAAAGTGCAGTTTTGCGGTATTAGGCCGTTTTTTCCAACTTTATTCTTTGGATCTCTCTTAAGGTATGGAGAGAATCTTGAAAACCTGATGTTTTTCTTATTCTACTACCTAGGGAGAACATGAATCACGATGTCTTTTTCAAATCTGGTGTTTGTCTGGGCCGGGAACCTCAATTCTGAAAGTGGAGTTTCACCGTCAATACAAGAGGCCTTTTGAGCATATTCAGTAATAGGCCGTTTTTTCCAACTTTATTTTTGGATCACTCTTACGGCAAGGAGAGATTCTTGAAACTATGATGTTTTTCTGATTCTACTACCTAGGGAGAACATGAATCACGATGTCTTATTCAAATGTGGTGTTTGTCTGGGCCGGGAACCTCAGTTCTGAAAGTGGAGTTTCACTGTCAATACAATAGGCCTTTTGAGCATATGCGGTAATAGGCCGTTTTTTCCAACTTTATTCTTTGGATCACTCTTAAGGCAAGGAGAGATTCTTGAAACTATGATTTTTTCTGATTCTACTACCTAGGGAGAACATGAATCACGACGTCTTTTTCAAATCTGGTGTTTGTCTGGGCCGGGAACTTCAGTTCTCAAAGTGCAGTTTTGCGGTATTAGGCCGTTTTTTCCAACATGATTCTTTGGATCACTCTTAAGGCAAGGAGAGATTCTTGAAACTATGATGTTTTTCTGATTCTACTACCTAGGGCGAACATGAATCACGACGTCTTTTTCAAGTCTGGTGTTTGTCTGGGCCGGGAACTTCAGTTCTCAAAGTGCAGTTTTGCGGTATTAGGCCGTTTTTTCCAACTTTATTCTTTTGATCTCTCTTAAGGTAAGGAGAGAATCTTGAAAACCTGATGTTTTTCTTATTCTACTACCTAGGGAGAACATGAATCACGATGTCTTTTTCAAATCTGGTGTTTGTCTGGGCCGGGAACCTCAGTTCTGAAAGTGGAGTTTCACCGTCAATACAAGAGGCCTTTTGAGCATATTCGGTAATAGGCCGTTTTTTCCAACTTTATTTTTGGATCACTCTTACGGCAAGGAGAGATTCTTGAAACTATGATGTTTTTCTGATTCTACTACCTAGGGAGAACATGAATCACGACGTCTTTTTCAAATCTGGTGTTTGTCTGGGCCGGGAACTTCAGTTCTCAAAGTGCAGTTTTGCGGTATTAGGCCGTTTTTTCCAACTTTATTCTTTGGATCTCTCTTAAGGTATGGAGAGAATCTTGAAACCATGATGTTTTTCTTATTCTACTACCTAGGGATAACATGAATCACGATGCCTTTTTCAAATCTGGTGTTTGTCTGGGCCGGGAACCTCAGTTCTGAAAGTGGAGTTTCACCGACAATACAATAGGGCTTTTGAGCATATGCGGTAATATACCGTTTTTTCCAACTTTATTCTTTGGATCTCTCTTAAGGTATGGAGAGAATCTTGAAACCATGATGTTTTTCTTATTCTACTACCTAGGGAGAACATGAATCACGATGTCTTATTCAAATGTGGTGTTTGTCTGGGCAGGGAACCTCAGTTCTGAAAGTGGAGTTTCACTGTCAATACAAGAGGCCTTTTGAGCATATGCGGTAATAGGCCGTTTTTTCCAACTTTATTCTTTGGATCACTCTTAAGGCAAGGAGAGATTCTTGAAACTATGATGTTTTTCTTATTCTACTACCTAGGGAGAACATGAATAACGACGGCTTTTTCAAATCTGGTGTTTTTCTGGGCCGGGAACTTCAGTTCTCAAAGTGCAGTTTTGCGGTATTAGGCCGTTTTTTCGAGATTTATTCTTTGGATCACTCTTAAGGCAAGGAGAGATTCTTTAAACTACCATGTTTTTCTGATTCTACTACCTAGGGAGAACATGAATCACGATGTCTTTTTCAAATCTGGTGGTTCTCTGGGCCGGGAACTTCAGTTCTCAACGTGCAGTTTTGCGGTATTAGGCCGTTTTTTCCAACTTTATTCTTTGGATCTCTCTTAAGGTATGGAGAGAATCTTGAAACCATGATCTTTTTCTTATTCTACTACCTAGGGAGAACATGAATCACGATGTCTTATTCAAACGTGGTGTTTGTCTGGGCCGGGAACCTCAGTTCTGAAAGTGGAGTTTCACTGTCAATACAATAGGCCTTTTGAGCATATGCGGTAATAGGCCGTTTTTTCCAACTTTATTCTTTGGATCACTCTTAAGGCAAGGAGAGATTCTTGAAACTATGATGTTTTTCTGATTCTACTACCTAGGGAGAACATGAATCACGATGGCTTTTTCAAATCTGGTGTTTGTCTGGGCCGGGAACTTCAGTTCTCAAAGTGCCGTTTTGCGGTATTTGGCTGTTTTTTCCAACTTTATTCTTTGTATCTCTCTTAAGGTATGGAGAGAATCTTGAAACCATGATGTTTTTCTTATTCTACTACCTAGGGAGAACATGAATCACGATGTCTTTTTCAAATCTGGTGTTTGTCTGGGCCGGGAACCTCAATTCTGAAAGTGGAGTTTCACCGTCAATACAATAGGCCTTTTGAGCATATTCGGTAATAGGCCGTTTTTTCCAATTTTATTTTTGGATCACTCTTAAGGCAAGGAGAGATTCTTGAAACTATGATGTTTTTCTGATTCTACTACCTAGGGAGAACATGAATCACGACGTCTTTTTCAAGTCTGGTGTTTGTCTGGGCCGGGAACTTCAGTTCTCAAAGTGCAGTTTCACCGACAATACAATAGGCCTTTTGAGCATATGCGGTAATATACCGTTTTTTCCAACTTTATTCTTTGGATCACTCTTAAGGCAAGGAGAGATTCTTTAAACTATGATGTTTTTCTGATTCTACTACCTAGGAAGAACATGAATCACGACGTCTTTTTCAAATCTGGTGTTTGTCTGGGCCGGGAACTTCAGTTCTCAAAGTGCTGTTTTGCGGTATTAGTCCGTTTTTTCCAACTTTATTCTTTGGATCTCTCTTAAGGTATGGAGAGAATCTTGAAACCATGATGTTTTTCTTATTCTACTACCTAGGGAGAACATGAATCACGATGTCTTTTTCAAATCTGGTGTTTGTCTGGGCCGGGAACCTCAATTCTGAAAGGGGAGTTTCACCGTCAATACAATAGGCCTTTTGAGCATATTCGGTAATAGGCCGTTTTTTCCAACTTTATTTTTGGATCACTCTTACGGCAAGGAGAGATTCTTGAAACTATGATGTTTTTCTGATTCTACTACCTAGGGAGAACATGAATCACGATGTCTTTTTCAAATCTGGTGTTTGTCTGGGCCGGGAACTTCAGTTCTCAAAGTGCCGTTTTGCGGTATTTGGCTGTTTTTTCCAACTTTATTCTTTGTATCTTTCTTAAGGTATGGAGAGAATCTTGAAACCATGATGTTTTTCTGATTCTACTACCTAGGGAGAACATGAATCACGATGTCTTTTTCAAATCTGGTGTTTGTCTGGGCCGGGAATTTCAGTTCTCAAAGTGCAGTTTTGCGGTATTAGGCCGTTTTTTCCAACATGATTCTTTTGATCACTCTTAAGGCAAGGAGAGATTCTTTAAACTATCATGTTTTTCTGATTCTACTACCTAGGGAGAACATGAGTCACGACGACTTTTTCAAATCTGGTCTTTCTCTGGGCCGGGAACTTCAATTCTGAAAGTGCAGTTTTGCGGTATTAGTCCGTTTTTTCCACCTTTATTCTTTGGATCTCTCTTAAGGTATGGAGAGAATCTTGAAACCATGATCTTTTTCTTATTCTACTACCTAGGGAGAACATCAATCACGTTGCCTTTTTCAAATCTGGTGTTTGTCTGGGCCGGGAACCTCAGTTCTGAAATTGGAGTTACACCGTCAATACAATAGGCCTTTTGAGCATATGCGGTAATAGGCCGTTTTTTCCAACTTTATTCTTTGGATCACTCTTAAGGCAAGGAGAGATTCTTGAAACTATGATGTTTTTCTGATTCTACTACCTAGGGAGAACATGAATCACGACGGCTTTTTCCAATCTGGTATTTGTCTGGGCCGGGAACTTCAGTTCTCAAAGTGCAGTTTTGAGGTATTAGGCCGTTTTTTCCAACTTTATTATTTGGATCTCTCTTAAAGTATGGAGAGAATCTTGAAACCATGATCTTTTTCTTATTCTACTACCTAGGGAGAACATGAATCACGATGTCTTTTTCAAATCTGGTGGTTCTCTGGGCCGGGAACTTCAGTTCTCAACGTGCAGTTTTGCGGTATTAGGCCGTTTTTTCCAACTTTATTCTTTGGATCTCTCTTAAGGTATGGAGAGAATCTTGAAACCATGATGTTTTTCTTATTCTACTACCTAGGGAGAACATGAATCACGATGTCTTATTCAAACGTGGTGTTTGTCTGGGCAGGGAACCTCAGTTCTGAAAATGGAGTTTCACTGTCAATACAATAGGCCTTTTGAGCATATGCGGTAATAGGCCGTTTTTTCCAACTTTATTCTTTGGATCACTCTTAAGGCAAGGAGAGATTCTTGAAACTATGATGTTTTTCTGATTCTACTACCTAGGGAGAACATGAATCACGATGGCTTTTTCAAATCTGGTGTTTGTCTGGGCCGGGAACTTCAGTTCTCAAAGTGCCGTTTTGCGGTATTTGGCTGTTTTTTCCAACTTTATTCTTTGTATCTCTCTTAAGGTATGGAGAGAATCTTGAAACCATGATGTTTTTCTTATTCTACTACCTAGGGAGAACATGAATCACGATGTGTTTTTCAAATCTGGTGTTTGTCTGGGCCGGGAACCTCAATTCTGAAAGTGGAGTTTCACCGTCAATACAATAGGCCTTGTGAGCATATTCGGTAATAGGCCGTTTTTTCCAATTTTATTTTTGGATCACTCTTAAGGCAAGGAGAGATTCTTGAAACTATGATGTTTTTCTGATTCTACTCCCTAGGGAGAACATGAATCACGACGTCTTTTTCAAATCTGGTGTTTGTCTGGGCCGGGAACTTCAGTTCTCAAAGTGCAGTTTTGCGGTATTAGGCCGTTTTTTCCAACTTTATTCTTTGGATCTCTCTTAAGGTATGGAGAGAATCTTGAAACCATGATGTTTTTCTTATTCTACTACCTAGGGATAACATGAATCACGATGCCTTTTTCAAATCTGGTGTTTGTCTGGGCCGGGAACTTCAGTTCTCAAAGTGCAGTTTCACCGACAATACAATAGGCCTTTTGAGCATATGCGGTATTAGGCCGTTTTTTCCAACTTTATTCTTTGGATCACTCTTAAGGCAAGGAGAGATTCTTGAAACTATGATGTTTTTCTGATTCTACTCCCTAGGGAGAACATGAATCACGACGTCTTTTTCAAATCTGGTGTTTGTCTGGGCCGGGAACTTCAGTTCTCAAAGTGCAGTTTTGCGGTATTAGGCCGTTTTTTCCAACTTTATTCTTTGGATCTCTCTTAAGGTATGGAGAGAATCTTGAAACCATGATGTTTTTCTTATTCTACTACCTAGGGAGAACATGAATCACGATGTCTTATTCAAATGTGGTGTTTGTCTGGGCAGGGAACCTCAGTTCTGAAAGTGGAGTTTCACTGTCAATACAATAGGCCTTTTGAGCATATGCGGTAATAGGCCGTTTTTTCCAACTTTATTCTTTGGATCACTCTTAAGGCAAGGAGAGATTCTTGAAACTATGATTTTTTCTGATTCTACTACCTAGGGAGAACATGAATCACGACGTCTTTTTCAAATCTGGTGTTTGTCTGGGCCGGGAACTTCAGTTCTCAAAGTGCAGTTTTGCGGTATTAGGCCGTTTTTTCCAACATGATTCTTTGGATCACTCTTAAGGCAAGGAGAGATTCTTGAAACTATGATGTTTTTCTGATTCTACTACCTAGGGCGAACATGAATCACGACGTCTTTTTCAAGTCTGGTGTTTGTCTGGGCCGGGAACTTCAGTTCTCAAAGTGCAGTTTTGCGGTATTAGGCCGTTTTTTCCAACTTTATTCTTTTGATCTCTCTTAAGGTAAGGAGAGAATCTTGAAAACCTGATGTTTTTCTTATTCTACTACCTAGGGAGAACATGAATCACGATGTCTTTTTCAAATCTGGTGTTTGTCTGGGCCGGGAACCTCAGTTCTGAAAGTGGAGTTTCACCGTCAATACAAGAGGCCTTTTGAGCATATTCGGTAATAGGCCGTTTTTTCCAACTTTATTTTTGGATCACTCTTACGGCAAGGAGAGATTCTTGAAACTATGATGTTTTTCTGATTCTACTACCTAGGGAGAACATGAATCACGACGTCTTTTTCAAATCTGGTGTTTGTCTGGGCCGGGAACTTCAGTTCTCAAAGTGCAGTTTTGCGGTATTAGGCCGTTTTTTCCAACTTTATTCTTTGGATCTCTCTTAAGGTATGGAGAGAATCTTGAAACCATGATGTTTTTCTTATTCTACTACCTAGGGATAACATGAATCACGATGCCTTTTTCAAATCTGGTGTTTGTCTGGGCCGGGAACCTCAGTTCTGAAAGTGGAGTTTCACCGACAATACAATAGGGCTTTTGAGCATATGCGGTAATATACCGTTTTTTCCAACTTTATTCTTTGGATCTCTCTTAAGGTATGGAGAGAATCTTGAAACCATGATGTTTTTCTTATTCTACTACCTAGGGAGAACATGAATCACGATGTCTTATTCAAATGTGGTGTTTGTCTGGGCAGGGAACCTCAGTTCTGAAAGTGGAGTTTCACTGTCAATACAAGAGGCCTTTTGAGCATATGCGGTAATAGGCCGTTTTTTCCAACTTTATTCTTTGGATCACTCTTAAGGCAAGGAGAGATTCTTGAAACTACGATGTTTTTCTGATTCTACTACCTAGGTAGAACATGAATCACGACGGCTTTTTCAAATCTGGTGTTTGTCTGGGCCGGGAACTTCAGTTCTCAAAGTGCAGTTTTGCGGTATTAGGCCGTTTTTTCCAACTTTATTCTTTGGATCTCTCTTAAGGTATGGAGAGAATCTTGAAACCATGATCTTTTTCTTATTCTACTACCTAGGGATAACATGAATCACGATGTCTTATTCAAATCTGGTGTTTGTCTGGGCCGGGAACCTCAGTTCTGAAAGTGGAGGTTCACCGTAAATACAATAGGCCTTTTGAGCATATGCGGTAATATACCGTTTTTTCCAACTTTATTCTTTGGATCACTCTTAAGGCAAGGAGAGATTCTTGAAACTATGATGTTTTTCTGATTCTACTACCTAGGGAGAACATGAATAACGACGGCTTTTTCAAATCTGGTGTTTTTCTGGGCCGGGAACTTCAGTTCTCAAAGTGCAGTTTTGCGGTATTAGGCCGTTTTTTCGAGATTTATTCTTTGGATCACTCTTAAGGCAAGGAGAGATTCTTTAAACTACCATGTTTTTCTGATTCTACTACCTAGGGAGAACATGAATCACGATGTCTTTTTCAAATCTGGTGGTTCTCTGGGCCGGGAACTTCAGTTCTCAACGTGCAGTTTTGCGGTATTAGGCCGTTTTTTCCAACTTTATTCTTTGGATCTCTCTTAAGGTATGGAGAGAATCTTGAAACCATGATGTTTTTCTTATTCTACTACCTAGGGAGAACATGAATCACGATGTCTTATTCAAACGTGGTGTTTGTCTGGGCAGGGAACCTCAGTTCTGAAAATGGAGTTTCACTGTCAATACAATAGGCCTTTTGAGCATATGCGGTAATAGGCCGTTTTTTCCAACTTTATTCTTTGGATCACTCTTAAGGCAAGGAGAGATTCTTGAAACTATGATGTTTTTCTGATTCTACTACCTAGGGAGAACATGAATCACGATGGCTTTTTCAAATCTGGTGTTTGTCTGGGCCGGGAACTTCAGTTCTCAAAGTGCCGTTTTGCGGTATTTGGCTGTTTTTTCCAACTTTATTCTTTGTATCTCTCTTAAGGTATGGAGAGAATCTTGAAACCATGATGTTTTTCTTATTCTACTACCTAGGGAGAACATGAATCACGATGTCTTTTTCAAATCTGGTGTTTGTCTGGGCCGGGAACCTCAATTCTGAAAGTGGAGTTTCACCGTCAATACAATAGGCCTTTTGAGCATATTCGGTAATAGGCCGTTTTTTCCAATTTTATTTTTGGATCACTCTTAAGGCAAGGAGAGATTCTTGAAACTATGATGTTTTTCTGATTCTACTACCTAGGGAGAACATGAATCACGACGTCTTTTTCAAATCTGGTGTTTGTCTGGGCCGGGAACTTCAGTTCTCAAAGTGCAGTTTTGCGGTATTAGGCCGTTTTTTCCAACTTTATTCTTTGGATCTCTCTTAAGGTATGGAGATAATCTTGAAACCATGATGTTTTTCTTATTCTACTACCTAGGGATAACATGAATCACGATGCCTTTTTCAAATCTGGTGTTTGTCTGGGCCGGGAACTTCAGTTCTCAAAGTGCAGTTTCACCGACAATACAATAGGCCTTTTGAGCATATGCGGTAATATACCGTTTTTTCCAACTTTATTCTTTGGATCACTCTTAAGGCAAGGAGAGATTCTTTAAACTATGATGTTTTTCTGATTCTACTACCTAGGAAGAACATGAATCACGACGTCTTTTTCAAATCTGGTGTTTGTCTGGGCCGGGAACTTCAGTTCTCAAAGTGCTGTTTTGCGGTATTAGTCCGTTTTTTCCAACTTTATTCTTTGGATCTCTCTTAAGGTATGGAGAGAATCTTGAAACCATGATGTTTTTCTTATTCTACTACCTAGGGAGAACATGAATCACGATGTCTTTTTCAAATCTGGTGTTTGTCTGGGCCGGGAACCTCAATTCTGAAAGGGGAGTTTCACCGTCAATACAATAGGCCTTTTGAGCATATTCGGTAATAGGCCGTTTTTTCCAACTTTATTTTTGGATCACTCTTACGGCAAGGAGAGAGTCTTGAAACTATGATGTTTTTCTGATTCTACTACCTAGGGAGAACATGAATCACGATGTCTTTTTCAAATCTGGTGTTTGTCTGGGCCGGGAACTTCAGTTCTCAAAGTGCCGTTTTGCGGTATTTGGCTGTTTTTTCCAACTTTATTCTTTGTATCTTTCTTAAGGTATGGAGAGAATCTTGAAACCATGATGTTTTTCTGATTCTACTACCTAGGGAGAACATGAATCACGATGTCTTTTTCAAATCTGGTGTTTGTCTGGGCCGGGAATTTCAGTTCTCAAAGTGCAGTTTTGCGGTATTAGGCCGTTTTTTCCAACATGATTCTTTTGATCACTCTTAAGGCAAGGAGAGATTCTTTAAACTATCATGTTTTTCTGATTCTACTACCTAGGGAGAACATGAGTCACGACGACTTTTTCAAATCTGGTCTTTCTCTGGGCCGGGAACTTCAATTCTGAAAGTGCAGTTTTGCGGTATTAGTCCGTTTTTTCCACCTTTATTCTTTGGATCTCTCTTAAGGTATGGAGAGAATCTTGAAACCATGATCTTTTTCTTATTCTACTACCTAGGGAGAACATCAATCACGTTGCCTTTTTCAAATCTGGTGTTTCTCTGGGCCGGGAACCTCAGTTCTGAAATTGGAGTTACACCGTCAATACAATAGGCCTTTTGAGCATATGCGGTAATAGGCCGTTTTTTCCAACTTTATTCTTTGGATCACTCTTAAGGCAAGGAGAGATTCTTGAAACTATGATGTTTTTCTGATTCTACTACCTAGGGAGAACATGAATCACGACGGCTTTTTCCAATCTGGTATTTGTCTGGGCCGGGAACTTCAGTTCTCAAAGTGCAGTTTTGAGGTATTAGGCCGTTTTTTCCAACTTTATTATTTGGATCTCTCTTAAAGTATGGAGAGAATCTTGAAACCATGATCTTTTTCTTATTCTACTACCTAGGGAGAACATGAATCACGATGTCTTTTTCAAATCTGGTGGTTCTCTGGGCCGGGAACTTCAGTTCTCAACGTGCAGTTTTGCGGTATTAGGCCGTTTTTTCCAACTTTATTCTTTGGATCTCTCTTAAGGTATGGAGAGAATCTTGAAACCATGATGTTTTTCTTATTCTACTACCTAGGGAGAACATGAATCACGATGTCTTATTCAAACGTGGTGTTTGTCTGGGCAGGGAACCTCAGTTCTGAAAATGGAGTTTCACTGTCAATACAATAGGCCTTTTGAGCATATGCGGTAATAGGCCGTTTTTTCCAACTTTATTCTTTGGATCACTCTTAAGGCAAGGAGAGATTCTTGAAACTATGATGTTTTTCTGATTCTACTACCTAGGGAGAACATGAATCACGATGGCTTTTTCAAATCTGGTGTTTGTCTGGGCCGGGAACTTCAGTTCTCAAAGTGCCGTTTTGCGGTATTTGGCTGTTTTTTCCAACTTTATTCTTTGTATCTCTCTTAAGGTATGGAGAGAATCTTGAAACCATGATGTTTTTCTTATTCTACTACCTAGGGAGAACATGAATCACGATGTGTTTTTCAAATCTGGTGTTTGTCTGGGCCGGGAACCTCAATTCTGAAAGTGGAGTTTCACCGTCAATACAATAGGCCTTGTGAGCATATTCGGTAATAGGCCGTTTTTTCCAATTTTATTTTTGGATCACTCTTAAGGCAAGGAGAGATTCTTGAAACTATGATGTTTTTCTGATTCTACTCCCTAGGGAGAACATGAATCACGACGTCTTTTTCAAATCTGGTGTTTGTCTGGGCCGGGAACTTCAGTTCTCAAAGTGCAGTTTTGCGGTATTAGGCCGTTTTTTCCAACTTTATTCTTTGGATCTCTCTTAAGGTATGGAGAGAATCTTGAAACCATGATGTTTTTCTTATTCTACTACCTAGGGATAACATGAATCACGATGCCTTTTTCAAATCTGGTGTTTGTCTGGGCCGGGAACTTCAGTTCTCAAAGTGCAGTTTCACCGACAATACAATAGGCCTTTTGAGCATATGCGGTAATATACCATTTTTTCCAACTTTATTCTTTGGATCACTCTTAAGGCAAGGAGAGATTCTTTAAACTATGATGTTTTTCTGATTCTACTACCTAGGAAGAACATGAATCACGACGTCTTTTTCAAATCTGGTGTTTGTCTGGGCCGGGAACTTCAGTTCTCAAAGTGCAGTTTTGCGGTATTAGTCCGTTTTTTCCAACTTTATTCTTTGGATCTCTCTTAAGGTATGGAGAGAATCTTGAAACCATGATGTTTTTCTTATTCTGCTACCTAGGGAGAACATGAATCACGATGTCTTTTTCAAATCTGCTGTTTGTCTGGGCCGGGAACCTCAATTCTGAAAGGGGAGTTTCACCGTCAATAGAATAGGCCTTTTGAGCATATTCGGTAATAGGCCGTTTTTTCCAACTTTATTTTTGGATCACTCTTACGGCAAGGAGAGATTCTTGAAACTATGATGTTTTTCTGATTCTACTACCTAGGGCGAACATGAATCACGACGTCTTTTTCAAGTCTGGTGTTTGTCTGGGCCGGGAACTTCAGTTCTCAAAGTGCAGTTTTGCGGTATTAGGCCGTTTTTTCCAACTTTATTCTTTGGATCTCTCTTAAGGTATGGAGAGAATCTTGAAAACCTGATGTTTTTCTTATTCTACTACCTAGGGAGAACATGAATCACGATGTCTTTTTCAAATCTGGTGTTTGTCTGGGCCGGGAACCTCAATTCTGAAAGTGGAGTTTCACCGTCAATACAAGAGGCCTTTTGAGCATATTCGGTAATAGGCCGTTTTTTCCAACTTTATTTTTGGATCACTCTTACGGCAAGGAGAGATTCTTGAAACTATGATGTTTTTCTGATTCTACTACCTAGGGAGAACATGAATCACGACGTCTTTTTCAAATCTGGTGTTTGTCTGGGCCGGGAACTTCAGTTCTCAAAGTGCAGTTTTGCGGTATTAGGCCGTTTTTTCCAACTTTATTCTTTGGATCTCTCTTAAGGTATGGAGAGAATCTTGAAAACCTGATGTTTTTCTTATTCTACTACCTAGGGAGAACATGAATCACGATGCCTTTTTCAAATCTGGTGTTTGTCTGGGCCGGGAACCTCAGTTCTGAAAGTGAAGTTTCACCGACAATACAATAGGGCTTTTGAGCATATGCGGTAATATACCGTTTTTTCCAACTTTATTCTTTGGATCTCTCTTAAGGTATGGAGAGAATCTTGAAACCATGATGTTTTTCTTATTCTACTACCTAGGGAGAACATGAATCACGATGTCTTATTCAAATGTGGTGTTTGTCTGGGCAGGGAACCTCAGTTCTGAAAGTGGAGTTTCACTGTCAATACAAGAGGCCTTTTGAGCATATGCGGTAATAGGCCGTTTTTTCCAACTTTATTCTTTGGATCACTCTTAAGGCAAGGAGAGATTCTTGAAACTACGATGTTTTTCTGATTCTACTACCTAGGTAGAACATGAATCACGATGGCTTTTTCAAATCTGGTGTTTGTCTGGGCCGGGAACTTCAGTTCTCAAAGTGCAGTTTTGCGGTATTAGGCCGTTTTTTCCAACTTTATTCTTTGGATCTCTCTTAAGGTATGGAGAGAATCTTGAAACCATGATCTTTTTCTTATTCTACTACCTAGGGATAACATGAATCACGATGTCTTATTCAAATCTGGTGTTTGTCTGGGCCGGGAACCTCAGTTCTGAAAGTGGAGGTTCACCGTCAATACAATAGGCCTTTTGAGCATATGCGGTAATATACCGTTTTTTCCAACTTTATTCTTTGGATCACTCTTAAGGCAAGGAGAGATTCTTGAAACTATGATGTTTTTCTGATTCTACTACCTAGGGAGAACATGAATCACGACGGCTTTTTCAAATCTTTTGTTTTTCTGGGCCGGGAACTTCAGTTCTCAAAGTGCAGTTTTGCGGTATTAGGCCGTTTTTTCGAGATTTATTCTTTGGATCACTCTTAAGGCAAGGAGAGATTCTTTAAACTACCATGTTTTTCTGATTCTACTACCTAGGGAGAACATGAATCACGATGTCTTTTTCAAATCTGGTGGTTCTCTGGGCCGGGAACTTCAGTTCTCAACGTGCAGTTTTGCGGTATTAGGCCGTTTTTTCCAACTTTATTCTTTGGATCTCTCTTAAGGTATGGAGAGAATCTTGAAACCATGATGTTTTTCTTATTCTACTACCTAGGGAGAACATGAATCACGATGTCTTATTCAAACGTGGTGTTTGTCTGGGCAGGGAACCTCAGTTCTGAAAATGGAGTTTCACTGTCAATACAATAGGCCTTTTGAGCATATGCGGTAATAGGCCGTTTTTTCCAACTTTATTCTTTGGATCACTCTTAAGGCAAGGAGAGATTCTTGAAACTATGATGTTTTTCTGATTCTACTACCTAGGGAGAACATGAATCACGATGGCTTTTTCAAATCTGGTGTTTGTCTGGGCCGGGAACTTCAGTTCTCAAAGTGCCGTTTTGCGGTATTTGGCTGTTTTTTCCAACTTTATTCTTTGTATCTCTCTTAAGGTATGGAGAGAATCTTGAAACCATGATGTTTTTCTTATTCTACTACCTAGGGAGAACATGAATCACGATGTGTTTTTCAAATCTGGTGTTTGTCTGGGCCGGGAACCTCAATTCTGAAAGTGGAGTTTCACCGTCAATACAATAGGCCTTTTGAGCATATTCGGTAATAGGCCGGTTTTTCCAATTTTATTTTTGGATCACTCTTAAGGCAAGGAGAGATTCTTGAAACTATGATGTTTTTCTGATTCTACTACCTAGGGAGAACATGAATCACGACGTCTTTTTCAAATCTGGTGTTTGTCTGGGCCGGGAACTTCAGTTCTCAAAGTGCAGTTTTGCGGTATTAGGCCGTTTTTTCCAACTTTATTCTTTGGATCTCTCTTAAGGTATGGAGAGAATCTTGAAACCATGATGTTTTTCTTATTCTACTACCTAGGGATAACATGAATCACGATGCCTTTTTCAAATCTGGTGTTTGTCTGGGCCGGGAACTTCAGTTCTCAAAGTGCAGTTTCACCGACAATACAATAGGCCTTTTGAGCATATGCGGTAATATACCGTTTTTTCCAACTTTATTCTTTGGATCACTCTTAAGGCAAGGAGAGATTCTTTAAACTATGATGTTTTTCTGATTCTACTACCTAGGAAGAACATGAATCACGACGTCTTTTTCAAATCTGGTATTTGTCTGGGCCGGGAACTTCAGTTCTCAAAGTGCAGTTTTGCGGTATTAGTCCGTTTTTTCCAACTTTATTCTTTGGATCTCTCTTAAGGTATGGAGAGAATCTTGAAACCATGATGTTTTTCTTATTCTACTACCTAGGGAGAACATGAATCACGATGTCTTTTTCAAATCTGGTGTTTGTCTGGGCCGGGAACCTCAATTCTGAAAGGGGAGTTTCACCGTCAATAGAATAGGCCTTTTGAGCATATTCGGTAATTGGCCGTTTTTTCCAACTTTATTTTTGGATCACTCTTACGGCAAGGAGAGATTCTTGAAACTATGATGTTTTTCTGATTCTACTACCTAGGGAGAACATGACTCACGACGTCTTTTTCAAATCTGGTGTTTGTCTGGGCCGGGAATTTCAGTTCTCAAAGTGCAGTTTTGCGGTATTAGGCCGTTTTTTCCAACATGATTCTTTTGATCACTCTTAAGGCAAGGAGAGATTCTTTAAACTATCATGTTTTTCTGATTCTACTACCTAGGGAGAACATGAGTCACGACGACTTTTTCAAATCTGGTCTTTCTCTGGGCTGGGAACTTCAGTTCTGAAAGTGCAGTTTTGCGGTATTAGTCCGTTTTTTCCACCTTTATTCTTTGGATCTCTCTTAAGGTATGGAGAGAATCTTGACACCATGATCTTTTTCTTATTCTACTACCTAGGGAGAACATCAATCACGTTGCCTTTTTCAAATCTGGTGTTTGTCTGGGCCGGGAACCTCAGTTCTGAAATTGGAGTTACACCGTCAATACAATAGGCCTTTTGAGCATATGCGGTAATACGCCGTTTTTTCCAACTTTATTCTTTGGATCACTCTTAAGGCAAGGAGAGATTCTTGAAACTATGATGTTTTTCTGATTCTACTACCTAGGGAGAACATGAATCACGACGGCTTTTTCAAATCTGTATTTGTCTGGGCCGGGAACTTCAGTTCTCAAAGTGCAGTTTTGAGGTATTAGGCCGTTTTTTCCAACTTTATTATTTGGATCTCTCTTAAAGTATGGAGAGAATCTTGAAACCATGATCTTTTTCTTATTCTACTACCTAGGGAGAACATGAATCACGTTGCCTTTTTCAAATCTGGTGTTTGTCTGGGCCGGGAACCTCAGTTCTGAAATTGGAGTTTCACTGTCAATACAATAGGCCTTTTGAGCATATGCGGTAATAGGCCGTTTTTTCCAACATTATTCTTTGGATCTCTCTTAAGGTAAGGATAGAATCTTGAAAACATGATGTTTTTCTTATTCTACTACCTAGGGAGAAGAGGAATCACGATGTCTTATTCAAATCTGGTGTTTGTCTGGGCCGGGAACCTCAGTTATGAAAGTGGAGTTTCACCGTCAAGACAATAGGCCTTTTGAGCATACGCGGTAATAGGCCGTTTTTTCCAACTTTATTCTTTGGATCACTCTTAAGGCAAGGAGAGATTCTTGAAACTATGATGTTTTTCTGATTCTACCAGCTAGGGAGAACATGAATCACGACGGCTTTTTCAAATGTGGTATTTGTCTGGGCCGGGAACTTCAGTTCTCAAAGTGCAGTTTTGCGGTATTAGGCCGTTTTTTCCAACTTTATTCTTTAGATCTCTCTTAAGGTATGGAGAGAATCTTGAAACCATGATGTTTTTCTGATTCTACTACGTAGGGAGAACATGAATCACGACGTCTTTTTCAAATCAGCTGTTTGTCTGGGCCGGGAACTTCAGTTCTGAAAGTGCAGTTTTGCGGTATTAGGCCTTTTTTTCCAACATAATTCTTTGGATCACTCTTAAGGCAAGGAGAGATTCTTTAAACTATCATGTTTTTCTGATTCTACTACCTAGGGAGAACATGAATCACGACGACTTTTTCAAATCTGGTGTTTCTCTGGGCCGGGAACTTCAGTTCTGAAAGTGCAGTTTTGCGGTATTAGGCCGTTTTTTCCAACTTTATTCTTTGGATCTCTCTTAAGGTATGGAGAGAATCTTGAAACCATGATGTTTTTCTTATTCTACTACCTAGGGAGAACATGAATCACGATGTCATTTTCAAATCTGGTGTTTGTCTGGGCCGGGAACCTCAATTCTGAAAGTGGAGTTTCACCGTCAATACAATAGGCCTTTTGAGCATATTCGGTAATAGGCCGTTTTTTCCAACTTTATTTTTGGATCACTCTTACGGCAAGGAGAGATTCTTGAAACTATGATGTTTTTCTGATTCTACTACCTAGGGAGAACATGAATCATGACGTCTTTTTCAAATCTGGTGTTTGTCTGGGCCGGGAACTTCAGTTCTCAAAGTGCAGTTTTGCGGTATTAGGCCGTTTTTTCCAACTTTATTCTTTGGATCTCTCTTAAGGTATGGAGAGAATCTTGAAACCATGATGTTTTTCTTATTCTACTACCTAGGGATAACATGAATCACGATGCCTTTTTCAAATCTGGTGTTTGTCTGGGCCGGGAACCTCAGTTCTGAAAGTGGTGTTTCACCGACAATACAATAGGGCTTTTGAGTATATGCGGTAATATACCGTTTTTTCCAACTTTATTCTTTGGATCTCTCTTAAGGTATGGAGAGAATCTTGAAACCATGATGTTTTTCTTATTCTACTACCTAGGGAGAACATGAATCACGATGTCTTATTCAAATGTGGTGTTTGTCTGGGCAGGGAACCTCAGTTCTGAAAGTGGAGTTTCACTGTCATTACAATAGGCCTTTTGAGCATATGCGGTAATAGGCCGTTTTTTCCACCTTTATTCTTTGGATCACTCTTAAGGCAAGGAGAGATTCTTGAAACTATGATGTTTTTCTGATTCTACTACCTAGGTAGAACATGAATCACGACGGCTTTTTCAAATCTGGTGTTTGTCTGGGCCGGGAACTTCAGTTCTCAAAGTGCAGTTTTGCGGTATTAGGCTGTTTTTTCCAACTTTATTCTTTGTATCTCTCTTAAGGTATGGAGAGAATTTTGAAACCATGATGTTTTTCTTATTCTACTACCTAGGGAGAACATGAATCACAATGTCTTATTCAAATGTGGTGTTTGTCTGGGCCGGGAACCTCAGTTCTGAAAGTGGAGTTTCACTGTCAATACAATAGGCCTTTTGAGCATATGCGGTAATAGGCCGTTTTTTCCAACTTTATTCTTTGGATCACTCTTAAGGCAAGGAGAGATTCTTGAAACTATGATGTTTTTCTGATTCTACTACCTAGGGAGAACATGAATCACGAAGGCTTTTTCAAATCTGGTGTTTGTCTGGGCCGGGAACTTCAGTTCTCAAAGTGCAGTTTTGCGATATTAGGCTGTTTTTTCAAACTTTATTCTTTGGATCTCTCTTAAGGTATGGAGAGAATTTTGAAACCATGATGTTTTTCTTATTCTACTACCTAGGGAGAACATGAATCACGATGTCTTTTTCAAATCTGGTGTTTGTCTGGGCCGGGAACCTCAATTCTGAAAGTGGAGTTTCACCATCAATACAATAGGCCTTTTGAGCATATTCGGTAATAGGCCGTTTTTTCCAACTTTATTTTTGGATCACTCTTAAGGCAAGGAGAGATTCTTGAAACTATGATGTTTTTCTGATTCTACTACCTAGGGAGAACATGAATCACGACGTCTTTTTCAAATCTGGTGTTTGTCTGGGCCGGGAACTTCAGTTCTCAAAGTGCAGTTTTGCGGTATTAGGCCGTTTTTTCCAACTTTATTCTTTGGATCTCTCTTAAGGTATGGAGAGAATCTTGAAACCATGATGTTTTTCTTATTCTACTACCTAGGGATAACATTAATCACGACGTCTTTTTCAAATCTGGTGTTTGTCTGGGCCGGGAACTTCAGTTCTGAAAGTGCTGTTTTGCGGTATTAGGCCTTTTTTTCCAACATGATTCTTTGGATCACTCTTAAGGCAAGGAGAGATTCTTGAAACTATGATGTTTTTCTGATTCTACTACCTACGGCGAACATGAATCACGACGTCTTTTTCAAATCTGGTGTTTGTCTGGGCCGGGAACTTCAGTTCTCAAAGTGCAGTTTTGCGGTATTAGGATGTTTTTTCCAACTTTATTCTTTGGATCTATCTTAATGGAAGGAGAGATTCCTGAAACCATGATGTTTTACTGATTCTACTACCTAGGGAGAACATGAAACACGACGTCTTTTTCAAATTTGGTGTTTGTCGGGGCCGGGAACCTTAGTTCTGAAAGTGGTGTTTTGCAGTATTCGGACGTTTTTTCCTACTTTATTCTTTGGATCTATCTTAATGGAAGGAGAGATTCCTGAAACCATGATGTTTTACTGCTTCTACTATCTAGGGAGAACATGAATCACGACGTCTTTTTCAAATCTGATGTTTGTCTGGGCCGGGAACCTCAATTCTGAAAGTGGAGTTTCACCGTCAATACAATAGGCCTTTTGAGCATATTCGGTAATAGGCCGTTTTTTCCAACTTTATTTTTGGATCACTCTTACGGCAAGGAGAGATTCTTGAAACTATGATGTTTTTCTGATTCTACTACCTAGGGAGAACATGAATCATGACGTCTTTTTCAAATCTGGTGTTTGTCTGGGCCGGGAACTTCAGTTCTCAAAGTGCAGTTTTGCGGTATTAGGCCGTTTTTTCCAACTTTATTCTTTGGATCTCTCTTAAGGTATGGAGAGAATCTTGAAACCATGATGTTTTTCTTATTCTACTACCTAGGGATAACATGAATCACGATGCCTTTTTCAAATCTGGTGTTTGTCTGGGCCGGGAACCTCAGTTCTGAAAGTGGTGTTTCACCGACAATACAATAGGGCTTTTGAGTATATGCGGTAATATACCGTTTTTTCCAACTTTATTCTTTGGATCTCTCTTAAGGTATGGAGAGAATCTTGAAACCATGATGTTTTTCTTATTCTACTACCTAGGGAGAACATGAATCACGATGTCTTATTCAAATGTGGTGTTTGTCTGGGCAGGGAACCTCAGTTCTGAAAGTGGAGTTTCACTGTCATTACAATAGGCCTTTTGAGCATATGTGGTAATAGGCCGTTTTTTCCACCTTTATTCTTTGGATCACTCTTAAGGCAAGGAGAGATTCTTGAAACTATGATGTTTTTCTGATTCTACTACCTAGGTAGAACATGAATCACGACGGCTTTTTCAAATCTGGTGTTTGTCTGGGCCGGGAACTTCAGTTCTCAAAGTGCAGTTTTGCGGTATTAGGCTGTTTTTTCCAACTTTATTCTTTGTATCTCTCTTAAGGTATGGAGAGAATTTTGAAACCATGATGTTTTTCTTATTCTACTACCTAGGGAGAACATGAATCACAATGTCTTATTCAAATGTGGTGTTTGTCTGGGCCGGGAACCTCAGTTCTGAAAGTGGAGTTTCACTGTCAATACAATAGGCCTTTTGAGCATATGCGGTAATAGGCCGTTTTTTCCAACTTTATTCTTTGGATCACTCTTAAGGCAAGGAGAGATTCTTGAAACTATGATGTTTTTCTGATTCTACTACCTAGGGAGAACATGAATCACGAAGGCTTTTTCAAATCTGGTGTTTGTCTGGGCCGGGAACTTCAGTTCTCAAAGTGCAGTTTTGCGATATTAGGCTGTTTTTTCAAACTTTATTCTTTGGATCTCTCTTAAGGTATGGAGAGAATTTTGAAACCATGATGTTTTTCTTATTCTACTACCTAGGGAGAACATGAATCACGATGTCTTTTTCAAATCTGGTGTTTGTCTGGGCCGGGAACCTCAATTCTGAAAGTGGAGTTTCACCATCAATACAATAGGCCTTTTGAGCATATTCGGTAATAGGCCGTTTTTTCCAACTTTATTTTTGGATCACTCTTAAGGCAAGGAGAGATTCTTGAAACTATGATGTTTTTCTGATTCTACTACCTAGGGAGAACATGAATCACGACGTCTTTTTCAAATCTGGTGTTTGTCTGGGCCGGGAACTTCAGTTCTCAAAGTGCAGTTTTGCGGTATTAGGCCGTTTTTTCCAACTTTATTCTTTGGATCTCTCTTAAGGTATGGAGAGAATCTTGAAACCATGATGTTTTTCTTATTCTACTACCTAGGGATAACATTAATCACGACGTCTTTTTCAAATCTGGTGTTTGTCTGGGCCGGGAACTTCAGTTCTGAAAGTGCTGTTTTGCGGTATTAGGCCTTTTTTTCCAACATGATTCTTTGGATCACTCTTAAGGCAAGGAGAGATTCTTGAAACTATGATGTTTTTCTGATTCTACTACCTACGGCGAACATGAATCACGACGTCTTTTTCAAATCTGGTGTTTGTCTGGGCCGGGAACTTCAGTTCTCAAAGTGCAGTTTTGCGGTATTAGGATGTTTTTTCCAACTTTATTCTTTGGATCTATCTTAATGGAAGGAGAGATTCCTGAAACCATGATGTTTTACTGATTCTACTACCTAGGGAGAACATGAAACACGACGTCTTTTTCAAATTTGGTGTTTGTCGGGGCCGGGAACCTTAGTTCTGAAAGTGGTGTTTTGCAGTATTCGGACGTTTTTTCCTACTTTATTCTTTGGATCTATCTTAATGGAAGGAGAGATTCCTGAAACCATGATGTTTTACTGCTTCTACTATCTAGGGAGAACATGAATCACGACGTCTTTTTCAAATCTGATGTTTGTCTGGGCCGGGAACCTCAGTTCTGAAAGTGGAGTTTCACCGTCAATACAATAGGCCTTTTGAGCATATGCGGTAATAGGCCGTTTTTTCCACCTTTATTCTTTGGATCACTCTTAAGGCAAGGAGAGATTCTTGAAACTATGATGTTTTTCTTATTCTACTACCTAGAGAGAACATCAATCACGATGTCTTATTCAAATGTGGTGTTTGTCTGGGCAGGGAATCTCAGTTCTGAAAGTGGAGTTTCACCGTCAACACAATAGGCCTTTTGAGCATATGCGGTAATAGGCCGTTTTTTCCACCTTTATTCTTTGGATCACTCTTAAGGCAAGGAGAGATTCTTGAAACTATGATGTTTTTCTGATTCTACTACCTAGGTAGAACATGAATCACGACGGCTTTTTCAAATCTGGTGTTTGTCTGGGCCGGGAACTTCAGTTCTCAAAGTGCAGTTTTGCGGTATTAGGCTGTTTTTTCCAACTTTATTCTTTGTATCTCTCTTAAGGTATGGAGAGAATTTTGAAACCATGATGTTTTTCTTATTCTACTACCTAGGGAGAACATGAATCACAATGTCTTATTCAAATGTGGTGTTTGTCTGGGCCGGGAACCTCAGTTATGAATGTGGAGTTTCACCGTCAAGACAATAGGCCTTTTGAGCACATGCGGTAATAGGCCGTTTTTTCCTACTTTATTCCTTGGATCACTCTTAAGGCAAGGAGAGATTCTGGAAACTATGATGTTTTTCTGATTCTACTACCTAGGGAGAACATGAATCACGATGTCTTTTTCAAATCTGGTGTTTGTCGGGGCCGGGGACCTCAGTTCTGAAAGTGGTGTTTTGCAGTATTTGGACGTTTTTTCCAACTTTATTCTTTGGATCTCTCTTAAGGGAAGGAGAGATTCCTGAAACCATGATGTTTTACTGATTCTACTACCTAGGGAGTACATGAAACACGACGTCTTTTTCAAATCTGGTGTTTGTCAGGGCCGGGAACCTCAGTTCTGAAAATGGAGTTTCACCGTCAATACAATAGGCCTTTTGAGCCTAAGCGGTTGTAGGCCGTGTTTTCCAACTTTATTCTTTGGATCACTCTTAAGGCAAGGAGAGATTCTTGAAACCATGATGTTTTTCTTATTCTACTACCTAGGGGGAACATGAATCACGATTTCTTTTTCAAATCTGGTGTTTGTCGGGGCCGGGAACCTCAGTTCTGAAAGTGGTGTTTTGCAGTATTCGGACTTTTTTCCAACTTTATTCTTTGGATCTCTCTTAAGGGAAGGAGAGATTCCTGAAACCATGATGTTTTGCTGATTCTACTACCTAGGGAGAACATGAATCACGACGTCTTTTTCAAATCTGGTGTTTGTCGGGGCCGGGAACCTTAGTTCTGAAAGTGGTGTTTTGCAGTATTCGGACGTTTTTTCCAACTTTATTCTTTGGATCTCTCTTCAGGGAAGGAGAGATTCCTGAAACCATGATGTTTTACTGATTCTACTACCTAGGGAGAACATGAAACACGACGTCTTTTTCAAATCTGGTGTTTGTCAGGGCCGGGAACCTCAGTTCTGAAAATGGAGATTCACCGTCAATACAATAGGCCTTTTGAGCCTAAGCGGTTGTAGGCCGTTTTTTCCAACTTTATTCTTTGGATCACTCTTAAGGCAAGGAGAGATTCTTGAAACCATGATGTTTTTCTTATTCTACTACCTAGGGGGAACATGAATCACGATGTCTTTTTCAAATCTGGTGTTTGTCGGGGCCGGGAACCTCAGTTCTGAAAGTGGTGTTTTGCAGTATTCGGACGTTTTTTCCTACTTTATTCTTTGGATCTATCTTAATGGAAGGAGAGATTCCTGAAACCATGATGTTTTACTGCTTCTACTATCTAGGGAGAACATGAATCACGACGTCTTTTTCAAATCTGATGTTTGTCTGGGCCGGGAACCTCAGTTCTGAAAGTGGAGTTTCACCGTCAATACAATAGGCCTTTTGAGCATATGTGGTAATAGGCCGTTTTTTCCAACTTTATTCATTGGATCACTCTTAAGGCAAGGAGAGATTCTTGAAACCATGATGTTTTTCTTATTCTACTACCTAGAGAGAACATCAATCACGATGTCTTTTTCAAATCTGGTGTTTGTCTGGGCCGGGAACCTCAATTCTGAAAGTGGAGTTTCACCGTCAACACAATAGGCCTTTTGAGCACATGTGGTAATACGCCGTTTTTACCAAGTTTATTATTTGGATCACTCTTAAGGCAAGGAGAGATTCTTGAAACCATGATGTTTTTCTTATTCTACTACCTAGGGGGAACATGAATCACGATGTCTTTTTCAAATCTGGTGTTTGTCGGGGCCGGGAACCTCAGTTCTGAAAGTGGTGTTTTGCAGTATTCGGACGTTTTTTCCAACTTTATTCTTTGGATCTCTCTTAAGGGAAGGAGAGATTCCTGAAACCATGATGTTTTTCTTATTCTACTACCTAGGGAGAACATGAATCACGACGTCTTTTTCAAATCTGGTGTTTGTCTGGGCCGGGAACCTCAGTTCTGAAAGTGGAGTTTCACCGTCAATACAATAGGCCTTTTGAGCATATGTGGTAATAGGCCGTTTTTTCCAACTTTATTCATTGGATCACTCTTAAGGCAAGGAGAGATTCTTGAAACCATGATGTTTTTCTTATTCTACTACCTAGAGAGAACATCAATCACGATGTCTTTTTCAAATCTGGTGTTTGTCTGGGCCGGGAACCTCAATTCTGAAAGTGGAGTTTCACCGTCAACACAATAGGCCTTTTGAGCACATGCGGTAATACGCCGTTTTTACCAAGTTTATTATTTGGATCACTCTTAAGGCAAGGAGAGATTCTTGAAACCATGATGTTTTTCTTATTCTACTACCTAGGGAGAACATGAATCACGACGGCTTTTTCAAATCTGGTGTTTGTCTGGGCCGGGAACTTCAGTTCTCAAAGTGCAGTTTTGCGATATTAGGCTGTTTTTTCAAACTTTATTCTTTGGATCTCTCTTAAGGTATGGAGAGAATTTTGAAACCATGATGTTTTTCTTATTCTACTACCTAGGGAGAACATGAATCACGATGCCTTTTTCAAATCTGGTGTTTGTCTGGGCCGGGAACCTCAATTCTGAAAGTTGAGTTTCACCATCAATACAATAGGCCTTTTGAGCATATTCGGTAATAGGCCGTTTTTTCCAACTTTATTTTTGGATCACTCTTAAGGCAAGGAGAGATTCTTGAAACTATGATGTTTTTCTGATTCTACTACCTAGGGAGAACATGAATCACGACGTCTTTTTCAAATCTGGTGTTTGTCTGGGCCGGGAACTTCAGTTCTCAAAGTGCAGTTTTGCGGTATTAGGCCGTTTTTTCCAACTTTATTCTTTGGATCTCTCTTAAGGTATGGAGAGAATCTTGAAACCATGATGTTTTTCTTATTCTACTACCTAGGGATAACATTAATCACGACGTCTTTTTCAAATCTGGTGTTTGTCTGGGCCGGGAACTTCAGTTCTGAAAGTGCAGTTTTGCGGTATTAGGCCTTTTTTTCCAACATGATTCTTTGGATCACTCTTAAGGCAAGGAGAGATTCTTGAAACTTTGATGTTTTTCTGATTCTACTACCTACGGCGAACATGAATCACGACGTCTTTTTCAAATCTGGTGTTTGTCTGGGCCGGGAACTTCAGTTCTCAAAGTGCAGTTTTGCGGTATTAGGATGTTTTTTCCAACTTTATTCTTTGGATCTCTCTTAAGGGAAGGAGAGATTCCTGAAACCATGATGTTTTACTGATTCTACTACCTAGGGAGAACATGAAACACGACGTCTTTTTCAAATTTGGTGTTTGTCGGGGCCGGGAACCTTAGTTCTGAAAGTGGTGTTTTGCAGTATTCGGACGTTTTTTCCTACTTTATTCTTTGGATCTATCTTAATGGAAGGAGAGATTCCTGAAACCATGATGTTTTACTGCTTCTACTATCTAGGGAGAACATGAATCACGACGTCTTTTTCAAATCTGATGTTTGTCTGGGCCGGGAACCTCAGTTCTGAAAGTGGAGTTTCACCGTCAATACAATAGGCCTTTTGAGCATATGTGGTAATAGGCCGTTTTTTCCAACTTTATTCATTGGATCACTCTTAAGGCAAGGAGAGATTCTTGAAACCATGATGTTTTTCTTATTCTACTACCTAGAGAGAACATCAATCACGATGTCTTTTTCAAATCTGGTGTTTGTCTGGGCCGGGAACCTCAATTCTGAAAGTGGAGTTTCACCGTCAACACAATAGGCCTTTTGAGCACATGCGGTAATACGCCGTTTTTACCAAGTTTATTATTTGGATCACTCTTAAGGCAAGGAGAGATTCTTGAAACCATGATGTTTTTCTTATTCTACTACCTAGGGAGAACATGAATCACGACGTCTTTTTCAAATCTGGTGTTTGTCTGGGCCGGGAACCTCAGTTATGAATGTGGAGTTTCACCGTCAAGACAATAGGCCTTTTGAGCACATGCGGTAATAGGCCGTTTTTTCCTACTTTATTCCTTGGATCACTCTTAAGGCAAGGAGAGATTCTTGAAACCATGATGTTTTTCTTATTCTACTACCTAGGGAGAACATGAATCACGATGTCTTTTTCAAATCTGGTGTTTGTCGGGGCCGGGAACCTCAGTTCTGAAAGTGGTGTTTTGCAGTATTCGGACGTTTTTTCCAACATTATTCTTTGGATCTCTCTTAAGGGAAGGAGAGATTCCTGAAACCATGATGTTTTACTGATTCTACTACCTAGGGAGTACATGAAACACGACGTCTTTTTCAAATCTGGTGTTTGTCAGGGCCGGGAACCTCAGTTCTGAAAATGGAGTTTCACCGTCAATACAATAGGCCTTTTGAGCCTAAGCGGTTGTAGGCCGTGTTTTCCAACTTTATTCTTTGGATCACTCTTAAGGCAAGGAGAGATTCTTGAAACCATGATGTTTTTCTTATTCTACTACCTAGGGGGAACATGAATCACGATTTCTTTTTCAAATCTGGTGTTTGTCGGGGCCGGGAACCTCAGTTCTGAAAGTGGTGTTTTGCAGTATTCGGACGTTTTTTCCAACTTTATTCTTTGGATCTCTCTTAAGGGAAGGAGAGATTCCTGAAACCATGATGTTTTGCTGATTCTACTACCTAGGGAGAACATGAATCACGACGTCTTTTTCAAATCTGGTGTTTGTCGGGGCCGGGAACCTTAGTTCTGAAAGTGGTGTTTTGCAGTATTCGGACGTTTTTTTCAACTTTATTCTTTGGATCTCTCTTCAGGGAAGGAGAGATTCCTGAAACCATGATGTTTTACTGATTCTACTACCTAGGGAGAACATGAAACACGACGTCTTTTTCAAATCTGGTGTTTGTCAGGGCCGGGAACCACAGTTCTGAAAATGGAGACTCACCGTCAATACAATAGGCCTTTTGAGCCTAAGCGGTTGTAGGCCGTTTTTTCCAACTTTATTCTTTGGATCACTCTTAAGGCAAGGAGAGATTCTTGAAACCATGATGTTTTTCTTATTCTACTACCTAGGGGGAACATGAATCACGATGTCTTTTTCAAATCTGGTGTTTGTCGGGGCCGGGAACCTCAGTTCTGAAAGTGGTGTTTTGCAGTATTCGGACGTTTTTTCCTACTTTATTCTTTGGATCTATCTTAATGGAAGGAGAGATTCCTGAAACCATGATGTTTTACTGCTTCTACTATCTAGGGAGAACATGAATCACGACGTCTTTTTCAAATCTGATGTTTGTCTGGGCCGGGAACCTCAGTTCTGAAAGTGGAGTTTCACCGTCAATACAATAGGCCTTTTGAGCATATGTGGTAATAGGCCGTTTTTTCCAACTTTATTCATTGGATCACTCTTAAGGTAAGGAGAGATTCTTGAAACCATGATGTTTTTCTTATTCTACTACCTAGAGAGAACATCAATCACGATGTCTTTTTCAAATCTGGTGTTTGTCTGGGCCGGGAACCTCAATTCTGAAAGTGGAGTTTCACCGTCAACACAATAGGCCTTTTGAGCACATGCGGTAATACGCCGTTTTTACCAAGTTTATTATTTGGATCACTCTTAAGGCAAGGAGAGATTCTTGAAACCATGATGTTTTTCTTATTCTACTACCTAGAGAGAACATCAATCACGATGTCTTTTTCAAATCTGGTGTTTGTCGGGGCCGGGAACCTCAGTTCTGAAAGTGGTGTTTTGCAGTATTCGGACGTTTTTTCCAACTTTATTCTTTGGATCTCTCTTCAGGGAAGGAGAGATTCCTGAAACCATGATGTTTTACTGATTCTACTACCTAGGGAGAACATGAAACACGACGTCTTTTTCAAATCTGGTGTTTGTCAGGGCCGGGAACCTCAGTTCTGAAAATGGAGTTTCACCGTCAATACAATAGGCCTTTTGAGCCTAAGCGGTTGTAGGCCGTTTTTTCCAACATTATTCTTTGGATCACTCTTAAGGCAAGGAGAGATTCTTGAAACCATGATGTTTTTCTTATTCTACTACCTAGGGGGAACATGAATCACGATGTCTTTTTCAAATCTGGTGTTTGTCGGGGCCGGGAACCTCAGTTCTGAAAGTGGTGTTTTGCAGTATTCGGACGTTTTTTCCAACTTTATTCTTTGGATCTCTCTTAAGGGAAGGAGAGATTCCTGAAACCATGATGTTTTTCTTATTCTACTACCTAGGGAGAACATGAATCACGACGTCTTTTTCAAATCTGGTGTTTGTCTGGGCCGGGAACCTCAGTTCTGAAAGTGGAGTTTCACCGTCAATACAATAGGCCTTTTGAGCATATGTGGTAATAGGCCGTTTTTTCCAACTTTATTCATTGGATCACTCTTAAGGCAAGGAGAGATTCTTGAAACCATGATGTTTTTCTTATTCTACTACCTAGAGAGAACATCAATCACGATGTCTTTTTCAAATCTGGTGTTTGTCTGGGCCGGGAACCTCAATTCTGAAAGTGGAGTTTCACCGTCAACACAATAGGCCTTTTGAGCACATGCGGTAATACGCCGTTTTTACCAAGTTTATTATTTGGATCACTCTTAAGGCAAGGAGAGATTCTTGAAACCATGATGTTTTTCTTATTCTACTACCTAGAGAGAACATCAATCACGATGTCTTTTTCAAATCTGGTGTTTGTCGGGGCCGGGAACCTCAGTTCTGAAAGTGGTGTTTTGCAGTATTCGGACCTTTTTTCCAACTTTATTCTTTGGATCTCTCTTCAGGGAAGGAGAGATTCCTGAAACCATGATGTTTTACTGATTCTACTACCTAGGGAGAACATGAAACACGACGTCTTTTTCAAATCTGGTGTTTGTCAGGGCCGGGAACCTCAGTTCTGAAAATGGAGTTTCACCGTCAATACAATAGGCCTTTTGAGCCTAAGCGGTTGTAGGCCGTTTTTTCCAACATTATTCTTTGGATCACTCTTAAGGCAAGGAGAGATTCTTGAAACCATGATGTTTTTCTTATTCTACTACCTAGGGGGAACATGAATCACGATGTCTTTTTCAAATCTGGTGTTTGTCGGGGCCGGGAACCTCAGTTCTGAAAGTGGTGTTTTGCAGTATTCGGACGTTTTTTCCAACTTTATTCTTTGGATCTCTCTTAAGGGAAGGAGAGATTCCTGAAACCATGATGTTTTTCTTATTCTACTACCTAGGGAGAACATGAATCACGACGTCTTTTTCAAATCTGGTGTTTGTCGGGGCCGGGAACCTCAGTTCTGAAAGTGGTGTTTTGCAGTATTCGGACGTTTTTTCCAACTTTATTCTTTGGATCTCTCTTAAGGGAAGGAGAGATTCCTGAAACTATGATGTTTTGCTGATCTACTACCTAGGGAGAACATGAATCACGACGTCTTTTTCAAATCTGGTGTTTGTCTGGGCCGGGAACCTCAGTTATGAAAGTGGAGTTTCACCGTCAAGACAATAGGCCTTTTGAGCACATGCGGTAATAGGCCGTTTTTTCCTACTTTATTCCTTGGATCACTCTTAAGGCAAGGAGAGATTCTTGAAACCATGATGTTTTTCTTATTCTACTACCTAGGGAGAACATGAATCACGATGTCTTTTTCAAATCTGGTGTTTGTCGGGGCCGGGAACCTCAGTTCTGAAAGTGGTGTTTTGCAGTATTCGGACGTTTTTTCCAACTTTATGCTTTGGATCTCTCTTAAGGGAAGGAGAGATTCCTGAAACCATGATGTTTTGCTGATTCTACTACCTAGGGAGAACATGAATCACGACGTCTTTTTCAAATCTGGTGTTTGTCTGGGCCGGGAACCTCAGTTCTGAAAGTGGAGTTTCACCGTCAATACAATAGGCCTTTTGAGCATATGCGGTAATAGGCCGTTTTTTCCAACTTTATTCTTTGGATCTCTCTTAAGGTATGGAGAGAATTTTGAAACCATGATGTTTTTCTTATTCTACTACCTAGGGAGAACATGAATCAAGATGTCTTTTTCAAATCTGGTGTTTGTCTGGGCCGGGAACCTCAATTCTGAAAGTGGAGTTTCACCATCAATACAATAGGCCTTTTGAGCATATTCGGTAATAGGCCGTTTTTTCAAACTTTATTTTTGGATCACTCTTAAGGCAAGGAGAGATTCTTGAAACTATGATGTTTTTCTGATTCTACTACCTAGGGAGAACATGAATCACCACGTCTTTTTCAAATCTGGTGTTTGTCTGGGCCAGGAACTTCAGTTCTCAAAGTGCAGTTTTGCGGTATTAGGCCGTTTTTTCCAACTTTATTCTTTGGATCTCTCTTAAGGTATGGAGAGAATCTTGAAACCATAATGTTTTTCTTATTCTACTACCTAGGGATAACATTAATCACGACGTCTTTTTCAAATCTGGTGTTTGTCTGGGCCGGGAACTTCAGTTCTCAAAGTGCAGTTTTGCGGTATTAGGCTGTTTTTTCCAACTTTATTCTTTGGATCTCTCTTAAGGTATGGAGAGAATCTTGAAACCATGATGTTTTTCTTATTCTACTACCTAGGGAGAACATGAATCACGATGTCTTTTTCAAATATGGTGTTTGTCTGGGCCGGGAACCTCAATTTTGAAAGTGGAGTTTCACCGTCAATACATTAGGCCTTTTGAGCATATTCGGTAATAGGCCGTTTTTTCCAACTTTATTTTTGGATCACTCTTAAGGCAAGGAGAGATTCTTGAAACTATGATGTTTTTCTGATTCTACTGCCTAGGGAGAACATGAATCACGACGGCTTTTTCAAATCTGGTGTTTGTCTAGGCCGGGAACTTCAGTTCTCAAAGTGCACTTTTGCAGTATTAGGCCGTTTTTTCCAAATTTATTCTTTGGATCTCTCTTAAGGTATGGAGAGAATCTTGAAACCATGATGTTTTATTTATTCTACTACCTAGGGATAACAGGAATCACGATGTCTTATTCAAATCTGGTGTTTGTCTGGGCCGGGAACCTAAGTACTGAAAGTGGAGGTTCACCGTCAATACAACAGGGCTTTTGAGCATATGCGGTAATAGGCCGTTTTTTCCAACTTTATTCTTTGGATCACTCTTAAGGCAAGGAGAGATTCTTGAAACTATGATGTTTTTCTGATTCTACTACCTAGGGAGAACATGAATCACGACGGCTTTTTCAAATCTGGTGTTTTTTTGGGCCGGGAACTTCAGTTCTGAAAGTGCAGTTTTGCGGTATTAGGCCTTTTTTTCCAACATGATTCTTTGGATCACTGTTAAGGCAAGGAGAGATTCTTGAAACTATGATGTTTTTCTGATTCTACTACCTACGGCGAACATGAATCACGACGTCTTTTTCAAATCTGGTGTTTGTCTGTGCCGGGAACTTCAGTTCTCAAAGTGCAGTTTTGCGGTATTAGGCTGTTTTTTCCAACTTTATTCTTTGGATCTCTCTTAAGGTATGGAGAGAATCTTGAAACCATGATGTTTTTCTTATTCTACTACCTAGGGAGAACATGAATCACGATGTCTTTTTCAAATCTGGTTTTTGTCTGGGCCGGGAACCTCAATTCTGAAAGTGGAGTGTCACCGTCAATACAATAGGCCTTTTGAGCATATTCGGTAATAGGCCGTTTTTTCCAACTTTATTTTTGGATCACTCTTAAGGCAAGGAGAGATTCTTGAAACTATGATGTTTTTCTGATTCTACTGCCTAGGGAGAACATGAATCACGACGGCTTTTTCAAATCTGGTGTTTGTCTGGGCCGGGAACTTCAGTTCTCAAAGTGCAGTTTTGCGGTATTAGGCCGTTTTTTCCAACTTTATTCTTTGGATCTCTCTTAAGGTATGGAGAAAATCTTGAAACAATGATGTTTTTCTTATTCTACTACCTAGGGATAACATGAATGACGATGTCTTATTCAAATCTGGTGTTTGTCTGGGCCGGGAACCTCAGTTCTGAAAGTGGAGTTTCACCGTCAATACAATAGGCCTTTTGAGCATATGCGGTAATAGGCCGTTTTTTCCAACTTTATTCTTTGGATCACTCCTAAGGCAAGGAGAGATTCTTGAAACTATGATGTTTTTCTGATTCTACTACCTAGGGAGAACATGAATCACGACGTCTTTTTCAAATCTGGTGTTTGTCTGGGCCGGGAACTTCAGTTCTCAAAGTGCAGTTTTGCGGTATTAGGCCGTTTTTTCGAGATTTATTCTTTGGATCACTCTTAAGGCAAGGAGAGATTCTTGAAATTATGATGCTTTTTCTTATTCTACTACCTAGGGATAACATGAATCACGATGTCTTATTCAAATGTGGTGTTTGTCTGGGCAGGGAACCTCAGTTCTGAAAGTGGAGTTTCACTGTCAATACAATAGGCCTTTTGAGCATATGCGGTAATAGGCCGTTTTTTCCAACTTTATTGTTTGGATCACTCTTAAGGCAAGGAGAGATTCTTGAAACTATGATGTTTTTCTGATTCTACTACCTAGGGAGAACATGAATCACGACGTCTTTTTCAAATCTGGTGTTTGTCTGGGCCGGGAACTTCAGTTCTCAAAGTGCACTTTTGCGGTATTAGGCCGTTTTTTCCAACTTTATTCTTTGGATCTCTCTTAAGGTATGGAGAGAATCTTGAAACCATGATGTTTTTCTTATTCTACTACCTAGGGATAACATGAATCACGATGTCTTATTCAAATCTGGTGTTTGTCTGGGCCGGGAACCTCAGTTCTGAAAGTGGAGGTTCACCGTCAATACAATAGGCCTTTTGAGCATATGCGGTAATAGGCCGTTTTTTCCAACTTTATTCTTTGGATCACTCTTAAGGCAAGGAGAGATTCTTGAAACTATGATGTTTTTCTGATTCTACTACCTAGGGAGAACATGAATCACGACGGCTTTTTCAAATCTGGTGTTTTTCTGGGCCGGGAACTTCAGTTCTCAAAGTGCAGTTTTGCGGTATTAGGCCGTTTTTTCGAGATTTCTTGTTTGGATCACTCTTAAGGCAAGGAGAGATTCTTTAAACTACCATGTTTTTCTGATTCTACTACATAGGGAGAACATGAATTACGATGTCTTTATCAAATCTGGTGTTTCTCTGGGCCGGGAACTTCAGTTCTCAAAGTGCAGTTTTGCGGTATTAGGCCGTTTTTTCCAACTTTATTCTTTGGATCTCTCTTAAGGTATGGAGAGAATCTTGAAACCATGATGTTTTTCTTATTCTACTACCTAGGGATAACATGAATCACGATGTCTTATTCAAATCTGGTGTTTGTCTGGGCCGGGAACCTCAGTTCTGAAAGTGGAGGTTCACCGTCAATACAATAGGCCTTTTGAGCATATGCGGTAATAGGCCGTTTTTTCCAACTTTATTCTTTGGATCACTCTTAAGGCAAGGAGAGATTCTTGAAACTATGATGTTTTTCTGATTCTACTACCTAGGGAGAACATGAATCACGACGGCTTTTTCAAATCTGGTGTTTGTCTGGGCCGCGAACTTCAGTTCTCAAAGTGCAGTTTTGCGGTATTAGGCTGTTTTTTCAAACTTTATTCTTTGGATCCCTCTTAAGGTATGGAGAGAATTTTGAAACCATGGTGTTTTTCTTATTCTACTACCTAGGGAGAACATGAATCACGATGTCTTTTTCAAATCTGGTGTTTGTCTGGGCCGGGAACCTCAATTCTGAAAGTGGAGTTTCACCATCAATACAATAGGCCTTTTGAGCATATTCGGTAATAGGCCGTTTTTTCCAACTTTATTTTTGGATCACTCTTAAGGCAAGGAGAGATTCTTGAAACTATGATGTTTTTCTGATTCTACTACCTAGGGAGAACATGAATCACGACGTCTTTTTCAATTCTGGTGTTTGTCTGTGCCGGGAACTTCAGTTCTCAAAGTGCAGTTTTGCGGTATTAGGCTGTTTTTTCCAACTTTATTCTTTGGATCTCTCTTAAGGTATGGAGAGAATCTTGAAACCATGATGTTTTTCTTATTCTACTACCTAGGGAGAACATGAATCACGATGTCTTTTTCAAATCTGGTGTTTGTCTGGGCCGGGAACCTCAATTCTGAAAGTGGAGTGTCACCGTCAATACAATAGGCCTTTTGAGCATATTCGGTAATAGGCCGTTTTTTCCAACTTTATTTTTGGATCACTCTTAAGGCAAGGAGAGATTCTTGAAACTATGATGTTTTTCTGATTCTACTGCCTAGGGAGAACATGAATCACGACGGCTTTTTCAAATCTGGTGTTTGTCTGGGCCGGGAACTTCAGTTCTCAAAGTGCAGTTTTGCGGTATTAGGCCGTTTTTTCCAACTTTATTCTTTGGATCTCTCTTAAGGTATGGAGAAAATCTTGAAACAATGATGTTTTTCTTATTCTACTACCTAGGGATAACATGAATGACGATGTCTTATTCAAATCTGGTGTTTGTCTGGGCCGGGAACCTCAGTTCTGAAAGTGGAGGTTCACCGTCAATACAATAGGCCTTTTGAGCATATGCGGTAATAGGCCGTTTTTTCCAACTTTATTCTTTGGATCACTCTTAAGGCAAGGAGAGATTCTTGAAACTATGATGTTTTTCTGATTCTACTACCTAGGGAGAACATGAATCACGACGTCTTTTTCAAATCTGGTATTTGTCTGGGCCGGGAACTTCAGTTCTCAAAGTGCAGTTTTGCGGTATTAGGCCGTTTTTTCGAGATTTATTCTTTGGATCACTCTTAAGGCAAGGAGAGATTCTTGAAACTATGATGTTTTTCTGATTCTACTACCTAGGGAGAACATGAATCACGATGTCTTTTTCAAATCTGGTGTTTCTCTGGGCCGGGAACTTCAGTTCTGAAAGTGCAGTTTTGCGGTAATAGGCCGTTTTTTCCAACTTTATTCTTTGGATCTCTCTTAAGGTATGGAGAGAATCTTGAAACCATGATGTTTTTCTTATTCTACTACCTAGGGAGAACATGAATCACGATGTCTTATTCAAATGTGGTGTTTGTCTGGGCAGGGAACCTCAGTTCTGAAAGTGGAGGTTCACTGTCAATACAATAGGCCTTTTGAGCATATGCGGTAATAGGCCGTTTTTTCCAACTTTATTGTTTGGATCACTCTTAAGGCAAGGAGAGATTCTTGAAACTATGATGTTTTTCTGATTCTACTACCTAGGGAGAACATGAATCACGACGGCTTTTTCAAATCTGGTGTTTGTCTGGGCCGGGAACTTCAGTTCTCAAAGTGCAGTTTTGCGGTATTAGGCTGTTTTTTCAAACTTTATTCTTTGGATCTCTCTTAAGGTATGGAGAGAATTTTGAAACCATGATGTTTTTCTTATTCTACTACCTAGGGAGAACATGAATCACGATGTCTTTTTCAAATCTGGTGTTTGTCTGGGCCGGGAACCTCAATTCTGAAAGTGGAGTTTCACCATCAATACAATAGGCCTTTTGAGCATATTCGGTAATAGGCCGTTTTTTCCAATTTTATTTTTGGATCACTCTTAAGGCAAGGAGAGATTCTTGAAACTATGATGTTTTTCTGATTCTACTACCTAGGGAGAACATGAATCACGACGTCTTTTTCAAATCTGGTGTTTGTCTGGGCCGGGAACTTCAGTTCTCAAAGTGCACTTTTGCGGTATTAGGCCGTTTTTTCCAACTTTATTCTTTGGATCTCTCTTAAGGTATGGAGAGAATCTTGAAACCATGATGTTTTTCTTATTCTACTACCTAGGGATAACATGAATCACGATGTCTTATTCAAATCTGGTGTTTGTCTGGGCCGGGAACCTCAGTTCTGAAAGTGGAGGTTCACCGTCAATACAATAGGCCTTTTGAGCATATGCGGTAATAGGGCGTTTTTTCCAACTTTATTCTTTGGATCACTCTTAAGGCAAGGAGAGATTCTTGAAACTATGATGTTTTTCTGATTCTACTACCTAGGGAGAACATGAATCACGACGGCTTTTTCAAATCTGGTGTTTTTCTGGGCCGGGAACTTCAGTTCTCAAAGTGCAGTTTTGCGGTATTAGGCCGTTTTTTCGAGATTTCTTGTTTGGATCACTCTTAAGGCAAGGAGAGATTCTTTAAACTACCATGTTTTTCTGATTCTACTACATAGGGAGAACATGAATTACGATGTCTTTATCAAATCTGGTGTTTCTCTGGGCCGGGAACTTCAGTTCTCAAATGGAGGTTTTGCGGTATTAGGCCGTTTTTTCCAACTTTATTCTTTGGATCTCTCTTAAGGTATGGAGAGAATCTTGAAACCATGATGTTTTTCTTATTCTACTACCTAGGGATAACATGAATCACGATGTCTTATTCAAATGTGGTGTTTGTCTGGGCAGGGAACCTCAGTTCTGAAAGTGGAGTTTCACTGTCAATACAATAGGCCTTTTGAGCATATTCGGTAATAGGCCGTTTTTTCCAAATTTATTTTTGGATCACTCTTAAGGCAAGGAGAGATTCTTGAAACTATGATGTTTTTCTGATTCTACTACCTAGGGAGAACATGAATCACGACGTCTTTTTCAAATCTGGTGTTTGTCTGGGCCGGGAACTTCAGTTCTCAAAGTGCAGTTTTGCGGTATTAGGCCGTTTTTTCCAACTTTATTCTTTGGATCTCTCTTATGGTATGGAGAGAATCTTGAAACCATGATGTTTTTCTTATTCTACTACCTAGGGATAACATGAATCACGATGCCTTTTTCAAATCTGGTGTTTGTCTGGGCCGGGAACCTCAGTTCTGAAAGTGGAGTTTCACCGACAATACAATAGGGCTTTTGAGCATATGCGGTAATATACCGTTTTTTCCAACTTTATTCTTTGGATCTCTCTTAAGGTATGGAGAGAATCTTGAAACCATGATGTTTTTCTTATTCTACTACCTAGGGAGAACATGAATCACGATGTCTTATTCAAATGTGGTGTTTGAATGGGCAGGGAACCTCAGTTCTGAAAGTTGAGTTTCACTGTCAATACAATAGGCCTTTTGAGCATATGCGGTAATAGGCCGTTTTTTCCAACTTTATTCTTTGGATCACTCTTAAGGCAAGGAGAGATTCTTGAAACTATGATGTTTTTCTGATTCTACTACCTAGGGAGAACATGAATCACGACGGCTTTTTCAAATCTGGTGTTTGTCTGGGCCGCGAACTTCAGTTCTCAAAGTGCAGTTTTGCGGTATTAGGCTGTTTTTTCAAACTTTATTCTTTGGATCCCTCTTAAGGTATGGAGAGAATTTTGAAACCATGGTGTTTTTCTTATTCTACTACCTAGGGAGAACATGAATCACGATGTCTTTTTCAAATCTGGTGTTTGTCTGGGCCGGGAACCTCAATTCTGAAAGTGGAGTTTCACCATCAATACAATAGGCCTTTTGAGCATATTCGGTAATAGGCCGTTTTTTCCAACTTTATTTTTGGATCACTCTTAAGGCAAGGAGAGATTCTTGAAACTATGATGTTTTTCTGATTCTACTACCTAGGGAGAACATGAATCACGACGTCTTTTTCAAATCTGGTGTTTGTCTGGGCCGGGAACTTCAGTTCTCAAAGTGCACTTTTGCGGTATTAGGCCATTTTTTCCAACGTTATTCTTTGGATCTCTCTTAAGGTATGGAGAGAATCTTGAAACCATGATGTTTTTCTTATTCTACTACCTAGGGATAACATTAATCACGACGTCTTTTTCAAATCTGGTGTTTGTCTGGGCCGGGAACTTCAGTTCTGAAAGTGCAGTTTTGCGGTATTAGGCCTTTTTTTCCAACATGATTCTTTGGATCACTGTTAAGGCAAGGAGAGATTCTTGAAACTATGATGTTTTTCTGATTCTACTACCTACGGCGAACATGAATCACGACGTCTTTTTCAAATCTGGTGTTTGTCTGTGCCGGGAACTTCAGTTCTCAAAGTGCAGTTTTGCGGTATTAGGCTGTTTTTTCCAACTTTATTCTTTGGATCTCTCTTAAGGTATGGAGAGAATCTTGAAACCATGATGTTTTTCTTATTCTACTACCTAGGGAGAACATGAATCACGATGTCTTTTTCAAATCTGGTGTTTGTCTGGGCCGGGAACCTCAATTCTGAAAGTGGAGTGTCACCGTCAATACAATAGGCCTTTTGAGCATATTCGGTAATAGGCCGTTTTTTCCAACTTTATTTTTGGATCACTCTTAAGGCAAGGAGAGATTCTTGAAACTATGATGTTTTTCTGATTCTACTGCCTAGGGAGAACATGAATCACGACGGCTTTTTCAAATCTGGTGTTTGTCTGGGCCGGGAACTTCAGTTCTCAAAGTGCAGTTTTGCGGTATTAGGCCGTTTTTTCCAACTTTATTCTTTGGATCTCTCTTAAGGTATGGAGAAAATCTTGAAACAATGATGTTTTTCTTATTCTACTACCTAGGGATAACATGAATGACGATGTCTTATTCAAATCTGGTGTTTGTCTGGGCCGGGAACCTCAGTTCTGAAAGTGGAGGTTCACCGTCAATACAATAGGCCTTTTGAGCATATGCGGTAATAGGCCGTTTTTTCCAACTTTATTCTTTGGATCACTCCTAAGGCAAGGAGAGATTCTTGAAACTATGATGTTTTTCTGATTCTACTACCTAGGGAGAACATGAATCACGACGTCTTTTTCAAATCTGGTGTTTGTCTGGGCCGGGAACTTCAGTTCTCAAAGTGCAGTTTTGCGGTATTAGGCTGTTTTTTCGAGATTTATTCTTTGGATCACTCTTAAGGCAAGGAGAGATTCTTGAAACTATGATGTTTTTCTGATTCTACTATCTAGGGAGAACATGAATCACGATGTCTTTTTCAAATCTGGTGTTTCTCTGGGCCGGGAACTTCAGTTCTGAAAGTGCAGTTTTGCGGTAATAGGCCGTTTTTTCCAACTTTATTCTTTGGATCTCTCTTAAGGTATGGAGAGAATCTTGAAACCATGATGTTTTTCTTATTCTACTACCTAGGGAGAACATGAATCACGATGTCTTATTCAAATGTGGTGTTTGTCTGGGCAGGGAACCTCAGTTCTGAAAGTGGAGTTTCACTGTCAATACAATAGGCCTTTTGAGCATATGCGGTAATAGGCCGTTTTTTCCAACTTTATTCTTTGGATCACTCTTAAGGCAAGGAGAGATTCTTGAAACTATGATGTTTTTCTGATTCTACTACCTAGGGAGAACATGAATCACGACGGCTTTTTCAAATCTGGTGTTTGTCTGGGCCGGGAACTTCAGTTCTCAAAGTGCAGTTTTGCGGTATTAGGCTGTTTTTTCAAACTTTATTCTTTGGATCTCTCTTAAGGTATGGAGAGAATTATGAAACCATGATGTTTTTCTTATTCTACTACCTAGGGAGAACATGAATCACGATGTCTTTTTCAAATCTGGTGTTTGTCTGGGCCGGGAACCTCAATTCTGAAAGTGGAGTTTCACCATCAATACAATAGGCCTTTTGAGCATATTCGGTAATAGGCCGTTTTTTCCAATTTTATTTTTGGATCACTCTTAAGGCAAGGAGAGATTCTTGAAAGTATGATGTTTTTCTGATTCTACTACCTAGGGAGAACATGAATCACGACGTCTTTTTCAAATCTGGTGTTTGTCTGGGCCGGGAACTTCAGTTCTCAAAGTGCACTTTTGCGGTATTAGGCCGTTTTTTCCAACTTTATTCTTTGGATCTCTCTTAAGGTATGGAGAGAATCTTGAAACCATGATGTTTTTCTTATTCTACTACCTAGGGATAACATGAATCACGATGTCTTATTCAAATCTGGTGTTTGTCTGGGCCGGGAACCTCAGTTCTGAAAGTGGAGGTTCACCGTCAATACAATAGGCCCTTTGAGCATATGCGGTAATAGGCCGTTTTTTCCAACTTTATTCTTTGGATCACTCTTAAGGCAAGGAGAGATTCTTGAAACTATGATGTTTTTCTGATTCTACTACCTAGGGAGAACATGAATCACGACGGCTTTTTCAAATCTGGTGTTTTTCTGGGCCGGGAACTTCAGTTCTCAAAGTGCAGTTTTGCGGTATTAGGCCGTTTTTTCGAGATTTCTTGTTTGGATCACTCTTAAGGCAAGGAGAGATTCTTTAAACTACCATGTTTTTCTGATTCTACTACATAGGGAGAACATGAATTACGATGTCTTTATCAAATCTGGTGTTTCTCTGGGCCGGGAACTTCAGTTCTCAAAGTTCAGTTTTGCGGTATTAGGCCGTTTTTTCCAACTTTATTCTTTGGATCTCTCTTAAGGTATGGAGAGAATCTTGAAACCATGATGTTTTTCTTATTCTACTACCTAGGGATAACATGAATCACGATGTCTTATTCAAATGTGGTGTTTGTCTGGGCAGGGAACCTCAGTTCTGAAAGTGGAGTTTCACTGTCAATACAATAGGCCTTTTGAGCATATGCGGTAATAGGCCGTTTTTTCCAACTTTATTCTTTGGATCACTCTCAAGGCAAGGAGAGATTCTTGAAACTATGATGTTTTTCTGATTCTACTACCTAGGGAGAACATGAATGACGACGGCTTTTTCAAATCTGGTGTTTTTCTGGGCCGGGAACTTCAGTTCTCAAAGTGCAGTTTTGCGGTATTAGGCCGTTTTTTCGAGATTTATTCTTTGGATCACTCTTAAGGCAAGGAGAGATTCTTTAAACTACCATGTTTTTCTGATTCTACTACCTAGGGAGAACATGAATCACGATGTCTTTTTCAAATGTGGTGTTTCTCTGGGCCGGGAACTTCAGTTCTCAAAGTGCAGTTTTGCGGTATTAGGCCGTTTTTTCCAACTTTATTCTTTGGATCTATCTTAAGGTATGGAGAGAATCTTGAAACCATGATGTTTTTCTTATTCTACTACCTAGGGAGAACATGAATCACGATGTCTTATTCAAATGTGGTGTTTGTCTGGGCAGGGAACCTCAGTTCTGAAAGTGGAGGTTCACTGTCAATACAATAGGCCTTTTGAGCATATGCGGTAATAGGCCGTTTTTTCCAACTTTATTCTTTGGATCACTCTTAAGGCAAGGAGAGATTCTTGAAACTATGATGTTTTTCTGATTCTACTACCTAGGGAGAACATGAATCACGACGGCTTTTTCAAATCTGGTGTTTGTCTGGGCCGGGAACTTCAGTTCTCAAAGTGCCGTTTTGCGGTATTTGGCTGTTTTTTCCAACTTTATTCTTTGTATCTCTCTTAAGGTATGGAGAGAATCTTGAAACCATGATGTTTTTCTTATTCTACTACCTAGGGAGAACATGAATCACGATGTCTTTTTCAAATCTGGTGTTTGTCTGGGCCGGGAACCTCAATTCTGAAAGTGGAGTTTCACCGTCAATACAATAGGCCTTTTGAGCATATTCGGTAATAGGCCGTTTTTTCCAATTTTATTTTTGGATCACTCTTAAGGCAAGGAGAGATTCTTGAAACTATGATGTTTTTCTGATTCTACTACCTAGGGAGAACATGAATCACGACGGCTTTTTCAAATCTGGTGTTTGTCTGGGCCGGGAACTTCAGTTCTCAAAGTGCAGTTTTGCGGTATTAGGCTGTTTTTTCAAACTTTATTCTTTGGATCTCTCTTAAGGTATGGAGAGAATTATGAAACCATGATGTTTTTCTTATTCTACTACCTAGGGAGAACATGAATCACGATGTCTTTTTCAAATCTGGTGTTTGTCTGGGCCGGGAACCTCAATTCTGAAAGTGGAGTTTCACCATCAATACAATAGGCCTTTTGAGCATATTCGGTAATAGGCCGTTTTTTCCAATTTTATTTTTGGATCACTCTTAAGGCAAGGAGAGATTCTTGAAAGTATGATGTTTTTCTGATTCTACTACCTAGGGAGAACATGAATCACGACGTCTTTTTCAAATCTGGTGTTTGTCTGGGCCGGGAACTTCAGTTCTCAAAGTGCACTTTTGCGGTATTAGGCCGTTTTTTCCAACTTTATTCTTTGGATCTCTCTTAAGGTATGGAGAGAATCTTGAAACCATGATGTTTTTCTTATTCTACTACCTAGGGATAACATGAATCACGATGTCTTATTCAAATCTGGTGTTTGTCTGGGCCGGGAACCTCAGTTCTGAAAGTGGAGGTTCACCGTCAATACAATAGGCCCTTTGAGCATATGCGGTAATAGGCCGTTTTTTCCAACTTTATTCTTTGGATCACTCTTAAGGCAAGGAGAGATTCTTGAAACTATGATGTTTTTCTGATTCTACTACCTAGGGAGAACATGAATCACGACGGCTTTTTCAAATCTGGTGTTTTTCTGGGCCGGGAACTTCAGTTCTCAAAGTGCAGTTTTGCGGTATTAGGCCGTTTTTTCGAGATTTCTTGTTTGGATCACTCTTAAGGCAAGGAGAGATTCTTTAAACTACCATGTTTTTCTGATTCTACTACATAGGGAGAACATGAATTACGATGTCTTTATCAAATCTGGTGTTTCTCTGGGCCGGGAACTTCAGTTCTCAAAGTTCAGTTTTGCGGTATTAGGCCGTTTTTTCCAACTTTATTCTTTGGATCTCTCTTAAGGTATGGAGAGAATCTTGAAACCATGATGTTTTTCTTATTCTACTACCTAGGGATAACATGAATCACGATGTCTTATTCAAATGTGGTGTTTGTCTGGGCAGGGAACCTCAGTTCTGAAAGTGGAGTTTCACTGTCAATACAATAGGCCTTTTGAGCATATGCGGTAATAGGCCGTTTTTTCCAACTTTATTCTTTGGATCACTCTCAAGGCAAGGAGAGATTCTTGAAACTATGATGTTTTTCTGATTCTACTACCTAGGGAGAACATGAATGACGACGGCTTTTTCAAATCTGGTGTTTTTCTGGGCCGGGAACTTCAGTTCTCAAAGTGCAGTTTTGCGGTATTAGGCCGTTTTTTCGAGATTTATTCTTTGGATCACTCTTAAGGCAAGGAGAGATTCTTTAAACTACCATGTTTTTCTGATTCTACTACCTAGGGAGAACATGAATCACGATGTCTTTTTCAAATGTGGTGTTTCTCTGGGCCGGGAACTTCAGTTCTCAAAGTGCAGTTTTGCGGTATTAGGCCGTTTTTTCCAACTTTATTCTTTGGATCTATCTTAAGGTATGGAGAGAATCTTGAAACCATGATGTTTTTCTTATTCTACTACCTAGGGAGAACATGAATCACGATGTCTTATTCAAATGTGGTGTTTGTCTGGGCAGGGAACCTCAGTTCTGAAAGTGGAGGTTCACTGTCAATACAATAGGCCTTTTGAGCATATGCGGTAATAGGCCGTTTTTTCCAACTTTATTCTTTGGATCACTCTTAAGGCAAGGAGAGATTCTTGAAACTATGATGTTTTTCTGATTCTACTACCTAGGGAGAACATGAATCACGACGGCTTTTTCAAATCTGGTGTTTGTCTGGGCCGGGAACTTCAGTTCTCAAAGTGCCGTTTTGCGGTATTTGGCTGTTTTTTCCAACTTTATTCTTTGTATCTCTCTTAAGGTATGGAGAGAATCTTGAAACCATGATGTTTTTCTTATTCTACTACCTAGGGAGAACATGAATCACGATGTCTTTTTCAAATCTGGTGTTTGTCTGGGCCGGGAACCTGAATTCTGAAAGTGGAGTTTCACCGTCAATACAATAGGCCTTTTGAGCATATTCGGTAATAGGCCGTTTTTTCCAATTTTATTTTTGGATCACTCTTAAGGCAAGGAGAGATTCTTGAAACTATGATGTTTTTCTGATTCTACTGCCTAGGGAGAACATGAATCACGACGTCTTTTTCAAATCTGGTGTTTGTCTGGGCCGGGAACTTCAGTTCTCAAAGTGCAGTTTTGCGGTATTAGGCTGTTTTTTCAAACTTTATTCTTTGGATCTCTCTTAAGGTATGGACAGAATTTTGAAACCATGATGTTTTTCTTATTCTACTACCTAGGGAGAACATGAATCACGATGTCTTTTTCAAATCTGGTGTTTGTCTGGGCCGGGAACCTCAATTCTGAAAGTGGAGTTTCACCATCAATACAATAGGCCTTTTGAGCATATTCGGTAATAGGCCGTTTTTTCCAATTTTATTTTTGGATCACTCTTAAGGCAAGGAGAGATTCTTGAAACTATGATGTTCTTCTGATTCTACTACCTAGGGAGAACATGAATCACGACGTCTTTTTCAAATCTGGTGTTTGTCTGGGCCGGGAACTTCAGTTCTCAAAGTGCACTTTTGCGGTATTAGGCCGTTTTTTCCAACTTTATTCTTTGGATCTCTCTTAAGGTATGGAGAGAATCTTGAAACCATGATGTTTTTCTTATTCTACTACCTAGGGATAACATGAATCACGATGTCTTATTCAAATCTGGTGTTTGTCTGGGCCGGGAACTTCAGTTCTCAAAGTGCAGTTTTGCGGTATTAGGCCGTTTTTTCGAGATTTCTTGTTTGGATCACTCTTAAGGCAAGGAGAGATTCTTTAAACTACCATGTTTTTCTGATTCTACTACGTAGGGAGAACATGAATTACGATGTCTTTATCAAATCTGGTGTTTCTCTGGGCCGGGAACTTCAGTTCTCAAAGTGCAGTTTTGCGGTATTAGGCCTTTTTTTCCAACATGATTCTTTGGATCACTGTTAAGGCAAGGAGAGATTCTTGAAACTATGATGTTTTTCTGATTCTACTACCTACGGCGAACATGAATCACGACGTCTTTTTCAAATCTGGTGTTTGTCTGGGCCGGGAACCTCAATTCTGAAAGTGGAGGTTCACCGTCAATACAATAGGCCTTTTGAGCATATGCGGTAATAGGCCGTTTTTTCCAACTTTATTTTTGGATCACTCTTAAGGCAAGGAGAGATTCTTGAAACTATGATGTTTTTCTGATTCTACTACCTAGGGAGAACATGAATCACGACGGCTTTTTCAAATCTGGTGTTTGTCTGGGCCGGGAACTTCAGTTCTCAAAGTGCAGTTTTGCGGTATTAGGCCGTTTTTTCGAGATTTATTCTTTGGATCACTCTTAAGGCAAGGAGAGATTCTTGAAACTATGATGTTTTTCTGATTCTACTACCTAGGGAGAACATGAATCACGATGTCTTTTTCAAATCTGGTGTTTCTCTGGGCCGGGAACTTCAGTTCTGAAAGTGCAGTTTTGCGGTAATAGGCCGTTTTTTCCAACTTTATTCTTTGGATCTCTCTTAAGGTATGGAGAGAATCTTGAAACCATGATGTTTTTCTTATTCTACTACCTAGGGAGAACATGAATCACGATGTCTTATTCAAATGTGGTGTTTGTCTGGGCAGGGAACCTCAGTTCTGAAAGTGGAGTTTCACTGTCAATACAATAGGCCTTTTGAGCATATGCGGTAATAGGCCGTTTTTTCCAACTTTATTCTTTGGATCACTCTTAAGGCAAGGAGAGATTCTTGAAACTATGATGTTTTTCTGATTCTACTACCTAGGGAGAACATGAATCACGATGGCTTTTTCAAATCTGGTGTTTGTCTGGGCCGGGAACTTCAGTTCTCAAAGTGCAGTTTTGCGGTATTAGGCTGTTTTTTCAAACTTTATTCTTTGGATCTCTCTTAAGGTATGGAGAGAATTTTGAAACCATGATGTTTTTCTTATTCTACTACCTAGGGAGAACATGAATCACGATGTCTTTTTCAAATCTGGTGTTTCTCTGGGCCGGGAACCTCAATTCTGAAAGTGGAGTTTCACCATCAATACAATAGGCCTTTTGAGCATATTCGGTAATAGGCCGTTTTTTCCAATTTTATTTTTGGATCACTCTTAAGGCAAGGAGAGATTCTTGAAACTATGATGTTTTTCTGATTCTACTACCTAGGGAGAACATGAATCACGACGGCTTTTTCAAATCTGGTGTTTGTCTGGGCCGGGAACTTCAGTTCTCAAAGTGCACTTTTGCGGTATTAGGCCGTTTTTTCCAACTTTATTCTTTGGATCTCTCTTAAGGTATGGAGAGAATCTTGAAACCATGATGTTTTTCTTATTCTACTACCTAGGGATAACATGAATCACGATGTCTTATTCAAATCTGGTGTTTGTCTGGGCCGGGAACCTCAGTTCTGAAAGTGGAGGTTCACCGTCAATACAATAGGCCTTTTGAGCTTATGCGGTAATAGGCCGTTTTTTCCAACTTTATTCTTTGGATCACTCTTAAGGCAAGGAGAGATTCTTGAAACTATGATGTTTTTCTGATTCTACTACCTAGGGAGAACATGAATCACGACGGCTTTTTCAAATCTGGTGTTTTTCTGGGCCGGGAACTTCAGTTCTCAAAGTGCAGTTTTGCGGTATTAGGCCGTTTTTTCGAGATTTCTTGTTTGGATCACTCTTAAGGCAAGGAGAGATTCTTTAAACTACCATGTTTTCATGATTCTACTACATAGGGAGAACATGAATTACGATGTCTTTATCAAATCTGGTGTTTCTCTGGGCCGGGAACTTCAGTTCTCAAAGTGCAGTTTTGCGGTATTAGGCCGTTTTTTCCAACTTTATTCTTTGGATCTCTCTTAAGGTATGGAGAGAATCTTGAAACCATGATGTTTTTCTTATTCTACTACCTAGGGATAACATGAATCACGATGTCTTATTCAAATGTGGTGTTTGTCTGGGCAGGGAACCTCAGTTCTGAAAGTGGAGTTTCACTGTCAATACAATAGGCCTTTTGAGCATATGCGGTAACAGGCCGTTTTTTCCAACTTTATTCTTTGGATCACTCTCAAGGCAAGGAGAGATTCTTGAAACTATGATGTTTTTCTGATTCTACTACCTAGGGAGAACATGAATGACGACGGCTTTTTCAAATCTGGTGTTTTTCTGGGCCGGGAACTTCAGTTCTCAAAGTGCAGTTTTGCGGTATTAGGCCGTTTTTTCGAGATTTATTCTTTGGCTCACTCTTAAGGCAAGGAGAGATTCTTTAAACTACCATGTTTTTCTGATTCTACTACCTAGGGAGAACATGAATCACGATGTCTTTTTCAAATGTGGTGTTTCTCTGGGCCGGGAACTTCAGTTCTCAAAGTGCAGTTTTGCGGTATTAGGCCGTTTTTTCCAACTTTATTCTTTGGATCTATCTTAAGGTATGGAGAGAATCTTGAAACCATGATGTTTTTCTTATTCTACTACCTAGGGAGAACATGAATCACGATGTCTTATTCAAATGTGGTGTTTGTCTGGGCAGGGAACCTCAGTTCTGAAAGTGGAGGTTCACTGTCAATACAATAGGCCTTTTGAACATATGCGGTAATAGGCCGTTTTTTCCAACTTTATTCTTTGGATCACTCTTAAGGCAAGGAGAGATTCTTGAAACTATGATGTTTTTCTGATTCTACTACCTAGGGCGAACATGAATCACGACGTCTTTTTCAAGTCTGGTGTTTGTCTGGGCCGGGAACTTCAGTTCTCAAAGTGCAGTTTTGCGGTATTAGGCCGTTTTTTCCAACTTTATTCTTTGGATCTCTCTTAAGGTATGGAGAGAATCTTGAAACCATGATGTTTTTCTTATTCTACTACCTAGGGATAACATGAATCACGATGTCTTATTCAAATGTGGTCTTTGTCTGGTCAGGGAACCTCAGTTCTGAAAGTGGAGTTTCACTGTCAATACAATAGGCCTTTTGAGCATATGCGGTAATAGGCCGTTTTTTCCAACTTTATTCTTTGGATCATTCTTAAGGCAAGGAGAGATTCTTGAAACTATGATGTTTTTCTGATTCTACTACCTAGGGAGAACATGAATGACGACGGCTTTTTCAAATCTGGTGTTTTTCTGGGCCGGGAACTTCAGTTCTCAAAGTGCAGTTTTGGGGTATTAGGCCGTTTTTTCGAGATTTATTCTTTGGATCACTCTTAAGGCAAGGAGAGATTCTTTAAACTACCATGTTTTTCTGATTCTACTACCTAGGGAGAACATGAATCACGACGGCTTTTTCAAATCTGGTGTTTGTCTGGGCCGGGAACTTCAGTTCTCAAAGTGCCGTTTTGCGGTATTTGGCTGTTTTTTCCAACTTTATTCTTTGTATCTCTCTTAAGGTATGGAGAGAATCTTGAAACCATGATGTTTTTCTTATTCTACTACCTAGGGAGAACATGAATCACGATGTCTTTTTCAAATCTGGTGTTTGTCTGGGCCGGGAACCTCAATTCTGAAAGTGGAGTTTCACCGTCAATACAATAGGCCTTTTGAGCATATTCGGAAATAGGCCGTTTTTTCCAATTTTATTTTTGGATCACTCTTAAGGCAAGGAGAGATTCTTGAAACTATGATGTTTTTCTGATTCTACTACCTAGGGAGAACATGAATCACGACGTCTTTTTCAAATCTGGTGTTTGTCTGGGCCGGGAACTTCAGTTCTCAAAGTGCAGTTTTGCGGTATTAGGCTGTTTTTTCCAACTTTATTCTTTGGATCTCTCTTAAGGTATGGAGAGAATCTTGAAACCATGATGTTTTTCTTATTCTACTACCTAGGGATAACATGAATCACGATGCCTTTTTCAAATCTGGTGTTTGTCTGGGCCGGGAACCTCAGTTCTGAAAGTGGAGTTTCACCGACAATACAATAGGGCTTTTGAGCATAGGCGGTAATATACCGTTTTTTCCAACTTTATTCTTTGGATCTCTCTTAAGGTATGGAGAGAATCTTGAAACCATGATGTTTTTCTTATTCTACTACCTAGGGAGAACATGAATCACGATGTCTTATTCAAATGTGGTGTTTGTCTGGGCAGGGAACCTCAGTTCTGAAAGTGGAGTTTCACTGTCAATACAATAGGCCTTTTGAGCATATGAGGTAATAGGCCGTTTTTTCCAACTTTATTCTTTGGATCACTCTTAAGGCAAGGAGAGATTCTTGAAACTATGATGTTTTTCTGATTCTACTACCTAGGGAGAACATGAATCACGACGGCTTTTTCAAATCTGGTGTTTGTCTGGGCCGGGAACTTCAGTTCTCAAAGTGCAATTTTGCGGTATTAGGCTGTTTTTTCCAACTTTATTCTTTGGATCTCTCTTAAGGTATGGAGAGAATCTTGAAACCATGATGTTTTTCTTATTCTACTACCTAGGGATAACATGAATCACGATGCCTTTTTCAAATCTGGTGTTTGTCTGGGCCGGGAACCTCAGTTCTGAAAGTGGAGTTTCACCGACAATACAATAGGGCTTTTGAGCATAGGCGGTAATATACCGTTTTTTCCAACTTTATTCTTTGGATCTCTCTTAAGGTATGGAGAGAATCTTGAAACCATGATGTTTTTCTTATTCTACTACCTAGGGAGAACATGAATCACGATGTCTTATTCAAATGTGGTGTTTGTCTGGGCAGGGAACCTCAGTTCTGAAAGTGGAGTTTCACTGTCAATACAATAGGCCTTTTGAGCATATGAGGTAATAGGCCGTTTTTTCCAACTTTATTCTTTGGATCACTCTTAAGGCAAGGAGAGATTCTTGAAACTATGATGTTTTTCTGATTCTACTACCTAGGGAGAACATGAATCACGACGGCTTTTTCAAATCTGGTGTTTGTCTGGGCCGGGAACTTCAGTTCTCAAAGTGCAGTTTTGCGGTATTAGGCTGTTTTTTCCAACTTTATTCTTTGTATCTCTCTTAAGGTATGGAGAGAATCTTGAAACCATGATGTTTTTCTTATTCTACTACCTAGGGAGAACATGAATCACAATGTCTTATTCAAATGTGGTGTTTGTCTGGGCCGGGAACCTCAGTTCTGAAAGTGGAGGTTCACCGTCAATACAATAGGCCTTTTGAGCATATGCGGTAATAGGCCGTTTTTTCCAACTTTATTCTTTGGATCACTCTTAAGGCAAGGAGAGATTCTTGAAACTATGATGTTTTTCTGATTCTACTACCTAGGGCGAACATGAATCACGACGTCTTTTTCAAGTCTGGTGTTTGTCTGGGCCGGGAACTTCAGTTCTCAAAGTGCAGTTTTGCGGTATTAGGCCGTTTTTTCCAACTTTATTCTTTGGATCTCTCTTAAGGTATGGAGAGAATCTTGAAACCATGATGTTTTTCTTATTCTACTACCTAGGGATAACATGAATCACGATGTCTTATTCAAATGTGGTGTTTGTCTGGTCAGGGAACCTCAGTTCTGAAAGTGGAGTTTCACTGTCAATACAATAGGCCTTTTGAGCATATGCGGTAATAGGCCGTTTTTTCCAACTTTATTCTTTGGATCATTCTTAAGGCAAGGAGAGATTCTTGAAACTATGATGTTTTTCTGATTCTACTACCTAGGGAGAACATGAATGACGACGGCTTTTTCAAATCTGGTGTTTTTCTGGGCCGGGAACTTCAGTTCTCAAAGTGCAGTTTTTGGTATTAGGCCGTTTTTTCGAGATTTATTCTTTGGATCACTCTTAAGGCAAGGAGAGATTCTTTAAACTACCATGTTTTTCTGATTCTACTACCTAGGGAGAACATGAATCACGACGGCTTTTTCAAATCTGGTGTTTGTCTGGGCCGGGAACTTCAGTTCTCAAAGTGCCGTTTTGCGGTATTTGGCTGTTTTTTCCAACTTTATTCTTTGTATCTCTCTTAAGGTATGGAGAGAATCTTGAAACCATGATGTTTTTCTTATTCTACTACCTAGGGAGAACATGAATCACGATGTCTTTTTCAAATCTGGTGTTTGTCTGGGCCGGGAACCTCAATTCTGAAAGTGGAGTTTCACCGTCAATACAATAGGCCTTTTGAGCATATTCGGAAATAGGCCGTTTTTTCCAATTTTATTTTTGGATCACTCTTAAGGCAAGGAGAGATTCTTGAAACTATGATGTTTTTCTGATTCTACTACCTAGGGAGAACATGAATCACGACGTCTTTTTCAAATCTGGTGTTTGTCTGGGCCGGGAACTTCAGTTCTCAAAGTGCAGTTTTGCGGTATTAGGCTGTTTTTTCCAACTTTATTCTTTGGATCTCTCTTAAGGTATGGAGAGAATCTTGAAACCATGATGTTTTTCTTATTCTACTACCTAGGGATAACATGAATCACGATGCCTTTTTCAAATCTGGTGTTTGTCTGGGCCGGGAACCTCAGTTCTGAAAGTGGAGTTTCACCGACAATACAATAGGGCTTTTGAGCATAGGCGGTAATATACCGTTTTTTCCAACTTTATTCTTTGGATCTCTCTTAAGGTATGGAGAGAATCTTGAAACCATGATGTTTTTCTTATTCTACTACCTAGGGAGAACATGAATCACGATGTCTTATTCAAATGTGGTGTTTGTCTGGGCAGGGAACCTCAGTTCTGAAAGTGGAGTTTCACTGTCAATACAATAGGCCTTTTGAGCATATGAGGTAATAGGCCGTTTTTTCCAACTTTATTCTTTGGATCACTCTTAAGGCAAGGAGAGATTCTTGAAACTATGATGTTTTTCTGATTCTACTACCTAGGGAGAACATGAATCACGACGGCTTTTTCAAATCTGGTGTTTGTCTGGGCCGGGAACTTCAGTTCTCAAAGTGCAGTTTTGCGGTATTAGGCTGTTTTTTCCAACTTTATTCTTTGGATCTCTCTTAAGGTATGGAGAGAATCTTGAAACCATGATGTTTTTCTTATTCTACTACCTAGGGATAACATGAATCACGATGCCTTTTTCAAATCTGGTGTTTGTCTGGGCCGGGAACCTCAGTTCTGAAAGTGGAGTTTCACCGACAATACAATAGGGCTTTTGAGCATAGGCGGTAATATACCGTTTTTTCCAACTTTATTCTTTGCATCTCTCTTAAGGTATGGAGAGAATCTTGAAACCATGATGTTTTTCTTATTCTACTACCTAGGGAGAACATGAATCACGATGTCTTATTCAAATGTGGTGTTTGTCTGGGCAGGGAACCTCAGTTCTGAAAGTGGAGTTTCACTGTCAATACAATAGGCCTTTTGAGCATATGAGGTAATAGGCCGTTTTTTCCAACTTTATTCTTTGGATCACTCTTAAGGCAAGGAGAGATTCTTGAAACTATGATGTTTTTCTGATTCTACTACCTAGGGAGAACATGAATCACGACGGCTTTTTCAAATCTGGTGTTTGTCTGGGCCGGGAACTTCAGTTCTCAAAGTGCAGTTTTGCGGTATTAGGCTGTTTTTTCCAACTTTATTCTTTGTATCTCTCTTAAGGTATGGAGAGAATCTTGAAACCATGATGTTTTTCTTATTCTACTACCTAGGGAGAACATGAATCACAATGTCTTATTCAAATGTGGTGTTTGTCTGGGCCGGGAACCTCAGTTCTGAAAGTGGAGGTTCACCGTCAATACAATAGGCCTTTTGAGCATATGCGGTAATAGGCCGTTTTTTCCAACTTTATTCTTTGGATCACTCTTAAGGCAAGGAGAGATTCTTGAAACTATGATGTTTTTCTGATTCTACTACCTAGGGAGAACATGAATCACGACGGCTTTTTCAAATCTGGTGTTTTTCTGGGCCGGGAACTTCAGTTCTCAAAGTGCAGTTTTGCGGTATTAGGCCGTTTTTTCGAGATTTCTTGTTTGGATCACTATTAAGGCAAGGAGAGATTCTTTAAACTACCATGTTTTTCTGATTCTACTACCTAGGGAGAACATGAATCACGATGTCTTTATCAAATCTGGTGTTTCTCTGGGCCGGGAACTTCAGTTCTCAAAGTGCAGTTTTGCGGTATTAGGCCGTTTTTTCCAACTTTATTCTTTGGATCTCTCTTAAGGTATAGAGAGAATCTTGAAACCATGATGTTTTTCTTATTCTACTACCTAGGGAGAACATGAATCACGATGTCTTATTCAAATGTGGTGTTTGTCTGGGCAGGGAACCTCAGTTCTGAAAGTGGAGTTTCACTGTCAATACAATAGGCCTTTTGAGCATATGCGGTAATAGGCCGTTTTTTCCAACTTTATTCTTTGGATCACTCTTAAGGCAAGGAGAGATTCTTGAAACTATGATGTTTTTCTGATTCTACTACCTAGGGAGAACATGAATCACGACGGCTTTTTCAAATCTGGTTTTTGTCTGGGCCGGGAACTTCAGTTCTCAAAGTGCAGTTTTGCGGTATTAGGCCGTTTTTTCCAACTTTATTCTTTGGATCTCTCTTAAGGTATGGAGAGAATCTTGAAACCATGATGTTTTTCTTATTCTACTGCCTAGGGAGAACATGAATCACGATGTCTTATTCAAATGTGGTGTTTGTCTGGGCAGGGAACCTCAGTTCTGAAAGTGGAGTTTCACTGTCAATACAATAGGCCTTTTGAGCATATGCGGTAATAGGCCATTTTTTCCAACTTTATTCTTTGGATCACTCTTAAGGCAAGGAGAGATTCTTGAAACTATGATGTTTTTCTGATTCTACTACCTAGGGAGAACATGAATCAAGACGGCTTTTTCAAATCTGGTGTTTGTCTGGGACGGGAACTTCAGTTCTCAAAGTGCCGTTTTGCGGTATTTGGCTGTTTTTTCCAACTTTATTCTTTGTATCTCTCTTAAGGTATGGAGATAATCTTGAAACCATGATGTTTTTCTTATTCTAATACCTAGGGAGAACATGAATCACGATGTCTTTTTCAAATCTGGTGTTTGTCTGGGCCGGGAACCTCAATTCTGAAAGTGGAGTTTCACCGTCAATACAATAGGCCTTTTGAGCATATTCGGTAATAGGCCGTTTTTTCCAATTTTATTTTTGGATCACTCTTAAGGCAAGGAGAGATTCTTGAAACTATGATGTTTTTCTGATTCTACTACCTAGGGAGAACATGAATCACGACGTCTTTTTCAAATCTGGTGTTTGTCTGGGCCGGGAACTTCAGTTCTCAAAGTGCAGTTTTGCGGTATTAGGCCGTTTTTTCCAACTTTATTCTTTCGATCTCTCTTAAGGTATGGAGAGAATCTTGAAACCATGATGTTTTTCTTATTCTACTACCTAGGGATAACATGAATCACGATGCCTTTTTCAAATCTGGTGTTTGTCTGGGCCGGGAACCTCAGTTCTGAAAGTGGAGTTTCACCGACAATACAATAGGCCTTTTGAGCATATGCGGTAATATACCGTTTTTTCCAACTTTATTCTTTGGATCACTCTTAAGGCAAGGAGAGATTCTTTAAACTATGATGTTTTTCTGATTCTACTACCTAGGAAGAACATGAATCACGACGTCTTTTTCAAATCTGGTGTTTGTCTGGGCCGGGAACTTCAGTTCTCAAAGTGCAGTTTTGCGGTATTAGTCCGTTTTTTCCAACTTTATTCTTTGGATCTCTCTTAAGGTATGGAGAGAATCTTGAAACCATGATGTTTTTCTTATTCTACTACCTAGGGAGAACATGAATCACGATGTCTTTTTCAAATCTGGTGTTTGTCTGGGCCGGGAACCTCAATTTTGAAAGGGGAGTTTCACCGTCAATACAATAGGCCTTTTGAGCATATTTGGTAATAGGCCGTTTTTTCCAACTTTATTTTTGGATCACTCTTACGGCAAGGAGAGATTCTTGAAACTATGATGTTTTTCTGATTCTACTACCTAGGGAGAACATGAATCACGATGTCTTTTTCAAATCTGGTGTTTGTCTGGGCCGGGAATTTCAGTTCTCAAAGTGCAGTTTTGCGGTATTAGGCCGTTTTTTCCAACTTTATTCTTTGGATCTCTCTTAAGGTATGGAGAGAATATTGAAACCATGATGTTTTTCTTATTCTACTACCTAGGGGGAACATGAATCACGATGAGTTTTTGAAATCTGGTGTTTGTCTGGTCCGGGAACCTCAGTTCTAAAAGTGGAGTTTCACAGTCAATACAATAGGCTTTTTGAGTATATGTGGTAATAGGCCGTTTTTTCCAACATTATTCTTTGGATCTCTCTTAAGGTAAGGAGAGAATCCTGAAAACCTGATGTTTTTCTTATTCTACTACCTAGGGAGAACATGAATCACAATGTCTTTTTCAAATCTGGTGTTTCTCTGTGCCGGGAACTACAGTTCTGAAACTGGTGTTTTGCAGTATTCGGCCGTTTTTTCCAACTTTATTCTTTGGATCACTCTTAAGGCAAGGAGAGAATCTTGAAACCGTGATGTTTTTCTTATTCTACTACCTAGGGAGAACATGAATCACGATGTCTTTTTCAAATCTGGTGTTTGTCTGTGCCGGGAACTTCTGTTCTGAAAGTGGTGGTTTGCAGTATTCGGCTTTTTTTTCCAACATTATTCTTTGGATCCCTCTTAAGGGAAGGAGAGATTCCTGAAACCATGATGTTTTACTGATTCTACTACCTAGGGAGAACATGAATCACGACGGCTTTTTCAAATCTGGTTTTTGTCTGGGCCGGGAACTTCAGTTCTCAAAGTGCAGTTTTGCGGTATTAGGCCGTTTTTTCCAACTTTATTCTTTGGATCTCTCTTAAGGTATGGAGAGAATCTTGAAACGATGATGTTTTTCTTATTCTACTACCTAGGGAGAACATGAATCACGATGTCTTATTCAAATGTGGTGTTTGTCTGGACAGGGAACCTCAGTTCTGAAAGTGGAGTTTCACTGTCAATACAATAGGCCTTTTGAGCATATGCGGTAATAGGCCGTTTTTTCCAACTTTATTCTTTGGATCACTCTTAAGGCAAGGAGAGATTCTTGAAACTATGATGTTTTTCTGATTCTACTACCTAGGGAGAACATGAATCACGACGGCTTTTTCAAATCTGGTGTTTGTCTGGGACGGGAACTTCAGTTCTCAAAGTGCCGTTTTGCGGTATTTGGCTGTTTTTTCCAACTTTATTCTTTGTATCTCTCTTAAGGTATGGAGAGAATATTGAAACCATGATGTTTTTCTTATTCTACTACCTAGGGGGAACATGAATCACGATGAGTTTTTGAAATCTGGTGTTTGTCTGGTCCGGGAACCTCAGTTCTAAAAGTGGAGTTTCACAGTCAATACAATAGGCTTTTTGAGTATATGTGGTAATAGGCCGTTTTTTCCAACATTATTCTTTGGATCTCTCTTAAGGTAAGGAGAGAATCCTGAAAACCTGATGTTTTTCTTATTCTACTACCTAGGGAGAACATGAATCACAATGTCTTTTTCAAATCTGGTGTTTCTCTGTGCCGGGAACTACAGTTCTGAAACTGGTGTTTTGCAGTATTCGGCCGTTTTTTCCAACTTTATTCTTTGGATCACTCTTAAGGCAAGGAGAGAATCTTGAAACCGTGATGTTTTTCTTATTCTACTACCTAGGGAGAACATGAATCACAATGTCTTTTTCAAATCTGGTGTTTGTCTGTGCCGGGAACTTCAGTTCTGAAAGTGGTGGTTTGCAGTATTCGGCTTTTTTTTCCAACATTATTCTTTGGATCCCTCTTAAGGGAAGGAGAGATTCCTGAAACCATGATGTTTTACTGATTCTACTACCTAGGGAGAACATGAATCACGATGCCTTTTTCAAATCTGGTGTTTGTCTGGGCCGGGAACTTCAGTTCTCAAACTGCAGTTTTGCGGTATTAGGCCGTTTTTTCCAATTTTATTCTTTGGATCTCTCTTAAGGTATGGAGAGAATCTTGAAACCATGATGTTTTTCTTATTCTACTACCTAGGGAGAAGATGAATCACGACGTCTTTTTCAAATCTGGTGTTTCTCTGGGCCGGGAACTTCAGTTCTCAAAGTGCACTTTTGTGGTATTAGGCCGTTTTTTCCAATATTATCCTTTGGATCTCTCTTAAGGTAAGGAGAGAATCCTGAAAACCTGATGTTTTTCTCATTCTACTATCTCGGGAGAACATGAATCACGACCTCTTTTTCAAATCTGGTGTTTCTCTGGGCCGGGAACTTCAGTTCTGAAAGTGCAGTTTTGCGGTATTAGGCTGTTTTTTCCAACATTATTATTTGCATCTCTCTTAAGGGAAGGAGAGTATCTTGAAACCATGATGTTTTCTTATTCTACTACCTAGGGGGAACATGAATCACGATGTGTTTTTCAAATCTGGTGTTTGTCTGGGTCGGGAACCTCAGTTCTGAAAGTGGAGTTTCACCGTCAATACAATAGGCCTTTTCAGCATATGCGGTAATAGGCCGTTTTTTCCAACTTTATTCTTTGGATTACTCTTAAGGCAAGGAGAGATTCTTTAAACTATCATGTTTTTCTGATTCTACTTCCCAGGGAGAACATGCATCATGACGTCTTTTTCAAATCTGGTGATTCTCTGGGCCGGGAACTTCAGTTCTGAAAGTGCAGTTTTGCGATATTAGGCTGTTTTTTCCAACATTATTCTTTGGATCTCTCTTAAGGTAAGGAGAGAATCCTGAAAACCGGGTGTTTTTCTTATTCTACTACCTAGGGGGAACATGAATCACGATGAGTTTTTGAAATCTGGTGTTTGTCTGGGCCGGGAACCTCAGTTCTAAAAGTGGAGTTTCACAGTCAATACAATAGGCTTTTTGAGTATATGTGGTAATAGGCCGTTTTTTCCAACATTATTCTTTGGATCTCTCTTAAGCTAAGGAGAGAATCCTGAAAACTTGATGTTTTTCTTATTCTACTACCTAGGGAGAACATGAATCACAATGTCTTTTTCAAATCTGGTGTTTCTCTGTGCCGGGAACTACAGTTCTGAAACTGGTGTTTTGCAGTATTCGGCCGTTTTTTCCAACTTTATTCTTTGGATCACTCTTAAGGCAAGGAGAGAATCTTGAAACCGTGATGTTTTTCTTATTCTACTACCTACAGAGAACATGAATCACGATGTCTTTTTCAAATCTGGTGTTTGTCTGTGCCGGGAACTTCAGTTCTGAAAGTGGTGGTTTGCAGTATTCGGCTTTTTTTTCCAACATTATTCTTTGGATCCCTCTTAAGGGAAGGAGAGATTCCTGAAACGATGATGTTTTTCTTATTTGACTACCTAGGGAGAACATGAATCACGATGTCTTTTTAAAATCTGGTGTTTGTCTGTGCCGGGAACTTCAGTTCTGAAAGTGGTGTTTTTCAGAATTTAGCCGTTTTTTCCAAATTTATTCTTTGGTTCGCTCTTAATGCAAGGAGAGATTCTTGAAACTATGATGTTTTTCTGATTATACTACCTAGGGAGAACATGAATCTCGATGTCTTTTTCAAATCTGGTGTTTCTCAGGGCCGGGAACTTCAGTTCTGAAAGTGCAGTATTGCGGTATTAGGTTGTTTTTTCCAACTTTATTCTTTGGATCTCTCTTAAGGGAAGGAGAGATTTCTGAAACCATGATGTTTTAACGATTCTACGACCTGGGGAGAACATGAATCTCGACGTCTTTTTCAAATCTGGTGTTTGTCTGGGCCGGGAACCTCAGTTCCGAAAGTAGAGTTTCACCGTCAATACAATAGGCCTTTTGAGCATATGCGGTAATAGGCCGTTTTTTCCAACTTTATTCTTTGGCTCTCTCTTAAGGTAAGGAGAGAATCTTGAAACCATGATGTTTTTCTTATTCTACTACCTAGGGAGAACATGAATCACGACGTCTTTTTCAAATCTGGTGTTTCTCTGGGCCGGGAACTTCAGTTCTGAAAGTGCAGTATTGCAGTATTAGGCTGTTTTTTCCAACTTTATTCTTTGGATATCTCTTAAGGGAAGGAGAGATTTCTGAAACCATGATGTTTTAATGATTCTACTACCTAGGGAGAACATGGATCATGACGTCTTTTTCAAATCTGGTGCTTGTCTCGGCCGGGAAACTCAATTCTGAAAGTGGAGTTTCACCGTCAATACAATAGGCCTTTTGAGCATATGCGGTAATAGGCCGTTTTTTCCAACTTTATTCTTTGGATCACTCTTAAGGCAAGGAGGGATTCTTGAAACTATGATGTTTTTCTGATTCTACTACCTAGGGAGAACATGAATCATAACGTCTTTTTCAAATCTCGTGTTTGTCTGGGCCGGGAACCTCAGTTCTGATAGTAGAGTTTCACCGTCAATACAAAAGGTCTTTTGAGCATATGCGGTAATAGGCCGTTTTTTCCAACATTATTCTTTGGCTCTCTCTTGAGGTAAGGAGAGAATCTTGAAACCATGATGTTTTTCTTATTCTACTACCTTATGAGAACATGAATCACGATGTCTTTTTCAAATCTGGTGTTTCTCTGGGCCGGGAACTTCAGTTCTGAAAGTGCAGTTTTGCTATATTAGGCCATTTTTTCCAACATTATTCTTTGCATCTCTCTTAAGGGAAGGAGAGAATCTTGAAACCATGATGTTTTTCTTATTCTACTACCTAGGGGGAATATGAATCACGATGTGTTTTTCAAATCTGGTGTTTGTCTGGGCCGGGAACCTCAGTTCTAAAAGTGGAGTTTCACAGTCAATACAATAGGCCTTTTGAGCATATGCGGTATTAGGCCGTTTTTTCCAACTTTATTCTTTGGATCACTCTTAATGCAAGGAGAGATTCTTGAAACTATGATGTTTCTCTGATTCTACTACCTAGGGAGAACATGAATCACGACACCTTTTTCAAATCTGATGTTTCTCTGGGCCGGGAACTTCAGTTCTGAAAGTGCAGTTTTGCGGTACTAGGCTGTTTTTTCCAACTTTATTCTTTGGATCTCTCTAAGGGAAGGAGAGATTTCTGAAACCATGATGTTTTTCTTATTCTACTACCTAGGGAGAACATGAATCACGATGTCTTTTTCAAATCTGGTGTTCGTCTGGGCCGGGAACCTCAGTTCTGAAAGTGGTGCTTTGCAGTATTCGGCCGTTTTTTCCAACATTATTCTTTGGATCACTCTTAACGGAAGGAGAGAATCTTGAAACCATTATGTTTTTCTTATTCTACTACCTAGGGAGGACATGAATTACGATGTCTTTTTCAAATCTGGTGTTCGTCTGGTCCGGGAACCTAAGTTCTGAAAGTGGTGCCTGGCAGTATTCGGCCGTTTTTTCCAACTTTATTCTTTGGATCACTCTTAATGGAAGGAGAGATTCTTGAAACTATGATGTTTTTCTGATTCTACTACCTATTGAGAACACGAATTAGGAAGTCTTTTTAAATCAGGTGTTTCTCTGGGCCGGGAACTTCACTTCTGAAAGCGCAGCATTGCGGTATTAGGCCGTTTTTTCCAACTTATTCTTTGGATCTCTATTAAGGGAAGGAGAGAATCTTGAAAACCTGATGTTTTTCTTATTCTACTACCTAGGGAGAACATGAATCACAATGTCTTTTTCAAATCTGGTGTTTCTCTGTGCCGGGAACTACAGTTCTGAAACTGGTGTTTTGCAGTATTCGGCCGTTTTTTCCAACTTTATTCTTTGGATCACTCTTAAGGCAAGGAGAGAATCTTGAAACCGTGATGTTTTTCTTATTCTACTACCTACAGAGAACATGAATCACGATGTCTTTTTCAAATCTGGTGTTTGTCTGTGCCGGGAACTTCAGTTCTGAAAGTGGTTGTTTGCAGTATTCGGCTTTTTTTTCCAACATTATTCTTTGGATCCCTCTTAAGGGAAGGAGAGATTCCTGAAACGATGATGTTTTTCTTATTTGACTACCTAGGGAGAACATGAATCACGATGTCTTTTTAAAATCTGGTGTTTGTCTGTGCCGGGAACTTCAGTTCTGAAAGTGGTGTTTTTCAGAATTTAGCCGTTTTTTCCAAATTTATTCTTTGGTTCGCTCTTAATGCAAGGAGAGATTCTTGAAACTATGACGTTTTTCTGATTATACTACCTAGGGAGAACATGAATCTCGATGTCTTTTTCAAATCTGGTGTTTCTCAGGGCCGGGAACTTCAGTTCTGAAAGTGCAGTATTGCGGTATTAGGTTGTTTTTTCCAACTTTATTCTTTGGATCTCTCTTAAGGGAAGGAGACATTTCTGAAACCATGATGTTTTAACGATTCTACGACCTGGGGAGAACATGAATCTCGACGTCTTTTTCAAATCTGGTGTTTGTCTGGGCCGGGAACCTCAGTTCCGAAAGTAGAGTTTCACCGTCAATACAATAGGCCTTTTGAGCATATGCGGTAATAGGCCGTTTTTTCCAACTTTATTCTTTGGCTCTCTCTTAAGGTAAGGAGAGAATCTTGAAACCATGATGTTTTTCTTATTCTACTACCTAGGGAGAACATGAATCACGACGTCTTTTTCAAATCTGGTGTTTCTCTGGGCCGGGAACTTCAGTTCTGAAAGTGCAGTATTGCAGTATTAGGCTGTTTTTTCCAACTTTATTCTTTGGATATCTCTTAAGGGAAGGAGAGATTTCTGAAACCATGATGTTTTAATGATTCTACTACCTAGGGAGAACATGGATCACGACGTCTTTTTCAAATCTGGTGCTTGTCTCGGCCGGGAAACTCAATTCTGAAAGTGGAGTTTCACCGTCAATACAATAGGCCTTTTGAGCATATGCGGTAATAGGCCGTTTTTTCCAACTTTATTCTTTGGATCACTCTTAAGGCAAGGAGGGATTCTTGAAACTATGATGTTTTTCTGATTCTACTACCTAGGGAGAACATGAATCATGACGTCTTTTTCAAATCTCGTGTTTGTCTGGGCCGGGAACCTCAGTTCTGATAGTAGAGTTTCACCATCAATACAAAAGGTCTTTTGAGCATATGCGGTAATAGGCCGTTTTTTCCAACATTATTCTTTGGCTCTCTCTTGAGGTAAGGAGAGAATCTTGAAACCATGATGTTTTTCTTATTCTACTACCTTATGAGAACATGAATCACGATGTCTTTTTCAAATCTGGTGTTTCTCTGGGCCGGGAACTTCAGTTCTGAAAGTGCAGTTTTGCTATATTAGGCCATTTTTTCCAACATTATTCTTTGCATCTCTCTTAAGGGAAGGAGAGAATCTTGAAACCATGATGTTTTTCTTATTCTACTACCTAGGGGGAATATGAATCACGATGTGTTTTTCAAATCTGGTGTTTGTCTGGGCCGGGAACCTCAGTTCTAAAAGTGGAGTTTCACAGTCAATACAATAGGCCTTTTGAGCATATGCGGTATTAGGCCGTTTTTTCCAACTTTATTCTTTGGATCACTCTTAATGCAAGGAGAGATTCTTGAAACTATGATGTTTCTATGATTCTACTACCTAGGGAGAACATGAATCACGATGTCTTTTTCAAATCTGGTGTTTGTCTGGGCCGGGAACCTCAATTTTGAAAGGGGAGTTTCACCGTTAATACAATAGGCCTTTTGAGCATATTTGGTAATAGGCCGTTTTTTCCAACTTTATTTTTGGATCACTCTTACGGCAAGGAGAGATTCTTGAAACTATGATATTTTTCTGATTCTACTACCTAGGGAGAACATGAATCACGACGTCTTTTTCAAATCTGGTGTTTGTCTGGGCCGGGAATTTCAGTTCTCAAAGTGCAGTTTTGCGGTATTAGGCCGTTTTTTCCAACTTTATTCTTTGGATCTCTCTTAAGGTATGGAGAGAATATTGAAACCATGATGTTTTTCTTATTCTACTACCTAGGGGGAACATGAATCACGATGAGTTTTTGAAATCTGGTGTTTGTCTGGTCCGGGAACCTCAGTTCTAAAAGTGGAGTTTCACAGTCAATACAATAGGCTTTTTGAGTATATGTGGTAATAGGCCGTTTTTTCCAACATTATTCTTTGGATCTCTCTTAAGGTAAGGAGAGAATCCTGAAAACCTGATGTTTTTCTTATTCTACTACCTAGGGAGAACATGAATCACAATGTCTTTTTCAAATCTGGTGTTTCTCTGTGCCGGGAACTACAGTTCTGAAACTGGTGTTTTGCAGTATTCGGCCGTTTTTTCCAACTTTATTCTTTGGATCACTCTTAAGGCAAGGAGAGAATCTTGAAACCGTGATGTTTTTCTTATTCTACTACCTAGGGAGAACATGAATCACAATGTCTTTTTCAAATCTGGTGTTTGTCTGTGCCGGGAACTTCAGTTCTGAAAGTGGTGGTTTGCAGTATTCGGCTTTTTTTTCCAACATTATTCTTTGGATCCCTCTTAAGGGAAGGAGAGATTCCTGAAACCATGATGTTTTACTGATTCTACTACCTAGGGAGAACATGAATCACGATGCCTTTTTCAAATCTGGTGTTTGTCTGGGCCGGGAACTTCAGTTCTCAAACTGCAGTTTTGCGGTATTAGGCCGTTTTTTCCAATTTTATTCTTTGGATCTCTCTTAAGGTATGGAGAGAATCTTGAAACCATGATGTTTTTCTTATTCTACTACCTAGGGAGAAGATGAATCACGACGTCTTTTTCAAATCTGGTGTTTCTCTGGGCCGGGAACTTCAGTTCTCAAAGTGCACTTTTGTGGTATTAGGCCGTTTTTTCCAATATTATCCTTTGGATCTCTCTTAAGGTAAGGAGAGAATCCTGAAAACCTGATGTTTTTCTCATTCTACTATCTCGGGAGAACATGAATCACGACCTCTTTTTCAAATCTGGTGTTTCTCTGGGCCGGGAACTTCAGTTCTGAAAGTGCAGTTTTGCGGTATTAGGCTGTTTTTTCCAACATTATTATTTGCATCTCTCTTAAGGGAAGGAGAGTATCTTGAAACCATGATGTTTTCTTATTCTACTACCTAGGGGGAACATGAATCACGATGTGTTTTTCAAATCTGGTGTTTGTCTGGGTCGGGAACCTCAGTTCTGAAAGTGGAGTTTCACCGTCAATACAATAGGCCTTTTCAGCATATGCGGTAATAGGCCGTTTTTTCCAACTTTATTCTTTGGATTACTCTTAAGGCAAGGAGAGATTCTTTAAACTATCATGTTTTTCTGATTCTACTTCCCAGGGAGAACATGCATCATGACGTCTTTTTCAAATCTGGTGATTCTCTGGGCCGGGAACTTCAGTTCTGAAAGTGCAGTTTTGCGATATTAGGCTGTTTTTTCCAACATTATTCTTTGGATCTCTCTTAAGGTAAGGAGAGAATCCTGAAAACCGGGTGTTTTTCTTATTCTACTACCTAGGGGGAACATGAATCACGATGAGTTTTTGAAATCTGGTGTTTGTCTGGGCCGGGAACCTCAGTTCTAAAAGTGGAGTTTCACAGTCAATACAATAGGCTTTTTGAGTATATGTGGTAATAGGCCGTTTTTTCCAACATTATTCTTTGGATCTCTCTTAAGCTAAGGAGAGAATCCTGAAAACTTGATGTTTTTCTTATTCTACTACCTAGGGAGAACATGAATCACAATGTCTTTTTCAAATCTGGTGTTTCTCTGTGCCGGGAACTACAGTTCTGAAACTGGTGTTTTGCAGTATTCAGCCGTTTTTTCCAACTTTATTCTTTGGATCACTCTTAAGGCAAGGAGAGAATCTTGAAACCGTGATGTTTTTCTTATTCTACTACCTACAGAGAACATGAATCACGATGTCTTTTTCAAATCTGGTGTTTGTCTGTGCCGGGAACTTCAGTTCTGAAAGTGGTGGTTTGCAGTATTCGGCTTTTTTTTCCAACATTATTCTTTGGATCCCTCTTAAGGGAAGGAGAGATTCCTGAAACGATGATGTTTTTCTTATTTGACTACCTAGGGAGAACATGAATCACGATGTCTTTTTAAAATCTGGTGTTTGTCTGTGCCGGGAACTTCAGTTCTGAAAGTGGTGTTTTTCAGAATTTAGCCGTTTTTTCCAAATTTATTCTTTGGTTCGCTCTTAATGCAAGGAGAGATTCTTGAAACTATGATGTTTTTCTGATTATACTACCTAGGGAGAACATGAATCTCGATGTCTTTTTCAAATCTGGTGTTTCTCAGGGCCGGGAACTTCAGTTCTGAAAGTGCAGTATTGCGGTATTAGGTTGTTTTTTCCAACTTTATTCTTTGGATCTCTCTTAAGGGAAGGAGAGATTTCTGAAACCATGATGTTTTAACGATTCTACGACCTGGGGAGAACATGAATCTCGACGTCTTTTTCAAATCTGGTGTTTGTCTGGGCCGGGAACCTCAGTTCCGAAAGTAGAGTTTCACCGTCAATACAATAGGCCTTTTGAGCATATGCGGTAATAGGCCGTTTTTTCCAACTTTATTCTTTGGCTCTCTCTTAAGGTAAGGAGAGAATCTTGAAACCATGATGTTTTTCTTATTCTACTACCTAGGGAGAACATGAATCACGACGTCTTTTTCAAATCTGGTGTTTCTCTGGGCCGGGAACTTCAGTTCTGAAAGTGCAGTATTGCAGTATTAGGCTGTTTTTTCCAACTTTATTCTTTGGATATCTCTTAAGGGAAGGAGAGATTTCTGAAACCATGATGTTTTAATGATTCTACTACCTAGGGAGAACATGGATCACGACGTCTTTTTCAAATCTGGTGCTTGTCTCGGCCGGGAAACTCAATTCTGAAAGTGGAGTTTCACCGTCAATACAATAGGCCTTTTGAGCATATGCGGTAATAGGCCGTTTTTTCCAACTTTATTCTTTGGATCACTCTTAAGGCAAGGAGGGATTCTTGAAACTATGATGTTTTTCTGATTCTACTACCTAGGGAGAACATGAATCATGACGTCTTTTTCAAATCTCGTGTTTGTCTGGGCCGGGAACCTCAGTTCTGATAGTAGAGTTTCACCATCAATACAAAAGGTCTTTTGAGCATATGCGGTAATAGGCCGTTTTTTCCAACATTATTCTTTGGCTCTCTCTTGAGGTAAGGAGAGAATCTTGAAACCATGATGTTTTTCTTATTCTACTACCTTATGAGAACATGAATCACGATGTCTTTTTCAAATCTGGTGTTTCTCTGGGCCGGGAACTTCAGTTCTGAAAGTGCAGTTTTGCTATATTAGGCCATTTTTTCCAACATTATTCTTTGCATCTCTCTTAAGGGAAGGAGAGAATCTTGAAACCATGATGTTTTTCTTATTCTACTACCTAGGGGGAATATGAATCACGATGTGTTTTTCAAATCTGGTGTTTGTCTGGGCCGGGAACCTCAGTTCTAAAAGTGGAGTTTCACAGTCAATACAATAGGCCTTTTGAGCATATGCGGTATTAGGCCGTTTTTTCCAACTTTATTCTTTGGATCACTCTTAATGCAAGGAGAGATTCTTGAAACTATGATGTTTCTATGATTCTACTACCTAGGGAGAACATGAATCACGATGTCTTTTTCAAATCTGGTGTTTGTCTGGGCCGGGAACCTCAATTTTGAAAGGGGAGTTTCACCGTTAATACAATAGGCCTTTTGAGCATATTTGGTAATAGGCCGTTTTTTCCAACTTTATTTTTGGATCACTCTTACGGCAAGGAGAGATTCTTGAAACTATGATATTTTTCTGATTCTACTACCTAGGGAGAACATGAATCACGACGTCTTTTTCAAATCTGGTGTTTGTCTGGGCCGGGAATTTCAGTTCTCAAAGTGCAGTTTTGCGGTATTAGGCCGTTTTTTCCAACTTTATTCTTTGGATCTCTCTTAAGGTATGGAGAGAATATTGAAACCATGATGTTTTTCTTATTCTACTACCTAGGGGGAACATGAATCACGATGAGTTTTTGAAATCTGGTGTTTGTCTGGTCCGGGAACCTCAGTTCTAAAAGTGGAGTTTCACAGTCAATACAATAGGCTTTTTGAGTATATGTGGTAATAGGCCGTTTTTTCCAACATTATTCTTTGGATCTCTCTTAAGGTAAGGAGAGAATCCTGAAAACCTGATGTTTTTCTTATTCTACTACCTAGGGAGAACATGAATCACAATGTCTTTTTCAAATCTGGTGTTTCTCTGTGCCGGGAACTACAGTTCTGAAACTGGTGTTTTGCAGTATTCGGCCGTTTTTTCCAACTTTATTCTTTGGATCACTCTTAAGGCAAGGAGAGAATCTTGAAACCGTGATGTTTTTCTTATTCTACTACCTAGGGAGAACATGAATCACAATGTCTTTTTCAAATCTGGTGTTTGTCTGTGCCGGGAACTTCAGTTCTGAAAGTGGTGGTTTGCAGTATTCGGCTTTTTTTTCCAACATTATTCTTTGGATCCCTCTTAAGGGAAGGAGAGATTCCTGAAACCATGATGTTTTACTGATTCTACTACCTAGGGAGAACATGAATCACGATGCCTTTTTCAAATCTGGTGTTTGTCTGGGCCGGGAACTTCAGTTCTCAAACTGCAGTTTTGCGGTATTAGGCCGTTTTTTCCAATTTTATTCTTTGGATCTCTCTTAAGGTATGGAGAGAATCTTGAAACCATGATGTTTTTCTTATTCTACTACCTAGGGAGAAGATGAATCACGACGTCTTTTTCAAATCTGGTGTTTCTCTGGGCCGGGAACTTCAGTTCTCAAAGTGCACTTTTGTGGTATTAGGCCGTTTTTTCCAATATTATCCTTTGGATCTCTCTTAAGGTAAGGAGAGAATCCTGAAAACCTGATGTTTTTCTCATTCTACTATCTCGGGAGAACATGAATCACGACCTCTTTTTCAAATCTGGTGTTTCTCTGGGCCGGGAACTTCAGTTCTGAAAGTGCAGTTTTGCGGTATTAGGCTGTTTTTTCCAACATTATTATTTGCATCTCTCTTAAGGGAAGGAGAGTATCTTGAAACCATGATGTTTTCTTATTCTACTACCTAGGGGGAACATGAATCACGATGTGTTTTTCAAATCTGGTGTTTGTCTGGGTCGGGAACCTCAGTTCTGAAAGTGGAGTTTCACCGTCAATACAATAGGCCTTTTCAGCATATGCGGTAATAGGCCGTTTTTTCCAACTTTATTCTTTGGATTACTCTTAAGGCAAGGAGAGATTCTTTAAACTATCATGTTTTTCTGATTCTACTTCCCAGGGAGAACATGCATCATGACGTCTTTTTCAAATCTGGTGATTCTCTGGGCCGGGAACTTCAGTTCTGAAAGTGCAGTTTTGCGATATTAGGCTGTTTTTTCCAACATTATTCTTTGGATCTCTCTTAAGGTAAGGAGAGAATCCTGAAAACCGGGTGTTTTTCTTATTCTACTACCTAGGGGGAACATGAATCACGATGAGTTTTTGAAATCTGGTGTTTGTCTGGGCCGGGAACCTCAGTTCTAAAAGTGGAGTTTCACAGTCAATACAATAGGCTTTTTGAGTATATGTGGTAATAGGCCGTTTTTTCCAACATTATTCTTTGGATCTCTCTTAAGCTAAGGAGAGAATCCTGAAAACTTGATGTTTTTCTTATTCTACTACCTAGGGAGAACATGAATCACAATGTCTTTTTCAAATCTGGTGTTTCTCTGTGCCGGGAACTACAGTTCTGAAACTGGTGTTTTGCAGTATTCAGCCGTTTTTTCCAACTTTATTCTTTGGATCACTCTTAAGGCAAGGAGAGAATCTTGAAACCGTGATGTTTTTCTTATTCTACTACCTACAGAGAACATGAATCACGATGTCTTTTTCAAATCTGGTGTTTGTCTGTGCCGGGAACTTCAGTTCTGAAAGTGGTGGTTTGCAGTATTCGGCTTTTTTTTCCAACATTATTCTTTGGATCCCTCTTAAGGGAAGGAGAGATTCCTGAAACGATGATGTTTTTCTTATTTGACTACCTAGGGAGAACATGAATCACGATGTCTTTTTAAAATCTGGTGTTTGTCTGTGCCGGGAACTTCAGTTCTGAAAGTGGTGTTTTTCAGAATTTAGCCGTTTTTTCCAAATTTATTCTTTGGTTCGCTCTTAATGCAAGGAGAGATTCTTGAAACTATGATGTTTTTCTGATTATACTACCTAGGGAGAACATGAATCTCGATGTCTTTTTCAAATCTGGTGTTTCTCAGGGCCGGGAACTTCAGTTCTGAAAGTGCAGTATTGCGGTATTAGGTTGTTTTTTCCAACTTTATTCTTTGGATCTCTCTTAAGGGAAGGAGAGATTTCTGAAACCATGATGTTTTAACGATTCTACGACCTGGGGAGAACATGAATCTCGACGTCTTTTTCAAATCTGGTGTTTGTCTGGGCCGGGAACCTCAGTTCCGAAAGTAGAGTTTCACCGTCAATACAATAGGCCTTTTGAGCATATGCGGTAATAGGCCGTTTTTTCCAACTTTATTCTTTGGCTCTCTCTTAAGGTAAGGAGAGAATCTTGAAACCATGATGTTTTTCTTATTCTACTACCTAGGGAGAACATGAATCACGACGTCTTTTTCAAATCTGGTGTTTCTCTGGGCCGGGAACTTCAGTTCTGAAAGTGCAGTATTGCAGTATTAGGCTGTTTTTTCCAACTTTATTCTTTGGATATCTCTTAAGGGAAGGAGAGATTTCTGAAACCATGATGTTTTAATGATTCTACTACCTAGGGAGAACATGGATCATGACGTCTTTTTCAAATCTGGTGCTTGTCTCGGCCGGGAAACTCAATTCTGAAAGTGGAGTTTCACCGTCAATACAATAGGCCTTTTGAGCATATGCGGTAATAGGCCGTTTTTTCCAACTTTATTCTTTGGATCACTCTTAAGGCAAGGAGGGATTCTTGAAACTATGATGTTTTTCTGATTCTACTACCTAGGGAGAACATGAATCATAACGTCTTTTTCAAATCTCGTGTTTGTCTGGGCCGGGAACCTCAGTTCTGATAGTAGAGTTTCACCGTCAATACAAAAGGTCTTTTGAGCATATGCGGTAATAGGCCGTTTTTTCCAACATTATTCTTTGGCTCTCTCTTGAGGTAAGGAGAGAATCTTGAAACCATGATGTTTTTCTTATTCTACTACCTTATGAGAACATGAATCACGATGTCTTTTTCAAATCTGGTGTTTCTCTGGGCCGGGAACTTCAGTTCTGAAAGTGCAGTTTTGCTATATTAGGCCATTTTTTCCAACATTATTCTTTGCATCTCTCTTAAGGGAAGGAGAGAATCTTGAAACCATGATGTTTTTCTTATTCTACTACCTAGGGGGAATATGAATCACGATGTGTTTTTCAAATCTGGTGTTTGTCTGGGCCGGGAACCTCAGTTCTAAAAGTGGAGTTTCACAGTCAATACAATAGGCCTTTTGAGCATATGCGGTATTAGGCCGTTTTTTCCAACTTTATTCTTTGGATCACTCTTAATGCAAGGAGAGATTCTTGAAACTATGATGTTTCTCTGATTCTACTACCTAGGGAGAACATGAATCACGACACCTTTTTCAAATCTGATGTTTCTCTGGGCCGGGAACTTCAGTTCTGAAAGTGCAGTTTTGCGGTACTAGGCTGTTTTTTCCAACTTTATTCTTTGGATCTCTCTAAGGGAAGGAGAGATTTCTGAAACCATGATGTTTTTCTTATTCTACTACCTAGGGAGAACATGAATCACGATGTCTTTTTCAAATCTGGTGTTCGTCTGGGCCGGGAACCTCAGTTCTGAAAGTGGTGCTTTGCAGTATTCGGCCGTTTTTTCCAACATTATTCTTTGGATCACTCTTAACGGAAGGAGAGAATCTTGAAACCATTATGTTTTTCTTATTCTACTACCTAGGGAGGACATGAATTACGATGTCTTTTTCAAATCTGGTGTTCGTCTGGTCCGGGAACCTAAGTTCTGAAAGTGGTGCCTGGCAGTATTCGGCCGTTTTTTCCAACTTTATTCTTTGGATCACTCTTAATGGAAGGAGAGATTCTTGAAACTATGATGTTTTTCTGATTCTACTACCTATTGAGAACACGAATTAGGAAGTCTTTTTAAATCAGGTGTTTCTCTGGGCCGGGAACTTCACTTCTGAAAGCGCAGCATTGCGGTATTAGGCCGTTTTTTCCAACTTATTCTTTGGATCTCTATTAAGGGAAGGAGAGAATCTTGAAAACCTGATGTTTTTCTTATTCTACTACCTAGGGAGAACATGAATCACAATGTCTTTTTCAAATCTGGTGTTTCTCTGTGCCGGGAACTACAGTTCTGAAACTGGTGTTTTGCAGTATTCGGCCGTTTTTTCCAACTTTATTCTTTGGATCACTCTTAAGGCAAGGAGAGAATCTTGAAACCGTGATGTTTTTCTTATTCTACTACCTACAGAGAACATGAATCACGATGTCTTTTTCAAATCTGGTGTTTGTCTGTGCCGGGAACTTCAGTTCTGAAAGTGGTTGTTTGCAGTATTCGGCTTTTTTTTCCAACATTATTCTTTGGATCCCTCTTAAGGGAAGGAGAGATTCCTGAAACGATGATGTTTTTCTTATTTGACTACCTAGGGAGAACATGAATCACGATGTCTTTTTAAAATCTGGTGTTTGTCTGTGCCGGGAACTTCAGTTCTGAAAGTGGTGTTTTTCAGAATTTAGCCGTTTTTTCCAAATTTATTCTTTGGTTCGCTCTTAATGCAAGGAGAGATTCTTGAAACTATGACGTTTTTCTGATTATACTACCTAGGGAGAACATGAATCTCGATGTCTTTTTCAAATCTGGTGTTTCTCAGGGCCGGGAACTTCAGTTCTGAAAGTGCAGTATTGCGGTATTAGGTTGTTTTTTCCAACTTTATTCTTTGGATCTCTCTTAAGGGAAGGAGACATTTCTGAAACCATGATGTTTTAACGATTCTACGACCTGGGGAGAACATGAATCTCGACGTCTTTTTCAAATCTGGTGTTTGTCTGGGCCGGGAACCTCAGTTCCGAAAGTAGAGTTTCACCGTCAATACAATAGGCCTTTTGAGCATATGCGGTAATAGGCCGTTTTTTCCAACTTTATTCTTTGGCTCTCTCTTAAGGTAAGGAGAGAATCTTGAAACCATGATGTTTTTCTTATTCTACTACCTAGGGAGAACATGAATCACGACGTCTTTTTCAAATCTGGTGTTTCTCTGGGCCGGGAACTTCAGTTCTGAAAGTGCAGTATTGCAGTATTAGGCTGTTTTTTCCAACTTTATTCTTTGGATATCTCTTAAGGGAAGGAGAGATTTCTGAAACCATGATGTTTTAATGATTCTACTACCTAGGGAGAACATGGATCACGACGTCTTTTTCAAATCTGGTGCTTGTCTCGGCCGGGAAACTCAATTCTGAAAGTGGAGTTTCACCGTCAATACAATAGGCCTTTTGAGCATATGCGGTAATAGGCCGTTTTTTCCAACTTTATTCTTTGGATCACTCTTAAGGCAAGGAGGGATTCTTGAAACTATGATGTTTTTCTGATTCTACTACCTAGGGAGAACATGAATCATGACGTCTTTTTCAAATCTCGTGTTTGTCTGGGCCGGGAACCTCAGTTCTGATAGTAGAGTTTCACCATCAATACAAAAGGTCTTTTGAGCATATGCGGTAATAGGCCGTTTTTTCCAACATTATTCTTTGGCTCTCTCTTGAGGTAAGGAGAGAATCTTGAAACCATGATGTTTTTCTTATTCTACTACCTTATGAGAACATGAATCACGATGTCTTTTTCAAATCTGGTGTTTCTCTGGGCCGGGAACTTCAGTTCTGAAAGTGCAGTTTTGCTATATTAGGCCATTTTTTCCAACATTATTCTTTGCATCTCTCTTAAGGGAAGGAGAGAATCTTGAAACCATGATGTTTTTCTTATTCTACTACCTAGGGGGAATATGAATCACGATGTGTTTTTCAAATCTGGTGTTTGTCTGGGCCGGGAACCTCAGTTCTAAAAGTGGAGTTTCACAGTCAATACAATAGGCCTTTTGAGCATATGCGGTATTAGGCCGTTTTTTCCAACTTTATTCTTTGGATCACTCTTAATGCAAGGAGAGATTCTTGAAACTATGATGTTTCTATGATTCTACTACCTAGGGAGAACATGAATCACGATGTCTTTTTCAAATCTGGTGTTTGTCTGGGCCGGGAACCTCAATTTTGAAAGGGGAGTTTCACCGTTAATACAATAGGCCTTTTGAGCATATTTGGTAATAGGCCGTTTTTTCCAACTTTATTTTTGGATCACTCTTACGGCAAGGAGAGATTCTTGAAACTATGATATTTTTCTGATTCTACTACCTAGGGAGAACATGAATCACGACGTCTTTTTCAAATCTGGTGTTTGTCTGGGCCGGGAATTTCAGTTCTCAAAGTGCAGTTTTGCGGTATTAGGCCGTTTTTTCCAACTTTATTCTTTGGATCTCTCTTAAGGTATGGAGAGAATATTGAAACCATGATGTTTTTCTTATTCTACTACCTAGGGGGAACATGAATCACGATGAGTTTTTGAAATCTGGTGTTTGTCTGGTCCGGGAACCTCAGTTCTAAAAGTGGAGTTTCACAGTCAATACAATAGGCTTTTTGAGTATATGTGGTAATAGGCCGTTTTTTCCAACATTATTCTTTGGATCTCTCTTAAGGTAAGGAGAGAATCCTGAAAACCTGATGTTTTTCTTATTCTACTACCTAGGGAGAACATGAATCACAATGTCTTTTTCAAATCTGGTGTTTCTCTGTGCCGGGAACTACAGTTCTGAAACTGGTGTTTTGCAGTATTCGGCCGTTTTTTCCAACTTTATTCTTTGGATCACTCTTAAGGCAAGGAGAGAATCTTGAAACCGTGATGTTTTTCTTATTCTACTACCTAGGGAGAACATGAATCACAATGTCTTTTTCAAATCTGGTGTTTGTCTGTGCCGGGAACTTCAGTTCTGAAAGTGGTGGTTTGCAGTATTCGGCTTTTTTTTCCAACATTATTCTTTGGATCCCTCTTAAGGGAAGGAGAGATTCCTGAAACCATGATGTTTTACTGATTCTACTACCTAGGGAGAACATGAATCACGATGCCTTTTTCAAATCTGGTGTTTGTCTGGGCCGGGAACTTCAGTTCTCAAACTGCAGTTTTGCGGTATTAGGCCGTTTTTTCCAATTTTATTCTTTGGATCTCTCTTAAGGTATGGAGAGAATCTTGAAACCATGATGTTTTTCTTATTCTACTACCTAGGGAGAAGATGAATCACGACGTCTTTTTCAAATCTGGTGTTTCTCTGGGCCGGGAACTTCAGTTCTCAAAGTGCACTTTTGTGGTATTAGGCCGTTTTTTCCAATATTATCCTTTGGATCTCTCTTAAGGTAAGGAGAGAATCCTGAAAACCTGATGTTTTTCTCATTCTACTATCTCGGGAGAACATGAATCACGACCTCTTTTTCAAATCTGGTGTTTCTCTGGGCCGGGAACTTCAGTTCTGAAAGTGCAGTTTTGCGGTATTAGGCTGTTTTTTCCAACATTATTATTTGCATCTCTCTTAAGGGAAGGAGAGTATCTTGAAACCATGATGTTTTCTTATTCTACTACCTAGGGGGAACATGAATCACGATGTGTTTTTCAAATCTGGTGTTTGTCTGGGTCGGGAACCTCAGTTCTGAAAGTGGAGTTTCACCGTCAATACAATAGGCCTTTTCAGCATATGCGGTAATAGGCCGTTTTTTCCAACTTTATTCTTTGGATTACTCTTAAGGCAAGGAGAGATTCTTTAAACTATCATGTTTTTCTGATTCTACTTCCCAGGGAGAACATGCATCATGACGTCTTTTTCAAATCTGGTGATTCTCTGGGCCGGGAACTTCAGTTCTGAAAGTGCAGTTTTGCGATATTAGGCTGTTTTTTCCAACATTATTCTTTGGATCTCTCTTAAGGTAAGGAGAGAATCCTGAAAACCGGGTGTTTTTCTTATTCTACTACCTAGGGGGAACATGAATCACGATGAGTTTTTGAAATCTGGTGTTTGTCTGGGCCGGGAACCTCAGTTCTAAAAGTGGAGTTTCACAGTCAATACAATAGGCTTTTTGAGTATATGTGGTAATAGGCCGTTTTTTCCAACATTATTCTTTGGATCTCTCTTAAGCTAAGGAGAGAATCCTGAAAACTTGATGTTTTTCTTATTCTACTACCTAGGGAGAACATGAATCACAATGTCTTTTTCAAATCTGGTGTTTCTCTGTGCCGGGAACTACAGTTCTGAAACTGGTGTTTTGCAGTATTCAGCCGTTTTTTCCAACTTTATTCTTTGGATCACTCTTAAGGCAAGGAGAGAATCTTGAAACCGTGATGTTTTTCTTATTCTACTACCTACAGAGAACATGAATCACGATGTCTTTTTCAAATCTGGTGTTTGTCTGTGCCGGGAACTTCAGTTCTGAAAGTGGTGGTTTGCAGTATTCGGCTTTTTTTTCCAACATTATTCTTTGGATCCCTCTTAAGGGAAGGAGAGATTCCTGAAACGATGATGTTTTTCTTATTTGACTACCTAGGGAGAACATGAATCACGATGTCTTTTTAAAATCTGGTGTTTGTCTGTGCCGGGAACTTCAGTTCTGAAAGTGGTGTTTTTCAGAATTTAGCCGTTTTTTCCAAATTTATTCTTTGGTTCGCTCTTAATGCAAGGAGAGATTCTTGAAACTATGATGTTTTTCTGATTATACTACCTAGGGAGAACATGAATCTCGATGTCTTTTTCAAATCTGGTGTTTCTCAGGGCCGGGAACTTCAGTTCTGAAAGTGCAGTATTGCGGTATTAGGTTGTTTTTTCCAACTTTATTCTTTGGATCTCTCTTAAGGGAAGGAGAGATTTCTGAAACCATGATGTTTTAACGATTCTACGACCTGGGGAGAACATGAATCTCGACGTCTTTTTCAAATCTGGTGTTTGTCTGGGCCGGGAACCTCAGTTCCGAAAGTAGAGTTTCACCGTCAATACAATAGGCCTTTTGAGCATATGCGGTAATAGGCCGTTTTTTCCAACTTTATTCTTTGGCTCTCTCTTAAGGTAAGGAGAGAATCTTGAAACCATGATGTTTTTCTTATTCTACTACCTAGGGAGAACATGAATCACGACGTCTTTTTCAAATCTGGTGTTTCTCTGGGCCGGGAACTTCAGTTCTGAAAGTGCAGTATTGCAGTATTAGGCTGTTTTTTCCAACTTTATTCTTTGGATATCTCTTAAGGGAAGGAGAGATTTCTGAAACCATGATGTTTTAATGATTCTACTACCTAGGGAGAACATGGATCACGACGTCTTTTTCAAATCTGGTGCTTGTCTCGGCCGGGAAACTCAATTCTGAAAGTGGAGTTTCACCGTCAATACAATAGGCCTTTTGAGCATATGCGGTAATAGGCCGTTTTTTCCAACTTTATTCTTTGGATCACTCTTAAGGCAAGGAGGGATTCTTGAAACTATGATGTTTTTCTGATTCTACTACCTAGGGAGAACATGAATCATGACGTCTTTTTCAAATCTCGTGTTTGTCTGGGCCGGGAACCTCAGTTCTGATAGTAGAGTTTCACCATCAATACAAAAGGTCTTTTGAGCATATGCGGTAATAGGCCGTTTTTTCCAACATTATTCTTTGGCTCTCTCTTGAGGTAAGGAGAGAATCTTGAAACCATGATGTTTTTCTTATTCTACTACCTTATGAGAACATGAATCACGATGTCTTTTTCAAATCTGGTGTTTCTCTGGGCCGGGAACTTCAGTTCTGAAAGTGCAGTTTTGCTATATTAGGCCATTTTTTCCAACATTATTCTTTGCATCTCTCTTAAGGGAAGGAGAGAATCTTGAAACCATGATGTTTTTCTTATTCTACTACCTAGGGGGAATATGAATCACGATGTGTTTTTCAAATCTGGTGTTTGTCTGGGCCGGGAACCTCAGTTCTAAAAGTGGAGTTTCACAGTCAATACAATAGGCCTTTTGAGCATATGCGGTATTAGGCCGTTTTTTCCAACTTTATTCTTTGGATCACTCTTAATGCAAGGAGAGATTCTTGAAACTATGATGTTTCTCTGATTCTACTACCTAGGGAGAACATGAATCACGACACCTTTTTCAAATCTGATGTTTCTCTGGGCCGGGAACTTCAGTTCTGAAAGTGCAGTTTTGCGGTACTAGGCTGTTTTTTCCAACTTTATTCTTTGGATCTCTCTAAGGGAAGGAGAGATTTCTGAAACCATGATGTTTTTCTTATTCTACTACCTAGGGAGAACATGAATCACGATGTCTTTTTCAAATCTGGTGTTCGTCTGGTCCGGGAACCTAAGTTCTGAAAGTGGTGCCTGGCAGTATTCGGCCGTTTTTTCCAACTTTATTCTTTGGATCACTCTTAATGGAAGGAGAGATTCTTGAAACTATGATGTTTTTCTGATTCTACTACCTATTGAGAACACGAATTAGGAAGTCTTTTTAAATCAGGTGTTTCTCTGGGCCGGGAACTTCACTTCTGAAAGCGCAGCATTGCGGTATTAGGCCGTTTTTTCCAACTTATTCTTTGGATCTCTATTAAGGGAAGGAGAGAATCTTGAAAACCTGATGTTTTTCTTATTCTACTACCTAGGGAGAATATGGATCACGACATGTTTTTCAAATCTGGTGTTCTTCTGTGCCGGGAACTTCGGTTCTGCAAGTGGTGTTTTGCAGTATTCGGCAGTTTTTTCCAAATTTATTCTTTGGATCACTCTTAAGGCAAGGAGAGAATCTTCAAACCATGATGTTTTTCTTATTCTACTACCTAGGGAGAACATGAATCACGACGTCTTTTTCAAATCTGGTCTTTGTCTGGTCCGGGAAACTCAGTTCTGAAAGTGGAGTTTCACGGTCAATAAAATAGGCCTTTTGGGCATATGCGGTAATAGGCCATTTTTTCCAACTTTATTCTTTGGATCACTCTTAATGCAAGGAGAGATTTTTGAAACTATGATGTTTTGCTGATTCTACTACCTAGGGAGAACATGAATCACGACGTCTTTTTCAAATCTGGTGTTTGTTTGGCCGGGAAGCTCAGTTCAGAAAGTGCAGTTTCACCGTCAATACATTAGGCCTTTTGAGCTTACGCGGTAATAGGCCGTTTTTTCCAGCTTTATTCTTTGGATCACTCTTAAGGGAAGGAGAGATTCATAAAACTATGATGTTTTTCTGATTCCACTACCGAGGAAGAACATGAATCACGACGTCTTTTTCAAATCTGGTGTATCTCCGGGCCGGGAACTTCAGTTCTGAAAGTGCAGTTTTGCGGTATTAGGACGTTTTTTCCAACTTTATTCTTTGGATCTCTCTCAAGGGAAAGAGAGATTTCTGAAACCATGATGTTTTAATGATTCCACTACCTAGGGAGACCATGAATCACGACGTCTTTTTCAAATCTGGTATTTCTCTGGGCCGGGAACTTCAGTTCTGAAAGTGCAGTTTTGCGGTATTAGGCCGTTTTTTCCAACTTTATTCTTTGTATCTCTCTCAAGGGAAGGAGAGATTTCTGAAACCATGATGTTTTAATGATTCTACTACCTAGGGAGAACATGGATCACGACATCTTTTTCAAATATGTTGTTTGTCTGTGCCGGGAACTTCAGTTCTGAAAGTAGTGTTTTGCAGTGTTCGGCCGTTTTTTCCAACTTTATTCTTTGGATCTCTCTTAAGGGAAGGAAAGATTTCTGAAACCATGATGTTTTAATGATTCTACTACCTAGGAAGAACATGAATCACGACGTCTTTTTCAAATCTGGTCTTTGTCCGGGCCCGGGAACCTCAGTTCTGAAAGTGGAGTTTCACCGTCAATACAATAGGCCTTTTGAGCATATGAGGTAATAGGCCGTTTTTTCCAACTTTATTCTTTGGATCACTCTTAAGGCAAGGAGAGATTCTTGAAAGTATGATGTTTTTCTGATTCTACTACCTAGGGGGAACATGAATCACGACGTCTTTTTCAAATCTGGTGTTTCTCTGGGCCGGGAACTTCAGTTCTGAAAGTGCAGTTTTGCAATATTAGGCCTTTTTTCCAACATTATTCTTTGGATCTCTCTTAAGGTAAGGAGAGAATCCTGAAAACCTGATGTTTTTCCTATTCTACTACCTAGGGAGAACATGGATCACAATGTCTTTTTCAAATCTGGTGTTTCTCTGTGCCGGGAACTTCAGTTCTGAAAGTGGTGTTTTGCAGTATTCGGCCGTTTTTTCCAACTTTATTCTTTGGATCACTCTTAAGGCAAAGAGAATCTTGAAACCATGATTTTTTCTTATTCTACTACGTAGGGAGAACATGAATCATGACGTCTTTTTCAAATCTGGTCTTTGTCTGGGCCGGGAAACTCAGTTCCGAAAGTGGAGTTTCACCGTCAATACAATAGGCATTTTGAGCATATGTGGTAATAGGCCGTTTTTTCCAACATTATTCTTTGGATCACTGTTAATGTAAGGAGAAATTCATGAAACTATAATGTTTTTCTGATTCCACTCCCTAGGGAGAACATGAATCACGACGTCTTTTTCAAATCTGCTGTTTCTTTGGGCCGGGAACTTCAGTTCTGAAAGTGCAGTTTTGCGGTATTAGGCCGTTTTTTCCAACATTATTCTTTGGATCTCTCTTAAGGGAAGGAGAGAATCCTGAAAACCTGATGTTTTTCTTATTCTACTACGTAGGGAGAACATGAATCACGACGTCTTTTTCAAATCTGGTCTTTGTCTGGGCCGGGAAACTCAGTTCTGAAAGTGGAGTTTCACCGTCGATACAATAGGCCTTTTGAGCATATGTGGTAATAGGCCGTTTTTTCCAACTTTATTCTTTGGATCACTCTTAAGGCAAGGAGAGATTCTTAAAACTATGATGTTTTTATGATTCTCCAACCTAGGGAGAACATGAATCACGACGCCTTTTTCAAATCTGGTGTTTCTTTGGGCCGGGAACGTCAGTTCTGAAAGTGGAGTTTCACCGTCAATACAGTAGGCCTTTTTAGCTTACGCGGTAATAGGCCGTTTTTTCCAGCTTTATTCTTTGGATCTCTCTCAAGGGAAGGAGAGATTTCTGAAACCATGGTGTTTTAATGATTCTACTACCTAGGGAGAACATGGATCACGACATCTTTTTCAAGTATGATGTTTGTCTGTGCCGGGAACTTCAGTTCTGAAAGTTGTGTTTTGCAGTATTCGGCCTTTTGTTCCAACTTTTTTCTTTGGATCTCTCTTAAGGGAAGGAGAGATTTCTGAAACCATGATGTTTTTATGATTATACTACCTAGGGAGAACATGAATCACGACGTCTTTTTCAAATCTGGTCTTTGTCTGGGCCGGGAACCTCAGTTCTGAAAGTGGAGTTTCACCGTCAATACAATAGGCCTTTTGCGCATATGCGGTAATAGGCCGTTTTTTCCAACTTTATTCTTTGGATCTCTCTTAAGGTAAGGAGAGAATCCTGAAAACCTGATGTTTTTCTTATTCTACTACCTAGGGAGAACATGAATCACAATGTCTTTTTCAAATCTGGTGTTTCTCTGTGCTGGGAAGTTCAGTTATGAAAGTGGTGTTTTGCAGCATTCGGCCGTTTTTTCCAACTTTATTCTTTAGATCACTCTTAAGGCAAGGAGAGAATCTTGAAACTATGATGTTTTTCTTATTCTACTACCTAGGGAGAACATGGACCACGATATCTTTTTCAAATATGATGTTTGTCTGTGCCGGGAACTTCAGTTCTGAAAGTTGTGTTTTGCAGTGTTCGGCCGTTTTTTCCAACTTTATTCTTTGGATCTCTCTTAAGGGAAGGAGAGATTTCTGAAACCATGATGTTTTAATGATTCTACTACCTAGGGAGAACATGAATCACGACGTCTATTTCAAATCTGGTGTTTGTCTGTGTCGGGAACTTCAGTTCTGAAAGTGGTGTTTTGCAGTATTCGGCCGTTTTTCCCAACTTTATTCTTTGGATCACTCTTAAGGCAAGGAGAGATTCATGAAAACCTGATGCTTTTCTTATTCTACTACCTAGGGAGAACATGAATCACGATGTCTTTTTCAAATCTGGTGTTTGTCTGTGCTGGGAACTTCAGTTCTGAAAGTGATGTTTTGCAGTATTCGGCCGTTTTTTCCAACTTTATTCTTTGGATCACTCTTAAGGCAAGGAGAGAATCTTGAAAACATGATGTTTTAATGATTCTACTATCTAGGGAGAACATGAATCTCGATGTCTTTTTCAAATCTGGTGTTTGTCTGGGCCGGGAACCTCAGTTCTGAAAGTGTAGTTTCACCTTTGGTACAATAGGCCTTTTGAGCTTATACGGTAATAGGTCGTTTTTTCCAACTTTATTCCTTGTCTCCCTCTTAAGGGAAGGAGAGATTACTGAAACAATGATGTTTTACTGATTCTACTACCTAGGGAGAACATGAATCACGACGTCTTTTTCAAATCTGGTGTTTGTCTGGGCCGGGAACCTCAGTTCTGAAAGTGGAGTTTCACCGTCAATACAATAGGCCTTTTGAGGATAAGCGGTAATAGGCCGTTTTTTCCAACTTTATTGTTTGGATCACACTTAAGGCAAGGAGATATTCTTGAAACTATGATGTTTTTTGATTCTACTACCTAGGAAGAACATGAATCAAAGAATAATGTTGGAAAAAACGACCTAATACAGCAAATGTATACTTTCAGAACTTAAGTTCTCGTCCCAGAGAAACACCAGATTTGAAAAAGACGTCGTGATTCATGTTCTCCCTACGTAGTAGAATCAGTAAAACATCATGGTTTCAGGAATCTCTCCTTGACTTAAGAGAGATCCAAAGAATAAAGTTGGAAAAAACGGCCGATTACCGCTTATGCTCAAAACGCCTATTGTATTGACGGTGAAACTCCACTTTCAGAACTGAGGTTCCCGGCCCAGACAAACACGAGATTTGAAAAAGACATAGTGATTCATGTTCTCCCTAGGTAGTAGAGTAAGAAAAACATGATAGTTTCAAGATTCTCTCCTTCCCTTAAGAGAGATACAAAGAATAATGTTGGAAAAAACAACCTTATACCGTAAAACTGCAGTTTCAGAACTGAAGTTCCCGGCCCAGAGAAACACCAGATTTGAAAAAGACGTCGTGATTCATGTTCTCCCTAGGTAGTTGAATCAGAAGAACATTATAGTTTCAAGAATCTCTCCTTGCATTAAGAGTGATCCAAAGAATAAATTTGGAAAAACACGCCTATTACCGCATATGCTCAAAAGGCCTATTGTATTGACGGTGAAACTCCACTTTCAGATCGGAGGTTCCCGGCCCAGACAAACACCAGATTTGAAAAACACATCGTGATTCATGTTCTCCTAGGTAGTAGAATAAGGAAAACATCAAGGTTTCAAGATTCTCTCCTTCCCTTAAGAGAGATTCCAAGAATAATGTTGCAAAAAACAGCCTATTACTGCAAAACTGCACTTTCAGAAATGAAGTTCCCGGCCCAGAGAAACACCAGATTTGAAAAAGACATCGTGATTCATGTTCTCGCTAGGTAGTAGAATCAGAAAAACATCATAGTTTCAAGAATCTCTCCTTGCCTTAAGAGTGAGCGAAAGAATAAAGTTGGAAAAAACGGCCTATTATCGCATATGCTGAAAAGGCCTATTGTATTGACCTTGAAACTCCACTTTCAGAACCGAGGTTCCCGGCCCAAACAAACACCAGATTTGAAAAAGACGTCGTGATTCATGTTCACCCTAGGTAGTAGAATCAGTAAAACATCATAGTTTCAGGAAACTCTCCTTCCCTTAAGAGAGATCCAAAGAATAATGTTGGAAAAAACGGCCTATTACCGCATATGCTCAAAAGGCCTATTGTATTGACAGTGAAACTCCACTTTCAGAACTGAGGTTCCCGGCCCAGACGAACAACAGATTTGAAAAAGACGTCGTGATTCATGTTCACCCTAGGTAGTAGAATCAGGAAAACATCATGGTTTCAGGAAACTCTCCCTCCCTTAAGTGAGATCCAAAGAAAAATGTTGGAAAAAACGGCCTAATACAGCAAAAGTGCACTTTCAGAACTGAAGTTCCTGGCCCAGGGAAATACCAGATTTGAAAAAGACGTCGTGATTCATGTTCTCCCTAGGTAGTAGAATCAGAAAAACATCATAGTTTCAAGAATCTCTCCTTGCCTTATGAGTGATCCAAAGAATAATGTTGGAAAAAACGGCCTATTACCGCATATGCTCAAAAGGCCTACTGTATTGACGGTGAAACTCAACTTTCAGAACTGAGGTTCCCGGCCCATACAAACAACACGTTTGAAAAAGACGTCGTGATTCATGTTCGCCCAAGGTAGTAGAATCAGTAAAACATCATGGTTTCAGGGATCTCTCCTTCCCTTAAGAGAAATCCAAAGAATAATGTTAGAAAAAACGGCCGAATACTGAAAAACACCACTTTTGAACTGAGGTTCCCGTCCCAGACAAACACCAGATTTCAAAAAGATGTCGTGATTCATGTTCTCCCAAGTTAGTAGAATCAGAAAAACATCATACTTTTAAGAATCTCTTTTTGCCTTAAGTGTGATCCAAAAATAAAGTTGGAAAAAACGGCCAAATGCCGCAAAAGTGCACTTTCAGAACTGAAGTTCCCGGCCCAGAGAAACACCAGATTTGAAAAAGACATCGTGATTCATGTTCTCCCTATGTAGTAGATTAAGAAAAATATCAGGTTTTCAAGATTCTCTCCTTACCTTAAGAGAGATCCAAAGGATAATGTTGGAAAAAACGGCCTAATACCGCAAAACTGCACTTTCAGAACTGAACTTCCCGGCCTAGAGAAACACCAGATTTGAAAAAGACGTCGTGATTCATGTTCTCCCTAGGTAGTACAATCAGAAAAACATCATAGTTTTAAGAATCTCTTTTTGCCTTAAGTGTGATCCAAAAACAAAGTTGGAAAAAACGGCCAAATACCGCAAAACTCCACTTTCAGAACTGAAGTTCCCGGCCCAGAGAAACACCAGATTTGAAAAAGATGTCGTGATTCATGTTTTCCCTAGGTAGTAGAATCAGAAAAACACCATACTTTCAATAATCTCTCCTTGCCTTAAGAGTGATCCAATGAATAAAGATGGAAAAAACGGCCTATTACCGCATATGCTCAAAAGGCCTACTGTATTGACGGTGAAACTCAACTTTCAGAACTGAGGTTCCCGGCCCATACAAACAACACATTTGAAAAAGACGTCGTGATTTCTGTTCTCCCAAGGTAGTAGAATCAGTAAAACATCATGGTTTCAGGAATCTCTCCTTCCCTTAAGAGAAATCCAAAGAATAATGTTGGAAAAAATGGCCGAATACTGCAAAACACCACTTTCAGAACTGAGGTTCCCGTCCCAGACAAACACCAGATTTGAAAAAGATGTCGTGATTCATGTTCTCCCTAGGTAGTAGAATCAGAAAAACATCATAGCTTTAAGAATCTCTTTTTGCCTTAAGTGTGAACCAAAAATAAATTTGGAAAAAACGGCCAATTACCGCAAAACTGCACTTTCAGAACTGAAGTTCCCGGCCCAGAGAAACACATGATTTGAAAAAGACGTCGTGATTCATGTTCTCCCTAGGTAGTAGAATCAGAAGAACACCATACTTTCAAGAATCTCTCCTTGCCTTAAGAGTGATCCAAAGAATAATGTTGGAAAAAACGGCCTATTACCGGATATGCTCAAAAGGCCTACTGTATTGACGTTGAAAATCCACTGTCAGAACTGAGGTTCCCGGCCAAGACAAACACCAGATTTGAAATAGACGTCTTGATTCCTGTTCTCCCTAGGTAGTAGAATCAGAAAAACATCATAGTTTTAAGAATCTCTTTTTGCCTTAAGTGTGACCCAAAAATAAAGTTGGAAAAAACGGCCAAATACCACAAAACTGCACTTTCAGAACTGAAGTTCCCGGCCCAGAGAAACACATGATTTGAAAAAGACGTCGTGATTCATGTTCTCCCTAGGTAGTAGAATCAGAAAAACACCATACTTTCAAGAATCTCTCCTTGCCTTAAGAGTGATCCAAAGAATAATGTTGGAAAAAACGGCCTATTACCGCATATGCTCTAAAGGCCTAGTGTATTGACGGTGAAACTCAACTTTCAGAACTGAGGTTCCCGGCCCATACAAAGAACACGTTTGAAAAAGATGTCGTGATTCATGTTCTCCCAAGGTAGTAGAATCAGTAAAACATCATGGTTTCAGGAATCTCTCCTTCCCTTAAGAGAAATCCAAAGAATAATGTTGGAAAAAACGGCCGAATACTGAAAAACACCACTTTCAGAACTGAGGTTCCCATCCCAGACAAACACCAGATTTGAAAAAGATGTCGTGATTCATGTTCTCCCTAGTAAGTAGAATTAGAAAAACATCATAGTTTTAAGAATCTCTTTTTGCCTTAAGTGTGATCCAAAAATAAAGTTGGAAAAAACGGCCAAATACCGCAAAACTGCACTTTCAGAAGTGAAGTTCCCGGCCCAGAGAAACACCAGATTTGAAAAAGACATCGTGATTCGTGTTCTCCCTTGGTAGTAGAATCAGAAAAACATGATAGTTTCAAGAATCTCTTTTTGCCTTAAGTGTGATCCAAAAATAAAGTTGGAAAAAACAGCCAAATACCGCAAAAGTGCACTTTCAGAAGTGAAGTTCCCGGCCCAGAGAAACACCAGATTTGAAAAACACGTCGTGATTCATGTTCTCCCTGGGTAGTAGAATCAGAAAAACATCATAGTTTCAAGAATCTCTCCGTGCCTTAAGAGTGATAGATAAAATAAAGTGGGAAAAAACAGCCTATTATCGCATATGCTAAAAAGGCCTAATGTATTGACGGTGAAACTCCACTTTCAGAACTGAGGTTCCCGGCGCAAACAAACACCAGATATGAAAAATATGTCCTGATTCATTTTCTCCCTAGGTAGTAGAATCAGAAAAAGATCATAATTTCAAGAATGTCTCCTTGCCTTCAGTGTGATCCAAAGAATAAAGTTGGAAAAAAAGGCCTAATACCGCAAAACTGCACTTTAAGAACTGAAGGTCCCGGCCCAGAGAACCACCAGATTTGAAAAAGACGTCATGATTCATGTTCTCCCTAGGGAGTAGAATCAGAAAAACATCATAGTTTCAAGAATCTCTCCTTGCCTTAAGAGTGATCCAAAGAATAAAGTGGGAAAAAACGGCCTATTACCGCATATGCTCAAAAGGCCTACTGTATTGACAGTGAAATTCCACTTTCACAACTGAAGTTCCCGGCCCAGACAAACACCAGATTTGAAAAAGACATCGTGATTCATGTTCTCCCTAGGTAGTAGAATAAGAAAAACATCATGGTTTCAAGATTCTGTCCTTACCTTAAGAGATATCCAAAGAATGACGTTGAAAAAAACGGCCTAATACCGCAAAACTGCACTTTTAGAATTGAAGTTCCCGGCCCAGAGAAACACGAGTTTTGAAAAAGACATCGTGATTCATGTTCTCCCTAGGTAGTAGAGTAAGAAAAACATCATGGTTTCAAGATTCTCTCCTTGCCTTAAGTGTGATCCAAACAATAATGTTGGAAAAAACAGCGTAATACCGCAAAAGTGCACTTTCAGAACTGAAGTTCCCGGCCCAGAGAACCACCAGATTTGAAAAAGACGTCGTGATTCATGTTCTCCCTAGGTAGTATAATCAGAAAAACATCATAGTTCCAAGAATCTCTCCTTGCCTTAAGAGTGATAGAAAGAATAAAGTTGGAAAAAACGGCCTATTATCGCATATGCTCAAAAGGCCTATTGTATTGACGGTGAAACTCCACTTTCAGAACTGAGGTTCCCGGACCATACAAACACCAGATTTGAAAAATATGTCCTGATTCATGTTCTTTCTAGGTAGTAGAATCAGAAAAACATCATAGTCTCAAGAATCTCTCCTTGCCTTAAGAGTGATCCAAAGAATAAAGTGGGACAAAAAGGCCTATTACCGCATATGCTCAAAAGGCCTATTGTATTGACGGTGAAACTCCACTTTCAGAACTGAGGTTCCCGGCCCATACAAACACCAGATTTGAAAAAGACATCGTCATTCGTGTTCTCCCTAGGTAGTATAATCAGAAAAACATCATAGTTTCAAGAATCTCTCCTTGCCTTACGTCTGATCAAAAGAATAATGTTGGAAAAAACGGCATATTACCGCATAAGCTCAAAAGGCGTATTGTATTGACGGTGAAACTCCGCTTTGATAACTGAGGTTCCTGGCCTGGACAAACACCAGATTTGAAAAAGACCTCGTGATTGTTGTTCTCCCTAGGTAGTAGAATCAGGTGAGGAAAGTGAACTGCAGCATTACTTTAGCGATCCATTTGGTGTTCAGAATTGTCATGTAAATGCAGTTTATTACACTTATCTAGTTTGACACAGCATCACATGGAGGCCTCACGGTAGCAATCTGTATAATGTCTCTTAGAGTGGAAGCAAGGTCAACTTTTGGAACAAAGGTCCCACGAGAATCAAACTTCAGATGTGCAAAAAAGCTAGTGATGCATGTTCTGCCGATCAGCGGAACCTGCACTGACATAAAGCTTCACAAATCTCTCCAGGCCGACAGAGTGAACCCAAGAACAAACTGGAGGAACATGGCTTCCTCACTGCACGCCAGCCATTGGACTCCAGAATGCAAGTGCAAAGGTGAGGAAAATGAAGGCACCATTACTTAACAATCCAATGAGAGTTGGAATTGTCAGGTAAATGCAGTCTATTACACGTATCTAGTTTGATGCCACAGCACAGGGAGTCCTCATGTTAGGAAAACGTATAGTGCCTATTACACTGAAGGCAAAATAAAATTTAAAACTACACTTCCCAGGACAGTCACACTCCAGATTGGAAGAGCACCTAGTGATTCATCTTGTGCCTATCAGTCAGGAATACCACACAGTTCCATGGATTTCTCCTTGACTACAGAGCGAACCAAACAACAAATTTGAGTAACATGGCATTATTACTGCATGTAACCCTTCGGACTCCAGGATGTAAGCGCGAAGCTGAGGAAAGTGAACTGCAGCATTACTTTAGCAATCCAACGAGTATTCAGAATTCTCACGTAAATGAAGTCTATCACACTTACCTAGTTTGACGCAACATCACCTGGAGGCCTTATGTTAGCAAACTGTATAATGTCTATTAGATCCCGTGCAAATTCAGGTTTAGTTAATAAAGCTTTCACGAGAGTCAAAGTGCAGATTGGAAAAAGGCTGGTGATGCATGTTCTGGCTAGCAAGAGGATGCAGGAATACCATACTGTATAGTTTCCTGAATCTCTCCAGGCAAATAGAGTGAAAGCAAGAACAAATTTGAGCATCGTGGCTTAATTACTGCATGCCAGCCACTGGACTCCAGAATGCAAGTGCAAAGGTGAGGAAAGTGAACTGCAGCATTACTTTAGCAGCCCATTGGGTGTGGAGAACTGTCATGTATATACAGTTTATTACACGTATCTAGTTTGACACCAGATCACCTGGAGGCCTCATGTTAGCAATCTGTATAATGTCTACTAGAGTGCAAGCAAAGTCACCTTTAGGAACTAAAGTTCCCACGAGAGTGTAAGTGTAGATTTGAAAAAAGCTGGTGATGCATGTTCTGCCTACCAAGGGGAAGCAGGACTACAATAAGGCTTCACGAATCTCTCCAGGCCAATAGAGTGAAAGCAGGTACAAATTTGAGCAACATTCGTTAATTAGTGCATGCCAGCCACTGGACTCTAGAATGCAAGTGAGGAAAGTGAACTGCAGCATTACTTTAGCGATCCATTTGGTGTTCAGAATTGTCATGTAAATGCAGTTTATTACACTTATCTAGTTTGACACAGCATCACATGGAGGCCTCACGGTAGCAATCTGTATAATGTCTCTTAGAGTGGAAGCAAGGTCAACTTTTGGAACAAAGGTCCCACGAGAATCAAACTTCAGATGTGCAAAAAAGCTAGTGATGCATGTTCTGCCGATCAGCGGAACCTGCACTGACATAAAGCTTCACAAATCTCTCCAGGCCGACAGAGTGAACCCAAGAACAAACTGGAGGAACATGGCTTCCTCACTGCACGCCAGCCATTGGACTCCAGAATACAAGTGCAAAGGTGAGGAAAATGAAGGCACCATTACTTAACAATCCAATGAGAGTTGGAATTGTCAGGTAAATGCAGTCTATTACACGTATCTAGTTTGATGCCACAGCACAGGGAGTCCTCATGTTAGGAAAACGTATAGTGCCTATTACACTGAAGGCAAAATAAAATTTAAAACTACACTTCCCAGGACAGTCACACTCCAGATTGGAAGAGCACCTACTGATTCATCTTGTGCCTATCAGTCAGGAATACCACACAGTTCCATGGATTTCTCCTTGACTACAGAGCGAACCAAACAACAAATTTGAGTAACATGGCATTATTACTGCATGTAACCCTTCGGACTCCAGGATGTAAGCGCGAAGCTGAGGAAAGTGAACTGCAGCATTACTTTAGCAATCCAACGAGTATTCAGAATTCTCACGTAAATGAAGTCTATCACACTTACCTAGTTTGACGCAACATCACCTGGAGGCCTTATGTTAGCAAACTGTATAATGTCTATTAGATCCCGTGCAAATTCAGGTTTAGTTAATAAAGCTTTCACGAGAGTCAAAGTGCAGATTGGAAAAAGGCTGGTGATGCATGTTCTGGCTAGCAAGAGGATGCAGGAATACCATACTGTATAGTTTCCTGAATCTCTCCAGGCAAATAGAGTGAAAGCAAGAACAAATTTGAGCATCGTGGCTTAATTACTGCATGCCAGCCACTGGACTCCAGAATGCAAGTGCAAAGGTGAGGAAAGTGAACTGCAGCATTACTTTAGCAGCCCATTGGGTGTGGAGAACTGTCATGTATATACAGTTTATTACACGTATCTAGTTTGACACCAGATCACCTGGAGGCCTCATGTTAGCAATCTGTATAATGTCTACTAGAGTGCAAGCAAAGTCACCTTTAGGAACTAAAGTTCCCACGAGAGTGTAAGTGTAGATTTGAAAAAAGCTGGTGATGCATGTTCTGCCTACCAAGGGGAAGCAGGACTACAATAAGGCTTCACGAATCTCTCCAGGCCAATAGAGTGAAAGCAGGTACAAATTTGAGCAACATTCGTTAATTAGTGCATGCCAGCCACTGGACTCTAGAATGCAAGTGAGGAAAGTGAACTGCAGCATTACTTTAGCGATCCATTTGGTGTTCAGAATTGTCATGTAAATGCAGTTTATTACACTTATCTAGTTTGACACAGCATCACATGGAGGCCTCACGGTAGCAATCTGTATAATGTCTCTTAGAGTGGAAGCAAGGTCAACTTTTGGAACAAAGGTCCCACGAGAATGAAACTTCAGATGTGCAAAAAAGCTAGTGATGCATGTTCTGCCGATCAGCGGAACCTGCACTGACATAAAGCTTCACAAATCTCTCCAGGCCGACAGAGTGAACCCAAGAACAAACTGGAGGAACATGGCTTCCTCACTGCACGCCAGCCATTGGACTCCAGAATGCAAGTGCAAAGGTGAGGAAAATGAAGGCACCATTACTTAACAATCCAATGAGAGGTGGAATTGTCAGGTAAATGCAGTCTATTACACGTATCTAGTTTGATGCCACAGCACAGGGAGTCCTCATGTTAGGAAAACGTATAGTGCCTATTACACTGAAGGCAAAATAAAATTTAAAACTACACTTCCCAGGACAGTCACACTCCAGATTGGAAGAGCACCTACTGATTCATCTTGTGCCTATCAGTCAGGAATACCACACAGTTCCATGGATTTCTCCTTGACTACAGAGCGAACCAAACAACAAATTTGAGTAACATGGCATTATTACTGCATGTAACCCTTCGGACTCCAGGATGTAAGCGCGAAGCTGAGGAAAGTGAACTGCAGCATTACTTTAGCAATCCAACGAGTATTCAGAATTCTCACGTAAATGAAGTCTATCACACTTACCTAGTTTGACGCAACATCACCTGGAGGCCTTATGTTAGCAAACTGTATAATGTCTATTAGATCCCGTGCAAATTCAGGTTTAGTTAATAAAGCTTTCACGAGAGTCAAAGTGCAGATTGGAAAAAAGCTGGTGATGCATGTTCTGGCTAGCAAGAGGATGCAGGAATACCATACTGTATAGTTTCCTGAATCTCTCCAGGCAAATAGAGTGAAAGCAAGAACAAATTTGAGCATCGTGGCTTAATTACTGCATGCCAGCCACTGGACTCCAGAATGCAAGTGCAAAGGTGAGGAAAGTGAACTGCAGCATTACTTTAGCAGCCCATTGGGTGTGGAGAACTGTCATGTATATACAGTTTATTACACGTATCTAGTTTGACACCAGATCACCTGGAGGCCTCATGTTAGCAATCTGTATAATGTCTACTAGAGTGCAAGCAAAGTCACCTTTAGGAACTAAAGTTCCCACGAGAGTGTAAGTGTAGATTTGAAAAAAGCTGGTGATGCATGTTCTGCCTACCAAGGGGAAGCAGGACTACAATAAAGCTTCACGAATCTCTCCAGGCCAATAGAGTGAAAGCAGGAACAAATTTGAGCAACATTCGTTAATTAGTGCATGCCAGCCACTGGACTCTAGAATGCAAGTGAGGAAAGTGAACTGCGGCATTACTTTAGCGATCCAATTGGTGTTCAGAATTGTCATGTAAATGCAGTTTATTACACTTATCTAGTTTGACACAGCATCACATGGAGGCCTCACGGTAGCAATCTGTATAATGTCTCTTAGAGTGGAAGCAAGGTCAACTTTAGGAACAAAGGTCCCACGAGAATCAAACTTCAGATGTGCAAAAAAGCTAGTGATGCATGTTCTGCCGATCAGCGGAACCTGCACTGACATAAAGCTTCACAAATCTCTCCAGGCCGACAGAGTGAACCCAAGAACAAACTGGAGGAACATGGCTTCCTCACTGCACGCCAGCCATTGGACTCCAGAAAGCCAGTGCAAAGGTGAGGAAAATGAAGGCACCATTACTTAACAATCCAATGAGAGTTGGAATTGTCAGGTAAATGCAGTCTATTACACGTATCTAGTTTGATGCCACAGCACAGGGAGTCCTCATGTTAGGAAAACGTATAGTGCCTATTACACTGAAGGCAAAATAAAATTTAAAACTACACTTCCCAGGACAGTCACACTCCAGATTTGAAGAGCACCTAGTGATTCATCTTGTGCCTATCAGTCAGGAATACCACACAGTTCCATGGATTTCTCCTTGACTACAGAGCGAACCAAACAACAACTTTGAGTAACATGGCATTATTACTGCATGTAACCCTTCGGACTCCAGGATGTAAGCGCGAAGCTGAGGAAAGTGAACTGCAGCATTACTTTAGCAATCCAACGAGTATTCAGAATTCTCACGTAAATGAAGTCTATCACACTTACCTAGTTTGACGCAACATCACCTGGAGGCCTTATGTTAGCAATCTGTATAATGTCTATTAGATCCCGTGCAAATTCAGGTTTAGGTAATAAAGGTTCCACGAGAGTCAAAGTGCAGATTGGAAAAAGGCTGGTGAAGCATGTTCTGCCTAGCAAGAGGATGCAGGAATACCATACCCTATAGTTTTGTGAATCTCTCCAGGTGAATAGAGTGAAAGCAAGAACAAATTTGAGCAACATTCTTTAATTACTGCCTGCCAGCCAGTGGTCTCTAGAATGCAAGTGAGGAAAGTGAACTGCAGCATCAAACTAGATAAGTGTAATAGACTGCATTTACCTGACAATTCCAACCCTCATTGGATTGTTAAGTGATAGTGCCGTTCATTTTCCTCACCTTTGTACTTGCGTTCTGGAATCCAATGGCTGGCATGCAGTAAGAAAGCCACGTTACTCCAGTTTGTTCTTGGGTTCACTCTGTCGGCCTGGAGAGATTTGTGAAGCTTTATGTCAGTCCTGATTCCCGTTATAGGAAGAACATGCATCAGTAGCTTTTTTGCACATCTGAAGTTTGATTCTCGTGGGACCTTTGTTCCTAAAGGTGACTTTGCTTCCACTCTAATAGATATTATGCAGATTGCTACCATGAGGCCTCCATGTAATGTTGTGTCAGACTAGATAAGTGTAATAAACTGCATTTACATGACAGATTGCTAACATGAGGCCTCCATCTGATGTTGTGTCAAACTAGATACGTGTAATAAACTGTATATACATGATCATTATAGGGATTCCTAATGTGAGGCCTCTTTATGATATTGGGTCAAACTTGATATGTCTCACAGACTCTATTTAGATGACAATTCTGAACTAGCATTGGATTGGTAATATAATATTGCATTTACCTTCTGTTCTTCTACTGATTTTTGAAAAACAGTATGTCAAGCAAAGAATAGAATTGAATTAAGAATTATTTATATTAACACAAAAATAGGGAGAAATTCATCCCAGACTAGAAATATACATAAACTAAGTTCTTATTTAATTGACTTAATGTTAGAAAAGTTTTCTCTTAAGCAGGCACTATTACTATTGGATATTTATTAAGTTGGAATTCCTACAAAAGAACTTTGGAGGAATCCAGAGATTGTATTCATTTCTTATGTTGTAATACCCCCCTGGTGGTTAGAGAAAAAGGAGCAAATGTACAGTGGTACCACGCCCCTCCTTACGAATTTTTCGAGATATGACTGGCTCGGGCCCCAAAAATTTATCTCGCCATGCGACCTCCGCCTCAAGCTACGAACCGGATCTGCGGCCATTTGCCCTGCTGCCACGCAGTCGCGGCTTCCTGTGGGCGAGATCGCGGTATCAAGGAGACGTTTGGTGAGGCTTGTGGTGTGTTTTGTGGCATTTGGAAGGTTTTTGGTGTGCATGGCTCCAAAGAAAATGCAGAGCAGGCTTGGCAAGAATAAGGCTTTGAAGAAAAAAGTGACAATCGAACTGAAGAAGGAGATTATAGAAAAGCACGATCGTGGTATTTGTGTGACTGATCTGGCCTCGGAGTACAAGATGGTGAAGTCGACCATCTCGACTATTTTGAAGAATAAAGATGCCATCAGAGAAGCTGATGTGGCAAAAGGAGTAATGATGTTAACGAGGAAGAGGACACAAGTGCTGGAAGAGGTAGAAAAGCTGTTGTTAGTGTGACTGAATGAGAAACAGCTGGCAGGTGATAGCGTGAGTGAAGCTATCATCTGTGAAAAAGCCAGGAAACTGCACAGTGATTTACTGCAAAAAAAAAACCCTCTACCAGCGCAGCAAGTGAGGAATTTAAAGCCAGCAGAGGCTGGTTTGAGAAATTCCGCAGGAGAAGTGGCATCCACAGTGTGGCAAGACATGGAGAGGCTTCCAGTTCTGACAAGGCTGCTGCAGAAGCCTACAAGGAAGAATTTGAGGACTTCATGAAGGCGGAAGGATACGTCGCTCAGCAAGTGTTCAACTGCGACGAGACAGGGCTCTTCTGGAAGAAGATGCCAAACAGAACCTACATCATGCAGGAGGAAAAGGCACTGCCAGGGCACAAGCCCATGAAGGACAGATTGACCCTTTTGCTGTGTGCGAACGCAAGCGGCGACCTGAAGATTAAGCCGCTACTGGTGTACCATTCCCAGACCCCTCGTGCGTTCAGGGAACACAATGTGAACAAGGCCAGACTGCCTGTCATGTGGAGGGCCAATGCGAGAGCGTGGGTCACAAGGCAGTTGTTCATGGAATGGCTGCACGAGGTGTTCGCACCCAGCGTTAAAAAATATCTTTCTGAAAACTAGCTGCCTGAAAGGTGCCTTCTTCTGATGGACAATGCCCCGGCACACCCTCCAGCCTTGGTGGATAATATGGACGCTGAGTATGACTTTATAAAGGTCAAGTTCCTCCCCCCCAACATGACACCTCTTCTGCAGCCCATGGACCAGCAAGTGATCTGCAACTTTAAGAAGCTCTACACAAAGGCGCTCTTCACCAGGTGTTTCAATGTCACTGAGGAAACATCCTTGACTCTGACAGAGTTTTGGAAGAAACATTTCAATGTCCTCCACTGCATCAGCCTCATTGACAAAGCCTGGCAAGATGTCACCTGCCGGACCTTAAACTCAGCCTGGAGGAAACTGTGGCCAGAATGTGTTGCTGAACGTGACTTTGAAGGGTCTGATGCAGAGGTAGTGGAGGAGATTGTGTCCATGGGCAAGAGCATGGGTCTGGTTGTTGATGATGTAGACTTAGAGGAGCTTGTTGAGGACCATGAGGAGGAGCTGACCACGGAAGAACTTGCTGAGCTCCAGAGTGAGCAACAGAAAGTGCTTGGCCAGGAGCATTCCACTGAGGAAGACGGGGAGGAGGTGAGCAGTGAAGTGATACAATCCATCATGGCGAAATGGAATGAGTGCCAGGATTTCCTTGAGAAGCACCACCCCAACAGAACTGTGACAACCAGAGTGTTGAACATGATGAACGACAACGTGTTCTGTCATTTCCGGAGGGTTATGCAGCGCAGGAAAAAACAACTGACTTTAGACAGGTTTTTCCCCAGAACTGAGCCTGCAGCTAAGAGGCAAAGAAGAGAGGAAACCCCTGAAGGAGATCTCCCTGATGTCCCTTTGGAGGGGGACTCTCCCTCCAAACAATAACTGCCTCCCCACCCCATTCTCCCTCTTCATACTGTGCTGTACTGTACTTTTTTTCATGTTTTTGTGGTTTAAAAATAAAATGCATATGTTTCAGAACTGTTTAACCGTATGTATTTACATTGAACCTTATGGGGAAATTTGCCTCGTGTTGCGACCAAATTCAGAGGGCGGATTAGCCGTATTTACATTGAACCTTATGGGGAAATTTGCCTCGTGGTGCGACCAAATTCGGAGGGCGGAATGGATTAACCGTATTTGCATTGAACCTTATGGGAAAATTTACCTCGCGTTACGACCAAATTGAGTTGCGATCAGAGTCACGGAACGGATTAAGTTCGTAACCCAAGGTACCACTGTAATTTTAAAACCTGGATATTTGGGGAGAGATAATAAAACTAGGCCAATCTGGTTCTAATATGAACAATAATATCTCAGTAAAAAACAATAAAGTGAGCAAATCCAAGTGGAAACAAAAAAGTTAACTACAGCTTTAATTTAGAAATACACACATCTCTTATATATAATTTTTTTTTCTTTTTTACTGTTGAAACTGTCTTGTGTTCAAGAGGGATCGAAACAATAAATCTGAGAAACTTCATTATCGCAAGTCACAACATGGAGTCCATTTTTGCTAAAGTAACCTTGTATTAAACTTTCCCTTTGTTTTCATTTTTGTTGCAGATTTCATTTTGCTACATGCAGTAAGAAAGCAAAGTTTCTCAGATTTCTTCTTTTGATCTCTTCAGGAAAAGAGAGATTCATGAAACCATGTGTTTTTCCTGATTCTCCTTTTTAGGGAGAATAAAAATCAAGAGCTCTTTTTCCAATCTGGTCATTCACTGAATTGGGAACATTAGTCCTTATACTTGCATTCTGTATTCACTCCAATAGGCATCACAGGGATTGCTAACATAAGGCCTCTCTATGATGTTGGGTCAAACTAGTAAGTCTCACAGACTGCATTTAGATGACAATTCTGAACCCGCATTGGATTGCAAATGTAACATTGTACTTACCTTTCCCTTTGTTGAACTTCTGCTCTAGCACCCATTTTGTGACATGCAGTAAGAAAGCGAAGTTTTTCAGATTTGTTCTTTTGATCTCTTAAGGAAAAGAGATTCAGGAAACCAAGTGGTTTTCTTTATTCTCCTTGTTAGGGAGAATAGGAATCAACAGCTCTTTTTCAAAGCTGTTCTTTGACTGATTTGGCAAACAGTGCTTACACTTGAATTCTGGATTCACTCTAACAGGCGTCTTAGGGATTGCTAACATGAGGGCTCTCTACGATGTTGGGTCATACTTGGTAAGTTGCATAGACTGCATTTAGATGAGAATTCTGAACACTCATTGTATTGCTAAAGGAATGCTGTTCTTACCTTTCCCCTTGTTTGCACTTCTGCTCTGGCACCCATTTCATGACATGCAGTAAGAAACCGAAGTTTTCCAAATTTATTCTTTGGATCACTCTGAAGGCAAAGAGAGATTTATGAAACCATGCGGTTTTCCTGATTCTCCTGGCTAGAAGAAAAAGAAAAATTAATAATTTGGTTTTATTTTTCTTGGTTAACATAGTTTGTAGTGGTGAGTATTCCAAAAAGACATTTTCAATTGGATTTACTCACTTTATTGTTTTTGAGTAAGATATTATTGCTCATTTTAGAACCAGACTGGACTTTTGTCATCTCTTCCTTTACGTAAGATCTATTGTGGTTTTGAATTTGTATGTTCTTTTCTTTCACCACAAGAGGGCAGTACAGCATAGGAAATGAATACAATCTCCTCTGACTCCTGCAATCTTGTTTTATAGCAAAGTTGACCTTAGTTTTAGAATACTTAAGACATAAACATATGTTTATCTAATAAAACTGGAGCTTTGTTTCTCTCTCTCTCTCTCCCTCCCTCCCTCCCTCCCTCTCTCTCTCTCTCATATCTCATCCAGGATTGTTGTTCAGTTGTTAAGTCGTGTCCAACTCTTCGTGACCCCATGAACCATATCACGCCAGGCCTTCCCGTCCTTCACTGCCTCCCTGAGTTTGCTCAGTTTCATGCTCATTGCTTCAGTGATACTATCTAAACATCTCATCCTCTGCCGTCCCCTTCTCCTTTTGCCTTCAATCTTTCCCAGTATCAGGGTCTTTGCCAGAGTCCTCTCTTCGCATTAGGTGACCAAAGCATCAGTATCAATCCTTCCAAATGAACAGTCAGGGTTGATTTCCTTTAAGACTGACTGGTTTGACCTCCTAGCAGTCCAGGGGACTCTTAAGAGTCTTCTCCAGCACCACAGTTCAAAGGCATCAATTCTTCGGCGCTCAGCCTTCTTTATGGTCCAGATCTCACAGCCATACATTACTACTGGAAAAACCATAGCTTTGACTATGTGGATCTTTGTTGGCAAGGTGACGTCTCTGCTTTTTAATATGCTGTCTAGGTTTGCCATAGCTTTCCTCCCAAGGAGCAAGCGTCTTTTAATTTCATGGCTGCAGTCTCCATCTGCAGTGATCTTAGAGCCCAAATAAATGAAGTCTGTTACTGCTTCCATTTCTACCCCTTCTATTTGCCAGGAATTGATGGGTCCAGATGCCATGATCTTAGTTTTTTTAATGTTGAGTTTCAAGCCAGCTTTCGCACTATCCTCTTTCACCCTCATCAAGAGGCTCTTTAGTTCTTCACTTTCTGGCACTAGGGTGGTATTGTCTGCATATCTGAGGTTGTTGATGTTTCTCCCTGCAATCTTGTGTTGTGATCCACACAATCGAAGGCTTTTGCATAGTCAATGAAGCAGAATAGATGTTTTTCTGGAACTCTCGTGCTTTCTCCATGATCCAGTGAATGTTGGCAATTTGATCTCTAGTTCCTCTGCCTCTTCGAAACCCAGCTTGTACATCCGGTAGTTCTTGGTTCACGTACTGCTGAAGCCTAGCTTGTAGGATTTTGAGCATAACCTTGCCAGCATGTGAAATGATTGCAATTGTGCGATAGTTTGAGCATTCTTTGGCATTGCCCTTCTTTGGAATTGGAACGTAAACTGACCTTTTCCAATCCTGTGGCCACTGTTGCATTTTCCAAACTTGCTGGCATATTGAGTGCAGCACTTTAACAGTATCATTTTTTAGTATTTTAAATAACTCAGCTGGAATACTGTCATCTTCGCTAGCTTTGTTGTTAGTAATGCTTCCTAAGGACTTCGCTCTCTAGGATGTCTGGCTCAAGGTCAGCGATCACACCAGCATGGACATTAAGATCTTTCTTGTATAGTTCTTCTGTGTATTCTTGCCACCTCTTCTTAATCTCTTCTGCTTCTGTTAGGTCCCTGCTTTTTTTGTCCTTTATCATGCCCATCTTTGCACTAAATGTTCCTTTGATATCTCCAATTTTCTTGAAGAGATCTCTAGTCTTCCCCATTCTATTGTTTTCTTCAATTTCTTTACATTGTTCATTTAAGAAGGCCTTCTTATCTCTCCTTGCTATTCTCTGGAAATCTGCATTCAGTTGCTTATATCTTTCCCTTTCACCCTTGCTTTTCGCATTCCTTCTTTCCACAGCTATTTGTAAAGCCTCATCAGACAGCCATTTTGCTTTCTTGCATTTCTTTTTCTTTGGGATGGTTTTAGTTGCTGCCTCCTGTACAATGTTACGGACCTCCGTCCATAGTTCTTCAGGTACTCTGTCTACCAAACCTAATCCCCTAAATCTATTCATCACCTTCACTGTGTACTCACAAGGAATATGATCTAAGTCATACCAGAGTGGTCTAGTGGTTTTCCCTACGTTCTTCAATTTAAGCCTAAATTTTGCAGTAAGAAGCTCATGATCTGAGCCACAGTCAGCTCCTGGTCTTGTTTTTGCCGTCTGTATAGAGCTTCTCCATCTTTGGCTGCAAAGTATGTAATCAATCTGGTTTCGGTATTGACCATCTGGTGATGTCCATGTGTAGAGTCGTCTCTTGTGTTGTTGGAAAAGAGTGTTTGCTATGACCAGCTTGTTCTCTTGACAGAACTCTATTAGCCTTTGCCCTGCTTCATTTTGTACTCCAAGGCCAAACTTTCCTGTTATTCCGATTACTCCTTGACTTCCTACTTTAGCATTCCAATCCCCTATGATGAAAAGGACATCTTTTTTTGGTGCTAGTTCTAGAAGGTGTTGTAGGTCTTCATAGAACTGGTCAACTTCAGCTTCTTCAGCATCAGTGGTTGGGGCATAGACTTGGATTACTGTGATGTTGAATGGTTTTCCTTGGATTCACACTGAGATCATTCTGTCATTTTTGAGGTTGTACCCCATTACTGCCTTTCCCACTTTCTTATTGACTATGAGTGCTACTCTGTTTCTTTTAAGGGTTTATTGCCCACAGTGGTAGATATAATGGTCACCTGACTTAAATTCACCCATTCCCATCCATTTTAATTCGCTGATTCCCAAGATGTCGATGTTCAATCTTGTCATCTCATGTTTGACCACATCCAGCTTGCCTTGGTTCATAGATCTTACATTCCAGGTACCTATACAATATCGTTCTTTACAACATCGGACCTTCTTTTTGCTTCCAGATACATCCACAGCCACTTCACTCTTTCTGGAGCTACTTGGAATTGCCCTCCGCTCTTCCCCAGTAGTATATTGGACACCTTCTGACCTGAGGGGCTCATCTTCCGGCATCATATCTTTTAGCCTTTTGACATTGTCCATGGGGTTTTCTTGGCAAGGATACTGGAGTGGGTTGCCATTTCCTTCTTCAGCGGACCACATTTTGTCAGAACTCTCTGTCACGACCTGTCCATCTTGGCTGGCCCTGCATGGCATAGCTCATGGCTTCACTGAGTTACGCAAGCCCCTTTGCCATGACAAGGCAGTGATCCATGAAGGGGCATCCAGGATTAATTGTTCACTATTTTGTGTTATACAGCAAACATAAATAATTTTTCATTAAACTTTTATTCTTCTGGTTTTGACATACAATTTTTGAAAAATCAGAAAAGAAAAGAAAGCAAACACCTTTCTACGATGGAAGAATCCAGCAAGACACTTCAGCTTCTCCAAAACCTCAAGATTTTTATAGGAGAAATGTGTATATTGCTAAACTAATGCTGTAGTTAACTTTTTTCTTGTTTATACTTCTGCCGCAAACTCCTGTTTGTGACATCTGGTAATAAAGCAAAGTTTCTCAGATTGTGTCATTTTGATTTCTCTTAAGCAAAAGAGAGATTCATGAAACCATGTGGTTTTCCTGATTCTCCTGACTAGGCAGAATAAGAATCAACAGCTCTTTTTTGAATCTGGTCTTTGACTGACCTGGAAACTTTAGTGCATACACTTGCACTCTGCATTCACTCTAATAGGCGTCATAGGGATCGCTAACATGAGGCCTCTCTGTGATGTTGGGTCAAACTTGATAGGTCACACAGACTGCATTTTGATAACAATTCTGAACTCTCAATCCACTAATGCTGTACTTAGGTTTCCCCATGTTCGCACCTGCTGTGGATTCCATTTTGTGACATGTAGTAATAAAGTGATGTTTCTCAGATTTGTTGTTTCGATCACTCTGAAGGCAAAGGGATATTCATCAAACCAAGTGGTTTTCCTGATTCTTCTTCCCAGAGAGAACATGGATCAACAGCTGTTTTTCAAATCTGGTACTCCACTGATTTGGAAACATGGGCTTCTGAGCCCCCACTCTCACCTTAATCTTTACCTTCGTCGATATCTATGGCCAAGTCCCCAAGGATTGGGGGATTGTGATCATTTTCCCTATATATAAAAAAGGAAGAAAGGATGATCCTGCTAATTATAGACTGATCAGCCTCCTCAACACAATCAGCAAACTCTGCCAGATACCTACAGTACATTGGAAATTCCAGGACTGGCTGGAACAAGAAAATGTACTTCCAGAGGAGCAAGCCGGCTTTAGAGGAGGCTGATCCACCATTAATCAGTGCCTAGTATTCCAACATCTCATTGAAAAATACTCCTTCTGCAACACAACCTCCCTTTATGCTGCTTTCATAGACTTCAAAGCAGTTTTTGATACCATATGCTGAGCTAAACTATGGTAAAAACTGCAGGCCTCCTCTATTGACTGATGTTTATTTCATCTAATATGTATGCTCCATGAAGGGACCTCACTCAAAGTAAGATGTGACCCCCAAGGCCATCTCAGCAAAGCCATTGGAACTGAGAAAGGAGTCAAGCAAGGCTGCATATTGGTCCCACTCTTATTCAGTTTGTATATCAACTCCATCTCCTCAACACAAACTTTCACTCCCCAAAATGTACTGGAAGGCACATCTCTGTTCTACTTTCTGCAGATGATTCAGCAATACAGTGGTACCTCGGTTCACGAACGCTTCTGTTCACAAACAATTCGGTTCACGAACAGCTCCGGTCGCAAAAATTTGCCTCCGTTCGCGAACGCCAGATCGGGTTACGAACAGGATCCGCGGCCATTTCCCTCCTGTGACACGTGGTTGCGGCTTCCTGTAGGGAGGGGGACTCTCCCTCCAAGCAGTAACCGCCTCCCCACCCACCTTCTTGTCCTCCACGCCAGAAGTCGCGTCGAGCAAGTTTAGCTTTCTCTCTCTTCGTACTGTACTTTGTGTCATATTTTTGTGGTTTTTTTTAAAAAAAACATATGGTTCAGAACGGATTAACCATAATTACATTGAACCTTATGGGAAAATTTGATTCGGTTCACGACCAATTCGGTTCGCGACCAGAGTCGCAGAACGAATTAAGTTCGTGAACTGAGGTACCACTGTACTTTCTTTTTTTTTTAATATATTATTTATTAGAGCTTTTTTGTTCTTAAAAAACAATCTTACGAAACATTGAACAACAAGTCAAATCGGGTTACAGACACAAATGTGCATAATCATGTTGTCATATTTCTAATATATCCAAGTATGTATGTATCATCAATGAAAATAAAACTTCGCATATTATCTAATTCAACTTCTTCACTTTTTCTGTTACTCTTTTTCGTATTTACTCTCTAACCAGGTATAAAAAACCTGCCATATTTTATAGTATTCAGTATCTTCCTTATCTCTAATCTCCAGTGTCAACCTATTCATTTCTGCACAATCTAATATCTTCCTTATTATATCTTCATCATTCGGTATCTTTTCATTTTTCCAATTCTGGGCAAATACAATTCTAGCTGCAGTCAAAACATGAATAATCAAATATATATCTTCTTTACTATAGTTTTCTGGTATCATTCCTAATAGGAATATCTCTGGCTTCATTTCTATATATTGAAGTGTCATTCTTTCTAACCATTCACGTATTTTCTTCCAGTATTTTTTAACTTCTGGGCATGTCCACCACATATGATAGTAAGATCCTGGTTTTTGATGGCACTTCCAACATTTAGTGGATTTATTCCTAAACATCTTCACTAGTCTTGAAGGGGGAAGATGCCATCTATAGAACATTTTATAGAGATTCTCCTTGTAAGCTGTTGACATTGTCAAGGTATAGTTTTTTTCCCATAAATTCTCCCATTTTTCCAGATCTATTGTATATCCAAAATTCTTTGCCCAAGCAATCATTGTTCCTTTAACTTGTTCTTCCGCCATCTTAAATGTTAATAAATAATCATATAATTTTTTAATCATTTTCTCATCTTTCCCTATCAATATCTCATCCAATTCTGTCGGTTTCCCATAAAATCCATATTGTTTAACATCCTTCTCATATCTTGATTGTATTTGCCATTGTACGTACCAAGTCATATCTATTCCCTGCTCCACCAACTCATGTTTTTTTTTTATCTCCCCCTTATCATTTAAGATATCTTTATATCTAATCACATTCTCCATTTCTATGAGATTTGGATGTATGAGTGCTTCTATTGTTGAGACCCATACCGGGATTTTCCCATATTGTTGTTTTTTAATTGTCTCCCAAGTTGTTAATAAAGCATTCCTTATATAATGCGTCTTAAAATAACTGGGTTTTACCTCCTTCGTACCACAAAAATGTATGCCAACCAGTCAGTAAGTCGTGCCCTTCCAATGTTAATAGTCTTACATTTCTCAGTTCTACCCATTCTTTTATCCAAACTAGCCCTGCTGCTTGATAATATAATTCCCAGTCCGGCAGGCCAAAACCCCCCTGTTTCGTGTATCTTGTAGCATTTTCAAATTAATTCTTGCCTTTTTTCCTTGCCAAACAAATTTTAACACGATTTTATTAAGATCCTCAAAGAATTTCTTCTCTAGTTTTATCGGTATTGTTTGAAATAAAAATAACAACCTTGGCAGTATATTCATCTTAACTGTTGCTATTCTTCCTACCAATGAAAGTTGTAAGTGCTTCCATTTTTCCAGATCGCTCTTAATTTGCTTCATCAATCTATCATAGTTATCATTCCTAACTGTTACACACCTTGCTGTTAAATATATCCCCAAATATTTAATTTTCTTTGTAATTTGCATACCTAATTCCTCTATCAATTCTTTTTTCTGCCTTTCTGTATGATTCTTCACAATTAACTTAGTTTTTTCTTTATTAATTTTCAACCCTGCAAACTTGCCATATTCTTCTATTCTTTCCAGCAGTCTTTTCCCTGATTTCCTAGGTTCCTCCAAAATGAAGACCAAATCATCTGCGAATGCCTGTAGTTTATATTCTTCCTTTTTCATTTTTAAGCCTTTTATTTCTTTATCCTGTCTTATCTTTCTATTCAAAACCTCCAGTGTTAAAACGAATAACAATGGCAATAACGGACACCCCTGTCTCGTACCTTTTTGGATATCAATCTTATCTGTCATTTCACCATTCAGTATTATCCTCGCAGTTTGCTTATGATAAATCATATCGATCATTTTAACAAATCTGTCCCCAAAATTCATAACTCTCAGTTGTGATAGCGTAAAATACCAATTCACATTATCGAAAGCTTTCTGTGCATCTAAGAATATTAATGCCATCTGCTTCTCAGAGTGAGTTTCATAATATTCCAAAGTATTCAAGATTATTCGTAAATTATTTCTAATCTGTCTCTTAGGTAAAAAACCATTTTGATCTGTGTGAATAAATTCCTTTAGAAATCTCTTGAGTCTCTCTGCTATTATAGAGGCAAATATTTTATAGTCCACATTTAGCAATGAAATAGGTCTATAGTTCTTTATCTGGCATAGATCTGATTCTTCTTTTGGTATAAGGGAGATGAACGCTTCCAACCACGACTTTGGAACCTTTGCGGTATCTATCAAGTCGTTGAAAACTTCCAGCTAACACATCTTGTAGAGTTTTGTATAGCTCTGCTGGTAATCCATCTGGTCCTGGTGCCTTGCCATTTTTTTGTCTCTTTATTGCCTCCACCAACTCCATCATCGTTATTTTCTCCTCCACCATTTTTTTGGTCAACTCTGGTACTTTAGGTAACTTAGCATTTTCTAAATATATTTTAGTTTCCTCTTTGGAGGTTATTTCTTGTTGGTATAACTGTTCATAATATTTCTGTACTATCTTTTTCTTTTCCTCATTAGAATGCTGCAAGATCCCTTTGTCATCCCTTAGTTGGTGTATGAATTTTTCCTCTTTCTCTTTTTTTAATCTGTAAGCCAACCATCTTCCTGGTTTGTTTGCATTCTCAAAGAAGTTCTGTTTTGCTCCTTTAATCTTCTGTGCTAACTCCTCCTTTTCCAGTAAAGTTAATTCATGTTTTTTTAAAGCCATTCATTTTTTAACCTCTTCTTTATACGGGTTCCTTTGCAGAACTTTCTCCAATGTTTTATATTCTCCCTCTATCTTTTCTTTAACATATCCTCTTCTCTTATTTCTTTTTATTGTATATGTTATTGTCAAGGCTCTTGTGTACGCTTTAAATGTATCCCACACATTTTGGGTTGATGTTTCTTCATTTTTATTTTCTTTAAAGAAGAAACCCAATTCCTTCTCCATCAATTGTACATATTCTTTCTCTTTTAAGATAGCCTGATTCATCGTCCATCTAGACCTCTTTTTCTGTCCCTTCCAGGTAACACTTATCGGATTATGATCTGCCCATAAACTCGGCTCAATATAGACTTTTTGTAGGTTATTTATAACATCAACTGAAACCCACAACATGTCTATTCTAGACCAGGAGAGGTGTCTGTTAGAATAAAATGTATACTCTCTTTTTTCTGGATTTATTTCTCGCCAAGCATCATGAATACCCAGTTCATCTGTCATATTAAAAAATGTCTTTGGGAGTATTCTCCTTTCTTTTTTAGTTACTGTCCCAGTTTGATAATCCATTTTAGCATCTACAATTGCATTGAAGTCACCTAATAAGCATATATTTTGATATTCCAGGTCTGATATTTTCACATGTAAGTCTCTATAAAAAGCCTCTTGCCCAATATTAGGAGCATAAATAGCAACTAGCAGCATTTGAATCCCGTACATCATCAATTCTACCATTAATATCCGTCCATCTTCATCATTATATATGTGTCTGGATTTTATTGTATCTTTAACATATAGTACCACTCCCCTTTTGTTTTGGTGGGACAATGCGGTATATATTTTCCCAAGTTTCTAGTGTTCCAAAATTTTACTATGCTGTTTTTTAATATGCACTTCTTGTAGGCAAATTATATCAAGTTTTAATTTTTGCAACTTATCAAATATCCTTTTTCTTTTCACCACCGAATTTAATCCATTAATGTTAAGTGTTATCCACTTTATTTCTTCCCCCATTTCTAATTATATTTAGGATTAGTTGCTCTAGTTGCACTCATCTCCCTATGTTCCTGCAGCTCCTTAGGACTCACCACCCGTTCTTTCTCTTTACCTTCTTGTATTTCTGTGTCCTCTTTCTGATGTATCTCTCTATCTCCTATTTGCCGTTCCTGTGGATTACTTTGTTCCTTCCCTCTTGTTCCCCCTTCCTCTAGTGTTTTCACATATTCATAAAAAAATACTTCTGCCTTTTCTATTGTGTCCAGTCTATGTTTTTTTGCTCCCATGTAACCAGTACTCCCTCCAAGTTTAACCATCTAAAATTAATTTCATATTTTATCAACTGTTTAGTTAGGAATTGGTAGTCCCTTCTCCTATCCCTCACCCATCTTGGGATTTGTCTCAAAATCTTTACTTCCTTCTCTCTGTACTTTAACTTTCCCTCTCTTATTACCTGTAAAATTTCATTTCTTGTTGTTTTCTTTGTGAACCTAACATGTACCTCTCTCGGGAGTCTATGTCTCATAGCATATCTGGTATATACTCTAAATATTTCATCTATCTCCCCTGAAATTCTATGAACTGGTGTATCTAAGAGCTCTGCCAACAATATTGATATTATCTCTACCAGATTTTCCCCCTTCTCCTCGTCTATATTCTGAAAGTGAAGATAAAAATCTGCCTTGTCCATCTCCAGCATTGCAATTTTCTTGTCCTTATCTTGATCTGCCTGCCTACAGGTGAAACTCGAAAAATTAGAATATCGTGCAAATGTTCATTTATGTCAGTATGGCAACTCAAAAGGTGAAACCAATATATGAGATAGACGCATTACATGCAAAGCGAGATATGTCAAGCCTTCCTTTGGTATAATTGTGATGATTATGGCGTACAGCTTATGAAAACCCCAAATTCACAATCTCAGAAAATTAGAATAGTGTGAAAAGGTTCAATATTCTAGGCTCAAAGTGTCCCACTCTAATCAGCTAATGAATCCATAACACCTGCAAAGGGTTCCTGAGCCTTTAAATGGTCTCTCAGGCTGGTTCAGTAGGAATCACAAGCATGGGAAAGACTGCTGACCTGACAGTTGTGCAGAAAACCATCACTGACACCCTCCATAAGGAGGGAAAGCCCCAAAAGGTCATTGCAAAAGAAGTTGGATGTTCCCAAAGTGCTGTATCAAAGCACATCAATAGAAGGTTATGTGGAAGGGAAAAGTGTGGTAGAAAAAGGTGCACAAGCAGCAGGGATGACCACAGCCTGGAGAGGATTGTCAGGAAAAGGCCATTCAAAAGTGTTGGGGACTTGCACAAGGAGTGGACTGAGGCTGGAGTTAGTGCATCAAGAGCCACCACACACAGACGGATCCTGGACATGGGCTTCAAATGTCGTATTCCTCTTGTCAAGCCGCTCCTGAACAACAAACAATGTCAGAAGCATCTTACCTGGGCTACAGAAAAAAAGAACTGGTCTGTTGCCCAGTGGTCCAAAGTTCTCTTTTCTGATGAGAGCAACTTTTGCATCTCATTTGGGAACCAAGGACCCAGAGTCTGGAGGAAGAATAGAGAGGCACACAATGCACGATGCTTGAAGTCCAGTGTGAAGTTTCCACAGTCTGTGTTGATTTGGGGAGCCATGTCGTCTGCTGGTGTTGGTCCACTGTGCTTCATTAAGTCCAGAGTCAACGCAGCCGTCTACCAGGAGATTTTGGAGCACTTCATGCTTCCTTCCGCAGACGAGCTTTATGGGGATGCTGACTTCATTTTCCAGCAGGACATGGCACCTGCCCACACTGCCAAAAGTACCAAAACCTGGTTCAATGACCATGGGATTACTGTGCTTGGTTGGCCAGCAAACTCGCCTGACCTGAACCCCATAGAGAATCTATGGGGCATTGCCAAGAGAAAGATGGGGGACATGAGACCGAACAATGCAGCGGAGCTGAAGGCCGCTATTGAAGCATCCTGGTCTTCCATAACACCTCAGCAGTGCCACAGGCTGATAGCATCCATGCCACGCCGCATTGCGGCAGTCATTGCTGCAAAAGGGGCCCAAACCAAGTACGGAGTACATATGCATGCTTATACTTTGCAGAGGTCCGATATTGTTCTATTTCCAATCCTTGTGTTATTGATGTCATGTAATATTCTAATTTTCTGAGATTGTTAATTTGGGGTTTTCATAAGCTGTACGTTATAATCATCACAATTATACCAAAGTAAGGCTTGACATACCTCGCTTTGCATGTAACGCGTCTATCTCATATATTGGTTTCACCTTTTGAGTTGCCATACTGACCTAAATGAACATTTGCATGATGTTCTAATTTTTCGAGTTTCACCTGTATATTTATAATCCACTTCTTCTACCTGCTTCTCAATTTGATCAGACTTCTCTTCAACCTTTTGTATTCTTTGCTCAAATTTTCTCATTACTTGTTGCATTTTCTCTAGTTTTTCATCCACACTGCCCACGTCTCTTCTAATATCTCTAACATCGGTTTTCACCGTCTCTAAGTTTATATTCATAATCTCCATTTTTTCCATCATCATCTGCATCATTGCTTTCATCTCCTGTTGCGATTGATTATCCTTTTCCTGCTGTAACATCGATGTAATAGAACGTTGTGCTCCCGGACTTATATTTGATTGTATCGGTACTGTAGCAGACACCGCTATCACCTTCCTCGACATTGTGGAAATAGTCCACAGATATAATTTCAATTAGAAACGCTGTAAGCTTTATAGTCCAAATTAGTTCTCCCCAATCAGTCAATCAATTATAATCCAATTGGCCCACTCCCAATACAAAACTCAAAAAGAATTTGTCCAGAATCCAGGGGGAAGGTTTCAAAAATTCCAGTAGCTTTCTTTTCTTTCTTGTCTATCAAGAGTTTATTTTCCCCCGTGTTCCGCAGATACTATCTTATTTCAATCAAACCTCCTTTCGCAGCTGCACTTCAGGGTCATTGCTAATTGTACAATGCATCACCGTCTTTTTTCCCCCTTTTACAGCCACTAGGTGGCAATAGATACTAATCTCCCTTACAAAAGAAAAAGGAAAAAAAAAAGGACATCACCCAAGAATCTATAATCCTTCCGAAAAAAGACGAAAAAAAGGGAAATTTAGTCTGAGACAGGGGTAGGAAGGAGGGTCTTAAAGTCAATTCCAATTTCAATGACTTTTTAAGACATAAGAGCACCCTTCTTTCCCATTCGCTTTCTTTCCCGCACTCCTTTCCGGTCTCCAATTGCCATCACTTTCACTCCGCCATCTCCATTTAAAGTCCGGCTACTTTTTTTTTTTTAATTTCTTATTGTTATTCTTATTATTTTGGAGAGCCATACGTCCAAATATCAAATTTGGATTTTATTCTTTTGTGTATATTCTCACCCAAATTTCTGGCTGTTCGTTCCTCTTTCACTTTCTCTCAATCGGAGCTGCACCGGCTTCTTAGTAGCCAAATGGCCGCTTTTCTTCACCGCTGGTTATCCGGCTACCATGGGACCGGACGGGGAGTTGGCGGCTCTCCCCTTGGTCCACAGGGTTACTGCCTTGTCCTTTGCCCTTCCAGGGCAAGTTCGGTCCCAATAGACCCCCAAACGGTGGGAATATCGGCGATTTCCACAGAGCCCTGTGGAAACACGTCCGTCTCGCCGTGATCTCAGCTCTGCCCCCCTTCTGATCCCACTGTACTTTCAATAACATCTATTGACCTTAAAAGAATGCTAACACAGTACTGCAAGGAAGACCAGTTAGAACTCAATTATCAGAAAACTAAATGATGGCATTTGCCAAAAGGCCCAAGAGCCACTCCTGGAGCATAGATACACAAGACTGAGCAGTCTCCTGTTTCAAATGCCTGGGAGCAGTCCTTCATTCTGCCAGCAGTAGGAAAGCCCATGGGGACTACGTTGCTGAAAATGCACAGAGGAGCTCATCTGCCGTCCTTAAATTCCTCAAGACAAGAGGTTGCCACTATATTCCTGCAGCACTCAAATTATCTGAAGCCAAGCACAACTTCTTTACGGTGCCCAGCTGGGCCCCTTCTCCAATTTTTCACCATTAGAACTTGTACAATCCAGATTGGCCCTTCAAGTCCCAAAATGTGTCTCTAATGCCACCCTGAGACTAGAGACAGGTCTCATGAATGTAGAGGCTAGAGTGTGGGTGAGCATACTCAACTATTGGCTAAGACTATCCATTTTTTCCCCTTGGCCTTGCCCATTAACTATGGGGGATGATTTTCAATCCGCATGGAAACAGGCACTAGCAACTAAAATCTCATCCTTGGGCTTCTCTCCAGGTCTTCTACTCAGCATCAGGCCAAAGCACTTATTAAACAGCATGTAGCACACACAGAGCACCAATTGGATCTAGCCAGGTCCCCAACCTTTATTGCCAGTGAATTCAACAGGTACAGCTGTTTGTACAGCTGTTGCAGATTGTGATATGTTCGCCAGCTTTGGGGAGTGCTGAGAGAGATTATTCAGTTTGACAACTAAATATTTATTTATTTATTAAATTTATAAAGCCGCCCATCTCACGACAAGTGACTCTGGGCAGTGTATGACAAAGCTAAAACGGGTAGTTATTAATCTTTGAAAATGTTATAATATGACATCTACTAGTCTCTAACTCTCAGCAGCATTAGAGGAATGTGCTGTGTTTGAAAGTGAGGACTGCTGTAATAAATATGACACGGCTAGGTAACCATTTGATTGCTGTGAGAAACTTTGTGAGTGCAGCAGTTAGGTAAGCAAATGGAAAATAGCCCTCCTGGAGGGCCCCCTGCCCTGATTGACTTTGGCCCCTCCGTTTGCAGCATAATTCTGTCTGGCTGAAAAGTTCACCCATTGCTGTCTCTGGATGCATGAAGGTTATATGTCTAAGGGAATTATGGTAAAACCTCCTCAGTGCTATAATACTGCCCTCCCATAGAGGTTAGGGAACTTTTTCACTGTTGGTATTATTATTAAACAGTGTACCATCAGAAAACCTGTCAGGCAATTTAAAGATTAACTGTTCTCTCAAAGTTTTTAAATAATCAGTTTTGTTATTGGCCATCCAATATTATTGTTTGTGCAGTCGGGAGGCAGTCCTGGGCCACTAGTTCCAGGCCTAGTGTTTGAAGTCTTGATTCATTTTCTGGCTCTGACTGGAACTTGTCTTCCAAAGCTGCCAAGTCCTTGCTCTCCCAGTCAAGCAAAGCATTGCTGTTAGTGGAGCAAAAGTGACTACTCACTTGGCAGATTGTTGTATTGTAAAATTGTAGACTCTCAATTGTTGGCTGGCTGAGATGGCTAATCCTTTGGCTCATCCTTTAGCACTTCTGTGTCCTGGTTTTGCTTGAGATTTTAGGTTTGGTTTTCAAGCAATTCCTTCTTCACTGGCCTTTCTCATCCAGACTTCCTTATCTGCTCAGCACTAACCAGAGGATTATTGCTCATAAATCTTGCCAGGAGACACACCCAGCAGTTGGCTGACAGTAAGAGGCAGAGTTAGCAATGCTATTAATCAATATATAAAAAGATAAAAAGGTAAAAGAGGAGATATGGGCCATATATATGTATGTATAAAAACAAAAAATAAAAGGGTAAAAGAGATTGAGGAGTTTGAATTCAGAATTGTTCACCCAGAGTTGTTCACACATAGTTTACTACTGTACATTCATTGGTTTATAGTGTGTCTTAGAAAAAAGTCAATTAACTTTCCCCCCAATTAAATATGATTAGAATTAAGCTGTAGCGATTTATTACATTAAATACAGAACCAGTTTCAGATACATCCAGACCCTAGCAGACTTGGACAGTTGGACCTGTCCAGCCCAGGACTGACAATCACTCATTCGAACTGGTGGACTCAGACAAGGGAGGGAGGAATCTCCCCAAAACTCACCGGCTCTCCCCACAAGAGTCGCCTCCTTTAAGATATTTGTTGTGAATGTAGCCGCTACACATTCCCGTAGGGAGAGAGGCCTGTCACAGACACAAGGCAGATACCTCCAGCTTATTCCTTTGCTGGATACAAGGCGAAAAAAGGACTATTTTAAAACTAGGGGCAGAACTGCAGAAGTGGTGAACCAAGACATGAAGAAATGAGGGAAGTAACATTGTTCCCCATAGTCTCTGGTTAAAATTTGGGGATTTTTAAGAAGCTGAAACAGTCCAGGTAATTGAAGCAGAAGAAACATCTGATTTGGAAATCTTTTATTTCTGTAGGAAGAGAAAGAGATCCTAGTCAGGGTTCTGTGCTGGGCTTAATTTGTTTTCTGTGTGGTGCTGTCATGCCTCAAAGTCTGTTACTTATTTCTCGCACAGGCTAGTGAGTTGTGTGTAATTTCAGCCTGTACCCATTTTCAGGTATAAGATACTAATTAAAAAAAAATCTTCTTATGCTCTGTTATAATTTGGATCCCGCTCCAATCTCTTGACAGCAAGTAAGCATCAGCTTTCCTGAGCTGCAGATGAAGGGCATCTAATGAATGAGCCGTAGCAGACGAAAGCTGGTGCGTCGCGGGCATAACCTGCGCCGGGGGCAGGTTCGTAAAAACCGCTGAAAGCGTCTCCGTCCTCATCCGCCGCTTCAGTTTCGGGAGGGCGATCCTTTTACTGATCGGCGTCCGCTCCCGCTTGGTGTGAACTGCTCCGGCTTTTGCAGCCGCCCGGCGGCTTCAGGGGTTGCCATGCGACAAGAAAGCGCCCGCAGGAACCGCCGCGGTTCGAGCCCTCGCTTCGCCCTTCCGCGCCGGCCGAACGGCCGCCCTTCGGGCCGAGCGCGGGCGGCGGCGGCGCCGGTCGGGGGGACGCGCGCCGAGGCAAGCCGCTTCGGGGGCTCCGTCCCGGCCTGTCGTAGCAGTCTCGCAGCGTTGGCAGGCAAGTGTGGAGAGGGGCCGGGTGGGGCAAGTAATCCTGCTAATAATGGCTGAAAACAGGGCGGGCCCGTTGAAATAACCCTCTTGGAAGGCACGCGCGTGTCTTTGATTACAGCTTGTAAAATGTAAGATACGTTTGAATTTAAAGGTTGATTCTCTGTATGTTAACTTGGTAAATTCATGTTTTTTTTGTCTTCTGTGATACAAAAATATGGATGTGATGCATAGATCTTCATGGAGTTTTACACGAGATCCACATCACACCGCAGATCCTCCATCTGGTCGCCCAGGCAGTGTTTTTTGGTCGTGCCGTGACACCCATGAACTGAAGCACAAATCCTCTATGATTTGCATGACTTTTACTTGGGATCCAGGATATTACACTTGTCTGCACAGATTGAGGCATAATCACAGACCTTAAAAGTTTTGGTGTTGCTGTGGTGCAAAATCAGGCATTTGATTTTGCATTATTTTTACGCGTGCTCCACATGAAACCTTTGTAGAACCACAGACCACACCTGTCTGCACACAATCAGACGTCTGAATCTAGTGTCCTTGTAGTTTTGTACTCTGTACTCGGTGGCTCTGATGTTGTAGAAGGAAAAGGGAATGGCTTTGAAGGACAGGAGGAAGAGCTGCTGCCAAGCCAACAATCAGGTAAGGTGGGCTTGAGCCCAGGCCAAGAAAATAACTTGAGAAAAGGTCTCAGTCAGCCCCGCCCCCCAGTTTACACAAAGATAAAGGGAGGGAGAAGACTTGCAATATTTGGTTGCTATAGCTGTTACAATAAAAGAAGTCTTGATCTAAATGGCATTGGTCTACCTTATAGGGTTGGCAGATGTAGATATTTAATATTTCATTAAAAATGTGGTGTTTACCACAATTATGATAAGAGGCTTAGGAGCATTTTTAAAGAAGATTAGACCAGTGAAGGGGGTAGTAGATGTAAACATCAACAGTGATTATTTCTGATACCTGATTGTTTCATATGACCAAAAGATGGTAGGATAGAACTGTGGGTTAACTATGTAGCGTTGGCACTTCAGTCCAAATCGTTAGATATATTTATCTTTGCATAGTGTAGAAATAGAGTTTCAAGAAGGTTTACAGTTTTTAAAAACATGACTTTGCCCAGTGGAGTTTCATGTAAATATTAAGAAGCGGAGGGGGGGGGACAAAATAGAATCATACGGCTCATTTATGAGCAGATGGATTGAAAAGTAGCCTTTTCACCATTTTCTGAATTCTATTCTCTGAGAAATTGTCAGGACACAAAACACTCTAGCACTGTTTTTTAAAATAGAATATTAATGCAGTCTTTCCAGTCTAGTGCAGTGTAAGAACTGGATTGTTTTGAAAGTCATTTAAAAGAGAATACTCTTTTATATCCTTGTTATTCTTTTGTATTCTTGTTGATCCATAAGGATTTGTGCCTCAAGATCTACGGTGTAGTTCTGATTTGGTAGCACCTTTGGTTAAATGTCATGAGTATTCTTACTAATTTATTTGTGCCATGCAAATTCCAAAAATATCCACATCTGTTACTATTCTTGCTGGTTACCTGGTGGATGCCAGGTAAATGCCAGAAGCTTTTCTTGTCTACACTTCTGAGTTAACTATTGTCCCAGTAATCTAGGTTTGTTCCCCATTGCATTAAGAATTAAAAGCCTTAATTATTACTCTGAAGAACAATTGCAGTTGCAGGCAACAAATGTGTGAATGAATTTGCTCATCTAGCAAATTAATTCTGGTTGTTTCAGGTGTACCAGTATTTATATCTGGATGAGAAGACAAATAATCTGTTCAAGCAAAATTATGTTAGTATCTGTAATGATTATACACTTAAGATTAAATTATAAGTGAAGAGAATGTGGACACTTAATGATTCCAGGTACACGCAGCATGAAGATGGTTGGCCCACTGAGACACATTGAAATTATAGTTCAGCAGCTTAACAGATTCAATCCTGAAAATGAGAGTGTTGGGCGTTTCCTAGATGAATCAGCTAAAGTATTACAGGTACGAGATGTCTCCTGAAACATTCAGAAAATGCACATTTAAAATATGATATTTCTAAATTTCAAGAGATGTGTATTAGATATATATGGGCATTTCCATTTTAAACAGGTAACTTTCTCTAAGGAGGTTATAATACGTATATGTCTGTACTGTATACAAAAGAAATTTGGTTTGTGAATTGCACAAGGTCTTTGGTATAAACAAGCTGTGGAGGGGCATTCATTTCTTTTTTTTTCTTTCCATGATGGTGGGGCAGTGCAGCAAGAGTTCTTATCTCAGCTTTCCCTGGCTCTTTTTATCTCTCATTTATTTCTAATTACAGGTAGTCCTTGCTTAACCATTTGTTTAACGACGGTTCGAAGTTATGATGGCCTCAGAAAGGGTGCTTTACAGCCTGTAAAGCACTTCTGACCATTGTAAATAGTCTTGCCGTCCTCTGCACCGCAGTCACATGGCTGCATTTTGGGCGCTTGGCAACTGGCTTGCATTTACGACCGGTTTCCAAGTGCCTGTGATCATTGATCACCACTTGCAGTTTTTTTTTGCTGGCTTCCCATTGGAAGCTGGCAGGAAAGGTTGCAAGCAGAGGGGATGTGGCGGTGTGCAGGAACAGAGCTGAAATTCTAAAGATTCTATCTCCGTTCCTCCAGCCCCACCAAGGATTTCCACTCTGTTCATGAAGGGGAGGGGAAATTCCCTGGTGGTGTGAAGGAATAGAGCTCAAATCCTGAAGATTTGAGCTCCATTCCTGCCCACCACTGAGAGGGGAGGAGAAATCTCTCAGTGGTTGGCAGACACGCAGGTTCCTGCCCATCACTGAGAGGTTTCCCCTTCCCTCTCAGGAGTGGGCAGGAATGGAACTTAAATCCTGAAGATTTAAGTCCATGGAGGGGAGGGCAAACCCTTCTGCAGTTTTAGGAATGTTTGAGAGCAAAAGGCCTGCACAGAGCTGAAATCCTTCAGCAGACAGCCCTTTCGCTCTGCCTGCATAACGACCAGGGAGATTGCTTAATGACCACAACCGAGAGTGCCCAGATTGCAGTCATTAAGCGAAACAGTCATGTGGGCATCTCACTTAATGACCGCTTCACTCAACAACTGAGATTCTGGTCCCAATTATGGTCGTTAGGTGAGGACTACCTGTAACTACAGTGGTACCTCGGGTCACGAACGCTTCTGTTTACGACCAATTCGGGTTACGAACAGCACCGTTCGCAAAATTTTGCTTCTGTTCGTGAATGCCGGATTGGGTGACGAACAGGATCCGCGGCCATTTTCCCTGCTGTGACACGTGGTCGTGGCTTCCTGTAGGGAGGGGGACTCTCCCTCCAAGCAATAACCGCCTCCCCACCCGCCTTCCTGTCCTCCACGCCAGAAGTCGCCTCGAGCAAGGTTAGTGTTCTCTCTCTTCGTACTGTACTTTGTGTCATATTTTTGTGATTTAAAAAAAAAAAAACATGGTTCAGAATGGATTAACCGTATTTACATTGAACCTTATGGGAAAATTTGATTCGGGTCGTGACCAATTTGGGTCACGACCAGAGTTGCGGAACGAATTAAGTTTGTGACCCGAGGTACCACTGTCCAGGTGAAACTCGAAAAATTAGAATATCGTGCAAATGTTCATTTATGTCAGTATGGCAACTCAAAAGGTGAAACCAATATATGAGATAGACGCGTTACATGCAAAGCGAGATATGTCAAGCCTTACTTTGGTATAATTGTGATGATTATGGCGTACAGCTTATGAAAACCCCAAATTCACAATCTCAGAAAATTAGAATATTACATGACATCAATAACACAAGGATTGGAAATAGAACAATATCGGACCTCTGCAAAGTATAAGCATGCATATGTACTCCGTACTTGGTTTGGGCCCCTTTTGCAGCAATGACTGCTGCAATGCGGCGTGGCATGGATGCTATCAGCCTGTGGCACTGCTGAGGTGTTATGGAAGACCAGGATGCTTCAATAGCGGCCTTCAGCTCCGCTGCATTGTTCGGTCTCATGTCCCCCATCTTTCTCTTGGCAATGCCCCATAGATTCTCTATGGGGTTTAGGTCAGGCGAGTTTGCTGGCCAACCAAGCACAGTAATCCCATGGTCATTGAACCAGGTTTTGGTACTTTTGGCAGTGTGGGCAGGTGCCAAGTCCTGCTGGAAAATGAAGTCAGCATCCCCGTAAAGCTCGTCTGCGGAAGGAAGCATGAAGTGCTCCAAAATCTCCTGGTAGACGGCTGCGTTGACCCTGGACTTAATGAAGCACAGTGGACTAACACCAGCAGATGACATGGCTCCCCAAATCAACACAGACTGTGGAAACTTCACACTGGACTTCAAGCATCGTGCATTGTGTGCCTCTCCATTCTTCCTCCAGACTCTGGATTCTTGGTTCCCAAATGAGATGCAAAAGTTGCTCTCATCAGAAAAGAGAACTTTGGACCACTGGGCAACAGACCAGTTCTTTTTTTCTGTAGCCCAGGTAAGACGCTTCTGACGTTGTTTGTTGTTCAGGAGCGGCTTGACGAGGAATATGACATTTGAAGCCCATGTCCAGGATCCGTCTGTGTGTGGTGTCTCTTGATGCACTAACTCCAGCCTCAGTCCACTCCTTGTGCAAGTCCCCAACACTTTTGAATGGCCTTTTCCTGACAATCCTCTCCAGGCTGCGGTCATCCCTGCTGCTTGTGCACCTTTTTCTACCACACTTTTCCCTTCCACATAACCTTCTATTGATGTGCTTTGATACAGCACTTTGGGAACATCCAACTTCTTTTGCAATGACCTTTTGGGGCTTTCCCTCCTTATGGAGGGTGTCAGTGATGGTTTTCTGCACAACTGTCAGGTCAGCAGTCTTTCCCATGCTTGTGATTCCTACTGAACCAGCCTGAGAGACCATTTAAAGGCTCAGGAACCCTTTGCAGGTGTTATGGATTCATTAGCTGATTAGAGTGGGACACTTTGAGCCTAGAATATTGAACCTTTTCACACTATTCTAATTTTCTGAGATTGTGAATTTGGGGTTTTCATAAGCTGTACGCCATAATCATCACAATTATACCAAAGTAAGGCTTGACATATCTCGCTTTGCATGTAATGCGTCTATCTCATATATTGGTTTCACCTTTTGAGTTGCCATACTGACATAAATGAACATTTGCACGATATTCTAATTTTTCGAGTTTTACCTGTAGTTCTAAACTAATTTTTCAACCAATTAGACAGTCCTTTGTCTAAAGTGGTCTTAGGATTTTTCTTTTTTGGATACTTTTTTTTATTACTAATTTCTTCAATGGGGAAGAAGAAAAAGAGGACCTGAATGAATTCTGGACATTCAAACTCCAAGAAATCCCTGAAACAATTAAAGTTTGATAAACTGGTGTATGGACCTGACTCTGTGTCAGTAAGTGGAGAATAGAATAGAATAGCATAACATAACATAAGCATAACAATGAACTCATATAAGTTAATCTTGAGAAGCAACATACAAGATTCTTGTTTGGATGACTTAACTCATTCTTTCTCACATACTCTATCAGAAGAAATTGAACTCAAGAACTCTTTTCCCTGCCACCTGGAAACAAACAAGACTTTGTTCATTGAAGAATAATAGCCTGATACTGTTCTACCTGCCTTTTATAGAGCCCCAAAAATGTTCTAATCTACACAGCATCTCTGATGGCAATATGCCTCCTCCATTATTTATTAAGTGCAGCACAAGTATTCTCTAGGGAGCATATTCCCTCTTCTGCTTGCCCTTGGTCAAGTTATTATCTCACCATAATACTCACTGCTGAGCAATTGCTGCAAAAGCCTTTGTCTTCTGGGTTACTGGCTGCACTTACCAGTGTGAGGAAACTTGATTTATTTTTTTCAACAAAAATATGACTATATCTGCTTGCTCTAAATTGCCTTGTAAATCTTCAGGAATGATTCATCACCTAAACTCCTGCTCTTTATCTGCACAGACCTCACCTGATACCCAAGGTTTAATGACTATGAAAGTGTCTGCTTCCATTTTATGAGATGCCATGTCTGAATGACTGTTAGCCTTAGCTCCTGCTATACAGTTGCTATCCTGAAACATCAATTTGATGATCTAAATAGATGGGTTCTGCATTCACTGATTGTTATGTCAACTTGAAATTCTTTCTTATGAGATTTGGGACTTGGAACTCTTAGACCTCAAAAGCTTTACTTCCTATTCCTTCACAAGCATAAGCGCTCTAATTTCTATTGTGTTGCACATTCACACCTTGCCCTTGACTGATAGCTATCGCTATCCATAAAAACTGGATTAGTAAAAGTAGGCATTAATATATGGGGATGGGGATAGTTCTAGTTGGTGGTAAAATTTGGTCTGAAAGTCCTAAATTAATCTTTTTGTGTGAGTCTTTGAGTCAGTCTTGGCTCCTGGTAGTTACATGAACAAGTCCATGTTGTTGTCTTGGCAACAATTTCAGCAGTGGTTTGCCATTGTCTTCCTCCTAAGGTTTGAGAAAGAGTGACCGACCCAAGGTCACCCAGTTAGCTTGTGGCTAAGAGGACTAGAACTTACAGTCTCTTGGTTTCTAGTCTAGTGCCTTAAACTACTACACCAAATTGGCTTACCTTACTAGAGGGCACTACAGGGGCCTCTACTTCTAATGATTTGATTGAATGATTGATTGGAAATCATATTTATATGACCATCTGTTTCACCAATGAGACTGGGTGGCTTTGATTTTTGATTTTGCCCCTCTTTGTACAGAGCGGGCTTTTGTAAATGTAAATAGCATTAATGACCTATTATCCTGACAAATCTCTCAAAATTAACTATTCAAAAACTAAGGTTTTAGTCTTTTGTGTTTTAGTCTTTTCTAGAAAGTGCTTTAAGTCCCAATCAGATGGAAGAATAATTATTGTCTTAAGTTTTGTATTTGTCTTTTATTGGTCTGGGGCTGTAAATGAATAAATAGGTAAATGAATAATAAATAGAGGTGCTAAGCATTGCTTACTCTTGCATGCAAATAAATAAAATAAACAAGCAAATATTAACAGAAGCAAACATTGGAAGTTTGGAAGAAAGAGAAAAAAAAATATTTCTCCGTAGCCCCCTCTAGTCAGTGTGGATGGGGGAGAGGGAGAGACATCAAGCCTCAACCCCCTGATTTGTAGAGTACCTCAAGGTTTTCACCCCTCCTGTTTAACATCTCCATGAGGCTTCTGGTGGAGGTCATCCATCAGTTCAGAGTCAGGTATCATCAATATGTTGATGATGATTAGTTGTACATCTCACCCCTTGCTAGCCAAGGGTTGCAGCTGAGATCTTGTCTCAGTGCTTGGAGGCTGTTAGGGTCTATATGGGGAGGAATAGCCTCAGGGTCAACCCTAGCAAGATTCAGTGGCTGTGGGTGCTTAGCCTCTTGGTTCTGAGGACACTCCTTCTTTGATTCTTAATGGGTTTGAACTGCCCCACTCAGGACTGGTGTGCAATCTAGACTTGAACAGGTGGCAGGTGTGGCCAGGAAGGTCTTTGCATAAGTTCAACTTGGGATACAGCTGTGCCCATTCCTGAATTGAGAGGCCCTTCTTATAGTTACTCATGTCTTGGTTACCTTGTAAGTGTACTACTGCAATATGATCTAAATGGGGCTGCCTTTGAAGACCACTTGGAAGTTATAGCTAGTCCAGAATGCAGTAGCATGGGCAGTGATGGGTAAGCCTCATTATGTAACATCCCTACTACATTAACTGCATTGGCTACCAGTTGGCTTTTGGGTGCAATTCAAGGTGCTGGTTATTACCTACCAAACTCTGCATGGCATTGGGTCCAAAGTAGCAGCCCATCCTGTGTGTTCCAACAGAATCGGCTTGGTTTGGATCCCATTAATTAAGGAATGCCATCTTAAAGGACCCAGGAAGGGAGCCTTCTTTGTGCCAGTACCTGCCCTTTGGAACAGCATCCTCCAGAAATTTGACAGGCCCCACCTTGACTGCTTTCAAGCAATCCTTAAAAAGCTTTTTTCCCTGCCAGGGTTAGGGGAATGCCCCCCCCTTTTCAGTTGGGGATGATATGGTCAAAGTTCCTGTTGTCCATTAGACATTGGTTGTTTTTAAAAAATGTTATTTCATTTTACTTATGAAGCCATCCAGAGTTGTTTTGGAGTTAGATGGCCTAGAAATATTATAAATAGATAATCAACTGACAGATAAATTTGCAAACCAAAATAAACTTCAAACTTTTGCAAGGAAACAGGTACCTTATTAATGTGACAATTTCTCCACAACAAAAACTTGTGTATAGAGGCAGAGTGCCACATGTTCTGCAGCCAGTTGAATTCAGAATACCCAGTGAATTAACAAAACAAATACGAATAGAAATATTCATACAAAAACAGCCTCCCAGTGTTAAAGCTAAAATTTATGAAAAAAATAGATGATTAAGCATGGCTTAGCATTAATAATAGACGCGGCACTGACCCAGTAGTGACATGCTTCAGATGACACAGTAAATTAGTTTATTAGTCTCTCTTTTTTACTATTATCTCAGCAACCTTTACACTGGCATGCATTGTCGGGGGGGAGGGGGGAGAGAATGAGAGAGAAAGAGGGGTGTGTGTGTGTGTGTGTGCCTCTCTGTGTATGTATGTATATGTGTGTGTCTGTGTGTGTGCACGCATGCTAGATCATATAGCAAACTATGGTCAACCACAGTTCCCTGCTTGTTTCCTATATCAGTTAGTATCTCAACCACCTCTATGGTTAAAAAAAACCCAGTAATAACTACCCGCCACTGCCACCTCCTGTCTAGGGACTAGGAGTTAAACATAGATAATCTGCCATCAAGATTTGGTCAATGTATAATGCCATTGCTGAAACAAGTTAACCAAGTGGATACAAAATGTGATTAAGGTATTCTCTCTTAATTTTAATTTAGTCACTGGTCATGCTAAGGTGTAGTATGTTGTGCAAACAAGTTCTATGACTTAGCATGTTGCATGAATCAAGCCAATATCTTTGTTGAAGTTCTCTTAATCTCAGTCTTAATCTATTGTTTTTGTGATTTTTCTCTACAGCTGAATTCTCCAACCTTTTTATTAACGAGAACTGGTTTCATTACTGGCTGCTCTTGTCAGGACTTGGAAGCTAGGTAGTGCTTGCATGCCTGGTTAGTACTTGTTAGCATCACAAGCAATTTCAAGACTGTATGCTAAACTTGAGTATAAAAAAATCTGGCAGAAAAACAATGGCAAACCACTTCCATACTTTGCCCAATAAACAATATGATTGTGTCCAAATAGCTGCTAGTAATTGAGCTCAACATGAAGGAATTTTACCTTTATGTCTGATTATTAAAAATAGACTGAGAGACTAATAACCTATACTAAAAATACATGATTTCATAATAGTTATTAAGCCAAGCATCTCAAATACTTGATGTTATTGGTTATCAAAAAATTATTAATTTTTGGAACAATTTTATTGTGGTAAGAAGCAGATAAGATGCTAAGAAATGTGAATAAAAGGCAAACTTTATCATTGTTTTAATGTGACAATTATACAACATATTGTGTAATCTGTATTAGTTGTATTTTTTCCCTTTTTTAATGTCCCTATCTTTGCATATCAACAAGTGTAGACTATTTTTCTTGCCATGAGCTGTGCTGCTCTATAATCACATTCAGGTGATTAAAAGAGACAGTTGATATTTTTACATTTCATTCCACCTCAGTTTGTTATGGCATAAATTTGCTATTTTCACTCATTGCTGTGACACATTGAAATTATTATTGAGTTTATAAAGAAATCATGTCTACACTTCTTATTTGTCAGTACTGTTGTGGAAGGTACTACTTTTGCCCTTCAAGGATCTAAACAAAAATCAAGTGTTGTAATACAATTTCTGGGATTCAGTCATACAGTTCTTAAAGTGTCTTGCTGAAAAGAATAGAGTAGATTATTAGCTAGTATAGCAGTAGTAGTGAGCAAACCTCCACATTCCATTCCTGGAATGTTCTGGTATTCCTTAAAACATTTTGTTTTTGTCCTGGAACATAACCTGCCAACAGACTACATTTAGAACACAATTTCTTGTTCTAGAAAGTTCACTTGGAATGGCTGAATTGATACGTTCCAGGAGAAAGTCAGAATGTTCAGGATCAGGACATGGGGTTTTACATATAACTATTCAGTGTGATGAGTTCTGTTTTGCATTTAACATTATTCTTATACAGATTTTATTAAATATTATGTAGGGAGTCTGCCATTGCATTCTGAGACATATTTAAAGCCAATTATTACATGGATTTTGAGTCACAGTGATTCATTCTTCAATTCAGTTTGATCTGATTTTTCAAGTTTTTGGACAAGCTATCACAACTTTTTTACTTTGTTAGCTAAATATTGCTTGGGTTAAATTCATGGGGGTGATTATACGTTCTACCTTTTGTACTACTTGAATGATGGTTATACATTTTGGTTACACCTTTTCGGACAATAGTAACTAATATAACTACTATTATTTACATTGAATGGTGACATTTATTTACATGCATCGGGTTTTTGTCTTTACATTTAAATCCATTCTATTTCTGTAGGCTTCCAAAGTAACAGATGAAATCCCTGTAATGGATATTTTGTGTGGCTGTTTAGAATATAAAACTGTATTGGATGTGGTGGTCAATGCATTTTATATCCGAGATGGAAAACATTGCCTATTTTCTGACCGTAATATGTATATTGGTAGGTATTCATTTACATATAGAGAATATAATAATGGTAGAGAATTAGTCCAAACTAAGATAGGCAGTATCCTGTAGACACCAATTTGTTTTTGAATATATCTTGGTGCTTGCTGTAAAATTAATGTTTTCTTACATTCTTTTTTTTTTAATAAGTGAGAAACTGGAATATTACAAACACTTTATAGGCATTTGTAGAAAATAAAAATGGTAAATAGTAGCAATCAGATACTTTAATTAGAAGTTTGTAGATTTATCTGGAAGAAAAGCAAAGGACATCTGCAATAGTAGAGAACATCTTGGGAGACTGAAGAAGGTGACTTTGAATAATATCACCAATTGCCCTTTGTGTGTTCTGGGTGGCAATACATACCATGGTAGACATTTTGCAAAAACATAAGTTGTCCTACATCTACCATTTTGTGGGAACATACATGACATGATTTCAGAATTTCAGATTTCAGGAATATGGTATACCCATGATCTAGAATAGGGATGGGCTGCCTTTTTCACTCTGGGCACAAACAAATGGGAGAGCAATCTGGGCAATGATAGCAGCAGCAATTGTCTTCACAGCATTCACAATCGCAGAACCAACACATTTAGTCTCTAGGTTCTTTTCGAAGAACCAACTTTAAAGGATCTTTATTGCTCTGTATTGTCCACTCTCTTGATTCGTCCACCGGTCCCTTGATTCTTATGTAATGGGTCCAACCTTTCTCTTGGGTGCGAACAGCGGTTTCAGTGGTTAGTAAGACCTGGAAGGGCCCCTCCCAAGTGGGGCTTAGCATTTCGTCTTGCCAACCTTTGATCAGCACCCAGTCACCAGGCTTGTATCAGTGGACTGCAAAATCGAGTAGAGGAGTCTAAGCCAATAGTCCTTTCGACCTGAGGTGAGACAAAGAAGAGGACAGCCCCAGTATATAGTTTCTCAACATCACATCTTTTGTTTCAATTGAAGGGAACCCTGATGTTCTTCCCAAATATGTGAGCCCGAACATCATTTCATATGGAGAGATCCCCCGTGTCTTTCCTTGGTTTGGTCCAAATCCTTGGGAGGGCTAATGGTAGGCACTTAGTCCATGGCAACTTAGTTTCTAACATTAATTTAGACAACACTTTTTGTCACTAATTGTGGCATTGGCCCGTTTGACTTTTCCAGAACTGGCTGGGTGCCAAGGGGCGTGGTAATCCCAATTTATTTCTAAGGCCTTCATTAGCCTTTGGACTATCTTAGCAGTAAAGTGGGTTCTGGAATCGCTATCTATGTTTTCCACAATTCCATACCTTGGGAGGATGTTTTCTAAAAGAATTTTACGAGTAGTGTTTGCATTTGCTTTAACGCATGGGAAGGCTTCTATACATCCTGTCAAATGATCTATAATTACTAGCAAATATTTTACTTTCCCCACTAGAGGGAGCTCAGTGTAGTCCACCTGAATACTTTGAAATGGGCGGAGAGCTAACGGTCGCTCCCCTTGTTCTCTTTTTCTTAACACTTGCTTATTAACTTTCTTGTAGATTAAACACCTATCACATACTTGCTTGGCTGTGGTATACATCCTATACATCTGTACTGGTTCAAGAATCCATCAGCCAGGGCTTGAGTTCCCCAATGGCTACCTTGGTGTAAAATGTCCAGTACATTTCTGGTTAGGGCTGAATTTAGCATTTGTCTTCCATCTGGCAAAATCCACTTGCCATTAACTTTAACCGCTCCCAGCTTTGACAAATCAGCCTTTTCTTTTTCAGTGAAAACTGGATTCAGTTCCTTCTCTAGAGAGGGTACCAATAATCTAACTACCTCAATGTGTTCTCCTTCAGCTGCCCTTTCTGCTTCTTCATCAGCCAAAGTATTCCCTCTGGCTTCTTTACTATTGTTCCTCTGGTGGCCTCCTACATGTAAAATGGCCAGCTCACAAGGCAACTGGGCAGCCTCCAAAACTTCCTTAACTAGCTCTTTATGCATCAGTTTCTTTCCCTTGCTATTTATCAACCCTCTTTCAAACCAGATCTTCCCGAACATATGTAAAATCCCGTACGCGTGCTTTGAATCGGTGTGGATATTTTGTTTTGTAACAGCCTCAAGGCTTGTCTTAGAGTGTACAGTTTACACGTCTGGGCAGACCAGTCTAAAAGCAACCTTCCCACCTCCAGCAGTACATTCTCATCCCCATCTATCACAGCGTACCCATTCAACCTCTTTCCTTCCACCACTCCCCATCTATCACAGCGTACCCATTCAACCTCTTTCCTTCCACCACTCTAGAAGACCCATCTATGAAAATATTCATTGCTTTATCCATGGGTGTATCCTTTAAATCAGGTCGGATTTTGGTTTGGAGATCTATTAATTCCAGGCAGTCGTGCTCAGGTGGTTCAGCCCCATCCCGGTCACAACTCAGAAATTCAGCTGGGTTTATATTGCGATCTATGGTTAATACTAAATCAGACTGTTCTATTAGAACAGCTTCATATTTCAAAATGCGGGAGTTGGTGAGCCATCTGCCTGCCTTTTGATTTAAAATCGTTCTTAATTGATGAGGGGTGCTTACTTGATGAGGGGTGCTTACTACCAAGCCCCCCCCCAAAGGTTAACTTTTTACTTTCCTGGACCAGCAGAGCAGTGGCAGCCACAGCTTGAACACATACTGGCCAGCCCCTGGTCACAGGGTCCATAATTTTAGACAAAAATGCCATGGGTTTCTTTCTCCCTGCCCAGTTTTGAGCCAACACCCCCTGTGCTGCACCATTCTCCATGTTGACAAACAGATGGAAGGGTCGTTCTAAATCTGGCAGGCTCAAAACGGGCAGTAGACAAAACCTTTTTAAGTTCCTCAAAGTGGTTTTTTTCCTCAGCCTTCCAATTCAGTTCCCAGGGCTCAGAGTCTATTAATTTAGCATACAAGGGTTTGGTTCTTATGGCATAATCTTCAACCCACAGATAATATCCGATGAGTCTGAGAAATTTTCTTAGTTCTCTTTTATTTTTAGGAAGGAGTTGGGTCACTATCCCCTCAATCCAGGAGGGAGTGATCCGTCATTTCCCTTCACTAATCAAATGCCCCAGATATTTTACCTCCTGTTGTACGTATTGTAATTTAGACTTTGATACTCTTAAACCCTGTTGCCCCAGGAAGTTCAATAAATTGTTGGTTGATAACTTGGTTTTTCTTTTCCCCTGAGATTAATAAATCATCTACATACTGAAGTAATTTAGTTCCTGGTTCTGGTGTAAAGTTTTCCAGGATTTGTTCCAGCGCTTGCCCAAATAGATTGGGGGCTTCTGTGAAGCCTTGGGGAAGTATAGTCCAACGGTACTGTATTTTTCTTCCGGTAAATGGGTTCTCCCATTCAAAGGCAAACAAATCCCTTGAAGCCTCGTCCAGCAGACAGCACCAAAATGCATCCTTTAAATCAATTACACTAAACCATCGATGTTCTGGTGTCCCAGAAGGGTGTAGGGATTTGGAACCACAGTGTGTCTGGCTTGGACTATAGAATTTAACAATCTAAGATCCTGCACCATTTTGTACATGCCATCTGGTTTGTGCACTGGCAGAATCGGAGTATTGTATGGTGACATGGAGGGTTCCAATAACCCATCCTTCAACAAGCCATCAATTACTGGTTGCAAACCCTTTTTCCCTTGTATGGAGATGTCATATTGTTTCTGCTTTACTACTTCTCCTTCATGCTTTAATTTCACCTTTAGGGATGGAATGTTTAATCCCCCCCATTGCCTTCTTTGACCCAGACTATTGGGTCTATGTCCTTTTCATCTTCCTCAGTAAGGAGGAAAATGTCTTGGGCATCAGGCAGGGTCTGGAGTGATTTTTCAACTTCTATTTTTATTCCAAGAAGGGCCATAGCGTCCCTTCCCAAGAGGTTGGTCCCTGCTTCAGGAACATATAACATTTCTAATTCAATTTGGTCTTCTCCTAATTGCAAAGTTGTGGGTTTAATTCGGGATACATAAAACACTTCACCCTTTACTCCCCAGACTCTGCTCTTTTTTCTGGAGAGTTCAGTTCCCGGAGGTAAAGAGGAAAGAGAGGTTTTCAGCACTCCTGTATCCACAAGAAATACCACCTCTTCTCCCAAGGATCCCACTTTTAAATTTATCAAGGGCTCCCAGTGGGATCCTTTTATCAGGTGCCCCTGACCTCCCTAATCTAATTCGATCAAGGAGTATATTTGTTATTCCTTATCTATTTCTTGTCTTTTTGAGGGACAATCTTTCCAGAAGTGTCCAGGCTGGGCACACCCGTAGCACTTCCTTTCAGGCTGGGGAGTTCCTGGTATTCTAGTAAATCTCTGTCCTCCGTCCCTCCCAAGTGATGTTCTTCCAACCCTGCACCCCACCCTACCTCTGCCTGGTCTTACATCTGGTCGGTTCTCTGGTTTATCTGCAGGGGAAACTTTTCTGCTAACTACTTCATTCACAGTACTTATCATTTTATTCTTTTGTTTCATCTTTTCAGTATCTCTGTTGATATAGACTTTTTGGGCTTCTTTTAATAGATCATTTAATGGCTTATCAGCCCATCCATCGAGTTTTTGCAACTTTCTTTGTACATTGGGCCATGCCCTAGTTACAAAATGGACTTTTAACAGTGCCTGATGTTCAGCAGCGTCTGGGTCCATGCCAGAATATTTTCTCATGTTGTCCTTAAGACGTTGTAAAAAGGCACTTGGTGTTTCCTCTTTTTCTTGTTCTATATTGAAGGCTCTTGTTAAATTTTGATTTTTAGGTACTGCCTCTTTTATTCCTGAGACTATCATGGCTCGCAGATCTTTCATACTCTGTCAATCTGTGTCATTATTATTTTGCCAATTGGGTCTTGCAATGGGAAACTTCTGGTCCCCTTGGGTGTTATTGTTTGGTCCCACAGGGTTTTGTCTGTCCAAAACTCTAATGGTTGTGGCTCTGATCAACTGGCATTCTTCACTAGTGAATAGAGTTGTTAAAATTGCCATAGTCTCTTCCCAGGAATAAATGCTAAGTCCTAGGAAGTCATCAAATTGCTCGGCTACCCCCAAGGGGTCTTCTACCAAACTTTTCATCTGCAATTTAAAAGCTCGGACTTCTGAACTGCTCAATGGGTCTTGAACATAACTTATTACTGGAGCTCCATTGGTGTCTATGCCACTTGGCACCTCCTTTAAAGGGAACATTTTTTTATAATCGGTTAAATTCCTCCTCCTCCTTGTTTGGTTGTATTCTGGTAACTCATCATCTTTCAGATCATCTAATAAGGCTTTTAATTCCCAAGAATAGTCACCAGGAGGTCTTGGGGTTATAGGTGGTGATGTGGGCTGAGGAGGAGGGAGGATTGGTGCCTGGGGAATGGCTGGAATTTGGTTCCCTTGATTTAAATGTGGATTGTAAGGTGGAGGTAAATGGTCCAGAGGGTTCAGTTTCTTTACTGGGACCTCTCCCTCTGTCTCTTCTCCTTGATCCTCTGCCACTAGTTTAAAGCATTTCTCTTCCTCACTTATGGTCCAAACTTCAGCATAAAATCTCTCTAATTCAGACACCTTATTTTTGTTTAAAAATTCTTTTAGTGCTTCGCATGTAAAATAGTCAGTTGTACCACACTGCAGCCAATAAACCGAATCCCCTTGGATCAGTTTCTTGGGCCATACAAAATAACAATATTTCACCATTTTCTCTTTTTCTAATTCTAGGGTATACTTTCTCAGTGGTGGGACATTCCATCCACTTAACATCCTGCCTAATGGGCTTTCTGCAGGAATCTCTGGAACCTTACACTTAGTAGTTCCCTTCTGACCCTTTTTGCTAGCGTTATTTCCCATCCCGACTGGATATTTAAAGGCTTTACTGAGACTTTCAATCACATACGTTTAACCAAACCAATTGCTTCATCCGTCTCTGGCCAGGCTCCTCGCGGAGAACTGGAACCGCAAATTGGGACTCTGCTCTTGCTTTGCACTTTCAGGGACCTGTGTCCCCTAATGCGTCTCACACCGCTCCGTCATTCAAGTCTCACACACACACCAGTCCTACCCGACCTCCCAGGTAATACTTTGTGAAAGCCTGTGTTTCTTACCTGGTTTTGTGCATGATTTTCAGGTCTCAGCTGTTTTGGTGGGAAAAATGCTGGTCAGGAATTCACCCTAGTCAGTTTGCCCTTCTGAACCACTATTTCCAGTCTGGTCCTTTAACGGGCGATGGGATATGAAAGTTACAGCTCCCCTTAGGCTACTGAAATCAGTAGGGCACCTCCCAGGAGAGGGCTTGCAGCCCCGGACTTACCGAACACCGTTTCAGGATCCCAGACGAGCCCCCAGTTGTGAGAAACAAAGCTGCACAAATAATCCTTCTTGGATTTGAAAAGGCAAAGTTTATTTCGAAGCGTTTGCAAAGGCTGATGCTTCTCAGCTAGCAGGCTGCAAGAAGCGTGCCATTAGAGATTTCAGCAAGGTTTTTATGCATCCCTTCACATGTCGCGTTGGTCCTGCCTCGTTTTTGCCGGTGGGCAAATTCGAGTTCACAACCTATCTGAGACGCCTAAAACAAATACATTATTTCTTTTTTACAATGATTCCCAAACCCCTTTTTTCTTGTTCACAGTTTATAATTTTCTTGAGATAAGTGTCAAGGCCCAGGACCATCTGTCTTCACTAAATAACTGCCCTTTGTGTTGTTATCTTTTCTTCCCTGATTCACACATTCTTACCAACAAAAGGCAACACTTGTTTCATTACCTTTCATCCCCATGTCTCGCCTTGGTGTGACCCTTTCCTTTTTTTGTAAACACATTCAAATTCCAAGCCTAATCCCTTTAACCCTTAAGTATCAGAAAGTCTTGTTACCAGGAAGTTTTGTTAAAAGGTAATTTCTATTCCTTACAGTTGTCCTACATCTACCATTTTGTGGGAACATTCATGACATGATTTCAGAATTTGAGATTTCAGGAATATGGTATACCCATGATCTAGGATAGGGATGGGGTGCCTTTTTCAGCCTGGGTCCTATAGTTCATCTGCCTGACTGGTTAATGGATTACAAAAGTTGTTGCAGTGATATGGAAAAGGGGCAGAAATATCTGTTGATTATGTATGTTAAGAAAGGGAATGACAGCATTTAACCTTAAAAAGGCCTTGCAGGCCGATGCTTGCTGTTACTTTACTGTTTTTGACCCCAAAAATGCCATTGTACATTACAAATGGTTATTGTACAATCTCAAGGTGGCTTGGTGGCCCCAAATAGGGACCCTCAATATAACCTGCAGCCTGTGAAATGCCAAATCTGGTCTGTGGGATTCATGATTTCATAAATATTACCAGTGGGTTTCTTGCTGTAGTAGCAACAATGCAGAATTGTTGATACCTTTATTGGCATTTGGATGTGGCTACCTTGATATCTGTGCTTGAGAAGATTTAAAATTTATATTATTGTTGACAGATATGTAGCTTCTGAATTTAGGATAATAATAACAAGCAAATCCATGTAAGATTTTAGCTTTTAGAATGTTAAAACTGAACTTCTAAGCATAGTTGCTGTACTTTAATATCTGTTGAATTGTTTAGAATGTTTTAAACGTGTATATACTGACAGGCTTCAAAGTTTTTTCCACAGTAACTGCTTAACTTTGGAAGTTAAGGGCTTTGTAAGTGGAAGTAATGCTAAAATCTGCTTTGAGATCCTTGTCTGAAGCTTTTCTCTGATAAAGGAAGGGATTTCTTTGAACTGGTTTAATGTTCCTCAGAAATTTTATTTCTGTTCAAGTACTATATTCTGATTTTATGCTTTTCCAATAAAATCTGCCACTTTTTCATATAAGGATGTTACTGCTAACAAAGTTTTCAGTTGCTTTTTGTTAGTGTTTTTCAGGCAAAGTGGAGTTTTCCTGTTTTCCTACAAAAAGTAATCTTGTGGAAATATTGGTGTTTAGAAGATACATTAATTATAAAAATATTAAATATATTAAAAGTATAGCAGTAACTCTATATATGCTACTAGTGACAGTAGTTATATATATGGGTGGTTAGTGGACAGTAGTTAGATATATGGGACAGTAGTTATATAGATGGGTATAACTTGCGATAATGAAAAAATAGATGTGCAACATGACATCACAACATAAACCTCAGCCTTTTGTACTTGTGCTCCAACAGTAGATATAAGAATCTGAGTCATGAAATTTATGTTGTGACATTATGATGCATTTTGTTATTTGCCTCCCCCCACCATCCCCACCCGATACCTATATTTGGAGAAAATGTAAAAAACACTAGTTTTAAATTTTAGAGAAGAAATCTTTAATAGGATTAATTATTCACTTTGTCTTGAATATTAATGTATGTGTCTTCTATAGTTATTTGTTATTTGGCTACTTTTCGACTGGAGGAACTTGGACTTCAACAGTTCAACAAAATCATCAAATCAATGGATGTTGCTAAGATATGTAAGGTAATTAAAATATTTGCATTTCATCAGAATTAAACAAAAATAATCCAATACTGTTGTAACCTAAATTGTATATATATTTTCTGACTACTTTAAATTGTGAATGACTATTCAAAGCTACTGTTTTTTAATACTTATCTTGTATTAGCAGTGGACAAGTCTTTGAGTTTATAGTATAGATACATCCCTCATCTACTACAGAGCTGTAAATGTTTTCAGAATTTAAAAAAAGGTAAGTTATAAAATTAATATATTTAAGAGAACACAGAGTGACTGGACACACCATCAAATTTAATTATAATTTATTTTAACCAAAATTTATTGAATACGTTTCAGTCACTGGGTTTCAGTCACTCATCTAGTGCTAGATCATGAAACATGGATTACAGATTGCACAAGATGGTAAGCCAAAGCCAAATCAAAATATATTCCTTAGCAACATACATAAAAGCATTGTAACTATGCTAGAAGAAAATGTAGGTATTGATAACAACTGAAGATTATGCTATCTTAGCCATAATAATGGAGTTATTTATCTACCTAATAAAAAAGAAAAAGCAACTACTTTATTTTCATGGTTTAGAATCTTCCCAGAGCTAGACTCCAAAACACCATGAATAGCTGCCACTACTACCTCCTTCCTACGAGACCAAGCCCAGATGGCAGAGTCTGGAAGCAAAATTTGTAGAGGAATATGGAGACAGCTTTGAAGAAAGTGTGCAGCAGCTGTTACAAAAAGATCAGCTTAAATCAGAAGGACAGGAGAGGGCGAGGAAGAAACTCTGGATTGGCCCACAGCTTCCTTGGGGAAGGGGGGGAAGAAACGGTCAGGCTTTCAAAATTCTGTTAGTAAAGCCTATATCCATGAAGTAGAGTTCCAGTATTTCTTATAGTGTCTGTTTCCTGATCTGGTCTACCTTGAAGGGCTGACAAAATGGAATGTTCCACTGCAGACCACTGCGTGCCCTCAAAATTTTCATTTGAGGCTTGGAGGATCCTTTAAAGAAAATTCTAAAATTATGAGCGGCACTGGTGAGAATTACCCTCTCCCTTTTTCTAATTGAGGAAATTGTTTCCCCTGCCAGAAATATAAAATTAAACTCAAAACAAAACAACTACAAAATTCCTTTCCCTTTATTGTTCCAATAAGTTTCAGATTTTCTCAAGTACAATTTTATTGTACTAAAGGTAGACTGAGTTTTCACATTGGGCCAAATAGAAAGCTGCAGACTGCATTCTCCAGTGCTATCTAAGGAAGGTGACAGTCAATTATGACTTTTGTCGGTTTTTTATTTTTCATCCTGCTGCTGCATTTGTTTGTGGGGGGATGGGTTAAAGTCTGCACTGAATCCATATGCATTTTTCTGTACATTTGCTAACATAAAATTGTTTGCAATTTTACCTAATGTACCTAATTTTTCACTTACATATTTTTGTACATTCCTTAAAAAGAAAACTACATTGCAATATACAGAGAAATGTATGTTTTGAAAGATAACCGATTTTCAGGTCATGTGAAATAAAATAAGGCACACTAAAATGCAAACACATTTTTACAAGTGTCACTGCTAATCTTTAAATTCAAAAGTAAAAAGCAGGCTTTTCTTTCTTTATTTCCTCTGCCTGGGGTCTTTAGTACCCTCTAGTGTCTTTTGTATCACATAGTCTGTCTCAATCCTTTTGCTACTTCGATGGCTGGTGTGGGTCTTCGGGGCTGTGTGGCCGTGTTCTGGAAGTTTTGTTTCGTAACGTTTCGCCAGCATCTGTGACCGGCATCTTCAGAGTGCAGGAGCACAGACAGGGGCAGTTCTCTCTGTGCCCAGCTGCCTGTCTGTGCTCCTGCACAGATGCTGGCAAAACGTTAGGAAACAAAACTTCCAGAACACGGCCACACAGCCTGGAAGACCCACACCAGCCATCATATGCCAGCCGTGAAAGCCTTCGACAATACTTTTGCTACTTTGTTTTAAAAAACAAGCCTATCATCTCTTTCCTGAAAGAGCAAATGATTTCTGTTCCCACAAAGATACTGTTTTGTTTCTTTTATTTCAGAAGTCTTATATCAAAAGTCATAATATTTCAAATATTAAATCAAATATTTCAAATTTGTGGAGGACTGTGGAGTCCTTGGAGTTCTCTTAGCTTGGTTGTTTTCTTGCAGACGTTTTGTTACCTGGCTAGGTAACATCTTCAGTGCTAGAATGCAGTGGGGTTTGCTCTCTGTTTATATACAGTAGCTTGCCCTGCCAGTGTTGGTGGGGATGCTGGGATTTCTTTTCCTCCTGGTAGTTCCTTGATTAGGGTATTGTTTACTGCTTGATTGTTTGTCTGGTGTTAATCTTGGTGTTAATCTCTGCCCAGAACAGTAGAAAAAGGAAACAGACCATCTATACATCTTCCACCAAAATGGATATCCATGCAACTTTATCAAAAAGTGCCTGAGCACTCAACCTACTACAACACAACCAACACAAGCTATGAAAAATAACACTGCCATACATCAGAAACATCTCAGAAACTACCAACAGACTATTACAACCACATGGCATCTCTGTAGCACACAAACCAACTAAAGCCCTCCAAAACATCTTAAGTAAACCAAAAGACCCAGTAGCCCAAGAAGCAAAAACAGGAGTCATCTACAATATACAATGTAAGGACTGTAACAACCACTATGTAGGACAGACAGGTAGAAGGCTAGCAGAACGCATCCATGAGCACCAGCTAGCAGTCATAAGACATGATGAAAACTCCTTAACACAGCACATGGACAGACGCAACTGCAGATGGACAGACTGGGAAACTGTGAGCATCTTAGACCAAGCTAAATCCAAAAATGCGAGGGAATTCCTGGAAGCTTGGTATTCAGACAAGGCAACCATCAACAGCACAGAGATAGACAATACACACTACTACACACTACACACTAATCAAAAGAGACAATAAAAAGGAAACAAAAGGCCAGAACATCTCCTTGCCAGCAATCATCACCCAGATAAGCAGAGATTACCACCAGGCATACAATCAAGCAGTAAACAATACCCTAATCAAGGAACTACCACGAGGAAAAAAATCCCAGCATCCCCATCAACACTGGCAGGGCAAGCTACTGTATATAAACAGAGAGCAAACCCCACTCCATTCTAGCACTGAAGATGTTACCTAGCTGGGTAATGAAATGTTTGCAAGAAAACAACCAAGCTCAGAGAACCCCAAGGACTCCACAGTTCAACCCTGAGCTACATATTTTCCCTTCTATTGATATTTCAAATTTGTCTAGTCCCTCAGTTTGCTTCAAATTTTCTTGAATTAAATTCTTATCTAGTTTTTTGCTGTTTACTTTGTATTTTTAAATCTTTAAATCTTTAAATTGTTAATTAATTTTTCCCTTCTTTCTGGAATGAAGGATCACTCACCAGGTAGTTTTTCAAACTTGTTGCTTGGAAGACCTCTTTTTACTTTAAAATAGTTATATTCCAAAAAGTGTTTAGAAAGTGAGGCTTGATCTTGATGGAAGTGGGTGAACTCTTGTCTTCTCCTTATTTGGAGAGGCTCTGTTGGACTGGAATTGTTGCTGGTCTATCGGTCTTGGCCACAGCGTTGTCTCCACTCCTTTGGAGATCCCTTAGCTTGCTGATCCCTCACTCAGAATCCCTAGGTTGCCTGCCTTTCTCAGGCAGAAGAAAGACTGGCAGTTTCCTGTGTTTTTCTCTGGTAGAACAGTCTATAATGAAGTTTGGCATTTTCCCCCTCAGTTATTTAATTCAACTCAGAAATCACTGTATTTATGATCATTTATTTAATTTACATACACCCATTTATTAATTTTATTATAATGTTTTATTACTATTTATTTTATGGTGTTGACTTTATGATTGTTTTGTTTTTTTAACTGTTGAAGCCCCCTTAAAAACAGAAAGATGAGATATAAATTAAATAAATTAAAAAAGCAAAATAAAAACACAAAATCAACTGAAGAATCAGAAATGATCAGTTGTTGTTTTTTTAAATAAAACCAAACATAGCCTTAGCTAACTAATCATTACATGGTTTTTGAAAATACTTGTAAGGAAATTCATGGGACTTCACAGTTTAGTAAATCTGTATTCTTCATCACAACCCTGATATTTACAGAGTTAGTTAGAATTCCTGAGGAGGGAAATTCTGACTGATTCCTTGGTGGAATGGTTAATGTGATCCAATGTCTTCTGGGCAAGGGGAGAGGAGAGAGTCTTGAGTTAAGGATTGTTGAGTTGGGACCTCTGGAATGTGTTTAAGTCTTGAAACCTACACTCTCTGAAAGGCTGACCCTTGCTTATAATATGTGAGGGTTGAATGAAAAGTAATACATCTACCTTCATAAATTTAATTTTAATAGAGATATTTTAATAAATAAACCAGAAAATAATCCTTGAAATGAGATCTTTTTTTAACCTGTATTTACTTGTCCACCATTTGCTTCACACTTCTGCCAATGATGGACAAACTTCTTAAAGCCATTATGAAAGAACTCCACACTATCTCTTCAATCAGGTCCTGACAGGCCTTTTCATCTCTTCATTTGAATCAAACAGATGTGTTCAAAGGTATTCAATTTTGGGAAAAGGTAGAAGTCGAATGGTGCCAAGTATGATACTTAGAGAAAGGTGGTGAGATCCATCTTTGCAACTGCCCCTTGGGCGGCTCATGAACTGGAAGGTATAGAGTCAAGTTGTACCAACATTTCTTTCTTATGCTTCCAAACTGGTTAATCATTATTTCAAAGTTTTGAACTGCAGTGTAGTACTCTGAGTTGATAGTAGAGCCAGGTTCAAGGAAATTCATGTGAATTACACCATCTATATTCCCTAAAACTGTAAGTGCAAATTTTCCTGCCAAAAAGTGGGTGTTGATTTTTTTTTCCACAGGTAAAGCTTTGTGATAGTATCCCATAACTTACACTTTGTTTCTGGGTCATAATGATGAACACACGTTTTGTTGGCTGTCACGTTGCTGTGAAGAAATTCCTTACTTTCATTCTTATGTGACAAAATTGGTGACAAATTTCTTGAAGCTTTAATCTTTGCTGAGAGCATGTGAGGAACCCATCTTGCACAAACCTTCTGATATTGAAGAACACCAATAATGTAACCCACACATTCCTACAAAATGCCAGCCTTGACAGCAATTACCCTTTGAGTAATCTGATGATATTCTTAGTTCATCAGCCTTTCTCATGTGAAACTTGTCAGCTGCTGTCACAGGTCATACACAAATTAGCTCCTCTTGGTTCACCATCTTTACAGTGACACACAGTATTCACAACAGCACAGTCATCCCCATTAACCACTTGCATTCAGCAATGAACTCCAATTGAAGGACTGCTTTGGCAATCAAAAATTCAATCATAGCACATTGCTTAAATGTGGATGCTAATCAGAATTCTTTGCAGCCTTGGAAGCAGCGTATTTAACAATTCCTCACTACAGTGCCTCCAGAAAGTCAAAGACCTAAAAATAGAAGAAGATTAAATTATAGCTTCATTCAATGTCACAGCACTCTTTATGTCCACAGATCCAGAACAGGGAAAGAACACATTACAGCAATACTACATAACACCCAAGCTAGCCAAATTCACCAAGATTGAAATACCCAGACTCATGGATCTCATCAACCTCTGCTTCACTACCTACTTTTCATTTTGATGAACAAATCAGAAGAATACCCATGGGATCACCACTCTCAGAACTCATAGCAGAGGCCATAACGCAGCATCTAGAAACTATAGCATTCCTACACATACAACCAAAAGTATGGATCTGCCTTATTAGATGACACCTTTGCCATGATAAAAAAGGAACAACTAGAAAAGACACATGAGGCAATCAACATCTTCAAAGAAGTAACATTCACAAGAGAAGAAGGAAACAACAACACGCTATCCTGGATATCCTCATCAGCAGAGGAAACGATGGCAAATTAGAAATGCAAGTCTGTCAAAAAACAACCCACACTAACCAAGTTCTCCATTACCAAAGTAACAACCAAACTTCCCACAAGAGGAGCTGTGTAAGAACATTATCCAGATTACCATAAATGCACTGCAGCAACCTGGGACACCAGAAAAAGGAAATGGACTGCCTACACAACATCTTCCAACAAAATGGATACCCACACAACTTTATCAAAAAATGCCTGAGCACTCAGCCCACTACAGCAAAACCAGCACAAGCTGTGTAAACACTACCATACGTCAAAAACATCTCAGAAACAACCAACAGACTGTTACAGCTGCATGACATCACTGTAGCACCAAACCAACTAAAGCCCTCCAAAACAGCTTAAACAAACCAAAAGACCAAGAAGCAAAAACAGGAGTCGTCTACAACATACTGTGTAAGGACTGTAACAAGCACTATGTAGGACAGACAGGCAGAAGGCTAGCAGAGCACATCCATGAACACCACCCAGCAGTCAGAAGACACAGTGAAAACTCCTTAATCTCACAGCATATGGACAGACTCAACCACAGTTTCAATTGATAAACTGTTAGCATTTTAGACCAAGCCAAATCCAAAAATGCTAGGAAGCTTGGCATTCAGATGAATCAACCATCAAAAGATACATAGAGATAAATCATATTCACATGCCATTCAAAAGAGACAATAAAAAAGCTAAGCAAGAAACAAAAAGACCAGAACACATCCTCTCCAGCAGCCAACACCCAGATAAGTAGGGATTAACACCAGGTAAACAATCATGCAGAAAACTATACCCTAATCAAGGAACTGTCAAGGAGAAAGCCACACCCCCACTAAAACTGACAGGGCAAGCTACTGTATATAAATGGCGCAAACCTCACAGTTACGTGCACTGATGATGTTTTGTAATGAAATATCTGCAAGCAAACAACCAAGCTAAGAGAGCACCTAGAGCTCGCATTGCTTAAAGTGCACTGACAAGTACTCATGGCAGGCTTCCATATAACAATAGCAACATCATCTTTTCTCACAGCAACTTCCCACAATCAGTATTGCCATCTGTTGGCAACTGACAACATTGGAGGCATTACATTTTATTCAACCCTTGTATTATGTTATAATTGTGGTAATAAGAACATCCATGGTGTTTCACAGATTCCATCTGTAGTTCTTTGCATCAGACCCTACACTATTTCTGAGGGTTCTGAAAACTCTCGAGGGCACGTTTTTAGAGTACTATAGAGGAAAGTAGGAATTTCCAAAATGGCCATCTCCTCAACTCTGATGGGAAGATATGAACTGGATATGAACATATCTAGTGCTCTTGGCAACATTTCAATAGAAATTGGAATAGGTATGAATTAATTACTATTAAAAATATAAAATATGATTTGATTTCAAGGCAACTAATTTCTTGATTAAGCTCCTTTCATTGATGCATACAGTCTTTTCAGTTCCTTAGGTTCTTTTTCAATATCGTGAATTTGCATACATGGATAAAAGATGAATGGAGTCAAATATATGATTCAGTTTATGTAAATGAAAACTGGATTGAACCATTGCAAAGGTAAGTAATAGAGCAATCCTAGACATGCTTATTCAGAAGTAATTCCCAATTCATTGTTAGGTCATATTCCCAAGAAATGTGCCTGATGTTGCTGTTTAAATAGAACTGCATCTTAAGTGATACTGTTCATTTGAAAGGATTCTCACTGAGATTGGCACTGTAGTCTCTTCCGTGTAAATTCTATCATGTATGTTCAACAAAACAGTATATTTCAATTATATTAACCAATTTGGAGCTCATTGAAAAAAACTGTACTTGTTAATAAACTCTAGTACAGTGCTCCAAATAGTTATGAGTGCTTTATTGAGATATATCTGAAATAGGCTACAGGTAGTCTTCAACTTATGATCATTCGTTCAGCGACCATTTGAAGTTACAGCCCCTGAGCTGTGGCATGCCAAAAAGCCCCTTTGCGCCACGCTCCTGACTGGGGTAGGGCTGGCTTCACACTGTGGGGGGGAAAAAAGGCAGAAAGCAGCCTTAGAGCTTTGGCATGCTGCAGCTCTGGGACTGCTTTCTGCTGCTTCCTTCTTTTTTTTTTTTTTTTGCAGCGCGAAGCCCAGCCCTAGCCTGGCCCAGCATTCAGGCCAGGCCCACCTATTCAGCAGGAGCAAGAAGACTCAGCTGGGGTAGCAGAGCACAGGGCAGCAGGGTAGTGAGGGTGACTGCGGCTGGGGCTGGGCTGGGGCAGCTGCGGCTTCTGGGCATGGCAAGCAGCCCCAGATCCATGTGGTTCTGGGACTGCTTGCCACCCCACAAGGCAGGACGCATGGCGGCCAAAAGGGCAGAGATGGGGGGGAAATAGGTGGGTGGGAGGAGTTAGAGGCAGTCCCTTACCTTACTGAAGCTCAGGGCTGGGAGGGATCAAGCCTGGAATGGCTTGGATTGAGGTGACTCACTTAATGACCCGCCGTTCTCAGTTAACTGGGATTGCTGTCACTAAGTGATACAGTCGTGATACCTCGCTTTATGGCCACATCACTTAGTGACAGAAATTGCATTACCAATTGTCGTAAGTTGAGGACTACCTCATAAGACTAAAATCCACCGTTTGATGACTAAATTGACAAATTAGCTGTTTCAGTTCACCCTGAGTCTTCTCTTTCACTGAACTCATCCTGTAACCACTACCCTTGAGGTTATTTGATAGCTGAAATGAGAAGTATTTCATTTTCAAGCTGTATTCATAATGGTAAGATTAGTGTACCATAAGCTCTTGATTCAGGATTTCTTCTGTCTTTTTGCAACCCCCTTTCTTTTCTAATGGAGGGGACAGCAAATCGCAGCAAAATGTGGTGAGCTGTGTGCTTTTCTTCAACATCACCCAAAGTTCAGATGCTATATATCCATAGCCACAATTCTGCCTACTGGCTGCCATCATGGCTTTCATACCATATTCTTCTATTTAGTTTAGTTAAACATATATTTAAGACTCAAGTTAATATTCAATCCATTTGATAGTAGCTGGAATACGCATTGCTAGTATGTTATCTGTTTTTGCTAATTGTTTTCTTTTAGGTGGTTAATAGTTTATCAGTAATACTATAAAATATACAGAAAACAGAGCGCCACAAAATAGAAGCAAATAAAATCAGGAGCTGCAAGAACTGTTTTATTGATTCAAATATTACACATCTCAGTTCCCATGCATTTCTAGCTGGACTTCAAGGGATTGTACATGAAGATAGACAGACAGACTGTGATATTTATCAGGAAAAATGAGATTTTTTTTTCTTCTAGAAGAAAATGATTTCTTCTGAAATGAATACATCATGCAATTAATTTAGAATAAATATTTAGAGCAAACCCCAAATAAAGTATGTAATCAAAGCAAAAAAAGATATGGAAGTTCATGTTCAGTAAGGACTAAGTCCAGCTGTGATCAATAGGAGGTACTCTCAGTACATATCATTGCAGCTTCAGAAATTACAGAAAAAATGGCTAAAATAAACCAGAATATAGTATAAACCAAAGTGGGCAAAAGCAGTAACTGTTACATGTCTATCCAAAAGCAAAGTGATCACTACCAATAGAGGTGAATATGTGTAGCTCAGGGTTGAACTGTGGAGTCCCTGGAGTTCTCTGAGCTTGGTTCTTTTCTTGCAAACATTTCATTACCCGGCTAGGTAACATCTTCAGTGCTAAAATGGGATGGGGTTTGCTCTCTATTTATGTGCTGTGGCCTGCCTTGCCAGTGCTGGTAAGGGTGGGGGGGTTGTTTTGCTCCTCTGGTAGTTCTTTGATTAGCATATGCTTATTCCTTGATTGTGTGCCTGGTACCTTTGCTTATCTGGGTGATGATTGCTGGTGATGCTTGCTGGTGATTGATTGCTGGTGAGGCAATCTTCTGGTCTTTTGTCTCTTTTGAATAGTATGTAGATGCTGTTAATCTCTATGTGTCTGTTAATTGCTGCCTTGTTTGAATACCAGGCTTCCAAGAATTCTCTTGCATATTTGCATTTAGCTTGATCTAAAATGCTGAGAGTTTCCCAGTTAAAACTATGGTTGAGTCTGTCCATGTGTTGTGAGATTAAGGAATTTTCATCATTTCTTTTGACTGCTAGTTGGTGCTCGTGGATGCGCTCTACTAGTCTTCTGCCTGTCTGTCCTATGCAGTGTTTGTTACAGTCCTTACACTGTATGTCGTAGATGACTCCTGCTTTTTCTTCTTGGGCTACTGGGTCTTTTGGTTTACTTAGGGTGTTTTGGATGCCATATGGTTGTAATAGTCTGTTGGTGGTTTCTAAGACGTTTCTGATGTATGGCAGTGTGATCCTTTTCATAGCTTGTGTAGATTGTGTTGTAGTGGGTTCACTGGTCAGGCACTTTTTGATAAAATTACATGGATATCCATTTTGTTGGAAGATGTTGTATAGGTGCTCTTTTTCTTCTAGCACTGAAGATGTTACCTAGCCAGGTAATGAAATGTTTGCAAGAAAAAAACCAAGCTCAGAGAACCCCAAGGACTCAAGTGATCACTATTGCTCTGCTTGTTCAGAAAGAGGGATAACTCTCATTTGGAACAGTCTGAAAGCCTCTTCAGATTACTATCACTGTTTTTTGCCTTTGGATGTTTAAGCTTTATCTTACTGTTTTCGCCATATTTATGCAGTATTTTCAAGACTTTTATGATTCTATTTCAGTCGGATAGAAAAGAAGTAATATCAGTAATGTAGTAATGGCAATATATTCAATGTACCCTTCCGTGGTCAGTTTATACAGATGTTGAATAACCATGCAGATGACAAATGGATTTCTTCCAAATGCCAAGTAATAATTTATTATAGGTAATAAATAATATTATAGATAAAATAATAAATTATTATATCTCAACATATATTGGACTTCAGGAACAATCTAAATGTTTAAATTCTGTAAAATAATCAAAATTGCTTGTGTTAGTATTAGCTAACCAGATGGGACCTTGTAAAAAATAAAAACTGTATTTATGTTTGTTTTGCTTCCTGGAAGATGGCAGCCAAAAATACAGGAACTGATAAATGAGCTTGATAATACTGCAGATAAATACGCTAATACAACTTTAAAGAAAACTGAACCAAATGAGTTTCACTTGACAGTCCCTAATCCACGAGCTATACTGATTCCTGAGCAAATTCCACAACAAGAGAAAACAAAACCTGTGAGTTCTGTTTTTTTCTGTACAAAAAAAGCTTGATTGGTTTTTGAAAGTATTTGAATCGAAAAGAATTTAAGAGCTCTATCTGGGAAAGCTTGGTTGTTGAGAAAAGGATTTTATATTAGTAAAAAACTTTAATTATTTGTGTAAACTTGAGTTTTATAACGGAAACATTTTGTAATCTCCTACAACTTGGATTTCTTCTAGGCCCAGAATAATATGAGGCTAAGCCCCTTCTCAAGGTTGAATAAAGAAGCCTTTAAATCTTATTCAGAGTCAGAGGGAAGGAACTTCTCTTTAAATTATTTCACAGCTTTACCAGAACCTTTCCTGCAGAATAGGTGATAAAGTCAGGATAGAAAGCAAAGAGTTTCTAAGCAGAAGAGATCTCTCAGGAAATTAGCCAAAAGGACTGCACATTTTGGAGAAGGGATTTCCATCCCAGGCTAAGAAGGAACACCATTTTAATTAAATCTGAGAAAAGTACAAAATCTAGGGGCTACTACTAAATATGCATCTACCCTTGTTCTAGGGATGCTGGAAATATAGAATGGAAACAACATGTTTGGGAACCTATTAAGTAATCCTCCAGTCTTAGAGGATGATATTTAAATACTTAAGCATTCTTAAATAATAAATTAGATAAGGTTAGAGTATTTGAAAATAATTACATTAATGGAAAAATAATAGTTTTTACATTAAACATTAATTTTATTAAACTAGTAAAAAGAAAAAAGTATAAATACATACAGCTACTAATGTGTGTGTGTGTGTGTGTGTGTGTGTGTACATCAGTAGGATGGCACCCAAAGATGAGCTGTTAAAAGAATGCCAGAGGCAGCAGCAGATGGGAGGAGCAGAGGAAGTGCCATGGCAAGACAAGACCCTGCATGGGATGCACCATCAACAGATAGTGAGGTGGCTGACATTGGGAAATCCTACCAGTGGCTGGACTAAAAGACAGCATTGAGGCACTGATCATAGCAGCACAAGAACAGGCACTAAGCACCAGATCCACAGAAGCAGGGGTCTACCACACTAGACAGGACCCAAGGTGCAGACTGTGCAGAGAGGCCTCAGGGACAGTCCAACACATAGTGGCAGGGTGTAAGATGCAGGCAGGAACAGCATACACTGAACGGCACAACCAAGTAGCTGGCATTGTGTACAGGAACATCTGCACAGTGTATGGGCTAGACCCTCCCAAGTCTAGATGAAATACTGAAATTTCAAAAGGGTCCACATACTTTAAAGCACCATTGTACAATCATAACTGAAACTGAATTGGCAGATATACAGGCAACAGTCCATTGCTACAAATCAGGCATAGATTTCTGTTTCCACTATTGTATGATAATTATTTTAGCCAGCCCCCACCTTCATAGGTTCCAGATACTGGGTATATAGGCACAATTAATGTATTCATCTTTATACACAGTGATCAATCCAAAGTCATGTTATTCAATATTTGCCTGCAAATGTGGCAATAATAGGCCACAACCAAACGATATGAGGTAATCTTGCAATGCCTGAATTGGCACCAACAGCAAGGCAATGTTCAATCGTTATTGAACATTCTCATTTTTTGTGGTGGTGTACAGATCTTATTTTTGTTGGAATGGCAGCAGCAGCTGATCAAAGCTACATTAGGATTAAAGGGATTAATTCCCAGTTCATATTTAATCATAAGCAGAGAGGAAGAGAGAAATTGATTTGCCCATCACTCTCAGATGAACATATATATTCCAACATGACGGAAGCTTCTCCCTTACAACTCACATAAGCAGCTCTTTACAGCCCACCTCTGTTAGGGATATATATTGAAGCAGTCTCCTTGTATGTAATTCATGTAATTGTTCTGAACCAGATAAAAGACATTTTCTTTTGAATTTGAATGTTCTCTGAAAGCAGCTAAATCCCACTGATCTACTCTGCACTAGGCAGCAAAGTTATATTCTGAATTCTAGTAATTTTAAGATCATAACAACTAATTTCATGTTGTTTAAAGAGATCCTCTTTACTAGGACAGGATGTTCAAGCTTAATGTTCTAGAGGCTGCATAATAGCTTATTCACCTTCTTTTAGATTCTTTAAAAAAGGGCTACTGGCTTAATTCTTCCAAGACCTCCAACTACTGGTCCACGTAAATGACATAACAAAAGTTTGGGTTGAATACATTGCCAAGAAGCACTCTGAGGAAATTCATTTTAAAGAAGTTTTAAACATGGGTTTCCCGAAACTGAATTGATCCCAAGTAGCAATGCTGTGAGAGGCCCAATTTTACCCCTCTGTCCTAGGTTTAGACACTATTTTTAAAACTGGGATTATCCTTTAGGTTTTTCATGCATAAATGGGCCAAAACTGTATCTTCCAGCCAGTATTTCCCATTCTATGTTTTGCAGCACATATTGCAGGTATTGAAATTGTTCCCTGCCCAAACCCAATTCTTGCTAAGATTTCAATGAGATCAAATAATAATTGTCAAGCTAAGCCCAAAATAGCAGTAGATTCTGAAATCCCTTATTCCGATTAGTAATTGAAAGGAGAATAAATACTCACTGATAAGCCTAAAAATATAAAAGTTAAAACCATCTTTCTCAAAAATTAGCAAAATTTGCACAATGAAAATCTCTTAGGATGCCCTTGCCAAATAAATTTATTCAATATCCTGTACATTTGTTTAAAAGAATGTAATGGAATAAACATGAGAAAGCCTATCAGAATATAACCAATCTTGGAGTTATATTAATCTTAATCGTGTTTATATTACCCCAAATACTCAAAGAAATTCTGGACTACACTGTGTGCACAATTATTAGGCAAGTGAGTATTTTGACCATATCATCATTTGTATGCATATTTTCCACCTCCAAGCTGTAGAAACCTGAATGCTTATTGGATATAAGCATATCAGGTGATGTGTATTTGTGTAATGAGGGAGGGTATGACCTAAGGAGATCAACACCCTATATCAAGCTGTGCATAATTATTAGGCAGTTTCTTTTCCTCAAGCAAAATGGGCCAAAAAAAGAGATTTAACTGACTCTGAAAAGTCAAAAATTGTAAAAAGTCTTTCAGAGGGATGTAGCACTCTTGAAATTGCTAAGATATTGGGGTGTGACCACAGAACCATCAAACGTTTTGTTGCAAATAGTCAACAGGGTCACAAGAAATGTGTTGAGAAAAGAGACGCAAATTAACTGCCAAAGATTTGAGAAGAATCAAACGTGAAGCTACCAGGAACCCATTATCCTCCAGTGCTGTCATATTCCAGAACTGCAACCTACCTGGAGTGCCCAGAAGTACAAGGTGTTCAGTGCTCAGAGACATGGCCAAGGTAAGGAAGGCTGAAACTCAACTGTCAGAGTCTGCACACTCATTCCCAAAGTTCAGTAAATCCTCTGGACTCTAATTAGTTCCATTAAAGATTTCTTTATTGAGAGAAATGTACAGCATCTATACGTTGTTGAGTCTAAGCATTGCTAAGCAAAACCCTTCCTTTTAACCCCTTCCCCCCTTTCTACTTTCTTTTCCCGCTTGAAATTCCTCGCAACTTTCTCTGGTCTCATAGTTGCTTGACCTTGTTGGCGCCTCTGCAGAGATAACAGTAGCACCTGGCTTGGCTTCCTCCCCCTCTCTCCTGACTTTGATGGCAGGAACAAGCAAGCAGGCCTCCAATTAACAATTATAACATTTAACCCTGTCAACTATGCATCACTAGTCTACATTCAGTTAAGCTTTGATTTCTAGCTTGCACAGATCCTGACACAACCACCACTGAACAAGATTGAAACGGCAAGACTGGGCCAAGAAATATCTGAAGACAGATTTTTCAAAGGTTTTATGGACTGATGAGATGAGAGTGACTCTTGATGGACCAGATGAATGGGCCTGTGGCTGGATCAGTAAGGGCACAGAGCTCCACTTCGACTCAGATGCCAGCAAGGTGGAGGTGAGGTACTGGTATGGGCTGGTATTATTACAGATGAGCTAGTTGGACCTATTCAGGTTGAAGATGGACTCAAAATCAACTCCCAAACCTACTGCCAGTTTTTAGAAGACACGTTCTTCAAGCAGTGGTACAGGAAAAAGTCTGCATCTTTCAAGAAGGCCATGATGTTTATGCAGGACAATGCTCCATCGCATGCATCAAAGTACTCCACTGCATGGCTAGCCAGTAAAGGCCTCAAAGATGAAAGAATAATGACATGGCCCCCTTCCTTACCTGACCTAAACCCTACTGAGAACTTGTGGGCCCTTCTGAAACGGGAGATTTACGGTGAAGGAAAGCAGTACCCCTCTCTAAACAGTGTCTGGGAGGCTGTGGTTGCTGCTGCACAAAATGTTGATCGTCAACAGATCAAGATACTGACAGACTCCATGAATGGAAGGCTTATGACTGTTATTGTAAAGAAGGGTGGCTGTATTGGTCACTGATTTTTTGTTTCAAATGTCAGAAATGCTTATTTGTAAATTTTGAGTTGTTTGTTCATTATTCTCACTTTAACAGATGAAAATAAATGAGTGAGATGGGGGAATTTTCATTTTTCTTTAGTTGCATAATAATTCTGCACACTAATAGTTGCCCAATAATTGTGCACACATAGATATGCTCCTAAGAAAGCCAAAACCTCACTTTTACTCTCTTAAATATTCAGGTTTGAGGTTTATTAACATTTTGGATTGACCGAAAGCACTGTAGTTGTTCAATAATGAAATTCATCCTCAAAAATACAACTTGCCTAATAATTGTGTACGCAGTGTATTTGTTTAGATTTACTGTTGTATCAAAGTAAATACATTTAGCAGTTGTTAAACCCTTCCAGGGAATTTTATATAAAGATACCAGTAGAGGTGAATATAATATAAAGAATATAAAGGCTGTATAATATAAAGAATATAAAGATAAAGGCTAGAACATTATTGTTGTTGTTGTTTTTGGTCACACAGTCAGCCAGATGTTTAGACTGGATTTGGCATTTTTATTCACCTGTCAAGTCCTTCCCAAGGACCTGGGGATAGGCAGATTTTGATGGTGTTAAAGGTATTGTCACAGGATATAAGCTGTTTTAAGTAAAGCTGACTTTTGCAACTGACTGATAGTGATTTTGTCAATGCCGATGGTCCTCAAGTGGTGCTCCAAATATTTTGGGATTGCACCTAAGGCACCTATTACTATTGGTACTATATTTGCTTTCTTTTGCCTTAGTCATTCTACTTCTATCTCTATTTTGTGATTTTCTCCAGTTCTTTCTCTTCTATTCTGCTGTCTCTAGTATTGCAATGTCCACTATCCACTATCTTTTTGTCTTTCTTATCAACAATTGTTAAGTCTGGGGTGTTGTGTGGCATGTGCTTCTCTGCTTGAATTCTAAAGTCCCAGAGGACTTTAGCTTCTTCATTTTCTATTACTTTGTCTGTTTTGTGGTCCCAGTTCTTGCTTGCAAGCAAATGGTATTTCTTGCAGATATTCCAATGTACCATTGTTGCTATTTTGTCATGCCATTGTTTGTAGTCAGTCTGTGTAATCTTCTTGCAGCAGCTAACTAGGTGGTCTACTGTTTCTTCAGCTTTTTTGCAGAGGCGGCATTTGCTGCCTGTTGCTGTCTTGTCAGTTCCGGATTTATATGCATTTGTTCTTAAGACTTGGTCTTGTGCAGCCAGCCCCTCTGTCTCTTTCTTCAACTTTCCTGCTCTTAGCCATTGCCAGGTCTTGGTATCTGCTTTGCCTGCTAGTTCTTTTGTGTATGGGCCATGTAATACTTTGCCTTGCCATGTCTCTCTTCTGTTCTTCATTTGGTCTTTCTTAAAGGCCACTTTGGTTTCTTTTGTATTCAGTAAGCCTTCATGGTGTACTAGCTTCAGTGCATCTTCTTCACTGTCCTTCAGATATTCTTCCAATGTCCTTTTTTCTTCTTCAACTGTCTGGTGTACTTGTAGCACTCCACGTCTACCTATGCTCCTTGGTAAGCAGAGTCTGTCAGCGGTGCTTCGTGGATGAAGGGTATGCATCATTGTCATTATTTTTCTGATCTTTCTATCCAGGGCCTCTAGTTGAGCTTGAGTCCTGTCCACTATTTCAGCTGTACTGTATATCTAATGACTGGAATTGCCCAGGTGTTAATTGCCTTGATGGAATTTCCGCCACTGATTTGTTGTTGTTGTTAACATAAAATCTGATTCATTTCAATTTATACAGTAACCAGACAGGGCTCCAAACTCATGTATTAATGACATGTGATTATAAAATGTAAACTATCATTGGAATATATTGGAAAATCATAATATTGTCAGAATTTCTGCTTATACAGAAGAATAAATGATTCATACTAGAATGAAACAAATATTAAAAGATGAATTTCCTTTTCAACCTGCGATATTCTTACTAAGCCATATACTTCCACAAGGTATACTGAATTGGCTTTGTATATGCTAACTGCTGCATATTTATGCTTTAGGCTTCTTATTAGAAAGAATGCCTCTTTCCCTTTGTGGGCCAAATAAGTTGTGAAAGTATGCTTTGATGTCTAGAATAACTTCTTAACTTAACAGTAATTATGATGCAGAATCTCATTGAATTTGGAAGCCATTTTTGGTTTATGTTTACATAAATATTTCAATGTTATAGGACTTCTTAAATTAGGATAGACTATGGCCAGAGTTTATCATATTTTACAATTTAAATTTATTATTCGTATGGTCCTGTTTGCTTTTCCTGATTTATTTTATCTATCAAATTTGTATGGCCGCCCATCTCACACAAAGTGATTCTGGGCAGGGTACAATAAAACCGACAATTAAAACATACTACAAAGACCACTTAAAACAATTAAATTAATTAAACATAAATATATTTTATTTTACATATTATTTATATATATGTATATGTATTCTGCTTAGCTATTTTCAGGTTTTAAAAACCACACTAAAGGATTTCTTGGGATAATGGTAGCCCAGGTTCATTGTGCATACCTTTAGTTGGGATTCTCTGGGCAGTACCCCAACTAAAAGTATGCATAATATACTTGGTTATTTGTAATTACATAATGCTAATTAATAAAATAATAATAATCACAATGAAATATTTAAAAATTGTAACATGTAAATCCCCTGTTCACTTGCCTGATTATATCCTTTCATTCTTTTCTTTTTGTTCTTTCTCATTTTCTTATATTTCTTAAAAATGTTCAATAAAATATTAAATATATTTTTATAATACAAAGTTTTATATTATATTTAATTAATTATTTTTTCCATTTCATTTAACATTTTAATACAATACATTTAATATTTTAATAACTTAATTTTTATTTTATATTTTAATATATAAAACCATTTTTATTTTAAACATCCATAGCTGGTAATTTTTGCTGTTTAGCTTTGCTATTTCTGGGTTGCAACTTTTACCAGCCATTGTGTCTCTGAGTCAGTTACTCTTAAATTCTTGCTTCTGTTTTTCGAGATACCGCTGGATCAGTTTTTCAGCAACAACATATTGGAGTTTATCAATGAGATCTAGCTGCATTCAGAGGCAATTCAGATTCAAAAAATATATAATTGATTAGTTCAGCATCATTACCTGGGTTACATAGATGATTATTCCAATTTACATTCCTGCTGGAGCTGGACTGTAGGTAGCTATTTGGGAGAGTTGTGAAGCTTCCATCATGTTGGAACACCAGTTTGTCTGAGAGGTGGGAAGCTAGCTATTCTTCCCTCCCCTCCCTCCTCAAATACATATGGACTGGGAATTAACTCTTTTTAGTCCCACTGTAATATTGATCCAGTTGCTGTCACCATTCAGAAAGTCTTTGGATTTACACATCAACAGCATTAGTTATGAGTGAAGCAAAGTGGTACATTTCTATAGTGACTTTTGCTCGCAAACATTCCTACAGCCACTTTTATAATCTAATACAAGTAGTCCTTGTTTAGCAACCACAATTGGGACCAGCAGCTCTGTCATTAAGCGAAGTGGTTGTGAGGTAGGAAATTGCATGACCTCAACTGTGCTTTCCTTTTCCCCACTCCCTTGCCTTTTGGAATGCTCACTCTAGCGCTGGGATAATTACCAAGAAGGGGATTAATGTTTGTATTTACGTTCATTGGAGAGGAAGGGATTACAAGAGAGTAAGCAGGCACACAATGGAGAATAGAAGAATGCAAGGCGGGGAGAGAGAAAACTAAGCAATTTCTGTAAACAGTCTCCCCTGTGCCTGACCTGTTTTTTCTCTCCCCTCCCACCCACACACAGAGTGGAGAGATTGGAGAGGAAGGAATTACAAGAGAATAAGCAGACATATAATGGGGAACACAACAAGCTGTTTGCGTAGCGTACGTGTGGCTCCCGGCCCCAAGCAAGCTCAAAGCTGCTGGCACCAGCACGTTGCTTTTGATGTGTATTTCCCATTGTGTGCTCTCTCGTAATCCCTTCCTCTCCCACTGTTCCACTCCACAAAGGGAGAAAAAAAGAAAAACAACTGGTCAGGCAGAGGACAAAGTGTACTGACTGTAATGGCGATCACGTGACTGAGGTAGGCTACAAAGGTCGTAAATCTGTGCATTGGTCGTAAAGTTATTTTTTCAGCACCGTCATAACTTTGAATGGTTGCTGAACGAGAAAGTCAGTAAGTGAGGACTACCTGTAGTTTTTGGCTATATTGTTGTGTTTAGATTCCCAGGAATACTTACAAACCTCCTAGAATGAAGCAGCATCTAGAAAGAATCAGACTGAAGAATCGCCAAAAAGCAGAGGCAAGTTCAGTACTGTCTTAATAATTCATTTACTATATTTGTTGGAATGTTTCTACCCATATTTGCTGAATTTTGAAATATAGATGTGGTTTCCAGGGAATTGCTGAGGAGTCATATGCCTATCATAATTGGTTGCTTATATTTGAATAATGGCTTTTCAAGGTTCTGCCCCAGATTGCCAGTTATATGATATATGATTAAAATCTTCTGCTACATACTTTTTTGCACTTCATAAAAAGTCCAAAGCACCAAATAACTAAATTAAATTAAAGCATAAAGCAAGTGGCTGTGTTACAGGCCCTCCCAGTTTCAGCTTACACACTCACAGCCTGTTGAGGCATGGGGATCTTGTAAGCCTCCCTTGCTTTCTGCCTGGGTTTTCCAGATAGGTGCGGCTAGAACAGATAAGACACACAGCCCTGGGCAACAAGCAGAAAGTAATTAGGGACAGCACAAATCACTTTCAACCAAACACTGAGGCACAACAGGTTCTTTGGAATACACAGAGACCCAGTGAATTTAAAGTAACAGCAAAGCTTTACTGGTAACAGTGTACATTTGCTCTTTCTCACATGCATGTGCACACACACTCGTCCACATTTACCCACGTTCTTCTCAGCTAGGCTGCCAGGCACTAGCTAGAGGGAGAGAAGCTGCCAAGTCTGGATCCAAAGATGACTCAAGTGGGTGGACTTCAGAAACCCCTTTTATTCCCCAAAGCCCTTGCTTTGCTTTGTTGATTCACAAGTCTGGCAGCTACTCTCGCCTTGTTAATTTACAAATCTGGTAGCTGTTGATGGGATGGGGGGATGTTTCCATGTGCTGAAGCCCAACTTCCCTTGTCTGGTTCAGGTGACATTTTTCTTTGTTTCCTTAATGACTTGTTTCCCTCCCTGAAGGGATCTTTTAGACAAGATTGCTGGCTTTTTGTCCTCTCTGCTTACGTGCCTGCTTCATCAGCTTCAGCCTGGTATCACAGCTGAACTCAAGCAAAAATCTACTTCTGTAATCACAGCCGTGTAGTTAATTGATCAAATTCACTGCCTTGAGATGTCATCTTATCCACTAGCTTAACGGCTTTAAAAATGGAGGAGACCAGTTTGAAGGGGATAATGTGGCTGTCATGCCTTCATGTTCAGAGACAAGTATGCCTCCATAACTCAGCAGATGGAGCAGATGGCCAAAGAACTGTTGTTCCACAAGCTTCTTACATGTTTCATGAAGGCACCTGGTTGTCCATTGTATGGAATGAATACTTGACTATATATGTCTTTCCTTTGTTCCATATTGATATACATGTTTCTTAGTACAGCTATTTTTATAACAAGATATTGCCATTATTATATCTAATGGTATATGAAGACAGATATACACCTGTTCCATTTGGCAGTTATTTCCACTACTGTACTGAGTATGTCATTCAAAGTTGCCTATAGATGGCTTACACTGAGCTTGTCATCCAAACTCCTTGCTTTAATCTAACAGACCAAAACAAAGGAGGATACAGGATTGTTGGAAAAAAGATACCTCAGTACCAGGGAAGGGAGAAGCATGAGAAAGAGAGTTACACAAACTTTGCCTTAATTACAATATGTGTAAGTTGAGTGGGAGAATTACTTGGATAGGCTTTCAAGATTAATGCCAAGCTGTACAAGGCAGGCAAACTCAGGAAACAAGAACCACCTAATTTTCTGGAAAGATCTTTATTGCTAGCAGGGTAATTTAACAGAATCTTGTAAGCCTGTTAAAGCAGTTCCACTGTTCAGGTTATATCTAGCAAAGTTAAGATGGAGTTGCTCTGACCCACTTAGGCTTCCCCTGGGCTGAGGTGCAACAGTCCTGTTTCTTCCTTCATTTTTCCAGGATCTGTTAGACCTCATAAAGATATTAGACATCATATTATGATGTTAGACATCATAAAGATACAACCTTATGTTAACTGAAATCTAAAGAACAATCCTCCAAAGACTTTGCTAATCATGATTGAGAAGACTTCTGGGTTTGTTTAGCTGCTTGCATATTCAGGGAGAAGCCTCGAGATTTGAAAAATCACAACACATACAAAGTGGAGGACTCTAAACAGCTGAGTGAGGATTAATCTGCTTAGAGGCATGAAATGTTGGTTCTGATGATAGTGGGGTTGTTTTAGTGAAGAGGAATGTAACATACAGCAAAACTTACCAGAGTTTGACCATAGAATTCTTCAGGAGGAAGAGATGAGAGTGACCAGAAAACCTATAGAATCTGCTTTTTTGCAGCTACACTGGCTTTTTCTGCTGTATTTGTTTTTTTCCTCATTGGAATAGTTTGTAATTGTGATTTTAGTACTCCCTTAGTGCCCACCCACCTTGGGCTTCATTTCCCCTTAGCTTCTTCCCATTACATAGAGTCCTATTAATCATTGCTCTGTATTTGACTGTACTTACCTCTAGTTTCCCTTAATATCAAGAATTCCAGCATTATATGATTACCTTCCCTGGAGGTCTGCCACTTCGTTTTGTCCACTAAGTTTTTTCTATTGGTTACAATCAAGTCAATAGCTGATCTTTTATGGCCTTCCTAGAGAGAAGACATGATAGCACTTTTTAGGTATCAGAGGGAATTTCATATACAGGTAGTCCTCACTTAACAACCACAATTGGGATTGGAATTTATGTCACTAAATGATGCAGTCATTAAGCAAGACATCACCTGACACTTCACTTAGTGACCGCATTGCCAACACTCCTGACTGCTGTCATTAAGCGAGAATCATGGATTGTTAGGTGGGGTAACTTCCTGCCAGCTTCCCACAATCAAGTCATTGAGGAAGACGGCAGGAAGTTGCAAGCCACAGGTGCTGCTGGGTGGGGGAGGGAGCGAGGGGGTGTGTGGAGGGTTGGAGAGGGTGCATGGTGCAGTCGGATGCACGAGGGCCTCAAAACCGCTTGGATTTTCAACCCCAGAGTTGAGAGGCTTCTGAAGCTTCTCTAATCTGGAGCTGAAAATCCTTTGTGGGTGAAAATCCTGCTTGGATTTTGATAGGGAGCCATTTCAGCCAGCCCCCAGAGACGAGAGGGTGTCCTCTCAGCAGGCAGCAGTGGCTTGTGACTTTCTGGGGAAGCCAGCAGGGAAGATTGCAAATGGCGATCAAATGGTGCTTGGTTCATGATCGCAACCATGTGACCGTGCGGGTACTGCAGCGGCCGTAACTTTGGGCATGGGTCACAAGTCCCTTTGTTCAGCACTGTCATAAATCCGAATGGTCACTGAACAAATGGTCATTAAGCGAGGACTACCTGTAGAAGAAGATCAATACTTGTTTATTTTAGAATGCAGGATGATGGTCTTAAGTTATAGGAACACAGATTTCAGTTTAATGTTAGAAAAAAATGTTTAATGTTAGAAAAAATGTCCTAGGTTTAGAGCAATTCAGCGATGGAAACAATTGCCCAAATAATTGTGGGCTGCCCTTCATTAGTTATGGTCAGATAGGGACTAGGTAACCACCTGCCTGAGATAATTTAATTTGGATTCCTGCACTGAGCAGGGGATTGAACGTGATGGCTTAAATAGCACCTTCCAACTTTGAGTCAATGAATCAATGCAGTTCTCTATATAAATAAAGTATCTGCTTTTGTACATTAAAGAATAAACATTAAAATTCTTCTGTGCAAACAATTAATGGCATTAAAATTACTTTTACTTTTAGGAACTGCTACTAGAAGCAAATATTAATCAGTTCAGCTGTGCAGCCCCAAAGTTTGATTACAAATGCTCTGTAAGTAAAACAGAAATCAATAAATGAATGCAACAATGGATAAATGGAGGAAAAGAATTTAATAGGATTTCTTTATTGTAATGTTGTTGTTCAAATCATTTTGAATAATTTTTTGTTGATATTTGGTATTGATAATTATTGCAGCACAGGTCTATCGGCTCATCCTAATGTCACTCTTAATCCTGACACAAAAGGGCCTGCTAATCACATTGAAATGCCATGTTCTCATGATGTTGCCTTTAGTTCATCCTTAGTGCAGAGCAAAGACAATTTAAAGTCATGCTTAGCAGTTCCATATCAGAATGTAAGGTGTGAGTTGTTGTTATTATTATTAATAGTAATAATATTTATAGACTGCCGAAGTCTTGGTAACTTGTAGATAAGGAAAATGGAAAGTACTAGTACTAATAGCAAATGCCAGTAATTATGGAAGCTTCTAAATTTTTAATTTTCCTCAGGAAATAGTGTCACATTCTGACTTTAAATCTATAAAAGCTGTGTACTGCTTATATTATATTATATATTTATTTCACAATAAAATTTTGGAATAAAAGACACTTCTTAATAGTGAATCAACCTTTCCTGACTCCAGCCTGCTCTTTTGCTACAGTATTTTCCAAATCATATGCCAAAATGTGGTAGATTCTTATTGCCTAAAAATAGCATGCCTTGTTATCTTTTGTTACATTTCTTTTTTCATGCAGAAACACTCGTTTGTATAGTCTTTTTTTTTTTTTTTTGCTTAAGAAACTCCTATGCAGGCATTACATTCATTTTATATGCACTGTAATTGGCAATAAGCATTTTTTTTAGTTTTTATTTTTTCCTTTAACACTTTTGAGATGAAACCATAATTTAGAGAAATGCTGCTGCCATTAAGGTGAGTAGTATTTCATGAACATTTTTTCTTGCTACTTTATATCTTTCTTATCAAATTAAATTTCCCTGGCCCAAATCAGGGATTTATTATTTTAATAGATCTTTTCATTCTGGTTTTCCTTTAATTTATCCTCCTCTAATTTATTCTTCACTTCTCCCATTCATCATACACTTTTCAAGGAAGATTTTAAACTCATCTAATTTATTATTGGCAACTATTTACTAATTAAAGTTTGAAGTGACTGAGCTGTTAGTAAACAACTTTTAGTTGGTAGGTCTCAATCAGAGTCCAGCAGAGTTCACTGTCATCTACTGCCCTTCTTTCCTCTAACTGTTCCTTATCTTCCAGACATGATAACTCTTCACTTTCTCAATTTAACACGTCAGATCTGTCAGCCTTACGAGGTAGACCAGACAGAAAACACGAGGAGATGAGCTAATTCTACTTTATTGTAAGGTTACGTTACAGAATCTTGCAAGTCTGAAGTACTGCTCTCTCCCTGTCCCCTTTACAGCCCAAAAGCCAGGGAGGGTCTCTTCTGAGCCTCTTGCCCCGCCCCCCATTCCTGCTGTGGGCTCAGCTGCCTTTATCTGACCCCTGGTTGCTTCTCCTTGCCCTGTCTCCCAAGGTTACTCCCACATACCATTACAGATCTGTTAGCAGATAAGAAGCTATGTAAATTACAATAGCATATTCTAGATTTTATTGTCACTACCTTCAGTGAATATTCCCAACAAAGCTAAGTGTGGGCCTGTTTTGAATTTCTAATTGATTATTTTACTCATTTCAGTGAATATTAAACTCCCAGAGATTCAAACCCTTGGTTATGTCCACCACAGATGAAAATAGGTGCCTTTCTTTTTGTAGTTATCGCAGCATAGATTTCTTTTTATATTCCAGTTTCACCAGAGTCATGTACCAACTATAAATTATATAATTTTCTTTTTATTGACATAGAGGAGAAAATACAGGCTTGAAAACCCAAATCTTATTTCAGTCCCTTTTCTTAATGCCCATTTGTAGGTTATTTTCCCAGACTTTTAATCCCTCTAATAATAGGATCTTGTACTCCAGTAAATAATATATTTGGATATTAATTCTTTTGTTGACTTATTTAAATTTAAATTTAGTAAGCAACTTTTTAATCACTTGGATATTGGAAAGAAAAAAGGGAACAGATTTGTAGTAAATTAAACCAAGGAAGATTGACATTTAACTTTTTTTTTTTGTTCTATCTGCTTCAGGCCTCATAAAATTCTCTTACAGTGCATATCTTTTATTCTACACTGGTTGCTCTTTGCCCTTTCATTAATATATTTCATATATATGCCACTTTTCCAAGTTTCCAAAGTTGACTTTAAAATGGATTAGAGTAGAACTGATAATTTCTTTAGTATAATCAGCACAAAATGGTAAACTGTTAATCTTTTTTTTAAATCTTGACATGAAGAACCATGGCTTAAGTTCTATGTGAGCTGCTATTCCTACAATATTTCTCAACTGTTCAGCTTTATGGTTGGAAATATCAAATCCATAATCTTTTGATTTATGTTAGGCTGTATTAAAACTTGCTATTTTGTGCCATCCTTGAATGGTGGATGACAATAGACTAGTCTGAGAACCTGAAATAGATGTGACAGCTTAAATAATAAGCTGACATCTCAGTGGCAGCAGTATGTCCCAACCATGAAACTCCATCCCAACTTTTGATTTTCTTTTTTTTAAATACTTAATGATCAGGACATAATTAAATGTATTTTACCTAGTTAATTTGTTGAAAACTTTAGCTTCCAAATAGGTAATTACTTTTGATGTTTTAAATACACCAATCATGCAGATTATTTTGGTGCTTCTGACAGGTTGGACTACTTTTTCCTTTTGCAAAAAGACTGATGCAAAACGGGAATTAAGCAGTTCAGTCTTCTCCCTATTGTCTGTTACCATCTTGCCATCTTCTCCAACAAACTGGCTGACCATTTTCTTGACTTTTGTCTTGTTCTACACATATCCAAATAAACTGTTTGGTGTTTTGGGGGTTTTGATTTGTTTTGTTTATAATTTTGGCATTATTTAATAGCCTTAACTCGTTTTGAGCCTCAGCCTTCCTGACCCTCTCCTTATAATCTATATTCAGGCTACTTTGTGATGTTCTGCTTTTGTCATCTACCCTTCTTTTAGTGTTTTAAATTTGTCCTCTTTGTTTCTCAGTTTATCTGAGAGCTCTTAATAGGTGGACAGGCAGGTTTGGGAGCGTTTTTTCTTGTGATGCCAGTCTCATCAGGTGTCTCCCACCTTTCTTTTTTTATTCTTTGATTCTCAGTTAATATTAGGGTAATTAAAATCCCCCATTACCACAGTAGTGTGTTTCCTGGACACCTCAGCGATCTGATTTGCAGATTTCATCTATATCTTTTCTTGGTTGAGTGGCCTGTGGTATGTACCCACAACAATGTCATTATTATTTCTATTCCCATTATTTTTTATTGCCTTTATTGTCTTGATTTCATCTGTCTTTATCTTCATGCAGTTAATTTCTATTAAATTTCCAGTCATGTAGATGCTGTTTAAAATATTACATGACTCCTGCTGCTTTTTTGAGTTGATTTAACTATCTATATATCTCAAAGGTCATTCAGATAATCTAAGTTTCATGTAATCCAGTATGCATAATTTGATTTTGAAGTATGCTCCTTTTTCAGTAGAATAATTTATAGAATAATGCTACAATGATTTTTACACATAGATTATAAAGGAATTCCCAAACCTTGCTGAGAAATTCCAGGCCCAGAAGATCAAGTTCAAGGTGAGGAACAGCTCTAAGTGGCTTAAAGTTCTAACCTGGTGAGATGCAAAAAGTTCAGGCTGACTCAGTTTAAAACTGGACAGACAAGGGCTTCCCTTAACATTTCTGATGGCAGCAAAATAGGTGGACAGGCAGGTTTGGGAGGTTTTTTCTTTTTTCCTGTGATATGGCTAATTCCAACATTTTCCGTTTTCTATCAGTTTTCAGCAATCATGTTCAGCAGCAAGTGGCTCACCCCTTTTATAAAAAAGTATAAGTAAATGGTGTTATATCTGAAAAGCATATAGTTCTTTAAGAATTATGTTCTTACTGAATGTATCATAAAATATTTCTGAGGAGGTGACCATACCTGGCTGATCCTGAAAAATAGACAAGTAGGATCAGATCTGATTAATACTTGGATGGAAGACCACCAGGAATCCCAGGCTGTAGGCTGGATTGGGAAGTAAAAAAAATATATCCTGTACACATTGTGTGAATAGGGTTATACATCTTGTACATCTTGTTAATAAATATTTTTCCCATGGTTTTAAGGGTGAAAATAAAGTGGGAAGCCTCTGGGAGACAAAGGATTTCCATCTTCACCCTTAAAACATCCCAAAGTCCACCCAAAGTCCCACAGGGCTCCCCAAAAGGAGCCAAGGAAAGAGCCAAAAATTTACCACCAAATTTTAAAAGCATAAATTGGGGGTGCTAAAGATGACTGAAGTTTACTCAGCCATAATTTAAGAAAACATACTTTCTTTCCTGGCCATAAAACTCAGTATAATTTGGACCATTCTATGTGGAATAGAAACGTAAAGGAGAATTGTGTACTTTGCTGTTCATCGACTCATGAATTAATGTGTTTCTGTGGGAGAGGGAAGGGATTCATGACCCGAACCATGGCCTACTCTAATTTTTATTCATATATGTTAGTTTACCTTAAATCTCTAACAATATGATCCTAGAAATGTCTACTTAGAAACAAGTTCCATTCATTTTCACATGGCTTATTTCTATATAAATGAGATTTGCGTTGTAGGCTAAATGTGAAACAAAATATTTGGGAAGTAATTTCTGATTTTAATCTTCTTAATAATATTATGATTGCTGGGATTGTAAGACTTTTCTTTTTAAAATATTGCTGTGATTCTAATGAATTATCAGAAGGGATTTAATGTTGTATAACAGACCACCTAGAACCACTCTTCACTTCTGCAGTTGTAATGTAATATGTAAGTTGAGGGTATATCACTGATGAAAACAGATTTTTTTACGTTAGATACTGTTCAATTTATCATCAGCTATCTATTAACCACTTAAAGAAACTTTTAGAACTATTTAAAATATAATTAGGGAGTATAATACAGTGTATACCAGTTGTAGATTGTTCAAGATTTCTCTTTTACAGTTCTGCTTCTAAAAATATTTATGCATTAATTTATCTAACAGACTGACAATACACCTGTTAAGCTAAATACAGCAGCAGTCTTAAGAGAAGGTGTTCTGTACCAAAGAAAAGTAGAACAGGAGCTTAAGAGGTACTTAACATGTATCTGCTTTTTATTGTTGTGTTAACTAGAGAATGACAATATTAGATTAAAGGAAATTAAGATACAATCTGTTGTTTATAGTACAATTATTCCCCTCTCTTTTAAAACTTAAAGGATTCCAAGAATTATTAATAAAGGTCAGGGTTTATTGATATATTAACAGTTGTGTGAATTCTGAATAAGAACATAAGAAAAATCCAGGGCACAACTATTTTAATATTCTCAGCTCTCCTAGATGAGGAGAGCCAGTTTGGTGTAGTGGTTAAGCCACTGGGCTAGAAACTGGGAGACTATGAGTTTTAGTTCCACCTTAAGCACAAAGCTGGCTGGGTGGCCTTGGGCCAATCACACCCTCTCACCTGGAAGGAAGCAATGGCAAACCACTTCTGAAAAACTTCTGAAAAACCTTGCCAGGAAAACTGCAGGGACTAGTCCAGGCAGTCTCCAGGAGTCAACAATGACTTGAAGGTACACACGCATAAAAACGCACACATATATCCTTGGAAGCCTCTAAATAGGATATAGGAACCAGATGTGTGTTCCTCTCAGCAGTTGTTATTAGAAGATGTGCATTTATGAGAGACTGGAGATATGAGCATTTTGCACAAGCTTAGGGTGAACTATGGCCAAGAAATTTACCATTGGTGCCATGCCAGACATCACAACAGAACATGGACAACCAAGATTTTTCAGTTGCCCCTTCTATTGAGTATTTTCTGGGGATTGGCTGATAAGTTGAAACTTCCTTTTGTGTGTTTTCCAAATTTGAATAAAGGCTGGATCAAGGTTGGAGAAGGTGGCAGGTTGACTGTCTCTACCCTCACCCTCTTTCTGTCTCCATTGTAATCTTGCACACTTGCTGGGGTGAAAATACAGTTGGGAGTAGCAGACACACTGTGGAGTGAACAGCTCCATTTTGTAGCTGTGTTTGGCTCCCAGCTATATCACCAGAGGTTGGAAGGAGGAGGGAATAATAGGTTAACACCCTGAGTTTGGAAAATATATGACACCATTATAATTATTATTGATAATTAAATTAAAATTAAGGTTTTAACCAAATTGCATACACACACACACCCATCGTTGGCGGCTCATGAGTAATGGAACAAACCAACATCATGACAAACATAAGGATCACCTTTAATACCTGAATAAAAATCCTTTGCAGTCAATGACTGCCTGAAGTCTGGAACCCATGGACATGACCAAATGCTGAGTTTCTTCCCTTGAGATGCTTTGCCAGGCCTTTACTGCAGCTGCCTTCAGCTGCTGCTTGTTTGTGGGTCTTTCTGCCTTCAGTCTTGTCTTCAGTAAGTGAAAAGCATGCTCTATTGGGTTGAGATCAGGTGACTGACTTGGCCATTGAAGAACATCCCACTTCTTTGCCTTGAGAGACTCTTGGGTAGCTTTTGCTGTATGTTTTGGGTCATTATCCATCTGCAATATGAAGCGGCGTCCTATCAGTTTGGCAGCATTTGGCTGAATCTGAGCAGAAGATATTGCCCTATACACTTCAGAATTCATCCTGCTGCTTTTATCAGCAGTCAGGTCATCAATCAACACCAGTGACCCAGTTCCATTGGCAGCCATACATGCCCATGCCATAACACTGCCTCCACCAGGTTTGACAGATGATGTGGTATGCTTTGGATCATGAGCTGTTCCTTTCCTTCTCCATACTTTTCTCTTCCCATCATTCTGGTGCAAGGTAATCTTGGTTTCATCAGTCCAAAGAATCTTATTCCAGAACTGGGCAGGCCTTTTTAGTGTTTGCTGGCAAAGTCTAATCTGGCCTTTCTGTTCCTGAGCGTTACCAGTGGTTTGCACCTTGTGAAGCCTCTGTATTTACATTCATAAAGCCGTCTCTTGATTGTAGATGTTGACAGTGACATGCCTACCTCCTCAAGAGCGTTCTTGACCTGGCTAGATGTTGTGAAAGGGTTCCTCTTCACCATGAGCAGAATTCTGTGGTCATCCACTGTAGTTGTCTTCCGTGGTCTTCCAGGCCTTTTGCTGTTGCTGAGCTTGCCAGTTAATTCCTTCTTTTTCAGGCTGTTCCAAACTGTTGCCACTCCCAATGTTTTTGCTAGCTCTCTGATGGGTTTATTTTGTTTTCTCAGCCTAATGATGGCCTCCTTCACTCACACGGACACCTCTTTGGACCTCATGTTGAGCATTCCAGTGAACAGCTACCAAATTGCAAACGTAACACTCAGAACCACCTCCAGGCCTTTTATCTGCTTGATTGGTCATGGGGTGCCCAGGAAACAGGCCACACCTGGTCATGCAGCTGCACTGTTCATCAGCCATTGGTTCCATTACTTATGAGCCACCAACGATGGGTGTGTGTGTGTATGTATGCCAGTGGCTGTACTTCCTGAATGGTTAGCGCCCCACTTTTGTCAAACCCCTTGAATTACAGCTGAAAGTCCTGACTTTGCTCCGATCTGGGTGTGTTTCCTTTCAACTTCAGTGTGGTGGTGTACAGAGGCCAAATGCCGAAACAGTTATCCTTGTTCCAATATTTCTGGTCCTGAGTGTAAATCCTTTAAAAAGAGTTAGTGAGGCATTTTTGTGCCACAGTTAGCAGGATTTTAAAACATTCTCCTATAGTTTTGATGAAACATGGCTGCACAATCTGTATAATTACTAGATGGTAGCAAAGAATTGGAGTTTTCTGTGATTTTGCTCCTGTCTAGTGGTTGTCCATTTTTGAGACCAAAGAAGTTTGTTCTGAATCCATTGTTTTCTTGTTCAAAACATCCAAAACTTTTGGATTTTTGTTTTGTTTAAATATAGAACAAATTGTTCCTGATTTTGTTTTGTGCAGATTGTGGGCAGCCTGAATTTCCAGAATGCTATTTTTTGTTTCAAGTACAAAGCACATTTTTTTTTGTTTTATTAATACTCTTACTCTTAATCATTAACCTTCTCTCTTCATCTGGAACGGAGGAGGAATCACTGAGGGGAGTCTGATAGGATGATTGGACTTTTGGTGGCAGAAAACAGTTTGTTGGGTTGTTGGAGGAAAAAACAGCAGGTTCAGCTCTGAGTGAAAAAGTACTTTTAAATAAGAGGTCAAGTCAAGGACAGTAATTTGGAAATTGTTAGCTTTGGTGGATTTTTTCTAAGGGTTTTTTTTAAATTCATATTGCATCTGATTAATTAATTAATTAATTATCACAGTTTTTAACCACATGCTCCTGGCAACATTCTACAGTGTTGTCAAAACTGTTTCCTGAAATCTAGTCCTGTTTAAGAACTATGTATGACAAGGCTCAGTCATTGGGTTTCCTCACTTAGAAGTGGCTTACTCATAGGAAAAAAGCTTATTCCTCAACCTAAAAGAGGTGGAGACATCTCCCCTAGGAGTCAGGTTACCCTTTGGGTGTTTGGTTGGAATCTGTCTAGGAAAAGGTCTGGAAATGCCAGGGAAACGAGAGGCAGAGTGGAGCTGAGACAGAGACCAAAGGCCCCCACATCATCTTATAAATACTCTAGCCTTCGCATAAGACGACAATGTTGGAATTATACTGTTTCCAGCCCTCCCTTCAAATAACCTATTTTAATTTTTATTATAGAATTGAACATCTTCTCCAAGGAGCACGGGATCCATCAAAATTTCTGGAATGGCAAAAACAAATGCGTGGGAAAGATTTGGACCGACAGCTGACAGAAGCAGAGTGTAGGAAACTACAAGGAAAGCTAAGCTATGAGGAAGCTATTTTAGCACGCCAATACTGCATTCAGGAAAACCAAAAAAAAGCTGGACAGAAGAGGGAAGAGGTACTGAGTGCTCTTCAGATTTTACCTGGTCTTGATTTGCATATGTGGATTATAGATTATAGATACATTATTAGATTATAGATTATATGTAAATACATTTGGCAGAATAGGAAAGAAAAGAGTTTAAGGAGGTTCTTGAGGTATGTGGGAAAAATGATGCTTTTCAAAAGATTCCATTTCCTCTTTTTCAACCCCAAAAGGGTCATGTGTGCTAGACTTAATGTTTCCTCACAGTGTGAATAACATGCAGAAATTGGGCAATCTCCCTCTTCCTGCTCACAGTGCTTCCATCTTGTTGGGATGCAGTTTTGATTTATTGTCCCTAAGTGAAATTCACTGCTGCATCTGGATATTTCTTCAGAGCTGGTGTATGTTCTGCTTTTTGAGATGATGCAGAGAGTTTGGTGTCATCATTGTGCTGATGACATCTTACTTCAGATCTCCAAATGGTTTTGTATGCATGTTGATCAACTTTTAATCACTTGCTTTATGAAGTTTTATTTTGTTCCTTTATACTTCCTACTGATGCTACTCATTTCAGAACAGGTTATTTAGGGAGGATGAAGGGTGATGCCTGCTAAAAACATAAAATACAAACTACATACGCATCATAGGTGTGGGAAAATGTTTTGTATTTTAGTATTTATATTTAGGTTGTAAGCCACTGTGGAACTAGAAAATATGACAGCATACACATTTGAGAGAGAGGGAGAGATGCTCAAGATAGTATACATAATACTCCATCCTCCAATTCTCAAGAGGGTAATAACTTTCTGAGAAGAGAATACTGAAGGTGATCGTCATAATCAATCCCAAAGGAGGAAATATGGGAGATAGCGAAAGAAGCACATGGCTGGAAAGTTCTATGATTAGTCTAGATTTTAAAAGATGCATATAGAGATCAAAGAGAAGGATATAGAAGCAATGAGGAATAGTTAATTAATTAGGTTGATCTGAATTTCACTCCTGGTAACCTTTGGGTATTAACTTCTATTACTCTTGTGGAATCAAAACGCAGGACTCAAATGCAAAATAATCAAGGCTTCACTGCAGTGTTTATTAGACAGCTTCAAGGGTGCTGCACATTCTTTTATATTACAGTTTTATTAAGGTGCTCCCATTCATCTGAAGTCTCTAGAAATTTACTTTCTTCACCCAAAAAATGTATTTTCCCACACTCTTCTAAGGACATTCCAGTATCCACTCACCTTATCCATTATTTTCCCTTTCTTCTACTGCCCTCAACTTTGCTAAGCATATCATTTTTTCTAGTTCAGCTTCTGTCCTCATCACTTACCCAAAGTATATGAGTTTCTGCTTGCTGATATTACTTGGACAAACAGGCAGCCTTTTATTTGGTCCAGAACTGATTGGTTCCCTTTGCAGTCCACAGTACCTTAGTCACCATTTACAACTCCACAGAAGATAAAGGTGTTTATCTTCTTCCACTTATTCTTTCTCAGTATTCAGCTTTCACAGCCATACATTACATGGTTTTAATTATCCTAATATTTGTTAGCTTTGAAATATCCGAATCTTTTATAATCTTGTCTAAATTGTTTTCCTCCATAGAAATGATACCATTTTTACTTCTCCAATTCATTATTCATCTTTATCTACTTTTGAGCCCCATCGCAGAAGATGCTGAATATTAATGGAATCATATCAGTTAATTAATCAATGAACTGGACACTAAGAGGGGCATTTAAAAAGGACGATGAAGGATCAAACAATGAAGAGTTGAAAGTTATGAGTACTTTTAGTTGGGGCAAGGAAGTGTGGAAGGGAAAGTCCTCTTTTTATCTTGGTATATATCTCTGTGAATTTTTTTCAGGCTCTCACATGGAAAATGAATGGTATAAAAAGTAACACCATCAACCACTCTCCCAGAAAAGTTTAGGTTTTCATTCAAAAATGAAAAAAGCTAATTAGAATCTTAATGTCAAAAACATTTTAATACATTTAACTGAGTTTGTCTGCAACCCCTAGCATTCAGACAGTCCACAATAGATTTGCAGAGAAGTTGGGGTGAACTTGTTTTTGTACCTTCCCTTCTCACCATTTAACCTTTGAATGTGAAAGCTGTATAAGACTATTGTGAAATTTTAAAATAACCTTTTTGTCCAATTAAACTTAATAAATTTATATCTATTTGCTAACTTGGAATTTTTTTTGGATTTTAGAAAGCAGAAATGCGTCACCAGTGTGCAGAAAGATGCCGTCAGGAAAGGAAAGAAAAGAAAAAAAAGGTTCAGCAAGTGGCAGAGGGACGTAAAAACATGAAGCAAGCACAAATGAAGCTCCAAAAATGCAAACAGCAAATAGGTATTATTAATGTCAGATCTGTAGAGTTTTGACAAAGTTGTTTAGCAACTGGGGCATTCATGAACTTGAAAGGAACTATTACAAATGTCATTTCACAAGTAAGCAAACAAAGCCTTTTCTGCTATATTTGCAAAGAAGTTCATTTAAGGCAGTCTCTTTGCTGTGACATGGGAAGGATTTTTTCTGAGAATAAGCAATTGATTCTTAAAAGAGAAGGGTTTGCTAATGAGAATGAATGGAGATCTTGACATGAACTGGAAACTGCTATTGGCTGTTCTGAGTGGCACATATATAACTGCACGTGGGTTGGCTGATCAGCTTTTAAAATCATTTGAATAACCCATAATTGGGTAGGTAGTCCCCAGGTTAAGAATGCCCACTTTATGGATGACCCATAGCTAAGAACAGAGCCTGTTGTAGCAAAATTCAAGTTAAATACACAATGATTTGAGTTCAATACACAATGGTTCGAGTTCAATACACAATACTACTTATACAATATTATACAATAATACTATTCTACCTTACATACAAATTCAATTTAAGGACAGACCTTGGGAATGGAACTCGTTCTTAAACTGGGGACTACCTGTAGTGGTAGAATCAGGCACGGGATTTGCTGGCCATTTTTGGCCTACAGTATCCACTTAAGAGGTACTGCATTGCTGAGATACAAAGAAGGCTTTTACCTGTTTGTCCTCTCAAGCCTTTCATGCTGGTCTTCTTGCCGTGAAAGGTTAGCTGATCTGCTTGAAAACTGCAAGGTATACCTCCTACTCAAGCTTATTTTGACCCATTTTGCATGCTGGTTTGATGCCTGCATGCAGGCTGCTCTTATCAATAGTTTGCCTTCCTGCCTATGTGAAAAACTCTTGAGCTTCCTTGGGTATCTTATTCCTCTTTGCTTATTGATACCAGCTTTGCGATACATGGTCTGCATGGATCAATATATTCATGCTCCTGAGAAGGGTTTGAAGTGCTGCTCAGAGTTCCAGCCACTTGATGCTGCAGGAGGCTTTTCCAACTCTAAAAAGGCTTTACTATTTCCTAATTAGGATGCCCAAGTAGATTGTTTACAGCCTCTATTGGAGGCGGCATCCAGTACCCTCTAAACCTGTTTCTATTGTGCTGTTCATTCCTAGAATGGCAAAGGAGCTTCTGCAGAGGTTTGAAAAGGGACATTACCCTTTTACCCTGTTACCATAACAGAAGAGCTGCAATAGTTTGGCTGCACTCAGGAATGCTATTCTCTTGTTCACCATAGGCTGGACAATATTTATTTTTTACAATTATTTATGCCTTGCCTTAAGGATAGCAGATCTCTCAAAGTAGCTTACTGAGCAATATATATTATTAATAAAAGTCTGATAGGTATTTTTAAAAAGAAATGGCAAACTTCAAGAATCCTTCTCAAAGACAAAGTGTTGTGCAGTGGCAGTGGGAAGAAAAGTCCAGCTGAGCAGGCAGCTGTAATGGTTTTTTGCTAGAAGTGTGCAAATAATTTTGAGATTGAAACAAGCAACCTTGAAATATCTTGTTCTGATATCATATGAACTATTCAAAGACTGGAATTGACTCTTTCAACCTTACCAAAAGTGTTCCAAGTTTGAAAACACTTCCAGAAAAGACAGGAATATTAGTGGAAGGGCCCATTCTGATTCTGGAATGGAATATTTTGGGTCAGGATGTTTTGATCTTAACATGTTTAGCATATCTTGCCTCTCTGTAAATACTGTTCCCACAGGGCATTTGATGGTACTGGCCTTGGATAGGTTAGGGTTAGGGTTAGGTTGCTGCCTGCCTTTCTTCTTTCTCCTTTGGAGATCCTATATACAGAACAGTTGAATTTTATACTTTGTCCTTGACAACATTGATCCACACACCCAAAATGAGGGATGGAGTGAGGAGCTACATTGACCATGAGTACTGGTGAAACACCCAAGTTGTAAGGGAAAAAAACCAGAAACGTTGCTCAGCATATGCAGATTATATGCATTTCTGATATGAATGTTGGATGATACATGTAAGTTTATTGTTTATTTATTATAAGTGCTTTTATGCTGCTTCAGTCAGAAAAATGAATGTAAGGAGTTAAAAAACCTGTTTACAATAATTGGTAGAAAATATCTTATATTAATAAACATCAGTATAAAATCATCATAACAATAATAACTAACAGTCCTGCTTAAAATTGTTGTTTCCTACAGAGGAAACTTATAAGATGTCTGAGATGGTAGTCATTAGTATTTTCCTGCTGGAAAAAATGGTAGGAAAGCAATGATAATGCTGCTGAAGGGTGAAACTTCTACTCTTGGCAGAACTTTGCTGCCTTCAAGTTCTGTTTGAAGTTCATTGAGTGGGCAGTGTTTACTCTTCCATTCTAGTGACACCCCTTCATATATCATGTGTGTGATATATGTTTGCATGCGCAGATGCTGAAATGTCATCTGAGGCATCCAAGTACACATCCAATGTAAAATTTGGGGCTAGAAATTTATTTACTCCTAGACTTGAGTGTTGTTGCTGCTGGTTTTGAAAGAATCTTGACCAAGTTTTTGTTTGAATTTCCTTGTCACTTGGAGTGATTTGTGGTCCTGTAACTGTGAAAAGATTTGTCTGTTTGCTAGCAGTTTTAGCTTCCTTCCTGTGTGTAGAGTGTAGAAAAAGTGCTTTTTCTTAATTCAGTACCATCAGTACTGAAACCATAGGGTCCAACTAGTTTTGGCTCAAAGAAAGGGCTTGAATGAGTCAGATCCGGAAAACTGGATTGACTTCTCAATGCTCTGGAGATGGCAATGATGATGGCAGTAATTGGATAACATCCTGTCCCAAACCAGAGTGAAAAACTGCTGAAAGGACTACTATGTCCTGTGCCATTCTTGGTTTTCATAGGCTGATTTGCCTCTGCTGAAGCCCAATTCTTTTTGCTCACATGAAAGATGCCTTAGAGGAGGACCAGACTTATTCCTGCTGAATAAAAGACAAAAGGTGTTCCATTCCTCTGAAGAGAGGGAGGAGACTTAAAAAAGAAATCCATTCCCTTTTTAAATGGCACCAATTTCTCACTAGCCTTGTCTGATTACCAATTTTTTTTTTCTTAAATGTAAATGCCTGTCCGGTTCTGAAACCTTCAGGACAGGGTCAAGCAATTGTTCTTTTCCAGTATTTTGGGCTGAAACACTCACACTCCTTCAATGGAGCTGAGGTCAGTACTGTAGGAGCTGAAGGTCTAAACATCCTAAGCCTAGCAGACAAAATTCCTTCTAAGTTCTGACATGCCTTAACATTTGGGAAAACTCATTGGTTCAGAGATTCCCATTGCATTTAAAAGCTTTACCATCACCAGTCTACAGGCCTCTGAAAGTTTTCATTAAAGCATCCTTGAAAACTCCAGAGATTTCTGGATAGATTTCATTCTACACAAAAAGTATAATGGTATGCCACATACATGCTTAAAAGTTGTGCCTATTTGACTCCTGGTGACCACCCCTGCAGTTTTCTAGGCAGCATTTTTCAGAAGTAGCTTGCCAGTTCCTTCTTCCTAGGGCTGAGAGGCCCAAGGTCAGTCAGCCAGCTTCATATGCCTAACACAGGATTAGAACTCACAATCTCCTGCTTTGTAGCCACTACACCAAACTGGGTCTAGATATAGATGCTTACAGCATAATATAAGCTCATTAGTAACTGATAACATTGCAATCAATATTTTGGAAATATTTTTTTGTAATTTGATATTGTAATGAAAGAAAAAGTTTAAGAAAAAAGTAAGAAAAGCATTATACAAAAAGCATTTAAATAGCCCCCTTTCTTTCATTCTTTCCCCATTCTTTCCTTCTTCCTTGGATATGTTCTGAACTCACAAATTATACTCATATGCCTCCTGTAAAAATATTATAAATTACAATTCCATGACTCATATTGAAAAATGGAGAAAATCTATAGATTTTTTTAAGAATATCCACAGATAAATCTACTCATCTCCCCCCTTCCCCGCCATTGGCTGCTATTCTGTGACATCCAGCTATCTTCTATCTGAGAAGACAGAATGTGATGAGAAAATTCATTGGTTTCAGAGATTCCCATTGCACTTAATAGCTTTACCATCACCAATCTACAGGCCTCTGAAAGTTTCCATGAAAACTTCCCTTGAATACTCCAGAACTTAGAGATTTCTGGATAGATTTCATTCTACACAAAATGGATTCCCTCTTCTCCCTGGTAGAGTTTTAAATTTGTGGAATCCCTAAATGCTCCTAATCAATTAAAGAATCATCTACCTTTATGGTATCTATAGATGCCATCTGCAGGGATGGATGGAATACAGATCTGTATTTTTGGGTCTGTATTGATGACGTTGTCACTGACCACTGATTCAAATTGCAGAGTAGCAAGAGCTCTTTGAAAAAAATATCATCTGCTTACTGAGACCTCCAATTCCCATTTATGGTAAAAATCATTCTATTTGTCTATTATTTCTACATTTACTTGCCTTTGGCATTATATTAATATAGTTTATATCCTTTTCTGCTTTTCTAGTTCAAGAAGTATCTAAAAAAAGCCAGGACACACTACTTCAGGCTTTAAAAGATGAAGAAGAGAAATTAAAAAAAAAAAATGAACTGATTCAGCAAATAAGAGCTATAGAATATCTACCATTCCTGAAAAACAGATTTATTGATTTAACCAAGGTAAGTTCATAATAAAATATTATGGATGAGCCAACAGTGAAATAGAAAAAAATGATATTTTGTTTATTATAACTTATGAATCCTATCTTGCTCCAAATATCCAACTATAAATTACAACTTCTAAAATTCTTCCTCCGGAAATTTTTCCAGGGGTTTGGAGACCATTGTTATAATGTTGGATATGATTATAATTTTTACAAATAGTTTTCATTATTAGAACATGTTGTTGTTGTTGTTTAGTCGTTAAGTCGTGTCCGACTCTTCGTGACCCCATGAACCATATTGCGCCAGGCCTTCCTATCTTTCACTGCCTCCCTGAGTTTGCTCAATTTCATGCTCATTGCTTCAGTGATGCTATCTAGCCATCTCATCCTCTGCCGTCCTCTTCTCCTTTTGCCTTCCATCTTTCCCAGCATCAGGGTCTTTTCCAAAGAGTCCTCTCTTCGCATTAGGTGACCAAAGTATCTGAGCTTGAGCTTCATTATCAATCCTTCCAATGAGCAATCAGAGTTGATTTCCTTTAAGATTGACTGGTTTGACCTCCTAGCAGTCCAGGGGACTCTTAAGAGTCTTCTCCAGCACCACAGTTCAAAGGCATCAATTCTTTGGCGTTCAGCCTTCTTTATGGTCCAGCTCTCACAGCCATACATTACTACTGGAAAAACCATAGCTTTGACTATGCGGATCTTTGTCGGCAAGGTGACGTCTCTGCTTTTTAATATGCTATCTAGGTTTGCCATAGCTTTCCTCCCAAGGAGCAAGCGTCTTTTAATTTCATGGCTGCAGTCTCCGTCTGCGGTGATCTTGGAGCCCAAATAAATGAAGTCTGTTACTGCTTCCATTTCTACCCCTTCTATTTGCCAGGGATTGATGGGTCCAGATGCCATGATCTTAGTTTTTTTAATGTTGAGTTTCAAGCCAGCTTTCGCACTCTCCTCTTTCACCCTCATCAAGAGGCTCTTTAGTTCTTCTTCACTTTCTGCCATTAGGGTGGTATCGTCTGCATATCTGAGGTTATTGATGTTTCTCCCTGCAATCTTAATTCCGGCTTGTGATTCTTCCAGCCTGGCATTTCTCATGATGTACTCTGCATATAGGTTAAATAAGCAGCGTGACAGTATACAGCCTTGTCGTACTCCTTTCCCTATTTTGAATCAATCGGTTGTTCCATGACCGGTTCTAACTGTTGCTTCTTGGCCCGCATACAGATTTCTCAGGAGACAGGTAAGGTGGTCTGGTATCCCCATCTCTTTAAGAATTTGCCACAGTTTGTTGTGATCCACACAATCAAAGGCTTTTGCATAGTCAATGAAGCAGAAGTAGATGCTTTTCTGGAACTCTCGTGCTTTCTCCATGATCCAGCGAATGTTGGCAATTTGATCTCTAGTTCCTCTGCCTCTTCGAAACCCAGCTTGTACATCCGGTAGTTCTCGGTTCACGTACTGCTGAAGCCTAGCTTGTAGGATTTTGAGCATAACCTTGCTAGCATGTGAAATGAGTGCAATTGTGCGATAGTTTGAGCATTCTTTGGCATTGCCCTTCTTTGGAATTGGAACGTAAACTGACCTCTTCCAATCCCGTGGCCACTGTTGCGTTTTCCAAACTTGCTGGCATATTGAGTGCAGCACTTTAACAGCATCGTCTTTTAGTATTTTAAATAACTCAGCTGGAATACTGTCATCTCCACTAGCTTTGTTGTTAGCAATGCTTCCTAAGGCCCAGTTGACTTCACTCTCTAGGATGTCTGGCTCAGGGTCAGTGACCACACCAGCATGGACATCAGGGACATTAAGATCTTTCTTGTATAGTTCTTCTTTGTATTCTTGCCACCTCTTCTTAATCTCTTCTGCTTCTGTTAGGTCCCTGCCTTTTTTGTCCTTTATCATGCCCATCTTTGCCCTAAACGTTCCTTTGATATCTCCAATTTTCTTGAAGAGATCTCTAGTCTTCCCCATTCTATTGTTTTCTTCAATTTCTTTGCATTGTTCATTTAAGAAGGCCTTCTTATCTCTCCTTGCTATTCTCTGGAAATCTGCATTCAGTTGCTTATATCTTTCCCTTTCACCCTTGCTTTTCGCATTCCTTCTTTCCACAGCTATTTGTAAAGCCTCATCAGACAGCCATTTTGCTTTCTTGCATTTCTTTTTCTTTGGGATGGTTTTAGTTGCTGCCTCTTGTACAATGTTACAGACCTCCGTCCATAGTTCTTCAGGCACTCTGTCTACCAAATCTAATCCTCTAAATCTATTCATCACCTTCACTGTGTACTCACATGGAATATGATCTAAATCATACCTGAGTGGTCTAGTGGTTTTCCCTACATTCTTCAATTTAAGCCTAAATTTTGCAGTAAGAAGCTCATGATCTGAGCCACAGTCAGCTCCTGGTCTTGTTTTTGCCGTCTGTATAGAGCTTCTCCATCTTTGGCTGCAAAGTATGTAATCAATCTGGTTTCGGTATTGACCATCTGGTGATGTCCATGTGTAGAGTCGTCTCTTGTGTTGTTGGAAAAGAGTGTTTGCTGTGACTAGCTTGTTCTCTTGACAGAACTCTATTAGCCTTTGCCCTGCTTCATTTTGTACTCCAAGGCCAAACTTGCCTGTTATTCCGATTACTCCTTGACTTCCTACTTTAGCATTCCAATCCCCTATGATGAAAAGGACATCTTTTTTTGGTGCTAGTTCTAGAAGGTCTTGTAGGTCTTCATAGAACCGGTCAACTTCAGCTTCTTCGGCATCAGTGGTTGGGGCATAGACTTGGATTACCGTGATGTTGAATGGTTTTCCTTGGATACGCACTGAGATCATTCTGTCGTTTTTGAGGTTGTACCCCATTACTGCCTTTCCCACTCTCTTATTGACTATGAGTGCAACTCCATTTCTTCTAAGGGGTTCCTGCCCACAGTAGTAGATATAATGGTCACCTGAATTAAATTCACCCATTCCTGTCCATTTCAATTCGCTGATTCCCAAGATGTCGACGTTCAATCTTGTCATCTCATGTTTGACCACATCCAGCTTGCCTTGGTTCATGGGTCTTACATTCCACGTACGTATACAATATTGTTCTTTACAGCATCGGACCTTCTTTTCGCTTCCAGATACATCCACAGCTGAACGTCCTTTCGGCTTTGGCCCAGCCGCTTCACTCTTTCTGGAGCTACTTGGAATTGCCCTCCGCTCTTCCCCAGTAGCATATTGGACACCTTCCGACCTGAGGGGCTCATCTTCCAGCGTCATATCTTTTAGCCTTTTAACATTGTCCATGGGGTTTTCTTGGCAAGGATACTGGAGTGGGTTGCCATTTCCTTCTCCAGTGGACCACATTTTGTCAGAACTCTCTGTCATGACCTGTCCGTCTTGGGTGGCCCTGCACGGTATAGCTCATGGCTTCACTGAGTTACACAAGCCCCTTCGCCACGACAAGGCAGTGATCCATGGAGGGGATTAGAACATGGCCTATCCATTATTCTTTTGTGTGTGCATTGTGGTTGAATATAATTTTTTTATGAGAGGCACATGAAATTATATGCAGTGTCTTGGATATTTTCTGGCAGCCCACCTTTCTCAAACTTTTATTCCTGATAATTAAGCTTCAGAGTTCTCAGGAAAAGAAATTAAGGTAGTGGTCCATTTAGTTCAGTGCCATAAACCTTAGTTTATTTTATGAATAAAATAAGTACTTATTCTTTTGTATTTATTTATTTATTTATTTACTTACTTACTTATTTATTTATTTATTTATAATTGTGTTCGTTCATAATACTAAACCATGAGGTTGGGCAACCCAAGGCCCATGGGTCACATGCCACCTCCTTTGGCCCTCAAAGGCCTGTTCCAAATACTAGGCATCAAAGAAGTAACACATTTTACCACATAATTTTTTCCATCAAAAATGGGAAGGCCTTTGCACTGAAAATCAAAGGTAATCTATGGGTTGCTGCTGCTTACCTTGGTTATTTTTGTTTGTATTGTCAAAGAAATTAGATGGTACACTTGGTGTTCTTGTCATGCTTGGTACCAGCAGAATGATTATACATTGACTTTCCATATACTATATGCATTATTTTCTGTTTTCAGATCTTCACAAAAGTTTTTGTACAGCTACATTGGTTTTCTTTGATTATATTTTTCTTATTACAGTCTGCAATTGTGCTTTTAGTATCCTCCCCTTTTTTAAAGTCTCCCCACCCACCTTGACTTCCTTTTCTATTAGCTTCACCTATCATGAGAACCTATTTGCCATTCTATGAATTTATTCAAATGTATTTACTTATTTTATTTATTACCTGTTAGATTTATATCCTGCCCTTCATTCAAGAGCATGGGTAGTGATGCCCATTTTCTTGAAGTCCAATATATATGTTTGAAACTTAGCTTCAGTTTCCATTAACATCAAGAACTGCAGCATTACAAAGTCATTTTCTCTCATTGTTTCTCAACTGTGACTTCCCTATTAGTTAGTAACAAATTAAGGATAACTGATATTCTTCTGCCTTTCTCCAGTATCTCTGAAGGTGAAAACTGTCAGAGACAAGTCAATTCTGGAGGGAACTTCCCTATCCGTGTAATTTCAGCTGAAATTAATCAACTGAACAAACAAGTAAATAAGTTATACAGTTGTGGCCTGCAGGCCTATATATCTTTACTAACCCTTTGCACAACCCCTCACTTGAAACCTACAAGTAGTCCTTACATAACCACCATTGGGACTGGAATTGCTGTTGCTAAGCAACGGAGTTGTAAAGCGAGATGTCACATGACTGCATTGCTTAGCGACCGCAATCCCGGCACTCCCGGTTGCCATTGTTAACCAAGAATCATGAGTCGTTAAGTGGAGCAGGTCCCAGGTAAAGAGCGCGGGGGTGCTGCAGGGAGGTGGAAGAGGCCCAGCACAGCCACACACAAATTGGGGGGAGTGCTGCAGTGTGGCACAAAGCCATAGTCATCCCTGGAAGCTGCTGCACCCCAGGAGCCTCAGCCAGCCCAGCCCAGCCCAGCCCAGCAGCACTTACAACTCCAGGGAGACTGCAACTCCCCCCACCCACCTGTCTCCTCCCATCTATGCCCTTTTGTCCACCTTCCACAGTGGTACTTGGTGGCAGCAGCGCCAGGGCTGGGGCTGAAGTAAAGGCCTGGGGCCTTCAGCAGTCTCAGCCAATTGCCACTATTCCCAGGTGTCGACTTCAGCCTCAGCACAGCCGTTGCCACTGAGAAATGCCGCCTTGAGCCCCATACCGCAGCCAGTCACCCCAGCACCATAGCACAAAACCCTACTGTCCTGGCCGCCCTACACTTCACTGTTGACCCCCCGCCGCCCTGTGCTCCACTACCTTTTCTGCCCCCACCACCTTGCACTCTGCTCCACCCTGCACCCCACTGCCCTGTGCTGCACCACCCCTGCCACCCATAGCTGACCTTCACTGTCTTCTTCCTCCCACTGTTGATGAGGTGCGGCTCGCTCTTTGCGAGGCAGCTGCTGGCCATGTGAGGCCTTCTTCCTGAAGCTGTGTGCAGCCTTTTCAGCAGCAGGACGAAGAAGACAGTTGGGGCAGCAGGGGCAGCGGAGCACAGCACAGCAGAGTAGCAAGGGCAGCAGGGGTGCTGGGCAACGGGGGCGGCAGGGGTGGTGGAGTGCAGGACAGCAGGGGTGGCAGAGTGCAGGGTGACGGGTGCAGCGTGGCAGGGGTAGCAGAGTGCAGGGCGGTGGGGGTGTAGGGTGGAGTGCAGGGTGGCAGGGGCAGCAGAGTGCAGGGCAGCCAAAACAGCAGAGAAGGGTAGGAGATAGGCAGGTGGCGAGAGTTGAAGGGGAGACGAGTGCAGCAGGGCAGGAGAAGTGTGAGGTCCTCACCTAACGATGGTGCGGTCTTGGCCTAATGACCGCAACTGAGACTACTGAAAGTGTCTTCACTAAGCAGTGCAGTCACTTGATGTTTTGCCTAAAGACTGTGAAATTCCGGTCCCAATTAGGGTCATTAAGCAAGGACTACCTGTTGATCAATTTCTTTACTGAATGTTAACTACATTCAGTGAATGTTTACTGGATATTAGCTGAATGTCTAAGGAACTGCATTCCAGAAGGCCTTTGCACAGCTTCATTGGGTGTACCAGTTGCTCCCCTTTCTAAAGTGGGAGGCTTTTCAGATAGTCAGTCGTGCCCTGGTCTCTTCACAGTTTGACTACTTCAATGTGCTCTACGTGGAGCTGCCCTTGAAGACCACCTAGAAGCTTTAACTGCTCCAGAATGCAGTGACATGAGCAGTGGTGAGCATGCCTTGGTATGCCAATGTAACGCCCCTTCTTCATGAGCTGCATTGGTTGCCAGTTTGCTTCCATGTGCAATTCAAGGTACTAGATGTTACCTATAAAGTCCTACATGGCATAGGGCCTGTGTAATGAGTAAAGAGGATGTCAGAGTCAAGATTGCTGAAACTGAAGACCCCACACTCGGAGGCTTCCTTTTAACCCCCCTCTCTGCTTTCAAGTCTCAGTCGTTTTCGCGCCTTTCTTCAGATCTCTTCTTCGTCTCACGCCTGCCTGACCTTGTAAAACCTGATAACATGCCATCTGTCTCCACTGTCTACCTAACCCTCTCCCCTCCTTGTTTTATGGCAAGAACGAGCAAGCAGCTTGTATAAACTAACAATTCTAATAAAATAACACTTCTAGTTTATGGCCGGAATAAGCAAACATTCTAACTAGGTTAACAGCTGTAATAACTCTACTAGTTGGATCCCATTGACAATTGATTGTGAGGATCCTGACAGAAGATGACCTTGAAGGACAGAGGGAAGATCTGCTACCAAGGCAACAATCAGATAAATGAGACTTGAGCCCAGGCCAAGAAAATGGTGTATGAAAATGCCTCAGACAAGATCCCTCTTAATTCACATGAAGATAAAAGAGGGAGGAAGGAAAGTACATCCAGACTTGCAAGATTCTTGTACTATAGCTGTTTTAATAAAAGTAGCTTTAGGTCTGCACAGTGTCTTTTTCTTAGTCTGGTCTACCTTATAGGGCTGACATCAATCTGGAATCATATACTAACTAAGATAAATTTTATATTTCAAATGGTGCCAATTTTAAACCCAGATAAAATCCTGCAAGATTGGCAAAGAACAGTCAATCGATTTATATGGAGTAGGAAAAAACCAAGAGTAAAATTCAAAATTTTGCAGGATTCAAAAGACAGAGGTTGACTTGCTTTCTCAAATCTCAAATTATATTACCATGCAGGCTGTCTGTCATGGATAACCAAATGGATAAAATCCCCAAATATCTCAATGTCAATATTAGAAGGAGCTGGCCAAGCTAATAGACTTAATAGGTATTTATGGTATAAGAAATAAAAGAGGACAAATGGACATATTAAAAGACAAAGTCTAATAAAAACAGGGAATTCTATAAAAACAGTAAGTTCAGCAATTTCACCACTAGCTTCACCTTTAAATGCTTTTTATTCTGTGGATGATTACAGCAAGAAAACTAATTACTTATGCAGGTAGGTAATTTTAATTCCAGAATTGTGGAGTCCCTGGGGTTCTCTGAGCTTGGTTCTTTTCTTGCAAACATTTCATTACCCAGCTAGGTAACATCTTCACTGCTAAAATGGGATGGGGTTTGCTCTCTATTTATGTGCTGTGACCTGCCTTGCCAGTGCTGGTAAGGGTGGGGGGGTTGTTTTGCTCCTCTGGTAGTTCTTTGATTAGCATATGCTTATTCCTTGATTGTGTGCCTGGTGGTAACCTTTGCTTATCTGGGTGATGATTGCTGGTGATTGATTGCTGGTGAGGCAATTTTCTGGTCTTTTGTCTCTTTTGAATAGTATGTAGATGCTGTTTATCTCTGTGTCTGTTAACTGCTGCCTCATCTGAATACCTTCCAAGGTATTCCAAGAATTCTTTTGCATATTTGGATTTAGCTTGGTCTAAAATGCTGACCTTTTGGTATTCTGGACCATAGTTTTAACTGGGAAACTGAGAAACTTGGTCTAAAATGCTGACAGTTTCCCAGTTAAAACAGTTAGGGTTTGAATAGTTCAACCCTGAGCTACACATATTCACCTCTATTAATTCTGGAATTTTTAGTAATATGTAATTTATTACCTCATGGTAAGAGTCTTCCTACAGTCAATTTCTAAAATTCATACCCTGCCACATAAGGAAAAATTAATATCAATTTTTTTTAGAAATTCTCTTTGAACATACAACCTTTATACCTAGGAATTAACATACAACCTTTATACCTAGGAAGAATTTAAATAAGCTTAAATAGTAATTGTGACCCTTTTTGGAAAAAGATAAGAAAAGACATGAAAAGATGGAACAAGAGTTATCTTGGCTTTTTAAAGTCATACAGCAATTAAGATGATGGTATTCCCAAAACTGATGTATCTAAACTTTTCAAATAGATATTCCTGATAAAATTCACTCTTCCACTAGTATTTCTCAGCAGCTATGTATCATTCAGGAGGTAGGTTATGGCCATTAATACTAACAGCCAATGATTGAAAACAGATAAAGGCTTTTATGATCAAATCATACATGCAGTAGTTTGGGAATTTTTTCTCCCTTTCTCATAGATCATACTTGGCCTTTGGCATGCTGGGGCCACATTCGAAAAGGTAATAGAAAGGCCATGTAAAGAACTCTATTTAATGTAATTCATGTTTAAATGAAAAATTAATGAAAATTATATAGTTAATGATTGGTCTGTAATGAACATGTCTTTCATAATTTCCCCCTATTTTCACATTAAAAATTACAACGTATACCTGTGGCTTTGGAGGGGCTGAGGGCTTTAGGATGTGCTCCTCTGGTTTAAAGTCCCCTAACCTGTGAAATATTAGGAAGCAGTCATGAGCATCAGTTATACTCCTGAACACATATTATTCCAAGTGAGATTAGATTTTGAAACAGACCCCCAAGAAAGACTTCTTTATTATTATGTTAATATTCTAGGTTATATGCTTTGGCCCTTATAGTATTGTGATTATGGATAGTTATCCTATATTTTGACAGGTTGTTTTGCTGCTATTCAACATCTTGGGTATCCTATGCTTAGAAAGCTCAGAGATAAATAGCCCTGTAAATAAGTCCCCTCCCCACCATCTTAAGCACCATTTGGGAGGAAGGAAAATGTAAAATACATTCCAGTATTATAGCTAAAATGAGGCATTGCATCAAGTTTACATGAAAAATAAAGTGGCTGTTACAATGATCAAGTTTTGAAAGAAAATGGATTAAGCAATTTAAAGAATGAAGGTTCAGAACAAAATTGGACGTTTATATTCAGAATGTGAATTTGGATGTTTCAAATTTGAGGTTTACATCTTGTATTTGTTGCAACAAAAGTTCAAGACTCATCCCCAGCAAGAAGACCAGGAAAGATGGTAATAGTGGAAAGGAATGAAACGGGGGCAATCCCAAACTCTTGGGATTGCATTTTTTTGTCTACACGTGGACTGTAATGTAAATTAAGATACAACAGAAATATGGCACTTCTGCTTTTCTTTTCCATAGACTGCTAACCATGGTGTACTTGGTGAGATGTCATTTGTGGAACTTCAAGAACGTTTAGCTTTGCTGAAAGAAGCTCAGCAAAAAGCAGAAGAAGAGAAGAGGGATCTGATAATCCATGAAAAACATGCTAAGGAACAACTTCTTTTGGACAAACTGGAACAAATCTGTATGTTCAGAGAACAGTTTGGCAGAGCAGCTGCATTAAAGTTAGTTTGAAATGCTGTAACATTTATCCAGAATCCACTGTTTAAGCAATGCCATAAAAGTGTGCACAACTAAATTTATTTCCTTAATGATCTCATAGCCAAGGCCAAATGTTGCCCAACTGGTGTAGTTGTGTGTGCTATAAGAATGGATTTTCACCAATGTTCTATGCTTCACAATAGCCAGCATCTGAAATCCTGTATGATCACAATTTTTTGAGTGGGTGATTCTTTGTAGCCTTTGATTATGATGTTTGTTATATTTTAAGGACAATATTATGGTAGAGATTCACGCTCATGAAATAGGAATGATTTTCTTCTTGAAGTATATCTTGCCCCTTTTTGCTACCATCTACTTTGAGTATTGCCACAAGGTATGTAGCATGGCTGAATGTATTAGGGCCGCCTTCAGAGAGACTGATACGTGGTCTGAGATTGACATTATTTTTAGCTATTCCTCCATTACTCTTGCTCCTTTGGGGAACAGGATGGAATTCTAGTCAAGTAATGAAAGCAAGCATAGAACTCATCACATGATTGGCACTGAGGAGCCCTTCCACTCCATAAGTCCTAGTGTGATAATAATCAGAGTGTGCTACAGATGCTTTGTAGGGAGCTGTATATGTGAGGAATTCCATATAATCAAAGTGCAGAGATTGAGATTCCATAGAAAAATTTGTGTGTACATGGTAAGGCTTCATCATTGCCAACAATTGGACAACACACAGAGATGGATGATTTTTCATTGACACCACAGAATGATTGTGATGTCAGAGGGGCTTTAGAGCAGATTAGTTTGCAAAACAGTGATCCCTTAAGGATATCATGCTCTAGTTATATTTAGCTAGTTCCTCATAAATTATCTCATTCATGTCTCCCATCCCTCATGATTTGAATTTGTTTAGTTTGCCCAGAATTTCAGATTGACAAAAGTAATGTTCTGCCTATCTAAGGTGGCTCACAAATATACAGTATGTCTGTCTGTTGATGTTTTCAATATTTTGGACTGATGCTGTTTCACGATGATGTCCTAGGATTTGGAAGCCCTGAATTTTCTCTCCCAGTTAGTGTTTTAATCTGTTACTTGATAGCGAGCTCTATCCCATGGGATAAAACTATATTCAAGATTTCCTGTTTAATGCAGCTATTGAGGAATTTGTCCCAATTCCCCAAATTAGGAGCTATGACATATATGTAACTTTTTTACCTAAAAGCAGCAACTTGTTCAGTCCTTCCTATTAAACATGAAAAAAAATGGGTGTAGATGAAATGATACCTTTCTAAGAATTCACATAACATTACAGTTATTATATTTATAGCTCTGTTGAGTTTAAGGCAATATATATAAATTTTTTATTCTAATTTTATTTCTGCTATAAACCTGTGTGGGAAATTAAGCTCAAAATAATGACTCTACAAAGTTAATTGAATACTGAGTGGGGATTTCAACCTGTACTTATCAGATTCTAGATCCCTGGCTGAGAAGTTAGTTTACAAATCTAGGAACAGAGTTATGCAGAGCTGTGTTTTAGATCCTGTATTGCTTCTTGTGAATGTTACCAATGCTGTTAGCCTCTTAACATTCTTGGCCTGTCATACATAAAAGTGGGTGCAAAAGGTATCTTTATTTTATTGTATAGTTCTGTATTTCAGTTTACAGTGAAGTTGAGAAAATTGACGTGAGCATTTTATGAATTCTGTCATCAGAAATCCTAATAGTGAACAATGCTGTCTAAACAAGAAAAATGTATTTAGCCCATGGTATTTCAATAATCAGGAACATTATTACCTTAATATGTGGTGGAAAGCAATTTGCAAATCTCAGTATTTTAATGCTTGAAAGGTTGTACCCCAAATACCACAGTGTTACACTTTTAAAGTTGAAGTTTTTAAGAATTAAAAATTTAGTTTTGGTTATGATCTCCAAATTTTGGGCTGTGCCATTCTCCGTTTGCACTCCAAAGTTCTTAAAACTCAGTTTTCTGAGTTCTTTTCTGGAAATGGATGCTGAACTTTCATCCCTTTTACACAGACTTAGTTCACATTTAATTATTGATTTGAGATGCATTTTCCAATTTGTTTCATTTAGGTGTTTTTTGTTTGTTTGGTTGATTGGTTGGGTTTTTTTTTTTTTTTGGTGCCTTTGAGCCAGTGTTGACTCCTGTCGACTGCCTGAACAAATCCCTGCAGTTTTCTTGGCAAGATTTCAGAAGTGGTTTGCCCTTGCCTCCTTCTTCCTAGGGCTGAGAGAGAGTGACTGGCCTGAGGTCACCCAGCTGGCTACATGCCTAAGGCAGAACTAGAACACACGGTTGCCCAGTTTCTAGCCTGGTGACTTAACTACTACACCAAACTGGCTCTAGATTGTTTTAGTCTACACTAAATAAATGGGATGAAGTCTAATTTAAGGCTTTGGCTATTTACCATTGGTCAATTTTCGTTGTTTATTGTGTGAAAATTATGTACTTGGTTTAATTTTCTTTGCAACATCTGACAATCCTATAATGCAGATAAACTTTTCAAGTTCTTAGTTGAATGTGTTGCCATGAGTATTACTTCTGGATCATCTTTAAAACACTGCATTGCTTTTAGAAGAATGCAATATCAAAATACTGATTACATTGCTATTTTGATTTTTGTAATGTGCAAATAATGATATTCTATTAGAGTTTTCTTTTGATTCTAATTGTTTTTTTTCCTCAAGATTAAGATAATCCAGTGCTATATTGCCTAGGCACCACTAAAATAAAATCTGCAATAGTGCCTTTTAAAAACTAATTTTAAATTCAGCAGTAATTTTGGTTTCATTACTATATATATGTTAGCTGTATAAAATGTATATAAGGTCATAAAAGAGCTTTGCTGAATCAAGCCAATAGCCTATCTGGTCTAGCATTTTATGTCACATGCGTGGAGGTTTTGTAAAAAGGACAAATTTTTCTTCCAGTATTGTTCACCATGACCTCATATTTAATGCCTCTAATTCAGGTGGTAGTAATATAACCTTCACTAACCCTATACCCATTTAAAAATAATTTAAATAATATCTGTCTCATCATTTGATGCCCCTTCATGGATCACTGCCTTGTCGTGGTGAAGGGGCTTGCGTAACTCAGTGAAGCCATGAGCTATACCGTGCAGGGCCACCCAAGACAGACAGGTCATGACAGAGAGTTCTGACAAAATGTGGTCCACTGGAGAAGGAAATGGCAACCCACTCCAGTATCCTTGCCAAGAAAACCCCATGGACAATGTTAAAAGGCTAAAAGATATGACGCCGGAAGATGAGCCCCTCAGGTCGGAAGGTGTCCAATATACTACTGGGGAAGAGCGGAGGGCAATTCCAAGTAGCTCCAGAAAGAGTGAAGCGGCTGGGCCAAAGCCGAAAGGACGTTCAGCTGTGGATGTATCTGGAAGCGAAAAGAAGGTCCGATGCTGTAAAGAACAATATTGTATAGGTACGTGAAATGTAAGATCTATGAACCAAGGCAAGCTGGATGTGGTCAAACATGAGATGACAAGATTGAACATCGACATCTTGGGAATCAGCGAATTGAAATGGATGGGAATGGGTGAATTTAATTCAGGTGACCATTATATCTACTGCTGTGGGCAAGAAACCCTTAGAAGAAATGGAGTTGCACTCATAGTCAATAAGAGAGTGGGAAAGGCAGTAATGGGGTACAACCTCAAAAACGACAGAATGATCTCAGTGCGTATCCAAGGAAAACCATTCAACATCACGGTAATCCAAGTCTATGCCCCAACCACTGATGCCGAAGAAGCTGGAGTTGACCGGTTCTATGAAGACCTACAAGACCTTCTAGAACTAGCACCAAAAAAAGATGTCCTTTTTATCATAGGGGATTGGAATGCTAAAGTAGGAAGTCAAGGAGTAATCGGAATAACAGGCAAGTTTGGCCTTGGAGTACAAAATGAAGCAGGGCAAAGGCTAATAGAGTTCTGTCAAGGGAACAAGCGGGTCATAGCAAACACCCTTTTCCAACAACACAAGAGACGACTCTACACATGGACATCACCAGATGGTCAATACCGAAACCAGATTGATTACATACTTTGCAGCCAAAGATGGAGAAGCTCTATACAGACGGCAAAAACAAGACCAGGAGCTGACTGTGGCTCAGATCATGAGCTTCTTACTGCAAAATTTAGGCTTAAATTGAAGAATGTAGGGAAAACCACTAGACCACTCAGGTATGACTTAGATCATATTCCATGTGAGTACACAGTGAAGGTGATGAATAGATTTAGAGGATTAGATTTGGTAGACAGAGTGCCTGAAGAACTATGGATGGAGGTCTGTAACATTGTACAAGAGGCAGCAACTAAAACCATCCCAAAGAAAAAGAAATGCAAGAAAGCAAAATGGCTGTCTGATGAGGCTTTACAAATAGCTGTGGAAAGAAGGAATGCGAAAAGCAAGGGTGAAAGGGAAAGATATAAGCAACTGAATGCAGATTTCCAGAGAATAGCAAGGAGAGATAAGAAGGCCTTCTTAAATGAACAATGCAAAGAAATTGAAGAAAACAATAGAATGGGGAAGACTAGAGATCTCTTCAAGAAAATTGGAGATATCAAAGGAACGTTTAGTGCAAAGATGGGCACGATAAAGGACAAAAAAGGCAGGGACCTAACAGAAGCAGAAGAGATTAAGAAGAGGTGGCAAGAATACACAGAAGAACTATACAAGAAAGATCTTAATGTCCCTGATGTCCATGCTGGTGTGGTCACTGACCCTGAGCCAGACATCCTAGAGAGTGAAGTCAAGTGGGCCTTAGGAAGCATTGCTAACAACAAAGCTAGTGGAGATGACAGTATTCCAGCTGAGTTATTTAAAATACTAAAAGACGATGCTGTTAAAGTGCTGCACTCAATATGCCAGCAAGTTTGGAAAACGCAACAGTGGCCACGGGATTGGAAAAGGTCAGTTGATGTGAGAGTCAGGACAAGAGGGGTTAAGAACTTACTCTCATCACCAGAGCAATGAGGAACAGATAAGAGGATGAGACTGAACCCTCCCTAAAGAATGCAAGGGAGGTTGGGAGGGTGACCCTGGAATTTGCTCTCACTCTGAGAAGATTTCTGTAATGGGAGTAAGGTGATTAAACTTTGCTGGATTGAATCTGTACTGTCTCCTGGAGTTTCCTGGGCTAATCCTGACAGTTTACATTCCAATTCCAAAGAAGGGCAATGCCAAAGAATGCTCAAACTATTGCACAATTGCACTCATTTCACATGCTAGCAAGGTTATGCTCAAAATCCTACAAGCTAGGCTTCAGCAGTACGTGAACCGAGAACTACCGGATGTACAAGCTGGGTTTCGAAGAGGCAGAGGAACTAGAGATCAAATTGCCAACATTCGCTGGATCATGGAGAAAGCACGAGAGTTCCAGAAAAGCATCTACTTCTGCTTCATTGACTATGCAAAAGCCTTTGATTGTGTGGATCACAACAAACTGTGGCAAATTCTTAAAGAGATGGGGATACCAGACCACCTTACCTGTCTCCTGAGAAATCTGTATGCGGGCCAAGCAGCAACAGTTAGAACCGGTCATGGAACAACCGATTGGTTCAAAATAGGGAAAGGAGTACGACAAGGCTGTATATTGTCACCCTGCTTATTTAACCTATATGCAGAGTACATCATGAGAAATGCCAGGCTGGAAGAATCACAAGCCGGAATTAAGATTGCAGGGAGAAACATCAATAACCTCAGATATGCAGACGATACCACCCTAATGGCAGAAAGTGAAGAAGAACTAAAGAGCCTCTTGATGAGGGTGAAAGAGGAGAGTGCGAAAGCTGGCTTGAAACTCAACATTAAAAAAACTAAGATCATGGCATCTGGACCCATCAATCCCTGGCAAATAGAAGGGGTAGAAATGGAAGTAGTAACAGACTTCATTTATTTGGGCTCCAAGATCACCGCAGACGGAGACTGCAGCCATGAAATTAAAAGACGCTTGCTCCTTGGGAGGAAAGCTATGGCAAACCTAGATAGCATATTAAAAAGCAGAGACGTCACCTTGCTGACAAAGATCCGCATAGTCAAAGCTATGGTTTTTCCAGTGGTAATGTATGACTGTGAGAGCTGGACCATAAAGAAAGCTGAGCGCCGAAGAATTGATGCCTTTGAACTGTGGTGCTGGAGAAGACTCTTAAGAGTCCCCTGGACTGCTAGGAGGTCAAACCAGTCAATCTTAAAGGAAATCAACTCTGATTGCTCATTGGAAGGATTGATAATGAAGCTCAAGCTCAGATACTTTGGTCACCTAATGCAAAGAGAGGACTCTTTGGAAAAGACCCTGATGCTGGGAAAGATGGAAGGCAAAAGGAGAAGAGGACGGCAGAGGATGAGATGGCTAGATAGCATCACTGAAGCAATGAGCATGAAATTGAGCAAACTCAGGGAGGCAGTGAAAGATAGGAAGGCCTGGCGCAATATGGTTCATGGGGTCACGAAGAGTTGGACACGACTTTACGACTGAACAACAACATCATTTGATGGCAACAAATTCCTAGTTTAATTATGAATTATGAATGCAGTCTGATTTCAGTGGATGACTCCAGTTCGAATACCACGAGAAAAGGAAAAAGCTTCCTACATTTTCCATGCCATATAGAACTTTGTATATTTGTATCTTTACCATTTATGTTAAACTACAAACTAAACTACAAAACGCCAAGTGCTATAGTTTTCCCTTGCAGTGAACTGTTCTCTGGCCTATGAACGGTTTAGTTGTCCTTCATCTTTATATTTCAGATGAATCTGAATCTTAACAGATAGAGAGTCTGTGGATTGGTAGTGCCCAGGTTGGAAGTTACGTCATCTGAAAAGTCATCTCAGCCCAAGTGTTCCCCTTCCTATTTATTGCTGGCTATTTTTATATGGTGGGAGGAAAACTGAGAAATAGTTTCTTGCCTTTACAACTGATTCAAAAGACATATATGATATTTCTAATAGGGCTTGGGGGTCATTAAGACATTTCTGGTATACTTTCTGGGGAAATTTGATCAAAGGTATACAGCTTGGGATGCTCTGCCAGGGTCTACGGGTCTACAACTTTAATTCCTTTTATTTTTATTTATGAATATATAAGGGCACAATCTAGCTGACTGTATGACTCATAAATCCTTTTGTTTAGAGTGGAACCATGCTTGAATATATGTCTTTTGTATTAAATTATAATTAAGTAATTGATGCTGGCTCACACAATTACAAAGTGTTATTTATTACACCATTTTTTTTTAGACAGGAGGAAAAGAAAACTAAGATTCCACTTCGTGAAGCCATTTTGAAAGAAGAACAAGTTTTAGATCTACAGAAAAAAATTACGGAAAAGTCTACTGAACGTAAAGTGCAAACTGAATATTTAAAAACTACATATCTAAAGTTTAATGAAAAATCAAAGCGATCTTGGAATTCAGAGAAAGTAAGAAAAGGAAAATAATGCTTCATTTTGTGTTTTATAAAACAATCAAACTCTCCTTATCTCTTAATTTCCTGGGTCTTTGAAGCATGTGTGGAAATTTGAATAATTGTATATTTTCACTTTACACTTTAAAAAATTGTACATACATACACACGCACACATACATTTAATACATTCAGTATATTTGATATATAATAGTAGAACATAAATTTCCATTCCTACCTTATATACAAGACTCGTACTTGCATAGTATTCATGACAACTATGACATAAAATTAAATTTTAAAAAAGTTTAAAATTTATATAAAACTGGGCTATTTCAGATGTTAATCAAATCCTTAAATATGTGTCGAAATTACACTTTAGAGTTCCTTAAAAGCATTTTCGTCCTTTTGTTCTAGTTTAATCACTTTGCAAATTTACTATAATTCTACCATTTCCCAATTTTATTCTCTCAATGCTCACCAAAGGCTAAAGTCCAGATTTGGGGTGGGGGGCAGGTACACATTAATCCCAACTGCTTAGTAGGGTATCACTACTTTCTTTGTCCTCCTTCAGAAAGCAAGAGGCAAGTGATGCACATGTTCCAGCCAAGGTGATGTAGTTTGTGAAGTAGGATATTAGATTTACATGGTATGGCTTATGCCTGGCTTCAGTCTTCTAGACTCACCAAATATTTAGTCCCATACTGAAGACTTACTGTTTGGAGGAGAGAATTTATTATGAATTTAAACTGGCAACAGTTGCCTGCTACTGGGGAATATAGCAATCACAACAAGCACCCTCCCATTGCTATTGGTTCTCACCTGCTGATCAAGGATAGAAGTGCTCTGCTAAACATGTAATGAGCTACACTAACAATACCAAACAGCATTGCTTTCTGAAAAGCAGTGCTTCCATTTTTAAATGCTTACCAAATTAATAATCTGTTCCAGAATTTTGCCTTTTTAAGCTTACTGTCTTCAAACAACAGCTTTTTTCCTGTTATTTGAAAACAAGAGCAACATTTACCTACTCCAGTCCTTGTCACCATATCCATCTTTATGACAAGCTTCACAAAAAGGGGGTCCAAAATCATATCTGCAAGCTCTTCATCTTCATGAAGAGCCTCATGGCATGATTTACTAATTATTTTTGTGTGATAGGTCCATGTCATGTTCATCTCACTCTCAGCTCACTGCTGAGGCAGCCTAGAGCAGTTGTTTCAGTTTGGAAGTGGCATTTCCTTCTTTTGACGCAGAATTTCCAAACTGGACAATCTAGGGCATCTAAAGGTCAAGTGGAGGATGGCACTGTTAGCAAATGGTGTGTGATTGCACTTTCAGTGTGTGTGTGTGTGTGTGTGTGTGTGTGTGTGTATAGCTCAGTCCATGGAATCCTGCCTGGTAATACTTGCTTAAATTTGTTGAAATTGGCTTTCCTGAAAGGACAGTGATAAAGCAATGGGAACAAATTGCTTTTCTAGCAGAAATCCACCCAAAAGGCAATATGGGGGGTTGAAAGATTCAAGCTGTTCATGCCACTCAACTATCTAGGAAGCAACTGAAATACCAGTTGCCAAATGAAGAAAGAAGGGAGGCCACTTCAATTTAATGCAATAAAACCATCAGAGGGAAATTTAGGTAGCATAATGAAGGGCCACATGAAGGGAATGTTTTCCTGCATCTTCCCAAGCTTTTCCAAATTTCAGCGAGGCCTTGTAGTCAGGCCGTTATCAATTGACCTAGGTGTGGTCTTAGGGATGTATTGACAAGCTTCTCAGGGGTGTTGAGGGAAATCCTTCTACCATTCACTCCATCTTATTGTACAGTCACATACCCTGAGCTGTTGCATGACAGTGTTTGTATCATGTGACTGTTACCATCTTTAAAGCCCTATATTGGTTAGATAGGATGGACATGCTCCAGGTCCCCTGGCACCTTGAATTGTACCCAGAAAGCAACTGGGAATGAAGCACTCAAGTGAACTATGGGGCACCCCAAACTGCGTGTGCTGCTGTATTCTGGACCAGTTGCAGTTTCTGGATGGTCTTCAAGGGCAGCCCGATGTAGACCATGTTGCAATAATTATTTAATTGAACACATTTGAATTAATACTAGGATGCTCTATATTTTGCTTTCACAGAAAGGTCAAGGAGAGGATCGCTGGAAGAAATTGGAAGAAAGTCGACAACAACAATTTAAGATGCTTCAGCGTGGTCTTATGTCCAGAGAGAATGCTCAAAAAATGATAGCAAATGAAGCTATGAGAACTGGAACCACTGCTTGTATATTGCGAAGTTAGACAAAACTGTTTCTAGATACACTTCTGTTTATTAGGCATTTACTACTAATATGACTCAATTTCTGGAGTTACCTCTTGAACTACTTTATACTTTAATATAAACATTGCTATTAACTGGCAGCAACATGTTGGAACTATAATGCTTTTAACATTTTTAGCTATGATATTACTAGTTTTCAAAACAAGCATGTGGTACATTTTAAATAAGTCATGCTATTTTTCAAGTAAATAAAAGGGAGGACAAACAAAGGTGTTTTAATATTTTAAAATAGTGTTTTCATTTAAGTAGAAATAATATTTCAGTGTGCTTCTCTTCTATTAATATTCTCTTCTAGTAATAATATCTCAATGTGCTAGAGTCAAAAATAATATGTGTTAAATGTATCAAAAGCAAATATTAAGGGAAAATTGTAGCTATTTTAGAGCTTGGCTAAATCTTGAATCTCCCTTGAGAGAGATCAATTTCAATGTACTTTACAAAGATTTCTCAGTACCTTCTTTCCTTCAAGCAAAGTGGTGATGGCTGCTCATTTCTTAAATATTTATCTGGTTGCTGTTTAGGAGGATGATTATTCTCCTTTCTTATATCCTTTCACAAAAGTTTTTGAAAGAAACTATGAGCTCCTAATTACCAGGTACATTTTTATTCTCTGTATAGTTTGTCTCAAAAGTGGTTGAATCAAAACTACAAAATTGTTTGAAACAGTACCTTTGACTTTCATCTCCCCACTTTTGGATTTGCCTTCCTGGTTAGAATGAAACCACTGCTTCCTCTGCTTTGAAAAATACACATCTATTGAGGCATTCTTTTTTATTGCCATGTAACACTGCTGACTCATATTCAGTTTGCAGATCCTTTGAAAACCAGTACAGGTATGCTGGTTTGTGAGGTATTCTCTGGGTTAATGTTCTTGGCTTGCAAAGATCAACATGCTTAAGGTAAAAGTACGTTATGCTTGTGTTTGTGACCTACTGGTTAAATGTGCCAAAACATGACCAATACATTGGCAGGTATTATTTCATGTGGTTAGTTGTTTATCTTACTAAAAAGAGTTATGTGAAAGCCTTCAATGACCAGTTATGGATAGCAAAAGGTCAGAATTGATAGGCCCATCTGGAAGACTGTGACTTGCGGGGGGGGGGGGGGGGGGATCCCAAGAGATGTAGATACAATCAGTCAGTGAAATCTAAACCAGTCAATCTAGATAGTAAGCAGACACCATTAGTGCTGTGGAAAATCAAGCTCTGAAAAACCAGTCAGGAGCAAGAAAAGTGTAATGTTTTATTAGAACTTACAAGAAATACCTTTTTTTAAAAGCATCTTATTTTCACATACAATCAGCAATAAAAATACATTAATTGCATTTAAAGATAATACAAATGCACTAATATGCAGTAAAATAATACGAAGGTTCTACAGGGTTGCAGTTTACAATTAATGTAGAGCCTAACATTTTAATTCTAATGTAGAAAAATTCACTGCATATAAAAGCCTGTTACAGAAATAAGTTTTAAGACTTTTTAAAAGCTTGAGATCAAAATATGGAATGTATATATTTTTTAAAAGCCAGTCCCTAAAGACTAAAATATTTCAGTGGCTAGCGGTAAATAAATATACAAGATAGAGGCAATTGTTGAAAACTTATTCTACTGTTTGTTATTACTCTCTTGATAACCATGAAACATCTTTCATTTGTTCTGTGAAAGTACTTAGAAAAAATGAATGTATGACAATCTCATGAGAATATTGGCCAGGAAGATTCCCCTCAGATGCTGCCTTTGTTACACCTTCTCTCTCACAGGAACAGAGATACTCTTTCCTGGTTCATTCGTTAGTGGCCTTGGGAAGAAGCGCTGGTGTGGCCAGCAGGTCAGCCATTCTCCGAGCCGTTCTCGCAGTGCTTTGGAAGACCTCATTATCCAAATCATGCACTCCATTCCTTCTTCAAATAGCACGCCTGTTCTCACAAGACCTGGGGAAGACCAGAAGGTTTCCGAAGGATTGCAAGAATGGGAGCGCTATTTGGAGAAGGAATGGGGCGCACAATTTGGAGAAGGAATGGCACGAGTGGCTTGGAGAATGGTGTGAGCGACTTGGGAAGAAGGCCTGGGAAGAAGTATGCAGCTGCCTTACATACAGTAGGGTCAGACTGAGTGCACCTCGTCAGCAGCGGGAAGAAAATAGTGGAAGTCAGCTGGGCGCAGTAGACCCTGTGGAGTGCAGGGTGGCAGGGGCAACTGGGGCTTTGTGCAATGGTGCTGGGGTGGCTGGCCACAGTGTGGGGCTTGAGGCGGCATTGCTCAGTGGCAGTGGCAGTGCTAGGACTGAAGTAAAGGCCTGGGGTCAGTGACAGCTGGCTGAGACTGAAGGCCCCAGGCCTCTACTTCAGCCCCAGCCCTGGTACTGCTGCCACCAAGTGCCACTGTGCAGGGCAGCCAAAAGGGTATAAATTGGGGGGGGGGGGGATAGGTGGGGGGGGAGTTGCAGTGCCCCTGCTGTCCTAAGTGTGGGCAGGCTGTCAAGTGCCCAAATTTTGATCACATGACCGTGGGGGTGCTGCAATGGCTATAACTTCAGCCACAGGTTGTAAGTCCATTTTTTCAGCACCTTCATAATTTCAAACAGTCGCTAAACAAATGCTCGTAAGTTGATTACCTGTACATATACATATACCATAAACATAAGAGAACCTAAGAACTAATGGAAGTTAGTTGTTGTTGTTTAGTCGTTAAGTCGTGTCCGACTCTTCGTGACCCCATGAACCATATTGCGCCAGGCCTTCCTATCTTTCACTGCCTCCCTGAGTTTGCTCAATTTCATGCTCATTGCTTCAGTGATGCTATCTAGCCATCTCATCCTCTGCTGTCCTCTTCTCCTTTTGCCTTCCATCTTTCCCAGCATCAGGGTCTTTTCCAAAGAGTCCTCTCTTTGCATTAGGTGACCAAAGTATCTGAGCTTGAGCTTCATTATCAATCCTTCCAATGAGCAATCAGAGTTGATTTCCTTTAAGATTGACTGGTTTGACCTCCTAGCAGTCCAGGGGACTCTTAAGAGTCTTCTCCAGCACCACAGTTCAAAGGCATCAATTCTTCGGCGTTCAGCCTTCTTTATGGTCCAGCTCTCACAGCCATACATTACTACTGGAAAAACCATAGCTTTGACTATGTGGATCTTTGTCAGCAAGGTGACGTCTCTGCTTTTTAATATGCTATCTAGGTTTGCCATAGCTTTCCTCCCAAGGAGCAAGTGTCTTTTAATTTCATGGCTGCAGTGTCCGTCTGCAGTGATCTTGGAGCCCAAATAAATGAAGTCTGTTAATTCAAATTTTAATTATTTTTTTGGAAAATGGTCTGTCTCCAATGGGCTTTGTCACCCTGTATATAGTTTCTCCTGCCCTTAAGTGTGTTTCCTTGGTCTAGAATGCAGTTGGCTGAGATAAATATCTTCAAATTAGTTGATCAATACTCATTTTTCTTTTCCATTTTCTTTCAACCTCTACAGTTTCTTAATATGCCTAATATTGCATTTTGTCCTTGAACCACTTCTCTCATTCTGATAGGGAATTAATCTGTCAGATATCCTGGCTCCAGAAAAGAAAAAGTTGAAGTTTTCCATTTTCTTTCTCCTGAGAAAAAGGGCAAAGAGGGATTTTCTCTCAAGAAAAAAACATGGCAGTATACGAAAAAGGGGGGGAGGTTGTAGGTAGAGAATCAAATTACTCCTTGTGGAGTCGTGTTCCCATCCATGTGTGTGCTTGCAAGGGAGCCATTACATGGCAGCAACGGCCACGGGATGGAGCACAGTGCTGTGGAGAATACAGTTTGGACACAAAAGGCCTGAATGAAGAAGAGTAGAGATGTCTTTTTCTTGCCTGGGACAGTTGAATTAAATATACATCACTGTAAAATCCATCATTAGAGTTCTCTTTTCTTCTCTTATTCTCAAGTAAGATGGAAGGGGGAAATAGGATCACAGCCAGTTTTTTGTTCATTTTACCCTCTTTATCTCTACCTTGATACATAAACAAGGTGTATGCTATCCTTACAGAAAATGCCAATCCTCCAGAAGAGGACACAGAAGTCAAACATTGATTCCCAATGAAAAGTGTCAACAAGGTTCAGCAGCAATCACCTGGGAGGCTGGGAAGTGAGATGCAGAGTACATAAATTAATCTGTGAAAGCTGGAATTAGGGGGACCTGAAAAGCACTACTTCTGAGGTTGGCCATGGAAGAGACAGAATAGCACTTGAGGTACAGATAGAGAAGGACACTGCATCACTACAGGGTTCACTTGCACCCAGCATCTCAGTACAAAAGCACACATTTCCCAAGTATAAAGAAAGGGAAACAATGGAAGCCTACTTGGTCAATTTGTGCAACATGAATTTAATGATTTAATATCACATATTTCTAATAATTAAACTATATTATCACAGGATTCTCAAACTTTGAGATGCAACTGCCCAACTGTGTGGCAAAATGAGGAAAGCTCATACTGGGCTTTGATAGTGCTCCCACTGTGATGGAAAAATAATAAAATAAAGCTGGAAACTCTCCCCCTCCCCCTTTCCTCTCTTTCTGCCCTCCTCCCCCTTGCCTCTCCTGCAATCTCTTTCCTCCACTTCCTTCTGCCATTCTTTGCTCATGCAAAACAGGATCAGCCCCAAGCTATTGCATGACCCAAGAGTGACCATGTTCCGCTGCCAAAAATAGCCCTCTTAACCTATCCTAGATTAAGGAGGATAGGGCCATCACCTGTCTGCTTAAGGGTTTGCCATGGTTCTTATCTCACAATAGAAAAACCATTTAACGCCTATCCAAACCTATCCTCGAATCAGATCCCTCAGATTTCCTGCCTCTCAACCTCAAAAGTGTAGAAATTCTATGCTTTTCTATTGTTCAGGGTCCCTCTTTCTTGAAAGCAGGCACCCAATGATCATTGCAATAAACATGGTTCTTCTCAGCATTGTGCTCCTGTCTTTGGCAAAAATTCCGTGACACCTACTTTGTTCAAGCCTGATTGTGCTTTGTTAAGCATATGAAACATGACATCCCTCCTGCTGCTTCAGTTACTTGTGATCCTCCAGGGCGTCTCCACCCGTCTTGAGAATTCAGCATAAAGAATTTTGGGGGTAACATTAGAGGTAAATTGCTTGGAGCCATGAATGTGTGCCTATCTGTATGCTGATGCCACATTGTTGGATGAGAACCTACTGATTTGCCACCAATATTAGACTGCACAATGCAATGAGGAATAAGGAACTAAAAATTACTATACTGAGGAACAAGGACCATATTTGACAGGAAAAATGGAGTGAACATTGCACATTTCATATAAATGGTAACAAATTAGAGCAATTAGATCAATTTTTGTAGGGTTTTGGATTAAATTTTAGGTTTTGGATTAAATAAAATACAAATGGGGTGACTGGTGCATATCTTCTCCACTCTCCACTCTCTTTCTCAGCAGCTTCAGGCATGGCATATTGGGGCCTACTGCCCTAACATTCCAGTGTTTTCTCCCCTCCCTACCCCAGGAACTCCACCAGAAACTTTAACGTTCAGGCATCTAACCAGTACTGCCGATGATCAGCCTGTGCACTTGTTTTTTATTTAAAACACTATAAAGGTAATGAAGAATCAAAATTACAGCCAACATATGTTGATTATACAACTGTAAGGCACTCTATGCTACCCAAGTTTCAGAGAGCCAAACAAAAACTTGAGACAAGACTTCTGTAACAATTTAACAGATATTTATTGATCAATATGTATCTGGGTGGCCCAATCAACATTGTGGCAAGAAATGCTGAAAGAAACCACACCTTGCAAAGCAAACATCAGAGGCTTTATAGAAAGGTACAGGTGTAAAAAAATTCAAATCAGATAGTGCATCCTCTCATGCCCATACAAAGGATTTTTGGATTGTCTAGGGGAGGGGTAAAGGTGGGTCCTAAAGAGGTAAATCTAAGTTTAACTTTTTTCTTCTGGTTACCAAGGAAACACCCCATGTTGGACCTTATCTCTTCTTTGTTCCTCTTTGAAATTCAGGGTCTCTCTCTTGGCAACTTTCTCTACCTAGTACCAAGCTAATTTACAACTTGTTTATTCAAAGACAGTCAGGCATCTAACGGCTGGCTGCCTCAAGGCAAAGGAAAATGGGGTGGGGGAATGCTGTGCTCTTTAAAAGGCAAAAAGCAAGTTGCAAGTTTTAAACAATGTAAAATAAAATGCACTATTAAATGGATGTTATACATTATGTGAAACACATAGTACAAAACCATGTACTAAAACAATGCCCTTCACAACCTACATACAAAATTACAATCACAAATGCACACATATATTGTGATGGCCTTAGTATATGGACTCCTTGGGGGAAAGTCCAGGAAAGAATAGAAAATCATTTCAGGAAACAATAGAAAATTATAAACAGCTAAATGACTGTGTGAATTTCTTGGCTAATAGTAGTTCCAGTTTTCTCAGACTGTTTGCAACATGCATTTCCTCAGCCTATTCCTTAATTCTCCTATGCCTGATATAACTATAATTTATCAAAAGCTTTAACTTCTTAACATCAAATACATCTATGTACGTTGAAATTCTAAAGAGATACTAATAATTCACATGACCAGATCATATGGGCCGATGAACCCTCAAATACTTTTATACCTCCAACAAAGCAAATCTGATTTCCATCTTTTCAAATACATTCTTTGGGGAGTCTAATACACTCAAAATACAATTTTTTGATGAATCAATTTTAATCTCAAATCCTGCATACAATTTAATGTTCTTAAGGACTTGCAACCGTTGATATGGCATTACTGGAAATCCCAGTTCTTTAGTAAATAATTGATAAATCCTAGTTATATCCACTTTAAACATTTCCTTTAACTCTTGGTAGAGATGTGTTGGGGCCTTAAGTCTAGCTGTGCATCCATCAGGCAAGGAAGCATCTCGGGCACCTCTGAGGCGGCCACGTCGTTTGGCGTATATTAAACCGACAAATGTCCCTAAGTTAAAAATGCTGCCACTGTTATGAACTAGGAAGACCAAATTCAGTCAGAAGCCAAGAAAAATCCTTGAAACAATCATTACATACCATATTTATCGGTGTATAAAACGCACAGGCATATAACAGACACCTTAATTTTAAGAAGGAAGTTTGAGTAAAAAACCTTAAATTTAAAATAAATGACTTGGAAGCAAAATAAAGGGAGCTCTGAACTTTTTGTTTATTCATATTTATACCATTACATAATACGAAAGAAAAAGCAGCTCTTTGGTATGTTGTGGGCTGGCTGTGTGTAGTACCATTAGTGTTTGTTAGCTGTGTGTAGTGTGTGGTAATTGTAATCTGTTTATTACCATACTGGTACTTATTCCCTCCCTTCCTGCTTACCTGTCTGCAGCAGGCAGGCAGCCAAGATCTCTGGTGGATCAGTAGAGGCTAAAAATCCTTGGTGGTCTGAGTGGATTGGGGGGTACAGTAATTTATTATTAGGGTATGCCTCCTCTGTTTGCAGTCCTTAGTAACATCACCTGTTTGGTCTGACACTCAGTGTGTCAGAGCAAAGCATTTTTTTGGCAGCTGCTGCAATCCAGCGCTGCCGCTCCAGATGGCCGCAGAGGGAGGCGTGGAACCAGCAGCGTGCTGTGCAATGCCCCCCTGGCCGCCCGCCAAGAGCTGCGCCCGACCCTTCTCGGATCGCCCCGGGACTGGTGGAGCGCAGAAGACGCAGCCTTTCCTCCATCTCCCCATGGCCTCACCTGCTCCCCCCTCCTTCCCATGGGGAGAAACTTTGGCGTGGAGGGGCGGCCCCCTACCCTGAGGGCTCCACCGTGCCGTTGGGAGCACGGGAGAGTCCAGAGACATGAATTCTCCAGCACTCAGTGTCAGAGCAAAGCACAAAGAGCAGATCTGCAGCAGCTCCTCGGTTTGCTCAAACGGGGGGTGCAGGGGGCCACCCATTCCCCGGGCCTCCCACTTTGCAAACCAGCTGCTGTCGAGCACGCTGCGCCTGGAGGAGGAAGAGTTAAGAGCCGGTGTGTGTGCATGTGTGTGTGCGCGCGATGTTCACCTCTCTGGACTGCGCGGTCCCTCAGCCTGGGCAAAGTCAGAGGCTTGGTGCGGAGGGAGGTGCTCCGCTCTGCCCGGGAGCGTCTGGCTTTCCTGTTTAAAGCTTCCTCTGCTCTCGGCGAGACACACACACACACACATACGCACAAACACCAGCTCTTAACTCTTCCTCCTCCAGAGTGGATCTGCTCTTTGCGCTTTGCTCTGAGGAACTGAATGCTGGAGAACTAGGGTCCCTGGACTCTCCTGTGCTCCCAATGGCACGGTGCAGCCTTCGGAGGAGCGCTGATCCCCTCGCTGGGGCGGCACAGCGCGGGCTCCGCACCTCCCTGTGCGGCCATCTGGAGCGCAGCCATCTGGAGCAGCAGCGCTGGGTTGCGGCGGCTGCCAAAAAAGAAATGCTGTCCCAGCCACCGGCGCTTTGCTCTCCCAGCCCTGCCACTTGAGGTGAGAAGCCGTAGGGCATATCGGCGTATAACACACAGCCAGGATTTCAGCCCTGAATTCTAGGAAAAAGGTGCATGTTATACACTCATAAATAAGGTAATTGATTTACAGTAACTATCCCAGCTTCCATCCATATTTTCCCCAAAAAATGTTTTACTGTCTATTTTCAAATAGAATTCTTCCAAAGTTCATGAGTATTAAATCTACAATCTATGCCCCAAGAAAACCCAAGGCTTTCTTGCAGCATGCACTCCTGGAAATAAAACACCTTTTCTACTCTATGCTCATTCAAGAACTTGCCATGGCCTTAGTGGAGATAAATAATAACTTTCCAACAAGGCCCATAGAGCATGATAATCTACTAAATCTTCATTCCACACACTTGTGGCAGATAAAATACAAGCCCAATGATATTTTTGCAAGTCTGGTAAATTAAAACTACCATCACCAAATGATAATCTCAACTTAGCTCATGAAATCGTCTGCTTTTTTGTATACATCTCCTAAATAAATTACCGATCTGAAGAAAATAATTATTTGGAATTAACATTGGGAAACCTCTCAGAACATAAATCAGACAAGGAACAATATTATTTTTAATACCATTAATTTTACCCCACAAACTTATGGAACTTTAATCCATCTGTTAACATCCAAATCAATCTTTTCCAAATGTTTCCCAAAAAAATCTAAATTTCCTAGATTTAGAAAGGTTTTGGGAACATAAAGTCCCAAGTACTTAATATAATAAATAAAAATTCCAAAACCCAGCTCTTTACATAATTGGATTGACATATTAAAGCCCAAAGGAAGAACGGAAGGTTTACTGTAATTAATCTTATAACCAGAATACTTTCCAAAATATTGTATTACCTGTATAAAATTAGCTAGAGAAGTAGAATAGTTACTTAAAATTTCTAAAATATCAGCATATAAAAATAATTTGTATTCACTATCTACCAATATAATACCCATAATATCTGAAGATTGCCTTTCAGTAGTAGCCAAAGGTTCAAGATTTAAATAAAAAATAATGCGGAAAGTGGGCAATAGTGCAAATGGTGGCAGGCAGGGCATGTGTGAAAGTGCAGGCATGTGCCAGCAAAGTCCCAAGAGTGTAAGCTTTTTTTTAAAAAAAGTATTATAAGTTTTATTAAACCATTTTCAAACAAGCATTCATAAATTAAAATGAACAATCACCAAAGAGAAATGGGGAAAATACACAAGTAAACATACAAATAAAACAGGATATTATTAAATGGAGTAGACTGAAATTAAGTTTATTAGGAAGAATGGTATTAGTGAAGATGAACTTATTGCCTAAAATGAATTTTTTATTTCAAACAATACCAGTTATAAGGAATGAAAAAAAATTTATAGAATGGAAAAGAGATATTTTGAAGTTCATATGGGATAATAAAAAACCAAGAATTAGTTATATAAATTTGATTGATTTAAAAGAAAGAGGAGGATTTGGTCTCCCAGATCTACAAATGTATTATGAATCAGCCTGTCTTACTTGGATTAAAGATTGGATTTTACTGAAGGATGCAAGGAAATTAGATTTGGAGGGCTTTAATAAAATTTATCGTTGGCACGCATACCTTTGGTATGGAAAAGAAAAAAAAAAAAAAATCTTTTTAAAGAATATCCCAAGACAGAGTATTTTTAGAGTCTGGAAAAAATACAAAGATAGACTAGAAGTTAAAACACCGATGTGGTTGTCCCCCAAAGAAATTCAATCTAGTTATATGAAAAATTTAGATACCACATGTTTGAAATATATTTTGATTAAATATAATGCGAATTATAAAATGAAAAAACAGGGAATTACAAATAGATTGGTTTAAATACCATCAATGGAATGCAGTCTTTCAGCAAGATTTAAAAGAAGGATTTCAAAAAGAGGAATCGGAATTTGAAAAAGTTGTTAAAAGTGAGGAGAAAATTATGTTGAAAATATATAGAATTTTGCTGTCATGGAAAACAGAGGAAGAAAATGTAAAACATTGTACGATTAAATGGGCACAGGATTTAAGACATAATATTATGATGGAAAGGTGGGAAAGATGGTGGGAAAAAGATATAAAATTTACAGTATGTCAAGAAAATAGTTACAAAATGATGTATAGGTGGTACCTGACCCCAAATAAATTGGAAAAAGTGTATAAAAAAATAGAGGTTAAATGTTGGAAATGTGGGGAGAAGGGTGCCTCCTTTTTTCACATGTGGTGGAGCTGTAAGGAAGTGAAAAAATTATGGGATATTATACATAAACATATAGAAAAGATGATTGGAAAGAACTTTGTTAAAAAGCCAGAATATTATTTGTTGGGGATGCTTGATGAAAAAATTAAGAAAAAGTCATGGAATTGTATTATGTATGCAACAGCAGCCGCAAGAATGATTATTGCTCAACACTGGAAGTCTGAGAAGATTGAGAATTGGGAACTACAATGGAAGAAGAAATTGAACCACTTCAAGCAAATGGCAAAGATAACAGCGTGGATTAAAGATAAAACTTTGGAGAAATATAAAGAAGATTGGATGGAATATGAACACTGGATGAGAAAACAGAACTGAACCCTAGATAAATTCCCCAAAGAATGCTAATTAAAAAATTACTTTGGTGTTTAATAATTTAAGAAGTAGAGCAGAAATAGCAGCTTATTTATGTATATATTTGTTTTTACTGTTAGGATACTGGAAGTCAAATCTGTCTATTACATAATAATAAAAATTTATACTGGAAAAAAAAAAACATATAAAGAGAAAAAACCAAAAACCAAAAGTATGTAGTTCCAACTATATCACAAGTTTGCCTGATGTTGTAAGTCTTTAAAGAGGAAAATTAAACTTCAAAAGTTCATGCAGTGTGTCCAAGAATTCTTTCCAAAGGGAGAAATAATGTGACATTTTCTGGTTAACAGAATATATAATTTTCTCAAAAATTGCTGAATCTCATGTCTCTGAAATACAATCCTTTATACCTGGAATTATAGTATTTTCCATCTCCTAAGCGTTATTCTTTTTGCTATTGTTAGAACATGAAAAAACCATCTGAATATGTTAAATTCCAAGTAGTTGGTATATAATTCAATACAATATGCATATCTTTTAAAAACCAGAGTTTTCCCAATAATTCTGTCAACATTATTCCAAAAGGGGTATAAAGAGCATGACCATAACATATGAGTTAAGGTGCCCTCAAATTTCTTGCAACGCCAAGGCAAATAATAATCCACCCTTTACAAAACGTTCTAGATGGTGTCCAATAGATATGAAAAACAGTATTTTGATGGATTAATTTCAGCTTTAAATCACAGGGCATAAACTTAGTATTTTTCAGAACTTGAGTTCATTGGTTTGAAAGGACCAATTTCCAATTGTGGATTCCAAGCTTCTTGTATATTTGTTGTAGACATTTTAAACCATTCCTTTAACTTTTGACAAAAGAAAAAAGTAGGCTAGGATTCTGAAATTGAATTCTTTAGTATTAAAAACATCAGTTATTTTAGAAGCTGCTAAAGCATCAGGTCCATAAATGAGTGGTCAAAACATGTTTTAACTGGATATATCTCCATTGATGGTAAAGAAAATTCTGTTTGCAGTTGCTGAAAAGATTTAAAGTGATAATTAAACAATAATTGATCTAGTGAAATTATACCCTTTTGCACCCATTCTTTCCAGTAACAAGTTTTACCCCCAATGTTTAGATTAGTTATGCCAGAGAGTTAAGTGTTCATGAGATTATGTATCAAATTTAAACCTATCACCTGACAGAGTCCAAATATGCCTTACCACTAGCAAAATTGGAAATACTAAATTAGTCCTAGTAAACTTTGTACCATCTGCTAAGATTTAAATGGGTAATTTCCAGGTTAGCAATTTGTGGGAATTAATGGCATTTTGTCAAAAAAAAAAATCATTCCAATAAAATATTGATACTAAAATGAAAGCCCAGTGATATATCTGAACCAAGGATGTCAGCTTGCTTGCACAGGTTGCAGGAGCCAGGGTCCAAACCAGCCTTGTCAGGCCACATTCTGAAGTCCAAGAATCCAGTTTGGGGGCCATCAGTTTTGACAAGTGGAGTAGTTGTTTCCAGTGGGGAACTGGCAGCCCTGGAGCCTGCAGGGAATGCAGACAATCAAGGGTGCTGTGCAAGGAGTCATGCAGTCATGCTCTGCGCTCCCCTCCATGCTCTAGGGCTAGGAGGTCTGGAGACCAGGCCATCATCTTCTGCTGTCTCATTGTTGTTCAGCCATGCCTGCTTTGGTGCCTGATTGATGGGCTCCCCTTGAGGCTGGCACTCATCCAGGGAATCTTGAGCAGCTTCTTCCATCTCAGACACTTTGGAATCTGAGCTGGCCATCACACTAACCATGGTTCTGAGGCATCTTGTTTAGCAACTCTGAAATAATTTTTGAGTTCTTTATAAGCCAAAGTTTAGAGTTTTTTTTTTCTGAAAGCGTGTCCACTTTGCTGTTAAGAGAACTAGATAGGGTGATTTTTTTTTCCAGCACCAGGTCTTGACTCCTGGGGACACTCGCATAATTCCTGTCCCTTCTGCATCCCCCACTCTAATACCTTGCAGGATCCACAGGAGAGTCCAGATGGTAGGTCCCTTTGCAAGTTCTAAGTTTTCAAAAACCGAACATGCACCCAGTATTTTGGCCAGCACTCTGCTGTCTGAAGACAAGCTCCTCCCAGACACATTTTAGTATGGCATTTTAGCCTACCACTTCCCACCCCACCCCCTGGGGCAATACTTCTAGCATCTTCTCCCTTTCTTCCCTGCCTCCCCACAGCTGTGTTATTAGTTTTTTCCTACCCATCCCTTCCTGCCTCAAACTTCCCCCATTTTACTTGTGGATGCACTAAAACAGCCCCAAAATGTTTCAGTTTGGCACTGGCTGTTACATGCCTACGTTTTGCTCATCCCTAGAAAGGAGCTGCATCTGTCAGGAAAAACATTAAAGCTAAATGCAATAGGAATGGGTTACTTAACATGTATGGTAAAACTAGAGATAGGCTCAAGAATGAACAAGCGATGAATGGAAGTGGACTGAATACAAAAATGGCCAGTGCAGGAAATATATATTTCAATATGGTTTGGTCATATAGAGACAATGAACAGATTTTCAGAAGAAAGGTATGATGAAAAGAGTATGCTGAATGGAGTTGTTGAGATCCTAAAAAAAGAAAGGTGAGAAATTTTTTAAAAAGACAGTGCGTGCATTGTGGAAGTTGTCCAATTTAATCTACTATCCTGTATTTTCAACACATACTTTATGGAGAAAACGGAGCCAAAGCATAGTTCTACCTTTGCATTCTCTCCAGTTAACATTTGGTGAGAAACTAATTTGTTACTTTTCTTTTGAATGCATCTGAAACAGCCCTTTATCTTCTTAGCATCCATTGCCTGCAACCATAATTTTGAGCTGTGTATTCTCTACTAGTCTCATTGAGACATTCAGACTCTTCAGAAGCTTTTTGCTTTTGATCTTTCTACTGTCATCATTCCAGGTGAAGTTTTAATCCTAAATGAGAAAATCCATATCACTATCTCATTTTAATACCCAAAGAATTCCCTCACACTACACACCAGAGGGCCGAACTGCTTCTATCAAAAGCCTCGGCAGGAGGAAAAAACCCCCATCTTTCCCCACAATTAGTTCAATGGCAGTCTGTGCAGAAGGAAGTACAGTAGGGATTACTCACTGCCTTTCATCCATGTAGGGTTTCATGGGTCCCTGATCAGAAATGGACAATCAAGAGAGAATTGTTCTTCTGGAATGCTTCTCAAGGAAACATCTCAAAAGGATGGTTCTGCCCTTTCCATGCAGATTGATTGGCATGGAAAGGGCAAACAATACTTGGCTCTGTCTGCTGACTAGAAACCTTGGAAAATGCCAGAATCCTTTCTGCATCATTGCAGGTCTTGACAAATTTATTCACTGACTTGTAACACCTCGACAGAACCAATCCAGCACTATATTAATATGCTGTGGTTCACTGGTTTGCTATAAAGTATTAAGCATAAAGCATTCCTTACATTCCTCCAACTGTCAGCATGCTGTAAAACAACAGGTCAGTTATTCTACATTACATAAAAATGTATATTTATTCTTTTTTCTGATAATAACAATATCTTAAACAAGCTGTGTTGTAAGATCTTTAAAAAACACAAAATCACAAAATTAAAGTGTCTTCTATTTAATAACAAGAAATTCCTTCCTTTGTTTTTGTTTTTAAATTTGCCAGATAAGAATAATGGTCTAACATGATATGTTACTTCCAGAACAGAAACATGGTCTATAGCTGGCTTGATGGAATACAGTGCCCTTCACTATGACAGTTGGCCCAGTACAATGAAACCACCATACTAAAACTAAAATAACATCGAAAAACCAAGGGATTACAAGACATTCTCAATATGAAACCCCCTCAAGTCATTATAGTGTGTCTTAATACATATATTAAAGCTTAGTAAAGTGCATCTTTTAAGACTTAACTAATGAAAGAGCATTTTCAAATATAAAATACTTAACACAAGATATATAATAATTGTTAAATCAGAATGTACATTTTCAAAAACTAATGTTTAAATTTTGATTCACTAAACAATAAAAGGTGTCAGTTACAAGAGTGTTCAAATCGTTCTTCAGAATTATAGAGCCTTGGATGATCTTGTTACTTGCCAATCTTTAGATTTGAAATACAGTAAAGAAAAGCAGTTCAAACACAGCTGCTTCTCTGACGGTCATGGGCCATAAAATTAGGCTTAGATTTTGGGAAGCTTTGGAGCACTGACAACAGGATTGGACTCCTGCAAGTATCTCCTTCCTGCATTCTTGTAGTCATAAGTACAGGTATGAGTCTCTGCATAGCGATGAGTTGCACAGAAGTTGTTTCCACATCTGAAGCAGAAAATGAAGGATTAGAGATCTTTTTTTGAATTATACAAACAAAATATCAAGAGAAAAACTAAAAAGAGTTTTGAAAAAGCACATTAAAAAACAAGAGAATAATAAAAAGAGCAACCCAGACTGCATGTAAATGGGTACATACAGATATGATTGTAAGAAGAACATTTTAACATTTCAAACACTCATATTCAGTATTTCTATCCAGAACATATAATCTACTAGGAAAAAAATTGCTTATAGAGTTAAGAGACCACATCTTCCACTTTTAAGTTTTTTTCAAATCTGTGTTCTGTTACTTTCTCACCCAAGCAATTTTCCACTTTTTAAATATACTAAACCGATGGAATTACTTTAATTTTCCAGTGTTTGAGACAACAAACCTGGCAGCTAAGAGAGACTGTAAACAGATTTTTAATAGTGTATAAACTATTTTTCTCCTCAAAATGAGATTTACAAAATGCATGCATTGTTCATCATCAAATCTTCATTATGTAATTTCATCTTCATTTAAGCGGCCTTTGTTATGTTGGAAAACTGGAGCAAGAAGCATGAAGCTTTGATGGAGCTTTTTTTATGAATAAAGATCATGAAAGGTATTTACTATTTTGAGCCTTTTCCCACTGAAGCTCAAAAACTTGTTATTTTATTAGGGCCAAGCTGAACTTCTGTTTGTGAGGATTATGAGCCTCAAGTTTCTGAATAGCCTAAATGCAGCATGACATCTCCAGGTGAAAATGGTTTTAAGAAATGATTGGCAGAGTTACAGCCATATTAGCTGGAATTTTTGTTTTGTCAAACAAAGCGAAATACCATGTTTGCAAATCTTTTTCTTCTCCTTGAACAAAATGACTTGCTGTTCCACTCTCTAAGGTAGTTTTTTAAAAAGCCATTGGGATCTTCATTAAGAGACAGTGAAACCCAGACTGATTCTGTAATAAATTACAACCCAGTTTCAATGATATATAAACCCCAGAGACAGAACACGTGTCTTGTATTGAAAGGAGTAAAATGGAGTTTATAATTGTGTTTAGAAGAAAAGAGGAACTAACATAAATAGTCACTAAAACCTGAGTTAATACAGGTAGTCCCTGGGTTAAGAACTCCCAGTTTAAGGACAAGAATGGAGCCTGTTGTAGCAAAATCTGAGTTAAACGCACAATGGTTCGAGTTCATTACACAATATAATACTGAATAATATAATACTGTATAAGTAATATTGTGTAATGAACTCGAACCATTGTGTGTTTAACTCAAATTTTGCTACAATAGGCTCCATTCTTAACTATGGGTTGTCCATAAACCCATGGGCGTTCTTAATCCAGGGACTACCTGTAATACTGTTCCAGCTTACATACAAATTCGACTTAAAAACAGACCTTGGGAATGGAACTCGTTCTTAAACTGGGGACTACCTATAACTGCTAACAAAATGGGGAAAAAACTGATTTCACCCTACCTAGGGTGGCAAAATTCAGTAGCCCTATTAGGAACACAAAGCTAATGCAGGAACCAGGCTGCCCTCACCAAGAGCATCAGTGGGGCATAAACCTTGCTGCTCCTTGAAAAACCTAGGAGGGTTATTTTCCCATCTTCTTCTGCATGAAGAACTATGATCCATGCAGAGGGAGGCAGACAATAACTGTTTCCTCTCTTGTCCTGCACTTATGATTTTCTCAGGCTCTCGTGATTGAATGTAATCAGTTATGCAAAAGAGCATGGAAATAGATCTGCAGAGAGATGGTTTGGACCTCCTCCCACCGAGTGTATCAGGTAAATGTTAACTAATTACTAAATAAAAATGTGTTCTGCACTATCTTTAAAATATTGATTTCTTAATTTTGGGTTGGAAAAGTGGGGGTCGTCTTGTACATGGGGGCGTCTTATTGACGGAAAAATACGGTACTTCAGAGGGAATAAATCCCATTCGAAGAAAAACAGGAATTTTCTTGATGTAAATTTAGTTAATGGAATTAGCAGAGAGTACACTGCACCCTTGAGTTATACTCCAAGCACTCCTAAATTTAAGGTCACCTTTGTATTTAGATACAGACAATGAAAAAGAGTGATGGAGAAGGAACCTACTTCTGTTAATTTTTAGATAAATTTTACAGATAGTGTTTACTTTAGAATCTACTGGCTGAGAAGTTAAATATTTGCCTTGGCAGCATTATTTATCTCAATGCTTATTTAGCATTTATCCCCTTCCAACTACTTTGGAATCCCTTCCTGTTTCTTTGTTTTGCTTGGATGATGGTAAATGCTTTTATGATGCAAATTCAACCTACCTACATTCATAGCTAGTTGCTAATCCAGTTTTCTTTCCACAGAGGAAGCAATGCTTTGCAATTTTCTTTTTAGGCTGAATAGAACAATTCACAGGTGGAAGATGAGTTGCATCACCTGCTTTCAAAGAAATAAAATATTCATAATTATTTTGCACATTTGCTATGAAATAAATGATGCAAGGGAAAAGCAGCTGCCAGGAAAGACTAGTGAAAACAGTTACTTATGGACTTTTTTTTTTTTTTTACAAAATATGGTATAGTATTTATTTTTCACAGGCACCAGTAAATTTTAGGTTTTTTTTTTTTGCAACAGAATGTTAATGTAGCATATTAGACAGTAGCCAAGTTATACTGCATATCTGTTGGAACAATACCTGCTAATTAAAACTTGATCATTTTTAAAACTTGCTAAATTATATGGTACTGATTCTTCTTCTTCATCAACATGGGTAATAGAATACTATTTGTCTATAGTACTGATGAGCTGATTCACAACCATCAACATTCAGACTGGCTAGCAAATCTACTGATCAATGTTTAATTTTCTATGAAAGTGAAACAGTGGCATCATCTGGCAGTATTATCTATTTTTAATCTTTGTGCACTGCTTCTGATATTTGAGAAATCACACTGTTACACTATGGTTTACAAAGGCTATCACAGCTTCAAAGGAGTTACTTCTCCAACTTCATTCTGTTGCTTCTAAATTAAGCAACAAAAAAGAGAAGTTGATGGAATATTTCTATTCATAAAGTCAAGACAAAGGTAGAGATGGACATAAAAGGGGTAGGTAAGCTGCTTCTTGCTTAGGATTTATATTGTTAAATATGTAATTTCATCTGGCAGCTAGTGCAATATTCTAAAAATGAAATTCACACTTTAAGCATTCTATGAACAAAAAATCAGCATAGGGTTTGCTTGGACCTATCATGTGAATCAAAATTTACTGAACGTCTTGTTTTGAGGAGACACTGGCTGAACAAAGTTTGCTCTAAGAGTCCACATGGAGCTTTCTGCTTTATTCAATGGAAAGATGAAAGAATAAAAGTTGGCATGTTACTTAAGTTCATGGAAATAATAGATGGACAATAAACCACAATGATACTATACAGTGTGAGAAGCTACTCTTCATTTGAAGATGGAGATAATGTACTTGCAGTTCCACATATGTAAAACTAACAATTAAAGTAATGATAGCATTGGTGCTTAAAAATTTGTGAAACTTTTTGAATTTTCAGCATTCCTACATAAATATGACCTAAAATGTGATCTGTTCTCCAGACAAGTCCTAAAACTAAATTAAGTTTTAATTAAACAGATGGATAAAAAAAGACTTGCTCATTTATTTATTCAGGAAAATGGTCCAAAGCTTATACAGTCACGTGAAAAAGAAAGTACACCCTCTTTGAGTTCTATGGTTTTATGTATCAGGACATAATAAAAATCATCTGGTCCTTAGCGCTTCTCAAAAGTAGGTAAATACAACCTCAGATGAACAACAACACAAGACATATTACACCACGTCACCATTTATTTTACAAAAAGAAAGCCAAAATGGAGAAGCCATGTGTGAAAAACTAAGTATACCTTATGATTCAATAGCTGGTAGAACCACCTTTAGCAGCAATAACTTGAAGTCATTTTCTGTATGACTTTCTCAGTCTCTCACATTGTTGCAGAGGAATTTTGGCCCACTCTTTTTTACAACATTGCTTCAGTTCATTGAGGTTTGCGGGTATTTGTTTATGCACAGCTTTCCTGAGGTCTCGCCACAGCATTTCAATCGGGTTGAGGTCTGGACTTTGACTGGGCCATTGCAACACCTTGATTCTTTTCTTTTTCAGCCATTCTGTTGTAGATGTGCTGGTGTGCTTGGGATCATTGTCCTGTCGCATGACCCAATGTTGGCCAATTTTAGCTGTCGGAGAGACGGCCTCACATTTGACTCTAGAATCCTTTGGTATACAGAGGAGTTCATGGTCGACTCAATGACTGCAAGGTGCCCAGGTCCTGTGGCTGCAAAACAAGCCCAAATCATCACCTGTCAGAATCCTTGCAAAACATCCTTGCAAAATATTAATCACACTAATTGTTGGCTTGCTTTTTCACTTGCTGCGGTTCTGCCATTAAAAGAAATGGGGGGGGGGGATGTAAGGTTATAAGAAGATGGATGTAAGACCGTTAGAGGCAGATGGGCTCTTATCACAAGCAATGGAATGCTCAAGGTCGTACCAACGGGAGAATGTGAGAAGACTAAGGTGGCAGGGGGCGAGGGGAGGAGAAGGAAAAAAGGGAAAAGTAACTTTTCGTGTGCGCAGGCTTAGTCTTAGCAATGCTTTGGATCCGTACACTTATTCTCAATAAATGAACTTTCTCTTGAATCACGAATGGCTACCGGGAGAGTTACTGTAATTGACAGCTGAAGGTGTCAGGTCGTTACATCACCCCTCCACCACTGTGCTTGACGGTTGGCATGAGATGTTTGTGCTGATACGCTGTGTTTGGTTTTCGCCAAACGTGGCGCTGTGCATTGTGGCCAAACATCTCCACTTTGGAGTGTCTGTCCAAAGGACAGTGTTCCAGAAGTCTTGTGATTTGTTCAGATGCAACTTTGCAAATCTAAGCTGCTGCCATGTTCTTTTTAGAGAGAAGAGGCTTTCTCCTTGCAACCCTTCCAAGCAAACCATACTTGCTCAGTCTTTGTCTAATTGTACTGTCATGAACTTTAATATTTAACATGCTGAGGCCTGAGGAGTCTGAGATGTAACTCTTGGATTTTTTGCAATTTCTCTGAGCATTGCACGGTCTGACCTTGGGGTGAATTTGCTGGGACGTCCACTCCTGGGAAGATTGGCAACTGTCTTGAATGTTTTCCACTTGTGAATAATCTTCCTCACTGCAGAATGATGGACTTCAAATTGTTCGGAAATGGCCTTATAACCAGCAACTTCTAAAACTTCGGCTTTTATAGAGGTAGTCACACTTGCTGATGATCAATTCATCAAGGGCATTTGATTAGCAGCACTGGCTGCTACTTAGCCTCTTCGTACCTATGGAAGCAGTAAGGGTGTACTTAGCTTTTCACACATGGCTTCTCCATCCAGGTCGTGGTTTGTCATTTGTATTTTCCTTTTAAATTTTAAAACATCAGCCAATTTCTTTTTGTAGATCCAGTGAAACACCTTTTTCTAAATCATTCTCTTGGTCTGTCAGTTGTACAGTCAGGACCAGAAATAATGGGACAACATCATGCGAAACCAACATCATGACAAACATAAGGATCACCTTTAATACCTGGATGAAAATCCTTTGCAGTCAATGACTGCCTGAAGTCTGGAACCCATGGACATGACCAAATGCTGAGCTTCCTCCTTCCAGATGCTTTGCCAGGCCTTTACTGCAGCTGCCTTCAGCTGCTGCTTGTTTGTGGGTCTTTCTGCCTTCAGACTTGTCTTCAGTAAGTGAAAAGCATGCTCTATTGGGTTGAGATCAGGTGACTGAAAGGGTTCCTCTTCACCATGAGCAGAATTCTGTGGTCATCCACTGTAGTTGTCTTCCGTGGTCTTCCAGGCCTTTTGCTGTTGCTGAGCTTGCCAGTTAATTCCTTCTTTTTCAGGCTGTTCCAAACTGTTGTATTGGCCACTCCCAATGTTTTTGCTAGCTCTCCGATGGGTTTGTTTTCTCAGCCTAATGATGGCCTCCTTCACTCACACGGACACCTCTTTGGACCTCATGTTGAGTGTTCCAGTGAACAGCTACCAAATTGCAAACGTAACACTCAGAACCACCTCCAGGCCTTTTATCTGCTTGATTGGTCATGGGGTGCCCAGGAAACAGGCCACACCTGGTCATGCAGCTGCACTGTTCATCAGCCATTGGTTCCATTACTTATGAGCCATCAACGATGGATGTGTGTGTGTATGTATGCCAGTGGCTGTACTTCCTGAATGGTTAGCGCCCCACTTTTGTCAAACCCCTTGAATTACAGCTGGAAGTCCTGACTTTGCTCCCATCTGGGTATGTTTCCTTTCAACTTCAATGTGGTGGTGTACAGAGACCAAATGCCAAAACAGTTATCCTTGTTCCAATATTTCTGGTCCTGACTGTAAATCCACTTTCAATATAATCTCTATCTTGTCAGATAAAATCTGTTCTACATCAGATGTTTCTTCAATAACATCTTTTGCTCACAGTCTAGAAGCAGACATCATTACTGACCCTGGTAATATTGTGGCTACTATTTTCTAATTCCATTCTTCAAAAGTCTCCTTCAGTACTTTTATTGTTATAACATTTTGCACCATCTTACAGGCCTGTATAGCTTTCCTTTATCTAAAATCTTTAGTCCCCTCTAGTGTCGAGTTTTTGAACTCAAGAAATTACTTATGTTGTATCTTGTAAAAACCAAAACAGGATGTTTTCCCACAAGAAGCTGTTTGTAGTTCTTAATTAATTCCAAAATCTTATTGCAAGTTTCAATATTCCAATTTTATATGAATCCTTAATCCATTTATAACTTTCTAAGATCAAAATTTTATTTAGCTTTTTGCTGCTTATTTCAGATTCTTTAAATTCTTAAGCTTGATTAAAATTTTCTTTTGTTCAGGATTGAAGGCGGACTCACCCAGAGTTTCAAACTTGTCATTCTGAAGGTCTCTAGTAGTTAATGAGTAATTTCTGAAAGTGATTAGAAAGTGAGGTTTGTGAACTTTAAAATTAATTTAATTTAATTTAATTTCCTTTAAAAGGCTCCACTGTGGTTGCAAGCAAGATGGCTAATGTTGTCGTCTCCTGGTGCTCAAACCCATGGAAAACCACTGTCCTGTGGTCTCCTTGCAAGAAGCAGCCATCTGGAGCACATGTGAGCAATTTCCCATCTTCTCCTTATCTGGAGAGACTCCAAGGAACCGGTCTACTCACTGGTTCCTTGGTCTTTGCTGCAGTCATTGGCTCCACTTTCACAGAGCTATCTTTGACTATAAAGTCAAAGCCCTGATCTTAATTCTACAGAAATGCTGTGGAAGGACCTGAAACGTGCAATTCATGCGGGAAGCCCACAAACATCCATGAGCTGAAGCTGTTCTGTAAGGAGGAATGGGCTAAAGTGTGTAGGAATCATCAACAGTTATTGGAAATGTTTAGTTGCAGTTATTGCTCCCCAAGGAGGGCATACCATTTACTGAAAGCAAAGGTTCACATACTTTTGCCACACACAAATATGTAGTTTTGGATAATTTTTCTAAATGAATAAATGAACAAATATAAATGTTTTTGACTCATTTTGTTTACTTGTGTTTTCTTTATCTAGTTTTAGAACTTGGGTGGAAAAAAGATTATGTTTTAGGTCATATTTATGTAGAAATACTGAAAATTCAACAAAGATTCACAAACTTTTAAGTATCACTGTACTTTTGTTTATAGCACCCAGTTCAAAACTTGTTATTTACTTTTAAGACTAAAAGAAGAAATCATGTCAAGAATTGCTGCTGCTTAAATACATTTAATTTTATATTATTGTTGCATTATCTTCTGCATATATCTTTGATATACAGAAACCAACTTTAACAGTATAAAGAGAAAAAGTGATTTGTTTTAGCTGCTATATCTCTGAAAGCCCTGCAATTTATCAATCAACATCAGTGCATATTAACTGAATATATTTTTACACTTTGCTGCATTTGATATACTCCCGTATAGTATATACCAGTGTTTCTCAGCCACTTTAAGATGGGTGGACCTCAACTCCCAGAATTCCCCAGCCAGCCAAGCTGGTTGGAGAATTCTGGGAGTTGAAGTCCACCCATCTTAAAGTGGCTGAAGTTGAGAAACACTGGTATATACTATACCGGAGTATATGGGGAAGCCAGCAGGAAGTCAGAAGTTAGTGGTCATGTCATGTCACACCTCACTTAACAATCTACGTGGTCCTCGCTTAATGGCAACCGGGACTACCGGAATTGCTGTTACTAAGCAACACAGTCAGATGACATCGCACTTTACAACTGCATCACTTAGCAACAGCAATTCCATTCCCAATTGCTGTTGTAACCTGAGGACTACCTATAAGACATTTTGATGGAAGTTGGTACACAAATCATGCATGTTAATTAAAAAAATATATAAAATAGGCAGAAGATGTTAACCAAATATTTGGTCTAGGAAAATGAGTAAAAGCAACAGTTTTGAAAGAAAACACAATCAAACCAAATCTCATGAAGACTATTTGAAGAAGTCACCAATTTGGCAATTATTCAAATTACTATGTAAATAATGCAATATAAGCTGTCCAATGGAAAATATAAATTGTAGGCCTATTAGGACCAATATAGATTCACTTCAATGAAGAAATCTGGACTATACTTTGCTGAAGTGATGAGGCCACTTGATTCATGTCAATAAAGCAAACTGAGCGCCCTTGAACTGTTCGGGACCAAAGCTGCAGGAGCAAGCTAAGAAGACTGAGCACTGGGCAAAGTGCTTTCAGGAAGGGTAGCTTTGGGACTCCTCAGAGTCTTCAGCAAAGTGCACTCTGAGATGGTTCCAGGCTGGATGCTGAGGGCAATTTCACAGCATTTCCTGAAGCTGTCCAGCCTGGAAGTATTTTGGCCAATGGTGTGGGAGAAGGGTCCTCTCAATCTTTTCCTGGAGAATTCCTTTACTCTTCTACATTGCTGGCTTCTTATGAGTTGCCAAAGGCAAGTGACATGAAAGGAAACATGCATCCACACTGCTGGATTCTAAATGCTCATCAGCTCACCATTTGTTGGGAGAGTCCAATGGCATAAAAAGATTCCTTGCACAAGTAGCTTAGAGGAGGTTCCAGGCTGGGAGGTACCAGCCCGGCCACTTCCAGTGGCATTGCTTTCCTTAGCGACTGCAGCAGTGCTGTGAAGTTGCCTGTGAAGGCTATGAAGGGTGAAGGGTGCTCCTCTCAGTCTTCCCTTCAAGCATAAGCTCTATGGAAAAGCAGTTGGGGGACAATGGTTGTATATTGTTTCATGAAGCAAACTCAAGAAAGTGAAGCATGGGGTACTGGATGCCAATGAGCTTCAACAAGCTCTGCAATATAAACACATTCTAAACAGGTAACACTGAGTATAATGACTTTCTTATAAGATCCAGTGGAGAAAATCTACCTAGTATTATCATTACCATCTCTCAGAAACCAGACTGTGTTCTGTTACTATGTATTACAGTGGTACCTCGCGTTACGAACGCCCCTCCTTACGAATTTTTCGTGATACGACCAGCTCCAGCCCCAAAAATTTACGTTGCCGTGCGACCTCCGCCTCACGCTACGACCCGGATCCGTGGCCATTTGCCCTGCTGCCACGTGGTCGCGGCTTCCTGTGGGCGAGATCGCGGTAGCAAGGAGACGTTCGGTGAGGCTTGTGGTGTGTTTTGTGGTGTTTGGAAGGTTTTTGGTGCGCTTGTCAGCATGGCTCCAAAGAAAATGCAGAACGGGCTTGGCAAGAATAAGGCTTTGAAGAAGAAAGTGACGATCGAACTGAAGAAGGAGATTATAGAAAAGCACGATCGTGGTGTTCGTGTGACTGATCTGGCCTCGGAGTACAAGATGGCGAAGTTGACCATCTCAACTATTTTGAAGAATAAAGATGCCATCAGAGAAGCTGATGTGGCAAAAGGAGTAATGATGTTAACGAGGAAGAGGACACAAGTGCTGGAAGAGGTGGAAAAGCTGTTGTTAGTGTGGCTGAATGAGAAACAGCTGGCAGGTGATAGCGTGAGTGAAGCTATCATCTGTGAAAAAGCCAGGAAACTGCACAGTGATTTACTGCAAAAAAAACCCCTCTACCAGCGCAGCAAGTGAGGAATTTAAAGCCAGCAGAGGCTGGTTTGAGAAATTCCGCAGGAGAAGTGGCATCCACAGTGTGGCAAGGCATGGAGAGGCTTCCAGTTCTGACAAGGCTGCTGCAGAAGCCTACAAGGAAGACTTTGAGGACGTCATGAAGGCGGAAGGATACGTCGCTCAGCAAGTGTTCAACTGCGACGAGACAGGGCTCTTCTGGAAGAAGATGCCAAACAGAACCTACATCACGCAGGAGGAAAAGGCACTGCCAGGGCACAAGCCCATGAAGGACAGATTGACCCTTTTGCTGTGTGCGAACGCAAGCGGCGACCTGAAGATTAAGCCGCTACTGGTGTACCATTCCCAGACCCCTCGTGCGTTCAGGGAACACAATGTGAACAAGGCCAGACTGCCTGTCATGTGGAGGGCCAATGCGAGAGCGTGGGTCACAAGGCAGTTGTTCATGGAATGGCTGCACGAGGTGTTCGCACCCAGCGTTAAAAAATATCTTTCCGACAACCAGCTGCCTGAAAGGTGCCTTCTTCTGATGGACAATGCCCCGGCACACCCTCCAGCCTTGGTGGATGATATGGACGCTGAGTATGACTTTATAAAGGTCAAGTTCCTCCCCCACAACACGACACCTCTTCTGCAGCCCATGGACCAGCAAGTGATCTGCAACTTTAAGAAGCTCTACACAAAGGTGCTCTTCACCAGGTGTTTCAGTGTCACTGAGGAAACATCCTTGACTATGGCAGAGTTTTGGAAGAAACATTTCAATGTCCTCCACTGCATCAGCCTCATTGACAAAGCCTGGGAAGATGTCACCTGCCGGACCTTAAACTCAGCCTGGAGGAAACTGTGGCCAGAATGTGTCGCTGAACGTGACCGTGAAGGGTCTGATGCAGAGGTAGTGGAGGAGATTGTGTCCATGGGCAAGAGCATGGGTCTGGTTGTCGATGGTGCAGACATAGAGGAGCTTGTTGAGGACCATGAGGAGGAGCTGACCACGGAAGAACTTGCTGAGCTCCAGAGTGAGCAACAGAAAGCGCTTGGTGAGGGGCATTCCACTGAGGAACAGGAAGACAGGGAGGAGGTTAGCAGTGCCGTGATTAAATCCATTATGGAAAAATGGAATGAGTGCCAGGACTTCTTTGAGAAGCACCACCCCAACGTAACTGTAACGAACAGAGTGTTGAACATGATGAACGATAACGTGGTCTCTCATTTCCGGAGGGTTATGCAGCGCAGGAAAAAACAACTGACTTTAGACAGGTTTTTCCCCAGAACAGCTAAGAGGGAAAGAAGAGAGGAAACCCCTGAAGGAGATCTCCCCAATGTCCCTTTGGAGGGGGACTCTCCCTCCAAACAATAACTGCCTCCCCACCCCATTCTCCCTCTTCATACTGTGCTGTACTGTACTTTTTTTTCATGTTTTTGTGGTTTAAAAATAAAATGCATATATTTCAGAACTGTTTGTATTTACATTGAACCTTATGGGGAAATTTGCCTTGCGGTGCGACCAAATTCAGAGGGCGGAACGGATTAACCGTATTTACATTGAACCTTATGGGAAAATCTGCCTCGCGGTGCGACCAAATCGAGTTGCGATCAGAGTCACGGAACGGATTAAGTTCGTAACACGAGGTACCACTGTGTAAGTATACTGTTACTATGCAAATCTAAATTATTTAAATTGATAAAATATCATATTGATTTTAAAACTGCTTTAAGAATATCTGATTGCTTCTCCAAAGCAGTCTAATTTTGCTTTTCACATAGGCTTCAAAAGGTGTCTTTAAAGCTTTATTTTGAGTTTTACAGTGATTTACCCTTAAATCATATATTATATTGGCAGAGTGCTTTTTTGGCACGTAAGTGGCTGATAAATACAGAGACGTTATGGAAACTCACAATATATGTAGCTACCTGTAAGCCAACCTGCTCTCTCTCCCCCCCAAACAGTTAGAAAAAAGCTATGGAAGATTATTTCAATATATGATTACTGCAATGAGATTGCTCTATGCACAGAGATGGAAAGATTTGACACTACCCACTATGGAGGAATGGTTGGTGAAGTTGATAGATTTTTCTGAAATGGATAAATTGACTTCTTTGATTAGAGAAAAGACACTATCTACATTTATTGGTGACTGGAAGCCTCTTATGGACTTTTTGTGTAACAATGAAAAAAATGAACGTGATTTATGGTTTTGATGATTAGATAGGATAGATTATAGAAAGAAGAGTAATATGATGTACTATTAGAGAGAGAGGTTAAAATATATTTGTACTTATAACTGCTGTGAAGAATATTGGAAGCCACTTCTATATATTTTTCTTTCTTTCCTATTTTTTCCTGTTTTTCTTTTCTTGCGTTTTGCTTTTTCTTTGATCTTCTTCTTCTTCTTCTTCCGCCTCCTCCTCACTTTATATTAGTTTGTGTTAATTTTTAGCTTCTTGTTTAAAAGCTTTAATAAAAATTATATTAAGAAAAAGTTTTTAAGAACTACTGAATACGCTTTAGCCACAGCTCAGCTATCAGTTGGGAGCTGCAGAAAAACTGCCTCACATTGTCAAGAATGCAACAGCTTTGCCTGACACAAATTACAAATACACCCATCCCACCTTTTGTCTTGCCAGTAGCACATACTCCTAATCCCATGTATGATTTTGCTGCAATTTTATACATTCAAAAACAATGTCCATTGCCCATATGTATCATAGCACCCAAAATAAATAGAAAACACAAAGTTGAAAAGAACTCAGCAGAGAAGAAAAGGAAATGAAGAAGACAGAGAAAATATAGTCAAACTCAGAAACCAAACTTAAAAGAGATGCGTCTGCTATGGAGGATGAGAAACTGAGGGGAATCCTTAGCGGCGTCTCATGGAACACGTGGTACAGATGGGGAGGAATGGGTTCCCACTTAAAAATCTCAGCTCTAGAACATTCTGAATGGGTGCAGAACTGACAAATGATTTTTTACCTTTTATTGGTTTTATTGTACTTTGATTGCTGTGAGCTGCCCACAGTCAGCATACATGTTTAATAATTCATCATTTTTTATTTATTTATCAAATTTGTCACTGCCCATCTCATTGAAATGACTCTGAGCGGTTTACAGCGGATATGATAAAATTCATTAAAATGCAATATAAAAACAGTCCTAAAATAAATAGATTCCAAGAAAGATGGAGAGTTGGTGAGTAATTCCAGGGAATGTTGTCAGGAGGCTAACCACCCCCAGGGACAGGTAGAGCCCATATCACCCCATGCACACTGACACTGAATTATTATTATTTAATAATATATTTAATATATTATTCTTTTACTATTAATACATTATTATTATTATTATTATTATTATTATTATTATTTGTACTATCAATGGAGACCACAAATAAGAATATGCAGTAAACAATTATGTTCCAATTACCTTCTGTTAGCAATATCATTGCTAGGCAATTAAGATTTTTTTTTTTAAGATCCTGGGTTGTTCCCAGCACATTTAAAATGCTGTTCCTTGTCCTACACTGTTTTGGACTTAATTATCTGAAGAGCAACTTCTATCTTGTGTGATAATGCCATCTGATGACATGTTGGAATGCCTGCAATGAGGTACGTTTCTTAATGGGTTCCAGTCCTTTTTATAAAACTTTCTCATTGCAATGCTTGGCTTGGAGACAATGTTCTTTTTCAGCACCAAGTAAATACAATTTCATTCTCCTAGAACTTCGAAATTATTTATTTGCTGTTTTCATTTTAGCTTAATGTAAAAGTTGTTATGTTTTCTTGTTTTTAATAAGGATGCTTGACTAGCAGGCTGCTGTGCTTTGAAAAAAAAAAAAACAGGGCTCTTGGGGCAGCCACCTGTCAGAAAGGCTTCTTGGGGAGAGTCATGTTCCATATACAGGTAAGTCCTTGAGTTACCACCATTCTTTCAGCAACCGTTCAAAGTTATGACAGTGCTGAACAAAGGGACTTACAACCAGTCCTTGAAGTTCTGGCCACTGCAGTGCCCCCATGGTCATGTGAACAAAATCTGGACACTTGGCAACCAGCTAGCACTTATGACGTTGCAGAGTCCCACAGTCACATGACCACCATTTGCAACCTTCCCTGCCAGCTTCCCACAAAGTCAATGGGGAAGCCAGCAGGGAAGGTCGCAAGTCGCTTGGGTAAGTCTCCCCCACCCCCACCTTTCTTCACTCACACGCACCCCGTGCCCTCTTTCCCCGGCCTCCCTGCACTTGCCCACACACGCCCCATGCCCTCTTTCCTGGCTTCCCTGTGCTCACACACACGGACCCTGCACCCTCTTTCCCTGGCTTCCCTGCACTCATACATATGTACCCGACGCCCTCTTTCCCTGGCCTCCCTGCACTCACACACATACACACACCCTGTACCCTCCTTCCTGAGTTCACAACACACTGAACCACCCCTCGCCCAACTCACACACGGCCTGTGCCAGGCCTTTCAGGGCCTCCTTGCCCCCCTGTGGCATCCCTGTGCCCCTTACCTGGGACTCCTTCCACTTTCCACTTAATGACCCACATGTCTTTGGTTACATCACACTTTATGACCACATCATTGAGCAATGGCAATCCTGGTCCCAGCTGCAATCGTAACTCAAGGACCACCTGTATTCTGTCTTACACTGGTTAGTTAGGGAAATGTTTCTCAGGGACCACACTGAAGAGTGGGAGCTGAAAGCCATGTCTCTGCACATTATGCATAGTAGCAGGTAACTGAAGGAGTCTACACTTGCCCTTGCAGATATCTGATGTTTTATAAATGTATGATTTACAGAAGTCTTATACAATTCTCCTTTCTGTGTTTGTTTAAATAGGAAAGCATTACAAATGGCAAGAGCTGGATTTTCCAAATTGATTACTCACCCATTCTTTTTCCTGAAGCCACAATATTTCCATTCAATCCAACTCCAGGAGACTAAAATTTAAAAAGAAAAGGGTGGAAAGAGTAATGAATGTGAACATAAGCAATGAGTAAATGAACTAGATTTTTTTTAAATAAAAAAATCTACAAAATAATAAACAAATACTGAGTCTTAAATTTTTGGTTCCAAAACACTGAATTCTAATAGTAGTGAAAAAACAGAAATGCAAATATGTTCTTCAAACAGCTACACTATGTTAGTTCCTTGAAACACAGCATCAGCTTAATACTCATTTATTCAAAACATATTTATACAACCTATAAGTTCATTATATAATATGCATAATTGTACAATAATACAATAATAAAATAGAGAATATAACTGCCTAGAACAACATCAAACACTTTTTAGCACAGTATGAAGAATTTTTAAAAATCCAATTTAACATCAGTATTAAATCAATTCCAGACTAACACTTATTATTAGATTCATATCCCAGTTGTTTTTTTACGACTCAAGCTGCTTCCCATTTCCTCTATAGCAACAGCTGGGCTAAGAGTCATCCAGCCAGCTTCCATGCCAAGGGAAGAAGAGAATTCATAGTTGCCCGGTTTCTAATCTACTACATAAACACTACACTAAACTGACATTTAGGTCTTTAAGGCTCACTTAAAAGCAAGAAATGAGGTGTGCCTCTACAAGAAGGCAGCATCACAAAGAAAGCCCTTTAACTTTTGCCCACCAAATATCTGATGGCTGCATGAACTTGACAGCATACATTCTTCTTCAAATAATCAGGTAAAAGCATGCTATTTAGAACTTTGGTTGGTCTATAGAGACCATTAAATTCTGTAAGACCAACTCATTTGTTTTCATAAAATTTGTACATATTTTTATTGCTGCTCAAAATAAATTTCAAGTGGTAACTTAAAAAAAAAAGGGGTTCCTAGAAAAAAGAGTCCAATATTAGATTGCCTTCAATGTTTGATCAAGGTTACTTAAACAGTATGGATCCAAGGGCAGGAGTAGGGGAATAACTAATTGTCATTTACATGACAGATTTACAGAAAGATATTACAGTATATGCTGGATTTTAATAAAGTGAGATCCTTTTAAAAACAAAGGAAGAAGGTCTTGGTCTGAAGTAAGAAAAGAATGGAGTTTACCTTCTCCCCAAGACACTGGTAATTCAAATTTGGAACCCAGGAAAAAGAAAAGTCCAATAAAAAGAAGCAGAGGATCTTTGTTTCAAGAGGGTTCTATTTCTGGGGAAATAGGTAATATGTTTTTATCAGGCATCTATGCATGGTTTTTTATTTATAGTCCTGTAGTTTTAGCACAGAAAAAAAGAGGCTTGCACAAACAAAAGTTACTTTTATTTCAAGCTTCCACATTTGGTGAGACAGCCAGGTTAAGAGGTAGAACTCTCCTGCAGGCTACTGAAGAGCAGGAAGCCATTTTTAGCTACCCAGTCAGCAGAAGACATTGCAAGGGACAAAGACTGAGGCAACCAACCTAATCACCCTGATGGGACCACTAAGCTAAGGAAACTGGAAGACTTGACAACTATCCAGGGAGATTTAACAAGATTGGGGCTGGAACTCCAGAGGCAAACCTTTAATAAATGGAACTAGAGTAAAAGGAAACACCTGGAAGTGATATTCCAGTGAATCAGGGAGGCAAGAAATACCCAACTGGTCAAAATCAAAATCAGGTCGTCAGTAAGGACACTATGGATGTATCCTGCAGAGGGAAGACTGGGGCAATGATTCTTGGGGCTACTAAGAGGGCAGCCTGCCTCTTAGATGTAGCCTGGAAGAGCACACCCAATGGGGTGGCGTGGCCGGAGGAATGCTAGGCTGGATCTGACAAGCTGAAAGCAGCCCTCAGCAGGTATACTCTATCACAAGCTCCCGACTTTGACAAATCATTCACATTAACCACTGATGCCTCAGAGAGGAGCAGTGTTAACAGACCAAGTTCTTTGCCAGGTGGCATTCCTTGAGTCAGATAAGAACTCTGTCAGCTAATTAAATTAACTCCTTAATAACTTTGATAGCCACCCACTTGTAACAAGGATTAAAACAGAATAATAGTTAAAACTAAATTACAGTGGTTGAATTTAGGAGGAAAAAGACCAGTTTCATAACATTCAACGTCAGTAGTGGTACCCCAAATGCCCTGACCCAATCCCTGTAGAAAAAGTCAGGTTTTTAGTGTTCCCTTAAAGCAGTGCTTCCCAAACCTGGGTAAATTACCCAAAATTGGGTAAAAGTGTTTTTTCTTTGAGTAACAACACATGAACCCATTACCCAATCACAACATGGACATTTAAATTGACTTAAAATGTTTTACCTACATTGGGTAAAAAGGATTTTCTAATAATGAAGGAAAAAGTTTGGGAAGCACTGCCTTGAAGGCAGGCAATGTTGTTCCAGACTGCAACTGCAGCAAAGCGAAGATATGCTTCCTGGGTCCCAGAAGATGACATTGCTTACTAGATGTTTAGTGGACAGGCAGACACAATGGGAGGCAGGCAGTACTAAAGGACACCCTTAACTAGTTATACTGCTGCATTCTGAACCAGTTATTACTACTTAAGGGCACCCCCAGGAAGGGTGCATTATCTTATTTATTTACTTAAATTTCTAGCCCATAAAATTCCAAATTACTCACAAAGTAAAACAAATAATTCCATAAAAACAAAACATCTATAAAACTACCATTCAAGAGAACAAAGCCATCCTCCCACATCCGCCTGAGCTCAATGGGGTCTGCCCATCTATCTTAACCCAAGGTTTGAGGAAAAGCCAAGTGTTTAAAGAATGCTGAAAGGTGGACAAGGTGGGGGGCCATCTGAATCTCTAGGGGGATGCTATTCCAAAGCACAGGTGCAGCAACAGACAAGGCCTGCTTCTGGGGCCCTCAAGAGCTGTCAAACCACATGTGGCCCCCAACACTCCCAAGAACGGCCCAAACCAGATTAAAATGCAATTGGGAAATATTTAACAAAATAAAATAAAACCACATTAAAACATAGATAATATGACATTTTAAAACTCAACAGATGTGGTCACCAACCACTGTAATGCTCCAGGCTCGCGAGGAGTCCTGTACAAGTTTGCCACCTTGGCTTAACTGCCACAGCCAGCATTGCTTGGCGCTGCCCTGGAGTGGCCTGAGCAGGAACACCACGTGACTCGAGTTCCCTCTCCGTCTGCGCTGCAGCAGCGCTGAGCGACCCTCGTTGCGACAGTTAGGTCGAGGCAGCGAGCTTGTGCCTTTTCCCTGGGGCAGCAGACAGGCAGCTTTGTGCCAGCAGCTGACGTGCCCTGGACCCCAGAGCCTCCAGCGCATGAAGTAGCGCTTTCCACGAAACCAGGCTGCATTCCTTTCTCTGCCCCTTCCCCACAAAAAAGTTGTATTTCCCTTCTTCCTCCAAAAAAGGTTTAATTAACGTCTGTTCAATTTTGGACTGAACAAAGTCCATTATTGTTAACTTTATAAAAATTTCAATTTTAAAATTAGTAAAGTTGCATTATACAAAAAACATTACATTATTATTATATGTATTATATACTTTATACAAAAAATATTTAGATTGCCTCCCTCTTTCATTTTTCCCCATTTCCCCCTCTTCTCTGGATATATTCTGCCTATTTAAACCTTTTATTTTAAATAAGCTCAGAAGACATCCAGAGAAGAAGGAAAAAATGGGGAAAAATGAAAGAGAGGGGGCAATCTAAATGTTTTTGAATACTTTTGATAAAATAGTTTCTTGAAAAAGATGCCAAGTTTCTAGCAAAGAACATTAAATTCATGTTAAACCTTCTTGTAGTGATGTTTTGTAATGATGTTGAATGCTTCTTTTCATCTATAACTAGTTCCTGATTTGTATGCATGTATGTAATAAAGATATAAATAACATAAATATTGAAAACAAATTGTCAAATTCATAATAATGATATATCTTTTTTATTAGTTATATCTAGTTCCTATCTGATTTTAATGTGTTGATGAACCAACTCTACCAAAAGGGGAGACATTAGAGGAGACAGGCTCTAACAGCTAAGCCTATGCCATGCAGCCTTTACAGGTAATGACCAGCACCTTGAAGTCTATCCAGAAGCCAACCAGTATAGCAGGGGTGTTACATGGGGCTTGCCCACCACTGCTCATGCTGCAGTACTCTGGATAGCCTGAGGCTTCCCAGTAGTCTTCAAGGGCATGTAGAACATATTGCAATAGGATCTTCTTATTCAGGAAAGGGTTGAAATTGGTGCAGCAGATGAATCTATACAAAAGCCTTCCTGGCTGCAGCTGCAGAGCACTCCAAAAAAGTAGGAATGTTTGAGTCCAGAACACTCACAAATTGTACACTAGCTCTGTCTGGAAAGTGCCACTCCATCCATAGCTAGATAAATCCTGGACCCAGATGACTGCAACACCCACAGCCACTAGGTCTTGCCAGAGTTGAGCTTCATCTTATTTCTCCCCATCCAGGTTCCAATAGCCTTGAAGTACTGCAACAGCACTTTGACTGCATTACTTAATCAGCCCAAGGTTGAGATATACACCCAGCTATTATCAGTATACTAATAATACCTGACCCTGTAACAGACAACCTTGTCCAGTGGCTTCACATAGATGTGAAACAGGAGAGGACAGAGTGTTGAGTCCCAAGAAATCCTGCAAACCAGAACCCTTAACATTGGTTAATTTCCCTTCCCCCAACATTGACAGGAACCTGCTAAAAGAGATCCACTGCCACATTGTGCCTCCCATTCTCAAACCCCATAGCCAATTCAGAAGGATCAGCGGTGTTGAAAGCTGTTGAGATCAAGAACCAGGATACCATCCCTATCCTGACTGTACTAGAGATTATCAGCAAGCATGATCAATACTGTCTTCATGTCTAAATCTAGACTAAAAAGGATTTAGATAGTCCATTTCCTCCAAGCCCCCCTGGAGTTGCAACCCAACCACCTTTTTAAGAACCATAGTGTATATCCTTTGAAAAGCTACTTCACTTCTCTATGGATATGACTGTACAATTAGTTCTGTATCTATCTAATGGTGGCATAGTACAACCCACATTTTGCTAGGATTTCTACCAGGATTTCATGAGAGACTGTCAAACGCTTTGCTAAAAGTCAAGATACACTGTCTAGTGGCTACTTAAATTGGTAATTCTATCCAAAAAGAGTATCAGGTTGGTTTGGCATGATCTGTTATTGATAAACCCATGCTGGTTCCTGCCAAGCAATACATTCTTTCCACAAACTCAATCTGTTCCAGAGTTTTGTCCATTATTAATGAGCTGCAGTTATCCATGTCCTTTTTTCTCCTTCTTGGAAAAGAGGAACATTATTTGCCTTTCTTCAGTTCTCTGGCACTATACTCAACTGCCATGATTTCTCAAAGATGTGAAAGGATCTCAGAAATGAATCTTCAAAAATTCTCAGATGTAATTGTTCTGGTACTGAAGTCTTGAGTTTCTTAGATGTTCCCTAACAATCTCAACTTACCTTGGATTGCCACTACCTCCTTAATTGGTCTCCTTAGGTTCATTTGAACAGTTTCCCTTTGGAGAGAAGACTGAAGCAAAGTAGTTGTTGAGAAGCTCTTGTTACCATCCTCTTTTTTTCCAAACAGTGGCCCCACCCCTTCCTTATTTTTCCTCTTACTACTGACATTGTTGACTTTAGCTTCTCTTGCGAGCCTAAACTCCTTCTGCACTCCAGCCTTTATGACTTGATATCCATAAGTAGTAACTTGCTGGTAAGCTTTGTTGGTGATTGTATCAGTCTTCCATTTCCTTTATATGCCCTATTAACCCTAAGCTCATTTGAAAACTTTCCACAGTTTCCTAAGTTGATGCTTCCCTCATTTTTCCTTCCCACTGGATTCGTATGAGATTCCACAATTCTATGTCACTCCACAAGATCAGAACATCTTCATTCAGCCTTCCCTTGTTCCTCCACACCCCCTGCCATTTCATTCACGCCATCTGCCATGTTCATAACCAGACAGGCTCACAGATATTTATCTCGGTTCTGGTCAATCAAGGTTTTCACCTAAACAGCCTTAGCTGCATATCATATGCACCATTCCCTCTAATGTTTGTTAATTCAATTTACAGCTGTAGACCAAATATACAAAAGAAAAAGAGAAAAGAAATGCATCTTACAGATTGAACATAGTTAGAAAAGCCAGATAAAAAGAATAAAAATAAAATTCTTATCCAGGAACAGAGTATTTCTCTTGCTGGATCAAAATGTGACTTCTGATCTTGAAAGCAGCATAGCAGAATTTGGTCACTGACAAAGATGTGGAGTCATTTGGGTCAGCCAGCAATTGCTGAATATAGAAATGATCCGTATGTCCTGCAGAGTCCACTAAAAGAGGTGCAATATATATGCAGAGGACTTAAGGATTCCACTGTATTTGGCCTACAAAGACATAATCCATTCTTGTAAGGGATTCTTTTACATTTTCCTTCCAGGACAGAAATAAGTAAGGCATCACAGCAAGCCAAAGTAAAGAGTCTTCTCTTCTAAATTTAGGTACTGTTATGGGTCTCAAATAGCTCGCTTGCTGGCTTTCACAAAGGAGCACAGCTGATGAAAAAATGGTATTTGGGTAAGGAGGAAGCATTAATTTGCCATTCTATGTCCATTATACATGCACTTATTGTATTGGCTGCCTGACCATAAATCAACATATAAAGGGTTCCCAAGATACTTCTAGTGCAGTGTTTCTTCTCTTAAGACTCCTTCCCACTTTTAAAAATTATGGAGAACCCCAAAAGAGCTTTTATTTGTATGGGTTATATTTATCAATATTTCGCATATTAAAAATTAAAATGGATGCATTTGCTGCTACTACCACTTCTCATGATTATTTGATGGGATTTTAATATTGTATTATTTTTCAACATAGGCTGGCAAATAATTTTGATTTTGCGGACCCCTGAGAGTCTCTTGGAGTGTCTGACTGACTGAACCATTTTTAAAGCCAAATAAGAGGAAAGCTCAACTCATTATCATCTTTAGTAGTCTGACTTCCTTCTAACAGTAGGTCATGAAACTGGTCAGCATGGCATATTCTGGCCAGTCTGCTACAAGCATAACCAAAGCTCAGCTCACACCCCGGAATGCTTCATGGTATTCTTTGCAAACTAGGATCACCAAACTATAGGCTAGCACGCTGCCTGTATTCCACCAAACAGGAGGAACATGAAGTATACTGCCAGACTTTTAGGATACAAGTACCTTTATCTCCAATACTGCATGCACTTATTAACTTTTCCCATCACATATGCCAATAAAATATGAACATCTTCAGGCAGTGGTGTTACACCAAGAGCTCTATCTGCAGAGGTTTTCATGTGAGCCAAAGACTAACAACACAGAGTTACAGTTCTGCATGTAAAATTGAATATGTACTTCTTACAGATGCCGTGCTATAGGCATAGGCAGCTAAGAGAAGGGACTACATGGTGCATACAATGTTAGGGACAAAGCGTTTTTTCCCCAAATATACATAGCAGGAAAACACAAAAATAAAGTGATTGGATAAGACGTCATTAATAAATAGCCAAATTATAATGTGATCTTCATGGGACTTCCCTTGAGAATCAAGTATCAGCTGCAGAATGTCAAAGTTCCATAGTAAGCAACATGCAACACTGGGTCCATTTTCCACTTGCACTACCACTTGTGCTGCTGTTTATTTGCTTCTGAACCTTCTTCAAGGATTTCAGAAAATTGGGGTCTACAGGTGAAACTCGAAAAATTAGAATATCATGCAAATGTTCATTTATGTCAGTATGGCAACTCAAAAGGTGAAACCAATATATGAGATAGACGCATTACATGCAAAGCGAGATATGTCAAGCCTTACTTTGGTATAATGGTGATGATTATGGCGTACAGCTTATGAAAACCCCAAATTCACAATCTCAGAAAATTAGAATAGTGTGAAAAGGTTCAATATTCTAGGCTCAAAGTGTCCCACTCTAATCAGCTAATGAATCCATAACACCTGCAAAGGGTTCCTGAGCCTTTCAATGGTCTCTCAGGCTGGTTCAGTAGGAATCACAAGCATGGGAAAGACTGCTGACCTGACAGTTGTGCAGAAAACCATAATTGACACCCTCCATAAGGAGGGAAAGCCCCAAAAGGTAACTGCAAAAGAAGTTGGATGTTCCCAAAGTGCTGTATCAAAGCACATCAATAGAAGGTTATATGGAAGGGAAAAGTGTGGTAGAAAAAGCAGCAGGGATGACCGCAGCCTGGAGAGGATTGTCAGGAAAAGGCCATTCAAAAGTGTTGGGGACTTTCACAAGGAGTGGACTGAGGCTGGAGTTAGTGCATCAAGAGCCACCACACACAGACGGATCCTGGACATGGACTTCAAATGTCGTATTCCTCTTGTCAAGCCGCTCCTGAACAACAAACAACGTCAGAAGCGTCTTACCTGGGCTACAGAAAAAAAGAACTGGTCTGTTGCCCAGTGGTCCAAAGTCCTCTTTTCTGATGAGAGCAACTTTTGCATCTCATTTGGGAACCAAGGACCCAGAGTCTGGAGGAAGAATGGAGAGGCACACAATGTACGATGCTTGAAGTCCAGTGTGAAGTTTCCACAATCTGTGTTGATTTGGGGAGCCATGTCATCTGCTGGTGTTGGTCCACTGTGCTTCATTAAGTCCAGGGTCAACGCAGCCGTCTACCAGGAGATTTTGGAGCACTTCATGCTTCCTTCCGCAGACGAGCTTTATGGGGATGCTGACTTCATTTTCCAGCAGGACTTGGCACCTGCCCACACTGCCAAAAGTACCAAAACCTGGTTCAATGACCATGGGATTACTGTGCTTGATTGGCCAGCAAACTCGCCTGACCTGAACCCCATAGCGAATCTATGGGGCATTGCCAAGAGAAGGATGAGGGACATGAGACCGAACAATGCAGCGGAGCTGAAGGCCGCTATTGAAGCATCCTGGTCTTCCATAACACCTCAGCAGTGCCGCAGGCTGATAGCATCCATGCCACGCCGCATTGCGGCAGTCATTGCTGCAAAAGGGGCCCAAACCGAGTACTGAGTACATATGCATGCTTATACTTTGCAGAGGTCCAATATTGTTCTATTTCCAATCCTTGTGTTATTGATGTCATGTAATATTCTAATTTTCTGAGACTGTGAATTTGGGGTTTTCATAAGCTGTACGCCATAATCATCACAATTATACCAAAGTAAGGCTTGCCATATCTCACTTTGCATGTAATGCGCCTATCTCATATATTGGTTTCACCTTTTGAGTTGCCATACTGACATAAATGAACATTTGCACGATATTCTAATTTTTCGAGTTTCACCTGTAAGTATCTCTTGCAATGTCTCTCCCGATATGTCTTTCCTGCTTGGTCTCTGAAAATGCTGCAAGCTCTTGCCTGCAATGCTGACAATGGGCAATGTCCTGCCAGCAGTTACAAGAACTGTGCTACCCTCATTTACAGTCCCCCCACCCCCGGTTGAGGTGCATTTGGCATCCTCTGAATTTCAGTCTTATCAGTTGCTGAAGACTTATAATTTATGCCACTGTTTTTATTACCTACTTAAATACTAAATTATTTTTTCTTTATAAATGTGTAATTGTTTCTATAAATCTGTACTGCCATCATTAAATGTATGTCTACCCACCATTAAACTATTAATAATTTGTACTGAGAGTCCTATGGCCTATTCCTATAAACACATCTATCCACTATTATTATTTATTCTAGGTACCTTCCCCTTCCCAGCATCCTTCACAATCCCTTGCTGATTCAGTCCAAACTTTGGAAATGAGAAGAACAGAATCCTCTCAGTCCCCATCCTGGTCCCAGGAACTTTCAGTCAACCTTCCTTTGGACTGGCACTACTGCTGCCCCTGGACAATCTCTGATTGCCTGTTGGTACAAGTGCCAGGCTTCCCTGGTCTTTCTGGCATGTCAGAGATTGCTGCCCCTGGCAGTGCCTGGACTGCTGCTGCAGAAGCTGATCCTGCTGACTTGTGCTTCTGGCGGCTGCTGGGCTGTGGTTGCTTTGCTGTTGCCTCTCTGCTACTGAGCTGGCGCTTCCATTGCTGGATTGATGCAGTTCCTCCTTGTGTTGCTGGCTTGAATAGATTGGCTTAACTGACGTGGCTGTTGCTGGTTGAAGTGGGCTGCTGACACTATCCCTGGCTCTTCTGTCCCTTCCCCATCCAGCTATCACTTTTTCCTGGACTTTCCTCTTCTTTTTTGCCTCTGCACCTGCAGCCTCTCCATGCCATTGCTGATCCTCACCCTTCGCTAATTCACATATTCTCCTCTTCATTACTCACCACAACCACATGCACCTTGCCATCCTTTTTATCAGTGGCAATGCTGGCAGCTACCACTTGTGACATGATAAGGCTGTACTAAAGAAGGGAAGAAAACGATGCAGGCATGCATTTTCTGCATTGTGTTTCTTTCTGCAATGTTGCCTTACATTGTAATTTTTTAAAACTGTTCTGCAACATCAGTAATATGAACTTAACTGAATAATCTCTTGCAGTTACCTGAATGGCAATCTGGATGTTTTATTGTGGAGTAATCCTTAGTACAATTGGCTTCTAATTCTGAGCAATCTGAATTGCTGCTTTTTAATGATGAAGCCATTTCTATCTCCCATTCCAGACATATTTTTTGACATAGAGACTATGTACACTTTTCTGTGTTGATGGATGAGAAAGTTTTTCTGCTTTACTGTCTCTTAAAAATAGCTCTAAGTATTTTTAGAAAACTCATTTTCCTTTTTGTCTTTTGCATTCTTGGGGGAAAGTGGGGCAGGAGACTGCCACCTTTCTCACAACCTTACTGGATCCTTCTTCTCACATCTGAATTTTGCAGCTGCTTTACAGACTTTGTGCCAATGAATGGACTGAAGGCCAGAGGATAAAACTCTACTCTCTTGCATGTGATCACTAATCACATAAAGAGAAAACATATGAACAGGTTCTGTGAAAGGATGCTTCCATAAAATTCTACTGTCAATTTATATATGAAGAAAAAACAGATTCATGCTTTTGTTTCTCTTTATCCTCCCACTCAAGGTGTGAGACAGCATTATCTGGAAATTGTTACTAAATGACAGCTGAAGAATGTCTGTTTATCTTATTCATAATTTGGGAGTAAATACTAAATACTTCAATCTCAGTGAAACATGTCTGAGAAACCATGAGTGACTCATGCTGTTCAGAACATACACATTGGTTAAATATAGGATAAATATACAGAGCATGTTATCAACTTTTTAAAATATAAAACTCAATCAAAGTTAATGAGTATGTGCAAAACATTTGAATGTAAACCATTTTGAATACAGACTGTTTTAATACAAAAACACTGAAACTGGCTGTCTCAATCATTTTGGAAATGTATTACCATTCTTCTATGGGAAAGAATATTTATATAGTAACTCCACAGTAAACTAGTCACTAGAAAACCAGGCATAATTTACAAATCCTTCTGCCGATAAAAATAAACCATGACTAAACCTGCTTCAGAGAGAACAGGCACATCTAGGAATAGAACATTTACTGAATGGCAACTCTTACATTCTGAAAGCCAAAATTCAAGCTTATTTAAAGAATACTGATATAAATTGAACTTTTTCAATATGACAAATATCCAATTTTGATTCTTGATCAATAAATATAGAGTCAAACCTACAACAAGTAAAATACACAAATCTCATCTTTTTTTTTTTTAATAAAGCATAAGTACTTACTAAAAAGTATCCAGGCGTGTCATTGGGAGGAGAAGCCATTCTAAAACCTTCTTCTTGAAAATGCTGAAAGTTGGTAGCTAGTGCAATACCAGAAGTCCGAAACCTGCTTGTGCTACAGGAATTCTGTAAGCCATCTCTATTTGTGCTTCGGGTCAATGAACTTAGCAATCCTATATTATTTACAGAAACAATAGGGTCTTTGGAAGCCTTAATTGCTACTTCTGTGATATCCCTTGCCTCCACTTTAGAATGGATATCAGATCTTTTGCTAGGCGAATCTAAACCAATGCCATGAAATCTAGAAGTTCTTGAATAAGAGGAATCTGTTAAACTGTGCACCTCCAATGACCGCAGAATGTTTGGAGAAGCAGTAGGCCTCAAGCTAGTTTCTTCAAAATATTTGGAACGAGTCTGAGATTTCTGAGGACTGTAATGCGCCATCTGTGCTGAACAATGAAGAGGTGACAGACGTGTTTTCTTAAGACTTAAGTCATGAGGGTTAAAAACACTATTATCTGCTGTTGTAAAAGTCAGAGTTTTTGTGATGGATTTGTTCTGATGCTCCTGAGATAACTGAAGCTCAGTATTCCCTTCTTCTATTCCAGATATTTTGCTGTATGAGTCACTGCAATTTGCTTCTGATACCAAGGCAAAAGCCTCTTTGTTTGGTAGAACATTTTTTTCTGTAGTATACAGATTTACATTTGTGAGATCTGGATACAAGAAAGGACATCTTTCATCAGATGATGCACCATTTTCTGCATTTTTTCCCAAATTTACCAGTGGAGCTGCGAGTTGAGGAACTACATTGTTTTCAGATAGTTTTGCCTCTTCCTTTTCCACACATGATGCTTTTGAAGGCAGCGTCATGCTGTTAATTGACTGAGATGGTGAAATACTCTCCCATTTGTCATTGTCGTTAAGAAAGCCACTAGTGATGGATGACTTTTTTTTACCAGTATTTGCTAAGGCTGAAAAAGCATTCTGAGATATTCCTGAGGTATGTGAATTTTCAGAAGGCAGACAGGACTGCCCAATATGAGGAAGTGCTCGTAGAAAATTATGATGAACAGCTGTAAGTGAGCCACTAGAGGGATGAAGAACCACTGGAGAATGGGGGTTCACTTTGATCTTAGGCTGTGGAAAAAATTGAAAAGTGGTTAGTTTTAACTATAGCACAATTACAAAACCCCAAGTATTAATGCATTTATTCATCAAATTTTTAAGGCTGCATAGAAGTATTAACGCTCTTTTGTATTTCATTTTGAGGGACTTCATCATCATCATCATCACCATCATCATTATTATTATTAAATATCTAGATGCAAAAAATAACAACACTGCTTTCCTTTCAACAGTAATTCTAATCAGTAATTTCTATCCAATTAGAACAGGATTTTTCAAACTTTCTCAGGCTGTTGAATCTATTAAGTAAAAAAATCATGGATCAAAAGGCAAAGTTCTAGTGATAGAAAATGGGCTGACATCAAGTGCACTTTTTTTTTTTTGCCCTTGTCTCTCACAAAGTCCTTGTTCTTACAAATTATTTGTTCATATAGTTCTATAGAACAGTTGGAAAAACTCTGGATTGGAATGATGAAAATTTCACAATATTTAATATTCTTTAGGCTAACAAATGATAACCTCCTGACACATGGCGACTTCATGATGCATTCATGCAGTTTTCTTAGCAAAATTACATTATATTGGTAAAATGTGACACATGGATTGTGCACAGCTTATATAACTAATTTATTTTGGATATTATACTGCACACTGAGGTAATATCTGCTATTGAACGAATTATTTACAGAGGTTTTTAATTTTTCTTCACTAACATCCAGTGAGGATTTTATATTTTATGGCTTCACCTTTTTATTAAGATTCATGTTTTCCATCTTTGCCTTGAGCAGCTTCATTTTATTCATTGTAATGGAGTTCTCAATAATCTGTTGCCCGGAAGGAGATATTTCTGTATCTTCATCATCATCAGCATACAAATTATAAACAGAACCACCACTGTAGCAAGGAGAGAATTCAGATGTGGTCTAGTACTGTACATGTTAATATTTAATAAGTCAGAATTCTAAAAAAATACGCAAAACATTCAACATTCTGAAACAAAAGTGATATTTTTATATTTCAAAAGCATATTTTTTACATCAAATGTCTTTCAGATCTAATATTTTACTTGGGAACCTGTCCCTGTATCTGGAAAATGGAACAGCACCTTCTAGTCAAATAAGGGGCCTCTCTCTGTATTTGGATGTGTACGTGTGCAGGCAAAACATGTAGAGATTGTTAGTGAACACAAAAGTGCTTTCTCCTTTCAGATATTTTTTACCGGCCATCTCACATTGCAAGCATATGGAGAAAGAGTATCTCCTGCTTTACTTTTGATATTGTAAAGAAGGCAATGTTAGGAATCCCTTACTGTTGTAATTTTTCTTCTTTTGAAAAATTACTTTTGATCATTTTTCTAAAAGATAAATATTGACTGGATAATAAACTTTCAATAACTCAAAACACTTCATTTAATAAAACCTGGAAAAATATTAAGATAATTTTTAAAGATACTGGGAGTGGAAATGTCAGAACTAGTCCGAAAGTCATACCTACATAAGCATGAATATCAGATGAGCCATTGTAGGGACTGGAAGACAGAGACACAATGTACAGAATGTTCAGAAATCTTATAGAATTGAAAGATGTTGTACCATTTCTTAGCAGATCTCTACAATATGACATAAAATATTGAAGGAAGAAGATTTGGATGCCATCTTCGGGGAAAAAAATCTAAAAATCTTATTAAAGTTATTTCTCTTGGAAACTAGACATTGTGAATGGGGAAACACATCACTTACGAACTGGAAATTTTACTGAAGTTAGATGTAGCCAATCAGCTACATCCCAGAAGCTTATTTCCTCTCATTCATTTTTGTTTCAATAAATTCAATTTACTAATCCAAAGAAGCACATTACTAATCTGAAAAAGATATGCAATGTTATGCAATACTATGCTGGCTAATCTGTTGGTATTGATCTGAGGTACGATCTTATTAAACCGCTTTTTTTTTGCTTCAAATATTCGTATTTATATTCATACATACCATGTTATTCATTTTTGATTAAGGTATACTGTGCATAGTACAAAAAAGGAGTAACACAGACTAAACAAGGACATTAAATATAGGAGATAACAGAAAAAAAATAGCTAAATCTAGTTACTCACATTATCTTTCCATCTTCTATCCTTGCAACCATTCTAGCTTCCACTATTTTCATACTGACTACTTCTATCCATACCACATCCACCAAAACTGTCTTTTGTTCTTACCCCTCACTTTGAAGATCTCATTCAGCCACAACTTTCTCAATCTTCCTCTCAACTCCTCTACTCATTCCTCATATGCTTGTTGTACAATTTGATCCTCACTCATTCTCTTTACACAACCAAACTACTTTAGTGTATTCCTTCATAGTGTATTCCTTCATAGTCCTTACTCTTATTATATTCCAAGTCCAGTCTTCCATATGGTTATCACTAGATAGCCCCCAAAATATTGACCTCAGCTACCTAATATGGCTTTGGTTAAGTAAAGCTGACACATAATCCTTTTTAAGAGAAGGGAAGAACAGTCTAGATTACCGGTCATAGCAGCATTTCATGTATGGACACAATCAAACACCAATTTCACCTCAAGCATGCTCATGATATCCAAGGCAAGCTAAGAATTCTAACTTAGAGACTACCTTGCAGGTGAACATATTGTTGCCTACATACTACAACTAGGAAGTAAATGCAATCATCATCTTCTTCTTCATCCTAGCATTTTCCCGCAGGGCAAGGTCCACTTTTCAGATCAACAAATGCCAATTCACACAATCGAATGCAGCAACTGACTCCAACTTTATAATTTGCATGTCTGCATTAATTGTATACTGCCACCTTTGCTTTGGTCTTCTGCATGGGCGTTTGCCATCAGTGTTAAAGTGGTAGGCAGTACAGGGGATAGTGTGGGGTGCTGCTCGTAGAACGTGGCCATACCACTATAGGTGCTTTTCCTGCATTTTCTCTGCTACTGGTGCGATGCCCATCTGCTGCTGGACTGTATCATTGCTGACGCAGTTGAGAAGGGAAATGCTTAGTGACCAATGGAGCATGCGCATCTCCATAGCATGTAAAGGGTGATCAACAATATTGGTGGTTGGTCAGCACTCAGCACCATACAGTGCTACTGGGCAGACCATCGTTCTGTATACTTTTGATTTTAGATGAATTGGCATGCGCAATGTACTTACACATTTAGGAATACATATATTTATATTTTTAGATAAAGGTAGTTCTCAACTTCTGACCACAATTGGGATCAGAATTTCCATCACTAAGAGATGCAGTAGTAAAGCAAGATGCCACGTGACAGCATCGCTTAGTGACAGCAATCCCGGCAGTCCCAGTTGCCACTGTTAACCGAGAATCGCAGGTCGTTAAGTGAGTACCCACCCCAATCCAAGCCATTCTGGGCTTGGTTCCTCCCAACTCTGAGCCTCCATAAGGTAAGAGACTGCCTCCAACGCCCCCTACCCGCCTATCTTTCCCACTCGAAAGAGGCTTCATTATTTTTTAGCTGGATGAGTTTGGCTTCAGAGAAGTCTAAAGTACATCCTATTTTGCCATCCTTCTTCTTTGCTCTTCCTGCATCATGAACACCATTCACACACGAGAACCAGAGAAAGAGAGAACTAGGGTCATAATTGTCCGGCGGCGTGTCACGAGTGAAAAGGTCCTTAATATTCTTGGCATGTGCAGTCACTCACTTGTTCTGAAGGTGCAACAAAACCCTTTAAGAACCAGCCTGGCAAGTTCACCGTTTGGAACTTGCTGCAAGAGGTGTCTGATGCAGAAACCCCCTTGGTCCTGGCAGAGGGAAAGGGGCGAGTGCCCTGGCATTTCCTGAACAAATTAGGCTTCCCTTGACTCGATGAAGCTGCCACCCTCCCAGGTCTTTCCTCAATGGGACACTGCTTGAACTTGAGACACCCCCAGGCTTCCATGAATCCTTGGTGCTTTTAATTGAACCCAGCACTTCCCCTCCAGGACCATTAAAACCCCATCCCATAAAAGACCTCGCTCGCTCCCTCTGGTTGTCTTGGCAGCTGGTGTTCCTTGGCTGTTGTGTTTGCACCACAACACAGAAAAGTAAAAAGCAGCCCGAGGCGTGGTACACCAAAAAGCCCCTTTGCGCTGTGGCTCAGGGGCTGCTTTTTACTTTTTTTTTTTTTTGCAGTGCAAAGCCCAGACTCAGCCCAGCCCAGGGGTGCAGTGCAAAGGGGCTTTCTGGCATGCTGTGGCTCAGGGACTGCTTTTTTTTTTCACAGCTTGAAGCCCAGCCCCAGTCCGGCCAGCACGCCTCATCAGCAGCGGGAGCAAGAAAATGGCGGAGGTCAGCTGGGGCGGTGGAATGCAGGGCAGCAGTGGACCAAAAGGGCATAGCTGGGGGGGAGATAGGTGGGTGGGGGGAGTTGAAGCACCCTGCCATCATAAGTGTGGGCAGGCTGCCAAGTGCCCAAATTCTGTTCACGTGACTGTGGGGGCGCTGCAACAACCATAACTTCAAGCACCAGTCGTAAGTCCTTTTGTTCAGCACCGCTGTAACTTTAAGCAGTCGCTGAACAAATGGTTGTAAGATGAGGACTACCTGTGCTGAGTTCAACTAATAGGTGCTTGAAGGCTCACCAGTGGAGAAACATAGGAGATAAATCAAATCAAATCAAATCAAATCAAATCAAATCAAATCAAATCAAATCAAGTCAGGTCAGGTCAGGTCAGGTCAGGTCAGATCAGGTCAAATCAACTCAAGTCAAAACGAAGCATTTAATAGCACAACTTTCCATTAATATTAATAGGTGATCATTTTTGCCGTAGTCCTCATCACGAACAGTCTTTCTTAAGGTGATCTAATTAGCTTTTAAAGAGTACAGGTAATCCTCGCTTAGTGACTGCCTTGGGTAGCAACTATCTGAAGATACAATGGTGATGAAAAAGTAACTGTGACAAATGCTTGCATTTATAACCTTTGTAGCATCTCTCTCTCAGTCATGGGTTAGCCATTAGTCAGTTAGTATGCATTGTCCTGTGTAAAACTGTAAGCACAGTTGCAGTCATGTGATTTTTCACTTAGCAACCACTTTGCTTAACAGTCGCTAAGTTAAGCTGAGTTGCTGGTACCAACTGTGGTTGCTAAATGCAATTGCTAATGAGTGCTAATGAGTGTGGTTGCTAATGAGTGCTCAGTGAACGTCTCTGGCTTAGCAGCCTCCAAAAATGGTTCAAGTAGAACAGTTCGTTTTTAAGCTCAGACCAGGAACAAGATTCAGAAAAATAGAGCCCCACGCTCTTATTGGGTTAGTACTGAAGCAACAGTTAATGCCTTTGTTTTCTCCAGATTGGGATGAAATATACCCTCAAACTAGAATTTTATGAGAGAATTACTACCACAGTTCATAGAAATTAACAATGCTATGTGTTTAATGAGAGAAGGTGATGAAATCTGCAGCAATAAAAGGTGTAAGTAAGGAACACCCATAACAAATTTTAATCAGATACATTGGGATGAATTTTCTGTAAAGAAAAAACATTTCTATAAGGAATAGGAAAAAATAATTCCTCATCCTAAAGACAGAACTGAGGAACTGAAACAGAAATAAAAGGAATCTTGCTGTTCCTTTTGATAAAAGAAATTTGCTATCAGGCCAGACAAGTTAATATTGTAATGCCCAAAACACTGATACACAATTATTCTAGGTGAAATAGGATAGAGCAACTGATAAAAATAAAGATCATTTTCAATACTACTAACTTGTGACAGCTCTCATCAGAATGTTACTGGTTAAGGTGGCCTGTGATTGGACAGCTAATGTGTCAATAACCAAATTGAATATTTTTCATTCTTGTCTCCACTATGGCATTTGGTCTAAATAACAAAATATTTTTGTGGTGTAGCTTTTTGCAGCATTTATCTCAAATTATCCTACTCCACCTTGTGATCCAGGCTTTGGCAGAAGTTGCTGTACTGGTCATGTTTTTATAACTGCAAATTAAACCATTACTTAATTGTAACATTTGCTATTTGAGAACATGGCCTATTCAACATCTGCAGAAAACGTGATTGCACTTTGATGTTGACCCTCCTGAGCCTGGAGAACCCCAACAAAAGAAATATGCAAAAAAGCATGGGCTGCCACTATCCCATGAGGTCATTACTGTATATGTCAATTTCTCTTATTTAATAAAAACTTTGGTGCATTTTATGTTAGTCAGAAGGTTAATCAGTGCAAAATTATTGGGTGATCTTTGAAACTCTTTAGCCATTTACTTGAATCTCAATTCTTTAGTGTTTAGTCAATATGAATAAATTAAAAACCAGTCAGGACTAGTTATTGTTACCACACAATTGGCTTTAAACAATTTATGAGACTGTATGTTCACCAGTGGGTAAAAACATTTTTATTCACATGGGCTTTTAGTTTTTAAGATGACATTCAAGCAAGTTTTAATAAAATACAGGTAGTCCTCACTTAACAACGGTAATTGGGACTGGAATTTCTGTTGCTAAGCATGTCACATAACCACACTGCTTAGCAACGGCAGTTCCGGCAGCCCCTGGTTACTGTCGTTAAGTGAATCACTGCAGATCATTACGCAAGGACCTCAGGTGACCACGATTTCCCACTTCCTGCTAGCTTCCCCACTGACTTTGCTTGTGGGAAGCTGGCAGGGAAGGTTGCAAATTGCAACCATGTGACTGCAGGGGCACTGTGACAGCTGGAATTTCAAGGACTGGTAATAAGTACAACTCGTTTAGCGCTGTTGCAAGTTTGAATAGTCGCTGAGTGGTTGTTAAACAAGGACCACCTGGATTCCTCTTATACAGTGGTACCTCAGGTCACGAATGCTTCTGTTCACGAACAATTCGGTTCACGAACAGCACTGTTTGCAAAATTTTGCTTCCGTTCACAAACTCTGCATCGGGTGACGAACAGGATCCGTGGCCATTTTCCCTGCTGACACACGTGGTCGTGGCTTCCTGTAGGGAGGGGGACTCTCCCTCCAAGCAATAACCGCCTCCCCACCTGCCTTCCTGTCCTCCACGCCAGAAGTCGCCTTGAGCAAGGTTAGCGTTCTCTCTCTTCGTACTGTACTGTACTGTACTTTGTTTCATATTTTTGTGGTTTAAAAAAAAAATACACATGGTTCAGAACGGATTAACCGTATTTACATTGAACCTTATGGGAAAATTTGATTCTGGTCGTGACCAAAATCGGTTGGTGACCAAATTCGTAGGGGTCAGAATGGATTAACCGTATTTACATTGAACCTTATGGGAAAATTTGATTTGGGTCACGACCAATTCGGGTCACGACCAGTCGCGGAACGAATTAAGTTCGTGACCCGAGGTACCACTGTATTTGTATGCTTTATTTGTTTTGAATTCTTGTTTTTATGTTTTAACTAATTCTGCATTGTATTTTTCCTCTCTTTTCTATTTTTCTTATTGACAGCCAACCTGATCACTATATTTGAGGCCAAGGTCATACATTTAATAAATAAATACAGTATCCTCTATTAAATTTAATAGGCCAGGCAAATGTTTAAGTCTCACTGTGTCCAACAGGTTTTCTGCCTAATGTGCTAAATCTCTCATTTATCACAGCAACATTTTTACTCATTATTAAGTACCTTGTTTTGTTCAGTTCATATTATGTGACTGCTTTTATTAATATTTTTAATAGATAACCATATAGCGCTCTTAGAGGAGTTGACTTCCTTTTCAGAAAACACTACTGAAAGCTCTTCCAGGAGCAGAATGTACTGGAACCTCTACAGCAATGAAAGATTAACTCAAAATGCATTACTGTGGCACTTTGACTCAACTGTAAGCTTGCTTAGATTTTTTTTAAAAAATCCATTAAACAAAGCAATAATGTTTGAAAATCCTTAAGATTACAAATAACATACCTTAAAGATTCAGACAATGGTGTTAAAGTTCCATCTCCCCTGTCTACAACCCGGAAGAAATTCAACTGGTCTCCCTCCTGGTATACCAAGAATGTAACATGTTTACTGGATGGAACCTTCTCCCAGACATCATCTCGACAGGGACCCATGTATTCTGCTATTTCCTTAATTGGGTCTTCCAAAGGAACTACCGAGAAAAGGAACATGAAGAAAAAGATTGTTTGAAAGGGCCTATGTTTTTCATCTGACCACTGAAGTGAAGGACATATTTATGGAAACTACTGAAGTGTTTCTAATGAGCCAAATTAAGTATTATACAACTTTATTAAATAAATTTTATCAAACTGTAGCCACAAAAAAACTATTTTAAAATACCTGGCTTTAGTTTGCTGAATATCAACAAACTTTTCTACTGCTGCTTTACAAAATTAAATGTTTCTTTTTTATATTAGGAAACTCATTAATGACAAAAGGACCATAGTGAGCTATATAACAGTCTCAGGTACAGACCAATGGCATCAACACCCTTTCCATAACTGCATAACTCTCTGGAAAAGTGTTAGTATGATCCACAGAATCTGGTATTTTCTCCAAGTCTTGTGTTTCCATCTCAAGCATAAAACTGACATACTGAAACGAATAAGAACAAATTTGTTGTCACAGCCATGAAAACATGTGGCAAAATTGTATGCTATTTTCTCCTATAAATCTTGATGAGATAAAAAATGTTGTTTTATTAATGTTCACTAGAACATTTTCTCAATATATCAGTTTCAGACTTATGGTGTGAAGTCTTCAGCACAGAACTAGAATAGATTCAGTGGATGGAATGAGCTGTAAGAATAATCTTGAAGAACAGGAGGAAGAGCCACAACCAAGACAACTGTCAGATAAAAGAAATGTAAGTCCAAAGCAGAAATGTAATTTAAGAAAACATCCTAGAAATAACCCTCCCTGGTTTTCTTAAAGATAAAGGGGGGGGGGAGGTGCATTCAGACTTGCAAGTTTCTGTTACTGTGAACAGAATTACAATATTTTATCTATAATAAAAGTAGTATTACAATTCATAACTTGGGTTTTTCTATTCTTATCTACTGTGAAGGGCTTACAAAGACATCAGATTTTTATGTTTACTATATAGTCATTTTGAAATTCACCAGAGCTGTAATATTTATGAGAGACCATCAGTGTGCTACACCACTACTTTTTTATAATTTGGAAGTTGTAACTTTTTTAGACAAGGCTCATAGCTTGACTGGTATACTATGGAATGCACTTTAACAAGTGAATGGAATAAGGGCAAAAATTAAATCTGATTTTATATATTTATTTTAATTAAACAGGAGTTGCAACTTGCAACACAAAGACATTTTTTCAAGAATTTGTCTATGCAATAATTAAGTCTTTAAGTTGTGGAGAAGGCCCTTAAATCCCTGTTGGATGAGAACAGGTGTTCCTAGATTTAGCACTACTTTTCACTAATTAGAACTTCTTATCAGAGCTTATTACCTCCCCCATACTGTATTTATCTGATTTTTTTCTCTCTCTCTGAATATGAATATATATAGAAAGTGAGCGAGCGAGACACACACGCATACATACTGATACACATAACAGGGAAGGTTGTCTTAGATTTCCATGGAATAAAATAATGGAGACAGGGTTTTTTCTATCTCATTTTCCATGGGGATAATTTAAAACTGACAGCTTTCTGTTTAAACACATTAAATATAAACACATTACATATACCTAATATATAATATACATTTAATAAGCTGTAAGAAAGGCTTTTGTACCTAACTTCTAAAGCAATTTTCTAACTTTGCCTTCAGTATTACCTCCTGTCCCTTCTCTCTCACAGTCCATCCTCAATAACGGATGTACACACGATGCTACTCTGTCAGAATCATCATTCATACATCCGATGAAGCACACGATGCATAAATGCTCATGATGGCTCTGTCAGCATCCTATCTTTTTTTATTCTGGCAACAAAAAGGAAAGTAACTTCCTTCCTTGTGATTTAGGCCCTACTATCACATAACTCATTATTGTAACACATCAAACATTTGTTTGGCTCTCTACTAGTTCTGGGCAGATTATGTTGTCATGTACCATTATAGAAAAACAGTGGAAAAATACACAGAACAATAATTTCTGTCTCTACATAGGCAATAATGTTCCTCAAATTAGGTATCTCTCAATCTATTAACACCTAAAGATGAATGGTAAAATATTAAATATTGCTTATGAGAAGATTTGTCTCAGACATGCCACTGCTAAATCTGATAGATGCAGGAGTAGGAGACCACACAGAGCAAGCTAGCGGCAATAGCAGATGGTGAACATTTCTGGACTCCAGTTGTTCTGTTTTTCTACTTTCTTGCAAGAGACTCATAGCTGTTAGTTCGCTTAACTAAGCCTTTACAGATAAACTGATTTTTAAAAAGCAGATATGATTAACAGCAGCAATTCTTGAGCATGAAAAGCAATTACATTCTCTCAATTGAAATCTCTCTAAATTGAACTTAAGCAGTTGTAATTCAGTTGGTCCATACTGCCATGTAATGTTCTTACTGAGTTCTGTAATGTTATGTGGGAATGACCTTGGGAGAGCTGCAGACTGGACAATTGCATGTAAAAAGTATCTCAGCCCACAGAAGGAGGGAGTGGAAAACATTTCAGAAGGGACTCTCCCCAGTTTTCTGCAGAGTAAAAGAAAAGGAGGGGAGAAAAAGGGGGTGGGGGTGGGCTTGTGCTCACTGCCAGATTTACTACTGTAAAAACCAAAGCATACTTTCTCTGGATAAGTGTCATTTATAACTGTAGGAAACTGCATTGGCTTAAAAATTAACTCAGTGCTTTTCAGTTCAGAATGCTACATTCTGAACTTTAGCATTCTGATACTATCTTTACTATTCCAGGATATCTCTGTGGTGAGAATGTATTAGCAGGACTGGTCACCAAAGACTGTTGAATGATTATTCAATTTTTTTTTTACCAAAGTGAGTAATTAGATGGGCATTATCACCAAAAATACGCAGGTCTTTTCCCAACCCGGGGCAGCTGCAAAAGCAGGCACATGATCTAAGAAAAAGATGTGGCCGCTTAAAGATAGATGTTAACATGTGCATGCTCCAAAGCACTTTTTCCAAAGTACTGCACATGCAGTAAATTTCATGCAAGAAAGACTTCCAAACTGTTCATTCCATTTGTTACCAAGTCAGGTTTGCCTCTTGTGAGTGTATGGCCCTTGATTTAACTATAGTGATAATTACTGAACTATAGTCAGTTCAGTAATTTCTTTGATTCTATTAATTCACTTTATTATCTTTCCATTCTTCTAGTTCCCTCAGTCCTGATAGTTTTTTGAATTCATACATCAATTGTCCAAATGATGTAAGTGTTTCCTTGCTGATCATGACCAAGGACATGGATGCCCACTAGGGTGAGGGTAAGTGATGTCACATACATTATGGCACAAATGACACAGCTTATGTAAATTTTATGACATGACACAATGTATTCAATGTATAGGGCAACCCATTTGTGGTGCCATCATGGCTTTTTATGGACACCTATGCTACGGAAGAGGTCAGGAATGACTGACTGGCTTTTCTTGCAATCCTTAGTAACCATCTTGAAAACTATAAAAGCAGGTATCTTCTTTGTCAATGTCAGTCTCCAAATTTATAGGTATGCATTATCCTGTGAAAGATTTTAACTATTCTGAAGCATTTAACTATTCTGAAACATTCTTATCCTTTATTAACTTACTGAATTTTGCAATTGCATTCTTCCCTAAGGTTAATGTCTCCAGCATGCTAATCATATTATTTATCTACTTTTGAGCCTAAGAAAACAAAACTATCACTTTTACTTCTTTGCCATCAAGTATAAGTTCATTAAGCATGCAGATTGACACTGACTTTCTCATCTTAATGTTACATTAAAAGGGAAAGGGAAAATTTGAATTAATTTTCATAATAAGCTCTTCTAAGTTTTCTTTACTTTCAGCTAATAAAGTGGTGTCACTTGTATATCTTAGATTAATCTCTTCCAATCCTGCCATTCTTATTATATATTTTCTGTATAAGTTAAATATATAGGGGGACTATTTACTTCTTTGCTACATTACCTTCTGTATTCTGAATCACAGTTTGTCTAAATTCAGTTCTTACAGAATTTTAAAATTCATTGTAAAGATTACAGTGAAGAACTATCTGTTATTTTGGTATTACCTTTACTGTTTTATTTTGGCATCTTCTATACAATCCAAGTGTCTGCTGTAATCAAAAGTAAACATAATTCCCAGGTTCTCTAGCTGCCACTTTAAATGAGGAGACATTCCAGGCATTAGAAGTCTCATACTTCTGCTTTTTCAGAAATCTGCCTAGTTATTTTGCATTTCTTTTAAGCAAAACTTCGCTTGCATTAGGAATTAGTGCAATGGGTTGATACAGTAGTTTGTGAATTATCTTGCATCTCCTTTACTGGTATAGGACTATATACCAATCTTTTCTAATCTCAATGTTGCAATGTCTTGTTCCATATTTGTTGACAGAAACCTGTTTAACTGTCTCTTCTCCAACAGCTTTTAACAGTTAAAGAGGTACCTTGTGCTTCTCTATTGAACAGGGGTCCCCAAACCCTTCAGCTTATCGACCACTTTCAGATTGTTCATTGACCCCCAAATGTTTATTATATGAAAATAATTTAATAAATACTACTATAATAGTGCTATGAATAATAACAATAATGAATAGTCCCATTGACCCTTGGAGAATATTGACCACTTCGGAGAACCCTGCTATGGAAAATAAAGACAGCTGGTCTGTTGTTGTCCTACTTTACTTCCTACTGGAGCTGGCACTCTTTCTGCCATTATATAACTGTTGATAAGGGGTCCCAGTTTGTTTAACTTCATTGGCTCTGTCATGTGCTTCTATCATGACTCTTTAACACTCCTATCTTAGCTATTAATTTTCATGCAATTTCTGTTCTTGTAAAAAATTCTCTCATTTTCTCGTAATCCTCTATGTTGCTGACATTCTTGAGTTTTCTTTTCTTGTCCTTTCTTCTTGATGCTGGAAGCCTGTACTTAGTTGTCATACATCTTTGTTGCCCAATTTGTTTATTCTCTGCCTTTCCCTTGTTATCATGTAAGCTTGTTCTGAAAGACACTTGGATCTTTTTCTCTAACATCTTAAGAGCTGGTCATTCATATGCTGATAGTGGCAAGAATGGTAATAACAAAAAAATGGAAGCAGAGAATTTTATCCTTATATGAGTTTTGTTATATGGTGATGGCAGAAAGATTAACCCACAACTTCAAATAAGATAATTCAAATAATATTCTTTTTTGAGATAGGACAATATTGGATACTTTTCATCAATCAAAAAAACTATTTATAAACAGTTCTAAGTAAGATCTTGAAACGATGAAGCCATAATACAGTATATGAACACTTGTATGCTGTGAAACTATTTTATGTTATTTTGTTTTTTAAATAAGTAATGAGAAAAATAAAAATAATACAGGTAGTCCTCTTTTAGCAGCTGCCTCAAACAGCAACCATCTGCAGTTACAACAGTGATGAAAAAGCAACTTCGCGACCAATGTCCACTTTTACGACCTTCGCAGTGTCTCTCTCAGTCACGTATTTGCCATTACAGTTAGTTAGTATACATTGTCTGGTGCCTGACCCATCCCCCACCTCCCCGCAGAGCAGAGAGATTGCCTAAACAAACTATCTCTTATGCCCTGAGCTGCTTTTCTGCCCAGGACTAGGCCTCCCTAAAAAGTGCTAACTTTTTAAATGTTTAAATTTTTTTTAAAATGTTTTTATGTTTTTTACCTGTGACCTGCCTAGAGTCACTGATAGTGAGATGGGTGGATAATAAATAAATAAATAACTGCACGTTAACAAGCTGGGCTCAGGGACCTGAATTAGCCTGCTTGCAGCTGCTGCCTGAAATTGACAAGACCCTAATCAGTTTCAACACAAGCTGTTAGGCAAACAGCCATTGCCAGGGTATTCTTTTGGATGTGTATTCCCTGCTTACTTTCTTGAAATCCCTTCCTCTCCAATGAAGGTAAATACAAACACTAATTCTCTTCTTGCTAATTATCCCAGTGCTGGGGTGAGCATTCCAAAGGATGGAGGAGTAGGGAAAATGGGCTATAAGATTTGCCCTTTTACCTGACTTCCTCATGAATCGAGTTCCAGAAACCTTCCTCACAGTTTGGGCTTACCTGACTGTTTGAGGTTGTATCCTTCTGATGATGTAAAGCAAAGAAAAGCTGAAGTAAAATCATAAGCACAATCGCGGTCATGTGATTTTTCACTTAACAACCGCTTTGCTTAATGACCAAGTTGCCAGTCCCAATTGTGGTAGCTAAACGAGGACTACCTTTACAGTATGTAGTATGTTACTGAATGAAAACAGAAGCAAGAAAAGGAGAGGTAAATCATACACTAGCCCTAGCCTCTTCCCACTCACTAGGAACTGATAGTGTAATTTTAATCCATTTATGCTTTCTATAAAAACACAACAGGTTAAATGTAAAAAAAAGGCCTACCTCTTTTTGTATTAATTGGTCCACCACGCATTGCTAAGATCAACTTCAAAGTACAACCTTCTGAAATGCTGTAAACAATCAATCAGACATATTTTGTAAGCTTTTCTTCCAACAGAAGTAATATTCAGAAATACTGATTAATCTCATTTAAATACTCACTGGTAATCATTCAAAGAATAGTCATCCTCCAGCTCCACATTATTCCAGATTAAATGCTGCTGAGATACAGGGATACCTTAAAATATTATTAAAATTGAATGGATTTTTCACTCTGTAAAGCTATGACTAAAATTACTAAAATAGCTATCCTTTTAACTTGGAAACATATTCCTCTAAAATTAACACAATTTAAATAATAAACATGATTTAAATTTATATCAAGCAAAACATTCCTGACTTTAACTCCAATTTTTAGTGCCAGGATTAAATCCAAATAGTAGTAGAAACTGCCTTTAAGTAAGGCAGTTAATACCAGTTGATTAGTAGTAAGAAATAGCCACAATCTTGCCCACATCAGGGTTAATTTTATTTATTAACTGCTACCCTATAATTCCTCAATGAGGTCAAGATGGTATACATAATTGTTCCTTCCACTTTATCCTTGTAATAGCCCCATGAAGTAGATTAGGCTGCAAGATATTATAAGATATTCAATAAAATTCATTGTGAATTAAGGATTTGAACATAAGTTTTCCAGGTCAGAGTAATCCATGTTAACACTAAGGGTTTTTTATTGTTAAACTAGTCCTTAGTGACTATATTACAACAACAGGCAGTTTGTAAGTGAGGCATGAAGAAGGCAATCAGGTTTATTGTCAGCATGTGGTATGCTGAGATAGAAAATGCTTGTAGTAATGCTTCTCCTCACTTAATGATGTAATTCACAAAATACTACTTCTGTCTTTGGCTATACATAACTCACTACCCATCAACTTCCCAAGGTAAAAAATAGTATAATGAAGAACAAATTTTCTTCTTCACTTCATGCTAATTACATGAGAATGACATGTAAGAGAACTGTTTCATAAATCTAAGTTTTCTATATGTTATTAATTCATGTACTATAGTATTAACTTGACCACTGTTGTTTTCTCAGCTCTCATCTCACTAATGGGAAGATAGAAATGTTACATTTCTACGATGCTGCAAAGCCTTGGATTCTTTAGATAGCAGAGCTAAAGCTGATGATGAGCTGGGATGGGTGAAAAATGCTAAGAAAGGTTTCTTTGGATGTGTTTTCTTTGGATATATTTAAAATAAAAACAGTCAGTTTATTGGCTGTTCAACAGGTTATAAAAAGCAATTGTAAAGAGTAAGATGAAAAGACAAGACTGATGCTTGAGAGTGACAGTAACCCAGGGAATATTTACTTATTTTGCATATTAGGATTCTGAAGGAACTTGCTGAATCATTTTCTTTGAGAAATACTGAATAACTGGGGAAGTGCCAGATGACCCAAAACTGTCCCTGTCTTCAAAAGGAGAAAAATAGGGATCCAGGGAATTAAAGACCCCAGCCACTCTGACAATAAGCTTGGAAAAAATTTAGAGTAGAAAATAAAGTAATAATGCAGGCTATCTTTACCTTATTTCTTGATTGGTTAATTTTCTGGTATATTGTGGAATTCTGTAGACATAATATACAGGTAGTCCTCAGTTAACGACTGTAATTGGGACTGGGAACTCCATTGCTAAGCGACACGGTTGTAAAGCAAAAAAAAAAAAAAAATCACATGACCATGCTGACTTACGATGGCAATTCTGGTTGTGGTCATTAAGCAAATCACATGTGGTTGTTAAGCGCAACATCACATGACTGTGACTTGCGACATCCTGCCAGCTTTCCCATTGACTTTGTTAGTTAGAAGCCGGCAATGAAGGTTGTAAATGGTGATCGCATGACTGTGGGACACTGACTGTTGTAACTGCACGCTTGGTTGCCAAGCGCCCAAATTGCAAGCATGTGATCTCAGGGACGCGGTGACAGCTGCAACTTTGAGGACTGTAAGTCTCCTTGTTCAACACTGTCATAACTTCAAATGGTCACCGAATGAGTAGTCACTAAGTGAGGACTACCTGTCATTTGATTTTCAGTACCCAAAAGGCACAGCTTGGTCCAAAATTTTGCTGCTGATCCAATGGTTCCTCATCCAGCTGGAAGGAAATACTGGGATCAGAATATTCTGTCTAGGGTCCTGTACAATACATTTATTAATTACTTTTTAAAAAATTATTTGGATGAAGAGGTGAACGTCTGCTTATCAAATCTGCAGGTGACACAAAACTGAGTAAGCCAATGTCTAATAGCTAATGTCTCACAGATTTCTCAAAAAAGTCTTGATATGTTAGATAAACTAGCAGTAAAGTAAGGACATGGAATTTAAAGAAGCAGATGTAAACCTCACAGAAATCAAATGCACACATATAGTATAGAGGATGACTGGCTTGGATACAGTGGCAGTGAAAAAGATTTTGGAACAGCAGTTGACTGAAAGTTGAATATGGGCGTGATGTTGCTTCAATAACAGGGATATGCAATTTTAAGCTGCACCAACAGACATACAGATTGCAAATCATTAGAAGTGATTGTTTCACTTTATTCTGCATTTGTTAAATCCCATTCGAGTACTTCTGGATCCCAATGGGACATTCAGAAAAGGCAAACAAGGATGTTACAATCTAACTCCTATAAAGACAGAATTCAAAGAACAGTTTAACTTTCTGAAAAAAATGACTGAGGAGGATATGAGAGTGCTTTTCAAAAATCAGGAAGGATGTTACGTAGAAGATGATTAAGACTTACTGCCTCTTGTTCCAGAGTGCTAGGGACCAGTACTGAATGAACTTAAGAATAATTTCCTAATGGTAAGACAGGTTTGAAAGTAGAAACAATTCATTGGATGTATTCAAGCAGAAGCCAGATAACGATCTGTCTGTGATGTTTTAATTTGGATTCCTGCACTGAGAATGGGGTTGGACTTAATTATCTAACTCTATGATTCTATGAATAAAACAGGAAAGCTGTAGGACAGACTGTTAATACAGACATAGCAATCATATTACAGGACAGAAATGGGGAAACGTCTCTACCAAATAATTGATTTCCCATTGGTGGGAAACCTTACAAATTAAACCACTGAGTAAATTCATTGTCTTTCTCAGCTTCTCAGTTGAGAAATTATAATGCAATGGATAAAAGATGGAAATAAAGTATAGAACTCAGTACTCTATATTAGCTACTTATCTATGGACATAAGTGTCTCACTATGAAACACTGGAATTTAGTTCATTTTCATTATATTATCTCACTTTTCATTAGTGGAACTTCAAAAATGAAATATGATCCATTGCAAGAACATTTTTAAGGTTATTTAAAGAAGAAACATTACAGACAGACATTACCAACTGTCTCATGCAGTGACCATTCAAAATTACACCTGTGCTGAAAAAATAACTTTGTGACCGGTGCACATTTATGACCTGTGCAGCATCTCTCTCTCTTGTCACGTGTTCACCATTACAGTCAGTTAGTACATACTGTCCTGTGTCTGACCTCTTTTCTTTCTCCCCTTCTCAGAGTAGAGAGATTGGAGAAGAAGGGATTACAAGAGAGTAAGCAGACACACAATGGGGAATACACATTGAAATGAATGTGCTAGCACCGGCTGTTTGCCTAGTGTGCTTCTGGCTGGGGGCTGGGAGCTGGGAGCTGGGAGCATGCCAGTGCTACAGCATTCCTTTGGATGTGTATTCCCCACTGTGGGCCTGCTTACTGTCTTGTAATCCCTTCCTCTCCAATGAATATAAATACAAACATGAATTCCCTTCTTGCTAATTATCCCAGCGCTGGGGTGAACATTCCAAAAGGCGGGGGAATAAGGAAAAAGGAAAGCTGAAGTAAAATCATAAGCACAGCCACGTGATTTTCCACTTAGCGACCACATCACTTAGTGACCAAGTTGCTAGTTCCAATTGTGGTCACTAAACGAGAACTACCTGTATTTGCTGAAGGCATTCCTACGCAGAAAGTTCATCATCCTCGCCTCATACAGCTGATTGACATAAATGTTATTACAATTTGAACTTTTATAAAAATACAAATATTTTTGCATCAGTACTAGTATTTTGACCTAAGCAATTATTTATTTGTTACATTTCCATCCCAGTTTACTTCCAGGAGCTCAATGGAAATAAAATAGTATACGTTCAGATTTTTTGAGCAGCCTTTTAATTCTGCTAATAATTTTGAATAATCATGGTATTTCATAATGAATAACTGATCACTCTATAAATTAACTACATTATTTTAAGTATAAAATATTTATTCTCTGTAAAACAACTGAACTTTCAAATTTAAAACCTAACTAAGTCCTGAGATAAAAAGAATATGTACCTTCCAATCTCTGGATTTTAGCTTTCACGGAAATAACTGTTTCAAAAGGAGACACTCGCAGTTCAAAGCATGTTCCTGTAAGAGTTTCAATGAAGAGCTCCATGGTCTCATAGAAAGTAAGTTTGCAATGGCATGATCCAACATTATCCTCATTGAAGAAAGGAGGTTCCTTCTTGCTGGCCATTCTAGTATTCCTTTTGAAAAAATCAGTTGGGAATTACTGATCTCATTTTCACTTCACATCAGCTCTAAACAGGAACATTTATGCTTTTGTTCAGGTTTCAAGGTTAAGACGGATACAGGATCTGTGGCCATAACACTTAGGAAATAATATTAAGATCCACTAAAGCAGTTTTTAAATATAACTGTACCGTACCACAGATTTCATTCTATTTTTTTTCACCCAGAAGTATATTTTTAAAGGCAAAAGACATAAATATCTGTAAATAAATAATTCCAGTGTATTTTAATTTGTATATAAACTCTTTCATATAAGAGAAAGAATACACTAACATTTTAAAATTCAGAGCAATTCTTTGCATGAAAATAAAATAAGCATCAATGAAGAAAGATACTCAAGAGTACGAACTTGTATTAACTCTCCTTACAAAAAAAACAACAACACTTGGGTGCAAAGCAGCTAAGCAGATAGAAATCTACACAATAATGACTGAGGACCCTGAAGTCAAGTGAGAGATTTTGTAACAGGTATCTTAAAAATATTTTCTATCCCCAAACTCCAACATGCAGGAAGAACCTTGAAATTTGGAGGATTAGAATACTGATCCAGGGAGAACAAGGTAACAGAGAAAAGCATTCCCATTAAGGTCAACAGCCAATTCCCAAGCAATGAAAATAGAAAATAAAGATCAAGTGTGCTATAATGACCCATTAAAAATGTACTTTTCATAACTGGGTAATTCTACAAGAACAGTAGATATGAAACTATTATCTAAAGCCACTGCTATTACAAATGGAAGATGTACTTCTGCCAGCTGTGTACTCAGAATATTCTATGCATGCTGAATGGCACAAATTGCTTTCTGCATGTCATTGCAAAAGCTCCAAAAGTTTTACTTGGATGTAATGCTTGTGCAGACCTCCACCAGTTCACAAAGATTATACAACAAATCAACTGTAACAGGCCAAACCTACTCATGCTTGTCTAGCTGTATGCACCATTCTATTCATTACAGCTTATTATCAAGCAAGCATGCACAATTACAGCCTGATTCAACCAAAATAATGCAGGCAGAATGTGGCATATCTTATTTAAGTTGCAAAAGTGCCACTAAAATATTTGAAAAACAACCAGAATTCAGTTATTGAGCTTTGCCTATTTGGTCTTGCTCATCAACCCCATGCTAAACACTCTGGACAATCATAAACTATTTGCAATACTTGCAAATAGTCAAGCAGAAAACTGCCATTGGTCCCATAGATACCAAAGAAGTAGATAGGCTACTGTGATCTTTCTGCCTCAAGTGCAGATAGGGCTTCCTGCTTTTCCTGGTAGACCATGACAACCTATCTATCAGTTGTGTCAAAGTGATCCCTGCCCTCTCCACCTCCCCACATGCAAAGCCATGCAGCTATATTAAGTCTGTGCAGTATCAAAAGTTAATCATATTCTTTATCTCTAATAATCACAAAATGCCACACTGAAAATAAAAGAAATTAAGCTCCAATGTTTTTGGAGAGAAAAATATATCGATCTGGGTGGTACATAACTATCCAGAACAGACCGAGCAGCTTTCACCCAACTGCTCATCCTCCACTCTCCCACCTAGAATATAGAGATTAGGCTAGCGTGCAGAATAGAGCCTCTTGGTGGGGCCCCAAAGCTATTTAACTCCGGGTGCCGGACTCCACTTGGAGAAACAGATAAGCCGGCGCCCGCCTTTGCCACAGGCCTGGGAGATCAAAGGCAGCTTCATCAAGCTTGCTCTTTGTGCCCGTTTCGGTCCCTACCGTCAGGGCAGGAAAGAGACCCGCAACCCAGGAAACGAAAGAGGAAGCCCGAAACAAAAGCCTCAAGATAGAAGCACCGAAGGGTATTTTCTTCTCGGAACTAACTTTCCTTTTCTGGGCTGGGCTGGGCTGGGCTCTTTCAGCCCGCTCCGGCCCTCGTCTTGCCAGGCCGGCCCTTCAGGGGCTCTCTCGATCTCCCAGACCCCGCCCGCCCCAGAGGGAAGAAAGCGGCCTCCCTCTAACTCCCAGGCCAGGAAGACACGGGGCCCGCCTCCAGCCTCCATTAGAGCTGATGGCCATAGCGGCTGCCGGGACACCATCTCCCCGGGAACGCGGACAGAAAGAGGACGACGGACGGGCGCAACCATGCGTGCTCCCCCGGAGGAGGCCAGGTGCGGAGACCCGTCCTCCTCACCTGCCGTTTGCCGCCACCCAGGGCCCTGCGGGGCGGGGCGGGGGACCTGATGCGTCGTCTCCCCCTTCACGGAGCTGCTGAGGTCGCCATGGCGCGCAGCCGATATCGGGCAAAAGGCACTTAGCCACACAGAAGCGCCCGTTCTCTCCGCCCCGCGGCGAAGGGGCGGTGCCTGCCCGCCCCACCTCCCTTTGTGACGCAATAAACTTGCGAGTCCTGCTTGCGCAGTCGCCCTCCAATCCCCGAGCGGCTCGGAGATTGGAGAGGGCGGAGCTCTCGCGGGCAGCCCTGGGAATAGGAGGCTCAGCTGGGTGTGGTCGCCAGCGGCAACGCTTCCCGGGGACGTGCGGTACCGGAGGTTGCTGGGAGAATGCTATAACCCGCCCTCCCGTTGGGCCTGGGAGGAGCAGGCTTTTGCCATGGGACGCTAGAGGTCGCCTTTTATTCGTTCGTCGGTGATCCTCAAGAGGGCTCGAGCCCTCGCACTTCCACAGATGGGACTGACAGTTCGCCTTGCCCGGGATGATTCGTCGATTTTGGAAGACTTTTCCAGTCATTTCCCCGGCCGTTTCTTCTTAGCCACTTCGTTTTTTCTAGCCGTCGCGAGCACCCAAAGATGTCCCCACGGTATCTCCGCCTGGATCCCCGGAGACTGCCAGTAGGTAAGCATGAGAAACCCCTCCGCTTTGCAAAGCAAATCCAGAATTTGCAGGGGATCTTATGGACGACAGTGCATGCAGCATTTTTTAAAGTTATCAAATTAGATAAAATGAAAATACAAATTATATGCATAAACAAAATAATGTCAAAATCTTGTAAAAATACATGATCTCAGTTAATATAGAACATCTGCATCTTGGGTCAAAATTGGGGATCTTAAAATTTACCAGTTTTAAGAATATTCATACTGAGTTATGTAACACAACCTAAAACTCCAATCTGTATAGTTGTTACTATTGTATAAATTGCATTTTCTCTAATTTATAGAATAAGCAGATAGCAAACTTATATATTAGCAAAAGGAGATTAGAAATGATCTAATTTAGATTATTTTATGCAGAACATTAGTGTGATCCCTTTAATATCTTCAGAATTCTAACAGAATAACGGAATACTTGAGTTGGAAATGCCCATTGAAACCATTGAGTCTTCCCACAGGTTTCCAAATTAAGCATCCCAAAGCCAGAGGCTGTAAAAAAGCATCTTTCATATGTACCACAGCATATCTAACCAAAGCGATAACACACTGTCAATATCACATGTGGCTTAGGGGTTTAAAAAACAGTAATCTAGAGAATGAAACTTTCAGGAAACTCATAAACGTTGATTACTTGTTTCAAACAGTTTCAAGAAATAATCAAAAGCTTTCTCCCCAGCAAAGAATTAGCATCTTATTCTGCCTGATTGAGTTAAAGGAATTACATCAATTAAACATCTAATAACAGAATTTTGATGACCTGTACAAATACAGCCCTAATTGGGTGCAGAAGAATTGAAAGAAGCTGTAGCTACTAAGCTTTTAGCACCCACAATTATATAAGAACTGGACACATAATTGGAAAAGAGATTCTTATGTTGGTTGGGGAGCACTAACAATACTAGCCTCACTGACACTAAAAGGTACTTGAAAAAGCTTTGATATTTATATATCTCTCGTAGAAGAGAATACAAGAATCTGCTTTTCTGCTAATCAACTGGAAAGCCCTCAGACCCAGAAGCCTTTACTTCTTTTGCAAATTTAATTGCAGTGATAGCTTCTTGAAGAGAAAGGGGTAAAAATCATCTTAATAGCCTGGTTCTGTGATAGTCTCACTTTTTGTAAAACATTTGTTTCATCTCCTTAATAAAACTGTTATAATTCAACAAAGATATATTCAAGGGACATTTGAAAAATTTAAATATATACTGTCAAATGACACCTTCAGACCTTACAGGAGCAAGGTCTGAAATAAAAGTAGGTTTTTCACATATCTTAGCCATAGATCCCAAAGAATGGCATCTATACAAAAATAGTTTTTACATACAGAAGAAAGGGTATTCACATTGGGAAAGATTGACAGAATGCCAAATAGCCAGTAGGTTAAATTCATACATATAATACTGAAAAATGTTACAAATAAGAGTATACAATTTGGGGTTAGGTATTACACTCAAAAATAGGTACATAAATTTAATTCAAATCTCCCCAGCTACTATATGATTGAGTGGGTAGTTTGCAAATGTTGAAAACCTATTATGTATGAGTACTAAATAGTTGGACCATATACATTTGATAATGTTATATATTAAGTAATGATGTAATCTGAGGATTAAAAAGCAACTGTATTCATCTGATATTTTTTTCAATCAACAGCTTCCAGAATCTCCCAATCAAAACTGCAACATCTTTTGCTGGTTTACAATTCCTGCTTACAATATACCTCTATCCAAGCTTTCTATAAAAGCTATTTACAGTTGTGTGAAAAAGAAAGTACACCCTCTTTGAGTTCTATGGTTTTACGTATCAGGACATAATAAAAATCATCCCTAACCCTAACGCAATTTATGCATCCTCAGTCCTTACCATATTCCAGCCTCTTCATTTTATTTCTCTTCTTAATCAGTGATGATTGCTTCCTTCTCCCTCATTCTACATTTTATGCTACATTATAGCTTAGTGGAAGTATGTGGCTCATTCAAAAAGCAGGAAAAAACTCATTATCTTTATAGTCACTTATTATTTCATGGTGAAAAACCATTCTAAAACATCACAAGAGGTGGAAGCGAAACTACACCACAAATATCAGTGGAAGAATTAAATAGAATATACAGTCGTGTGAAAAAGAAAGTACACTCTCTTTGAGTTCTATGGTCTTACGTATCAGGACATAATAAAAATCGTTTGGTCCTTGGCAGTTCTCAAAAGTAGGTAAATACAACCTCAGATGAACAACAACGTCATCATTTATTTTACAAAAAGAAAGTCAAAATGGAGAAGCCATGTGTGAAAAACTAAGTACACCTTATGATTCAATAGCTGGCAGAACCACCTTTAGCAACAATAACTTGAAGTCATTGTTTTCTGTATGACTTTCTCAGTCTCTCACATTGTTGCAGAGGAATTTTGGCCCACTCTTCTTTACAACATTGCTTCAGTTCATTGAGGTTTGCGGGCATTTGTTTATGCACAACTCTCTTGAGGTCCCGCCACAGCATTTCAATCAGGTTGAGGTCTGGACTTTGACTGGGCCATTGCAACACCTTGATTCTTTTCTTTTTCAGCCATTCTGTTGTAGATGTGCTGGTGTGCTTGGGATCATTGTCCTGTCGCATGACCCAATGTCGGCCAAGCTTTAGCTGTCGGGACAGATGGCCTCACATTTGACCCTAGAATACTTTGGTATACAGAGTCATAGTCGACTCAATGACTGCAAGGTGCCCAGGTCCTGTGGCTGCAAAGCAAGCCCAAATCAACCACCGTGCTTGACGGTTGGTATGAGATGTTTGTGCTGATATGTTGTGTTTGGTTTTCGCCAAACGTGGTGCTATGCATTGTGGCCAAACATCTCCATTTTGGTCTCGTCTGCCCAAAGGACAGTGTTCCAGAAGTCTTGTGATTTGTTCAGATGCAACTTTGCAAACCTAAGCCGTGCTGCCATGTTCTTTTTAGAGAGAAGAGGCTTTCTCCTGGTAACCCTTCCAAACAAACCATACTTGTTCAGTCTTTGTCTAATTGTACTGTCATGAACTTTAACATTTAACATGCTAACTGAGGCCTGAGGAGTCTGAGATGTAACTCTTGGATTTTTTGCAAATTCTCTGAGCATTGCACGGTCTGACCTTGGGGTGAATTTGCTGGGATGTCCACTCCTGGGAAGATTGGCAACTGTCTTGAATGTTTTCCACTTGTGAATAATCTTCCTCACTGTAGAATGATGGACTTCAAATTGTTTGGAAATGGCCTTATAACCTTTCCCAGACTGATGGGCAGCAACAATTGCTTCTCTAAGATCACTGCTGATGTCTTTACTCTTTGGCATTATGTTAACAGAGACCTCAATGCTCAAGACCAGCAAACTCCTAAAACGTCAGCTGTTATAGAGGTAGTCATGCTTACTGATGATCAAAGGCATTTGATTAGCAGCACCTGGTTGCTACTTAGCCTCTTCATACCTATGGAAGCAGTAAAGGTGTACTTGGTTTTCACACATGGCATCTCTGTTTTGGCTTTCTTTTTGTAAAATAAATGATGACATGGTGTAATATGTCATGTGTTGTTGTTCATCTGAGGTTGTATTTACCTACTTTTGAGAACTGCTAAGGACCAGATGATTTTTATTATGTCCTGATACGTAAAATCATAGAACTCAAAGAGGGTGTACTTTCTTTTTCACATGACTGTATCCTTTGGTGGAATAAGCAGCTCCTGTAAAAAGCAGTATCAGTTTCCTTTAAAAAACTTAAAATGCAGTTAACATTTGTCTGTATTTGAGAATCCACATTACACCATCAAAGCACCACACCAAGCCTTCTATAATCAAAACAAGCTTAATTGCCTATTTCTGGTATTAGTAAGTTAGGGAATTACCAAGATGATAATGCTGCATGAAGTTCTAGGGTGCCTGTCTGACAACAGCACCATCTTGACTAAAAGACTTAAGGGAATCTAGTCCTGCATGATTAGTGGATTTTGTAACTGGCTGGATGGCGATTCTGAGGTGGAATTATGCACCAAATGGGTAAAATCTGGTTCTCATGAACTATTTGTGTCTCATTCCATCAAAGCATTCTAGTCATGTGTGACTGAAAAATGTGGTTGTTTTGGCTGAGTGGAAAATTGGTGTCCCAGTTCAAAAACAATTCCCATGGAAGTTTCCTATTCCTATACAAATGGCAAGTTTGGTTGGTTTGGCTGGCTGGGAAGTTGGCATTCAAGAGAGTTCTATCTTGTTTCAGATGATTTAGATAATATAAAAGTATAACGTTGAAAGATTATTTGTAAGTACTGTTCTCATTTATATTTAATGCATCCCACTGTTTCTGTTTTATTTTAAAGTGTCCGCTTTGGCCTTTCCTTCTGTTCTAGGTTCTATACCCAGTCCTTTTCATATTTACAGAATAGCAAACCTTTGAAAGTGCTTTTGAATATTATGAGGGCCTGTGTTTTGGTATTTGCAGTAACGCTTATTGCTCTTTCTCTGTATCTTGTTCTGAACAGCAGATTTTTGAGCATTATGCAAATACCTGCAGGTGGTTGGTTGTGCATCTTTTTAAAACAACAAAATATCAGAATTTCAAATACTTAATTGCTTCACCTCTGCCTATTTTTAAGAAATATTTTCCTTTTACTACATGCAGTGTTTACGGTGAAGATTGGGGGATTTCTCTAAAATGTTCTCTATAGAAACCTGTGTTCCTATTTGACAGCACTGATTCTGCACAAAGTAATCAGTAACTGTGTTAAGATTCTATCCAAACCACTTTTCTTCAGATGATTTTACAATTTTGTCTGCTTTACTGATTAAGCTTTCATTGTCTTATAATGAAACAACAATGACAATTTTTTCAGTGTTAGAAAAATAAGATTACACCATATTATGTTTCTGAATTTCCTACTGTATCTTTTAAAATGTAAAATGTTCAAACTTAGTATGTATTCGGGGGAGAAAAGAAGGGAGAAAGAGGCTAATGCAGTTGCATGAAATACGTGGAAGAATGAATATATATTATGATCTGACCAGTGATGTGGATTGAATCAGAGAGTGTCTTTGCAATAATTTATATTTATTAATTTTACTTATATGCTGCTCTTCCTCCCAAGGGAAGAGTTTAAGGAATAAATGTTAAATGCTACGTTGCGGGGATTTTGGATTGTACAGAGATGGACTCAGCTTGTTAGTTTTCTATACCTGCAACTACTTCAGATGTAAGTCAGTGTAACAACTTTGTCATTGCAGCCATTCAGTTCAATGAGCAACCACACTGTTTTACTTCAAAGGGCTACTTGAAGTATATACCCTGCTTTTTTCACAGACTGAATAGTTGAGATAACACATGAGACAGTATCCAAAAAATGCTTGCAGACATTCACTCCAAAATGTGTGCATTTTTATCATTGCCTGGTGATGATACTACATTAAGGTAAACTGGCCAAACTTATGGAGACTCAACCCAAACAGAATTCTGATGGTATGCAAAATCAGTGATTACTCCCAGTTTTTGACAGTCACTGTATGCAATCCCATACATCTAAAGTAAAACATGATTATCAGTCTGAGAGAGTTCACCAGGGACTGCTAATTGGGGGTGGGGAGGGGAAGAGAAACAGTGAACAGTCAGAGCATATATGAGATAAATAACTGAAACCAGGCTAGAGATGTTTTAGTATTGTATATACTTCTGGATAAGCCAAGAATTTTGGGTGCCAAAATACACTTAAAAAATCGGATTCAGCTCATCCACAGATGGGCTTATCCACAAGTATATATGGTAATACTTTTTTTTAAAGTACCCATATTTCCCATACGTACTTGCATATAAGCCCATCCACAGATAGGCAGACCCTCAAATTTTTAACCAAAGTGCCATGTAAAACGTGGGACAGCTCATCTGCAGGTGGGTTTATCCGTGAGTATATATGGTAGTGAATGATTCCATTCCATCTTATCCCATCCCTTCCAGCAAAATGAAACAATCTTTATCTGTAACCAAGCATACACCCAAAAGGAGAATACAGATTCTTATAATCATGAGTTATAATCACAGTTAATTCCAGAAAGTGAGTTTGTTTACAATGCAGATCAGAAAATATTGATTTCATAAATACCATTGATCAATATTAATGTTTTTGTAATTTTGATTTATACTCTATATAATATACTAGATTACCAAGAACAAGATTAGGACAGTTATTGTTTGCTCAAGCAGCTTTTACAAATATTTTTTTAAATGCCATGTGCAGTAAAACAGGTAAGTGAATGAATCCAGGAATATTCACAGTTTTGTCATATCAGGTATTTGATTAGAAAATAAAGGAATTAGCATTCTGTGACATAAGTGTATTTTAAATTGTCCAGCAGTCTCTTTATTATTGTCCTTCAAATGCGTTGAGAGGGTCTTCAAAAGTGCTTGCTGTTCTAAGTTCACACTTACTTCCTGAGACTGTCTGAATGGTGGTCTTTTTGACTGATGTCTTAGATTGACTAACAGATGAGAAAATATCGTCTAGAGAGAGGGAGAAAACAGTTAATTTGTACTTGTACATGACAAGAAAGCTACAGAAAGTTTTGAGACAATTATGAGCTAGATTATATTAGCAGGAGTACAAGGAAGGATGCTGATAAAAAGCCTTTAGGATCCCTAGGTGCATTCTTAGCAAAAGTATCAATAATGCATTGCTCACAACTTTTGGTAGGTCTGAAATAACAAAAACAGGAATTTCTAGTGCTGACTGAATTGAAAACACTTGAGTCCAAAAAGGCCCAAGGGTGCAGGAGCCTCTCAAAACCTTGAATGGAGCCTGCAGAGCCCCTTCAAAATAGTGCCTCCAATTTTAATCTCTAATGTAACAGAAAAGTCAAATTATTAAATACATGAAGAGTAATCATACAATCTATATTAATTTAGATTTAAATCAAATAAGTATTTGTCCTAGCCTATTTTCTTAAGTGTGACTTTTACCATGCCAAGTCACATTTCTTGCCAACTACAGCAAGATAGACTATACAACATAGTTGTAGTATTTGTTGCCATGGTTGGTTTTTGACTTAACTGAAAATGCTTTTAACAACTGCTACATTCTGAATAATTATACTCTCCACTGGATAGAATATGAATTTTCAAAAATGAGAACTTCAAAGATACACAATGTGGGATCTAGTTTGAACCCAATACTATTAAGGGAGCAAGCCCCATTAAGTTCCGGGAACTCAAATGTTTTTCCACCTCTTTCTTGGCATATATCCTACTCTGCCTTCATGCTCTGCCTCTTTCTATCAAGGCTCAGTTTTTGTAACAAAATAGGGTCAGTGAGGACCCTTTACTGCTTCCTGAAGAAATATATCAAAATAGACATCCCTCAACCCTTTACTCCCTTGTCCCATTAGAGTGTAGTTTCGTATTTTTTTTAGTTTATAAAATCACCAGATTTCTCAATCTGTTTCTATAAAAATTTACTTGTTAATGATTTGCAGATCATTCTACAAATATTAAATTATTTACCTGTGTCCTCATCAAATATGGATTTAGCTTCCATTTTCTTTCTGGTACTCTTTTCCTTTGATTTTACAGCAAGATCGGCAAAGATGTCAACATCATCATCAAACAAGTTGACTTCCAACATTTTTTCTTTGACTGGCAGCTTAACAGTTTCTACTGCAAATATATCATCCTTGAATAAAGAAAAGGCTTTCTGAATATAGGGCTGATCTTTGAAGGTATGCATTTTCTCTGGTTTGTGCTTGTAAAACTAAATACAAATCGCTCTCATTTTCTGCAACTAAGCTTCAGAAATCAGTTCTGCTGAGTGGCTGGTTCTAGAACTGGGTATTTATATGTGGCTGTATATAATTAAATGTTTATATATGAAACGCGGTTGTACATTTCTGCTCCCTGAAATAAGGGAACAGAGGCTAGAGAATGTACAGGAGACCAGGAACTGTCCTAACTTGAATCTTGGAAGGTATTTAGGATATGAGCTGTAAATAAGAATATAATCTATCCGCCCTGCCAGATATAGTTCCATAACATTATCCTTTCATTTATTGGCCTTTAATTCCTCACCCCACAATACATCATTTAAGATGTACTATTTTCTTTGCTGGCTAAAGTATAGTTGGGGGTCAATACATACATCTAAAATGATCTGTTACACAGAGTCTGACAATCTGCTATCAATCTTAACTTCTAAGCTGGCTGCCCCATTCCTAGGTCCTGGTGGTTGAGTGACATTGGGATCAAGTTGCTGCTAGTAAATGTCAGGTCCATTTGTAATTAAGGCAATATTGTTCACGATTTAACTGTGGATGAGCTATTATTACTGAAACCCAGTTAGGCAAGGGCAGTGAGATCAGTGGAGAGGGATGGCACTGATCTCATGGTTCACCTTATCTGTGACCAGGGGCTCTGTTTCTGTGGTGACAGATGTGAATTACATATTACATTGGGCCATAGGGACAAGCTGAAGGCCCTCCTGGTATATTACCTACAATGCTACTCAGCTGGATCCCTCTCTGGCCTCCTTCACCATTATCTGGGCTAGTGTTGGAATCTCCTCATCCTTTGTTATTTGGTGACTTCAGTCTCCATGCCCTGGAATTCATGGCTATCATAGCAACTATGGGTTTGTCTCAGGTAAACTGTGGCTGAAGAAACCTAGGGTTTGGACTTGTTTCTTCTTGCAACAGTTGTACTGTGATCTGAATATGGATGGCATTACAACTAGCCTGTTGTCATGGTCAGATCACTTCCTGGTCCAATAGGGATTGACTGTCACCCAGGACCTCTGCAGGTCTGAAGAAACCAAAGGGCTTCACCAAGGTTCCTAATTAATTTGGAGGGTTTCCAGAGAAAATTTGAGGAATTTCCCAGTGATTTGGCAGGCAATACTATCAATAGCCTAGTTGGCCTCTGGTTTTTCTGTGTGTCAATCCTGGGGGAGGTGTTTGTTGGTTTTCTGAAGAGCTTTGGAGATCAGTTGGCAAAAATGATGCTTGCTTGGTGGTGGAAGACTAGGAATAAATCAGAGTGAAAGCTCTGGTACAATCCTACACTGTAGTAATGAGGCAAAGTGTCATTACTTCTCCTTTATTGGATTGGTGGTAGGACTGTTTAGGGTGGCTTTTTCCCTAAAAAGCCTCCTTTTAGGGAGGCTAGAATAAGCAGAGCTCCCACTTGATCATTTTGAGTGTTTGCCTACCACTTTACTGATAAAGTTGCTCAGATTCTCCTAAGTCTTGATTTCTCATGGATGAAGACCAGGTGTGACTGGGACAGCATCTTGCTCTGTTACCTGGGAATCTTTTTGGCTTGCGGAATCTGAGGAAGTGGATAGGGTATCTAACCGGATCCCTGCCACTTGTAGACTTGACCCATGCCCTTCCTGGATCCTTCAGGGAGCAGTGGAGAAGTGACAAACTGGATTCAGGAAATTGTCAATGCCTCACTTTAGGAAAGGCGTTAAGTCTGCAGCCTTAAGGCAGACTGTAGGATACCCCCTCAAGATGTCCTCTCTGGATCCAGCTTTGACTGATAATCTCCAATCTTTCTTTTTTTAGGAAAGGCTGTTGAATATGTGGGATTTACCTGTAAAGTGCCTTAGAAGAAGCAGATTATCTGGATCCCATTCAGTACAGTTTCAGGCCTGGGCATGAGACTGAAGAGGACTGGTGACTCTAGTTGGTGAACTTGGATGGGACCTGGATGGGAGTAGCACACCCCTCCTGGTCCTTTTGAATCCCTCACTAACTTTTGGTACCATCAACCTGATATTCTTCTGGACCACCTGCAGGGTTGGAGGTTTTTTAAAATGATTTCACTCAACTGGAACCTTTCTTGGTGGTTCCAGTTGGGGAGAAGAGAATGATTGGCCCAATGGCTACTTTTGTGTTGTGCACAGTGATCAATCTTCTCCACCCTACCCCCCACCTGTTTTTTAACATTTAATGAAGCCGCTGGGAGAGGTCATCCAGAGGTTCAGGGTGATATTCAGTTATAACTCACTACCCCAGAGCCAGCTGGAGATGTAGTGAAAGTCTTGTCTGGGGGCCTGGAGGCTATAGAGTCTGAGTGAAAACAAATTATAACAGAGTTGCTATTTATCTACTGAAGATGACAAATCTGGCAGTGTCTCCCAAGAGGGTAGCCCAGTTCCTGAGGAAGTGAGTCTATGATTTGGGGATCCTCCAGGACTCACACTCTGCTGGAAGGGCAAACAGAGACAGGAAGTCCTTTGCCCAGTTCCACTTGCACTGGTTGCCAAGAGGTTTCAATTTAAATTAGTGGTTTTAACCTATGAAGCCGTTTAAGGCTTGGCACCTGGCTACCTTTGGGATCACCTCCTCCAATTGGATTCAAGCATCTCTTTAGGAGAAACAATTAGTATGTAGTTTTCCACTTCTAGAAAGTGATGAGACTCAAGGCCTGGAGATATTATTTTTGTGGTGGCCTCTGTCCTCTAGAATGGCCTCCTCTTGAAGGTGAGATTGGCTCTATCATTAATAACTTTCTGAAAGTAGTTAGCACCAAATTATTCTGGAAGATTGGGGGGTAAACTGTGACACTGGGATTGTGGTAAGTAGACTTGATTTTAACTTTAATTCACCATGAATGTTTTATTGTTGGATTTTATCGTTATTATGAATTGCTAAAAGTTGTGAGTTGGGCAGTATATAAATAGTAGAGAATATACAGTATATACCTCATGATTGAACTATTGGGATCTTCGTTCTTTGAGCTTATTTTCCTGCAGATGTTTCATTACCATTCTAGGTGACATCATCAGTGCATGACTACCAGCTGATGTTTGTGGGTGTGTTCTGCCAATCTTCTACCTATCTGTCTTACAACACTGTGTGTTGTAGATTACTCCTGTTTTTTCATCTTTGGGTTTGCTTAAGAAGTTTTGGAGGAATTTCATTAGTTTCTGTGCTACAGTGATGCCAGAGGTTGTAGTGGTCTTGTTTTTTTCCAGAGATGTAACTAGATGTAACAAAATCCCTCCAAAACATCTTAACGAAGCCCAAAGATCTAGTAACCAAAGAAGAAATGAACACAATTATCATGAACAGAACCACAATTATGGACAGGGCACAGCACATTCAGAAATCTAAAGAACTACTGAACTAGCATCAGAAGACATGATGAAAATTCTTTCATCTCTCAACACACAAATTCAACCACAATTTCAGCTAGGAAACTGTTGACATTTCAGACCAAGCCAAATCAAAAAAATGCTAGGGAATTCCAGTAGCTTGGCATTCTGACAAATCTGTTTGGCATTGACAGACACATAGAGATACACCTTATTTATATGCAATTTAAAAGATACAACCAAAAATCAAGGAAGGAAGAAACAGCTCAAAGTACAGTGGTACCTCGGTTCACGAACTTAATTCGTTCCGTGACTCTGGTCGCGAACCAAATTGGTCGTGAACCGAATCAAATTTCCCCATAAGGTTCAATGTAAATACGGTTAATCCGTTCTGACCCCTACGAATTTGGTCGCCAACCGATTTTTGATCGCGTCCCGAATCAAATTTCCCTATAAGGTTCAATGTAATTACGGTTAATCCATTCTGAACCATGTTTTTTTTTTAAAACCGCAAAAATATGACACAAAGTACAGTACGAAGAGAGAGAAAGCTAACCTTGCTCGAGGCAACTTCTGGCGTGGAGGACAGGAAGGCGGGTGTGGAGGCGGTTACTGCTTGGAGGGAGAGTCCCCCTCCCTACAGGAAGCCGCGTCCACGTGTCACGGGAGGGAAAATGGCCGCGGATCCTGTTCGTAACCCGATGCGGAGTTCGTGAACGGAGGCAAAATTTTGCGACCGGAGCTGTTCGTGAACCGAATTGTTTGTGAACAGAAGCGTTTGTGAACCGAGGTACCACTGTACATCCCCCTTAGCAACCAACATACAGATACATGGGAAACAGCACCAGGTAACAATAACAGTATTCTAATCAAGGAACCATCAAGGAAGAAATCACACCCAAAGCAAGACAGGCAGGGCAAGCTACTATGTACAGCCAGCCAGCAAACTCCATTCTCCCCTGCACTGATGACGTTACCTATCCTGGCAAATAAAGATCTGCAGGAACACAACAAAGCTCAGAGAACACCAAGATCCTAACAGTATGCAAATCAAATCAAAGTTTCCTGCTGAATTTTTGTAGGGATTGACTTAGTCGGATATTACACAGGACAATGTGAAGAAATAAGATTAAAAAAAAAAAAAGTTAAGGAAGAAATAAGCACAATCAGGTTAAATATCTTCATTATTTTTTAAAACAAAGATTCCAAATCTATCCTATCCTCATTATTATCTATCCTATCCTATTCACTTTTTTGTAACCATTTAAGAGACGTTCATCCTAAGTTGTTTTCCCCAGCACTACTAATGCCTATAGAACAAACAAAACAAGCACAGTACAAAGTAAGAAGAATCCAAGTCTGAAGAGAAAAACTTTAAAAATTACCTCAAAAATGTCATGGATTGGAGAAACCTGAGGTAACTGAGATGTGAGTTCCCGTTCTTTTCTCTTCACAGTTTTCTTACTAGTGGTGAAGACATCCTGTTTGTCCTCCAGGAAAGGGACAGGACTGGCTTTCCTTAATGTCTTTCCAGACTGAAAGAGGTCATCGCAACTTGTATTATATTGTGCTGATGCAGCAGACAACTTCTCACTTTTTGAGGCCTGGCTTACAATGCCCTCAGTTTCCAGTGTTGCCTTTGGTCTTAAGACTGCTTTAGAGTCTTTATCCTTGGTAAAAAGATTGTTGGACTCAAAGAGATCATCCACATCAGAATAGGCTGTTGATTTTAAAAGAGGGCTATATTTTGACTCATTGGGTTGGTTGCTGCTGTTGGCTGATAGAACCACGCAAGCTTTTTCAGTATTTTCCTTTCTATGCAGTTCACTATTATATAATATAGCTGGTGGCCCAGAATTTCCTTTTAAGAGAGGTAGACATGGGTCCTCTGTGATATTCATTTCATTTTTATTAAACTCTTCAACAGCTAATCGCCTGGCAGTTCTGGTTGGTGGCCTTCGTTTCCCACTCACTTTGATTCTCCCCTGTAATTAGGGTTAGTAAGGACACAAAATAAGCAGCAGCACAATTTAACAAGCAGAAAGGGCAGGCAATGCCATATCTTTAACGGAAGCAGTACTATTTTGAAATTTGTACTTATCATATTGAGGTAAGAGGAAAGAATCCAGCTGAACAAACTTATACATCAGAATAGGGTAACTGAAGAGGGTCTAGAGTGAAGTACTTTTCTTCACAGTTTCTCTTTGATTTCAGATAGTTTTGAAATGAGAGAGGACTTCAACAATTTTCATGAAAAACAGTTATTTACCCATTTATCTAGTAATTCTTTCTGCCTAGCTTACTATTCAGTTTAAATTAACCATACCAAGTTGAATATAGTATTTCTTCCCTTTCCCTCTGAAAATGCAGAAAAGAACATGCTTATACATTTATTTAATTCACTACAACATTTTTGTTTTTTATCTGTAAATCTTTCATACCATCTGGAAACTAGAACAAGTCCTATGTAGTTCATTAAAATAATCATATTTATAGAGATTTTTCATGATCAAATTACCTTGTTGGCATTTTGCAAAGTGTCTGCTTTCATAGGGTAATCAAAACTGACTCCCATCTCTGTAGTATTTCTGGTGGCAGAGGCTACTTTGGTATGCTTTATGTCATCAGGCACATGATATGGTGCCTTTGATGGTGGCTTCATAGTAGAATTTCTTCCAGACAGTTTATCTGTTGGACTAATTTCCAAATGTCCCTTATACAGTAAAATAAATGTTATTGTTAGTGGCAGTAGGTGAAGCAAATACATACTGGGAGAAAAGATTTAACAGGGATCAGGAAAAATGGAAGTTGTTATGCAAAATAGCAGCAACACTAAACAGGCACAGAAAGGATGACTTCCCACAGTGCTTTTTACCCTTGCAGGGCAATTTTTAGTCTTATCTAGAAATCTGTTTTTTCCAAAGGGGAAAAATAAAACAACTAATTCAATCAGATATGCATTATTTAGGAACTGCAAGTTGCATCTACAAGCTGAAGCTCGGAGGAAACTAATAATCAGTGGAGGATTCCTAGTTAAAACATACCAAAAATTAAAATGCCAGTAAAGGAGTTGCTTGCAGTTTTCTAATGAAAAAAAGAAGTGCCTTATGTTTACTTATATCAAGAGCAGTGGATTTTTCTAAGACATATTAGATATAAGTAAAAATGTGATTTATCCTAACATAGCTAACAGAAAGAATGAAAAAAAGATGTTTGGGAGAATGCAAAAGGCTATGGATAGGAAAAAAGCACAAGTATGAGAATGCTGTAAAAATGATCAGAACAAAGGGCCTTGTTCAATTATCTTTGAGGAGTCCTTCAGAGCAGGGGAGGTACCAGAGCACTGGATAAAAGGAAATGTGATTCCTCTCATCAAGAAAGGAGAAAAAGAGGATCCCAGTAATTATCAACCAATGAGCTTAACATTTAAATACTTAGAAAGATGTTACAAGCAGGAAATAAAGCTGGCCATTTGTAAGCATCTTGGTTCAGCATGGTTTTGTCAAAAAATAAATCATGTGAACAAATCTTGTCTCCTTTGACAGGGTAACTACTCTGATTGACAAGGGGAATGCTATGAATATAATCTACCTTGATTTCAGCAAAATGTCTCACACAGTTCTACATGACATTTTCACTGAACAGCTGTTAAAGTGTGGTTTGGAAGCCACTCCAGCAAAGTGGGTCCATGACTGGCTGGCTAACCATACTCAGAGAATCAGCATTAAAACTCTACATCAAGTTGGAAAAGTTACTAACGGGGTTCTGCAGGGATCAGTCTTGGGGCCAGTACTATTCAACATTTTTATCAATGGCTTGTATGATAGGATTGATCAGCTACTTAACAGATTTGCAGATGACACAAAATTTAGAGGTCTGGCAACCACCCAGAATGACAGAACAACATTACAATCTAATCTGAACAGGTTGGGGCAAGAAGTTCTTTAACAGGAAAAATGTAAGGTATTACATTAAGAGAGAAAAATCATAGTGTATTCAGGTAGTCCTCGCTTAGTGACCACAATTGGGACTGGCAACTCGGTTGCTAAGCAAAAAATAACATGGCCACAATTTACGATCTTACTAATGCCTTCTATACTTATTTTAAGTACTGCATTTATTGGCGGTATAATGCACTTTTCCCCCTAAAATTTGGGGCTGAAATCCTAGCTGCATGTTATATGCCAATACCCAAGCGGCAGGGCTGGGAGAGTGGAGCTTTCATCTGAGCCAGGGCTGTAACCAGGGCAGCTCCGCAGAGCAGGTGGTGAGCGGTGGGGGAGCGAGTGAAAACCCGTGCTCCCCATCGCTCGCGCCTGAGCGGTGAGAGAGAAAGCGAAAACCAGGGTTCCTCATTGCTCGCGCTAGCCCAAGATCTGCAGAGCAAGAGGTGAGCAGGAGGTGAGCGGTGGGCGAGCAAGTGAAAACTAGCGCTCACCTCCTGCTCTGCAGAGCTCAGGGGAGCGCCGGTTTTCGCTCGCTCCCCCACCACTCACCACGTGCTCTGCAGAGCTCAGGGGAGCACAGGTTTTCGCTCGCTCCCCCGCCACTCACCTCCTGCTCTGTGGAGCTCAGGCATGAGCCATGAGCGTGAGCGATGGGGAGTTCAAAGAGGTACTTTTTCATATTACGTATTTACCTTATAAGTGGTATAAATATTAATAAACAAAAAGTTCAGAGCTCCCTTTATTTTGCTTATCCAAGTCATTTATTTTAAATTTAAGGTTTTTTACTCAAACTTCCCTCTTAAAATTAAGGTGCATGTTATACGCCTGTGCGTGTTATACCCCAATAAATACGGTAACTTTTGGTGCCCTTTGTAAGGCTTCTGGATGTGGGATGATTATTTGCACTCTCTAGGCAGACACTGCACGCTCAGCACTGAACCATTCACATTGCTCCCTCCTTGCCTTCCCATCCTCCTCCACAAAACCTACACAAAAATGGTCTCATAGAAGCACACCCTCCCTCCATCTTCCTCACACACACACACATGCACAAACACCAACATACAGTAGTCCTCAGATTATGACAGCAATTGGGACCAGAATTTCTGTCACTAAGCAATGCAGTCACAAAGCATGATATCACGTATCAAGCAACTGCATCGCTTAGCAATGGCAATTCCGGCAGTCCTGGTTGCCGTTTTAACCCCAGGACTATGCAGGTCATTAATTGAGAACCTCACATGACCTCAGTGTAGGAAGAGGTGGGAATCTCAGGCAAGCAGGCTGGTGGGTGAGAGCTAAGGGCAGATGGGTGCATGCCACAGGTGGCTGCTAAGAACTGTAGGCAGGTGCCACAGGTGAGCACTACAGAATGCAGGCGTGCAGGTTCCAAGGAGTGCGGGTGGGTGGGTAGGAGGGTGCCGCAGGTGAGCACAACATAAGACGGGCGGGAGTGGGAGTGACTCTTGCCAGAGAACTCTGTGTGTGTGTGTGTGTGTGAGAGAGAGAGAGAGAGAGGGAGGGAGGGAGGGAGGGTGCTCAGGAAGCAAGGGGAAGATAAAGTATACCTAGAAGATTATACCATTATAAATCCAGGACAAAAATCTCACTCGAGCTAGCACATCTCTCTTGAAAATGGGAACTTTGAAAAGTGCTATATTGTAGACTGCTACCATGAAATGGTATATGTCTCTGTGAAAATACTTTCTGCCATGATCCCTGCTATCCATATTGAACCTGGGATGCTTATTTGCAGAAACTTCTACCTTGCCAGCCTCTGTGAAATCCTTTTAGATATATAAATTTTGTCATGAAAGATTCACCTATGCGGTCCATCTGTATTAACTCTGCTTGTTGCAAGTGAACACGCATGCATGCAAATGGCAATCAGGTGGCTGCAGGATGCTGTAACGGTTGTAAATATGAGGACTGGTTGCAAAATTGTTTTTTTTTTAACCATTGTAATTTCAAACAGTTGCTGCATGAGGCAGTTGGAAACTGTCAGCCCCACTAGGTAGAACAGACTAGAAAATCAATTCCACACGAAGACCAGAATTACATTTTACTGAGATAGGCTATTATAATATTAAGATAGGCTTAATCTTGCTGCTTCTGAATATTATCTTGTTTCCCAGCACTTAAAGAACACTTCAGCCCCTACTGCCTAGGTAATGGGCTCGCGTGTTTCTGTCAAAGTCACCTCCTCTACTCTCTACAGAAACATTACACCTGAAAAAGACTTCAGTGTGGTCATTGACAAGAAGCTGAACATGAATCAGAAGAATGAAACTAGAAGAACTAATGCAGTTCTGGGCTGTATCAGAAGAAGCATCATACCATAGACACATGAAGTCATTATTTCTCTCTACTCAGCACAACACTTGTATAATCCTAGGTACCACATTTCCAGAAGGATATTGATGGGTTAGAACAGGTTCAGAGAAGGGCAACAAAGATGAACTTTCTTATATGGAAGTAAGAGTTGGGTATGTCAGGAGAAATGAAAAGATAATTAAGTATCTGTAATAAAACAAGAAGAGACAGGTTAAAGAAAATAGGTGATGAATGAATGTAAATAAAAAAGTAAGTGACCAGTATGAATGTAGGATGCTGATGTAATTTTGGTCATATAGAGAGACTTTATGAGGTGTTAGGACTTTCTCATGGGAAGAAATTCATCTCGCTATCTTCAAAATGTTTAGGCTAGAAAAGCAGGCCAGATGCAAATTGTTGTTGTTAGTGTGCACGTATACTGCTATTTACTGCCACCTATTGGCGTCTGTATGCTAGTTATTCAAGGGGTGGGGTGTAGTGGTAATAAAGTGTGAGTGAGCACACGTCTCACTTCTCAGTAGAATTTTAGCCATCATGTTTTCAGTTTTTATGGGTTATGTAGTAGTAACTAATAACCAAATAGTGTACCTCTTCTCTGAGAGTTTTTGGCTAGAGACTTTGTTAAACTTGTGTAGTAGATAAGTCTTGGATGCCATATAAATATGGGAAGAAGTAATTTTTTCTCTGTTTTGTATGAAACTTGTATTTTATGAAGTTTTGCATTTTTCTCAATAAACAAGAAGATATTTTATATTTTCTGACTGGATTTTCTTTGGAGAACAAGATAAGGACATTGCATTTTTAAAATCTCTCTACTGCTGGTGTGTATATTTTTAGCATGTACTGTGTTTATAGTTGCACTCTGCATAACATGAGGTCCACATTGCAAAACTATATATGAAGGAAAAGTGAATGACCTGAGAGGAAAGAAGACCAAGAAGTAGTCATGGTGGATGGAGTTATTGAGGTGCAGAAAAAGATATTAGAAATTCAAAGAAAAGCAATCTATGAAAAAGTATATGAATGCAGTTGAAGCAAGGAAGTTTTTTAAGGACAGAAAGATATAGAGAGGTATAGTGAATGGAGCTGGTATAAACTAGAGCCAGTTTGGTCTAGTGGTTTAAGGCACCAGGCTAGAAACCAGGAGGCTGTGAGTTCTAGTCCCACTTTAGGCATGAAAGCTGGCTGGGTGACTTTGGGCCAGTGACTCTCAGTCCCCCTCACCTCACAGGGTGTGTTGTTGTGGGGAAAATGGGAGGAGGAGGAGTATTAGGTATCTTCACTACCTTGAATTATTTCTAAAAATAATAAAGGCAGGATAAAAAAATCTTCAAAAAACCCCCCAGTTTACTATTGGTTTACCATTTCCTACTCATTTTCTGCATTGTGACCAGTGTTGCTTACCTAAAAAGGGAACAGCACAATAGGCAAGTATGTATATACAAACTCTTCAACCTGAAGATATGCCTACTTACTAATGGTTATTGAACATCCAAATGCCTTTCCTTTAAGATATATAATTTCCATACATTCAAACCCATAACTCAAAATTGAAATTTACAAACCTCAGTGGCCTGAATTTTTGATTCTTCATGTTTGACATGTTGATTATTCTGCAAAACTTTATTGTCCTTTTCCAAGGAAGAAATGGCACTGTCTTTCTTTATTATTTTCTTTTCTGCTACCTTTCAAAAATTAAAACAACATACTGAAAACACGAGGTTGTGTGTTATCTTAGTTATTAAAGCAGTTGCAAGTTGCCAATATCACTAACATATGAAAACTGAAATATGTACCTTACTCTGAAAACAAGATCTATAACTACAAAAATAGCATCGTGCATTCTCTTTGAACAATATTAAAACCAATTTAATATTACTGTCTAATACTAATGCTTAACAACCAATATTAAAACCAATTTAATACTATTGATACTATTGTTTTAGTATCCTGATTGATAATATCTAAACATTATGAACATAGTAAAATCAAGACTATTGTCCCAACAATTTGTCAGTTTAAACATTTACATGGTGAGAGGTACAGGTGAAACTCGAAAAATTAGAATATCGTGCAAATGTTCATTTATGTCAGTATGGCAACTCAAAAGGTGAAACCAATATATGAGATAGACGCATTACATGCAAAGCGAGATATGTCAAGCCTTACTTTGGTATAATTGTGATGATTATGGCGTACAGCTTATGAAAACCCCAAATTCACAATCTCAGAAAATTAGAATATTACATGACATCAATAACACAAGGATTGGAAGTAGAACAATATCGGACCTCTGCAAAGTATAAGCATGCCTATGTACTCAGTACTTGGTTTGGGCCCCTTTTGCAGCAATGACTGTCGCAATGCGGCGTGGCATGGATGCTATCAGCCTGCGGCACTGCTGAGGTGTTATGGAAGACCAGGATGCTTCAATAGCGGCCTTCAGCTCCGCTGCATTGTTCGATCTCGTGTCCCTCATCTTTCTCTTGGCAATGCCCCATAGATTCTCTATGGGGTTCAGGTCAGGCAAGTCTGCTGGCCAACCAAGCACAGTAATCCCATGGTCATTGAACCAGGTTTTGGTGCTTTTGGCAGTGTGGGCAGGTGCCAAGTCCTGCTGGAAAATGAAGTCAGCATCCCCATAAAGCTCGTCTGCGGAAGGAAGCATGAAGTGCTCCAAAATCTCCTGGTAGACGGCTGCGTTGACCCTGGACTTAATGAAGCACAGTGGACCAACACCAGCAGATGACACGGCTCCCCAAATCAACACAGACTGTGGAAACTTCACACTGGACTTCAAGCATTGTGCATTGTGTGCCTCTCCATTCTTCCTCCAGACTCTGGGTCCTTGGTTCCCAAATGAGATGCAAAAGTTGCTCTCATCAGAAAGGAGGACTTTGGACCACTGGGCAACAGACCAGTTCTTTTATTCTGTAGCCCAGGTAAGACGCTTCTGACGTTGTTTGTTGTTCAGGAGCGGCTTGACAAGAGGAATATGACATTTGAAGTCCATGTCCAGGATCCATCTATGTGTGGTGGCTCTTGATGCACTAACTCCAGCCTCAGTCCACTCCTTGTGAAAGTCCCCAACACTTTTGAATGGCCTTTTCCTGACAATCCTCTCCAGGCTGCGGTCATCCCTGCTGCTTGTGCACCTTTTTCTACCACACTTTTCCCTTCCATATAACCTTCTATTGATGTGCTTTGATACAGCACTTTGGGAACATCCAACTTCTTTTGCAATTACGTTTTGGGGCTTTCCCTCCTTATGGAGGGTGTCAATGATGGCTTTCTGCACAACTGTCAGGTCAGCAGTCTTTCCCATGCTTGTGATTCCTACTGAACCAGCCTGAGAGACCATTTAAAGGCTCAGGAACCCTTTGCAGGTGTTATGGATTCATTAGCTGATTAGAGTGGGACACTTTGAGCCTAGAATATTGAACCTTTTCACACTATTCTAATTTTCTGAGATTGTGAATTTGGGGTTTTCATAAGCTGTACGCCATAATCATCACAATTATACCAAAGTAAGGCTTGACATATCTCGCTTTGCATGTAATGCGTCTATCTCATATATTGGTTTCACCTTTTGAGTTGCCATACTGACATAAATGAACATTTGCACGACATTCTAATTTTTCGAGTTTCACCTGTATAAGGAGATCAAATTTTAAGAAGGAAAAAAACTAGTTATGCAATGTCAAAATGCAAGGTTTTGAGGTATGAAGATGAATGGAACCACCTCTGGTCCTTCCCACCACTCAGCTTTTTTTCCCCTTCTTTTCAAGTAAAGTTAATGTAAATAAGATCCTGTCAGACTGAAGCCTTTTGATGACATACTATGTAGACCAGCTGTGACTTTTCTTTGCCACAACATTTTTAAGCTTTAAAGTTGCAAGTTTAGATTCTGAAGAAACTTTATGCAGTTCTATTGCACTCTGATGTAATATTATTTGTGTTCTGTACTCTGTGTGTGTGTCTGTTAATTACTTTGAAGTAACAAAATATTTTTAAAGAAAAAATAAATACTACACTGTCAAAAATTACATGTCAAAAGTAACAAAAACATCCCATGGTCATCTCAGAAGGATTCTTCAAAGTAACTAACTATTTCTGGCAATCATCCCTGAGTATGTGCCCAATAGTTTGTTCTTAGGAAGATCCTTCATTGCAAGGTGTGGGGTGGGTCTTTGTTGTGGCAAATGTTGCGACAGCCAAGCAGCAGTGGTGCTCTTGAAAGGAGGGCAAAAATGTTTTGTTCCAAGCTTGGATCATTCAGAATGTGCACTCAGAGCTCAGAATATTTTGCATACCTCTATTACGTGGTTAAAACAACCCCAAGCAATCAAAACTAAAAGCAACATCTGGGGCCTTTTCAAATACTAAATACAATATGGTAAGTACCAAGGGCTTTGTTGTAGAATTGCTGAAGAGACCATCATCACCATTGTCATCAGCCCCATATAGCCATTCTCCAGACAATAATTTTGCTGTAGGGCTTGGAATCTGAAATTGAAACAGAAGCATACATATGTATCATACATATAATATAAACAAAAAAATAAATATTTCCTAAATTCCTTTTACTTGTTTCTATCAAATTGCCAATTTTATAGGAACGGAGAACAAGCTGAGTTGCCACAATTTAACTTACAACTAGAGATAAAAGCACATTATATTTCTTAAACCTCTTTTAATGAGGAAATGACCCACTGTGGAAAAAGAATTGTGTCCATTTGTTCACTTTAGGCTTTTAAAAAGCTACATGCCTATTCAAAGTTTAGATGTTAAATATATATAAAGAATATATATTAAACATATGCCATCTTCCTTTAAAAGTTACATCATTTATTTATCTTAAAAATATGTATGCTGTCTTTTGAATATTATACTTAGATAAGGTGTATGGAACCTATAATTCTCTACATGTTGTTAAAACTATAACTCAGAATTTCCACAACTGACTCTGATAACTGGGTTGCTGAGAATTATGATTTATCATTTAGCAATATTTGGAGGCTTCCTCCACTACCATAACTGATCCGTATAATTGTCTTAAAAAGTACTTTTATAATACTCTTTAAAGTGTACATGCAATTAACTATCAAATTAGAAAACAGAAATTTCTACTTTTGCTTGTTATTTAACAATTCGTCAAATAAAGCAATCTGTAAACAAAAAGTCCTGAAAGCATTTTCTACTAACTGACCCCTTTTTTGTTAGCAAAAAGGTCAACTTCAGGATCATTGTCTTCCTGCAATTTATGGCTGAAGAGAAGTTCTTCATCCTGAAACACACCTGTGCTCTTCTCTGAAGGCTGGAAAAAAAAATGTTGCATTGTTTTCAAAACACACTATGCCAGAAACTAGCAGTAAAATGTAACAGTTAAAGCAGATCAGCCATGGTCCTACTTGCTGAGAATCCCATTTTTATGCAGAAAAAGCGTGGCTCGCTCATGATGTTCTATGGTGGGCAGCAAACAGGTAGTCCTCATTTAGTGACCACAATTGGGACCAGCAGTTCTGTTAAATGAAGCAGTTACTAAGTGGGAAATCACATAACCTTGACTCTGCTTTCCTTTTCCCCACTCCTCTGCCCTTTGGAATACTCACCTGGGCGCTGGGATAATTAGTGAGAAGGGAATTGTTTGTATTTGCATTCATTGGAGAGGAAGGGATTTACAAGAGAGTAAGCAGGCACACAATGGGGAATACACATAGAAAACAATGCACTGGTGCCAGCAGGCCCCAGCATGCTATGCAAACAGCCAGTGCATTCCCCATTGTGTGCCTGCTTACTCTCTTGTAATCTCTTCCTCTCCAATCTCTCTGCTCTGTGAGGGGGTAGAAAGAAAAAAATGGGTCAGGCACAGGAGAGATTACCTAAAGAGATTGGTTTTTTTTCTTTCCCTCTCCCTTGCAGAGCAGAGAGATTGCTTAAACAGCAGGGGGGGAAGTGGGGGGAGCAAACTCTGTAGGCAATCTCTCCTTGTTTGACTGTTTCCCTCCCCCGCCCCTCACAGAGTAGAGAGATTGGAAAGGAAGGGATTCCAAGATAGTAAACAAGCACACAATGGGGAATACACTGACAAGAATAAGTTGTCAGTTTCAACTTATTTCACAGCAAATTAGGATTCTTTGGGGAAAAGTGGAGTGATACCAATACTCTGGCCACATCTGTAACAGCTGCCTAAATCTACTCTAGACTCTCGGAGCTAAGGAAATAATTTTTTTCAAGTTTTCCTACCAACTGATAACAGTGAAGGAAAGTTAGATATTTGAAGCAACCCCTGCATGTTACTCACCTTTCCTGTTCCCATACGTATGTTCTTACTGGCTTCCATAACTCCATTTTTCTCCTCTTCCTCAAATAAACTGAATATACTTCTCATCTTTCGCTTGGCATCTTTCTCCAAAAAGAGCTGGAAGTTCACAGACAGAAGTTATTGTTTGGTCCTGTGACAAACTGACCAAAGAGCTTCATTTTATACCACAAATGATTCAGTAATCCAGGGTTAGGGAATTTCTGTCCCATAAGATACATTATTCTTCAGCTCATGTGGTATGTAAAACTTTTTCATTTCTCCTGACATACCCAACTCTTACTTCCATATAAGAAAGTTCATCTTTGTTGCCCTCCTCTGAACCTGTTCTAACCCATCAATATCCTTCTGGAAATGTGGTACCTAGGATTATACAAGTGTTGTGCTGAGTAGAGAGAAGTAGTGCTTACAGATCTTCATCTTTTGTTATCTTCTTTATTTTTTATATGTTTGCCTTGTACATCACCCAGAATCTTATTATTGGAGTTGTTGTTGTTCAGTCGTTAAGTCGTGTCCGACTCTTCGTGACCCCATGAACCATATTGCGCCAGGCCTTCCTATCTTTCACTGCCTCCCTGAGTTTGCTCAATTTCATGCTCATTGCTTCAGTGATGCTATCTAGCCATCTCATCCTCTGCTGTCCTCTTCTCCTTTTGCTTTCCATCTTTCCCAGCATCAGGGTCTTTTCCAAAGAGTCCTCTCTTCGCATTAGGTGACCAAAGTATCTGAGCTTGAGCTTCATTATCAATCCTTCCAATGAGCAATCAGAGTTGATTTCCTTTAAGATTGACTGGTTTGACCTCCTAGCAGTCCAGGGGACTCTTAAGAGTCTTCTCCAGCACCACAGTTCAAAGGCATCAATTCTTCGGCGCTCAGCCTTCTCTATGGTCCAGATCTCACAGCCATACATTACTACTGGAAAAACCATAGCTTTGACTATGCGGATCTTTGTCGGCAAGGTGACGTCTCTGCTTTTTAATATGCTATCTAGGTTTGCCATAGCTTTCCTCCCAAGGAGCAAGCGTCTCTTAATTTCATGGCTGCAGTCTCCGTCTGCAGTGATCTTGGAGCCCAAATAAATGAAGTCTGTTACTGCTTCCATTTCTACCCCTTCTATTTGCCAGGGATTGATGGGTCCAGATGCCATGATCTTAGTTTTTTTAATGTTGAGTTTCAAGCCAGCTTTCGCACTCTCCTCTTTCACCCTCATCAAGAGGCTCTTTAGTTCTTCTTCACTTTCTGCCATTAGGGTGGTATCGTCTGCATATCTGAGGTTATTGATGTTTCTCCCTGCAATCTTAATTCCGGCTTGTGATTATTGGAGTAGTCTACAAATATTATTAATATAGAAATACCCATTCCAGACACCAGTTCAGTTTAGCATACAAATTGCTCATGATTGCCTCTGGTTAGGAATAGTGCAAAGTATTAGCATATTGATGATACTTCACTTCAGCTTTTTAGATGATCTCTTCTGGGACAAGCATTACTTACCATAATAATTTTGCAGAGTTCCATAATAAAGATACCATGTGACTAAATACAGAGGTTTCCTCTTTCTTTAAACATTGATTTCCTTTCCTTTCACTACAATAATATTTATTTATTGCTCTACTCCCATTCTCCTTGTCTAGTACCTCTCCTTACTCCCTAATTGCAGATTATCTTTGGGTGATTCTGACCTGTTAAAATTGCTCAATGTTTTTGAAAGAGATCTTTCTCCTCACTCCAAAAAATACTTGACAGAAATTTATCTTGTTTGACCTGCTATTTATCTCTCTTAGGAAGGCCAAATCAAATCCACTGGTTTTCTTTACTTTTTTTTAAATTCACTGATAACATTCCACTCTGTATATAATAACACTCTATCTCTAATCCTGCATCAGCAATTATCTGGTATTTCTGCTTCAGTATATCTACTTCAGCATGTTCAATATTCAATTTTAGATCTCTCTGCCTAAAATCTATTCTCCTTGGTCACATACTGTTTTATCCTAGTATCAAGTTTTAAGGCACTGTTTGATAAATCTATATTTTGATATTGTACTTCATTTTTGTATGCCACTTAGTCAAGTTTTAGAACTGGACTTGTTTAAAATTCAAGCAACAACAGGCAGTATTGAAGACACAAACAAATGCAAATTGCAGGCGACATGTAGCTGAGGGACCATTGTATACCTAGTACAAATCAAACAAGCTTAATTGAATTTTGAACTCAACTTTTCTGGATCCAAATCCAGTCTGCCTTCTAGAATCCACCAGCAACAATATATGTAATGTATAAAAATAAAGTTTTCCTCACTTCTTCCTTGCTTTGTTGCCCCAGTACATTTCCTCCTCCTCCAAGATTATAACCATGACGTATACCAGATTCTTCCAAAGGTCCTGCCTTCTTTCCTACTAATTTCTTCTGAGGTGTTTCCAGGAAATCTTCCTGCTGACCAAGAAGTAAAGGATGAGTATTCTGCCCTTTTCTTTGTAAAAGTCAGTTTTTTATACCTGTAAGAACTTATACTACGAATGGCCTGGAGGTGGGATTACAATCAGTGCTTAACTGTACATCTTGTATTAAAATGGCACATCTTGTATTAAAATTAGCTCTGAAATTCATGGAATTCCAGTTTGGAGAGAACTGTTTCAGCTGATTGCTTACAGAATTTGTCTGATCAGCTTCACTAGAAAATCCAGTCCTAACAGTTGCCTTTGAACATCAAAATCAGCCATTATTTTATATTCAGAAGTTTCTATTATTGATTATCTGTGATTTATTATGTTATCCAGATTGACAAACAGGAAGTTACATCATAACTGGGATTTGCTGTGATGTTTAAATTTAGACAACAAAGTACTGAAGATTAATAGAAGATCCGTATTGTATTTGTTACATAATTTACAACATTTTTAAAAAGAATGAATTTACAAGTAGTCCTTGCTATCCAGTCACAATTAGGACCAGAACTTTGCTAAGCGATGTAGTCATTAGGTGACATATCACATGACCACATCGCTTAGCTACCACAATCCTGGCAGTCCCAGTTGCTGTCATTAAGTGAATGCCTCAGTCGTTAGGCAAGGTAACTTCCTGCCGGCTTCCCACAATCAAGTCAGTGGGAAAGCCAGCAGGAAGCCTGGGTATTTCGATCTGACAAAAAAACTTGGACATCTCACAGAGAAGAGTGAATATTCTATCAACTCCTCACTACAGTGCCTCCAAAAAATCAAAGATGTACACATAGATGAAGATGAAATTATGGTCTCATTTGATGTCACAGCACTCTTTACATTCATAAACCCAGAACTAGCAAAACAATTCATATCAGCAGTACTACACAACACACCTGACCTAACCAAATACACCCAGATCGAAATATCCAGAATCATGGGCCTCATCAACCTCTGCCTCACTACCTATTTTCAGTTTGATGGACAATATACCAACAAATCAGAGGCACACCCATGGGATCACCACTGTCAGGACTCATAGCAGAGATTGTAATGCAATGCCTAGAAGCTATACATACACACATGTATGTATGTATTTAGGTTCCGCACATACAACCTAAAGTATGGATCCAATATTTATTTATTTATTTATTATGTAGAAGACACCTTTGTTATAATAAGAAAGGAACAACTAGAGAAGACACATGAAACCATCAACAACATCTTCAAAGGGATAAAATTCACCAGAGAGGAAGAAAACAACAACATGCTACCCTTCCTGGATATCCTCATCAGCAGAGGAAACAACAGAAAATTAAAAACCCAAGTTTATCGGAAGACAACCCACACTAATCAAGTACTCCATTACCAAAGTAACAACCCAAGATCCCACAAGAGGAGCTGTGTAAGAACATTATTAAGCAAGCACAAACACATTGCAGCAACCCAGAACAGCAGAAAAAGGAAACAGACCACCTATACAACATCTTCCAACAAAACGGATATCCACGCAACTTTATCCAAAAGTGCCTGACCACTCAACCTACTACAACACAACCAACACAAGCTATGAAAAAAATCACACTGCCATACATCAGAAACGTCTCAGAAACTACCAACAGACTATTACAACCACATGGCACCTCCATAGCACACAAACCAACTAAGCCCTCCAAAACCTCTTAAGCAAACCAAAAGACCCAGTAGCCCAAGAAGAAAAAATAGGAGTCATCTACAACATACAGTGTAAGGACTGTAACAAGCACTACGTAGGACAAACAGGCAGCAGGCTTGCAGAGCGCATCCATGAACACCAACTAGCAGTCAGAAGACACAATGAAAACTCCTTAATCTCACAACAGATGGACAGACTTAACCATAGTTTCAACTGGGAAACTGTCAGCATCTTAGACCAAGCTACATCCAAAAATGCGAGGGAATTCTTGGAAGCTTGGTATTCAGACAAGGCAGCCATCAACAGGCACATAGAGATAAGCAACATCTACACACTATTCAAAAGAGAATAAAAAGGAAACAAAAGGCCAGAACATCTCGCCAGCAATCATCACCCAGATAAGCAGTGATTAACACCAAGTTTACCAGACAAACAATCAAGCAGTAAACAATACCCTAATCAAGGAACTACCAGTGATGGAATGGAATTATGAAGGCCAGGCTCAGGGAGAAAAACATTTGATGTCAGGTCTAGCCCAAGGAAATCCAAGAGACCATGTAAATTCAGTCCAGCAATGTTTATTAGCTACAACCTCTAGCAAGAATCTTCCCAGACTGAAACCCCAGCTCCCAAGTAATGCCAACCACAACATTGTGAATTCCTCAGGGAGGTGGAATGGAATTATGAAGGCCAGGCTCAGGGAGAAAAATATTTTCTTTCATCTCCTGAGGAGCGTGGAAATATAAGAGGAGACCATCCTCTTATATTTCCACGCTCCTCAGGAGATGAAAGAAAACATTTTTCTCCCTGAGCCTGGCCTTCATAATTCCATTCCATCACACTACCAGAGGAAAAAATAAAACAAAACAAAGCCCACACCCCCACCAACACTAGCAGGGCATGCCACAGTATATAAACAGAGAGCAAACCCCATCCCATTCTAGCACTGAAGATGTTACCTAGCTGGGTACAAAACATTTGCAAGAAAAGAACCAAGCTCAGAGAACCCCAAGGACTCTATAGTTCAACCCTGAGCTACACATATTTGCTTCTATTGGTAGCCCTGAAAACCTTTGTGCTGAAATTCTGCTTGGATTTCAGTACAAAGGTTTTCAGGGTGGCCTGAAAATGCCCTGTGCCAAAATCTGCTTGGATTTCAGCACGAAAGTTTTTCCGGCAGCCCCCAAAGCCCCGTGCAAAGCTGTTAGAGGCTGCCTGTAACAGCTTCGTGCTGAAATCGAAGCACGATTTTGGTGGCTGCCTGAAAATGCCCCATGCCAAAATCCTGCTTGGATTTCAGCACAGAACTTTTTCAGGCAGCCCTCAGAGATGAGAGGGAGTCCTCTTGGGAGGCAGCTGCTGCTTGTGACCTTCCTTGCCAGCTATTTCCCTGGCAGGTGGCAGGGAAGATTGCAAATGGCAATCGCATGATGGAGGGGCACTTGACAACTAGTCATAAGGTCAAACCAATTGCCAAGGGCCCAGATTGCTGTAACTTTGGGTCAGGTTGTAAGTCCCTTTGTTCAGTGCCATCATAACTTTGAACGGTCGCTGACCAAATGATTGGATAGTGAGGACTACCTGTATTATAGTAAGACTTTGTGAATTTAGCTCCACCACTTCATCATTCATCTGATTAAAGTAGATTCTAATCCACAAGTTCTCATAATAAATTTAATAATCTGACAAATTGCTATAAGACTCTGCTATTCTTACATGCAATCTAAATTTTTTCTGATTGGAATCCTACAACTGATGATGATGAAGTCAAACGATTCTTCAGTAATGTCACCTTTCCTTCCTCAAATCTTCATTGGTTGCATCCAGCTGGCTATAACCCTCATTAGATGGATGCACTGTGTGGAGTAGCATGCTTAGCAGAGACAGGTGCAACAAAGGTCTGTATCACATGAATGACAAGGTGGCCCAAAAGGAGAGTGCTGAGCCTTTAATGTTTACAAAGTCACAGTTTGGATTACTGCTTACTTGCTCTGCATGTACTGTTATTGTTTGGGCATCAGATGAGGCTGGCTGAGGGCTGGTTGAGGCTGGTTGAGGGCTGCAGTGTAAGGTACCACCTTCAAATAGAAGAGCAGTTTTCTGAGGTATTTTTTTATTGCTGAAAGAAAAAAGAGAAGTCAAACTGCATTACTTAAAATTATTAAGATTCAGGGTACAGTCCAAGATGGATGACTGTTATTGCCTTGTTCCTTTTTACTACAATGGAATTTTAACAGTATCTCTGTGATTTTGCTAATAGCTAGAATTCTGTAACTGTTTCTTTACAAATAATTTCCACAAATACTTTATCAATTAGGTCAAATTAAGAGCTAAGGTAGTTAAGTACCAGCATTTGCCACCACAACATAGTGTTGTCTACGCTAATTAATAGTAAAATCTCCAAGCTAAGCACAATTCTTTTTTTTTTTCCTTTTGTGCTTTTGAGTAATTGTTTTCTCCTGGACTAGTCCCTGCATATTTCTTGGCAAAATTTTGGAAGTGGTTTGCCATTGCCTTCTTCCTACAGCTGAGAGAGAGGGACTAGCTCAGAGTCACCCAGCTGGCTTTGTGCCTAAGGCAGGACTAGAACTCTAGCCTGATGTCTTAACCACTATACCAGATTGGCTCTCCAATTCCTGGTTACCACATAACCATGCAGCTTTATTGGTAGTTCCTCACTACTTGTTAGGATTTTCTCATGGGAAGAAATGCAACTCGCTATCTTCAAACAATTGTTTAGACTACAAAAAATAGGCCATGTAATCAGTTTTTATAGGTTAAGTAGTAGTAACAAATAACCAAGTAGTGTACCTCTTCTCTGAGAGTTTTTGGCTAGAGACTTTGTTAAACTTGTGTAGTGGATAAGTCTTGGATGCCACATATATGAGAAGAAGTGATTTTTTCTGTTTTGCATGAAATTTGTATTTTATGTAGTTTTCTATTTTTCTCAATAAACACCAGATATGTTGTATACTTTCTGGCTGGATTTCTTTGGAGAACAAGATGAGGACACTGCATTCTTTAAATCTCTCTAACGCTGGTGTGTATTTTTGGCATGAACTGTGGTTATAGCTGCACTCTGCATAACACTACTTTCTTACTGGATGTTTCTGTGACTTCCCATCTAGCCTCCAGCTTTAATATTCCCTAGTGTCCTCTCTTCCAAGTATTAACCAAGCCCAGCATGACCATCTTTTGAGTACCATGAACTGAGAACTACTGTTCTTAGTCACTGAAGATGGAAGCAAGAAGAAAGTCTACAGCAGTAGACCCAGGAAGGGTTGGTAGAGGTTAATCTCATGTAGTAAATGTGCTCAAAGGCTACATCTATGGAAGCACAGCTATTTGTCTTATAATGCTTAAAGAATGTACCTTGTTCCACTCAGATTGCTATCCTGTTATCTATCTATTAGCAAGACCCATGCTGTTAGACCTAGCCAAATGAGCTGTGATGTTACAGGAGAGCTGCTTGTTGCTGGCTGAATGCACCAGAGCAATTTATCCCTTGATCAACTGCTCCTGATGGACGGTGTCTCCTTTGTTCATAGTGTTGGCAGCTGAGTAACGACAACCTTTTGCTGCTTCTGGTAGTCAGCTGAGGTTTGTTCTTCCTGTGATCTCATTTTTTAAAAAAGCAAGCACCTGCAATCTCTTGCTTTCTCCAGTGCTTACTTTACTGTTTATCCCTCACTTCTTAGTACAACAGTCCAAGAAAGTGATTACTGGCATAGCCTCCATGTGGCTTAGTATTTCTAAAAATAATCCTTTTATCATGCTACTGGCCCTGGGGGCTGCCTGAGAAAGAACACATCCTTTCTCTTTCACTTCTTTTCCATTTTTATTTTTTGCTTCTTGTAGAAGGCAGAGCTATGATTAAAGAGATGCTGTTTTTGCCACAGGTGAAAAAGGTATTTAGTTTGCCTTGCCTTCTTGTAGAAGAGGTGGAGTTAACATTTTCCTGTCATCTCTATCTTTGGTGATTGAAAATAATGGCTTTTCAGAAGCCCTCTACTCAGTGCCTTCTACTCTGAGGCAGGGCAGGGCACATCTGGGGAAGCTGGAGATACAACTCTCATGAAGAGACATCAATCAACAGTTTTTGTGCTTGAGAATGCACTAAATATAAAAAACTGCTATGCTGCCCTTTCTCAGAAATAGGGACCTGCTGGATACTGTCTTAGCCAATCATATATATATATGCACTGAAACAGTGCAATATTTTTTTTCCAGAAAAGGCTTTCAGTAATAATTGGACTCCATGCCATCTTAATTTTGACCATTTCCCAATGCACTTTGTCTTCAACCATTTCCTAATGCTTACAAGCAAGAAAGTACTAATAGATTCCAAATTTGTAATTTCCAAAAATGGCATAGATATTTTGCTATTAAATCTGAGCCAATTTTTTTTAAAAAAACATGTTTTGAATAAAATACAATATTAATAAGTGAACATATCATTTTCTTGTTGCTAGATATTTTACCTGTCTTTTGTGGTAATAAAGAAATCATCTTCTCCTTCTTCTTCAAAGAGGCCCCTCTTAATAGTTTGACTGGCCCCATAGGCAGACTTCATAGGTTCCTTTTTTTTACTTCCTTCAGAAGCAGTTTTGACATCTTTTTTATTATTACAATGATCCTAAAAATACACCAGTTATTTATACAATTATTCTGCAACGCTGTTATTCATTATTCAAATAGAGAGGGTCAATTTTGTATCAAGGTACATCAATAAATGCACATTAACTAAGAAGCTACCAAAATAGTGATACACCAAACCAGAAATAAACCAATCTCACCATATAACTCAAATAATGTCTTTTTTAGGAGCATGAAATCAAAATAAAATTAGTTGTATCTTTAGGCAGGTTCTCAATGAAAAGCAGGCTATGAATATGCATATCACTAGTATAACTGAATCTACAAGGATTCAGGCCTAAGTCTTTTACTAGTCTGCAATTAGGGATCTTTTTGATAAAATATGCCTAGGGTCTGAACTGGGGACCTACAACAAACTACAGCTTTATGCACCCCCCAGATAGATTATATATTCCACAGGAATGTTCTATTTTATTTTTATTGCTTTATCCTGCATGTTATTTTAAAAATGTTAAGTTTTTTAACAGAATGTAGGGTTTTAGCTTACTGAGCTTAGACCGAGAAGCTGGTTAATACTCCTCTTGGTACCCTAGCAATTTAGATAAAAGCTAGAAAAGTACAGCTCTAAATGTAATTATTTTCCCCTGCTATTTCAGATACATCTTATTTTTTCCCACTTCATTTCTACCAGGAAATGCCTTAATTCTTCAATCTTTCAAGAAGAGATAACATGCAGAGGCCCTTCAGTACTCATGCCCTAATTATCTCAACATACTGCAACATATTTTACACGGGGCTGCCCAGAAGCTTCAACTGGTCCAGAATGGAGTGGTGCAGGCAGTGATGGACATATCTCAGTACACCCATGTAATAGCCCTGCTTCGTGAGCTGCGCTGATTGCCAGTTTGCTTTTGGATGTGATTCAAAGTGCTCATTGTTATCTATAAAGCCCTGGTTACTTGAGGGACTGCCTATCTCATGTAGTATCTGCCCGGCTGATTCAATCTGCAGGGTTGGCATGCCAACAATGGCCAAACAATGCCATCTATTGGGACCCTGGAAGCGTGCCTCCTCTGTAATAGTGCTTGCCCTCTGGAATTAGGTTCCTGAGATCTGCGTGGCTCCTACGCTGCTGGTGTTTCAGAGGGCCTTAAAAGAATTGGCTCTTAGTCCAGGCCTTTGGCTAGGATGGGTGTAGCCCCTTCTGGATCTGTTTCTTGTTGTTGCCCAGGTTTTGCCATCTTTTTTTCCTTATTTTTACTGTTGCATTGCTTTATAAACTGCCCAGAGTCTCTGGGAGTCACATGGTATACAAATTTCATAAATAAATATGTTCAACCTCCCTGATTCAAAATTCCTACTTAACACATAATCTACATTTCTGAGGAAAAAAGCAACTCTGTAACAAACAGAATATGGATGATTGCTGCATGTTTATTTCTGGATCCAGAATTATCCTTTATATGTGAGACCAACAGAGCTTCAGAGGCCAGAGTAGGCTGATTTGGCTCTGCATATTCTACAGAGGCTTGAAGGAGAACAAATGAAAGCATCTTCATACATAAACAATTCCTAAACAATGAAAGCTCTGTAGTAAACAAATTTGGCTTCACATTGCAAACCCACATTTTAATAACCTCTGAACATGGTACCTCTTCATCACTGCTGAAAAACAAGGTGGCTGTTTTCGCCTGAGATTTTGGCATCTTAGGCACAGATCCAAAGAGTTCCTGAAAAAAACAAGTAGGATTTAATTTGCTGCAAGCAACTGAAAAACCAATCTCTACCAGGCTCCATATTTTCACTACACAACTCATAATTAACCAATGCACAGTACACAGAACAAAATTGACTCAAGCAGTGGAACACAATATAACCAGTTTGGTGTAGCAATTAAGGTACTTGGCCTAGCAATCAGGAGATTGTGAGTTCTAGGCCTCCCTTAGGCATGAAAGCCAGTTGGGTGATTTTGGCCAGTCACTCTCTCTCATGCTTTTGATTCATTTGTTTAATTGGGTTCTCTTTACCTAGTTTTAAGTATTAAGTATGATGTATTTAAGTATTAAGTATTAGGTCTTATCTATGCAGAAATATTGACAATTTGAAAGGGTTCACAAACTTTTAAGCACCACTGTAGCTTTCCTAAGTGCACGCATTATAAAACTATTTAGCTGCACCTTTACATCTCAAGAATAGATACATACCATCTTTGAAAATAAGAAAAGCTTATTTTTCAAATAATTATCCCACTGAATGATAGAAGATACACACTGAGTGCTGATCTTCAATGCTAAGATCTATGATCATATCTTTTTAAATAATTTTTCCAATCTCCTTCACTGATATTTATATAAGTGATTTTCAAGGCTTGTAAAGATTCTGTTCAAGCTTTTGTTCAATTTCCCTGTTAAACAATGAATTAAATGTACCACACTTTGAGATACATGGTCTTCATCCCCACATGCCTTTCTGAAGAACCACATTTTATGGTTCTCTGAAAATATAGTAAGGAGAGGTGGTCTGTATAATGGTGAGCAAGCTGAGGGGGACCATCAATGAAAAGGCTTGAGCCCTGCTCTGAAGGTGGCATTCCCTCAGTGATGGACCTTTCAACAACCCTTCTCTCCCAGATCTTACCTGAGAAAGAGATTCTACTTGGAGACATCCAGTCCCTGAGCCACACAGGACTTTAAAGTTGACAACTAGTATCTTGAATTGCACCCAGAAGCTAACTGACACCAGTACAACTTCCATAGTAGTGCAGTTACATGGGTGAACCAAATGTACCCATAACTACCCAGTTTGCTGCATGGTGCACCAACTGAAGCTTCCAGATGGTCTTCAAAGGCAACCTCATGTTCAGTATTGCAATAATCCAGCCATGAGATGACAAGGGTAGTGATTATGAGTAAAGCCCTCTGATCTGGGAAACACTTTTTATATTGATTATATTAATTTATGTTATATTTATAATTAATATTGAATAAACTAATAGATGAACATAAATGGGAATCAAATCATGAACTCTCTATCCATGCCCTTCTTAAACATGCAGCACTGACAGAAGGCCTGGAAATCACTTCCTCATATCCATGATTCCTGCAGAAAGCCTAGAAATAACTCTCAAGTGGTCCCTAAAAATAAGATGTGGGAATACCCTCCATGAAATTCTGAGAAAATCTGCAGTCAGTAAATTTCTGTCTTCTCTAGAGTCTCACGGAGGGCATTCTTATATGCATTAGATACATTTATAAAAGTATGAATGGAACAATGTCCTATTCCAAACAAACCACTTAAAGTATTTTATATTCCAATGGAACAAAGCTTCAAATATGTTGAATATTCCACAGTAGAAAAAAATGGGAACTCAAAACAAGTTTTGCACTCTTAAGAATGACTATTTACAGGATTACCTATTCCCATACTGTCTGCCCTGCATTCCTAGATCATCAATGGGTTCTACTGCAGATCATCTTCTATGGGTTCTACTGCAGATACATTTGACATTGATGAAAATACATCAATTTTGTATTTTCTGTGGTGAGAAATATTTAATATTAAATATTTGTTTTTTGTTTTAAAAGGATTTTCATTGTTTGTTTTAAAAGGATTTTCACTGTAAACTGTCTTGAGCTGTTAAAGAGACAAATGTTCTACATATAGTAGATAAATAAAATTAGCAAATGTAAAAGTGTGTACTGAGCATAGGTATCAGGAAGAGCATCAAGCCAACAGCCAAGGAGTGTGTTTCTGCTGTTACATCGTTTCTGATTGTGCTGAAGTGAATACAGCATTGCAGCTTCTTTCTCAGCTCAGTTCTGTGGCTGCTGGCACAATGGATTGCTGGCTCCTGGTATAGTAGGACAGGAAAGTAGGGAATTATGGCTGAGCAAGAAACTCAATACAAAGAAGGGGGGAAAAAAGGGAAGACTGTGGCTCAGAACAGAAAAGCCGAGTAAAGCCACACACTGGAAGAAAATGGTCTTAAAGAGAGAAAAACACCTAACTGAAATTAGGATTTGTGTGTTTGTGGAAAGTTTTGCTGTGGTAATACAAAATGAGACTGTTACACGTGTGAAGGAAAGAGTTTGTATTTTGGATTTCATCTCCTTTCTCTAAACCCACTATCCAGTATTCAAGATCATAGATAAGTGTGTTGTATTTTAGCATTAACACTTTATTGCTTGTGAAATAAGATTCTGCTGGAACAAAGATTGTAGTTTAGATTAACATCATCTATCTACTCCTAGGTTCTTAGGCAAATTGACTTGTGAAAGCACCTATAACATTCAAACACATACATCAACCGAAAAAAATGAAATCCTCTCAATTTATAGTCCTCATATCACCTTTTACTGTAAAGTAAGAGTTATCTGTTTTCACGCATCACATACCTCTTCTTCCTCATCTTCAAACAAAGACAATGATGTTTTTGTCATTATTTTAATACATGACAAAGATGAATTCTTCACTTCTATGGACTGATGTGTAGAAAACAAGTCCTGTTGAACACAAAAGAAAGTAACATACAGCATTTTTTAATATATGCATTTACCCATTTGGAACTTTTTCAACAGCCAACTGAAGACATCAAAAATGGCAAATGAAAGAATTGGCAGGACTTTGAGACAATTTCTGCTCTTGTAGAAAAATAGCAAGGGATCATTAAGTTAACAACCTTTCTATTGAAGCTGTACATATAATTATTCTTGCATAACTCCCTTGTGTTTTCAAACATTTTAGTACAGATACTGAGCCCAAGCATTGGGTCCATATCTGGCAGGAGATGAAATAATGTTAACTAAAAGAAAACACTCCTATCACACACTTCCATGATCACTGCTGGACTGGTGCTTTTCTGAGCCCTGGCAAGTATAGGTAGCAGGAAGGAAGTAAAGGCCAGTTCGTCCGCTCAGTAGCCTATCAGTAAAGTTATATTTCAAGGCAAATTACGAAGACCTGGCTGGGAGAGAGGGAGGACGGGGGAGTTCCCCTTTCTGAGATGTGCCCAGCTGGTTTCCAGGTGTGGCACCAAGATCCCAGGGTAAGGGCGATGGGGTGGCGGTGGTCATCCGAGACACTTGAGAGGCATTCAGGGGTGCTGCTCCTCAGACTGCCGGGTGTGAGGCCCCATTTGTTAAGTTGGGCTCTAAGAGGGATCAGTTGGGACTGTTGCTACTGTACCAGCCTCCCTGCTGTGTAGTAACCTCCCTGCCTGAGCTCCTTGACTCTGTAGCTGGGTTGGCGGTGGAGTTCCCCAGGCTTATGGCCTTGGGGGATTTCTACCTGCCTTCCTTGGAGGCGGGGTCAGAGGTAGCCTGGGAGTTTTCAGCCACCGTGACAGCCATGGGCCTGTCCCAGGTCATCCAGGGCCCGACGCATAATAGTGGTCATTTGCCTGACCTGGTTTTTCTGTTGGAGCAGTGGCAGAGTGTTTTGAAATTGGGGGAGGTATTGGTTTCTCCCGTCATGGTCAGATCACTTCCTGATGAGCCTCCAGTTCTCTGGCGCCACCCCCCTCTGCAGGGAGGCGGGGCCTATTAGATCGGTCCACCCCAGACACTAATAGACCCAACTGGGTTTCAGAGGGAGCTTGGGGTTGTTCCAGGAAGTCTGCTGCATGGCCTGACTGAAGCCTTGGTGGCCACATGGAATGAGAGCGCGGCCGTGGCTTTGGATCGGATTGCGCCTGAGCGGCCTCTCCATGCCCATGGCCCCCATAGCTCTCTGTGGTATACGGAAGAACTAAGGAAGCTTAAGAGGGCTAAGAGACATCTAGAGTGCTGCTGGCGGAAGATGGGGAGCAAAGACGATCGAACACAAGCTAGAGCTGCAATTAGAGCCTACCTCATGGCGGTAAGGGTGGCAAAACGTAATTATTTCTCCGCCCTTATTACATCTGCAGATAGCTGCCCAGCAGCCCTGTTTCGGGTGACCCGGACCCTTCTCGGAGGGAGTAATTCAGGGGTCTACCTTCAGGGCCGTTGTGAGGAACATGCTGAGCATCTGGCAGGAAAGTCGCTCGCATCCACTCTGCGTTGAATGCCAGCCTTGATGCAAGGCCAGTGGGGGCTATGGGGGCTGAGTCTTGCAGGGTTATCTGGGAGGACTTCGAGCCTGTTCAACCTGAGGAAGCGGACGGGGTTCTTGTCGCTGTTAGTTCGGCCACTTCTGTGTTAGATCCGTGCCCCTCCTGGCTGGTCAAGGCTGCCCGGGAGAGGACATGTAATTGGGTCTGGGTGGTGGTTAATTCCTCTCTGAGGGAGGGGGTGGTCCCGCCAGCTCTTAAGGAGGTGGTGGTACACCTCCTCCTCAAGGGGCTGTCACTCGACCCAACTAATCTGGATAGTTTTCATCCAGTCTACAACCTCCCCTTTTAGGGAAGGTTGTTGAGAAAGTGGTCGCACGGCAGCTTCAAAGGGCTCTGGATGAAGCGGATTATCTGGACCCCTTTCAGTCAGGATTCAGGCCGGGATATGAGACTGAGACAGCATTGATCACGCTCTTGGGTGATCTCTGGTGGGAGCAGGATGGGGGCAGTGCTTCCATCCTTGCTTTTCTTGACCTCTCGAAGACCTTCGATACCATCGATCATGGTATCCTTCTGGACTGGCTTTGGGAGTTGGGGGTGGGTGGCACTGTGTTGTGCTGGTTCTCCTTCTCCCTCCAGGGTCGGTTCCAGTCAGTGTTGGTAGGAGGGGAGAGGTCCAGTCCACAGCCCCTACTGTGTGGGGTATCACAGGGCTCAGTTCTCTCACCCCTCTTATTTAACATCTACATTAGGCGCTGGGTGAGGTGATCCGACAGTTTGAATGAGGTACCATCAATATGCTGATGATGCCCAGCTTTGTATCTCCTCCCCAGGCTGTCTGAGCGATGCCATGGATGTCCTATCAGTGCCTGGAGGCTGTAGGGGCCTGGATGGGGCGCAATGGGCTTTGGCTCAACCCAAGCAGGACTGAGTGGCTTTGGGTGTTTGGGCCTTCCAGTACGAAGGTTCTTCCATCTTTGAGTCTGGATGGGGTGGTTCTGCCCCAGACAGACTTGGTGTGCAATCTGGGGATCCTCTTGGACTCACAGCTCCTGCTGGAAGAGCAGGTGGCAGCCACAGATAAGAGGGCCTTTGCACACCTTCGGGTTGTGTGTCAGTTGTGCCCATTCCTGGACCGGGAGGCTCTACTCACTGTCACTCATGCCCTCGTGACCTCCGGTTTGGACTACTGTAACGCGCTCTACATGGGGCTGCCCTTGAAGAGCATTCGGAAGCTTCAGCTGGTACAGAATGCAGCTGCCTGGGTTGTAAATAGTGTTGGTTACTTGGCACATATAACACCACTGCTTTGGAAGTTGTACTGGTTGCTGGTGTGTTTCCAGGTGCAATTCAAGGTGCTGGTTGTCACCTATAAAGCCCTTCATGGCTTGGGACCGGGTTACCTTAGGGACTGTCTTTTCCCCGTTGTTTCTACCCCTCCAATCCGGTCCGGCACATTGGGCATGCTCCGGGTCCCGTCAGCCAAGGAATGTCAGCTGGCGGGGACCAGGAGATGTGCCTTTTCTGCTGTGGTGCCTGCCCTCTGGAACATCCTCCCTCCTGAGATTAGGATGGCCCTGACCCTTTTGGCTTTTCGGAAGGCCTTGAAGACCTGGTTTTATGCCCGGGCCTGGGGCCCCGAGTATGTGAAGGGCCCCACTTCATGGTTATGCTGATACCGACAGTTATTTAAAGATCTCTTGGCTGCATTTATATTTATATTTAATTTTTTGTACTGTTTTAAATGTTGGCTGTTTTTATTGTTAGCCACCCAGAGTCACTGGTTTGAGATAAATTGAATGAATGAATGAATGAATGAATGAATGAATGAATGTTAGAGACTTGAGTTATGAGCCTCTGGTTTGCTCAACTTGCTTGATTCGTAGCTAGTACAAGAAGGAACAGCAGATATTTGGTTGTTCTAGCACATAACATGTACCCTGTTACTCCTCACCCCATTATAGAAGAGAGGGTCATCCCCAGCCCAATTTGGGCTGCATTGTTTATAATGAAAAACTCTCCTACATTTTTCAACTTAGATACCCCATTTTTAGAAATCTTAGTAACTTGAATTCCAAGTCCAGTAATCATAACAATTCCTTATACTCATAGCCTTCAAGTATCATGCTATCATTGCCAAGGAGACACAGAATCATTCATAGCTACAGATTTTGGATACTGAGGTGGTGTACGCAATATTTAGCTGTATGCTAAATTGAATGATTAAGGACTTACTTCAGAATCCTCTTCATCAGAGAATAGGTTTTTCTGACTCTTGGAAGGGGTTGGGGTTAAAGTTTTGAACCCCTCAGCAGAAGAATGTTGACTCTTAAAAAAACAACACACATACTTATAAATCTGGAAGGTATTAGATGTAAGCAGTCTACTTCTGGAATTACTTTCAGTCACTGATTTTTATTTTCTTCTGTAAATATAAATATATTGGGAAGCCAGTGTATAAAAACTAAAGAGGACAAGTGATTTCTAATTATGAGGAATTTTCTTCCTTTAAGCCCCCTTCCTGGCTAGTACCATTCCTGAGCTTTTACTTTTGACTGGGTGCATATACATTCCCTTCTAATGAGGACAAGGAAAACCAAAATGCCTTTGTTTCTTATGCTTTAGAATTAAGCCAAAGAGCACAATCCCTCCCTAATCTCATGGTAGCATATGAGAGAGAAAACAATTATACCATAAGCTAACTCTTAAACCTAGATTGTAACTGCACACTAGAATTATAGTAATGTTCCATCATCATAGCTTTGCAATAATTATCTAACCAAATAATTTATTGATATTATGCTAGTTTACAATATTTTGTTATATTATGCACTAGTCCTCTTTACCAATTGTTTTATGGCATAATTAATGAACACTCTTCTTTTTATATGACCAAAGAGCAGGTATTACTCCCTATGGCTCAATCAGACAATCAAATACTTTGTCCATCTACAAGAAAGAGATGGCAACAAATTAGGAGTCAAGTAAGGGAAGCACAGAAAGCATCTTAAGGATTTTCCACCTTTTGTGGAAGTACAGTATGGTTGGTTTCTGTAAGCTGTGGGGTTCTCCTCCCTCACCTGTGCCATTCCCTCAGCAGTGGCATGAAGGATTAGATTGCTATTGGAATAATGAAGAACAAGAGAAATGACAATGAGTAAAGAAAGTAGGCAAGAAGGAAATATCACCAGTTGTGGGCAGGATTGTCAGGTTGCATCAAAATTGTATTTGGCCTGGGATTGGTGCTTGTTAATATAGAATCAAAGGCAAATACAATATCCATTATGTGTAATTTAATTCCAATGCAATACAGAAACTTCTCTTATATTAGCCCAATCTGTTTTCATGACATGTCTTAATTTTGTACTTGGAATATTTTTTAACTTTATTTTCCAACTAAGGTAACAGTGAGCCATGACCATTTCCAGGAAATGGTCTAGCCAGTTTGGTCTAGTGGTTAAGGCACCAGGCTAGAAATCAGGAGACTATGAGTTTTAGTCCTGCTTTAGGCATGAAAGCCAGCTGGGTGTCTTTGGGCCAGTCCCTCTCTCTCAGCCCAACTCACCTCACAGGGTTGTTGTTGTGGGGAAAATAGGAGGAGGAAGGAGTATTAGGTATGTTTGCTGCCTTGAGTTATTTATAAAAATATTAAAGGTGAGATAAAAAAATCTAAAAAAAATGTTTGGCCTCCCAACCACTAAAATGTAGCTGTTTTTGGTGTAAAACATGAACAGATACTTCCAAGCATCATGTGCTACTTTTGTGAAGAGCTTCTCCTTAACTTTCAATAGAAATCTTGAAATGACAAGAACTAGACCAAAGCATTAATGGAAGAAGATTCTAGCTAAATCAAGCAGAATAGTCTGCTCAGTGGGCTCTGAAGTAGTAACAATAAACCAGGTAGTACATCTCTTCCACAACATCATTAAGTCAAGCTCTTCTGTTTGTCCTAGAGCAAAAGAGGAGCTATCTGCTTTTACCAACTGCAAAATATTTGGTAGATTTGGGAGGAGGGGAATTAAGAGTCTCACATCTAAGCTCACTGGATGTAGAAACTGAGGCAAGTCATTAGAAACTGAATGTTCAATGCAGCATTTTTTTAAAAAAAATCTGTTTACAAAGAAAAAGAAACTATTACTTGTGTTTGATTACCTTTTCTCCTGCTGTCAGTTCTTTATTTATTTTAGCTTCTTTAGCCACATTTTTTGCAATGTTGATAATGTCAGGCCTTTCCTTGAATAGATCCCCATCAACATCAAAGAAATCCACAGAAGATTTGGCTATTCAAAAGCAAGACACAAAGAGTTCACTTTGGGATCAGAGTTATCAGCAACAGAGGAAGTCAATTAACAAAGCAGTAATACTGGTAAAACACAAGTTGTACATATGTACATAAAAAATAATCAAGGAGGGATCTCACACCCAATTAAAATGCTTTCATTTTTACTAAATACTTTACACAGTATGAAAGGTATAAATTAAATGTAGTATGCAATAAACTTTTATTAATGTGACAGGAGACTACAGAAAAATAGCTGACTATATTTCACTATCAAGTGCACGATTACAAACTAAGATACACTGCCTAATAAAATTCAAAGCTCTTTTAATTATGATAAAAGAAAGTGAGAAAAAAGGGAATTAAACATATTTAAGTTTTAGAAACTTACCTATAACAGAGCTACTCTTATTGGATTCAAAGTTGTCATCCTCATCAAATAGACCAGGAGCTTCATCTAGCTTGGGAGATTTATCTGTGACTGATACTGTCAACCTTTTATTCTCTTTCTCCAATGGAACTGAAGAAGGGCTAAATACATCATTTATACCTATGAACAGGGTTTAAATATAGTCATCTGATATCTAGAGCTGGAGTTCTATGAAGAGTCTTACTTAAAAATATTTTCATGATCATTGGGGCAAACAAATTAAGAATTTGCTTTACAAATCATTAGGCACATTCATATCTGGGGAGTCTTCCCCCACAATAAACTTTAAAAAAAACCTCACTGTTCATCTTCCAAATATGCTGATACTTCACTTCTTGTGAATGGACAGTACCATTTTAACTATAAGTATTCTTATTCTTTAACAATATTTCTAAGAAGAGGTTTTTCAAATACTAGTTTCCAAAGCAAAACTGTTCTGCCAAAAGTAGCAATCACAAAACTTAAATACGTTTCTTCAGATCCATAGCACTGTTAAATCAAGATACAGACAGTCCCCTACTTGCAAACTTTCATGTTGTGAACTTTCACCGATACAAACAGGAGGGACCCAGAAGTCAGAACCAGCAGTCGGGCCAGAAGTTGGGGCCAGAAGTCGGGAGAAGGCAGGAAAGGGTTAGTTTGCAGCACACCACAAACTAACCCTTTCCCACCTTCTCCAGCATTCCGTTTGCATTTGAGGTTTGCAGAAGTTGGAGTTCTCAGAAAAGGTTAGTTTATGCAACGTGCTCCGTTGCCAGTTGAGGCAGGAGAGGGAGTGGTGGCAGAGGATGGGGGAAAGGGGTCAGAGGTCTCCTGACTTGCCTGGCAATGGAGCACGCCATGCCCTGCCTCCACCTCTTTTTTTTTTTTTGCTTGTTGGACTTATGAATAAAACAGGCTTACAAACAGCCTCTTGGAACATAACCCATTTGTAAGTAGGCAACTATCTGTAAATAATTTTAACTTCTCTGCTGCCAGCAGAATGTATTTAGAATGACAAGACATAATTTAAATCCCAGAACAAGTACTCTTCTCCAAGTATGAATAACAATCCCTGGGAGAATGCTTTCAAGTGTTCAGTGAGCTTTACACTCCCTTATTACATAGCATACAATAACATTTTGCTAGCTTATGAGACATTGTTAAAAGCAGCCTCCTTTAAACCATTAATTCATGATAAGAATCTTAGATTCAAGCTAGGGATTTGTAGCCATGTTGCTTAGCCCTTATCATCTATGATATAAAAGACCTCTATGAGATGTGCTTGCTTGCAAGCAGATGTCTCTTAGCCTACTTCAGTATTTTGTACTCTCTGACATAACTGAAAATTTATTCTGTTAATTAACATGAATGGAATATTGGGAGCAAGATGACAGAATACAGAAAAAGGGAATGGGCTATACAAAAAAGTGTAAGAGTATAGATTAATCTCCAAACAGAATGAATGGAAAGCACACACAAGGAAAGCTGATGTAGAAACTGCTTGGAACAGAGCCATAAGAATTATATTATAAAGTGACACAAAAGTGTAGAGTCATTAGTATGACTCTACTAATGATTGCTGCAGATAATGACAAGATACTATATAATATGAATAGGAAGAAAAGGATAATTGCCAAGAAAGAAAGAAACAGTTAAGATTAAATAAGCAGAGAAAATGTAAAGCAATTTTGATGGAAATAAAAAACTTTTGAAAATAGGTAAAAGGATTAAGAGAATGGAATTAAGAATAAAAGTGATGAAATAGTTTGAGATGAAACTGAAGTAAGGGAATGCTAAAAGAAATGTTTTAGAAATATGTATAGGATGATAGTGAAACTGAAATAGTGTCCAAGAAAGAAATGATGAAAAAGAAATCATAAGTGCTGTGAGAATGGTGAAAAATGGTTGAGGCTGCAGACAGATAGTATAAATGAGAAATGGTAAAATATGGATGTGATAGATTTTTTAAAAGTGTGTACGAAGCCAGCATCTGTGACTAATAACCAAAATAATGCTACAGGTAGTCCTCGTTTAGCGATCACAATTGGGACTGGCAACTCAGTCGTTAAGCAAAGCGGTCACTAAGTGACAAATCATGCAACCACCACAGTGCTTATGATCTTACTTCAGCTTTCTTTTACTTTACAGACCTGCAAAGGATGTAAATTTGGACATTGGTTGCAAAGTTACTTTTTCATTACTGTTGTAACTGAATGGTCGCTGTCCGAGGTAGTCACTGGACTACCTGTATTAATGTTCCATTATATAGGGGGAGAAGTAACAAGAGGAATGAAAAACTACAGGGTGATTGGTTTGTTAAGCATGTTTAGCAAAGGCATTTGATAGAATTTTGCTTGAAAAATCTGAATGAACAAAATTTGCTGCTCTGCATTGGTGGGATACACAAACCAGATCTTCTGGAAGACTCTGCCAAGCATGGTCTTTTGAGAAAATCTGTGTTGCTGATAACCTCCCAGCTCAGAGATGGTGCAAGAGCTATTCCTGGCTTAATATTAATCAGTAGAGAATACTTAAGAGAAAAAAGTGGAAGTAACAGGAACATTGGGAGAAAATGACCATGTAATGCTGATTTTTTAAATTTTATTTTAAGAGACACTAAAGCTGAGTGAAATCAAATATGCATCTTAGACTTTAAAAAGCTAATATTAATAAATATAGAGCAACAATAAGTAGAATTTCATAACAGGAAAAGCTAATGGGAAAAGACACATTTTCCTTAAAAAGAAGATAATAAAAGAACAAATGTTAAATATTAACAATTCCAATGAGGAAAAATGGAGGGCAGAAGAAGCCAATGTAACTACAAAAAAAGCCAGGTTTTTGAAAGAGGAATACAAGTTAGAAATGTTGATATGGTTACAAAAAAGTAAATGCAGGAACAAAAGTACAATTTCTAAATTTCAGGAAGTAACAATCCCATTTTATTATGTGTTGGTCAGACCCCATCTTAAATGTTAGGTCCAGTAGAGCAATAATGTCTAATGGTTGGAGCATAAATGAGGGTGACTGTTTATGCTAAGTTGTGTTCCGGAACACTGCCAGGTGACAGCTGCTCAATCTCCAGAAATGTAAACATGCAACAGCTGCTTAATAGAGGTCTCTGACTGAATTCATGTATCTTGCTAAGCCATCATTTGTTTAAAATTAGTTCACTGAAAACACAACTGGTTTGGTTCACATAACATGCAAGCTACAAACAAGAAAACTTTATTCCGATTTAGTATAATGTGTGAAGCTAAACCTATTGACAGAAAAATCATTCCCTTGCAGATAGAAAATGGAAATGCCATTTGTTCAGATCAACTAAAGCATCAGTGATAGCTTCCTTCTTTAAGGAAGTTGATTAAATGATTTGTAGATTCCATACCATGGACATATTTAGAAATTAGGATAGTTTATGGTCAATTAGTAAACTTAAAGATAAAAAGTTTGCAGATGATTGGTCAATTCTTTATTATCCATACCTGGAAAGAGAGAAACTGCTCCGGCAGGAACTTTCTTTACTGCTTTTGATGATGGCTCTAAAAAGCATAGAAGATGGATCAAATTGAAAATCCATAATTATACTAGTTGGTTACAATCAGCTACCACAAGGAGCCCTTGAAGGGGCTTTTTTTTTTTTTGAGGAAACTAAGGGAGAGAAAGAGGAATATAGGTATATTTAAGCACTAAGGGGTGGTCGGATTCTTTTCATGCCTGTCTCCATAGTTGTTGTAACTTCCTACAACATTAAGTACTTTAATGACTTTGATATCCCTGTCAGTTTATCCTAAAGTCAGCCTCCTTCTCTGAAACTATGCATGTGAGTGTATATTTGCCTTAATCCTGATTCTTAATGGGCACAGTGGTGACATCTTACAATGTCAGCTGAGAATCCTTTTGGCCTGAGGACTTTGATGAAGTGGATATGGTGCTATCTGATTCCTGCCATCTGTGGGCTAGATGAAAATACGACTGGATGGACCGAGGAGGCAGTCAAGTCTCACTGTGTAGAGAGTAAGAAAGAAGACACTGATGGAGATATGTAAGCTCTGTTGCCAAAGCAACAAATGCCAATGAAATGTCAGTTCAGATAAAAAGTTGAAGCTACAGGTTTACATACATTCCCTGAGAATAAATGAGAATGAATGAAGGGATCTTGGGGGGGGGGGGGGGGTCAAGGGCTTCAATCCATACTTCTCTACATTTAACCACATTTTAGAGTTACACCTGAAAAATAAAGGATCAGATAATGTTTGTATCAATATACTTTCAAAGGAACTTAAAAAAAAGACCATCTTTCCCAAATGAACCATAAAGTTCTCATGTTAACCTGTTTCAGGTTCTAAAAATTCTTACCATCGTTTATTGGAATTCGTGCTTCTTTTTCCACTGTATACTCCTCTTTTGGCAATTCAGCAAAAAGTTCCCTCTGGTTGAAAACAGAATAGTAGACCTTATAAATACTACAGCACAAGCTAAAGGAAACACATTTTAAACAAAACAGTGCAAGAAGCAGTAAAAATTACTTTTCATACATAATTTCACATATATAAAATTGTCACTTCTTTCTGGCTATTTATTAGGCTCCCATGCTTATATAACAACAGTTACTTAGAGCTCATAATGAAATGCAGTTTATAATGTGAAAGAAAACAGTTAACTTCAGATTTCATCAAACTTTGGAGTGAGATCCCCCTAGAATCTAAGACACCCTAAGATATATGTACCTAGGGAGATCTAGACAATGGTTGTGCTCACATGTAACACAAAGCCAAGATTTTTTAAAACATCATGGTTGCTAAGTAAGTTATAATGGTCTAGTTTGCACACAAAGCACATCACAATATGGCTTATCATTATGTGCAAAGCCAATGTCTAAAGGGCTGGAACATGGAAAGGAAACAATTGATAGACTTGACACACACTCAACATTTGGATCTGAGTTAGACCCCAATTGTGCTGACCCTCAATCATTATTCCTGGAAGCTATCTCAACTATTGATTCCTCACTCACAAGCTGCTGGGTTCTTATAGCACTTACCCTATGGAATATCATCCCCCCTAAGTTATCTAGCCCCCATTCTGACAGTATTTAAAAGAGGCCTGAAACCTGGCTTTTCCTCCAGGCCCTGGATTACTGTCACTGGCAGGTCCTGTATATTTTACTGTTCAGAATGTTTTGGGGTTTGATGGGGTTTACCTGTATTTTACTTATTGTTTTTATTGTACACTGCCCATAGAATTGAGTGGCCTTATAAATTGAATTAGCTAATTCATTAATTGTAGTAGAAATTAGTGTTCTTGACTAATCAGAGGATATGACACCCTCTCCCCTTAAGGAGTTGTACAGGTCTCCATCGCTGAGCCCTCTTTAGTTGGCTTGACACACACTCAACATTTGGATCTGAGTTAGACCCCAACTGTGCTGACCCTCAATCAATATTCCTGGGAGCTATCTCAACTATTGATTCCTCACTCACAAGCTGCTGGGTTCTCTTCTTGAGCCTCAGAGTCCAAGAAGTCTACAAGAGGCCCAGGGCAAAATGGAAATTTGCATTCCTGGATCAGTGAATTTTGCACACTCCTAGTTATGAGATGTTCTTAGTTCACTTATGCAGGATTAGAGCAGTTGTTTCTTTCAGCAGATACTTGCAGGGTTTCTACTTAAAATAAAGGTAGTGAAAAGTATGAATAACCCACTTCCACTCTATCATAACTAGGAGTGCGCAAAATTCACTGATCCAGGAATGCAAATTTCCATTTTGCCCTGGGCCTCTTGTAGACTTCTTGGACTCTGAGGCTCAAGAAGAGAACCCAGCAGCTTGTGAGTGAGGAATCAATAGTTGAGATAGCTCCCAGGAATATTGATTGAGGGTCAGCACAGTTGGGGTCTAACTCAGATCCAAATGTTGAGTGTGTGTCAAGCCAACTAAAGAGGGCTCAGCGATGGAGACCTGTACAACTCCTTAAGGGGAGAGGGTGTCATATCCTCTGATTAGTCAAGAACACTAATTTCTACTACAATTAATGAATTAGCTAATTCAATTTATAAGGCCACTCAATTCTATGGGCAGTGTACAATAAAAACAATAAGTAAAATACAGGTAAACCCCATCAAACCCCAAAACATTCTGAACAGTAAAATATACAGGACCTGCCAGTGACAGTAATCCAGGGCCTGGAGGAAGAGCCAGGTTTCAGGCCTCTTTTAAATACTGTCAGAATGGGGGCTAGATAACTTAGGGGGGATGATATTCCATAGGGTAAGTGCTATAAGAACACATATAAGAGCATCTCTCAGATCTCCTTTCCACTTTGTTGGAAATAATTCTCCCACTTCTTGACCTGTGTTACTTTAACTGATTCTTCCTGCTACCTTACTGAATGAACCCTGGTTCCTGGATTACAGTGGTACCTTGGGTCATGAACGCTTCTGTTCACGACCAATTCGGGTCACGAACAGCACCGTTCGCAAAATTTTGCTTCCGTTCGCGAACTCCACATTGGGTGACGAACAGAATCCGTGGCCATTTTCCCTGCTGACACATGTGGTCGTGGCTTCCTGTAGGGAGGGGATTCTCCCTCCAAACAATAACCGCCTCCCCACCCGCCTTCCTGTCCTCCACGCCTCAAGCAAGGTTAACGTTCTCTCTCTTCACAGTGTACTGTACTGTACTTTGTGTCATATTTTTGTGGTTTAAAAAAAAAAAATACATATGGTTCAGAACGGATTAACCGTATTTACATTGAACCTTATGGGAAAATTTGATTCGGGTCGCGACCAATTCGGGTCACGACCAGAGTCACGGAACAAATTAAGTTCGTGACCCGAGGTACCACTGTAGATGATTACAGTTCCTGGAGTAGATGATGATGATATTTTTATCCTGCCTTTAAAAAAAAAAAATAATCGGTCAACTCAAGGTGGTGAACACACCTAATACTCCTACCTCCTACTTTCCCTACAACAATAACCCTGTGAGGTGGGTTGGGCTGAAAGAGACAGACTGGTCCAAAGTCCAAAGTAGCTTTTCTGCCTTGCATCCAAACAGCTGCATGTCCCTAGCTGGTTCCATAAAGGAATATAAACCAAATACTAACCTCATCATCAAAGAGTCCTGTCCCACCACTGAAGAGTCCATCTTTAGAACCAAATGGTGAGAAATCTTCATCAGTTAGCTTGGGGGGCTTAAAGATATCCTCATCTAGGATGAGATAACGTTTGCATCAAAAGAGCTAAAAAAAGAGAGTTATGAAGTGCTCAGAAACATACTAAGACCTAACTTAGGAGCAAACTTTCCCTACTGAAGTTTTCCAGACTGCACCTACCACCTATTCCACAGAAGATTAGAGCAAAGGAGCCACAGTAGCTGTGGTTGTACAATCTCCTGGACAGTTTTGGGGATTCAAAATTCAAATTCCTTTCTATCCAATTAATTGAGAATGCATGAATGTCAAGATTTGTTGTTGTTGTTGTTTGTTGTTGTTGTTTCTCAGTTTCGAGTGCAATGGAAACAGGACTTAAAAATGCACCGAAAAAGGTCTTATATTAGAGAAAATATCTTAAAGCCAAAAAATAACTAAAAAGTACTATACTGACAAATGGCATGCAAGCCTTTCACACAACTTCTCCATATGACCTGACTTCCTCTGAATATAAATAATAAAATGGACGCATAGTACTTTCAAGGCACAATAGTATTCGACAGTAAGGACATTCAGAACTGTAGAAAATGGTTGGCTCAGGGTTGCCCATATCTCTTCCTCTTCTCAGAGGGAACTCAGCACCTAAGGACAACCCCCCCACCCCCAACTTACCATCTGAGAAAACATTAACATCTTCCTTAACAGTGACTATAGCCTTATTTTTCATATCTGTTTAGGAAGAAAAGATTTACAATCAGTCTTTCTTCATCATTACTACAACACGTATGAAACATTTAAAAGTGCAATGAACAGAAAATCATGGTCATCTTAAAAAATCCTAAGTGTTACACAGAACAATTTTCTTCAGCCTGGATTATGTGAATCAGCCTATGGCAGAAATGCACAATTTCCACTGGCCCAAGAGCCACATTACAAAAATGGACTGGGCTTTCATTTTTTTACTTTAAACTTCATTTTATTAATGATTTTACTATGTTATTTTAGTACCTTTTATTATTATTTTATTTTATTATTTGGGGAAGAGTTACAGTACCAAGAATTTTTCCATTCCTTTCTTATTTGTTTTTAACAATTATTGTATTTCCTGTTCTGTTTAGTTAATATTGTACATCGCCCACTCTTCAGACCTGGACCTGGAAATAGAGGATGTTAGCTGGGTTAGATCAACAACGAGGATTTCCCAGAGTGCTCCTCTGATTATTGCCAATTTATGCATGGTTGCTGTACGTGGTATGGTTCTGAGGAAGACCCATGAATAAATGAAATGAAATTATATTTATCCCTGGGATATAAAACAAGGAAACAGATAGTTTCCACTAAATACACTGATCTTCCTCAATCTAGTGCCCTCCCCAAACATCTGCAGAGTAGGTTAGGGAAGGCCTTGCCAGATTATCAATTTCTCTTTTCCTGCAGAGTCCAACTAATCCACAATTAAGTAATAAAATAACCTATGCTGCAAGCACTGTCAGGGTAAAAAATATTTTCTTTGAGCTTGCCACTGAAATCTTATGAAAAAGGACTCTCAGTTTCTCTCATCTTTATTTCCTTACATTTGGGGAGCCAAGGGATGACAAGGAAACTAATGTTCATGAACCTTCACACATTTCTCTCATTTCTGTTATTGCTGAAAGACATTGGGCAGACATCCTGTCTCCTCAAGTGTCGAGGCTATAAAAATATGGGAGGAAGTGACCCCAATCTGATAGCCTTCAGAACACCCTTCAGCTGCTCTGGTGATGCCTCCGCATTCCATGAAACAATAAATATCAGAAGATCACAGGGGGTGCCCCGAATTTTGACTGGCAACCAATGGGTCATCGGGGAGATAAGTTTCCCCCAATAATAAGGAGGATCCCAAATTTATGCCAATTTTAGCCAATCAGTTTGTTAACTGCTGTATCTCTGTGTAAGAAACATCTTCTTTGAGTGTGATCAGGGTGCTTCTCTGCCTTAAAGGGAGACCCCAGCTGACTCTATTGGCTTGCTTTCAATAAAACTTTAAAATCTCAGCTGGTGTTTTTGTGTCTGATCTTCTGCCAGACTGAATCCTAATTGGGGAGAGTCTTGTGAGAGATGGATAAAATATCTGTTATTATTGACAAAGAAATAGTAACTTGAGCATGCTAAGAGGGCAGCTGCAATACTAAATACCCAAAGGCTGCCCATGCCTTTGTTTTTGAAACTACCTCAAACTAGGAGACATTGCCATGGTTACCAAGGAGCCTCCAAGCAGTCCCCATGGGCACAGGAAATAGGGAGGAGGGAGATAAGGTAAGACAGAGCCAGTTTGGGGTGGCTTGACCTGTCCAAAGTGATACTTAGCAGAGATCTTTTAGGAATGAGTGAACTCTTGCCATCCCAACCTTCATTACCATTACAAAAACCACACCCCGCATAGCTAATCACCTATTTATCATGAACATGTAATGCATGTAGTATGTAGGGGTCTGTAGAAGGGGGTTGAAGTAGGCGGTCGTGTAGAGTGTAACTTGGAGCACTTTGGCCAATGAGGAAACAAGAAGGGATTTACGGCCGGGGGTAGAGATGTTTAAAAATTGCTGAGATCTGTGTTTCGGTGTGGACTCCAGCTTGCAGCTTTTGAGTTCCACCAGCCTTTGCAAACGCTTCAATATACTTTACTTCTGACTAACCCAGAGAAAGACTAGTGAGTGCGTTTCTCACAATTGGGGGCTCGTCCGGGATCCCAACGGTCTCCGGGTAGCCTGGGAGGCGACCCAAAAGAGGAAGGCGCGCCCCGCTGATTTCAGCGGTCCTCTGAAAGGCAACGCTCCCTGGTCCGGTACCCGTGAAGAATCCCAGGATGCTAAATAGAGGTTGGTGAAGAAGTAAAGTAAGGTGATCCCCCGGAAAAGAGAGCCTTGGAGAAATCAACCGGGCAACTTTGTGCACAAACCCAGGTGAGAAATTGCGAACGGCAAAAGAAAGTACCTCCTGGGCGGTTGGGGGGGTTGGGTAATCCTGTGGGGGGACCTGAATGGTGAGATGCACCTAGGGATTGTGAAAATCCTGGTAAAGTGCAAAGAAAGCGTGAAAGCGAAGCAGTGTGTGTGTAAGTCTCTGTAGAAGTGGAATGGTTGGTCTTTAAAAGTAGCCAGCGCGTGCTGGGAGACTAAGAGTGAAAGGCAACCGTAAAAGTGGGCCCCTTAAACTCACTAATGGTGAATCCAACGTCTGTTGAAGGTGCTCAAGCGGGAGGGCAATACGAAGAAGGTCTACAGAGGGTGCGATTTCAGGTCCAGGAAAGTGCCTAGCAAACTATGGTAAAGCACTGAGGGGGAAGTGCCTAGTAGTTTGTGGTAAAGCACTCCACAGTAACCAACCCGTGTGCCTAGCAAACTGTGGTGAAGCAACCAGTGGTTTGTGGTAAAGCACTGTGGAAGGAGGCTGGAGTAAGGAAAAATGTGTTAAGAGGATCCGGAAAAACCCTGAATTTAAGATTGATCCAGAGGGCCCTTTAGGAAAATTATTACGAGGCTGGACCTCTTCCCCTTATAAGCAAAAAAAAATAGAAAAATTGAAATTGAATAAAGAGGATATGGTAAATTTGTGTTGTTATGTGTGGTGGGAAAACAAACAAGCTGCATGGCCCAGGGATGGGTCTAATGACTACTTACAGTGCCATGCTTTATGTGAATATGTAAATACTGAAAATGGAATAGCAAAGGGGGTATTGACTCAGAAGTGGGCTGGACAGAGAAAGCCAGTGGCTTTCTTATCCAAAATTATGGACCCAGTAATCAGAGGATGGCCAGTTGTGTACAGGCAGTTGCAGCCACTGCTATTTTGGTGCAGGAGAGCAGAAAACTAACATTTGGGGGAACTTTAATTGTAAGCACCCCTCACCAAGTAGGGGCTATTCTGCATCAGAAGGCAGGGAGGTGGCTGACTGACTCAAGGGTCCTAAAGTATTAAGCCAATTTGATGGAAAAACCAGACTTGATCTTGACTACAGATCCAAATGTGAACCCAGTCCAGTTCTTAGCCAATGAACATGAAAATGAAAGGGAACTAGAACACTACTGTGTAGATGTAATAGAATTACAAACAAAAGTCAAACCAGACCCTGTAGAGGAGGGATGCCACCTATTATAGATGGATCTTCTAGAGTAATAAAGGGGAAAAGGCAGAATGGATATGCTGTAATTGATAGTAGAGAGAGAATGGTACTGGAAGCAGGGAGGTTACTGACTCACTGGTCTGCACAGACCTGTGAGTTATACGCACTTAAGCAAGCCCTCCTGCTTCTAGAAGGACAACAGGGAACTGTCCATATTGACTCTGAATATGCCAATGGTGTAGTGCACACTTTTGGGAAAATCTGGTTAGAAAGAGGGTTAATGACCAGTAAAGAAAGGGATTGGTGCATGAGGACTTGATAAAGGAAGTAATGCAAGCCCTTATGCTATCAATAGAAATAGCAGTAGTGCATGTTGATGGACATCAGAAAGGAGGTAGTTTTGAAGCAGTGGGAAATAATTTAGCAGATATGCAAGCAAAGGAAAAGGGTTAGCACATGATGGGCTGGGGAAAAGGTGATGCAGACATTAATGCTGCCTGGGGAGATGGCGTTTGTGCATGTGAAAACTCTCAGAAAAGGAAGGGGGGGGTCTGGTGATAAGACTTTAAATATATATATGTAAATAACAAGAAACTTTGGTCCCACGAGGAATTAGACTATGCCTCCTGTTGGGTAGGGAGTTCTAATGGAATGTTTGTGGTAAAAAGTAAAACTGAAGGTAAACAAGTAGAAGTAAAAAAAGGAGAACTGTGGGAGCCACTGGATAATTTGCCAGCTCCCTAGAATCCTCCTTGGGTCGCAAGACCTCCAGAAACATCACCATCAAATCAAGAGGGGCAGAGTGTGGATAGACCTGAAACAGCAATGGCCCCTTTGTATCCAAGATTGCTACAAGAGTTAAGACAATGCCAGACGGATTTAATTATTTTCCCCCTGGGGTCTGGAACTAAGAACATTGAGAAAAATAAAATGTGTCCCTTAAGAGAAGTACCTATGGGACAGGGGCAAATTGGATATGTAAATGCCCCTTTAAGTGCTGCAGAAGTAAGGAATTTTAAAAAGGAAATGAAGAATCTCATAGAGGATCCAGTAGGATTGGCAGAACAATTTGATCAGTTTTTGGGGCCAAATTTATATACTTGGTCCCAGTTGATGTCTGTTAGGAGTATTCTGTTCAGAGGAGAAGAGAAGGGATTAATTAGACATGCAGCTATTGTGGAATGGGATAGGAGAAATCCCCCAGGGGAGGGAATAGTAGCAGGAGATTAGAAGTTCCCAAGTATGGACCCTAACTGGGATAACAGCAATCCAAATGGGAGAAATAATATGAAAGATCTAAGAAATATGATGATTCAAGGCATAAGGAATGCTGTGCCTAAGTCTCAAAATTTTAATAAAGTATTTGAGATACAACAGGAAAAAGGAGAGGCACCCTCAGCATTTTTACAGCTTCTGAGAGATCAAAAATGGGGAAATATTCTGGTATGAATCCAGAGGACCCAGTAAATCAAAGTTTGTTAAAAATCCATTTTGTTACCAAAGCATGGCCTGATATTCAGAAAAAGATTCAGAAAATAGATGCTTAGAATGAGAAACCATTTGAAGAATTGTTAAAAGAAGCTCAGAAAGTATTTGTTAAAGGGAGGTGTTACACATGCAGCTCCCAGGTTCGGCTTATGGCCACTCACTCACACACTCATAGCCTGTTGAGGCACGCGGATCCTGTCAGCCCCCCTTGCTCTCTACCTGGGTTTTCCAGATAGGTGCAGCTGGAGCAGACAGACACACAGCCCTGGTCAACAGCCGGGAAATAATTAGGGATACACACAATCACTTTCAACCGAACACTGAGGCACAAGAGGTTCTTTGCAATACGCGGAGACCCAGTGAATTTAAAGTAACAGCAAAACTTTACTGGTTGCAAGGTACATTTGCTCTTTCTCATACACACACACACGCTCATCTACACTTCCTTCCCAACTAGGCTGCCAGGCACAAGCTAGAGGGACAGAAGCAGCCAAGTCTAGATCCAAAGGCGACTCAGAGTGGGCGGGCTTTGGGACTCCTTTTATCCCCAAAAGCCCTTGCTGGGCTGATTTACAAGTTGATGGGATTGGGGTGAGGGTTTCCATGTGCTCAGGCCCAACTTTTTTTTCTGGTTCAGGCCCTTTGTTTTTCCTTAATGACTTGCTTCCTTCTTATCTACTTCCCTGAAGGGATCTCATAGACAAGATCCCTGGCTTTTTCCTCTCTGCTTACATGCCTGATTCATTTTTAGGCTATGGCAGCTTCAGCCTAGTCTCACAGAGGTTGAGAAAATAGAGGCAGAGAGATGGGAATGAGAAGTAAGGGAGGAGACATGAGATGGGGAAATCGAACAGGGCCCGTTCGACCCCCAGCAAAATGTTTCCATTGTGGGGAGCCGGGGCATTTTATGCGGCATCGCCCTGAATTACAGAGGGAAGAGAGAGTCATTCCATTGATGGCATTTGGGGATGGTGAATAGCAGAGTCAGGAGTTTCTTAACTTAAGGTCCCACCAAGAACCCTTGAAAAATTTAAAGGTGGGACCTCAGGAGGAAGAATTGGTGCATAATTTAAAACAAAATTTGATTACTACCCTCATGTTGGCTTTACCATCCCCAAACAGGCCCTTCCATCTGTTTGCCACAGTGAACAGAGGAACAGCTTTAGGAGTCTTAACTCAAAAATGGGGAGGTAAGTGACAACCAGGGGCCTATTTGTCTAAAGCAGAAAGTTAACTTTTGGAGGAACATTGGTGGTAAGCACTCTCACCAGGTCAGAACAATTCTAACTCAAAGGGCAGGCAGGTGGCTTACAGGTTCAAGGATTCTGAAATATGAGGCAATTCTGATGACTGATTCCTGCCTCAATCCAGCCACCTTCCTGTGGAGAGGAGAAATAGAGAACCAAGATCTTGAACATGATTGTTTATATGCAATTGTTAATGGGGAAATGGGTTCTCCTAGACGGAAGAGAAATGGTAAATAAACAAATTATGAGAGAGTTAATGGCAATTTTATATCAAGGAAACCGGGGGGGGGGGGGGGGCACAAGCAATGGATGATCTAATGATCTAAATATGGTTGTGTTGGAATATATACTGGGGTTGTCCTCTTCTTTATCTTTTCTCAGAAATAAAGGACTTCTAGCACAAACACCACCCTTAGAATTTGCAGTCCACAATATCCAACCAGGAGACTGGATCCTGATAAAAAGTTGGAAAGAAGAAAAACTCCAACCACAGTGGGAAGAACCCTACCAAGTTCTCCTCACTACTGAGGCTGCAGTGTGGACAAAAGAAAAAGGGTGGACCCACTACACCAGAGTCAAGGGCCCAGTGGAAGAGCCAAAACCTGAGTGGACAATCCAAACCTTAAGAGGACCCGATGGACCTTAAGTTCCAGAGAAAATAAAGTCATGCTGGAGTATGGTGTCCTGGGGATGGGGGGTTTGTACTATTAGTCATTATCGGGTTGATTGTGGTTTGCTGTGGGAAACGTCAGTTCTTCTGTGGGGAAGAAGTGAAAGAGGAAACAGATCGTGTGGAAACGACCAATGTGTAAGAATGTGTGTGTTTTGTGATTGTAAGTGTATAACTAATTGTTGTTGTGCTCATTGTGTGGATTGTTGTGTGGTACATGTTGAGTGTACAAAGGGGAGTGTGATAATATAGATTTAAGTACCATCACTGGGGAGAAAAATGAGAATTGGAAAAATGTGGAATTATTTGATACTTCCTCTGAGCCTGATGTTGAGTCAAACTCAGGGTAAGAAGGGGAATGAAGGGATAAAGTTTATGGTGCGGATATAGGAAACCAGTAACCCCCAGGTAATTCAATTTGATGCTTGCGAAGTACTAGAGTATACTGGTCTTGAAGGGGATCTTACTACTCATAGAGGGCTTAGAACCTTAGATAAGATTCTATGTGTTGTGGAAGATAAATTAGGTTGTCCATGGGAAACCAATTCCACATATGACCCGGGAAAGGGGGGGGGGGGGACTAACTGCAAAGCTTTATAGAAAACCTGCCAGTCCCTGGTGTGAGAAATATGAGTGTAACCCAGTGATAATATCTATCATGTTAGACCCTGAAAGGTCTACTAAATCCAATGGCACACTTTTGGGGATGGAAGTATGGATGTCCTCAAGGTTACACAGGACAACACTAGTGCAAGGCTGTTGTTTCCAGCTACTCATAGAACAGAGGCAGACAGTTGGACAACCAGACCCAAGATCTAAGGTAAGATTAACTAGTGATCCAATAGGAGTAAATATAATTGAGGTAACTGATCTGCAACAAACTACTGAAAGAGAGACAGGGCAGGGAGATGCAAATGTCTGGGTACAATGGGTCAAATATACAGTAAAAAGCTTAAACAAGAGCAATTGCTATGCATGTGTCTCTGGTAAACCTGTAGCCCAAGTGGTCCCCTTTCCTTTGGGATGGAAAAAGAATTTAAGAGGAAAATGCCACCCTCATTCTCTGCAGCGTATAGAAACCACACGGCATGCCTTACCAGGCAAGGTGTAGGATTCACAGCTGTAGGAGAATTAGAAGCGTGCACTGATGTGCTGAATGTAAGTAAAATAATTGGTGGACATGGGAATTACTCTAACCTGAAAGTTCCCAGGGCTGATCTATGGTGGTATTGTGGGGGAAGAAATTTGAGATCCACACTTCCTCCCTTATGGACGGGCACCTGTGCAATTGTACAATTGGCCATTCCATTTACCCTGGCATTTGAAAAGGAAACAGTAGCTAGAAAGGAACTTAGAGTAAAAAGGGATGTTATAGCAACATCTTTTGATGACAGAATTTATAGTGACACTATAGGGGTACCCAGGGGAGTTCCTGATGAGTTCAAGGGTAGGAATGAAATAGCTGCAGGATTTGAATCATTCTTGTTTTGGTGGGTAACCATAAATAAGAATGTGGACTGGATAAACTACATTTATTACAACCAGCAAAGGTTTATAAATTATACCAGGGATGCCATAAGAGGAATAGCAGAACAGTTAGATGCCACTAGCCGGATAGCTTGGGAGAATAGGATGGTTCTGGATATGATATTGGCAGAAAAAGGGGGAGTTTGTGTAACGTTGGGTGGTAAGTGCTGTACATTTATACCCAATAACACCACTCCTGATGGAACAATAACTAAAGCCTTATAGGGGCTAACCACTTTGGCAGAGGAATTAGCTGAGAATTCAGGGATAGATACTTCCCTGACAGGATGGCTAGAATCTTGGTTTGGGAAGTGGAAAGATATGGTGGTATCAGTACTAGCTTCCCTGATAGTAGTGATAGGGATTTTAACTGCATTGGGATGCTGTATAATTCCCTGTGTTAGGGGCCTAGTCCAGAGGCTGACTGAAACAGCTATATCCAAACAAATGCCTCTGAAACCACCACCTTACAGTAAGAGTGTGTTCCTCTTAGATTTAACAGAGAACTCCAGAGAAAGGGAATGTGAAAATACGCTTTCCCAATTGGCAGGGGGATTGGAACCAGTGTCAATAATAAAAGAATAAAAAGAAAAAGGGTGGATTGTGAGAGATGGATAAAATATCTGTTATTATTGACAAAGAAATAGTAACTTGAGCATGCTAAGAGGGCAGATGCAATATTAAATACCTAGCTGCCCATGCCTTTGTTTTTGAAACTACCTCAAACTAGGAGACATCGCCATGGTTACCAAGGGGCCTCCAAGCAGTCCCCAGGGGCACAGGAAATAGGGAGGGGGGAAATCTCTCTGGGGTGAGATAAGGTAAGACAGAGCCAGTTTGGGGTGGCTTGACCTGTCCAAAGTGATACTTAGCAGAGATCTTTTAGGAATGAGTGAACTCTTGCCATCCCAACCTTCATTACCATTACAAAAACCACACCCCACATAGCTAATCACCTATTTACCATGAACATGTATGTAGTATGTAATATGTAGTATGTAGGGGTCTGTAGAAGGGGGTTAATATGAAGTAGGCGGTCGCGTAGAGTGTAACTTGGAGTACTTTGGCCAATAAGGAAACAAGAAGGGATTTACGGCCGGGGGTAGAGATGTTTAAAAATTGCTGAGGTCTGTGTTTTGGTGTGGACTCCAGCTTGCAGCTTTTGAGTTCCACCAGCCTTTGCAAACGCTTCAATAAACTTTACTTCTGACTAACCCAGAGAAAGACTAGTGAGTGCATTTCTCACAGTCAGAAACTCTCACATTTTGCTAACAGAAATGGGGGCTCGTCCGGGATCTCTTTAAGTGTCTGGTGATCCTGAAAGGGGGGAGGCCCTTGGGGCCTGGTGACCCCTAAGGGATCCACAAAGGGAAGATCTGACAATTCCTGCCTGAGAATTTCCCTTGAGCTGCGCCAGAACGGGTGAGTACATTTGGGTACTCCGAGTAGGATTTTCCAGTTGAAAGGAAAAACCAGGCAGTCCAGTTGAAAGGAACAGAACATGCTTTTAACAAAAAGTAATTATATTCAACTTTGCAGGAAGAATATTTTTCATAATAGAAATAATTTATTCAAATAAATAATTTCTTAACCTAGTATGTATTTTGAAGTGTAAGATATATTTTATGAATTCTCTTTGGTAGCACAGACTAATTTCCTTTCAGCATTAATTAAAGGACATAGAAAGCTAGGTTTCAGCAGTCTACTGGAAATAATTTTTTTTTTAAATATCATTAGAAAAACATTTCCTACCATACTTCAACCATGCAGCAAAAGAAAAAAAGGAATGTGGAACTGCTTACACAATTGTTCTTCCTCTTGTTTACATAGCTCTTCCCTTTTGATTCGGGCTGCAAGCTCATCAGTAAATGACGTAGGTCTTTTCTTTTGAGTTTGAAGTGGGGAAGTGGAGACGGATAGGAGGGAGAAAAGACACACTTCATTATTTTGAAAAAGTTTCATCACAAATTACTTAAAGCCAGACATATTATAGGCTATGAAATGTTAGAGGGGAAAAATAACTTTCAAACTAATAGGAGCACTACCAGTTTTATCACCTACAGAAGTACATGTATTAAAAAGAGGAATCCTTTAAATTCAAAAGTAACTGAAAAAGTGAAATGAGGTGTGTAAGTTCATATATGTTAGAAAATAGCAATTTGGAAGCAGGTTTATAGAAAGATACCATGCATCTAGATAGAAGAAGCTCAGCGAAAGTGTGGAGAAAAGAAGAAAAACAAAAAATATTTTATTCATTTCGAACCATGCAGTTTAAATTGTTTCTAATCTGACTCCAAATCATGTCAACATAGTCCTCTTTTTACCAGCAATGTTTTCTGACAAAATTCAGTTAGTATTCCATCTCAACTAAGCATGAATCTTCACAGATATATTTTATTTTACTCCATTTTTAAGGAGAAAAAAAGTAGTTAGTCTCATTCTCACCTCAGCTACAGTTGTATGAAAAAGAAAGTACACCCTCTTTGAGTTCTATGATTTTATGTATCAGGACATAATAAAAATCATCTGGTCCTTAGCAGTTCTCAAAAGTAGGTAAATACAACCTCAGATGAACAACAACACATGACATATTACACCATGTCATCATTTATTTTACAAAAAGAAAGCCAAAACAGAGATGCCATGTGTGAAAAACTAAGTACACCCTTACTGCTTCCATAGGTATGAAGAGGCTAAGTAGCAGCCAGGTGCTGCTAATCAAATGCCCTTGATCAATTGATAACCAGCAAGTGTGACTACCTCTATAACAGCTGACGTTTTAGGAGTCTGCTGGTCTGGAGCACTGAGGTGTGTGTTAACACAATGCCAAAGAGTAAAGACATCAGCAATGATCTTAGAGAAGCAATTGTTGCTGCCCATCAGTCTGGGAAGGGTCATAAGGCCATTTCCAAACAATTTGAAGTCCATCATTCTACAGTGAGGAAGATTATTCACAAGTGGAAAACATTCAAGACAGCTGCCAATCTTCCCAGGAGTGGACATCCCAGCAAATTCACCCCAAGGTCAGACCGTGCAATGCTCAGAGAAATTGCAAAAAATCCAAGAGTTACATCTCAGACTCCTCAGGCCTCAGTTAGCATGTTAAATGTTAAAGTTCATGACAGTACAATTAGACAAAGACTGAACAAGTATGGCTTGTTTGGAAGGGTTACCAGGAGAAAGCCTCTTCTCTCTAAAAAGAACATGGCAGCACGGCTTAGGTTTGCAAAGTTGCATCTGAACAAATCACAAGACTTCTGGAACACTGTCCTTTGGACAGACGAGACCAAAATGGAGATGTTTGGCCACAATGCATAGCGCCACGTTTGGCGAAAACCAAACACAACATATCAGCACAAACATCTCATACCAACCGTCAAGCACGGTGGTGGATTTGGGCTTGCTCTGCAGCCACAGGACCTGGGCACCTTGCAGTCATTGAGTCGACTATGACTCTGTATACCAAAGTATTCTAGAGTCAAATGTGAGGCCATCTGTCTGACAGCTAAAGCTTGGCCGACATTGGGTCATGCGACAGGACAATGATCCCAAGCACACCAGCACATCTACAACAGAATGGCTGAAAAAGAAAAGAATCAAGGTGTTGCAATGGCCCAGTCAAAGTCCAGACCTCAACCCTATTGAAATGCTGTGGCGGGACCTCAAGAGAGTTGTGCATAAACAAATGCCTGCAAACCTCAATGAACTGAAGCAATGTTGTAAAAAAGAGTGGGCCAAAATTCCTCCACAACGATGTGAAAGACTGATAAAGTCATATAGAAAACGATGACTTCAAGTTATTGCTGCTAAAGGTGGTTCTACAAGCTACTGAAGCATAAGGTGTACTTAGTTTTTCACACATGGCTTCTCCATTTTGGCTTTCTTTTTGTAAAATAAATGATGACGTGGTATAATATGTCATGTGTTGTTGTTCATCTGAGGTTGTATTTACCTACTTTTGAGAACTGCCAAGGTCCAGATTATTTTTATTATGTCCTGATATGTAAAACCATAGAACTCAAAGAGGGTGCACTTTCTTTTTTACATGACTATTTAATTCTATCACTGATATTTGTGGTGTAGTTTCGCTTCTACCTCTTGTGATGTTTTAGAATGGTTTTTCACCATGAAATAATAAGTGACTATAAAGACAATGAGTTTTTTCCTGCTTTTTGAATGGGCCACATATTTCCACTAAGCTATAATGTAGCATAAAATGTAGAATGAGGGAGAAGGAAACAATCATCACTGATTAAGAAGAGAAATAAAATGAAGAGGCTGGAATATGGTAAGGACTGAGGATGCATAAATTGAGTTTATACATCTAAGCCAGGGGTCCTCAAACTTTTTAAACAGGGGGCCAGTTCATGGTCCCTCAGAATGTTGGGCGGCCAGACTATAGTTTGAAAAAAACATGAGGAGAGGAGGAGAGCCGCCAGACCCAGCATACCTGTTATGTAGAATAGTCTGGCTCTGTGATCTACCTCCTCGTGCATCGCCTGCAACTCCCGACACAGCCCCGACAGTTCCGCTTCTGACAGACAGCGGCGGCGGCCAATCAGACAGGCGGGCCAGATAAATGACCCTGGCGGGCCGTATCTGGCCCACAGGCCGTACTTTGAGAATCCCTGATCTAAGCTATAATGTGAGATGTCCATCTTTGTCTGAAGACTGCTGAATGACTTCAACAACTGTAAATCAGATGCCTCTATTTAGTGATCTTCCATTGTTGATGGGGTGACACTGCCCCCCCGACAGAGTTGGTGCACAATCTGGGGGTCCTCCTGGACTCACGGCTCCTGTTCAAAGAGTGGATGGCAACCATGGCCAGGAAGGCCTTTGCACAAATTATTATTATTAGATTTTTATCCTGCCTTTTTATTTTGTGTGTGTGCGTATATATGGAGAGAGAGAGAGAGAGAGAGACAGAGAATATGTCAACTCAAGGCGGTTGAATCTTGCCTCCTATTTTCCCAACAATAACAACCCTGTGATGTAGGTTGGGCTGAGAGGGAGGGAGGGGGAGAGAGAGAGAGAGAGAGAGAGAGAGAGAGAGAGAGAGAGAGAAAGATTGGCCAAAGTCACACAGCCAGCTTTCATGCCTAAGAGAGGCCTAGATCTCACAGTCTCCTGGTTTTCTAAGCCAGCTTCTTCCTAGAGAGGCACTATTCACGGTCACTCATGTACTAATCATCTCCCAGTTGTTCCACGTTGGGTTGCCCTTGAAGAAGACTGGGAGGCTTCAGCTGGTCAAGAATGCAGCAGCACGTGCAGTATTGAGTATACCACAGTACATCCATATAACACTACTTTGTGAGCTTACTGGCTCCCACTAAGTTTCTGGGTACAATTCAATTTCTGGTTGTCATCTTTAAAACCCTATATGGCATGGGACCAATATCCCCAGTGGTTTCTGCCTGTCCAAAGAGATCCAGCAGAGTGCTTTCAGGTTCAGTGAAGCAGTGTCACTGGTGTCTTAGGAACAGTGCCTTCTGTCATGGTGCCTGCCTTATGGATAGCCTCCCCTGGGAATTCAGGTGGCCACAACCTTGCTGGCCTTCTGGAAGGCCATGAAGACTTGGCTTTTCCCCAAGCACTGGGGATGGGATGTTAATGGAGCCCGGCATGTGTATATGGGTCATGTTTGTTTGTTCTTCTATCATATTTATACAGCCGCCCATCTCACACAAGGTGACTCTGGGCAGTGCATAACAATTAAAAAGAAGAAATACATAAAAGCAATTACAAATAAAAAAAACTATAAAAACACACAAAATAGGAGGGGATAAAATTAATAATCACCTTGCTGACAAAGATCCGCATAGTCAAAGCTATGGTTTTTCCAGTAGTAATGTATGGCTGTGAGAGCTGGACCATAAAAAAGGCTGAGCGCCGAAGAACTGATGCCTTTGAACTGTGGTGCTGGAGAAGACTCTTAAGAGTCCCCTGGACTGCTAGGAGGTCAAACCAGTCAATCTTAAAGGAAATCAACCCTGATTGCTCATTGGAAGGATTGATAATGAAGCTCAAGCTCAGATACTTTGGTCACCTAATGCGAAGAGAGGATTCTTTGGAAAAGACCCTGATGCTGGGAAAGATTAAAGGCAAAAGGAGAAGAGGACAGCAGAGAATGAGATGGGTAGATAGCATCACTGAAGCAATGGGCATGAAACTGAGCAAACTCAGGGAGGCAGTGAAGGACAGGAAGGCCTGGTGTGATATGGTTCATGGGGTCACGAAGAGTCAGACATGACTTAACGACTGAACAACAAAAATTAATAAGGGAGCCATTGTAAAATCTCTCCGGTCCCCTGGGAGCCCCAGGCCTGATCACACAGCTAGGTCTTGAGGGACTTGCGGAATGTTAAGAATGTTGGTAAGTATTTTCATAGATGACCTGACTTTGTTCTTTTAATTGTGTATTATATTTTATCTTTTGTTTACCTCCCAGAGTTTCATTGGTAGGTGGGCAGCTACAAAAATTTGCTACATAAATGAGTAGTCCTTTTAGCTTAATGAGATGTGTGAGCTCACACAATTATGGTTTTTAACAAATCACAATTAAACAAGACATGTCTTAGCACAGTGTATGAACACACAGCCTTTTTCTTCTAAACATGTCTATTGAATAAGTGATAATCAGCACTTTCCACATAATATACAGGCATAAATGATAGTTTACAAATGATAAAGGCTTGGTTTGACACATCACATTAAGCCAAAATCAAACTACATTCATGTTTAATAAATCCAGTCCAACTACCATTTTATCACTTCCCAATTCAATCATCAATTTCCTACCATCACAGGCACTCAACAGTCTGTGCCACTGAGCTATTTTAACTTTCTCTCCTCTCTAGCTCTTCTCTCCTGCCAGTATGGTTTTCTTGCTCTGCACAGTACAGTTTTGATACCAACGCCACAAAAAAACTGTGATGAGCCAGCTCTCTGTGTATCCCTGCACCCATGGTGACCCTCAAACAAGCTGTGCACTCTCTGTGCTATGCTTTGCTAATAAGGAGATTAGAGTCTCATACAACATAGTGGTCATAGGAAGAGGAAGGGGCAGCAAATACAGAATTGGCAAAAGAGGGAAGTCTTAAAGCACCTGGGATGACATATTAACATCTAAGAGAATTTTGGGAAGGAGAACCTTGGTCATGAAAGTGATTGCAAGCAGCTAAAGATGCTACAATGGCTAGTATGGACTCAAGACAGTTCTTGCGGCTGTTGAACATGGCCTTTTGGTCTTAATCCAAAGAAAGAGTGGCTACCGGTCCTCAGATGGATCAGGCAGTTCTTATTGCTGAAAACTTATCTATTCCTAAGTGGAGGGAAGTCCACAAACCATTCAAGAATGAGACCCATAGGAAGATTCACCAAACAGGAAAAGCAGCAGAGAACTTAATACAACAATATGAATAGGAGCTAGCCATGCAAACAACCAAACGCTGGGAAAAGAGACAGACTTTAAAAAGAGAGGCCTCTTAAAGAAGCAATACCAAAAAAAAAAAGGGGGGGGGAAGGGAGAATAGAAACTATAAAAGGAAAAGGAAAAGAAAGTGGAAGGGACAAAAAGAATGTCTATTGTAATTGTGGTAAAATGTTCACTGGTCTACAACCTTCCCCAACATAGGGTCCAAACCTACTACGTTAGCTCTCCAGCAAACGTCTGAGCAGAAAAGAGCAACAGTACTCATGCCAGAAAGCAGAAAGGCCTTTGAACATTGGCAGTTAAAGTAAGAGCACAACTATATGAAAAAGTTGATTCAGAGGCCATTACTAATGTTTGGGGGAAAAACTAGAGTCCCATCAGTTGAAGCTTGGCTTCAATATAAAAGGTAATGGCAAAAAATCAATGTTGATATAATGAAAGATTGGTCTCTGAAGTAATTATTGGTAGTAATTACTTGTCAAAAAATGGTCAATTTGTGGGCAACTGACTCTTAAAGGTCCTACACTGCAAGACCAGCAGATAACCATTACAACCCAAGCAAAACAGTCAAGTAGGTGAGTGATAGATACAGAGAACTTTCTATTGCCCTCCCAGAGATACAGAAAATACAAAGATACAGATACAGAAACTTTCTATTGCCCTCCCACTCAGATCTTGTAGTGCCAGGAAAAAACAACAACCAAGAAAGGGCTAAAGTCAGCCACAGCACAAAAACGATCATGATAGTAAAACTACAGAGAAGTGAGTGTTAATAAATAAGGAATGCAGAAGTGCAGGCTAGGGTTGCAAGGCACTTTTTTCATGGTCTGGAAGATGTGTATATGCTTGGTATGTACATTTACTAAGCTCATATAACTGGCTAACATTTGCTTACTCAGAATTGTTTTGTGGCTAAAAATTAGGAAAAATACTCATTTTGTACTTTTTCATTACACTAGGTCAAGCTAACAGTCAGTAGGAGGGGGAATTGTTCAGAAAAGAATGCAAAATGGTTAGTGAAGTTTGAAGTGGAAAAACAAAAAAAAAATATAACATTTGGCTGAAATTGCTTCTTGCTGATTTTTAAGTGAATAAAAAAGGAAACAACTGGAAAACTGCGTGGTCCTGTCTCTTTCAATTAGATCCCTCAAACACATGTCCACACCTCACCACACCCTCAAATATATGATGGAAAACAGTAAATCAGAATGTTAACATTTGCTTTTCAGACATATACAAAAGAATGTTTCTTAACGAAATAAGTATGTGGCATAAATATGTAGCATAAATTATGAAGGATGGTACAATGTAACTTTACTGGAACAAGTATTTTCTAAACAAGCATTTCATTTGATCATATTATGAATATTTTGTACTTTTCAGTGCTATAACCAGTGCTATAAACATCTTACTAACATGCTTTATTAACACTTTCTCATAAAACTGGTGATGTTGAGCAGCAATTCCTTACCAATGCTGTATTTTCTTCTAGGTCACCCTCTTCCTCTTCCCCTTTTTCAAAGTCACCAAAAAGATCTTCATCTTCATCACTCATCAGTACTATTCTCTGGAAAACAAATAAATACCATATGTTTCACTGCAACTGAGAAAGAAATTTCCTATAATTAAGTAGATCTAGCCAGCTTTGGACTTAATGTCCTCAGAGAACATCTTCCCCTTTCTGCAACAGAATATCCAGAACAGATGTTCATAAGTTACTTGACAGATAACATGCTCTGCCTTCTTCTCTTGTCAAATCCTTCTACTTCTTACTATCCTGAAAGCCTCTTCACAGTCAACAATAATGCTTAGAATCAAGTTCTTATTTCATCACTAAGCCACACAGGTTCCATTTTCTTTCTCTGAAAGCCAGTCAGTCAAAATGCAAGTGATAACATCAAAGCCAGGGAAGTTGCAAAGAAACAGATAAATAGTTGATAAAAATTGCTGGAAGGCTGCACAGAGGCAGATAAATAATGGCAAAAAAGTATTGAGACAGTGAACGTTCCATCTTGAGAAACGATGCTGAAAGAGGTGGACATGCATTTCCAATACTTCAAATTATATTATCAACCAAACTGTCTATCATGGAAAACAGAATGGATACAATCTCCAAATAGCAGAACATCAATTATAGAAGGAGCTGGCTGGGCCAATGGACCTCACAGGTGCAAAGAAAGAAAAGAAGAAAAGAATTTGAAGGGGCATGTTATATGACAAAGTTTGTTAAAAATTTGGAATCTTCTAAAAATAAGGATAAGTCTGGCAATTTCACCACTAATGTCATCGTCAAAATGTTTTTTATTTCTTGGATAACTACAGTAAGAAAGATTTAATTACATATGCTAATACTAGTCTACATCCAGATTCAGAAAACAGGCTAAAGACACAACAAGAACTGCTTATTGAAGGCAGGAATTTACCATACATAGTTAATGTATTTACACATTGCTGGAAAAATAAAAAGTGACTTAAAGAAAGATGCAGGGACCTTGAGAAATAGGACATTTGAAATGTTTATACAGAACTAAGATCATCTATTGGGACAAATTTACAAATTGCTATTGAAATGTAACACAAGGCGAAACAAATTAAGAGCTGCATGGTAAAATGGATGTAAAATTTCAAAGAATTGCAGTGGAACAATGGGAAGAGCTATGGAAGAAATGAATAAAATTCACCCCAAGCTATAATCTGAGAGAAAACTGGCATAAAATGTTTTGCAGATGGTGTATAACTCTGTCAATGATTTCTAAGAAAGACAAGTCATATGATAATAAATGTTGGAAATGCCACAATAAAAAAGATATATTTTATTACATGTGGTTGTCATGCAAAAATACTCAAAAAGTATTGGAAATAAATATACCACAGTATTCAGAATTTTTTTAAATAAAACTTGGAATGAAACTACTAATATTAAAATACTTTAATAAAGTATTAAATAAAATAAAATATTAAGATACTTTAAATGCTGACAGTGGCAAGAATGAACCTGGCACAACACTGGAAGGGTAAAACTGCCAATGATACAAGACTGGGTGACCAAAATTGGTGATATTCATCAATGGCAAAACTGACAGTATATATTCATAACAGAAGTTCAACCACTTTTTTTTTGGTAATTTTATTGAAGTTTTTAATCAACATAGTAAAAACTAATATAAACAAAACTGGAAGAAAAAAGAAAAAGAAAAGTTCAGAAGCACAAAAAAAGGAAAAGAAAAAGGTAGAAGAGAAAAGAAAGAGAAAAAGGCAACAAAGACAATAATGAAGTGGCTTCCAGCATTCATCACATTGAGCATAAGCTAATATAATAACTTTTCACTCTCTTTTAAAGTTACAAATAAAAAAAATTCTTCTCCCATAGCCTAAATTTTATCTATATTCAATCCAGAAATCATCATCTTTTCAGTCCTGGTTCAGCAAAAAGTCCATTAGGAGTTGCCAGAAATAGCAAACAAATAATTTATCCATGATCAAATAGCCCAACTTCATATTCCTTCTTTTTGTTCTTCACAATCTTAACCTTTAAATCACTAGAAGTTCAACTAAATTTAAACAGGAATGGTCCTCTATATACATTACACAGCAAGGCAGACTTAGACATTTGGAATATGGCTTCTAGGAAAAGAGTCAAGAGACTAATTAAAAACAACCGTTGAAATGACCTAAACAGAACTTCCATAATTTTGAGCCTGAGTGCCTAGAAATAAAACAATCTGGGGAGAGGGTGAGGTGGGGGAAGAGAAATGTATCTTATACTTTTCTCCTCCATCCAATATGGAGTACATGACCACTCAATATGAATTCTTACACTTAAATGAGGGAAGGAAACTTGTTCTGGTCACCTGTAGCATTCTATCTGAACAATTTATTTGCTCATGCTATTTATTTTCTCAACCCAATGGTTGTTTGGAGAGAACAGAAACCTGACAAAATGCATTTCTTACCTGTTTCTGATCTTCATCACTTATAGTCCCAAATTCTTCCAATTCCTGAAAAGCAAAAAAAAATTTAAGAGAAATGTCACTCGATTTGAGAACATGCAGGAACTGTTGTCTTGGGCTTCCATGCAACAGCCCTCTGGATAGCAACTCTTCTGAAAGAACCTGAATTGTTTTCATCTAAGATAAGGATAATGAGTACTTAATTTAAAAAATGTTCCCACCAATATTGTAAACTGATACATCCCTGAACTTCCTAGAAAACTTAGAATGTTATATTTAGAAGCTATTTTTAAAAATTCCTCAAGAGATTATCAGCCTACTCACCTCTTCTTTTCCTTCACTGTCTATCAGGCTTCCATGGTCACCATCCACTGAACCTTTTGTTCCATTGACAAAGGAAAAAGACAAGATTTGTGCATCACTTCTGTAATTGGTTATATTCTAAGTGCCTTTCTCTATTTCAGGATATGACAGATTTTTACCTTTTATTTCTGGAAATTATAACCTTTCAAGTTTGCTAGATGCCCCCAACATTCTATATAGTAATTTTGTAACAAGCTGGTACCTGAATATACCTTTTCTCCATCTATCCTAATAGTTGTTTTTTTTTAATGCTTTGCATTATATCTCTTGAAATACTATAAACTGCCTAGAGTACTTTGATTAAAAAAAGTTACTCATAAATACAGTAAGTATGCACGCACATAATTTCCTCCTTTGCCCTAATCCAAGCCATCCCTGTATCAAATTTCTAAGATTAATTCTTTAGACAAAAGAAGAAATGGGTTCAGTGCAAGAAGAGTACTCAGGAATGTTCCATCTTTACTCCAGCCCACGTTAGTCCAGTTATTTCAGGAGTAGCCTGGCAATCTTCTGGAAGGAAATCTTTTAGAACAGAAAATGGTTCAGACTTCTGGCAGAGGCATGGTAAGCTAAGCATGTCTCCGAGAGAGTGGAGATGACAACTGTGACAAAGGCTGAAGAACTGGTTAGTAGACCGGTTCTGCGGAACCTCTCTGGACAAGGGGAGGACAGGAGATTGGCCATATATGCTCTGGATGGCTGCTCCTCGTGAGGAGACCACAGGACAGCGATCTCCCACCGGTTTGAGAGCTGGGAGAAGAAGAAATCAATCATCAAGCTCATAACCATGGCAAAGCCTTTTAAAAGACACTAAGTTTGGTAACATTGCTTCTAATCACTTTTGAAAATTGCTTATCTAACCATCTTAAAACTATTAGAGATCTTTGGAACAACAAGTTTGAACTGGTGAGCCTATCTTCATTTCTGAACAAAAGAAAAATTAAGTATAAGTTTAAGAACTTAAAGAATTTGAAATAAACGGCAAAAAGCTACATAAGATTTTGAACCAAGAAAGTTGTAAATGAATTAAGGGTCCAGACAAATTTGGAATATTGAAACATTTATTGTAAGATTTTGGAACTAACTATATAAAATAAACAGCTTTTCATGGGAACCAAAATTATTTTGTCTACTGTAATTATTTTAATTACTAGTACTGTCTACTTTATTATTTTAATTGGACACTAGAGGGGGCTAGAAGGGACTAAAGATTCCAGGCAAAAAGAAAAAAAAAACCCTGCCTTTGGTTTTGATTAGGATTGGGATTTACAAAAGGACACAAAACACTATAACATTTGAAACATTAAAGGAGATCTTTGAAGAATGGGGGCAGAAATTAGTAGCCACAACTTCAACAATATCAGTAATGTATCTATGGATAGACTATGTCTAAAGGATGTTAATGGAGTAATGATAGATGTGAAACAAATTTTGCTTGATGTAGAAACAGAATCAGAAAGATTGGATTTAAAAAGTGTGGATCACAAGGCAGAGAAGGCATTTAAAGTGGAAATACAAGTGACAGGCCAAGAGAGTGACCTGGATAAGGACTCTTTACTGGATATACAAAAGAAGCTGGCTGAAGTTTTAAAAATTAAAGGGGAAATACAAATGATAAACCAAGAGAATGACTTGGATAATGTATTTTTATTGGATTTACAAAAGAAGCTTGTTAAATCCTTGAAGAAGTCTATGCGATGGGACAAAAAAGAATTGAAGAGAGATCAAATCCTACAACAATATTTGAATTAATTAAAGATTAAGATTTTCAGAAGCAAAAGGAAGGAATATAAAGCTGGTTTATTTGATCAAAGTTAAAATAAGACATGAAATTCTGACAACCCTTTATGGACTTTTTGCTGACACCAGGATTGAAAAGTTGAAATCTTATGGATTTGCTTATAGATAAGGGATGGGTTATGGGAAGAAAAGATATCTGTTTGTAACCTTATAGGAGGTGAAAATCTATCAAACTTGTTTATATATTTGTTGTGATGAAGATTGGAAGTCACTTCTTTATATATTTCTTTTCTTTTTTTATTTCACTTTCACTTTCCTTTTTCTTTCTTTGCACTTTTTACTCTCTCTTTTTACTTTTCTTTCTGTCTCTGAGTTTAGTTTGTATTACTTTTTATTACTGTAATTAAAATCTTCAACAAAAATTATATATAGGCGGCTGGATGATGTAGCACCGTCCTTTGGCATGGGAGACTGGGGTTTGAATCCCAGCTGGTACCTACCTTATCAGTAGGAGTCCTTGGGCAAAGACCACCTAACGCTTCATCTGGCTACCTAGGATATGAGAGTGACATGAACTAAGAGAGTCATGCCAGCTCAGACATTGCCAGAATTAACAAAGTCTGCACCAGATGTTGGGGAACCAGGACAATCTGATGATAAGTGGGCTAGTGGAACAAACCATACATGGACGAGACAAGAGAACCTGGAACTGATAGAATGCTGTTACAACAGTAAACCTAATGAGGGGGGATATGTGAAACGTATGAGGGAACTATGGATGGACAGAACACTTACATCCACGCTAACTGAGAAATAGCTAGTTAGCCAATGCTTCAATATAGTGAAGAGGAAAGTGCCCTCACAACTTGAGATAGACCAACTACACATTACATCCCAGATTCAAGAAGACCCGGAAGAACAACGGATATGCAGCCAACACCTGAATCTGGAATGTCACTGCCACCCCTTCCATTACAGAGCACAGCAGCTGATATGAAGTATAAGATCATGGATAAACTAGCTACAGTTAACCCTCAGAACTGATTACCAAGGTTCAATGGAGAAGTACCACCAGACAGTATGCCAGAAGATGCCAACTGAGCCCTCACGATAATCCCTACTACAACCATAACTCAAACCAATGAACTGGTATACACTACAGCTGCTGTAATCCTGGAGATGTTTGACTACACAATCAAGAACAGCATTACAATCCCCTGCCCCCAGAAAACGAGACTGGAGGCTAAGATCAAGGCAACTTGAAGAGAAGTTAGTCAGCTGGTGGAACTACAGAAGGGTGTGGAGATTAAGGATAAGGCTACTGAAAAAATACATGGGCCTGACTCCATCTGAAGCCCTAGAGACTGCTAAACAAAGGCTCACAGCACTGATTACCAGGCTAAGGAGGTACACTAGAGAAGCAGAGGCCAAGAAGATAAATGTTCTGTTCTCCAAAGAACCATCCAAGGTGTACTCCCAACTGCAGCAGAACAACACAATAACAGCAGAGCCACCAATAGCAGAAACTGAACAGTACTGGAAAAACATATGGAAGAAAGAGAAGACACATAACACCAGTGCTGCAGGACCTGTGACCACAGCAATCTCCCAGAACAGGAACCAGTCACCATCACAGTCGCAGACATCCAACAGCAGGTCAAGAACATGAAGAGCTGGGCAGCACCTGGCCCGAACATGATCCACACCTACTGGCTACTGGCTGAAAGAACTAACAGCAGTGCATGAATGCCTAGCAGCACAGATGAACCAGCTGCTAGCAGCAGACTCCCATCCAGACTGGCTAACACAAGGAAGGACAGCGCTGATCATGAGAGATCCCCACAAGGGAACAACACCGCCCAACTGTCAGCCAATAACCTACCTCCCCACAACATGGAAAGTCCTATCAGGCATCATAGCTGCTAACCTACAGGACTATATGGGCCACTACATGAGCACAGCTCAGAACGGCATTGGTAAACAATACCATAGGCTCAAAATGCCAGTTACTCATAGACAGAGCAGTCACCCGAGACTCCAGGTCGAGACAGACCAATCTGAGCACAGCCTGGATTGACTATAGAAAAGCCTATGACTCACATGGACCTGTGAATGCCTGGCACTATACAAAGTGAACAGGACACTAAGAACCATCCTCAAGAACTCAATGGGACTGTGGAAGACAACACTGGAAGTCAACTCAAGACAGCTCACACAAGTGGCCATCAAGTGCAGCATATACCAAGGTGATGCACTGTCCCCGCTGCTGTTCTGCATAGGCTTGAGCCCTCTCAGCTAGATAATCACAAGGACTGGATATGGATACAAGTTCAAGAGTGGAACTACTCTCAGCCACCTCCTCTACATGGGTGACATCAAGCTGTATGCTAACAGTGAATGAGACATTGACTCACTGATCCACCTGGCACGGATCTACAGCGTGGACATTGGGATGTCATTTGGACTACTGGCCAGATGGTAATAAAGAGAGGGAAGGTAGTTAAGACTGATGGGGTAAAACTACCAGCAGGCCACATAGCAGACATACAGACCAGCTACAAGTACCTTGGTATCTGTCAGGCCTAGCCCAAGGAACTCCAGGAGACCATGCAGATTCAGTTCAGCAATGTTTATTAGCTACAACCTCTAGCAAGAATCTTCCCAGACTGAAACTAGTTCCCAGGGTCAGCCAGTCAACACAGAGTGAATTCCTCAGGGAGGTGCCAGCCTCATCCTCTTATCTCTTCCCCACCCTTCAGGAGACAAAAGAGGATGCTTCCCTCCCTGAGTCTGGCCTTCATAATTCCATTCCATCACAGTATCCCACAGTCACATGGGAACCATGATGAGGAGGCAAGGAATACAGCAACATCCTAGTACCACCAAAGGATAAGACAGGTCCTGAAGAACACATCGTCCTGCCAGTCATCAGATTCTCTGCCTGTATAGTGAACTGGCCAAAGGACGACATGGAGGCTGCCGACATGAAGACCTGGAAGCTCCTCACAATGTACAGAGGTCCAACACCCAGAGACTGTACACCAGCTGGAAGGTGGGTCTGGTGAGTGTCAAAGCTACTGTCCTGGATGAAACCCAGAGCATCCAGGAGTACATCAGTAAGATGGCATCCAAAGGTGAGTTGCTGAGAGAATGCCTGAGGCAGCAGCAGACATGGGAGAAAGTTCAAGTAGAGGAAGTGCCATGGCAAGACAAGACCCTGCATGGGATGCACCATCAACAGATAGTGACATGGCTGACATTGGGAAATCCTACCAGTGGCTGGACTAAAAGACAGCATTGAGGCACTGATCATAGCAGCACAAGAATAGGCACTAAGCACCAGATCCACAGAAGCAGGGGTCTACCACACTAGACAGGACCCAAGGTGCAGACTGTGCAGAGAGGCCTCAGAGACAGTCCAACACATAGTGGCAGGGTATAAGATGCAGGCAGGAACGGCATACACTGAACGGTATAACCAAGTAGCTGGCATTGGGTACAGGAACATCTGTACAGTGTATGGGCTAGACCCTCCCAAGTCCAGATGAGAGATTCCACAGAAGGTCATGGAGAATAACAGAGCTAAAATCCTGTTGGACTTCCAGATCCAGACAGGCAGGCAGGTACTAGTCAGTCAACCGGACATTGTGGTAGTAGACAAGGACCAGAAGACAGCAGTGGTGATAGATGTAGCGGTGCCAAGTGACAGCAATATCAGGAACAAGGAGTATGAGAAACTGGAGAAATACCGGAGCCTGAAGGAGGAACTAGATAGGATGTGGAAAGTAAAGGCCAAAGTGGTCCCAGTGGTGATAGGAGCACTTGGGGCTGTGACTCCAAAGCTGGGAGAGTGACTCCAACAGATCCCAGGAACAACATCAGAGCATTCTGTCCAGAAGAGTGCAGTGCTAGGAAGAGCTAAGATACTGCGCAGAACCCTCAAACTCCCAGGCCTCTGGTAGAGGACCTGAGATTAAGGAAGACACATACCACCCACAGGGGTGAGAGGGAATGTTCTGGATGTGTTCCATCCCATATTATGGCTAGGTTATGCTAGACCATTCTCAGAATGGCTGAATCACAAAGGTTCAGAACAGAATACTCTGGAGTTCCCTGGAATGTTCTGTCTCTGAAGACTGAATATTTTGCACATACCTAGTGATTAGTAACTGGCCTATAATAAGCCTTAAAAATAAATTAGCCGTTAACTATTTATTACTAGTTCTTTCACCTACCTTCACTGGAAGGATCACCAAGCCCAACATCATCTTGTTCCATAAACAGTTGGGAGCCAATTAAATACGGCAAAGGTCGATCAACGTAAAGATCCTGTAAAAAATAAATCATTTTAAATTTAAAGCCCAGTTTTTGAAGATTAAACTTCAAAGTATAACAATGTGCACAACTCTTCTCTTGATGGTTACCAATTCCCAAGATCTCAATCAGCTATCCACTGCATTACCAATAATGAATAAAAATGATCTCAAGGTAATCTGCAACTCATATTTTATTTCAATGGGATTCTCTTATCTCACCTTTTAAACTTGTATTAATGGAACTTTAAGGGTAGAAGGAAGAGTGGGCTTAAATGTTACACTAAGCCAAAAAAAAAAAAAAAAATCACATAGCATAGTGTATGTACCCAGCAATTGTTTTTGCAAACTATGTTTATGGCTTAGTGTTATGTATAAACCTGGCTCCTATGGTTTGTTAAATAAAGCACTGCTAAAACAAACCATGGTGTAGCATGTGTGAAGCTTGCCAAATATTCAGCATATGGGAGCTCTGTTCTCCTTCCAGACTTGACCCTGGCAGGAATCCATGCTCAGATTAACCAGCTAGAAAAGGCCTATTACTTTTGGAGCTACTGGCATAATTCTCCCTGTTCCTATGTCTTACTAATAATAGGTTAGAAGCATTAGGTAGGACTATATGGATTCTATCCTGGAATCAAAGGCATGTGGCTTTCATCACTCCCTATAACCAACCAGATGAGAAATCTGCCCCCTAAATTTCTAGAAACACATCTTGCCCAGACTGAAACGAAGCTTCTCAGTAAGTCTCTATTTCAAAAGGTGTTTGGAACAAAATTAAGTTTCTTTTGAAAGAGGGGGAGATTCACACATCAACATCCAAAGCAATGTTTACAATTCACACCAGCTATTCATTGGACATAAAAAGCAAAAGTACAAGAAGCAAACTACAAGATAATAAGCTGAAAACAAAAGGCTGGGAAGCAACCAACATTTTTCTGATCCATTGGAGGCATGAAACTGCAAACTGTATACCCAGGGCCTCACATTAAAAACAAACCTTTAAGGCAGGCATGAGCAACCAATGAGCACAAGGTTTTTGTGGAGCCCCTGGAACTCCCTGCCAAGAGGCACCACCAATTTGCTCATTCCACTCAGCATAACTTTCTGCTACTTCATTCACTATTATCAGCATTAAGTCTGTTATGAAATGTTAGCAACAAACCACTAATACTTCACAGAACCTCCTGTAATTATCCAGAATTGCAAGACAATAAAATTGGAGGAAAATTGTTTGGAACATTCCCCCCACCCATCTACCTTTACAGATACTTTCTTTAATAGTGTTAGGAACTGGATGAGATGGAAGCCTGTGGGATGTTTTTTTGTGGAACTGGTACAGACTACAAACAAAAAGTGAAGTTTTATCTGCTACAAGGGGGGATTTATTGTATAAAAATAAATATTTCTTTACAAACAGAACTGAGGATATATCCACTTATTTCAAGGGTTTTCCTATAGCTCTTATCTATCTAGTTCTGATCATTCTTTTTCTATTTGATTATATATTTATTTCTTCATTTTATTTCTTTATATATTATTATTTGCTATGTATCTTCTTGTGTGAACCTACTATATGGCTTATTCTTATAGGTTTCTAAAAACATTTCCTCTCATCTCTCCTTTTTCTTATATGCAGGCTTGAATGGCCTACAGTGTATTAATTACTAGGGCTTAGCTAGTCCTGTCTTTACCAACCCTTCAGCTGTCAAATGCAAATAAATTAATATTCTTTTCTCCTCAGCCTGGATCCTAAAAAGCCTTTAGTCCCCCAGGTTTGGCTGTCTGGTTGCTGTCTGGTATTTTCTAGGCTTTTTGGCTACATATTTCTGGCCTAAGATGGCACTTGGTCATCTTTCAGTTTCTGATTGGCAGTGGGGAAGTTTGACATGGCTGCTGGGGTCTACAGATGCTCCTGATTCTCAGATCTAATATTCACAGAGTTCAGTCACTCACGCACAGCTCCTGCCTCTACAATGCCTCCAATCACCCTCTTCATGCTGCTCTGGTTTCCATGCACTCCCCAAGCTGGCTTTGTCTTGGGTATGTTTCTGGTTTGCTCAGCACTTGTCTGCAACATTTTCTTTCTCTCTGATACATACCAAGCCAATATCTATTCCCAACACACTAACATTCAGGTCTGGGAGGCTTCTCCTTTTGTAGCCAGAACACAACCATGCTCCAGCTAATTTGGCTACTTCAAAGTCCCAGATGGAAAGAAAAAGGAAACAAAGCCTTGTAAGACCTTTTTTCTTCTACAAAACCAGAAGATTCTTCTTCACATTGCTCCTGGGAAATTTAAGCTGCTCTGCTCATGCCCTGTATTGACTACAGGTGGTCCTCGACCTATGACCATTTGGTCAGTGACCGTTCCAAGTTACGACAGTGCTGAACGAATGATGGTTACAACCAGTCCTCAGAGTTCTGGCTGTCCCAGCACCCTTGCAGTCACGTGATCGCCATTTGCAACCTTCCCTGCCAGCTTCCCCAGAAAATCAATGTAAATCTCCTCCACCCGCACACTCTCCCCAGCCCCTCTGTACTTGCACTGTGGTCACTCGTGCACCCTGGTGCACCCTCCCCAACCCTTGCCACACCTCCCTGCACTCCCACATACCCTCCCCAATCTGCAACCCCCGCACCCTCCCTGACCTGTGCCTCTCATGCACCCTCACTGACCTGTGCACCTTCCCTGACCCTCCCCTGCACCCCCCTGCTCCCTCCCCCACCTGGCAGCAACCACTTACCTGCCTACGGGCCTGTGACTTGCAACTGCCTGCCGGCTTCCCCATTGACTTTGGCTGTGGGAAGCCGGCAGGAAGTTGCCTCAACTAAAGACTGTGGAATTCAGTTAACAATGGCAATCAGGACTGCAGGGATTGCCCTTACTAAGTGATGTGGTCGCACTTTACAACTGCATCGGTTAGTGATGGAAATTCCAGTTCCAACTGCTGTTGTAAGTCAAGGACTACCTGTATAGTTTCTGTTACAAGCAAAAAAATTCTGCTTTCCCAAGCAATCCTGAGAACTATCTGGAGGTTGAGTCATGGGAACTGGACTTCTTGTCTTTTGGTCTGATACATTTCGCTGTTTGTCCAAACCAAAACTGGACTTCTTTTCTTTTGGTTTGATACGTTTCACTGCTTGTCCAAACCAAACCCAAAACGTATCAAACCAAAAGAAAAGAAGTCCAGTTCCCATGACTCAACCTCCAGATGATTCCATCTGGATGACTGAGAATCTTCATCAACATATAATCCTGAGAACTAGTTTTCCTTAATTTACAGAAATGGAAGGGTGTAACCTACAAATACAATTACTGGAAAACAAACAGAGGAAAACAGGCCAAGGAAACAAAGTACCACATTAGCAATGTTTGAGCATACAGTTTTATTAATGCTTGTTGCCTGCCTGGGTAATACATTAACAGATTGATCTGCACAGGCCAAATAAAGTGATTTGATTTAAATCTATGATCAAATTCTGCAGGTGGAAAGATGCGAATGCAATCCCATATTTTTTTTAAAAAAGATTCAAGAGTATATAAGAATTACTGGCCAGCAGATACATGCTACTTTAAGCAGTAGTCTCCACATTTTGCTTTTAAATATCAAGAGATAGTGACTAGCCTGAGGTCATTAAATAGGTTTCACTACTGTGAAAGTCAAGCCAGTAAAATTGAAGTGGCAACTAATACCAAGTTCTATTACCTTAGGCTCTAGTATTAGTTCCAGCTTTTCATTGGTTTCTTCTTCAGAGTCTGAGTTCCCTGCTTTGATGTCCAGTTGTTCAAAGGCACTGTCTAATACTTGCAGCCCAAAATTGATGGCTTCCTGGATCTTGGGAATCAAATCAGCTTCTTTCTGTTCACGGGTTTTCTCCTACAAAATCAAAATATACCAATCCCCTATTTTTATATGCAATGGAGGAAGTCAGAATTTTTGGTCAGTACTGTGAAATTACTCGCAATAGAATTGATTTACTGAACATGAAGATGAGATGTCCAGGTAAACAGATTAACTTCATAAAGCTGAATAAATCTTAGCATAAATATTATAAAATAAGTTAACAGCATCTAATTTCTAACTAATTTGTTAGAAAAGATGATAGGGAAATGAGGACAGAATATAACATGCAACACTACTACAAATACAATCAACAATGCTGATACAGAACAACTTTTTAACATAGGCAGAATGTGACAGAGGGAAGGAGAATTAGGCTTCAAGTATGGTATCCTCTTATATTTTCCTATAATCTCATCAAAACTCAGCCTACAGCTAAGGAAAACAGTAAAACTGAATTTTAGGTAGTAGAGGCAATAATAGTTCTCAAGGTATCGGCCAAGTAACAGAGTAACTGCTATGGTTTTGTGTTTCAGTTGTAGGTGCCTCTTCCAAAAGCTTTAGAATGATGTGCACTGTGCAGCTCAGAGACTAGACACAGACAAACCTATTGTCCATCATTTTTTTCAGGGAAACGTAGCCTAACAATCAACTTCAGTGCCCCCCCCCCCACTCCCAGATAATGTTAAGGAATCAAGCAACAGATAAACTTCAAGTCCTTGAGAAGAACTCTTTCTGTGATTGGGATACCATATACTTTCCCTAGTCCTCTGTCTCATATAATTCTTCCTTCTGTACTGAAAATAAAAATTCCTCTTTCTCTTGCTTTATTCTGATCCTTCTTTTCATTGCATTCACCCTTCTTTAACTGTTGAACTGCTGTAACAGAGGATAGGAAATCCAGCTTTTACAATGCATCTTTCTTGTCTTGGGCTACATTTGTCCACGACCACTTCAGAATCTGTAATTCAGATCCTCAGGGAAAACCCCAAGCTCCCTCTGGAACCTGACAGGACCCATTAGTTGCCTGGGGCAGACAAATCTGAGAGGTCCTTCCCTGCAGAACCAGCAAGCTGAAAAGCAGTCAGACCATGGCAAAGGATTGGTGTTAAGTCCTTGTTGCCACATCACTGGATTCTACGTAGCTCTGGGCTCTGACTACTGCTGTTGAATGCCAGGTTGGTCTATAATAAGAGTCCCCATCATTCCTGACATCACGTGACAGTTGGCCATGCTGGCTGAGATAAAAACCAGATCTAACATGAACTCCTGAGGTTCATGGCACTCACAGTCAATGCCACCAGAGGTCAGGTTAAAGTCCCCAAGAACTATAAGCCTTAGGGATCCTACTACCAACCTGGCAAGTTCAGGCAGGGATGTTGTTATGCACTAGGGAAGCCAGTAAAGCAGTAACCAACCCAACTGCCTCCTAAACCTCAATTTTAGTTAGAGAATTTACATTTGATTCTCTGTGGAGCAGAATTTGAAAGCCATCAGGGCCTGCAGATGACAACTGGCGCACACACATACACACCATCCTTGTCAAGCTGGTGTCAAGCTCAAAATCCAAGTGGGCACATCTGTGAGAGATGAATTCCCCCTCTGGGCCAACCCAGGATTGACTGCTTCATCCAAGATCAGATCACGGATGACAGCACTCTGAATACAGACTGACTTGGTGCTCAACAGCAGCATTAGGAGCCCAGGGCCACCTAAGATCTAGTGACCTGGCAACGAGGATAAATACTGAAGTCTGGAAAGTGGGGCCAATCTCAATCATCAGCCCCACTGTCCCTGTGAATGACCAACCCTCAGATTCCTATATCTTCCTCAGCCCATCACCTCATGTTTTCCCATTCCTCAATAGCATACAGGCGAGTTATGCCCCCTAACACTCACCTAGCTATCCCATCAAATCTGGAAGCTAGAAATAAAAGCAACTTTTGTAGCCTCTTTGCTAAAAAGAATTATCTAGTTAACTAGTATCTAATTAATCCTACCTCTAACAAAGACGTAGCTGAAGACTGAGCCCATAGGCAAATCTCCCCTCCTAGAAGCTCTCTGGATCTTCATACCTTGACAAGGCCTCCTGCTTTAAGATAGCAGCTTAGTAACTCTTATACCATCACATACTTTCCAGGGGGAAATCTGCCTCCTTATTCTACTCCCTATCCATCTGGTTTCTACTCCCTATTCCCAGTGTGTGAGAGTGATAGGACTCGCACAACCCATGCTGATTTTCTGATTATTAAAATATCAAAATACAAAAGAAAAAATAATTTCCATAATGCCATGTCCTGGCTGTATAGCATAGAGAAATAAGATTAGAGAATTCATTCCTTCTTCCCTTCCTTGGCAGACAAACCAATCTCACAAACAAAAGAAAACAAAAACAAATTTTATTAAAAAGAAAAGATAAAATAAAAAATCTCTTTACAACTTTAAATTTAAAAAGCAAACATTCAGTGTGGGAGAGGATAATTTACAAAGCTGTTCAACTCACTGGTAACTTAAATAAACAAAAGAAAAATTCTGAAAAAAAAAATACAAGGCTCTGGGTAGACCACAAAATGGCAGTATCTGTGTACACTCTCTGCCCAGAATATTACAGATCACAAGTTAAGAGCATGAAATATTAAGCAGCCCAAGAATATTCTAGAGAATAGGAGTATATCTTTGGACACGTATCACTTTGTAAAATGTTGGAGTTACAAACAATTCCTTAACTTGTACAGTGAAAATTTAGACTTCAGCACAACACAGAAACAAATGAAGATCCTAGTGCAACTAAACGTATTACCTATTTTCATACAAAACAGAATCCTCTTCAAACAAATCAGAGGCTGTGGGGAGTGAAGTCACTCTTTCCCAACCGTGGTCCAGTGCCTTCTTTGGTGTTCTGCCCGCAGTTTAAAACAACCATTTTTCAATCTCCAGCAGAGAAAGGGTCTCTGGTAATCTCACTCTGTACATGACTTATCACATACTCCTCTCCCTTGGGGATGTGTACTGATAGTTTAGCATGAGGGTCTGCTCTTCCTTGAAGGGATGTGTATTAAGACTGAGCCTGTCTGGCAAGCATTAGCTACATTCACAACAATGAATGACAGCAATTTGATTAAAGTGGGTGCTTCTGCTTTTTCTTGTCTTTTCCATCTTTCCCTTTCAGCATTATACACAGATTGGATTATACCCAACAGGACATTATTTTTATGTATTCAACTTGCCTGTTCTGGTTTGTCTCCTCCTTCAGTTTTGGATATGAGTTCATCCATTTCATCATCATATACTCTCTATAAACATAAACAAAATAATTTAAATTCATATTTGGATATGAGTTCATACACTTCATCACTGACTGTTTATAAACAAATATTTTCAATAAATACTTAATATCAATTACACATACTATTCATGTGCCAGAGAAAGAGGAGAGTGACATCCTCCAGTTTTGAGGAAACTCAGTCCAGGTCTGGCCAGACTTGACAATGATTGTCTGGAGGTCCAAACTGCCACTGGAGGGTGACCAAAGGCTAGTCCTTCATCTCACTCTCCAGATTACTGGTTGTAGCATGCCCACTGACTAGATACAACTAATGATGTGGGGTAAACACTTTCCCTAAGACACCAGCTCACCTGGATCATCCTCTAAACCAGTATTGCATAGTGGAGGAAGTCAAACTTTTATCAATCCCCAGCTTATGATACACACTGGCTGAGATCTATGTGTTATACCTGGCTCTCCTTCAGATCCTGAGCAACCACTAAGTGAGACTCACACTGACAAATTCCTTGTTGGTTTATCTATATCAGAGTTCCAGTGGGATTCATCTATCATTTCTTCTGTGGCTCCCCAAAATCCCTCAACCTCACTGCCATGACCAAATATCTAACTGTAGCCAAAAATTTTGTTGGGCTGTAATCCCTTATCCAGTAGGGTCAAACAAGGTGACCTGGTTCTATGCACTCATTGACACACACAGGAAGCATGGAGGTGATACTCTGGTCAGCAGACCATTCAGCTCAGACAGAAGAAAAGCAGGGGAATTTAATTTTCGAACACAGCCAGTTTGGTTAGCAGGTAAGGTGCTAGACTAGAAACTGGAAGACTGTGAGTTCTAATCCTCCCTTAGGCATGGAAGCTGACGGGTAACTTTGGGCCAGTCACTCTATCTCTCAGCCCACCCCACTTCACAGGGTTGTTGTTGTGGGGAAAATAGAAGGAGCATTATGCATGCTGCTTTGAGTTATACAAAATAAATGTGGGAAATAAACCTAATAAATAAATACTTTCCTCACTCAACATGCTACTAGTTGAAAGCCAAGAAGATAAGTTCATGCCAGTTTTTTTAAAATAAAGATTCCTGGCAGGAACTGAATTTCATAAGGGTTAATGCATGATTTTCAACAGAAAAACTAGCCGAGTACTAGAGGTAACACCAACGGTGTACATTTTTGCACTTCTATGTTTAAGTTGACACACAAGTGATATAAATGTGAAAAGTACTGAACATGTTCATTTGCATATGTATGTATGCAATATAAGTAGTCCTTGTCTAGCAACCACAATTGGGATCAGCAACTCAGTCGTTAAGCAAAGTAGTTGCTAGGTAAAACTGCAATTGTTCTTTTTGATCTTATTTCAGCTTTCCTTTGCTTTACAAACTTCCTTACAAAGTTCGCTCATATAGGTAGTCCTTGACTTATGACCATTCATGTAGTGACCAATGCAGCACCCCCACAGTCACATGATCAAAATTTGGGCACTTGGCAGCCCGCCCATACTTACAACCATAGGAGTGCTTCAACTCCCCCCACCCACCTATCTCTGCCCCATCTATGACCTTTTGGCCCCCTGCTGCCCTGCACTCTGCCACCCCAACTGACCTTTGCCGTCTTCTTGCTCCTGTTGCTGACAAGGTGTGCCTGCCCTGGTCCTTCATGAGGCAGCTGCTGGCCATGTGAGGCTTTCTTCCCCATGTCGCGCACAGTGATTTTCTTGCAAGACCTGGGGAAGATGGCCTCACATGGCTAGCAGCTGCCTTATGAAGGGCCAGGGCAGGCACACCTCATCAGCATCGGGAGCAAGAAGATCGCAAAAGTCAGCTGGGGGAGCAGAGTGCAGGGCAGCAGGGGCCTCAGAGTGCAGGATGGCAAGAGCGACTGGGACTGGACTGGGGTGGCTGTGGCTTCCCAGGGCATAGCATGCAGCCCCAGAGCTGCGCGGTTCTGGGGCTGCTTGCTGCCCTGCAAAGCAGGGTGCAGGGCAGCCAAAAGGGCAGAGATGAGGAGGAGATAGGCAGGTGGGGGGAGTTGGAGGCAGTACCTTATCTTACTGAGCTTGGGGGTGGGAGGGACCAAGCCTGGAATGGCTTGGCTTGGGGTGGGTCCTGGGATAATGACTGGCGGAATTTGCTTAACAACTGCAATGGGGAGTGCTGGGATTGCCATAGTTAAGCAATGCAGTCATGTGATGTCTCACTTTACGACCGCATCACTTAGCAACAGAAATTCTGGTCCCAATTGTGATCGTAAGTTGAGGACTACCTGTATCCTCTCTGTATTCCCTAGTAATGGATAGAGTTCCAATGTGCTGACCTCCACCACTCATCTTTATTTTCTAGTTATGCTTACGTGAAGCCTAGAGGCATTCCAGTAAATAAAGATAACAATTGGAGCTAGTTCTGTTGGAAACTTCCCATTTATTATTTTTTTTAATCAGATGAGAAAGAGAGCCAAGCAGGTACAAAAGAAGATGTATATGTCTTAGGACCTTCAACATTCAGAAGCCACTTAATATTATTTTTAAGCCATTCTATGATATTATAAAAACAGCTTGATTGCTTTCACCATACCAGTATAATCATCCTCTAATACTTTTGTCTAATTCATCTCTCTTGGGATATCTAAAAATTTATGACATCAATCTTATTTAAACTTAAAAACAAACTGAAAACATTTATATGCACTCTGGTATTTGACATCTCACAATAATAATGCTCCACTAATCACGGCTACTGGTTTGTTTAAAATTTTAATTTTTTTTATTTGATATGCAGGTAAGTTGTATAAAAGAATTTTGCAATACCTCAATTAAAGATACACAGTATGATAAATATCACAGAACTATTTTAAACAAACAACAAATGTAATGAGTTAAACTGTAACTTCTTTCAGATCATTTTTTCATATCAATCTGACACTAATGTTTCTCTGTTCATAACACAATATATAAAAGCAACATACTCACATTTTCAATGAACTGCATATTTGAAAGCATGAGGAAACCATTGAAGACATTGTGTAGGCGGCAATCAATACTCTTAGTTTCATGAATCAGTCTGTCCATCTGCTTCTTTATTTCATGTGTCCTAGAGATTGTTTGCTGGGAGAATTCTTGCAGAAACCGCAGAAGCTAACAAAAATTTGTACAGAATTTAAATCACACCAGATATATATAGTTATGTAAAGCATGGATATGGAGCATCAAAGCTGTATTTTTTAAAATCTAAGAACCCTTTGGATGTGCTTCAAGAATGTTATCACATGAAATGAAGCAGCAAATCAATGACCAAGAAAAGGAATTCTCGGTAAAATTCCTGCTTTTTGTTTTAAGAGAAAGCCCTGTTTTTCACCCAAGCTGAGTTAATATAAATCTTGCAACAAGTGTTCATTGAAAAGAAATACATTTTTCAGAAAAATGCCTTCCTTACCTATTGTGTTTATTTGATTAATTTATTAGTGAAGGTGGGAAAGGATATGGGGATTGTCAAATGGAAAAGAAGTACTGCAGAATGTTACCATAAAAATTATACAGTTCTGGTTACGAGCTGTATATTATTAATAACAGCAGATGGAAGTTTTCATACTCATATCTATAACCACAAATTTCAAACAGGCCATTTCAGAAACTTTTTTTCCTTGCATAAGCGAGAGACAACTCTTATCACACAAACTCTTATTTTTGCAGGCATGATTAATACTTTCATAATTAAGTACAATACTTGAAGAGCAACGGAACATTTTTTAAAATCAATTCTATGTGGCTGCATTCAGCTGCTGGATTCCATGAATAGTTAATAAGCGATTCAAACACACATTTGATTTTGTCCTTCGCCTCCATATGAAAAAAATGTGTTAATAAATTACTCAACAATGGTAAGAGGCTAAAGGGCCAAATGCATCTGTAAAAATAAAGCCAGGTCTTACAGACCGGTGGGGTTGCGTCTGATGGCTGCACTTTCCGCCACAAAGCTGCCACTGACAACAATTATCCGGCGCCCCGTCAACGCAGCGACGGCAGCCAACGGTTGACGGAGGGGCTCCCGGGGGGAAGAACGGCTCCTTCTAAGCCGTCAGCGCAAGGAAAGCTCCGGCTCGGTGAAAGGAGGCTGCCACGGGAAATCAAGGCATTGAAGGCAGAAACGGAGGCATTTCAACCGCCCTGAAACAAAAGCCGGCGGGACCCCCGCTCTGAACGCGCCCACGGTCTGGACCTCGCTTCAGGGCTCCACCCGCCGCCGCCACCGCGGCCTGCCCCGCGCCCTTACCCCTGCGTCGGCCGCCAGGGACCAGGACTGGCTCCTGGAGCGAACCTCTTCGAGGGACCAGGCGCGCTCCCACAGCAGCAGTGCCGCCGCCGCCGCCGCCTTCGTCGCCGTGGCTCCGGAGGGGGCCTCCGCCTCAGAGGCGGAGGAGGACGAGGCCGGCGAAGACATCCCTCCTCTGAGGAAGCTCCCTCTCCGAAGCCGCGGCGATGGCGCCCGTCAGCTGACGCTGCCCACGTGATCTGCGCCTCGGAAGCTCGCGGACGGGAGGGGCGCCCTGACGCTCCATAAAGTGGCTTCGGCTGCCGGGAGGCTCGCGGCTCTTCTTCCCGCGGAGCCGCATGCAGCGCGCGAGAGAGTTTCGCCCTCCGCGAGAGCTGAGCGTCAGAGCCTCCGGGCTCGTAAAAAGAAGGCGCCCCCAGCCCCTCCGCTTGTGGGGGCGGAGTGGCGACCTCGTGAGCGGTGCGAGGTGGAGAGCCCCGAGGCCCGGTTGGAGCCTGGCCGGCGGCAGGGATACCTGGCGCGCTACTTTTTGGAATTTCCCTTTCAGCCTGTGATTTTACTAAACAATATATAAATTCAGCTTTTAAAATGTGTTGCATTCAAGTACGAATCATTTTCCAAAATTGTTGAGCTTTACAACATTGTAACCTAATATGAAAAAGTGATCCAACTTGCTTATTACTTTTCCAACAATTTTTAGAAAGCGAATTACTCATTTTAGCAATCAAAACTGGAGTGATACACCAACAATAAAACATGCTGATTTTCTCTAAGTTTAATATTTGGAGTAAATTTAGTATTCTTCCTCTGAAAATCCCATCACTGCGCCTCTATATTCAATACATTCAAATTGTGCATCCATTTAATCTTTGACTTCTTTGGGTTCTGAGTCACACTTCAATGATTTATAAATCAAACCTAACAAATGCTCCATATTGCATATTACAAAGTTTTCAAATTCAGCCAAGTGTCTCAAAATTAGCCCTTTTTTCCCGATTCCTTCAGTGCTGTGCTATTTATTTAGAGATAATGAAATTTGTATTTATTAGAATAGCCATGTTCTAATACACCCCTAGCTTCACTGCAGCTGGGCTTTAGCTGCAAATAACTTAATTGCAGCAAGTGTAAACTCTGCGCCTAAAGCAAAATAGTAGATTTAGATAGATGAGGCTGATTTGTGGACGTTCTGAGATGCGTAATTAAGGTGACCATTTCAGCTTTTTTTCAGTTTTATTTCTAGGAAAATTGATCGTTATGGGATTATGAAGAGTAAGCATCCTGAAACCCAGGTATTGACTACTTCCTAGACAAATTTTTATCATGTTTTCTTCCCTCCTGAAATAGGGAATTCACACCTTCATAACTCCTTACACGACCATTTGTATAATACATGCTCCTTAGAATTTTTTTATACCCCATTATGCCAAAAGACCTCTGACAAAATGATCACACATTGACTTTAACATAACATTGTATTGATAATACAGAGAGGCATTTCTATGCTATTGGAAGTAAAACTTTCAGCATCATATTATCATCTTCAGAAGAGGAAGTGTTGTAACAGTGTTTTACAGCATGTGGCCCCTTCTGGCTGGTCTGTATCCCTCAAATCATACCCACAGTCACAAGCAGGTCAGTCTTCGCTTGAATTACAGCACTCTAAACCACAGGGCAAATAGGGTGGCCTCTCTGATTAGAACGGAATCACAGCCACATTCTTGATCAGAAAAATCTTCAGAAGACTTGTGACAGCAGCAGTTAATATCCACATGGCCTCTTTCAAACTGATTGCTGTCTGGACAATGTTAATTCAAATATAAACCAAATCCTTTTAGGGCAATGTCTGCCCCACCAGCATTTCCATAACAAAAACTAAAACCAATTACTTATCCATCTGGTGTCCTTTGATGGGGTCTAAAGGAGAGCCATTCACCATTTCAAAGGCTGTCTGGTAAGTATTACAAGATATTTTCCATTTTCCACTACTCCGCATCAGCTTCACTAAATTACAACATCACATAAGACATCCACACAAAATCAGACTGAAGGACTTCCAGGAAATCAAAGGCAAACTAGAGCTGACAACCACGACAGAATGAGGAGCTGGCCATTGGATCGGCTTCTTGAATTCCTCTCTGGACATAGAGAGGACCTGGGATCACTCACAAACACTCCAGACAGTAGGTCCCTGCGAGGAGACTGTAAGACAGTGGTCTCCAGTGTGTTTAGAGCTCTGGGATTGCCATCTTTGCCCAAGCCACAGTCGGCACCTTCAAAAGGACACTGGGTTTGCACACTTCCTTTCTTAATCATTCCTGGAAATTGCTTGTCAACTTTTTTTGGATATTAAGAACCTTCAGAATGGCAAGTTTCATTACACCAGGGGAATTTCCTTAAATTCTTGGCGAAAGAAGTTTTATGTAAGTTTAAGGACTTATAGCATTCTCATTTTGGAGTAAACAGCAAGAAGGTTATTTAGAATGTTCATTTTGGAAAGTTACAAACAGACTAAGGGGCCAGGTGGTTTTGAAATAAGATTTTGAAATTAATTACAAAAATCCTTCCTGTGGGTTGTTTAAAATTTTATTAAAAATATGAAGATTTTGAAATTAAATATAAGAAACCTTCCTGTGGGAAAATGCTATTATTAGAAAAAAACATAATAAGATGGGACTTTGAAGGTTGGACACTAGAGGTAACCAGAAAGAACTAAAGTTTATAATTAAAGGAGAAGAGAACCACTAATACACAATGGAGCAAAATACTCTAATTTTGGAAGAATTCAAGGATATTTGGGAACAATGTACCCAGAAGTTACTCTTAAGATTGTCTGCTATCATAAAAATGGATTTAAAAGAGGTTATGGAAGTAGAACAGGCTACACTAGATAAGACTGAGACCAGCCAATTTGAATGTGGATTTAAAAATGACAGGTTACAAGAATGATATGGAAAAAGATGTTACACTGGATTTATAAATGAAACCAGCTTATATTTTAATAATTAAAAGGAATATACAAACAACAAACCAGAAAAGTGACTTGGATAATTTTCTTATTTTGAATTTACAAAAAAGACATGTTAAAGTTTTAAAGGCGTTTCTAAGAAGACACAAAGAGAAAATGAAAAGAAATCAAGTTCTGGGACACTATTCAAGGGGACTAAGGATCAAGATTGTTAAAAGCAAAGGGAAGGAATGTAACATTGGTTTATTTGATCAAGGTTAAAATATATATGTTCTTTCTGGTAACTCTTAATGGATTTTTGCTGACCAGGACCCAATGATGAGGCTTTAAAAATTTGTTTATAGATAAGATATGAGATGTAGGAAGAAGAGATCTTTTGTTGTAATATCAGAAAAGGTGATAAGTTACTGAAATTGTTTGTGCTTGTCATAATGAAGGGGTAAGTCATTTCTTTATGCATCTTTTTTCTTTTTTTACTATATTTTTTCTTTTTTCTTTTCTTGCTTTTTTGATTCTTTTTTTCTCTGCACTTTTTCTTTTTCCTTTTTATATTTTTCTTAGTTTGTATTAGTTTTTTATCTCTGTATCTGTAAACTTCAATAAAAATTATTATTAAAAAAACCAGAATCAGACTGAAGAAACAAATGTTATTACATTCTATTAGCAGAGGCCTTGAATTGCAGCATGTGCTGGTGGGGATCTTGACTGAAGTAAAAAAAATAATAATATTGTCCTTTTCCTTTTTTTTTTTTTTTTGTCTTGAGAGGTTTCCCAATGTTAATTCCAAATAAATATTTTCTTTAGATTTTCTTCAGTTATTTAGGAAATTTATATAAAAAAATAGACCTCCAAGAATTTCATGAGCTAAATTGAGGTTATAATTTTATAATGGTAGTTTTAATTTACCAGACTTGCAAAAATATCATTGGGCTTGTATTTTATCTGCCACAAATGTGTGGAATGAAGATTTAGTAGATTATCATGCTCTATGGGCCTTGTTGGAAAGTTATTATTTATCTCCACTAAGGTCATGGCAAGTTCTTGAATGAGCATAGAGTAGAAAAGGTGTTTTATTTCCAGGAGTGCATGCTGTAAGAAATCCTTGGGTTTTTTTTCTTGGGGCATAGATTGTAGATTTAATACTGAGACTCATGAACTTTGGAAGAATTCTATTTGAAAATAGACAGTAAAACATTTTTGGGGGAAAGTATGGATGGAAGCTGGGATAGTTACTGTAAATCAATTATTATGTAATGATTATTTCAAGGATTTTTCTTGGCTTCTGACTGAATTTGGTCTTCCTGGTTTCATGACAGTGGCAGCATTTTTAACTTAGGCACATTTTGTGGGTTTAACATACGCCAGACGACTCGGCCGCTTCAGAGGCGCCTGAGACGCTTCCTTGCCTGATGGATACACGGCTGGATTCAAAGCCCCAACACATCTCTACCGAAAGTTAAAGGAAATTTTTAAAGTGGATGTTACTGAGATTTATCAACTATTTATTTACTAAAGAACTGGGATATCCAGTAATGCCATATCAACGGTTGCAAGTCCTTAAGAACATTAAGTTGGTATGCAGGATTTGAGATTAAAATTGATTCATCAAAAAATTGTATTTTGAGTGTATTAGACTCCCCAAAGAATATATTTTAAAAGATGGAAATCAGATTTGCTTTGTTGGAGGTGTAAAAATATTTGAGGGTTCATAGGCCCATATGATCTGGTCATGTGATCATCTGGTATCCTTCTGGAATAGTGCTTTAATGTACAGTGGTACCTCGGGTTACGAACGCCCCTCCTTACGAATTTTTCGAGATACGACCAGCTCCAGCCCCAAAACTTTACCTTGCCGTGCGACCTCCGCCTCGAGCTACGAACCGGATCCGCGGCCATTTGCCCTGCTGCCACGCGGTCACGGCTTCCTGTGGGCGAGATCGCGGTAGCAAGGAGACGTTCGGTGAGGCTTGTGGTGTGTTTTGTGGTGTTTGGAAGGTTTTTGGTGCGCTTGTCAGCATGGCTCCAAAGAAAATGCAGAGCGGGCTTGGCAAGAATAAGGCTTTGAAGAAGAAAGTGACGATCGAACTGAAGAAGGAGATTATAGAAAAGCACGATCGTGGTGTTCGTGTGACTGATCTGGCCTCGGAGTACAAGATGGAGAAGTCGACCATCTCAACTATTTTGAAGAATAAAGATGCCATCAGAGAAGATGATGTGGCAAAAGGAGTAACAATGTTAACAAGGAAGAGGACACAAGTGCTGGAAGAGGTGGAAAAGCTGTTGTTAGTGTGGCTGAATGAGAAACAGCTGGCAGGTGATAGCGTAAGTGAAGCTATCATCTGTGAAAAAGCCAGGAAACTGCACAGTGATTTACTGTGGACAAACCCCTCTACCAGCGCAGCAAGTGAGGAATTTAAAGCCAGCAGAGGCTGGTTTGAGAAATTCCGCAGGAGAAGTGGCATCCACAGTGTGGCAAGACATGGAGAGGCTTCCAGTTCTGACAAGGCTGCTGCAGAAGCCTACAAGGAAGAATTTGAGGACTTCATGAAGGCGGAAGGATACGTCGCTCAGCAAGTGTTCAACTGCAACGAGACAGGGCTCTTCTGGAAGAAGATGCCAAACAGAACCTACATCACGCAGGAGGAAAAGGCACTGCCAGGGCACAAGCCCATGAAGGACAGATTGACCCTTTTGCTGTGTGCGAACGCAAGCGGCGACCTGAAGATTAAGCCGCTACTGGTGTACCATTCCCAGACCCCTCGTGCGTTCAGGGAACACAGTGTGAACAAGGCCAGACTGCCTGTCATGTGGAGGGCCAATGCGAGAGCGTGGGTCACAAGGCAGTTGTTCATGGAATGGCTGCACGAGGTGTTCGCACCCAGCGTTAAAAAATATCTTTCCGACAACCAGCTGCCTGAAAGGTGCCTTCTTCTGATGGACAATGCCCCAGCACACCCTCCAGCCTTGGTGGATGATATGGACGCTGAGTATGACTTTATAAAGGTCAAGTTCCTCCCCCACAACACGACACCTCTTCTGCAGCCCATGGACCAGCAAGTGATCTGCAACTTTAGGAAGCTTTACACAAAGGCGCTCTTCACCAGGTGTTTCAATGTCACTGAGGAAACATCCTTGACTCTGACAGAGTTTTGGAAGAAACATTTCAATGTCCTCCACTGCATCAGCCTCATTGACAATGCCTGGGAAGATGTCACCTGCCGGACCTTAAACTCAGCCTGGAGGAAACTGTGGCCAGAATGTGTCGCTGAATGTGACTTTGAAGGGTCTGATGCAGAGGTAGTGGAGGAGATTGTGTCCATGGGCAAGAGCATGGGTCTGGTTGTCAATGATGCAGACATAGAGGAGCTTGTTGAGGACCATGAGGAGGAGCTGACCACGGAAGAACTTGCTGAGCTCCAGAGTGAGCAACAGAAAGCGGTTGGTGAGGAGCATTCCACTGAGGAACAGGAAGACAGGGAGGAGGTTAGCAGTGCCGTGATTAAATCCATTATGGAAAAATGGAATGAGTGCCAGGACTTCTTTGAGAAGCACCACCCCAACGTAACTGTAACGAACAGAGTGTTGAACATGATGAACGATAACGTGGTCTCTCATTTCCGGAGGGTTATGCAGCGCAGGAAAAAACAACTGACTTTAGACAGGTTTTTCCCCAGAACAGCTAAGAGGGAAAGAAGAGAGGAAACCCCTGAAGGAGATCTCCCCAGTGTCCCTTTGGAGGGGGACTCTCCCTCCACACAATAACTGCCTCCCCACCCCATTCTCCCTCTTCATACTGTGCTGTACTGTACTTTTTTTTCATGTTTTTGTGGTTTAAAAATAAAATGCATATGTTTCAGAACTGTTTGTATTTACATTGAACCTTATGGGGAAATTTGCCTCGCGTTGCGACCAAATTCGGAGGGCGGATTAGCCGTATTTACATTGAACCTTATGGGGAAATTTGCCTCGCAGTGCAACCAAATTCAGAGGGTGGAACAGATTAACCGTATTTACATTGAACCTTATGGGAAAATTTACCTCACGGTGCGACCAAATCAAGTTGCGATCAGAGTCACGGAACGGATTAAGTTCGTAACCCGAGGTACCACTGTACTTGTTTATGCTGATTTATGGGGGAATCCCTAAATTTCAAGGATGTTAGAAGTTTTGTTGAGTTATATCCCAAAATTTTGGAAGCTAAGTCTGCTTGAGGAAGTACAGTTGTATTAGGCATGGGGGATTGCCAAAAGAATTAAATTGCAAAATTGGAAAACTGATATTGCAGGATGTGTGCATTGAAGCTTTTGTGGGTTCCAAGTAGAATTGATGGTATATATAATTTACATTTAGGATGAATTGCGGGCAGGGATGGGGTGTGTGTGTGTGTATGTGTGCATGTGTGTGTGGTGTGTTTTCTATGATGGGTTGTCCTCCCTTTTAGGTAGAAACTGCCAGTCAAAAAGGTACATATTAAGATGAGAAATTTACTCTTTTCATTGATTCACTAGATGGCAGCAAAAAGTCAGAGTTTTTTCTGTAACTCTTCCCCCCTCCCCCCAGTTCAAAATCTACTGTCTGCTATGTCTGAATAACTAGATCTGCTTTGGACTATGGACTGACAGAATGCACAGCAGGCAAACAGCTAGAGATATCACTCTGTCGCAAAACGGAGCAGCCCCAGTGGAATGACAGAATATAAGAATGCAACATTTTCTACTGTGTGCACACTTCTTGCCTTGGTCTTCTTCTCTGTGATATCCTTTCAGGTGTGTAAGGAGTGTTCTCATGGCCCCACTCAATTTTCTCTTCTCAAGGCTAAACATGTCCAGGTCTTTCAACCTCTCTTTATAGGACTTATGAAGCTATTATAATTTTTCTGAATCCTCTTCAAAATGTGGTACCCAGAAACTGACACTATACAGAGGGGTGCACAAAGAGATGCATGAGGGGGTACACATAATGAGCTGTGGTGATTTGCTTAACGACCACAATTGGAGCTGACATCATGTGGTCATGGTCATATGACATAGCACTTTATGACTATGTCACTTACCAATGGAGTTGCTGGTCCCTACTGCGATCAGTAAGTGAGACTATCTGAATTCAAAATAGGTCTACCCAAAGCAGAACAGAGTCGAACTTTTGTGTGTGCTAAATATCTTGCTCTGATTTGGAAATCATATTTTTCTTGATGCATTTGCTTTCTTTGCAACCACATCACACTGCTAGCTCATATTCAGTTTACAATCAACCCCTGGTCCAGATTCCTGGAATGGTGTTTTATTGTTGTAGGGTATAGTAACAGAATCCTGAAAGGCTATGCAAGTTTTTTTCTGTCCCATCTTATGCTAAACAAAATCAAGGTGGAGTTATTTTGAGTTTCCTATGCTTGATTCAGCCTCTGGATTGTGTAATCTTTCCTGGAAGTCTCCCCATAAATAGTTCTTTCCTACCTTCCCCAAGGTCATCTCTACAGGTAGTCCTCAGTTAATGACAGTAATTGGGGCCAGTATTTCTGTGCTGATGCAGTCGTAAAGCACGATGTAATATGACTGCATCGCTTAGTGACGGCAATCTCAGTAGTCCCCATTGCCATTGTTAACCAAATCCCACAGATCATTGGGCAAGGACTCACTCAGATCCAAGCCATTCCTGAGCCTCAGTAAGGTAAGGGACTGCCTCTTCTGCCTCCTCTTAAACTCCCCCCACCTGCCTATCTCCCCCCACTATCTCTGCCCTTTTGGCCACCCACCTACCCGCTGCCACCAGCTGCCCCCACTGCCCAGCCCTGCCCGCTGCACCCGCTGTACTACATGCCACTACTGTACCAGCTGGGGGTTTCTTTCATGCCACCTTCTTTCATACTGGTGCAGCCGGGGCTTCTCTCATGCCCTGCCCAGGGCCTCCATTCACACTCCAGGCTCCACTACAGCATTTCTGACAGATGTTGTTGTTGTTTAGTCGTTAAGTCGTGTCCGACTCTTCGTGACCCCATGAACCATATTGCGCCAGGCCTTCCTATCTTTCACTGCCTCCCTGAATTTGCTCAATTTCATGCTCATTGCTTCAGTGATGCTATCTAGCCATCTCATCCTCTGCCGTCCTCTTCTCCTTTTGCCTTCCATCTTTCCCAGCATCAGGGTCTTTTCCAAAGAGTCCTCTCTTCGCATTAGGTGACCAAAGTATCTGAGCTTGAGCTTCATTATCAATCCTTCCAATGAGCAATCAGAGTTGATTTCCTTTAAGATTGACTGGTTTGACCTCCTAGCAGTCCAGGGGACTCTTAAGAGTCTTCTCCAGCACCACAGTTCAAAGGCATCAATTCTTCGGCGTTCAGCCTTCTTTATGGTCCAGCTCTCACAGCCATACATTACTACTGGAAAAACCATAGCTTTGACTATGCGGATCTTTGTCGGCAAGGTGACGTCTCTGCTTTTTAATATGCTATCTAGGTTTGCCATAGCTTTCCTCCCAAGGAGCAAGCGTCTTTTAATTTCATGGCTGCAGTCTCCGTCTGCGGTGATCTTGGAGCCCAAATAAATGAAGTCTGTTACTGCTTCCATTTCTACCCCTTCTATTTGCCAGGGATTGATGGGTCCAGATGCCATGATCTTGGTTTTTTTAATGTTGAGTTTCAAGCCAGCTTTCGCACTCTCCTCTTTCACCCTCATCAAGAGGCTCTTTAGTTCTTCTTCACTTTCTGCCATTAGGGTGGTATCGTCTGCATATCTGAGGTTATTGATGTTTCTCCCTGCAATCTTAATTCCGGCTTGTGATTCTTCCAGCCTGGCATTTCTCATGATGTACTCTGCATATAGGTTAAATAGGCAGGGTGACAGTATACAGCCTTGTCGTACTCCTTTCCCTATTTTGAACCAATCGGTTGTTCCATGACCAGTTCTAACTCTTGCTTCTTGGCCCGCATACAGATTTCTCAGGAGACAGGTAAGGTGGTCTGGTATCCCCATCTCTTTAAGAATTTGCCACAGTTTGTTGTGATCCACACAATCAAAGGCTTTTGCATAGTCAATGAAGCAGAAGTAGATGCTTTTCTGGAACTCTCGTGCTTTCTCCATGATCCAGCGAATGTTGGCAATTTGATCTCTAGTTCCTCTGCCTCTTCGAAACCCAGCTTGTACATCCGGTAGTTCTCGGTTCACGTACTGCTGAAGCCTAGCTTGTAGGATTTTGAGCATAACCTTGCTAGCATGTGAAATGAGTGCAATTGTGCGATAGTTTGAGCATTCTTTGGCATTGCCCTTCTTTGGAATTGGAACGTAAACTGACCTTTTCCAATCCCGTGGCCACTGTTGCGTTTTCCAAACTTGCTGGCATATTGAGTGCAGCACTTTAACAGCATCGTCTTTTAGTATTTTAAATAACTCAGCTGGAATACTGTCATCTCCACTAGCTTTGTTGTTAGCAATGCTTCCTAAGGCCCACTTGACTTCACTCTCTAGGATGTCTGGCTCAGGGTCAGTGACCACACCAGCATGGACATCAGGGACATTAAGATCTTTCTTGTATAGTTCTTCTGTGTATTCTTGCCACCTCTTCTTAATCTCTTCTGCTTCTGTTAGGTCCCTGCCTTTTTTGTCCTTTATCATGCCCATCTTTGCACTAAACGTTCCTTTGATATCTCCAATTTTCTTGAAGAGATCTCTAGTCTTCCCCATTCTATTGTTTTCTTCAATTTCTTTGCATTGTTCATTTAAGAAGGCCTTCTTATCTCTCCTTGCTATTCTCTGGAAATCTGCATTCAGTTGCTTATATCTTTCCCTTTCACCCTTGCTTTTCGCATTCCTTCTTTCCACAGCTATTTGTAAAGCCTCATCAGACAGCCATTTTGCTTTCTTGCATTTCTTTTTCTTTGGGATGGTTTTAGATGCTGCCTCTTGTACAATGTTACAGACCTCCGTCCATAGTTCTTCAGGCACTCTGTCTACCAAATCTAATCCTCTAAATCTATTCATCACCTTCACTGTGTACTCACATGGAATATGATCTAAGTCATACCTGAGTGGTCTAGTGGTTTTCCCTACATTCTTCAATTTAAGCCTAAATTTTGCAGTAAGAAGCTCATGATCTGAGCCACAGTCAGCTCCTGGTCTTGTTTTTGCCATCTGTATAGAGCTTCTCCATCTTTGGCTGCAAAGTATGTAATCTATCTGGTTTCGGTATTGACCATCTGGTGATGTCCATGTGTAGAGTCGTCTCTTGTGTTGTTGGAAAAGAGTGTTTGCTATGACTAGCTTGTTCTCTTGACAGAACTCTATTAGCCTTTGCCCTGCTTCATTTTGTACTCCAAGGCCAAACTTGCCTGTTATTCCGATTACTCCTTGACTTCCTACTTTAGCATTCCAATCCCCTATGATGAAAAGGACATCTTTTTTTGGTGCTAGTTCTAGAAGGTCTTGTAGGTCTTCATAGAACCGGTCAACTTCAGCTTCTTCGGCATCAGTGGTTGGGGCATAGACTTGGATTACCGTGATGTTGAATGGTTTTCCTTGGATACGCACTGAGATCATTCTGTCGTTTTTGAGGCTGTACCCCATTACTGCCTTTCCCACTCTCTTATTGACTATGAGTGCAACTCCATTTCTTCTAAGGGTTTCTTGCCCACAGTAGTAGATATAGTGGTCACCTGAATTAAATTCACCCATTCCCGTCCATTTCAATTCGCTGATTCCCAAGATGTCGACGTTCAATCTTGTCATCTCATGTTTGACCACATCCAGCTTGCCTTGGTTCATGGATCTTACATTCCACGTACCTATACAATATTGTTCTTTACAGCATCGGACCTTCTTTTCACTTCCAGATACATCCACAGCTGAACGTCCTTTCGGCTTTGGCCCAGCCGCTTCACTCTTTCTGGAGCTACTTGGAATTGCCCTCCGCTCTTCCCCAGTAGCATATTGGACACCTTCCGACCTGAGGGGCTCATCTTCCGGCGTCATATCTTTTAGCCTTTTAACATTGTCCATGGGGTTTTCTTGGCAAGGATACTGGAGTGGGTTGCCATTTCCTTCTCCAGTGGACCACATTTTGTCAGAACTCTCTGTCATGACCTGTCCGTCTTGGGTGGCCCTGCACGGTATAGCTCATGGCTTCACTGAGTTACACAAGCCCCTTCGCCACGACAAGGCAGTGATCCATGAAGGGGTCTGACAGATGACCATCCAGCTTTTGTTTGAAGACCTCCAGCAAAGGAGAAATCATTATTTTATGCAGCATACTGTTCCACTGGCTGACTGCTCATATATGCAGGAATTGTTTTTGTCCATCAGTTGCCTAAGACATTTGCTTCTGCATCTCCTGGACCTCCTCACTAACTAGCCATCTAAAATCAGCCAAAAGAAAAAGACCACTCAGAAGTAATTACATCAAGTGTTTGGGTCACCTTCTTTTGCCAATAGCAAATAAGGCACTCAGTGGAACTACCCACAAGATTGCTAGGAAAACCCCCAAGTGCCTGCTGGAAACTATTCAGATCCATAAGACACCTGAGGTGGTCTATCTGTTCTTTCCGTAGAGGTTATGTGTGGCACTTAATGTTATCTGGACCAGGAAGTGATCTGTCCAAGTCAAGTGGCTAAGAGGAATGCCCTTCATTGCTCCTCAACTGCTCTGAGACAAAAGCAAGGTCCAGTATGTGGCAGCCTATATTTGTTGGGCTCAAGATTACTTGCGACAAATCCATGATTATGATGGAGGCCCATGATTATGATGGAGGCCATGCACTCCTGAGCTCTATCTGACCCAGCCCCGAGGACATGAAAATTAAACTCATTCAACACAAACAAGTACAAGGATTCCAACATCACACCTGAGATCAGATCAAGCAGCTTGCAGAAGGATCTCACTGCATAGCAGAACAGCTGATATACTAATAGGATTTCTCTTCTGTGGCTTAGAACTTCATGGTCACTATGGCAATGTGAGCTTTCCAAAATTGTATCTAGCTTAATGATGTATCCAGCAGGATATTCTCTGGATATCCAATATTGATATGGGAGAGGAAAAATCTCTCAGTATTGGAGCCAGATGTGATCCTGATCAAGGAGAAATGGTTCTCTAGTTAGGTTGGACTGAATGCTGCCTTGAAACTCTGCTAGTGTAGATTAAAAAAAAAAACACATGTGAAAAGTTATGGATCTCTGATTCCCTGATATTTGGTGAGACTTGGACAACAATAGTCAGAACATAGGGAGTTGAGCCAAAAGCCTCTGTAGTTCACAGACTGGTTAACTAGATGCACTTGGAAAGCTCACAAAGCAAGATATGAGGGAAATGTTCCTGACAAAAAAAGAGTCAGTGAGTCAGTGAGCACAAAAAGCTTCATTGTGGTGACTATTTCCCAAAGAAATGTATAGCACATGAAACAATAAAGGTCCTGCCTCGGACCATTTTGCCTTCATTCCACATGACCTGTTTTACCTTGTAGCAGGTCAGTGGAACAATACACATTGCCACATATGTCCTTTTGTATATAGTGCTTTGACGGACTGCCAGAATATAGACACCCATTTGGCTCAAAGTGGAATGACTTTACTCATTAGTTCTCATGATCAATGGGCAAGCATTTAGTTCCAGAAATTATGTTGAAGGCCTCTCCTGAGCAGTGACTAGGACAAATTAGCAAATTTGTCAGTTGTCAAACTCTACTCCCATGGTAGTACATACATAATGCATATATTTGCATCCACATATAAATTTGCAAAACAGTGTCTGGAGAATCTCAGAGCGACCTATGAAAAGGTAGATTATTCTGTTATGGTGAGTGCCTATGGGATTCTTTTGTTTCTGTTCCTGTATAATGAATAGCCTGATAGGAGAATACTGTACTTAATTGGAAGCAACTCAGATAGGTTTTGGTGTAACATTCGGGCTTACATCCTTTAGCTTTATAGTGCTTAACCTTTTTCAGGCTGAGAGCTGCACTGATCCATGGAGCCATACTCCAAAAAATAAGCAGGGGTAAGATAAAATAAAATAAATAAATAAATAAAAATAGTATTCAAAATTAAATTAAATGAACTTGTCCCCCCTTCTCAAATGTTTGCTTTAAATATGTTTAAATATATTCTGAGTAAAGAGGTGTCCAGAAACAGTTCCTGGGGATGGGATGGATGATTGCCCTCCACCAACTGGGTACAGTAAACCCGGAGCTGGACTTCGGCCCAGCAGAAAGACAGAGTGCCCAGGAGAGGTTCTCCTGGCAATGGGAAGATAGGGGGATCCAGACAGGGTGAATGAGAATAAGCCTGGTTAGGAGGAGGTGATGGCAGGGTGGAGAGTTCTGAGTGGTGGAGGACCACGGGACCAAGATTAAGGCTGGAAAGAGATGGGGACTGGAGAGGGTTTAGCCTTGCACCCAGTCTCTGAAGAAGCCACCACCATCTTTCCCTGCTGTTCAATTCCATAGACAGCCTCACTGAGGAGAGAATGAGTATGCCTGGGTGCTTCTGTGGGGTAAGTAGTGGCAGCCCCTGAAGAGACCCAGAAGGGAAGAACAGTGGTCCTGAGGTCCAGTTCAGGTGCAGCTGTGGCTGGAGGAACCAAAGCCTTTTCAGGAATCAGGGAAGGACTATGACCAGAGGCTCTCCACTTATTGGCATCTTGTAAGAATTGTGCGATACCTAAAGTTCAGATGCAACTTGTGGATTAACAAGTTGTGCCCCTGTTAATATCCATCATAATTATTCATTAAATCTAATGTTTTCTCACTTCTATTCTTTTTATTTTATAGAGCCATCTTCTGATTTTCGTTCTGATCCTTGCCCTTTTAAGGAACTTATGTGATGCTCAATGTTCTGTAAAACCAGTCAGTAAAAAGGGTAAGAATTTTGTTTTGTGTTTAAAAGAAAAGGAAAACATTTAAAATAGTAGTAATCATGGATATCCAGATCCTCCTACTGGCAAAATGCAAAACAGGGCTATTCCTGCCACCATAACAGCAGCATCCACAGAGGGAAATCAGATGGATCAGTCTGATGAAAACAGTATCGTTTGATTGCACTGCAAGCTCTGCCCTTTTCAACATGTGTATAAAAAGGGCAGAACTTGTGTCATGACAGCATGATGCTGCTTTCATCAGAGTGACTTGTTTGACCTCTTCCCAATGAAATATTCTTCATGCCTCTATAAATATGCACAGTACAAATAATAAAATACAACATCAAAAATTAATATAATAGCTTACTACAGTGGAGTAAGATAAAATATAGAATCTCAGTAATTGGAATGGCCCATAACATTAAATCATTAAATCCTGTATCTAAATAACAATACATTACTGTGTAAAAATATGCACTTTTGAAATCAGTTTAAAATTCTGATAAAAGTGCTCTGCAACCTGTAGATTATAGGAGTGGATCCTTATGTTTCTTCTTGAGTGATCAGAATTACAGTATACAGTAGAGAAGTAAAATAATTTTGCCATGGAGCTCCCTGGGATCTGTCTTCCTTGATTCAGTTAATTCCTCCTCCCCTTCCTAAAAAAAGTCCCTTTTAAAAACATGTGAGGTGCTTGGGGTCTTGGCTTTTTTCTTTTTTATAGCAAAAATGCCCTGTGCAGGAATGAATATGTCATTTTAAGATGTGCTGGAAGAAAAAGCAGTATTAAGAGAGGGCCCCAACTAAAGTATTTGAAATGTTCAGTATTTAAAAGTATCAGACAGTCAGGATTTTTCATTTAAAGAAGGAAACTAATAAGTTAAAATATAACTAGTCATTGACTTTAGTGGTCCAAAATACATGGACATTGGATGCAATAAAAATAAATTGGGAAGAGAAAATAGACTAAAAACATGTGTTAAATCTTTCAATCAATAAATAAGATCAATAAGGAATCACACATGCCCTTTAGAAGACAGTGATCATTGGTTCCCACTATAGAAGCAAGAGGAAGAATTTGAATGTATGAATATAAAGAATTCTCTAGCAATTAATGCTTATTTTATACCTTCCTTTTGTCTAGAAGAAATAAATGTGATTCTTCCCATAAAACCTCCCAGTTTCCCATGGGGTTTCCCCTTCTCTAAACTACCTTCCCCAAGCTGATGTTAATCTTGGAGTTGTATAAAAACAGGGTGCATGATGATGTTTTTCTAGATGTTCAGTAAAAAACTAATTCTAGCTGTGTCACTTCATTAGAAGGAACTCCCAAATCCACAGTTAAGTGATATCTTTGTTAGATGTAATCATATCTTAAAAATACTTCCCAGGGAATAGAATTAAAAATAACAGGTTTAGAGAAAATGGGAAATTAATATTTTCTTTATATATTGATTTTTTTCCCAGCAACGACTGGGGAAACCCTTGCAACCCAATGCTGAGTATCTAGCCACTTCTTTAAAGTTGAGGTTTAAAGTTACCTGTTATTTTATTGAACAGTTTGAGCTAACAGATAATAGCTTTTCTGAGCCATTAATGGAATGGGCAGTATACGCATATGTAAATGAAGTCTATCAGTGAATCTATTTGGTGTTAAATTAAAGCTCTCACCAATAATATTACTTTGTCTAGTCTATCAAGTGTGAGTGCATTGAACATGTGGTGGGAAAATCTAATTGGCCCTTCCAGAATTCCTAAGGGCACTTGTAACATTTGTGATAGAGAAAACTCTAGAAGCAATTTGAGTCTGTGCTGATTACATGATAGGAGAACATAGAGAAGGCCTGGCCACTTCATGAAAAATTGTCTGCCCAAACTCATTGAAAGCAACAAGAAGATTTCTGATCATATTCAGAAATACAGAATTAATTCTGCATTGTTTGTGTTCTGCATCTTGCAGGTTGCTTTCAGAATGGAATATGGTACCGTGTTCCTGCTGTTTGGAAAACAAACAACTGCCAAAGATGTGAATGTAAGCCAAAAGAATTGATATGCTGCAGCTTGTAAGTTCAAACCTTAAAATCTCTCAGATTTTCTGAACTCTGGTGCTTGTTTTTAAAATACCTGGATGACTATAAATCTGTTCAGGAGTTACTGTACTTGGAATGTCCATCCACCATCAAATGATATCACCTTTCTTCGTGTGGCACTTTCAACTCTATATACATAGAGCATATCAACATACTGTATATATACACATAGGTTTCCATGAGAAGGGTTACCAAATCCTGATAATGCAAGATTCTGGATGGCACAAAAGCTTTTGCGAATATGGAATCTAGTCAATGTGCTTGTAGGATAGAATTCACTTTGTCAAATACATGAAGCAGTTCCCTTCATGTATCTATGTGAAAGGTATGGGGAAGTTCACACTTTGGCTGCAAACATTTTGCTGTGTTTTTAAAGCAGCGGTGAGACATCCTTGACCTCTTTGTTCTCAAGATCATCTCAAGTATGATGATCCTCCATCATACTCCATTTTTTGCTTCCTATTTGATTCTCAACTGCCTCCACCTATTGATCTACTTAAATCACTTTTTGGGTTGTTGACTCTAGACCAGCCTGTGTGCTTATGGGTTGAATTCCTGCAAACTCATTTACCCATGTGCTTAACTCACTCATTATATTGCCCTTACATAAAGAGGTAAGCAATCTGCATTTTTTTATTCACAATGTTTGAGCTAATTGATTTCTTATAAGAAGTTGTATATTAATTATTTTCCCAAAACAATTATTTAAACATTTTTATTATTCTCTTACATTATTGTAATAAGTTCTGTGCCTGGTAGGGATTTGCAGGAGCTTACTGGCCCATATTTATTGATTGATTTATTTATTTATGATTCACATCTGTATGTTGCCTATCCTATGACTCTTAATTGTTTACAATATGTACAATTAAACTTATATGAAAATGTGATAAATAAACTATTAAATACTGCCTCCTACCCAAATGCCCTCTGAAAGAGAGCTGTCTTTACCAGATCTAATTCCAGGGGCATGCTGTCCCAGAAAGAGAATGTCATTCTCAAAGTGCCAGTTCCCCTGATATTCTTCAGGCTGAACACCTAAAGCATTCTCCACTAGAACATGGAGGAAGGATAGATTCTACTTGCAGAAGATGGCCCTGAAAACCCAGTGTTATTCTGCTGACTAACATTGGTCAGCAAGTGGGCCCCACTGGTCAGGAAATGGCCCACAAATTGCAGTAGTATAACTGAGAGATGCCAAGGAAGCAAGTCACTATCTTCAGCACAGCTGATCCAGAAAAAGGCATAACTGGTAGAACTAGCAATTATGTTCCAGTAATAGCAATAGCCATGAATCCAAGAGAATCCCCAAATTGTGTTTCAGCTATTTCAGTGGAAGTGCAACCCCTGTCTAGAGCAATATATGAAGTATCCATGGTACCAGAAGGGTTCGGTACCCACAGTCAGTCTATCTTGCCGAGTCCAACTCCAGTCTGTTTTGTCCCATCTAGTCCTTCACAACCTCCAAGCTCTGGGTCAAGAGTTCCACTGCATCTCTTGTTCATCCTGGGGAAGAGAGGATGTGTTCCAGTGGAGGCTTACTCTCTGTCTGAAATGTTACTACTCTGAACTAGACTAGGTCTGAATGGTCTTTTCTAACTTTAGAATTTTATGACTGCCAACAAAAATTATCTAATGTAATCTAATGTAGGAACATACATTGCTTCCTCCTTGTAACCTGTAACATCTACAGACCGTTAAGGGTCAGAATTGTCCTAAGCTGACAATTCTGGCAGTTGAAAGCTGAAAGTTGCTAATGCTGTACAGTAGTTCACTGGAGTCTTAGATAATTTCATTAGTGTACTGATAATTTTCATATCCTTTTTGTGACATGGCCTGACTATCTGTCTTAATTATTTAGAGTTTTCAGACCTATCAACTATGATAAGAAGAAATGTATTGCCATGTTTCACCGCCAAAGTTGTTCCATCCGTGTGGTGAAGAAGAATGATCCTACAGAAAGCTGCCAAGTCTTTGCTGGGGTTGGTTAATGGGCCTACCGTGTAGTCCACATTTTTTTTTAAGAAATCTGTTTTTTCCCTTTCTCCCTTTCCTAATTTTGTTCTCAAATATTCCACCTCTATTACTAAACAAAATTTATCTACACAAATTTATTTACAAAATAAATTTTGTAGTTATGAAGATGGCCATTCTCAAGACTAAAGCTCTGTACTTTCAGTCACATAAGACAAGTCTGTGTAGAAGTGGTTGGAAAGTATTTGCAAGCAAAACAATACATGTTTAATGGATTCTTTCTACAGGAATTACATTATTTCAACTATGTCATTATTATGAATTTTGCCTTCATAAAGCTGTTAGAACAAGCCCAGTAATTAAGATCCATATTATAGAAATATATATTTTGAAAAACGAGACCTTGGCCTAAATTTAATTGTTTATGACAGTCACTAAGCAGAATCTTTATCAAAGTTGATGCTGCCAGATCTGCCTATTCTTCTTCAGCATTGCAAAATATAATAAATACCAAGTAATTTGGATATATATCTATTGCACAATTTCTTCTCTTTTCTGTCTTAGTCATACTACACCTAGAACATTGCATTAGGAAGGACATTGACAAACTAGAGTATGTTCAGAGGGGAGTAACCAAGATGATAAGGGGCCTGAAACAAACAAGCAAAGTGAGGAATAGTTGGAGGCATTGTGTACTGTATGGTTAGCCTGAAGAAGAGAAAGAGTGGAGGGAGAAGTGAGAATTGCCTTCAAGTATCCAAAGAGTTATGTAATGAATGGCATAGATCTGTTTAGAATTATTCTAGTGGGCTGGACAAAAAAAGGAGTTTAAATTACAAGAAATAGATTTTGGTTGGATATCAGAAAAAAAATCCTCACTGTAAGAGTTGTTTAACAGTGGAACAGAGAACACTGGAAGATGGTGGATTCTCCTCAGATGTGATTAAACAGAGCGGGATGGCATCTGTTGAGATGCTGTAGTAGTGGATTACTGTTCTGGACAGGCAGATGGACTAGATGAGCTCCAAGGTTCTTTCCAATCCTTACATTCTATAATTCTATGAACTTTATTTATCAATCAATGGCTAAATAAATATAACTATATAGTCAACTTAGCAAAATGTGTAGTTTCTGTAATGTTCTTCAATTTTTATAAGTTTCTTTTATATCACACATCACTCTCCTGTCTCCGAAAGATAAATAATAAATATTACTTTGAGGGATCTGCAATATCTGCTAAAATCTACCCTGCCAGTCAAAAGAACTTAAAACAATCAAGTAAAATAATCTGGATACCAGGTGGCCACATAGTTAAGCTAAACTTTCATATGGATGTTGATAACCTGTGCTCTCATTGATCCAATACCATCAAATATTATTAGAAGCTGCTTGAAGAACTAAATATGAGATTCCAAAAATAGTTCAATCCACTTTGCATCAGTCTGGAAATAGCTGGCCCCGAAAGATCCAGAAAGTTGAAAGAGGGCACATTGCAGTGAAACAGTATAGGCAAGAAATCAACTTTAGTGCTGATATTAAGAAGATGAAAGCTCAAAATGAGATGAGTTTAATGAAGAATGCTATGAATAACAAGAGGGCTTGTGAAAAGGAAAAAAATCAGTATACAAGCTGCTCGATAAATATAGCAAAAGCTATCTTCAAAATGCTATCAGTATACAGTATAAGATGCTCAATAAAGATAGCAAAATGCTCTCTGGTAAAATAGAAGAGGCAATGTTAATCAACTCCTATTTTGGTTCATTGTTCTTTGAAAAAAAATGTGTATTTCACTAGGAAATTTTGAAGGTCAGGATGAAGTAGCATGATTGAAGGAATTATCTTTACTTTGAACTCCAGGGCCAGATGAATAGCATCCTAGACTACTAAAGGAACTAGTTAGTGATCTGGCTGAACCATTATGTTGGGTTTTTTTTGAGAAATCTTGGAAAACTGCTGAAGTGCCAGATGACAAGAAGAAGGCAAATGTTGACCCTGTCTTCTACAAGAGGAAAAAGGAAGATCCAACAATCACAATCCAACCAGTCTCACATTGATTTCTGGGAAGATCTTAATAAAGCATATTATAAGCACATAGAAAACAATGCGGGAACTACTAGAATTCACCTTAAATTTGTCAAGAACAGATCCTGCAAGGCTAACCTTCTCTCATTTTTATGAGGTAACTTCCTTAATAGAGTATGGGAATGTTCTAATCATAGTTTATCTTGATTTCAGGAAAATATTCAACAAAATGTAAGTCTTGCACCTGGTTGGGATTTCTTGAAAAGGAAATTAAGGAGAATGCTGTCTTAGGGAGGAAGAAAAACAGGAAGCTTCAAAAGGAGCCAATGTGATTGAATAGGGAGCTAATAAAGGAGCTGAGACTTAAAAAGGATGCTTATAAGAAAGGGAATGAATGGCTAATGACCAAGGAAGCCTATAAAGCTTCAGCTCAGCATGTAAGAATGAAATCAGGAAGGCAAAGACAGAAAATGAGAATCCCTGTAATTATCCACCAGTAAGCCTAACATCAGTATTTAGAAAGGTGGTAAAAAGATGTAAGCCTCTTGAAAACAATGAAATCAGGAAGGCAAGTGCATGATTGTTAAGAATCAGCACAGCTTTATCAAAACTAGGTCATGTGAGACAAATCTCACTGCCTTCTGGAGATACAATCTGCTACATAGTTCTGCCTGACATTCTCATTGACAAGCTATTAAAGTGTGCTTTGGATGGCACTATAGTAAGATGGGTCCACAACTGACTGGGTAACCACATTCAGAGAGTTAGCATTAAAGGCTCTACATCAAGCTGGAGATCAATAACCATTGGGGTCCTGCAGGGATCTATCTTAGATCCAGTATCATTTGACATTTTTATTAATGACCTGGATAACAGGACTGATGAACTGCTTATCAAATATGTGCCTGATACAAAATTGGGAGGTCTGACAAACACCCAGGGTGACAGGATGGGATTGCAATCTAATCTGGACAGGTTGCAAGACTGGGCTGAGAGGAACAAGATGTTCTTCAACAGGAAGAAATGTAAAGTATGACATTTGGGATGAATAAACATGGAACACACATATAAGATGGGGAATTCATGGCTTGGAAATACTACATCTGAAAAGCATTGCGGTGTAGGCATTGATAACAGGCTGAACATGAGTCAGCAGTGTGAGATAGCTGTGAGAAGGGCAAATGGAGTTCTGGACTGCCTTAGAAGTATTGTATCAAGGATCCATGAAGTCCTTATTCCATTCTATTCTGCACTAGTGAGACAACACCTGGAGTACTGTGTACAGTTCTAGGCACCACATTTTCAGAAAGATGCTGATGGGTTAGAATAGGTTCAGATGAAAGCAACAAAAATGATAAATGACTTAAGGATATGCCTTATGATGACAAGCTAAAGAAACCTGGGATGTTCATCTGGAGAAAAGAAGGAGACGTGGGTATGCAAGTATATAAAAGGATGCCATAGGGAAAATGGTCAAGAACTTGTATATATGTATTTATTTATTTGTTTGATGTATAGAACCACCCATCTCACTTTTATGTGACTCTACACAATATAAAAATAAAAATAAAACCTATAGGGGGTGGGTGTCAGAGCCTGCACACTCATTCCCAAAGTTCAGTAAATCCTCTGGAGACTATACAGTTCCATTAAAGATTTCTTTATTAGGATAAGCGTACAGCAACTTAGATTGTTGAGACTAAAGATACAAAGCAAACTATCCCCCTTTTAAGCCCACACTCCCCCTTTGAAGTTGTTTTTCCCGCTTGGCATTCTTCGCGCCGTCTCCGTTTCTCACACTTCTTGGCCTTGCAGATGCCTGTTTAGAGATAAGGATGGCACCTTTCCTTTCTTACTTCCCCCCTGCTTTATGGCAGGTCAAGCAAGCGGTTAGGCCTATACATTCTTCACATTAACCCTTAGCTGTCTATTTCACCCCTTAGTTATATATGCAAGTAAAGGATTATATGATGGTTATACATTACTACATCTACATTGATTAAGTATATAACTGGCTTGCTTGGATCCTGACAACTGGGTATTATCTAACCAATCATCCACATACCCAGGAGACAGACACTATCTCATGTCCAGGGCTCCAGGCTTAGGTACAAAACCAAGTTTTCAAGGCCTTACAAAAGGTCAACAGGAATAGGGCCAATCTAATCTCGGGGGTGGGGATGATGTTCCAAAGGGTAGCTGCCATGACAGAAAAGGTTCTCCTTCTGGGCCCCGCCAGCTGACATTATCTAGCCTACAGTACCCAGAGCATGCCCTTTCTGCCAGATTGGGTAGGACGGGTAGAAACAATTGGTGAGAGACAGTCCCATAATTAACCCAGTCCTAAGCCATGAAGGGCTTTAAAGGTGACAACCAGCACCTTGAATTGTACCCAGAAGCACACTGGAAGCCAATACAGCTCATAGAGCAGTGGTGTCACATGTGCCAACTAACTGGCACCAACATTGGAGCTTCCGAATACTTTTCAAGGACAGCCCCATGTAAAGTGATTGCAGTAGTCCAGTCTGGAGGTCACGAGGGCATGAGTGACCATGAGCAGGGCCCCTCGTCCAGGAACAGGCACAACTGGCGTACAACCTGAAGTTGTGCAAAGGCCCTCCTGGCCAAGGCTGCCATCTGCTCTTTGAGCAGGAGCTATGAGTCAAGGAGGATCCCAGATTGCGCACCAGGACTGTCTAGGGCAGTGCCACCCTATACAGAATCAAAGATGGAAGTTCCCCTGAACCAGGAGGTCCAAAAATCCAGAGCCTCTCGGTCTTGCTTGGGTTGAGCTGAAGCCTGTTGTGCCCCATCCAGGTGTCCATAGCCTCCAGGTACTGAGGCAGATCTCTGCAGCATCACTCAGGCAGCCTGGGGTGGAGATATAAAGCACCCCAAACTCTTGGATGTCCTCACCCAGCGGCTTCAAGTTAGACAGGAGGAGAGAAAGTATTGAGCCCTGCGGCATCCCACAAAGGAAGGGCTGCCAGCTGGATCTTTTGCCTCCATCAACATCAACTGGAACTGACCGCAGAGGAAAGAGGAGAACCAGGACAACACTGTGCTGCCCCCCCCATAGGAAAATAGCATATGTTCTCAAATTCATAAACTATTAAAGAGGAGAGGTCCCAGGAGTCAGCCTTCTAGTACTCCACTCACAGAATCATGAGGATTGGAAGGGACCACAAGGATCATCCACCAATTATACTATCCTAAAGAGATGGCTGTCCAGGCTCCTCTTAAAAAGCTCCAGAGATAGAGAAGCCACCATCTCTATAAATAGACTGTGCATTATTGCACAGATCTTACTGTCAGAAAGTTTTTTCTTATATTTAAATTAAATCTAGATAGCTGCAACTTGCACCCACAATTTCTGGTCCAATTCCTCTAGCAATGGAAAATATTTGGACTCCCTTCAGTCAGGGTTCAGGCCTGGGTATGGGGCCGAGATGGAATTGATCACGCTCTTGGATGACCTCTGGCAGGAACAGGATGGGCGTGGTGCATCCATCCTTGCTCTTCTTGACCACTCAGCAGCTTTTAATACCATTGATCATGGTATCCTTCTGGACCGGCTTCAGGAGTACATATGTGGAATGTAACAAATGTTTTACAGTTTCATACGTTTATTTGCAACCATAGGTTTTAGCAAAATTCATATAAAATTACAGCAATCCATATCAATTCAGTCCGTCCCCTCTAGTTATTTATTATTTGCCGCACTATTTGTCAACATTTGCCTCCGTATCTTTCTTGCAGCCATTGCAAACAATGCAACTTGATTGGTTACATATTCATTTTCATCAGACAACAAAAAATATTTTTTTTCTAGATTAGTCTGATTCAACTGACTTAGCAAAGGCGTAATAAATCTAACTCTTGGTTCTTGATATAATCTGCAATGTAATAAATAATGAGTCAGATCTTCCACTTGTGAGGTATTACAAATACATAAACGGTGTGTAATTGGTAACCCTCTATATCTTCCGTCTAAATAGGCTGTTGGCATTATTTGAAAACGAAGTTCTGTAAAAGCTTGTCTCAGGGACTGGGGTATGGAATACTGTAAGTAATATGACATTCCTTGCCAATTTTTAAAAAGACGATACCACTTGGCCAACTTAAGCCTGCATACCTGATCTCTATCCTGTCTAAAATCTTTAAAAAATAATGATCCCTCAATAGTGTATGGTAGTTTGTGTCGTTAAACAGTTCCTGGTCTAGGGATAATTGAAAGAATAGTTTTTGACACAGAATCACCCATCTGTTGCTATTAAAATTTTCGTAGAGGCATTTTTTTGCCAGGTAATTATTGGGCATGAGAACTAATTTCCTATAATATAGGATTATTGCCTTCTTTACTCTTGTATTGATCGATGGGAGGCCGATTTCTAATCTCAACATTGCCGCTGGCATACATGAAGGTAAGGCTAGGATTGATCTCACAAATTTATTCTGGACCATTTCTAATTCTTCTAATTTACTAAACCCCCAAATTGGGGCCCCATATATCAACTGTAATATTGTTTTCCCCTGGAAGATCTTGAGTGCGGGTTGAACTAAGTGTCCTCCTTTTGAATAGAAGAAGGAACAAATAGCCCTCATAGATCTCATGGCTGTTATTTTTGTTGATGCTATATGTGAGTTCCAAGACAATGTTTCAGTAAACTGGATACCCAGGTACTTAAATGACCTCACTTGTTCTATCTCCCTACCATCTAGAGTCCATCTATGTCTCTTTGGTCTTTTGGCAAATACTACTACCTTGGTTTTAGAATAATTTATCTGCAAGTGGTCTTTCTTACAATATGTGGCAAATTCTGTCAGAGTTCTTCTCATTCCAATTAATGTTGTCGACATAAGTACCATATCATCTGCATACAGTAACATAGGGACCTTTTTACTTCCAATGGATGGAGCATGGAAAGAAGGATTATTTAAGTCTTCTACAATATTGTTTATATAAAAGTTAAAAAGGAAAGGGGCCAGTAGACAGTTCTGGTGGACACTTTTTAAGGTTTTAATCTGCTTTGTTAAGGAACCACTCTGATTTATCCTTACTTGTATATAGGTGTCTTCATATAATATATATATTAAATAAAGTAATCTTCTATCTATATCAGTAGCTAAAAACTTCTCCCATAATTTCCCTCTATTTATTGTGTCAAAGGCAGATGATAAATCAATGAATGCTGCATACAGGCATTTTGAGGGTCCATTCATTGATTTATGGATCAGATGTTGTAAAACGAAACATTGATCTATAGTGTTGTTGTTCAGTCGTTAAGTCGTGTCCGACTCTTCGTGACCCCATGAACCATATCGTGCCAGGCCTTCCTGTCCTTCACTGCCTCCCTGAGTTTGCTCAGTTTCATGCTCATTGCTTCAGTGATGCTATCTAACCATCTCATCCTCTGCCGTCCTCTTCTCCTTTTGCCTTCAATCTTTCCCAGCATCAGGGTCTTTTCCAAAGAGTCCTCTCTTCGCATTAGGTGACCAAAGTATCTGAGCTTGAGCTTCATTATCAATCCTTCCAATGAGCAATCAGGGTTGATTTCCTTTAAGATTGACTGGTTTGACCTCCTAGCAGTCCAGGGGACTCTTAAGAGTCTTCTCCAGCACCACAGTTCAAAGGCATCAATTCTTCGGCGCTCAGCCTTCTTTATGGTCCAGCTCTCACAGCCATACATTACTACTGGAAAAACCATAGCTTTGACTATGCGGATCTTTGTCGGCAAGGTGACATCTCTGCTTTTTAATATGCTATCTAGGTTTGCCATAGCTTTCCTCCCAAGGAGCAAGCGTCTCTTAATTTCATGGCTGCAGTCTCCATCTGCGGTGATCTTCGAGCCCAAATAAATGAAGTCTGTTACTGCTTCCATTTCTACCCCTTCTATTTGCCAGGAATTGATGGGTCCAGATGCCATGATCTTAGTTTTTTTAATGTTGAGTTTCAAGCCAGCTTTCGTACTCTCCTCTTTCACCCTCATCAAGAGGCTCTTTAGTTCTTCTTCACTTTCTGCCATTAGGGTGGTATCATCTGCATATCTGAGGTTATTGATGTTTCTCCCTGCAATCTTTATTCCGGCTTGTGATTCTTCCAGCCTGGCATTTCTCATGATGTACTCTGCATATAGGTTAAATAAGCAGGGTGACAGTATACAGCCTTGTCGTACTCCTTTCCCTATTTTGAACCAATCGGTTGTTCCATGACCGGTTCTAACTGTTGCTTCTTGGCCCGCGTACAGATTTCTCAGGAGACAGGTAAGGTGGTCTGGTACCCCCATCTCTTTAAAAATTTGCCACAGTTTGTTGTGATCCACACAATCAAAGGCTTTTGCATAGTCAATGAAGCAGAAGTAGATGTTTTTCTGGAACTCTCGTGCTTTCTCCATGATCCAGCGAATGTTGGCAATTTGATCTCTAGTTCCTCTGCCTCTTCGAAACCCAGCTTGTACATCCGGTAGTTCTTGGTTCACGTACTGCTGAAGCCTAGCTTGTAGGATTTTGAGCATAACCTTGCTAGCATGTGAAATGAGTGCAATTGTGCGATAGTTTGAGCATTCTTTGGCATTGCCCTTCTTTGGAATTGGAACATAAACTGACCTTTTCCAATCCTGTGGCCACTGTTGCGTTTTCCAAACTTGCTGACATATTGAGTGCAGCACTTTAACAGCATCGTCTTTTAGTATTTTAAATAACTCAGCTGGAATACTGTCATCTCCACTAGCTTTGTTGTTAGCAATGCTTCCTAAGGCCCACTTGACTTCACTCTCTAGGATGTCCGGCTCAAGGTCAGTGACCACACCAGTATGGACATCAGGGACATTAAGATCTTTCTTGTATAGTTCTTCTGTGTATTCTTGCCACCTCTTTTTAATCTCTTCTGCTTCTGTTAGGTCCCTGCCTTTTTTGTCCTTTATCATGCCCATCTTTGCACTAAACGTTCCTTTGATATCTCCAATTTTCTTGAAGAGATCTCTAGTCTTTCCCATTCTATTGTTTTCCTCGATTTCTTTGCATTGTTCATTTAAGAAGGCCTTTTTATCTCTTCTTGCTGTTCTCTGGAAATCTGCATTCAGTTGCTTATATCTTTCCCTTTCACCCTTGCTTTTCGCATTCCTTCTTTCCACAGCTATTTGTAAAGCCTCATCAGATAGCCATTTTGGTTTCTTGCATTTCTTTTTCTTTGGGATGGTTTTAGTTGCTGCCTCCTGTACAATGTTATGGACCTCCGTCCATAGTTCTTCAGGCACTCTGTCTACCAAATCTAATCCTCTAAATCTATTCATCACCTTCACTGTATACTCATAAGGAACATGATCTAAGTCATACCTGAGTGGTCTAGTGGTTTTCCCTATGTTCTTCAATTTAAGCCTAAATTTTGCAGTAAGAAGCTCATGATCTGAGCCACAGTCAGCTCCTGGTCTTGTTTTTGCCATCTGTATAGAGCTTCTCCATCTTTGGCTGCAAAGTATGTAATCAATCTGGTTTCGGTATTGACCATCTGGTGATGTCCATGTGTAGAGTCGTCTCTTGTGTTGTTGGAAAAGAGTGTTTGCTATGACTAGCTTGTTCTCTTGACAGAACTCTATTAGCCTTTGCCCTGCTTCATTTTGTACTCCAAGGCCAAACTTGCCTGTTATTCCGATTACTCCTTGACTTCCTACTTTAGCATTCCAATCCCCTATGATGAAAAGGACATCTTTTTTTGGTGCTAGTTCTAGAAGGTCTTGTAGGTCTTCATAGAACTGGTCAACTTCAGCTTCTTTGACATCAGTGGTTGGGGCATAGACTTGGATTACTGTGATGTTGAATGGTTTGCCCTGGATACGCACTGAGATCATTCTGTCGTTTTTGAGGTTGTAACCCATTACTGCCTTTCCCACTCTCTTATTGACTATGAGTGCAACTCCATTTCTTCTAAGGGTTTCTTGCCCACAGTAGTAGATATAATGGTCACCTGAATTAAATTCACCCATTCCCGTCCATTTCAATTCGCTGATTCCCAAGATGTCGATGTTTAATCTTGTCATCTCATGTTTGACCACATCCAGCTTGCCTTGGTTCATAGATCTTACATTCCAGGTACCTATACAATATTGTTCTTTACAGCATCGGACCTTCTTTTCGCTTCCAGATACATCCACAGCTGAACGTCCTTTCGGCTTTGGCCCAGCCGCTTCACTCTTTCTGGAGCTACTTGGAATTGCCCTCCGCTCTTCCCCAGTAGCATATTGGACACCTTCCGACCTGAGGGGCTCATCTTCCGGCGTCATATCTTTTAGCCTTTTAACACTGTCCATGGGGTTTTCTTGGCAAGAATACTGGAGTGGGTTGCCATTTCCTTCTCCAGTGGACCACATTTTGTCAGAACTCTCTGTCATGACCTGTCCGTCTTGGGTGGCCCTGCACGGTATAGCTCATGGCTTCACTGAGTTACGCAAGCCCCTTCGCCACGACAAGGCAGTGATCCATGAAGGGGTGATCTATAGTACTATGTCCCTTTCTAAAACCTGCCTGTTCTTCTGCTATAATCTGCCTAGTATCTGCCCAATCAATCAGGCTGTTTAAAAGATATCTTGTATATAGCTTGCACCCTATGTCAATAAGACTTATAGATCGAAAATTGGCTGGATTTGTAGTATCTCCCTTTTTATGTATTGGGATTACTACACTATTATTCCAACCTACAGGTAATCGACCAGTGGCATTGATATAGGTAAACAAAGAGGCGAGTATAGGGGCCCACCAATCAGGAAATGCCTTAAAGATTTCTGGAGGTAACATGTCCTCTCCTGGGGCTTTACCAGCTGTCTATTTTGCAATTATTATTTTAACTTCTGCCACAGTTACAGGGGGCCATTTTGGGAATGTTTTTAATATATCAATACCCATTAGCTGTTGGTTTGATGTACTAGTATCCTCAAATTTATTTTTAAAATAAGCTATCCAATCTTCCGGTGTAATCTGGGCTTCTATCATTACTTTTATTTCTCTCTGGCCTTGAGAAACTAGTTCCCAGAATTTTGTATCGTTGTTTTGCAAGCATGATAGTCTTAGTTCTTGCCACTGTGTTTTATAATAGTCTTGTTTACTCCTCCTAATCAACGCTTGATATTTTCGGCGTTTATCTCTCACTGCCTCTACCCTATCAAATGATTTATCCTTTTTTATTTGTCTGATAAGTCTGGCTAATTCCTTTCTTTCACATCTACATTCATGATTAAACCATGAGATTCTGGTTTTATTCATTTTCCCTTGCCATGTTTTACACACCAGTGGTTTAAGGTTGCCAGCCACTTCATCGTATATGTTCTTTGCATTTCTGGTATATTGAATAATTGTAAGCCTCTGTTGTAACATTGTTGGACTATATAATGTTGATCTTACAACTTCAGCCAAGGGGGGTGTCCATTTTAAACGTTTCTGATTTTGTATGGAGCCGTCTATATTATGGTTCTCTTATGCTACATTATTTCCACAATCCCACATTAAATCCAGGCTGATTGGTAAATGATCACTCTCAGGTCTGTCTACAATATTAAAACACTGTACTAATGGGATCAATGAGGGTGATATAAATATATAATCAACAACAGCTCCCCCTCTATGACTGACTGATGTATATGAGCCCCCAGCTTGATCCCATTATGATCCATGTAAATTTACCATTTGTAGTTTATACATCAGTTTGAGTAGTTCTAAACCACGCTTATTCTGAGTCTTATCATATGACATGTGGCCCAGGGGGAAGATGGCCTCCATTTCAAATAGGCCTTTATCTTTTAAGTTCAGTATTTCCAAACCTGGGCCAATTCTAGCGTAAAAATCCCCACAAATAATTAAATCTACACTTGTGGAATACTGTAACGTATCAACTAAAGACTGTTCCAATTTATCCCAATTAGCCTGTTGTCTGGGTGGGGCATAAATGTTAGCACATATTAACGTTCTCCCTTTAAATTTCAGGATCAATATTTGGATTTCATCTATATCATAATTTCCAAGATTTATTTCTTCTATTCTCACATCCAGATGTACTGCAATTAGGCTCATTAAACCCCCTTTGGCACGCCCCATCCTTTGGTTCCTCTTGGCCCATTTATAAAAGCACATATAACCAGGTATAACTGTCACCTTGTTTTCCACCAACCAGGTTTCTTGGAGAAAAATCATATCATAATCTTGTAAAAAATTCAAGAATTCCCCATCTATACATTTGCCCGCCCATCCAGCAATGTTCCAAGATATACATTTAATTGTAGATGTCTTCATATTGTTTTCTTGTCAACTCTGTTGCGTATCCTTATTTTGAATTTGACTCTGATGATTATTTTGTTTACTTTTCCTGCGAAATTGTTGTTGTGTTGACGTATGACCTAGCTGTTGGCCTCTGGTCCGTTCTTCCTTTGAGGTGTTATATACTTCTTCTGGCCATGTCGCTTGTTCTATTGAATTCAAAGTTCCTTGGATATCCTCGTAGACACAATTATTTTTAGGCCCAGGGATATTTGGTGTAGACTTATATGTTACATCCTGGGCCTTCTTGGAGGGATTTATTTCTGGTTGTTTTATTCTGTGCACTTCTGCAGTAGTCTTATAAACTCCTGCACTATTTATTTCCATTATCTTATCCATCTCAGGTGGCAACAAATTTCGTACTGCTCTATGAGATATCTGCTGTACCAGGTTATGCTTTTTTGTATAGCTCCTTTCATGATCATTAGCAGTGCTTACTATATGTTGTTTTGCCAGAGCACTGTCTTTTAGTAACGCACGTGCTATTGTAACGTTCGTTTCTGTATTGCTTGGGTTTTCCCCCATCTCTGTTCTTTCACTATCCTTACCCAAGTTGTTATATTCATTTTCTTCCACTTGTATTGCATGTGGTACCTCAGTTCTTTGTGTTTCCGATGTTAATTGGATCGTGTTGTTTTTATAAGCTTCACAAAGTATGTTATAGTGACTGCATATTCCATCATTCTGTTACTTTTGCTGTTCAAAAGCTACATGAATCCACTGGGTTTTAAAAGCAACAAATGGCTTCTTTCCTTGAAGCAGCAACTAGGATAATGCAGAGAACAAGGGAGATGTCATAAATATTGGAGACACTCCCCTGAGTAAAGTAAACTGTATAAATGCAGTGGAGTTTTGCCAACAAGTATTACTCCATACAGAACAGAGAAGATGCAATTCCCAGCACTACAATGCTAACACTTCCCCTACACACATTTTTTCTGTATCCTCTCACAGTATGCAAGGAAACCTCTCACATCACCCAAACAATTCACAATATCAGTTTCTCAGTTGGCAGTAGCATGCATGGGTAACAACTTAGCAGATTTTTCAAAACAGAATACATTTGGAATGCAGCCATTTCTTGGAACAAAGTGATCTGTTGAACTTTTTATTTTGATATCTTACTACTGAAGAACAATAAAGTTATGCTATTCATTACAGGAAGAGATAGTAGTGAATGGATGATTTTGATGATTTAAACAGTCTAATCAGATTTCTGCTCTGTAAATCTTTAAGAGGCAGGAAGCAGAGTATGGGAAAGCTATAAAATCCCCTGTCTATCTGTGGAAGTTAAAAGATAGCAATTATATACTAGAACAGTCTGTGATGCACAGTGAATAACTTCAACTATTCCTTGCGGACAAAGTCGGTTGGATCTGTTTCAGTTTAGAATCCAATAATTTGAATCTATTATTATTATTATTATTATTATTATTATTATTGATGAGGACAGGATAAGGACATGGATGAAGACAGGACAGGAGGACAGTGTGAAGAGGCGAGGGCCACCCCATGCTTACTGGACCCTGGGAGTGGCCCCTTGGATAAAGGAGGTGATTAGTGTCTCGTTGCAGAAATACTGTACTGTATGTGTTTCTCCCTACCCAAAGTAATGCAATTTTTTTCCAAAGAAACTCTCCTAGACCTAGGAAATCGAATGCTCCATTCCTGGGAAGGTTGATTGGGGTGATAGTGGTTTTGCAGTTTCAGATTCATCTGAATGATACTATTTTTTTCACCAATTTCAATCAGGTTTTCAGCTGGAGATGGTACTGCAACTGAATTGATTGATGGATGACCCACACCAGATATTGGGTGGGGAGAGTTTGTTTATTTTCCTGAATGTCTCTGTATCATTGATATGAGGATTGAATGAAAAATAATGCTTCCATCTCCATAATTTTATTTTAAATAGGGATATTTTAATAAATGAAACAGGAAAATAATCCTTGAAATGAGTTCTCTTGTTACTCATATTTAGTTCTCTACATAATAACCACCATTTGCTACAGACTTCACCAATGATAGAAAATCGTAAAACCATCACAAAAGAGCTTCACACTTTGTCTCCTTAACCAGGTCCTGACAGTCCTTTCCACTTCTTTACAGTATACAGTATTTATCAGACAGATCCCCACCAAGTTATTCCTTCAATTTTGGAAAAAGGTGGAACTTGCATGAAGCCAAGTCTGGACTGTAAGGGAGGTGCAGTAAGATGGTGGAAGGCCTAGTGTCGCACTTCAAAAAGATTTCCTTCTTGTGCTTCTGAATTCTGCTTAATTGATGTTTGAAAGTTTCCAATATTGAAGAACATCAGTAATATGAACTACGCGTCCCTGTGAAACCCCAAGGTGACAGCCATTTCCCTTTGAATGGTCTGCTAATTGTTCTTAATCAGTTCATCAACCTTTTCTTGTGAAACTCCTTGGTTGCTGTCATAGGCCTCCTTCTGAAAACAAAGGCCACAAGAAAAATTGTTTACATTTCATCAACCTTTACAGAGTCAACCTTTTGTATTGTTAATACAGGATTTTTGGCTAATTTTGCATTAAGGCTTAACAATTTTCAATTGATTATAGTTGGCAGCTCTGCTCTGGTGCAGCAGCAAACCAAGCTGTGGTTTCCAAGGTCACATCACACAGAGCAGACTTTAAATTAATCATTCTAGAAATGCAGATCTTTGCATTGGCAGGAGGTGGCACAATCAGTCAATGTGGCCTTCAGGGTATCATGTTCCCTTGAGCTGGCAATGAATTGTGTTGCTGAAAACTAGATTTGGCTATATTTTCTCTTTATCTCACACTTCTAGGTTACATTTTTAAAAAACTTTTTCTGCACTTTGCACGTTATTGTTTACCCAGGAGGTAAATAGCATATGTATTTTTAATTGTAATTTGATGGTTTATATCTTTGATACTTCTACAATTTATTCAGAAACTAAATCATCAGCCATACACTTAGCAAAGCTTTTGATTAAATCCTAGCAACATCAACAATTAATTTGCTTTCATGTTTAAAAAGCCAGTTGCTATAGCTAGTTTCAGCTAAGCCTAATAGAGATGCTTAATTATACATTTTGCTAGTCCTGGGGGAAAAGGAAATGTTTAACTTTTCTTTTGTTCCTCATACTTTTGAACTGTCTTCCATGTGAAACAGGTATTTATTTATGATAGCAATAATCCTAAAACAAATTTCCTCCTACCGTACCAAAGAAATGATAAGCTGGACAAAAGTACATCATTGCTTTGACAAATAAACTATAGGCCTTGGTCATTTTTTCAAGCAGGTTTTACATGTATTCATTTTAACTGGAAATAGATGTTTTTATGGCTCCTACTGTTATATCAGGCAAAGCTTTTCTGCTACAGATGGAAGGTTCAGGACCATTTCTTTTCACTGGGGCAGAACTAAAATGAACCACCTTGTAGTTTGTTGGTGCAGACCTCTTGCTACCATAGGTTTATCCCTAGAGCATGCAAGCTCAAAGCCAAGCCAGCAGAGTTGTCCCCTTATTTTTCCACACCACTCTTGATCATCCTTCTTTCCTCTGACATTTTGAAGCATTCTTTGGAATAAACTTAGAAAGTACTTTCTCTCCCTCCTAAGTAGGAAGCCTACTGAGGCTTGTCAAGTTACAGGGTAATGTCTGGCATCTTGCATTGTCTTATACTGTAGACTGATCAGCAGGAGTTATAAGTGTTTCATGACATATTGTACAACCATTCTCAGTTTGCTTACAGGTTGGAAACCTTAGAAAGATATGTTTAGAAATGAGTCCCTTCTTCTAATGCTATTGTAAAATAGCTGCATAGCTGATGAGAGAGAGGCATCCCCTTCACTAATTCTCTTTTTGTGGTGGAATACGAGATTTAGCCTCAGGGATCTTTAGCATTAGTATATTAACTGTATATTAATCCTGGCAAGCTAAAGAATCAGAACGAGGGAGGTAAGAAGCTGCAGTTAAGACAATGTCAATTACCATATGTGTTGGTAATTGATGAAGAGGAGGATTGTTAGCACAGCACATGAGATTATATAATTTTACAGAGACAGACTGCAAAATGATGTCCATACCCTCAATTAAAATCTATCTTTGATTACCAGACCCCATGGACAGCTATTCTGGTTTTCTTTGAACTTTTGTGAGGCATCTGTTGGTCAGACATAAGATTGATCTAATTGTATTAGGTGGCTGATTCTTCTGAGTTTAGCCCTCCTCTTCCTGCATCTGAAATTATATTTTTATACATTGCTGGCAAACCACCAAATTGGCTTTTAACAAAGCACAACTGTTTGATGCTGTCCAGTGCTACTGAATTTGATTTTACAGACCTAGGAACTCAGTCAAAAATAATAAACCAACACTCTCTAAAAGCAAACCCAGATGATGACAGAACTGGTAACCAAGAGAGATAATTAAAAACAAGAGGAAGGTATCTGCAGCTTACACTGAAAATCCCAAGATCAATGGAACGCAATGTCAGAAAAACTTAAAACAAACTTTTAAAATAATATGGCAACAGACAAACCCCAACAGATTGATGAAAAGTGATCATGCTGAATAACCCTGGATAGTTGAATATCCATTGGAAAAAAATGTACTAAGAGACTTCTGGGGAAGAAATGGCGGACTGAAGACAGCTCCATCAAAAGTGGGGCCAACGACTGCGGTGGAATGAATAGCCAGCAAGTAAATCAGCCCTTTGATAATTCCTCTCTGGACAAGGAGAGGATTTGAAATCGCCCACAGTTACTTCTCACAAGGAGACCCCAAGACAGCAGTCTCCGGCAGGTTTAGAGCATTGGGAGACGAGGGAATAGCCATCTTGCTCAAACCACGGTCGGTGCCTTTGAAAGGACACTGGGTTCACATACTTCCTTTTCTAATCACTTTCAGAAATTGCTTGTGAATTGCTTTTCAACTATTAGGAATCTTTGGATCAACAAGTTTTATAGCGCCTGGTGAGTTTCCTTCAATCCTTAGCAAAAAAAGTTTTAAACATAAGTTTAAAGACTTAAAAAAATTTTTTTTGGAATAAACAGCAAACGGGTGATTAAAACTTTGGTTTTAGAAAGTTACAAACAGACTAAAGATCCAGATAAATTTGAAATAAGATTTTGGAATTAATTAAAAGAACCCTTCCCATGGGAAAATGCTTTTGTTTTTTAATTATTAAAAACAAAAAGATAAGACTTTAAAAATTGGACACTAGAGGGAACTAGAAGGAACTAAAGATTACAATTAAAGGAGAAGAACACTCAAACTCAACTTACAAATATAGAATAAAGCAAAATATTTTAACATTGGACGTATTGAAGGAAATTTTTGAACAATGGACCCAGAAGTTAATTTTAATAGTGTCTACCTCTATAGGTAGACTGTGTTTAAAAGATGTTATGGAAGAGGAACAAGTTTTACCTGACAAGATTGAGACTGATTTGAAAGTGGATTTTAAAATGACAGGCTACAAGAATGACATAGAAAAAGATGTTACACTGCACATGCAAAAGAAACTGGCTGATGTCTTAATAAATAAAAATGATATACAAATAACAAACCAAGAGAGTGACCTGGGTAATTTTCTTATATTGGATTTAAAGAGGGTTGTTAAGGCTTTGAAGAATTTTGTGAGTAGGGACAAAGAAAAAATGAAAAGAAATCAAGTTCTAGGACATTATTTGAAGGGACTAAAGATTAAGGTTATTGGAAGTAAAAGGAAGGAATATTTATTGATTGATTGATTGTATTTATATAGCGGCCCATCTCACACAAAGTGAATATAGAAGTGGTTTATTTGATCAAGGGTAAAATAGAGATGCTGTTATTTCTGGTAACCCTTAAATGGACTTTTGCTGACATCAGGACTGAAATGATGAGGCTTTAAGGATTTGTTTACAGATAAGAGATGGGATATGGGAAGAAGAGATGATTTGTTGTATTTTAAGAGAAGGTGATAAGTTACTAAAATTGTTTATACTTCTTGTGATGAAGGGGGAAGTAGACATTTCTTTATATATTTCTTTTCTTTTTCTTTACTATATTCTTATTTTTTATTTATTTTCTATTTTTCTTTCTTTTCTGCACCTTCTATTTTTTCTTTTTGTTCTGTTATTTTTTCTAATTTGTATTAATTTTTATTGTTGTAATTGTAATTTTTAATAAAATTACTATTAAAAAAAAGAAAAAATGTAATAAAAGTAATTAGTTTAAGCTTTTTCCAGTTACCCTAGAAGAGGGCATGAACATGAACACAACTAGCAGCATAGAAATGTACCCTGCAAAGGTTTGTGGTAGAGCACTTGTTCCCTTTTAACAGTAAACCCAGGTGGTTTTATATCTCTCAGTACAGAGTGTTTTTAGAAATACTTGGGGAATTCTCTTGGCACACAGAAGCATAAAAATTTGCTAATTTTAAGTAAGAATGGCTTCCATACATATTATATATTATACAGCAAGGCAAATATAAGTATTTAGAATATAGTTTTTAAGGAGAAAAGGAACTAACCAAAGAACTGAAAATAATTTAAAATAATGTCTATAAATATTGTACATTAGTCAGAGTACAATACAGGGGAAGTTAGAAAGTAATATTTATCTATAATGTTTTAATATTTCTTCTTTTTTGAATTCTTAAACAACAAATAGTACTGTAAAGGTTTCAACACTTAGCTCAGAGATTCAAATTCTTACATTATTAAAATAATTTAATGTATTTTTTATGGTTGATGATATACTGAGTACTAACTATACAATTTTGTAATTCCTTTGTCCACATAAAGATATTATATTTCTGTATCAATTTTTTTCTTTCCTCCTTTTGTTTCTCTTTTGTGTCTTTTCCTAAAATTTATTAATAAATATTTTTTTAAAATTGTGCATTAAAAATAAAATAATTGTTTTTAAAAAAACTCTGTATGGATAAGAACTTGTGAGTTTACAAAAACCACAAAGAGTCTTATTGCACTTTAAAGACTAACAAATTTATTGTGCCATAGAATTCTATATACTACTGTTACCTTTATTAGATGCATATTACATTTATACACCCATAGTTGAAGGAAAAGGAATAATAAGAGGAGAGGTTAGAAAGAAATATAATATGAAAGTAGACAGAAATACCAATAGATAGAACCTATACTCAAGTAAGTATTGGATTTGAAAATTGCTCTGATAAGCTGATTAAATCATCATCATCATCCTTGATCTCTGTTGAATTCTTGAAATACAGCATTAAATATAATAAATTGCCACCCAATTGTTTCGTGATTAAACTGGTCTGGCTGGGGATTATGGAAGCTGAAATCCAACACCCCAGAAAGCACTTGGGTTCAGAGCAGTTCTACAGTAGGGTTTTGCATCACTCCCAAATAAGCTCATCACCTCACACGGATGTCTCTTTGGCTGCTGAGTCAATTTATTTCCGGATCATTCAGTGCCAGAAAAGCCAGTTTGGCAGGAAATGCTCCAAGTGTGTAGGAGTTGGGGGCAAGCTATACCCCTTTAGAGGGGACTCTTGCCCCACCAGGCTTTCTGGCTTCAGAGCTTCAGCCACCCAAGCAGATCCTATAAGGGCAATAACAGCCCGACAGCTTCACATCTCTGTCTCGGCAGCCCAGATGAACAGCACATGGGAGAAAGCGTTAGTCAGTTGCACCAAACTGCAGAGATTTTCATTTCCATTTTGTGTAGACAGAGAGTGGGAGACTTTTGTCAGTGCAGGACCTGCAGCAGGTTGGGACAGATGCATGATTTCTGCTCCTTGATCTCTGTATTTCTCAGCTGCAGAAGGGGAGATAACTATGAGTCATTTTCAATCTAGTGTTGAAGTATTGGCAAGTGGAAGCACCCAAATAGTAAGTATTCATGAGATAGGATTTGTGGGAAACGGATGCATGCCATGAAGTTAAGAAAACTCCTCAGCAGTATACAGGGATGATTCTGTCTTAGAAGCCCTTTCTCCATTTGAGGATCGAAACTCTCTAATACTTATCCTGCACAGCAATAGAAGGTCTAGAGTGGGGGGATAAGGGGCAGGGAAAATGCCTTTATGCTTTCCTGTTCTTAGAAATTGTCCCAAACAGGTCTGAATTGCAATAAAAAAGCTCCTGCTAAAAATAAGTCCTTTCAGGAAATGGTGATATGCTACACTGTTGAATAGCATATTTCTAGACATAAAATGAATAAAGAAATAGCAGAGCCCCAGAGGAATGAAAGTGGAGTCATGTCTACATGTCCATAAGATTTCATGCCTGTCAGCTTTACCTATGGCATAAATTGAATTTGTTGCCAAAAACATTATTAAATTGGAAGCCGTCTGGCAGCTCAGTCAAGCTATTTCAGAATCTGCTGTCTCACTGACTCTCAAATTCTTTAAAGCAGACAGAGTGTGCAAACAGACCCCCAGGCCTTGCAGAAGAATGACTCTTAGCAGCAGCATGGGAAATGCACTTCAGAGACATTGAGTGGGCTATGGATCCCCTCTGAATTAGAACTGCATGACCAAGTACTTTAGCAAATGCATCATGAATAATGTGTCACTTTGGCATAAGGGAGAGGTTTTCCAGAACATCAGCCAATTCATTTTCCAAGCCTTTAAGAAGTACATACAGTATAAATAATTTGGAGTACAGTGGTACCTCGGTTCACGAACGCTTCTGTTCACGAACAATTCGGTTCACGAACAGCTCCGGTCGCAAAATTTTGCCTCCGTTCGCGAACTCCGCATCGGGTTACGAACAGGATCCGCAGCCATTTTCCCTCTCGTGGCACATGGTCGTGGCTTCCTGTAGGGAGGGGGACTCTCCCTCCAAGCAGTAACCACCTCCCCACTCGCCTTCCTGTTCTCCATGCCAGAAGTCGCGTCGAGCAAGGTTAGCTTTCTCTCTCTTCGTACTGTACTTTGTGTCATATTTTTGCGGTTTTAAAAAAAAACAACATATGGTTCAGAACGGATTAACCGTAATTACATTGAACCTTATAGGGAAATTTGATTCGGGATGCGACCAAAAATCAGTTGGCGACCAAATTCGTAGGGGTCAGAACGGATTAACCGTATTTACATTGAACCTTATGGGAAAATTTGATTTGGTTCACGACCAATTCGGTTCGCGACCAGAGTCGCGGAATGAATTAAGTTCATGAACCGAGGTACCACTGTACTTTTAAGCTGCCTTAATACTTTCCAGATCCATGCTGTTTTTCACAGCGTTAGAATCAAGGTCATGTCTATATTTGTGAGCTTGCAGAGAATGTCAGCTAAACACTATTTATTCTAGCTGCTTCCAACCTGGCTAAGAGAGGAGGGTCCTTTGAGCCTTTCCCCCCAGGGCACAAAAATCCCTTCAAGTTCTCTCCTTAAAAATAAAATAACTTGCTGACAGGTAAGAGAAGACAGATTATTCCAGATGTGACAATGATATAGTAGTAAACTCAGGCTCAAAAGTCTTTGGGGCCGGGAGTGGGGGAGGAAGGGATGTGGAAAAAAATCAGCTGTAAAAATTAATTCCCAAACCACTAAGACATAGCAACCTCTGAGCCAGATGCTAGTGGGGGAAGGAAGATATTGAATCTGCACTGGTTTTAGACAGAATAAAATGCTGAAGTTGAGCACAGGAACTGAAAAGGGGGTGATAGCAAGAAATCCCTCCCAACTAAAACAATGGCTGCAGAAATGTTTTCTTTATATTAAAATAATGTCGGTGACATTATACATTTCAAAGGAAAATATTTTTTTCTTTGGTAGAGAATATGAGACCTGAAAAAACAGTGACTGGAAATAGGACAGCTTTGAAGCTTTAAAATCAGCTCGTAGATGTAAAAAGGTGTCTGAAAGGCTCCAAGAGTGATTTTCTTCAAGTCCAACTACTAGGCTGTCATGAAGTGGCAAAGCATCATATCTGAAGATACGGAATTTCTCCATCACCCTTGTAGCAGCAGTCAAGGCATTCTAGAAAGTTCTAATATTCTATCACTTGAATGTTTTAAGATGTTTAAGGCCTTACATATGACTGAGTCCCTTACTTTCCATATCACACATGAATGTGTGAAGATTCATTAAAAAAATTAATATACAGAACAGTCAAGGTATATTTGACACTAATTTTCAGGTAAGCTGATAAGTCTTACAGATAATTCAGCAGCCCTAAGAGGATTAGAGATTCCTCCTCCCTGAATTTGAACCCTATGACTGAGCACTTTAGCAAACACTGCTATGTAGGCAGTACTGTGGAGTCCTTGGGGTTCTCTGAGCTTGGTTGTTTTCCATGCATCTGAAGTGCGCTGAAGATGTTACCTAGCTGGGTAATGAAATGTTTGCAAGAAAACAACCAAGCTCAGAGAACCCCAAGGACTCTAGAGTTCAACCCTGAGCTACACATATTTGCTTCTATTGGTAGGCAGTATATAATGAATAATGTGTCATTTCTGCCCAAGGGAGAAGTTTTCCAGAACAATCCAACGTGTTTTACTTTTAAATAAAACCTGTGGTGTCTAAAAGGATTGTTCTATAGATTACACAAGGAATCTCAGATCTCTGAAGACGCTAAATAGAATTCTGCTGGGAGACTAATCCTAGTGAACCTCTGGACACTTCAGTCTGCATGGTAGATAGAGGCATATTCTCATTTTCTTGTATTGAAGAAGGAGACTGACAATTCAGGAACAGGATCTTCACTTCTTTTTTGAAGTTCTTATTTAGAAAGCCATATATAATTGGGTTTACGCAGGCAGATGCCATGGCTACAAGATGACACAATGAGAAGATCAAATCATGGAGGCAATGGGGAATTATTTTGTAGTTCCAGTCATCAATGCTGTTGAAAACATGGAGTGGCAACCAGCAAACTGCAAAGGCAACAACCATAGAGGACAGCAGGATATTTATCTGCTTCAGCTTCATTGTCCGACCACCATACCTGGGCTTCTCAAATATGCCTTCTCTCTTCTGGAGATATAAATATATGCGCAGATAACAAACCCCGATAATGAGAAGAGGTATGCAGTACTGTAGCAAAAGCAAAAGTGTAGCATAGGTAAGCCTATACTCTTCTGAAGGCCATGAATACATACAAATAGCTTTGCTTGCATAAGGATCCATGATATAGAACTGTTCAAACAATACATGGCTTAAGGTTGAGTTTGTCAAGAAAGGCAGAGACAAGAGACTGGCAAACATCCAAATAACTGCAATGCCCAGATAGGCTTGTGAGAGGGTGGGTCTCCAACGAGTTGGATTTATAATGAGCTGGTGCCTTTCCACAGCAATGAGCACTAGGGACAGGACAGATACCGTCACAGAAGCACATTGGATGAATGAGGTCATTCTGCACATGGCTTCACCAAAGAGCCAGTAGTTCAGCAGGACAGTGACAATGGTGAAAGGCAGGCAGAAAATGCACATGATCAAATCTGAAGCAACCAGATTAGTAATAAATATATTTGTGACAATAGTTTTCTCTTTATATTTCACGAGGACACAAATAAAATATACATTTCCTAGAACACCTACCAGAGTCTCCAGACCATATGAAGTGACTAAAAATATAGTAATATTTGTTGTATTCCTACAGGGTACAATGCTGTGATAGGGAAAACTCCAGTTTCCTTGAAGTGGAGGTACTGTATCAAAAGCGACGGTCCTATTCATTCTGAATCCCAAGTGATGTTGTTGGGCAGTAGGTTAGGCACTGCTTGAGATCTTACTGTAAACAATCAGGATCATCTGTAAAGGAGAGCAACAGTTTAATTTCTCACAAATGCAGACTTAACACTTTGGGGAAGCAGATGCCAAGCTCAGACTAGAAGACAAATGACATTTCTCTGAATGCTTGAAATATTGTTTTAACTGAGGGAGGATGCTTTACTGAGTTCTGATGAAAACCACTCCACATATTTTTTCTTGCTGTTTGGAGGAGGATGATAGAGCGTAGCAATTGTAGAACATAAATAGCTCATAGGGTTAAAAGCCACTCCATTATTCCACTGGCTCAGTTACTGTATATTTGGAGTATTATACAGTATTTATTTTCAAAGGCCTTACATTTATTTTTTTTTTCACACTTAGGAGACACATAAAATATCTCCCATTTAATTTGGCCCTAAGAAATATCTCAGTTTGTACATTGCTGTTCTTAGATCATATTATTTATTTATTCACTATATTTAGATACCATCTAATACTATTTTGCTGAATGGTTAAAAAGCTTAAATAGAATTATTCATCTATTATGCTATTAATCACAACATAAAAACTCAGCAGCAGAGAGTAAAAACAAATAAAGCAACACAAGAATATGTAGATATATTTTATTGCTCTTTTATTAAACAAACAAAATATCAAGACAGAAAACTAAAAAAACATGGAAATAAAATGAAATAAAACAAAAGAAGCAAACTGTAAAAAGGTAAAAAGAAACTTGTGAATACATATTTATTCTGTAAATTTATAGAATATACTTTAAACTGAGTCTTTTAAAATTTGGAAAAGATGATCCAAATAGCCCCAAGGAAGGGTATCCAGGAGGGCAGCCTCCAAGTAGGGTGACACCAGTCTCATCTGCAGCAGAGGGCTCAGCGCACAGATGGGAAAAAGGAATTCTTCTGGTAAGTTTGATCCCAAGCAGTTCAGAAGTTTAAATATCAAACTGACACATTGAATTCAGCCAAAAGAGAATTGGGAAGCCAGCAATGCTGACTAATGTTGGCATCAGGGCATAATCTACAGATTTCTTCCTGAGAAATAGATGGTTAGCTGAGGCTGATTTTAAAATATCCATCTATGCTATCAAGTTCTAAAATTGCATTGCATTCTGTTCTATTGCACTGCATTCTGTTCTGTTCTGTTCTATTCTACAGGTAGTCCTCACTTAACGATGGTAATCGGGACTGGTGACTCTTGCTAAGTAGACCACGCTGACTTACGATGGCAGTTGCAGCAGTTTCAGTTGCTGTCATTAGGCAAATCCCTCTCAGTTACAGCATCCCACTGTCACGTGATCGCCATGAGCAACCTCCTGCCAGCTTCCCCATTGACTTTGCTCGTCTGAAGCCGGCAGTGAAGGTCACAAACGGCAATCACGTGACCATAGGGACACTGCAACAGCTGCAACTACAAAGCCCTGTTGTGAGTCCCCTCATTCAGCTCCATCGAAACTTCAAACAGCCGCTGAATGAGTGATCACCGAACGACTGTTCTGTTCTGTTCTGTTTTATTCTTATGTTTATAATGAATATTTCTAAAAAAAAATTGCTTGTCACCTTGGAGACAGAATGGTGTGAAAGATTTTTAACAAATTGATTAACTATCTAAACAATATATATTCAAAGAGATATTTGCAGATTACTAATGAGAAGAGAGCAAGTTTGGTCTAGTGGTTAAAGGCACCAGGCTAGAAACCAAGAGACCATGAGTGGTCCTTCACTCAGAGACTATCGCCAATCCTTCTCTCTCAGCCCTAGAAGGTGGCAGCAAAGGCAAACTGCTTCTGAAATCTTCCCAAAAAAACTGCAGGAACATGTCCAGGCAGTCGCCAGGAGTCAACATTGACTTGAAGGCACAAAACAAACAAACAAACAATAAAAACAAACAAAAAGGAGAAGGATATGCCAGTCCTGCTGGTAATCTGACTTGATGGATGTGAAAACCAAACTAAGTGGTTTGCTACATGACACTTTCTGGGCATCAGCATAAGACCAGTTTACAGGTGTCCTGCTCATGCCTGAGTTTGGGTTCTTAAAAGTAGTGTTATGCAGTAGTAATATGAAACTGGACATGTCTTTCACTTTCATAGTATAATACCAATATATTTCTCTATCATTCTGAATTCCAACTTTTTTTTTTTGTGGCATGGTGTTTACAAATTGAGGATTATGTACTAACTTCTTAGTAATGTGTAATTTTAGTACAAGAAGATATTGATCTTCCTGTATGATGTGAGAAATTTGTCTTATTTCCATTCTTCCTTCTCTATAAATCTGTATCTATCAGATATGAAGTATTTGCCTCTATTTATGCTTTCCCTATACATCTGCAAACAGACCCATCCAGGAGGAGCAAAGATTTCCAAAGGGCCACATTCCTAGCTTGGCTAAATCTCACTGGAAGCTCTTATCTTCCAATAAAACTACTCTACAGATAAACTGACCATCCAAGAATGTTTCACAGCCATAAAAAGGAACATTCCAGTGGCAAATTCTAATCAACTCTACTTGTTAGTGAGCTAAGCTGGGCTTACATCTGAGTAAACACATGCTATAGAATGGTGCATGCACACACATGCATGAAATTTGATGGTGTAAATATTGCTGGATCCCACAAGGAGGTCCTTAAACCCTCCACCCACAATTCTCCTGCAACCTCCTTACAACCCCTGGGAAGAACTGACTCATAATGCTGCTGCCAACTATCTTACTCCAAAGAAATCCCTATCTGTCTGGTTTACTTGTGATGAGGCAAGTGGTGATAAGTGCTAAAGGCTGATTCCCAGGGCATCTCTAGGGAGGATAAAAAATGGTGGGTGTGACCAAATGATTGAACCTCCACTCGGTTAAAAGATACACTGCATGTGTGCCAGATGTAACAAGGGGCAAGGGTTGGTGAGACCTGACTTAATGGCACTGCATGTGAGAAAGATCTCAGAGTACTAATGGACCAACAGGCTGTGTGGACCACAACAGCAAGCAGTGTGATGCAGCAACTAAAAATGTCAGTGCATCAGATGACACTAATTAAAAATGCATCCAGAGCACAGGATTAATAACTCCATTGATCTCTGTATGGATTATGCTACACTTGAAATACTGTGTCCAGATCAGGGTGTTGCTCTTTAAAGGAGACATGGAGAAGCTGGAACTGCTTCAGAGGAAAGCTTGTAGGGTGATAGGGGTCTGGCAACCCAGCCCTATGAAAGGCAGTTAAAGGTGCTGGGCACACTCAGCTTGCAGAACAGAAGACTAAATGAGGATATGATAGTGGTCTACAAATATCTAAAATATTATCCTGTGCAACCTGTTTTCTGTTGAAACCAAGAGCAGGAAAAGGACCAATAGACTGAAATTAAAATAAAGGAGATTGAGTCTGTTATGACAATGTATCTGACAGTAAAAGTTGTTTAGGTAAATATAGGTAGACTGGAGGTTTTTAAATGGGAGTTGGAGAGCAACCTGTTGGAGATGTTTCAATGAATCCTGTAATCAACAAGAGATTGGTCGAGAAGCCCTCCAAGTTCCTTCCAACTTATACATTCTATGAATGTGAAAATAAATGCTGTAATTTCATTTTTCATGTGTACACAAAAATATGCAAATACAATTGATAAACTGGTAAATACAAATCTTACGATTAACATTTATTTAATCTGGGTAGAGCCCTAATTCAGGTACATCTTATGGATTTGAGATACCAGTCTTGAATTATACACAAATAGCTAGTTTCCATGTCTGTGATATTGTAGGAAGAAGAGCTGTCTGGGCATTGGAAATGGAAATATAAGGAGCTGGGTGCAGAAGGGAAGAATGAACATGGAATGTACATCTTCAAACTGGACAAGGAATAAAGAAGAGTTACAAGCTCTCCATGGAGACTTGGCATTTGTACCACATAACAAATTGGCAAGGGAGGTGGGATCCCATTTTTATCTTTAATTCCCCCATTAGCATTTCTTCAAAACCCAGAGGAGCCATAAATTCCATTTACTTCATAGATTAGGATATTTGAGAATTATATACTGGTTACTTATGAAGAGGAACTTCCAGAAGCAAGGAAGTGGATATGGTTGATTCATTGCCTAGAACCAGAAGCTCAGACAACATTTTTATAATTTGCCAGCTGTGGATGATAAATGAGTCTTGCTGCTTTAAAGATTTCTTGTTTTCTTCCGCCTAGAATTAACATTGCAGCTCTGTGTTTTAAGTTTTGTTAGCACTTAAAAGCAAGGAAAAACAGCTGAAGAGAAATTTTGGTTGTATGCCTGGGAATGATTTTGCCTTTTATGTTTCAGCAAGACCTTTCTAATCAACTGAGGGGTGAATTAGTGTGACAAGGCACACCTGAGACCTTGGAAGAGTTTTTTTCAATGTTGTGTGGTGATTGATGGCATGGTAATTGAGGCAGCCTTTCTTCACCTTTTCCCCATCTTCTAGCTAGTCTCCTCAGATCCCTATGGTGTGAATCCCATAGAAATATGGGGATGAATAGATCCCTGTCTGCAGCAGAGAAACAATGAAGAGGACCTTGGGTTGTGTATTTACTGTGATACACTCACTCACTTAGTGGCTTGCTCTGCTAAGCTTCCTTGCTCTGAACCGACTGGAAGGTATCACACCTGCAGAGAGTTAGGACACCTTGCGAGTAAATGCCCAAATTGCTCCAGAGCCTTGACTTTGGGAAACTTCTCAGGCTCCTTTCTCTAGAGCAATGTTTCTTAAAGTGTGGTCCTAGGACCCCTGGGGGTCCCCAAGACCCTCTCAGGGGTCCACAAAATCAAAATTATTTGTCAGCCCATGTTGAAAAATAATACAATATTAAAATCCCATCAAACAATTTTGAGGAGTGATAGCGGATGCAGAAAATTTTAATTTTTAATAAAGTAAATATTGATAAATATAACCCATACAAACAAAAGCTCTTTTGGGGTCCCCTGTAATTTTTAAAAGTGGGAAGGGGTCCTGAGAGAAAGCAAGTTCAACAAACACTGCCTGAGAGCTTGGCTGGGGGCCTCTCAGACAATTAATGATAATTCTGACATCTGACACCAGGTAATTGCATTTTACAAAGAGAAAAAAGAGCCTATTTTAGTGCTGAGAAGTAAGCACTGGCAGGCATATGGGCAACAGAAAAATGGTTGACATAATTGTGGGGTCATATGCTTACATTATGAACTCATTATAAGCCTTTGCATCTCTGTGGGAAAGTTGGAAGTCCAACTATCGTCTCTTTTGGACTTGGGTGACTACCAATTTCATAGATTAGGCCATTGTGCAGCAATTGGGTTTGCACACATAACCACTGGAAAAGCCTATGCAAATGGAGATGATTGATGGCAGATCCCTCAAATCAGATGACTCCTCTGCAGGATGAGAATATACAAAGAACTATATGTGACTGCTTGCTTGCACAACTCAATTATCCTAGTTTGGCTATAAACACAATCCTGGTATTCACTGGGGGCAGGAGCTATTTTCTCCCCCTCAAAACATTGACACCAACACCAGTTGCAGGCACTGGACCTTTTTGATTTCTCCCTCTCTCCTTTTGCCTGTACCAACTTCCTTGCCAGAAGAAAATGCAGATTTTCCCAGTGTTTGGGCAAGGGTTAGCTGCTGTAAAGGAGCTAACTCTCATCATATCAAGAAGTCCAATCTTGCTGTTGAAATGGGATTTGACTGCTCTTCAATTCTGGGAAATTGGCATTATAAATCATATATTCTGTAAGCTTCCCTGAAATGCTTGCACATGTACCTACCCACTTTTGAGTACTTGTCTCCTGATTCTGCAGAGCCAATTGTTTCTTCTATACATCAAACAATAGTTTGGTCCAGGTGCTCCACTGAAAACTCATGTATCTACTGGCTCCCCCCCCCACACATACACAAACCTTCACTCCCCACCTTCCCTGCATTCAGCTGAAAATTTGAAGGGGAGCTGCACTCAAAACAGCAAAACAATAGTTTATATTAATTATGAATGAAAATGTGCCTATTTTGAGCTGTGCTATTGCATGCCTTCTGATCTGCGTCTTTTGTATTTTCCTCTATGGGTCGGCACAACAAGGGCTGGTACCCCTGCTGCTACTGGTGCAGGCTGGGGGTGTGTCTGGGGGTGGAGTTCTGAAGTGAAGCCACAGACATTTAAAGGGCCTGTGGAGACTGAGGGAGCTATTTTGGATCTGACTATGTTCAGAGAAGCACTGATTGAGGAAGATGGGGAACTGCTGTCAGCAAACCTGGATGCTTCTGCTGCAACTGGTGAAGATATCTGCCTCCCCCATTCCTAGTTTAGTTTAACTGTGGTTTTTCATTAGTTTCACTTTAAAGCAGTGGAATTCCCTCCTTTCCTTTCACTTTTATTTTCCTTGCAATCAAAAGGACATTCCCTCCCAGACCCTTCTGACAAATAAATCCTGCTTGCATCTTTGGGGGAATTAATTCTTCCAGTTAGAGGGTTGGCATAGGTAATAATAAGAGAGCCGGTTTGGTCTAGTAGTTAAGGCACCAGGCTAGAGTCTGGGAGAGCATGAGTTCTAGTCCCACCTTGGACACTAAGCCAGTTGGGTGACCTTGGACTGGTCCCTCTCTCTCAGCCCTGGGAAGAAGGCAAGGGCAAACCATTTCTGAAATCCTGCCAAGAAAACTGCAGGGACTTGTCCAGGCAGTCGCCAGGAGTCAAGACTGATTCAAAGGCACACACTTTACATTGGCACTAATGCAGATAGAGCTTTTGCTTGCCAAGGGCCTACTGGAAGTGAATGGACAGCACTGTCACTTCTTCTACCTTTGTCCTCCCTTCCTCAGCCTCTTTCAGCTTGATCCCATCTGGCATCATCACTCTGCAGGAGGAAAAAGCAGATGCCTAAATGTACTCACATTTCCTTACAGTAGTCACCCTCTCCCTCTCCCTCTCCCTCTCCTGGCCAGGAGACTTTGTCCCAGCCTGCCCCCCCCACCCCCCCCCCCCCCACCCCCAGTAAGATTGCTTTGAGAAGGTTTTATAGGAGTAAAAAAAAATGGCATAGCTAGCCCTAAGGAGGGGGAGAGGCTTGGGGGTGACGGGACCAAGCCTCTTTTGAGAATGTGTGTGTGATTGAGGGAAGAATCCCTAAATGAGGCACAGTAGATGAGACCCATGTGGCTCTCCTAGCCCTTGAACAGCACCCAAAGACTTTATGGGGATTAATCTAGTCCCTGCAGCATTTAAGTTGCAGTAAAATTTATCTACCATCTTCCCTCAGGCCCATTCTCACCTTCATACAAGATCAGTGATCATGTTGATGAGTGAAGATTATCTGCATCAGACCTTGACGCATAAGCTATGCACACCCCAGCAGCCCAGATGGAAGAGGGCTGTCCTGTTTCAGGGTTCCTGTGCCATGGTTTGGCTGCCTGGAATGTAACCTGTTGCTAAAGGGACTTCATATGGGTAGGCTAATACAGAGTCTGCCAAATAAAGTAGATACTTTGAGAGAGAATGCTGATGGTAAATATCAAGGATGTGTTGTGTGGGGATACAATGGCAGGATAATTTACAACTTGTGTTGATTAGCATTTGGCTTCCCCCCCAACACACACACACACATTATATATTACAGTAGTTCAGTTTGCTTGTTGTGGTCTGCTAATAATGAGATTCAGGGTGCTTTTAAAACTAAAGTCAATTTTCCTGCAAGGGCTCCACAACCAGCAGAATAAAAGGGGATTGTTGAGCTTAGATACGGATGTTATAATTGGCTAATTTTTTTCTGCAAGTTGTATAGCAGTCAGCATGGATTATTTATCACCCTAGCTATTCTTGTGGGCCTGGAGTAAAAAACAAGGAAGTCAAGGTTATTCTTTGAGTTCCTGTTACCTGTGTCTGGAAAATTCAAAATATTTTGAGTTTTATTCCAACAGATCACACAACACTAGAGCTGTTTCAAATGTTGTTATGCTGGAATGCAGCCAAAAATGCTCAGATAGAATGATCTAGATAGGGCTATTTCAGTCTAGGATTCAGACAAATCACATTTTGTACACAGAAATGTGAGTACAGTCCTTTGTACCTGCTGAGAATATTGTAGTGCAGTGGCCCTCATTGTCTACTTTACATTTCATTAATTTTATTTATCTTGTCTCAATTACACAATTCTTTAGCTGAAATATCAGATCCAAGAGCTTAGAAGGTACTGAGGCCATGAAGAAGGATACAATTCAACTGGTAAAAATCAGTTCTTACCTTTTCACGCTTCACTGAATCTTATTTCTTTAAAGCCCCTTCCAAGAGGGGTTTTAATGCTTGTTGAGAGTACTCCTTGTTTCTGGGATAATTGTGCCTTCAGTGGGAACATTATACTCCTTCCCCAGCTACTAAAGGCCGGGGTGTCACTGAACTAGGTCATACATGAATCCTTTGCCTATAACTTGCAATTCCTGCCAGTGATCAGGTTAGATATCTCCATGTACCTCAGGAAATACAACCTATCTGTTATATCCATTGTCTGGGGTGGGCAATCTTTGGCCCCAAGGAGCCCTTTGTGTGGTCCCTGAGGCCCTTGGGGGAGTTTCCTGCCAATGGGGAGTGGAAAATCCAAGAAAACTGTAATATAAACTCTGAAATAGTTTAAAGTTGAGAAAGAAATTAGACTTTCCAGACTTCTCTTGAAAAACAGCCCCTCCCCCGTGTTTGATATGGTCCCCATCACTTCATGGCTACTAAAGGATTGTTTACTCCTACTGCATATGAGATGCATTTTCCATGTTCTCTGGGAATTTCAAAGAGGTTTATTGCTCTCATAGTAGAAAAGATCCAGGTAACTGTAGAATTGTTTCATTAGGCTTGACAGATAATTTCATTTCATTTCATTTCCCCCCTTATTTATTACTTCAACCAACTCTTATTTTCAGGCAATCAGAGCAATTATTTTCTAATCATACAAGAGAAATACAATACAACTTATTAGCAGTAAAATAATTATTTTCAACTCTGGTGATATTGCAAAAAGTATTTATAAAGACTTACATTTTAATATACTCAGTTCTCTTTGCACAAACACATTCCAAGTATTTTCGCAACTGAAAGCAAAGGGAACAACAAACCAGCAGAACTAGATTCAAATAATCTTTTGGGGCCTTTGTTTCTCTTCTGTTTCAGTAAACGTTTAGGATGCCCTCTCTCAAATTCTCTCCCCACAGAAGGAGACCCTGAGTGAAATTTTACCTTGAATACAAATCTCTCACTCCTTGTTGATCTCATCAAAATAAAACTGATAATTATATTTACAGAAAAAAGAATTTACATGTTATATAAAACAAATTTGCCTGCATGACAGATTAATTTACATAAAACAATCAAATGTACTGAACCTTATTTGCATCTTGCAAATCCCAGTTTCCGACGTTTGCTACCAATGGAGCATCTTCGACTCATCTTCCAAAAAATATCCTGGTTCTCAGTCTCTGATTGCAACACCAGCAAAGTGATCTGTCATTCTGAGGGGTTTTCTCCTCTGAGAAGTTCCTTTGGGAAAGGGAGCCACCACAGCTGGGGCAGAGAGTTCAACAGAAGACACAAAATGCAAGTGAAGAAAGGCAGAATCACACCCTCTACAGCACTGTGTAATCACAACATCAGGCAGAGAAAGAGAAGCAGCAAAAGGGGGAGAGGCTAGGTGGGGCTCACCTTCCTAGCCAATCGTGGCTGAGCCAGAGGCAGAGAGGAACTTGATTCCTTCTCCCTGTACCCTGTATCCTTCTTCATGGCCTCAATACCTTCTAAGCTCCAGTTCTTGGATCTGATATTTCAGCTAAAGAATTGTGTAACTGAGACAAGATAAATAACGTTAATGAAATGCAAAGTAGACAATGAGGGCCACTGCACTACAATATTCTCAGCAGATGCTAGAGGTCAGAAGGATAGGTTACCTATTGATGATGTAAACTTAAGTGTCCCTCTCTGTACTCCTCAAACCTAGTAAAGGTGAGTTCCAGTTCATGCAAAGGACTGCACTCACATTTCTGTGTACAAAATGTGATTTGTTTGAATCCTAGACTGAAATAGCCCTATCTAGATCATTCTATCTGAGCATTTTTGGCTGCATTCCAGTGTAACAACATTTGAAACAGCTCTAGTGTTGTGTGATCTGTTGGAATAAAACTCAAAATATTTTGAATTTTCCAGACACAGGTAATAAGGAGAACTCAAAGAATAACCTTGACTTCCTTGTTTTTTACTCCAGGCCCACAAGAATAGCTAGGATTATAAATAATCCACGCTGACTGCTGTACAACTTGCAGAAAAAAATTAGCCAATTATAACATTTTTAAATATTTAAGAAAATACTCATTAGAAACTATGAAAGGAATTTTTTTGCTATACTGACACGTGGGCATCCTTTTCCCTGGGGTGGGATGCTAAGTGAGAAAAATATGAGGAGATTTCTCTGTGATCTTCTTGGGGCTCCCTAGCATGGCTTCCTTAGCTGCTCCATCTGTGAGAAACACATATCTTGCCCTCTGTTCAGTTCAATGTTTGATCATACTGTTAGCCATGGACACCTGATCAGGCAGTTGGGATTCAGCTTTGCCTAGTCACCAAGAAATTTCAGCAGGTAGGTTAGCTATGCAGGATCAGGCCCAGTTAGGACTTGGATGGGGGACCACGTGAGCCTCCCTAAGCTGCAGGCTAGACTGGAAACATCTCATAAGAAGGCAGTGATGTGGCACATTTGACACTCTTTAAAAGTTTTGTGGGCACAACTATTTCCTGGGGCATGACATCCTATAATAACCTGGAAGTTTCCTCCTCCTCTGTCTGCCTCTTTCCCCCAAGTTAAGGGACCTCCTGGAATGCAGAGGCACGCAAGCAAGGCTCCCAAAAGGAAACCACAGAGAAACAGAGGTGTGGGGAGGACGGGATTATGTTGCTGTAGCTGCTCCAATAAATCTAAATGGTTTGGTTTCTTAGTCTGGTCTACCTTATATCACTGACAGTGCTCATTCCAATAGTAAACCACACAGAATCATAGGATTAGAAGGGGCCTTCAAGGTCATCTAGTCCAATCCCCTACCCAGTGCAGGAATCCTTGTACCATCCTGGAAAAATATCTGTCCAATCTTTTCCTGAAAACCTTCACCAATAGATGACCCACAATTTCAAGAAGCAGCCTCCTCTGCTGCTTAATAGCTTTCAGAGTCAGGAAATTTCTCCTTATTTCAAGTTTGGATCTCTCTCTGTTACGCTTCCACTGGTTAGTTCTTGTCTTATCCTTGGGTTCTCTGGAGAATAAATCCACTCCCTCTTCCTTGTTGCATCCCTTCATGTATTGGAAGATTGCTATCATGTCTCCCCTTAGCCTCTCTTCTTCAGGCTAAATATACCCAATCCCTTTAAGTGCTCTTCATAGGATTTAGCCTCCAAGCCCTTCATCGTCATTGTTCTTCTCTGCACTCTTTCCAGTTCCTCAGTGTTCTTCTGCTATTGTGGTGACCAGAAGTGGACACAGTCATCCAGTGTGGTTTGACCAGTGCAGTACAGAGTGGAACCATCACTTTCTGTGATCTTGGCACTATATGGGTTGATGGAAACTACATTGGCTTTTTTGGTAGGCAAAGTGTGTGTAACATCACATAAGGCAGCCTGAAAACATTCTTGTAGGCAGTATTTGTTCTACATTTCTTTCAGCTACTCTCATTCAATTTTGATGGGGGAAGAAATCACTTTTTTTCAAAGGAGAAGAATATTTCTATGAAATTTATGGGTGGGGCCATAAGCCTGTTTTGCAGAAGATCTCTTAGAAATTGCTACCATATTAGTTTGTAACATTTCACTCATTCCTCACTCAAGAAAAGTTTTGCTTACCATCTTACAAAAAAGAATAGAGATTAAAAAATAGAAGGAAGAAGGAGGCAGGCTTCAGAAAAAGCAGAGGGACAGTGGAGAGACAAAAGAGTACAAGAGGGAGGTTTCCTTTGCTTTGCTGGACTCCATTAAAGCTAAAAGGTGTTCTGGGCACGAGCAAATGATAGACTAGAAAAAAACTGTCATGCTTCTGGAGGTTGAAGAATAAAAGAAGAGGAAGACAACAGATAAGTTGGATGGACAGGATCAAGGAGGTCACTGGAAAGTCTTTGGAAGAGCTAGGGATTATCACTGGGGACTAATTCAGATGCCAGCCATTTATCTCCAGCAGTAGGTTCTGACTCAGTGGTATCTTACTAATGGCAATAACCCTGGGCAACCTATTTTTGTTTCCCTGTGTTGTTATTTCTGTGTGTGTGTGTGTGTGTGTGTGTGTGTGTGTGTGTCTGTCTGTCTGTCTGTCTTGAATTCAAGCCTGAAAGAGTGGCTGCAGCTCTATGGATGTATGTTGGTTGTTAGACCTCCATAAACTCTGTTACAAATGTTAGCCTTTATGTCTTGTTGAGTGTGAATAGAAGACAGCTCCATTTGATATTCTGATGCTGAGGCACCAAAAACAGGCATAACGTGATTGGCACTAGTTTACCCATGAATCCATTGGGAAAAAACGGAATGGAATTTTAAGAAACATTGATAGCCCTCAACTTGGATTCCTCTACCATTTGTACAGGATAGGGCTACCATTTGTACAGGATAAGGCTACTGATAACTACACATTTTAATGGTAATTTATTTACCTCCAATAAGAGGGCAATTCCAGTTGCTAGAGGACAGGAGTTACTGTATTTGTGTTTTGCTTGTGGGATTCCTGTTGGGATCTGGTTGGCCTTGATAGGAACAGAAGGCTGGAGTTCGTAGTCATTGGGGCCTGAGCCAGTATGGCTCTTCTTCTTTTTTCATTTAATTAAGGTGATCTACAGCTACTGTTTTATAACAGGTAACAAAAAGCTTTGATTCTTTATCCTCCATATGAGAGCCAATTTGACGTAGTGGTTAAAGGCAATGGAATAGAAATAGGTAAACTCTAGTTCTAATCTTGCTTTAGGCATAAAACCATGGGTGACCACGCTTTCTCAGCCCTAGGAAGGAGACAACAGCAAACCACTTCTGCAAATGGGACCAAGAAAAGTGCAAGTATAGAAAAGTCCATATAGGCACCAGGAGTCAAGGTTGACTCAAAGAACCAGAACAACCCTCTAAATACTGTGGATCTCTACCCAAAAATACTTGAGCCAATTCAGTTTTAAGAATTTTTCACTGAAGAAGTAACATTTTGTATTAAACCAAGTTAAATCAAAACAGATTTACATAAAATATTAATTTAAAGATTGAACTTCCAACACACTTGCTAGTGGATCCCATTATTACAAAATATGTATATGATTAGTTACTGTCCTCTAGTGGCTAATATTAAAACAGGCAGAGGGTCTGCAGACCAGTTTTAAAGAATACAGGTAAAACTCGAAAAATTAGAATATCGTGCAAATGTTCATTTATGTCAGTATGGCAACTCAAAAGGTGAAACCAATATATGAGATAGACGCATTACATGCAAAGCGAGATATGTCAAGCCTTACTTTGGTATAATTGTGATGATTATGGCGTACAGCTTATGAAAACCCCAAATTCACAATCTCAGAAAATTAGAATAGTGTGAAAAGGTTCAATATTCTAGGCTCAAAGTGTCCCACTCTAATCAGCTAATGAATCCATAACACCTGCAAAGGGTTCCTGAGCCTTTCAATGGTCTCTCAGGCTGGTTCAGTAGGAATCACAAGCATCGGAAAGACTGCTGATCTGACAGTTGTGCAGAAAACCATCACTGACACCCTCCATAAGGAGGGAAAGCCCCAAAAGGTCATTGCAAAAGAAGTTGGATGTTCCCAAAGTGCTGTATCAAAGCACATCAATAGAAGGTTATGTGGAAGGGAAAAGTGTGGTAGAAAAAGGTGCACAAGCAGCAGGGATGACCGCAGCCTGGAGAGGATTGTCAGGAAAAGGCCATTCAAAAGTGTTGGGGACTTTCACAAGGAGTGGACTGAGGCTGGAGTTAGTGCATCAAGAGCCACCACACACAGACGGATCCTGGACATGGGCTTCAAATGTATTCCTCTTGCCAAGCCGCTCCTGAACAACAAACAACGTCAGAAGCGTCTTACCTGAGCTACAGAAAAAAAGAGATGGTCTGTTGCCCAGTGGTCCAAAGTTCTCTTTTCTGATGAGAGCAACTTTTGCATCTCATTTGGGAACGAAGTGTAAGAATCTGCCCCGTTCGTCAAGAGAAACTCCCGTGACACGTGTTAGTTCACAAAAGAGGTTTACTCAAGCGTAACGCAGCAGTTACAATCAAAGCCAGGACTGGCTTGGCACAGTACATTGGTTCCTTTATACCCCCCCTTCCCGCGTTTTTTTCCTGCCTCGCGATCGCATTGCCGGTGGCGGGCTATCCGCACTCCAAATAGTCCGGATGTCAGGTTCGGCCGGACCTCATTGTTCATCGATTGATTTCCCCTCCGGCGTGGGTTGGTTCCCTCTAAGTCCTTTTCTTATTCGTGCAGAACCGGGGTCACTGGAGGCGCGGTATCTTGGTTCCTCGGCTTGCTGTTCCACTTATTGATGGCTCGCGCCGCTTATCAGTGCCGATTAATTGGTTCCGCTCTGCGGTTTCCCCGCCGGCTAGGCGCAGGTGGCCGCTATCAGCCGCGCGGCTCCCACTTCCCCTTCCTCCCGGCTCGTAGCAAAATGGCTCAGCACGGTGGTGGCTTCTATGGGCTTCCACGGGGCGCCAGGCTGGCTGAACCTGACATTCCGCCCCCCTGACAACAGACCCCCCCCCTCTTTATTTTGGTTTCCTGGGGTATCTATTGTAAAAGTCTCGTACTAAGTCCGGCGCTCTGATGTGGGCTCAGCTTACCCATTCGCTGTGGGACTTGGGGAAGTGTTTCCACTGCACCAGCAGCTGGATCTGTCCCTTGCGCCTCCTCGAGTCCAGTATCTGCTTCACCTCGAAGTGCTGCTCCCCGCCGACCATGATGGGTGCCAGTCTCGCCTCTGTTTTGTGCCAGTCGTCCCCCGGTTGGTGCGGCTTCAATAAGCTGCAGTGAAATACTGGGTGGATCCTCCCCAGGCTCTTGGGGAGCGTCAGCCGAACCGTCACCGGGTTGATTATCTCTGCGATGGGTAACGGTCCCACAAACCTCGGGCTGAGCTTCTTCGACGCCTGGTGTGTCTTTAAGTTCTTGGTCGACAGGTACACCTGGTCCCCCACTTTCCACTGCCACTCAGGAAGCCTCTTGCGGTCGGCGTACTTCTTGTACTCCCCCTTGGCCACCTGTAGCGCCGCTCGCGCCGCTTGTCTCATGGCTTTTATTTGGGAAAACCAGGAGTCCAGGGAGCCGATGTGGGATGCTGGTTGGGGCAGTTCCGGCATGGGTACGAAGTCCCGCCCCGTGGCCACCTTGAATGGGGAGAACCCGGTGCTTTTGTGGACTGCGTTGTTGTATGCCACTTCCGCGAACGGCAGTAGCTCCGCCCAGTCATCCTGCTGATGCCCCACGTAGCACCTCAGGTACTGCTCCAGTCCCCCATTCAGGCGTTCGGTCGATCCGTCCGTTTGGGGGTGCGCTGTGGACGAGAGGGCTTGCTGCGTCCCTACTCTCTTCAAGAACTCCCTCCAGAAACGGGCGATGAAGTTCCCCCCCCGGTCGCTGATGACCCGTCGAGGCGCGCCGTGTAGTCGGTAAATATGCTGCACGAAGAGTCTCGCCAGCCTCTCTGCCGTGGGGACTTGCCGGCAAGCCACGAGAACAAGTCCGTGACCACCCAAATGGTGGTCTTGCCCTTGCTCTCTGGTAGTTCCACAATAAAATCCATGGCGATCTCTTGCCACGGACCGTCTGGGTTTGCCACGGGTTGGAGCAGCCCCCTGGGCTTCCCCCGACTCCCTTTCGCCGTCGCGCACACTGGGCACCCCCCCACATGGGCTTCTACGTCCTTTCGGAGCATCGGCCACCAAAGCTGCCGCCTGATCAAGTGGAGCATTTTCACGAACCCGTAGTGCCCCGCGCTCCGGTTGTCGTGGGCTCTCTCCATTACCCGCCGCCGACACCCCTCCGGGACATATACTCTCTCCTCGTGCCACCACAGATCTCCTTGGCTGGTTAGGCTGCCGCTGTTCGCCTTGAGCCAGGGGTCTTGCTTCGCCGCTTCCGCAAACTCCTGCTGCAGCTCTGGCGTCACGTGCCCCCCCTTCCCGCGTGCTTGGCTCCGGGTTACTGCTTTCACGGCCAACCTGCCAGCAGGGCTGATGGAGTCCACAATGTCCTCTCGCAGGCTGGCATGTTGGGGCATACGCGACAACCCGTCCGCCAGGAAGTTCCTCTTCCCGGGGATGTGCTTCAACGTAAAGTTGAACCGCCCAAAATACTGGGACCATCTCGCCTGCTTCGGGGATAGCCTCCGCGGGGTCTTTAGGGCTTCGAGGTTCTTATGATCTGTCCACACCTCGAACGGCTTGGACGCCCCCTCCAGCAAGTGTCTCCAGGTAGCTAAAGCCCACTTCACCGCGTACGCCTCCTTCTCCCACACCATCCACCTTCTTTCAGTCTCAGTGAACTTATGGGAGGCGTAGGCGCAGAGGTGGAGGGGCCCCTCCGGACCAGGTTGCAGTAGGACTGCCCCCGTTGCCATGTCCGACGCATCCACTTGAATGACGAATGCCCGGTCTGGGTCGGGGTGTCGCAGAATCGGTTCAGCCGTGAACCGCCGCTTCAAGTCCTCAAAGGCTCCTTGGCACTCCGAGGTCCACTTGATTGCCATGCTGGGCTTTGGAGGTTTCTCGCTGCCCTTGGTTTTCAGTAGGTCCGTTGGGAAGGGCCACTTGGGCGAAGTTCGGGATGAACTGCCGGTAGAAGTTCGCGAAGCCCAGGAAGCTTTGTAGCTGCCTCCGGGTCCGCAGTGCTTCCCAACCTAGCACATCCCTCACCTTGGCCGGATCCATCTCTATCCCCCGGCTGGATACCCGGTAGCCGAGGTAGTCCAGCTGCTCCCGGTGGAACTCGCATTTTGAGAGCTTCGCGTACAGCTGAGGCCTCAGTAGTCTACGGAGCACCATATGTACCAGCTCCACATGCTCCGCCAGCGTTTCTGTGTAGATCAGGATGTCGTCCAGGTAGACCAGGACGCCCCGGTACAGCAAGTCATGCAGCACCTCGTTTATTAGCTGCATGAATACCCCCGGGGCCCCTTTTAACCCAAACAGCATCACGCAAAATTCGTAACTTCCGAGTGCCGTGTTGAATGCCGTTTTCCACGTATCTTTTGCGCGGATCCTGACCCGGAAGTACGCTTCGCGCAAGTCCAATTTGGTGAATGCCTTCCCCTTGGATAGATGTGAGAATAAGTCCTTCATCAAGGGGAGGGGGTATTTGTATTCGGTGCTAATTGCATTTAGCCCCCGATAGTCTACGCACATCCGGAGCGAGCCGTCCTTCTTCTCCCGGAACAACACCGGGGCCGCTAACGGTTACTTCGCGGGCCGGATGAAACCCTGCGCCAGGTTCTTGTCGATGAACTCCCTCAGGGCACCCATCTCCTTCATCGACAGGGAGTACATCTTAGGCTTGGGCAGTTTGGCTCCTGGCTCCAACTCAATGGCGCAGTCACTGGGTCGGTGGGGTGGAAGCTGGTCGGACTCCTTCTCCCCGAATACTGCCGCCAAGTCCCGGTACTGCCACGGGATGCCTTCGGCGTCTGGGGCTTCCCGCGGCCCCGCCCCACTCTCCTCCTTGGGACCGCTCGCTGCCGCCTGATCCCGCCTGGGTCTCGCCACCGCCCCTCGGTGCTCCTTGACTCGCTCCGGGTGCCTCGGTCCTCCCCCTGGTTCCATCTTGGCCTCTGCCGGCTGCCGATGTTCTCTGCTCTCTCGCCTCCTCGACTCCTCGCTCTCGAAGCTCAGTACTTCTCTCGCCCAGTCGATCCGCGGGTTCTGGCGCCGCAGCCACGCCAAGCCAAGCACCACCGCATAGTCGGCGACTGGGACCACCACGAATCTCAGCTCCTCCCGGTGGTCCCCAACGGTCATCTGGACTGGCTCGGTGTAGTACTGAGCCAGTCCCCCCCCTGCTACTGTCCCGTCTAGCTGGCTAAACGCAATGGGCTCCTTGAGGCGCCGCAGCCCCAGCCCCAGCCCGGATACTATGGCTGGGTGCATCAGGCAGTGCGTGCAGCCCGAATCCAGCAGCGCCTGTAACTGCGCTTCCCCCCCGGATCTCATCCCCCAGACGTGTACTCTCACCCGTAGAGGGGGGCAGTCCTCGTCAGCTATCGGGTCCATGCGTCTCGGCTCCCCTGCTCGCACTGGGATGCCGTTCAGTGCGAGCGCGCCTTGTTTCCCGCCAGCTCTGACTCCTCCCCGGAGGATGCCGTCTCAGGGGTCGACCACCCCAACTGTCCTCGCTCGGTCACCGCTGCCACTGCGCTCTTCCAGGGACGGTCGCCAGCTCTACTCCCGGTGGGGCGCGGGGGCTTGACCTCGGCGCGGGATGAAGTCCCTTCCCGTTCTGTCAGACACTGCGCCGCCCGATGGCCTCGTCCTCCACACCGGAAACATAGATTCGATGCCTTCGGCACCTCTCGGCCCCCCGGGGGCTGCCAGCCACTGCCCCGCTTCTCCTCAGCAATCCGCTCTCTCGGTTTGTCTCTCGCCCGGTCCTGCCTCCGGGTGCTCTGCTGAATCTGCCGCCAGGCTGACTCCACCGTCCCGGCCAGCCAGATCCAATCTTTTACAGTGGTCGGGTCATCCCGGCCCAGTGCCCACTCCAGGATCTCTGGGTTGAGACCCCTCTTGAAGTACTTTACCCGGAGCAACTCCGGCCAGTCCGTAAGCTTTTCTACTAGCCTCCGGAACTCCAACGCATATTCAGACACGGACTTTTCCCTCTGCCTGAAATGCAGGATGTCGTCCTCTGCCCTCCTGGCGCTCAGTGTGTCTTCAAATCGGTCCCGGAGCGCCTGCATGAAGTCCGGGAAACTCCTCAGCTCCGCCGCGTTGGCGTCATACAGGCCGGCCACCCAGCTCGCGGCTTGGCCGTCTAGCAGCTCAGCTACGTAGGAGACCCTGTCCTCATCCCTGGTAAACAAGTGACCCCCCCCGCTGCATGAAACTGTGCACATGGGTTAGAAATTGGGGTAATTGTTCAGGGTCTCCTGAGAATTTCCCGGTGACGCCCCGTAGTCTCAAGGTATCTGCTGCCCGGCAGTCTACCGACGGTGGGGTCGACGCTGCCCTCGGTTGGGGACTCGATACCCCGGCTGCACCCCTCGCGTTGCCGCCCGCCGTCAGCTGATCCAGCCTCAGTAGGATAGTTTGGAGCATCTCCTCCACGGATCCCAGGCGCTGGCCGACCTCTGCCTTCAGCTGGGTGAATTCCGCCTCCCATCCTCGGTTCCATGACCCCAAGCCTCGGGTCAGCGTAACCCCCAACCTGTCGGGTCCCTGGTTCACCCCGATCGACCATCTCTCTGGTTGAGGGTCCCCGACCCTGGCCGTCGTCCCGTCATGCAGGTTGGGCTCCGCCATCCCCTCCGCAATCCCGAACTCCTCCTGCTCCAGCTGACCACCGGATTCCTCATCGCTGGCCATACCTATGATAGAGTACGGGGAAAAAGGCGCTCCTCGGTGGTACCGGGTAGTGTCAAAGGTGAGTCCTGGCTTTATGTAAGAATCTGCCCCGTTCATCAAGAGAAACTCCCGTGACACGTGTTAGTTCACAAAAGAGATTTACTCAAGCGTAACGCAGCAGTTACAATCAAAGCCAGGACTGGCTTGGCACAGTACATTGGTTCCTTTATACCCCCCCTCCCCGCGGTTTTTTCCCGCCTCGCGATCGCATTGCCAGCGGCGGGCTATCCGCACTCCGAATAGTCCGGATGTCAGGTTCGGCCGGGCCCCATTGTTCATCGATTGATTTCCCCTCCGGCGTGGGTTGGTTCCCTCTAAGTCCTTTTCTTATTCGTGCAGAACCGGGGTCACTGGAGGCGCAGTATCTTGGTTCCTCGGCTTGCTGTTCCACTTATTGATGGCTCGCGCCGCTTATCAGCGCCGATTAATTGGTTCCGCTCTGTGGTTTCCCCGCCGGCTAGGCGCAGGTGGCCGCTATCAGCCACGCGGCTCCCACTTCCCCTTTCCTCCCGGCTCGTAGCAAAATGGCTCAGCATGGTGGTGGCTTCTATGGGCTTCCACGGGGCGCCAGGCTGGCTGAACCTGACACCAAGGACCCAGAGTCTGGAGGAAGAATGGAGAGGCACACAATGCACGATGCTTGAAGTCCAGTGTGAAGTTTCCACAGTCTGTGTTGATTTGGGGAGCCGTGTCATCTGCTGGTGTTGGTCCACTGTGCTTCATTAAGTCCAGGGTCAACGCAGCCGTCTACCAGGAGATTTTGGAGCACTTCATGCTTCCTTCCGCAGACGAGCTTTATGGGGATGCTGACTTCATTTTCCAGCAGGACTTGGCACCTGCCCACACTGCCAAAAGTACCAAAACCTGGTTCAATGACCATGGGATTACTGTGCTTGGTTGGCCAGCAAACTCGCCTGACCTGAACCCCATAGAGAATCTATGGGGCATTGCCAAGAGAAAGATGAGGGACATGAGACCGAACAATGCAGCGGAGCTGAAGGCCACTATTGAAGCATCCTGGTCTTCCATAACACCTCAGCAGTGCCACAGGCTGATAGCATCCATGCCACGCCGCATTGCGGCAGTCATTGCTGCAAAAGGGGCCCAAACCAAGTACTGAGTACATAGGCGTGCTTCTACTTTGCAGAGGTCCGATATTGTTCTATTTCCAATCCTTGTGTTATTGATGTCATGTAATATTCTAATTTTCTGAGATTGTGAATTTGGGGTTTTCATAAGCTGTACGCCATAATCATCACAATTATACCAAAGTAAGGCTTGACATATCTCGCTTTGCATGTAATGCGTCTATCTCATATATTGGTTTCACCTTTTGAGTTGCCATACTGACATAAATGAACATTTGCACGATATTCTAATTTTTCGAGTTTCACCTGTACAGATGTTCATAAAAAAGGGATAACATCTAAAATATATATCATGGCAATACTTTTATAAGGCTTTAACAGGCTATCAAAATATTTAATTAGGAAAAATATTACAAGAAGGGAGATCAGAAAAAGGAAAAGAAAAAAACAGCTGGGATTGCCAGATTGAAGAAGCAAAAGATTTCCCTCTACTTCTGTTTTTACTTACCAACAAACCAGCATATTCTGCTTTTGGATGGAAACAGTCCCAAGCATGATTTTTATTTAATTAGATTTATCACCCACCAAATCCAAAAACTCTAGGCAGTGTATAAAATTAAAACAGCATAAAAATAAAATATAAAACCACATATACAAGTATAGTGCAACACCTCCACCAGTTGGGATTATAAATCATCCTATCTTCTGGCTTGGTTGGGAAGCCAGATTTTAGAGATTTGAGGGGGGGGGCAGATAAACCTCCAGGGGGAGGGGGATGGTATTCCAGAGGGCAGAGACAACAAGAGAGAAGCCAAGAGATGAACCTGGAGCATGCTCACCCCCTCTGTTCTTATAGGAGATAGGATGGAGATAATTGGAGAAAGGTGGTCCCATAAATACCCAGGCCCCAAGTCATGTACAAGTGACCACCAGCACCTTACATTGCACCTATAAACCCACTGTGCTATTCAACATATTTAAAAACATCTTGGATGAGGGGTTAAATGGTGTGATAATCAAATCTGCACATGACACAAAGACATATATGTAGAATATTGTGTCTAGTTTGGGGTGTTGCATTTTAGAAAGTATATTGAGAAATTGGAATGTGTCCAGAGAAGAGCAACCAAGAACTGAATCAAGAGCAAATTTGCATCAACCTTATTTTTACTTCAACCTCAAGTGAAGTCTTAGTTATTCACTTTGAATTTGGGGTTCTACAGGCAGCAGTTTAAATCTGCATTTCATTTATATCTAAGTTATTTTTTATTTTTATTTCTTTATATTGTTTTAATTAATGCCCAAAGATCTCCTTTGTTGACAAGCTATACATATTTTAATGAATTAAAAATCCGAGCAAAGTTATCTGATATCCCATTTATTTTTATAGTCAACCACACTGTTGACCACAGCTGCTCTAGCAAATAAAGAATCTCTGTGCTTGGCTAACTCTATAAAGGCTTATCTGTTTATAACTGCTCATAAATATGTATTTCTCTTAGTAAACTACCAATGTGAAACTAGACTTTACCCCACTTGGCCTTGAATAATTACTGAGAAACTTTGTAGAACAAACTGAGAAGATTGATTTTCTTTGTTATCAATAATATATGGTTTTATTAACCAAAATAGCAAATAGCAAATAGTACAAATATAAACTAAAATTTGGCATGAGGTAAAATGGTTTAACAAATAAAATAATTGATAAATATTACATAAAACATTTAAAACTCAAACTTATTGATGTGTTACTAAAGACCTTTTTTCTATAGCCATAGTTAAAATTTGGGCAGTTGCCACTGTAATTTTAGGATTTTTATCTGCGAGTACAATTTTAACATATTCAGAAATATCTCTTCTTGATCTTGATTTTAGAATACGACAGATAATATCCTGCTGAAAACTCTTGTAAAATTCACAGTACAATAAAATATGATCCACTGTTTCAAAGTCAATACGGGGCAAAATCTTTGAGAGATGAAGATCTTTTAAAATCTACCACATAACATATTTGACGGCAACACTTTTAATCTGGATTTTGAAAGGGATATTCTGCATTTACTTAAATGTAAACTATTAATATATATAGGAAGCTGAAGATGTATTTGTAATTTATTCCAAAAGTCACACGTGAACAGGGAAGTTAGCTTTTGCCATTAATTCTTGTACTGACTTATCCCATAATCTTTCTTTAATACAATAAAATGCTGATGTCATAGCCCTGGAAAACCAATAATCAGGATCAGTGCCAATCTGTGCTAATCTTTTGGGTCACCTGTTTAAACGACGTAAAGAATCATTTGGAATTTCACCTTGCTATCCTTCCTTATTTGTGAAAAGGTGTATTTGCAATCAAAACTTAATAGTACTTACCCAAGTGTTTGTTTTCAAAGGGCCAGTTTCCAGGAGAATTTGGAACACAACACAACATTCAAAAGAGATCTTTAAAGATTCACCTGCTTTTAACCTTTTAAAAATTCACCTTTAATTTTTTTTTTAAATTAATGTTATTGTTATTATTAATGTAAATGAATGTAAATGTTATTATTGACAACTGTAATCCAAATTGGAGCTCTGTGTAAAATTTGAGATGCAATTTTGCATTAAAAACCTGTATTCCTGCAGGGACAAATCTTTCCCCTTCTGAATAGAAATATTGAAGCAAGGCCATCATAGTAGCTCGCCTTGCAGTCTTGTTGCTAGGACAGAGCATGGTGAAATAAAATGTCCAGATAACATATGATCTTGAATTTTGCAGCTATACTTTTTGACTTTATTCTAAAAAAAAAAAAAGTTTTATCATGGCTGATTTGTAGCTGATTTTCTTGGCAATACTTAACTAGTGCCTCAAGTAAGTACGGAATAGCATCTTACACTGGCATCTTCCAGGGCTTACAAGAGAGTCGGGCAACCCACTGTTTGCACCAGGCACCCCAGCCCCATTGCTGGGGTTTTGTAAAACTGATGAGGTACTGAAGAAATAAAATGGCAAAATACTGACTTTTGGTCATGCATTTGGGATTTTTGTCTATGTGAGACACTAAGCTTACTTGTGTTAACCCCACCCCCCACCCCCTTCCTTAAAAATCAGCTAATAATTCAACCCTGCTTCCTCCATTACTGCTTCCTCCATCACTGCCCCACTTAAAAGAAATGCATAGAAGGAGACTGCTCGGGTTTTCGTCTTTTTCTCAAGAGATGTGGCTCAGTTGCTTCATATTCCCTTCCTTGCTATCTGTATTCTATCTGTATGCTATCTGTATTCTCTCTTCTCATTTCAGTGTCTCCTTGTTTCCTTGCTTCCTCTTATTCCTGCTTTAGAAGAATTGAATCAGGTTTGAAACAGTGTGCCATATGGTAGCTGGAAATGGAAATCCCTGCTGTCTGGCCACCGCAGAAGAAAATGAGACTCTACAAACGCACACACACACACAGCATTCAGACCTCCAGGAAAATGGGGGGAGAATGGGGGAACGGAGAAGAGTCTCATGCCTGGGCTGGTTGGCCAGAGTAGTCACAAGCAGTTGGTAAGAAAGGAAAGGAACTGCTTAATTGGTGCAATTGTCAATACCTGAAGTTGCAAGAAAGACAGCAGACCTTTTCTTTGGGGAACGGATGTTTGATTCAGCTGTAAAAGAAGGAAAGGTTTTTGTTGGGATCCTGGTCAGAGACTATTTTAGAACTCACTCCATCCATCTGTGGTTGCTGGTACACATGTGTAATAATGTTGAAAAAAACTTCAAAATTTGGAATGCAAAATTTGGAATGCAATTTACATAGTGGACAGAGAGGAAGGTAGCATTAACCTTTACTGTATAGGCATTTGGATACACTGAATATGTTATTAAACAAAAATGGACTCTTTCCCAGAAACAGATTCAGATGTTACTTTAGGCAGTTTATCTAAATGTAAATGCATCATTTGCTCTTCTGAGGCTAATTTGTGGGGGAAAGCATTGGTGAGATTTAAACTGCAAAATGTTTTTTAGTTGTACCAGAATAGGCAAATCATAGAACAAAGACATGTAAGGAATAGAAATTACCTTTTAACAAAACTTCCTGGTAACAAGATTTTCTGATACTTAAGGGTTAAAGTGATTAGGCTTTGAATTTGAATGTGTTTACAAAAAGGAAGGGGTCACACACACCAAGGTGAGAAATGGGGATGAAACCTAATGAAACAAGTGTTGCCTTTTATTGGTAAGAATGTGTGAATCAGGGAAGGAAGAAAAGATAACGACACAAAGGGCAGTTATTTAGTGAAGACAGATGGTCCTGGGCCTTGACACTTATCTCAAGAAAATTATAAACTGTGAACAAGAAAAAAGGGGTTTGGGAATCATTGTATAATGTATTTGTTTTAGGTGCCTCGGATAGGTTGTGAACTCGGATTTGCCCACCCCAGGCAAAAATGAGGCAGGACCAATGCGACATGTGAAGGGATGCATAAAAACCTTGCTGAAATCTCTAATGGCACGCTTCTTGCAGCCTGCTAGCTGAGAAGCGTCAGCCTTTGCAAACGCTTGGAAATAAACTTTGCCTTTTCAAACCCAAGAAGGATTATTTGTGCCGCTTTGTTTCTCACAGACACAATTAAACATGCAGAGTTTAACACACAAATGTTCTGAGTTAATCCAAGCAGTGCAAGTCAATTCTTCTAATTTTGTACCATCTCCCTGCCTCTCATTCTTACCAGTTGTATTTACTAGATTTACTAGCTGACTGTCTTCCTTACCTGATTGCTTTCTTTTTTCCGAAAGACCACCAGTTAATGAGTTAATCTGAAGTAGGTCTCCCCATCCTCAGCCTCCAACAAACAGCTTTACAACCAGAAGTGTCTGCAGGGCAGATGGGTGGCAGGGGAGGGGGAGGCAACTGATGAAAGCAGCTTTTGCACTGATGCATTATAAACATGCAAAGCAATTTTTGTAATTTTGGAAAAAACATCAGATCCTGCAGGTACTCCATGCACCACCTTTAGGAAAAAACATCATTGGTTTTTGCTTTTTTTTTTTTTTTTTGCATAGACTCCCGAAATCTATCCAGCTGAAATTTGCCATTGTTAGATGCCATTTTCAGTATGGATTTCATGAAATTTGTCTCAGGATGAAAAAATTATCTGCTCTTTAAAAATCAGAGATTAAAATGATGTAGCTTGAAAACCCCAGCACTGACTTTTATAAAATTTGGAATTTTTCTTTTTACCATAGTTATCTATAGTTTTGTTAAATTTGATAAAAAGTAAACATGTTTTGGTCACTTAACAATTCTGGTTTTAAAGAATTACCACTCCACATATTGGGCCTATTTCATTACCTCATGAAGTTCTAACTTTCTGCAAATATCACCTCATTCTCGTTATCAGTAAAACCCAACTCAGGTCTTCAGAAGTAGCAAAGTATTAACGATTTTGCAAAAATGGGTGTACACACATTAGCAATGAGGTGGACCCAGATCTTAGCAATTGGTCTTCCTTATATTCCCTATCACAGACACGAAAAGCCCTCCTCCGGTTCCCCATTGGTCAGGTACTAGGGAGTTTACAACCTATCTGATACGCCTAATACAATTCCCGGAAGTCCCGCCTTAGTTTACATCTCCCATTACTCTACTCCAAAGCCCCCTTACTTCTATTTACAATTGTCCATATTTGGTACTTTTACTTATGTGTCATCTTAAAAGCTACTGTGTTCCTGTAGTTTCTTAAATAGCTACAGTCTGTGGTTAAACTGGCTGCATCCTGTCGCAGCTATCTACATTCTTCCCCTTTTTCTGTTTTTCATAATTCTGTTCTAATGTAAGATTAGGTTACTTTGTTTCTGCTTGTCCAAAGCCATAACTATTATGCCATAAACAATTCTCCATATTCATTTATCTTTTTTTTTTTTTTTTTAATCTGCTTAACAGTCATTACTGACCCTGCAGTGACCGCCCCCTAGCGGTTTTCAAGGCAATTGCATCTTTCTAGTTTCGGAATTAGACTTTGCCAGAGCCTAATTCCTAGAGCGTCAGCCCAGCTGGCAGCACAGGAGGCGGGATTTCCGTTGCTTCGCGCCCCTTTTTCGGACGAGCGCGGTTTCGCGCTTTTACCGGCAACTTGTCCCGTCTCTCTCTGTTGAGCCGCTGCCAGCATTTTTCCTCCCACTGGAGTGAGAGTCCTCATTTATCTACTCACGTATGTTTTCGATCTGCTGAGTTGGCAGAAGCTGCGGGTATAGAAACAAGAGCTCACCTTGTTAACGCGAGGCTGGACTCGAACCGCTGAAGCTTTCAGCCATTTCTGGCCGGCACTGTCAGCGTCATTAAGCCGCTGCGCCACCGCGTCCCCCCATTTATCTTTTAAGCTACTGTAAAAACAACAAACCTACCTATGTCCTATTTCTTACATCATGAAAAGCCAAAAAAAAAAAAAAGGAAAATTACTTATTTGTATTTTAGATAATGGGAGGAGGGGGATCCTTTTTTGTTCCAAACACGTTCTGAAAGTGGGAATAAGTCAGAATGAATTATTCCATGCCAGGCCATTTCCAAAGCCTTAGATCTGGCCCTCAAAGTAGGTTGGTTTATCTTAGCACAGGCCAAATAAATATCTATTCATGTCTCAATTTTTCTTTTTTTTTATTAATTTTTTTAAAGAAATTTTTTACAAAGTAAAAACAATACAAATTTAAAGTAAAGAAAAGTAAAAGTGATAAGTAAATAGAGAAGAAATGAAAGAAAAAAACAAAGAAAAAGAAAAAAAGGTATAAAGAAGTGGCTTCTAATCTTTAAAGCAGTTATAAATGCATTTCTATTTTACTCTCTCTCTCTCAGGTAACATCATGGCTCTCTTCTTTCCATATTTTACCCTAATCATCAAACCCATAAATCACAAATTCATTTTTCCAGTTTTCAGCAAAAAAGTCCATAAAGGGTTTCTAGTCACTGACAAATGTAGTTATTGTCTTATCAAACAAGTCAATTTTGCAACCTCTGCAAATTCTGTCATCTTCAGGTGGGTATTCCAGAGTCTTTCCAACTTTGTGTGTATCATAATTTCCATGTACAAAAACATTTGTTCATTAGTCTTTTCTAATTGTCTATCCATTGGTCCCAGCAAGAAAAGTTCTGGTTTCAGATGAATATTAATCTTTCAAATTCTTTGTATCACTGTATCTGAACCCAAAATTTTCTAGCTTTTTTACAAGTCCACCAGTCATGATAAAATGACGCTTCATGTTTTCTGCATTTCCAACACAGATTTGAAGTACCTTTATACATTTTAGAAAGTTTTTTTGGTGTCATATACCAATGGTACATCATTTTATAAACGTCCTCTTTTAAATTACAACATAATGTGAATTTCAGTCCTTTCAGCCACATATTTTCCCTTTGATCTGTTGTTGTTTAGTCGTTAAGTCGTGTCCGACTCTTCGTGACCCCATGAACCATATTGCGCCAGGCCTTCCTGTCTTTCACTGCCTCCCTGAGTTTGCTCAATTTCATGCTCATTGCTTCAGTGATGCTATCTAGCCATCTCATCCTCTGCCGTCCTCTTCTCCTTTTGCCTTCCATCTTTCCCAGCATCAGGGTCTTTTCCAAAGAGTCCTCTCTTCGCATTAGGTGACCAAAGTATCTGAGCTTGAGCTTCATTATCAATCCTTCCAATGAGCAATCAGAGTTGATTTCCTTTAAGATTGACTGGTTTGACCTCCTAGCAGTCCAGGGGACTCTTAAGAGTCTTCTCCAGCACCACAGTTCAAAGGCATCAATTCTTCGGCGCTCAGCCTTCTTTATGGTCCAGCTCTCACAGCCATACATTACTACTGGAAAAACCATAGCTTTGACTATGCGGATCTTTGTCGGCAAGGTGACGTCTCTGCTTTTTAATATGCTATCTAGGTTTGCCATAGCTTTCCTCCCAAGGAGCAAGCGTCTTTTAATTTCATGGCTGCAGTCTCCGTCTGCGGTGATCTTGGAGCCCAAATAAATGAAGTCTGTTACTGCTTCCATTTCTACCCCTTCTATTTGCCAGGGATTGATGGGTCCAGATGCCATGATCTTAGTTTTTTTAATGTTGAGTTTCAAGCCAGCTTTCGCACTCTCCTCTTTCACCCTCATCAAGAGGCTCTTTAGTTCTTCTTCACTTTCTGCCATTAGGGTGGTATCGTCTGCATATCTGAGGTTATTGATGTTTCTCCCTGCAATCTTAATTCCGGCTTGTGATTCTTCCAGCCTGGCATTTCTCATGATGTACTCTGCATATAGGTTAAATAAGCAGGGGGACAGTATACAGCCTTGTCGTACTCCTTTCCCTATTTTGAACCAATCGGTTGTTCCATGACCGGTTCTAACTGTTGCTTCTTGGCCCGCATACAGATTTCTCAGGAGACAGGTAAGGTGGTCTGGTATCCCCATCTCTTTAAGAATTTGCCACAGTTTGTTGTGATCCACACAATCAAAGGCTTTTGCATAGTCAATGAAGCAGAAGTAGATGCTTTTCTGGAACTCTCGTGCTTTCTCCATGATCCAGCGAATGTTGGCAATTTGATCTCTAGTTCCTCTGCCTCTTCGAAACCCAGCTTGTACATCCGGTAGTTCTCGGTTCACGTACTGCTGAAGCCTAGCTTGTAGGATTTTGAGCATAACCTTGCTAGCATGTGAAATGAGTGCAATTGTGCGATAGTTTGAGCATTCTTTGGCATTGCCCTTCTTTGGAATTGGAACGTAAACTGACCTTTTCCAATCCCGTGGCCACTGTTGCGTTTTCCAAACTTGCTGGCATATTGAGTGCAGCACTTTAACAGCATCGTCTTTTAGTATTTTAAATAACTCAGCTGGAATACTGTCATCTCCACTAGCTTTGTTGTTAGCAATGCTTCCTAAGGCCCACTTGACTTCACTCTCTAGGATGTCTGGCTCAGGGTCAGTGACCACACCAGCATGGACATCAGGGACATTAAGATCTTTCTTGTATAGTTCTTCTGTGTATTCTTGCCACCTCTTCTTAATCTCTTCTGCTTCTGTTAGGTCCCTGCCTTTTTTGTCCTTTATCATGCCCATCTTTGCACTAAACGTTCCTTTGATATCTCCAATTTTCTTGAAGAGATCTCTAGTCTTCCCCATTCTATTGTTTTCTTCAATTTCTTTGCATTGTTCATTTAAGAAGGCCTTCTTATCTCTCCTTGCTATTCTCTGGAAATCTGCATTCAGTTGCTTATATCTTTCCCTTTCACCCTTGCTTTTCGCATTCCTTCTTTCCACAGCTATTTGTAAAGCCTCATCAGACAGCCATTTTGCTTTCTTGCATTTCTTTTTCTTTGGGATGGTTTTAGATGCTGCCTCTTGTACAATGTTACAGACCTCCGTCCATAGTTCTTCAGGCACTCTGTCTACCAAATCTAATCCTCTAAATCTATTCATCACCTTCACTGTGTACTCACATGGAATATGATCTAAGTCATACCTGAGTGGTCTAGTGGTTTTCCCTACATTCTTCAATTTAAGCCTAAATTTTGCAGTAAGAAGCTCATGATCTGAGCCACAGTCAGCTCCTGGTCTTGTTTTTGCCGTCTGTATAGAGCTTCTCCACCTTTGGCTGCAAAGTATGTAATCAATCTGGTTTCGGTATTGACCATCTGGTGATGTCCATGTGTAGAGTCGTCTCTTGTGTTGTTGGAAAAGAGTGTTTGCTATGACTAGCTTGTTCTCTTGACAGAACTCTATTAGCCTTTGCCCTGCTTCATTTTGTACTCCAAGGCCAAACTTGCCTGTTATTCCGATTACTCCTTGACTTCCTACTTTAGCATTCCAATCCCCTATGATGAAAAGGACATCTTTTTTTGGTGCTAGTTCTAGAAGGTCTTGTAGGTCTTCATAGAACCGGTCAACTTCAGCTTCTTCGGCATCAGTGGTTGGGGCATAGACTTGGATTACTGTGATGTTGAATGGTTTTCCTTGGATACGCACTGAGATCATTCTGTCGTTTTTGAGGTTGTACCCCATTACTGCCTTTCCCACTCTTTTATTGACTATGAGTGCAACTCCATTTCTTCTAAGGGTTTCTTGCCCACAGTAGTAGATATAGTGGTCACCTGAATTAAATTCACCCATTCCCGTCCATTTCAATTCGCTGATTCCCAAGATGTCAACGTTCAATCTTGTCATCTCATGTTTGACCACATCCAGCTTGCCTTGGTTCATGGATCTTACATTCCACGTACCTATACAATATTGTTCTTTACAGCATCGGACCTTCTTTTCGCTTCCAGATACATCCACAGCTGAACGTCCTTTCGGCTTTGGCCCAGCCGCTTCACTCTTTCTGGAGCTACTTGGAATTGCCCTCCGCTCTTCCCCAGTAGCATATTGGACACCTTCCGACCTGAGGGGCTCATCTTCCGGCGTCATATCTTTTAGCCTTTTAACATTGTCCATGGGGTTTTCTTGGCAAGGATACTGGAGTGGGTTGCCATTTCCTTCTCCAGTGGACCACATTTTGTCAGAACTCTCTGTCATGACCTGTCCGTCTTGGGTGGCCCTGCACGGTATAGCTCATGGCTTCACTGAGTTACACAAGCCCCTTCGCCACGACAAGGCAGTGATCCATGAAGGGGCCTTTGATCTATCTGTATATTAATAACCAAAATTCTTAGCCCATTTTATCAATTCCAACAGCATCAGAGTCCTTTTCCATCTCTCTGCTTATTATTTGTAATAAAACCTTAATTCCTGCAGTCTCCTCATGAGAAGCAGCTGTTCTGAGTACAGGTGGGCAATCTCTCGATCTCTCCTTGTTTGGAGAAGCTCTGGCAGCCAGAATTTGTAGTCTGGCTGCTGGTCACTACTGCAACACCATCTCCACTTCTTCAGAAACATCTAGTCTGCCATGAACCTCACCTGGAAGCTGGTGTTCAGGTCACAGTTCTGATCTGAAACAAGGTGAGTTCCTTTGTACGTAAGAGCTGCCAAACAATTATACCTCAGGTATGTTGCCAGATGTCTATGATATTAATACACACACAGATTTATATTTGCACACATAATTATGCACCATTTCTGCTCTAGACTTTGCAGGGTTGTTTTCATTATTGGAAAATAGCAGGTTTGTATTTGTTTGCTTGTTTGATCTAAATCTAATTTTTCTGCTCTGGCAAACACTCAAGGTGGCTAAGAAAATTGAAAAACAAAAACAATACTGGAAGTTTTAAAATGTTGAATAAAAATTAGCAATAAAAATACTAAAATCATCCAACAGATGCCTGTTGAAAGAGATTCATATTTAGAGATGGAGGGGCAGGGCAAGTGCAATTCCTGGGGAAGGACATTCCATAGTTTGGGAGCAACAAAGGTGATCCTCTCACACAAGCCAGAAACAAAGAAAGATGATCCTCTCACAGCAGGAGCATCTTAAAAGGGTGGATCTTAACATGGGCAAGTTTGTGATTTGAGAGGCAGTCTGTTAGATGAACAGGTTATTTAGGATGTTAATGATTATTATCAAGACCTTAAATTGTGCCAGTAAGCAAGTGCAGATCTTTCAGGATAGGCATCATGTAATCCCTGCGACTATACAGGTTTGGATAGGGAGGAACCGCCTCTGACTCAATCTGACCAAGACTGAGTGGTTGTGGGTATTTGGACTGCCCAGATCTGGGGATGTTCCAACTTTGACATTGGATGGATTTGCACTTCCCCATTGAAGGCTAGTGCACAATTTGGGGGTCTTCCTGGACTCACAGCTCCTGCTCAATGAGCAGGTGGAAGCTGTGATCAGGAAAGCTTTTGCTCAACTTCATCTGGTGCACCAGTTGCACCCTTTCCTAGTTCAGGGGGCCCTTCAGTCATTCATGCCCTGGTCACCTCATGGATTGCAACACACTCTATATGGGGCTGCCCTTGAAGACCACCCAGAAGCTTCAGCTGGTCCAAAATGGAGCAGTGCAGGCACTGATGGGCATGCCTTGGAATGCTAATGTAATACCTCTGCTTCGCAAGCTGCACTGGTTGCCAGTTTGCTTCCAGGTGCAATTCAAGATGCTGGTCTTTACCTATAAAGCCCTACATGGCATTCAGCCTGGTTACTTGAGGGACCACCTGTCCCCCATAATATCTGCCTGGCGGGTTTGATCTCTCACGGTTGGTGTGCTCCAGGTTCTATTGATTAAATGATGCCATCTGTCTGGACCCCAGAAGCGCACCTTCTCTGTAGCAGCACCTGCTCTCTGGAATGAGGTTCTCCCCAGAATTCAAATGGCTCCCACCTTACCGGTATTTTGAAAGGCCTTAAAGACGTGGCTCTTCACCCAGGCCTTTGGCAAGGATGACTCATGCCCCGCTCTTCCTTTTTGTTCCCCTCCAGGTTTGTTTTCTTTGCCATTGTTGTTCTTTTGTCTTGTGCTGTTTTTGTATTTTTGTATTGTTTTTTGCTCTTAAATGTTTTTAACAATTGTAAACCACCCAGAGTCTCTGTGAGTTGGGCAGCATATAAATTTAACAAATTACTACTACTACTACTACTACTACTACTACTACTACTACTACTATTATGTTCAAGGATAGTCCCCTATAGAGCTTGTTACATTAGTCAAAGTGGGATGTAACCAGGATGTGGATAATCCTTTGCCAAATCTGACCAGTTTAGCTGATGTACTAGATGTGATTGTGGCTCCCACCACATTCCTTACTTGCCAATCCAGTTGATAGCTGAGGATCAAAGGCAAGCCTCTGGCTGCAGACCTTCTCTCTCAGAAGGAATAAAGCTCTGTCCAAGAACAGGCTGAACCTCACAGCCAGTTCCTTATTAATCAGCAGTCCCTCCATATTGTCTGGAGGTAATTTCAGCTTGTTTTTCCTCATCTAGTTTATTGTCAAACATAAGCAATGTTCAAGGATACTGATTGCTTACTTGGAATTGGATGGAAAGGAGTAATAGAGCTAGGCATTATCAGTGTACTGATGATCTCCCTCAGCTGATCTATTCAGATGTTGAACAGCATTGAGGACAAGCTGGAACCTTCTGGCACACTACAGGTGAAACTTGAAAAATTAGAATATCATGCAAATGTTCATTTATGTCAGTATGGCAACTCAAAAGGTGAAACCAATATATGAGATAGACGCATTACATGCAAAGCGAGATATGTCAAGCCTTACTTTGGTATAATTGTGATGATTATGGCGTACAGCTTATGAAAACCCCAAATTCACAATCTCAGAAAATTAGAATAGTGTGAAAAGATTCAATACAGTGGTACCTCGCGTTACGAACATAATCCGTTCTGTGACTCTGATCACAACTCGATTTGGTCGCACCGCGAGGTAAATTTTCCCATAAGGTTCAATGTAAATACGGTTAATCCGTTCTGCCCTCCGAATTTGGTCGCACTGCGAGGCAAATTTCCCCATAAGGTTCAATGTAAATACGGCTAATCCGCCCTCCGAATTTGGTCGCAACGCGAGGCAAATTTCCCCATAAGGTTCAATGTAAATACAAACAGTTCTGAAACATATGCATTTTATTTTTAAACCACAAAAACATGAAAAAAAAGTACAGTACAGCACAGTATGAAGAGGGAGAATGGGGTGGGGAGGCAGTTATTGTGTGGAGGGAGAGTCCCCCTCCAAAGGGACACTGGGGAGATCTCCTTCAGGGGTTTCCTCTCTTCTTTCCCTCTTAGCTGTTCTGGGGAAAAACCTGTCTAAAGTCAGTTGTTTTTTCCTGCGCTGCATAACCCTCCGGAAATGAGAGACCACGTTATCGTTCATCATGTTCAACACTCTGTTCGTTACAGTTACGTTGGGGTGGTGCTTCTCAAAGAAGTCCTGGCACTCATTCCATTTTTCCATAATGGATTTAATCACGGCACTGCTAACCTCCTCCCTGTCTTCCTGTTCCTCAGTGGAATGCTCCTCACCAACCGCTTTCTGTTGCTCACTCTGGAGCTCAGCAAGTTCTTCCGTGGTCAGCTCCTCCTCATGGTCCTCAACAAGCTCCTCTATGTCTGCATCATTGACAACCAGACCCATGCTCTTGCCCATGGACACAATCTCCTCCACTACCTCTGCATCAGACCCTTCAAAGTCACATTCAGCGACACATTCTGGCCACAGTTTCCTCCAGGCTGAGTTTAAGGTCCGGCAGGTGACATCTTCCCAGGCATTGTCAATGAGGCTGATGCAGTGGAGGACATTGAAATGTTTCTTCCAAAACTCTGTCAGAGTCAAGGATGTTTCCTCAGTGACATTGAAACACCTGGTGAAGAGCGCCTTTGTGTAAAGCTTCCTAAAGTTGCAGATCACTTGCTGGTCCATGGGCTGCAGAAGAGGTGTCGTGTTGTGGGGGAGGAACTTGACCTTTATAAAGTCATACTCAGCGTCCATATCATCCACCAAGGCTGGAGGGTGTGCCGGGGCATTGTCCATCAGAAGAAGGCACCTTTCAGGCAGCTGGTTGTCGGAAAGATATTTTTTAACGCTGGGTGCGAACACCTCGTGCAGCCATTCCATGAACAACTGCCTTGTGACCCACGCTCTCGCATTGGCCCTCCACATGACAGGCAGTCTGGCCTTGTTCACATTGTGTTCCCTGAACGCACGAGGGGTCTGGGAATGGTACACCAGTAGCGGCTTAATCTTCAGGTCGCCGCTTGCGTTCGCACACAGCAAAAGGATCAATCTGTCCTTCATGGGCTTGTGCCCTGGCAGTGCCTTTTCCTCCTGCGTGATGTAGGTTCTGTTTGGCATCTTCTTCCAGAAGAGCCCTGTCTCGTCGCAGTTGAACACTTGCTGAGCGACGTATCCTTCCGCCTTCATGAAATCCTCAAATTCTTCCTTGTAGGCTTCTGCAGCAGCCTTGTCAGAACTGGAAGCCTCTCTATGTCTTGCCACACTGTGGATGCCACTTCTCCTGCGGAATTTCTCAAACCAGCCTCTGCTGGCTTTAAATTCCTCACTTGCTGCGCTGGTAGAGGGGTTTGTCCACAGTAAATCACTGTGCAGTTTCCTGGCTTTTTCACAGATGATAGCTTCACTTACGCTATCACCTGCCAGCTGTTTCTCATTCAGCCACACTAACAACAGCTTTTCCACCTCTTCCAGCACTTGTGTCCTCTTCCTCGTTAACATCATTACTCCTTTTGCCACATCAGCTTCTCTGATGGCATCTTTATTCTTCAAAATAGTTGAGATGGTCGACTTCGCAATCTTGTACTCCGAGGCCAGATCAGTCACACGAACACCACGATCGTGCTTTTCTATAATCTCCTTCTTCAGTTCGATCATCACTTTCTTCTTCAAAGCCTTATTCTTGCCAAGCCTGCTCTGCATTTTCTTTGGAGCCATGCTGACAAGCACACGAAAAACCTTCCAAACGCCACAAAACACACCACAGTCCTCACCGAATGTCTCCTTGCTACCGTGATCTCGCCCACAGGAAGCCACAACCACGTGGCAGCAGGGCAAATGGCCACAGATCTGGTTCGTAGTGCGAGGCGGAGGTCGCACGGCAAGGTAAATTTTTGGGGGCGGAGCTGGTCGTATCACGAAAAATTCGTAAGGAGGGGCATTCGTAACGCGAGGTACCACTGTATTCTAGGCTCAAAGTGTCCCACTCTAATCAGCTAATGAATCCATAACACCTGCAAAGGGTTCCTGAGCCTTTCAGTGGTCTCTCAGGCTGGTTCAGGAGGAATCACAAGCATGGGAAAGACTGCTGACCTGACAGTTGTGCAGAAAACCATCATTGACACCCTCCATAAGGAGGGAAAGCCCCAAAAGGTCATTGCAAAAGAAGTTGGATGTTCCCAAAGTGCTGTATCAAAGCACATCAATAGAAGGTTATGTGGAAGGGAAAAGTGTGGTAGAAAAAGGTGCACAAGCAGCAGGGATGACCGCAGCCTGGAGAGGATTGTCAGGAAAAGGCCATTCAAAAGTGTTGGGGACTTGCACAAGGAGTGGACTGAGGCTGGAGTTAGTGTATCAAGAGCCACCACACACAGACGGATCCTGGACATGGGCTTCAAATGTCGTATTCCTCTTGTCAAGCCACTCCTGAACAACAAACAACGTCAGAAGCGTCTTACCTGGGCTACAGAAAAAAAGAGATGGTCTGTTGCCCAGTGGTCCAAAGTTCTCTTTTCTGATGAGAGCAACTTTTGCATCTCATTTGGGAACCAAGGACCCAGAGTCTGGAGGAAGAATGGAGAGGCACACAATGCACGATGCTTGAAGTCCAGTGTGAAGTTTCCACAGTCTGTGTTGATTTGGGGAGCCGTGTCATCTGCTGGTGTTGGTCCACTGTGCTTCATTAAGTCCAGGGTCAACGCAGCCGTCTACCAGGAGATTTTGGAGCACTTCATGCTTCCTTCCGCAGACGAGCTTTATGGGGATGCTGACTTCATTTTCCAGCAGGACTTGGCACCTGCCCACACTGCCAAAAGTACCAAAACCTGGTTCAATGACCATGGGATTACTGTGCTTGGTTGGCCAGCAAACTCGCCTGACCTGAATCTATGGGGCATTGCCAAGAGAAAGATGAGGGACACGAGACCGAACAATGCAGCGGAGCTGAAGGCCGCTTTTGAAGCATCCTGGTCTTCCATAACACCTCAGCAGTGCCACAGGCTGATAGCATCCATGCCACGCCGCATTGCGGCAGTCATTGCTGCAAAAGGGGCCCAAACCATGTACTGAGTACACAGGCGTGCTTCTACTTTGCAGAGGTCCGATATTGTTCTATTTCCAATCCTTGTGTTATTGATGTCATGTAATATTCTAATTTTCTGAGATTGTGAATTTGGGGTTTTCATAAGCTGTACGCCATAATCGTCACAATTATACCAAAGTAAGGCTTGACATATCTCGCTTTGCATGTAATGCGTCTCTCTCATATATTGGTTTCACCTTTTGAGTTGCCATACTGACATAAATGAACATTTGCACGATATTCTAATTTTTCGAGTTTCACCTGTATAAACCAATGATCTAGGCTTTCAATAGTACTGTCTCAGAACCATCTTCTAAATATAGAGGAGGAGGAGGAAAGCATTTACAGTATGCTGCAGACTGTTGTACTATAGAAATAATGGAATGAACTGCTATATTGTAGATCAAGAACATTTCAGTTGGTAGTTAAGATAGGGAATATTTGGAAAGAGTTAGTTTTGGAGAGAAGAAATGTAAGAAATAACTCAAAAGGATATGTATTCCAGAGAAAATGAGGGTGCAAAAAGATTTCGTTCCTGGGTTGTTCACAGATGGTTGAAAGGGATATTAGGTAACGATCTCAGATTTGGAGCCAAATTTTGTATGAAGCACAAAAAAGGATGTGACTTTTTCCTATGAGTACTCTGAGAATGAAGGTGATACACAACGGCATTAGTGAAAGTAATTTTCAAATGGTCAGTAAGTTGAAATCCAAGATTGTAATATCTCACTGATTTCAAGACCACTGACTCTTATGTTGCACAGAATCAACTTCAGCACTTTGTTGAGCAGCTGGGGAGGATCCTGGAGACACCACGTCAGGTACAGAACCAGGTTGTGGATTCAGCAATCCAGTCTTAAGGTCTCTATGTGATCTCAAGCAAAGCATAAAATTCTACAGGCCCAGACTTCCAGCATGTTTGAAATCCTGTGGAAGAGCAAACTCACCATCCAGAGTGAGCAGGCATCTCTTTTCTCTCCTGGGATCCAGAGCTTTCAGGCTGCAGAGTTTGTCCCATAAAACAGACCAGAAATCAAGCATGTATGTGGGTGTGGCAACAAAGGAGTCAAGCCAAGAAGAGGGGTGGAGGGAGCCTCCAGCCCAAAGGCAAACAGTCCCCAGAAAGTGAAAGAAAACTGTAAGCCTGGGAGCTGGAAGACTGGCTGAGAGGCAGGGAAGGAAACTGCCCCACCAGAGTCTGCAAAAGAGGTGACCCAAAATAAGGCTGCTGTCTGCAGCAGCCCAGGTGTGGAGCTCCACCAACCAGCTCCAGAAAGAGAGGCCTGTGAGTGCTGGGAGGGAGGGAGAGATTTGCCAGTCTATAGGGGAATGAAAAGGGTTCTCATGTGCAACTGGACTGAGATTGGCTACAAGAGCTAAAGACCGGGGGGGGGGGGGGGGGGGGGGGGGGGGGGGAGACTTAAAGAGCTAGGAAACAGTTAAGATAGGAAAACATTTATAGATTAAATAAGATAGAAATAGTGGTAAACTTACAGTAATAGGAATACTGTGGACTATAGGCAGGTAGAAAAATAAAAACAAGCATTAAGATTAGAAGTAAGGAATTGGAATTTAATTTTGTATAATAAAATAGGTTTTGTGGGAAAAACAAATTCCGTCTGTGTCTCTGATCTGTACCAGATTTTTAAAAATCCTAACACAGACTGAAGCTTAATCCCCAATGAATTTATGATTTCATGCGTCTGATGAAATAATTTAGCATGACATCCTGCAATGCATTTTGCTATTTTATTTCTGTTTAAAATTCATTAACACTACATGATGTTTGGAGTTTGAGGCTTTTAATCTACAAAGCCCTTATCAATTCATAGTTATCACTGCACACCTTGCTAATGAGGTGCATGCATATGTAGAAAAACTTTAATTGTAGAAAAGGGTATACAGAAAGGTGGACAGAGAGTATCCTTTTTTGCTCACACATAATTCACTTCAGTTTCAGGAGAATCCACTTCCAAACAATTTAAGTCCTCTATTCTTTCACTCTTTAACACCTTCCAATGTGGCACGATCCAGATACCTTAGCAGAAAGGCATCTGTTCAAAACTTGATTTCTCTTATTTTCTTTAAAATTACTATCATTTGTTACCACACATCTATCTACATTCTTAGCCCTCCTTGGAATAGTTTATTTTGCTCAGGTTCATAATTCAGCAACGTGAAGCTCTAAATACAGGAAAAAGTAGTATTATGTGATGCTTACATAAGTCTCTGTCACTATGACTACCAAAGAAAAAGCATGTACAATTTTTTTCAGCACTTTGCAATATTCTGAGCTGCTGTCCAGCTGCCACTCCCCAAGGGGGTGCATTGGAGGATTTTTCCTGGAATTTTCTCCAAAGCCTCCACATAGACCTGGCCCATTTCCCAACTAAGTTCTTCTTTTGCTGAATTTACTTTCCACCCCTTGCACCAAATTTGGTCCCTTTCTGTTCTAACAGAGCGAGCCCTGAGCACTTTTACATAATTTATTTTCACCATTCCATTGTGTTGGAAAAAGGAAAAACTGCAGCAGCTATTAAGGGCATGAGTGGGTTTTCCAGACAGTACTGTCTTCCACAGGGAGAAAGCAGGGGGCACTAAGTTAGGTTTAAGTTGTACTTGCAGATGGATGCTACTGACGTGAATACTGAATTGCAGCTCGATGCATACTGACTTTGCATATGACCATAAACTTCACCCTAAGTCTTACAGTTTCATCTAATCTCACAGGGGAACTGCAAAGTAACAGAAGCTCAAGACCCCTACCAGAGGAGTCTTATGGTTGAATCTACAATATAGCATCTTATTATACAGTAAAAACATAAAAGTAACAGATTTTTCCCAAGGCATTAACAGCACTTATAGCAGTGAATAATATAGGTATTTTTTTGCTGTCAACATTGTTTCGTTTCTGCATTTTGCATTCACCATGGGAAATACAGAAGTCATCCTTCAGTTACTGTTTTCTAGTTGTATGAATGTCTAATGCATTCAAGCAAAAGGAGTTCTGAGCTTAGTAACAGGTTTTTATATTGCAATTATAACATAAATATAATTAACTAATATAAACTGACACTAGCGTTTTCTTTTTGTTGCCCAGCAACAAAATCTGATTTTGTCTATGGAAAGTGAATGTGCTCTCTTCTGCCAAGAACTGGATTAGGGCAACCTTAGTTTCTGCGCTTTAAATTAGAGGCTGAGGTGGCGGGCGGGATGGAGGTGGCCCTGGTGGGTGCCTTGATGGGGGAGGTCCAGGAGGGAGCTGCCTGCAGGGAGGAGGCTGGATTGGTTCTGGATGCCTTGGTGCATTGTTGAGGATGTGTGGCTGTGGTGACCTTACAGGTGGCTGATAGATGAGTGTTCCATCTGATTTCATTCGTGCAAAACGCATGCACCGTCCCTGGGTAAACAAAAAACAAAACAAAACAGAAAAAATGAATATATATTTCACACATCCCTATATACAGTAATCGTCTTTGCTGATTTATTTAGCACTTACTCTTAAGTTATGTAGCACCATCAATATGGTCCCTGTGGATTAAGTGGGACCCTCAATCTTGAGAGTTTAATTAATGAGTTTAATTAATGAAATCCAGAAAATTGGCAGGTTAAACAATTAATCAACCCAAACAGCAATGGCAAAAAACAAAACTACTCCAAATGAGGCAGAGATGAATAGAAGTAGAACTATTCCAGAAAATCCCTATGTCAACACTTATGGCATCAGTTGACCTGCTCTGACTTTTCCACAAGGCTCATAAGGGTCTAGACAGGTGGGAAATATCCTACCTAGAAGGTTAAGATAATATAAATCCACAGAAAAGAAATATCCATTCTGTTCTGAGTTGCTGGACGTCATTCATCATCTTTGGGACTTGCAGAGCAGAAAAGAAAGGTGGGAATCAACCAATTTTCTTAATTTTTCAAAATATTCTGCAGCATCTTCTTGCCATAAGTTGTGCCTAAAGATGCTGAAACAACTATTTTTTAATGCTTGGGCAAGTCTACAATGAGGTTTAGGAATATCCCGTACCTGTACTAAAATGTTATATATCAAGGTTACTCCCCTCAAAAAGTGGGGCTTAATTTTGCCAAGAGGGTGTTTACCAAAAGAGGGAAAGAATTGAGTGCACAGGCCTGCCTTGTAGCTGCACTTCTGTGGCTTTTTATGGTTAGATATGAGGCTTCTTGACCACAACTTAATCACAGCAGCCTACCAAGGTTCCATTCCATTTCAAAATACCTCTTTCCCAACTTAATCTTGGCAGAATCCACCTTAGCCAAGGAATGGCAGGTAATGAAAGAGCAAAATCCCCTGTCTCCAATTCTATAGCTCAACACTAGTTAGAGACTCTTGAATCTGGTTTTGGAATGGATGGGCCTTCTGATGACAAGATACAACATCTAGGGATAAAGTCAACTTTCCCATCCCATTCCTTTCAATTAAGCTATGATTTCAGTTAATATATGAGCAAGACCATATTGATTAGTCTCAGCTCCTGACATCTGTGCATAGAGCATGTACGTATCTGTGGCTTTTACCCTATACACGTACCATAAGTACAAAACCCTCCTTAGACACCAAAGGACACATTGGTCAATGTCCTTTCCTCACTTGCCATTAAATCAGTCCCAGAATGCTCTGGCAGTCTTACACTGGCTTTATCTTGTTCCCAGTCCATATTTTAAATAGTTTTCTGCTGTCATACTTCAAATTCTGGAAAATAAAGAGTTTTTTCCTGCTTAATTTATCACATAGCCAAAGAATTCTTCTTTATTCTTCTTGTACCCTCCCCACTTTTGGGGAGCTGTAGTCATATGACCAACTCAATTTGTATGACTGATTATTGATAGCTGCCCCTGGAAGCTGCCTGTTTCTTAGGAGAGGGTGGATGGGAAATACATATCATTGATGGATGGGAAATACATATAATTGACTATCAGCCAATCAAACTCTGAAAAATATTATCTCCCCCCCCACCTACTCTGAGGATAATATAATTTGTTTACTATTAAGACACCAGGGTAGGGGCAGTGGGGTGGCGGTGGTCATCCAAGACACTTGGGAGGCATTCAGGGGTGCTGCTCCTCAGATTGCCAGGTGCAAGACCCTATTTGTTAAGTTGGACTCTAAGAGGGATCAGTTGGGACTGTTGCTACTGTACCAGCCTCCCTGCTGCGTAGTAACCTCCCTGCCTGAGCTCCGTAGCCGGGTTGGCGGTGGAGTTCCCCAGGCTTATGGCCTTGGGGGATTTCTACCTGCCTTCCTTGGAGGCAGGGTCAGAGGTAGCCTGAGAGTTTATAGCCACCATGACAGCCATGGGCCTGTCCCAGGTCTTCCAGGGCCCGACGCATAATAGCGGTCATTCGCCTGACCTGGTTTTTCTGTTGGAGCAGTGGCAGAGTGTTTTGAAATTGGGGGAGGTATTGGTTTCTCCCGTCATGGTCAGATCACTTCCTGATGAGCCTCCAGTTCTCTGGCGCCACCCCCCTCTGCAGGGAGGCGGGGCCTATTAGATCGGCCCACCCCAGACACTAAGACCCAACTGGGTTTCAGAGGGAGCTTGGGGTTGTTCCGGGAAGTCTGCTGCACGGCCCGACTGAAGCCTTGGTGGCCACATGGAATGAGAGCGCGGCCGTGGCTTTGGATCGGATCGCGCATGAGCGGCCTCTCCATGCCCATGGCCCCCATAGCTCTCTGTGGTATACGGAAGAGCTGAGGAAGCTTAAGAGGGCTAAGAGACATCTAGAGTGCTGCTGGCAGAAGATGGGGAGCAAAGACGATCGAACACAAACTAGAGCTGCAATTAGAGCCTACCTCATGGCGGTAAGGGTGGCAAAACGTAATTATTTCTCCGCCCTTATTGCATCTGCAGATAGCTGCCCAGCAGCCCTGTTTCGGGTGACCCGGACCCTTCTCGGAGGAAGTAATTCAGGGGTCTACCTTCAGGGCCGTTGTGAGGAACATGCTGAGCATCTGGCAGGAAAGTCGCTCGCATCCACTCTGCGTTGAATGCCAGCCTTGATGCAAGGCCAGTGGGGGCTATGGGGGCTGAGTCTTGCATGGTTATCTGGGAGGAGTTTGAGCCTGTTCAACCTGAGGAAGCGGAAGGGGTTCTTGTTGCTGTTAGTTCGGCCACTTTTGTGTTAGATCCATGCCCCTCCTGGCTGGTCAAGGCTGCCCGGGAGAGGACATGTAATTGGGTCTGGGTGGTGGTTAATTCCTCTTTGAGGGAGGGGGTGGTCCCGCCAGCTCTTAAAGAGGTGGTGGTACACCCCCTCCTCAAGGGGCTGTCACTCGACCCAACTAATCTGGATAGTTTTCATCCAGTCTCCAACCTCCCCTTTTAGGGAAGGTTGTTGAGAAAGTGGTCGCACGGCAGCTTCAAAGGGCTCTGGATGAAGCGGATTATCTGGACCCCTTTCAGTCAGGATTCAGGCCGGGATATGAGACTGAGACAGCATTGATCACGCTCTTGGGTGATCTCTGGTGGGAGCAGGATGGGGGCAGTGCTTCCATCCTTGCTTTTCTTGACCTCTCGAAGACCTTCGATACCATCGATCATGGTATCCTTCTGGACTGGCTTTGGGAGTTGGGGGTAGGTGGCACTGTGTTGTGCTGGTTCTCCTTCTCCCTCCAGGGTCAGTTCCAGTCGGTGTTGGTAGGAGGAGAGAGGTCCAGTCCACGGCTCTTACTGTGTGGGGTATCACAGGGCTCGGTTCTCTCACCCCTCTTATTTAACATCTACATTAGGCGCTGGGTGAGGTGATCCAACAGTTCGGATGAGGTACCATCAGTATGCTGATGATGCCCAACTTTGTATCTCCTCCCTGGGCTGTCTGAGCGATGCCATGGATGTCCTATCTCAGTGCCTGGAGGCTGTAGGGGCCTGGATGGGGCACAATGGGCTATTTACAAGTTTGGGCCTTCCAGTACGAAGGTTCTTCCATCTTTGAGTCTGGATGGGGTGGTTCTGCCCCAGACAGACTTGGTGTGCAATCTGGGGGTCCTCTTGGACTCACAGCTCCTGCTGGAAGAGCAGGTGGCAGCTAAGAGGGCCTTTGCACACCTTCGGGTTGTGTGTCAATTGTGCCCATTCCTGGACCGGGAGGCTCTACTCACTGTCACTCATGCCCTCGTGACCTCCCGTTTGGACTACTGCAACACGCTCTACATGGGGCTGCCCTTGAAGAGCATTCGGAAGCTTCAGCTGGTACAGAATGTAGCTGCCTGGGTTGTAAATAGTGTTGGTTACTTGGCACATATAACACCACTGCTTTGGAAGCTGTACTGGTTGCTGGTGTGTTTCCAGATGCAATTCAAGGTGCTGGTTATCACCTATAAAGCCCTTCATGGCTTGGGACCGGTTACCTTAGGGACTGTCTTTTCCCCGTTGTTTCTACCCCTCCAATCCGGTCCGGCACATTGGGCATGCTCCGGGTCCCGTCAGCCAAGGAATGTCAGCTGGCGGGGACCAGGAGATGTGCCTTTTCTGCTGTGGTGCCTGCTCTCTGGAACATCCTCCCTCCTGAGATTAGGATGGCCCTGACCCTTTTGGCTTTTCGGAAGGCCTTGAAGACCTGGTTTTATGCCCGGGCCTGGGGCCCCGAGTGCATGAAGGGCCCCGCTTCATGGTTGTGCTGATACTGACAGTTTTTTAAAGATCTCTTGGCTGCATTTATATTTATATTTAATTTTTTGTACTGTTTTAAACGTTGGCTGTTTTTATTGTTGTTAACCGCCCAGAGTCACTGGTTTGAGATGGGCTGCTATATAAATGGAATAAATTAAATTAAATTAAATTAAATTAAATTAAATTAAATTAAATTAAATTAATACATACATACATGCATACATACATACATACAACAAAAGTCAACACTGTCTATTGCTATCCCAGTAAGATGTTATGTTGATACAGCAAGGGCTGAGTTATATAAGGACGTGTAGTAAGGGAAAGCTCAGTGTCAACCTTCTCTCTGCTCATATGTTGATTGAATGCCTGGATCTTGTTACTGAAAAATGTCCCTATCTCACTCCTTTGAATGAAAAATAAATTCTTTAGGAGAAAGAGCATTATAACTGTCAGTAATATGCTTGAGGGAAAAAAAAAGAGTTTTCCTCCCTCTCTGTAATCATTCTGAGGTTAATTCTGGTAACCTCAGGGGTAAGGCAAGCTTAGGTAATAATCTTTAATATGGTATCATGCAAAAGAATCCTAAATTAAGTACGGCCTACTCTTTTTTGGCTTAGATGGTGTGTTAAGACACTGCTCTGTTTGGACTGAGAACAATTCTGACTACCTGAACCAGCAGGACAGGCTTTTTCCTCTTGAAGCAGTCCTTATGAGAAAGTGTGCCATGTTCCTCTGATGTAGTTCTTTCTAATATAGTCAGATGAATCCCAGGTCTCTCTTAAGGCTGCAGTCTCAAAGCCCTACTTCCCAGCAAGAAAACGTTGCCATGATCTTGTGTTTAGGGATGTAGCAAGCTTCCTTATACCAATTTATACATGAGGCATGGGGAACCATGAACTGGCCAGCTGACTACCCCCTATAGCTCATTATCATTCTTCTCTTCAGCCTCTGTCCCTGTCTAAACTCTGATGGGTTTCAGAATCAGAAAAAAAGACCATTTCAGCATCCAGAGCTCCTTATGCAGCTAATGGAGATAAGTTAAACTCAGAAAGGGTCTGGATACTGACAGGCATAATATTTGGATTCTGAAATAGCTCACTAGTTACCTAATTGATTCCAGGCTCAACTGAAGGTATACATTTATAAAGGTATAAATTGGATATTCCTATACTGGGATTGTTTTGACAGAGAAAACAGAGGTTAGAAATTATATACTTGTCTCTATTCCATATTCTCCATGGCTTAAAATTATGGGAGAGATGGAGGTCTTTCCCATCCCACTAATACAGGAAAACAAAATCAGACAGTAATGGAAGACCTTCTTTACAATATTGGTCAGAATGTGGAATATTCTCCCCTAAGAAGTCCACAATAACCAATTATTGGTTTATTAACTTTATTAATATTTTGACACCTGGCTAAGGCCTGTCAATCCTTGTTTTTTTTCCATTTCTATTATTATTAATATTGGTTGTAGAGTAATATTTCATTGTTACTATTTTTTTTACTGTTATTCACCAAATTTATTTTTATGAAATGCAGGCAAAGGGAGAGAGGGAGGGAGGAAAATCTTACTTTTTATAGTTTCAAAGCTAATAACATTAGCTAGTAAATTTCTTTGCTTACAAGCACTACTATGGTCACCTAGCATGAATTCTCAAATTTTGCCTCTTCAAGCACCAGTCACCAACATGTTCAGTTTGTAATCTAAAGAGGTCATGTAGATCACTTTGCATTACTTTTACTTCAATTAAAGTGATAGGCAATGCCATGCTGTTGCCAGTTTCTGCCACATTGCTTGATTTGTTGAACAGATGTATAACTTAATAGCCAAAAACTGTATTTGTCTCGGAAAATAAAGCTGGTTGCACATGTGAGCTTGGTCATAGTCATATTTATTATGACATACCCTTGCAAAAAATGCCGGAGCCTGAATGTCATCTCTGAATGCACTTGCATTTACAGCAGATGAGATCTTCAAAACTGAAATCTTGCCTATTATTATTATTTGAATATAGCAATAAAAGCTATTGAATATTACGTATTTGAAGATTCTAAATGTAGAAGAAAATGAACCGATTGGTTTATAAAAAAGGGGTCTTTAGTTTTATACTAACCATAACTTTTGAGAACAGCTGCTTCTATTTTAAATTATTAAAGTACTTCTTAATATATCAGTCAACTTTTCTGAGAACTATAAACATGGATTGCTTAGCTAATTCAAATGACATACATTTTTTTAAAAGCAAATGTTTTACTCAGCCTGAATTAAGAGATTTGGCTGTGAAGGCATGGGTCCCATTTTTCCTAGGGAATTATCTCTGAAAATAGTTTTGGAGGCCTACAGCTTGCCAATAGAAGAGAATATATGTAGCTCAGGGCTGAACTGTGGAGTCCTCGGGGTTCTCTGAGCTTGGTTGTTTTCTTGCAGACGTTTTGTTACCTAGGTAGGTAACATCTTCAGTGCTAGAAGGGAGGGGGCTTTGCTCTCTGTTTATGTGCTGTGGCCTGCCCTGCCAGTGCTGGTGGGGGTGGGGGGTTTGTTTTGTTTTATTTTTTCCTCTGGTAGTTCCTTGATTAGGGTATTGTTTACTGCTTGATTGTTTGTCTGGTAATCTTGGTATTAATCACTGCTTATCTGGGTGATGACTGCTAGCAAGGAGATGTTCTGGTCTTTTTTTTTCCTTTTTATTGTCTCTTCTGAATAGTGTGTAGATGTTGTTTATCTCTATGTGCCTGTTGATGGCTGCCTTGTCTGAATACCAAGCTTCCAGGAATTCCCTCGCATTTTTGGATTTAGTTTGGTCTAAGATGTTGAGAGTTTCCCAATTGAAACTATGGTTAAGTCTGTCCATCTGTTGTGAGATTAAGAAGTTTTCATTGTGTCTTCTGACTGCTAGTTGGTGTTCATGGATGTGCTCTGCAAGCCTTCTGCCTGTTTGTCCTACATAGTACTTGTTACAGTCCTTACACTGTATATTGTAGATGACTCCTGTTTTTGCTTCTTGGGCTACTGGGTCTTTTGATTTACTTAAGATGTTTTGGAGGGCTTAGTTGGTTTGTGTGCTACGGAGATGCCATGTGGTTGTAATAGTCTGTTGGTTGTTTCTGAGACATTTCTGATGTTTGGCAGTGTTATCCTTTTCATAGCTCGTGTTGGTTGTGTTGTAGTAGGTTGAGTGGTCAGGCACTTTTTGATAAAGTTGCATGGATATCCATTTTGTTGGAAGATGTTGTATAGGTGGTCTGTTTCCTTTTTCTGCTGTTCTGGGTTGCTGCAATGTTTGTGCTCGCTTGAATAATGTTCTTACACAGCTCTTGTGGGAGGTTGGTAATGGAGTACTTGGTTAGTGTGGGTTGTTTTCTGATAGACTTGAGTTTCTAATTTGCTGTTGTTTCCTCTGCTGATGAGGGTATGCAGGAAGGGTAGCATGTTGTTTTCTTCCTCTCTAGTAAATTTTATTCCTTTGAAGATGTTGATACTTTCATGTATCTTCTCTAGTTGTTCCTCTTTTATTATAACAAAGGTGTCATCTACATACTGGATCCATACTTTTGGTTATATGCATGGAAGTGCTATAGTTTCTGGATACCGCATTACAATCTCTGCTGAGTCCTGAGAGTGGTGATCTCATGGGTGTACCTCTGATTTGTTGATGTATTTGTCCATCAAACTGAACAAGCCTACAGCTTGGTCACTGACTAAAGGCTGGGACAGAATTTAATCAGGACGTGAGGAACTGTTTCTGACTGAATATCTTGTATTCCCCTTTAATTAAAGGGCCAGAAACGCCTTACTTCAGTCCAAGCACACCCATACTGATTTAGATCAGTGTTTCCCAGTGTTGCCTGGGAATCTTAAACATCTTAAAACTGCCAAGTCTGAAAAACACTGATTTAGATATATTTATTTATTTAGAAATATATCCCACTCTATGTGACAGAACTGACTCCCAGATAAATCTGCATATGTACCCACTTGCCTGGAAAAAAGTCATACTGAATTCTATGACTGAATAAGTCATCAATAAGGCTCAAATCAAGCAAACGTGTTTTGAGTTTGCCTGCAGGAGACGGCATGGTCATGATAGCATCTGGAATGACTACTTGACTAGCTACTTTCAGGAAGCAAAAAGCTTCAGTTTCAGATCTCCTGCATAATGCATTCCTAGCATTTAGTGGTTAGGATAATTTCTGCCTTCCTTTTCTTTATGACAAACAAGAAGCTGCTTGGGTCACATTCAGCACTTCTAAAGAAATCTCTCTCTGCTTCTGTCTCTTTCATTGCATCCTTCTATGCTGGAATGCCAGTTCGTATTGCAGCCATGTATCTTATCCTAGGAACAAGTTCTATTGAATTCCATCCTCTGTGTATTGCTCAGAAATGTGATTTTTCATCAGCAAATGCTAAACATTTTCAACAAAACTGAAATGAATTTGGGAAGAGAATGCTGACACTTTGTATAAGGCTTTTGGTCAACCAAGGTTTCAGAATTCCCTTATTATGTTTGGACTGAAAAGCAAAGTGAAGACTTTTCTTTTTAAAAAAAAGAGTATCAAATGTTCCAGCCATAGGAAATAATGAACTTGAACCAGATGCTGCTTCCTTGTTTTTCACTCCAGGTCATAAGAGTATTTGAGATGGTATTTCATGCTCAGTACTATCACCACCCAAGTTGCTGAAAATCAGGCTGAGGAGATGATTTGTAAAACATTTTTGAAAAATAAAATGACAGGAATCAGTGAGAAAACATCAGGATGGGTGGTCTCAGCCTTTATTCAGTAGCCAAGTTAGCAGATTACATCACATTTTTCAGGATGACAAAAACTCATAAATATTAATAATGGTTTCCAAAAAGATCTCTTCAGACTGGAAAATGGACAACAAAATGGCTCATGGAAATAGAATGGAGTGGAATGGAATGGAAAAGGCCAAGTAAGGTATGTATAATGGAGCAGACACCTCCAATTTTATTTGTGCACATCTGCTATGATTTGAAGTAAAATTCAATTATAGGGATTATTAAGAATAAATGCCAATATTTTTATTCCCAGAATAAAGGGGAGAATATGGCAATATTTAATATATGGCAAGACCCAGTTAACCTTACGATACAAGCTTTGAGCTCCAAGAAAATGAACAAGGACACAAGAAGGTAAAAACGTAAGAAGGTTTTCGCTGAAAATATTTGATTATAATGATATAATTTTCAGTGATACAAGATGCTGAAAGACAAGTTGAAAGATCAGGAGCACTGTTATTATGGAACAGGGAAGTTCCATAACAGGGCACCTGTAATATCTTACCTTATCACCTGGCTGTGGTCTCAGAAGAGAAACTTGGTCATAGCCTCGTCTAATAAGGGCCCATAAAGCATCCAGCTTGCCCTAGAATGACAGACAAAATGTTCCAGAAAGTAATAAGGTACTAAAACTCCAAACGACTAACACATCATGGAGTTGCACTTCTGATACAGATTGCATAAGAATATTGAGAAGCGGCATACCTATTAGAGCTGTGTATGCTTTGAAAATGATTTGGAAGAAATGCTTCATACTTTATACAGTTACTTCTTTGTAATTCATTTACCCACACATCCTTTTTTTTTTTCCAGGCTTCCATGTGAGCCTGAAATAAGATGCAGCTGCTTTAACAGACAGATGACAGATATGCTGCTTTAATGATTCAATAAAGGTTCCTATAAAGATATAAGAGCTATATCTTTTCTCAGGCTCACGTAACTGTCCTTACTCAGAAAAGATCAGGAAAAAAAACCCTTACCTGCTTTATTTATTCTACCTCATAAAATCTAAGTTGGTTCTTAGCTCTATTGGAAAATTCTTCAAATATTGGAAGATTTCTTTCATATATATATATACATACACATACATACATACATACACACACACACACATGTACGTATGTACAATTTGTCATGGGGAGGCAATAAAGAGAGGGGGGATATTGGGATAAAATCAACAGGGTCTCTTCAGACTGTTTCCCTTTGCCTTTTAATAATGTATTCAAGAATCTCAATAAAAACAAAAAACACATTTTTATGTATAACTTTTTATAATCAGACTCTTGCAGCACAGTTGGCTTTAAAACACAGGGATCATCATTCGCTCAAGATTCTGTCTAGATGTGCATGACATAAGAAGGCCTTGGAAAAGGAGAGCAGGAGGTTGTCCCTCATTTAGTTCCACAAAAGTTTGTCTGAAGTTCTTCCGTATCTTACCTTTATGGGAGAATACCACGTCCTCTGAGAGGGCAACTTCTGCAGATGGTATTTCTTTGGCTTTGGCTCCCATGGCTCATATTCCTGTTCTGGTAATTTGATGATGGCGTTCTTTGGCTTCTCTAGTTTTGCTCCTTCCTCTGTTGATCCTTTGTCACCCCATTTTACCTGAGTGCAGTAGGACATAAGTAAATTGTAGCTTCTTCCCAGCAGTTGGAAGAGCAGTTGCATGGGGATGATGGGGAGAGGGCTCACTTTGACTGGAAAGCATAGTCAAATGAATGATCACAGACTCTTTTATATTTCACTGCCACTTGACTCTACCATTCAGTTTTACATTGTCTTGCTGTGTTGACCCCCTTCTAGGTGTTCAATTAACAGGAAAATCCAATTCTCACCAGTTAGACCCATGCTTCCTTTCCCTGTATGTCCTGAGAAAAGGAAAAGTAATGTGTACAAATGGATTTTAAAGAAATAATAAAGTTATGTTCTCTGGGTGTCATGGAAGATTTTTTTATTCACCAAGATGGCTTCTCTCCTGCCATGCATTGGTAGGATGCATTTTAAATTTCCTCTAGTTACGGGGACAATCCTATTACCAGATCAGACCAGGAAAGTAAATCCCTCAGTTCTTCCCTGTAACCCCATCCTGCAAAAATGCCATGCAGCAAATACTCCAACTCCGCAAATAAAAAAAAAGAAAAGACTATCTATAAGGGTTTGGGGGATGGTGGAAAAGTAACCAGACCAAATTTTAAAAAAAGGGGGAGAACAATATCATGTGATATTCATCTCCCAAATTTGCACCAAATAATACATCCCTGATTCAGGAAGAATAGTCAGGTAGAGTGCTTGTTTTTGGGGGGGGGGGGGGGGGACTTTCTCTTTTGCCTTGTGGAGGGCTTTCCAGAAATCAGGATGCAACAAAAATGATTTTTAAGAGAGAACTACGAGAACTAGGCATTCTATGATATCACTGTTTGTCATACCTTGCATCCAAAATCTGCAGAATTTCTCCAAAGAAAACCAATGTTGTAGAGTTTTTTTTAAAAGTACACCTGGTCATACACTTGCCAATGTCCTCACTCAGAAAGCTACCTTTAAAAGCATCTACTTATTTAAAGAGTTTGATGCAGATTTCACAGTCATAGACTGGATGCTTGGAGATGAGAAATTATTGTCAAACAACTTTCTTGGAAAAGTAATAAATGATGCCTAATTAGTTATAGGTTGATAAAAAAGAATGAAGTATTTTGTGGACATTCAGCTAAATTCTGACCAAAATATTTCTTTTCTTGGTTTTCAGCACAAGCAATTCCAAAATGAAAGTTGATAATATCCAATTTAACCCCAAAATAACTTTTAAAAATGCTTGGAGAAAAGGAAATTCAATAGAACCACCCTTCTATAAAAGTATTTGAAAGGGGGCTGAGAAGAAACAGACCTCTTTCTTGACATCCTAGGTTGTAAAGGCCCATTGGATTCAAGTATCTAGAATAGAGATAGCTTTCTAAAGGTGAGATTCTTCCTTTCTTCTGTATATCACTTGAAAAGAGTTGTTCAAATAATGCTACAGGCCTAGCATTATTTGATTCTAGACATCTTTCTAGATGTCAGCAGTGCTTTATAAGCTCTTTCAGCTCAGTTATAACACTTTACTTTGGCTGTCAGTAAGATTTTTGGCATGGATAACAGATTGGACTTTGTGGAAGAAGCTCTTTCTGAGAAGTAGCTTTCAACAGTTTCTTCTTAATCCTCCTTATGAGAATTAAGTACACTTTAGCAAGCAAGGAGATTGACTCTACTCTCCCCATCTTTCAAACTGCCATGACAGCAGAAAGAGAAAATTTACAGAGGCCACTGAGCTAATTTTTTTGCTAACCAGCTTGTTCCATGAGTGGGTGTACATATGAACTTTCAAAAAAGAGGAACTTCCTTTTGTGAGTCGCAAAAAGGTCCCAAATTGTCTGACACAAACATGTCATTATCTGTTGAGAAATCTGAATGCTGAGTTTCCATTTTGTCTCCTGCATGGATGTTCTGTAAGTCAATCTGCTACTTAGCTTACATTCCCTAATAGCAAGAAAATGATATCCTGCACACTATAATAATTCTGTAGTTTCCTTGTCAAGAGATCCAAATCTTGTTCCACTTGGTCAGCTGACAAAGGCCTTTACCAAGTTATTGTACATCCCAACAAAAATACTTTCTTGCAAAGTTCCATTTTGACGCCTGAACCACTCTGTTATTTAAAGATTCCCCATTAGGGTATTATTCATAATAATGATTCTGTCTTGCTCTTCCTGACTCATCTTTTATCAATTCAACAGTCCAGGAGGAATGGGAATCTGAAGGTGGATCTGGTTTGCTATTTGGGAAGGAGAACTCTGTAGCTGTTAGATGTGGAATACAGACAGATCTTGGCAGGACATCATAATGCCCATGAGCCTTGTTAGGACATGAGATCTGATTGTATCTCTGCACGAAGGGAGTTGGCCATACTGATGGTCTTCAGTTGTCTGTCAAAAATGAAAAACATAAGAAACATGGCAGGTCTGCTCTGATTTCACTTTGATAAGTGTATCATCTAGAAAAACATGGAGGAAAATTCTCTTGTAAGACTCATACACACAGAGAAACACATGCATATACGCTAAACACTTCAAACTACTCCAAAAATCTGAAGTCTTCTAGAACAAACAAAAAGGGCAGAGCTTGCAGCACAAAACCACAACACTACCGTTACCAGAATTATGGAAACAAGCAAGGTCCTCAGGACACCCATGAGTAGCACCAAAGAAATATACCGTATTTTTCCGACTATAAGACGATACTTTTTTCTAAAATCCTTACCCTAAAAATTGAAGGGCGTCTTATTCAAGGAATAAGCGAGGAGAGAACCTCGCGGTTGCAAAACTGCCCATACTTTGTTTCTGCAGAGAGGCTTCCTCCTATTGCTAGCCTCCAATCACGAGTGAAACAGCTTGTCTCCCAAACAGACTTCCTCCAATCACAAGCCTTATGTAACTGACGTCAGCTGATGCTGAACAAACCAATTAGAGGAAGGCTGTTTGCAGAGACAAGCTATCGGCAGTTTCACTCATGCTTGAATGTAATCAGTTATGCAAAAGAGCATGGAAACAGAGCTGCAGAGAGACGGTTTGGACCTCCTCCCACCGAGTGTATCAGGTCAATGTTAACTAATTACTAAATAAAAATGTGTTCTGCACTATCTTTAAAATATTGATTTCTTAATTTGGGGTTGGAAAAATGGGGGTCGTCTTGTACATGGGGGCATCTTATTGTCGGAAAAATACGGTACAAGAGACCATCAGTCTGAGGTTCACAACTCTTTCTAGAATGTCATCTTTTATGATATTTTAAAAACTGTTAATCAACTATTTATTTTTTCTGTAATTAATAATTTGATGAATGAAAAACAATCTCAATACCTCCATTCTTTTGATCCCACCAACACCTCTCCCTCCATAATAAGATGCATCTACTGTAGGCCACTTTTTTTTTGGCATCCCATCTTCATCTTCTGATTCCTGAGGATAAGTGAGGACAAGCAGAAAAAGGGTGGGTGGGAAGGAAAGAGAAAGTGACTGTCAGAGAAAAAGTTTGGGTTTGGTCAAGAAGCAGATAATCTCGGAACTTGGCTTTGCATGCCTATGTTTCATAGCCTGGAAGAAAGCAGTGGACCTGTTTTTCAGGTTGCAGCTTCTTTTAAGAATATTTTTTAAAAAAGAGAGAAGTTTCTTGCCTTTGTCTGTTTATCACAATAAAAGATCAATGGATCAATCCATTTGGATTCTAAAGAACAAAACTTTTCATTTAGCTACATATTCTGCTACCTTCCCGATATTCAGTATAAGAATACATATTAGTATATAATTAACATATCAGTAATTTTAATACTATTAGTACTACATATACTTTTGTTCTCTATATGTTTCTTTCATCATAAAGAAACTACAGGAAGTGAGCCACGGGAATCTGGAACTGAACAATTCCCGCAGTTTGGCCAGCATAAAGCCTGAAACTCATTACAGAGAAAAAAATTGAGGATACATTTTGAAATGAGATCTCTACATACTGCAGCCAAATCTACCGTATTTTTCCGACTATAAGATGATACTTTTTTCTAAAATCCTTACCCTAAAAATTGAAGGGCATCTTATTCAAGGAAGTTAGCCGAGGAGAGAACCTCGCAGTTGCAAAACTGCCCATACTTTGTTTTTGCAAAGAGGCTTCCTCCTATTGCTAGCCTCCAATCACGAGTGAAATAGCTTGTCTCCCAAACAGACTTCCTCCAATCATGAGCCTTATGTAACTGACGTCAGCTGATGCTGAACAAACCAATTAGAGGAAGGCTGTTTGCAGAGACAAGCTATCGGCAGTTTCACTCGTGCTTGAATGTAATCAGTTATGCAAAAGAGCATGGAAACAGAGCTGCAGAGAGACAGTTTGGGCCTCCTCCCACCGAGTGTATCAGGTCAATGTTAACTAATTACTAAATAAAAATGTGTTCTGCACTATCTTTAAAATATTGATTTCTTAATTTTGGGTTGGAAAAGTGGGGGGCGTCTTGTACATGGGGGCATCTTATTGATGGAAAAATACGGTAAATTTTTAAATGGTGAAAAGTTATAAAGGCTTTTTTTGTCAGTTCCAATACATCAAATTTGGTTTGCACCATTTAAGTCTCATTTAATTGATTTCAATATGAGGTTCCAAACTACACATTATTTTAGTAATATAGTTAGCATCTTATCTTAAAAAAATTCTTTATACTATAATAAAAGCAGTGGGGACATCATTTGAATTGGCTCCTAAGAGAGTTTTAACTCTTGGAGACTGGAAAGTTTACTCTTTTGCCCCCTGCTAGAGAGAGCTTCTGCCTCTCTAGATATTCACCTGATATCCTGACTTGTAAATGCCAAAATCTACAGTTCAGAAGGGGGATCAGATAACTTACTGCCTCCTACTGTTAGACCCATTTTTCTAATGGTGTTTGCTATCTCCCCATGCAGTACAGTGGAATAATTCTATTTTTAGAACAGTTAGAGAAGGATGGAGTTATAGCCATCAGCCAATGAAGAGCTGTACCATCATGAGGGAGGGAGGGAGGGAGGGAACCCACCTTGCCAAGATACAAATCTTGGAAGAATTTCAACCCACCAAATCACTAAGATACCTGTTAACCTAACTTGCTGCCTGCTAAACAAGCAACAAATTTTGGATCTAATTTTTTTCCGTGCTTCTAATAATATTGGGATTAGTTTATGATAAATATCAAATATCCTAAAATAGTGTATATTGAAATTTACATAAGAAAAGTAACTTAAGAGATAAAATAGTTCAAATTGACTTTTTTTTTTTTTTTTTTTACAGACAGAGAGAATCTCTATCCAACTAGCTTCAGAAACTCTTGGCTCCTTGAGCAATGAGATACTTACAGGATCTAGAGGAGGTGGAGGCGGAGGTTCCTTTATGACCTGAAACACAGACTGAAGTCACTGCCTGTATGAGTAAATGAGTAAAACTCTTTACTCATTAAAATATATTAAAATAATCTACATTTTTTTCAGGACAAGCAATGTTGCTTAAAGCTTCAATAGTTATTAATTATTGCAAACATGTCACCAATTGGCTCATCCACTCATTTTTTAACTTTCTATTACAGGCTGTGGACATGAAGTTTGTGTAGTTTTCTGATTTATACTACTATAACTACAGGAATCAAAATGCAAATGCAGTGATGAGAAATGTGTGCATCTATGATGTAAAATATGCAAATGGGTCAGGAAACCTAAAACTTTCCAGATGTCTCAGAATAGAATTCCCATAATTGCTTTTCATTGGTCATTCTAGCTGGGGCTGATGGGAGTTGATTTAACTTCCTGGATGGCACCAGATTGTATACTCATGTGCAACAGTAACTCAACAATCTATCTCCATATTAAGGAATATTATGCTTCCTATTAAGCTATGAAGTAAATGTTTTCATTTTTTTAACATACCATGATTGTAAAAGTTCTAAGGAAAATAATAGCATAACCACTGATCATATCCATTAACATAATATTTAAAAACATGGAAAATGTCTTAGCACCTTTTACTTCCAAAACATTTGACACAGTTCAGAAAATACTTCACTTTAATCCTTACAAATGTACTAAAGGGTTATCCTTTGAAATTTTATAAAGCCTTCATATATACAAAGCTGCACTTAAAAGCTACAAGCAGAATGCTGAAAATGCTTTCATAACTTATGATCTTCAGATTTTAGTGGAGAGTATTACACTGCAACTTTAAACTGTAAATATACTTAGTTGTCAGGCCTAGCCCAAGGAACTCCAGGAGACCATGCAGATTCAGTTCAGCAATGTTTATTAGCTACAACCTCTAGCAAGAATCTTCCCAGACTGAAACTAGTTCCCAGGGTCAGCCAGTCAACACAGAGTGAATTCCTCAGGGAGGTGCCAGCCTCATCCTCTTATCTCTTCCCCACCCTTCAGGAGACGAAAGAGGATGCTTCTCTCCCTGAGTCTGGCCTTCATAATTCCATTCCATCACATTAGTAGAATCAAAAACGTCTATTTAATAACCCATTAAATACTGGTACGTAGGAACATATTTTCTTACTTCTACCAATTATTACAAGGAGACTGAACATTTCAGCAATCTCGTGTCTTACTACCAGCAGTAACATTACCCCGTGCCTATTGGCTTTTTTTTCCAAAGGGAAAAACTATTTCTGGGTAAAATGCCAAATTCTTGGAAGGATGCAAAATTACTCCTGATCCAGACAGATTGGGAGAGGTCCAAATAGTTTTCATCAGCTACCTTAAGCAATGCAATATAACATTTATAATGCCAATGTGATAATTTATTGGAAGCAAGTCATTTATAAAAACTAATTATTAATTTTATTGGCTGATGCAACTCAGGGAAAAACCAAGGCAGCAATTTTGGATGCTAGAAAAGGTTTTGATTCAACAGAGTGGAATCATTTCAATGCAATAGTTTAAAAAATTATATAGTGGATTTTTATTTATCCAAACCCACACACTGAACTTCAGATAAGTGGCACTGCTTCTCAGGATAGACAACTTTTTTCCTTAAGGGGATTTCAGGTTTTTTTAGTGGTTTGGGCAGTTTAGAGAGTTCTTTGCAGAAGCTTAATCCAGCTACTTTATCCCCCCTTTCTTCACTAAAGAGATTGTACTGCTAAAAGTAACTGATTTGCTGACAAATTTCATGAGTGTTAACTTGGTGGACTCTGCATGAGTCCTTTCAACAGAAAGGAGAAGAATTGGAAAATCAATAAAACATGGATTCCAGCTTTAGGCCACACCAGGATTAAACAGCTTTTATCTAATGAAAAAGAATCTGCAGCAGCCTTACCAGAAAGAATGCCTAGCAGTAGCCTGGCTCAAAAACAGCCCACTCAGGAATCAGCTCCCTTAGAATTCTCCAAAATAAACTGACCAGAAGTCCACTTACACAAGGAACCAGTCAGCAGCCAGATTCAAAGACAGACCAATCAGGAACCGGTCCTCTTAGAATTTCTTCAAAATTAACCAATCGTATGAGAAACCAACCAAGAATCAGCTTTCTTGGACTCCTGTGATGTGGACCAATCAGAGAACAGCTTGCCAGCTTCATATACAAGAGCCCAGTCAGCCCATTTCAATTGCCTGTTAGTTGCTAAGAGGTACATCACAAAGCAGCTCATTCTGCCTCTGAAGATGCTAGTCACAGCTGATGAAATGCAATGATGAAATAAAACGATGCCCTGGCCATTCAGCCCCCAAACTCCACTGTTTCAAAAGAAGAAATTAATAATGCCTAACTACCTCTTTTTGATTTAACTTAGCTGTCTTGAATTAATTAGGGATACCCTCTGGCCAGGGTTGCCAATGTTTATTGGTCCACATCTTGCAATTTTAGAAGCTGCATATTTACTATTTATCCTGTTTTCATTTATTTAAAGGAAGTTCTATATTCACAGCATGGAAATTTTATTTATTAATTTGTTTAGATTGTTCTCAGGCTATATCTTAATTGTAGTTCCTGAAAAACAAGCTGAGCTTAAGCCATGGCTGTAAGACCAATTCAGAAATAAGCGAGCCTGCCTCAGAATGGAGAAAAGCTTCACTTCCTAAATGTCTGCTGTCCAAAGGCCTTGAAACAAAAGAAGCAGCTGAAGATCCCTCTGACTGGACAAGGTGCCTAAATTGACCCCTCTTCTGAGCTTTCAATATCCCTGTCAGCCAATGTCTGCTTTGAACACAACCGGCACTTACCAACGTGCAGCAGAGTGGCCAAAACCACCAAAGGAGAGTTAAAGCCAAAAGCAGGAACAGAATCAACAGTGCAATGAAAAGGATGGTCCCGTGAAGCTGGAAGGCAAGGGGAAGATTTAGAATCTAGTTAGATACTTTTAATTAAAAGTATGGCCTTTGATGAAAGCTAGAGCTCCTCCAAAGTAAAGTAGGTCATGAAGGTCATACACACATATGCATTTGTTGCATTTCTGCCATTTTCTCTGGCCTACTTTGAGTGGCTCTGCTTTTCATTAACCAAATAATAGCAGCCTCTTCTGAGATTTTTGGGAATTAATCAAAGCCTGGTCCCTTGATTCCCAAGAGGTCCCCTTATGAAATCAATGACAGCTGTGGTAAATAACATTTCATTGTTTTATATTCAGCTTTTGATATTCAGCTTTGGTGCTTGGTAATGCAACAATATTTTGTCTTAGGAGTGTATCCCTATGGTTCTCATGAAGTAACATTTAATTTTGTCTTATTTTTCTATTGCAGCTGGTAGAAAAAGCCTAGAGAAGTTAACATGCTCAGTAGACAAATGGAATCTTGCTCCACTACTGACTTTACAACTGGGCTTATGTGACTTAGAGAGGAGTGAAATTTATTCTATCTTTAATTTAAATTAAGATACAGATGGATAAGTAAACTGGTGAAATTTTTCAATAAAGTATGGGGTGTTGGAGGCTTGTAGATACTGCTTCTCAGTAGCCCTCCTTGTCCTGCTTCCATGAAAACTGAGTTATACTGGAAAGCCTATGATGAGTGATAGGACACCTAGTTTATTTTTTTTAATGGTGGCTTTGGTTTTATATTTTATAATTATACACACACACACAGTACTATGCAAAAGTTTTAGGCAGGTGTGAAAAAATGCTGTAAAGTAAGAATGCTTTCAAAAATATATATTGTTTATGTTTATCAATTTACAAAATGCAAAGTGAGCAAACAAGAAAAATCTAAATCAAATCAATATTTGGTGTGACTACCCTTTGGCTTCAAACCAGCATCAATTCCTATACTTCCACACTTTGAACACTTGCACAAAGTCAGAGATCTTGTAGGATTAGAGTCAGGTGTATGATTAACCAATTATACCAAGCAGGTACTAATGATCATCAATTTCATATGTAGGTTGAAACCCAGTCATTAACTGAAACAGAAACAGCTGTGTAGGAAGCGTAAAACTGGGTGAGGAACAGCCAAACTCTGCTACTAAGGTGAGACAGTTTCATGTCCCAGTCATATACCATGGCAAGACTGGGCACAGCAACAAGACACAAGGGAGTTATACTGCATCAGCAAGGTCTCTCCCAGGCAAAAATTTCAAAGTAGACTGGGGTTTCAAGATGTGCTGTTCAAGCTCTTTTGAAGAAGCACAAAGAAACGGGCAATGTTGAGGACCATAGGCGCAGTGATTGGCCAAGGAAACTTAATGCAGCAGATGAAAGACACACCATGCTTGCTTCCCTTCAACATCAGAAGATGTCCAGCAGCACCATCAGTACAGAACTGGTGGAAACCAGTGGGATCCAGGTACCTCGATCTGCTGTCCGGAGAAGTCTGGCCAGAAGTGGTCTTCATGGAAGAATTGCGGCCAAAAAGCCATACCTCTGACGTGGAAACAAGGCTAAGTGACTCAACTATGCACGAAAACATAGGAACTGGGGTGCAGAAAAATGGCAGCAGGCGCTCTGGACTGATGAGTTAAAGTGTGAAATATTTGGCTGTAGTAGGAGGCAGTTTGTTCGCCGAAGGGCTGGAGACAATAATAAGTGTCTGCAGGCAACAGTGAAGCATGGTGGAGGTTCCTTGCAAGTTTGGGGCTGCATTTCTGCAAATGGAGTTGGAGATTTGGTCAGGATCAATGGTGTCCTCAATGCTGAGAAATACAGGCAGATACTTATCCATCATGCCATACCATCAGGGAAGCGTGTGATTGGCCCCAAATTTATTCTGCAGCAGGACAACGACCCCAAACATACAGCCAATGTCATTCAGAACTATCTTCAGTGTATAGAAGAACAAGGAGCCCTGGAAGTGATGGTTTTGCCCCCACAAAGCCCTGATCTCAACATCATCAGGTCTGTCTGTGATTACATGAAGAGACAGAAGGATTTGAGGCAGCCTACATCTACAAGAGATCTGTGGTTAGTTCTCAATGATGTTTTGAACAACCTACCTGCCAAGTTCCTTCAAAAACTGTGTGCAAGTGTACCTAGAAGAATTGATGCTGTTTTGAAGGCAAAGGGTGGTCACACCAAATATTGATTTGATTTGGGTTTTTCTTCTGTTTGCTCACTTTGCATTTTGTAAATTGATAAACATAAGCAAGTACAGTGGTACCTCAAGATACGAATTTAATCCGTTCCGTGACTCTGATTGCAAGTCGAATTGGTCGCATCCTGAAGCACGTTTTCCCATAGGGTTCAATGTAAATACAGTTAATCTGTTCCACCCTCTGAATTTGGTCGCATCCTGAAGCAAATTTCCCCATAAGGTTCAATGTAAATACGGCTAATCCGCCCTCCGAATTTGGTCACATCCTGAAGCACATGTCCCCATAAGGTTCAATGTGTCAGCCGGCGTTGCACGGCTAGGAAATTCCCCAGGCGCGCTTTAGTCAGCCCTAGCGCAGAAAAAGGAAGTGCTAATGAAATCTGAGAAAGGCTCCCGCGCACACAGCTGGGAGCAGGAGCTTCCCCCCCCCACCCCTCGCGCTGATTCCTCTTAATTCCGCACTCTTTCCTTTGTGCATAGCCCTTGGCATGTGCGCGACAAAAGCACAGTGAAAGCAATGGGGGGGAAGGCTTATGTAGCACGCACAGCAGAGCGGGAGCTTCCCCCCCCCCCACTGATTCCTCCGCGCTGTTTCCTTTCTCCATAGCGACAAAAGCACAGTGAAAGCAATATCAGCGCGCTGGGGGAAAGGCTTATGTCACGCGCACACACAGTCGGGAGCGGGAGCTTCCCCCACCACTGATTCCTCCGTGCTCTTTCCTTTCTCCATAGTGACAAAAGCACAGTGAAAGCAATATCAGTGCGCTGGGGGGAAAGGCTTATGTCGCGCGCACGCACAGCTGGGAGCAGGAGCTCCCCCCCCCCCCACGCGCTCAGATTTTATTAGCACTTCCTCTTTCTGCATTGCTTTCCTTGGGCTTTTGTCCTCGTGCTCAGATTTCATTAGCACTTCCTCTTGGAAGCCACGACCACGTGGCAGCAGGGCAAATGGCCGCGGATCCGGTTCGTAGCTTGAGGCAGAATTCGCATGTTGAGGTAAATTTTTGCGGCCGGAGCTGGTCGCATCTCGAAATTTTCGTAAGGTGGGGCGTTCGTATCTTGAGGTACCACTGTACAATATATATTTTTGAAAGCATTCTTACTTTACAGCATTTTTTCACCTGCCTAAAACTTTTGCCCAGTACTGTACACTGTGTGCACAATTATTAGGCAAGTATTTTGACCATATCATTTTTATGCATATTTTCCACCTCCAAGCTGTAGAAACCTGAATGCTTATTGGATATAAGCATATCAGGTGATGTGTATTTGTGTAATGAGGGAGGGTGTGACCTAAGGAGATCAACACCCTATATCAAGGTGTGCATAATTATTAGGCAGCTTCTTTTCCTCAGGCAAAATGGGCCAAAAAAGAGATTTAACTGACTCTGAAAAGTCAAAAATTGTAAAAAGTCTTTCAGAGGGATGCAGCACTCTTGAAATTGCTAAGATATTGGGGCATGACCACAGAACCATCAAACGTTTTGTTGCAAATAGTCAACAGGTTTGCAAGAAACGTGTTGAGAAAAAAAGATGCAAATTAACTGCCAAAGATTTGAGAAGAATCAAACGTGAAGCTACCAGGAACCCATTATCCTCCAGTGCTGTCATATTCCAGAACTGCAACCTACCTGGAGTGCCCAGAAGTACAAGGTGTTCAGTGCTCAGAGACATGGCCAAAGTAAGGAAGGCTGAAACTCAACCACCGCTGAACAAGACACATAAGTTGAAAAGGCAAGACTGGGTTTTATGGACTGATGAGATGAGAGTGACTCTTGACGGACAAGATGGATGGGCCTGTGGCTGGATCAGTAACAGGCACAGAGCTCCACTTCAACTCAGATGCCAACAAGGTGGAGGTGGGGTACTGGTATGGGCTGGTATTATTACAGATGAGCTAGCTGAACCTTTTCAGGTTGAAGATGGACTCAAAATCAACTCCCAAACCTACTGCCACTTTTTAGAAGACACTTTCTTCAAGCAGTGGTACAGGAAAAAGTCTGCATCTTTCAAGAAGACCATGATGTTTATGTAGGACAATGCTCCATCGCATGCATCGAAGTACTCCACTGCATGGCTAGCCAGTAAAGGCCTCAAAGATGAAAGAATAATGACATGGCCCCCTTCCTTACCTGACCTAAACCCTATTGAGAATTTGTGGGCCCTTCTCAAACGGGAGATTTACGGTGAAGGAAAACAGCACCCCTCTCTGAACAGTGTCTGGGAGGCTGTGGTTGCTGCTGCACAAAACGTTGATCATCAACAGATCAAGAAACTGACAGACTCCATGAATGGAAGGCTTATGACTGTTATTGCAAAGAAGGGTGGCTGTATTGGTCACTGATTTTTTGTTTCAAATGTCAGAAATGCTTATTTGTAAATTTTGAGTTGTTTGTTCATTATTCTCACTTTAACAGATGAAAATAAATGAGATGAGAGAATTGTCATTTTTCATTTAGTTGCATAATAATTCTGCACACTAATAGTTGCCCAATAATTGTGCACGCATAGATATGCTCCTAAGAAGGCAAAACCTCACTTTTACTTTCTTAAATATTCAGGTTTGAGGTTTATTAACATTTTGGATTGACCAAGAGCACTGTAGTTGTTCAATAATGAAATTCATCCTCAAAAATACAACTTGCCTAATAATTGTGCACGTAGTGTATATATATTGTTTCTATCATGGACATTCTATTTTAATGTTTGTGTTGTTGTAATTACTGTAAACTGCTGGGAATCTTGCAATAGTGAAAGGCATAAATATAAGTAAAATAAATAAAAAGCATAAAATCTCATTTGTATTTAATGGATATTCTGCTCTAGGCCTAATTGGTTTGTTAAATTGAGGGCTTATAGAATCATCTGCAGACTCAGTAGAACACATAACTGTACTGAAGACTTTCACTCTAAAATTATTTCACAAAAAAGAGATTTCAAACAAATGAACAAACAACACTGTAATAAGCCACAAAGATCAGTGCGAAGAGATAGGAAAGGAACCTCAATATACAGATCATCAAGATGATAAAATTTCTGGAAGAAAATAAATACTAGCTGGCTTCAAATGAGAAGAGTGGGTTAGAGACACTTACTGTGTAAGAAAAAAGAACAGATTCAGTTAACGTGAGTTAAAGTCATTTCCAGGTGGGGAAAGAGAGGAGAAAATGAACTGGATAGTGTCACAAAATGATATGGAAATAAGCATAAGAGTACGAAAAGTAGAACAAGATGCAAATGTGTGTTTGGAATCCTCTCCTTGGGCATTCACCCTTTAGATGTGGGGTTTGTTCTGAGTGGAGTTTTGTTCTCCCCGAAAGAGGAGTTTGCCATGAGGGAAAATGGCATGGTCTAGCAGCTAGCTGAGCAAAAAGGATCACTAACTTTGGGACCTCTTCTCTCAGCTGGAGGACTGTGAGACATGAGGCTGCCCTTGAAGGGTGTGGAAAATGGCAGCTGGTGTAGAGAGCAGCATAGCCATTTTAGAAGAAATCAACTACTGAACTTTTGCTTCCATGTAAATTGATGAAGGGTTTCCCCTGTGCTAGTCCAACACCTTAACCCCTCTACCAGCCTGGAATTATGCAGGAGGGGCACATTTGCTTCCTGTGGATGACAGGAGCACATACCAATTTCTTGAACTTTGTCTTCACTTCATGTTGGATATTTTAAAGTGCACATAAATAAAGTGTAATGCAACCTCCCCCTTCCACCACTCCCAGTTTTGGCATGGTTCATACTTACACAGTTGGTGCTGGTAATGCTGACTGAACTTGTGATAAATGTTAACCCATTGTTCATACTGACTTGCAGGAAAATCATCCTGAAGTGTCAACAGAGACATTTGTTAAAAGAATAGCCCATCCCATAATGCAGCTTAAGAAATACAGTGGTACCTCGGGTTACGAATGCCCCCCCTTACGAATTTTTCGCGATACGATCAGCTCCCGCCCCAAAAATTTATCTCGCCGTGCGACCTCCGCCCTGCGCTACGAACCGGATCCGCGGCCATTTGCCCTGCTGCCACGTGGTCGCGGCTTCCTGTGGGCGAGATCGCAGTAGCAAGGAGACGTTCGGTGAGGCTTGTGGTGTGTTTTGTGGCGTTTGGAAGGTTTTTGGTGTGCTTGTCAGCATGGCTCCAAAGAAAATGCAGAGCCGTATGTATTTACATTGAACCTTATGGGGAAATTTGCCTCACGGCGCGACCAAATTCGGAGGGCGGAACGGATTAACCGTATTTACATTGAACTTTATGGGAAAATTTGCCTCGCGGTGCGACCAAATCAAGTTGCAATCAGAGTCACGGAACGGATTAAATTCGTAACGCGAGGTACCACTGTACTCAAGCCAAAGAATTTTCTCTGTTTGACCATTTTAGTTTTCACTGTTTACTATCAAACTCTGAGGATCCAACAATATACTTGGATTTACAACCAGCTTTTGACAAAATTCTTCATCAAAAGCTTCTGGGTAGGCTTAAAAGTAATCAAACAGGAAGATCTTTTATGGATATATACGGATTACAGAACAGGAAGCAGAAAGTAAAGGGTAAAACATTTCTGAAAGCACAGAGAAATAAGAGCTGGCACCCCATGAGAACATGTTCACTGGTTATATTTTTTATCTTCTCAGGGTTTCTCCCTTTTCTGTGTCTGGCCACTCTGAAATATGACTAACTAGTATTGGACACTGGAAGTACTGATTGGGAAAAGGGAGCAGCTACAGCTATAAAAAGTGTAATTTCACCCAAGAGAAAATTAGGAAAGAGATTAAAAAAATAACAGGCCTACAGACTACATTTACAGTGTATCTATGTTTCACAACCATTCCTACATACAGCTCTTATAGTCCCTTCTCAAAAGACATTGTAGCAGCAAGAAGGATGCAAAAACAGTCACCAAAATAATTGGGAACCAGAGCAATTGAGGTTTTGATTTAAAAAGTAAGGGAGGACTATGACATCAGCATTTAAATTTATGCACAGTGAAAACAGATAAACAGCCATTCTCCTTTTCTCAAAATACTGTATTTAGAACTGGAGGTTGATCTGGCAGAAAGAATAGTTTTTCACATAGTGGATTAATGGATGTACTTTACTGCCATAAAATACTGGGTGGAAACTAGCACAGGTGTCCTTAGACAGCTAGCCCTGCTGGCTCCAGAATGAGAGGGATTTTGCTCCTCAAGAGCCACTGTTTTGGCAGAGCCTGGAGATATCATCTGCATGCCTTTCTTATATACTTTTCAGAGACATTTGGATGGCCTCTGTGAGAAACAGGATAAGACAGACCTTAGTTTAATTGAACAAGGCATTTTTTATGTTTGTTGATTTATAAAATGCTGCTCCATTGAGTAACAAAAGCAGGGATAATGGCCATGCTGTAAATTGAAAGGAATGAGACAATTACACAAGGGCTTGCTTTCTGTTAAAACAGCAGTCAAGAACTTGTGGCCCCTCTGATTTTGCTCTCCTCGGTTGCAATCAGAGTGGTCAGTAGCAAAGGATGCTGAGTGCCAGAATTATTTCCCAGATTCAAAAATATTCAATCCCTATTCAGTCTGCGCTAGATTTCCATTATGATTGCTCCTTTTTTCTCCTTTTCTGCCATGTATTTCTAACATCTTTTTCTTTTGTTCACATAGTTCTATCTCTTCCTGGATTGAAACAAACAGTACTTTCTTGAATTAAGATAATTTGGCTTGTAATTTCCAATTTTCTTCATCTTTCTTCCCCTTAAAACCAAGCTTAGCAGGTACAGTCTACCTTGTGCAAGCAGTCAGGTCTCTGCCCTGGGATATTCCTAGCAGGATTAAAGCAAAGAGCTTCTTAATTCTGAAATGAAAATTAATGTGTACAGACCAAATTATGATATACTCACTGTCCCACATCTTTTATTACTGGAGCAGGGCAGAGTAAATATGTATCTTGAACAATTGTTGGCTTTTCATCTGAAAAAAAGATAAGAAACAAAATACATCTTGCTTTGTATATAAACAGCCACACCAGGAACCCTAATAAAGGAAGAGGTTAGGCTAAAGGGGTAGGTTAAGATGCCTGCCGTGGCACAGTGACCTTGATGTGGGGTGAGGGCCCAGAAGTGTCAATGCCCATAACAGCAATGCTAGTGGGAGTAGGAGCTCCTGGTAGGATCACTCTCGCTTGCAAGGTAGCACAGAAAGGGGTAAAACTAAGGGTGATCGACAATAGGGATAAGAGTACTTAGGTCTCTGTAGATGTGAAAAAAGCCCAAGGAACTCCCAAAATCATTTTCAGAAGAAATCACTGGCAAATCACTTCTCTGTTGTGGCCAAGAAAATTATGCCCGTGGCTGAAATATTTAGATAAACTTGGGTGCTGGATGATGACACCCCCTGACCTGCCCCCAGGTTGGAAAGCACTCCTTTTTCTTGGAAATAATGTCAAACTTTACCAAGTAGATCTGGATGATGTAGCCAGATCAAAGTCACAAGCAACTCCAGTCATTGATGGTGCTAGTATTGAAAAAGTTATTTGTTTTACAAGGACACAAAGAACTGAAACATGGAATGTGAGACTACAGACTGCAAGCAGAACCAATCAACTGCTGTTGAGCAAAATAAAAGACCTATTGTCCCCTTGAGGAAACTCACATATTTTGGGTGTGTGATGTAAGCAGGTGATGGGCTAGAAATATCTCAATGTGTGACAAGATTGATGGATCACCTGAATATCCCTGAAAGCACTATGAATTGAGATACTATTTTCAGGGGCCAGGGGTCAACTAACTAATAGCATAGCTCTGCCCAGTGTCTTTTTGTTTCTCTGTAGTGCGGCTATGTTAAATGTGTGTTTGTGTGTGTGTTCTACTTGACATTCACAGAGCCAGAAGCTTCTGGAAGCCACCAGTATGATAAAAATGATAGAAGTAGCCTTGTCACTTTGCCAGGACCATGACATTTTCTTCCATTGATTGGCCAACTTACTTAGAGTGATACTATTATTGATCTTGAAACTGCAGAGCACTTGATCAATATTCCTTGCGTAGTAAAAGCCATTGCCTTTCACCACCACTTGGTAGGATTCTGTAAAGGTAGAATACTATGATGAGAAGAAGACTGGTGTGTGGTCCAATAATATTTATTAATTTATTTGTTAGATTTATATCCTCCATTTTTCACAAGCTCAAACAAGATATTGTATATAGTACTTCCTCTTCCCATTTTCCCCTACAACAACTCTGTGAGGTAGGTTGGGCTAGCCCAAAGTTACCAAGGGGACTTTTACAGCTTAAGTTGGACTTGGACCTGGGTTTCCCCAGTTCTGGTCTAACACCTTAACAAATAGCCACAGTGGAAGATGAAAAACAAGGAGTAAAAAACATTGTATAAATATACAATAGTGCCACGAAATCATTAAACAATATAAAAGAATATTAAAAGGGTTCAGTTATGTCCTCTGAAATACCATATTTTTGAACTGTGACTTCAGTTTTTTTCTGAGCTTGTCTCTTCCTTTCTATAAAATTACTTAGCTTTTGAGGCTCTGCATAAATAATGTTTTAATGATTTTAAGGTTATTAGCATTGCATTTAATTCCAAGTGGCCTGATTTCTAATTCTGTTGCCCTAGCTGTTTTTCAGTTGTTGTTTTTACATGAAAATACTGTCTTCCTGCTAGCAATATATTCAATTACAGAGCAACTATAAATGAAGATTAAGACCATAATTAATTATGCAATACTTAGTAGTCCTAATATATTCATATCAAAAACACAAAATCATAGATGCTAGTCTCAAAACTGAATCATATTGTGAAAGGGAGAACAGTAAATTTCTGTGACTGAGCAAAGGCTAGATTGTTTTTTATTCTTTCCAGCCCACTGAAATGTTGGAAATAAAATCTATAAAGGTTTAAGGTTCACTCTCAGTGTCTGTCCATCAGCAGGATAACTCTGTGAAAGTAGTATGGAACAGGACCAAATTTGGTGTGTTTGAAAATGGACTGGATCCAGTTGGGGTGGTGGAGCAAAAAAATCCAGAAATTGCTCACTGAAACCCTGGGGGCGAGGGAGTGGGGCAGCAGCTCTGAATCCCGAAGACAGCTTCATTCTTAGCCCCCTCCCTCCTGGTCACATGACCCAAAGGAGAACTAAGGCGTTGGAAGGAACCCTAGAGGCTATGCTCTGTCTGCGTGCTTCCTGTAGGCAGCCTGTCCTGTGCATTCATACCCACAAAGACGCAAGACACAACAATGACACACAAAGTGGCAACATGTATGCACCTCCCTGATTAGACCCCCTCTCTTTCTCACACATACATAGGAACAACACCTATGTACCCGTCCTGGTTAGATCCTGGGGAGAAACTGCATACGTACAAGCACATGACGATGCTGCACATGGAGACAGCAGAAATAAACCCCCACCTGGGCAACACATATGCACATACCTGTTTAGACCTGGGGAGGACATGCAAACAGACAAATTCATGCAGATACATCATGTAGAGAATACACCCTGAACAGATGCTGGAGAGAAAGTGCACCCATGCAGTCAAACACACAGTGAGAGCAGAAGCGCACACACAGACACAAACACATGAGGGAAGAAAAGAGTGTCTCCCATGGTCACTGCTGTAAAGGGATTGATAAGAGTTTCAGAAGCCGTGCTGTGCATACTGTCCTTACCTAGTTGGCAAAGATTTTATAGATGTATAAATTCAGAAACATTGTAAAAGAAAATAGACTAAACAGCAAATTCAGTACTCCATGTTATGCCTTAGGGTATAACCAACAGCTTACACATTAATGTTAATTTAAGATAAAGTCTATTATCTTACGATACCATTACATTTAATTTATCAATAGAATCAGAAATTAATTCACTTGGAACTAAATCAATCAATTTTAGATTTGTTGTCCCTCTTATTTTTTTCTCTTCTAAGTAGTGAAATGGTATCTATTAAATGAAATATTTAGAAATTGCATATTTATTTTTGGTAAATTTTAACTATTTTCAATTTTGCAAATTTTATAATTTTTAATTTATAAATTACACATAAACTAAAAATCTGTAATTTACTAATGAAAACAATAAAAGATCATTGTTGTTCATTTTCACAGTATTAAAAAATGTATTTACAATACATTCATAGGGTAAATTTGTTCATGTTCCCAAGTGAGTTCAGTTGAAAATCTCCCATCACGATTTACCATGTTCACATAATCTACTAGTTTTGCTTATTGTCAGGGGACTAATCTGCTGTTCATTCTCCTAACAAATATTAAGCATCTGTGAGATGGTCACCCCAATGAACTCCACCGCCTCTGCTGCCAAGGCTAGCTATGCCAGCAACCTCTACCCTAATCAGCCCTCTACCCTAATCAGTATTCCATGAGGAGCCTTTCGAGGGCTTTCCCTCTGAAATGCAACCTCTTGCACACACTCACACCCCAAATATTTCTAACCTAAAAGAGTTCTACAAGAAAGAGTAGAGACAGACCAGACATTATTCTGAAATTACCTACTCAACAACTGGAGACAGAAAACTCATTTGTTAAATTTGTTATAGAGGTGTATTTTTTTTATGATAAATACATTTGGTAATGATAATCACTACTGAAAGTTTTTTTTTAAGAAGAAAGAAGGCAGCAAACACAAAAGATTCATGTAGAATTCTGTAGATAGGAAATTGTGATAACCTTCCTTCTTTCTTCCATTTTATCCTCCCTTCACCTATTGCCCTATTTATTTTTCCTTCCTTCAAGGCAATCCATCAAATAATAATATTTTGGTTTCCACTTCTATTCACAGGAGCAAAGAAGACTTCATTTTTCTATCACAGATTAGAAGAACAGAAGACCTATGGCTTGTCACCTTCTGCTTATTCTGAATGCCATGCAGTGCAACTTGCATCTGAATACCTTGGCCAAGTCGAAATGGCTAATTCTGTTTCATTTAAGGCTCCAACTCTTCCTTTTCTTCCTTCATTATTGTCAGATTCAAATCACTGATTTTGACAAGACAATGACCAGAAAAAGGTCACCGCAGAAATAGGCAGGCGGGTGTTGGCCATCATATGGTAGAATGAAGCTGATGGGAATGAAACTTACTTCTGCTAAGGAAGCTGACTATTTGCATCAACACCTAGAAGTTGACAACTGGATTTCACATCTAGCACAACTTTTCAGTCAAGCTAAATACTGCTAGCACAGTCAAAGCAATAAAGCAGCTGCAAACCTCTAAGACCTTACATGGTGTACACTGCTTGGATACATTCAGTCAAGAGAAGAAACAATTATCTAAATTTGTAATGTGGGCTACTAATCAGGGGCTACAAATTGGATCACATTTGGCATTAGAAAACTGTCAGAATCTAGTCAGACAATCAGTCTTTAGCTCAGCCAACATTTATTTTTGTTATTTCAAAACCAGCTTAAGTATAGTTAATATTCACTATTCACTGAAGAAACTGGGAAATATACAAGGCCCAAAGTACCATTTATAAAATAAAAAAAATAATCCCTTCTGTAAGTCAAACCTGACTCCTGGCAATTATAGTTCTACTTACTAGCAGGATTTATTTGTCCAAATTGTTTATTTATTTGTCCAATTTATATAGCCGCCCATCTCACAATAAGTGATTCTGGGCAGTGTACAACAAAGCTAAAACAATAAATACCTAAAACAGTTATCAATTACTATTATTAAAAACATTAAAAACTATAAAAAATAAAGCTCAGACAAAGAAATAATAGACGAAGGGATGTTAATAATAATGAAGCCACCTCATTAATTCACCAGTCCCCCTGGGGTTCCAGGCCTGATGGCACAACCAGGTCTTGAGGGACCTGCAGAAGATCAGAAGTGATGGGGCCAACCACACCTCAGGAGGGAGAATATTCCACAACATGGGCACCACAGAAGAAAACACCTGCCATCTAGGGCCCACCAAATGTAGCTCCCTCGACAGCAGAACCCTCTCTGCCCTCTGCCAGATCTGGTGGGACAGGCAGATGTAATCGGGAAGATGCGGTCCCTCAAGTAACCAGGTCCCATGCCATGTAGGGTTTTAAAGGTCAACACCAGCACTTTGAATTGGATCCAGAAACAAACTGGTAACCAATACAGCCTGCAAAGCAGAGGTCTCATGTGTGTTCTACCAGAAGCATACATAACTGTTCGCGTTGCTGCATTTTGCACCAGCTGAAGTTTCCAGATAATCTTCAATGGTAGTCCCATGTAGAATGCATTACAGTAGTCCAACTGGGAGATGACCAGGGCATGAGTGACCATAAGTAGGGCTTCTCAATCTACGAATGGGCGCAACTGGCACATAATACGAATTTGTGCAAAGGCCCTCCTAGCCACAACTGCCTTCTGCTCATTGACCCCCAAACTGGACTCATATTCACTGAAGGTTACTACTGAGCATAACATTTACTGAAAACATATACAGGTAAAACTCGAAAAATTAGAATATCGTGCAAATGTTCATTTATGTCAGTATGGCAACTCAAAAGGTGAAACCAATATATGAGATAGACGCATTACATGCAAAGCGAGATATGTCAAGCCTTACTTTGGTATAATTGTGATGATTATGGCGTACAGCTTATGAAAACCCCAAATTCACAATCTCAGAAAATTAGAATAGTGTGAAAAGGTTCAATATTCTAGGCTCAAAGTGTCCCACTCTAATCAGCTAATGAATCCATAACACCTGCAAAGGGTTCCTGAGCCTTTCAATGGTCTCTCAGCTGGTTCAGTAGGAATCACAAGCATGGGAAAGACTGCTGACCTGACAGTTGTGCAGAAAACCATCACTGACACCCTCCATAAGGAGGGAAAGCCCCAAAAGGTCATTGCAAAAGAAGTTGGATGTTCCCAAAGTGCTGTATCAAAGCACATCAATAGAAGGTTATGTGGAAGGGAAAAGTGTGGTAGAAAAAGGTGCACAAGCAGCAGGGATGACCGCAGCCTGGAGAGGATTGTCAGGAAAAGGCCATTCCAAAGTGTTGGGGACTTTCACAAGGAGTGGACTGAGGCTGGAGTTAGTGCATCAAGAGCCACCACACACAGACAGATCCTGGACATGGGCTTCAAATGTCATATTCCTCTTGTCAAGCCGCTCCTGAACAACAAACGACGTCAGAAGCGTCTTACCTGGGCTACAGACAAAAGGAACTGGTCTGTTGCCCAGTGGTCCAAAGTCCTCTTTTCTGATGAGAGCAACTCATTTGGGAACCAAGGACCCAGAGTCTGGAGGAAGAACGGAGAGGCACACAATGCACGATGCTTGAAGTCCAGTGTGACGTTTCCACAGTCTATGTTGATTTGGGGAGCCATGTCATCTGCTGGTGTTGGTCCACTGTGCTTCATTAAGTCCAGGGTCAACGCAGCCGTCTACCTGGAGATTTTGGAGCACTTCATGCTTCCTTCCGCAGATGAGCTTTATGGGGATGCTGACTTCATTTTCCAGCAGGACTTGGCACCTGCCCACACTGCCAAAAGTACCAAAACCTGGTTCAATGACCATGGGATTACTGTGCTTGGTTGGCCAGCAAACTCGCCTGACCTGAACCCCATAGAGAATCTATGGGGCATTGCCAAGAGAAAGATGAGGGACATGAGACCGAACAATGCAACGTAGCTGAAGGCCGCTATTGAAGCATCCTGGTCTTCCATAACACCTCAGCAGTGCCACAGGCTGATAGCATCCATGCCACACCGCATTGCAGCAGTCATTGCTGCAAAAGGGGCCCAAACCAAGTACTGAGTACATAGGCGTGCTTCTACTTTGCAGAGGTCCGATATTGTTCTATTTCCAATCCTTGTGTTATTGATGTCATGTAATATTCTAATTTTCTGAGATTGTGAATTTGGGGTTTTCATAAGCTGTACGCCATAATCACCACAATTATACCAAAGTAAGGCTTGACATATCTCGCTTTGCATGTAATGCGTCTATCTCATATATTGGTTTCACCTTTTGAGTTGCCATACTGACATAAATGAACATTTGCACGATATTCTAATTTTTTGAGTTTCACCTGTAGAACAAAACATTAAAATTTATTTTCCCAAGTTTTCCCCAAAAGTTGAATAATCTAAGTAGCAAAACATATTTATTGTTGCTTTTGTAGTCAAACTTCCACCACCTCAACTTCTGAGACCATTTGGCTAGCCCCATCCTCTCCCCGCAACTGGGGCTAATAGGACTCCCCGAATATACTTTCTCTAATGAATTATGCACAAAATTTTTGAGGAATAAAACATACACCATACTGCTTGAAGGCATGGTGCTTGGAAGTGTCCCCTGGTCTCCCCTTGAAATATAAGAACATTTTGAATAACAGTAGATCAAAACAGACCTACTATTTCCAAATACTTTATTCTATGAATTAGATTTATAGTAATTAGGCAGGATATAAAGAGGATTCAGACTTGCAAAACCCACAATGAAATAATAAAAAACCCAGATATATGAACTAATAATATATTATTATATATAATAATGTTATAGAACATCTATCTATCTAGATTTTATCCTATTCTGAAATACAGCACATGTTCCTAAACCTCAGTTACTTTAGGCTGCAAGACCTGCGCTCCCAAAGGCCGTGAATCCCCAAGAAAGAAAAAGCCACTTCCTACTCTCATCTGCCCACAACCCAACTGTTTTTTCTATCACCCCCTCCCCACCAAAAAAGAAAGCTTCAGTTGATTTTTATTAGATGAAATCAGAGTCTGGCAGCTGATCAGTGAGCTTTGCTATGTCAGATTATGTCAATTGTATACAATCCTATATATTATGTCAATCCCTATACAATACATGTCACAATTTGTAAATGCATGATGAGGAAAGGTAATTCTAAAGGATGGTTATGCTCTGTTAAAGAAAGCATTGGCACACAGTGAAAATCAAAGCCACAACCAGCTTTATTCTCATCATGCATTGCATAGCAAAGAGTTAAGTGTCTTGTGCATCCCTGTGGTATTGATTCTGATGAATTCACCTCCTGCACAGATGCTCGATGGTTCAGCTGCCAGTATCTCAATGCACGATTTCTTCAGAATCTGCAAGATTGAAATAATGGAATTTGCCATTCACTGATTTAACAAATCAAGAAAAGTCACAATTTTTTGAGTTTTCTAAATAGGATATCCTACTTACTGAATCAATGGTACCTCTGAGAGCATAAAATCCACCAGCCACGGGGAAAACGTGATCAATGCTGTCTGCAATGGTTGACAGCTGCAAAGACATGCACAAATGGTACCAGAAAGAACATCAAGTTTAGAAAACAGATGGAAAACTAAGCCCTGTCTTCTGAGCTTGGGAGAGGCCACTTATGCTCCTCTGCATGGGACTGGCCGGGTTCACATACCATCAGAGTTTGGCTTTTTTGGTCTAGTGTAATGCACAAGCTGATGTACTAGCTTGTTTTAGAGCAGGAAACCATATTTTGAAACCATGATTTATTGCTGAGTTTATTGACTGCAAACAGTACAGTATACAATTTCTTTATGGTTCCTTGATTTACCCATGGTTTTTTAAACTGGGCTTTTTACCGATCCACTGTGCATAGTAAGAGCAGCTAAAAAAAAAGAAAAGAAAACAAATAATAAATTGGCCAAAAAAAAGGCACTTTGCTCATCTGCAAGATTGAGGCAGGTTTGCTTCTGGCTTGTTCGGCAAATCTTGGTTAAAACAAACCATGGCTTAATATAATGCGTGAACACAGTAATCTCATCCAACACAAAGAGATAATAAAAATACTCATCTGAAGTAGAATCTGATGAAGAATAAAGACCAGGGCCATTCAGAAATATCCCCTTTAAATGATATACACATTTCTTAAATAATAAATAGGCTGGTATGTATAGAGAACTCTTTGAAGGCTTACTGCCTTTCACATTGTTATCACTATAACAATTTGTAATTATTTAGTACAAAAGAAAAATTCCCAATACAGTATTGCAGAGGCAAGGCGAGGGAGACCCAAAACTAATATTGTAAAAGATCTAAGATAATAAAACAAAATAGACTAAGATAAGCTGAAAGTAAAAATAGAATTTGGGTAGGTTTTCTGTATTTGTAGAAGGTGGCATCTATGTTGGCTTGGAAGTTAAAGAATCATAGAGTTGGAAGGGACCTTTAAAAGTCCCTTCCAACACTATGATTCTTTAACTTCCAAGCCAACACCCAAACAACTGAATTTCATTCCAGAAAAGTTGCATGTAAAGGGCTTATATTTATTTATATTATTTGTGGTTCCTGGTTATATTGAAGATAAAATATATACATAAAATGCAAAGTAGATCTAAATCAAAACAACAGCATGTTGCAAAAAAGGAGGGTCCCAGGTCTGGAACTGGCACATAAGCAGGGGCACACCGATACACGCAGTTCTCCCCAAACTATTTGCTAGCATGTTCTATTTCTTCTAAGCAAAGGTGCTATGAGCCTTTTGCAAAACAGTGATGCTCTTAGAGTTCCATCAGCAGCCCCATGCTTGCAAGTAGTAGTAACTCTTGCCCCGAGCCAGAAAGCAGGCAGATGGTCTACCTTTGCCGTCACGTTTGCACACCCACCCTCCTTCCTTCCTTCCTTCCTTCCAGGAGTAGCACAAACCCTACTACCACAGTCACACCCATGTTGTATCAGCTGAATGAGGTAAAGTAATTCCTAGTAAGCATATGGACTCAAACAAAAGAGCCACAAAGAAAAAGAACAAGAGCCTGCTAAGCACAGGTGCTGAGTGCAAACATAATAGAAGGAGTAAATTATTATGGATCTCTTTAAAAACAGTTAGCTTCTGGCCAGCTTCTGAGGTAACAGTTTGGAACCTTAAAGGCCTTCATGGCTTGGGACCAGACCAATGGAAAACCCCTGGTTTCCTTGCCCAAACAGGATCTTTCCAAAAGGCCGTTTTCCACTGGAGTTCAGATGTACAGCTGCTGGCAAAAGAGGCTTCTCCATCATCTGTGCTGATGACATTTTCTTAGCCCTTTGATCCAATTTGAGTCATTTTATTACTACATTTCTTGATTTTCAGTTCTTTGAACAGTAATAATTTAAACCTTTAAAAGTAATGGACCTCTACTGGTACTAAAAAGAAAAAAAAAATCAAAATTACCTGAGTTTCATTGAAGTCTTTCACCCCAATACAATAGACAATTGCTCCAAGCATTCTTGCTCTGTCAGCCTAGATGAGAAACGGTGTTAGAAATCCTATATATTTTAGCTGAGTCAAGTGGATGGGCACTGGTGTATATTCAGAAAGGACTTACTTCTTTCTCTGCATAATAAAACTGAGCCTCTTGCAGCTCTCCATCAGTAAGGGCTATGATCACACTCGCTGTCTGGAGTCCTGCAAAATTAGCCATTAGAATTACTTGAGTTTGGGGTGGTTAATATGTTAAATTCTAAGATTGAAAACCTTCATTGTAAGTTTTTCCAATTTAATCTAGTCCCCCAATCACATGAAATTTAGGTTGCTGGCATATATGCAGCCATATATGTGGATTTTCCAAGTGTTATATTGCTCCAATCCTGCAAAGGAAGAGGAGTCTCAGTTAACCCAAGTCCATGGTAGTTAAGTTGTTATAGCCCTGCAAGGTAGGCCACTCAGGAAACAGAGCCCACAGGGATTCCAGGGATGCTGCTTCATTGCTGTAGGGCAGCGTTTCTCCAAGCGTGGTCTGAGGACCCCTGGGGGTCCTTCAAGACCCTCTAGGGGTCCACAAAATCAAAATTATTTGCCAGTCTATGTTGAAAAGTAATACAATATTTAAAACCCATCAAACTATCATGAGAAACGGTAGTGGCAGCAAATGCATAGATTTTAATTTTTAATATGGTAAATGTCGATAAATATAACCCATACAAACAAAAGTTTTGTTTTGGGTCCCCCATAATTTTTTTGTTTTGGGGTCCCCCATAATTTTTAAAAGTGGGAAGGGGTCCTGAGAGAAAAAAGTTTAAGAAACACTGCTGTAGGGTATAATAATAGATTCTTGAAAACGTGTCCAAAACCCTAACTGGATGGGGACAGACAACTTCAGATTAAATCCTACCAAAGTGAAGTTCCTGTTTGTTAAGTAAGCTTCCAGGAATATTACTTCCAGTAATATGACTGCTAAGCAACTGTTGTTTATTATATTAAAATTTAAATTATGTTTTTCTTTCTATGTTTTTGCATAATAAAACCAAGAGTCTTAGTGACTGGCATGATGTACAAAAACTGTAAAGAAAGGTAGGAAAATAAATAAATGTGGTACTGCTACTTGCACAGTTTAAAATTGAAGATGTGCATCTTAATTATAATTTCTAAGATTGCTGGTATATATGAATGATTTAAGCCTCTTTTATCATTAGACTTTTTCATTCTAGAATGTCCATTTTTTAAAAAATTACTTGCTGACTTGCAGTCTTGAATGCTGTGGGATCACCAGCAGCAGCAGCAGCAGCAAATTTAATTTCAGAGCTGCTATGCTAGTTAGCATGTGGATTGCACACAATATATATTATCTCAATCATCAACCCTAAAAGTTGACTATTTTAAATTTTATTATTTCTTATAACATATTAATTATTTCAGTTCCTGATACACAGTGGCTGAAGAGAATCCTGAAATTACTGTTATGATTTAATGTATGTATGTAATGGTGGACTTCCAGGGTAGGCATGGCAAACTAAACACGTCTCTGAAAAAATGGAGATGACGGCCACGGCAAAGAACGAAGAACCAGTGAGTAGACCAGTTCTTTGGCATCTCTCCAGTTAAGGAGAGGATGGAGATCACCCACATGTGCTCTGGATGGCTGCTCCTCACGAGGAGACTGCAGGGCAGCAGTCTCACACGGGTCTGAGTGCCAGGAGACGAAGGGACCGGCATCATTCTTATTTGCGGTGGAGCCTTTTAAAGGACCCTGAGTTCGCCAACCTCACCTTTTAATCACTCCTGGAAATTGCTTATTTACTATTCTAAGACTATTAGAGATCTTTGAAAAGCCACCTGGTGAGTTTACCTTCCTTCTTGAACAAAAGAAAAACTAACTATAAGAATTTAAAGAATTGGAAATAAACAGCAAAAAGCTAAATAAGATTTTGAAGAAACGGTATTTCATGGGAACCAGATTGTTTGGTCTATCTAAGTCATAACAGAAATTTGAGAGTTTATCATTTCAGAAATTGGACACTAGAGGGGACTAAAGATTCCAGGCAGAAAAGGGAAAGGAAAAAAAAGTGTAAATTTGCCTCTGGTTTTCGGTTAGCATGGGGGTTTACCAAATGAAAACAAAATGCTATAACATTTGAAATACTTCAGGAGACTTTCAAAGAATGGGACTAGATATTAGTAGCTACAATATCAGAAATGTCAGTAATGGTGTCTGCTTCTATGGATAGACTATGTCCAAAAAGTTAAACCTGATGCAGAAATACTAGAATTAGAAAGTGTAGAATAGCAGATAGAGAAGGCAGTTAAAGTGGAATACAAATGACAAATGAAGAAAATGACCCTAATAAGGACTTTTTACTGGATATACAAAAGCTCGTTAAAGTTTTGAAAATCAAAGTGGACATACAAATGACAAACCAAGAGAATGACCTGGATAATAACTTTTTACTGGATCTACAAAAGGTTTTCTAAAGCCTCAAAGAAGCCTCTGCAATGGGAAAAAGAAAAATTGAAGAGAAGTCAAATCCTACAACAATATCTGACAGAATTAAAGATCAAGATTGTCAGAAGTAAAAAGAAGGAATATAACATTGTTTTGTTTGATCAAGGTTAAAATAAGACATGTTTTTATAAAGCTCTGGTAACCCTTTACAGACTTTTTGCTGAAAGGTTGATTTTATGGATTTGCATATAGATAAGGGATGGGTTATGGGAAGAAGAGATTTTTGTTTGTAACCATATAGGGTAAAGAGTTATCAAATTTGTTTTTATTTGTGATGAAGATTGCAAGTCACTTCTTTACATATTTTTCTTTTCCTTTTTCTTACTTTCTTCTTTTCCTTTTTCTTTCTTTGCACTTTTTATTCTTTCTATTTCTTCTTCTTTTTCTGAGTTTAGTTCGTATTTGCTTTTATTATTATACTGTATTTTTCCGACTATAAGACGATACTTTTTTCTAAAATCCTTACCCTAAAAATTGAAGGGCGTCTTATTCAAGGAAGTCAGCCAAGGAGAGAACTGCGCGGTGGCAAAACTGCCCATACTTTGTTTCTGCAGGCAGGCTTCCTCCTATTGCTAGCCTCCAATCACGAGTGAAATAGCTTGTCTCCCAAACAGACTTCCTCCAATCACGAGCCTTATGTAACTGACGTCAGCTGATGCTGAACAAACCAATTAGAGAAGGCTGTTTGCAGAGAGAAGCTATTGGCAGTTTCATTCGTGCTTGAATGTAATCAGTTATGCAAAAGAGCATGGAAACAGAGCTGCAGAGAGACGGTTTGGACCTCCTCCCACCGAGTGTATCAGGTCAATGTTAACTAATTACTAAATAAAAATGTGTTCTGCACTATCTTTAAAATATTGATTTCTTAATTTGGGGTTGGAAAAATGGGGGTCGTCTTGTACATGGGGGCGTCTTATTGACGGAAAAATACGGTAATTAAAATCTTTTAAAAATTATGAAAAAAAGAGAATTCATGGATTATTTTTAAAAAAGCAGGCAGAAATCATTCAGTGAAATGACCTAGATCCATGAAAACTAAGTCACAATATAGGTGATACAGTCCAAGAATTAAACCATGTAAGTATCTAAATCATGGAGCTATCTAATACAACAAAACGGTATGCAGTCTCACGGCAAAACATCTAGCACAAATATGGATATGTTTTATTAACAACACTCTAACAAATACTGTATAGAGAATCCAGACTATAACTTCCCAACATCATCACTGCTGTTTCCCAGTGTTACTATGTGCATATTACGTTGTGCCACTGACAACCATCAATGCTTTTAGAATCTCCTGCTTTCACTGGTGTCATTTCACTTCATTTCATTTCATTTCATTTCATTGCTGTGCCCTTGAGCTACATCTCACTGATGAGGCCTACACAGCTGGATTGGGCCATTTGCTCTTATCCCATGATTTGGGGAAGAGCTTTGGCTCTTTTTAGAAGTCCTCATAGAATGAACATTTTTACTGAATGATCCGCAAGGCAGCTCAGTTGTAGAAGGTTAAGAAAATAGCTCTAAAAGGACTTGCTTAAGCAATGATTTTAAAAACTGTTATATTGCAAGATACATTTATAATACAATATTTTATGTTTTCAAATATTCTCTCAATGTAGCTTGAAATTAAAGACACTGATTACTGTCGGCAGGATCTTAATACCAAGCACTCATGTCATAGAAGCACACATTCATTAAGCTGACCTTGGAAAGGAAAAGAAAAATAAGGTACATGTATCTTGTTTCTTTTGAACAATCTGGACAAAATTGGTATTCATTATTTGATTACAAAAGTTTTTTTTTTAAATATTGGAACTGTTTTAAATCTACAATGTTTAAATGCATTTATCTTTTATTTACTTGAACATAAATATTCAACTTAAAGCACATATTTCTTGAAACTGAAGACAGAAACCCATGAAATGAACTCTCTTGAGCTTAAACATCAAATACAAATTCAGAGAATATAAAATTAGAAAATACACAATAGGCTAATATTTTCCAGCTTGATTACTCCTATTCTTAGGTAATTAGATGCCAAAAAAGAAAAGGGCTAGAGCTTTCCAGCTATTATTCTACAGCTGGATATATCAGATGAAACCACAACAATGCAGAATATAACACTTTTCTCTTTAGCAGGCTTTGAGAATTCAAGTATGGTGTGGTCTGTTAGCAAGTAACATCTCCCATTCGAAGTCTGTGCAACAAGAACTGAAGATGCTGGTAATAAAGATTTCCTTACCTCCATTATTTTCCTGGTAAATCTGTTCATTTGCCTGCAACAGGGACACAGATAGTATTTTATGCAGTAGAAAAGCAACACGAAAAGCCACACTTGGTTTTTATAAATCACACTTGTAAATCAAAACATATTAAAGCATTTACCCTTCTGAAGCCTTCATGCATGAACGTGTCTCCTCCGGGCACTACTCTCTGGAGAATGGCAAGACCACGGCGGATGACTTCCCTTGCAAAAAAGATAAGCCTGTAAGCTCATACTTTGTCAACAGATAATGTCGCAAGCCCTCAAGATATTTATATAAGAAAGCAACAATGCAAACAGTACAACGAGATTGAAAAGCAAACAGCAGACAGCACAGTCCCAAACATACTTCCTCTGATTTCTGTCCCATGGCATATGCAAATGAGCACAGGGACACAAAGGCTGCAATTACCTCCCCAGCACTCCGATTTTCTTTGATACTACTAAGGAAATATTCCTTTGTTTCTCTCTTTGTTTTTCATGTATGTTTACTGAAAATTATGCGCATGAAAAAAGAAACTAAAGAAGCTACAATTACATAAATTATTAACCAGACAAGCAACTAGACCGAACAACATGCAATCCTCTAAAAATAAGAAAATCTGAAAGTCTTGTTGCAATTTTGTATCCTGCCTTCAACCTCTAAAACAATTTGGCTTCTTTCCACTTTTCCTTTCCTTTTCTCAACCCTCATAAGCACCAAATACCGCAAAAGCGCCTCTCAGTATTGTATTCTATGCACCTGATTGAATGAACTGAAATCCTGGGAACCTTATGTAATAGCTAATAAAATTAAAATTGGTACCAAAAGAACACTCGTTGATTTATTTAGAAAATGTATATATATTTATATTTTCTTGCCCTCCAGGATCTCCTGAAGTGACATGTAAAATACATAATTTAGTTCACTTAGTTTTCAGTAATTGTTCCATTATCTCTATAAATCTGACCAAGATATGTAAAAGAATTAGAAAAGCTATATTAAATTGTATATACATTTCAATAATATTTTTATTTCCCAATTTTCTCAAGTAAAATAGGTCAAAAATATTGCAGTGCTTAAAACTACCAATGCTTTGTACAAAATTAGTTTACTCATCCCTAAGAAACTGCCAAATGTGTCATTTCAAGTTTGGCTTTTGACCCTGGATCTTTCATAGAGAAAACACTTGCCTGTCTTCAGTTAGCTTCATAATGGTGGTCCCTCGTGAAGAAAAGACAATGAAAGACATACGTAGCTGTGGACTGTGAGGAAAAACAAAGCATTGTGAATGAAACACTCAACAGGTCAGTGTGGAGATACTGCTTTTTATAAACAACGGTTTTAAAAGGAATTTAGGCAAATTAATGAAGGGCAAACTAATAGTTGTAACCCATGCCAAATCTAAACATCTTGCCTTACATAAGAATTGCTGGGGAACATCAACTGAAGAAGCCTATTGCCCTCATGCCTTGGATATGTGGAGATGTGTGACTGGCCAGTATGTCATAACAACCACTTTCTGTCACTATGTGATCCAAAATAGTAGCTTTGTAAGCTTTTTGTCTGATTCAGCAAGAGTTCTTAGGATGTTCTTCATGTAAAAATCAAGACACTGTATTTATACTTCACCTGATGAACTTTTCTGCAAGACTTTCAACAAAGGAATAAATTTCTGTCCAGTGGTGCTTGACGCTTCCAGACCTGAAAGTGAATGATAATGAGTTAGGTTGGTAAGAGGCAGACCCCGGTCAGCCTTGTCAGACCTTCAAAGTGAAGCAGGCTGAGGACTGGTTACTAGTTGGCTGGGAGACATCCAGGTTGTTTGCTAGATGGAGCAGTTGAAAAAACATCCCAGAGGAAAGTGCTTCTGCCCTGGTGCCAAGTCAGCTACAAGGGCATGTTTGTGAAGGAGTCAAGCTTGACTTGAAGGAGACTAGGTGAATAAAGGTCAACTGTTGGCCTTCACAGAATTATCACTGCCCCAGTTTTACTTTTTCTGGCAGTTTTCAAACAACTGCAAGAAGAGGCTTCTAGTAGCTGAGTGGAAACATCAGAAAAGGCTTTTGTGCATGTGCAGAAGCCTCTTTGATTCACAGTAGCTGGAGCACAGGAAGTAAAGCACTGCAGGTGTTTTGTTTTTCAAAGCAAGGGGGCTGCGCTGCTTTGTGAACAACTTTCGGGGGGGCTTCCCTCAATCCTGCATTGAAGCATGCCTGCAAAGATTGATATGTTTCTTTTACTTCAGTCAGGCACTCCACAAACCTCTTAGTTCAGGGCTATGACTTCTTACTCTTAATTCTCACCCTGTCACTTCCCCCAGTATACTTATTCTTGAGACCAATCATGGCTTCAGCACACTGTTAGCCAAAATGTATTTTGAACTTGCAATATTTTATTTTCCTGAACAAGGAGGGAGCTAGGTAACATCCCTGTCTAACTTTCCTATGCATGGAGACTGGTTTGACAATAATTCTAGAATATTTGTGCAACTTCTGGATTAGGAACAGTAACTGTGGTAACTGTGTCAAACAGGAAAGCATAAGATACAGATGAAATACTCACTGAACTTTTTAAAGCTGCTGGACAAATGGCAGTTAACAAATGCTAACAGATCTATGCCAACAAATATGGAACAAGAGAGTGTAAGCTAGAGATTGGAATAGATTGGTGTATATGCCTATACCAAAAGTAGGACATGCCAGAGAATGCAAAAATTACTGAAATACTGCATGAATTCCTCACACAAGCAAACTTTTACTTAAAATCGTACATAAAAAAGTAGAGCCATTTGTGGGGAGAGAAATGCCAAATGACCACACAAGTTTCAGAAAAAGCACAGGGACACAAAATCAGATAGAATAACATCTGGCTAACCCATGTCTGAGGAGTCCCAATAAGGATGAAACCAGATGCATGCTATCTTCCTGGTACTAGGTGTAACAGAAAATACCACAGATTATATACATTGTGTAAAAAATAGGGAAATCCTATAGGGAAATCTATATTTGCTGACATAGATCCGTTAGCCATTTGTCCAGCAACTTTAAAAAGTTCAGTAAGTATTTCCTCTGTATCTTATGTAGAAGTCATGTAATACCCCATACATGGAGGGATGATATAATACTGTACACATCTGTACCTCTGTTCTGAGAGCTTAACAGAAGGTGGACTATACATACCATTTTGATAAAAGATCAGATAACATGAGAAAGCAAGAGAATACAAAAAGGCAGCTTACCTTTGTTTTATTAACCACAAGGCAAGAATGTGGACACACTTAAGTTAATGTGTATGCCAAAACACGAATTATCTTTCTGAGAATTTCAACAATGAGAAAGAAGCTACTATAAGAACTAAATTTGAAGAAACGAAGTGGTTTAGAATAGGGATGGAAGCAAGATACATAATTGCTTCCATATTTGTTTAACGTATGTAGTGAATGCATTTATAAAACTGTCTGGATTGGAAGACAGAACAGCTGCAGTCAAACATAAAATATCAACAATTTAGAAAATTCAGATTCAAAACTCATTCTGAAAGTAAAACTGGAAACTGAAAAGTCTAGGATAATGTTAAATATTAAGAATGGACACTCATGCTCTGGTCACCAAATGGATTACTGTAATGCACTCTACGCAGGTCTGCCCTTGAAGACCATCTGGAAGCTTCAGCTGGTGCAAAATGCAGCGGCACCAGCAGTTATGTGTGCTCCAGAACTGCACTGGTTGCCACTTGGGTTCCAGGTCCAATTCTAGGTGCTGGTTATGACCTTTAAAGCCCTACATGGCATGGGGCTGAGTTATTAGAGGAACCACCTCTCCCCAATCACATCTACCCATCCCATCAGGGCTGACAGGAGGGGCATGTTGTGGGTCCTGTCTGCTAAGGAGCTTAGTCTGGTGGGACCCAGGAGGACAGCCTTTTCTGCTGTGGCACCCGCCCTTTGGAACATAATTGCCCCCAAGGTGAGATTAGCCCCAACCCTACTGATGTTTTGGAAGGCCCTTAAAACTGGTTTTGTCATCGGGCCTGGGGGTCCCATGGAGTATGGAGCCCACCAAATGGTTATATTGTTTGGAAGTTCGGAATGCTCTCTCTCATGTTTTTTGTTTTATTATAATTTTAACCGCTTTATTGTATTTTCATGGTTGTTTTTAATTTTTTTTTTGGATATTTTAATTGTGTGTGTTGCCCAGAATCACAAGTGTGAGATGGTTGGCTATATAAATTTAATAAATAAGTAAATGTATGTTCTGGAGAAGAGAGTACAAACCAGTGATAAATGTTGATAAGATCATTTAAGACATTTCTATGACAACACGTCCGAACAGATAAAGCAATGGCTTGCTGGTGGAAATGTCAGCTGGGAATTACAGCACAGTGAATATTCAGGCTGCAATCCCCCCCAACCTACATTCACGGCCAGCCAGCTGACACCCGATCAGAGACGTTCTTTGGCTTCTAGGAAGAGCCAGATTCCACCCCCACCCCCAGTCCCAGCCCCTCCCTCTCCAGAAGAAAAGGCTTTGTTCTTTTGATCCAGAGGCAGAACTTCGGGGTCACCAGCAAAGAGTTGCGCTGCCTAAGCTGGAAAACATCTCCCCGAGAGCGCTGACAAATGTCTGGAAGTATCCAAAGAATGAAAAGTCAGGAAAAGAAGTAAAGGACTTTGCTTCCCGAGGAGGCCATTCAGGAAGAAATAGATAAGCCGAGTACTGCACCGGTGTCCCCCTTTGCTCCTGAACCCCAACTTCATCGCCCCGGCCTTCAAGGGCAAGGCGGCTGCGCAGAGCGGCTCCCAAACAAACAAGACACGCACCGCGCATTTCGGATTGGCCCCGCACCCCTCTTGCGCCCGTGCTGCGGTGGCGTCTCCCGTCCCGACCTCCAGCCCATCCAGCCGAAGCCACTCACTTGTCCAAGACAAAGTAGAGATCGAAGGCGCCAAGGCAGGAGGAGCGCGAATCGGCTCCTTCGCCGACGCCAGCGGCTTCCTTCTCCTCGCGGGCGCACGACGCCAAGCCGGCCCCGGCCAAAAGCGCGGCAGCACAAAGGAGGACCCCTTGGCGCGCCATCTTCGGCTTTCCAGGGCGCTGCGGACGACGGCTCGAGGTTTAGCAGCAGGCTTCGCGCCCGGGCGCAGCGCGGCTACATGCCGTCCGGCGAGAAGTTCGCCAAAGCCCCAGGGGAAGGAACGGGCCCCCGCAACCCGGGCCTCGTTTCCTGCGCGCCCACTTCGGCGGGGAGTGGTCGGAGGGAGAGGGAACGAGGGGGATCGGCGGGAGGCAGCTCTGCGCAGGAGAAGCCGGCTCACATCTCTCGACTGAAGGCTGGCTCGGCGCCGGAGAAGAGCACCCTGCTAGCGAGCGAGCTCCGCGAACTGCTCGGCCAGTCAGCGCAAGTTCACGGCTCTGCGCTGTGCTGCGCTACCTCCCCAGCGGAGCGAAAGGCCCAGGACCCTCGGAGCGAGCCCGCGGCCGAACCAGCGCCCTTTAGCGCCGCGACTCCTTGGCGAGGGCGCCCTCCCGACTCGGAGACGCCCAGGGCCAAATGCTGTCGGGAGCGGCCCTGCCACGTTTCAGGCCAGCCGGCCCTGGGCAGCTGACGGCGCTTCTTTTGGCCACTAGCTAGCCCTAGGCCAGCGCCTGAACCGACTCGACTGACAAGAAGCCGAAGTTACGGGGCGGAGGGAAAGGCGGGCCGGGCGACCCACCAATTTCTGAATCGGGGAAAGTCGCCTTACCCATCCCGCCGCCCCACTTCCCCCGAGGAAAGGGAAACGGTCAGACTCAGCATCTTCTCGGTCTGCTTTGCATGCAAACTTAAACGGTAGAGATTCCCTGAGAAGAGCAGCGGGGCCTCCCGCCCCCACGGACTGCGCGGATCTAACATCGAAGGCCCCCCCGTGAGCTCCCCAGTGGAGTGGAAAAGCTCCAGAAATGAATTGGCTCAGGTTGCCATCGGAGCAGCGGCAATCCGGGCAGGGAGACCTCCTTGGGGGGATTCCCATCCTTGATTCTTGGGTCCTCCCGGATGGAAATAGGGAAGGGCTCCCGGCTTCTTTTTTCCTCCCCTTCCCTCATTGCAGAAACCCGAACAGCTGAAGAAAGCAGCCATTCTGGGCCTGTATGGGGCAGTGTCAGATGGGATTGAGTCCAGCCATTGGCGGACCAAAGGGAAGGGTGGAGGAGCTACATCACACCTTGACAGGAGCTCCGCCAGGTTGTCTTCCACCGGAGACGTAGCTGGTATCGCCCGGCTGACCTGTTCCCTTTTGGCTTGATAGCTGAGCAATTTGTATACCCCTTATTTTGTTGTTTTATGATGTGTTTGCTTAGTATACTACTCTGGGTCCTTGTAAATGAAAAATGATTTTAAAAGGTTAAAAATAAATAAGTTCAACAAGAAACCAACAATTATTTCTCTCATTCTCATTGCTACGTTATCTATTTTTTCCGTATCCTTCAAAACTTCCTCTTTTTTTCTTTATCATGTCCCAGTTTGGGGGTGAGTCTTTGGCTTTATTTTCCTATTTCTGGCTTGTCTTGGGGTATTTGTTCTCTGAAAAACTTCAACGATTAGCACAAAATTTTCAGGAAGTGAGTGTACCTCAGAATAATCTACCTTGAATTTGGCTCAGTACCCAACCTCTGGCACCACTGATATTAAACATTATTTCCGTCTTAAGACAATCAAGCCCTTTTCTTCTAGGATCAGATTTTGGACATCAAGACAGAAATTGAAGTTTGGATCCACAGTAACTCCAGACTGCCATGCTTAATTTCTTATACAACAAATAACACCTTCCTTCTTCACTGGTGAAGGCTCTAGCTCAAGTAGAAAACCAAGGAAAAGAGGTATCTAAGCATCCTGAAAAAAAGATACCATGAACAATCAACAATCCTGAACACAGAAGCAATCTGAGGGACCTCTTCTCCCCGATTTCATCTGCCTGTCCCACCAGATCCAGCAGAGAGGGCATGTTATGGGTTCTGTCGCCTAGGGAGCTACATTTGGCAGGCCCCAGGCGGCGGGCCTTTTCTGCTGTGGCCCCTGCGCTGTGGAATCTTCTCGCCCCTGAGGTGAGGTTGGCCTCGTCATTGTTGAGCTTCCAGAGGTCCCTTAAGACTTGGTTATGTCAGCAGGCCTGGGGACCCTAGGGGACAGGAGAATTAGTGAGGTGGCTCCCTCATTTTTAACATCCTTTTATTCTCTGTTTTATTTTGCTTTTTATATTTTTAATGTATTTATTGACTGTTTTTAGCTTTGTTGTATGCTACCCAAAGTTGCCTGTGGTGAGATGGGCAGCTATATAAATTGGTTTAATAAAATAAAAATAAATAAATTTGAATAAGGACTGGAAATTTGCATATCTTTATAACCTTCCTCAAAATAATATTTAAGTAACCCAGAACAAAAGCTTCTACTGTAGAAGGCTGCTGCTTAAGATGTCCAAGCTGTATGAATTTTTTTCATGAGGTTATTTTAGGCTTCATGTCCCTTCAGCTGTGAAGGGGCCTAGGGTGGTCTGCGCTCTGTCAAAAGGAACTTAAAACATATTACAATTGGGATTTGCACAGCCCCAAAGCTCTTAGGGCTTCCTTCCATGTCAGGGCAACTGGCCCTTGGAACTGAGGGGTGTTCCTCATTTGCCCTACCCTTCACATGGACACGTCCTGGTAAATTGCCAGGTCCTTGTACTGTTGCCTTTCCAAGGCCACAGCTCCGGCTGTGTTATCACTCTAAGCTTTCAAGTAGTCTCCCTACACAATTTTGGCCAGGATAAAATCCAGCATGCTTCACTGATGATGTAATTGCTGACAGGTTCAGGGGCTGAGATCTGCTTGCTCCCCTGGCTGCACTGGGTTCCCCTCCTCCCCTCCCATTGGTGGAAGCTGCCCTCCAAAGCCCCTTTGGCTTCATCTGCAGGAAGACCAGGCCTGCCCTCCAGATGGCCAACCAGCACTTTCCCTAGCCCTTTCAGGTCTCAGGCAGGCCCTTAGGAACATGGCTTTAGCGCTGTTTGGCTGACTACTGGACCTGGGTTTAAAACAGAGTTTACTCTTCACCTGGCTGAGCCGCACATAGGTCAGTGCAGGGGGAATGCCAACAAGAGATTTCACATGGCTGTCCTTTTTAGTGTGGGAGGGGAGAGAGCTTGCTTGCGATCATTATCTCCTTCACCCCATACTCCTCCTCCTCCAAGCATCATACAGGTCACAAGATGTGAGGGATTGCAGGATCCTCTGTGGCTTCCCTCCTGCTTTAGCTTCCACACCCCTCTGTGTCCACAACCCGTTAGTTATGCAACTTGACAGGTGGCTAAACCCACTACTCTAAGTGGGAAGGGAGCTTAATTAGGGGGGATCAACCAGTCTCCTTCCTTAGCTTGACCTGCAACCGGTGCACCCTTCCCCAGCCCCATTACAGCTGCAGATAGGGAAAAGCAACAGGACCAGCACAGTTTATGCCAGCAGAAGGACTGGTGGATAGCCCTTGATCTTTGCTGTATGTGAATGCAATGGCAGGCCAATCTCCCAGGGTCTTTCGGCCTCCTGGCCAATGACAAAAGCCAAAATTTGCTCACTCTAAGTGCTATAAACGAAGCTGTTGCTTGCCTTCATTCTGTGAGAAAGTACTTAGCTGTGTTACCAGCAAGATAAGAAGCTGATCAGAAGTTCTGCCCTTGGAATGGAAAGTCTGGATTACTTTTATATGAGCAAAAAAACCCCACCCTGCTTATCAATTCCACAGCCAATTACTGCTGAAGCTAGATGGTAGGGTAAAGGAACTAAAGTGTGAATACATATTAAAATGTGGCAGGGCAAAATTGCAAAATACCATTTTCCGTATTTTATTCATTCATTCATATATACATATACATATACATATACACAAACAAATTTATATCCCACCAACATGAGAGATTCTGGGCAGTTTACAAAACAGTAAGAATATATTAACACACGGACACACAAACAAATCAGAACCCCATAAAAAGAGCAATCAAATAGGACTTACAAAAAAATAACAGTTCATAAAGGTAGCCCATACCACCGGTCAGCACTCTTCACTGTAAGAGCTTCCCAGTCCAGAAAGGCCTGCAAAGGTCCCCCATGGCCATGCTCTTCACACAGGAGTCATGACACCAGGAGGACCCTGACATCATAGACCTGCTCTTTCAGGGAGACTGCAGCTATGTCCAGAACCAGCCTCTGAATCACAATCAAGCCAGATCAATTACCTACAAAAGCATCTGTGTCTTGCTGGGATTTAATTTAAACATGTTTTATTCCATTGAGTCCCTCACAGCCTCCCGAAGCTGGCTAAGAACCTTCACAGCATCTTTGACACAACTTGGAGTGACAGTGCACAATTCAGCATCACCAGCATATTAATGAAACCAACAGATTACTTCCCCCAGCGATTTCATGTAGATGTAGAGTACACACATGAAGGGAGAAAGCTAGTCCTGTGGTACTCCACAGTGGAGCAACTACAGGGTTCACCATTCCCCCTTCATGTGCTCCAACTATTACTGCCCACTCAGGAAGGACCTAACACCTAACACAGTGCCTCCAAACCCCACCCTTTGCAGGCTGTCCAGAATGATACCATGGTAAATTATATTGAATGTCATTCAAATTTCAGGAGGAGTACCCACTCTCCGTCCATACCAATATAGGTCATCTACCAGAGTGACAAATGTTAACCATATGTCTCAGTCTTGTTCTTACATCCATATACTGGAGAGAAAGAGAGAGAAGCTTTGCCTTGTATGAATACCTTATTAAACAATAATTGATTCTTATTTTCATTCCAAGCCCATCTTTGAGCCCATAAATACCAGTTTGCAACTTCTGGTTTTGTGGCACTGAAAGCATCTGGCTTAATTGCAAAGCAGTCATTTGTTAGTGTCTGACACCCCTTCTATATATTTTAGTTGGAGGGACCTAGTGTCTCATCCTTTTTGGCTAACAGTCAGTGTAATATGAATGCAAAAAATATAAATGCAATTTAAGGTGCATCAGCAGAAGTACACTTTCTAATTCACAGGGCAAACAGTTCCACTTTATCTGCTGTAGTTGGATATCGCATCCAGGTTGGGTCACAATATTTCAGAAACAATTCAGTCAAACAGGAACAGGTCCAGAGAAGGGCCACAAGGATGAATCTAAGTTCACAAGAGTTTGAAGATCTGGGCCAAAGCTGAACATGTTTAGCCTTGAGAAGATTGAAGGAGGTTACAGTACAGTAATCTGCAAATTCCTGAAGGTAGCACACAGAAGGTCAAGGACTATCCTCCATTGTTGCAGAATGCAGGATATGGAGTAATGAATTTAAGTTGTAAGAAGGAAGATTCTAGCTGAATGTGAAGAAAGACTTAAAGGCAAAAGTGTAGGGAGGTGGTGGGCTCCTCTTCACTCAAGTAGTTTCAGACAGATGAACATTCTTCCAGCAAGAATCATGCATGGAGCAAGGGGTTGGACTCAATGACCTGAATGTGTCCTTCCAACCTTAAGATTCTAGAATTCTATGATCATTTGGATGCAGCTTATACGTATACTTTTTCCTTTGGGGGGGGCAAACTCAAGACAGACTATCTCTTTTCTAGAATGAGAGTCATGATCTGCTTTTTCCTACAGTTTGCAGCAATTCTATCATTTCCCATCTAGTTGGGTAATGAAATGTCTGCAAGCAAACAACCAAGCTCAGAGAGCACCAAGGACTCCACAGTTCAACCCTGAGCTACATATATTTTCTTCTACTGAAGTTCCCATTCTATCAGATCAAGCTAGATTGTGTCTCGGTGTGCCCCAGTCTTAAATGAATATTGACTGAATGTATATTTGCAAGGAATTAGTCTTTATGAAATCTGTTAGGATTGATTTCTAGGTAAATGTATTAAAGGCAGTATTAAAGGCCACAGATTGATAAAACAGTGACTGAGTTTATACATCACACTAACCCATAATTTATTTTAGCTAATGTAGGTCCTCAGCCATGGCTGACACACAGAATAGTTGGGTACCTTGTTGTCAAGAATCTTTTCCAGTGCAGCAGCACATTTTCAATTATAATTATCACATTGGTGGCATCAGTGGTCATGTGTGTGAGAGGCTCTGATAGTCACTAAGTCATTATAGTATGCCATAATGTGATTAATTTGGTTTGGATAGCACAATATTTGAACCTAGCTATTGTGGTTTGTTCAGCAACCTAAGCTTGAAGGAAATCATGGCTTTGCATAAAGTTTGAAACTAGCTGATCTTACTAAAATGGCCATCACTGAGTCTCTGCTTGTGCTGATCTAAGTTAGCCTGTGTTTTATACTGAGTGATCAGCACCCCCAATGTGCAAACTGTAGCAAACCAACTTAATATTAAGGAACATCTCCACAGTGTCTGGTGCAATTACATTACTACTCCATCATCCCTGCTGTTCTTGATAGCTTCCCAAGCTATTTCACAGTCAAGCAGGAGTTAATAGAAAGTAATCTTACAATTAATTTCAGGACAGATAATGGCACAATTTGATCATTTGGCCATAAGAAGGCCAAATAGGATGAATATGAACGCTGCCTCTCTGTGCTGCCATGATATCACATCTCAAGAAAGAATACAGTAAAAGTTAGAAGCCATGAGTTCAGGTCTCTAGCTTCAGATACACATTAGCATTTCAAAAGCATTTCAGAAAAGTGATTTGGATCTTGAGTACAGCAGCTCTCTGCTATTTATTAAAATAGCCCAACTTTTTTTTTCTACAGAAGCCTGAGAAAAATGCTTTCAGCATTACCTTAACTTTGATGTGTGAGTTATTTAAAACAGTGGTATCTTTTTTTCAGATGCCCATGGAATCTGTAAATAACAGGACATAAACACTAAGCATTCAGATCTGCAGAAAGATCTTGTGGTTGACTTAGTACAATGTGATTGTTATATCTGCTTCTGTTTACTTAGGGATTCACCAAAATATTCAATTTAATCAGGGATGCCTAAAATTTTGCATGCAATGGTATGTCTTATTTTACTTACTTACCAAGTACCAGAAAATAGAGGAAGTACTGCAGAAATTAAACCCTTGATGGTGCTAACAATTCCTGGACAAAAGGTGAATTTCTGGTAACTTGCTTACATCAGTGGAACCCAGAAGAGCCAGATACCTTCACAGTCTCACCCTCTTCTAAACTCCGGTCTGAAGGGAGTAAAACTATCATGTCTATGATTGTATATGTGTATGAATGGGTATGAATATTTATGGTTCCAGAAAAATATGACATGGCTGCTGCCTCCACTGGGAAAAGCCCACCTGCCTTGGGTTGGGATACCACCTACTTCTGGCAGCCAGTCAGATGAAAACATCCTTACAAGTTGCACATTGGGAAATATCTTTATAAAGTGCTTGGATTAGTTTTCTACATTCCTTCTGTGAAATTAAGAATAAATAAATAAAAGAAAAACCATTTATAGTCTTCCTTCCCCAATTTCCATGTCAATTCCCACTCCTTTCTCTTTTTTCCTTGTCTTTTTCTGGCAGCAAATGTTTTTTTGACTAACTAAAAATCTCTCCTTCAAAACTATTACACGGTTGACCGTTGGTTTTTCAGTAAAAGCCAATATTAATTTTACTTGAACATTAATCAAATTACCATGGTTATTTCATTTGTCAATGCACTCATAAAATTTTTCTACCAGGCATTAAAGGCATTTATATGGAATGACATCTTTCAAAAGCAATGAAGGAAATCCCAATTCAGGGCTATTAGATTGTGACAAGACATTTGATGGCTATATTTTGTGTACCAGCTGTGCCAAAAATAATTTGCTATACCAATCCATAAATTATTTCCACTGAGTGCTTTTAATGAAAGAACTAAAAACAAGAATGAGACCTCTCTTGCAAATATAATAATTTCTTTTAGTTATAAATCCAATTCATATGTGAATTTCTCAATGATCTTCATGACAGAACAAGAATTCTTCAGATATTAAGAACATTTTTAGATATGTCATTGGAAGTGACTGTCTAAAGGAGAAAAGGTAATTTCCATTTGAAAAAAATGCTCCCTTCATTTGTTTTCCTACCACTGTTACAGTTCGCATCTTCATCATCATATGTATCTTTTTTGGTGGAGCCTCCATGTGTCCATTCAAGACTGTTAGTTGGGTATTAGTTTTGAGGAAAGGACTGGGCCTTCCCTTGAGAGCCAACGCCCCCCCCCAACCCAAAAAACCAACACAAGCTGACCAGCCATGGCCTGCTGAAAGAGAGCCACTGAATACAGACACTGAGACTTTAGGGAAGAGGAAGGTATAAAACAAAACTGGTAGATGTCACAGGATGAAGAAAAACCTGTCCTACCATTGAAATGAAAGATTTCACAGGACAAGATTGCTATGGTTTATCGTTACACAAACAGTGACATTTTGAAAAGTAAAAGAAGAAAGATTCCTATTTTACTTCTTTAAATAAGCAGCCTTGGAGACAGATTCTGAGGATATGCTGATGGTTTTGAAAAGGCTGTAGACATTTTAATAAACGATTCTCTATTTCCCCCGTAATATCCACTTCTGTGATTTGACTGAAATATGTATTTTGACTGGAAATACCTTTATACAAAAATGACCATTACCCATCTTATTTAGGGAACTATATGCAAATTGCACATAAAAGGAAGGACATGCCTCAGTTTTAGAGTACTTTCTTTGCTCACAGAAGATCCCACGTTCATGCTCAGAGTAAAGATGGCTGCATGAAATGCCCAAGAGCCACGGCCGGTCAGAAACTTTTCTGAATTAGATTAGCCATATGGTCTGATTTAATCACTTTCTTCATGCATTACTTACACATAGGACATACATCTGGTGTCCTGGCCCTGTTCCCAATGCTGTGCTCTTGCTCCAGTTCCACCCTCCAACACAGTAGCCAACAGGTCTGGGCAGCTGCTTTTACACAGGACTTCATATGCCTCAAGTTGTTATACAGCCGGTGCCCCAAATGTGCTGACACGCTATATGTGTATGGTGGATGGAACATATAATTTTGTGGGATACGATGGTTGTTATGTGCTTGCTGAAGAAAATGAAATCTGAACTTGCTGAATTAGGAGTTTGTGGGAGATACTGGCGGTTACCATATGCAGAGTCTGGATTAAAAAACCTTTGAAGTAGCTCAGAAGTGGGATAGCTCCAGGACGCATGTGGTACTTCGTACCATTTTTTTCCTTCTTCCTAGTACTTGCAAATTTGCACCACCTCAAAGTCAGCAGAAAACTGGCAAATACAGCAGTGCAATTTCCCTCTTTTAATTTGAAAAGACTGAAATCCTTTTGAAACTTTTTTTAGTGCATGTGTCCAAGCCTGCCCAGAAATTGCAAGAGCCCGTTATTTGTGGAAGGAGAGCCTCGGAGCATCTTTATGAGCCTTTCTTTCCCAGGTTGTTTTCTTTCCCTCTGGCACTTTGAAGCAGCTGATTAGGTGGACCACTGTGCCTGTGCTCCTGCTACCAAAGGAGGATCTTTCTGGACCTGGATATGGGTCAGGAGGAGACAATGCCTTAATCACAGTAGAGACGGAAAACAGACTGCTGTGGAGAAAAAAAAATGGCTAGGACAAAGCTGGCTTCGTGAGTGCACGGGACTGGAGCCAGGGCAGAGTCCTAATGGAGGCAGAGGGTCCTATCAGAGGGTGAGAAAAGCCAAGGAACCCAGCAGCCACACCCAATTATACAGCCAAACTGGCAGCAAATTCCACCCTCCAACCAGTAGCTAAGAGATGCCAAAATCCCAGCAGAAAGGCCTGGAAAATGCCAGCCAGCAACCAGCCAGGAAACTTGAAGGGCTAAAGGGTTCCTGGTACTCAGAATCTGAATTTCTCTACTCCCGCAAGGCCAGGGCTAGTTAAGCTCTAATAACACAGAAAAGAAAAGAAGGTGTGGGGAAAATAAGTTATAGAAACTCACATATACAGTATATACAGGCATAGTAAGAAACCCAGTGAATAAGCAAGCTTTCTTTTGCTGCTCCATTTGCTTGTGGAGGACATAATAGATTCAGCGGCTTTTCTGCTGCTTCTTGATTGTTTCAAACATACATACATACATACATACATATAGTTGCATCCTCACATCCAGATAGGGAGAATGCTGAGAGGAGAATTAAGTGGAGTGATGGATTTGGGCACAGGCAGTTGGTCTTAATACGATGTACTGGGCCTTTAGCTAACAGAAAAGTAGGTTGGCATAAAACTTGCTTGACCTCTGTTCTGCCTCAGTTGAATGTGCTGCCATTGCAGTTCTAACCTAGGGCAAGTTAAAGAAGGAACTGGTAAATTCCCCTGGTCTAATTTTCCCTCCCACCAAGTGTCACCTGTTGGTGGGAAAAACAATAATCAACCAGTCTCTTTAATGCGCAGTGCGGCAGGACTAGTTGAACATATGTAGGTAGGTGCTTTAAAGGGCTGTTTTGGCCACTGTTAAAGCATGGAGGAGAGGTTGCAAGCATTGTGGGTGCTCCCCCCATTTCACTGTGTGTCCCTTCTCCAAACATCAGACCCATCCTTTGGGCTAACAGGAGGTGAAGCAGAAGGAAGCAGTCGGTAACAAACACGTTCCATCCTGAATTGGTACTAACTGGGAATGGCAATACTGGCAGGGAGCGGCTGTGATCAGAAGCCCTTGGAGTAGGCAAAGTGGCATCCCCACATCAAAGCAACAAAACAGCAAAAACAATGACCACACCAAATCCTTTGCCAGCAGAAGCAACAAAAAAACCTGCAGTGGGATGACAGGTGAAAGCACCAGAAACAGATGCCACCCAGCTGCCTTTCTGGTTTACCTCAATCACTGTGCATCACTAAAAGCCATCTATATAACAGATGACAACTTATAAGCGCTTGGAAAGCAACGGTCAGCATTACGTGGGCAGACGGCTTTGTGGAAGCCAAGTACCTGCTCTCCAAAACAGATATGAAAGGCAGAGCCTGGCAACTGAAGAGCAGAGGGCGTGCCTACAGCAGCCAAAGGAGCTGAGCAGATCTAATTGCCGATTGCATCACTGAGCTCACGGTTTAAGATGCAGGCTAGTTCACATTCATGGCAAAACTGTGTCTGGAGAGCAATGAAAGCAGTGCAGCTAAAGTAGAATTTTGTTACCTCTTCCATTGGCAGCCAGCCAGTCCACACATCTTAAAGTTGCTGAGGTTGAGAAAAGCTGGCCTAGGCAACTAAGGGGGTTCATAACCAAGAGGTATGAATGCCTTTAATTCTGGCATTCTCTCAAAGCGCTAGGAAAAGAGGCCATCTAGTGACACTCCCTGAAAGCAGATTTAGAACAAGAACGTCCATAAGATGGATGTGGTGATGGACACTAACTTGGATCACTTTCAAATGGATTGGATACATTTATAAAGGGCAAGTCTATCAAGAGCTACTAATCGTGAAGGCTCTGTTTCTTCAGATTGGGGCATCTGCTTGGGAGAGCCCTATTTGGCCATGGTGAGGCGTAAAGGGCTGGACAAGGATGGCCTCGGCCTGATCCCGGGGGGCTGCTGCTGCTCCCCTCCCCGCTCTCTCCGTACGCCACGGAAGAGAAAAGCAAAACCCCCCAAGGCGACCAGGAGCCCCCGCGGCTCTGGCGGGCGGAAGCGGCCGAACCGCAGGGAACCGCACCGGGCGGCGAAAGAGGGCCGCAGACTGCGGGCGGGACGGCAGAGGAGGCGTTCTTCCAGCCTGGCCTTTGGGACAGCGGCTCAGACCCCGCAGGGCGCGAACGCCGAACCGCAGGCGACTCCCGGACGGCTCCGCGGCTTCAGCCCCGCTCCAGCTGGGGCTGTAACAGCCAAGGAGAGGCGCTCCGAAGCGCTGCGCCGGAAAACCTTCCCAGCCCGCGACCTGGGCGCAGGAGCCCTTGTGGGCCCGGGGCTCCTCGAATAAGGTCGCCTCTCCGCTTCGGGGCCAGCCGACCGGCTTCTGGCTCCCAGCTGCGCCTCTTTCGGCCGGGGCGGGGCGGGGGTCCCGGGCGGGGGTCTGAGCTCCCGCCCCGCCCCGCCCCGCGAACCTTGAGGCTCCCCGTCTAACCAGGCTGAGTCCTGCCCGCCCCCTTCCCTCCGCCTCGCTCTCACACTCGCACGCACGTCGCGGGTACTTCTGGGCGGCCGCACTCAGCGGCATCCACCTGCGCCGGGACGGAGCGGCCTCTCCTCCGCCAGGTAGGGCGAGGGTGGGGCAGGCGAGCGGCCGGGGGCGTCCGGAGGCCAGGTACCTCCTTTCCTTTTCCCGGCGCTGGGAGTTCCTGGGAGCAGGGTCGGGCGGAGCGGCTGCTGGGAGCCCGAAGGCGGCTGCCGAGCCCTGCTGGGCCGCAGGAGGACGTCGGAGTGGCCGCGAGCTGCAGGACGCGCGTGGGCGAGGGCCGCGGGAGTCCGGGAAAGTGCGTGCGCAGAAGGGGCCGCGAGGGGAGCCGCTCGCTCGGTCAGGCTTCGCCGGGACGGAGGGAGGGAAAGCCGAGCGTCTCCTGGACCTGGGCAGCGCTTCGGCCGCGCCTCTCTTGGAGTTCCTCAGCCCTTCACGCGTTCCTTTGGGCCAGTCCCTCTCTCTCAGCCCAGCCCACCTCGCAGGGTGGTTGTTGGGGGAAAATACGAGGCAGGAGTATTAGGTATGTTCGCTGCCTTGAGTTATATTTTAAAAAGTCGGGATAAAATAACAGCCACCCCCTCCCCCAAGATGCTGACATTCTAGTCTTCAATCTTGATTTCATCCGTGCATGAAAATTGGAGTGCAGGAATTAATAAAAACAGTGTAACAGAAGATATTGCATGCATTTGGACTGTTATATATTTTCTTTTATTGTAACTTTAACTGCTTGTGCTAGTTTTTACCTTTTCACTTTCCAATAAAAAAACAACAAATGTTTTAAAACTTATGGATGCTCACTATTCATCGTATATTGAAGTTACTTAGTCTGCTGTCTAATAACACATAGGATTAAGCCACAATGAACACAGTGGAACTGATTATTGGGGGAAAAAAGCATGAGCAGAGTAACATTTTTATTGTCAGGAAAATCTAAAATGTGCTGAATTATGATATGGTACTGGAAAAACCAAAATCCAGTGTATTTCAGGTTAGTCTGACACCCAATAAACTGATTTTACTTCTAAGGGAATATATGTAGGGTTGCACTATAAATTAATGTTAAAACTATTTCTAAACTAAATTGTTTATTTTCAAATGAACATGTAAAAGAAAGCTTACTTTTTTTTAAAAAAAAAGGTCTCTTTAGAATGTGTACTTCTGAGTAGGGCAGTTTGGGAAATACATTTATAGAGGTAAGAAAATGTGAATGCCATAGAAATATATATTGCCCTATCATTTTCTGGATGCTGTAAAGAAAATTTCCTTATAGCATCCAAAAAAGGAACTGAGGTTTATAGCACACTGAGGCTTCAGATAAAATCCTTTATCTTGTTATACTGGAAATGTTTCAGTAACGCTGCAGGAAATGGGCAAGTCACAGAGCATAGGTGAGAAAATGTCTGAGTGATCCTTTGTATTGTGTGATTTCTGTGTCAGCCCTTCTTGCGAAGGGTTTTATTCTAACCTGTTCCTGAAAATGTGTTTGTATTCATCTTGACAGCAACAGACTGTCTGCTGCTCTAAGTTTCAAGGAATCAAGAAGGTTGAACTTTCTGTCTTTCCTTTTCTGCTAACATCCTTAACATCTGTATTCAAACTTCACTTTGCATTTGATTCCAAAAATGTGCATGGAAGTGCAGGGGGTAGGAGGTGTGGGGGGATGCACCGTGCAGCCCTAGGAAGAGGGTCAGCTGCTTTAAAGCAAACAAGTGTTTTGTTCACCTCCAATCCAAAAAGTACTCACAGCCGTACTACCTTATTTCTGCTAACATAGGTACTTCTGATTTTTTGTAAAAGGCTGTGGGTTTTGGGTGTTGTTTGTTTGTTTGTTTTTTGCAAATACAGGATAGAAATAAGTGAAAAAAAGTAAATTACTGGATTATTTGGATTATTATACTATCCATTTAAATCTTTTAAATGCTATACACAGAGCTCTGTGACTTGCCCATTTCCTAAATACATTTTAATTGTTTTGCAAAACTGAATTTTTAATATATAAGATTACATGAGAGATTTAACCCTATATTTTTATTTATTTTTTAATCTTTATTATATATCAGATTAGATAGCCAGATTTCATAGCAAACTTAAGATTTCTTTACTCCTTTCTTTCTAGGAATTATACTTCAGCACCAAGCTTATTTCAGAAGCTAAGCAGAATTGGTCCTGATCACTATTTGGGATAGAGGGCACTCAGAAATTCTAGGATATAGTCTAGAATAAGATGAAATGACAACAACAACAACAGAAGGCTGCATCACAATGTGCTCATATTCAGATTGTGATCAACCAAGACACCCAGATCCTTTTCTCACATATGGCTGCCTAGTGTGGTTCCCTTCCTTGCTGCCTTATGTTCATGCCTTTCATTTTTCCAACCCAAATATAGAGCTTTGCATTTTCTCCCTGTTGAATTTCATCTTGCTGATTTCTGTTCATTGTTCCAACCTGTCACCATCCTCCAGAACACTGATACTACCCTCTAAGGTTTTTGCAGTCTTTGTATAATTTAATAATATTTTCTAACCCTTAATCGAAATAGGTTATAAATATGTTGAATAGCACAGGTCCTAGAATGGAACCCTACAGTTTGCCGCTTGAAACTTCTCTCCAACGTTATGCAGAGCCATAGTTGTACGCTCATTGGGTTCAACTGTTCAGTCAGCTCTTTGTCCATTTAAAACAGCATTCATTGTCCAGCCTGCTTTTTCTCATAATTATAGTGAAAGTCAATCAAAGCCAAAGCAAAATGGATTTGTGTAGAGTTCAGTAGAACAGGAGTAGCTATAATCTGTTCTAGAAATGGTACAAAGGATATGAAAATTTTAACACAACATGCATGTTGCACCAGCAAACTAAAGAGAAATGAGATTTTGGGAAGTAAATGAACATATCAATAGTGGTAAAGCTAGGTTTATTCAGCAAAGAAATTAAAGCAAGAGGACCAATATTTTCATGTATATCTGTAGCGCAGTTAACATTTGAAATTCTGGTGACTTAATCTAAAAATCGGCCTGGCGCGATATCGTTCATGGGGTCACGAAGAGTCAGACATGACTTAACGACTGAACAACAAATCTAAAAAAGAAAATATTCATTTGATTTCTACCATTAAATGTGTTGCTGTGGAATACAGGGATCACCATGATGTAAGGAGGCTTAGGAGGGGTCAGGCAGCAGTTATGATCGATCCTCTATCAGTAACCATTCTGTATGATGATGAAATGGATATTGCCTCCTGTGGAGAGGAAATATGACATTCAGTGCTGCACGTCCCTGCAACATGGTGAGATTTGCATGCAGCCTTTGCTCAAGGCCTCTTAGAGAGGCCTTCTTAATTGTTTTGCAAAGCTGAATGTTAATCTAGGTCATCAAGGGTCTGTCATGGTTTGGTTACTAAATTTCTCCCGACCAAGATTCTGTCCCGTTAATTATTTATTTGATTTCTCTTGTTCTAGAACTTGATTGTCCAGACTTCAAGAAAGCTTCCCATCCCTGTCTTTCTCATGCCCATTTCCTCTGCTTCCCAAAGAATAGAGCTCAGCTCCGAAGAAATTTTTTTCTCCTAAAGATGGTGAAAAGCAAATTTATGGAACAATCTACAAACTTCCACAGTCTGTCTAGGGACTTTGAGTTTAAAATAGTGACTTGCAAAGATTCCCATGAGGGGAGGAGAATGAACAGTGATGAAATGGAGAGCAGTCAGAACAGGAAACCTGTGTTGTTTGAGAAAACAAATTGCCTACATGAGGAAGAGCATAGTGGAGTCAAGAATGGAAGAACTGCGGAGCACATATCAAGGGAACCCTTCTGGAAGTTCAGTACCAGGAAACAATTGTTGGTTAAGAATGTGCTGCAAGAGAAGGAGAGTGCATTCACTGAAGTGAGGAGGTCTGTAGAGAAACTGAACACTGAGAAGACCAAAGAGGCGGAACAAGGAAATGGAAATGCTTATTTTGACAAAGCTACAGTTCAGTGTTCCCCTGGTAGTGCATTCTCCTTTGTGTGGCCCAACAGCATTGCTGGGGAACCTAAAAGTGCTTTCAGCAAACCAGTGAAGTGCTGGGAAGATGGAGGCACTCCAGCTGCTTTTCAGTCTCTGAAGGATACAATGGCCAGCCCAGGGAAGTTGTCAGAATGCATCAGTGCCACTGACCTCATGCAGTATAGTGGTCACCTCACTTCTAAGTTCCTTGTAAGTGATTCAAATGGTTTTCAGTTGCTGTCAACCAACCTTATTCAAAGCAACCCTTTCCCTTACTCTTCAACACGGTGGCCAAATGAGACAGGTGAGCAAATGCAGGCCACACCTGTTTCTATCTCCAGTTCTTCCTCTGCTTCCTTGGCTCTGCTGCCTCCTACCTTCACCTCTTTTGGTATAGCAGCCCAGAACTGGTGTGCAAAGTGCAGCCTTTCCTTCCGCATGACATCAGACCTTGTGTTGCACATGCGTTCCCATCACAAAAAGATGGATGTTTCAACAGAATCCCAAAGGAAAAGGAAACGGGAGGAAAAGCTGACCTGTCCTGTTTGCCAGGAATATTTTCGAGAACGACATCATTTATCTCGGCACATGACTTCTCATAATTAGCCTGCAGTTGTTCAGTTGTAATGGATGTCTGTCTGATGGATATGTTTGTGTGCATGCATTGAATTATTTCCATTCCAGTTTTGCTAGATTTAACCAGAATCTTTGAAAGACGGCCACTTGTAGAAGTGTTCAGAAAAAAATGTGGCAATTACATGACTTCCAGATAGCTCTAGTTCTGGAAATAAAACTCTGCAAATACATTTATAAGGAAATAAACAGTGAGATGTTAATGAGAAAAGTTTTATTTTCTGCAAATTGGTTTTTTACACCCTAAGCTATTCTATGAAAATGTTGATAACTCTTTGTTTAGTAATTTGAAGCAGCAACTTTTTCCATGTCAAAGCCATTGCGGAATGAATTGCTTCCCTAGGACTGCAGTAAAAGGTAAAATCTCCTTTAAGTTCAGCTTGACTCCTGGTGACCATCTGACCAAGTTCATGTAATTTTCTTGGTATGATAAAACAAAGTCTTCTTCAGCTGTGTTACAGTGCTACATCAGGCAGTAACAGGCAAGGGGTGTATCTCAGTAAGGCTTGAATAGCTCTGTGACAATCAAAATGCCAACCTCCCAGGTCACACCCACAAGTTGGCTGCAATCTTTTGAATGTGTGGTATGGTGATCAGAATCAGAGAATCAGTAGGATCATCGCGTTCAGTACAGGAATCCAAATTAAATCACTCCCCACAAGTGTCTAATTTTGCAGCCACATCATACTGTTGACTGTGGATAGCATTGGTAGCATAAAGAAATCAAATATATCACTCAGAGGATATATAAACTCAGTGTGTGGTTGTTGTGAAAAAGGCAAATTCCATGCTAAGGATCATTAGAAAAGAGGCTGTCAAAATTGTTATATCCTTGTATAATTAATGATAGATTTCTTCTGAAAAAGTGTGAACAGTTCTGATCATCTTATTTGAAAGAAGATGTAATAGAGGTGGAAAAAATGCAGGAGAGGGCAAACAAAATGCTCAGGGAGTTCAAACACCTTCTTCATGAGATTTCATCCTCCAAAGGGTATGACCAGGGAAGAGTTTTAGGACAAAAGAACCTATGGAATTCATTCATACCACAAGAGATGGTGATGGCTGCTAATTTGGATGGCTTTAAAAGAGGATTCAATAAATTCATGGAGGACATGTCTATCAAATCATGTCTGTCTATTGGTTTTGAAGATTCAAGATTATCTCTGGGTTGGTGGCGGCATGCCTTGTACCAATTGCAGGAAGCAATTTTACTCCTTCGGGTCATATTTAGAAACTAGGTTGAGTCTCATTATTCTTATTAGAAAATGTGGACATAATGATTTTGGTCCATATATTTTTATACTATCAAGGGTCTAAAGAAATTTTGTTCTATCAGAAGTCTGAAACAAAGTTGCATATACATTGGTAAAAGATTTTCAATGGTCATATACTACTGTGGCTTGCTTTTATTTGAATTTTAACTTACTTTTTCTGCTTTGGTTATACTTGCAGAATGTAACTGGCATCTATTCTGAGACACGCAAGGCATATGATTACTCCATCTAGTCCAGAGCCTCCTGGAGTCACATCAACAATTTTGTTTGTTTGTTTGCTGCAAAAATGTGTATATTGCACCATCCCAAAACCCAGAATTAAAATTAAGTAGACTTTAACAAGGCAAATGGAATTCTAAATAAGCAAATGCAGAGTAATACATGCTGCATAAATGTCACAGGCAGTGCCTGACTGGGAAAGGAAGCTTAGAGTCATGGTGGATTAAGCCAGTTTGCAGCTGCTGTTTAAAAAAATAATTCTATTAGGAAAGAGATTGAAAATACAATTTAAATTCCTTTAAATAAATCAATGCTGAGATCACACAGAATATTGGGTATGGTTCTGCTCCCCACACCTAAAATGGATATTGTACAGAGCAATCAAAATATCAAAGAAACTGGAACTGCTCCCTTACAAGAAGACCAGGGGAGTTTAATTTGGATTGAAGATAAGTGAGGGGAGACATGATAGAGGTATAAAAATTTATGCACAGTAAGGAAAACCCAGAGTCACTTTTTGTGAGATGGGCGGTATCTAAATTTGAAATATAAACAAACACAGCCAACTAAGTTTTGCTCTCTCACAGAACAATGTTCTGTTTCAAGGTTATCCAGGGAAACTGAACACAGAGTTTCAAGACCAATAGAAAGGATTTGCCTTTCAAAACATAACCTATGAAATTCACTGCCATCAGATGTGGCGATGGCTACCAACAGAGATGTAAACAAACTCCTGGAGGATATGACTGCCAACAGCTGCTAGTCTCAGAAATGCAGGCTGCTAGGGAGCTACAATGAAAGAGGGCGATGAATGGCCTACTAGCCTGCTGTTTGTGAGTACCCTGGATGTGTTTGGATGATTTTGGTGTGGCACACAGTATAAGTCTAGATGGGCGACATCCAGTAGGACTCTTCTTATGTTCTTCAAATTGTTCAAACCGACTAAAGCCAGATGTGTCAGAGTTCTTTGATTAAATTGGCAGTTTTGTTCCTCATGTAGATTGAAAACATGAGAACACACACACTAGCCAGAATGATAGGAAAGAATGTGATTGCCATTTTAAGCAAGGAGAAAACACTGCATTAGGAAAGGCAACGCTTGCTTTCCTGCCTGCAGTAAATCCAGTGCTGCCCAGTGACTCAACTGTGTAACAACACTACCCACAAACATAAAGGATCATATTTTTCTCCAGGACCTTTGGGAAATGCTCCCATGCAGGGCATCACCCCCCGTCCCTCTCCTCCAGGCAAAAAGCACCCCAAGGACTGCTGTCCTCACCCACTTCCGGCAGGAAACTTCAATGTTGTGTCACAGAATCTCTGCCAGTACAAGCCCTGCCTGGGCATCAACCTTGCCACAGCCATGTGCTGGCAGCTGCCAACTTCACCTTGCCAGTCTCACCCACCACCAGTCTTGCCACACTGCCCTTAGCTCAGCCTCCACTGTCCAGCTGGTCATGGAGCAACACCACCTCTGGCTCCCCTTGTGGAATTCTCGGCTCCCAGCCAGCCTCTGTGGCAGCGCCCCAAACTAAAGCAGGGCCCAGCTGTTTCCTGCCAGCTCCAGGCTCTCTGGGCACATCTGCATCTTGTGGGGCTGCTGGCCCCGATCCAGCGACATTGATTTCCCAGCTCCACTGCTCCACGGACTTGGCTTAGTGATGCTGATTTGAGCTCTGGCACAACCAGGGCTGCTTCCTGGTCCCAGCAGAAAGGCCCCTGGCTCTGCTGTTCAGCTCCGGGCTTCCAGTGCTTACACCCCCTTGCTGCCCCTCATCGCTTCTCTTATTAGGAATGTAGTGAAATGGGTCCAAACGGGTTCAAGAGTCATCAGGCTGTGAGGGTGCCTGGAAAGGCCTCCAAGCACCCTTTCAGTGACTGCAAACAACCACGTCTCCCAAAACACTACTGACTAACAAACAACACTAAAAAAACTAACAAAAGTACACATTGAATACATGTCCCCTGATTTGGGCTACATAAACTGCTGCTTCCCTTTACAAATTGTACTGAAAACAAACTAATGTTTTTCTATATTAAAAACTCTGCTTTTATTAAACAAATAAAACATAGAGGATATAGATTGTGTGTGTGTGTTTGTGTGTGTGTATCTACCTATCTATCTATTTATCTATCTATCTATCTATCTATCTATCTATCTATCTATCTAATCTATCATTTATCTAGTCAAATGAATACTGTACCCAAAATCGTAGATAAGAAGGAGATAGGCAACCTTGTAAATAAAGATGATGCTGGAAGCCAGTTCTTCTCTTCATTTCATTGCATTGCATTGCATTGCATTGCATTGCATTAAATTTGTATGCTGCCCATCTCCTCGAGTGGGTGAATCTGGGTGGCTCACAATTAGAATAAAACCCAAAAACAGTTAAAAAATAAATACCCACATTAATTAATTAAAAAGTCAGGCTATATAAAACAAGCCCTATACATAAAAAACTAAAAACCTTCAAGATGACAGGGGGGTAAAATCAATTACCCCACAAGCCACCTCCACTGGTGCGAGCCCTCATCTGGCCCCCAGGCCATCTGCCATAGCCAAGATTTCATGCTGTTCCTGAAGGCCATGGGAGTGGGGGCACACTGCACCTCGGGTGATAAGTTGTTCCACAGAGTGGGGGCCACGGCAGAAAAGGCCCTCTTCATAGAACCCACCGGTCAAAATTCCTTGACTGGTGAAGTCTGCAACATGCCCCTTCTGCCAGACCAAGTGGGGCGGGATGATATAACGGGTGAGACGGCTCCTCAGATAACCTGTTCCTGTGCATGAAGGGCTTGAACTGGACCCGGAAGCAAACCGGCAACCAATGCAGCTCACATAACAGAGGTGTTATATGGGTCCCCTGGGAACGTTCCAAACTGTCCATGTTGCTGCATTCTGCGCCAGCTGTAGCTTTCAGATACTCTTCAAGGGTAGCCCCATGTAGAGCACATTGCAGTAATCCAACCAGGAGGTGACCAGGGCATGAATGACCTGCAGAGGGCCTCCCGATCAAGGAAGGGGCATAACTGATGTGCAGCACAAAGTTGTGCAAAGGCCCTCCTAGCCACAACTGCCACCTGCTCTTAAAATAGGAGCTGTGAGTCCAGGAGGACCCCCAGATTACGCACCGGGTCTGTATGGGATAGTGTGACCCCATCAAGAACCAAAGATGATAAACTCCTGGAACTTGAGGTTCCCCATACCCACAGCCACTCCGTCTTACCAGGGTTCAGCTGAAGCCTGTTGTCCCCCATCCAGGCCCCTATAGACTCCAGGCACCCCAAAAGGGTAGCCACAGCATCACTTAGGTCACCCGGGATGGAGATGTATAATTGGGTTTCATTGGCATACTGACGATACCTCGTCCTGTGGTGCTGGATGATTTCACCCAGCGGTTTCATGTGGACGTTAAATAGGGGCGGTGAGAGCACCGAGCCCTGAGGCACCCCACATAGCAGGGGCCGCGGTTGGGCCTCTTGCTCCCTACCAACACCTCTTGGGTTCAGCCTTGGAGAAAGGAGCTGAACCAGCACAGCACTGAGCCACCCAGCCCCAGCTCCTTTTTCTGCAGCTTGGCAGTTTTTGTTTCATTTTTTTAAAGAATGTTTTGAAAAGCCAGAAGAGACGAGACAGCAGCCCACAGGTGTACCGGCACCCAAGAGCCTTGATTTACCTATCCCTGTGTGGAGCTTCACCAACCTTCCTCCCACTACTCCCTTTCATGGTAGGCAGCTTTATGCGAAGCTCCAAAAAGAAGAAAGTAAAACAAATTGACAGCAGAAGAGAAAAGGAAAACACAGCTGACCTTTGTCTACTGTACCTCTTCATGCCCATCTGTCTTTGCAAATGGTCCTTGCTCCTACTGCATACACAAACTCCTTCCTACATCACTGTTTGCTCTTGAAACATCTTTCCTCTTTCTTTGGGAGGATCTCATCAAAACCATCCAACCACAACTTTCTTGATCTCCTTCTTCCTTTGTATATGATTCAGTATTCATTATTACTATTCATTAATATTCAGTTCAATCCTATTCATTCTCCCTATGTTACCAAACTATCTCAGCGTACTTTTTAATACAGAACACTCACTGTTGCAGTCAGCCAACATTTATCGTTACCTACCCATTCCTGAACCCTTTTCTTCCTGTTTTACTACATATATTTCTTAAGTAACCCATTTCCACTGCACGCAACTTCTATTTGTACTTTCATATGGGCAGAAGCATGCTCTTATACACAGCCATTTTTGCTTCTTTCCACAAACACTTTTTTTATATAGACCTCATACTACCTACATTTGCACATTTTAAAATTTCCCCAGCCATTCCCTCATTTTTGGTAAACATTCCGCCAAGGTACATAAATCCATTTACTTGCTGCAAGTAAGAAGCCCAGATTGCTGGGAGGGAGTTGGCTGTGGAGGGCAAGATGCTCAGTGGGCCACTCGTGGTGAGCACACCTGGCACTGCAGGATGAACTGAATCCTGGGTTTTGGTGCTGGATGCCGACATTAATCAGTGCCACCACATCTGTGTAAAACTCTCAATCATTCACTCTATTTTCCCTGCCAGATACAACTATCTGGGTCTTTTATAGGTTCTCGGTCAACGAAACATCAACTTCTGTATATAAAAGTACATATTCATTCACATTCCCAGCCCAAACACCTCCAATGTTACCACAGAAATTCCTTATATATTTATCCCTAAATACATTAAACAATCAAGGGGACATCACACATCCTTAGTTTACTCCCTCATTAATGTTGAATTATTTGCTAAGTATTTACTTAGTTTCATGCATGCTTTACTTGTAGCACATACTGTTCTTCTTGCAACAAGCCAACTCCATATTCATGTGGAATTTCAAACCTATTCATTTTATCAAATGCTTTCTCTAAATCAACAGATATTCACCCAGACATTTCACAGTACCATCCTGAAGTACAAAAATCTGGCATGCACACCAACTGCTTGGCATACTGCACTTCTAAAATGTTGTCATCAGAATGCTGCCAAATAACTACCTACAAACACTTAACAGATTAACTCCCCTTTCCCTTTCTATAGGGGAGCATTCTTCCAAACATCAAGTACAAATACATATGCATTTCACCCAACATTAAAATTCACACAGCTATAAGTAAGTAAACCACTTTCATATTTTAACATTTTTCCAGTTATATCATCTATGCCCGAAGTCTTGCTGTTTTCAACATTCCCAGAGCACAACTTTCTTTTTATCAATTTGTCTATGATTCCTACAGTGAGCTCTAGTCCCGTCTTAAGCATGAAAGCCGGCTGGGTGAGTTTGGGCCAGTCCCTCTCTCTCAGCCCCCAGTGTCAGACTCGGGCAACAAGCTGGTTGGTCAATTCCTGTCACAACCAACAGATCAACATTCCATTGATCTGAAAAAAAGTGGACCCTGCACTTGCAGGAAAAACATTAGGAAGGAAAAAAAAATCCTACAGTATTTATTAATGTGTACATAAGTGGAAATATTTATCTCAAAAGTCGTGTTTCAGATTTATGAATAATTTCCCTACAAACCTAAGACAGAAAAAAATAAATACTAGGATGAATATAATAATGCCTACTGAAATTCTAATGAATATACATTTTTATGAGTAGCTTAAGAAGCATTAATAGCTCCATAATATTTGTAGGCCCAAAGTCAAAATACATGTTGGAATAATCAATTATATCAATTCATCTCTTGTATGATGACAGCAAATATTGGTTACGTTTTCAACTGAAAGAAATGACCCAGACCTGCGGGTAAAGAGAAAGATGCTGGTAGATCTTAGAAAAATGCAAGTTAAAGATGAAATCCTATTTTTCTTGTAGTGTAATTTTTGGCTTTTAGACTACAATCCAGTAGGTGGGCATGTCTCGGGAAAGGAAGACTTAGCTCTCCCCAAATGCTGGAACTTCCTGCATGATGTATCTTAAAAAATAAAGCATCTCTAGTGGTGCCTACATGTTGAGTGACTGGGAATATGGAGGAAAGATATTCCTATGGATGTTGCAACCTTAGTCTTTCTAAACTTTCTAAGCTCCCAGTTCCTGTCTTCTGTGTTGCATTTTTATTCTTCTTTTCCTCCCTGTGTTTAAAAATAAGAATGCTAAATGGTACTGAGAAGCACTTGTTCAAAACATCAGGAATAGGGGTGTGCAGCAATTAAGGCAGTTATCTTCTGGAAAGAGGCAGAGAATAAACAAGTCTCCCTGGCTCTGTTATATCCCTGGACATTCATTTAAAATACAGCTTTATGTCCCTGAAATCCACAAGAAGCTGGCCCGAGCCTTGAAACAGGTGATAGTAGATGTTAGACTTATCTTTTGATGTTGGGTCACAAAGGAGAGGGAATTTTGTTGAGACCAGCAGTCCTGCACATCTTCATCTTCATGGGCCATTCCCTTCTCAATGCTAATCTCTCCCCTCAGACTTATTTATTCATTTATTATATTTAAAGGCTGCCCAACCCCAGAGTGATTCTGGATGGCTTACATTTTAAAAGAGTAATAGACAGAAGAAACCATGTATGTTTGGACAAGACAAACTCCATATGCTACCAAAAACACACCCAACAGTAGCTCAGCAGCCACCCTAGCCCAAAGCCTGGGAGAACAGCCACGTTTTAAAAAAAAATTCTGGATCACCAACAGGGTGGGAGCCACATGGATCTCTGGGAAGATGCAATTCTAGAGAGCAGGCACTATAACAGAGAAGGCATGCTTCCTGAGTTGCCATTGTAATAAATGGCGTTGTTTAATTGATGGGACCCAAAGTGCACCAATTCTGCCTGATTTTACCAGATGGGCAGAAATCATGGAAGATAGGTAATCTCTCAAATAGCATGGCCCTATGGCATGACCAGCTTTATAGGTGATAACCAGCACCCTGAACTGAACCCGAAAGCTCACTGGCAACCAGTGAGCTTGCAGAATAGTGGTGTCACATAGGTATATCGAGGTATGCTCATCATTGCCTGTACCAGTACATTCTGAACCAGTTGGCATTCAAGAGCAGTACCATGCAACAGTCCAATCATAAGATGACTGGAGCATGAGTGAACCATCTCAAGGACCTTCTGATTCAGGAACAGGTAAAACTGGCACAGTAGATGGAGCTATGCAACAGCCCCCTTGGTCACACCTGCCACCTGAGTGCAAGATAACCCCCAGATGACCAGTCTTGAATGGAGAAATGCAGCTCCATCCAAGACTAAAGATGGAAGGACTCCAGATCTAAGGGGCCTTATATCCACAGCCACTCAGCTTTGGCAGAATTGAGCCTGAGTCTCTTCTTCCCCATCTTGCTTAGGCAAGTCCAACCTGAAAGGACATGCGTTCTCTGAGATGAGTCCTAACTCTTTAGTTGTGAAAGTGTAAAGGTGTGTGGGAATTACATTGGTAGATGTGGGGAAGAGATGGTGCCTAGGGAACGATCAAATAAGAGAGGGCCCACAGCTGCATAATGGGCAGAGAAAGAGACTCAGAAAGGAACCTACTTAACTTCCCAGGCTGTAAAAGAGACAGCAGGAGATTTATACTATCAGACTTGTAAGATTCTGCTAATGTAGCCTTACAATAAAGTAGAATTAGCTCACCTGGTCGTGTTTCCTGTCTGGTCTACCTGGGAAGACTAACAGAAAGAGTCTGGGGCTTCTGCTTGGGTTGTGAATAATGGTGAATATACAAATACTGAATGTTGTTGAATGGTGCTTGGTTAGCCCTGCTTGATTCCACTTGCCACAGCACATATGGCTAACAAGCCCAGAAGCAATGTCTGTGGTTTTTGGCCTAAGCTGACCCTATTTCTACAATTCATTCTAGTGTTTGGGATTTCACGTTATACTCTGAAAGACAGTCTGGAATTAGAGGGATGGATTAGTACTTCTTCCTTTCTCTTTCACCTTCTATATTTTAACTATTATAGAAGACCTAGAATGAAGATATGTTGATGTTTGGAATGAATTTGCAAGGCCAAAATGCAGTTTCAAGGAAAGGGAACTGGATACCAGTTCCCCTTTCTTGCCTTTTACCTTCATGCAATCTTTTGTTTTTACCTTCTAATCTAACTCAGACTATGGAGATGGGCAATAAGGATCTCTTTTGCTTTGATGAGTGTTCTCTCAATGGGAACTGCCATGTGAGGACTCACACCGACACCTTCCCAAGTGTCCTCAACAGAAATGATGGATCTAGAAGTTGGGATGGTGATATAGAGGTCTGTCCCATCCACATGAAATGTCTGAGGTGGGTGGCAACCCCCACTGGTCCTTTGTCCAAGGATCAAGGCTCTGCCCAATCTCTTCATGATGTAAACAAATTGTTCAGCAGTCCCAGAAGTCACAGAGCTGGTGAGAATGACCAAGCTCTTGTTGGAGCCATATCTCTGACCTTCAAGAGAGAAGAGAAGATGCAGCAAATCATTACAGTTCTGTCACCTGGCGGCCATAAAATGGGCAAATGAGATAAAGGATGGTCAGAGCCCACATTAAAAATAATATCCCTTCATGAGTTTGTAGAATGAGAATAAATAATATAATTCATGTTATGCATTTACTGTATAGAGACTAATAAATAGATTGTGTTTATTCAAATGTAAAGTAATACATAAATATTAAAAGAACACTGCGAGATGCCCCTGCCCGCTGAGTTACAAGTCTGGCACTTAAGCGTGTGTTACAGCAGTGATATAACAAACCTGTAACGGAGAGATGGCCTTTAGGTAGTGAAAGCACTCTTCTCAGCAAGTGTGGAATTAATTCACCTATGATACCGGCAATGTGATTCTATACATGCTTACTCAAAATAAGTCTGCGTGAATTAAATGGAGCTAAATAAGCATGCATGTATGATTGCTGCCTTAATCATTATTTGACAATGTGCTGACCTGAATGTACTTTTTGTACATATCTGTTGAATTATTCTATGCCCCATGTGATCCAGTTGTCTAAGATCGTTTTCAAGTTCTATGTCCTTAGCTATGACTATAGCTCAGCCATTTGTAGTTAAGGTTACCAGATCTAGGCTGCAAAAAAATCAAATGTCCATTAGATGAAAGCAAAGAGGTACCAAAAATCTGAATTCTTTCCTGCCATCTAATGGTTGTCTAGATTTGTGCAGCCCAGATCTGGCAGCCTTTCTGTAGTTCTCCACCCTGTACATGCTTCCTTTGCTCTTGTTCACTCCGGCTTATTTTTGCCAGCTGAGAGGAACTGACTGGATTAATTCAAAAACAGGTGAGCGAGTCCTTGCATGGGGAGGTTTGCTCGCCACGCCGAAGAAGGCAATAACGTTGTGCTCCAGAAAATTCAATTCCTAATTCCAGAGGCTTATGGACTACCACCTACCACATTGCAGACAAATGTAATCACTCCTTTACTGAAGGAGTCTTCATTGGAGGATGAATCAGACCATCCTAACACCCCAGACCTAAATGTGATAAGAAGGCAACCAACTTCAAGCAAATCAGATCTGGAGCCAGTGTATGGCAAATTTTGAGATATACTTTGTGAAAAACTTCCAGTTCATTCACCATGGCCTGCATTTAGCAAATATTTATGTAAAGGTTGAACCAAACCCATTAAGAGTATCTAGAAAGAGATGCTGAAGATCCAAAATAACAAGTAAAGCTAATACACAAAAAAGCTTGCATCTCTGATTTTTCTCTCCTGTTATGAGGAGAAAAGGAGAAGGAAAAGTACCCTGTTCTAAAATATCAATAAAATAAAATATTAATCTTCCAATCACTGTTCAGTAGGATAAAAGGTACAAAGACCTGATGCTCCTAAAGCTGTACCCTCAACAGCCAGGGTCCTATAGCCATCAGAAATTACTAATCTAGCTTTGGGTCTCTATGCCCATCAATGATTTTGCACTGTGTTTATACCAGTCCATGACCTATGTCTGTCTGTCTGTCTGTCTGTCTGTCTGTCTGTCTATCTATCTATCTATCTATCTATCTATCTATCTATCTATCTGTCAAATTTGTCACCGCCCATCTTGTTGAAACAACTCTGGGTGGTTTACAAAACAGTTAAAATCAATTAAAATTACAATATATAATACTCTTAATAAATAGAAAATAAATAGATCCAAGAATAGATATAAAATTGGCAGTCATTCAGGGAGCATCATCAAGGTGCCAGCCACACCCAGGATTGGGTAAGGTTGTTATCACCCCACATGAGCTGGCAGAGCCAGATCTTTAATCCATTCTGGAAGGCTGGGAGGGTAGGGGCCTGCTGCATCTCTGGAAGGAGAATATTCCAAAGGTGGGGCAACAGCAGAGAAGGCTCTCCTCCTGGGCCCTCCCAGCCAACATTCTCTTGCTGACGGGGTCCGCAACATGCCCCCTCTGCCTGACTGGGTAGGACGGGTTGACGTGATGGGGGTGAGACGGTTCCTCAAGTAACCTGGACCCATGCCATGTAGGGCTCTAAAGGTAATAACCAATACCTTGAATTGGACCTGGAAGCAGACTGGGACCCAATGCAGCTCGCGCAGTAAAGGTGTTATATGTGCCATTCTTGGGGCACCCAAGATTGTCCGTGTGGCCAATGTTTGGAAGAGTTTAACATTCAGTGTTAATATGCTATCTTTAGCCACAATGTAAGCAGAGAGAAATACTGACACTCACAACTTCAGATGTAATTGTTATTACCTAAAAGCTGGGAAAGAGTCCAAAGGTCATTGGTAGTATTATTTGGCCTATAGTAGACTTTGTCCAGTAGAACTGGATGTCCTCCATCAAAGAAGTAAGAGCATAGAGTTGCAACAGAAGATACAGGGCCTCCTGTGTTATACCTGTTTAGGCATGGAAGGAAGACATTGGGAAGTATGCACTGATGAAGAAGGCAAACATTAGGCACTTCTACACTACCCCAACTTCTAGTCCCCAATTCCCCCAAAGCAGTTTGAAAATGATCCACAATTGTACATTGAAATGCTCAGAACAAAGAGCAAAAATGTCTTACCTGCCCCAAGTAGCAGCCATAACAACCCCGCACCCCATGTTAGGGCCACGAAACAGAAAATTCTAACTCTTTGCTTCCGTATGATAGTCACATGAATTTTTGTAGCCCAGATTTGATAGCCCAACTTGATGTAAAAGAGAAATTAAGTTAGTTGTTTGCATTACCCTTCCCCATACATGTTCTTACTTCTTGTCTGATTGTTGATATTTGTCTGCTTATATACATTGAAAAGTCATCAAGCCACAGTTACCATAGAAAGATTTGAAGTCCTGGGATGCAGGGCAAGGCAAGAGTTACCTGCACATTGAAAAATGGATTACCCACAAGCTCTACAGAACCACAGCACTTAATAAAAAAGTAATTAGTTTTATTATTTCAAATATTGCTGTGGAAGAAATAAATTGACAGATTTCAAAGCCAGCTGATGTTGTGGGAGCCCAGAAGGTCCCTAGTAGTTTTGAAATGCTGCAGTGTCCTTATGTGGAAGTACCAACACATTTTAAAGTGTAGTAAAAGTGGATTGAACAATACAAACTAAGGGTATAGCACTTTTCACATATCCAGAAAAAAAGGCATAAAATGTGCCTCCTGCCATTCAACCTATGTTGATAAAAAGGCTTTCTAGAGGGGAGTTTGGCTGAATATGTGAAGCCTGCTACAACATCACATACACTGATTGTGCTGGGTTTGTGCTTCTGTGAAAGGTTATAACTGCATTGAGGTAAATACTACTACATCTTCCTGCTGATATATTTCACATCAAGGAGATTGGAGGTTCTGTGTCCCCGATCATACATATTTTTGAATACACACAAAAGGCCAAAGTTTGGGTATATTGGGATTATGATCTCTACCCCACCACCCAACCTCCATGTATTTATAGTGAAGGGTAGATAAATACGTTTCCTCCTGGAAGGAACACATAGCCCATAATCTGGCCAGCTATGGCCCCTCAAGATACTCTGTAATTATGTTGGGTCCAAAAATTAAATTTGAGAAAAACTTTTAGTGCAAAGAATATATTTTGAAAGATTTATCTTCCTTGCTTTTATCCGGCTCCTGAGAATTCTATTTATGGTTGATTATTTACCTCATGTCAATGATTAATGCATTTGTATGAACAATCTTCTTCCAGACATGCTCCACCAGCAGCTCAGAGATTTGAGGCAAAAGCTCATTGTCTCCAAACGTATCGAATCTGAGGTAACCAACATTATTCTCAAACACTTTGGTTTGGAAAGAAATCTTAATGCGGTCTTCTAACATTTCTGGGGAAAGGATCTGAAATTAAAAAAAAAATAAGTAATTAATTTTCAAGAGGAATATGGCAAATACAGGAGTCCACCTTACACAACATAATCAGTGGTGTCATTAAAATATTGTATCTTGCAGTTAGAGAGTTGAGGTGATCTGGATTGAAATCCTCATTCAAATCAGTCAACATTCCTCAGCCTACATAATAGCACTATTACAAGAATAAAATGCTTGCAACTAAAATAAATACATGAAAATCACATGCACTAAAGTTTATCTACTTAATGCCCTTTCTAATTTGCATTCATATGAAATGGTATTCAGGAACTCGTCATACTGGGCCTCCTGTGACAAGTCTGTTAAAATCATTTTATAACTTTAAAATATTTCATTTACACTAAGCATTTTATTTTTAAAGTAATACTGCTTCATTAAAAATAAAAACTGAATGTAATACAAACCTGTTAAACTGTGCATATGTAATCACTTTGATTTCAATTTATTTAGTTCAGTAAAATTCCAGCATTACACGAGTAAAGTTACATCTCAAAAAATAAGATTTAAACTGTGAGATAAAATATTGATAACATTTACTATGTTATACTACTAGGATAAAATTACAGAGTATGCTTACTCATGATATATCTAAAGGATTACATCCATAAACTCAAGTTTATAAGTGGATAAGTGTAAGTAAAATTAGAAAACAATACATTATTGTAGACATTATAACTAGATTAAAAGTGAGACTAAAATTGATGGAGCTAAATAACAATTATTAGTAAAATCAGTTAGTAAAATCTATAAATCACTATTTAGCTTCCAAAAGCGCTGTACTAGTTTTCATTTTGCTAAAAAAATTAATGACACAAAACCAAGAAATCAAAGCTACATAGGGAAAGTAATAATAAGATAATGGAATAAAACACCGTAAACTAAATAATATTAACTAAGGAGTTACTTAGGAGGATTTTACTTGAACAAATCCAATTCTTAAGGCAAATTCAAAGGGATTTATTCCATCCATAGTAAATGTGAGCTCTCTCTTTATTCACATAGATTTTATGTCTGTGGCTAATGAAGCAAGCTATTAGGCACTTACCTGCACGGGCATGATCTCTGGGATATGATTACTTGGGTGCTCAGGAATATGGGTTATTTTTAAGTGCTTATCTCCAGAAAGAGCTTTTAGGTCAGCTGCAATTTTTTCAGCAAGTTCCGTTTCACAATTGATCTTCATGTAAGTGTCTTTTTTGGCATTATCAGAAAGTTTGTCTGCCACTGTAGCCCCAATATCAGCAAAAGCATAGTTGTCAGCCACCAGTTTGCCCACTGTCTGCAAAACACTGGGTAGCTTGGTGCGCAAAGCAATGATGTTCAGGACTGAAGTCATGGCTTCTGAAGCCTGGCTGGTAACATGTGGCTGTACTCCAGAGAGACTCCACACTTTGCCAGTGACTGGACTGAGCACAACCTGGCTGGGGATGGAAGCATATAATGGGCTGCTGCCCAAATGGTAAATATTTGCAGAGAGTGAGCCCCCCAAAGTGGGCTCCCCAATTACTGTGGCACGACGAAGATCCTTCAGAGAGCGAGCAAAGGCTTCAGCTGCTGATCCACTCAAGTGGCTTATTAAGATATAAATATCCTTGGTTGAACCATATTGTTTGCCAGATACATGTGGCAAAGTCCACACCTCAGTACTTTGAGAGGTGCTACGGTCAAAGAGTGTGTAAAGGTGCTTCTGGGGCTCACTGTCAAAGAAATAGGAACAAAATATGGGCACTGCAGTGGAATAACTGCCTGTGTTATAGCGCATGTCAATAATCATAGCATCTGTTGTCACAAGCTTGTCCCAAATATCCAATAATTGTGGTCCAATGGCCTTCACTGTCTCTGCTTCAGCCATCAAGTCAAAGCGTAAATATCCTACATTGCCAGGCAAAATGTCTACCTTGAATAGCTCCTCAATTATGTAGCACATCTCCTCAGGGGTCAAAGTCTTCTTGGGAAGCTGTTCCTGTAAGGATGATTCTACATGGTTGTGAAATACGTGTAACTGGTGATCCCCAGAAACTTCTTGAAGGTCAGTGGTCAACTGTAAGGCAAGCATTTCAAAGTCCACTGCTGTGCGATAACCTCCTTGAGTCAACTTGGAATTTAATATGCCTCTTGCCCGTCTGGCCATTTCTGGTATGGCATAATGTGCGTCAAGCAACAGCCCAAGTTCCTCAATAAGTGCTCCCATATCTCTATGGAATTCCAACACCTCTCGTGCTTTCTCCAGAGCCTCATCAGCTAGTACAATGGCATCAGGCACCACTTCTCCACCAAGCCAATATTCCCCATGGTTATCAATGAAGGTGATGACTGGCACATTGATAAAGAGGCCACAGTCTTCCTCTTCTCTTAACTTGAGTATGCAGAAAGGGTGTGTGTGGGACAAGCTGCCTGCAGTAATTTCACCAATCAGGGTAGCACGGCCAAGGGATTGCATCAGGTAGGCAAACTCCTCAGCTGTTGTAGCAGTTTGATGGCTGGTGAGTAGATAGATGCCACGTTGTGTCCCATAGGGCTTGCCCAGTAGTTCAATTCTACTGTTGTAAACTTGAGTCTGGTTTGTAAGTCTGTTATAGCTGGTAAAGAAATGCACAGGACCAGCAGAGGGATCTTGGAAGTAAGATAATAAGATTGGTACAGCATCTGAAAATGGTCCACCATGGTTGTAGCGCAAGTCAATGATCAAATAATCAGTTGTTTGCAAAGGTTCCCAGACTTGATTTATAATGTAGGGCCCTAGCTTGATTAGCACTCCAGCATCAGCAAACTGATCAAAGCGCAGGTAACCCACATTTTCTGATAGTACTGACACTTTAAACACAGCAGCCAGGATTTGTTTGAGTTGTTCACCATCAGGTAGATCAGTAGTCATGTCAGTCGGCTCTTCAGCTGTTGTAACCATAGCCTCACTGGTTGTGGTAGTCCACAAGAAAAGACGTGGGTCTTTGGATATGCTTTGTAATTCAGTATTGAGTTTGAAAGCCAGATCCTTTTCTGACAGGATGGTGGAATAATCAAATGCAGAGAGTTGTTGAAGCAGGGCTGGTACCTGCTCCACTATTGAATAATTGTTCTGCAAGATGTGCATCAAGTGACTGATAGTATCAGGAATAGCTTTGCGAAGTGAAAGAATGGCCAGGGCATTATCCAGAGCTTGCTCTGCTGAAATGGCTACACTTGGTATCACCCCATTAAGTTCCCAGCTTTGCCCACTGCTGCTTAAGGGGCTCATAGAACATGATACAGGAACAGTCATGTAGAACTGGGAAGCACCAATCTGTAATTTCTGGATGTCCAAGGAGCCACCTGCTGTTCTTTCTCCCACTATTATGGCCCTGTGCATTTGCTTGAGGATATAAGCCACATCTTCAGCCACCCCAGAGGTGTGCTTACTTGTTAGCAAAACTACATCCTTGTTCTTACTATATCTTATACCCAGCACTTTTGGAAAGGTCCAGATTTCCACAGTACTATTAGAAGGCCGGTTGTATACAGTGTCCACATGCAGCACCTTGTCCGCATTGTACAAGTAGGAGATAATGAATGGAATGCCTGAGATCTTCCCTCCACTGGCGTAACGCAGATCTAATACCAGAGCAGATGTCTCCATCAAGGGCTTCCACATCTTTTCTACCAGGAAAGCACCAATTTGCTGCACAATGTTCTCACCAATGATGTAGTCTATTCTTAAGTAGCCCACATTGTCATCCAGCACTTCAGACTTCACTGTATGTTTGATAACATCTAAAAGCTCTTCTAATGATAGAGAAGCTTCAGTTTCTTGCTCAGGGACTGCAGGAGCTAAAGGTTCATAAGATACCACCAGCCGTGGATCATTCAAAGTTCCTTGAACTCCAGCTGTCAGAACTGTTGCCAAGATTTTAGGATCTGAGATATCCAAGGTCTCACCACTCTTGATGGCTTGTTCAATGGCTTCTTGCATTCCCACCAGATTTTCTGGAAAACAATAATTATCCAACAGAATCTTGGCCATGTCCAGCACCAGTGTGGAGTTCAAGACACTCTCAATATGGATGCTACCAAATATAAATGCCATTCCCAACAATAATTTTTTTCTTATTATTTTCATGCTGTTAGAAAAGTGCAAATGAAATCCACACTATTTGCAGACTGTGAGAAATGTAGGTTCTTCCTGCTCTGTCTGAAAAACAGAACTGAGTATTAAATCAGAGAGACAGAATATCTTTTTAACTGACACTAATCCTTAAATCTAGTTCTAAGTCTTTAATCTTATTAAACTGGAGGACATGTGGCAGGGTGCAGTTTTGTTCTATATTGCAACAACCATCTTATGAAACCACTTTAATAACCTTCTGTAAACCAAATTGTGCTTAAACCACTTTGTTATGTTTACACAATGCCTCAATTCCCTAATCTCTGAATCAGGTGCTGTCTACCAGAATCTGGATCAGACTGTGCTTGATTTTAAATAATTCAAGTGACTAATTTGGATATAGTAAACAAAATAAATAAATAAAATTAGTTTGCTAGAAAGTTCTAGTCACTCAGCTGTTGAAATCTGAATTCTAGATTAAAATGTGTTGTTAGCTGTTTAAAATAATTAACAATGTTTATGATTCACTGAGATAAAAGAGTCATTCTGCCACCTTATTTATTAATATTGGCAACAACAACAAAAAAACACCACAAGGCACAGAATGTTTCTAACTTTGCACAAACTCTTTTTTACTATGTGTATTTCTCAATATTGCAAAATAATGCTAAGAACATTTTCAAATTGTATTATATATTTGTTTAATACATTTATATATACTTTCCTGTGCCAAGACTATTGTTATAATTTTATTGAAAGTTTTAAAAAGGAAGATAAAAACTAATACAAACGAATATAAAATAAGGAAGAAAAAGAAAAAGAAAGAAAGCAAAGAGAAAGCTAAAAGTGCAAGAAAGGAAAAAAAGTAAAAGAAAAATAGAAAAAGAAAAGAAAAGAAAAAAGATACAAAGATGCAAAGAACTGGCTTCCGATGTTCTTTACAACAGTTTTAAGTTCAATTATAAATTCATCTTTTTCTCTAAAGTTACAACATGTTTCTCTTTTTTCTATAATCTATCCTATCTAATCGTCAAAACCATAAATCATAAGTTCATTTTTTTTTGTTTTCTGCAAAAAGTCCATAAGGGGTTTCCAGTCATCAATAAACATACTGTCTTTTCTCTAATCAAAGAAGTCAACTTGGTCATCTCAGTAAGTTCCATCATCTTCACCAACCATTCCTCCATTGTGAGTAGTGCTGAATTGTTCCATCTTTGTGCATACAATAATCTTGCTGCAGTTATCATATACATAAACAAAGTTCCATGACTTTTTTCCAACTGTTTGTCCATCAGTCCCAAAAGAAAGACCTCTGGTCTCAATTGTATATTAATCTTTAAAATCCTCTGAATCAGTGTACAAGTAGTCCTTGCTTAACGGCCACAATTGGGACCAGAATTTCAATCGTTGAGCGAAGTGGTCATTAAGTGAGACAACCACGTGACTGCTTCACTCAATGGTTGCGGTTGTTAAGTGATCTCCCGGGTTGTTAAGCAGATGGAGCGAAAGAGCTCCTTGCGGAGCTGAAATCCTCTCAGCAGGCAACTCTTTGAGAGCAAAAGGGCTGCCTGCCAGATGGTTTCAGCTCTGCACGGAACTGAAATCCTCCCAGCAGGCAGCCCTTTTGCTCTCAAATGTTCCTGCAGCCTGCGGAAGGGTTTCCCCTCCTGCAGCCTGCAGAAGGATTTCAGCTCCCCTCCGTCCCCTTCACTTGCAAACCCACTGACTTTCTGGAGAAGCTGGCAGAGAATGGTGATCACATGATTGCAGGGCACTTGGCAACCGGTCGTAAATGTGAGACGGTTGCCAAGTGCCTGAAATGCAGCCACATGACTATTGGGGGGGGGGCATGACATTTTACGGTGGCCGGAAGTGCTTAATGGGCTGTAAAACACCCTTTCTGAGATGCTTGTAACTTCAAACCACTGTTAATCGAGGACTACCTGTATGTATTTGAGTCCAAATTTTTCTAGCTTTTTTATACATCTGCCAAGCTTGATAAAATATCCCTTCTTGTTGTTCACATTTCCAACATGAATTTGAAGTGCCTTTATACATTTTAGACAATTTCTCTGGGAACATGTACCAAAAGTACATCATTTTATAAAATTTCTCTTTAAGATTATAACATAGTATAAATTCCAATCCTTTCCACCACATATTTCCCATTGTTCCATCTGTATATTATAACCAAAATTTTTAGCCCACTTTATCATACATTCTTTCACTTGTTCTTCTTCCGTTTCAAATTTCAATAGAAGTTAATACATTTTAGCAATTACATGTTCATCATTTGTACATAATTCCATTTCAAACTCAGTCTTTCAGTGTTCAAAATCATAAACATTTGTCTACTTTAAATATTTCTAATAAACTGTAAATAAGAACTACATTGACAAATATATTCCTCTGCTACCAGTTCTTCTCTTAATTTTATTTTACATTCCCCTTGACAGATTCTAGCATCTTTCAATAAGCTAGCCATTTGTGTTTGCCTATTATTTCTCATCTATAAAATGCTTCTTGTACTGAGAGCCACAAAGGTATTTTTGGGCACAACCTGGATTTGTATCTATTCCATATTCTTAACATGGCACGTCTAACATAATAATGTTTAAAATCTACATTAACCTTGACTTTGTCGTACCACGATATCCATGCCACCCAAATCTCAGGTTGTGCTCTTCTAACTCCAAAAGTCTTCTATTTCTCAGCAGCACCCACTTTTTCATCCAAACCAAACAGCAAGCTGTTAAATCCAATTTCAAATCAGGTAAACCCAATCCTCCTCTTTTCTTTGCATCTTGTAACACCTTATATTTAACTCGTGGTTTTTTTCCCCTGCTACACAAATTTACATATATCCTTCTGCCACTGTTTAAATGGTACATCAGTTGTCAAAACAGGTATTGTCTGAAATAAAAACATTCTAGGCAAAACATTCATTTTTATCAAAGAAATTCTTCTCAGCAATGACAATTGTAGTTTCTCCCATCTTAACACGTCTTTTTTAACTTCATTCCATGTCTTAACAGTGATTTTAAAATAACATACAGTTCATATTTGTCACAGTGATACCCAGATATTTTACCTTCTTCTCAATTTTAAACCCATTTTATTCATCAATTCTATTTGATCTTCTGTTTTCATATTTTTTGTTAACAACTTTGTCTTCTGTTTGTTGATCTTAAAATCTAATTCACCAAATACTTTTAGTTTTCCCATTAATATTTCAATTTCCTTTAAAGGATCTTCCAAAACCAATACCAAGTCATCTGCAAAAGCCCTTAACTTATAAGTTTCTTTTTTAATCTTTACTCCCACAATCCTTTCATCTTGTCTTATATCTCTGTTCAGTATTTCAAGAACCAAAATAAACAAGAGAGGAGACAGTGGGCATCCCTGCCTTGTTCCTTTTTTTTTATCTCACAAGGCTTTGTTAGATCTCCATTAACAATTATTTGTGCTTTCTGTGAAGTATAAATTGATCTACCCATTTTATAAAGTTCTCTCCAAAGTTCGTATCTTCCAAAACTTTGAACAAGAAAGCCCAATTCAAATTGTCAAAGGTCTTATCTGCATCTAAGAAAATCGATGTGGCTTGTTTTTCATTATGCTGCTCCAAATACTCCAAAATGTCCAACACATTTTTAAGATTGTCCTTTAATTGTCTTTTAGGTAAAAACCCACATTGATCCTCCTAATAAAGTCTTGCAAAATTATTTTCAGTCAATCAGCTCGTGAACAACCTGTAGCTGTGGCCTGTAGCTTCTTGTTCAAGTTGCATCTTGTCCCTCTTTAGGCACTAGTGCTGTATCGGCCTCTTTCCAGCTCTCTGGCATCTTTCCTCCCTGTAGGACAGAGTTCGTCGTGTTTTGTAAAGATTGTAAAAGTTCATCCTCAAAACATTTCTAATAAGAACCTGGTAATCCATCTGGTCCAGGCACCTTTCCCGGTTTAATCTTTTTTATAGCTTCAGAAACTTCCCGTATTGTTATAATCTGTCTTTGTTCCTCTGTAATCCTCAGTAAATGTTGTTTCTATAGGTGTTCATCTATTTTCTCCAGAGAGATATCACTTCCTTTATACGAATTGGAATAATATTGATGAAAGTTTTTTTTATGGCTGTATTGTCCATTAATACAGCATCTCCCTCTTGTAATTTCAGTCTCATTTTCTTTTCTTTTTCTTCTTTAAAATTTAGATGCCAACCATTTCCCTGGTTTGTTTGCAAACTCAGTTTTTTTGCTTTACATAGTTCATTTTTATTTCCATTTCTCTTACTGTTAACATAGATAACTGTTATTGTAAAAGCTTAATTTGTTGAGAAATATTTATCTTCTCTGGAAATGTCTTTAATTCTTCTTCTTTTCTCTTTATCTCATCCAAAATAGCTTGTTTTTTCTCTTGACTCTTCTTTTTAAGTTCATTATTATGTGGTATAAAATAATCTTTAATAAAAGCTTTACTTGCATCCCAAACCACTCTTAAATCAGTACCTTTGTCCAAATTATTTTCAAAACATTCTTTTAATTTCTTTTTACAATCCTCCACTACTGATTTTTTCTGTAACAACATTTCATTTAGTCTCCATCTAAAAGAACCAGATTTCCTTTTGTAGACCAAACTCACAGGATTCCTGTGCCAAGACTCTCAAAGTGCTTTACCATGAAAAAGTATTTAGTAAGGAATATGCTAAACAATGCTGCAAAATAATACTAAAAATGTTAAAAAAATAAAACCTATTGCTTTGTGTGGGTACACTCACATTAACAGCGGGAAGCAAAGAGGCGAGTTTTCAGCACGCCTATAAAAATGTCATTGAGACGCCTCCTGACGTTTTTTCTGTGGGGCGTGAAGAGCATGCCAGAGCACAGGCATCTATAAGAAAGGCTTGTGGGCGACCTGCTGCCAGATGACATTTGCAGTGTTTCTCAGGAGATTATTTTTCATATTCAGAAGCATCCACAGAGGGGGGTCAAAAAGGTCAAGATGCTGGCCACAATGCTGGGACTCATGTAAGAAGCGATGGGGTATTGATTGCAGGGTCATGGCCACCATCTTGACTTTTTTGACATTCTCCCTACGGATGCCCCTGTTTATGATATTTAAATGACCCATAAGTAAAGGCTACCTCTTAATCAAAGTTATATCAGTATTATTGAGAGATCAACCAAATCAATGGCAGCTCTTCTGTACAACCAGTCATACAAGAAGTCATGAAGGTCCCACACTTGAAGGGAGGTTTAAGTCAGTGTTTCTCAACCTCAGCAACTTAAAGATATGTGACTTTAACTCTATGCATGCTGGCTGGGGAATTCTGGGAGTTGAAGTCCACACATCTTAAAGTTCAAGCTAAGCAACATTATGCTTACACTGATATAATATTTATATTAAACTGAAAAAGAGTAAGAAATAGTATTTTATTCTTAGCTAAAAATATCGTTATTATTACTGCTCCTGACAGCATACACTGTCCAGACTACGCTCTGCTAAATCCTGAGGTGACTTTGATTTTCGCAACTATAATCAATTAGGATTTACTTGTAATACCACCTCTGAACATATGGCCGCTGTTTCAAGAGATATAGATCTTGACAGACTGAAACTGTTGGCGTAATTAGCTTCTTTGCCTTGGATTCTTTTGTGCTGCTAAGAGATAGAAAGAAGGAATCACAGCGATTCTAGCTGGGAAGTCCTAGGTGGGTACAGGAATGCGATTTGCTTTTATGGAGATGTGACAGCAAGAGAAACCCTTTCTCTGTAATCTAGGAGAGAGAGTGATGGAAAATCCGAATTAAATAATCCTTTCATCTGCTGATCATATTACCCTGGTTAATTATGAAATGCTTAAACTAAGCACAGGAGCCAAGCTGGAAGTGGGAGTTCACCTTACCAATTCCACCCAGTGTAAAGCAACACTACCTCCTTTTGCTGCTGAATCATGACGGTGGGCTTCATTCGGAATGCGGTGAATTTAAAGTAAAATCACATTGCCTTTGTTTAAAACTGGGAGGAGTGTATAGAAAGCGTATGGAGGGAATGGTAATTCTGTTGTGAAAACCACCTGTTCTGTTGGTAGATCCATGTGCCTGTCTGGAAATGCCCATACAAGCAAAACTGCTACTTGTACTTGGGAATTTCATAAATTGTTGCCCTATCTCCCATCTGGATTCTTACCAATACTTCTCTAGATATCTGGAGTAGATCATAAAGAGATTGATTTGTAAGCACATTGAAAACTAGGCAGTAATTATTACCAGTCTGCATAGATTTGTCAAGAACATGTCTAAAAACAGAAATAAGGTTTCATTTTCATTTTTTGAATGAGTAACTTCCTTAATAGGCTGTGGGAATACTATAGATATTATCTCCAATTTAGCAAAGCATCTGACAAAGCACCCCAGGATAGTTAAGTGTGGGCTGGATGGTTGACAGTTACAACTGGCTTAAGCATCATACTCAACGGCTGCTCTCAATTAACTGGCCTGAGGCATCAAGTGGGATATTGCAATACTCAGTCCTTGACCTTTTACTCTTCAGCCAGTTTATTACTGAAGTAAATCAGATTTGCATTTGACACCAAAATGCATGAGATAGGTAAGAGAAGTAATATCCAAAAGACTCAAGGCAGAGGAAGGACCTGAAAAGAAGGATAAACAATGAAATTTAACCGAGACAAATGCAAAGTTCTTCACTGAGGAAACAAAAATTCAATGCACAGGTTTAGGATGAGATAAGACAGGCTTGCTAGTAGTACTTGTGAAAATAATCTTGAATATTGGTTGACTGTAAACTGAGTATGTTGAAGGCTGAAGCGTTCTCTATGTGTACATTACTGAATGAGGGAATCTGGCCTGAACAGTTATTAGTGAAAGAGATTTTATAATTATAACAGCAAGGAGATTTGTTCACAGGAAGTACATTACAGTGCTGGGATAGGCCCAGCCTAGTGCCTAACTTCCTGGCAGGGGAAGAGTCAAGAGCACTTGGTCTATGCACGCACTCTTGGGAAGAAAGGGAAGAGGAAATGGCTTCCAAATAGCAAAAAAAGCAGTGTTCTATTTTTTACTTTTTGTATTTTATTTATTTTATTGTAAGCCGCCTAGAGTCAGGTATGTGAGATGGGCGGCTATATAAATCAGATGAATGAATAAATAAATAAATCTGTTCAATGTAAAAGAGACTCAGGGCTGTCCTGTTTCAGACTGAGCCAGCTTGATTTACAAGTGGTTTACTTTACTGACGAATAATACTGTGGTAACTTTCAAAGGCCAGCAGAGAGCGGGCTGTGCAAATGCTCCCAAGGCTCCAGAAACCTACCAAAGCAAGAGCTTTGCTGGCAGAGTTCAGTCCGGCATGAAATGGAGCACAAGTTCGGAGCGGCAAATGAGGCCGTGGCAGGGCAAGAGGAAATGCCAGAGAGGTCCGTTGGGTGGTCCAAGTTGAGAATCCACGAGTACAGAGCAGTGCAGGCAGCCGGGAATGCAGGTCCACAACTGGCAAGTGGCTCCCGATGAAGGGCCAGCCGCCGGCAGCTTCTCTTAAACAGAAGGGGCTCAAAGTTAAAAAAAAAAAAAAAAGATGTTGTTCCTTTTCTCTGTTGCCTTTTCTCTTTCTCACTTATACAGTTGCTGAGTTTAACCATCCCTAAAATCTTTCAAATGTAATTAACATTTCCTTATTTGGTGGCAAGGAAACATTTCTCTTTTTTACTCATAAATTTTAAACAGCTGCCTACAAGCTCTATTTTAATTTGGGGGAGGGATCAATATAATAGTCTACATACCGTAAGACTCTTAAAGAGTCTTAAGCAGGCTATAACTATACTGTAATAATGATAAAATGCAGTAGTAATAACATAACTCCAAAATACTGTACTCTCTCAATGGGAACTCCTTTGTTTTTCAAGTCAGCTGTTAAAGAACTTGCAAAAATGACATGCAATTAGATATTAATAGAAAAGCTTATAACAATGTTCTTTTCTGTTAGTTTAAAATGGTACTGATGGGTGTTGTGCATTAATCTTTTGCCATATGGTCTAGATATACAGGGCTTTGCAAAATTCTGGGTTGCAAAATTCCAGAGGTCAGCAAAGTATGGGAAACTGCCTGGTTGCCCCATTGCCAGAATGGGCCAACTACCACTTTTTGAGGGCAACAATGGACCATTTCTCTTTACTCAACTGTGTCCCATCACAGATGCCACCTCCGGTCTCCCATCATCAATGCAACCTTCTAAGGTTTTAAAGCACCATCTTCCCCTTGCATGGCCTAGACAGCTCCTTCCTGTATGAGCTGGTGCACTTTACTTCCTTATATCTAACCCCAGCAGTTCACTGGCTGCTTTGGAGGAGTGCCCCACCTGCCTTTTTTATGTGTTTCTTCAAGATCTTCTGCTGTCTTTGGGCCCATTTGCAGTTTACTATCTAAGCTACTCTTGTCCTGAGCTCATGCTCTCTTGACTCCAGACAAGCTTAGGAAAAGAAACACATTTGCAGTGCTTGCAAGGTATTTAAGTTTGCTGAAGATTCCCACATCTCTCCTGCTGCTGTTCCCATTTTCTTTTCCAGCAAAGCAAAGCAGTAGCCATTTGCTTTCCTTCCCATGGGCAGATCTTCCTAGATATATAGGTAATCCTTGCTTAACGTCAGTAATTAGGGCCAGCATTTCCGTCACTAAGCAACACAGTTGCAAAGTGCAATGTCACATGACTGTGCCACTTAGTGAAGGCAGTTTGATAAGCGAATCCCACGACATCATGTGGTCGCCCTTTGTGACCTCTGCTGGCTTCCCCATTGACTCTGCTTGTCAGAAGCTAGCAGTGAAGGTCACAAGTGACAATCATGTGACCACAGGACACTGCAACATTATAATTGCGAGCAGTCACCAAGTGCCTGGATTGCAATCATGTGACCATGGGGATGCTGTGACTGTTGTAAGTACAAGGACTGTCATAAGTACCACTTGCTCAGCACTATTGTAAGTTTGAATGGTTGCTGAATGAGCGGTCATTAAGCAAGGACTACTTGTACTTTTTTGTCTATGTATGGGACACACACACACAAGCATACAGAAATCTGCAGCAATAAAGAAGTCTGCCAGTCCAAAATGGAACCAAAATGGATTGTTTATTTTAATTACAATTTTTCTTGGGTAAGTAGTTTTTCCCCTCTGCTTTTTTTTAAATTAAGGCTATCTAGGGCAGGGGTTCTCAAACTACGGCCCGCGGGCCAGATACGGCCCGCCAGGGTCATTTATCCGGCCCGCCCGCCTGATTGGCCGCTGCTGCTGTCTCTCAGAAGCGGAAGCGTCAGGGCTGTGTCGGGAGCTGCAGGCGATGCACGAGGAGGGAGACTGCATAGCCGGACTCTTCTACATTACAGGTATACCGGGTCCGGCGGCTCTCCTCGTACTCCGCAGGAGGGATCCTCCGTGCAGGGTGATCGGTGTGTCATTCTCCAAGCTGCTTGTGTCATTCTTTCTCCCAATTGCCCACCCCGTTCTTGCAATCCCTCAGAAACCATCTGGTCTTCCCCAGGTCTCATGAGTACAGGCGCCCTATTTGGAGAACAGCAGGAGCCCCGTTCTCATGATGCTTCGCGTTTGCATTTTATGTTCCTTCCTGTTTTACCCACACAATGGATTTCTTTGGTAATGTCTTTAAAATATTCCCAATAACCTGCTGCCATGACTAGGTTTTAGTCAGCAGAAGGCACTCTCAGTGCCTGAAACTTATTTCCAAGATTAAATTCCAGTTTTACAGGGACAGTCCTGATTTTGGGGAAGGCATCCTCGAACTAATGGGAGGGCTCAAGGTAGAGCAGGCAGAACAGTATGGGAACAAGTAGCCAAAGAAATAATGTCTTTCCATTACTCATCAAGTCTCGGGGTACCTTCTGGTGGAAGGAAACGTGGGAATGAAGCTATTCCATTATCCATTTTACTGGCTGATTGATTAGTACTAGTCTGCAGAAATCCAGAATAAGAAGCAAAGTTAGTGTTTCCTGTATCTCTTTGCTGACAACTAATGGATTTTTGCAGATCAGGTCTGATAGCCTTATGATGGAGAGAGTGGTCAATTGATTGTTAGTCATTTATTAAATTAATTTGGCCTGGAAATAATCTTTCACAGAGTGTAAAAGCACAACAGGGAACAGGAATGTTTGGGACTACTTAAAGTTGCTTCATTCCAGAGAAGCTCTTCTAAACATCTTTGTCTCCTTTTTTTTCTGGTAATTTTTGCCTGTGACTTTGGGGAAATTGACTTGTAGATTTGTATACATGTATGCATTTTTTAATATTCGTATATCCAAGTTTTTATTTTTGGAAATCAGGTCAGCCTACTTTGCAAATTATCAGGACCGCAGAAAGCATTGTACTCAGTTTCTGTTTCACTTTCTCTTCTCTTCTGTTCCTTGCATTTATATCCAAACTCCTCTTCCTTGCCCAGACCTGTTCCATCATCTCAAATTCTTTGTACAGGTAGTCATCGCTTAACAACCATTCATTCAGTAGTTATGCTCAGTCCCCAAAGTTACAGCTGTTGCAGCACCCCTGCAGTCACATGATCAAAATCCGGGCACTTGGCAGCCCGTCCACACTTACAACCACAGGGGCACTTCAACTCATACTTCCTCATACTCCGCGGGAGGGATCCTCTGTGCAGGGTGATCGGTGGGGTCCAGGGCGCCCTATTACTTTCTCCATTTGGGCTGTGTGGTTGCCCCTCAAGTAGAATGGCCACTGGCACTGACCAATAATGTGGGGGGCAGGGGGCGGGGGGAGGATAACATTTACTGACACTGACCACCAATGCAGGGTGGGGTTTATGTTGGTTAAAATTGTTCTTTATTTTAATTATTGTATTTTTTTTCCTGGTTTTTTTTTGTACTACAAATAAAATATGTGCAGTGTGCATAAGAATTCATTCATTTTTTTTCAAACTATTATTGTGAGCCGCCCAGAGTCACCCGTTGGGGGAGATGGGTGGCATACAAGTTTAATAAATAAATAAATAGTCCGGCCCCCCAACATTCTGAGGGACTGTGAACTGGCTCCCTGTTTAAAAAGTTTGAGGACCCCTGATCTAGGGTTTTACCATTTTCCACTCACCTCTGTAGAAGAGTTTAATCATAATCCTTGGGTTATTTTAAAAAAAGCCAGGCAATAAAAACTGCTTGTCAGGTAAAGAAAAATCCTAACACATTTTTTTTTTAATCTGTCCAGTTTCAAACCAGCAACCGTTACTGATTCCAGGAAGCTCCTTCATTTACTGAGGAGACACCTGGAGCAGTGTTGGCATAAAACCAGAAGTGGATGCAACCCAGCTCAAGTCTGAACCTAGACAGTAGAGATAATGGTGATCCAGGAAAGCTCACTCAAAGCATCAGTTCTGCTCCACACTTACTGCATTCACAGACTCCCAACTGGCAGCCCCATTCCATAGAACCTGGACCTTTCTGGGGAAGGATGGGTGAACCACAGCTCCAACAGGCACATCGGGTTTCTGAGCACATAAAGTTGCTTTTACCCACTCTGATATGGAAACCACCTTGACAGAATCTATAATGGTAAGCATCTTGTCTTATTTGCCATTCTTTTGAACCTGTAGAGTCTTGAAGAAGTAGACAGGGCCCTGTGTGGTTTCAACACTACTACCTGTGGGGCTTGACCCATGCCTTTCCTGGCTCCTTCAGGTGGATCTGGATCTGGGAGATCATTAGCACTTCTTTGAGAGAGGGTGTGATGATGCCTGCCTTGAAGGAAGCAGTAGAGGCTTTCCTCGGACGAGAGTATTCTTGACAACTTTTGCAAAATCTCCAACACCCTGTTTCTGAAAAGGCTGTAGGAAAGTAGTGGCAGTTCAGCTTCAGACTATCCTGGAAGGAAAAGGTTTTCTGAATCCTTTCCAGTCAAGTCTCAGGCCCAGTTATGGGACAGAAATTGTATTTGTTGCTCTGTTAGACAATCTTCATCAGCAGCTGGATGGGGAGAGTGAACCCACCTTAATAATAATAATAATAATAATAATAATTATTATTATTATTATTATTATTATTTATTAAACTTGTATAGTCCTTACAAACCTCTGAGCAGCATTTGATACTGTCAACCATGGTATTTTTCTGGACTAGCTGCAGTGGTTGGGAGTTGTGGGCACATTTTTGGGGGTTTTTGCACTGAGGGAGCAATGATTGGACCATACCTCCATTATGGGATTCCTCAGGATTTGAATCTGTCCCTTGTGTTGTTAACTATCTACCTGCAGCTGAACTTATCTCAGTTCAGGATGAAGTATCACCAATATTATGATGACAAGAAATTATACATGGCTATCTCAGGCTAGGATGGAAATGCTATATGGAAATCCTGAAATCCTAAAAGCTTGAAGGTGGTCAGGATCTGCATGGGACAAAACAGTCTCAGACTAAACCCTGGCAAGATTGAGCTACTTCTTGCCAGGAAACATCAGGTCTTTTCTTTAACCTAAATCCTGGTGGTTACTTTTGATGAGGTAAGGCTCCCCTTGAAGGAGTTGGTTTTTTGTTTTGAAACTGGGTTGCTCGCTGCCCAGAGGTGCTGCTGCAAGAGGGGCAGCCATATAAATCTAAATAAATAAGAGAGAATCTGCCCTGCTGGTAAGATCTCCTAGAGGGGGCCTGGGGAGGGTCTTCCCCTCTACAAGATCTGCGGGGGGTAGGCCAGATGACAAGCCTTTCCGGTGGTGGCCCTACTTTTTGGAACACCTTACCCTGGAAGTGAGGATGGCCTCTCCCTCCTCATATTTCGGAGGCAAGTTAAAACTGTGTTATTCCAAGGGTCCTTCAGCCTCTAGTTTGTCCTGATACCTCTTGTATATTGAATTTTTATTTTTAATTGCTTGGACTTTATATTGTGGTTACCAGTTGTGTTGTTTGCTGCCCAGAATTCTAGCTGATTGGGACAGCTTATATATATGGCAAAAAAAAATTACGTCTGTCTTAAGCGAAGGTCTTAATCACCATATTATTTCACCAGGGCTGGGACAGGGAGGCCGAGAAGCTTTGGAGTACATGGAAGGCATTGGCTTAGTTGAAGGGGACATTCCTTCTCTGCCAAGTCGCCCATGAACGGCTGGCACTAGCCTGCAGCCAACAGGAGGACTGCAGCCTAAAGGGACAGGAGCCCCTGAAGTGGGGCAAAGAAACTGCCTTGAGGTTGCTTTGGAGCTGAGTGGGGGTTAATAGAGGATGGTCTGATTTGTTTCTGCTCTCCAGAAAAAAATGCCTGTCCGTTCTGGCAGCAGGGCAATAGAGAAGCCCTTAGACACAGCTTTTTTTCTGGATGCTGTCAAAATTGCACCAAATACACAGTTATTAGGGATATCTTAAATCCTTAATCCCCAACACTGCCCAGTCGCCACTGGCATTTTTTTATGCCTCCGGGGTTTCAGCAATTTCTGGCTTTTTAAAAATGTAATTAACAGTAAATAACTGGGATGCTAGTTTGCTGCAAAGAAAAACTCCAGCCTCAAGCATGGTCTGCATTTCCATCAGGGCCTATGAGCACTGCCCCGAGTGGAGAGGCATTCTTGGGAACAGTAACTTGACTGCTGTTGAGCGCCTTGTGGGGAAGTCTGCTTCCTTGCCCAGAAAAAGTACCAAGGTAAGCTGGGGTGAGGAACAACCTCATCCATTTGCTTTCTTGGTGAATGGATATTTTGTGTTGTCTCACCATAGTACTCAAGTTCTGCTCTCAAAATTCCAAAGATCTCCCCTCCCCAAAAATGTTGGGGACCCTCTCTTAAATGGCCAATTTCTTTAAACCCTTGCCTCTCATGGAAACCCTGGCAGGAGTGCCAGCGAGAGCCCTCGTTGGCCTGGCTGCTGCTTTGCTTTCTAGAGGCCTAGAAGTAAAGCAGGTAAAGATTTCCCTTAATATGCTTAACCCAGCAAGGCTTTCTTCTGAGTTTGCGTCCCAGGAATGGCGCTTAAAAAACATGAAAGAAAATATGGTTTTGCTCTGCTCTGCAAGAAGATTCTTACTTGATAAACAAGATTGTTCTGTCATTTTAAGCTCTTTGGAAACCTCCCCAGTTTGCTGCCGGCATGCCACCTCCCTCCCTACATACCCTGGCATTTCTCTTAGGCTGGTTGAATGCATTTCTGCATGTACCCTTTACAAGCCTGGTGCATTAGATAACCACATTGTTTCAGCAATGTCATTCTCAAGGCAACAGGCAGATTTCTCTATAGTTTGGGTTTATGACCAGTGATAATTCAGAGGAACTAAGAGAATTCTTCATTTAAAGAAAGCAGTAGAGGCAGACTTTCTCAAGTAAAACAATAAGCTCTTGTAGTACTGCACATTAGCTGTAACTCCATGCAGGAGCAGTGCACTTGCAATGAATTTTCAGAGAGCTGCACTGAAGTTGCTACAAAGGAATTCTGTGGCAATTGGATTTCTCTAGTGTCGCATAACATGAGATAGAAGCCTTTTCCATGCTTCCTGCTACACCAGCAAGAATGAATCACATACACCCTTTTAGTTGCTCCTAACCCACCAGATACTTGCGCAGCTGTCATTGTTTTAGAAGTTCTACATCAACAACCCAGTGCTGGATGGTGGCTTTGAAATTCCCAAGTTTTGTCAGCTTTCAGTGGGGGAAATATGCTGGTGCAGCTGCGTTAGAGGGACGTAGAGGAGCTCTATCCTGTACATACTTGCATTTCCAGACTCAAAATCATTTTCTTTTTGGTTGCTGGGCTCAGTGTTGAATTTGAAAAAGCAGCAAGCGCAAACATTTTAGAGATCAAGAAAATACTGTTGCAGGGATTCTCAAATGTTGAAGTACTGAACTATGACACCCTAAATTGTAAATGAATTTGTGTTGCTCCCTACTCCCAAAAAACATTAAAACAAATGATCTCACTGTGGCTAGGGTGAGTTAGAAAGACATATATCACTTTTAATAATTAACATTTAATCCCTATAGCTTGCACTTTTATAAAATAAAACAATTTCCTTGGAAATACACAATGAAACAATCAGAAGGTAAAACCGTATCTTTTAATGGGAAGGATGAGCTTCCTGAATTCTGAATCCAGCATTCCTGAAATCTGGCTTTTATTTTTCAGACAGCTGCTCTCATTTTTCTTCCACATTTATTTTGGATTGATATTAGCTCTTTATTCTACAATTGTAAAACATCCTGATCTTGGTGTCAGTTTGTTCATACAGAGTAAGAGCAAGTTCCATCAGCACCCCAGCTTGGCATCTCCAATCTGTTATTTTATTTGTTTGAAACTGACTCCTAGATATGTAGGGACATGATACTATCTTCAACAACATAATTTGGAAAATTCTAAGAGAAATGGGCAGAAATGTGTGTTTATCCAAGTGAACATAATTTTCCTTTTTTTCCCATTCAAAACTCACAACTTCTTCATCCATAAGGAAGTCTAGCTGCAGTTCTCCATCCCATGGAGAGGTCTGTTTTTCTATAGGAGACAATTCTTGCCATGCCCCGAGCTATTTAAAAACTCTTGATTGTTCATAAGTGGTTTTTCAAATGATTAGGGCTATGGAAGAAAAGTTTAAACTTTATCTCCATTGCACTGATTTGTCTTCTGCCTCCTCCATCTTCTTAATTTTGCTGGATGCTAATCACATGGCTAGTGACAAATATAGTCAGGTCATAAGTAATGTTAATTTAAACATAAGAAATCTGAGATGCTATTCTTTAGCGGAAAAGCAGGGAATAGATTTGTTGATTTCAAAGAGATCAAAAATTTATTTATAGTCCAAGACCAAACACCTGCTGATTTCATTAATTAGATGTTTTTGTGTATATCTTGTTGTTTCAACAATAGGCATTCTCTTCTGAGTAGAATCTACAAGGACTGGCCTTTCAAATCCCAGGCAAACGTCTTTTCTATGAACATGAAAGTTCCACACACCAAAATATTATGTTAGAGTATTATAATTGTGGAATTACATAGAAAGAGTTGAAAATTCAGGCATGTCTTATCATTTTTGTTTATACTTGGTATATAAACTACTAATGTAGTGCTGTAGTTATGGAAGAAATAGAAAGTTATGGATATACAGTTGTGTGAAACAGGAAGTACACCCTCTTTGAGTCCTATGATTTTACGTATCAGGACATAATAAAAATCATCTGGTCCTTAGCAGTTCTCAAAAGTAGGTAAATACAACCTCAGATGAACAACAACACATGACATATTACACCATGTCATCATTTATTTTACAAAAAGAAAGCCAAAATGGAGAAGCCATGTGTGAAAAACTAAGTACACCTTATGATTCAATAGCTTGTAGAAGCACCTTTAGCGGCAATAACTTGAAGTCATTGTTTTCTGTATGACTTTATCAGTCTCTCACATCGTTGTGGAGCAGTTTTGGCCCACTCTTCTTTACAACATTGCTTCAGTTCATTGAGCTTTGCGAGCATTTGTTTATGCACAGCTCTCTTGAGGTCCCGCCACAGCATTTCAATAGGGTTGAGGTCTGGACTTTGACTGGGCCATTGCAACACCTTGATTCTTTTCTTTTTCAGCCATTCTGTTGTAGATGTGCTGGTGTGCTTGGGATCATTGTCCTATTGCATGACCCAATATTGGCCAAGCTTTAGCTGTCAGACAGATGGCCTCATATTTGATTCTAGAATACCTTGGTATACAGAGGAGTTCATGGTCAACTCAATGACTGCAAGGTGCCCAGGTCCTGTGGCTGCAAAACAAGCCCAAATCATCACCCCTCCACCATCGTGCTTGATGGTTGGTATGAGATGTTTGTGCTGATATGCTGTGTTTGGTTTTCACCAAACGTGGTGCTGTGCATGATGGCCAAACATCTCCACTTTGGTCTTGTCTGTCCAAAGGACAGTGTTCCAGAAGTCTTGTGATTTGTTCAGATGCAACATTGCAAACCTAAGCTGTGCTGCCGTGTTCTTTTTAGAGAGAAGAGGCTTTCTCCTGGCAACCCTTCCAAGCAAACCATACTTGTTCAGTCTTTGTCTCATTGTACTGTCATGAACTTTAACATTTAACATGCTAACTGAGGCCTGAGGAGTCTGAGATGTAACTCTTAGATTGTTTGCAATTTCTCTGAGCATTGCACGGTCTGACCTTGGAGTGAATTTGCTGGGACATCCACTCCTGGGAAGATTGGCAACTGTCTTGAATGTTTTCCACTTGTGAATAATCTTCCTCACTGTAGAATGATGGACTTCAAATTGTTTGGAAATGGCCTTATAACCCTTCCCAGACTGATGGGCAGCAACGATTGCTTCTGTAAGATCACTGCTGATGTTTTTACTCTTTGGCATTGTGTTAACACACACCTCAGTGCTCCAGACCAGCAGACTCCTAAAACGTCAGCTGTTATAGAGGTAGTCACACTTGCTGGTGATCAATTGATCAAGGGCATTTGATTAGCAGCACCTGGCTGCTACTTAGCCTCTTCATACCTATGGAAGCAGTAAGGGTATACTTAGTTTTTCACACATGGCTTCTCCATTTTGGCTTTCTTTTTGTAAAATTAATGATGACATGGTGTAATATGTCATGTGTTGTTCATCTGAGGTTGTATTTACCTACTTTTGAGAAGCGCTAAGGACCAGATGATTTTTATTATGTCCTGATACGTAAAACCATAGAACTCAAAGAGGGTGTACTTTCTTTTTCACACGACTGTAATCTCTGGTTCCTTTTTTTTTTTTTTTAAAAAAAACCTGATCCATGCATGCATCTTTGTGGAAGAATGCGATTCTCTCTACTGGGAATCCTGGATGACTTTTATTTATCCTCTTGTGAAGAAATTCATGGTAGAGAGCATGACTTATATTTGTCATTTCTTTTGTCTGACCAGGCTTCTACTGGTTTGCTCAGGTTTGTGCATTCATGTCTTTCCTTGGGCTTGAAAAATTGTATTCATTTTTTTAAATTTTAAATTTTACCTTTTTATAATTATCAATATATTTGTGTGTGTGTATGTGTGTATTTATCTGTCTTAATTGTATTTTACTTGTGGCCATAATAAAGATTGATTGATTGATTGATTGAGGAATGCTGGTTTTCAAATACATATTTTCCATGATTATTCCCAACTATATATGGGTAAGTATAAAATTCACCTCTAAAATAAATAATAAAAAAATAGGTTGACCAATCCATCCCTTTCTCAAAATAAGAAGTGAAGGATCGGGAAAGAAATGTTAAAGAACTATAGCTGGTAGGAAGTGTAACTACAATCAATAACTACAAAAAAACAACAACAACAGAGAGAAGTGCAAAACTCTGCATTTGGGATAGGGCATATTAACATAACTTTGGCAATGTTCTGTCTTACTATTTTGGATTCTTTTCAGTGATATGGAGAAGATATGTGGAGGGAAGATCACCCTTTTCCCACTACATAAAAGAGATGGTTAAAGACTTTAAACTTTCTCTTGATCCAGAACAGCTAAAAAATTATAGGTTTGCCTCAAATATACCATTTTAGGCTAAAATAGTAAAAAAGGTAGTGTGCTCTCAATTCCAGGTATGTGCTCAATTCCAGCACATTCTGGAAGTTATTGATTATTGGACCCATTTTAATGGGGCTCCTTTATTTGCTGATGATGATTTCAAGCTTTATTTTATGTATAGATGTAATTATGTGACTTTTAAGTATTTAACTTCTTTTTATTATTTTATATTTTCATGTTTGTAAGGAGTTTAAAGTATTATGGTGATGAAAAGGCAGAGTAGCAATTGAAATTGAAATGAATAAATAAATAAAACAAAAACATAGTCCCCTTAGCTCGCCTGTTTCTGGCTATAGACTCATTCCATTTCAGTGAGCAGGTAAAAAGGGAAAGTAAATGGGCCTCTTATGAGGGCCTCTCAATGTAGTTTAACTGATGAGCCGTAGTAGGTTTATCTATGGAAACGCTCAGAATATTCAGAAGGTCAAGGCTTTGTTGAGAATAGAGATAAAGGATTCTGTTCCTCTACATAAGTAATGTCTTAGGAGTGGCTAGTTCTGTATGTTATCACTCAAGTAGGTCTCATCAAGAGATAAAAATAGAGGTTAGTAGGATAAGAGAACTGAAGATGAGATACTGGCTGCTAGGCAAAGAATAGCACTGAGAAGAAAGAGCTGAGTTGGAGATTCCTGCTAGGATTACCTGGCCTGCAGAAATCCAGATGACCACTTGAGAGCAGCAAAGAGATACTGACAATGCAGATTTCTTTGCTGTCATGCAGTGATTGTCAGGATTTTTGCAGTCCAATATGGTGGTGTGTCTTCTAGCAGCATGTTTGGTCCAACACAGATTGGTAACATCTATAGTTTTGGCCCACAAATGCCTATTCTTTAAATCCCAGTCCTTAAGATCTCTGTGGGATGTGTGTGTTTGTGTGTGGTTAGAGGTTAATTCAGTGGACGGAGTCACTGTCTTCTCTACTCTTCTTGGCAGAACAGAGGAATTTGACCGCTAGGGAGATCTTACTTTTTTCAGGCAGGGCTTTAGATGATTAGAAAAGTTTTTATTGTTCCCTCAAAGTTTACAGGTCTTCACTTTTATATCTGGAGACCACAGAGACTGTATGGTGGAGGGATTGCTCTGTGTACACGCACTTTTGGTTTTAGAGTTGCTCAGGTTTGAGGTAAAATCTGGTAAGTTAAATGCATAAAGCTTCAGTTGATTTTGTTTATGTCTCTCCTTGTGACAATGGAATAGCTCCTTTCTGTTGAATAGACATTTGATGTTATTTCATTCTCTCTCTCTCTCTCTCTCTCTATTTTAGAGACTCTGAATCCTGGGTTCCTTCTTATCCTGCCCTGGCATCTTTGGGGCCAGATTCCACAGCCTGGGTACTTTTAGTTATTATACCTTTTTGACTCAGTGAGGATGCATAGCTGAAAAATAAAGAAATGATATTTTAGAGTGCTGAATCACACAGCCTAGAGAAGGTTTGCTCCATGAAACAACAACTTGATTTCAGTCCTATCCTAACTTCCTTCTTTTGTACCTATTTTTGGTGTCTTCAGTATAGCAGGAGGGAGAGGGTAGGAAATGTCACAACTGCCAGCCCTATCCAGGTTATGGTGAGTTTCAGAATAACAGGTAACGTATCTGAGTCATTTTGTGATAAGAAAAGCACACAGAGCGCATTTCATATATCAAAGATATTTACATATTGCACTTTAGTAATCGTTACAGCAGTCAGATTTATTACTAAGTTAGTGTTATTATTTTCTTATTTTCCATATGCTGATTTCTCAATCTGAAATCCCACCTCCAAGCTGCAATTAACTCCATGGAGGAAACAAAGCAGGTAGGATACTTTAAAAACAAACGTAAATATTTTGGCTGTGAGAACATTTTCAAATCCATCCAAGTACTGAGGGCCAGTGGAGTGGAATAGAGTAGTTAAGGTGTTGTCCTAAAAGCAGGGAAATTCAGATTAAGTCCTCTTCAGCTTACTCTACCCACAGGAGTGTATTCTTATGAGGAAAAATTGGGGAAAGAATGCTATGCATGCCAAAACATTGAAAAATGAGGATGGGAGCAAGTAAAAGAATTAGAATCTCATTCTAACTAGAATCAAAACCATGAAAACTGCAGTTCAGGGTTTCGAATATGATATGTGGAAGGAGAGTGCTGAGATCTAAATTGAGGGTTTGTTCATCTACCTATTCCATTTTTTTCTGTTTTTCTTTATGCCAGTAGTCACTGGGAGAAAGTGAACCAGAAGCCTGACTGGGTTGGTTCCATGCCTTCCCACCTTTCATTTTGAGTCTCTGACCAGGCAGATATCATGACATCCATGCCAGCTCCTCTTTCTGTCCTTGTGCTCCCTCCTGTTTTGTATCATTTTGATCTAGAAATCACTGGACTTGCACACTTTTAAAATTTGAGTCGATTTAATAAAGATATTAGATACTTCGGGATAGTGGATAAGGCATCAGACTAGAAACCAGGAGACCATGAGTTCTAGTCCTACCTTAGGCACAGAGCCTCTCTCTCAGCCCTAAGAAGAGGACTGCTTGTTGTTAATCAATCAAGGGCTCTTCGTTTTAGAGATTCATAGAAACCAGGTTCAGAGGAATTGTTTAAATTTCAGAGCTGAAAATGTTTGAGTGGGCAATAAAAGTAAAGCAGGCAATGAACCAATGAAACACACATTACAACTAGTAAGATTTATTTATGTTTTGCAACCACCTTGTGCATATGACTTGCTAGGTTGGTTATGTATCCTTCTGGAAGAAAAAAGGTAATGTTTAACAGACTTCTGCATCTGATCATAAAGTGGCAAAAACAGCTGAGCAGATGATTAGCAGCATGTCATGGTGAACTGCCACTTATAAAAGGTGATGGTTTCTCCTCTCATTTCGGAATTCACATGTTCCCCCTTAATATACAGAGAGACATTGCCAACACTTAAAACCACAAAGGAAAAAAATACATACCAAGCCATTCCTCAGGTTTGGGGGTTTGGGGAATGGGGGTATGGTGCATCCAATTTCCACCTAATCTAACTGCCATGAAAACATGTATGTCTCTGTATTTGGCAGATAAAATAGTACTGTATCCAGTAATCATGACATCAGGACCTATCCTGTTCAAGCACAGAGAAGCGACAGCTCAGCAGAGTTCTGTTTGCTTGAATGTGCCCTTCACTACGCTTCCTTATCCTGATCAAAAATGTGTGTGTGTGTGTGTTTCATTGCTACCCTTTTGGTGCAACTTAGCTGAGTATGTCTATTGAACTCTTGTCAGTCCTCCTACCCATATAGCAATATTCATGTGGAGATGAACTGTATGCTAAAGAATGATAAATTATTTTTATTCAAATAAATTCAAATACACAGGCCTTCAGGACTACTACATGTGCAAAAACAAGTTTCCAGACACGTAGCTGGAATGAATATGAATTCCTTTTCCAATCCAGAAGTCAAGACTCATGTGCACAATCTTTCTTTAAAAATTAAACTCCTGGTGTGTGGCTGCTCAGGAAGAGCTGCTAAGGAAAGGATTCCATTCTCACCCCATCTGCTTTCTCTGCCAAGCAATCTCTCTGTAGAACTTTGGTTTTTAAGGATGGACATTGAATGGGCAGTCGAAGTTTCTCACAGCAAACTCTGCTGGCTTGTGGCATAACACACTTCCAACTTGTGGAACATTAAGCAGTTATCTTGTTATTTGGAAAGCAGGAAAAAAAACTAGATATGTTTTGGAGCATAAAAAGGAAACATATTGCTTAGAAATAAACTACGTGTTAATATAAACATAGAGGAACTTAAAAGGAATGGAAAATGATTATATTCATAATTCCACATCATTTCTAAGACATTTTTTCACTGCTTGGAAAATAATTACACTGCTAGAAAAATATTTCATAACACACTCCTTCCCAATAACTTTTCTGTGATGGAAATGTGGGAAAAAAACCACTCTCCCTTTTGGGGGGTAGGGGAAGAAATTACAATTCTGTAAACATATCCGATGTTGGCACAATTAGAGACTCATAAAACCAGGCACACTGTGATCAATGGTCAATCTTCTGCAAATAGCCCCTGCAGTTAAAGAGACCCCACAAACCTTATATAAATATTTACAATACTGTGGATGGGCACAGAGAGAATTTTCAAAAGATATCTACCTAAAAAATATAGAGTAAGTATATAGAGGAAATATAGAAGGGGAGGAAAGATCTGTATAAGAGAAATTCAGTTTAGAAATTATCTCATTCTTAGTCACTGATTTACAAACAAGTGCCATTCTATGAGAAATTCAAGGAAAAAGGACTGCATTCAGAACTTTATGTTTAAATTATGAATTAGAGGTCCCTTGATACTACCTGCAGCCACATTCTGCTACTTTCATCCCTTCATATTGGTATTTCAGAGTAGGGGTTCCAGCCTCATCTTTATAAAGCATGGAAATTGCTTCCAGCTTTGTGGGAACGCAACAGGCTTTGACAGCTTTCTTGGGGTTTTTGTAATGCACCAAGGTCTGGACAATTGCATGCTTGGTTGGGGTGACATTATCGGTCAGGGGATAGAAGCAGCCCCCTTTACATTGAAATGCCTCATAATCTGGAGGGGCAATGATCCAGTTCCATCCAATTTCTTTGAAATTCACATGGAGGGTTGTTTTCCGGCAATGGTTGAGTTCAATGTTTCGTTTGCTTCTGGACAGAGAATGGTGGATTCCATGGATAGGCCAAGTATTCCGTCTGTGGGCAGTGTTGTTCTTTACTAAATTCTTAAGCACACCCTCCTGTTCATGTGCCACCATTTCCTGAAGTTCTACATGATTCTCTTTGACTCTGTTGCCATGATCATTAGAAAATACTATCAGTGAGGGCAAATGGCTTGAGTCAGGAGTTATACTGATGTTCAGAATCCCACAGTTGAAATCACTTGGATCAAGATTCTTCACTGCAGTCTCCAACCGATTGATAGTCCTTGTCTTTTCTGCCTTGACCCATTTTTTCACAGCGCTCGACACATCAAATGTCACCCAGCCACATCCCTGGATTTCTTTGGAGGTGAGGAAGTTATTTACATCCTTTGGTTCCTCCCAGTTATCTCCTTCATGCACCTCATAAACTACTACATTACCTTGAACATGAGGGAAACACTCTGCCTCTTTCTGACATGCAATGTGGATCCTCAGCTCGGCTTTAGTTACTTCTTCATGCCATGGGATGGAAACATTGAAAAGCAAGACATATTTCTGATTTATTTCCAGTGAAGAGAGAGAAGAAATATCTGCTGGAGAAAATGATAAGCACTATTATAATGATTATTGACTCTGTCTAGCACAGAAATGAATTTGAACATGAATATCAGGAAGTAAGTCCAATACTAAACCTTCAATAATTTATTACCAGTATTACTAAAATGCTAATATAAAACAAAGTAAAAGGCATAAATTATGCCTGCATAAGTGAAAGGTAGTACAAGAAAAACAGGGATGTGGGCATATCTTCCAGCATATAACTGATGAAAAAAGAACCCTCTTCTATATATATGAAAGCTAGTTTGATATAGTGGTTAAGGTGCTGGACTAGAAACTGGGAGATGGTGAGTTCTAATCCTCCTTCAGTATGGAAGTTAGCTGGGTGATTTTGGGCTAGCATTCTCTTTCAGCCCAACCCACTTCACAGAGTGGTTGTTGTGGGGAAAATAGGGGAAGGAAGTGCTGTGTATGCTGCCTTCCATTGTAAAAAATAAAGGTGGAATATAAATCTAATAAATATGTATATGCAACTTTCCTATTATTGTTTCATAGTATGTTGGTTGTACTGAATTGACTGTGTTGGCTATGCTTAAACTCATAATAGATCTACTCACACTATTATGTAATAGCTGCATCTCAGACAGATTTGGCAACAGTTACCTAGCCAGGTAATGAAACGTTTGCAAGAAAAGAACCAAGCTCAGAGAACCTGTATGTGCATGAACATGTATAAGCACTACAACATATCTGTCCTGCCTTCTTGTTTAGAAATGTAACATCTAGACATTGAAGGGATAGGAGTTTTGCATAATGAAAAATCAGATTTGTCCTCAAGAAGTAACAAGGTTTTTCAAAGTAAATAAAAATAAATTAAGTACGTGAGTTCTTATTGTTCTAATGATTGTAAATATTGTTCTAATGACAAGAACTTTGTGGAGCAGGTTGAGTGGAGAGAATATGCCTGCCAGAAAGTCATTCAGTGGGCTCCTGTGACTGAGGGGGACTCAGACATGGGTTTCCTGAGTCCTAACGCAACACTAAGTATTACACTACACTGGGTGTTTTTAAAAAGAGGTTAGAGAAACTTCAAATAATAGGTGATATGTATTGCTTTGCGTAACTTTTTACTAACTTTATTTATACCAATTGGGAAAGTTATCAGTCTAGAATTCTGCTGTAGTCAAAAGGTCAACATTAAAGTGGATAGACTTTTAATTTTTTAAAAAATAACTTTTAGAGGCTTTTTAAAAACTATCAGAACTCTTTATGGGTTTCAAATCTATGTTTATAAAAGGAGAGTGGAGGCATCAGCTGGTTTCTTTGCCTAAATGTGTGAGTGTTGGGCTTTGTACTTTTGTCAAAATACACATGATGGTGTTTAGTATTTTATCTGTGGCTTTGAGTTGGTGGGGTGTATGGAGGAGGGAATTATCTAAGGAGGAATTGGAGATTTACCTGTTTTTTTCTCGAGTATCACCTTCCACATAATCTTATTTGTTTATTACTTTTTTAAACCACCACAATCTTGAGACTCTTGGCAGTTTACAGATGAAAACACCCACAATATAATATTATCAACTAAAGTAGTGGAACCTTTTAAAAAACACTATTATCATCCATTTAATTAAAATGATGCTCCTATAACAGTTAACACTTGGATGGCTCTATGTAAATCAATCAATCAATCAATCAATCAATCAATTAAATGCCTTCCGGAAGAGTTCCATTTTGACCAACTTCTGGTGATAAGCAGGGTTGGGACCTCTTCCATGAAACAGAACAAATTAATAAGTAAGCACATAAGTAATTAGATAATGGTGTTTTGTTATACTTTAGGGGACAGGCTTCTCAGACCCTGCTTACTTTTGTCCTCAGTTTTTAGGTCAACTGACTTGTCTCTGAGTCCCCTCTGAAACAGCAGTTGTAACCAAACACTCTGAGTTCAAAAGAGGGTTTGTGAGTAGACATCAAATGCCCACTTCTGCCTTATATGTGCCCTCTTTGGCAATTTGCTGTTCTTTTAGCCTCACCAGTTGGCCTTCTGTTTTGCTGCTGTAACTCCCAGAAACACCTCTCTCACAGATGATGCTATGCTGTTCACCATGACTCTCTGGCACCTGATAAATGGCCAGGGGTCTCTACCACCCATTTCCCTCCTTGACATATTGTGACTGGATAAGCACCTCCATTCCATGGCTGTTGTTTAGGAAGTTGCAAAAATCCGTGGTCATTTAACATTCCCCTCAGTTCTTTCCCTTTTAGAAATGTTTAGATTTTAAAAAACTCACTGTGGTTTGAAAATTAGGGCTCAAAATCATGGATTACTTTCAGATATCAAACTATGCATCCAAACACTTTATTCTAGCTGATGGAATTTAGTAATTAACGGCCAGATCCTGCCTTAAAACAGCCAGCAGTTTAGGGCTGCCAATGACAAAGTCGAAATATTTGCAGTGTAAAGTTATATGCACATGCTCACATAGCAGTAGCAACCAAAGTGGATATAGGAGGACAGCAGCTCAATACACTTACTCCTCTGATCCATCCTTCCAATTACCTAAACCATTTATCGACAAGGAGATCTTAGCTATACCTGGCTAAAATGTGGGATGAGGGGATCAGAGCCCAAGGCAGATCTGCTTTGGGGTGTATTTCTATGGAGTGGGGAAATTTCCTTCCTTCATATAGCTTACCAGCAAATAATGTGTACTGCACACATTTTAACGTCATTATTCTGCCTTCTGAATTTGCTCTGATCAGCTTCTCATCCTAAAATTTGTTCTATTTTTTTAAAGAAATTTAGTATTTAAAGTCCTCTTCCTACTGGAGCAAAACTGAAAGCTTTTTAGTCCACCTTGCAGTACGGAAAATGACATGGCTGAAAGCTAAGACTACTCTGTAGTTTGACTATGCTAATTAGAAAGATCCCAAAGCATTGGGCCATTATCAGAGCAGGACTGTTTTGGCTCAGGAGAACATGGAGGTCAGGAGGAAATGAAATGGCGTGAGCTTCCTTTTGATTTTGGGGCCACAACTACTTTTTGGCAAATGTTCATGATTCCTGAGATGTCTAGAATACCTAGAGATTATTCAGACCCCAGATAGCTGTACCTTATGCTTTCGCAGAATTTTCTATCTGCATTTGTAAAGGAACTATAGAAGGAGAAAGTGCTAACACTGGTCTGAAACATTAATGCAAATTACATTGACAATTTATTGGTGCTTTTAATTTTCCTTTTTAAAACTTCCTTTTTTATCTCTTGCATTATAAAAGAAAACAAGTGGAAAATATAAAAAGCTGTTAGTAGAGCATTTCAAATGGTGTTTAGGATTCCAACTATCACTTCAGAAAACTCTAGCTTATGCATTGAAAACTACTCATACCTTCAGGTCTGAAGCTGCGCACAATGTTGGCTATAGGACTGGAGGATTTGTCCTTGGTGTATCTGTTATATAAATCAATCATGAATTGGGGTGGTTCCTCTTTGATCTTTTCTTGTGAAGGTATCGCTGATAAGTTCAAGTTCCTTAAAAAATCAGCTTTCAGGTTCTCCAGAAAAGCCTTAAAATCAAAATGGGCCTCTCCCTCTATATTTCCAAGTTCACCAGATGATTTGTGAGAATCCTCCTTTGTAAGTAAGCTGTGCTGGTTTCCCATGCAAGTTCCACTTTGCAGAACAATGATAACGACATACAGAATAGTCCAGCCACCAAAATAGAACATTTTGTTAAGTTTCCAAGGCTGGGGGACAACAAATGATCCAGAACAGCAAGGTTTTGTCTGACTGAAGTCTGAAGAACAAGCAGTGATACAAAGAAGGCCTGTCACTTTCTGAAGCTGTGTTTCTGCTGTGTTTTTCTTTCCAGCCCCTTGTGAATCGTCAGATTGGTTATGCACTTGCCCTTATCTCAACCATTGATGTTCCAGTTGAGTCTCTTATCTATTAAGGCTCTTCACTAATGAAGATTCTATAAACATCAGGCAAGCACATATGGCTTGTGGCATCCAGGAAAGAATCTATGTTCTGTTTTGGGGTCATCATTGCCTAATTATGTTCCTTTATCATTTCCTTGCCAGCAACAATACATATTTTAAGATTCTTGGGGGAATGCATAGGGTAGAATGTCTTCTTGGTTCCCACACCAAACAAAACCTAGATGAGAATGGACAAGAAAGACTTATTTTGATAAATATATCAGCCTTAATGTACACGTCACCTAGGTTGAAGATTTCTGTATCTTCTGTTGCAAGACACAACAGTCCATTATGCAAATGTCTGAAATTTTCCCAATTATCTTCCCATTGCAATTGCTTTTACACAAAAGGTTTTTTGCTGTCTTTTCAGTCTGCATTCACTAAGCAGAACTGTGAGTGCACACACACATGCAGTTAACATGATGAAAGTTTCCTATACCTCAACAATCAGGTGACCTTTCAAATATCTCCTCATTCTCCCATTTGGCAATATTCTGCACTGATGTGTGTAGCCCCTTTTGCATAAAGGTAGCCAATATTGCATACATTTCCTTGGCATGTGCCCCCAGAACAAGCAAATGCTTTAGGAAAAATACTGTTGTGGATTCTCCAAAACAGAAAGATCTTCTGTGTCAATTATGCTTGTGAAACCTATGTGTGCAAGACTGACTGCTTTTCTGTTTCAGACAGTAGACTTGCGTGTGTGATAGGTGCTTCAGTTTCTGACAAACCATGGAAAACTTGCATGTAAAAAAAATGTATTTGAGCCAAATTTACAACAGAAGCAGAGAGCAGGAACCCTTGTCCCCTTGTCCTTTGTACTACTATCGCATTGTAGTTAGGGCACCCCGACGTGAGGACAGTAGCCAGACCTGGCCAAAGTTGATTTGTGTGGATAGCTTTGCACTGGCTTTCCCTGGCTGGGCACCAGGGTGCCTCTGCTGCCCTTGGTTTGGACCCTCCCTGAGCAGCAAGGGGTGAGACCTCTCAGTGGCCCTCAGTACCACACGCAGGGGTAGACATGTTCCAGGGGAACTGTCAGAGCTGAACATTGATTGTGATGGATTGAACATTGATTGTGATGGACTCTTTTAGATGGTCTATTGGCCAATGGGGCCTGTATATTTAAGAAGAGAGGACCAAACCTTCCTTCTACTAATGCACACATGCACACATGCATCTCTTCACAGGCTCCTGCCGCCCCACCCCACCCCTGTCTGAAGGAGAGTGATGAGTTGTTGTTTTTGCTGCCCAGAAGGCAGGTGTGCTGGGAGGGGAAGGGCAGGCGCTTGTCCCAAACTCTACCTTCCAGTGCCTCTTGCCCGCCTCCTCACCAAGGCAGAAGAAAAGTTGGTTGTGGGGACAGAGATATTTTTGTGTCACCTCATGGACTGTAGGAAAGCGCTTTAAACTTCAACATTAGAATTTGAAAGCGCGAAAAAGACTAAGAATGTGATGGTTTTAGAGCTTCATCTGAATAGTGTTTTAAAGGATAGTCCTTTGCGGACATTGTTGAAGTAATAAACTCTTACAGCATTTTCTCAATTGAATCAAGTCATGGAGTTGGCATATTGCATACGTGTGCACAGAGCAATCTCCCTTGCAGGCACAATTGTGAACAGCCTCTCCCCCCCCCCCCCCCGCCCCGGTGAGGGGAATGAAAGTGGCCATCCCCATTGCCAATCCCAGCCCTGCCTTGACTGCCTCTCTGCCCTCTGACTTTCATCCAAGGTAATGGGAAACAAAGCCTAACAGACTGTATCCGTTCTGAGGCTGCCCTTGGATGGCCTTGGAATCAGGGGAAAGTGCTACTCTGACTCCGGTGGGATTAAGGACAGTTTAAAGCCTGGCTCACTCATTGGTGGGGAACAAGATGAAAGCAGCTTTGTGGGGACAAGGGGGAAAAGAAGGTTGCTAAGGCAGCTCTATGGCATGGCTGGGTGCAAGTGGGGAAAGGCACCTGAGAGAGGCATTTGCAGACTGACCAATTGAGCATTGTCCTGATGCACGCACAAAAGGGGCAGAGGCTGAGTTGCAATGTTGCACTCTTGTTTTATCACTTGTTCCCCCTTGCTCCCCCATGGACCCCCATGGCACATAATCTATCCAGCCTGGGGGTGGGGGGGATGCAGTTCTTAGTGCTTCTGCTCAGGACTTCTCTTTTCAAAGCAGTTCTAGAGAAAAGAGAGAAAAGAAGACGGTTTAACTTTTCCTGTTTGTAGCCTGGAAATACAGAGTAGAGAGAAGGCATGAACTGTGCAGTCTTGCATTTATAATAAGAAATCCCTCCTTTTAAGCCAATGAAGCCAAATCCATAGATATAAAAAGGGGAATACAAGAAAAGACAACAATCACATACTGTACAGAGAATTCGAATTAACATCAATATAGTCAGTTTTACCGAACCACTTAATTACTCCCTGCTTCTATCTTGAGTTTCAGTTCGTTGCAGAGAGGATAGCTGGAGAGAGATCTCCTGAGTCTCTTGCTTGGATATTATTACACATGTCCTCTTTCTTTCCTCTTTTTTTCCCAGCTGCTAGTCCTCTTCTTATTCTCTTGAGCAAGTAACCTCAGTTTTGTTTAATGTAGAGGATAACTGAAGGTAGACCCAGGAAACATTTCCTAATGGTAATAGTGATTCAACAAAGGAGCAAATTACCTCTGGAGATGGTGGATTCTTCTTTGCTGGTGATGTTTACATGCAGGCCAGACAGCAGTTACTCAGGGATCCTGTTGGTCCTTTCTGACCTCCATGTTCTATGATTCTGTGAGAGCCAGTCAGTCCCCTCTCTTTGGGGAGACTGAGGATCACTTTGTCTAGTCAAGAACATTGCTCCATCTCTAAAGTCTTGGGTCTAAGTAACAAATCGGGATATTATGCAGCAGCTGAACATATCTTTTCACCGCTCCTGAGGTTGAGTAGTAAAGGCTTGTTCTCATCAGCTGGGCCATTATAATAAAAAAGGTTATATGGAAGAGGGTTTTTTTAAAAAAGAAGAAAATAAACAAATAATATTTATTCTGCCATCTTAGTGTCAGATAAACTTATCAGATGTTCAGATGTTATCAGATGTTTAAGAGGCACTGTTTGGTCCTATAAAACCTAGGGCTTAGCTAGAAAAACAACTAGTTAGGAGCTACTTACTTTTATTTTTAATGAACCTGGGAATCTGAGCATTACGGCTCCTGGGGGGAAAGAGCTTATGTGCCCAATATTTATAACCTTGAACATTGTAATAAAGATATGGTTACCAGGTTTATTGTATTTTATTTTCTAATTACCCTAGTTTCTGAAAAATGAATGGAACTTGGAAACATATTGCAATGCCACCTTAAAACCAGAGGGTTTTGTTTCTTGAATGGAATGATGGGGCTGATAGTGCAGCATTATTTAAACAAAAACTTACATGTTGGCATTGATGTACAGTACCTGGTCCTTGAGGTAAAGAGCTTTTTAATTCCATGCTACAAAAGGCAAGCTTCTTCCCTGACCTGCTTCTGGCAGTCAGCATGAAAGTACACTGTGAAAGGACAAGAGATGTGAGGCTTACATTCAATTAGCCTTTGATGACAGCCAAAGCTGATTTATCAAAGCAACTCAAGCAGGACAGCCCCTGTGCCTATCACACTCACATATTAATCAGGGAAAGTTAATTTGTGAGAGCATTAATGAATACAAATTGCTCCCACAGGGCTGATGATACATTAGATTCCCTCTCAGTAATCGTGGTTCCTATTATCTTCCAAACAGAGATTCCTGTCAAGGCACTCAAGGATGGTCAAAGACGATGAAGACAAATGATCAGCTTCGGAGGAACATGCTTCCCTCAGTTGGCATACGAGTGCCCTTAATGTGGAGGATAGTTTAATCAGAGCTCCAGCTTCTGTCATGTTCAGAAACTGGATGCAGGTGCTTGAAACAGATTATCTAAATTGTCTAGTTACAAGGGATAGTTTGCAAGAACCAACTCTCTGTGTACACAAGTATTGCATCCTTTATGAGATCTGAGAACAGTTCATTGTGATTTTTTTCCTATATCTTACGGAACAGAGAATTTGTTCCATAAGATATAGATACCCTGCCTTTAGAAAGAGAAGGAAGCTTCTTCCTTAAGGCATTCACAGCTCAGACAAAGAGAAGGACTGGGTGTGCTGCCTCAAAATATTATTTAGTGTTCCCTGTTGCACAGCCCTCAAAAGAGTAAAGGCTTACAGAACCATATGCCTTCCTCAGAGGCTGCTGAAATTCAAATGGGAGTGAAATTATAAACATATGCTATAAACCCCCACAGGGATGGAGGATTCGTATGAATGGTCCAACCCAGTCACTTGATGGTCCCAGATGGTTTCCTCACTGTGCCTGGGGTATTTCCTCCCTCATCCATGGCAACATTGTTTAAGCCCTGTCCCGTCTACTGAACACAGAGATGGCCAGGATTGGTGGCACTATCACTCTCCAGCACAGCTTAAGTAGCACCTTGTTTTACCAGAGAACTGAGCACAATGAAGTGGAGGAACTGTACTGTGTGGCATCTTCTCCATAAAGATGTTGAGGGAGGGAAGCTTGAATAGTTGGAGGCTCTCTGTGAGTAATTTCCATTGTTCTTTGCATACCCATCTTAACTTGGACTCCTTGGCTTAAACCTTCTCCCTCTACTGGTCCCATGGTTACAAAAGACAATGAATGCCTCCACGGGCAATTAGACAACTTTTACTGAAAAAGCCCTCACTGGTTCTGGAAGGCCATTGTGCTTATACACTAGCCTTAAATCTTCTATTTTTGTGAAAGTGGTGGCCTATTCAGCTGCATTTGAATAAAACTGATTATCCAGATCTGTTTCAATCAATGCTTTGCCTGAATTTTGGACTCTTTATTCATTGATGATTTATTCCAGCAAGTAGATGATGGGGAGTCTGATCCTGTTAGGCCTCCTGGATTCTTAATAGCTTTCAGTACCGTAGACCATGGTATCTTTCTGGACCATTTGGCTGGGTTGGGCCAAGGGTCGTTGTTGTGCAGTGATTCTAGTCTTTCCTTCAGGGTGCACTTAGAAGATGGTGCTGGAAGACTACTGTTCAACATGTAGGTTGTTGACCCATTGTCAATTTCTCCTCTCTGATACTAGAATTGGAATTTGCACAAGCAGGAATTCAAGGTCTCTGATAATTGATTGAAAAAAATATAAAAGCTATTAAGACTAGTAACAGACTAGTCTGCTTTCAAGCTGTTTGCTCCTGACATCTTTTGATGTCTCACAAGTTCATATATTTGTCCCTAAAGCCATTTAACATCTACATGAAACTGTAGAGTAAGGTCATTCAAAGTTGACCTCTGAGGGAAGCAATTGAATGGGCTAGATGAGGGAGGACAAGCTGAAATTAAATCCAAACAAGATGACAATGCTGTTGGTAAATAACAAAAGAACTTGGAGATTGAGATGAATCATCTTCTACATAGGATTGCGCTTTCCCTGAAATGCCTATTTTTTGTTCAAGATGCTCAGACCACATTCTGACAACGTCTCTGTGAAACAGATGAGACTGGTAGAGAGTGGTATTGCCCAATCTCATGGTTCATAGCTAACACAGCTAAAAAGAGCCTGTGTGGACCTGGCTTTCCTTGTCAAAATTAGAAGGTCAAATGCCCTGGCATGATTAGCCTCATCTTTCTCACTCCATAGAGAGTCAAGTAGTGGAGCTGCAGGAGGGGGGAGGAGGAGGGAATCCTATCCTGCAGCTCTGTGTCCTTTTCTGGTGGAAAGGTGCTATAGTTAGTCAAACAGAATGTCTCAGTCCAAGTTCTCTCACAGGGCCCCTGCCTGTTCGATTGACTTCAAGTAGCAGAGCTGGACAAGTCCTCTCCTTGACGGCTACTGATGTGACATCAAAGCAGGTGACATTGAGAGTGACAGTGCAATGGTTTGAATGAGGAGGGTAGCTTCCTATGTCTGTATGTTAACGCATTTTAGAATGAAATGACTTGACATTCAGTGAAAAGCTATGAAAAGTTACATATGAGTCAAAATGACAGAATCAGGACTTAGTCAATGGAGTCCTTATTTTCCACAGATCCTTCCAACCCCTCATCCTAGAGTTTCATGCTGAAATGCGCACAGCTGACTGTGTGAGAAGAAATTTAATATTGTCTGGCAAGAACACTGCATGATGTCTCCTCAGGTGCAATGACATGGAAAGGCATGGTGTGCTCCCTGGGCCCAGCATCTGTTTGTGTTAACATCAAGAAGTGACAAATGGGAGAAAGCAAAGAACATACGGTTGCAAGTTTCTGTATTGTCACAGCATTGGCAGCCCTCTCCAGCTCAGTTCAAGGCAAACCATTTTTAGCTTGAGGTTCTGGACCTGAGTTAGAGTTATTCAATTATTTCTAGTCTTCAGATGCTCAACTATGTGATGGTAAAGGCAATTCAGGCTCACACCAACTTACATAGGTGTTTGCCTGCATATGTTTAGAACTAAATAGTTGTTGGCCACAAACACAAGTGCAAATATCATCCCACATCCTAGAATGCTGGGGATTTTTTTTCACATACTTCACATGCTTTAAGCATATTTGGCTGAATCCAATCTTGTTGATAACTGGGGGTTCCTGATTCTAGATAAGACTGAAATTGCATTAAGATGAACGTGTTTGTCTGCTGCAGATTGTCAATCAGACTATATTCTTTTTAGTGAGGGGCACATTAAAGGCATTATGATCTTTTCCAGCATTTGGGCATTGGGAGCAAGTATGAATCTTGTGGATTCTAACATAGATTAGCTCTAGTGCAAGCAATTTAATATCTGTGTACAATTTCTGTTTAGGAACACAACAGAGGTCCTTATAGATCTTCACAGATACTTGCTTCAAAATAAGGTGTTTTGAGGTACTAATAAAAATCTAAAATATTGCTTCTGATAATTACCCTTTTTTGAAATATGATGGCATGTATGCTGCAGGACTACTTTTTTTGTCCCTTTTTTCCCAATAGTACCTGCTTTTATAGAAATATGGGAGAAGGTATATACTTTTCTAAAGATATCTAATGGTTGTCTGGGCACAGTATGGTGACACAGGTGTGCATCTTCAAGAGGAGATAAATATACTGAACAAAATATTGTTGAAGCTACTCCTGTTTGTTTCTGCAAATACTCAGTGAATGATGTTGATCGTGTATTTTTTGATGGGTACCTCATCATTTGAAGCCACTTTTTCCTAGCTGCACATGCTGTGCTACCCCTACGCGATGTTGGACTGCTGCTGAATGCCAGATAATGGAACCTGATTCTTGGGAGGTTGCCAAGAATCTTGAAATGCAAGCAGTTGAGGACTGCAGTGTGGGCTGGCAAAGGCATTCTGTGCCACCATATTAAAATGGGTGAAAGGGAACCATTTCCCCCCCCAACAGAGCACTAATTTTCCTTCTTCCGAATAAAAAGAGCCAACCCTCTTTTTTGCTCTGTGATGCTCAGGGAAAAGTCACATGCCCAGCTGTATGCTAACCACAGATAAAATGGTACACAAGGAAACAGTGACATCTGCTGTTTTGTAATATTACTAAGAGTTTGAGAATTTGTACATTGCTTCCACCAAGAGAAATTATTCATTACTATCTAGTCAAGTGAAGAGAGGCAGCTTGGTGTAGTGGTTAAGGCACCAGGCTAGAAACTGGGAGACCCTATGTTCTAATCCTGCCTTAGGCATGAAGCCAGCTGGTACCAACAAGGTCAGGAACACATTTTCCTGTTTATTAATTCATAATATTTAAATACTGTACTGTTCACAATATAGCTTTATCCGGCCTGCTTCCAATAAATTAAAACATTAGTTCTAAAACAGAATGAAAATAGCAAAAGAATAACAACAGAATAACATAGTTCCAAAAGGACCAGGCATATAGAAACATTAAATGTTTTCTTAAGATTGGTCTGTGAAAATCAAAAAGCCTTCACCCGATACTGGAAAGATCATGGCTAAGCCCCAGGGGAACCATTTGCGGGGGGACTGTCTGCAGAGGAAGCGACACGGGCACTGAAAAGGTGCATTTTGCCTTGTTTCCCAGGGTGCTGGAGAACAGCCTCTTGTCATTTTTGTAGCCCTACCTGGGTGCTGGCATCTATGTGTGTGAGTATAAAACGATTAATAAATCATTGCTTTTACTTCCATACATATAAACATATAGAATATTTGTCTAATTGTCTGTTAACTTTATCTATTTGGTCAGTGACATTTGTGGAACAAAAAATATAAACAGATATACAAATATAAACAAGTGTATCCTTATTTGTTTCCTCCCAGTCCTGAAATACAACAAATGCAACATGCTCATCACAGGTTGCCTCATGTTCAGTATGTAGTCAACTACTATTCCAAGCTCCTTTTCATAAATATTATTGTCAAGCCAATAATTCCCCATTCTGAATTCTTGTTTCCTAAAAGAAGAACTTTATATTTATCTTTGTTTAAATGGCATCATTATTTTCAGCTAATTTCTTTTACCACTCAAGATCATGTTGAATTTTATTCTATATTACAAAGTATTAGCTGATTGATGCTTATGTGTCATCAAGTTGGTGTCATCTCTTGTCAACCACATAGATTTTCTCCAGAACTATCTATCCCCAACCTGGTCCTTCAGGTGTCCTATCACTTCTATAATTGAGTTCATCCACCTTTCTGCTGGTCATTCTCTTTTTCTCTTTCCTTCTACTTTCCAGCATTATAGACTTCTCAACAGAGCTAATTTTTACATAATGTATCCAATATAAAAATTTGAAGCATATCAGACCCAGGATTGAACCTTCATTCACCCCACTTAAAATCTCTATCCAATATGTTGATGAGCACTCTGTACAACTTTTTAACTCAGTTGTGTCCCACATAATAAATTATTCAGCCCATGCTTAACTAGCTTGCTAATTAGCACATCATAGAGTACTTTGTCCAATAGTTGGCTGAGATCAAGATATATCTATTGCATTCCCACAGTCTACTATGGAAGTTTTCTGAGCAAATTCTGAGATAAATTTAGCCAGGAAAGACTTGTTCTTCACAAATCCATGCTGACTTCTGATTGCCACTATATTGTTTTGATGATGCCTCCAGATCTCACTGTGAACTGTTGTACTATCTACCTAGTATCTACCAATAACTTCCAATGGTAATGGCTGTAGTGCCCAAGCTGCCAACTGCTGCCTGCCTGCCCAATGCGGAAGAAGCACCAGTATAAGGAAACTTTGTCAATACTGTTCTGGTGCAATGACTAACGTGATCCTGGGCAGGACTGCAGGAAGTGGGCAGACACTTCCCCCAAATAGCTGCCCATGGCCAAAGCCAATATAATGGAAATGGGATAGAGGTTACTAAGTTTTGTGAGAACTAGGCCAATGTATAACCATATTCACTTCTAAGTAACTTTTACTCCAATCTTTTAGTCTAAGCTGCACTTTTTTAAAAAAATTGGAACTGCCTAATATGCATGCGTGCAGTAATCTGCCTTTGAAGCAACTGTGCTTTTGGACTATGTGGCTACCTCCATATTTTGTGAAGGTCTTTGTTCATATCAATATGTTTTATGGTGTGTCCATTCATCGACAGTAGTGGCAGTGCAATTAACCATTAAGACAAATTTGATACATGCATATACAGGTGAAACTCAAAAAATTAGAATATCGTGCAAATGTTCATTTATGTCAGTATGGCAACTCAAAAGGCGAAACCAATATATGAGATAGATGCATTACATGCAAAGCGAGATATGTCAAGCCTTACTTTGGTATAATTGTGATGATTATGGCGTACAGCTTATGAAAACCCCAAATTCACAATCTCAGAAAATTAGAATAGTGTGAAAAGGTTCAATATTCTAGGCTCAAGTGTCCCACTCTAATCAGCTAATGAATCCATAACACCTGCAAAGGGTTCCTGAGCCTTTAAATGGTCTCTCAGGCTGGTTCAGTAGGAATCACAAGCATGGGAAAGACTGCTGACCTGACAGTTGTGCAGAAAACCATCATTGACACCCTCCATAAGGAGGGAAAGCCCCAAAAGGTCATTGCAAAAGAAGTTGGATGTTCCCAAAGTGCTGTATCAAAGCACATCAATAGAAGGTTATGTGGAAGGGAAAAGTGTGGTAGAAAAAGGTGCACAAGCAGCAGGGATGACCGCAGCCTGGAGAGGACTGTCAGGAAAAGGCCATTCAAAAGTGTTGGGGACTTTCACAAAGAGTGGACTGAGGCTGGAGTTAGTGCATCAAGAGCCACCACACACAGACGGATCCTGGACATGGGCTTCAAATGTCGTATTCCTCTTGTCAAGCCGCTCCTGAACAACAAACACGTCAGAAGCGTCTTACCTGGGCTACAGAAAAAAAGAACTGGTCTGTTGCCCAGTGGTCCAAAGTCCTCTTTTCTGATGAGAGCAACTTTTGCATCTCCTTTGGGAACCAAGGACCCAGAGTCTGGAGGAAGAATGGAGAGGCACACAATGCACGATGCTTGAAGTCCAGTGTGAAGTTTCCACAGTCTGTGTTGATCTGGGGAGCCATGTCATCTGCTGGTGTTGGTCCACTGTGCTTCATTAAGTCCAGGGTCAACGCAGCTGTCTACCAGGAGATTTTGGAGCACTTCATGCTTCCTTCCACAGACGAGCTTTATGGGGATGCTGACTTCATTTTCCAGCAGGACTTGGCACCTGCCACACTGCCAAAAGTACCAAAACCTGGTTCAGTGACCATGGGATTACTGTGCTTGATTGGCCAGCAAACTCGCCTGACCTGAACCCCATAGAGAATCTATGGGGCATTGCCAAGAGAAAGATGAGGGACATGAGACCGAACAATGCAGCAGAGCTGAAGGCCGCTATTGAAGCATCCTGGTCTTCCATAACACCTCAGCAGTGCCACAGGCTGATAGCATCCATGCCACGCTGCATTGCGGCAGTCATTGCTGCAAAAGGGGCCCAAACCAAGTACTGAGTACATATGCATGCTTATACTTTGCAGAGGTCCGATATTGTTCTATTTCCAATCCTTGTGTTATTGATGTCATGTAATATTCTAATTTTCTGAGATTGTGAATTTGGGGTTTTCATAAGCTATACGCCATAATCATCACAATTATACCAAAGTAAGGCTTGACATATCTCGCTTTGCAAGTAATGCGTCTATCTCATATATTGGTTTCACCTTTTGAGTTGCCATACTGACATAAATGAACATTTGCACGATATTCTAATTTTTCGAGTTTCACCTGTATATACACACAGGAGATAATGGAAAATTGAATAATGGCTATTACATTGCTATATGCTTTATTGCTGAAAACCTGTTATATTTTATTGCTTTGCCTGTACTGTGCTTACTATTAGTATTATTCAAAATCATGGCAATTTTAACCCCTCTTTCCCCACCCCTCAAAGTCAGCATATATCCCTTCTGTCTGACATTCTGAAGCTTACTTGTGAGTAAGGCTACCAACAGAGATTTTGAGTTGCCAATGTTCTGTTCATTCCTTTTTTTTTTTTTGGTATACAACCTCTTCTTCTTTGTAGTGGAATATAGTTGCTGTTTGCCCAAGTTGTCTGAAGCAGTTAGAATCGCACTAGGGCTACCATATCTGGGCTGCAAAAAATCTGGATGACCAGTAACTGACAGAAAAATGATACAGGAAACTAGTTCAATCCCACTCAATCCAACCTTCTCATTACATCACCAACTATGCTCTTGGTGCCCCCAGAACTCAAACTTTTTTTTTTAAAATAAAAGAGCCATCCTCACCTGCAAAATGATTGCAACACTTCCACCATCTTTGGGCTAGGCCTATGTCCTTCCAGATTCTTTCAGTGGCTGGGTAGGGCATGAACAACTAGATTTGGGATGTGCTCAATCTTCTGTGAGGGAGATCATTATGCAACCTGCCCTTTTCTGGAAAAAAAAAAGTTTCTCAATCCAACCATATCTGACAGCTTTTGCCCATACTTCAATCTTCCTTTTTCTAGGGAAGGTTGAGAAGTTGATAGGGATTCAGCTGCAAAGAATTCTGGAGAAAATAATTATCTAGATTCCTTTCAAAGTTCAGGTCTGGTCATGAAACAGAAACAACATTAGTTGCTCTGGTAGATGAATCAGTCAGGACATGGATAGGAGGAGTGCACCCTTTCTGATCTTTTAAGATCTCTTGGTGGCATTGGATATCATTGACCATGATATTCTGCTTAATCTTCTGCAAGGATTGGCAGTAGGAAACACCACTCTGTAGTGGTTTTGCTTCCAGTTTTAATCAATAATCATGGGTGATGAGCAGTCCAGAGTAGCATTCCACAGGGTTCAGCCCTCTCTTCTGCTTTTTAATATCTACATGAAACCACTGGGAAAAGTCATTAGTATGCTGATGACACCCAGCTATATATACTTTCCTGGTCTGAGGCAAAATGCTGTAGAAATCTTGAACTGGTGCCTGGGGATTGTTGGGAAACTGATGGGATGAAACAAGCTAACCTAAACTCTACCAAAATGGAATTGCTGTTGGTCAGTAACATCATGGCTATCTATTAATATCAGCCATGATAATTGTTCTTGATGGGGTCACACTCTGTCAAAGGAGTTGGTCCATGACTTGTGATTCCTGCTAAAGAAGTGGGTGGAAGCCATGGTCAGGGATTTTGCCTAACTTCAGCTGGTATAGTAATTGTGGACCAGGAAGCCCTGGCAATGGTGACCCATGCCCTCATAACTTCATGACTTGCCTGCTGCACTGCATTCTACGTGGGCCTGCCTTTGAAGACAGCTCAGAAGCTACAGCTGGTGCAAAATGTTGCTGCCAGACTATTAATCAGGCAACTGGTTTTTCTAGGCTAATACACATTTTAAGGTTGCTTCTGGACCCAATTCAAACTGCTGGTTATCACTTATAAAGCCTTATAGAATGTGACACTAGCTATATCATGGACATTACTAAGCATGATTCTGCCTGAACATCAAGAAAAGGAGTGCTAAGAGTCCCCCCCTTCAGTAAGAAAGAGGGCTGTGGGCCTAACAGGCCTTCTCAGTGATGATCCCCATTTTGGAACATGTTGCCCCCAAGATACTTCTGGATTCAATACTGCTTGCATTCCAGAAGGTACTTTAAATCATTTTATTTCAGAGAGATAGTATGAGTGCAGGGACCCTCTAGTTGCAGTATCGTTGACTAGTTATTATGTTGTATCATTACATATTGTTGTGTATCATCCAGAGTCTTTTCCAGTTTTAATATTGTAAATAAATAAATTATATTTCATTCAACCTAAATTCTTTTAAGTTGTAGTTATAGTTGGGACTTGAGTCACTCCCAGTAAAATGGGAATCTCACCACTACATTCCAAGGTTTCTTAAATTTTTTTTCAAGAATCTATAAAGATTAGCCTTATCAATATAAATTCAACAGGGCTGAATTTAGTAATCTTTGACACAATTTGGTGAATATTTTCACTGGCAAACTGTTTTGAACCTATTTTATATAAAGGATTTATTATCTCTGTCCAATTTTAGAAGCCAAGTTACTGAGGTGCCTCCAGAAGCCATACTGTTATGCAATCCACACAAACAAATAATTAGGAGGGGAAGAAGCAGCAACAAGCTGGCAAGCAAGTACATTTCCCTCCTAAGTCTCTCTCTTAAGATAAGCTAGAGTTGCTTTGTTCCAGCTGTGACTGACTAGAAATATCTTTGTTGAAGCACAGGCCTTCCTGCTTCTAGTTTTTGCTTCTGCATCGCTGGCTTTTTGCATCTCTTCCTGAAGATCCATCAAAATAGTCCTTATGAGGGGGGGGGGTGTTGGGGTCAGTCAGGATACTGAAAAAAGAAAGGTGCCTAAATATTGCAGACTTTTTGCTCCCCACATGACACTTCTCAAACCCATATTGCTGAGGATGCTTTAGAGTCAACCACAAATTACTGGTTGATTGGCACCATTTTGCCCATACACACCAGCGCATAATGAAACTGTAAACAATCCGGCTAATGAGAGTACATCAGATGAAAAGCTAGCCACCCTGCCAGCCAGTGTAAACTTTTCCCCAATGAGTTAGCTACAAATGTGACAGATGAACAAGAGCACGAGCCTTCAGGATCTGCTACTGACCTGCTCCTCCCAATAGTACAATACAAACAACAATCCTGGCTACTCTCGATCTCTCACATATTAGGGAAGCAACAGGTGAGCATCAACAAACTTGTTTCAGTTTGGGATTTAGGAATCCTAGTGATAAAGCTCTTTTTGCAGAATGTCTAACAACTACAAGCACACTGGCCACAAAAAATGCTGAATTTGTTGACACATAAGATGCACAAAAGTGGGGCGATGACCCTAGCTGAAGCCAATGCTACTCTTCCACCAACCCCATCATTCAGTGCAGAGCACTTGAGTAGTGATGCAGCTGACTCATCAAAAAGTCAAGAACACATACAGAAGCCCACCAAAAACCAGCCTGGCTCTTCCGACTCCCTGGATATAAGAGGGAGGGAAGAGAAAACACAAGGTGGCTTGCAAGACTGATGTCAGCCATTTGAGGTTATTCAGATCAGGGAACAGACTCCACAAGATTTGAACTATGCTTTCTTGGGAGAGACTATTGCAACAGAATTCTGTTTCCCGGACTCAAAGCATGTTTTGGCCCGTGCTGCTGTTGTAATGGTTTTTGAATAGTTTCTCCCAGGTCATCTCCATGGCTCCCAACAGTAACACATTCTGTTTTGTATTCACAAACTGACTCTTGGTTAATAGCTTGTAAAGGCTGGGCACTTTTTTTTCCAGACAGAGGAACTACCTACCTTTTATTGTTACTGTGATTTTCTTTCCCTAATCCGAGTGTGAACTGTAAACAGTAAGATTACCGACTCTCCCCATCTGAACTGCTTAATCTAGCCGAGAAAGGAGCAAAGGAAATCTCCACAATACTGAGCACCGGAATTTATTATTTGAGGCACAGAGTATCTGTTTTCCCCTTCCTTTTGGTATATTCTTTCCTTTGAACAACAAAAGGGCAGATTCTCTGTCTACACTTACTTTTTCTAAGTACAGGATTTCCTTCGCAAAGGCCCATGTTAATGTACTTGCCTCATCCATCCTAGAGCAGCATTTTCAAAGCACCCAGTCTCTAGCACTGTGTCCCTATGACTCTGGTGCTTTGGAAACTGACACTAAGTTTATCAGAATATAAGGAAGAAACTCACAGATCTACTGCTTCTGAGGGTCCAGTAAGAAAATGATTTTAAGTTACCTATTGTCTTGCAGATGTGAGCCCAAACATAACTAAATGGTTGCAAAGGGTTTTTTTTAAATGTTGTTCTCAAGACAAGAGCCCAATCTCTGTCACTGTAATTACACCAACTGTGTTTAATTAATTTCATTGATTTCAGAATGAGACTCCAGCCATAGGGTTTATTATATCTGCTGATTGGCCAAGGCGGTAATTAAAATGTGTTCATTCATTATACAATTTTACATATCATATTCAATACAGATGTAGCAAGACAAGGTGAAATTCTGCAGACCATGTTTGTTGCATGAAAAAACATAAAACACCGCATATACACAGTACAGAAGGAAAGCACTGCATAACTGAACAATAACTTTTTAAAGGTTACAACATCAACTCAAGTTACAATATTCACCTAAAGGTAAATCTTACTTTATTTCCTACTAATGGAAATATGGATCCTTTCATGATTGCACTGTTGGAAGCAGACCTTAGAAAGTGAACCTTAGACCAATTGAAAAATGTGAGAAATCTTTCAATGCTTCCACATATCACACAGAGTTTCATGAAAAAGAAAAGAACTATTTTATTTATAAAGTACATCTAAACATCTCTGAATAATGAATTATTCAGCCATAGCAGGTACAGCATTTTTTACCTAAGCAGCTTATTGCCTCCGAAAATGCTCCCATCATTGAAATGGGGGTTAACAACCCTGATTTCTCTTCTGATGTGTAGTACCCACATATGATAATATCACAAGGGTTTGTCATGTGTTATAGAAATGAAGAACAAAGGTAGACTCAGAAATCCCTAAGATAAGCAAGAATATTCAAGTGCATCTATATGGGTTATATAGTATTTTGCTGTTCAGAGAGTTAAAGCCATATGGGAAACTCAGATGCCCTATCAATTTATGAAGACTGGCATAAAATATATTTTACTTGTAACATACCCAATCAACTGCCCATCTAGAACCACTCCTGAGGCCTGAAATTATATTTTTAGCATTCTCCATAATGTATTTCAGTTTTAAAATGAAACTTATGATACAGCCTTGAAACTGTAAGGCATGAAGTTTTCATGGAAAGGAAGAAGAGGAGTTGCTTGAATCAAATCAACTTGTTCCTCTACTTCTTGCTTTGTCCCTAGATAAAATATTGATTTAGGCAGCTGAGCTTCAAACAAAGGCTAGAAAAGGAAAAAAAAATCAGTGCATATATGGTTATTACAGTATTTAAAAGCACCCATTACTACTTTGGAATTCAAACAAATTAGAGTAAAATTGCCTGCCATTTCATACTGTAGCTCTTAAGATAACAACACTTATCTAAGCTTCCTTCTGACTTTTTTCTTTCTGCTTCTATTCTAATACAATTATATTCTAATGTTAACATCTACCCAAGAACACTGTGGATTTTAGAAGTGTCATTTCTATAGTTTGAACCCAGAGTGCTTGGATTGGATTTCATCTTTCTTGAAGAATTTTGTCTGCTTTAAATGGTGAACTCATAGCTCTCTTTTCCAGTGGTGAAAAAGAAATAGTGAGACCCCACATGGCTTCAGAGTCCCATGAAGGCACACCCCTTTCAGCTGCCATTCATATCTGAGGGAAACTACAGTATTAGCGTTTGGTGCACCAATACACAATTACAGATACTAGTACCGCTGAACACAGTCACAAGCAGCCTTGTTTATGTAGCTAACTCTCTGTCTTTGCCTATGCTGACTTTCCTATGTTAGCTGGGTGTCTTAGGAATTCATGTTTTCAGACACTGAAATGGAATACAATCCAATTTTTACAGTACTTCACATCTTGGGTTGCAATTAATAAGATGAATCTAAAGTCACTGGTAACTGCAGGCTTGTCCTTACTGGGAATCTTTACTCTGAATGTTCTTCAGGGCTTCAAGAGCTATTTCATAGCAAAACATATACTGGTCCTAGGTGAGAAGAAGAAAACAGCCGGTTATGTTCCTCAACAGAGGCTAAAGGAAGTAGATAATCTACCAGGTTTCAGCAAGTCTATGCAAACCCACACTGAAGTAGAGTTATTTGATATCTGTCACAGTCAAAACAGTGAGAAAGGAGTACCTTAAAGAAATGCAGTGTTTGTGTTCTAATAAACAAAGTGTCCACTTTGTCAAATGTTACTTTGCTGCTCATCTATATCTGAACACGTGCTTTTGTTCTATACAAGCATCTTCCTCTGTATTGTAGGTCTGTGTTACTCACTCTATATCTTCCCAAGCTATTCTCCTAAACTTCTTGGAGTAAATGGGCAAGTTCGCCTTCCCTCAAGTCACTAACTTTGTTTGCTATGACATCTTGGCAGCTGATTCCCAAACAGGGAATGAACATTTTCATTTAAGCAGGTAAGCAATAGATAAGAGCACATGGGGGGCTGGGAGACAAGTCCAGACCTGCCCCAGGAAGGCCAAAGGGAATCTTCTCCACCCCTAAAGGAAGACAGTGGTCAGTTTGAAACGTCACACCTCTAAGGGGAAAAGGTGGCAAGAACAGCAAGAAGGTGAGAGAAGGGGGGCTTCACCATCTCCCCTGGGCCTCCAAATGGAAGGTTGGATATCTCAGAAAGCTAAAAGCAAGTCAAAGTAACACTTAATTAGGGTTACCAGACATCCAGCAAAAGGAGAACGTGTTCTCCTTTTGTCCTCCATCCGGCAGGCATAGCCTTAAAATCAGTTAAGCTAACGTTCTTCATATGGTAAGGTGACAGAAACCTGTAAGTTATGCACGAATCATACTTGATTCAGTCTGAACTGGAGATTTGAACTCAGGGGCAAGCCAATTTGATGCATTGGCTGGCTGTTCACGTCAAAGTCAGAAAACCCGTTATACCACTCACACACCACAAACCCGTCCCCACATTCGCCCTATGTGCAAGTGATGTTGCCCGATTGTATAGTGCCTGAAACAACCCCCAAAGGTTGAATCTGCTCAGCCCTTTGTTACCTCCTGATTGGATGTGATGCTTTGAAGCAGCCCTGCTTCGCATCCCATATCTGCTTGGATGGGGTGATTCACTCTACGCTTCACTGAACTGAAGCTTCTCTTTGCAACCTTGCACAAACCTGGGAGCCAGCCTATACTTCCCAGGTACAAAATAACACAATGTTTTGCACATGTTGAATCTGATCTTGCTTGTGCAAAAAAGAATAAGTGTTCCTACCTTGGTTTGGATCATCCCAAAGCGCTGATTTCTCAAATGGGTCACTATCTGCTTGATGTCAAACTGCAGGATGAGAAAAAAGTTATTTGTGACTGGAGGTTGTATGGAGCATCTAATTATAATTCTTAACATTTATATAGCAATTTATAATGATATAACCCTTGCAGCAATCTTCTGTTACAAGAATAGGCAAAACTTTGCAAAGAGAGGCTACACTTCTATTTTTCACAGACTTCCAACTGCCTGGCTGGTGATGGTGCCTTGGATTTTGGCCTCTTTGGGGGGACTGTGGGGGCAATTTACCCCTCTTGGGGAAAATAAGCAAAATTTAAGGAACACATTTCTTCTCCTGAAGCTCTCAGCACCCCAAAGGCGCTGAACCTTTTGACTCCACCCACTCTCAGGGTGCTCTGAGGCTTCACAGAGATGTTGCCCCATGCAACATGGTTCACAGGCCCTTCCAACAAAAGGCATGCAAGGCAGCTGGCAGAAAATAATAAAGTAACAAAATTAGAGAAATAAAAAATTCATAGAATAAATACACGTTGAACTTAAAACAAAAATAACTATGTAATAGAACCATTAATAATGGAATCGAAAATACTAAATTTAAAAGTTTAATTAACCCTGGGGTGCCGCAGGGTTTGGTGCTCTCTCCTTTCCTATTTAACATCTACATGAGGCCACTAGGTGAGCTCATCTGTCACCATGGGGTGAGGTATCATCAGTATGCTGATGATACCCAATTATCTATCTCTGCCCCAGGCGAATTAAGCAATGCCGTGAAGGTCTTATCCCAGAGCCTGGAGGCCATGAGGGTCTGGATGGGGAATAACAGGCTTCAGATGAACCCTGGCAAGACAGAGCAGCTCTGGGTTTTGGGGCCCACTGGTTCTAGGACTATGCCATCTTTGGTGCTGGATGGGGTTGCACTACCCTAGACAGAGCTGGTGCACAATCTGGGGGGCCTCCTAGACTCATGGCTCCTGCTCGAAGAGCAGGTGGCAGTCATGGCTAGGAGGGCCTTTGCACAGCTTCAAGTTGTGCACCAGTTGCACCCGTTCCTAGATCAGGAGGCTCTGCTCACAATCACTCATGCCTTAGTCACCTCCAAAGTGGACTACAGTAATACACTGTACATGGGAATGCCCTTGAAGAGTATCCAGAAGCTTCAATTGGTGCAGCCCCATTGGTGCCAATTTGCTCCTGGGTCCAATTCAAAATGCTGGTTTTAACCATTAAAACCCTTCATGGCATGGCCGGGTTATCTGAGGGACTGCCTCTCCCCGATTACATCAGCCCATCACGTTAGATCTGGCAGAGAAGGCATGCTGCGGGCACCATTTTTTGTTGTTTTGACTCAGAGCCAGCTTGGGTTTTAGACGAGGTCAAGCCTACCTCCTTCTTCCTTCTCCACTTTTGAATATTCCTCCCTGTTTTTCTGTTGTTGTTCTAATACATCCTCAGCATTACTGGATCCCTTCCCTGCCACTGAAGATACTAAGTCTCTCAGATGAAGCTGAACTAAATTGGACCTTTACCTTTAGGTATAAAAAGCTTCTATCAAAACCCTGCAATGTGGTGGGGTATAATGAGGTAAAGATAGAGGTAGCTGTGTTATGCTCTTCTTCCCCCAATTCTGGACTTTAACAATAAAAGTGCCATTGCTTTTTGCCCTGCTGTTAACTTACTTAACAGAGACATTCATGCAGAGGCAGCCTGCACGGTTCTGGTCTCTGAGAACTGTGTTAGTCTACGGTCACGGTTTGTCTTTCAACCTTGGCAACTTTAAGATGTGTGGACTTCAACTCCCAGAATTCCCCAGCCAGCATCTTAAAGTTGCCAAGGTTGAAAAACACTGGTCTATGGTAGCCAAAACGTCAGGAGGAATCTGGTAGCCCCTTTTCAGACAAACAAATTTTATTTAAAGGCATACCCTTTTGTGAGCTACAGCTCAATTCATCAAATGCTGACACATTATTTTGAAGTCATATGAAAGAAACGTAAGGATAACATTTACAGGTATATGGCAGAACTATCTAATTTCATTTCTATTTCCTCAGCCCATTCCCTGTCTAGATCCATTCTGTGTTTTATATGCATAGTTTTAGTTGATTTCTTATGATTTGTAGGCAATTTCTACTAAATGCATAGTGCAAATTATGTAGTTTGCACTAGTTCTGTCATGACATCATGATGTAAATGACTTACAAAACATAATTTGTGTCACTTGTGTAATAATATGACATGAGTGAAGTTACTGGCCCCTAACCCCCTTGTAGATGCCCATGTCCTGAAGTAGCCATGTATTATGCAAATTAAAAGCAAAATTACTTTTGTTATGCAAATTTCCCCAGTGCAACCAGTCATCCAACAGTTCAGGATATTATTCTGGCAGATGGGATTTCTACTGATCTGTACAACCTTTGATTGATGCTTACTCTTTGCAACAGGATTACTACAAACAAGTTTGCTTTGGGACTTACACACAAATCCTTTTCTATGTAAGTCAACACGATATCCACACAAAGCAGTACTCCACTTCTTCCAATCCCAGCACTGCAGTGTGCAATGACTGGCCCTGACTGGTGGATTTTTCTCATGTAGCGAACAAATTTGACTAGATGGTATAATGATTTGGGAGTACTGTGGTCTGGCCAGTTTGTAAATTGGAGGTGCTGCACAATGCGTCTTTCCTCTGTCTGCAACAGAAAGATACATGGACATATAAAGCACTCTTAATATAATTCATAGAATCAGAGGGTTGGAAGGGACTTACAGATCATGTGAGGAAACCCTTGCTCAGTGTAGGATTCGTTACAGTGCCTCTGACAGATGACAATTCAATGAAGACCTCTAGCAGAGGAGAAGTCACCAGGTTGCATGGTGGCCTGTTCCACTGCTTTAAGAGCTGGCACAGTCAGAAAGGTCCTCTTGCTATCTAGCCTGAATCTCCTTCCTTGTCATTTTAACACACTTGTTCTGGTCCTGCCCTCTAAGACAGCAGAGAATAAATCCACCCTTCCTCCTGTATGACAACCCTTCAGCCATCTGATGACTGCTATCAGTCACTTTTTTCATAGGCTAAACATATCCAAATATTTTAGCTGTTCCTCACAAAGTCTGGTTTCCAGGCTCTTCATCAGAGTAGAACACTTCTGAACACTCCTTTTTGAACTGTGGTGCCCAGAAGTGGTCATAACACTCCAAAAGGAATCTGACCAGGTTAGAGTAAAGTGGACTGTCGACTTCCTGTGATCTGCCCTCTACATTGTGGTTAATGCACCCCAAGACAGTATTTGCCTTTTTACCAGTTTCATAACATAGCTAGCTCAGATTTAATTTACGGTCAACAAGGATACCCAGATTTTTTTTCACACATACTCTGCCAAGCCAGGTTTTACCCATCCTACAACTGTGCTTTTCATTTTTCCTACTCAGATGCACAACTTTATATTTCTCCTATTCAGTTCCAACCTACCCATTTCAGCTCATTGCTCAATCACGTCTACAACTTTTTGAATCTTCTCTTTCCTCTAGAGCTATGTCTCAACCTTCACAAGTTTGAGATATGGACTTCAATTACCAGAAAGCTGGCTGGGGAATTCTGGGAGTTGAAGTCCACATATCTTAAAGTTGCCAAGGTTCAGAAACATTGATTAGAGTTTCTAATTACTGATTAGATTACTAAATTAGATTTAACTTAAATTGATAAAATATATAAATTGTATAAATATAAATTTATAAAATATAAAATAAATTATAAAATGATTTAAATTATTAAATTAGAGTACTAAATGACTGATTAGAGGATTAGCCACCCCTCCCAGCTTTGTATCATCTATCAACTTTATACATTCCCCTCAACACCCTCACCCATGTCACTAATATAAATGTTGGACAGTCGGGGCCCAGGATGGAATCCTCTGGCACTCCACGAATTACTTCCCTCAAAGCTGAAGTACAGCCATTAAGGAGTGAGTCTATCTAACAGTGGTACCCTCTCACCCATATTTTATCATTTTATGAAAGTATCATGAGACAGTCAAAAGCTTTGCTGAGGTCCAAGTATACTACAGCCCTTCTCCTCTCTCCGACCCATTCAAGTCAGAATCAAGTTCAAACAGCTAGGCTAATTGCTAAAATGGAAAATGGCTCCTCTGATTCCAAGTCTTATTCAAAATCTGAATTTGGTGGCACCTCTATTATCCTTTTCCTTCTCTTCATTTCTCCATCCATGTCTTGCCTCTTTTTTACTGACCAGACAGCAGTGAAAGGGTGACTTCAGGTCTCTCTGAAGCTTTTCCTTTCTCTCCCATATCTTGAATATTACAACAGCACTACCATAGCACATTCCAATAAACTGATTTAGGGAGGGAGGGAGGGAGGGAGGGAAGGAGGAAGCACTTTTGCTAGTATAATTTAAGCAGCTGAGGAAATTAGCAATGCCTGATTGAGCAAAGACTGTACACATTGACAAGCAGAAAATGACTTTGCACACATCTTGCAAAATGTTAGATTATATGCGTTTCTAATGGAAGATTCATGCCTAAAATATTTCTTATTACTGACTGGCACAACATAAACAAATCTAACCTGGATTATTAATTGAAAAATCAAATGTTGCATTGCCAATCATTGCTTTTCTTGTGTAAGGGATGCCTTACCCGTTTGTTCACCACTTCTATTATTCTAATGACAAAATAATCCAGGAATTGGTAGTTGAGTAGTCGCAGCCGAAAGCGAAGTAAATCCAAAGAATTGTGAGGAGGGTCAGGCCAGTATTGATGGCATTTGGATACGCCACGTTCTTTTTCTCTTGTAATCATAGCAATGACATTGGAGTGATTTTCCCAGACCATTTGCCAGAAGTCATTTGTGGTAGAAAGCAGAGGACCCTGGGTGGAGATGTAAAAGAGCTCTTCTGTGCCCACTGGCATATGAATGTAACTGGCATTGATATAGTCCTTCATCTCTCCAATGGGAACACGGGTGGCATCATCTAGAAAGGGAAAGAAAGAAAGAAAGAAAGAAAGAAAGAAAGAAAGAAAGAAAGAAAGAAAGAAAGAAAGACAGACAGACAGACAGACAGACAGACAGACAGACAGACAGACCCCGGTGGCTTTTAATTGACTATTCAATCTGCAAGGTATCACAGAAGGATTGACAGAGAAATACAGTATGACTGTTTAGATGTTTATATATAGCACTATTTTTTTCTGCTTTTCCTATTTTGCTAGTTGTCCTGGAAAGAATACCTGAAATGAGGCAGCTTGTAAAAATTCTAAACAAATAAAATACTGCATCATAAATATCTTCACACACATACATACATACGGCCATATTCACATGTATATGTATAGAGGATTCTATCTCATCCTCCCATAGAATATCTAAGACATCGTCCATTTATTCATTCAATATTGATTAGCAAAGTACCATAACAGGAACCAAAATGAGATGTTATAAAATATACTACAATTCAGCAACAAATTTAATTCTAAACCTTCTGGCTACTGACATTCAGTGGTGCTTAAATGTTTGTGAACCCTTCTGAATTTGCAATATTTCTGCATAAATATGACCTAAAATGTTATCCTAAAACTAGACAACCCAATTAAACAAATGAATAAAAAATGTTATACTTGTTCATTTATTTTTTGAGGAAAATGATCCAAAGCTACATATATGTAGATATGTAGGGGTGTGGGCAAGGGGTCCAAAATGCCAGCCACAGTCACAGATCAAAGCTGAGCTCCTTCCTTGGAATATTCCCCTCCAGTTCATGGAGGTTCTACTTTCTGGATTCTTATGTATTGTGCCTTATTTTGATAATGTCTGGATTATGGGATTAGTCTTCAGGAAGTACTGCATTGTTTTGACAAATCTGGTATCCATTTACAAAAAAAAGTGTGAAATCACAACTTTCTTTCTTTCAGTATCTTGGGTATTTACCCAACCCAAGACCCAGTATGGGCAATCCATAATGTACTTACTCCAAAACCAGAATAGGATCTTCAAGCTTTCTTGCAACTACAAGAAGGGCAACTGCACTTTTAAGCTACGTCAACAGAAATATTAATTTCCAAATGATGAGAGGTAATAATACCACATTCCCTATTAACAAGTTTTTATTTTTTATCATAAGGAAGATAATGAAGGCTAAAGCCCTGCAGATTCATTGGGTCCACCCAAAAAAGTCCCTTATGCATAGTCCCAGAAATCCTGATTCTTCCCTTGCAGTTCCTTATTTTATGCCATAAGCTGTGCAAAGGCCAGTCCTTGTCAAAGTCTGTTTTTCCATGGAGGTTTTTTTTTTTTAAAGAAGAAACAGATGAAAAATCCCCCTTCCCATTTACTTCCAAACAAAGGCAAGTAAATTGAGAATTTTGGACAAAATTCTTCTCTGTCCCCAAATCAGTTATAATTTACTTCAACCCTGCCTTTTACAAACAGAACCAGCCTCTTCTGGATATAAAGGCTAATTTGGTAGGATAGCATAGAAGAAGAGCCAGTGCAATCTTTTGACAGTGCTGGAGCTAGGAGAAAACATTACTTAGTCTAGCTAGTTAAAAGACTTAATTTCAGATGGGTCTTAAATCCCTTAATTAAGAAAGGCAGGAATTTTGGGCAGCTCCTCCTGATTTAGGGTCTCCTGTTGTATGTGGTGGCTATCATTCTGTTGTCATATCAATGTAGACCAGTTTTTCTCAACCTTCACATCTTTAAGATGCTGGCTGGGGAATTCTGGGAGCTGAAGTCCAGACATCTTAAAAGTTGTCAAGGTTGGGAAACACTGATGTAGACTGAACATATGACTGTAAATTGGGAGACAGCCACAGAGGTGATTTTCAATGTTAGAACAGAACTACCATCATGCAGTAAAAATGTTAAATATGGGCCAGGTGTCTCATTTAACTTGGCCTCAGGTTGAAGTTCCCCACCCTATCGCTGAGTTGCTGCAATATTGTATTTCTGAGGGGTCAGGGAAGCTGAAGCCAGAATGTGCTGCTTCTCCATAGCGGTGTCAACACCATGCCATGGGCTGCCCACTGAGATCAGACTGGACCCTCTGGGTAGCTTTTATGAAGCCATTAGAAATTGGGCTTTTCCAAACAGCCTTTCATGAACATCACCACCTGCACATCTTGCTGATCTTACTATTTTTCTCTCCTAGCTTGGTTTTTTGTTTTGAGATTTGGATGGTATGTTGTTTTCATTCTGTTGTTTTTACTATGATATTGTAACCTTTGAGAGTCATGAGATTTCAGTGGGATAAAAATAGTATAGAGAAACAAACAAGGTATTTCTTACATGGGAGAATATCTCGGTATCTGTTCTTTTCCCGGTTTTCTGGTGCTTTGGCAACCTGGCAGTCATCCAGTGGCTTCAGATGTTCTAAACTCTAGAACAAAGATAAAATCATGTTTTGTTTAAAGAAGCATTTGCTTACTTTAGTTAAAGGAGTGGTAGAAGGGGGTCTTCTCCATGGCTGTTTTGGAGGACAGATTTCCAAGCGGACAAATTTTCATTCTGAATTTAATATAGCATCAGACCAGACCCAGAGGCGGGCAATGGTTGTATTTACCTTAAAAACTTTGCAAGGTGGCCGAGAGATCTTCCTGAATTGGGATTGCTTATCAAATAAAGCCCAGCACACTCCCGCCAACACTGGACTCCTTGAACCATTGCACTGTGTTCCCTGGCCTTGTGTTGTGCAGCCAAGTGGTGATCTTGCTTTCTGGGCACTAGGAAAGAAACCTTCAAAGTTTTCAAAAAGCCCACAGCTGTTGAAGAATACCAGGCTTTTTAAAAATAATTAAAAAAAAAAACCCACCAGAACTCTTAGTCACCTTATTAAGTTTATAAAATAACTGTAACTTCTGTCTATCCATTGTTTCCAGGGAAGAGTTTATTGTTGTAGAGAATAAGGGAGATGACCTTGAGGGAAATGGGCAAGAACTGTTAAATAAGCAAAGAGGGCTGAAACATCGGTTAAGTCCTGGGAAGCAAGACAGTATTCGGGAGCAACTAAGGCAGGCTCCTCCCTGATTCCCTGGGGCAGTGTTCTTCGACCTTGGCAACTTTAAGATGTGTGGACTGAAGTCCACTCATCTTCAAGTTGCCACGGTCGAGGAACACTGCCACGGAGTTTAAGAGGGAGGGGAGGTAAAGCACAAGCAGGCTTGCAGGATTCTATTACTATATAAGATTCTGATACTATAGCCCATCTCAATAAAGTATAGCTTGAGTCTTCTTATGGAGTTGATTTTCTGGTCTGGTTTACCTAATGGGCTGACAGTTATGTCTATTTTTCATCCTACCATGGAACTGCTGCAATAAATTACCCAAGTTCATCTCAAGCAAAATCACTACTCACTATCCATATATTCCAAAATGTAACAGATTGTACAAAAATGTACAAAAACAGTAACAGTTTTCACATTATCTGTACGCTTTTGAATTAAAGTTTTTTTGTACTTTCATACTAGGCTATTATATATTTTTCTGCATGAGGATTTTTAGAAGTTGTCTTTAGCTTGGGCATATTCTCATACAAGTATGCCTAAGCTAAATGCTGAAGGAGACCAACTGGAAAGTTGTAGTTCTATTTCACCAGATTGAACATGTGGAATTGTATTGCTTCTTTCTACTGCAATACACATACTAATGGAAATAAACAAATGTAAGCAAGAGAAAAGGGGTCCTCTTTTAAGACTTGTGATCTGGTAACAAGGATACAACCTATTTTGGATTGGTATATTTTGGTTGGATTCACCTGGAAGAATCAGATTTTCAGTCTGGAAAAAAGCACGTAACTTTTGTTCTAAATGTCCTGAGTAATGCCTGTGGCAAGAAATGCTTTTGCCAAGCTGAAGGTGGTGAACCAGCTGCATTCATTTCAGAGAAGACTGTTATGGCCATAGTAATTTATAACTTAGTTATATGCATAATGGATTCCTGTACTGCATTCTGAAAATAAATTAGGGCTTTGAAAAAACTCTAACTGATGAAACATTCAACTATTGTACTACAGTTTTGACTGGAGCCAGTTATCAGGAAAGTGTGATCCCTCACTCATAGTGCCTTCATTTACAGTTCATTTTTAAATTCATTTCCAAGCCTCAAGTCTAGGACAATGAAGACCATAAGCTTCCTAAAACTAAAGTTTACAAAATTACAAGGAAACCTTACATATACAGACCAAAATATAACCTGCCCCTCACCTCGAAAAAAATCTTTCGCCACAAACATACAATATAGGCAAATTCCCACAAGTATACAGGCAAAATGCCACAAACACAAAACATTCCCAAAAGCAAAAATCAGAACATCCAAGACTTGGATGTGTTGGCTTGTTCTATACACCAAATCTTGATTTATTGTGCAGAAGCACAACCATTGAGTGGCTACAGCAAATGATAATGAACTCTGTTAAAGTGCAGTGAGTATTGTAATTCAGTTTTAAATTATTATGGGGAATACGAAGTACTTTTAAAAACTGCTATCTAATTATACTTGTAAAGTGCACGTTGCTACAATATGATGTTAGCCCATATGGCTGGGTTTATAAATCATGCCAAACATAATCAGGATTGTTTGGATTTTGATTTGCATACTGCATGTAGCCAGTTGACAGTGGCTTATTTAATATATTGTGGTTAACAAAATATAGCTTAGCTCTATGTGAAATCTTTGATTGGCTGATATTCCTTTCTGAATACAAACATAGCTTTTTCTTTGTGCGATGTGTGAATTGACTACTAGAAACTGATAAAGACATTGTGATTCTTTTTTTCAGTAGTCTTTGCTTTCAGGTGTGTGGACTTTCCAGGTTCAAAATCAGCTTAAACATACAAAGAGGGACATCTCCATTTTGTAAAATCTGGTGGGAAGGAAACCACAGCAATGGGATTGAGAGGAGGAATTTGTATACAAATGGAATCCAAAAATACTCATCCTGTATGTTTCCTGGAAACCGTTTCTGCTTGTAATAACAAAAGTTTGGATATAAACTAGAGAGAACTCACCAAAAACTCCTTCAGGATCTCTTGCTCTTCAATTTGTCTTTGAATCTTCTGGATTAGGTTACAGGCATTACGTCGTAGGCCACCTTTTGACTGTGATGGCTTGATCAGTGCCAGTTGACTCAACTCCTCTTCATTGATAACTGCTAGTCCTTCAAATTATCAGAAAATAATTACCAATTTCCAGCTGGAGAGATTTGACAATCTCTAGAGCTTTATCCAGACCATCTGAACTTCATTCTCAGTTCACACATTGCCCAATGGATTAAGTTTTCAAGGACTGTTGGGATAACAAGGGGTAAGTGAATGTGTTCTCACTGAGTGACTGAAACCTGAAAACCCTTAGACCCCTTTCCCTCATTAAAAGCTCCTACATGATATAAATGTTTAGGAAAGATAATTCAGTCTAATTATTTTTTAAAAGATATGGATGACCAATTATGTTGTTTTCTTCAATATAAAAGCTCTAGATATTCTCCCTGTTGATTCTGAATATATGAAACTGCCACAATTACAAACTAGAAGTTAAGCAACACAGGGCTGCCTCCCTCCCTCTTTCATAGAAATTGATACATGTTGTCCAAACTCTGCTTAGGATTGGAAAAAGCTTATTTATTTATTTATTTATTTAATTTCATTTCATTGGATTTCTCCGCTGCCCATCTCCCCCATAATAGGGGACTCTGGGCGACTCACAAAAAACATTAAAACTATAAATACATCCAAAATTTAAAACAATACACCTAAAACATCCAAAATTTAAAACAATACTAAAGAAAGGAAGATCCAAGCAGATGGAAAATCAGGCTGGGGAGAGCTGGCCACTACGGAGCTAGCCATCCCTCTGCTTGAAGTATTCCCTCCCCACCCCAGGCCAAGTGGCAGAACCAGGTCTTCAAGACCCTTCGGAAGGCCAGGAGTGAGGGGGCCAATCGCACCTCCGGGGGCAGAATGTTCCAAAGGGCGGGGCTACCGCAGAGAAGGCCCGCCTTCTGGACCCCGCTAGATGGAATTCTTTTACTGAGGGGGTCCGAAGCATGCCCTCTCTGTGCGATCGGGTGGGACGGGTTGAAGACATAGGGGAGAGGCGGTCCCTTAGGTAACCTGGTCCCATGCCATGTAGGGCTTTAAAGGTGATAACCAACACCTTGAATTGAACCCGGAAGCAAACTGGTACCCAATGCAGCTCGCGGAGCAACAGTGTCACATGGGCCCTTCTTGGGCTCCAAGAATAGCTCGCGCAGCCGCATTCTGGACCAGCTGTAGCTTCCGGATAGTCTTCAAGGGTAGCCCCACGTAGAGCGCATTGCAGTAGTCTATCTGGGAGATAACAAGGGCATGAGTGACTGTTCGAAGATCACAAAAAGTTGTCTTCTTTATGTGTTTTGCTTCTTTTTGGAAAGTGAAGGCCTTTGGCTGAATTACAGTAGTGTTCCACAACAGACCAACTTTATTTCTACAATGTTTTTTCACCAAATGAATATACAATTTTCTACTTGATATAGTAAAAGATTGAAAACAAGAATGGGAAGAGATCTCCACATTTATTACTTGAATCTCAGCAAAGGTACCAGTACAAAAATTCTCTCTAAAGTGTTGTCAGTTCTAATGTTGGGAATAGGTGTTGGCTGGAATTTACAGGTGTAGTTTTACTTCTAGAAAAATAATGACAGGAAAAAACAGGAAAAGCTTCAATATGTGCTGCCAAATTTCAATCCCTCAGATCTTCCTCATTGGTCCAAACACAACTCTATGTCTCTATCCACAAAAAGAATAATGAAAAGTAGGGGGGAGGGGTGGAATTGCTCTTTCCTAGATTCCATATGACAACATAGAGTATAATAATCTCCAAATGACTAACAAATTAAATTTGATTAGACGACTAAATGTAATTTTGCCTGGTTTTGGAGCATGGAATGGGACAATGCTATCTAAAGCTGAACAGAGAATATTGTTCATACCCACCCACCCCTTGCCCCCAGGATAATATCACTCTCCTTAAAAAACAATTCATCTGAACATAAAAGACAGCTAAATATTTCAGTTACCCACGTCTGAGGATCCTTTATGTAGTGAGAAATAGCTAGGCGTAATTACATCTTCAAAGAATTACGTTTCATTCCGTAATCTTTCATGGATATCTACACTGATTAGATTACAAGGGTAGGACACCATTTTACTATATGGGTGAGACAATGCTAACTTTAAGCCCTCATCTTGAAAGAGTGCTAGGAATGCCTCTACTTCAGAGCAGCTGAAGAAATCATGGAGTCTCCTGCCTAGGATGCTCTGCCACCACAAAAAATTACAAGATTACAACCTGAATGTCTTTGTAAGGACCCTTATCTACTAAGGAACATAGCCACAGAGGGATCATGTGTGGAAGAAGAATGGAAAAGAACCACCATGTGGAATTGTTTAAGGAACTTTTCATGCTTAACTCTTAATTACTCTGCATATCCCAGCTAGCTAACCTTTGCTAATGTCTGAAAACCAAGCAGGAGACTGCCAGAAATTCCAGGGCTACAGGACAAATTGCCAAGTTAAAAATTAATCAAAACTGTTAAATTCCAGAAGGAGACAATGGTAAAGCTGGGTAAACCACTTCTTTATTCTTGCCAAACAAATAACGTGGTTGTGACCACGTAGTCACAGGAATAAGTTTGATTTAAAGAATGCTTTATCTTTATTTACTCGTTACAATCCAAAATATCCTTTCTACATGAGTGAGGCTACTCCAGAAGAGAGTTTATCCTTCAATTACATCAAATGGTCAAAATAAGGCAGATATTAATACAGATACCTTGGGGCAGAGTGGTCAATCTTTGGACTACATCTTCATCTTCATCAATATAACTTTCTGTTCCTAGAGATTCCTGCCTTCTTTGTGTTTTAAGACAAATTTTCTGTAGGCTTTAGAACAACATTATTCACTTAAGCATTACAGGTAGACACTTAATGCTTATATTCAAATCCCTAGAATGAAAGTACCTCCAAGCAAGCATTAGTTTCTCCTTCTCCTTTACCATAGATGGTTTCTCAGAAGGAACATGGCAATAGAGCCTCTTTAACATTCAGATCCATGAATAAACCTGACATGGAAGCTGATCTAAGAATACTTTACTGAAAAAAATTCTAGGTTATATTTTTGGGCAAAATCCTTCATGAAGGTCACATGCATGTTTATGTATGCGTGTATGCATGCATGTGCATGTCTATTATCAAATATTTACAAACTATAAATATAAAATAAAGCCACTGTTAAAATCAACACACTAGAACTTTTCAACCCCAATTTCCCCAAGCACAAATAAAATACTAAAATCTCAGTTCAATGAATATTGGATTCATTCTTGGGTTAAAAAATAGGCCTGGCAGTGATAGGTCAGGAGGACCTACATATAGCATTCCTTCGAGATAAGTCTCTACTGAAATGCTCTCTAATTCTGACTAGCCTGGAAGAAGAAAAAGACTGGGTTTCCATTCCTGATTTTAAGGTGTGGCTAAGCCAATATGATTAAGGTGCTGCTGCAAGTAATTTGGCTTCTCATGGCTTTAAGGGTAAGTATAGCGCTTAGAAGTACTGTAGTCAGTAGAGTTGGTACTGAATGTGGTAGAGCTGAAGATTCTGGAGTGTTTCCAAAGACAGCTCTAACACAGCACACTCTGGTTCATGAATGCTTGGGGCAAGGTGCATGCCAATTAGATACGTTTATATGCTGGGAACAAACTGGCAAGAGCACTTCCATTCATGGAGGCCACCTGAGGTTCTCCATTTAGCATAGGGTCCACCCTAAAACAGCTTTTAGATATTGGCTCAAGAGTTCCACTGACTTCCTGAGATAACTAACTGAAAATAAGAGGTACAGGTAGTTCTTGCTTAGTGGCCCTAATTGGGACCGGTAAGTCTGCTGCTAAGCAAAATGATCACCAAGTGGGACATCACGTGACCGTGACTGTGCTTTCTGGCTGGAAAGACACAAGACTACTCAGTTTCACACCTTCAGCTTTTGTTTGCCTCCTAACTGCTTCCCTACACTTTGGAAGGCTCCAGTGCCTGCTTACTGTCTTGTACACATCGAAAGCAATGCAATCACACCACAGCCTGGGATTAGGAGCTGTGGGCGTGCTAGGCAAACAGCTTATTCTCTTAAAATCCCTTTGTTTCCACTCTCTCCACTCTGTGGTGGGAGGGGGAGGCAGGAGAAAAAAAAGCCATTTCTGTAAGCAATCTCTCCTTTGTCTGACCCTTTCCAGCTGCCGACACAACTGCTTTTGATGTGTAGAAGAGCAAACAGCTTGCTCTGGGGGGGAGAAGGGGGAAGGGTCAGGCAAAGGAGAGATCGCCTACAGAAATGGCTTGCCTTTTTTTCTCCCCCCCTCCTCACAGAGAGGAGAGATTGGAGAGAAAGAGATTTCAAGAGAGTACTGCATTGCATCACATTGCTTTTGATGTGTACAAGAGCAAACAGCTTTCTTTCCTGCAGTCTCTCTCTCTAATCTCGCTGCTCTGCAAGGGGAGAAAGAAAGAAAAAACCACAGGTCAGGCACAGGACAATGCATACTGACTATAATGGCGATCACATGACTAAGGATGCTGTAATGGTCATAAATGATTGTAAATGGGCCATAAAGTTATCTTTTCAGTGGTCGCTGAATGAGTGGTCGGTAAGTGAGGACTATCTGTATAGTGATGACTCTTCAGCTTAAACTTCCTGAAGATTTCCTCTAATGGCTTCATATAGATGTTAAGAAGCATAGCGACAGGACTGATCTTCGTATCCCTTCCACACAGCACCATCTCCTGGGACTATTCCTCTGTGCAGTATTGCATGGTCACACCGTCATTCCAAAAAATATGTAGAGAACCAACCTTGATACAGAACATTGCACTGGCATGAGCGTGGGTATACTTCTTTTGCTGTGAAAAGGAAGAAAAAGCGAAGACGCTCTGCTTTCTTATACATTTTCAAAACTGAGCCTTTTTAAAAGGAAAGATAAACCCTACAGAACATCATACCAGTGAGCTGTATGCACAGTTTAGAACCTCCTTGCAAAAGACAACTATTGTTACATAAACAATGACCTGGCAAGTACAGCACCAATATCCTAAAATGCTAATCAATAATCTTGATGTGCTTTAAACTCCTACCTGTCAGAAATGTTTTCAGAATTCCCAGGTCCATCATTTTTGGTTGCAGAGTAGCCTTTATCATCTGTTTCCTTAAAAAAATAAACGCCTTAATGAATGATCTTTAAAAAGGGCAAATGAAGGCCATCTTAGATAATATATATGTCCATAAGCGGGGCCCTTGTAATTTTTCATCCAACTAGTAAGATCTTTAATTATTTTTAAATTATACTAGTACTAGCCTCCACCTTTTCCTTAAAAAAAATCAGTGAAGAGATTAGGACAGAATGAGGTTTTTGACTCTGTGGGGATTCTGGTTGAGGTGCACCTTAAACACAACCTAACATTGCACTGCCCTGATTACCTAGCCATCTCTTCTTTACTGATCTAAGAAACAAACATGACTGTTGCAATTTTAACCACCTTTCTGCCCATTTTTTCTTTTTTCTTAGATTAATAGACCTGAAGACTTGGGAAAGCAGGCAGTGACAATGGCAGGGTTGAGCTTGTCTGCTGCTGTTGTTTCCATGCTACCTGCTTTGCTTGTTGCTTTCTTCCAGCTGGGATCCTGGACAGGTACTGCATCGTGAAAAATGTTGCCTTGGGTAGGGATAAGAGATTGTAAGAGTCTGTGAGAAAAGAATGCCACGTTCCAGGGAGCAAGCTCACTGAGCAAGCGAAGAGGGAGAGTGTGCATGAGTTTGCTGAGGAAGGGACATCCCTAACAAACGTTCCTCTAAGTCCAGTGCTTGTAATTGGCTGGGTTGAATATTGAGGTGGAGGAGGAGGAAGTAATAGCCCTGTGAGTGTGGCTGAAACTACTCACTGAAAGTGCATTGGCTAATAAATTTCATTATTGTTTATACACCAAAACTCAGAGTATGGTAAATAAGCAAGATAATCTCGAGCTGTTAGTCAAGAAGGGAAAATATGGTTCAGTGGGCATAATGGAGACTGGTGAGATAACTCCCATGACCGGAATGTAGCAATTGAGCAATGCCCTTAGTTCAAAAAGAACAGAATTAACAGAAAATAGAAGTAATAGTAAAGAGAGAAAGTAAAGAGACAAAGAGACAAGAAGTTACCCTGAATGGGAAAAAAAATCCACTCCTGCTCAGAAATCCAAGCATATAACATTTGGAAATGCTATAGAGATGACCTGGGTTAAATAAGTGCAAGAACAAATAAAAGCAATAGTATTGTTGGTGTCTATTATTGTCTTCCTAAACAAGGAAGAGATGTGGATGATGCCTTCTGAAAGCAAACTGCAGATTTTCCAAAAAGCAGGAAGTTGGAGGGATGGGAGATTTAATTACCCAGACATCTGTTAGAAGACAAACTCTGTCAAACACTGTCCTTCCAGGAAATTCCCGGCTTCTCTTGCTGACAGGTTTCTTCTTCAGAGGTTAAAAGAGGGCACAAGAGGATCAGCTCCCACCAGTCAAAAAGGAGGATTTAGTTGAGGAAGCAGAACTAGCAGAAAAAGTGCAGAAAAGAAATTTTGTAATGCTAGTATTCTCCATTTTAAGAGAATGTGTAAAATTGAGCATAGTCAAACGTGTACCTTGGAATTAAAAAATAGATTTTAATAGAATTAGAGCAGTGACAAGTAGGATCACAGGGCAGGAGAAGCTACTGGAAAAAGGAGCTCAAGATGACTGAGAGTTCCTAAAGGAAAGGGTATTAAAAATATAACAACAAACAATTCCAGGCAGAAGAAAAAAGAAGGAAAACAAAATAAACCAACATAGCTAAACAAATAGCATAAGTGAAAAGCTGAAAACAAAAAAAGGATACATACAGGAATGTCATGAAGAAATGGGACAGAAGCTCAGGACCCATTAAAGAGCTCATTAAAAAGAGAAGAAAAGTGTTGGCATCCAAGTTCTCAACACAAAAGGTAAAATGCTAACAGATAACATGGAAAAGTTGGAGCTACTCGACTAACAAAAATCTGTATCAACATCAAGAAGTTAGAATGAAGGGGCAGGACTGAAGTCTCAGATTCATAGAAACGTGATCAGGGAAACCTCTTTACTTTGAATGAGTAAACTTCCAAGACCAGATGAACTACATCCCAGGGATGTATCTTTGAGAATCCTGAAGAACCGGTTGTGCCTGAAGACTGTAGGAGAACAAATATCCTTTTTCTTCAAAATGGGAAAAAGGAAAATCAAACAAAAACTGACCAGTCTGGTATCAATACTTGAGAAGATTCTACAGTAGATCATAAAGAGATTGATTTGTAAACATACTGAAAACAATAGCAGAAGTCAGCATGGATGTGTCAAGAACAAATCTTGCCAAGCTAAACTTATCTCATATTTTTGACTGATTAACTTTCTATGTAGATTGTGGGAATACTCTAGAATAATATACAGATTATGCAAAGACCTAGTGAAGACCTGGAGGAGGTTCTAATGCTGGGAAAGTTGGAAGGAAAGAGAAGAGGACAACCAGCAGCAAGGTGGGTGGATTCAGTTACAGTGGTGATGAGTGCACTGTTGTAAGACCTGAAAGACCAGGTTAGGGTCATAGAGAAAATCTATCCATGTGGTCACTAGGAGTTGAAAATGACTTGATGGCACATAATCAATTAATCAAAGTATTTGACAAAGGACCTATACTATGTTGATTAGCAAACTACTTTACTCTTATTTAGATGGCAAGATAATCAAACGGATATATATCTGGCTCTTACTCAAAGAGGGCCCATGAATAGATCCATACCAAATTGGACAAAGATATTAGGCAGGGTGCTGGAAGGAGGAGTCCCTTACTCTTTAATATTTTTACTACTGATTTAGATGAGATGGAGAAAGTTCTTTTGCAGAGGATAGAAATTGGGTGGGATAGTTAATACCCAAAAAGATAGAAATAGAGCACAAAACAATCTTCAAGTTGAAGAAATGGACTAGAAGTAACAGAATGAAATTTAAGTGCTAAGTGCAAAGTTCTTCAGTTAGGAAATAAAAATCAGAGGCAAGACAGGGGATTCCTGGCTTCTGATAATATCTTGGAATAGTATTTGTTTATAAACTAAATATGTACCATCAGTGTGTTGAGGCTACAAAATAGACAGAAGCAATTTTTCATTGTACTTTCCAAATCAAAGAAGGTAATTGTTCCACTCTATTCTGTTTTGGTCTGACCCCACCTTGAGGGCTGTGTTTAGTTTAGGGCATCACTTTGTAGGAGAAACTAGATTAGGTTCAGTGGTCAGTGAAATTATCACAGAAGTAGAAATCAAGTCCTATGAAGAGAGGTGGGAAGAACTGGGTAAATGTGAGAAGGGACAGGATTGCATTCTTCAAATAGTTGAAAGAATGTAGCATAGAATGTCAGTAATTCTGTCTCATTCGAGAGATAGGATATGGAACAATGGGTTTAAGTTACAGAAAGAGTTAGAGTCTAGTTATAGAAGCAGCTATAAGGAATCCTGAGCTTCAATTCTATATGTATAGTTCAGAATAAATATGTATAAGATTGCACAGATAGGATCCAGCAGCTTGAAGTTCCATTTTAAAACATGGGGTATATTTTAATTATTACTGAACACAGCAAAAGAATGTACACTTTTACATTTTGAAAATATACCAAACAGAACGATTTAATATATAAAATTTGATACACATTTTTTTTTATTGCTAAAGGCATTTGACCTCATTTGGCTTTATGAACACTTTTTATCTAGTAAAGTATCTAAAAGCATTCCAACCTTGTGGTATAAATGAATATTTTTGTCTCTCTTTTTCTACCTATCAAGGCTTTCTATTTGCCAAGGCCTAAGGAGATAAGTTTGACTTAACGTTTAGATTTTATAATTTCAAGAACACCCCTCCCTTGCTCCGAATTTCCATTTTTAAAAGAAACCTGGAATGATTTATTATCAAAACCTGCACTCATAGTGCTATGTTCACACCCCTTCTTTGGATGCATCCCATCAAACTGTACTACAGACCCATAAGTGTTGCAGTTAGTGGAAAGCTACAACAATTCAACTCACACCTCACCTTGCTGCACAGCTGACTGGTACCTTCCTGGTTTTGACTGGTTCCTTCCTGGTCTTGACTGGATCCTTCCATGTGATACCTTGCTGCACTCCTAAAATTCCCAAGCCACCATATTCATCTGGACAGAAGAATCAATATCGGGCACTCTGAGTGACAGAAGAGAGGCTAGGAGAGCTTACTGTTCATTTACAGTCCTGTCCAGTTGTCAAGAAAGCCTACATGGCGTGAAGCCTCCTCTCCTTCAACCCACATGATCCCACGCAGGCACGAACATTGGGGAGGGCTAACGGAATGTCAGCCTAGTACCATCCAGAGCATCGTAGCTTTCCCATCCTGGCTAAGGATGATGGCAGTTGTAGTCTAACCCACCTGGAGGGCTGGGGAAACTGCTCTAGAACCTGCAAGTCTGATTAGGATAAAACACATTTTCCACTCACGAGAAAAAGTAAAAATTGTACATACTTGGTGTACCAATCTGTGGACAGTGTAGGTGAAATGAAAGGGGCAAAGAATTATATCGTGTTCCTTTACTTGTTTAGACCATTAATAGATAATTTACAACCCATTCGTGCTATCTGCATTCCTTGGCTATTACAGTTTCAAAGCTTGACCAGGAAATTTTCCCTCCAAGGCTTATGTAGTAGCACCACAATCTATAGGAAAGGCAGAAGCTCATTTAATCTGCAGGAGTTTAATTCAGAAAAAAAAAAAAAAACCTCATTATACTGCATTTGGATGTGCACATAGTGCTAGTTTATAGTACCCATATGATGACCAGATCCTCTGGGCTTTCACAAGATCCTCGGAGTTGTCTTTCCAACTGCCATCCTGTGAGGTAGAATCTTTTGCCTCTGTGATGTCACTTAGGCTCAGACCAGACTTTTCTTTGGAAACTGCAAAGTGTAGCCTAATGTCTTCTGTTGTAATTGTATATTCAAAGACTGGCCCTTTAATCCAATGTCAAAAACTTCTTTTTTTCTTTCTATGTCTTCAAGTCTGAGTTGACTCCTGGCAACTGCCTGGACAAGTCCCTGCAGTTTTCTTGGAAAGATTTTCAGAAGCGGTTTGCCATTGCCTGCTTCTTACGGGTGAGGGAGAGTGACTGGCCCAAGGTCACCCAGCTGGCTTTGTGCTTAGGGCAGAAGTAGAACACACGGTCACCTGGTTTCTAGCCCAGTGCCTTTAACCACTACACCACACTGGCTGTCAAAAAGTACAGAAATATTAAATGAATCAAGTGAAAGGCTTTACAATGGGGGGCAACAACAAAATAAGCTGAAAGTCACTTTAAGCACAAGCATAATGAACTAAATCTGAATTAGCAAGGTTTCCAAAGCTTTCTAAATGTTGAAGGATACAGTAAATAATATTAAATATTGCTTGGGCAGTCACACCAATGAACGTATGTCAATGGCCGTTCCAGTGGTTGGGAGGAAGTGTTAAGCGATGCACAGCAGAGCTCTGTTCTAGGCCCAGTATTGTTCAACATATTTATGAATGACTTGAATGAGGAGTTAGAAAATAAGATGATTAGACCTGCAGATGACACAAAGTCAAGGGGAATAGTAAACATCTCAGAGGACAACTCCAAGATTCAATAGGATCTTGACAAACTTGAAGAATGGGCAGAAATCAGGAAGATGAACTTCAGTAAGAAGAAATGCAAAGATGTGCAGGGGACCATACTGGGTAGTAGTGCAACCATACTTGTGAAAAGAACCTGTGTATTTTGCTGGATCGTAAGCTGAACATGAGCCAACAGGGTGAGGCAGCTGCAAAAAAAGCAAATACAATCCTAAGCTGTATCAACAGAAGTATAGCGTCAAGATCAAGAGAAGTCGACTTTCTTCTCCATTCTATTCGGTCACCCCCAGAATATTGCTTTCAATTCTGGCACCACATTTTAGGAAGGTGATTGACAGCTGAGCATGATCAGAGGAGGGCAACTGAGATAATAAGGGGCCTGGAAGGAAAAATGGAAGATGAGAATTGGGTATGTTTAGCCGGTAGAGGAGCAGACAACAGGGAGACATAATAGCTGGCTTCAAGCATCTGAAGGACTCTCACGTACAAGTCAGGATCAAATTGTTCAGAGTTGTTCCAGAAGACAGGACAAGAAACGATGGATTTAAATGATAAGGAAATAGATTTTGCCTGGACATCAGGAACATTTCTAACAGAAAGAGCTGTTCAGCAGTAGAAAACTGAGAGATGGTGGACTCTCCTTTGCTAGAGATGGTAAATCCACGCTGGATGGCTCTCCAAGATAATTCCAAACCTTACATTCTGTGATTCAATGAATGCAACAGAACTGCTTAGCTGCCATACTTGCCAGTTCTTCTTCCAGAGACAATGCCAGTTTCTTTAAAAATTCTGGGGCAGGAAGATGTACTCTAGGCATGGGTATCGGAAAAGTCAAGATGACAGCCGTTAAACTCTGCCTGTTTTCTAGATGTGCCGCAGACACCCCTGCCTACAAGAGTGAAACAACTGTCAATCACTGGAGTGAGAGCCTCCAATTACGGTACAAAAAAGTTACCTCCCAGCTACTCGACAGGCACAGTTGAGACAGCTCACAGGAAAGGACCAGCTGTTGCAATGTCAGTCTAGAGCAGTGTTTCTCAACCTCGGCAACTTTAAGATATGTGAACTTCAACTCCCAGAATTCCCCAGTTTGCTGGCTGGGAAATTCTGGGAGTTGAAGCCCACACATCTTAAAGTTGCCAAGATTGAGAAACATTGCTCTAGAGCATTTCTGAGCGCATGTTCCTTATCTCACTGTGTATGTATGCGTGTGTATAAGTTTCTAAATTCTAGAAATGTAGAAAATCATTTCTAAATCTGATTTCTATATCCCATTTGTAAATATTATGTATCTAATTTCTATATATTATTTGTGGGGATTATGTGTATCTATGCTGTATTTCTATAGTTTTCAGTGAGTCTGTATTTTATATCTGTAATTTCTATCGATTTCTTTTCCTCCTCTCCTCTTATTCTTCTATAGGCAGGCTTGAATTCCTGCACACGCCTTTCTTCTTGGGCCTTGTCTGGTCTGCCACCCATGGAGTACGGAGAAACTAAGGTTCTTTTCTTCTCGGCCTGAATCCTAGCAACCATTTAGGTACCCGCTAGCAATTTAATTGTTAATGTAATTGTTAAGTGGACAATTTTATTTGCTTCCAGATGCAAGTCATGGACAGCTGTGAGCCAGATGACAATTGTCATTTGGGATGCTTTCCTGGCTTTCAAAGGTCCTACTCTGCAGGGAACCAGAGCCTCTCCAGTTGAAGCTGGGCTGTATGGAGCAGCTGGGCTTGCTGTCGCTCCAGTCTCTCTGCTGTGCAACAACATCGCTGCTTGAACACCAGTCCTTGGGAACTGGGGACCTGAGTCTCTCCCTGAGTGGGATTGAGTCTGGAGCAGCCCAGGAGTTCACGTCCACCAGCATAACCACGGATGTGACCCAAATAACCGAGAACCCAACATCTCAATTGTTGGAAGTCATACAGTAGGCCTGGTTTTTACCTTGGGGCAGTTGCAATGTGATCTGGGTGTTAAGGACATTACCATCAGTCCATTACCATGGACACATCACTCTCTGATTGCTTTTTGTTGGCCATTAATGGATCCTGTCGGGTTCTAGAGAGAACTTAGGGTTTCTCCCAAGATCTCATAGGCAGTTTGACTGAGGCCCTGGTTACCACCTGGAATGGGCATGTGATGGGGACCTTGGACCAGATTGCTACTATGTGGCTTCTCACTCTGCACTGATCCTGGAGTCCTTCTTGGTTCTCTGAGAAACTCCAGAAGATGAAATGCCAGAAGAAACACCTAGAGTGCCACTGGGGGAAGACAAAAAGTGAATCTGACTGAGCACAAGTATTAGGAATTATGTTGTGACAATACAAGGGGCAAAATGTAGTTATTTTTCTGCTCTTATTACAGCAGCAGACAGCTGCTTAGTGGCCCTTGTTAAAGTGATCCATTACCTTGCTGGGGAAGGAACACGACAGGACCATCTACAAGGCTATTGTGAGGAATATTTTATGCATTTAGTAGATTAACATGCTTGGATTCAAAGTTGGACTCTGATGGGGCAAGTCCCATAAAGGTGATGAAGCAACATCTTTTGTGGTTAGCTGGGACAGATGTGGGATGGTAACTCCTGCGAAGGTGGACAGGATCCTCAGGTCTGCTAACACAACCATCTCCTTATTAGATCCATGCCCCTTCTGTAATATCTGCCTCATTGAGGGATGGGCCGGTCTCCACTGACTTGAAGGAGGCAATAGTGCGTCCCTTTCTGTGGAGGCCTTCACTGGACCTGATTGTACTGGACAATTTTCATGCAGTCTTCAACTTATGGAAGGTTGTCGAGAAGGTGGTTGGGCTGCAACTGCAGAGAGGCTGGAGAAAACTGATTAACTGTATCCTTTCAATCAGATTTCAGGCCCTTCTGTTAAATGTCTGCATGAGGCCACTGAGTGAGGTTATCTGTTAGTTTGGATCAGGTGACATCAATATATGGTGATACCAAATGTACATCTTGACTCCAGACCAACCAGGCAATGCTGTCAAGGTCTCATCTGAGTACCTGGAGGCTGTGCGGGCCTGGATGGAAAGGAACAGGTCCAAGCTCAATTCTGACAAGACCAAGTGGTTGTGGGTTTCTGGACTTACCCAGAGCTGGGGAAGTTTCAGTTTTAGTCCTGAGCAGGGTTGCACTGCACTTCTGGGACTGGCAAGCAATTTGGGGGTCTCAAAGGAATCATAGCTCCTATTCTCCTACCAGAGAGCCAGTCTGGTGTCATGGTGAAGGTGCTGACCTAGAACCTGGGAGACTATGAGTTCTAGTCTTCCCTTAGGCATGAAAGCTGGCTGGGTGACTTTGGACCAGTCCTTCTCTTCCAGCCCAACCCACCTCAGGATTGTTATTGTGAGGAAAATAGGAGGCAAGAGTATTAGATATGTTCTTAGCCTTGTATATATGGGACAACCCAAAGAAATACAACAAGAATGCATCTTGGATAAAGAAGGTGGATAAGAATAAAAAAGCTGAAATGAAAGAACTTGTAATAACAGCAGAAATGGTGGAAAAAAAGGGCAACGAAGATCAAGAATTGGTCAGCACCAGGTGAAGATGAACTGCATGTTTTTGGTTGAAACATCTTACTGATCTACACCCACTCATTGCCAAGCAATTTAACAACATACTGCAAGGAGGTAAAATTGGATTGGTTGGCATCTGGCAAAACCTACCTGATAATGAAAGATCCCACAAAAGGGGCAGCACCAGGCAACTACAGGCCAATTACCTGTTTACCAACAATTTTCAAATTGCTGTGTGGCAGCTGATGCAGTCCAACAGCATCTAGTTGAAAACAAGCTCTTTGCATCTGAGCAGAAAGGTAACCACCCAAACAGCAAAGGAACAAAAGATCAGCTCCTAACTGACAAGATGATTTTGGAAAACTGCAAGAGAAGGAAGACCAACCTAAATGTAGCTTGGATTGATTACAAGAAGGCATTCGACTACCTGCCACATGATTGGATAATCAAGTGCCTAGAAATAACAGGAGTCAGTAGAAACATCAGAAGCTTTGTGTAAAGATCAATGGCACAATGCAAGTCACAGTTGCTGGTCAATGGTGATAGACTGGGAGAGGTTAATATCAAGAGAGGAATCTTTCAAGGAGATTCACTGTCACCACTGCTGTTTGTCATTGCACTGATTCCTCTGCAACAATACTGAACAAATCAGGCCGTGGCTATCAAACATCAAAAACATCTGCCAGGCCATCCCACCTTCTATACATAGACAATCTGAAGCTGTATGGAAAAACACTATGTGAAATAGAATTGCTGCTCAACAGTGTCGCATATACAGCCAAGATACTGCCATGGAGTTTGGACTGGACAAATGTGCCACCTTTACCATCAACAGGGGAAAAATAGTGAAAACTGAAGAAATCAAGATGCCCCATGGATGAAGATTAGTACTACTTCTATTATTACTACAATAATAATACTTCAGGAGCAGATAGCAGCTATGGCAAGAACGCCTTTGCACAAATTCATCTTGTGTGCTAATTGCACCAATATCTAGACTGGGACCTCTTTGGATAGTCACTTATGCGCTAGCAACTTGCATACAGACTATTGCAATGCAGTCTACATGGGGTGGCCCTTGAAGGCCAGGCAGAAGCTGCAACTGGTGCAGAATTCAACAGCACAGGCAGTTATGGGCCTGTCACAGTATGCCCATGTAACACCACTGCTCTGCAAGGTACACTGGCTACCAGTTGGCTCCTGCATGCAATTCAAGATGCTAGTTATCGCCTATTAACGGTTAGTTAACGTAAAACCTTCGTGGCATAGGGCCTGGTTATCTAAGTAGAGGTGTCAAACGTGCGGGCCCATGCAGCCCCCAACACTCCCAAGAACGGCCCAAACCAGATTCAAATGCAACTGGGAAATATTTAACAAAATAAGAACACATTAAGACATAGATAATATTATATTTCAAAACTCAACAGATGTGGCCACCAACCACCGCAACGCTCCTGGCTTGCGAGGAGCCCTGAAGAAGTTTGTCTTAACTGCCACAGCCAGCACTGCTGGGCGCTGCCCGGCGCGGCCTGAGCAGGATCCCCACGCGGCCAGACTTCCCGCTCCGTCTGCGCTGCAGCAGCGCCGAGCGACCCTCGTTGCGACTATTAGGCCGAGGCAGCGAGCGCGTGCCTTTTCCCCGGGGCAGCAGACAGGCAGCCCTGCGCCGGCCGGCAGCCGACGTGCCCCGGACCCCAGGAGCGCTTCCCGCCAAACCAGGCTGCCTTCCTTTCTCTTCTCCCTCCGAAAGAGGTTTAATTCGTATCTGCTGAGTTTCAGGCTGCGCGAGGTCCACCATCGTTGTTAACTTTATAAACACTTCAATTTTTAAATTAATAATAATTACTGTAAAGTTTATATAAGTTCAGAATGCATTTTAGAGGAGGAGGAAAAAATGAGGGGGGGTGATCTAAATGTTCTTTGTATAATGCTTTTTTCTTTTTCTTTTTTTCCCTTCATTACAATATCAGATTCCAAGGAAAGACAGCAAGATTTTTAAATGCTTACAAAATACTGATTGCAGTTATTGGTGAGTTTATATTATAATCTGTAGCCTACATATGTGGAGCTGGTTTGGTGTAGTGAGTAAGACGCCAGGCTCGAAATCAGGAGGCGGTGAGTTCTAGTCCTGCCTTGGGGACGAAGCCAGCTGGGACCTTGGGCCAGTCGCACCCCCAGGAGGAACTAGACCTGCAAGTCACTTCTGAAAAATGCTGCCGAGAAGAGTGCAGGGGCAGTTGCCAAGAATCCAAAATGACTTGAAGGCACAACTTTCGAGTGTGCATGTGACATACTGTTCTACTTTCTATACTTTAAGAAGTACATAAATATTTTAACATATCATTATTACATGTATTTGCAATTTATTCATATCCTCATATTGTGGTGCAGAAATTTCTACTTGGATTGAGAAAAGCCACACACAACATTTTTTTCTGCACACAGGAACTTAGAAACTAAAGGGAGCATTGCAGAGGCAGTAAATGGGAGTAAGTAGGCCAGGAGGAAGCTCAGAGTGGGGTGGTGGGGAAATACACACACATCACTGATAGGGAAATCTGACTTGGTTAATGAGTAACTGGATTAACCAGTTACTTGTTATGGAAACAGGGCCACTGCTTCTGGCCCGATCATCACATCACAAGGTGGAGGGCTCTGTCCACAGCCTTTCCCAATTACACACAGATGTCCTTCCTATTTCCACTGGGAAGTGCCAGTGAGGTGTTACTGCCTTTTGAATTTGTCCTCAGACTCAGATGATTACATTCCTCTTAACAATGGATGATTCTAATCTTAATAGTTCTACTGAAGTTAAATTTATCTGAAAGATATATACAGTCTACCTTCCCTCTCAGGCATGCAAGCTGATATTGATACTACATTGCTCCTAGTAAGGATAAAACTGGTTACATCCTAGTTACCTCCTGGCGCTCAATATAACTGAAAACACCACACTATGATGACCTGGCATAATATCCACAGTTCTCTTAGGCTGTTCTTCCAGTAATAATGGGAGCTTTTTTGCAGTATGATTCTATAAATTTTGGGTGATTTACATGTCCCCAGTGTGTAAGTAAGGCAGCTAGGAAAACCTGACTGGAAGCCAAACTGGAACAGCTGAAATCATTGCTGGCATTCAAGACTGCCTAAAATTAATGACATGATCCACCGCAGCACCTTTTCTTTAAAGTGGTATATTAGATACTTCTCAAAAACTATTTTTGTTTAGCTTATTCAAAAGTTTCTTAGTCATCGATGTGCTTTTCTTAATATGGAAGCATATTAATAAATATGTGTTGCATTTTGGATCTACTGCATTTTGGTATCAGTAAGAATCTTCTTGCTATTTACATAATGTGCTTCAGAATTCAAAAACCATAATTCATCAGCACAAATATGAAACCTAAAGCTGTAGCTGAGATCCTTGTTTTGTGCCACAGTAGAGCTGCATGTTTCAAGCTTGTTATTTTCATGATTCAGTCCAAGAACATGAAGGTACTTCTTAGGAGGATGTACAAGCATGCATTTTGATGCATTATTTTGCAATGGCTTTGCAAAATGGTGGTGCAAAGAATCACTCCATCTACAAATGTCATAAATGTTAATGTGAAGATATCTGATTTCATGGTGGTTTTTAAAGACTGGTATGAATTCCCATGAATGTTCATGTATCTATGCTATAATTGAAGCCTATATTTTTCTTGATGTGGACAATTGATATGAATGCACTGTAATTAACATTAAAATACAGGGAAATCTTTTACCAGACCTCCATGCAACAGTTTGCACACAGCTGACCAAATTTCCGCTGTGATTTACATCACATGCATAGTGATGTAGTTATGCAAACAATGTTATTTGTATAACTTAACATAAATGGCATAATTTGTGTCATTTGTATGATGATCTCAATAATTGTTCCTCCCTTAGTTTAATGAAGTTGCACTGTAATGGACATAATGAAGAGGATTTATGAAGGCTTAAGTTTAGGAGCTATGTTTTTCTACCACAGGGGCATCATAAAGCATAGTATCCTTGATCTTTATGATTTGGGCTGTGATCTTTGATTTTTCTAAATTGCTTGGAATGGTATATAAGAACAGATTATATATTATTACAAAAACATTTTGAGGTTCCTTGCTGATCCATGTTACAAATCCATCATTAATGCCAGAAGATACAGCATGCCCTACATTCATTCATTCATTATTTTTCAAATTGTTTGACGTTTCTATATATGAAGGTTTATGCTTCAAATCCCTGTTTTCATGCCAGGATGGCACAGAAAATAATTGAATTCATGTCCTCTCTGCAATTTACAGCCTATTTTTTAATGTTAAAAAACATTTCAGAAGAACGTCGTATAGAAGTCCATCAGGTGCATCCCTGACTTCGATTCATGTTTTCTGCCACGGTGATGCCAAAATTGGCAAGAATCGTGCTTTTTCTGGCTCAGTCCATGGAGTCCAGTGTGATCTGTCATTTGACCGTCAGTTCCTACACAAAGAATTAAGAAGACCGAAGGGATCCACGCCTCAGAGCCGTATCCTTGTACCAAGGGGGTTGTTAGGAAAGCAGTTGATGGACGATGGAAACGGCAGTCGCAGATGGATTCCCTACGGGAAGCTGCTCCTTTCCCCAGAGACGCTTCCTTCGGCTTCCTTCTCCGGCCGAGGGTCCGGGGCCAGGTTCAACCCACAGGATACGCCCAGCGCGCCCGGGCCGGAGACGGCCGCCTCGTCCTGGCGCAAGGGCCCCCCGCCCGCTCCACCTGCTCCAGCGGAGGAAGCGACTTCTGCCGGCCGCGCAGCTCCACTTCCTGCGGGGCGCGAGGGCGACGCGGGCGGAAGCCGGGCAGCTTCCCCGGCTCGCGCAGGAAGGGGCGGGCGGCGCCGGCGGTCCAGGTGGGGAGCGGGGGGGTGGAGCGCGAGCGAGGCCTCTGGGCGGGCGGGGCTGCGGTCTCGCGCTCCAGGTGCCCGGAGGAGGGGCGCGCGCACGGGCCCGGGAACGCGGGAGAGGGAGGCGCGCGGCGTCCGGTGGACGCGCTTCCTCGGAGGAGACAGGCGGAGAGGCGGCCAGGCCGCGGCTGCGGCTCCGCTCCTTCCTGTCGGCCCCGACCCGGAGGGCGCGCGCTGCACCTGAGCGCCCGGACACTGCTGGGCCTGTGCCTGGGGCGCAAGGCCGACGCGAGGCGGGAGGCTGCTCTCTGCGCGGAGGTCCGCCTGCTTAACTCGGCGAGGTCGGTCAAGGTGAGGAGTAGAGCGGCCGCCGGTCCCCGGGAGCTTCGGGATGCGGGGCGACTTGGCCGGAGCCTCCACCGGCCTGCCCTCCGTTTCTCACGGGGAGACCGAGGCCGTGGTTGGCCTGCCCCCCGAGTCAGCCTACCCTTTGGGGTCTTCCGCTTTGATGCGCGACTGTGCTAAGCCGTTTTTTATGGAATCAGCCATCACTGGCTGCATTTGCTCAAGAGACTTGGCATCCTACCATCCATAGGAGCCAAGTCCATCCATTTGCCAGAGCCAAGGTAACCGCATTGTGCTTGGCGTGCTTGCAGCTCATGGTGGATTGGCAGGTGCAAAAGCAGCGCTTATCGGTTAAAAATATTGTTTACTCACCTTGTTAAAGATCACAGAGGCACAGATTTATTAGTGGACAGTGTTGAGAGCAGAAGGCTTCCCTTTAGTCTTTTGCTTATGAATGAACAGAACTCCTAATTAACAATTATTTTTAAAGTCAGATTTTGAAATAAAAACATTGTATGCAATAAAATGGTGGAGATGCAGATTTAATTTAATAATCTCTATAGTTTATTTTGTAATTAATGCAATTATGACTGTATAGCTGAGAAGTGTGGAAAGACCTGTGGCTTATGTGCAGTTTATATCAAAAATAACATTAAATGCATCTATTGGAAAGTTGGTCATATTGATTCCGGTGGAATTTAATTTCCAGACAAGCATTTCTAATAAGGTTGCCTAATCTGATTCATATCCAGAACTTCAGTTCCAAAAGCATCCTGACCCTTTCCTGATTCTGGAGCACAAACGGGAAAAAAGGAGCACTAGCTTCCCATTATCTAGCAGAACAAATATGTAAATATATAACGGTGAATATAATTCCTTTAATTCTTACCTAGAATGGGATGAAATTTGCAGGACATTTATCAGGAAACAAGGGATGTCAAATTTTCTAGAACAGTGAAAGATATTAAGGAGAATGCCACAAGGATAAACTCTGGGTCCTAAATTCTCCAATACTTTTATTGTTAACATGGATGAAGAGTTGAAGGTTTATCGGATTTGCATACAACACAAAATTGGATGGGATAGCTAGTACTCTAAAAGACAGAATTCAGATTCAAAATAACCTTGCTGGGTGAGACAAATTAATTGAAAATAACAATGATTTCTGTATCCTTTGCATTTACCTCCAGATTTCTCTACAAATCAAATGCCCAGGTATAAGATGAAGTATACCTGTCTTGATAGTAGTATTTGTGAAAAAGATCTCAGAATAGAAGCTGATTGCAAATTGAATATGAATGAGCAGTGGAGAGGCCAGTGCAGTTTTAGGCTGCATCAGTAGAGGTACAGTTTTCAAATCATAGGAAATCATTCCACTCTATTCTGCATCAGTCAGATCACATATTGAGTACTCTGCCAGTTCTGGACACCCCATTTTAAGAAGGAGTTAGAACCAATTCAGAGGAGGGCCATAAAGAGGACTTAGAAGCCAAGACCAGTAAAGGGAAGTTGAAGGAATACTTAGCTTTGAAAAGAGAAGGCTGATTGGAGATGATAGCACTCGTTAGGTATCTTAATGGATTTGTCATATTGAAGAAGATTGAGACTTCTTTTCTATCGTTTCAGAATGCAGGACTTGGAATAATGGATTTAAGCCCCAGGAAGGCGGATTCGGGTTGAATTTTAGAAACAAAAGTCACTAATGGTAAGAGCAGTGCAGCCAATTAAGGGATTTGGTAGCTTCCTTCCTTCTCACTGTTTGTATCCAACCAGAGATGCAGTTTATCTGTCAGGGATATGTTAATTTGGATTCTCGTACTGAGTATGACATTGGGCTAAATGGCCTCTTCCAACATGATATAATTTAAAAGGTTGATGTGGGACAAGTGGCAATTCACTTTTGAAGATGCTTGAAAATGTTCAGTAGTGAGTTGTCTTTTCCCTTGTTTCCTAAGCAATTTGGGGTTAGGTGCCTATAGATAGGGTAGAACTGGGAAATAATCTCTTGCTATCTCTGCATTGTTGCTTTGAGGGACTCTCACAGATGATCAGCTGCAAAGTCATGTTGTATACTCAGAAGTTCCTGCCAGGAGTCCATTGACTTAGGGATGACAAAAAAGCCTTTGATAGGCTGGGATTGTAGAAGCTTCCAAAACCAATTGTTCATATGAGCATGCAATTTAATTCAGATTGGCTTAGAAGTGAAAGCCAAATTGTCTTGGTGTTGGGGCAGAAAAGAATTCTACTTGTTACTTAACTTATGTAAAATATGAAGTATATACTTCAAGCGCTTATATAATATATTATTTAGAATTGACAAGAAAATATCCATTAGCATTCTTCCTCTCTCATTTATGTAGTGAAAGAAAGCAGGAAAAGATAATGAGCCATTATATGTGAGCCTATAAAATGTTATTTTATATGTTGCAGGTTGATGTCTTTTAGCTTAAGCTCTTCAGCTGGAGGCAACATGAGCAGAAGTAAGCGTGAAAATAACTTCTACAGTGTTGAAATTGGAGATTCTACTTTCACTGTACTAAAACGATACCAGAATTTGAAGCCAATTGGTTCAGGTGCACAGGGGATAGTATGGTAAGGCACTTTCCTCAATGAAAGAATCTCTTTTTATTGAAAAGGAGAAGATAATTAAAGATGAAGCAGTTTCTATTTCCTTTCTAGGAAGAAATAGTCTATAGAATTGACTTCCCCCTTACCTTGAAGGTGTGACAGGTCCAGAATTTATTCTCACTTTCACTCACTTTCAGCCAACATTCTAGAGCTCTCGCGATCTGACCCTTTACCTGTACCAGACATCCATGCTTCAGACAGAGAGGGAAACAGTCTTTGTTTTTGTGGCAAATTTTGCCATAGCTTCCTCAAAGGCCTGGGTATAACCCAAGTGATTACTCCAACTGTTGCCTTTCTTCCTTAGAAATACCACAGATTATTGATTCATCATATAGGAAGTAGAGTAGAAACTACTTACACTGACATTTTGAAGCATCTTTCATAGCTGTTACAGCCTCTGATGCTTGCTGTAATTCCTGCTTTTATATGCTTAGGAATATAGCCAAAGACCAGAGATATCTTCCAGCTGTTCCAGCCCATGAATATCCCAGCAAATACTTCACATTGTTTGTTTTAAAACCTTTGCTTAACCTATAATACCTTGGCAAAAATCACCATTGGCTCTCCAGTAATAATAATAATCCCACCTGCTTTTATATATTTGGTCAACTCAAGGTGGCAAACTTACCTAATACTCTTGCCTCCTATTTTCTCCACAACAACAACTCTATGAGGTAGGTTGGACTGACAGATTGACTGGCCCAGAGTCACCCAGCTGTCTTTCATACCTAAGGGAGGCCCAGAACTCACAGTCTCCTGCTTTCTAGCCCAGCACCTTAATCATTACCCCAAATTGGTCACATGGTCTTCTGGGGAAGCAATAGCGGACTGAAAATGCGCCATGAAGAGTGGAGCCGATGGCCATGGCAGAAAATGGAGCTGGTAAATGGATCAACTCCTCAGAACTCCTCTCCGGATTAAGGAGAGAATTTCGATCACTCGCAAGTTTGTTCCATACAGAGGCTCCCCATGAAGAGATAGTAAAATAGCAACCTGCAGTGGGTTTTAGAGCTCTGGAAGCTGCAGGGGAAATCATCTTGTCTAAGCTGCGGTTCAGCGCCTTCAAAAGGACCCTGGGTTCGCCCACTTCCTCTCTTAATCACCTTATGGAATTGCCTGATTTTTTGGATGTTAACTTTCAGGAGGGCAAGTTTCATTACACTGGGAGAGTTTTCTTCTATCCTCAATGAAAGAAGTTTCATATGTCATGTAAAAAAGAAACATTTTTACTTTTGAAAAACAGTAAAAGGGAGACTAGAATGTTGATTTTGGAAAGCTAAGGAGCCAGATGGACTTGAAAGAATATTTCCTGTGGGTTGTTTAAAATTTTATAAAGAATATATATGAAGGTTTTGAAATTAACCATAAGAAATCCTCCCATGGGAAAGTTTTATTGATTGGAAAATAAAGATATGGTAAGAGGCAACCAGAGAGAACTAAAGATTACAATTAAGGAGAAGAGACCCATTAATACAATGGAGCAATACTATTTGACTATAGAAGAAATCAAGGAGCAGTTTACCCAGAAATTACTCTTAAGATTGTCTGCAACTATAAAAATGGATTTAACAGAGACTACAGAAGAGGAACAGATTTTATTGGACAAAATAGAGAATGAGGCTGATCTGCAGGTGAATCTGAAAATGGATTTTAAAATTCCAGACTACAAAAGAGATATGGAAAAAGATGCCACATTGGATTTACAAATGAAACCGGCTGATGTCTTGATAATTAAAGGGGACATACAAATAATCAGAAGAGTAGCTTGGAAAACTTTCTTACCTTGGATTTATAAAAGAGATGTGTTAAACTAGTGAAGAAGTTTCTGAGAGGAAACAAAGAAAATGATAAGAAATCAACTTGTGGGACATTATTTGAAGGGATTAAAGATCAAGCTTTTAAAAAGTAAATGGAAGGTATATAAAGTGGATTTATTTGATCAGGGTTTGTGGTTTCTGGTAGCTATATTGTGGTTTCTGGTAGCTATTAATGGAACTTTTTTTTTGACCAGGACTGAATTACCAGGCTTTAAAGATTTGTTTATAGATAACAGATAAGATATGGGGAGAGATTTCTTTTGCTTCATTTTTTAGAGAAAATTGGAATACAAAATGGATGTAGGTGAAAATATATGTTATTATTTCTGATAGCTTTTAATGGACTTTGCTGATTAGGACTAAATGACGACTCTTTACCATTTGTTTATTGATATTGTTTATTGATTGAGAGATAGGAAGAAGAGATTTTTTAATTGAAATATTAGAGAAGGTGTTAAGTAACAGAAGTTGCTTATGCTTGTTTGAAGGGAGGGGAGAGTCATTTATATATATTAATATATATTCTTTTTCTTTTTTCTCTTTTTTCCTCTGCACCTTTTACTTTTTTTTCTTTACTTCTTATATTCTTAGTTTGTATTAGTCTTTTATATTTGCATTTGTAAACGTTAATAAAAATTATTAAAACAAATTGATTCACATGGTAAAAATCAAAGAAAAATCTGGCTCATAATGTGTCCTCTTGAAGGCATATATTTGTGGATCTATTGCATAGTTTGTAAAGACTAAGGAAGATAAAAGAACACCATGCTTCTAACAAGATGAGAAGATTTTTAAGTCTTAATTTCTTTCTATCCCTATATCTCAATCCTAGATGTCAGCAATAATAACACTTAACCAACCAGGAGTAGTGGTTAGCAGAATATGATAATGTCCAGGTTGAAGTTCCAGTTGGCAGTGTATATGTACATACTTGTATGTATATGTTATGTGTGTCAGTTTTTGAGATGTGCATAAATTTGGTAAGGTTCTACCTTCCATCACTTAATCTTGGAGATAGTGAAGCAGGAAATCTACAAAATCCCCATGTCTGGGAATTTTGTAAAATTTCTAGAGGAGGATTGTCCTGCCCCTTCTGCAAATGGAGGTCATTCAAGGTTTTTCCATCCTAGGCTATAGAATGTACTTGGTCACTTTTAGCACCCTGGATCTCAAATGGGTAAATTGTTACCTCCACAAGTATGAATTATCTCCCTAAGCAGGGAGATAAATCTTTCTAAAGGTTTACTTATTCTCCCTTTTCAAGGCGAGGAATTGCAGATGCATTCCTTCAGTTCTGGATCAGTTCCATTTCTTTATGATCATGATTTTGGTGTTTGGCAACCAGCTCACAATTATGATAATTGCAGCATCCTGTGGTCACGTGATCCCCATTTGTGACCTTCACTGCTGGCCTCCAAGAAGCAAAGTCAGTGGGGAAGCGGTAGGAGGTCACAGGTGGTGATCACATCATTGTGCCTAATGACCATGTGGGATTCACCTAAGGACCGCAACTGGAACTGCCATCATAAGTCAGCATGGTTACATGACATCACACTTTATGACCATGTAATTACTGTAGTTAACCAAGGACTACCTGTAGTTATCAGTGCGAATATTTGCCCTTTGGGAGGCATCTAGCCAGGCCAGATTCTGTTCTTGTCCTGTACTTCTCAGACACCAAGACAAGCATAGCAATCCAGGTTTATATCAATTGACAACTTGAAGTTCATACTGAAGGAGGCCTGTGTCACTGTTCTCTTCGGCGGAAGTTCAAAGACAGAGGGGGCAGAGAATCAAAATGATGCAGAGTCTGCATCATTTATATAAATGATGTGGGCTCTCATAAATTTATACTTTAAATTCTCAGTCCTTTGTTTGAGGGAAAGATGGCTGAAATAGCACTATCACGTTCTGAACTGTTTTTCAGGGGTGGCTGTTCATAGGCCTCTGTGAACTCAGAAAAAGAGTGTAGATTCTTGTTATGTGGCCTTCCATTCCATGTTATTTTTCACATAAAATTGCTTTTAATTCCAGATGGTGCTTCCACAGGTTACATTCTGTTAAATTTTTTAAGTGTTTCTTTTTGGTGGGGAGAGGGGTAGGTGGCAGCATGCTGTGTTGGATTGAGGCAGTTGAGAGTTAAAGAAGAGACAGGCCCCATTCTCTGGAAAAATCAGAAGCATGTTCCTTTAATCCCAGAGAAGAGAACCTGTCCCTGTCTTCTTTGGGGAAGAACAAAATGTTAATTATAGTTCATACTACAGTAAGTGTAGAATTTAGTTTGCCTGATTTGGCTCCTTCCTTTGCCCTTCCTTCCCATTTCCCAGATTTCTGCTTCTGACCATACATAAAGTTCATGCCTCAGGCCACCTGTATTACATATCCCTTTATTCCATTCTCCCATCTCACCTAAACTGAACGTTAATATAATTTGGATATGTAGCTTTTGAATCTATTTCTAATGGTGTATTGTTGCATACTTGTTGGCTACAGCAGTTTTCTTTTATTTACAGTGCAGCTTACGATGCTCTCCTTGAAAGAAATGTTGCAATCAAGAAACTCAGTCGACCATTTCAGAATCAAACACATGCTAAAAGAGCGTACCGAGAACTGGTCCTCATGAAGTGCGTAAACCACAAAAATGTAAGTATATTTGTGCAGACTTAAAGACAATATCAAACTTGCCCTTTAGAATGCAATCCCTTTACTGTCCCATTGATTTAAATTAAGAAGACTAAACTACAAGATATAACTGTTTCAGGGAAGTAGTGGTGGATTTGTAATTTAAATTGGTTTATTGCAAGTCTGTCCTACCTTTTTTTCCAGAAGGCTAAGGTAGTTCATTCAGGGTCTCCTCTCATTTTATTCCCATGCAATCCTTTGCAGGTTGGTCTAAACCAAAGTCACCCTGTGAAGGAGGGACATGAACCTGAGTCTCCTTGATCCAAATCCAGCCCTGTAACTATGTGACTCATTATTCACCAGCTGAGAAAAGATTAGTTTTGAAAATTTCCCTTTGACTTCACATACCTAGTATAGTCAGAGTGAATATAGTAGGAGATGTCTCAGCCCTGAACTTCCTGATTTACTAGAAAAGCAAAATAATTAACTAGAAGCCTACAGTGGATAGCCATTTTATTTTAGATGGGGGAAAAAAACCCAGAAATGCTTTTCAAAGATCATGCCTCTCTTGTCTAACTTTTCTGGGTGGACATTATATAGCTGTATACATTTACACCTGACATTAACTTAAACTGGAAGTCAGTTGAACAATTTTTACTTGGCTCTTTATGTTTTAGAAATTTAGAAATTAAGGAAGAGAGGGTGGTCTCAGCTTTGCCTGCATAATCCAGTTTTTCTTTTTATCTTTGCATATCTGAGATGTTTTCTCACAACAATATACCTGTATCTGAGTTGTTTCTTGTTTTATTGTTTGTTTATTCAGTTTAATTTTGCATTAACTATACTCTAGAATGATGTTATCTTTTCCTATTGTAGACCATCAAATTCTAAACCTGAGCATTTTTCAACTATAAAGATAAAATTGATTGGTATTTTAACCCAGGTTTAAATTAGCAAAAAATGGAGGCATTTTAGTACTCTAAATTGATCAGATTTTCCTATTTTGCAGCTTATTTTTCTTTTTGCATAAAAGGTAATCAAATATGCTTATTACTTTTTTTCCTTCTCCATAGATCATTGGTCTGTTAAATGTGTTCACTCCACAGAAATCACTGGAAGAATTCCAAGATGTGTAAGTATGAATTTTGGGAAACCTGCATTTACTATAATAATGCACCATTGATTGTATGATCAGATGTTCTGCTATGATTTCATTGTATGTTTTACCTCCCCTCAAAAGTTACATAGTGATGGAGCTCATGGATGCAAATCTCTGCCAGGTCATTCAGATGGAGCTTGACCATGAACGAATGTCTTACCTGCTGTATCAGATGTTGTGTGGTATTAAGCATCTTCACTCAGCTGGAATTATACATAGGGTTAGTGAGATCATTTCTGTTGTTTTACATTTTATGTTACTTCTCTTTATTAAACTAAGCAAATTTCAGTGTACTTGAAATACCATCTGTGCCTCTTGCAAGCGTCCTCTCAAATACAACACTAGATTAGGTATAGTATTTGTGTTACTTGCTTTTAATTAATTTGATTTATTCTTAAATCACCTTCCTCAGTATAGTTTCAGTGTGGGCATGGTAAATATGACTGCATTCTGAGATGGATGATTTTTAATGTTCTGGATTTGGAAGTGAGCTGCTGGCCATGTTTAGTGGTGACATTGCGCTGCTGCCGATACTAACTCACTTAGGGTGATTTAGACAAATAGGATAACGAAACATTCCAAAAGAATCTCTCACAATGGGCAACAGAAGGCAGTATTATGTAAGCAAGTATAAAATGATGCATGTAGGGGTTAAGCATTCTTACTATACATATGCATGCTTGGAGAGGATGGAACTTTATGATCTTGAGAACTGAAATGGAAGCCTAGTGAAAACATCAACTCAGCGTGGCTCTGCTATGAAAAAGCATTAGAAAAGAATCAAAACCAAAACACCAATAGTTCCTGCCAGAGAAGCTTAGAGAACAATCGAATAATAAAAACAATCAGCAATAAAATAATTATCTGTAAAACAGGTAAGTATGGAATACAGAGGATATACCTGTATTACAATTAAAACAGAATTCCTTGCAATGGGACTCTTCAGGGTATGCAAAATAATGCAAGTGTGTGTGGGGGGAGGGCATTTTGAGTGCCCCATCCTGACCTTGGGACAAAAGGCTTTGGCCTTCTTTGTGTCTATCGTTATATCACATGCATGTGGAAAAGGGCAGTGCTTACAGCATGATGCTGCTTTCATCATCAGATTTGATAATAAAAATATTTCCAGTGCTACATGGTGTTTACACTGGCATGTGACGATAAGCATTCTTTTCTTTTTTTAAAAAAATGAATTCCTTTATTGATCTTTTATGATCTATTGAATTGCATTTTTTTAAATGTGTCTTCTGTATGAAACGTCCAGGAATTCTACTGTTTGTGCGGTTCCCAGAAGGAGGGGACATGTAGCCAATCAGAGCTACCTTTGAAGAAGCTAAGCAGGGTTTTATCTGATTAAGCATTTGGATGAGAGGCCTCAGGAAATACTAGGGCTGTGGACTAGATGGGGAAGTATGAAAAAGGTCCTGGAAAAAAGGCAGAAAATTACCAGGATAATTTCTACTGGTTAATTCAAATGGACAGTGTTGAATTTATTTCCTGGACAGTAGGAAAGGACAACTGCAGAAAAAGACATAAAACCAGTTGCTTCGCAAGTGGTTTCATGCCTAATCCCCATGGTCTAATAACATGAACTTAATGTAAATGGTTTTACATCTTGTCAACTTTCAGCAGTGCCAACAGTGGCCCTTCCTGTAAATTACAGAGCTGTGACATCCTAGTACTTTCCCTCTGAGAGCTAATAGATGAATATATGTAATAATTTACAGAAGTTATTAAAGAGGAGTATGGGGAGGTATTTTCACAGATGTTGCTGAATGAAGTCATAATTGTTGAGTCAATTTCTTAAAAGCTTTTTGTACCCTGCTTGATACTCCTTGGAGGTCTCATATTTCATATCTTTATCTTCAAAGGATTTAAAACCTAGCAATATAGTAGTGAAATCTGACTGCACTTTGAAGATTCTTGATTTTGGGCTGGCTAGAACAGCTGGAACCAGCTTTATGATGACACCTTATGTAGTGACCCGTTACTACAGAGCACCAGAAGTCATTCTTGGAATGGGATACAAAGAAAATGGTTAGCAGTTTTTCATTTTTGTTCCTAAAAAGTGTGTTTTATATCTCCATTCCCTGGGTCCCTCCCCATCTTTTCATGTGCCTTATTTTATATTTTATTCAGCTGTTGAAACTTAATGCCATTATCAAAATGTGCTGTATGTTTTAATCTCAGTGTTTTGTGTTGGAAATGTTGGAAAATATGGGGTTTCAACCAAGCCTGTCTCACACGAGCACAAAGGGAGGGGTGGCTTTGCTGCGGCCTAGCTTTGCTGCTTTGTGTGGGAGGGACTTGGAGCCCGCCTTGTTTCCAGTTTCCCTCATTTTCTTCTTTTCTCCTCATGGCTCTCCACAAGGTAGGAATGAATCCTCTTTCCTCCTCAGGATTTTTGAATTAACATTTCACAACCCCAGCAGGAAACACCTTAGGAAATGTTATGTTGATGGTGTTGGGACAGTGCTTAGTTAGAAGTTTCTTGTGTGTTCTTCTACTGTGAAAAATAATTTCTAGTTTTATAAAGTGATTAAAATTAGGCTTAACAGATTAACGACAGCAATTGGGACTGGAATTTCCATCACTAAGTGATGCAGTCATAAAGCACGATGTCACATGACCATGCTGCTTAGCGACAGCCATTCTGGCACTTCCAGTTGCCATCCTTAAGCGAATCCCGCAACGTCATTAAGTATAATGTCATGTGACCGTGACTTGTGACCTCCTGCCAGTTTCCCCATTGACTTCGCTTATTGGAAGCTGGCACATGAAATCTCTCTGAAAGAAAGAGCAGAAGCATCAGTCATTTGTCCATTTATTTTTGTTGCGCTTCTGAGAGATATGAGATATCAGCTACTCCTACAAGAAGTAGTTGCTACCTCCACTAGCTTTTCTGCATCCTCCCTGTGGTGCTTATGTAAAAAAGGATTGGACAAACTTGTCCTTAGCCATCTTCTTCTGAGGCTGGGAGATTGGGCCCAACGGGGCTGTCCACCATTGTCCACATTCAGTTCTTTCCTAAGTACTTGCTCAACTTCCTTTCCCTCTGGGCTTGTAGTAAGTAAATAAATACTTTATTACAGGTCAGAATATAGATTGTAGTAACTGGAATCAGTGGGCTCAATCTCCAGTTATAGCTGGGTTAATCAGCTTGCCTTGCTGGGTTCTGCTATTCCCACTGTGCTACCTTCACAGATAATGGCAAGCAAGCAAGCAGAGGCCGTGTTTCTTCAAATTTCCATGTTACTACTGCAGGAGAGTGAGCAGGTCAACTGCTGCTCCTGCTTGCTTTATTGGGCAGGTTAGGATAGGGTTAGCCCTAGTAAATACTGCCTTGTATATTTTGAAACAAGGATAGAAGAAAACTATTATATCAATTATTTTATTGGCCCATTACACAGTATGTACATACAAGGGGACTTTTTATTTCATGTGCTGCCTTTGAGCTTTCACTGCTGTAGGCAGCATAGCTACAAAAAATTACTTTTGACACAGAACCATTGTTATTGGTTGAAAACTGCAATGTGGAAAGAATGGGTAGAAGGTCCCTAAAAATAATCCTCTTGAATTTCAAGGAAGGTTTTCTGCTGCCTTATATGAGTTTAATTTATACTAGGGGTCATTAAAGGATATATTTATGGTGGAGTTGGGTGCAATTCACATTGTTAACAGACAGTGTTGGAGGCAAGCTTCAAAACGGATGAATTATTGCACAATACTAAGCTTCTCTGGCATGATGATCTGTCGTGTTTATTAGAAACTTTGATACCTGATATTAGGAAGGACTGTTTTGCTTCACATTCTAGGTGAATAATGTCATTTTAATGCTATTTTTATACACACACACACACACACACACACACATCCAATTCAAATTGATATTTATATATACATTCATTTTATATTTACTACATATAAACTGTGTAATACATTTTAAATATCAATTTAAGTCCCTAGAAGAAGAAATTACAGATACTTTATAATATCTATGCAATATATTTATTTTAAACAAGCCTTTAGGATTTTATTTATGATTTATACCTTACTCTTGAAAGCAAAATGTTCAAGTTAGTTTCTAAAACAGATTTAAATACCTATATTTGCCAAGAGAAAGAAAAAGGGATTGGCTAAGGTGTCAGTGGCAGAAGACTCATTACATAGTTGACCAGGCACTTATTAGACCACGTGGTCTTGACTATTGCTTAGCAATGAGGATAGTCAAGTAGGCTTACTTATTGTCACTATAGGGATCCAGTGGAGCTCTTTTGAATAGTTCTGGGGGTTATTATGATACACCCTGCTAATCATGCTTTTACAATCCATAGAGAAATGATGTAATAAACTTGCAAAATACTTTGAAAATCAACTTGGTCATCTTCTCCATGATTAAGTGCTGCCATTCTTACAGCTGTTCCTTGATCTCTAAGCTGATTTTGATAACACTCACTGCAGTATAGTCCTTGATCAACTCCACAAATTGAGGATTGAGGCCACTGTTACACAAAACAGATTACAGAGAATAGCATTGGAAGACTGTAGGTCCCCTTGGCGTTCTCTAATGGTTTGCTTTCATCTTGTTTTTCTGCGGTTTTACTCTTTGTACTTTACTAAAAGGGATTTTGTATCGATGAAATGCAGTGTAGGAATACTTCTAATAGATAAGTAAGTTATATTAGAACAATACATTAAAAAGCCTGGAGTAAAGAAACATTTTTCTAATACCAAAAGGATTTCTGTTCAGGGAATTGTATAAACAGGTACCATGACCAAGAAGGATGTCTTTGATTGCATTGTCCTTGCTATGCCCTCCTGTGCTCAGCTGAACAGTTTCAGCTGTAGATGGCATCTGGGTGTCCTTGACTGATTCCCCAAAAAGCTAAGCAAGGAGGGATCTGGTTAGTACACCAGGAAGTCTCAGGACTGGAGGCTAGATCAGAAAGTTGAAGAAGGAAATGGCAAACTTTTGGTATTGTTGCCAAGAAAGTTGCATGGACTCTAGGAGCTAAGCTTGACTCAAGGCAATCTGCCTTTAAAGTTCTAGAGGCAATTGTTCACACTCTTCCCATGAACAGTCAGACATCTGTGTTTTAATCAAAGAGCAATTTTGAACAGTCTTCTGAACAGGAACATCTAACAAAACCATGTATTACCACAGCATGGATAATTGTAGCTCATCTCAGTGCAAGAAAAATAAAGACAAAGTCTCTTTCAGCTCAGTTTCCGGACACAGGCATGTGGTTTTCTTGGCACATTATGGAAGTGGTTAATTATTGCTTCCTTCCAGGATGTTTTCTGACTTCCCACATCAGCCCTGGAATTTCCTGGAGGGCTCCCATTTAAGTACTAACCTGACCTGACCCAGCTTAGCTTCTGAGCCCAGATATAGCCAGGTGTGCCATCTGATGAGACCAGGAGAGCCTAATATTGTGGAAGGTACCACCCATGCTTCCAATAGCAAGATTGGATCGAAAAATACACTTATAACAGGGAGGTGCAACATATCCACACTGCCACCTCTCTGAAAAGACTGATCACTTGCCCTCATGGAATCTCAATTTTTTGACACTAAGTTTTAGTTTATTAATTCTCATGCAGCCTATTATTGATTCTCATTACTAATAAAATAAAGTTTGTGCTTCTTCTGTATCAGCTTTGTTAAATAATTCAGTTTCTTACTATATATCTTTTATTTGAGCTAGATTATAATGCAAGAATTCTTAAAGTGTTAGGATTTATTCTAAAAGAGATGTACCCTGTGCAAATCTTATTGAAAAGGGATCAGTGCAAGAATATGTTATCTTGTAACAGTCTCTCCTTCTGTTTTTCTTGCACAGAAGATATTTTTACAGTAGGAGTCATATATATGTTCTGAAAATGCATTCATACCTTGATCTCATAGTTACTTTTCCCGTTTGTTAATGCTTTCTTTGCCGTAAGATGCAGTCATGTCCTGCTGCTTCTTTTAATTTTCAGTGACAATTTGCTTTGCTTCTTCTTTTTGTGCTACAAACATAGTGGATTTATGGTCTGTTGGGTGCATTATGGGAGAAATGGTTTGCCACAAAATCCTCTTTCCAGGAAGGGACTGTATCCTTGTGCTTCTGCAGCGTGATGAATTTTTGGTAATTAATCTCTTCTGGTAGCTTTCTTCTCTCCTTCCTCCTATTTTTTTTTTAATGTTCCTTCTTGGGATATGAGTTTGACACAGTGTTTATTCCTTAAAACCCTAATATTTATTTCTGATAAACATAAAAATTAGAATTTGATTCTGTTGAGGCTGCATCTAGCAGTAGGAAATAGTCTCCACTGGTATGGTAGCACATTTTTATCCATTCATGTTCATCCTGCCTCACTCTTTATTATCACTGGCTGTTTTGTTTGTGCGTTTCCTTTTTAATCTCCCTTTTTATTTCCTTTCACTCAGTTAATGTCATTGCATTTTAATTTCAGTTGACATTTGGTCAGTGGGGTGCATCATGGGAGAAATGATCAAAGGTGGTGTGTTATTTCCTGGCACAGACCGTATCCTTACTGTGGCCTTGAACGGAAATCTGGACAGATGTACTCTATCATTTTTCTTTTTTAGCATAAACGTTATGTTTTACCACCCTCAAGAGCATTAGATATTTTAATGGTCTGATAGGTTTTATTGACAAATATTTTTCATATGGTTCAGTATATAAGAAGAATTGTCTTATTAAGAATTCAGTTAGCCAAGAATATCTTGGCTTATTGTGTGAATTTGACCTTAAACAGCATTGGTGGTGGAATTACAGAGAAATTTATTTTTATTCCCTCAGCATAATTTTTGTCTTCACTTCTTTGCATTCTATCCAAGCTTACATTTATTTAGCTTTCTGTTCTTATAACTCTGTTACCTAACATTCTGCTAACATTCTATGTGTGAACAGTTTTGATAGTTACTCTTCCAGGTATAGGGGACTGTTCCTCATATTTAGAGCTGGAGATTGCTGTAGTCTGGGTGTCACCTTGCCCAAGGTGCCTCCAGGTTCAGATGCTTCATTCTGGGTTTTATTCTCCCTGACTGTTCAGCTTACCTGTTACCAGCCATTTTAATAACTCTTTTTAATAACAGATGCATTTATTTTAATATTCACCTCTAAATGTTGGGGTTACAAACTAAATGACTATCTCTCTACTCCAGGAGGCTCTTCAGCTCAAACTGAAATGTGGAAAAGTTGATAAAATTTGATTGGACACATCAGATATATAATACTACTTTACAAATTAGAGCCAGAGTCTACTAATCTTGGCAATAGGTATGAGAAGTTTTTGTGATTTCTTCTCATTCAACAAAGACACTTCACCTTGCATTTTGTACAATAAATCTCATAATCTTCTACAGAGTATTGTATAGTGTAGTAAGGGACATTTGTCTTACTTTCCTAAAATACTTCTTGGCTAAGGGAAGATGACAAATTTTATATATAGAGAGGGAAGATACTGTACATTAAATTAACATCAGTAGAAATATCTTTCAGATAATTGTTAAATGTTTTGGTTGGGAATTTTATAAAGGCATGGTTAAGTTGTATAAAGTATGGAAGGCAAATTGAAATCTAATCTTGAATTTCTAGGTTGGTGTGTCCTCTTCCAAGAATAAGCAATATAGTACATGCATGCCTTCCACTCTTCATGAAAAATTGTTATGCTGCAAAGCAAAGTGCCAGCTTTTAACATCAGATTTATTCATAGGAATACCTCTTGCTTATGACACAGAATGTTTTGGTTGAAATCTTCCACGTTCTCTGGCCAACCCAAACCTGATCACCCAGGTACTGTCAACTTTCTGGACCCCTTGTTTTTAAATATATCTGAGCACAACAAACTAGAAAAACTTACACTTTGAGTGAGACGGCTCAATTTGCCAACATCTTTAATTAAGATTAGATTTTTTTTTTAAAAATGGCACACATAGTTTTAATAAAGGCACAACTTCTCTCTTGTCCACAATTTTTTGTTATTTTGATTGAATTAAAATGGGAAGCCACCTTATAGTTTGTATGCGTGAGGAATGGATGAGTTTCTTATTTTCCTATTGCAAACATTTATGTTAAGCTTTGAGTTGCTCACATATCACTCTTGTAAATCTCTGTATCCCAGACATGACTTTTGTTGAGATGATCTGTTCTTGCAGGCCAGCAAAACTAGAGTGGAATTGCTGTGGAATTCTAAAATTCTTTTTCCTGGCTCTTCTAACCAATTATTCTGAACAATTGATAGTTTTAACATAACCTTTGTTTTGAACGCCAGATGCATAGTTTTTCTTAGCTCCGTGATTTCAGATATTGATCAGTGGAATAAAGTTATTGAACAACTAGGGACACCGTGCCCTGAATTTATGAAGAAGCTGCAACCAACAGTGAGGACATATGTGGAGAATAGGCCTAAATATGCTGGCTATAGTTTTGAAAAACTCTTTCCAGATGTTCTCTTTCCAGTTGATTCTGACCACAACAAACTGAAAGGTAAGATACCATTGAATTTTTCTCCTGTAAATATTGAAGTTTTGTTTTAGGAGTAATAAAAGTAAAACATGTATTGGATTGCAAACTCCTGTAGGTAGAATTTAGTTTTTGTTAGCACTTGTAATCTCATTTTAATACCTATAAATAAGTTGCCCACTGAAATGTCTGAAATCTGGTCTGTTTTATGTGACTATTTTCAAGTGGCTTCCCCACTCCCCAATTTTACCTGTTTTGTGGAATAGCAGAGTTTTATACTGAAAGGCAAAAGGGCTTTTTGGTTATAAAAAACAAAGCACTACTTTCCTTGTGTTCACATTATCTTACTATTACATCTCACTACAAATATGCCAGAAGTATGTATCTAATTAGAACACTGGTGGTCTGTTATACTTTGCTGAAGGAGATTTCTGTATTTTGTTCATATCATGAATGCCAAAAATCATCCTGGCCAATTAATGTGTTCTCCCCTTGACCATGTAACAGCCAGCAGAACAAGAGGTAGAAATTAGCCTATCAGGCCACTCTTTCAGTTCCCTAAGGCTCAAGTGAAGCTTTTTCATGTTGTTCCATGGGATTTTACATTTCTCCTCCTTTCCATTTGAGAAGCAAAATCTGTTCAGCAAAGAGCTGGTCCTTACTTTGAGATAGGCCAGGGGTAGCAAAATATCTGCTAGGGAGCTGCTGCATCAAAGGGCTGGGACAGTGGTGAAGCACTGTTTTATGAAGCCAGTTTTCAGAGACTGCCCATTCTTGTCAGAGAGAAAGACCCAGTTCTCTACAGAGAGATTGCATTTTGTCTTTTTCTGCATGCAGACAAAGGCTGGGCTTTGGCAAAAGATGGGGCTTTGAGCAATAAGAAGACATCCCAGGCCTTCTAGGCAGAAACCCACCTCTGGCAGCATACAGCAGTTTAAGGGAACCATAGCAAAGTTAATATAGTACCTGAAGGCCATTATGGAAGGTAGTTGTAAAGCTGAAGGAACAAAAAACTCTTGCTCCTGATTGCACTGAACCCTGTCAAATTATATATGCCTGAGTATAGCGTTTAACCTGTAAGAAGTTACTTCTGACTTCCTGTTGCATAGGTCAACTGATATGTCACCAAGCCATCATTTCCAATTTGGAGAAGAGCTTATAAATCGCCTGAAAATAACAGTGGTGGTACAATTGTACTTTTCCTATCCTATAGAAATTAGGCAGTGAAAATAATAGAATCCCAATTATAGTATCTCATTAGAAACTTTGTATTTTAGTTTCAGTAACAGAAAGCAAATTACATTTTCTTTTCCTTTGCACTGAGTAGATAGACTCTGGTGCAGTGCAGAATTAGATGCTCTAGAAGGACATTGATTATAATGGGCTTTTTCATGTTTCAATTTTTGTAGATTGTGGCAAATACATGCTTCTTGGTCAGTGAAGGTGCTGAGTTGACAGGACAAGAAAGGATTGTCTTATCTTGCCTGAGAAGGCAGAGCCAACAATGTACCACTTTAGAAAAGAAGAAACCTTTACTGTTCACTCTACCTGTGTGAAGAGTGCAGGGTTTTTCTTAGTTTCTTTGGAATGGCTGCAACAAAAAAGCCATATATCTATCTTTATTGCTCATGTCATGTATGGGTTAGTGTTAGAGGTATTTCTTGTCATTCCTTAGCAACAGAAGAATTGACCGAGTGAGCTTCTGGCTTTTTGTTGGCTTGCAAGCCCATATTGGCATACAGGGGATCTGGACAGCAATAGAAAGATCAGTTTAGATCATGTGCATGGGAAGTGAGATGGTACAGTCAGTGAAGCTGCTAATGCCATGTTGGCTTCACATGGAGGAGTTGACTAAGCTGCCATTCTATACCACTCTCTCGGTCTCCTTTCCTAGATCAACAGAGATTTTTAAAGGGTTTCTTCCATCAGCAGAGGCAAGGCATACTTCTTGCAGCAGTTTTTTGATGCTGATGTGCAAAGTCCTGCCAGGTAAAAGAGAAGGGTGGGTTGCTATTGAGAGTTGGGCGGCATACAAGTTTTATCATCATCATCATCATCATCATCATCATCATCACCATCATCATCGTATTGAGCTTTAGCTCTTACACTCATGGAATTACTGCTTTTCCTTCTACTTCCCCCCTCCCCACTTTCTGGTGGATATGAAAGAAAAGTCTGGCTTCACTGCCACCAACCAGGGTGGTAGTCTAAAAGGAAATCTAAGAAGTATAGATGATCCTCCAGACCATCCTCATAAGATGTATTTTAGTGCTCAGTGGAGTTCAGAAGAGGAAAAAAGTATGTTAGGAGCCATCCTCTCATTCATCATCTAGCTCCCCAGCAGTCTTGGGGGATCTTACAAGAACAGTGTTCTATCCATTCTGAGTGCCTGTGAAGAACAGTTTATTGAGGGATCAAGCAAGGAGGAGAGTCAACTGCTTGACAGTGTTTCACCATCAGAGTGCAGGCAGCTTAAAACTGAAAGGTACCTGGTCTTGTTAAGGAAGGCTGTGCAGTTCCTTCAACTTAGCGCATCTTTAATTCTTACCATTGTAAGACAACAAAACACAGGAATATCTTGGGGTGTTTTCCAGGTGTTTACTTCCTTACACAGTGTTTCCTTTTCCTAGACTCTTCCTCACTTACTTAACATCAAGCAGCAAGACTAAATGGGAGTGGGAGGCAGGGTGAGCTATGGCAATTTAATGTCATTTTCAGTGTCCCCATGGTGGGGAGTGACATTCTAATATTCTGTAAGGCTTTTTTAGGTGTAAGGGGCAGTGATTCCTTGCTGCCATGAGATATGCAGAATGGTTTTCTGCTAGTTACTGTAACCTTTTGTGGGGGCTATATGTAAATGATTATATGCTTACATTTGAGTTAAAAATCTGTTACGTATTAATTGCTCATAAAATTACAGAGATGGAAGAAACCTCATAAATAATTTAATCTAGTCCTCAGCGCAGTACAGAATCTTCTGAAGCATTTCAGGTAGATGAAGAGGGGGAGAGCACATCCTGAAAGTAACCTATTCAACTGGTTAACTGCTCTTATCATCACAAATTCCTCTTAATATTGTAACTGAATCTATTTCCCTGGATTTCAGCTCACTGGTTCTGGTCCTACCTTCTGGGACAGGAGAGAACAAGTGCACTCCCTCCTCTAAATGACAACCCTTAAAATACCTGACCGCCTCTATCAGTTTTCTCTTTTGCAGGCTAAATATACCTAGTTCCTTTAACTGTTCCACATAGGAGCTAGTTTCCAGTCCCCTCACCATCTTGATAGTTCTCTGAATTTGCTCCAGTTTGTTGATATGCTTTTTCGATTGCAGTGACCAAAACTGGACACAATATTCTAGATGGGACCTGACCACAGCAGAGTGGGATAATTGCCTCTATAGGATGTTAATACATCTCAAAATAGCATTTATCTTTTTAGCAAAAACAGTATAAGATTACACTGGCATGACATGTTTGCGTCTAACTCATGCTTTCATCAATACTACAAAGGATAGAAAAAATAAAATGAATTTAATTTTTTATCAACTGCCTAGTCTATTCTTACTGCTCCACTTTTAGAAGATGATTAATGCTAAGTAGGAATATATGTAAACATGCTTAGACTGAAGAAAGCTATCTCTTTCTACCTTAGATGGCAGTTTACAAGTACATTCTTCTCCCAGTTCCTCTCTAACATAAGACTTTTGATAGGTCTCTCTTGCTTCTTTTTAGAATTTGCTGAAAGCATTCCTTTTCCAGTCACCTGATTTTTATTGTATGCATCCAGATCCTCTTATGCCCAATAGTTCCTTTCTTGCCCATGATCCAATTCTTGGGATCAACCTCCTGGAACTCGGGACAGGTCCATGGAACATGGTGCTTGCTTCCATAGGCTTTGGATCAGATTGATACTGTTTTAATTCTTCCTGTACAGCTTCTTCCTTTGCCATTGTCCTCTGCCCAAGACCTTCAGTCTCCTGATCACATTTTTTCAGCACATAGCCTTCATAACTTCGCCAATGAGAAACCAAATGCACACTCTGGGGCCTCTTTCCCACTGCAATCTTAGCCTGAAAACATAGCAAATAAATGAAAGATCCCAGCATAAAATGTTAGATTCATAGCAAGACAGAACATCCAATCTTAGTGAGCTTGATGTACCAGGTATATTTAGAGACATGCTTTTATGAAGCCTTGATTGAAAACATGCTTTGAGTGATGCTGCTTTCGGGGACCATAAGGACTTTGCCAAGTGGAAAACTGTTTTAGAACATCTTTCCTATCAGCTCCACTTCTCCACTGATCAAGAACAGAACATTGGCTTAATGTTAAGTGGACCCATGCATCCCTCGCTCTTTTGAGCGAAGGGTGTTTGGTTGCTCAAAGTGGGAGGGAATTAGAGAGGTTCCCTTGAAGCTAGCCAGTCATAAATCCTATCAGTCCTAGCTTTGATTGTGAGGCTTTTTATGGTAGTTTATTACAGTTGAAATCAAGTTCTTTGACCGAGCAGTTTCCTCCTCTTGGGGTGGAGCTAAGTTCTGTTGTTGGCCCTGCTTTCTTGAGGAGGAGAGGAGTTAATTCTTTCCTGTCCTATCAGGTCCACACTCTGCTGACCAAGAAGGATTCTTCATGGTAAGTTCAAATTTCAGTTTCCCCTTTTAATTTTACCAACTATATGGTTTTGCTAACAGTTTATGGAACTGATAGGCAAATACTGTGTGTCTTGCATCTTTAATAATGTTCATTTTTATTATTTATAGTCTTATTAGCAGAAGTTGGTAACCAGTCAAAAATTGTAGGTCTTCAGGATCATGTCCCCCCCATGATATGGGCTTGGTCTTAGTCTTGATATACACGTGGAACATTTGTACAGACCTCAGTTCTTATTGATGTTCAGCGATGGGAAATTCTGCCTGAACTTGGGGAAGAGGGAAAGCTTTTTTTGGCTCTCCTGGTCCCGAGCCTTGGCAGCAGGCACAGAGATAGGAAGAAAGAGCAGCTCAGTGTCTTTGTCTTTCTCTCCAGCTCAGAAGCAAGGCAGAGGATACTTTTGATGTTGTGCACCCAGCAAGAGCAAAGTCCAGTTCCCAGTTTTTTTAACCAACTTTGAACAGGGGTGGGATTCATCTCTTTCTTCCTCTCCCCTGGATGACTCCAGGAGTTGACCAAATGTTGTGCTCATCGTTGTCTCTGGAGGCTGGCTGACCTCTTCTCTGTCTACATCAGCCTTAAGCCAGCCATAAGAAATGACTAATTGGGCTGCGATTCCTACTGAGCAATATAATCAGTTTGTTTTTTTCCTACTTTATATATCACTTTCCAAAATGTTTAAATATATTCTGTGTTAAACATTGCTCTTGCAGCTAGTCAGGCAAGAGATTTGTTGTCAAAAATGCTGGTGATTGATGCCTCAAAAAGAATTTCAGTAGATGAAGCTCTGCAGCACCCTTACATTAACGTCTGGTATGATCCCTCAGAAGCTGAAGCCGTAAGTTCTACACTTTGGAATCTAAACTTTGTGTAGGAAACTATACTTGAGATAAAAGTGGAAGGCAGATTATAATAACTGAAGCTAGAGGTGCTCCCAGTGTACACCTTGTTCTTCAGTGCTAAATAGGAGTTCAAGAAGCTTAGGTTAAACCGTAACTTTGCTGTAAATCTGGGGGGGGGGGTGTCAGAATTTATCTATTTTTATGCAGTTGCATACCCAAGTTGCATAATGCCAAGAGACAATATGTGACTGGTTTCATATTGGGGCTATATAGTCTACATAATTTGACAAGTTCAATATAGGACAAAACCAGTTACATACTGCTCTTGGTGGTCTATATGCTAAATATATTTGTCTAGCTCAGTGAGTTTCTGAATTTAGCTACTATACTATATACCATATTGTTAACTCAGAAAATTAGCAGTGGAATAGTAGCTTAGCATTCCATGCTGAACAACTTCTACATCAAGTTATGCCATTCCATAGAGGCAAACTCATCAACACTAATGCACTAAAATTCTCATGTGGGGATCAACAACATGGTGCTTGTGACTTGCCTATTTTTACAAGCAAATTTAAAATCTATTTATTTATCAAATTTATAAGCTGCCCAATTCCATCACAACTCTGTATAAATTAAAAAAAAACCCAAATCAATACAAAAAGCAGAAGTCTGGGAAAATAACACAAATTCTAACCAATTGTTTCCACATTGGGTCCTCCATCTACTGTGCCTCAAGACTTGGGAAAAGAATCAGGTTTTAAGGGCTTGTTTGAATAATGTCAGCATAGGGGCCATACAAATCTCTGGGAGATATCATTCCAGAGGGCAGATGCTACAACAGAGAAGGCCTTCTTCCTAGGTCCCATCAGATAACATCAGTGGGACTTGGATCCATGCCAGCTTTGTTTTATAGTATAGGATAGGCAAAAGAGACAAATAGTCCTTCAGATAACTAGGTCCTATGCCATGAAGGCCTTTATAGGTGGTAAGCAGTACCTTGAATTGCATCCAGAAGCCTATAGGTGACCAGTGCAGATACACAGCAGAGGTGTTACGTGAGCATACCATGGTATTCCCATAAATACCTGTGCCACCACATTCTGGACTAGCTACAGTTACTGAGTGGTTTTCAAGGGCAGACCCATGCAGAACTCACTGCAAGCATGGTGTATGGTGACCTCACTCTACATGGAGCTGCCCTTGAAGACCAGTCAGAAGCTACATATATAAATACATACCAGAAATCTTGTAAAAGAACCAAATCTTATGTGCTTGCTAAAAAAAAGAAAGAAAAAATTGCAATGTTTTAGCCCTTTTTTAATTTTAAATGGTTGCTCATTGTATGGCACAGTACAGGTAATCCATTTAACAACCGTTTGAAATTACAATTGCCTTGGAAAAAGTGCTTTATGACCTATACTCACAGTTATAATTGTTGCAAACCATCACACCACCTCCCTCAGTCACTTGATCACGATTTGCTACCTTTTTTACAACAGTCATTAAATGAATCACCGCAGTCATTAACAAATCATGTGATTGTGAAGCAAATTCCAGCAAAATACGTCCATTGGGGAAGCCAGATTCACTTAATGACCATATGATTCACTTAATGACCACAGCAATTCATTTAATGACTCATAAAAATGGTTGTAAAATTGGGTCCAGTCATATGGTGACTCGCTTAATGACTGCCCTGCTTAATGACCAATTTTCTGGTCCGTATTGTGGTTGTTAAGTGAGTGTTGTGCCTGTCACTTAAGGAAATTATTAAGCTAGGCTTACTGCATGCCTGTAATTAAACTGGGCATATCTGTTGTTTCATTCAGATTGGTTCCTTTTGCTGAGTTGTTCCTTTCTTCTGTTTCCAGCCTCCTCCAAAGATACCAGACAAACAGTTAGATGAAAGAGAACATACAATAGAAGAATGGAAAGGTGAGATGTATGTTTTCCATGTTCAGTGAAAGCTTTGGTTCACTCTGAGTTGGATGCCAGTAGAGATGCAGAGGAAGAAGTGCTAGGAGCACTGAATTGTGCAGTTTTAAACATAGACAAACCAGTGACCAAGATAGAGGCAGCAGTGACGGTGGAGAGGCAGGCTGGCTGGAAGTTCTGCTACTACAGGGTTGGGAAGGGTGGTACCACAAACGAGAAGGAAAAGCCAGATGTCCTGTAATGTCATTGCTATTAGTGGGAAGGCCCTGGCTTTTCACTCTATGGCAGTCCACATTGGAGGGAATGTATGCCTGCTTCCCTGCTATCTGGACAGAGCGAGTTTTGGAAGAAAGATGGAATATAAGTCAATCATAATAATGTTATGTATGACCCAAAGTCCTGAATAACAGTAATAACCACCCCTTTTTTTGAAAACGATATGAAATAAGTGTTGCCAGATCAACTTCCTATATTGCAAAATAAGTAGGAGAAACAGATAGGGAAAATAGGAGAAATGGAGGCAAAATCTAGGGAAAAAATGAGAAGAAAAGAAAAGGATGTAGGAAGTACTTTGTCCCATTTGAATGTTCTGATTGACAAAAAATTCTCCATGGAATCTTGTAAAGACTTTAACTGTACTAACTACATGAGGAGTCTATTGTTATCCCTTCATATCTGCTGATACACATTTATAAAGGGTCTAAGTCAGTGATGGAACTCAGCGTGTTAAAAATTCGGAAAATGCCTAACTTGACTCTGCTGGCGTATCACCCTCCCCCCAACAAAAGAGAAACAATTCTTTGCATATTCATTTATTTAAAGAAAAATACAGTCCAATCATGTGTGGTGTATTATATAAAGAAACGTCAAATAATTACAAAAATGAAATACGAGTAAAATAAACTCAGTTTCTTTGGTAACTCGAACAGGGAGAATAGTTATTGTTGAGTGTTGGTGAATGCTGGAATGTCATCCAAAACGTCATGGCGTGTCACCTTTGACACACGTGTCATAGGTTCACCATCACTGGTCTAAGTCCTCCTCCTTTGAGACCTCGTGCCTTGGCTGTTAATTGTTCTTTCAAGATAATAGTAGTGCAACCCTTGGAAACATGTATCTGAAGACACTGGTTGAAATTATGTCAGTATTATATAATAAACATTTCTGAGGGTCCGAGTAGAAATCCAAAATCAAGAGCAGACTTTGGTTTGTGCAACAGAACTGTCCTGCCTTCTTTTCTCCAAGCCTTCCTTTGCTTCTTCAGAGCCTTCTCTGGTGTTTGGAGGAGCCTCCAGAGCAACTTTTGAGAGTGTGTAAGGGCTGCAGAGAAAGAGAATTGTTCTGTCTGATTGTGTTACTGGAAATACATTTGAATTTCATCTGATGGATTTAGATCTTTAGACCAATGTGTTTTTGAAAAGCTAGAGAACTCTTCAGTTGATTATTGATAACATACTGTTTTTAGTAATAAATTCTAAGTGCCAGTTATAGAAATCCAAGATCTAAATATGTGCCTGGAAGATTGGGAAAATGAAACCAGCTATTATAAATCATATGGTTGGGGAATGGTTGCCCTAGAAGCGTTTATAAAATAAGCATTGTCCATAGTGGCTGGAGTGTAATGGTCTTCAGTATGCTTTTCTTTGTGAATGTGTTGACATTCTTAAATGAAATTCTGTAGGTGCTTGGTGGAAAACTATCTTGGACTGAAACATTAATCCATATAATTGTAAAAAGTCTAAAAAAATACTAATTATTTTTCATGTTCTGCATGTTAGTGCCAGCACCTTTTGTTTCACAGGCAGAATGTATGTGTCAAATATTTCCTACTTCAATCCCACTCATTTGTTACTCAATTTTTAAAGTAGAATAGAATTGAAGCATGAAGCATATGCATTGTTTGACTTTGTGGCAATTATTTTTATAACAGCAAGCCACAAAGGAATATATCAGACAAGTCAAACAATGCATATGCTTCATGCTTCAATTCTGATCTACTTTAAAAATTGACAACTTGAGTGAATGGGATTAAAGCAGGAAATATAATCATAGATCTCTTTTTACAGATGAAACACTTCTCTAGCTTGCTTGAAATACTATATAGATAACACTACACCTAATAACTTACAGAACTGATTTACAAGGAAGTTGTGGATCTGGAGGAGAGGACCAAGAATGGAGTCATACGTGGACAGCCATCTCCTTTAGGTTGGTTGCTATATGTGTTCTTTGGTTAATGCTGCATATAAGGGGAAAAAAAGGCTGTTTTATCCATTCTTAGTTCATACATACAGTGTTGCAATGTGGGAAGTGTCTGTCTGAATGCTGAGATTATGCCTGCTCTCATTCATGTAGACAGTTACACGTTATTTTGTATGCGTAAATAACAAGATTCTGTCAATGTTTACACTGCGAGACATTAATCTTGCAAACCTGAAAGTACAATTGTCCCCTCTGTCTCCTTTACAGCCCAAGAAACTGGGGAGGGTCTCTTCTGAGCCTCTTGCCCCACTCACTATCCATTTGCCAGCTATGCTGTCTCTTATCTGACCGTTCCTTGGCAGCATCTCTTTGCCGAGTCGCCCAAGGTCTTTCACATACCATTACACTAGGGTTGAGAGAAAGGAAGTGGCCCAAAGACACCCAGCTGGCTTTGTGGTTAAAGGCACCAGGGCTAGAACTCATGGACTTCTGGTTTCTAGTCTGGTGCCTTTAACCACTACATTAAACAAGCTCTTAGGACAGGGCTGAACCAAATTGTGCAGTTGTTTTCTCAGATCATATGAACAAGATTGCAGTTAACCAAGAACTTACTAGAGGAGGACAAACTCATATGAGGAATGAGGGATCTCTCTATAACTGAAATGATGCTTTGTTTCTCATAGCACAGGTGTAGCAGTGATCAATGGCACTCAACATCCATCTTCATCCCCATCAGTCTGTGATGCATCTTCACTGTCCACTGACCCAACTCTGGCCTCGGACACAGACAGCAGCCTGGAAGCATCAGCAAGTCCCTTAAGTTGCTGTAGATGACGACAAGTGGATGTACTGGGAGATACTGTTAGCAACAAAAATCAGTGGTATTATTTTGGGGTGTTTTTAAAAGTAATTGTGGGATTAATTTTCAGAGTGCTAATTTTAAAGTAAAATAGTAAATCACGATGCTATTCTGTAATTAACTGTACAGTATTGAACTTAATTTTTATCGTTTTAAAATATGCATGCTTTACTACTGTGATTTTGACTTTATTTTTTCAGGATGCATTTATAAGATAGGTTTATTAAATGTAATATTGCTATTCAGTTTGCTGTATCACAGCTTTTTTCAAGGTCTTTCAATTTTGTTTTTAGGGACTCTGTTGGCAGAGCCTTTTTTCAGCTCAAAAGCTTCATCTTTTATTTCACATTTTTGTTGATCATGGGATATCTAATTATAGGCTAAAAACTAATAACTGGAAAAGATCTTTGAACAAAAATACTTCTGTAGTGTTTATCTAGGGAACACTAAGTTGGCATCTTGTAGCAGAAGCTCTGTATTCATTTGCCCAAAGGGAAGGATACTGTGGGGAATGAACATGCTACATTTTCCGACGGTGATGCTGTTGAATGGTCTTGGCAAACCAAAGTCTACTTCAAGTTGCCGTTGGCCTGGCTCATCACCCTTGCATAACACCTGTATAAAATCCTCTATTTACATCTGGAGTGTGTTCACTTCTCCACTCATTCATTGTATTGAGATTAGAACCAATTCTAGAACCAAATTTTTCCCCTTCAACACTTTTCCTGTCAACGTGTTGCTGAAGCTTCTGGATCTGTAGTAAATGTGTTATATAAGTGTACTGTGTACGCTCCAGGAGAGTCAGCCTGTGCAACCTTTTGTGATGCTGGGTATTAGAACAACCTAACAGAAATCACAAAAGCCATGAGGACTGTACTGAGACCATTTTTTCTGTTAATTTCCTTAAAAAAAAAAAAAGGTATAGAAATGCTGAATATAATTAAAAATGGTGCTGCTCTCTGCTGAAATGAGTTTCAATACATATTTTTGAATATGTATTCCATTTTATTCCTCTGATTCAAATTCTGAGTTCATTGTGAATTTTAAAAATGCAGAGTTTTAAGAATTAAGGTTGTACTATCTGCATTGTGTAGATAGAAGTCATTTCTGTTTGTTTTTATTTATTAAATTTGTATGCTGCCAATTTCATTTGACTCTTGGCAGCTTACAGTAATTAAAATGTCCATGGTGCATAATTCTACAAACAAAACATGCTCAGTAAATGTAACACTAAAACAACCACGATAAACATAACATTAAAACAGTACAGTCTAACAAACTGACACCTCATTGTCATAAAACAATCTCTGTTCCACAATCCCATGATAGTTATACCATGTCCACAGATCTCAGTGACAAAGCAGCAAAACTAGAATCTGCTCCAAAGGCCATCTGGAATAATTCAGTTTTTAATGTTTTCTGGAAGGCTATCACATTGGGGGTAATCTAAGTGAGATTGTTCCCTTTATTTGGGCCTGCCAATGAAAACATTATTTCCTGACTTCAGCCACCCTTCCATAGTCATGGATATGTGGAATTATAAGGAGCTTCTTCCATTATGTACATCCTGGACTGGTTGATTCTGGCTGGAGGAAGCATATGGGGCTTTATACATCCAAATCAGCACTTGGAGATGCACTCAAAAGCCACTGGTGATGATGGCATGAGTTGTTATTGTAAGGTTCTCACATTCTGGGCAAAGCCTCAACTGGCCCAGCAATCTAAGGCCTTCCTGCCAAGTCATCACCTACGCATCCAGCAGTAGCTATATGTCCAGGAAGACCTCCCAGTTCATAAACCTGCTTGCTTAAGGGACAGTGCTGGGCCAACCAAAAACTTCAATGAACAAACAGCAGGTCTATGTTGCTTGTTGCCTGGGTTCGACGTCCTGTTATATTTCATCCAAGTTTTAATAGCCACCAGACTCCAAGCCAGATTTCCACAGTTCAGCTTAGGGTTTAAGCTGGGTATCATCAGACTACGAGCTAATGGATGATCTCTCAGTGACTTCATGTAGCTGAAAAATGGAAAGGGGTCTGAACTCTGTGTGCGTGAGCACCTGATCCTGTATATCTTCCCCTATAGTCACCAAGTGAAACTCTCCACTAAGGAAGATTTAGAACAACTGTAGCACAGAGATTCTATTTTCAACATTCACAAAGGTCAAGAAAGATACCATGATCGATGCTATTGAATGCTGCTGAGATACCCAGTAGGACCAGAAGGGGGAGTCATTAACCCATCCAAGTATTGAAAAAGGTCACTGAGTAGCAAAACCAGTGCTCTTATTATGTCATGCCCAGATCTGAACCTGGATTGAAAAGGATCCAGATAATCCATTGCTTCTAGGGTGCTCTAGGTGTCTCCATACCACTCTCAACAACCTTTCCTAAGAAAAGAAGGTTGGAAACTGGGCAATAGTTGTCAAAGTGGCTAGATTAAAACGGTATCTTAAGGGGTAGTGCACCACAGCCTCCATCAAGGCTGCAGGAATTGTCACCTCACATAATGAGGCACTAACCATCTCCAAGGTCCAGTCTATCATGTACCAAAGTGTTCCCTGGAGGAGCCAGGTGAAACACAGATCCAGCCTAAAGGTGGTGGAGAATATACTAGAGAGCACCCTATTCACTTTATTTCAGTCTACAGGCTGAATCCCAGTTAATTTGCAAGCATCACTCTAATCACAAGATCAACCTGCCCATTAAGAGTCAAGTCTGAGCCAAGCCTGAGTTACTTTGTGGGCAAAGTGCTGTGCAGAGTGGTCACAGAGACCAAGTAGGAGATTTAGTTCCTCATTCCCCCCTAAAACAGGATTCACAACTCTAAGCAAGGTTACTGTATGACAGCCTGCTGATATAGAGAGTACTTGTTATGCTTTGCCTCTCTTACTATCATTGGCTGACTGAATAACCTTGAATGCTTCCAATTGCCTTCCAATCCATAGGGGGATCACCCAGATCATCTGTCACAAGACAAGGTTCTGCCAGGTGGTGCTCTGATCTAGCTTGTCCTAGCTCCAGCGCCAACTTGCCTTGCTGATAATTGCAGCTGCACACTCAGCAATTTACTGCTGCTGCTCGCAATGTCACCACCTGGCAGCAGGGTAGTCCTCACAATCACTGAGCCTCCATTGCCACCACGAGGGGCTGGGATGAAAAAAGGCCACAGCAGGCCTCCACAATACTCAACTAACCTCTCCAGCAGTTTCACCAGTAAGCCAATAGGCTTTTCTAGTGGTTTTCTGCCTCCCACTTTTCTCAGTATATCTTTTCTAACCTTACTGCAACTTCTTACAGCAACCTTCAACCACATTCTTAATACCATAAAAGTAGCTATTAACCAACTAAATCCATCCCAAATATTTAACAACCAAAATAACAACCCAAACCAGTTCCTTCTCACTAACTAATAAATAGCCCTCCCCTGGGGTCTAGCTTTATTCATTCCTGTTGTGGACTTAAATGTGAATAAATACGGACTTCAGTGCTGCTGAGAGAGAGACACAGCAGGTGCATCTGGTTGGTCACAGACTTGGAAGGTTAGAAGATATTTCTCTGTATGATAAGCCTTTTTCAGTCAGTCCTGCCTTTTTTTTAAAGAACGCCTTTCAGAATTAGTTTTGGTCTCATGCTTTTTTTTCCTCATCAGCTGCCAGAAAAACTCAGTAAGAGAAAAATAGGATATTGAGGTATGGCACCAGGAGTTATCTTGCAACATAGGGCCAGTTTCTGATCAAGTCTAGGCAATTATTTCCAAATCCTGTACATTTTGTCAGCATGGGAAATTGCATACAAGGATCTTATACACAGACTACAAATGGATTAATTCAAATGTTTAATTTGTTATGCCTAAGTCATGCTACCTCCATTTTCTGTAATGGATACAAGCCATATTATTATTTTCAGGAGCTGGAGAGGGTCCAGAGCTATTCCTATTAGAATACAGTGGTACCTTGGGTTACGAACGCCCCCCCTTACGAATTTTTCGCGATACGATCAGTTCCGGCCCCAAAAATTTACCTCGCCGTGCGACCTCCGCCCCGCGCTACGAACCGGATCCGCGGCCATTTGCCCTGCTGCCACGTGGTCGCGGCTTCCTGTGGGCGAGATCGCGGTAGCAAGGAGACGTTCGGTGAGGCTTGTGGTGTGTTTTGTGGCGTTTGGAAGGTTTTTGGTGTGCTTGTCAGCATGGCTCCAAAGAAAATGCAGAGCCGTATGTATTTACATTGAACCTTATGGGGAAATTTGCCTCGCGGCGCGACCAAATTCGGAGGGCGGATTAGCCGTATTTACATTGAACCTTATGGGGAAATTTGCCTCGCGGCGCGACCAAATTTGGAGGGCGGAACGGATTAACGGTATTTACATTGAACCTTATGGGAAAATTTGCCTCGCGGTGCGACCAAATCGAGTTGCGATCAGAGCCACGGAACAGATTAAATTCGTAACGCGAGGTACCACTGTAGTTGTTTGCTTTCTTCTTCTACTTCCTGGCATTAGATGGGTTTAGTTATTATTCTGAAAAAGCCAGACACAATAGCAGAATGAGAGCGATGAATGTGCCAACTACAAGCAATAATAATAGCACGATCCTGCACTGAGGTCTGAGGAATGACTGGCACAATTTAAAAGAGATGTGGGCCAGTTACTCAAACTGCTTTATTCCCAAATTGCTGATATTTCTGTAACTCTTAGGACCATCCAGAACACAAGGAGGACACTGGACATGAACCCCTCTTATTTTGTGGTGGCAAAAACAATGAATGGAGTGTGAAATAAGTCGTATGCAGATAGCATGGAAGAGCAATGAAACATGGATGTACGGTCTAACTTTTACTCTTCTGTTGCTCCTTTGTCAGGAACATAGGCAAGAGTGCTGCATGGTTTACATTTGGAAAGAAAAATGGAGGATATGCTAAAGACTGAGAGTGGGGGGAATAAGGGGTTGCAGGCTCAATATCTGTTTCTAGAGTTTATCCGTAATTCAAATTCTGGATTATATAGATGAGCCCCTTGATATTCATAAATGAACTTAATTTCTGGTTACTTTCTGATAACTGCACCTTAGCACTTTTTATATTAGTACTTTTGGGCATTATACTCTTAAGGAGCTATTTCTCTTGAGGAACTGGCTAAAGATGACTAAGAGCTGATTGCTCTTAAGTCCTGATGTAAAGCTCTGGCATATGTACTTTTTCATTTATACTACATTTTTTTAGTGTTGATTTTTTAAAAATGGTTACTCTGGGAATGTTTTTTTAGCTGTGCATTGTAACATCCATATTGTACCTATTATACACTGCCTAAATTTATATGTCTTTGAATTTTGAAATCCAGTGACTTTTACTCACGTGGGTAAATGAATTGTGATTATTTTATTTAATGCTGTTGTAGTGTTCTAGTGTAACTAATTCATCAATATTGTTTTGTTGGCTTGTTTTTGTAATGAAAAAGTTATGTTTTCAGAGGGACAACTGTATTAATTTGTTGTACAAAAAACAAGTCTGCAACATATTCTCTTTTCTGTGAAACTATGTCAGGTTCATGAAGATGGTTCTCAGTTTTTTTATTTGTCTTACTTAGTTTACTTGTTTTATCTTATCTCCTGAACTTGAAAAAGGATAGAAAATAATTTAGCTCATGGCCCCACTGCTGAAATGATGGGATGATAAAGATCCTTGAGAAAATGACAGATAAGAACAAATGGGAAAAAGAAAGAGAAGCCCTGGCATGCTAGCATTTCACATAAAGTTCACACAAGAACACAGTTATGAACATTCTTTCAGTTTCTACCCAGAACTTCTGATAACATTCATTGTCTGCCGCTTAGTGTTATGATACTTCTTTGGCTGGTGAAACCAACAGCTAAGAAATTTACAAAAGTTATTGTTTCAAGCTAAGGTATCAATGCAGCTCTCTGGAAAAATGAACACATAACACAGTACCCTGATACTGTACTTAAGAATTGGAACACTATTGACCTCTATAGCTCATAAAGTAGAGCAGGAAGACTTATTTCCAGTAATGTACAGCCTATCTGGACAATGGAACCTGTGGGTCACAAGCTTGCATTTGCTTGTAGGCAGCCTTCCAATCTAAAACTGCTACTTACAGGTGAAACTCGAAAAATTAGAATATCGTGCAAATGTTCATTTATGTCAGTATGGCAACTCAAAAGGTGAAACCAATATATGAGATAGACGCATTACATGCAAAGCGAGATATGTCAAGCCTTACTTTGGTATATTTGTGATGATTATGGCGTACAGCTTATGAAAACCCCAAATTCACAATCTCAGAAAATTAGAATATTACATGACATCAATAACACAAGGATTGGAAATAGAACAATATCGGACCTCTGCAAAGTACAGTGGTACCTCGGTTCACAAACGCTTCTGTTCACGAACAATTCAGTTCACGAACAGCTCCGGTCTCAAAATTTTGCCTCCGTTCACGAACACCGGATCGGGTTACGAACAGGATCTGCGGCCATTTTCCCTCCTGTGACACGTGGTCACGGCTTCCTGTAGGGAGGGGGACTCTCCCTCCAAGCAATAACTGCCTCCCCACCCGCCTTCCTGTCCTCCACGCCAGTCGCATCGAGCAAGGTTAGCTTTCTCTCTCTTCGTACTGTACTTTGTGTCATATTTTTGCGGTTTAAAAAAAAAACATATGGTTCAGAACGGATTAACCATAATTACATTGAACCTTATAGGGAAATTTGATTCGGGATGCGATCAAAAATCGGTTGGCGACCAAATTCGTAGGGGTCAGAACGGATTAACCGTATTTACACTGAACCTTATGGGAAAATTTGATTCGGTTCACGACCAATTTGGTTCGCGACCAGAGTCGTGGAACGAATTAAGTTCGTGAACAAAGGTACCACTGTATAAGCATGCATATGTACTCAGTACTTGGTTTGGGCCCCTTTTGCAGCAATGACTGCCGCAATGCAGCGTGGCATGGATGCTATCAGCCTGTGGCACTGCTGAGGTGTTATGGAAGACCAGGATGCTTCAATAGCGGCCTTCAGCTCCGCTGCATTGTTCGGTCTCATGTCCCTCATCTTTCTCTTGGCAATGCCCCATAGATTCTCTATGGGGTTCAGGTCAGGCGAGTTTGCTGGCCAACCAAGCACAGTAATCCCATGGTCATTGAACCAGGTTTTGGTACTTTTGGCAGTGTGGGCAGGTGCCAAGTCCTGCTGGAAAATGAAGACAGCATCCCCATAAAGCTCGTCTGCGGAAGGAAGCATGAAGTGCTCCAAAATCTCCTGGTAGATGGCTGCGTTGACCCTGGACTTAATGAAGCACAGTGGACCAACACCAGCAGATGACATGGCTCCCCAGATCAACACAGACTGTGGATTCTTCACACTGGACTTCAAGCATCGTGCATTGTGTGCCTCTCCATTCTTGCTCCAGACTCTGGGTCCTTGGTTCCCAAATGAGATGCAAAAGTTGCTCTCATCAGAAAGGAGGACTTTGGACCACTGGGCAACAGACCAGTTCTTCTTTTCTGTAGCCCAGGTAAGACACTTCTGACGTTGTTTGTTGTTCAGGAGCAGCTTGACAAGAGGAATACGACATTTGGAGCCCGTGTCCAGGATCCGTCTGTGTGTGGTGGCTCTTGATGCACTAACTCCAGCCTCAGTCCACTCCTTGTGAAAGTCCCCAACACTTTTGAATGGCCTTTTCCTGACAATCCTCTCCAGGCTGCGGTCATCCCTGCTGCTTGTGCACCTTTTTCTACCACACTTTTCCCTTCCACATAACCTTCTATTGATGTGCTTTGATACAGCACTTTGGGAACATCCAACTTCTTTTGCAATTACGTTTTGGGGCTTTCCCTCCTTATGGAGGGTGTCAATGATGGCTTTCTGCACAACTGTCAGGTCAGCAGTCTTTCCCATGCTTGCGATTCCTACTGAACCAGCCTGAGAGACCATTGAAAGGCTCAGGAACCCTTTGCAGGTGTTATGGATTCATTAGCTGATTAGAGTGGGACACTTTGAGCCTAGAATATTGAACCTTTTCACACTATTCTAATTTTCTGAGATTGTGAATTTGGGGTTTTCATAAGCTGTACGCCATAATCATCACAAGTATACCAAAGTAAGGCTTGACATATCTCGCTTTGCATGTAATGCGTCTATCTCATATATTGGTTTCACCTTTTGAGTTGCCATACTGACATAAATGAACATTTGCATGATATTCTAATTTTTCGAGTTTCACCTGTATTTCTATTACGAGTGTTTAATTTCCTGGCCTTTTTGTCTTGCCTTTTCAAGTGACAGAAATTGGGAGATGTAGGTTCAATGCTGAAATACTAGATCTGTCTGGTCTGGGAACTACAGGTTCCTGCCTTGCCAGCTTCATTCCTTTCAGTTGCAGACAAATGCTGTGTTCACATTCCAAAATGTTTTTGAAGCACCTCTTCTGAATTGAATCCAAAACATTGCAGAGCCCTAATAATGGCCTGCCCACAGTGATATGTAGGAACCAAGCCATGTGATCTTTAGATCTGATTTGGAAAGATTAGAAGGCAGGATCACCCAGGACCTCAAGGATTCTTACACCTGTTTATTTTCTGAAGCTTTTATTTGTCAATGGTGTCTTATGCACAGAACAATGTCTCTGCAAAAGAATAAATTGCTATGTTTTTATTAGTTAAGAATTGATTTTGAAAATAATTGCAGAAAAGGGAGTATATAAATTGATTTCTTAAGCTCTTCCTTGTCACAGACAATCCTGGAACTTCATTTTTTTTTTCCTGAGAATTAACCCAGCCTTTATCTGTGATCAGTTGCTAGGTTTTTGATGGTGATGGGGCTTTTTGGCCAGAGCCCAGGCAAGAGGAAATACAAAATGGATTGACTCAGTTTACCATGGCAATGGGTGCAATATTGGAAGACCTGAAAGACCAGGTTAGGGACAGATTGTCATGGAGAAAATCTATCTATGTGGTCACTAAGAGTCAATATAAACTTGATGGCACATAATAGACCTAAATTACTGCAGTTTTCAAGACACTTAGAGAATGATTGTTTTGAAATTTGTTTTAGATTCTTTTCAGGTATTGATATCAGACTGGCTGAACAATGGTTCTCTAGATCCTCAGAATTTCTCAAAATTTCAGTTTTTTTGGAACCTTAAATTAATTCAGTTCTATAGGTCCAAATGAATTGAATTGTATAGTATTGAAGGAGTCAGTTTGACTTTATACCTGGAGAAGACTCTAGCACACACTATTTAACAGTTGATCTTAAGTCCCCAAACTAATATTTTGGTGAAAGATATGGAGAAGATAATGGTAGGAAATTTTTAAAGCTGCAGATGATATAATGTTAAGTGGATAAACTAATAACAGACAAAAAGACTTATTTGTAATTAGAAAAGTGAACAAAAAATAATCAACAGATAAATATTAAATTCTTAGATTCTTCATTTAGGAAAAAAAGAATCAAATATACAAACATAAAATAGAAAATCTGTAATGGGAACTGTCTGAAATACATTTTGAAAAACTAGTCATGTTGAATTTGAGTCAGTAATATAATTCGATTGTAAAGAAGGCAAACACTATTTTAATTTCTGTCAGTAAAAACAGATTCAAGTCACAGAAAGTACAATAGTTCCAATGCACTCTGCATTGGTCACAATCCACTGCAAGAATTCTGTCCAGGTTGAGGAATCACACTTGAATGAGGATTCAGATAAGGCATCTGCAATTTTCTCTGCTATCAGGCATGATCTTATGACTAGCCATTTTTTTATATAAAGACTCATTTCAGTTAAACATCTACATCCTCACAAATCTCTGAAATTATTTTATTGGCAGAAGAAGGCACCAGGACACTCTTGGAAGGCCAACTCTCTGCTTCAGAGAAGCTGGAATGTGATCAATGAGGACAACAAAGATTATTGAAGGATTAGAAACTTAAATCGTAAGGAGAGCTTGAGAACTAAGATATTTAATTTTGAAAAGATATCAAAAGCTGTATTGTTGAAGTACCTGAAATAGTTAACAGACGGTGTAACCAGTTCTTACTCTTTATTGTTCCAAAGGGCAGGACTTTGAATAATTTATATGGATTTAAATTATAGGAAGGGAAATTCCAGCTGAACAACTGGAATAGAATAACTTCCTAAAAAGTGAGAGTGGGTTTTGAGAGTAAAGAATTAGAATAACTTCCTAAAAAGTGAGAGTGGGTTTTGAGAGTAGAGCCAATTGTCTATAGAGGTGGAATTCTCCATTATTAAAGGTATTCAAGCAGAGTTTTTTGATTTAAATTTATCAGAGCTGGACAGAGTTGCATAGCCTACTCTGTGATGGCTACTAGCATATTGGTTTATCATAACCCATGATAGTTTAAGAAAAATTCTGTTTACAAAGGCAACATGAGTGGCCCTCATGTTTTGCTTTTAGGCTACACAGAGGTTTCTAGATGGCTGAGTTTAGAAATAGACAATGTGGACTCCTAAGAAGGAAAACAAGGAAGACAATACCTTATTTTGATACTGTGTGCAATTAATTTGTTAAATACAATTTTGTGACTTAGGTGTGAAGGCTACTTCTTAAAATATTATTCTTACTTCACAATATTCTGTTTGAAAATATGACATTGATGATCTGGAGACGCTGCAGGCTGAATACCAGTTTAGGTCTCATGTTTTGTGTCCCAATAACTCATCCTATTAATCTAAAAACCAGAACCGTAGTATTTGCCTTGCAAAAAAACCTGCTGGATGAGAAATTGCACATTCAATTCAAGTAGATTCCGAAATATCTTTCAGCTGCACTTTTTATAAATTAAAGTTTCGTTGTTGTTGTTGTTGTTTGGAAAAAGCAATTTTACCTATCTGAATCAGCCATTGAAAAAAAAAACCTGCCATTCCCCTTAAGCAGAGCTCCCTATGAGAATAAGCCTAATACAGTAGATGCAAAAGGGTGAAGTGAAAACCATCCTGAATGGTTCACAGTAACAACTGTTGATATCACAGAATGGCAATGTTAATAGTACTAGCAAAGCCTTCTATAAAAGGAGAGCATAAAAGACAACTCTAAATTAATTTTAATTTTGTAGATCAGCTACAGTCAGGACCAGATATATTGGAACAAGGATAACTGTTTTGGCATTTGGCCTCTGTACACCACCACACTGAAGTTGAAAGGAAACACACCCAGATCAGAGCAAAGTCAGGACTTTCAGCTGTAATTCAAGGTGTTTGACAAAAGTGGGGCATTAACCATTCAGGAAGTACACCCAGTAGCATACACACACACTCATCGTTGGCTTGTAAGTAATGGAACAAACCAACATCATGACAAACATAAGGATCGCCTTTAATACCTGGATGAAAATCCTTTGCAGTCAATGACTGCCTGAAGTCTGGAACCCATGGACATGACCAAATGCTGAGTTTCTTCCCTTGAGATGCTTTGCCAGGCCTTTGCTGCCTTCAGCTACTGCTTGTTTGTGGGTCTTTCTGCCTTTAGTCTTGTCTTCAGTAAGTGAAAAGCATGCTCTATCGGGTGGAGATGAGGTGACTGAAAGGGTTCCTCTTCACCGTGAGCAGAATTCTGTGGTCATCCACTGTAGTTGTCTTCCGTGGTCTTCCAGGTTTTTGCTGTTGCTGAGCTTGCCAGTTAATTCCTTCTTTTTCAGGATGTTCCAAAGTGTCCTACTGGCCACTCCCAATGTTTTTGCTATCTCTCTGATGGGTTTATTTTGTTTTCTCAGCCTAATGATGGCCTCCTTCACTCGCATGGACACCCCTTTCGACCTCATGTTGAGCGTTCCAGTGAACAGCTACCAAATGCAAACGTAACACTCAGAACTACCTCCAGGCCTTTTATCTGCTTGATTGGTCAGTCATGCAGCTGCATTGTTCATCATCATTGTTCATTCTATTACTTACGAGCCACCAACAATGGGTGTGTGTATGTATGCCACTGGCTGTACTTCCTGAATGGTTAGCGCCCCACTTTTGTCAAACACCTTGAATTACAGCTGAAAGTCCTGACTTTGCTCCCATCTGGGTGTGTTTCCTTTCAACTTCAATGTGGTGGTATACAGAGGCCAAATGCTAAAACAGTTATCCTTATTCCAATATTTCTGGTCCTGACTGTAAATATTATCTTTCCATGCTGGAGAAGACTTTGATCCAGAGCTACAATCTGTCTTTGCTACTATGCATACTGCCCTATCCTGGGCTAGCAAAGCAATTGTGTTGTAAATGAAACTCATTCACCTCTTTCTCAGCAACCTATGATTTTCCATTTAGACCAACAACTGTAATGTTAGTACATGGTAGCAAAGTAGGTTCACACCTTTATATGTGCATCAGATATAGTGTTACAGACTAGGGCAAAATGGAATTGTTTGGCTGGGAAGTAGAGTGTAGGGGGAATCAGCCCTGCACCCACCTTCAGACTTTAGCCAACTGACTTTCTGCAGTAATATTCCCCAGTGTTGTGAAGAAATATTCCATCTCTTCTTGCAAGAGGTGATTTCTTTTCTCTGCATCTTTCCTTGCCCGCTCAGAGTTCCTTAACTTGATTTCCAACACTGTGTACTTCTTTTTCTCTTTGATTAGCTCTTCTTCTAATCTCGTCACCAGCTTCCTTAGTTCTGTGTTTGTTTCTTCCATTCTTAAAGTGAAGAGAAAGCATTAGTTAATTATATAGCAAATGCATTTTGCACAGTTGTGTCAGAATGACTCCAGAACATCTGAGAAAGTGAAAACAACCATCATGTCTCCAAAGTTATGGCCAACTTTGGTTTGTAGAGATGTTAAGACTTTTGACAATCATTCAGTTCCTTTGCCTGCCCCCTCCAACAAAGCAAAACCTGTTTGCTGATGGCATGGCAAGGCCAGCCGTTGGCTAGCATAGGCAACCTGCAGCATGGACCATTTTCTGTCTAGGCCATGGAACCCCCTTCTGCCTATAACTCTGCTGACTTTGGTAATATATCTACTTTAGAAACCTTAATGGCCAAATTCTTTGAGATCCAAATTATGTCTATTCTTGAAAAAGATTTGTGTCTTTCAAAAAAGTAAGGATACTCTCTTGAATTACCATTTTTCTGTCTCCATGTATCAACCAGCCCTGAATTGTCCATCAGATCAAAAACAACTTTTGGTAATTTGCCTTGAGTCATTCTAATATTTTTTTCAGAAGTTCTATACAGTTGTGGGGTGATTATTCCTTTCTAATCCCTCATCAACCACCAATTTTCATAGGAAAAATCTATTAATGTCTCCATAAGCCATTTATAAAATACTACTTTGTCCTCATTTGGGGTATAAATTCCCAGTATCAAAGTCTTAGTCCCATGCAAATTAACTTCCACCCCAAAAAATCTACCATAGTCATCAGTCAATAGAAGTTCTGGTTTTAGTTGGGGATTTATGTACAAAACAACTGTTTCTTTTTTGTTGTTGTTGCTGCAGAAATAAATTCTTCACCCACATTTTTATGAATCAAATGTCTTATGTCCTTTCTTTCTAATATGTGTCTCTTGTAAGCAAATTATATCTTCTTGTAACTTTTTAAAATATTTTTTTTCTCTCTTGAGGAACATTTGCTCCATTTATATTCCACACTAAGCATTTGTGATCCATCCTCAAGCCAAAAGTTTAAAAAAATCTATGTCTGTAGCACCTTGTTCAGTATCATCTCTTTCAATTTCTTGTTGCACCTGTTGAAGTTTTTGTGTAGTCTCCTCTGACACCTCCATTTGGATCTCCTCCAATTCCTCCAAGAGAGTGTTCTGACTGGTGGGGGACTGGTGGGAGTCATCCCATCTGGAAGCACTCAAAAAGTGCAATGCCATCTCCTTTCCAACCATTTGTCAAGCCTTTTATTAGACAGTGCTACCTTATTGTAACTGCAAAACATCTCATCGAGCCTACATTTTCTACTATTTCTACATATATTTATCTGTGCATTAGTCTGAGAAGCCATAGGATATATTTAATTCTTCTCTAGTACAACCAGTTTCAGGTGCACACTTTGAACACAAAGTGACATGGATGGCTGGAATGATGGGCACCTCCAACACAGTAAGCTTCTAGAGATCAGAAATACAGTACTGTGCAAAAGTTTTAGGCAGGTGTGAAAAAATGCTGTAAAGTAAGAATGCTTTCAAAAATATATATTCTAATTGTTTATGTTTATCAATTTACAAAATGCAAAGTGAGCAAACAGAAGAGAAATCCAAATCAAATTAATATTTGGTGTGACTACCCTTTGCCTTCAAAACAGCATCAATTCTTCTAGGTACACTTGCACACAGTTTTTGAAGGAACTTGGCAGGTAGGTTGTTCCAATCATCTTGGAGAACTAACCACAGATCTCCTGTGGATGTAGGCTGCCTCAAGTCCTTCTGTCTCTTCATGTAATCCCAGACACACTCGATGATGTTGAGATCAGGGCTCTGTGGGGGCCAAACCATCACTTCCAGGACTCCTTGTTCTTCTTTACACTGAAGATAGTTCTGAATGACATTGGCTGTATGTTTGGGGTCATCCTGCTGCAGAATAAATTTGGGGCTAATCACATGCCTCCCTGATGGTATGGCATGATGGATAAGTATCTGCCTGCATTTCTCAGCATTGAGGACACCACTGATGCTGACCAAATCTCCAACTCCATTTGCAGAAATGCAGCCCCAAACTTGCAAGGAACCTCCACCATGCTTCACTGTTGCCTGCAGACACTCATTATTGTACCGCTCTCCAGCCCTTCGGAGAACAAACTGCCTCCTGCTACAGCCAAATATTTCAAATTTTGATATATCAGACCTGAGCACCTGCTGCCATTTTTCTGCACCCCAGTTCCTATGTTTTCATGCACAGTTGAGTCACTTAGCCTTGTTTCCACATTGGAGGTATGGCTTTTTGGCCACAATTCTTCCATGAAGACCACTTCTGGCCAGACTTCTCCAGACAGTAGATGGGTGTACTTGGGTCCCACTGGTTTCCACCAGTTCTGTGCTGATGGCACTGCTGGACATCTGATATCGAAGGGAAGTAAGCATGGTGTGTCTTTCATCTGCTGCATTAAGTTTCCTTGGCCAACCACTGCATCTATGGTCCTCAGCGTTGCCCATTTCTTTGTGCTTCTTCAAAAGAGCTTGAACAGCACATCTTGAAACCACAGTCTGCTTTGAAATTTTTGCCTGATGCAGTATAACTCCCTTGTGTCTTGTTGCTGTGCTCAGTCTTGCCGTGGTGTATGACCTGTGACATGAAACTGTCTTCCTCAACCTCACCGTAGTAGCAGAGTTTGGCTGTTCCTCACCCAGTTTTAAGCCTCCTACACAGCTGTTTCTGTTTCAGTTAATGACTGTGTTTCAACCTACATATGAAATTGATGATCATTAGCACCTGCTTGGTATAATTGGTTAATCATACACCTGACTCTAATCCTACAAGATCCCTGACTTTGTGCAAGTGTACAAAGTGTGCAAGTGTAAGAATTGATGCTGTTTTGAAGCCAAAGGGTGGTCACACCAAATACTGATTTGATTTGGGTTTTTCTTCTGTTCGCTCACTTTGCATTTTGTAAATTGATAAACATAAATTACAAAATATATTTTTGAAAGCATTCTTTCTTTACAGCATTGTTTCACACCTGCCTAAAAACTTTGCACAGTACTATATCTAATAAGAGAATTCTAGGGGATAACTCTCCATTCCTTTGAGTTTAAATAGTGAAGGAGCTTCCTAGTGGCTTTGGATATTTTTATTTTTTATTTTCTGAGAGCAAGAGCTGGCAGGCAGGAAGGAGGGAAGGAAGATCAGCCTTCCTTCCCCCAAATTGTGGGGGAAAATCTTCCAGGATACAGAAATGAATACAACCCACATGGGCTTCTAGATGTAGTGAGTAACTAAATAAAGTGGCATTAGAGTTTTGTTTTACTTTGTGTGTGCTTAAGCCTCAACCAAGTTCTTTCAAAGCTAGTTTTTCTCTGAAACCTAAGCTCCATTTTGTGTAGGCTGATCCATTGTTCTCTCACACCTCCTCTTTTTACCCTAATCCTTTTCTTCTAAGCCGAAACCCATTTCTAATTTTTTTTTCTTACTGTGTGTTCATAATAAACCCTAAACGTTATTTTAAGCAGAAATTGTGATGCCAATTTGTATCTAGGGGATTGTAATCTTGCAACATGCCACAAAAGGCCTAGGCCTCCCCAAGTGGATCACCAGATACTGGACTTCAGGTCTCCTTGTGTCTCTCAATAAGCAGGAAAAGGGAGAAGTGCTTTCCTTTTGGCTAGGCTCTCAAACCTTGGTTGAGTGCAGAAAGGGAGGTGGTAGTGGCAGCAAATGCCAGCCAAAATCAATAACTGCTGCATCACTCCAGGTTGCCCTGACTAACCAAGCAGGTTTTGTGGCACTTTTACCCAAAACCACCCTCCTAAAGACATGGCCCTCTTTAAGTTTTTCTTTTTTCTCTTTTCATTTTTACCCTTTTCAAGGAACGAAAAGGGAAGCAAAGGCAATTAAACGAAGCAAAATTGTTATTTTGTTTTATGAACTCTCAGAAATGAGGATTAGTAGAAGTAGACCTAGATTTGGTAGAATCTAAGAGGAAATAACCTGGCAGATGCTAGGGCTAAAATGGTAACTGTTGTCAGTTAACTGACAAGCTATAATGCCACTGTCTACCACCAGTCAGCCAGGGAGATGAAGTAGTCATTCTCTTTTCTTGCTCTGGAAGAAAACAGCAAGAAAGGAGAATAACTACTTCATCTCCCTGGCTGACTGGTGGTAGATAGTGGCATTATAGCTTGTCAGCTGACTGCCCTGGCTTTTGGAATTTCAAAAGGCAAAGTCCTTTAGCAGCCTTATTTCTAAAAAGAAAACAGTATCTTACATGGGAACAGGAAACAGAAGTAGTTCTGAAAAAAATCATAGCTGGTCTTTCCTTAGTCCTCTTTCCATTATGAGCAGAACTCAATGCTCTCCCAAGGAACTTTGGGGTAACAGCAAAACACCTTAGTCAACCTTTTCAACCAGGGTTGCCATGTTAGGCATCGTCAGAGCCACTGGTTACTAAAAGATTCCCCGGCCTCTCTTTCCTTGCCTCTTGGTCTTGCATACCTTTTAAAAGTAGTCTCATACTCAGACATTTGTTTTCTTAGCTCCACCTTCAGTTCTGCAATGAGATCTTGCAGGGCTTCAGAGCAGTGGATGGCGTCTTTGGAAGGAACTGCCAGATTATGTTCATCCTTGCTCCTGCTGCAGAATGCTTCTGACCCCCCACTGCTGCTCTCCAGGTAGACTTCACTGTGTGGCAAGGGGCCACCAGGAGAGCTTTCCTTCAGAAGAGGGTTCAAGGCTAGGCAAGCTCTTGCCTTACAAGTGGCACAGGTGGTGACAGAATCCACGGCAAGAGATAAACCACTGGAGGAGGTTGAGCAGCTGGGACTGGCACCATCAGAGATATGAAGGATGGGGACATTATCATAGGTGGAGAGCCTTTGGCATGAATTTGAATCTTTGACTTCTTCTCCAAAGGATGGTGCACAGTGGCCTGGAACAGATGACGGTCCATCTACCAGCCAGTTTTCACGTAAAGATAAGCAGGAGCTTTCCAAGAAGGAGCTCTCCAGTGGGTAGTAGAATGACCCAGCTCCTTGCTGCAACAGGGAGCATTTCCAAGTGGATAAACCCTCCTTCCTGTTGTTGGGGCTGCTGGTAGGCTGGTTGCCTTTTCCTTTCTTGTTGTAGTGTTGCATGCTAGGCTTAGCTGCAGAAGGCCTTGTAGCTGAAAGTGAGCCAACACAGCTGGAAATGCTGTTTTCTGTCCTGCCACCCTGCGAATTCCAGTCTGTACAACTAGGTGGACACTGGAGACCAGCTTCTGGTTGAACTGAATCCTGGATCAGAGTGGAACCAAAGATCTTTCCATGCTCACTTATCAAAATAGTCATTAAGTGCTGAACCAACGAAGTACCTGTAAGATAAATATTCAGACATTCATGTTAGGGCAATTTGCTTTGCAGAGGAACATATTAAGTTTACCCAGAGTTAAGGGATTCATATCAAGGGATTACTTTTTCCTTGAAAACGAAGCACTCCATGCCATTCTGATAAACTAGTGAGTACCAATAGAGGCGAATATGTGTAGCTCAGGGTTGAACTGTGGAGTCCTTGAGCTTGGTTCTTTTCTTGCAAATGTTTCATTACCCGGCCAGGTAACATCTTCAGTGCTAAAATGGGATGGAGTTTGCTCTCTGTTTATATGCCATGGCCTGCCTTGCCAGTGCTGGTGGGGGTGGGGGTTTTGTTTTGCTCCTCTGTGCTCCCCACCAGCACTGGCAAGGCAGGCCACAGCATATAAACAGAGAGCAAACCCTGTCCCATTCCAGCACTGAAGATGTTACCTGGCCGGGTAACGAAACATTTGCAGGAAAAGAACCAAGCTCAGGGAACCCCGAGGACCCCACAAACTAGTGAGTGATGTGGTCTGGATGGCAACACAAGTAAGTCAGTCTTCAAGTGAGATGCTGCAGGGATTGGTCCTGGATCTGAACTCATCGTTTTTGTTAAGGACTTGGATGAGAGGGAGGTAGAGGAAATGCTAGTCTGATTTGCAGATTACACGACATTGGGTGGGAAACCTGATACCTTTCCCTTTTCCGTTGGCGAGTAACTTAAGAACTGAGTACAGTTCCAGATACCACATTTCAAGAAGGATTCAGTCAAAGAAGAACAAGTTCAGAGAATGGTAGCAAAGATGATTAAGGGAGCAGAAACAGTTTTATAGGGAGAAAATGAAGGATATGATTTGTTTCAATTTGAGAAGAAAAGAGTGACCAAGGAATACGGTAACTCTCTTTTTAAGTACTTGAAAGGATGTCACAGAGAAGGAAATAACTCTAGAGAGCTTTCTGCAATAGCATGTTGAACAAAAATGATGAAGAGTGCCATGACACCTTAAAGAGAATCAAATTTATAATGGCAATCATTTCTATGGAGAAGAGTCCACTTCATCAGATGTACCATATGGATTGGTGTTCTGAAAGAGAATCACTATATATACATTTTCTCCTAGGACTATGCAAGGCCCTTATTTAAATCAGAAAACTGAATTGTTGAATCAGATTGAATGCCTCCCAATACATAAGATACAAAATAAATTTAGGTCACATCATATGCAAAATAGTATTTTTCCTGCATAAATTCAATTTTTCATATCAGATCAAACTGAAAATCTAAACTGATGATTTGGATTACAGCCAGTCCACATACCCTTAATCATTATATCTTTCCAAAGCAATCAGCCATTTTATTCATTCAAATCATTCACTTATCAACTGAACACACATATTTGAGAAGCTTTTGCTGTCCATTCCTTTGCACACTCAATTGAGCACAATTGAACCCTCAAGTACAGGTAACTGAATTTGCAGATTCTGATGTTTCCAGGCAGTGTCCATCTACAGCTGGGATCTGGACTGTTGGCCTTAGGAATACTAAGTGCCTACCTTCCATCTGAGTCACAGGATCTTCTATTTGAGGTCGAAGAATATTTGGTCCAAACACGGTGGCAAGATTTTGGACACTCATCTTATTATGGCTGGCGTAAGACTGAACTTCATCAAGAAATCTTGAAAAGCCCCCACCAAAATATAAATGAAAAGTTTATTAATCACTGGCAATTCTCAGTGGCAAAGACAAAGATTTCCAACCTTACTGTCATGCCTCACATGGCCAAGCTATCTACACAGATGCCGAGTTTGGACAACAGGCTTAACTCAGCCTCTGAGGTCAATGGAGATGCTTTTCCTTTTTTTTGGACATCATGCTGGGACTACTGGTGGTGGAATTTGGAAATGCTGCAATTGGGCAGGAAAAGTTTTAGCTTTAGCACCAATCAAAATTTTAAAAAAGGACTATTTTCTGGTCAATTTTAGGATTCCACAAAATATAATGCTTGGTGTTTTCCATACCTAAAGTGCAGAATCTTTGTTAAATCATGAACTTCATATCATTCCCCATCACATCTACTATGGAGAGAACCCCATGCTTGTCTTCCCCATGAGAGATAATTGTGAGGAATAAATATAACAAAAAACAGAGCTCAAGAAACCTGTTTGCAGATCATAAATGCGAAAATGACTAAGCTTGTGTTGAAGGTGCCTTCTATTTCTCTCCTATTCTGAATCACTAAGGAGGCCAAAAGTCTTTGCATCTTCTCACAGATATGCAAGTAGACAGCTCCCTCACCACCCAACAATTCTTCCTATGCCCCAGAAAATAGCCTCTCCTAAGAACTAAGTTGGAAGGCAATGGGAGCAGCAACATTGCCAACAGGGAACACTTTCTTATTTGCATTGGTCCAATCAGTGTTTTCCCCTTACAGATTAAAAAAAAAGTAGAAAATGTCATATCCTTTTAGGTTTGTAACACATTGCCACATAATGAAATTGTATGTCAATAATGGCAATTCTCTTTGCATTCACTTCACTGGCATATTTAACTGGCTATGAGATTACTTCACTATTCTCAGGAAGAGAAGAGCAATTTGAACAGGAAATGGTGGTGTCAGCCTTACCAAGTAGACCAGACAGGAAACATGACCACATGAACTAAATCTACTTTATTGTAAAGTTATACTAACAGAATCTTGCAAGTCTGAAAGTACATCACTCCCCACATCCTCTTTACAGCCCAAGAAACTAGGGAGAGTACAATTATCCTGCCATCTACTTTACAGCTCGAGAACGTAGGGAGGGTCCATTCTGAGCCTCTTGCTCCACCCACTATGCTGCTGCAGGCTACGCTGTCTCTTATCTGACTGTTCCCTAAGCAGCATCTCTTCACCCCATCTCCCAAGGTTTTTCCCACATACAGGTGGCAACAAAGCAACCAATTGACTTTATGGACACTGGTGAACAACACAGAAGCCAATGGGCTTTTCCTTACTTGTATCTGGTCTGGCAAACAGGGATTCCGTTTCCCCATCCACGAACATGACTTACTTGCAGATGAACTTGAGGAGGTTGTAGTTGGCCTGTGGAAGACGGCTCACTTGTTTTGTCAGTTCCCAAGTTCCCTGAGTGATCAAACAAATGCAGCATGAACAGCAGGTGCCATTTTTCACTCAATAGCTAAACAAAATTTATCTGATAACCTGAATATGTGTGTATGTGAGGCTCCATGGTAGCCCTCTTCACAGAAATTCTCAGCCACTGGCTTGAATCTCTGAGATTGCAGCCTGAATTCAGGACTTCCTTCTGGGTCCTGAAAGTTAAGACCTTTTTCAGCTGAGCATAATACAGTACTATAAAAGGATTCTCAACTTATGAAGCTTTGTTTCTCTATTCATGTTGTAACCATCCCATGGCTCCCTGCTTCAACAGCACCTTTTTTTTTCTTTCTAGCAGGCTCTAATACTAGGTGTTTAGAACCATAGAACTGGAGGGATCTCAAATATTATTTAGTGCAATTTCATACCAGTACAAAAAAAATCTGCTATTGCAGAACCAGTGGTGGATTCAGCCTCTGCTTAAAAAATGACAAATATAGTTTTCCATCTTCTGAATTCAGTGGCCTGCAATAACGGTCCTGCTTCTTTAGAGACAGGATAATATATATATTTTTAAATTCTTCATAACTTTACCTGGCATAAAGTATGGGGCATCTCCACACAAATTCTGGATATTCAAATGATAACTTGGAATTCAAATATACACAATATTTAAGCATGCCAAATGTTTAGGATGAGGTTTCAGTAACATGACAGACCAGAGGCATTATTTAAATTAAGCAACAACTGGTTCCTACAGGAATAGGAAACTCCTATTTCTGCCTTGGCTCCTCTTCCTCTTCCAGTTTGGATTTTTTCTAGTGGGGAACTGGACTAGCTTTGTTCTTGAGCACAGCACTGAACACACCACCAGGGGCCACAGCTGTAGAGGAAGCAACCAAGGCAGGGGTGGGGATGGGGAGAAGCAATACTGCAGTTGTGAGCTCCCTGGGCCTTCTGCTGGAGATTGTGAGCTCCACTCAACCTATGGCTACTCAGCCTCTATCTCTTCATTGAAGGAAGCAGCAGAATTTAACAACCAGTTCACAAGAAAAGGATCAAACCAGAGATTCAGCCCTGGAAAATTGCTATCAGTCTGTGTTGAGAAAACTGGGTGAAATGGATCCATCGCTTGATTTTCCATCAAGCAACCTCCTTCTCTTTATAGCATATGCTTATTCTACATGAATAATACTTACAAATAATCAATAATATTGCTGAGAAATAAAATACTATTTTCCACAATAGTTTAGTTTTCATCTGAAAATTACAGTGTCCATATACAGAGTCAAATGTGTAATTTGTTACCACCCAAGTTCCTAAGCATCTCAGTTGCCAGTTGACAAACAGGGGAGATGATGTGAAAAAGAAACGACCACCAACTGTAAAGCAGAAGGCATCCTTTTGCAGGAAGAATGGGCAGTCCATAGGCTGGGAGAAGAGGGAATGCCACCTTTTTTGAGCCCCTCCGGAATGGGTGGGGTTGAAATTCCTTAAAGGATCAAGGCTGCTCTTAAAAAAAGCCAACCTTTCTCATGGGTTACTGATTTCTATTGTGGTGGGTTTGAGGGTCAAAAAGGTGTCTTAAGCCAAAGCCAAGGAACTTAGTTTGTCCTTTAGGCTCCCAAAGTTCTTCCCCCCAATCCAAAAAGGGCTGAAAGTTTTGGGCCTCTCTAGTAATTTCATGATATCACCAGTCATGACTCTGTGGTTTTCAGAAGGGCCAAAGGTCAGATGGCCAACACTGTTCTACAGGAAAACAAGAAATTATTGAGAAAAAGATAAAAAAAGAAGCATCCATATAATGTAATAATAGGGTAATGTGATATTTAAACAGTAAGTTAGCATAATATATTAGAATATATTTTACTTTTATGAGGTACAGAATTTAACAAAATGAAGTTTTATCATGGTTTCAATGCTTTTTGCATATGAATTAATTTCTTCACATGAAGATAAGACCTTCTAGAAGAGATAATAGGAAGGAAGTAGTTTCCTACTTAATAGTGTATTATGAGGAGGTTATTAGGATCTATCAGGCAAAAGAAGATGTAATGGTATGTGGGAATGACCTTGGTAGACAGAGTGAAGAGACACAGCCAAGGGAATGGTCAGATAAAAGGCAACATAGCCGACAACAGGAATGTGAGCAGGGCAAGAGGCTCAGAAGAGACCCTCTTTAGTTTTTGGGCTGTAAAGGGGATGGAGGGAGAGAAGTACTTTCAGACTTGCAAGACTGATGTTAACTTTACTAGGTAGACCAGACAGGAAACATAGCCAGATGAGCTAATTCTACTTTACTGTAAGGTTACATTAATAGAATCTTGCAAGTCTGAAAGTACATCTCCTGCCCCCCCCCCCCCATTCTCTTTACAGCCCAAGAAACTAGGGAGGGTCTCTTCCGAGTCGCTTTCTCTGCCCACATTCCTGCTGTGGGCTAAGCTGGCTTTTATCTGATCATTCCCTTGGCTGTGTCTTGTTGCCCTGTCTCCCAAGGTCATTCCCACATGCATTTCTTTTTTCATAATATATCCAGGACAGAAAAGTATTAGTCTTTCTTGATTTCCAGACCCGTCATCATCTTAATAGCAATCCTCTGAACATGCTTCAATTTGTTTTTTTTCCTAATAGTGTGCCCAGAACTGGATGCCATATTCCCAAAGGGGTCTGACTACGGCAGAGTAGAGTGAAACAATTACTTTCTGTGATCTGGACTATGTGCTCTTGTTAATGCTCCCAAGATAGCATTTGCCTTCACACCATTGGCACACTGTTGACTATATGTTCCTGTTCCTGTTAATGCTCCCTAAGATAGCAGAACTTCACACTGTTACCTCACATTTAACTTATGGTCAGGAAGGACATCCAGATCCCTTCCATATATGCTACTGTCAAGCCAGGTCTCCTCCCTCCTATACGGTACCTTAGATATTTCCTGCCCAAATGCAGAACTCTACACTTCTCCCTGTCCAATTCCATCCTATTCATTATATATCACTGCTGAAGTCCATCTGTATTTTTTTGAATTTCCCTCTTTCATTTACAGTACTAGCCACCACCATCCTCCTGCTTTGTGTCATCTACAAACTTTGAAAGTCCCTCCAACTCCCTCATCCCTGTCTTTGTTAAAATGTTGAACAGCACAGGGTACAGGACAGAGGCCTATGGCATTCCACTCAATACTTCTCTCAAAGAGGAAGTGGAGCCATTAAGGAATGGTCTTTGGGGGTGATTATCCAGCCAACTGTGAGTCAATCTAATAGTATGATCTAGTACAGTGGTACCTCGGGTTACGAACTTAATCCGTTCCATGACTCTGATTGCAACTCGAGTTGGTCGCACCACGAGGTAAATTTTCCCATAAGGTTCAATGTAAATACGGTTAATCCGTTCCGCCCTCCGAATTTGGTCGCACCACGAGGCAAATTTCCCCATAAGGTTCAATGTAAATACATACGGCTCTGCATTTTCTTTGGAGCCATGCTGACAAGCACACCCAAAACCTTCCAAATGCCACAAAACACACCACAAGCCTCACCGAACGTCTCCTTGCTACCGCGATCTCGCCCACAGGAAGCCGTGACCGCGTGGCAGCAGGGCAAATGGCCACGGATCCGGTTCGTAGCTCGAGGCGGAGCTCGCATGTCGAGGTAATTTTTGGGGCCGGAGCTGATCGTATCTCGAAAAATTCGTAAGGAGGGGCATTCGTAACCCGAGGTACCGGTGTACTTTATTTTACCGTTTTATGAAGTAGAATATTATCTAGCAGTCTATTGAAGGCTTTGCTGAGGGCCAGTTATACTATGTCTATGGTATTTCCCCTAGAGTTACTAAGCTAGGAACTCTATCAAAGGAGATAAGGTTAGCCCGGCATGATTTGTTTGTGACAATCCCTTACTGGCTCCAGTTAATTGTAGTATGGTTATCCAAGTGCTCACAAACATGCTTCTTGATAATCTGTTCATAGACCTTGTTTAGTACAGAATCAAACTGACAGGTCTGTAGTTTCTCAGGCACTCCTTCTTCCCCTTTTGAAGATGGGAATGACATCTGCTCTTTTCCACTTTTCTGGGACCTCACCACTCATCTAAGAGTACTCAAAAAATACTGAGAGTAGTTCTGCTATCACTTCCATTAGTACTTTCAGTACCCTAGGATGTAACCTACTTGGCCCTGAAGACTTGAATTCATTTAAATTAGTTCTCTCTTACTCTCTCCTTGTCTGTCTGAAAGCCGAAGTTCCCTTATTCCCCCAATTGCATGAGCTACAGTTCAACTTCCCTTCTGAGAGAAGATAGAAGCAAAATAGGAGCTAAAAGTTCTGCTTTCTCACCATCACCTATTGCCACTTTACCACTTTCTTGTCTCAAAGGAGCTATTCTCTTTGACCTTCTTTTTATTTCTAATGAACCCCCCAAAAAACTTTTTTCCTGCAGTTTTTGGTATCTCTTGCCTTTGTGACAGAGTTCCTACAGTTCCTGGAGACTACATTGTATAATATTCTTTGGTTATATTCCCCACCTTCCATTTCTTGTACATGTCTCTTTTTCTCTTCAACATTTTACAGAGCTGTGCATATTACTCTGGCTTCTTTAGATTTCTCCAATTTTTCCTTCTTGTGGGGACTGTTTACATTTGTGTCTTCAGTATCACATTTCATAGAATTTCCCATCCTTCTTGAACATTTTTCTCCTTCAGGATTTCAGGCTGTTAGATCTGACCATCTTCCCTTGTAGGTTAATCAAAGTTTACTTTTCTGAAGTCCAGTATGTCTGATTCTTCTCAATTCCTTCTCCTCTGGATATCATAAATTCTGGGGTAATACGATTACATTGTCCCAAGTTACCTTCACTTCAACCAATTCTTCCTTGTTGGTGAGGCTTAGGTCCAGGACTGGAGAACCCCTTGTTCTTTCTTCTATTTTCTGATAAATGAAGTTGTTAGCAAGAGAGGACAATAATTTGTTGGAACTCTTGACTCTGATTCCCAGCAGGGTCCAGATAATTGAAATCCCTCATTATCATTATCTCATCTTTGAAGAGTGGTTGTCTGATGCAGAAAGGCTGTATCTTCTGCCTACCTATATGGTCCATAATAAACTCTCACAATAGTATGGTTAGTAATAATAGTGACAGTTTTGTTTCTCTCTCCTTTTATTTTTACTGTACTAAAATATTTCCAACAGGATTTCCATGCTCTGATTCCTGAATTTCTATATGTATATCTTTACTTTACATGCAATGCAAATACCCAATCTTTTCTACAAAAATTAGGAACCCCACTCCCACCCTCCATGACAGTGATGGGAAAAGTCTGCAGTGTAAAAAGAGGGGAAAAGCTAAAATGAGGATGAGTCAGTATAGTACATGGACTAAGTTTCTTCTTTGTGAATTTTTGACACCAAGAAGCAGGATACAGGTGGACACAATTCACTGCCAACACCTGTGCCATTGATAGAGCTCATTTTTATGCAACTTTTAAAAAATCACATTTCTATTTTCAAAAGCTTATAAATTAATAGGCATTACAGTGGCATTGCCGGTTTAAGCTAGTAAAGTTAGAGAATCCCTTAAGGTGAGTTTGATTCCAGTGATTTCATATTGTTTTCTTGGCAACAATACAGAAATGATTTGCCATTGCTCTCTTCTAGGATTTTTAAAAGATTATTTTCCAGAATAGCTACAGCCCTGGGATTTCCTGTGTTCTTCCATTCAAGAACTTAATTAGATCTGAACTTTTCTGATATGAACTGGAAAATTACTTATTTTGACACCCAATATCAAATGCAAGATTAGTTAGTGGTCATAACGTGGCCTCCTTTATGCATTATACACTTAAGGGGCCAAATGTGTTCAAGATGTTACACATGTTTAACCATCCCCCTCACATCTTTAGACCATTTCTGGTCCTGCTGTCCACTATCTTCCTTCTTCTTGCCTAGTGGCAACAGTACATTCTACATCACTTCTACCATTCCCAGGCTCACATATTCAGCTTTATACAGCTGCGTTTCCTTTGGATAGTTACTTGCGCTGAAAAGTCTTACAGAATTCACTGACCTCTCCTTTATCCTTGGAAAGCAATTGGCCGCAGGAGAGAAAGACTTCATAATTAGCAAAAGGAATGACAGGCTCAGGAAGCTCTCGAAGGTAACGTTTCAGAAGGGAAGCTACTGCATGGACATCAGTATTTCTGCAACAAAGGCAAAGAAAGAGGTTTAGCATCATGCAGAAAAGCTGGCTCTACTGCCACCCTTGACAAAGATGGGAGGGCTGATACTGATGTGTTTCAAACCTCACTGATAAAAAAAAAAACTTGTTAAGCAACCAGAATAACAACAGAAGTGCTAGCTGGGGACTGACCAAGTATACCAGGGAGCTCTCACACTTCATCACTGTCTGGGGATGGACCATTTAATTAGGACTTTCCCATAGAAATGAACAGATACAGCAAACCTGAGCAGGAAATGGAAGTGGCTGGAACTGCAACCAAGCACTCTCACACTTTCAGGCCATTACCTTCCAACCCAATTAAGAGTAATTCAGGACATGCCACACATATTGAACCAATGACCCTGCCCCAAGATGCTATCATGTCTTGAAATACTAATATGCAACCTATGGTGGAACACTACACTTCTCTCAACTTAGTAAGAGAGGGTGCTAATTGGGCCAGTCACTAATTCATTCCCTTAGAACAGTTGCAAAAGCTGGTTTTTGTAACCAACAAGATTTCCTTCCCAATTTGCACAGCATTTTGCCAATTAAGTTGTTCAGATTGACTCCTCATGGGCAGAGTTTTTGGTGGTGGCTGTCATATTACCTGGAACTCCTTCTGGACTGTGAACTCTGAGGAAGTGGATAGAGTGCTCTTTAGGTTATTGTCTGCCACCTGTGGGCTTGATCCTGATCTATCCTGGCTCCTTTGAGGGGCAAGGGGGTAGAATGACCACATGGATCTGGGAGATTGTCAGTGCCTCTCTGGGGGAGGGAAGGAGTTGCCAGCAGCTTTCAGAAGCAGTGATAAACACACCCAGAAGAAATCCTCCCTGGATCTTGGGATCCTAGATTTCCCAGTCTCCAACCTCTTTTTGGAAAAGGTTGTTGAAATGGTGTTGATGGATCAACTATGAAGCACCTTAGATGAAATGGATTTTCTGGATTCTTTTCAATCAAGGTTCAGGCCCAGGGATGGGATAGAGACAGCATTGGTTGCTTCCTTGATTACCTCATTTGGGACTGGATAAGGTCTCCTGCACCTTTTAGATCACCCAGCAGCCTCTAATAGATGGTGTCTTATTGCATTAGCTTATGCAGTTGGAATTGGAGGCACTCTTTTGTTCCTTCCAGTGGGTGGGTTCAGTCAGTGGTAGTGAGGGACAAGAGCTTGGCACTGTGGCCCTTGCTTTGCAGGGGAAAGAAGTTAGTCTTCTCTCATCTGCTCTTTAAAATTTATATGAAGCTGCTGGGTGAGGACATATAACAGTTTGAGTGATATCCAACTTTCTATTACTACTCCAGGCTATAGGAGATATGCTGCTGATGTCCTTTCATGGTTCTCGGAGGCTATCAAGGTCTGGATGGGACTGAACAGACTGAAACTGAACCTAGACAAGATGGAGGTACTATATCTCCATCATAGTTCTCACACTAATATTATTTCTGGTTGGCAGGTACTATCCCTGAAGGAGCAAGTTCACAACTTGGGGGTCCTTCTAGACTCACAGCTCCTGCCCATGCAGCAGGTAGAGACCATGTCTAGAGGCCCCTTTGTCCACCTCCAACTGGTGCACCAGTTGCAGCCTTACCTGGTGCAAGAGAACCTTGCTACATTAACTCATGTCCTTAATATCACCCAGTTAGACTACTGAAACACACTTTACATAGGACTACTTGTAAAGACCATTCAGATGCTGCACTTACTTCAGTATGTTAATATAATTCTGGATAACTCAGCACAGTACAAAATGTCTTTTCGAACCTGCTGTCCTGATGCTATTTTCCTTCCATTTGTTTCCCTTCAGAGTCTTATTGACTTCCATCTGTGATTGTGGCTTCCAAGTGGTTTATGTTCTGTTCTGTTCTGTTCTGATTTTGCAACTTTCACCAGTGGCATGGCTTTAATCCTGAAAAACCAGTTTTCACTATCTCTTTTGCCTTCAGAACTATGTGAAGATGGAACAGTGAAGGAATTCTGTGATTTTCTTTAAAAGATATTATTCTTTTTCTTCACAGCTGGACAGCTATGAATAATCAACCTTTATTTTAAATCCTGCTTTGATATACAGCTGTGCATGTAGCTGATTTTTAAAAAATAAAGAAAATGTCACATTTATGGCACTCAGGCTGTAGCTTGTTGTGTATTGATGGTATAAACACAAAGGATAAACTATCTGACCTTTCAAACTCCACCTAGTTTTACCTAATACTGCAAATGCTATTGAAGCTCCTCTTGTAATTTGTTTTTCCTTAAAACCACCCAGGATGGAGGAGAGGATATATTTCTCTGGGCAGCGCATGGGTAAATTATTGAATTTGCTACCTGATGATGAAGTGATAGATACCAATTTAGGGCTTTTAAAAAATGTTTTATTAAGAAATATGTTCAAGAGTCAAATGGTTACTAATCATGATAGCTACCTCTAGTTCCAGTGTAAGGAGATGCATATCTGTGTACACAGTGTAAGGTAGATAAGTCTTGTAGAACATGACTTATCTTGTAGAACATCAGTCCTGTAGAACATAATGTCCAGTCAGCATGGTCACTAGAGGTGATGAGAAAAGTAATCTAATGCATCTAAAAATCAGCTACACATTAACGTATGGCACCAAGTTAAATGATGCTTTTATATGGTTCAATACTTATTACCATATTTTTTTACTCTTAATTTTCTACTTCCCTGGGGCATAGCTTGGAAGACATGTCATAACTCTCCTAAGCAAATAAAACAGTCATCCTACTTCCAAGCAGGGCAGAATGATGAGAGTTAGTCCTCTAGTCCAGGGGCTTGCAGGTCTCTCTGCTGTTCCTTGGAAAATGATCCATTTACCTGTCAAACTGGAGCTTCTTCCCACAGTCAAAGGAGTCCTGGAGGTCCTTCACCAGATTGGCCTGCCCAGGCATGCGGAAGAGCCCTTCCTCGGTGAGGCCACGCTTCCGGATGAAATCCACACATTGTTCTACAAGAAGAGGCACCAACTTCTTTTCATAGAAGACTGTGTCTTCCAAGCGTTGACCAAAAATCCCTGCCAGTGAGAGAAAGCAAGCATTGTCCTTGATTAGCCACATCTCTACCCATGGGAGGAGTTATGGGGACAAAGAGGTGCCCTTAGCATGAAATAAAGGAGAAATGTAGGCAAATCTATTTTGCACCTGAATCAGTCTACATACATTACATCTCCTTTAGAAAGGCAGTTAAGACTTGGGCCGTTCCCTGGGGACTTGGGTAAGGAGGAGCAGAGTTCCCATTTAGTGGAATACAATGAAGTTTTACTGTAGTTTCTGATTGCCATTTAATTGTTTTATTTTGTTTTAATAATATATGTGGTGTTATGTTTTGTTTAGTGATTTTTGTATATCACCTAGAGTTATGGTGTTTGAGTTGGGTGGCCATATAAATGTTCTGAACAAGCAAACAAATAATCAAATAAACAAACATCTCATATTCTACCAGTGGAGGATTCTGGTACTAAATACCAATAGGGTGCCTCCCACATATCACTGGCCAATAAATAGGGGCATCTGTCATTGTCCATTTCAGCCTGGTGGAACTGAAGGACAAAGAAAATGCAGAAATGAGTGGATTGGACTTTCTTTGGGAACCAGCAGCACCCCAAACCATCCACTGGTTTAGTTCAAGTTTTTGAGAGACAGCCTTGACAATTCTTTTTCATTTCAAAATCTCACAAATTTGATGTTCAAACAGGTATCTTTTGGAGGGACGGGTAAATAATGAAACGCGTCACAATGCAAACCACTTGGCTTGCAGGCTAGCATCCAACATTGGGATGCAACTGTGAAAAGGTGCGGTTTGTTTGTGATATCGCAATGCGCATTTCATCATTCTTCCAGCATTGCAGCTTGTACTGGATGCTGAGCTGGGTTTGCTGAGTTTGATTGCAACAATTCACAGACCTGTCCAGATACAGGAGTGATTTCCCAGCACCCTCTTCCAGAACGTTTTCACTACATCCCAGGCTAGTTCTGGGATTCCTGAGCACCCTCCCATTTCAGCACTAACCAGGCCCATTACCCATTAGATGTTTTGCTTAGGAACAAACACAGCGACGTGGAAAAGAATAGAAAATTGATGTAATAAAAATGTATTCTTTAATATACCAAAACTCCCAGCAGTTTGAGGAATTATTCCTTTAAAACAAACTGGGACTTTTGGTGTAATAAATACATTTTTTTCCTCACAACAATGTTTTTGTTGGTTGCTTTAGAAGGGGCATCTGCTATTCCTATACCTGAGCCACAAACAACCATTTTCTTCTTTAAGATGGAGGGGTTTTACTTGTTTCTGAAGAAAATATTCAGATAACTTGAAAAAAATAATTTTATTTAGGGTTACATGGGTCCAGCTATAAACGTCTAGATTTTTCTCTTTGTTGCTGTATATTCTGGAACATTTGTACCGATGTGATGGGTTTGTGTAACACACTAAGTTAAAGTAAAGTTGGCTGGTTTGTTCTGTGAAGCCAGCCAGTGTGATTCATTTATGATGGTGTATAAACCCAACTAACCTGGGTTAGTTTAATAATCATGGTTATATATACCATGGGTTAGTGTGCTATGTGAACATGCTACTTCTACTTAATTATGACAACAAACAAAAACATGAACTGGATATTCTGAAAAAAGGGAAGGATGATAAAACGTTTTGTTTGCAGGTTGCAATAGTAAGTGGCTGAAAAAGGCTACACTTTGCATTTGCTTATACTTAGTTTATGAAACATTACAGAGGAGTGCATTTGTGGTGGAGCTTTTCTTTGCAAATTAATCAACCAAAAGCAAAGTCTACCTTTGTTCTGAAGAATATAATTTAATAAACTGATGCGATTATGGAATCAATGTGGCTGATTCTGAAAACATTATTTGTGTATCTAGCACATTTTCAAAATTAGGAGAAAAATCCTTGACCTTGTATGCCATGATGAGGAAATGGAGGATGGAGTCTCAAAACATCCTCACGAAAAAATCATCATCAAGGCTTCAGGAAGAAGCCAATGAATAATGATGAACATTGCTACGCAAAACGTGGGCTCGGTACCCCTCCCTGTGCTATGCATGTTCAGGAGTTTCCATCTTAGCCTAGAAATGAGGGAGACAAAGAACATGCTACTTAGGGTAGCCAGTGTTCTGTTCTTCCCTGATTATGATGCTAGGTGTTTTACAGTGGTACCTCGCGTTACGAACTTAATCCGTTCCGTGACTCTGATCGCAACTTGATTTGGTCGCAACGCGAGGTAAATTTCCCCATAAGGTTCAATGTAAATACGGTTAATCCGTTCCGCCCTCTGAATTTGGTCGCACCGCGAGGCAAATTTCCCCATAAGGTTCAATGTAAATACGGCTAATCCGCCCTCCGACATTTGCAGGGCAAATGGCCGCGGATCCGGTTTGTAGCGCGGGGCAGAGGTCGCATGGCAAGGTAAATTTTTGGGGCCGGAGCTGGTCGTATCCCGAAAAATTCGTAAGGAGGGGCATTCGTAACCCGAAGTACCACTGTATTTGGCTTAAGCGCAATCCAGTCCAGAGCGTCCATTCTGCACGATAGTTGGTTCCCAAGCAGAATTTAGGGGAAGATGTCTCAAAGTAAACTGCCTAGTTTGAAAAACCCTCCCAAGACAAATCTGATTAGTTACTAGGGTGAAAGGTCTTTTCTTCAGGCGGGCTTAATTCCTGACATGCTTAGTAGAGCAGAAAGCGAGCCTGTTTCCATTGAGGGTGGGGGCATATATTGGAGGGCTTCCCAATTCTCTAACTCAGCATCTGGTTGGGTGATGTTGGGAGAAGGGAGAAAGCTGTCCTCGGGTTCAAGCAGCTTAGCCATACAGTTGGAAATATCCTTCCAATGCCCTTTGTTTTACACAGTTCATCAAGAAAAGAACAGGAATCCAACTTGATACGCATCCTTTTATGCTGCACAAAAGTACTGACTGACTGATCCTTGGACAGCTTACATATTCAAGCAGACAAAATCCCACACAGGTGCCTCGCTCGTGGCATCTAGCAGAAGCCCAGAAAATGACACACATTCACCACCAGAGAAGCATATTCTCATGTAATTCCTGGGGTTAAATTTCCTGCCCTGGTATACTGTATAGGTGTGTATAAACCAGGCTTCTCCAAAATAGAGCTGTGCTGCAGAGCACAAGTTTGGTGGAACCCTCAGGCTTGCATTTGATTGGTGAAAGTGTGCGCGCAGGCTCTCAGAAACAACTCTTCAAGCCCACAAATCCATACAGTAGTCTAACGAAATAAGGCCCATCAGGATAAATAGGCAATAAGGTTTTGAGGCTCGCAGAAATTATGATGCAGTTTTGAATCTTTTTACCACCCCCGCCCCATAGTCTCAGGTATGTCAACATTTGAATCCAAGGCGCCCGAGACAAAGCTGGCCCTCGGACACGCGGATGGATGCCAATCATCTTCAGCGTTCGTTTCTCCTTCAGGAAGAGATAAGCCTCTGCTCAAAGACCTAACTGCGACAAGAAACGGCAGGCACCCTTCTTAGGTCCTCCCAGACTCTCACCTCTGGGTGTGGCGCAGCAGCCGGGCCCGGGGCAGGCCCGGAGGACACAGCAGAATCCGGGCAATGCGAAGGGACGGGAGCGGCCGAGGCGGAAGGGCATCAGGCCCCGGCATCAGGCCCGTGCGGAGACCCAGCAAGGCCTGCCGCTCCCCAGGCCCAGCCGGAGCAGAGAGAGCAGTGCATGCCTTCCTCTCCGCAGGCGATCGTGGCAGCACATCTGTCCTCAGCCCTGCTCGGCACTAATTATGACTTGTTCCTCAACTATTTGAAATACCCAATGAGGCCCAGAGCTCCCAGCTCCCCCTGGAAACAGCAGAGGAAGCAGGCAGGCCAAGTCTTGCCCGGGTTTTCTACTCCTCCTCGCTGCAGCCCAAGTGAAGGCAAGTCGGCCAGAGGTCACAGGCCTAAACAAAGGCCCCCCCAGGAGCTGTAATTCAAGGGATTAAGCCCCACAGCTCTTATCATATTGATGCAGGTCAGGGCAGTCGTGCCAATTCAGCACAAAGTTTCTTCACGGCCTCCAACGATCAGCAAGCACTCTAGCTGCAGCACTAGGAGTTTCTGCCTGGATGGGAAGTTGAGACCCAGTCCACACAAACACTTCTCTGCTAGTCAAGCTGGGCACCAAGATGAACAGAAAAGTGTGTCTGTTCAGCTGCTGGGTAACGCTCAGGAGGGGTTCCTCTGGACAGACAGCTCTCTGCCCACGCTCACAGAGGCAGCCTGGGTTTGCGTCTTGGAGCTGGTTCCCAAAATGAAGCAGCCTCGTCTTGCACAAACAGGTCATTTCGAAGAACTAAGAGTTTATGCCTCTCTTGGTTAGCAGATGACTGTATGGGGAGCTCCAAGCATGTGATCACTGTAACCCCTCAGGCTACTCCTATAATGGGGGTAGATGGCATATAAATTTAATAATAAATAAATAAACAAATAAATAATAAAAATAATTACTTTCCAGTGAGTGCAGAGCAGGACAGACAAATGGAAGTTACTGAATAGACTCACAGAAGTTACAGATTCACAGAAGCATTTGGGCCATGGAGCCCAACCCGCGTACAGTCAGGAATCCAAATTAAAACATGCCGGAGGCCCTGTGGCTGTCCAGCCTCTGCTTGAATCCATCCAGTGAAGGGCAGACCATCATCCCTTCAGATAATTAGCTCCACTATTCCTACTTGCTGCTACTGTCAGCAAATTTTTTCTAACATTCATTTGGAATCTGCCTTTCTGTCCCTTCAGCTGATTATATAAAACTATTCTTAATAAAAAGCAAATGATATGAAAAAAAGGTTAGAGCCAACCAAAAGGAAAACTAACTGCTTAGTCTTACGCACTTTTACACATAACAAAAGATAGGTGTATTCTTCCAATACTTGTTATAGATTGGCCTTAAATATTTTATATATTTATTCAAAACATGGTACCCCACAGAGGGACTATCTGGCTAAACTTCAAAGTTCTTCCTTTCCCCTGAAAAAGCTTGGCAATGGTTAGCACTGGAGACTGAAAATTAGAAAAAACATCAAGGAGGAAAACAAAGGTAAACTATGTCCATATTTATTACACATTATGCAGCAGGGTAAATACAAATATTAGAGTTTGGTTTCTAAAGTTTATATCAGTAGATACTGCAAATTGGTTGGAGAACAAAGAAGGGGGAAGTTAGAAATTTAAATATTTACCTATATTGTTTTTAGGGGTGTTTTTCTCTCTCTCTTCTTTTTCTTCTGTTTTTAACAATTGTAAATAATAACATAGTGATTTCCACTAAGCTCAAAAATTCTTATTTCTGTTTTTTTATATATATCATGAAAACAACTCAATGTACTCTACTTGGTATCTCTTATTAATGTTATATTGAGCATTGATTGTGTAAACTCTTAATTATATGTCCATCTATAGATATTATCTTTTTTGGAAATACATCTCTGTTTTATATTAAAAAAAAAAAACGATGTCTATATTGTTGCATAGAACAATACATATATTTGTCCATTTGGTTATCAGGAGTTTATCTTAACTTACATTACAGTTTAGCAAAAGAATCCTTCAGAACCTGCTTACAATCCTGGAAAGAAATCTTACTAAAGAAAAATAATATTAATAGTACAGTAACAAAACCTCAATTAGAACTACATAATGAATTTGCTTGTGTGATACATAAAAGTGATCTCCAAGTTTGACTTATGTTTCTTTTAATTACAATTATTTGGAAGTATGTCAGTTCAATAAATAATAACTGCTTCCAGATGTTACTTAGGTATTTCTACCTCTTTTACTTTCACATTTAAATTCCAGCAATTGGAATAACTGGAAAAAATAGGAGTTAATTCAAATAAAAAGCTGAGAATTCTTTGGACAATATTTTTAATTAGATTGTGTATTGTCTATGAACTTTTTTTCAAGCCCTGATTCAAACATTTGGAAAATGCTCCAGTTTGGCTTAGGCTGACTGAAGGCAAGACAATTTGAGGTAGAACTCAGATGTGAAAAAAAGAATGGAAAACCAGAAACAGTTGTAATTTTTTCACTTTTTATCTGAACTGGATAATTGCAGGTATTATAGACTATGGGTAAGCAAGCTGCATCTCACAGGACCCAGGCAGTCCTGAATCATATTTATGTGGCCCTCAGACCACTCTCTGGTCATAGGCCAACATCTGGTGGCAAAAAGCTATCCAGTGAATAACATGACCACACTTTCTTGGAGATACTATTGTACTTATCATTTTTATATATCTGATTGAAAAACCATCTTCTTATGATATATTAAGATGTTTGTTTGCAATTCATAGAGTGGCCAAGCTAAATGGAACATGATTTACTTCCACAGGGGTTTCTGCACACTTCAGGTCTGAAATTAGTCAGTGCCAGGATCCCACATTCACACACAGGTACAGCTGCAGTATTCTAACTTTACTTTTTGTAAGTTGGTTGGACACCTTGAGATATTTTGGCAAATACATTATTTTCTTTTGGTAAGGAAGTAACGTGATTCTGTGTGTGCACGGATGTTGCTTATGTGTGTTTCTGCATGCATGTCTCCTTGTATTGTGTTGATTTTTTTTTTGTGCGTGTGTGCACTGGGAAGCACAAGAAAAACTGCCTACACTCTGCTCTGGAAAGCTTGGACCCCCACTTAGAATGGAGCAGTCAACAACATTCTGAGCCACAGCCTCCCCGGTTTTTTCTCCCTGAATATTTTCCTGCAGCTCCTGGCCTGGTCTGGCTCATTTTCTGTTTTGCCAGCTTCTCATTCTGTTCTGTTTTCAGAGTCTTACCCTGCGGATGGATGGATGGATGGATGGATGGAGAGTCCTGCCCCCCCCCTCAATTTCTTTGCAACATTCCATTAGAAAGAATGGGGAAGAGCAAGCAATCTGCAGTAGCAGGAATTCTGATAAATAAGCCTGCTTGATGGTTCCAATGAATGCAAGTCATCTTAATTGTTGCTTGGGCTGCAGCATTACTGATGCAACGAATGCTGGTATTTGTAACCTAATTCCAGAAGCCAAGTGTATTCATCAATTCAGTTAATTAACCCTCTGTGCACATATTAGCTGGTTACTGTAGCATTTAATGGCAAATATGCAATAGCCACTTGGCTGCTGCAGCAGCAGAACTCTTCATCGTGCGCTCAAGGAAGAACTCCAGTGCTCACGTCCCAATTATCCTTGTTGATGCTCCAGGGCTTAAGCTGTCAAGGAAGCAGCTGCTCATTTGAGTCAGTTAAGCTCAAGCAGGAGAATAATGGCAGCAAATTACCACCCAACCAGATCGTGAAGCTCTTTCATTAATGGGAATGATAGCAGGATGCTGTCACAGAAGAGACCACAGTCTTAAAATAGTTACCAGAATTATTACAATAAGCCAGTGTTGTCCAAACTTGGCCACTTTAAGATGAGTGGACTTCATGGCTGGCTGGGGAATTCTGGGAGTTGAAGTCCACTCATCTTAAAGTGGCCAAGTTTGGACAACACTGCAATAAGCATTCTGTCATCGGAGTAGGAGGAAGTCAACCATCCCAGGGAGTCCTTCACGTGAGAAGAACCAGCTCCAAGCATAGGATCTGGACCAGCATCACTCCACACTAGCCCAGCACCCTCTGCTGAGGCCTCTGCTCACCTGCCCTGCCGTCTTGGAGAAAAACTGACATCAGAAAAGGCTACAATGGTAGCATGTCACAAGAGTGGGGTAGCAAGGATTGTATGAGGAGCCATTAGTCTGGACACAAAGGCCATGTTGGTTAATGTGGCCTGACTCCTATCGATGCCTTCTGCTCTAGCTGCGGGGGGCTGGATGTCATGTCACCAGCAGTTTTCTAAGTCCTGGGAAACCAGTTTATTCTATCCTAGGGAGCCCAAAGTTTTCAGGATAAAGACTTTGAATGATGTGCCAGGCACTCCTTTCAAAAACTGGGTGAGCACCAGACAAAAATTGATTTAATTTAATTTAAACTCATTACAGTCAATAAAATAAACCTGATTACTGTCCATGTATTTAATCCTTTCCTCCTTATGTAACATGAAAGCAGGGGCTCATGTAAAAAAGGACAGGGCTTTGATCTTGTGGCTGTGGCTGCCATGATGGCTATTCTGACCCCCACAATTCAGCATCAGCTTTAGAGGAGGGCACCCATAAGCTCTGCTCTCAAATCCTGCTTGAAAATTTGCCTTCAAATCCAAACTCTCCTGAGACAGTGGGAATGGTAGGTTGGAGCTTGGATTTTGCCACTGACTGAATCCAGCATCAGGAAAGCTCTCTGGTGCCCATCAATAAGAGCCCACAACCAGGGTTGTGTCCTGCTCCATCCCTCGGCTGCAGCAACTGAGGCAGGCAGGCAGGCAGGAGAAAGGGAAGCACAGCAACAGTGAGACTGAACTCCATGAGGCTCACCATTCCTTCCTCAGTCACCCAGAGTATGCCATCCCCTCTCCTGCACCCAGGCGCTCTGGAACCCCCCCCCCCCCCCCCACACACACACATACACACACTTGGCTGCCTGGAAGTCTTTCATAGGCATCCCAGATCAGGGCTGCAAAAATCTGGATGATCACCAGATGGCAGGAAAAAAGGTAGATGTTTTCTGTATCTCTTTACTTCTATCTAGTAGCTGTCTGGACTTCTGCAGCCCAGATGGGTCAGTCCTATCTTCTCTGACCAGGTTTGTTGAAGATATGAGGCAGAAATGTGCAGTCCCCTGTGCCAGCTGGTCCCAAAGTAGCTTCCTCCACTGTTTTCACAGTACTGACACCCTGACAGTCTGTTTTATTTTGGATTATGCTGGTTCTTGAAGATCCACATTGTTTAAGGCTTCAGGGTGGAGACTCTTCAGGATTTCTGTGGTTTGGGTGAAAGGAGATGCCATGAGGAATCTCTCTGCTGGTTCAGTTAACATTTGAATGAGGACCCCCCCCCCCCCATGTTAAAAGACTCCTGGCATCTCTTAAAATGGCTTGTTATGGGTCAAAGCAGTTCTATTTCAATGGTGTCCATGAGTTTGAAATGGTAAAAGCAAATTAGAATATGTTTGAGCACTGTTGACTGGTGGGCATGCTCCAAACAGCCAGACATTTTTATACCCCTTTTCTGATGGTTTCTTCTTCAAGAGAAATTCAGGCAGTGCCCTCTGCTTCCCTGGTCTTTAGCCTAATACAAAGTTCCTACATAGTATGAATGAGGGGCTTTATTTGCTCTCCACTTAGCTAACATTTGCACTTTTTAACAACTCTTTCTGCAGTGTAGAGCAAAGGAAGGGCTCAGATGTCCTAATACACGTCCAGCTGAGGAGTAGAGCTCTTTCAGAATGCCATTATCTTGCTCAGCTGCTAACGTTAGGTATTTTCAACATTAAATCAAGCATTATGTATTAAGCTATTAGCAAGAGACAGGAGAAAGGCAAGCCAAGACTTTCTTTTTTTTAGAACAGTCGCCACCTTGACTTTTTTGACACCCCATGGATGCCCCTTAAAAGTGCTTCTCAAAGATTCAAATAAAGATTTCTGTCAATCCATCAAAATCATGAGATAAACTAGTTCTTGAGATACTTATTAAGCAAACAACTGAATAAGAAAATACCTAGCAGACCATGGACATAACACCTCCCTCCAAACCAACTGGAATCCATTAGCTGGTAGCAAGTACATATGAAGAGCTGACTTCTTCCTGCCATCTATAGTCATTCTCCAGTATAATAACTCTGTCCTTTGACAACCAGGTATCCTGTGCCAAGAATATGCCATTATTCTCCAATTCATTTGGCCACTGGAGGATGTGTCAGGAAGACTGACCAACTTTCTTAATATTTTTGTACATTAATTTTGGGAAAGCTAAATTTACAAAATAAGCTAATTACCCCTCTCTATAATTTACCCTGTAAATTCCTATCCAGGGGCAAGTTTTAACCTGATAGATACATACATACCTATCTATCGTGTTGTTCCAGTTTGAAGTAAGCAAAGTAAGCTCAGAAAAGGAGTAACAAATAGTAAGCTAAAGAAATAAAAGTGTGAGATTAAAACAGGAACTTCCATATGACAAAGGAAGCAAAAGCACATTTACCCACAGCTGTTCTTCCAATCACATTCTACCCACCAACCTTCTCTCTGAATTGGCATGCCATAACATTTCTCCATCCATGATTCTCTTTAGTAAACATCCCACTAAGGCGGCATTTCCCTGCCTTGGCAACTGCGTGGACTTCGGCGGCCAGAACTCTCATCAAGGGCTGTGCTGGCTGTGGAATTCTGGGATTTGAAGTTCAGATGCCTAGAAAGGGCCGAGGTTGGGAGACTGCTACACTCGCACTAAGGCACAGAGGTTCATCTACTTCATTTCCTTTATTATATATTTCCCCTAGATCAACAAACATACAATAAAGTTTTTCATACTTAGACATTTCTTACTAACCTGCAAAAATCTCATTTGCACATCCCTCCCAGCGTAAAGCCACACTGCTACCAATTCTGCTGCCGCTTCCACAACCTTACGCTGATAATTTAAAATATAGCTGACTTACAAAAATGTTACAAGAAACAAAATAAGTTTCAGAGAAAAAAACCAGATTCATTGGAAACAGAAACATTCCCTCTGGGGATTTTTCTTAAAAGGTTGCATTTCAATAATCAAATTTATTTGAAAGTGAGCATTTTGCTGAGAGGGGATATTTAATGTTCCTACCTAGCTAACCCTGCCCAGCCTCTGCATTTACCCTAGATTAGGACTTCATGCGATAGGGTGGGTGTGCTGTTGCCCTCTGGAGAGTTTATTCAGAGAGTTGGTTCAATTTTCTGCCCCCCCCCCCTTGGAGCAGCCAAATCGAGTCTGCAGGGCTGCCCCCAAGGATCCAATAGAAGAGGGGAATTTAAAGGGTAAGCTGCGCCTTTTGGCAGAAGGATGGAATAGAAACATAGTGAATACTAAACTGAAACAATTCTTTCTGAAAGAAGCCTGAAATCAGGCTTCCTTCAAAATCCCCCTTCTGTATTCTGTTTCCTGATCGGCTTTTTTTCTTTTTGAGAATACAGAATAGCCAAGAGGACTCTTTCTCAATTTTTATAAAATGCTTATTCGTAATGAGCCATGTGGCCACATGATGTCAGGATTGTCTCAAGCAAGAAGAATGATCTCGCCTTCAAGTTAGATCTACCTGGGATTATTAGAAAGACAGCTCTGTCTCCTAACATGGTTCGTGCTCTTTCCCTTCATTTCTTAATATTGACCTTATGCTGTTGGCACCCCAAAGACCCAAGATCTTCCCCTCCTTCTCTCTCTCCACTTCTCCAGCCACCCACAAAAAGGGGAAGAGATGGCTTTTTGCACAATAGCAGAACCCCAACTCACACGCTGCCAAGAGGCTCTGGAAAGCAGTGGCTGGGGACTGGGAAGGGTGGGGGGCCTGGAGGAGGGCCAGATGGGTGATGGAGCAGAGCATGCCCCAACCCCTTAACCCATTTGGGAAGGATTTGCTACAGATCCACTGCTTGGCAGAGGATGTGTTGGTGGGCAGAAAAACACATTTTTGAAGCATAGCAGGCAGAACCTGCCTTCATATTGGGCTAGGGGCAAACTGAGGACAACATCAGGCATTCTTGTCCTTGAGTAACAGGCCAAGCAGGACATGTGCGTGATTTTGAGTAACTTTTCCCTGATTAGGCACCACCTAGATGAACATCAGAGCCTCATGGTGGACAATTCTTCATCCCCTGCCCCATTTATACTACTTGCTTTGCACAAAGTTAGGCAAACGTTTTGTCCTCCTATCTTATTCCCACTTCTAAAATCCCGTTAATAAGAGCACCCCCAGCTCTTCGTGAAAGAATGTCTCTACAGTACTACAGTGAGATTTGGAAACTACTCTGTGCTTCCAAGACTGCCTTCTGACATCAAAGAGATAAAAACTTTCAGGAAAGGCTATTCCCTCCCTGCTAAGAGTCTTCCAGTCTTGTGTCAGGAGTATGAAGTAGACCATGATCCTCTTTTGAAATAAGTGAAGAACATATGAAAACAGAATCAGTTCAGTTCTGGAACTGAGAAGGAAGTCCAATCCAATGGCACTAACTCTTCAAGTCCACACGGGGGCGGTAGACTTGAAGTTGAACTCTGCTTCCCTCTTTCTCCATCACTCTGCTGCTCCAGCATGCTGGGGAATTCTGGGTGTTGAAGTCCACACATCTTAAAGTTGCTGAGTTTGTTCAACACTGGTCTCAGATTACTATGCTGAGGTCACTTCCTTCTGCCCCTCTTCCTGCACATGCTTTTTGACTATCTTCCAGGTAGGATGTAACTAACAAGGGGTGTGGCATCCCTGTAATGTATTTCCTCTGGATAAATCTCCTTTCTCTCTCTCAAAACCTGCTTGGCTGAGATTCCTGCTTTCATGAATGCTCATAATGTATGTGCCTGCACAATCTTGCAATCTCTAATAGCCTTTGCTAGCTACAAGAAATCTTAGGAGGCAACATGATGCTGCTGAATACCCCTGGACCCAAGAAGCCCTCTCCCCACTTCTCCTGATTTTATTTTTAGCCTCTTCTGATCAAAGGGTGTGACAGAGGAGATGGGGAATGAGCTTTCCCTTGGCTTTCTCACAAATGGATGTTTTGTGGCAGCTATTTTGGGAGTTGGGAAGCCCCACCCCAGCAAGTGTTATGCAAAAAAATCTCTGGTGTATCCTCAAAATTCAGAATTGTGCCCCCAAAGAAGTGAGAATAGGCATTATGAAGCTCCTGCAATGATTCTAGAGCAAGCGCAAAGGCCTTTATGTCATTTAGTCCAGCCCATAAAAATAACTGAATTTGTATTATTAGATCTCTTTAGGTAATAAGTTTGGTAACTTGGTAAATGGCTGATGAACTGCTCTTATAGTTAGGAAGGAATTTTTTTTTAAGTTTGGAATCTGCCTTCCTGTAGCTTAAATCCTTGACCTTCTGTGTGAGTTCCTTTCAGGCTTTTGAAGAATGTTCTACAAGAAGACATAGATGCGCAAAACAGTGACATGGCCAATCTCCATTATGGTTATATCTTAGGAAGTAAAATCAAAGTAGCACAGAGAGAATGCTGAAATGTACTATTTTGGAAATAATTGCCCCCAGGACTGTTACCATGAACTGCTAGTCACTTCCATTTTTCAACTCCCCAATGGTTAGCTAATGTACCCCTGAAAAAAAGCATAACATTTTCTGAAAAACATCTAGCCACCCATCTGTCTATCCATCTTTCCATCTATCCCATCCTCTATCTTAACTTTGCATATACAATTTGGTGACCATGAGATCATGCAATTTTTTTGTATATGGCAAAATAGAATGGGATTATAATATTTGCTCATTGAGCCATGTCTGTGTTAGATGAAAGAAGTGTGTGAATGCTGTCTACATCTAGAGGTTTCCTCTCTAAAAGTAGAACATTCTGGCCATGGCTGAGAGCATCACACTGAGTTTTTCCATCAATTTTACTTACATTTACCAAGGTAAAGTTTTTAGTGTATTTTCCAAGAGATCTCAGAAAGCAGAAATACTGCTTCAACATACAGAAAAGTCAGTGTTAGTTTTTGTCCACCAAAGTGCTTTTAAAAAACCATAAAGATTGAGGCCACCATAAATTTGGGCAAATTTATTTTATTAGATTGGGTTCTGAAATGATTATACAGTAGTACATGGGAATCTTATGTTTCTTACAGTTCAGTCCTAAAGTAGTATGAGGAAAATATACTTTTGGGTGAAAGAAGCAAGTTTTTGGGTGAAAGACACAAGTTTTTAGAGGCCTCAGATGAATGGGATCGCCTTAATAAAATTTATCCCCATAGCAACTTAAGGGAGGATGCCTTCTTCCTGGCATTTGGCACCTTGAACTAATTAGTTTCTTCTTCCTAGTAGATAGCAGTTGTCCTTGTAGATAGCAGATAACAGAGGGGCAGAAGGCAACTTGAGAAGTATTGTTCATTTAGGTGGCATGCCTGCATCATCATATGAATATGTATGCGTATGCATTCTTTTTCCCTTCCCCTTCTTGTAGAACTGTATAAATATCAGGGCATCCATTTTGCCTACAGGGGAATGTCTCCTGCTAACCTTTGGTGGGGTCCCCCTCCAGTAGGTACTGCCTAATAAACACTGCAGTAAAGCCTTGATTATTTTGCATTTGTGTCCTAAGTTTTGATTCCACAAGCATTTAGGAATTTACCCATCCCGAGCTATTTGACATGAGGATCACCTGACCAAGGAAAGCAAGAGGGCTTTAGGACAAGCAGCAGCTCATGAGATGGGGAAACTTAGGATGAGTCATAGCCTTTACCACATACTGTACAGGCAAAGTGGAAGCTCCATACATGCTGAAACTGAGCTGGCTCACTGTGAGCTGGGAGCCTCCACAACTTAATCAGATGGAGCAGAAGAAATTCTCCTAGGTCAACAGAGTCAACAGAGGAGAAAGTTTTGATTGTGAAACTAGGCTCCTTGAAGGCTTGAATGCCAGCAGCAGGACTGGAGTAAAATTTAGAGGCATCTTTTAATATAACTGTCTCATCCTTCTAATACTAGAACCACAATTTCTATCTTGCTCAAAATTTTGAATTCCCAGTACTGCTTACATTGATTCATGCTCATCTCACCATGGTACTCAATTCTTGACTATCACTATAGACTTCTTTCTTTTGTTTATGGGTCTGGTTTGCTAAAAATGCACAACCTAAATATAATGAAGACATTGCAAACATAACCTTCCATTTACCTACTAAGTCTTAGCAGGACTCTGGTGCCTGAACAGTGGCTCTTCTGCATCAACATTCCAGAGTCATCTCATTCATGGCTTAGCCAGCTCCACCATATAGGTGGAGTTCGCGTCATCCCTGTGTTCTGAATCAGCTAGTGCTATGGGTGGCCCAGCCCTGCTGCTTTTCCTACGGTAGATAGTTGCCCTTGACATTGTGGTGAACTGGTCTGTAGTCTTTCAGCATGCAGCCATCAGGATCCAGAGGGTGGCACTGGAAGACTGAATATTCTGAATACCCTAATCCAGGGCATTCTGTACAAAGGGGTACAATTAGGAATGATGTAGCCAGCGTTCACAATTTAGTTTTCAATACATTTTTACTCCCGTCATCATTTTAACAGAAAGACATTGAAAAGGGATCAGATGGGGAAAAAGCAAATTTGAACAGGTGAAGGTGAACATATCAAGGTGCTCTAACAAGCTGGTTACAGCAGCTTGAAAACCATGTATTCACTCAGAATGGTGACAGTAGGTAATCTTTTAAAGTGAATGAGAAGATGATGATAAACTTCTCCACCTTCCAAGGTGCTGCGGATGGACGTGACCAATACTGGAATCAACAACTACAGACTTGTTATTTGGGCAGATTTGGTGGTCCCAGAACTCAGTACTTCCCTTCCCTTTTCTTCTCACTTCAGCATTTCCATAAATATTGAAGGGAGATTTATTTGCTTTGTCAGCTGGTAGTCACCTGATTGTTGCGTGGACAAGTAAATAATTTTTTACATTTACAGGGGCAGAGAGTGAGTCCCTGACTGTTCTGAATTCTAAGGGGGTGTGGCCTCTTCTCCAAGAAAAGAAAAAAAAATGTTAAAAGCTCCCATGCATTTCAAAAATAAAGAAAAATGGAGAATCTTTATGCCAGAGTAAACAAATGGAAGAACCATTTTTAAAGTAAAAGAAAGAAAATGCCTATCAGAAAGGTAAGGCGTTTCCTCCTCTGCTGAATTTACAGCAGAGAAGAGATTCCAGCCAGAGACTTCCCATGTGACTGTTACATGTCTCAGCTCCATCGTTTGTTTCTGTGTAGTTAGTTCCCCAAAGCATGGCCAGATAAACTCCTTCAAGTTGTCTTTTCTGCCTCCAGCAGAGCTGTGATCTGTTTGTGCTCCTCAACTTCTGCTTTTGCCAGGAAATAAGCACCGCTGCCTATTCAAATGAATAACAGAGGAAAGTTGTAGAAAGTGGGGGGCAGCTGTACTGCTTTCTTTTTCTTGCCTAGAATTGCAGCCGGTTCAGGATAAAACTTGCACAGGTATGTCCAAATATTCTGCTCTCTTGGGGTCTTCAGAAATTGCTGTCTCTGTAATGCTTCTAGAGCTGCTTTCAAATTAAAGTTTGGCAGTGAAGCTCAGATGGTGGTTCTCGGGCAGGAAGCTTGTACTGCTGTGTAATACAAGAGGTATGGTTTGCGCTCTTATCTGGGAGGAGTTTGAAATGGTTAGTTCTGTGGAAGTGGACAGGTTGTTGGTGCCATTGGTCCAACCACCTGTGTTTTAGGTCTGTGTCCTAAACGTTGGTTAAAGCCTCTAGGGAGGCAGTGTGTGGTTATACTGTGGTTAATATTTCCTTGAGAGAGGGGGTGGTTGTTGAGAAGGTGGTGGGAATGCAACTCCAAAGGTCCCTAGCCCTAGATCCCTGCCTCAGGGCTCTCTCCTCTGCCCATTTAACATCCACATGAAGCCCCTGGAAGAGGTAATCCATCAGCATGAGTGCAGTATCATCAATATGCTGATGATATTCAATTGTATATCTTTGCCCTTGTGAAGGAATGGTTGGATGAAGGGTGCACTCGAGGAGATAAGCATTCCCTTAGCCCTCAACAGGTGCGTGGGAAGTTTTAGAAGTTTTAGAAGATGAGACTGGCACCACCCTAAGGAATTCAACAGAGTTCTGTTGCATTTATTAGCTTCCACCTCACGACAGAATCTCTCCAGACTGAATCTAACTTCCCAAGCCAGCAAGCCACAACACCATGAATTCCTTAGGGTGGTGCCAGTCTCATCTTCTAAAACTTCCCACACTCCTGTTGAGGGCTAAGGGAATGCTTATCTCCTCGAGTGCACCCTTCATCCAACCATTCCTTCACAGCCCTTCACTGAACAAGTGAAGCTGTTGAGGTTTTATCTCAGTGCCTGGAGGCTGTGAGGGTCTGGATGGGGGAGAACAGGCATGGACTCAACCCTTCCAAGCCTGAGTGGCTGTGGGTTTGGGGCCCTGAGATCCTGGTACTGGAGATTTTCCGTACTTGGCTCTAGATAGGGTGGCACTTCCCTGCTTAGACCTATTGTGCAACCTGGGTTTTTTCCTGAACTCATAACTCCTACTTGAGGAGCAGATGGCAACTGTGGCCAGGAGAGCCTTTGCACAACTTCATTTTATGTGCCAGTTGGGCCCATTCCTGGATTGCAAGGCCCTGATCACTCATGCCCTAGTAACTGTACTTGGACTATTGCAATGCACTCTACATGGGGCTATACTTGAAGACCACCTGGAAGATACAAGTGGTCTAGAATGCAGTAGCATGGCTAGTTATGGGTGCACTTTGGTTTGCCAATGTAACACCACTACATACTCCACAAGCTGCACTGCCTCCATATCAGCTTCCGGGTGCAACTCAAGGTGCTGATTATCACTTATAAAGTTCTAAGTGGCACAGCACTGGGTTATTTGCAGGACCATGTCTCCCCAAGGACATTTTCCAGTCCCACTTGCTGTAATAGGCTTTGGCTTCCCTGCTTGTGTGGGTTTGTGAAACTAAGAGAAAGGGGAAGGGCATACCAGCTCAGAATGAAAATAGTCTTATCAAGTGGGTGGGTGCCAACACTCATGGAAGCAGAGCTATTATTTAGCCTGTTCTGTCTGGTCTGTGAGAATGGGTTGCTAACTTTTTTTCCAGGACTGGTGCCTCTCTACCCAGCCTTCAGGGGATGTGGCAGGCAGTACCCTCAGAAGGTACGTCACAGTTCTGCCACTTTCAAAGGAACCTAGCAGTGCCAGTCCACCAAGGGACCAGAGACTGAGCCTGTGGTGGGGCACTGGAATGTTAGGCAGTGGAATGTTGAGGGAAGCCATCTCTGAGCACGTTGGTCTCACCAGGATGGCCTCCTGCTGCCCCTTTCCCCATCCTGCCCTGTCCCTTTTCTACTCAGAAACAGTCCACTGCCAAATTTAGATAGCACCAAAGTGAGGTTTAATTATGAATGAAAACCCAACAGTATCTTATGGTCTCATACATTGATTACTGTGGGTGAGTATGAAAGTGGAAATTGGTGACAGTTGGTGATAGTCGTATGGATACTGAATGGTAATAACAAAAGTACCAGGAAAGGTTGTGCAATGTCCTGAATGAATGCAAACCAAGGAAAAAGTAAATGATATGAATGGAAGAGTGGAGCTGAAGTGAGAGGAAAAAATTATTGGGCCATTTGGGGACCCAAAAAGGAAAGAGAATCTTGAATTTTGGTGATTATTTGATTTGGAAAACCAAATTTGGTGATTTGATTTGACCTCTAGTATGCATTAGGCCCTCAATTACTTGGGCCAGGTCCATGTTTGCCATGGGGGCCATGAATTCCTGAGTGGCACCCCACTCAGTATCATCTGGGGGGAGGTTAAAATCTCCAAGGACAATCAGTCTTGCAGATTCAACTGCCAACCCAGTGATGGAATCAAGCAGCTCAGGAGGGTCATTGTTATGTAGCAGACAGCTGGTATATAGCAGCCATCTGCTCCCTAGATCTCAGCTTTAGCCACTAGGCCTTACATCCAGTTATCTGTGGTGTAGAGCTTCTGAAAGCTGTTAAGGATTCCCAGAGGACAACTGCCCCCCGCCCTGGCCCTGGAGTCACAACTGATGCAAAATGCAAAAGCCAGGAAGGTATAACTCTGAGGGTCTTGGTTATATATGCCTAGCTGGCTCGCTCATCCAAAATATGGATGTGGTTTGCTTATGGAGTAGTTGCGTCATTTTTTAAATATGTATGTAAAGATTCCATCTGTGTCTGATGGTTGGAAGAAGGATGTTTTTTGGTGTGTTATGCAAAGGGAGAGAAAACCAGCAAAAACTATGCATGAAATAACTTATTAAGCATGCCTGGAAAGGTGTTTGGTAGAACTACCATTGAAATGAGAGGTGATGGTGAGCAAAATTTGGGAAGTGCGATGTGACTTTATGCTAAGGGGGGAGTGAGTGTTCAGAACAGATGCTTGTGCTTCAGTAGGTTATTCAGAAATATATTAATGTGAAAAAAACCCAATTGAATTGTAAGTTTGTTGATGCAGAAAATGTATATGATAGCATAGTTTGCACAAACATGGAGCTGAAAGTTGGAATTAAATGTGAGAGAATAAATGGAATACTTAGAAAGTGGTTTGGCTTTGAATAGAGTGTAAGAAAATAATTAGTGATGTTGCCTCATTTGTTTAATGTATTTATGGATAAATGTTTAAGGAATGATTGTGGTGGCATTAAAAGTGTGTTGGTTGGGATGTAAATGTTGGGATGATACTTTTATTTGCAGGCAGTGCTGTGTTGTTAGCTGAGAACCTGAATGATATGCAGTGAAAATAATAATACAAAGAGAATTAATATAACTCTAAAATGCACAAGAACAAGGTAGTTGTGTTTGACAGAGAAACTGCAAGTTATTCATAAATGGCAAAAAAATTAGAGCAGCTAGCTTCTGTTCTTTATGTAGAATGCCTTGGTGGATGGGGGAAGGAAGGTAAATACTGAATTCCTTGGTGTCTTCCATCCATTAATCAGGCCTAACTCTGCTTAGCTTCTGAGTCTACATTAGGTCAGCTATCTCCTGGTGCCTGCTGCAACAAAACGTCATCAAATCAAGCTGCTAGACTAATGTTTTCCACTTTGTTCTATTTTCTTCCAAATCAGTTTGACCAAAGCATGGAACCCGTGCTAGAGCTTCCAAAACAATTGGAAGAGAAAACAGATTCACCAGATGAGCACGGAAGCCAGGATCCAATTCTTCCCGAAGGAGGCAATGTGATGGCAATCAAAGAGCAGCCTTCTCATTGTAGTGAAGAGTATATGTGCCAGCAGCTGTCCTTTCTAAAGGAGACCCTGGACAGACAGGTCTTGGAGTATGTGGAGGTGGCTCTTTTGTTGAGTCCAGAAGAACAGCAGAGGCGACTGCTTGCCATTTTGACCATCTTTCTGAAGGTTAGTTGGATCTCACATCATTGGATATTTCCAATAGAAGGAAGCCCTGCTGATATCCATAGGAGAAGAAAAGATAACAGAAAGGAAACAGCATACCTGAAAAAGTATCGGGGAGGAGTTATTTTACTTCCATTCAGAAACAGCAGCAGGTTTCAAGTTGTGAGTCAACAGCATTCAGTTGATTGTTTAAGAACTGCCTGACAGGACAGTGATACCCAGAAGGAACATTGGAAGTCTTGGAAATGTTTAACAGAGAGAGAGGAGACTAAAGCTGGTTGAAATAGCATTGCAGAATTTCTTTAAATACCTTTCATTTCCACTGTACAGTTTTGATCTCTCATCTCTACTTTTGATATTTCATTCATTTTTTATTGGTTTACCTTAAAAAAAGAGCAACGTCCAGGTTTATAAACAGAATATGCCTATGTAAAATGATTTAGATTTACTTCACCAGTGATTTGTGCCATGGAAGTCTTGTGGTTTGCTTTGCTGAAGGGAAGCCATGCCCTAATTCCCCCCAGAGGAGCAATTCCAGTCGCCTCAAACAACTGAGGGCAACGCTGCAGGAGAAAGCCTTTCCCAGCATTCTCTCCAGCCCTGGTCAAACTGCTTCCAGGATGGGCACTTTGCTCCAACAGGCGCTAGAGCCATTCTGCCTCTGTTCAGAGTATGCTGAGGGGACTCTCAGCTGGCTGGCGAGGCACTGCGGGATTGCCTGCAGCATGTGCCAGAGCCACCCAGCCTGGAAGATTTCTGGTGCTGGAAGATTTGGGCAAACATTCTGGAGGACACATGCCTCCTTTGCAGCACTCACGGTTGGACCTGAAATGAAGATCCCCAGCTGTTCATTGTATTGGCTCAGCTGTTCCACTGCAGTAATTCTTAACATGGCAATTGACCGCTTCAAAATATTCCCTCCTGCCTGACTGCCCCTTCTCTTACTAAGTGATTAATCTAGTCAGTTTCGATTCATATAGCAGAGAAAAATAAAAGTGGGTTACTGCACTTGCATGTCACATTGTTCCTCCTATCGGTTTTATTTTAAAATTGCCCATTATAGTCTCTTCCAACCTGGTTTTCACCTTGTCCATTGAAAAAACTTCTGTCTGTAAAGTTGGCCAGATTTATAGATGAAGAAGAGTCATAACCTAGTCAAACCAAGTCACTGTTAAATTTCATTCCCAAAGTAACAGTCTTCTGTCTTCTAAGATTTTTTCACTCATTTTTGTAGTATCTGCAATTTTTCCAAACATTTTATTCACCTCTATTCAAATTGTTAGAGGACTCACAACTGATGCTTGTGCAATTCAGTGAGAAATAATCAATAAGCCCTTTTGGAGACAGATTTTCAAGTCAGCTACATATGCACTTAATTGCCATGGTTATAAACTTAATTTTTTATCAATTGTTCCTTAGATTGATTTGGGAATAACAGTATGATTATGGAGGCTAACTTACTGAGGATCATGCAAACTCAGTTTAATAACATCACTGAGGCAAATGGTTCCACGGTTCAGATGGAGCTGAACAGGGGTTGCTGTTAAGTGTTCCTTACACAATATAGTAATGTTGCTTAGCTGGAGCTGCTAATGAGCAATGAAGGAGCAATGTGCACCACAGTCTGCCTAAGCTTTGCTTTGCTAGCAATCACTGACTAACTTCCAGGTCCTTATTTGCACAAGAGTTTTAAGCAGAGTTCCTTAAATTCAGGATAGACCTAATGTAATGCTGCACCTAATAGCAGCACAGAAATTCTTCATGTTACCATCATATCAGAATATTCTCCTCTTTAAAATAAACAACAGTTCTCTAACAAAGATTAGCCAGTTCATTGATTCTCCGGTTTCTCCTTATAAGGTTCCCTCCCCCCCCCACCCCAAGAAGTAACAAAGCAAGAACTTACTGTTGCTTTTAAAAAGAGCTGTTTTGCTATTTAGTGAAGGGATTTGATTCTTTTAAGTTCAGTGAGAAGAGATTAGCTGAACATTTGTCGGGCGTGGGGAACTTGCAATGGAAGAGCTAGGATGGACAAAGAGGCCTTAATCTGGAGGCATCTTTAAGGTACCAAAAGTTCTTTGTTGTTCCAAAGTGGTGTGCACAAAATAGCAAAATGAAACCCCAAATTTGAGAAAATGGAAGTGTCAGGCAAAAAATGGCCTTGTGACTTCCCCCTGACCCTGACATGGAATGGAAATCCTTGAGCTGGTATTCCCCCCACCCCTCTGGCACTCACACACATGAATTGATGCACCAGACCCTTGAGCAGTCCTCTGTGAATGGGAGGCAGCACTGCTACAGCTGGGAGTTCCCCTTTTTAACTTAAAAAATGCCTTGGGAGAAGTACAGGGTGTTTGGCCAACAATGTCATCAAATTACCAGTGTGAAAAGGGCCTGTTTTGGGGAGAACTGCCAATTTTGCCCCTTAATATGGGAAAAGCCTAGGAGAGATTATAAAGCTTAAGGTGTGAATTTCTTAATCTTTCCCCATCCTTCATCACAGGCTGATTGTTTTTGCCCTGCTCATTCTAGAAGCTGCCAAAAGGGTGCTGTGGACTACTTGTGTCCATGAACTATCCTCCCCCACTCCCCGTTTTATCACGTGCTGTTTCCCACCCACACTCCCCCAGTCTCTGGCCTCAGGGTAGCCACCTATCTGACTTAGTCAATACTCTGCTATTAGCTGTCCCCCATGGGACTAATTAGGATTTGTGGAGAATCTCCTGCTTTTGATTCTAGGAGTGCCATTTTTGGGTGACTCCATTCTGTCTAGCTGAGTGGTAGCACTTCACTGTCACTTCAGAACAAGCAAGCATTGAGGGGTGCTGCAGGGTTCGATGCTCTCCCTCCTTCAGTCATCTGCTGCTTTGGGGTCTGGTATCATCAATTTGTGGATGATAGCCAGCTTATACATCTCGACCCCTGGCTGGCTGAGTGATGTGGTTGAAATCCTAACCCAGTACCTGGAGGCCATGTGGGTCTGGATGGGGAAGAACAGACTCAGGGTGAGTCCTGACAAGTCAGAGCGGCTATGTCTGTTTGGGTCCCCTGGGTTGACTCTCATGGGGGCTGCAAGTCCCATTTGAGACTTGTGCACAATGTGAGGGTCCTCTTGGGCTCTCAGCTCCTGCCTGTAGAGCAGATAGGAGCTGTGGCCAAGAGGGCCTTTGTGCAGATACATCTAGTGGGCCAGTTGTGCCCTTTCCTGGACCTTCATAGAGTCACATCACAATTGGATTACTGTAATGAGCTGCACATGGAGCTGTCCTTGAAGACCATCTGGAAGCTACAGCTGGTCCAGAGTGCAGCAGCGCAGGCAGTGATGAGGCGTTTGTGAACTGCACTGGTGGCCAGTTGGCCCCTGGGTGCAGTTCAAGTGCTAGTTATCACCTTTAAAGCCCTTCCTAGCATGGGTCTGACTATCTGAGGAACCACTTGCCTCTAGTTGTCTCAGACTGTCTGATTCAGTCCAGGAGGGTGGGTGCACGACCCATCAATTAAAGAATGTCATCTTGCGAGACCTAGGAAGTGCGCCTACTCTTTTGTAATTCCTGCCCCCTGGAATGATCTCACCCCAAAGATTCAGGTGGCTCCTATTCTTATGTCATTCAGATAACTACTGAAGACCAGGCTGGGGGAACAGGGTGACTTCTTTGTTTTGCCTAGTTCTGTTTTATTTTGATTTGATCTGTGATGATTTGGTTTTGGTATTTGCTGTTCTGGTCAGTTGTATTTTTATATGGGTGGCATACAATGAAAAATCAACATATACTGTAAAAATACAACTGACCAGAACAGCAGTTGTATTGGGAGTCAGTGGTCTATAAATTAAATAAATAAATATATGTTAGGGCAAATTTTAGTTAGCACCCAATGTATATGGAGGTACCTCATTGCATGTCTCTTTTCTTTTTATTGTCCCCCAGTTCAAGGGTGTTTGATAGATGCCCTCCTTGTAAGCTGTAGATCCCTAAAGGTTATAAAGAAGGATGGGGCCTTCTCAGCTTGTCTTTAAGTTGAGAAGGCACTGAAAGGTAGAAATGACCTAGGGTGCTGAACCTGTCCAGAGTAGGGATGTCTAGGTGAAGATGAGAGCTGTGGTTACCACAGTTGGCTTCTCTAGTTCTAGGAGGGCCCACACTGGAAGGTGCTTGGGAATGCACTAGTTGTTAAAAAGTCATATATTTCTCAAAGAAAGACAATCCTGAATTTAAGAAGATTCAAGCTAAGAACAAAAATTACTCAGGAAAAAAAATCATTTTGGTATGGGAAATCAGCAAGTCAATGCATTTAATATCAAATAGAGATTTTTTTTTTATAATTTGTTTTAGGCCTGGGAACAGTCAGATGGCAGTATCTATTTCCCAAATATTCAGCTTTTAGCAAGTGAAACTTCCAGTCTTCTGGTGAAAGAAATCAAGAAGAAAATGAATGGAAATCCAGCAGGTGAACCTGACTTCAGAGCATCTCTCTTTATGCATTTAACCTGCAACCCCTCTCTCCATTTTCCAACTTATCTTGCCACTGAAAAGATTTGTGTCAACTGGTTCCAGCACAAATCAGAAACTCTTACCTTTCTAGTCCTGTTCAGTCTAGTTCAGGATACTAGTCCATTCCTTTAAGGTATGATACAATGAACACTGTGGATAAAGAATGGAAGAATTCTAGAAAAATAGTAAGTGGCCACAGACTAATAGCTGGAACTGGGCAAGAAGATTAATACTAGGTAAAACTGCAGGGAAAATGCCTGAAGTCAGCAAGGAGCCAGGACACTATGCTGCTTTCATGGAACTGCTTTAATTTAGTAGCTGCTTTATACAGTAGTTATTTCTAGTATATTGTACGGATTTCTATATAGTTGGTTGTAAACACACATATAGAGTAATAATGTTCTGCAGCAATGTTGTGCTTCATCTTTGTCTGAAGTGTGCCTCCACTGATACCTCCATCATCAGCTAATCCTCTTGTTCCTTTCTTGAATGGTGTGAATATTGGCTATCACAAGAACAGAAGAAGCTCAACTGCTTGTGTGGCAATTTCTGCAGTGGAAGGCAGACCTAGATTCTGATGGCTACCTGCTGCTAAAATCAATTTACTTGCTTTCACTCTACACTTCGGTAAGAGAAAGATCTTCTGTCTCTTTCATGCATTCCAGTTCAAGGCATTGGCATCAATGCTGCCTGAATTCCATTCACTCTTCTGAGTCAAATCAAATCAGATATTTATTATGGTCATAGACCAGCATAAGAAGGGTGGGGTACAGTCAATTAAAAAGCATAGAAGATACACCAGAGTCTAAAAAAATTATGAAAAGCTAGAAGATATCAAAAATATATGTATTAAAACAAAGTATATATAAAAAACAAGACTCTAAAAGAATCTGAAAGGAGGGGTAGGAGCATTAGATGGGTGTAGGGGAACAAAAAGGTTAGTATGCGGAAGACCATATCTATCAAATTATAGAACACTCTAGTATGATGAACTAGATGCTCATTCAGTCTAGTTTATGACACAGGTTGTCATCTGACGAATTTTAAGCACTGCCTGTGCAGAACCTGGCAACATTGTATGTTGTAGCAGGGTTGGTGCCTGAAAGCAGCAGGGAGGTGTAGAATTGTCCTGTGTGCCCTGGGTATTTATGCAGTAATGGTGAGATAAGGCTGCTACGAATGTCTCTGTAATACAGGCCCTGGAGAAGCACATGCACTGTTGTTTCTGTGTGTCCAGAGTCACAGGGGCATTGTCTCTGGGTAAGGAACCTTCCTCTGGGTAAGGACAGCTGAGGGGAGGGCATGACATTGTGCCAGGGTAAAGGCCCTCTGTACCTGAGTTTACTTAAGGGGAGGCAGAGTACCTGTTGAATTCACTGGCAATGAAGGTTGGGGACCTGGCTAGATCCAGTTGGGGTTCTATGTCTGCTACACACTGTTTAATGAGTGCTTTGGCCTGGTCATATCCCATGCTGAGTAGAAGGCCTAGAGAGAAGCCCAGGGATAAGATTTTAGTTGCTACTGCCTGTTTCCATGCGGACTGAAGATAATCCCTTTTAATGGGGCAAGGCCAAAGGGAAAAAGGATAGTCTGAGCCAATAGTTGAGTATGCTCACCCACATTCTAGCTTCCACTTTCATGAGGCCTGTCTCTAGTCTCAGGGTGGCATTAGAGACACATTTTGGGACTTGAAGGGCTGATCTTAGAAATTTAGATTGTACAAGTTCTAATGGTGCAAACTTGGAGAAGGGGCCCAGCTGGGCACCATAAAGAAGTTGTACTATTGGCTTGGCTTCAAATTATTTGAGTGCTGCAGGACTATTTATTTATTTATTTAAATTTAGCAAATTCATATGGCCACCCCACTCACACACACTGACTTCAGGTGGCTTAAAGAGTAAAATCCCCAATACAAAAACCCATCAACACCCACCACCCGCAGCAGCCAAAAACACAATCAACTTGATCGGCTCCTTTTCAGTTTGGGGTCTCCAGGTCCGTGGGAGCTAATGTTAATTCAGAGGGAATAACATTCCACAGGGAGGGGGCCACCACGGAAAAGGCCTTTCTTCGTGGTCCCATCAGATGTACTTCCCTCAATGATGGGACCCACAGCATACCACTCTGGTGGGCCGGGTAGATGTAACTGGGGAAAGGCAGTCCTGCAAATAACCAGCAAATATAGTGGCCACCTCTTGTCTTAGGGAATGTAAAGATGGCAGATGAGCTCCTCTGTGCATTTTCAGCAACGTAGTCCCCATGCGCTTTCCTATGCAGAATGAAGGACTGCTCCCAGTTATTTGAAACTGCTCAATCTTGTGGCCATCTATGCTTCAGGAGTGCCTCTTGGGCCTTTTAGCAAATGCCATGATTTAAGTTTTCTGATAATTGAGTTCTAGCTGGCCTTCCTTGCAGTACTCTGTTAGCGCTCTAAGGCCAATAGGTGTTCTTGAAAGTATTGCTGCATTGTCTGCATAGAGTAGAACAGAGATGTGTCTTCTGAGTCATTGCTAGAATGTTGAGGGAGGCAATCTGCAAATGATCAGGCATTTCCACATCATGAAGGAGTTTTAAGCACCAGTTGTCCAAATTATTTTGACCTTCCCATCAGTTTTGGAGGATAAGAGAATCTGATGATAACCAAGTCACAGCAGTTTAAACACTTTGCATGCAGGTACAAAACTTTTAAGATCATGATATGTGATTTTTTTTTGCCCATATATAAATATGATTTTTAAAATTCTAGACTGTTTTGGATTCTTGTGGTAATGAAGCTCGTATGGTGACTTGGAATGTTTAGACATTCAGAATACTGAACAAGTTGCAGGCCAGCATTTCTAAGAAGGAGAAGCTGCTAGTTTGGTGTGGAACAAAAAGTCAGATAAGTAGGGACAGGAAACCCAGAAGCAAAGAGGGAAGAACAGGCAAGTAATGGAAGAAAGGAGCCTGAACAGAGAGAAGTAGGTAGAGACCAAACTTTGGAAAAGGTGCCAAAGGAAAGATTGCAAGAGGAGATCAATAAAAAAAGCAATTAACTATAAAGTTTAATTCAGAACAGTTAACTTTTTCTCATCAGTCTTGTTTTTTTCCACTAAAAAGAATGCTCTCTGGACAGATTCTGAAATAAGGATCAAACATATTTATTTTCTCTTGGGCAGGAACAGGAACTCCAGTGGAATATAATCAAATCTGGGTTGCCTGTGACATTGCTGCAGTGCCTATACCTCTTCTTTGTTTTTCCCCTGGAAGTAGCTCCTGGCTACAGTGAGGAAAATCAAGGCAAATGGGAGACCCAAGAAATGTTTGTGCAGGTTGGTGGTATCTAGACTTTGAAGGACCATCTAAAGAAAATTGCTTGAAACCAGAAGGTTGTTCTTCCTTTTTTTAAGTCCAGGATATGCTTGGTAAGTTTTATTTGAATCATACAGTTGTGTTGTTGTTCTTGTTTGCTTTTAGACAATGGTCAACATTTATGCAGAAAAACAAGGAGTGGAGATGCTTCTCATGTCTAGTCATCTTAAATCTTTGATCATAGCAAGATCCTCTCTCTGGGATCAAGGCAGCCGATCTTGGAAACAACCTACAAGCCAAGTGCTCCAAACAATTTCAAAGGGCCTTTCCAAGACCACAGTTTCATACCTGCAAGGTAAGTTGCTTTAATTTCCCCTGTCCCCAGTTCAAATTCCTCAATGAAGTTCCTGATCCTTGCTCATAGCAGACAGCACGCTTAATGAGCCAATGGGTCTAGCCAGGATTCTTCATAATCACCAATGACTCTTTGTCTTCTAAGAGAGCACAGTGGAATCCCCTCTCTCCATTATGAATCTACTGTCCTGTCTCTGTTTTGCAGTATCTGTTTTTCTTTCCTTAAATGCTCAGGACCTATTTTTCTACAAGTGCCTGATAACTATTTCTAAATTTTCTGTCAAATTATCTTCTATAGCTCTTGCTTGTGGCTGTTACTTTCATCCACTGTCAATGCTCCTCTGTTGGACTATATTCCATATGGAAGTTGCTTCCATTAGCAGCTTCTGGTGGTAGGAAACTGTTCTTTGAACGGATAAAACTTTTTTTCCCCTTATCAACTGAAATGTGGCCATTCTTGGTGGCCAATTTCTTCAATGACTATTACAAGCTTGCAGGCCACAATTGCAGACTCTTGTTCATCTTTACTCTTCTTAGCCTAGCCTGGTCTGCCACGCTGTGTAAATTCATCCAGTGGATGGCAGAAGTTTCTTAAGCCTGCTGCCACCTCAGGTGAACAGCTGACAAGTTGGTGCTTAGTTTTTCTCTAGCCTCATGCTGCTGTCCAACTTTTAATATAGTTCTGATTAGATTAATCCAGTTTGAGTAATCCAATAGGATGCTGGAATAAATGGACCTTTGACTTGATCCAGTAAGGTTCTACTTATGTTCTTACACTTATCCTTTCTTGATTTAAAAATTATTTTACTAAGGGTTTAGAGGATGTTGATTATATTTTGGTATGTATGAAGCTCAAAATAAACAAATCTTATGGCGCCAGAAGAGCAAAGATAAATATCTATAAAATGGAGTGATGATGATTATAATCTAACATATGGTGGTTACTCATTACATGTAATACTTTTATATCTACAGACTGCATCAAAACATCTATCCACAATTTGTCAAAGCTTGATGAAACCTTGACCACTTGTGATGTATGTGAATCCATCAATATCATCCTGCATTTTGTGAGGAATTCATATCTAATTTCCCCAGCCTTGCTTTTGGAATTTGAGAACAATGGGGGCCATCAGCTGCTGTTGAAAATTTTTCTAAGGCAAGTCAACGAATAGCATAGTGGCTGCCAAGAAGTGATGCTGACAGATTTTTGCCTTACTGTTTTGTTTGATAAAATTTTGTTTTCAAGTACCTTTTAAAATTAATGTACGCTTCTAAATGCACATTTCTTTCCAATGATGGAATTTAAAATAAGTGTTAAACCATACTGGACTAAGAGTACAATGACACATTGCATCTGAGTTGCAGATTATCCAGTTTTCTAGTATGGACGTTTCCTTTAAACTCTGGAAAATGTAATTGTATTCTTCAGTGATAGACAAAAGTAACTTTTTATCTCACACTTCTTACAAACATAAATGCAAAGCTTGTGCCATTTTCTAGGCACGTTTATCAAGTTCAGGACAGAACACAATAATCCATAGTATCAATAGATCAACAACTGTAGACTCATCCTTGCTAAGGATGAGCAGTGCAAACTGTGAGCCTTTCCCATCCCCTCCCGGTAAACTTTCCTAATACAGTACTGTTGCTTCTCCCCATTAATGGCATTGGGAAATCAGAGAATCTGAGCAGAATCACTTTGAGGGGAAAACTTAACCCTTCTTCCCTTCCAAAAATCACTTCAGGAGGACATCAACTCTTTTCCAAAACCCAGCTGCTGACTGCTCAACCAATCATTGAGGAGAAACAGGTATTCTCCTGGCGCTTCACAGACGCAAATAAAATGGCATGGGCTGCGTGTAGTATGCAGCGGTGGGTTGTCCATCTGCAGTGATTACTGTTAGCTTCCTTGCTAATTCAAAAGTTCCTGCCCTATTCAACCCCACATTTCTAAGTCCCTGTCTCAGTTCTGGACTTGGCGTTTTATCATTTATGGATCAATATGCCCAAGGCCAAGCTTCTGCTTTTTCTTTCCAATCCCTACTCCTCTCTTAGACTGTTCTTATTAATTAATGTCTTCAGAACCTTGCAATCAAGCAAGAACTGTGTTTTCCTTATGGCTCTTCTCTGCTTTCTTTGATTTTACCAAGCCCATCAATTCACCCCTCCTTATTGTACTATAGCATTCTTCTTCAGACTTCATGCTCCAGTAATTTCTTATATTGCCTGTTGCCTTGGCCCTTCTTAAATCTCCCACCAGTCTCCTGATATTTATTATATACTCAGATACCAACATTGTCTAACAGTCTTATTACTCTGTTGATGCCAGTCTAGCCATGAATCTTGCAAATGCTTCTTATTCTTACTTTTAAAAGCTGAAGGCTTTGTCCTGTTGAATAGCTCAACCCTTCCCTATCTATGAACTTTTAGTTTCACTAACTCTGTGGATGAATCCCCTTAGTAATTTCCCCTGCACTTGCAATGGGCTGATGGTCATTCTACCAAACACTAGTTCAAAGCTATTTGATTTCCCTTCCCCCAACAACAGAGGGAATACAGCCAGCAACGTAGTCAGTAGAATATCCTGCTGAGAGATCCAAAAGAATCAGCTTGCTGTATTCCTCCTGTGTCTATCTAAAAATAACCAATAAAGGATGTTGTTTTGGTGTTCTATTCAGACAGACAGCATCATTTGGTGGAAAGTAATTCATGCTTAAGCTCCCACTTGAGCTTCCATTTTAAGATAACAGAACCTCAAATTGTGAACTTGGTTTTTAAGGGGAAGTGACCCTATCTGGACAGATTGAATAACAACTCTCTGGGAAAAAAATACCCTCCTCTTCCTCTTGCATACATTGAGCTTCAACACGTAGCTCTCATCTGATCCATTACCAGTTCCCAGCATCTGTTCAATACTGAGGTAAAGAAGGAAGAATTGAGGGCCTATAGCATAGTGATACTTGATAGGGAATGATAGCATATGCAATAGCATCAAACTATTGAACTGCATGTTTTATAAATAATGGACAGAATGCCATTCAGGACTTTCTTCTAGTGCCTTTGTAAAATGGGGAGACCATGAGCTGTAGTCCTGCTTTAGGCACAAAGCCAGCTGGGTGACTTTGGGCCAGTCACATTTCTCAGCCCTAGGAAGGAGGGAATGGCAAACCACTTCCAAAAAACCTTGCTGAGAAAACTGCAGGGACTTGTCCAGGCAGTTGCCAGGAGTCAAAAACTGACTTGAAGGCACAACATTTATGTATGTATGTATGTATGTAAAATAATCTCTGGGAGAGCCTCTTTGGTGCAGTGGTTAAAGCACCAGGCTATAAACTAGACCATGAGTTCTGGTCCTGCCTTAAACACAAAATCAGCTGGGTGACTTTGGGCCAGTCCATCTCTCTCAGCCCTAGGAAAGAGGAGGCAAGGGCAAACCACTTCTGAAAAATGTTGGCAGCAAAATTGGATGGACCTGCCCAGGCAATTGTCAGGAATCAAGACTGACTCAAAGCCCCCCCCCCCAATCTCTAAGGATATTTATGCAAACCATTTTACATCAGTAATGCAGGTGAGTTCAGCAATTTGGTCTAAAGCACAATGTGTTTCAACATTCGAGGTGTTGCTTAGGGCATCTGAAACTGCCCATGAGAGCTGCTCTTACAATCATGGGTTCCATGTTGGGACTAAGACAGCAAGGTCTATGGTACATCAAAGTACCATATGTAACTTTACATTTCAGCCAATAGGCAAGCTCACTGGAATCCAAGAAGTTCTGATAAGTAGTATTTATTGAAGGAAAGTTAGGGAGCCATAATGAAAGAATTCTGGTGACTGCTATGTTTCAAGAGTGAGTCCCATTTATAGAATCAATATTTAACCCCATTGGTGCCTTTTTCTTTTTCCCACCTGACCTAATGGGATGCTTAGATTCCTCTTTTAGGTGGGAGGTTTCGTTTTCCATCTGTATCTTGTGTTTTGCAACAATCAGATCTGCTATCATACTGTTTCTCTCTGATTGTATGTGAACTAACTCTCCCACCAACTGAGTCTTCCAGTTATGTTTCCAGATATGAAGGGCCACTGGACAACAAAGAAAATGCCAGCATTAAAGAAACACTAGACTTACTGACACAGTTGACACTTTGTGGGGAAACTGAATTGAACGTTTCAGGCAATGTTGCATATCCACAACTGCCACAATTTAATGAGAAACTGCCACAATTTAAAGAGGAGCATCTCCTTTCTTCTGGTAAGTAACTCTAGGTATCAGTGAGTTAGGACATTAAATCCATGGCATACAAATGTAATAAAATATGCCTAATGGAGGATTTTAATATAGCCTAATAAATTAAAAGGGGGGGAGGGGCTGCCAATAATGCAGGGATTAAAAACTAAACAATCATTTTTGTTGGTCATAATTCTATTTTCATCTGATAAAGATTTATGTAATGATACTGTGTGTTGTTAGGTTCACTGACCACAACCATGGCTATTCAGGAAATGTAATATAATTTTGTTTCAAGAGAATTTGTTTTTTACATTTACCTTTTCTGGTTTGATTGGTCCTTCTAAAATGGAAATTAAAAGCTGAACGCATTAGGATAGACTGAGCAGAGCATTATTGTATTATAAAAAAGTGGTAATAAATAAAAATGATTACTCTGCCTTGAGTGTTTATAAAAGCAAAAAATGGGATATAAATTAGATAAAACAATAAAAGTATCTTTTATCTCTGTCACCAGTACACCATGTACAAACATACTTCTGACTAAAGATTTTCAAATTCAATGAAATTCTTCTTGTACATGTATAATGCCTTTAAAAAAATAAGATTATCATGCAATTGAACAACAGTTTATAGAACTAGATTGTATTTATTGAACATGTTAAGACCCATAGTAAATTGCAAAGTTACTTTTCTTTTTCCTGCTGGGCCTAATGTAGGAGATGGTGTATAGTTGTTTTTCACACGACATTTAAAGAGAATCTGGACTGAGTGTAGTATGTCCAGAGGGTGACCAAGGTAGAGATAATGAGGAACCCTTGAAAAAGATGTGCAACTTTCACCTGGAGAAGATTGAGAGTGGCTATCAGAAGGGCCACACGGAAGACAGACAATACTTGTTTTCTGTTCTAGAGAGCTATACTAAAACAGCCTCAATATAATACATTTGCCTAGACACTTACCACAAGGAAGGGAGCAACAATGATTTTAAAATATCATGGAAATTGTTGATGGAATTATTGTTTCCACAGGAAAAAGAATAAGGAATCTGAAAGCTTTCCAAGTACTAGAATCCCTTTTTCGGAAATCCAACAACCCAAAGCTCTGTCAATATATTTTGCTTGTACTAAAATCAATCTGGACCTGGGACTCCATGAATTTCTTCCTACTTGAGTGGTCTCTGCAGCCCATATGCCAGTTTGTTGGGGTCATCCCTCTCAAGACTTTCCTAGTCCAGACTCAGTTCTTCCAGCTGGTGGAGTCAGTGGTGGTGGACCTCTGTTATATCCCACATGACATCTTAAAGGAGATTCAGTGTTTGATAAAGGAGAATGCTGAGCCATTATGCACCTCAGTTGCCTTGCGCTGCCTTCACAGCATCACACAGAGAGACCTGCTCTTTACAGATATCTTCAGAGATTCAGGACTTTTAGGAATGCTGCTTGTGCAGTTGCGTAAAGAAGCCAAAATACTGATAAAGAAAGGTATCATATATATTTAATAAATATATGCTTTTCTAAACCTCTTCTAAGCTATTCATGTTGGGAATGTATTGCCAGCAACCCCAGCCCTTTCTCTGGTTGCCTAGGGTGTAATAGTCCCATCTGAAATTTATATTTGCTTTGATTCCAAATTTAGCTGCAACTTACATCTAGACAGTTTGTCATATAGAATGCACTGCTTTCTTCCTGCTGGACATTCTTTTAGTGCCAGCAGATGTTGACACTGTTCCAGCTTTTTAGGAGAATGAAACATTTGCTCAGAGAAACTCTTACTTTCCTCTCCTTTTCCTCTACTGTATATAAAAACAGCTTTCTGTCAGGAGCTAATCTTAGATTTTACCTGCTCAAAGCTTCATTGGATCCTTTTTTTCTTCATCATACTTTTGTTATTTTCCTCAAACCCACCCCCCTCTTATAGGTTCCATTTTAGCTTCCTCCCAATCTCTTTAACCAAGTCCTGTCATTTCCTCTTTTTCACACCTATCCTATTCAGCTTCCAAAGCTCTTGCATCTCCTCATCTCCCTGAGATAGCAGGTCCAAGTGAACTCTGTCATTTTAAGAATTTATTTTCCTGTGTGTAGAAATGACAACCATCCATACTCAGTATTACTCCTGAGGAAATTGATCGGGTTTCTTGTTTTGTAGGTAGCACTCAAGCAACTCTGCAGGTGTCAGAAGTGGAAGAACTCCTCAAAATGATGCTGAAGATGACAGCTGCTCTTGTTGTGGGATCTGTTAGGAACACAGGTAAAAAAAAAAAAAAATCAACCCAGCTTCATTAGCCACAACATAATGATTGCAGAATATCATTTTTAGGAAACTTTGTCAATTGCTTCCTCTATTAAGCCTGAAGTGAGAGGATAGTTCAATTACCTGGTAGATATCTGGTTTTCTATCCTTGCCACTGATCTGGGCTGTGGAGGACTCATGATTCAGGCAACTCTCCATGAATATAACAATTGGCTGTGGGAAAGAAAAAGAGAGAGGCAACATTTTCCCACGTTGTTTTCTAAAGACAATTCCTGACAGGTGTAGGGACATTGGGACCTGGCTATGGATTCAAAAAAATCTTACAACTTTAGAGAAGCTTTAAGCAATTACAAATTAATTTGTGCACCATAAAGCATGGAAATGTCTTTAGAATTCCACAGAGAAGCAATTACTTTTCCTCCTTCATGGAATTTGAAGAAGGGCCAGATAACAGAATGCTCCTTCTGTCTCCATTCGTAACCTTCATTTCCCACCATTTTCCTATCTTTCTTAATCAGAGAAAAATAGTTCAAAGTGGGATAGGATTGAAAACATTTTCATGGAAGCATCTCACATGTTGCACTCACAGTCTAATCTTTATGTGTCAATATTTCTCTTTATATTTCACTCTCAGCCCTGTCCCTTTTGTATGCTGGATGAACAGTTAAAATTTGGGATGCTTACTGTGGTTGTAAATGCTTATTATGTATATATTTACCTCTTAACATAAATATGGCAGATAGCATGTGTGTAATTATTTTTATGCAATCTGTTTTTTTTTCTCAACATCCACACACGTGTGTGTATGCGTGTGTGTATATCTATCTGTCTGTCTGTCAATCAATCAATCAATCAATCAAGGAGCTTAAGTGCCTCTGAAGAAATCTAATCCATAAAAAATGTCATAAATAAATAAATTGTTAGTCTTTATTCTATAAAACTGTTGCTTAAAGACACAGTTTAATGTGTCTAGCCTTCAGGAAATGTGCCTAGCTCTCAATTCTGGATACCATGAGCTGCAACAGAACTTCTAGTTTCACCATATATTTTCCTTCAGATTTAAAAGCATGACAAAAATTATAAACAAGGTAAATGGAGGGCCCAATACCTAAGACTGCTGCCATGGTAACAGGACCAAATCATCCATGAGATGCCTCCTCTGATGCAGAAGGTTTCTGCCTACCTGGCCTGATACCCAATGTCTCACCTAAGAGAGCAAAGCACTGGATCAGTACTAACTAGGACATTAGAATGGCTGTGACAGGTACCTTCAGAGGTGCATTCCTGTGTTTCAATGGAAAGAGTTCAGAGTGAGATATGAAGGCAGGCATGGTTTCAAAGAATCGTTAGGACCCTGGAGCTACTTTGGAAGGATTTAGAGCGTGGCCCTCTGGCCACAGCAGCATATGTGATCTCCACAGCAACATCAGCCACGATGCCTTACTCCAAGGAGGAAATACTTAGAGCAAGAGATTAGGAGGGAGGATGGCAGGGGTACAGAGGTACCCATTTCTTTTCTCATCTCAGATGGTTGATTGACACATATTAACAACACTGATTTTTCAGGGGTGGGGGAATTAATATCTTAAGATTTCACTTAAACCATGGGCTTTAGTCCTTTAGTACAATGTTGCATTCATTATACTCAACGAAATTTAATTATTCTAGTAACTGGTCTATAAACTTGGTCATATATTACAAAATACTCCATGAAATCATCACAGTTATGTCATTAATTGACCATCCATTAAATTCTGCTTGGAGCATGGCTTAATAATAAGTTATATGTGCAATTTCAGTGATTCTCAGAGACTATGGTATGATGCCCTATATCAAGATTTATGTGGATATTGAGTTGTATCGAAGTGATGCCTTGAATATCCTGGAACAGTTATCCATTATCAACCCTGAGGAGTACATGAGCACCATTATTGGGGCCTTGTGCTCTTCCACTCAAGGCGAACTACACTTCAAGCTGGATCTACTTAAAGTAAGGAATAGTAAATACCATATCTTTCTTGTTTATCTTTATCTGGAAATGATTAATGGTTGGGCTTTGTTTCTCTACTATGAAAGGAATCCTAGGGAAATTCTAAACTATGAAAATATAGTTACTTTGCTACATAGGGAAATAATGCACTGAAACGTATAACTGGCCACAAAACTGACTTCTCTATTTGAAGACTGAAAATACTATTGGCTATGAGGAGAAATTTCCTGATAACAAGTCCTGTCAGTCAATGGAACAGGTTGCCTCATAAAGTGATAAGTTCCTCTTCACTAGAAGTCTTCCAAAAGAGGCTGGGTTGGCACCTGTTCAAAATTTTTTAGCAGATCCTGTAGTGATCAGGGGTTTGGTGATGATGACTTCTCATATATCTTCCAACTCTATGAAATATGTGTACCTGTGTAGCTGGCAAGTACTGCCCCTGAAGATATAGCCCAATAACTGGGCTATATTTCTTGGGCTCTAAAAAGTTTCCAGCTGCTGTAATGCACAGTAACTGGCTAAAGTAGGCCAATAGTCCATTAAAAGGAACAGGGGATGAGACCTTTAAGAGTGATTATCCTTTTCAGTGGCCTTATGAACAGTCAAGGTTTGGATCCAGCCCACAAGGAACCCAATCTGGCTCTTTTATAATGCCAAGTTGGCTTAAAATAAGATAGGGATGATTCATTACTTGATTGCAGATGAGACTTAGCTGCAGACTTAGCTGCAGACTTAGCTGGCATAGCATTTTTTATTTCTGTCTACCATTATCAGGAGGCAGATGCCTCCAAATATGAAATGTTGGGGAAGAAGAATATGGGGCTGCTCTTGGGGAAATTACCTACTTGTGCAATTTCTACAGGTATCCATTTGGCCATAGTGAAGAACAGCATGTTAGTCAGGAGACTCTTTGATTTGAATTGGCATATCTGTTCTTGGGTATGATAATCTTAGATCTAAGGCAGAAGCCACAGAAAGACAGAGGATGGTAATTGCTAAGTAGAACTTTGGATTTTTAATAGACTGCCTTATCAGCCATATTACACTAAAAACTTTATGTAAATGCTGTTGTTCATAATGACAGCTCGACTAGGTCATGAAGAGCGTAAGTGTGTCAGGCAAAATCCAAAAGAGAATTAATTAACCAAGTAGTTAACTCTCTAAAAATTAGATTTAATTTCTCTTCTTTGGGATAAACCTAATTTTCCACCAGTCAAGTTATGTCCCCAAAATCTTACCTCAGGATTAATTATACCTCTCAACCTCCACGTTCAAGACAAAGTTTTAGGGAGGATCACCAAAATGGGTCTGTTAAGCTCTTCATCTTTATGGCTCATCTCCCCCCACCCCCCACCCCATGAGGAGGCAGAGATGGAAAATGAGCAGAAATTACTGAAGATGGATGTGTGGTATCAAACCTGTTGCCATCATTCTTTCTTTTTTATTCTCTATTTCTACTGTAGCAGTGGTGAGAAGGAAATGGGATAGGAATTGCCATTTTCTCAACCTCTCACATGCTATCTGGGAGGACTGAAAAAGACTAGTAACAAGTTTGGGAAAAACTACAACACAAGAATATTTGCATTCTGAACCACAAACTAGCCAACCATATTTTAGCCTGGCAATGTCTTGTAATAATTTGCAAACTCAGCCAACATTTTAAATTTATAGTTGTGTGGAAAATTGGGTTAATTCAAGAAACCATGGTTAAGTTATCAATTATATGTGTGACATAGCCCATATGATGAGGCAGCATGGCCCCCAGGAATAGAAGCACATCTGTAACAGCCACACTAGACAATGGCACCTGTTCAGGAGTATTCAAGAGCCAGATGGTCCAGCAGGTTGGTGGAAGTAACTTAGTTTAGGTAAGTTAACCCACCTAGAGATTGATGCTACTTTTAGTCTCTGATATCCACTGAAGGGAAAATAATTTGGACATATCATGGCAAGTCTATTTTCCTGAGGAAATGTGAAAAGAGGCAGTATCTGTCCAGAATCTTTTACTGCTGAATTATTAGTTCTGAGAGGAATTCAACCTCCAGAATCTTTGGACAGAATAATTTGAATCCCAATGATGAGCATTTTTCTTGTATATCCCTGATTCTCTGCATTCCTTCTTTTTCCCTAGAACCACCAGAAGGCTGTAGGGAAAAAAATTAAGGCTACAGCCTTCCTGCTAGAGAGTGGAAGGAGTAACCCACTCAAGGATGCTCTCTATCCAGTGAACAGAATAAATCTACCACAGCTACAGCTAATCTAAAATTCTTTTTGTGGCTAAGTTTGCTGCTTGCCTAAACTGATATAAAAACTAATGCAGCTTTGATGCCTAATTCTGACAAATTATAACTATATTAATACATAATATAAGAGAATGAATTTACTAGCTATAGCCTTTGGGATCATGATTACATTATGTTCAAATTCAGATTGATTTGCTAATTTATATTTAGCTGTTAAACCCCAAGTGCAAGTGCTAGAGAGTTCCAGAGCGGCATGCGGTAGGCAATTATGAGAAATAACGAATAAAGCCATGCAAAAATAAATTCTGTTAGCTATAACTTAGTTAGGGATTTCCACTGCAGGCAAACCTGTTACAGATTAAAGCCAGAAGAATAGACAATTAAATTGTAACAGAGTTAGAGCCAGAAGAAATGTAGTTACTACTGACCTCTCCAGATTGTGTCAAAGCCATTCTGATACATCAAGGTCCAGTTTATTAGGTTTATGCGTGTTCAGGAGTTACTGCCTGGTGTGATACATTAGCATGCAAACCGAATGGCAGTCACTGAGCTTCCTTCCTGTGTCTCTGGCACACCCCTTTCTACTCTTAGAAGAAGGTAGATGGAAGGGGGATGGAGAGAGAGAATCACAAAGTTTGTATATGATGACATTTGGAAATCAAATAAAAAAATTAAAACCCCCTTACACACAAATACACACATCACGTTCTCCTAAGCTCACAAAGGACAGTCTTTTGATGAAGTAAGCTGTAGTGCACAAAAGATTATGCCTTTTAATAAAATTGGTTAGTCTGAAAAGGTGCTGCCAGATGCCTTCTGATGAAATGACAGTTCATTTACCCTTTTGTCTTAGTGATGTGATAGGTCTAGTGTGGGGTCTGACATTGTATGGACTAAAGGTCCTCGCTACAGTGACTCATGCCATTACCATCATGCAATTAGATTACTGCAATGCACTCAGTATGGGGCTGCCTTTGAAGACTATCCAGAAGCCAACATTAGTTCAAAATGCAACAGACTACTGCTTGATTGGTGCTAGCCACTACAACCATAATAAACTTATTTTACAAGCCCTAAATTGGACCCAAGGCTGGTTATCAGTTGGTTGCCCATAGGTTTCCAGGTGCAATTCAAAATGCTAGCTATTACGTATAAAACCCTATGCAGCTTAGCACCTAGCTATTGCAGGACCACCTATTCTAACCAGATTCAACCCATCTGAGGAGGTCCTCCAAGGGGAAGCTGCTTGTGGTGCCTAACTTCTATGAGTTGAGACCAGAGCCTGTTATTTTTCTGTCATGGTGCCTATGTTATAGAATGGCATTCCGCTAGAAGTTAGGCTGACCCCCTCTGTGAAGACCTGGAAACTTTTAAAGATTAATCTTTAGCATATCAGTCATCAATTCTCCATCTGAAGGGCTTGAGTCAAGACCACGTTTTTCTACATTTGGCTGCCATTCTTTGCAAATTTTTGTATAGACAATGACTTAATTCTTTCTTTTTTCTCCAATGCTAGTCTCTCTTGAAGACACTGGCGAATCCCAAGGGTCGTTCAGCCTTCAGAACCAGTAGTGGTTTTAATGGGCTGTTTTCCCTTCTGGCTGACATGGAAGGTGCCTTGCAGGACCCACCTTTAGGCTTATGGGCCTCGTTTTGTCATAGCCACATATTAGAGCTGATACTACACATTCTCCAAACTATTGCAGCTGCTCTTTACTTGGACCCTGTCAATAGTGACTTCTTCCAGAAGAATGGTCTCTTTGAGAAGATGGCAGAAGAACTTGGCATGCTTGGCTGCTTTTCAGCACAAAGGTGGGGGCAGATTCCTATATGGATCAATAAACCACGATCATTTGTTGAGATTTCGAATACAGTTATATGCTCACCTGAACTTTTCCCAACTTGCCTAAAAAGCTGCATAAGGATATTTAGCTTCCTTGATTATATGGCCAAGATGAATCCCTTCAACTTCAAGAGCTACTTGATGGAAACAAAACAATTTGCAGATCATCACCCATTGCGCATTCAAGATGGGAAACAAAATGAACAGGAAAATTCTCAAGACAACTTTGAGAATATAAATTCTAACAAAATAGCTGTCAGCCAGTGGCCAGAATTACAGAACAGGTATGTTTTTGATTATTATAATATAGAAAGTTTGAAGTACAGTGGAACCTCGAGTTACGAATTTAATCCGTTCCGTGACTCTAATCGCAACTCGAATTGGTCGCAACGTGAAGCACGTTTTCCCATAGGGTTCAATGTAAATACGGTTAATCTGTTCTGCCCTCCGAATGTGGTCGCGCCGCGAGGCAAATTTCCCCATAAGGTTCAATGTAAATACGGCTAATCCGCCCTCCGAATTTGGTTGCTCCGCGAGGCACATTTCCCCATAAGGTTCAATGTGTCAGCTGGCTTGCACGGCTAGGAAATTCCCCAGGCATGCTTTAGTCAGTTTCACCGCTCGAGCCCTAGCGCAGAAAGAGGAAGTGCTAATGAAAACTGAGCGCGCCGGGGGGGGGGGGGGAGGCTTTTGTCGCGCGCGCACACAGCCGGGAGCGGGAGCTTCCCCCCCCTTCCTCAAATCTTTCCTTTGTCCATAGCCCTTGGCGTGGTGCGCGTGGCAAAAGCCCAGTGAAATCAATCAGCGCGTGGCCCCCCCCCACTGATTACTCTTAATTCCGCTCTTTCCTTTGACAAAAGCGCAGTGAAAGCAATCAAATCAGTGTGGGGGTGGGGGCTGGGGGAAAGGCCTTTGTCGCGCGCGCATAGCCGGGAGCGGGAGCTTCCCCCCCCCACTGATTCCTCTTAATTCCACTCTTTCCTTTGTCCATAGCCCTTGGCGTAGTCATTGCTTTCCTTGGGCTTTTGTCCTGCACACAGCTGGGAGTGGGAGCTTTCCTGCACGCGCGCACGGATTGCTCTTCAATTCCCAGCTCTTTTCTTTGTCCATAGCCCTTGGTGTAGTCATTACTTTCCTTGGGCTTTTGTTCTCGCGCTCAGATTTCATTAGGACTTCCTCTTTCTGCGCTAGGGCTGATTTGATTGCTTTCACTGCGCTTTTGTCAAAGGAAAGAGCGGAATCAGTGGGGGGGGGAAGCTCCCGCTCCCGGCTGTGCGCGCTACAAAAGCCTTTCCCCCCGCGTGCTGATTGATTTCACTGCGCTTTTGCCACGTGCACCACGCCAAGGGCTATGGACAAAGGAAAGATTTGAGGAAGGGGGGGGAAGCTCCCGCTCCCGGCTGTGCGCGCGTGACAAAAGCCTCCCCCCCCCCCCCGCGCGCGCTCAGATTTCATTAGCACTTCCTCTTTCTGCGCTAGGGCTCGAGCGGTGAAACTGACTAAAGCATGCCTGGGGAATTTCCTAGCCGTGCAAGCCGGCTGACACATTGAACCTTATGGGGAAATTTGCCTCGTGGAGCAAGCTTTCTTGCTACTGCGATCTCGCCCACAGGAAGCCGCGACCACGTGGCAGCAGGGCAAATGGCCGCGGATCTGGTTCATATCGTGAGGCGGAGGTCGCACGGTGAGGCAAATTTTTGCGGCTGGAGCTGGTCGTATCGCGAAATTTTCGTAAGGAGGGGCATTCGTAACTCGAGGTTCCACTGATTTCAGTTTACTAATTTGGGTGTCTGATTACCATATTTCTTACAGGTCTTTCAGCTTATTTTGTCATGAGCATACACATTTATAGACCACTCCAATGTATGTTTACATAGAAGACAGGCTCAAATTATTTAATGATAGTAGCAGACCTAAGTATAATCTGTGTTAGTCACTTCTGCGATAGAAGTGGCACAATTATTTCAAGTGCAAAGGAGGTTATTGACGAATTTTCTTTGTTATCGTTTGCCATTGACAGCTCCTCTTCTAAAGTATTTTCCCTCTCCTTTAGTTGGGCTTAGAGAAAAGTGGTTTGAAAAGTAATCTCAATGGAGCAAAAGGGTAGTTTGCACTTGGATTTAGATTCTGAACACCATGGAAGTTCATTCCAGTTTATGCATATTTGGACAATGTAAGTGAAGCTCCCATCAAACAGCAGACGGATTGGCATTTTTTCGTAGCCTGTTGGAGCTTTCTGTCCCAGCCCGTTTGGGCAATGCTGTAGCCCATCTCTGTCCTACTACCAAAGATTCCTGCTTAGTTCTGCATAATTTAAAATAAATCGCACATGAGCATATACTGTGCTTTCTTCATGAGTCATGCTTAGAGGTATTATTTAAGGTAGTATAAAGGTAGTACATATCAATCAGTTTAGCTTAAACTTGGATACTGGAAGTTCAAATTGGGTTGATTCAATCAGTTTGGGGAGAAGGTTTAGGAAAGCAAAAGGATATACAGATTGTAGATAATCTTCTTTACTGAGGGACTTCATCTTATGTATGAGCACTGAAACATCTTGACTAGGGAATGGAGTGCTGCTCCATCTTGTTGAAGAGGCCAACTTGCCTTGTGAAGGTTGGCTTCTGCACATGCCCTGTGGTAGTCTTGCCAGATTATGGTGCAGCTGGTTCACTTCGCTAATTAGAAGCAAGGCACCAATTTGCTTCATGGAAGAGCCTTCAAGGGATGCTTTGTACAAATCTGTGTCAAATCGAACTACTCCTTCAAAGATCTTTGGGCAGTAGTGCCGACCTTTTGGAGTGTTTTGCCCACTCAAGGGTGAAATAATTACTGTGAATAATTACTGTCTGCAAATGATCATGTAGTTCTTTGTTTCAAGAACATATAAAAGTTGTGTTGATTGACAAATATGTGTGCCTGTTCTGGAAATTATTCCCAGGCACCTTACACTGCGTAGAATAAATACTTTATTATCTCCACCCTGCTGCGTTTATTGGGCAAAACTGCATGCCAGGCTATAACCCCCCAGAGTTCCTGGGACAACACAGCCATTGGATGGCGTCAGCCCACTGGGAAGGCGGCCACTGATAGACCGCTGCCCAAGATGCCCCCCCCCCACCCCCAGGAACTCATTTGAGGTTCAGGCCTGGTGATGTGCCGACCACACATCCATTCTTAGCTTGCAGACCATATAAAAACGGGCAGTGGGCTGTATTTGGCCTGTGGGCCATAGTTGCCAACCCCTGATGTAGACTATAAGAACAATTAAGTCACAGTTTACCAAAAATAAAAACATTACATAATGGGATGTCTGGTCTAATTCAGCAAGTGTTTCTTTACTTGATTTTCCAAATTTCCACCTTCCAATTTTTTCTTTTTCTTCTACAAAATATAATTCATATATGCCTTGAAAACATTATGTACAATGACTAAATTGTTAAATGTCTATTTATATAAAAATAAATCCTTAAAATCTTCTGTCATCTGTTTGATACAATTTGAATATTTTAATAAGGAAACATTCAAATACCATCCTGAAATAGAAAACTAACATTTTGTTAAAGCAACTGATAATGTTACTGGAGCATGAGCAGATATTGGAATAGAATTTATATTACAATTATCAACCCAATTTACTAGCAATTAGAAGACTGGAAAAAAATCCAGTCATAAATTTCATAAGGAATTATAAAAAAGTATATTCCCCATTGCGATGGATTCAAAGGTTGCCATGTGTCCAACAAGTTAAAACCTAATAAATAGGCTTGTGATATTTCCCATGAATGCGAATTTAACTTACTTGAAACAATACTTCAATCAAGTGAAGAGTCCAGAACTAGAACTTGATTAAAATAAATTGTCATAATTATAATTACCAATTTTGAAGATTTATTAATCAGAGTATTTACCCCTTCAAATTCTGAATTACCAATGATATGTGTTTGACCTACTCATCTTCTAGATGAAAAATTGCTTTCACTGGGAGGATGAGTTTCTTTTTAAAAAAAATATTAAAAAAAATAAAAACCTGTTCCTCTTAGGATATCTAAAGCCTTTAATTTCCATGAAATTCAGTTTAAGATGGCTTGCTAAAACATCACCCATTCCCAACTCAGCTTTTTTCAGCTATTATCAAGTGCTTATTTGAACTGAATTCTCGACTAAAGCAATTAAGTGCCCAGTAAAATGTCCAGGAATATTTTGCATAAAATATTTTGCAAAAAACGAAAGGTATCAGAACATACATATAAGAGATGCGAAGGATGAAAATAAAGTGCAAACTGCAACTCTTAAATTATCTCATCATTCCAAGGAGGGCTCTTAATTCTATCAAGCACATTTAAAAAACTTTAAAAGGAACTGAGGTATTTGCAAAAACAACAAGATAGTTTATATTGTAATGAAACTTTATGATCTCCTCCCAGATTTGCATTTGCCTGAAAAGGACACAGTATGTGCACACGGAGTTCAAAACTTCAGGCTTGCAACGTTGAAAAAACCCAAAGGCTATCATAATTACCTTTCTTAATGAATGTACCCGAGACAAAATTATCCTGGAAGTTTGCAAGCAGAGAGAAATCAGCTGGGGAGGAGATAAAGTTTTCTTTTTCGAGACATCGATCAATTTACCCTAAAAAAAACTGCATTCAAGCCTACAAGGGAACTGCTGATAAAGATGGGGACGTTACATAAACGGTCGCAAGGGATACCGTAAAGCCCCCTTCTACCACGTAGGGCGTGAATACGGCACCGCTTTAGCAAACGTGCCGCAGGCCCCTCCCAAGGCCGCCCGAGGAGATTAGATCAAGCAGACGCTGAGGCAAAGGGAATGGAGACAGGCGGAGGATTCCCACGGGAGTGAGAGCAAAGGGTGGAACGTAATTTCACACGTACGCACGAAAAACCCTCTTTAAGATGCCCAGTTAAGGATCTAGCATAAAACTTTAGCTTGCGTTAAAATTAACTTCTATATACTTGCTAGCATTAGGATTAAGTGAAATGTACTTACATGAAAGAAGTAATTATTAAGGAAGAGGGAAACAGCAAGTATGGAAAAGTGTAAAGAAGCAGTTATAAGATATAGTTGATTTATTAAGATAAATACATACAACACTTCATTGTATGGAGAGGGCGTCGAGGGAGTGGCAAGAAGGGGTTCAGAGTGATCTCTTACGAACCTTTGCAGACTTTTTTCTGATCTAAGATCGAATGGGATGGGGAGATTAGAAATTTAAGGTTCTTGGTAGGGAAAAGATTTGTGGGTAGGGATGGGTATGACAAGGCTTGGGAGTTTAGGAGGGGGAAAAAGCATGAAGAAACAAGGTTGCCGCTGGTAGAACCAACAAAAGGTTTATTCTTATAAATCCAGAATAAATATGGTTTATTTTCTAGGATGTAAGGTAGAAATGAAAATAAAATATGTAAAAAAAAATCTCTATTGATAAGATGAGAAGCAATGAAAGCAATAACAGACTCAAAGAGAAAAAAAGTATAGTTTTCACATAATTTAGATTTAGAAATTAAAAAGTTGCTTGCAAAATGTAGTAAAACAGGTTCTTCAAAGGTCTGTACACAGCTAGAATTGAAAACAAAAGATGCTTTAGAGGTCAATAAAATTGTAACACAGCTTTTGTATTGAAAGCAAACGTATCATGTTTGATAATAAGAACTCTAAACTGTTAGCAAATAAGCCAAGGAAAAGTGATTAATAACATCAATTCAAAACTCTAAAAGTCAAATAATTACGAATACTAATAACATTACACTGAATTTGTAAGATTTCTCAAAAAGTCCGATATTAAACGAATTATTTAGATAAATTAGAATTGCCTGTTTTATCAACATCAAATATTCAACATCTAGATTCACCCTTTACAGAATCTCAGCTAATTGCAGTTTTTCAGAATTTAAAGAATGGGCAAACACCCAGGTGGATTTACCAATCTGTTCTATAAAGGACTGAAGGATATTTTAATATCAGAAATTTTACAGAGATGCAGTCTATTATGTAAACTTCTCTGCTTCGTGGCAAAAATCTAAAATTACACTTATTATAAGGCCAGGAAAAAATCCATAGGTGGCTACTTCACATAGGCCTGTCTTATTATTAAATACAGAGTATAAATTGTATTAGCTAATCATTCTTAATTATAAGTAGAATTAGAGATGCACATCAGTCTAATCCTGAGGTAGGCAAGGTCAAGAAACAGACCCCCCAGGGATTCCTCGAATGCTACTTTATTGTTGTAGGGTTTACTAATAAAAATCATGGAAGCCTGTCCAATCTTATACTAAACAAAATCAAGATGGGATTATTCTGAGTTTCTTTCTTGTGCTTGCTTCAGCCTCTGGACTGTGTAATCTTTTCTGGAAGTCCCCCCTTAACAGTTCTTTCATACCTCCCCAAGGTCATCTCTAAATTCTTTTACATTTTATTCAATATACTCCATTTCTGCAAAAGAAATTTAGCTCCCATAAGCATATGTTCTCTAGATATATGGGAAACCTTTGGTTGCATAGATGGACTATTCATTAACAAAATTATAGAAATTTAAATTTGGCTCTAAATTACAAAATATGATAGACAATATTTATCAGCCTATAACAGCTCAAGTAAGTACCAGCAAGTTTGATTCAAAATAATTTATCATAACAAGAGATGTGTAGCTTTGCTTGAAAAAGTCTCTTGATTGAAATCCATTGTGTGACAAAGCAAAGTAGTGAATCACTGTTCTGTAAAGCTTATAATCAAAAGTTAAGGGCAAATTAAAAAGTACCAGCACTGTGTAATTTTTTATTTAATTTTTTTAATGCCAGGAAAGCAATATAGATGGCAAAGTTGTAAAAATATAAATGAAAAGAATCTGTATTTCCATGGGTCAAGGAAAAAAAGAGGACAAATGCTGAGGAAAAAAAATTAAAAAGTTAAAAATAAAAAATGGAAAAACATAGAATGGAAGGAAAAATAAAATGAAAATGAAAAAACAGATTAAAAAGACAAACCCAATAAAAATAAAAAAGTAATAAGTGAATGTGATAAACTTACAGAAAGAATGCCAACCTCTCCCAAGTCTACATCATCTTCTGGAAGAGATATTTTGAAAATATAATAAAGAAACTTCCTCCCCTCCTTCTCTCCCCATCCCCTAATCTGGAAAGTATATCTCCAGTTACAGAATAATAGTTTTTTTTTCTTAAAGATATCTCCAAAATGGAATACTAGTTTTTTCCTTGTTCTGATTCCAGCCAAAAAACTTATCAGCAGCTTCCATATTATAGGATTTCTTCACTCTAAAATCCAGGGAAATTGTTGGGTAAAGGAAGAAAAGGCTTCATTTCTTTCTGCTACTGAACAACTTATACTTTTGAACTATCTGTTGCTGTAAATCAGGAAAAAAATTGATAACTTTTTAGCCTCCAGCTATAGAGAACCGCTTTGTTGATGCAATTGTAAAATAATACTAGTGGAGTCCTGTCCAGTATGGCAGAGGAAACAAATATGAGATTTAATCTTTAGCTTAATTTCTCATGAATACCAGTAAGACTGATCTTGGACAATGTTGTAGTGAATATTCACAAATTATAAATTATTTCTCTGCCATTTGAGCCTGATCATCTTTATTCCCTTTTAGTACCTCATCAAGATCTTTGACATGTTGCTTATATGTATCCTTGAACTGATTCATCATTTCCTCATAAGACTGAGTAATCCCTGTACATTGTTCTGGACTCTAAGGCATCCAGAGTTGCATAACTGTATCTACAGCATTTTTACATTCTTGAGAAAGAGATTTTAATGCAGCAGGCAGCTCCAAATTGGATATACTCTTCATCTCGGGCATCTGATGGATTCTGAACCTCTGAGGTTCTGCCACAGTTTCAACTGGAACATCAGCTGCTGCTTCATTAATTTTTGCTAGAAGCTGATCACTCTCACTTATTGTGAAAAATGGGGGGATTTCCTCCCTTGGTGCCTCACCTTGGGAAGAGCCATAATTCATTTACAAAATTATGAAAAGAAGAGACAATTAAAGTACTTCTCTCACTAGTTTCATTCTAAAGCAGCCCATTGTAGGGGAGATGGGCGGGGACAAATCAAATAAATAAAATAAGCAGGTAGCTTCTCAAAATGTTGGGCAAACTGAGATGATGAATCAGAATGCCTTCATTGGTGGCCTGGAAGAAGTAAGACTTTCTGCCCAGACACAATGACATGCATTCTAATGCTAGGGGCCATTAAAACAAAACAAAACATTTTCCATCTTCTATCTTAGGATAATATTTCATGCAAGGTCCAAATCAAAGTCTGATTTTTGAAATTACTTCAAACTGAATTGTTGAATTGATACAGTTTGGATTTTCAAACTGTTTCAGAAAAATACATGTCTATACAATTGGAGAAATGTTCAAAATCACACAAATCACTTTGGAGGCATCTATTTGAGGATTTGAATCAACTTTCTGGTTTGATTTGAAGAATTCATTCCATTCAGAGATTCAGTCAAATTAAATTAAAAGCCAGACAAGGCTTGTAGTATCTTCAATTCAGGGAATTTTATGGCCCCCGAATATCATTTTCTATTTTAATATTCTCAGTTGCTTCCATATTTTTTTTTCTTATTAGAGAAGGTCCATTAAAGATGAAAAGATGGGGTGCATGTTTAACACCGTTTGGTAGTCAGTGGTGGAACCTAATAGATTTGGAAGCAGATATCCTTATCCGTAGCCTTTTATGGTTCTCAAATATTCTGATACATTCTCTGTGAAATTGTCAAAATAATACATTTTAAATGTGTGTTTCAAAGAATGATCTAGTCAGAAATGTGCATGAGAGCAAATAGGTTTTTAAATCCATATTGAAATAAAATACATCCATAAAATGTATTTTATAAATGCCAATGTTATATGTGCTCGAAATTTATTTTTCCCCTCTACTTATGAGTTTCTGATTGACTTGTATCTTACGTGTATACATTTGCTTAGTCATAAGCATCCCAGGTTTAAAGTCATAGCTCTGAAATTGATTGTGATAAAAAACAATAATAATTCCACAGTAACCTGGTAATCAAAATGGTTAAATAGAACCTCCATAATGCCTAAATAAATTAATTCAACATTTGTTTCCAAAAAGCCTCTCCTAGGTAAATCTTATTTACATAATGCTGAAAACTAGATTGCACTAAGTTGTAGTTGCCTTTTAATTATTGCCCGCACTCTTTGGAGCTGGGGATAGTGCTCAAGAAGAGGGAGAAAAAGAAGTAGAAGCAAGGAGACCTACAGCAACCAAGCAGGAGGCCCAGATGATTTCTCTTCTGTTATAATCTCTGTCTTGTGTCTTGGACGTATGCTAAAACCCAAGATTTTATTCAAGGTGGTAATAGAGTAAGTAACCATTTTAGCTAGAGTGAATATGCTGATTTTATTTAGACACCTTCCAGCTGCAGGACTGCAGTTCCAAAACTCCAATACATCTTATGTTTCAAATTGGCACAATGCTACAGAATACTGCAGAATTGGTATTGTTTTTTCAGTGCTTCAAGAAGGAAGATCTGAAGCAGAGAGGATGTTCCTTTCTTTTCTCTCCTAAGAGAGAAGTGTTTGATTGAACTCCATTGTGGAAATTCAGCTTCAGTGGGGCAGGCTGTGAGAACCATCTTTTTCCAGGGAATCCTTGGAAGAAGGGTCCGCTAAGGAGGTTGTAAATTCTCCCTTCTCCCAGTTTGTAAAAGCATTTGCTTTCCTGTTTTTATACTGGAATGAAACTCTGGACTAGAAGGACTCTGATCTGATTCAGCAAAGGAATTCTCAGATTCCTACTGTTTTGTTTTGATAGGTACAAGTTTACAGAAATACCATATGTGTCTTCTTGTCTTTTCTCTGAAGGCCGTGCAATGAGGACTGGGTGATTGTGTGTCCTGGAGCTCTGTGTGTCATGATGAAACTGATTTGCAAACTCCACAATGAAGCTTACCCTGAGGTAAGTATAAAAGTGACTGATGCCCATTAGAATTTTTCAATATAATGCAAGGGAGATGATATACTATACTATACTATACTATACTATACTATACTATACTATACTGTACTGTACTGTACTGTACTGTACTATACTATACTCATTGTTGCTTTCAAAATAAATAGTATTATGCAAAAGAAAAAAAAATAACGAAAGAAAATAAAAGCAGAAGAGAAAAGAAATCTAATTTATTCTATACCCACACCATTCACAGCTTCCTCTTTCATCTGTATTCATACTTTCTGACAAACATTCATTTTCACATCTCACTGATAATTATTTATTTAGTCAAATAAATTAATTAATATAACCACCCAAGTACAAAACAAAATACAAAATAATAAAGAGTATAATAATAAGGTATACAAAGTATAATTTGTAACACACTGAAAGTCTGGAGTTTGATGGTAAGAGAAGACAAGAACTACTTAATAATATCAGGCATGTCATGGACTGACATTTTTGCCCTAAGACTTCATCCTGATGCAAAGTTGTGAGGTTATTTGCTGATTTGTAATTGCATCTCTTGTATCCCTGACGGATTGTGGGACGGATGTGTAGGGAAATCAATCCATAACAGCTGGGGAAACAGAGACTACTTTCCTGTCACCATTAATTTTTTCACTAAAACCCTTTTTTACTGGAACAAACATCTCAGAAAACAGCACATTTTATTCAAAACAAGGCAATCTTATTATTGGCAGAACTGCTGTCATAATGTGAACAATCAATTCCTTGTACTCCATTATGGCTATATTGAATTTGTGAGGGCAATACTGATTTACTGAGCCAAGATCTTCACAGTGTCATTCTTCCCCTTAACCTTGCTTTTTTGCTGAAGCAAAATTATTATTATTAGGAAGAGCAATATTTAAGATACAAAAAGCATTACAGTCTACTTTAAAAATCTAGATGATGACACTTTCTCAATTGCTGGTGAATTAGAGGACCCAATCCATGAAAATCCTTTGTAAGCCCAATTGAAAGGAACAGGAAATGGTTCTGAATGGGTCTGTTCTTTTGGTAATTTTAGTTCATTAACTCAAACAGATCTGAGTTGGCTTAGTGGCAGTCATCCATCAAACCAAACATACGTAATAGATCACTGAGAAACCAGTGTGGCAGACGTTTAGATATCATTCCTATTTCTGTGGTTCCCAAGCAGGATAATGACTAAAACATGAGCTGACTTGCACTGCTGATCTTTGGTTGAACAGAAAAAATGTACTTTACAATGACTTCTGCTTGGGTTGTAGGATATCTTTATAGTATATATGCCAGATATCCCGTAATGCCGCTGCTTTATTTTCAGACTCGTAATAATTTTAACATACATATTTACCAAAAATACCCATTTATTGTTGTTTTACATTACTTGATACATTTTTATTTATAAACTAAATAAATTCCAGTTGATTTTCTTCTTGTTAGTATGAAGAAACTGGCCATAAATATCACCACTTTTTCTTTAAAATATGTATTCAGTTAGTTTCTGCATGTTCTGTACTTTCCTAAGTTTTAAATTAGCAATTCTTTTTAACTGAAGTAAGTTACCAATTTTCCACTTAGCCCCCTCATGCTGTACCATTATAACCCCCTCACTGTACAGAAGGGAACAGGCTCTAGATTATGTTATGAAGCTGGATTAGTTTTAGTTCATCTAAATAATCCAGAATGAGTGAAGAATGTTAGAGGAATATAGACACAGTCAGTCATCCATTTATATTTCTCCTCTGGTACATACAATTTGTCTCCTAACCACCATGCCCACTTCTGATTTGTCAAAGAGTCTTTATTTTTCCGGAACCGTTCATCTTTCCCCAAATTACAGTTCAATTTGTTTAACAGACTTCCCTCTAGTTCTTTCTTTTGCTGTTTACTGTGGGATCTGGTGATGGCTACCAACCTCGATTGGTGGTCCAGAATGACAGCAGCCACCACCTCCTCTCGTTAGCTATTATGTTGTGGCATTCTAGAGAGCACATCAGCCAGAAAGTTTTTCCCTCCTGGTATATACTTCAGAGTGAAGTTAAACCGACTGAAAAATTGAACCCATCTGACCTGCTTTAGGGATAACGTCCTGGGGGACCTTAAAGCTTCCAAGTTTTTATGGTCCGTTCAGACCTCAAAAGGGTGAGGTGACCCCTCTAACAGATGCCTTCAAATTAGAAGCGCCGACTGCACTGCAAACGCCTCCTTCTCCCATACCAGCCAGCGTCTCTCGGTTTCTGTAAACTTCCAAGAAATGTAAGCACAGGGTTGCGTGGCACCTCCCTCCACCTTTTGTAGGAAAACCGCTCCTGTAGCCACATCCGAAGCATCCGCCTGTATTACAAAAGGCTTTTCGGGGTCGGGATGTTTGAGAATTGGCTCTGCCATAAACAATTTTTTCAACTGTTCAAATGCTGCCTGGCATTCTTAGTCCAATATAGAGGTGCCCCCAGTTTTTGTGCTTTTGCTTTATCTTTCCCTTTTGTCTTTAACAAGTCAGTTAGGGGCAGAGCCACCTGTGCAAAATTAAGGATGAATTAGCGGTAAAAATTTGCAAACCCTAAGAAACTTTGTAACTGCTGGCGCGTTTTTGGCATCTCCCATCCAATTACATCCCGCACTTTAGCCAGATCCATTTCAATCCCCTTTTTGGAAATGCGGTACCCCAGATAGTCAATTTGACTTTTATGGAATTCGCATTTAGAGAGCTTTGCATACAATTTGGCATCTAGCAACTTCTGTAATACTTTCCTCACCAAATCTACATGCTCTTCCATCGTTTCTGAATAAATCAGAATGTCATCCAAATACACCAAAACCCTCCGGTACAGAAATTCATGTAGCACGTCAGTTATCAATTGCATAAACACCCCCGGCACGCCCAGTGAGCTGAATGGCATGACCCAATATTGGAAACAACCCAGAGGGCAGCTGAATGCGGTCTTCCAGTTGTCCCCCTCCCTAATCCGCACCCGGAAATAGGTGTCCCTCAAGTCCAAATTTGTAAAAATCTTCCCCCTTGACAAGTGAGCTTACAAGTCTTTCATTAAAGGGAGAGGGTATTTGTTGTCTTTGCAAGTGTCATTTAAACCCCTATAGTCCATACACAGTCTTAACGAACCCTCCTTCTTTTCTCTAAACAAGACAGGAGCTGCCACTGGTGACTTCGCAGGTTGTATGAAACCCCTCGCCAGGTTTTTATCAATGAACTCTCTCAGTGCCTCTACTTCCTTAGGAGTCATAGAATATGTCTTCAGCTTGGGGAACTTTGCCCCAGGTTCAATCTCAATGGCACAGTCCGTTGCCCTGTGGGGGGGTAGCTGGTCTGACTCCATCTTACTAAATATGACTTCCAAATCCCTGTATTGCTCCAGGATCATGTCCCGGCACTCGGATGTGCCTTTCTGGGGCATTCGTACACTTGCAGCCACTAATGCTGCTGTCGGAGCCCCGACCTTGGTCTCTTTTAGAACAGTATAAGCCCCATCTTTGAAAACCATGCTACCCGACTCCCAGTCCACCTTTGGATTCCATCGCTTCAGCCAAGATAACCCCAGTATTAAAGGGTGAGCCGCGATCGGTGCTACCAGACACTGCAAAGTCTCTCAGTGAATCTCCAGTCTCATTTCAAAGTCCTCAGTACAGTGTTCCACGGCTCCCCCCGCTGGTGACCCATCCAACTGACTGAACACAATAGGGGTCTTTAGCCTCCGCACCCTCAGTCCAAGTCCATTCACAATGACTGGATTAATTAAGCAATGGGTGCACCCAGAGTCTATTACTGCGGTCAAATGTGCCTTATGGGTAGTTCTTAGGGCCCTCAATTTCACCCCCACAGTCATAGGACTCACCCCATCTTCTTCCTCCTCCGACTCGGGTTTCATCTCCTCATGCCACATTTCACCCGCCTCTCTCCTGGCATGCTCTAAGACAGGCGGTTGGAGTTTCCCGCCGGCTGGCTTTCTTCCTTGGAGGAATTGCTCCCCATCACCACAGCACTTTGGAACTCAAACTCGCCTTCTGCCCCCGCCGCTGCGGTTCCTTTCTTTTCTGGCTTAGGACCCTTCGGAGACTTGCCGGGTGGTTTACTTTTGGTAGTCACCCGTTGGGTTTGGGCTTTGGGGCAGTTCGCTGCAAAATGCCCATGCTCTCTGCATTTGAAACACGCTCGACCACCTGGCTGTTGATCGGGACCACCCTCCTTCAACTTTCCGCTTAACTTCTTGGTCAACTGCCCCGATGAAATAGTGGGTATCTGCGGACTGGTACCGGGTCTTCTCACAGCCATCCAGTTGGCTTCCACCACCGCTGCATGGGTGATCCATTACTCCACTGTCTTCAGATTACCTGTGGCCAACGCTAACTCCCACAACCCGGGTTTCAGCCACTTCTGGAAACAGCGCACTTTAAACTGTTCGGGCCAATCTCGGAGTTTTCCCGTGAGGCACCTGAACTCCAGCATGTAGTCCGACACCGAGCGATTTCTCTGCTTTACTATGGTGGTCTTCGCCTTCAGAACCACACAGGGATCCTCGAAACGTCTATGTAGAGCCCGCATAAACTTATTGAAGTTGGCAAGCTCTGGAGCTCAGGCTTTGTGTATTTCCACCGGCCACTCTGCCGCTTCACCCACCAGAGCATACGACACATAAGCCATACTCTGTGCATCATTTGGGAACAGCTGTGTGCAATTCTCCATGCAGATTTTCACGTGTGTTAGGAAGCTTGCCAGTTCATTGGGGTTCCTGCCGTATTTCATCTTGAAGCCCCTATGCTGGAGTGGGTCTCCTTGCTGCTGCACTTGGGGAACTGGAGGACCCCCCCACTTCCTCATCACTGCATGCTGCTCCTCCATGGCCCTTGTTGCTATCCCCCGATTCTGAATGGGAATCTCTGAGCGGCTGGTCCTGGTCTTGGTCGCCCAATACGTTCCTCAACAAGTTTCCCACTGACTTTAATTCTCCTCTCATGGAAGTGACATTTGCCTGTAACTTGTCCACGGTCCCCTCCAAGGCGACAACTCGGGCTTTCTCCACCTCGCCAATGGCCATGGATCATCGATCTTCAGGTTCCTTCTCCAAGAAGGAAACTTCCCGGAATTCCCCAGATTCTCGGGTCGGCTTCCACACCTGGCCTTGCCGCCGGTCTCTATCTGATACCAGCGTCAGCCTCACCACAGGTCTCAAGGGCATCTCCATCTCCTCCTCCACTCCACCACTGGCTCCAAATTCGACGATCTCTTCCTCCATCACGATTGAATTCTCGCCAGCCCCAGTCAAGTTGATACGTTGGATTCTCCTCATCAAGCTTTCGCTTCAGGTAGAATCCAAAAGAGGAGTTTCAGCAAAATGTGATGAACTGCAATGCTCAATCCCCAACGAGTATGACTCTTCTTGAAACTCAGATAAGTTCAAAGAAAAATTAATTTATTGAGAAGCAGTATACAGTTTCGAAAGCATTGCTGAAACTAAAAGCCTGCACGCACCAAACTCTACTTAATCCCCCCTTTCTCTTCACCACCCCCTTTCCATCCCATAGTCCTTGTGCCTTTCACTGGGTCTCTCCTGGTCTCACGCTGGTATGACCTTGGCATTCCTGAGAAACAGATAACAGCCGATCTGTGCTTAATGGTTATTCCTGTAGCCCTTTCCCTCCCCTTTCCTACAGTGGCAGAACCGAAGCAAGCTAGCTAGCAAAATGGTTAATTGATTGCGTGGCTTCTGACAGTCGCTTTGTGTGAGATGGGCAGCTATATAAATGTGATGTATAAATAAATAAATAAATAAATAAATAAATGTACTAATATTAACCAAATATTAAATATACAGCAGCCCAGCTTGCAACTCTAAAATTCTCCAGTAGAATTAGTGTGCAATAGAGAGAATACATGAAGAGGCATCTAATATGGAGCAATGAATGATGCTAACATAAAACATGCAATAGTAATCAGCATTTGGCAATTTGATATCTATTTATAAACTTATTTATTACCTATGTGTTGTAACAGGCCAACACTGGGTTCTTACTTCATTTTTTAAATTTTTATTTAGAAAGCTGGACTCAGATTTCAGGATTTTAAATTATGACAGTGACAGAATTTGGAATTTTGCTACAACACTGTTCTGTATTCATTATGACAACAGATTACTGATTTCCCTCATGCTACTAGCAAACCACTCATGCCTATTCTTCTTGCCCATTCCTTGTTTATTTATTTATTTTTTTCAGTTGTCGTGGGAAATCCAATATGCTGTAGCTGAGCATATTCAATCCTTGATGAGCTTGGAGAAAAACCGCCAAGTGGCCTGTGGAGCCGGCCTGCTGGGCAGCATCATTGACTCCTGCCCAGAAGTTCTGCACAGTACGAGCAGCCCCCTGCACCTGCCCGTCATTAGGCTCTTTGAGAAGCTTGCATCCCAGTCCATCCAACCTGATGCCTTAAGGTAATATACTGGCATAGGCTTTCACAGCCAGTATCTGTTGGGCATTGTCGGGCTTCAGGATTTTGAGACTCTGGTCTAGACAATAGGCAACCGTGCAGGGACCGACTGGGCTCCTATCTTTATAGCTCCTGTCTATACTGATCAATCAGAAGTCAGGACACCTGGCTATAAAGACAGGAGCCCAGTCAGTTCCTGCTCAGTTGCCTGTGAACCTCAGAAGCTACTAGCCACAGTTGCTGGCAAGTAGTCAGGGAATCTGTTGTTCAGACCACAGTCACTAAACTGTGAAGCCCAGCACTGCCCGATCTTAAAGTAATCTTCGTGTCTTTTAGGGAACAGGGTTCCAGATTCTGGTAAGGATTGGTAGGAGAGGCAGAGAGATCTGGGACATCTCATTTCAGCTAGGAGAAAAATTGCTGGAGACTCTCCCATAACTTCCCACTTGGGCTGTCCCTCAGGGATGCTTTCACCCTGCTTTTGACAGGACCTTTTTTTTTGACAGGACCTTCAGACAGGACCTTTTTTCATGCTGAGAAGAGCACCTGCTTGGATATGATAAGAGGCTGAGATAAATTTGTTTCCAGTATAAGGATAGGTGGAAACCTCAAGGAACTGTGGAGGAAAAGAAATGCTAACAACTCAACTTTTTGACTTGAAATAGGAAAGCGCCTAGAGTGATAAGTGGGAAGGAGTTAGGTGAGGGTAAACAGAACAGGATGGTGCCTTGAGAGAAGGGGACATCTCTCCAAAGGCTGAATGGGAAACTTTCAGAGGCCATATTCAGTCTGCTAGCTGAAGATTTGTTGCAGAGCTATATTGTAGAGTTCACACTTTTAACTCAAAGTGTACACATTTAAAGTTTTCGTTGTTAAACTTGATCACTGTGGTAATAACAATACACCCATGTAGAGGCAGAGTGAAGACCATGGCTGCTGCTCCTTGCTCTTTCTGTTATTCTCATCTGCTCAAGTGAGTGGCAAGAATGGAATGAGTAGCAGCTTTTGGGCAGCACTGGGAAAGGTTGCTAGTTGCTGCTACTCATATAATAGTTGCTGTTTCTTACTTTCTTTTTTTGACTGTGAAGTATTGGTAACAATATCACAGAGATGCAACTGGTAAGACTCTGAGGATCTGCTAAAACCAGTAATAGCATCTTTAAAAAATCCTGTACTTAAGAATGAGCAAATGAAACTGATAGTCCTAGGCTTGGGGAACGTGCAGTTAAGGCTTTGAGGCAATATTAAGACCTTCCTTTATCTCCTTTCGGCCCTCATGCCATGCATGTACTGTGTAGATGCCTCATCCAGGGCTTCCTATTGCGTTTGTTGTGTGACATTTGTCCCTTGGTTGGTCTCTTTCAGACAATTTCTTTGCCTCAGAATGATGTCACTTCCCATAGCTCCCAGATCCCACGTAAGCCTCCCCCTGGCATGTCTAAGTGATAAAGAGGAATTGGACCAAGTTCGGAGGAGGACAACCAAGAAGGTCAAGGATCTGGAAACCAAACCCTATGAAGAACAGCTAAAAGGTCTGTTTAGTCTACAAAAAAGATGACTGAAGAGATATATGATAGCAGTCTTCAAATATATGAAGAACTGTCACACAGAAGAAAGAGTGGACTTATTCTCTAATGCCCTAGAGGGCAGGATCAAAATCAGCACAGGTAGTCCTCGCTTAACATCTATCCATTCAGCGACCATTCAAAGTTATGATGGCGCTAAACGAAGGGGCTTACAACCAGTTCTTGAAGTTCTGGCCGTTGCAGCACCTCCACAGTCATGTGAACAAAATTCGGGCCCACCCGCATTTACAACTGCCTTTTGGCCACCTGCCTACCTGCTACCCTGCTGCCTGGCCCTGCCCCCCACCACATCTGCTGCACTGCATGCCCACTGCACTATGTATCTGTGGTACTGCCCGGGGCCTTCTTTTGCGCCAGCGCAGTTGGGGTCTTTTGCGAAAAAAGGCCCTGGGCAGGGCATGAACAGAGGCCCTGGGTGCGGCGCAAGAGAAGCCTTGGCTGCCCCGGTGTGAAAGAAGGTGGTGCAAAAGAAGGCCCTGGCCGGTACAGTAGTGGCATGCAGTGTGGCAGCTGCAACAGACAGGTCTGGGCACCAGGGGGCAGCTGGCGGCAGTGGGTAGGCAGGTGGCCAAAAGGGCAGAGATAGGGGGAGATAGGCGGGTGGAGGGAGTTGAAGAGAGGCAATTCCTTGCCTTACGGAGGCATGGGGTTGGAGGGACCTAGCTGGGAATGGCTTGGATTGGGGTGGGTCCTCGCCTAACTACTGGTGAGATTTGGTTAATGAAGGCAACAGGGACTGCTGGGATTGCCATCACTAAGCGATGTGATCACATGACATAGCACTTTACAACCACATTTCTTAGCAATTGGAATTCCTGTCCCAATTACCATTGTTAACAGAAGACTATCTGTAGGCTAAAAGTACAAGGAAGGAGAATCAGGCTAGACATCAGGAGGAACTTCCTGATTGTATGCATTGTCAGCCAGTGGAACATTGTGTCATGTATTATAACAATAACAATAATATTATAATTTATTAAACTTGTATGCCGCCTGACTTCCAACAGCTTCTGGGCAAGCATGACAGACCAGACGGAATGAAGCGGGAGGTCTCACTCTCCCTTGCCAAAGGCCTGGATGAAGAGCCTGGTCTTCACCGCTCTTCTGAACAACAGTAAAATGGGGCCATCCAGATCTTGGGGGAACCTCATTCCAGAGGACAGGCATTACTAACATTGTTTAATTGAAGGAACCTGGAGTGTGCCAACCCTGCAAGATCACAGTGGTTGGGCAGATACTATGGACAGGTCAAGTAACCAGGCCCTATGCCATAGTGAGTTCTTCATTCGAGGTTTTCAAACTGGATGGTCACGTGCCACAGATTTTCTAGTAGGACTAGATGGCCTCTCAGGGTACTTCCAACCCTATGATTCTCTGAAGGTGAGACTTGTTGAATATAGGCCACTGTATGGAACAGCAGTCTGGTGGAAGCCACTGGTTTCCTGAATGTCTTTTGTCAGTAGTAGTGTTCTCTCCCCTTAGTGGAGTAGTAGTATTAGAGAAATGGCATTTGGGCTAATATTTTAAATGCTTCTCTTTTTACTTCCTAAATAAAAAGCTGAGATGTAGTGAAACACACATTTTGCCCTAATCTAGGTAGCATTCTGGTGGAGCAGCCAGAGTTTGAGCAGAGTAGTTTTTCTCTGTGGATATTCTGATCATCAGTTGCTAGAATGTTGCTCCAAAGTCAAGGACAAAAGATGGCTGGTGGTGTGTGTGGCTCATACCCAGGATCTACGTGTACATTTGGCTGGCTACTGTAGGAAAGAGGATCCTGGAATAGATGAACTTTTGGTTTGCTTCATCCTGGTGATGTTATGTTTTCAGATGACATTATTTTTGAAACTAAAATGCCAATTAGTGATTGAGCAATCACGTTCGGGTTTGAATTCAGAGTTACTGTTTTATTTTCGATTTGCTCCTATTTCTTTCTGGTTGACGTTATCCTATTTGACTCACAATTATGAAATGCTTTGTTGGTGTTTCTATAGTTACCTCTCTCCTTTCTATTGTATCTCTCAAAGTTCCCAATTTGAAACCTACGGTAGTGTTACTAACTTTGTATGTTTCCTGCATTAGGTTCTAGAATAGCTGCATGGAATGACAGTGCAAAGCATCCTCAAACTTTGTTGGGCTCTGACATATCCAGGAGTTCTGCAATGGCTCTCCAAACAGCCATGAGTCTCATTTCCTTGACAACTCCACGTAGCCTCCATCTGCAGACCTCCTGCCTGGCACCTTCATTTGTGGAATTTGACATGTCCCTTGAAGGATATGGGTACCATATTGATTTGTGCTTCTCCTTGCATTCCTTATCTCAGCCTTGAGGTTCTCTGCCTTCAGCTCCACATACTGTAGTTTAGTTCAATTTGTGGATAGTTCCAAAATCAAGTCATGTTATTTATGTTCATGTGTCTGATGCTTTGTCACCTGAAGGGATATTGCCCATTTAAATGATAAACTAGATAATGGATTTAGTTCACAGCAAGTTTCTCATTTCCCCTTTCCGTTATTGTTGACAGTTTTGCAGCGCGTAATGGAAAATGTGCACAGAAATACCCCTGCTGAGAGGAGCCTCCTCTAGCAGCACTGGCCCTAAGGAGTTTGGTGTCATCTGAATTGCTCTGTCAAGGCATACTGAACGGCCTCTTTGCTTTGGTAAAGACACCCGTGTCACCTCAAAGGCCCAAATCACTTCATCTAAGGGGTTATCATCACTTCACACTGACTGAATAGATAGGAGCACATGGATTGGTGTAAATCAATGCATTTTAGTGTCTGCTTTGCAGAATTTGTGGTCAGGCTGATCTCTAGGGCTTTTAACAGGCTCCTCTCAGCCTTTTCTCCAGCTCTCACCAAAGTGTTGTAGGCTGGGTGGCCTCTGGACTCCCAAATATAGCTACCTAGACTAGAAGACCTTTGTCACATGCCAAAGTATGTGAGTGTGTCCAGGCTGCATTGTGGGACTGCCATAGCCTGCACCAAAGCCTAAATAAGAAAATCTAACATACAGGAACATGTCATACACGTCCTTCTTATTCAGGATCATTGTGTTTTGAGCCAACACTGCTTGGTGCGGGTCAGAGATGCAGAATCTTTTTGAACTGATAGTTGTGCTTTTGAGTGGTGTCTGGAGGCCACCCACCCCAAATGGGCATGAAGAAATGAGTAGGGCTAGGATAAAATGTAATTTGACTCAATTTAAATTTTAATACATTTACATTTAAATATAGTTAATATGATTTCTCCCTATGTATTAAAAGGGAAAAACACAGATTTTGATGGCAACATTTGGAGTGGCTCTGGGGGCCTCCATTAAGGTTTTGGGGGATCTATATTCAACCCTAGGGCTGAAATTGTACCATCTGGAAGTCAAATTATATAGCCTTTTGAACTGCATTTGAAGGATGGAAATAACATTTTTTGTAGGTCCTGGAGTTACAGTGCTAAATGACTATTATTAATTAACAAGGAGGTCAGTCTATTTTTAGTTTGTATCACTTCCTCATGTGTTCACATGTGTTCATGTATTTTTTTAATGCACATTCTGAGAAGTACAAAAAATTCTAACGTGTTAATCTTAGAATAGTCATTGAGCTAAACAAAATATATTAGGTTGGTTACTGTTGCTAGTATAGTTGCTGTTTATTTAGGGTGAATAGTAGTTCAATTATTACATAGTGGGTGCAGAATGGATACAATCCCATTTATAGACTTTATCTTCTACATGAGTGGACAAAGAACATATGGTGAAAGAGTGAACTTTGGGAAGGGGAAATGTTTTCCCTCTTCTCCCTGAAAGGTTGTATCATCGGAAAAGGAGAGGGTATTTTAACTACATGGACACTTACAATATGGACATCTTCGTACTTCTTTCACTCTCTGAGATACAGAGAAGGGAAATTAGCTGCTTATAATAGACCGTAATCCTGAAAGCAAAATTTGAGCAGCTGTTTCCAGTTATAATTCCATTTACTACAACTTCTGATCAGAGATGCAAAAGATTCTGCAAGAGATTCTGCTGGGAGCAAATTCCAGCATTGGTAGGACCAAAGGTGATCTGGTTCCAGCTAGTGTTTTTCCTTCCTTTCTTTCTCTTCTCCTTTCTAAGGCCAGTCTTCCCCCTTTCTTTTTAAAATCTGAGAATGCAAAGATAGTTCGTAGGATTACAGTAGTCCAGATTTGCAGTACATACTTTTAGTTGTGGTTCTCGGGGGTTACAGGGATAAATTCCAAAACGGAGATCATTTGCTTAAGTGTGCACAGTGGTGGGTTTTCTTTTTTCCACTCTAATCGTACTCTGACCTGCACTTGCAGCACATCTTGTCTTTTGCACAAATGCTGCTTCTCCTTTGCAGCCCTTCTAGGACTATCTGTATATTTTGACTGTTAAAAGCCCTAGAAAGATCAGTCTGACCACAAATTCTGCAAAGCAGACACTAAAATGCATTGATTTACACCAATCCATGTGCTTCTATCTATTCAGTCAGTGCGAAGTGATGATAATCCCTTAGATGAAGTGATTTGGGCCTTTGAGGTGACACAAGTGTCTTTACCAAAGCAAAGAGGCTGTTCAGTATGCCTTGACAGAGCAATTCAGATGGCACCAAACTCCTTAGGGCCAGCGCTGTTAGAGGAGGCTCCTCTCAGCCTTTTCTCCAGCTCTCACCAAAGTGTTCTAGGCTGGGTGGCTTCTGGACTCCCAAATATAGCTACCTAGACTAAAAGACCTTTGTCACATGCCGAAGTGTGTGAGTGTGTCCAGGCTGCATTGTGGGACTGCCATAGCCTGCACCAAAGCCTGGAGGTGCTTCAGCTGCCTGCCCCCTGCGCATGCTGTAGGATTGTCCAAAACCACCTGCACTGTAGGATCCTCCTAGGTGCAGGCTTTTGGGTGTGCTGCTTACCTCCTCCATGGCACTTTTGGTGAGTGCTATGAATGTGCTGCTTGCTTTCTCCTGACTGCTGCTGTTACCATATTTGGTTCAGAGGAAGCTCCAGGCTGGGTGGCTTTGGCCAGTGCTTCGGGATCGCCCATAGCATGCTGAAGGTACCTCATCTGGACTGTGAGAAGCTCTCCTCAGTCAACTTTCATAGTACTATCTCTGGGGCGAAAGGCTGAGGGGGGCTTTGAAGCAGCAAAGCAACATAGTGTCTTTACTTCCCATAAAATCACATCTCTGCTTTGAGAAGTAACTTTGGGTATTTCATTTAAAGCTTCACACAGCACTGCTATCTGTGAAATTGTGAAATAAAGAACTTCCACTGTTCAAAAGATCTGTGTTATATTTCTGTTGAGTAATCATAGGCCAATGTTTCTCAATCTTAATAACTTTAAGAGGAGTGGATTTCAACTCCCAGAATTTCCCTGCCAGCAAGTCCACTCCTCTTAAAGTTGCCAAGGTTGAGAAACACTGTCATAGACATTACATAATGGAAGGGGGTGGGTTCAAGAGAGACTGGTCTGAGATGGGCGGCTATATAAAATGAATGAATGAATGAATGAATGAATGAATGAATGAAAGTGAAACATAAGTGGGAGAGATATATTTTGCTTTCTGTTGGGAAAGCTTGTTGTCATTTATCTCTGTCTCTGTTCATTTATAAAGAGATACACCCATTACTGTGTTTTTTCTCATGTTTGCAGCTGTTTGTTTATCCCAAGCTTGGCTACTATTCTGGGCCAAAGTACTGAATACTCTGTCTTGGGAGGAACTGGAAAAGGTAGGTTTTAGAATGCTGTCTTCAGAATGTTGGTCATCATGTTATGGATAATATTGTGTATATGGCTCAAATGTTTGGAGGTTTCTGGCCTATGTTATATATTATCACATTTATTTATTTATAATAAGATTATTATATATAAACTATTTATTATATGTTATATATATATATATTTATATTATTTATATTTAATATATATTTATATGCACACGTGTGTGTGTGTGTATTATATATGTGTGTGTATCTCTGTGTGTATGTATATGTGTCTAAGTTGTTCAGCAATTCTTACTGAGATTTTGAGATCATCCCAGAGGAGAAGGGATGGGATCAGCAGTCACCTTTCAAGATAATTCCCTCTTGTTCAAGAAAGGCTGGACTTGAAAGCTTTACTAATGCATTGGGGAGTTTGTTTTCAATTCAAGACTTTGAAATGCTTAATTTTCATATAGTTAGAATAAACTGGATCTATCCATCATACCCTTTTTTCTTCTGTGCCAAATTTGAAGTTTTACTTTCTGTAAACTCAGTATTTCTAAGGGACTCTGTTTCATTGTGTCTTGTCCCACGTAGCTTGGGAAAAGATGTCTTTGTTGTTCTTAGCAGTCTCTGATTTATAACTTTTTCTGCACTTCTAGGCACCAGGCGGTTCCCTCCACTGGGTGGCCTGACTTTTTCCTCCTGGTTTCTGATCAGCAAGATGAGTTCTGTTCATGATTATCACCCGCTACGTTTCCTTACCTTGATGCGTCACATGGCAAGAACTGAAGAAATATTTGTTTGCTTTTCAGTGAGGTTTTCCCCCACAGAAGGTTGCCTCACCATCTCTACCGAAGAAGTGGCATTTGAAGCCTTAGGTAAGAATCTTAGAGCCAGAGGCTTGAAGACTTGAAATGTAGAAAACTTAAAAACCATAGTCTTGATGGAAGAATTGCCAGCCCTTCTCTCTAATTAGGCTTTGCTTTCACAGTTCTAAATGTAAAGGAATTCCGAGCACTAATAAGGAGTCTGCTGTAGAAATACAGCCCAAACCTAAAAATATTGCTTAAAAGATGTCCACATCCCTGGTTGAAAAGGTGATCGAATCTCCTTTTTGGGAGAGAGTGGAAAGGAAATGCAGTTTCTGAGGGAATATGGTCCATTGCTTGAGATGAGGCTGTCTTCCCCACAAACAGGAATCTAAAAGTAAATGGCATATTGAAAAAGCCTGGAGATACTTGAAAGATTAAAACAAACATCTTAATTTGTGCCTAGAAAACAATTTTAGTTTTTCAACACAGGCATAAATGCATCATTTATAGGCTTTTCAAACTCCATGTTAGACCTCCCTGCAGTTATCTAATCAAGATATGCCCAAGCAGATGTGGATATTTGAGGCTTCAGTGACTGCTGTGGTTAGAGAGCTGCTTTTCAGTTGTAGTTCTGGAGCACATGGTGTCATCCTTCATTTAATGAAGAGACTGAGTGCGTCGTTCCTGGTCATTTCTCAGATTACAGTAATGCTCTCTCCTGGGGGTACTCTTGAACACTTTTGCACAGTACAGTTAGTCCAATTGTGGAAACTACAGTTATGACTGTCTCTAAACCATCAGAGCATATAATAGGGCTCCTCAATGTTTTGATTCAAGTCCACAAGGTCCTTTGCAGTAAGTGCAGTTGCAGACATGACATCTACTTCCAGTCCTTTAAAGCTGCAGCATCTTTTCCTAGGTTCATGTGGGAGCAGCTCCTCTAAACAGTTCTGCACAGCTGCTGCTTTCATGCCTCCCCATGCTCTGAAGGACCTTTTTGGACTTGAATCCAAAGCACTGCAGAGCCCTAATATATAAAACACTCTTATTCCGTGACATTTAAATCCCGAATCATCTTGGAACTGAAGTACCTAAAACATCCACTGTGCTCATCAAGTCCAAATGTCCAACCCAAGCTTGTATCTGCGTAGAAGAAGTCTTTTCAATGGTTGACCTTACTTGGCTGAATTCCTTACTTAAGGAATTTAGCTCTAACCCTTTTAGCTCTGCCTTTAGCTCTAACCCTTCTTTTTCAGGCTTACAGTGAAGACTTCGTGTTTTCTCCTAGATTTTGTTGGCTTTATTTAATATCTGACTAGTTCTTGTAGGATCAGTTTGTCGATAGATAGATAGATAGATAGATAATACAGGTAGTCCTCACTTAACAATGGTAATTGGGACTGGCAACTCCGTCACTAAGTGACATAGTAGTAAAGTGCGACATCATGTGACTGTGCTGACTTACAATGACAGTTATGGCAGTTCCAGTTGCCATCATTAAGCGAATCCCATGATTGCCATTTGCGGCTTCCCCGTTGACTTTGCTTGTTGGAAGCTGGCAGCAATGGTTGCAAATGGTGATTGTGTGTGACCACAGGACTCTGCGACCATCGTAATTGTGAGCCAGTTGCCAAGTGCCCAAATTGTGATCCCATGACTGCAGGGATGCTGCAACAGCTGCGACTATGAGGACTGGTCGTAAGTCTCCTTGTTCAGCACTGGTGTAACTTTGAATAGTTGCTGAATGAGGGACTACCTGTACAGTGTGCATGTGTGTGTGTGTGTGTGTGTGTGTGTGAGATAATATTTGTATTTGTAATTATTAACCACTTTATGTGTTTTTTAAGTGGAAAAGCAGGATAAAAATGCTATAAATAATACCTTTAAATAAATAAATGTTGTCGCAGTTACTGAGAAATCTGACATTTATTGTTTCATGCCACATGTTAAAGAGATTTTCCTTAACTATCTGACTTTGCCAGTGTTGTGGCTTGCAATTCTTTGGGGTTGTCCTTGGTTGTGTACTAACTACTAGTCAGTCAGTAAAACTAACCTTGAAAAGCTGTTGGCAAATAAAAAAATAGCTCTCCAGTGTTCATAGGGGAAAGAAAGAACAATTGCTAGAGACAGAGCTCCATTACCATCTCGCCCCGATTCTTTTCCCCTGACCTTGCTAGTGAAGCCTTTTCCTTTCGCTTCATTATAACATGGTAAATTATTCCCTTTCTTGTGACAACATAGACAGCATGGTACCTGAATTTGAGGATGAGACCTCTCTCCTGACCCAAGTTCAATTCAGATGTGCTCCGCTGCTAGTGACCGGACAGTGGCATCATCTTGCTGTGACAGTGGCAAAGGAGACAAAGCAGATCTGTACTGTTTCAGTCTATCTAAATGGCTGCCTGGTGGGCTCTGCGAAGGTAATACATTTGCAGAATGACACTCTGGAATACAGTCTTTGGCTTTCCCTGCTAGCTGGACTCAGTATGCAGAATTCTGAGTCTCTCTTTTAGGCAGCTCTATTTCATTAAAAAGATCAGGAAAGAAGGGTAGTTAACTTGATTACTTTTCATGTCAAAACATTACTTTTCAGGCTGTCTTTTATAGAGGGGAGGGAGATTCAAGAAAATTATCATTTAGGAAATAAAGTCTATAGTATACTGTAGAAGTCGGCATACTTCAGACTTGCACTGAATTTCAGTGCTAAAGCTATGCTATAGAGCCTTGATGATGGATTTAGAGTAACTTGGTTTAATTAAGGACACAGGAATACTGGACATAATAGAAATTTGATGGAATAGAAAAAATATAGTAGAAAAGTATACTGGAAAAACAAGGTAAGCATACAGGGGTACTCATTCTGAATGTCATAGAGGACATAGTGTCAAACTAACCTTCATTTAATAGCTTTGAATGACAATGCTGGATCACAAAAATAATTTATTACTAGGAACACAGCATTGCTCCCCAAAGTAAAATGTTCTTGTTCTTGAGATAGTGAATAAAATCACAGACACAGCTAAAGAATAAAATTTTCTAATAATGGCTTGTTGCATTTACTCCTGCATTGACTGAATAAATGTGTATCTTTCACAATAAAGTGATAAAGCATCAGGTTCTCTTAAATGACTGTCCCTTATAATAATCAAGGAACTCTGACTAGAAGATAGGCAACTTTGAATTTAATCCTAAATGTTGCTCAGGTCTTAATGAGTACATAAACAGGGAAAACTAAGAGTAGTTTTGCTTGGGGATTACAACAGGAAGAAGAAAGAACAGTGACCAGAGAAGCTGTGTGTTCTGAGGGACTGTGTGCTAAGCTGTGAGAGGTGGAAATAGTAATCTTGAATGGTTTCTAACTGTAAGGGATGTTTCCTGAGAGTTAGTGATTCGGTTACTGCTTTTTGCTGAGTAAGCAGAGACCGTAGCGGTAGTATAAGGCAGACTGGTTCCAGGGAACAAGCACATTGGCAAGGGAATAGGGAAACCTACAGGGAAGCTGATGAACTAATGAAAAATAAAGCTGGATATTTTAAGATGGCATTTGTCCATAAAATCATCAGGAGTGAACCCAACTTAATGGCACCCAGTTAATTGTGTGTTGCTTCTAGGAGCAGAGGTAGTTTACCTTGCTATAACAGTTGCTGGGGAAAGTGGGTCTCTAATCTTGCTTATAGGCCTCCCAAGGGCACCTGAATAGCCACTATGGAAAGATTGGATCTTCCCACTTCATGTTAATGTCATGTTTTTCATAGTTTTAAGGAACATTTTCCTTAAGCTTCTTAATGATATTTATGTATCAAGGAATGAATAGTTAAAAGATTAATTCAAAGAAGGGATATATTCAATAAATAAATAGACAAATAAATATATAGTATCTCCATCCAAGTTCATCATCCATAAAATAAAGCTTCCACACTGCAATTTATTAAAGAATTCCTGCAAAATACATATTTGTATTATAAACTGTATGTGTGTACATTCCATCAACTTCTTGAAAGTTAAACATAAATTTGCTTATCAATATCCTCTTCTGTAGATCTTTTAAAATGAAAAAGGAGTATGCACATTATTGTGTGTGGGGGTTGGATACTATTTCTTAGAGAATACTCTAGTTGTTAATCGTGTCTAACAAAATCATAGACAGATCTGAACCCATCCACCCACTCTAACCTTAAATCACTTAATATTTAACTGAGAGGCATGGGCTTGTCCTGGGTCGAAGGTCCTGGGGACTGATTCTGGCTTCAGTCTTATACTGTGGCCAGGATCATCTGGTGCAGAGAGTTAGGCAAAATTGCCTGATCTCTCTTCCTCCTCTAAGAAATTCTCCAGTTCTGAGGCCCTGACAACTGACAATTAGAACTGTCTGGACACAAAGGACTATTAAAAGACTTCTTGTTCCAGTTACGTTTTACTTGAGTAACAAGGTCGTCCTGATAGTCTTTGCTTACTCCTGGCCTGGATTGTGTCTCATAGTTTCTGTTTGGTCCTGACATCTGGCTTCCACAATTTTTGCTCATTTCTTGTTCCTGTTTTACCTTAGACTACTGCTCATGATTCAACCTGGCAAAGTGTGAGTTTCTAAGTTGAGATATTCCAGTAAAAAAACCTCTCAAATGTACAAAACTAGATGTTTGAGGAAAAGGTGCATGTGTGCATTTCAGTATGCTAGTTTTCTATGTCTAGGTCCATTTTTCAGAGAGAGACAGCCATAACAGTCAGCAGTTCCTTTTTCCTCTACCACAGATGCACTACATCCGACCTCTCCCAGGGAGCTTCGTTTCCATGAACCCCTCTTCTTTTATTGATGTCTTTGGCTATGTGGCTACACCACCGATGTGGAAAAAGAAGTCTTTCTTGACTTGGCGCCAAGGCCCTATGTACTTATTTGAAGAAGTTCTCTCCGTTAAAACTCTGCAGTTTATTGAAAAACTTGGTCCAAGATATTACAGCAATTTCCAGGCTGTGGAGCTTAGAGGTACATATTGTAGCTACGGGGACTTCAGTCAGGAGTAAAAGAGCTCTCATTTGATTGAGAACTCACTAGATCTTGTTAGTTCCTTTAGTAAATTTGTCTTTCAATCTGTGTTGGATTCAGTCATGAAGAGGTAGAGAAATCAGATCCAGCTATGGAAGCCTCTTATTTTGGCATAATGTTCAGAAGGACAGGTAACTATCAAAACCAACAGTGCAGAATTGAACACCATGGAACTCTAGAAGCCTCCAGAAAACAGGGGGGCTCTATTCCATATCAAACGGCAAATACAGCCTCAGTGATAGGCACCCTGTTTTTTTTTTCTTGGTATGTACGTAGACCTTTTGTGAAATACAGATACTGGTAAAATGCCATTTATCAAGAGAATGTGAGACAGAAATAAACCATTGTAGAAGAATAAAAGAAGCAATAAAAATTAAGGACACCCAAAGTCTAATTAAGTCTGAGAAATAGGTCAGCCATTGACTTGCCAGCTACAATTCCAGTTATTAAGGGCTTGCAACCATTAACTTGTACCAGTTGAAATCAGTCCAAATAAATGTGGGCACCATTATATATGACAAAATACAATCTTGGATCAGAACACTGCCTGAGTTGTTGTGGGGAAGGTCAAGAAAATCAAGGGTTATGTTGATTTTTGGAACTGGGGATTGCTCTAGCAGAGAATTTCTGGCTTCCTTTGATCTCTTGTATTATCTCTTTGTGTTATTCTTCCTTTAGGAGCAGGCTCTTCTAGCAGTATGCAGATGGCACCTTTGGTGCTACAAGAGAAGATTTCATTTGGAATCAATGTCAGAAGTTCATCTTATACAACAGTTAAAGACATAAAAGACTGCTATGGTGAAGTGGATGGGCGCCTAATAGCTAAAGAGGTAGGGACTTTGCATCTTTTGATGCACAGAAAAATTAGAGATGTACCATTCTTCAGGGTGAAGAAGTTGATGTTAATTAGATATGGATGTTTGGCCAGGCTACCTTGACCCAGTTTGAGAGACTAGCTTTATCCAAGCAACACCCTCAAGAATAATTCAGAATGTTGAGGGACTACAAGCCAGGAATTTGGAGTCAAACTTGTTTCTGTGTTCCCACTATATTCTAAAATTTAAACCACCTCTTTTCTAACAGTTTTGCAGTTTCAGCTTCCTATCCAAGGAGGCATATGACAGGTAAGGAAAAGGTAAAGACTCAGAGTTTATTATTACACATGCTTCTATGTCACTTCAATCATGTGGCTCTAAGCAGCTGATTGTCTATATTATTTTCCTGGCAACCATACACAAGTTATTTGCTATCAGATTCTCTCACCGTGTTTTCCAACTTCCAAGTTTAGGCTACATTCCTAGTGGCTTCTTATTCAGGACCTAACTAGGCCTAAACTTATTTTGATTCCAGTTCATACAAGGTCAGCCAGATCTTGCCACCTGCTGAGATTAAGAGGTAGATAAGAGTTTTTTTTTTTTTAAACCACTTGGGAAAGAGTGTGGTATCGATGCACTAGAGAGAAGGTAGGATAACATACTTAGAGTAAACAGTGCTTTAGTAGTACAAGGCTAATAATTGGTCTGAGGAACAGTGACTCTCCAAGGCCTTTCAGAAATGTCCCAGTGGATTCTTTTCAGCTGGAGATGTTGGTGCTCAAGTGTCATAAAACTGACGTTTTCTGTGCCTGTGTCTAGAGGTCTGTGATTCTTCCCTTTGTATCACAGGTTGGGGACTTCAGTTAGAACAATCAGCCTGTGCAGCTGTATCCCACCCCAGCTTTGAAGTGAGGTGCATTCTCCTCTGAGCCTCAGAACACTTGACAAATACAGCTGAAACATAACAGCCTCCATTTTCATTGCCCTCTTTGAACTAGACTTTCTCTATTTTGTGTGATCAACTCTGATTGAAAGCTCCAGGCCTCACTAAGGCATTAGAATTTCCTAATATTATCTGGACATGAAGAGAGCTGTGTATCACAGGAAATGTAACTTTACTGAGGTTTCTTTGCAGGGCAATTACACCGTGCTTCTTCAAAAGTCAGTTTCCATGTATCTCAAGATTTAATTTGGAATTCTTGGTAAATTGTCTAGAACATCCAAACTATTTCTTATAAAATTAAGATGGATAAATTATAATCATATATATCACACAGCATAATACTTGAAATTTTTAAAAAACAAACCAAAAACATCTTTCCTGTTTATCTTTGCCTTCTGATACAGTATGCATTCTTTTTTAGTTGAAGCTGTCGTCTCGTGATAGTACAACACCTGTTTTCATGGCTCAAAATACTGCTGGAAAACTTCCTGGCTCCTTAAGAACGATTGGTGCAGTTGTTGTGGGCCAATATGGTAAGCTTAAATGCATACCGAACCACCTTTGTAAAATGAGAGAGCAGAAATATATATATAAAAAAAGCCAGAATTGCATCCTATAAGGAAGGCTAGCTTCTTAACCAGTATCTGGCCCCGTACACCTGGGCAAATCAAGGAAGCAAGAGAGCAAGAGCTGTAGAGACTTCAGTCAGGTATCTATAATATTAATCTGAAGTTAATACAGAATCTTGGAAACTGTCAGAGTAAGTCATTTATGGTGAGCTAAATAAGGTGGAGTTTCTTTGAACGATTTGAAATGCTTCTTTCTACCTGACCTGAGTTGTCATTTTAGAGATAAGATGTCATTGTCTCCTGATTATTTATGCCTGTTCTCTGTCCTATTCTTTTGCCTGCTGGCTAGAATTCTGGGTGTTGAAGTCCACACAGCATAAAGTGGCCAAGGTTGAAAAACACTGATTTAAATCCTCAGTGTAAACCTGTGGCCAGCTGCCTGTGTACAGTATCATTTTTGTGACCCCCTACAGCCATCCCAAAGGCCCCTTGGAGTAACTGGAGCAAATCGTGGGGGCTGATTTTTTTTTCCCAGGAAGGGGTTAAGGGGCTGGAAGCTCTCCAGGAGGCCACAGAGCCCATAAAATCCACCCCACTGCTGGAAGTTTTTTCTCATGATCAATCAGAATCTTCCTTCCTGTATCTCTTATTCCACCAACTGGCCTCCAAAATGACTGAGAACAGGTCTTAGCATTCCTGCAAGTATGTCCGTTCTGTGGTGGGGACCCACTAGATTGCTGTGCAGGTCAGGGAACTTAAAGAGTTGTCCTTGCCTTGGGGGAGACATTCAGAAAAAAGAAGAAAAAGCTTCTGTGTGGTGAGAGCAATATTTGAAAGAGCAGAAAGTAATTTACTTGATAGGGCCAACCTGAACAATTCTGTGATCTGCTGAGCTGTTTTCTGTCTGCACTGGATCTTGTGGGCAGGGTCACCCCTACCATAAAAAAAGAGGTGTGATTTGGATTATTGTCTTTGGGAGAGGATTTTCACAGGTTAGTTATTTGCTGGTGATCAGACTTTAAGAGTCAGACTCATTAGGATTTTACAAATGAAAAAAAGTCTATGAAGTAGAAATAATTGTACTTAAAGGCACAAAGAGTGTGTTTTCCTGTTAAATGCAGGACAAAAATAGCATGTTCCTTTAACAAGTGATCTTTCTAGTAGTAAGCATTGAGCTCTGGTTTGCATTATTGCCGTAGCAGTTTACTAGACTTATGTAAATCTTCACATGGCATGGGAAAATATTTGATTTTCCAAATTATTACTGTTGTTATTATTTTTTGTGATTCCTGTACATCTCTAGAAAGTTTTTGCCTGCTTATTTTATCCTATGCAGCTCTTCAGTGATAACAATAGATTCAGTGGCTGTCAGCATTTTCTCTCTCTCTATCTAGGAACTCGAGTCTTCCAGTCGTGTCCCGCAGTGGTCAGTCTGAACTACCTTGGAGGCCCTTCTCTTCTCCTGGCTCTCCTGGCCGTGGCTCAGGATGACCACACCATTTATGCCACTGTCAAGGTCTTGCACACTGTCTTGAACAGCAGTGCAGTGAGTGAAAATCTAATGAGAGAGGGTGATGGGTATCAGGTAAGATGATCCATCTTTCTCTGCAGCTGTAGAATCCAGCTTTAATAGTTTTTCCAAAATGCTGATTTTTAGGCAGAAAACGCTTGTGTCATGATTCAGAAATGCACTACTTGAACACTATATCACAAAAAATATTTGTTGGCAGTCTGCTTTGTTGCTTACACTGAAATTCATTACAAAAAAGTTGATTGTCATATTCTTTCATTGTTTTCATATTCAAAATTAATATGAATTTTCATAATCATTTTACTCAGTCATTGGAGGAGGAGATAAGACATTTTCTCCAGTCACTTCAAAAAGTTTAGGAACTTGGAAACTTGGGTCCTTCTAATAAGAAAACCTCCCCCTTCCAATTGCAATCTTGGTGACAAGAATTTCCTTGTTTGCTTTATTATAAGCAATAACCCCACAACACTTTCTTTTACTTCCTCCAGTAGATTAGTGAGTCAGGCTGTGAAATGAAGAAGCCAATTAGTCTCATTTCCAAGAACAGATGGCAGTATCATGTTTCCCAAGTGTTTGTTTGGTGGTTGAAGCTTTACTTAAGAAGAAAGGGTGGATTTAAAGTGGACAAACTGAGATGTCCTATTGATCTTTGAAAAATGGAAATACTTAGAGAATTCTGAAAGAGGTTAAAGTCGACAAGTTTTCCTTGGCACTGGGGTGAAATAATTCAACTGAAGTTTCTTTCCTTGCACTCTATTGGGAATAAAATTCATATGCTCCAATTTTTCTTTGAAGAATTTTAAATTGTATTTTTATGGGAAATGTTCTAAAAACCCATTCATTAATTTAATTGGCCCTACCTGTTTAAATTGGTAGGTACAGAAATACCAAATGAGAGAAAAAATTGTGAACCTCATTCAGTAGTTAAACTTCCTGCAATTCAGAATATTTCATAATAGCTAGCAGTACTAAGCTATTAGTATTAAGCTATAGTACTAAGTACTATAAATATGAACATTATTGTTCATATTTGCTATGGGGACTTGATACTCTTTAACAGCTCCAAATCTATGGCAAAGCAGTGCCTGCTTATTATGCTTGGATATGAAAATATATTTGCTCTTTATAAAATATTCTAAAGATGGAAGGTAATAACTGTAATTAAAACTATTTCTAATCTAAATGGTTACTTACCATCTTTAGAACATTTTAAAAATAGCAAATACAGTTAGTCCTCGACTTATGACCATAATTGGGACTGGAATTTCCATCACTAAGCGATGCGGTTGTAAAGTGCAATGTCACATGACCACATTGCTTAATGACAGCAATCTGGGCAGTCCCAGTTGTCATAACCCCAAGACGTGCAGGTCTTTAAGAGGGAAGAGGTGGGAGTCCCAGGTCAGGAATGTGGGGGTGCCACGGGAGGGTGGGGGAGGCCTGGAAGGGCTGGCGCAGGCTGCACATGAGTTGGGGAGGGGGGTGCTCTGGTGCGGTGTGAGCTCAGAAAGGCTGGGGAAAGAATATACTGCAGCTCAGGCTTCTTGGTGCCTCGCGGCTCTGAGACCGCAAGCTTTTTGCAGCTTTAGAGCTGCGGTGCACCAGGAAGCCACTTTGTGCTGTTCAAAGCCCAGCCCTAGCAAAAAGCCCCAGAGCTGCAGTGTGCCAGGAGGCTCCTTTGTGCCACATGAAGCCCAGCCCCAGCCCACCCCAGCCTGGCCCAGCAGCATGGTGCAAAGCTGCTGCACCCCAGGAAGCCCCAACAGTACCATGCAAAGCCACCACGCCCTGGGAAGCCTCAGCTGCCTCAGCCCAGTCCCAGCCACACTCTGAGCCCACTACCACCCTGCTCTCTGCCACCCCAACTGACCTTCACCATCTTCTTGCTCCTCCTACTGACAAGGTGTGCCCACTCTGGCCCTTTGCGAGGCAGCTGCTGGCCACGTTAATCTATCTTCCCCAGGTCTCATGAGAAAGCTGCCAGCAGCTACCTTGTGAAGGGCCAGGCCGGCCAAGCTTGGTTAGCAGTGGGAGCGAGAAGACAGCAAAGGTCAGTTAGGGCAGCAGGGCTGTGGAGTACAGGGGCCAAAAGGGCATAGATGGGGGGAGATAGGTGGGTGGGGGGAGTTGAAGCACCCCTGCGGTTGTAAGTGCGGGCAGGCTACCAAGTGCCTGAATTTTGGTCACATGACTATGGGCTACGTCCGTAACTTTGGGCACCGGTCATAAGTCCATTCGGTGCTGTCGTAACTTTGAATGGTCGCTGAATGAATGGTCATAAATTGAGGACTACCTATATCTTATCGATGAAGCTCATAATGCCTTTATGTGACACCATTTTTTATAATCCTGTTTTTAACTAATAAAATAAAATAAAAATGTCTTGCACTTAATATAGGGTTGGTTACTTCTCTCCATAGACAGTGAATGAATGGATGGTGCATAGGAGAAACTGTCTTGTGCTTTGTTGATGTGCATATCCAATGGGCAAACAGATTGGCTTGTAGAATAGAATAGCCAGGGTTCAACATCATGGATATCCCGAGGTTTTTCACATAGTTTGAAATCAGAAAAGCACGAGTGAATTTGTTAATTTTTTTCTCTCCATTGCTCATATTTACAGTACATATTCATCAAGATTATTATACTAGTTTTTTTTAAAATAGCACAATAATTTGTTATGCACTCCAGTGCACATTGTTTTCAGACATACAGTAGGCATTTTTTGCAAGTTTACTGAATGTTCAGGGTTTTTGCAGACAATTTCCCCAATATGACATGTTTTTGTATATCATGTTTACACACACACACACACACACACACACACACACACACACTATACATACCCAAACATACTAAGTTTCAGTTCATGTATATATAATTAAGTTTCAGTTCATGTATTGGTCAAAAAATGCCAAATTCAGTAAATTATTTCATTTTCTTCCACATATTTTGACTGCCTTGAGTCTTCATAATGCTGTGGATTTTCCATAAAATTTATTAAACGTCCATATTATGCAATAACATGGATTTTAATAGTTAGGAATTGATGGCTTATTCAGTAATGGAAATAAAATACTGTGGGATCAGCGTCTGTTTCTTGTGCTTTGGGGACATATTCTATTACAGATTCTGGCATATCTGTTGAAAAAAAAGGCCCATCTATTAAGCAGTAGAACTCTGCAACTCGTTCTTTCCATTGGTGGCACTGCGGAAGCCAGCTTAGAAGAGCTAACTATCAAGCACTTGGAGATCTTCCAACATATTGTCTGCAATTTTGAGGTAATGATGCCAATGTATATATATTTATTGGCAGCAAGGTTTGAATAACCTGTGGCTTATGAGCTGTTTTTAGCCCTGGAGAGTATGATGTTCTTTTATTCTTTCTTTCTTTCGTTTTTTTTCTTTTCTTTTTTAGTTTGTACTATCTTTTACTACTGTTATTAAAACTTGAGAGAGAGAGAGAGAGAGTACAATCTTCCTAAAATTTTACTTCCAAAATTTGATGACACGCTCTCACTAAATGGAGAGAGGATTTCCTAATCTTGTTTGGCAGTAAAAAAATTAATTAAAAGCTACTGAATAGCTTGAACACAACTAGTGAAGGAGAAAAGGGGAAAAATAATCTCTGGATATCATGGTCCTGCTCGCTCGTGAGCCATCATTAATTAAAATTACTCTGCCTTGTGGTAGTTAGCCTCTCAAAATATAAAAAATCTACTTCCAGCATACAGATGTCTAATTCCCTGGAAGCCCATTGAGTAAAGCTATATGGGAGGATGGGACCACTTGAGTCAATTATTCAGGTCATATAATGGAATGCTCTTCTCTATTAAAAAACAACAACAACCCTTTACACAAAATATTGTCAGTGACAAGAGTTCTAGTCTAGATTTTACCACAGTATGCCAGTTTGGTTCATGGGGTCACGAAGAGTCGGACACGACTTAACGACTGAACAAAAGAGCCACAGAAGCCCAACTCATTTTGCTCAGGGCAGGAATTAAAGCATCTGCAACTTCCACCCTTACTGCCAGGAAGTTTTTCTGAATGTCCATGTGGAAACTGCCTTTCCTTATTCCATAGTCTGCACTCTGGAATGAGAGAAAACAGTCTCTGTTGTGGATTTTTTTGCCGAAGTAAGGAGCACAACATTGAGGAGAAGAACTATGTTTATTGCAACATTGTTGGGTGCCTGGTTTACAAGAAAGAGGGACCCTGAACAATGGAAGAGCAACAATTTTTATAGAAGTTGAGGGCTACAAGATGGAAAATCCTGGGGAATTTGATTTGCTGGCCAGTTTTGTGGAAGCTAGGCAGGTCCTTGTTCATGTATTTGGGGTTAGTTCTATTGTTAGGCAAAATGGGCCTTTCAGGAGGGCAGCAGAGTTGGTGAAGTTCTTTGTGAAGGAGATGGAATGTGGAGGTCATCAGCTGATCAGAGGATGGAAGGTTGGGATTTCTCTAGATCTCTTGTAAGGGTTGCCCTTGGGCTGGGCTGTGAGTTGGTGGGGAGGCTTCTATTCTTTGGTCTAGATAGGATGTCAGGAGGCTTTGTCTGGGGCAGGGTGGGTCAATTTGGGCCTGATGGGATTAGGCAAAGAAAGGAACTGGGTTTGACCTTTGTCTTATCCAAAAGATGGGGTGGGGGGGCTGGGGAGAAGGGGTGCAGTCTCCATTTTGTTTGTTAGGTTTATTTTTTCCACTACAGTCACAGTCTGCTCCTCTCAAGGCAAAATGTTTCTACTTCTTCAATCTCCTTTTTGTTTCTAGGCCTCTGGCCCTTCCCTGAATCTGTTGTAGTTGGTTTGAAAGTGTGGTACTCAGAACTGGAGACATACCAGATTTGGTATCTGATAGTGCGAAGCAAAATAGAATTAGTGCTTCCCATGATTGGAAATTATGCTTCTTTTGATGTGACCTAAAATTACAAAATATAAAAGCTAAGCAGAATTGTCCTCCTTCACTCATCTTGCAGTCTGCATGGTCACCCTCCCTCCAAGTACTTTTTTAAACAAAAAGTTAATGTGACATGAATAGTCTCCATTAAAAGTATGAAATACTGCATTTGAACAGGAAGTTGGTTTTAGAAATTAGTGGTGTCTATAGTAAACTGAGCATTCCACTCAACTGTCTGTGTGAGAATAACACAGTTTTGTATCAGTGGTCTTCTCAAATCTCAGTAATTTATAATGACAACCCACCAGTAAAAACTGGGCCATAAAAACTTGAACTGAGAGAACATCCACGGTTTGTTAATAACTTTATGAGGTTTAACCAAAATATCACAAAAGAATTTTTAAGCTTTCAAATTATGCCCAAGATGTTATTAAAAACAGAGTATGGAGAAGAAGTGAAAAGTCAAGAAATAAGGCTGGATCATTTACACATGAGATTTCCAGTTTAAAGATATTCTTAGGATGAAGGTTTTGGACAACAATAGGTGTTATTATTGTCAGGTTATTCTTAGCATTCTGAAACAAGGAAAAGTGGTTGTTTCTCCCTCCTCCCAGTGTGAAAACACCAAGGCTCTTAGTCCCAAGTCTGTCTCTTGCCAGGCTCCAATCAGGCAGAGAGAACAGAAATAAAACTGATGCATAAGTGCAAGGGACATGAATGACCCAGATTCAAGTCTTATCTCAGCCATGGAAATTCCTGGGTTTCTTTGGATCAGTTACTCTCTTTCAGCCTAACCTGCCTCACAGGACTGTTACGGAGACAAAATGAAGAGATTGTCATGTAAGGAAATCGTCATGTAAAAGGAAATTTTTATCCCCTACAAAAGCCATGGGGTTCTGTCACTGTATTCTGTGAGTAACATTCCAGAACAAGAGTTCCAAATGCTTTGTTTCCCTTTGGCTTTCAGCTGTGGTGCCATGCTTCTGAAAATCTGGATGTCCCTCTGTTTAAGCATCTCACTGAAGTTCTCCAGTCATCAAGGTACAGAGGTCTGTTAAGCTAAGTGGGTTAGTAATTAGAAGTATCCTGGGCTCGTATGGTGGATGTGCAGTGGGGCTGAAAATCTAACCATAGCATCTGTAAATCTATATGAATACCTTTCCTTTTTTTAAAAAACAGACTTTACTACATAATTTCACATTTAAGCATATCTTTCTGTGCATGCTATGGAAGCATGCTGCAACTGTCTAGAGATTCCAAGAAGGTACTCCTGCTTTTTAAATTTAAAACTCTGAAGATTTGTGAATGCCATTTCTTTCTTATTGAAAAACTCTCCAGGATTCTGATAATGTACTGATTTTTGTCAAAACAGAATTTACTTCCTCTGATGTGCAGCTCCAGAAATCAATAGTTTTGTTTGATTTGAACTCTCTTTGCTGGGTAACATATAGTAGAAGAGTTGAGTCGATGCAGAGCAGAAGGTGAAAGGGCTGACACTGAAAATAGACAACATCAGAAGCCAAAAGTTCAAAAGAAAATGATTTTGGAGAAATACAAATAATGATGTGGCTATATTATCCCCAGAAAAAAACTTTTAAATTATCTTTTTTTAAATTATCTTTTTGTCTTTTGTAGAGAAAAGAATTCAACCGTGACCCTCATTCAGCAGGTGCAGATGGTGCCCAAACTTTTTCTTCTCTTTGGGGACTCTGGGATCACATGCTCTCGCATCAATAGGATCTGTGTCCTCCTGTGCCATTTACTTCAGGGCCATTTCAGCATCAAAGATTTGCTCTGGTATTTTCACTCAATTTATGCAGTGTTTCAGTGAATAGAAGATTCATGTTCTTTAAGGTTAAGCCAAAAGGTTGTCCTCACAATACATTTTATCTTTTTCCAGCTGTAAAAATGAAGACCCCTTTCAACAACTCATTCAGTGGCAGGGAGAAAAAGCAGAGGGGCAGTTTACCCATGCTAGGTCAACCAAAGGTGGAAGTGAGGTGGAACCATGGGCCCTGCCCCAGTGCAGCAATGCTTCCACTCATCATCCTCAATTCTCTTGGGTCTTCAGAGCATGTCTCTTCTCTCTACAGCAGTGTTTCTCACCCTCACCAACTTTAAGATGTGTGGACTTCAACACCTGGCTGGGGAATTCTGGGAGTTGAAGTCCACACATCTTAAAGTTGATGAGAGTAAGAAACACTGCTTTAGAACACTAGAGGAGGCTTAGCTTCTCTGTCTGACAAGCTCCTTGCTTTAGACTCATGAGTAGCATCATCTTCCTTCTTTGTGAGGATGCAGGAGAACATTATTAGCAATATTTATTTCTCCTGTGAGCCACATTAATTACTTACCTATAAAATATTATTTTGAGGTTCCCTCTAGGAGTGATTTGGAGGTCTTCATGTTTGCAGCTTGATCTGAAGCTATTTACTTTTTCTTGTTCAGGATTGGCTTATTCTTGGTTTACACTTTATGTCCTGCATCTATTGATGAAAATCAGACCTGCTCCAATAGTGGTCCAGAATCACTTGAACAAGGTATGAAGCAGCACTGCGCAGAATTTTATTTTTTACTGCTAAAACTATTTTAGAATATTTTTATTTACCTGTAATATAAAAATAAGGCACATTGGCCTGCATCTTTGACATCTGCAGGCAGACAAGTGATAAAACATGTATTGCAACAATGCAATACAGACTCAGGCCCTGAAGTATTTGCATGTGACATTGCAATGCAAGAATGATGTGACATCATGGAATAAATTTCATTGCATCATGGCTTGTTTTCAAGTAGTCTGCTTGTTTGCACTGTGGCTTGGAGTTACATTCAAACCTTAATGGATAGTCTGTTTTGTTTCTGTGGACTGCCCAATCTTCTTACCAAGAAATAGCATAGGAAATAAGAGTAGACCTGATGTCTCACCTGTGTTCTTCTTGGCATCTGTAGTTGCTTAATGCTGGTACTGTGCCTCTCAAGCCTGAATCTCTAGTCCTGTAACTCCTGAAAAGGTATAAGTTGGGCTGAGGGAGTAGAGCAGTAAAGCACCATCAAGGCAGTGGGCAATTAAGGACTTGCTGGTAATTGTCTCAGAAGAAATGGGAGGGGAAGATGAATTGATGTCACTCTATGGTTGTGACCAGCAAGGCTTATAGAAGGTTTGTGTTCTTGCCTAATAGCTATCTGGCATAAATTTGCATTGAGTGGAAGGGTAGAGAAGTAGTTGAGGGAGAGGGAGGAAGACTGGAACAGCAAGTATCCACATTTCAGTTCATAAGAGAGGACAGAAAATTCTGAACACAGCAGGAGCTACAGCAGATGCTGACCCAGGCAGGAAGGCAAACATTGCACATGCTTTACAGGTCAGATGATGCTTCCCTTGCTGTCCATTTTGCTTGGAGCCTTCCCTACAGACTCTGCTAGCCAGACTTCTGATTGCTGCCTGTCTGGGTGAAGACTGAAGGAAGAAGATGGGAAAAAAGGAAAAAAGGAAAAGCATAAAAATTCTTCTCTGCCAAACTTCTTCGCCAAACTCCTGTTTGCTATTCCTGTTCACTTGCTTGGAATTTTAAAATATCTCCTTCGAATCAAAATTCAGATACATAGGAAAACTTCCAAAAGCTGTTTGTTTCTTTTTTTATTACTCGCTTATTGCTGAGGTATCAGTATATCTATCTACAAAAAGAAATACTGAGCTCCATTTGGCAGGAATGGAAGGAAGACAGGAAGTTATGGTGCAGCCTAGATGCTTTGTACTTTTAGGCTTTGCCTTCGAGAACTGCTGTCTAAGGTAGCATGGATGAGGGCTTGCGCTTCCTTTGGAAGAGGATGGCCTCATTCTTTTTGCCTATTTTTCATGTGAAAGATACTCTGTAGCCAAGCAGCATATTAGGATAGCAAAACGCATCTGCAACAGTCATCCCAAAACAGGGCATCTTGGTTTTGCTGTACTTGCCTCACTCATGAAATCTGCAAAGAAAAGATTTCCCTTTTGATAAAAAGGACTGTTCATCTCAAGGACAATTGATATCCAACATGTGGTCTATAAACTTAAAAATAAAGTCTGATTACAGAGTTTCCATTCCTCATAACAGACCACTCATTAGCTCTACAAGATAAAGTAAAATAGAGGCTAATTCTTAGGATGTGCTTCAGGAAGAAATCAACATTTCTCATATTTGAAGTGTTTCTTATTATAGTTCATGTGATTTATTTTCTGAAGGCTCACTTTGTATCATATATGCATTAGAAGACAAATATTATTCATATGTAGAATTTCATATACATCCTTTGTGTTGTCTGATTTTTAGGCTTAAGTCAGACACCTGGAAAAATGGTCTGGCTTCGAAACCAGTTGTTGAGTATGCTGTTAGATGTAATACAACCAAACAAATGTCATCTGTCCTCTGAGTAAGTAAGAACGTAAGCCAAAAGTGGGAGGAGGAGAAGGGACTTTCGTTGTATTTCTTCTTAATCTAATACTGAACCATGATTCTGACTCACACATTTTATTCATCGGTTGTGTTTGATCTTCTGTTTTCATATTTTTGTTAACATCTTTGTTTTCTGTTAATCTTGAAACCTGCTAATGCAACAAATTCTTTTAGTTTTCCCATTAATATTTCAATTCCCTATAAAGGATCTTCCAAAACCAACACCAAGTCATCTGCAAAAGCCCTTAACTTATGTTTCTTTTTTAACCTTTACTCCCATAATCCTTTCATCTTGTCTTATATCTCTGTTCAGTATTTCAAGAACCAAAATAAACAAGAAAGGAGACAGTGGGCATCCCTGCCTTGTTCCTTTTTTTTATCTCACAAGGCTTTGTTAGATCTCCATTAACAATTATTTGTGCTTTCTGTGAAGTGTAAATTGATCTTACCCATTTTAGAAAGTTCTCTCCAAAGTTCATATCTTCCAAAACTTTGAACAAGAAAGCCCAATTCAAATTGTCAAAGGTCTTATCTGCATCTAAGAAAATGGATGTGGCTTGTTTTTCATTATGCTGCTCCAAATACTCCAAAATGTCCAACACATTTTTAAGATTGTCCTTTAATTGTCTTTTAGGTAAAAACCCACATTGATCCTCCTAATAAAGTCTTGCAAAATTATTTTCAGTCAATCAGCTCGTGAACAACCTGTAGCTGTGGCCTGTAGCTTCTTGTTCAAGTTGCATCTTGTCCCTCTTTAGGCACTAGTGCTGTATCGGCCTCTTTCCAGCTCTCTGGCATCTTTCCTCCCTGTAGGACAGAGTTCGTCGTGTTTTGTAAAGATTGTAAAAGTTCATCCTCAAAACATTTCTAATAAGAACCTGGTAATCCATCTGGTCCAGGCACCTTTCCCGGTTTAATCTTTTTTATAGCTTCAGAAACTTCCCGTATTGTTATAATCTGTCTTTGTTCCTCTGTAATCCTCAGTAAATGTTGTTTCTATAGGTGTTCATCTATTTTCTCCAGAGAGATATCACTTCCTTTATACGAATTGGAATAATATTGATGAAAGTTTTTTTTATGGCTGTATTGTCCATTAATACAGCATCTCCCTCTTGTAATTTCAGTCTCATTTTCTTTTCTTTTTCTTCTTTAAAATTTAGATGCCAACCATTTCCCTGGTTTGTTTGCAAACTCAGTTTTTTTGCTTTACATAGTTCATTTTTATTTCCATTTCTCTTACTGTTAACATAGGTAACTGTTATTGTAAAAGCTTAATTTGTTGAGAAATACTTATCTTCTCTGGAAATTTCTTTAATAATTCTTCTTTTCTCTTTATCTCATCCAAAATAGCTTGTTTTTTTCTCTTGACTCTTTAAGTTCATTATTATGTGGTATAAAATAATCTTTATTAAAAAAGCTTTACTTGCATCCCAAACCATTCTTAAATCAGTGTCTTTACCTAAATTATTTTCAAAAACTTATTTTAATTTCTTTTTATAATCCCCCAGTATTGCTTCTTTCTGTAGGAACATTTCATTTAATCTCCATCTAAAAAAATTAGATTTGCTTTTCTAAACCAACTCACAGGATTATGACCTGAAAAAGTCTTTGGTAATATCTCTACTTTAGAAACCTTAGTAGCCAAGTCGTTTGAAATCCAAATCATGTCTATTCTTGAAAAGGATCTATGTCTTTCAGAAAAGTAGGTATACTCTCTTGAATTGCCATTTTTCTGTCTCGATATATTAATCGGACCTAAATTGTCCATTGTATGCAGTCCTTTCTGAAATCTGAAGTTCACTGTGACCCAATAACTAATATAATTGTACAGGTAGTTCTCAGTTAACAACTGCTGAACAAGTGGTAGTTATGACTGGTCCTCAAAGTTCTGGCCATCCCAGCACTCCCATGGTCATGTGATCACGATCTGGATGCTTGGCAACTGGCTCACACTTACGATGGTTGCAGTGTTCTGTGCTCAGATGACCACCATTTGTGACCTTCCCTGCCGGCTTCCCACAAACAAAATCAATGGGGAAGCTGGCAGGGAAGGTCAGAAGTCACTTTGGTAAGTTGCTCACACTCTCCCCTGTCCATCAGCAGCCATCTCTGGCCCTGCTGCACTCGCACGCACTCACCAGTGACCCATGCAGCCTCCCCTACCCAGCAGCAGCCACCTGCCTGCTGGACTGCTTGTGAGCTGCCTGGGACCTGCGACTTCCTGCCAGCTTCCCCATTGACTTTGCTTGTGGGAAGTCGGCAGGTAGCTGCAAGATCCTCGCTTAACTCGTGATCCTCACTTAATGATGGAATGGTGACTGCTGGAATTGCTATCGCTAAGTGATGCGGTCACATGACTTTGCACTGTACAGCCACATTGCTTAGTGATGGAAATTCCTGTCCCAATTACCATAGTTAAGCAAGGACTACCTGTAATTCTCATATGGAATTACACTGAATTCAAAGTAATATGGAATTACATCTTCTGCCTTCATCCAATAAATATGCAAAGGGTTTTCCACTTTGATTTTGAATTTTTCTCTAATAATTCAATAATATAATGAATCAAGAGAAGATATTGGCCATTTGAATGGCCCAGTAAGAGGACAGTTTAGCTTTTATCACCACCAAAACATAACTTCAAACCCAAGTAAACCAAGGGAAGGTGGCAAGAAGGGGTAGAGATATTTTGATACAGACTGAGCTATTTTAATTTAATCAGCAGAAATGATACAGATGTTGAAGCACAGAAAGTTGGGGGGAAATGGGAGAACAATCTTTTTGCTCCATTTTCTATCCTTAATGTTTTCTTTTCCACAATCTATAATAAAGATAAAATACATAAAAAATAAGTGAATCATGTTTAGATCTTCTAACAGATCCAAACAGGATTTTTATAAATTGCCCAGGGGTGTTGGAATTGGCAGTTTATAGGTTTTTAAAATGAACTAACACATAAAAATCAATCTATAAAAAACACATTGGATTCAATCTCCCACAAGGGTCCTTTCGACTGCAAGGAAGACTTTTCCCTTATAAAGCTTCTGATGAATGGAAGAAAACAGGGATCCTCCTGGTAGCTTTGAGAGAGGAAAGAGATAGCTGAGGGAGGTAGAAGAGGAGTGATTAAGGCTGAGCGCTTCCTCATGGCTAGTCTCTATCCTTGATCTGTAACTGGGGAGACCTCCTTTATACCTTAATGGATTGCTTCAGAGATGCGCATACCTCAAGATCCATTTCCACCTTGACTTGCTTCCTTTGAGTTACAAGCTGCAGATGACTGGCTACATATGAGAATGTTCTACTTATTCAGAGGAACTTACTTCTGTCTAAGCATGGTTAAGACTATGCTATAACTATTTCTGTTATGTCCTCTGTTTGGGTTTTCTAAGGGGTTTTAAAAGCACAACAGTAGCTCAGGAACTGGTAAATGTTTTAAATTTCTGCTGTTCTACTAAGTCCACCATGTAGTATAGTTATGTGTTGTGTCTTTCAATCTGGTATTTCCCCCACAGAATCCAAGAAGAAATGTTCCAAGCCTTGGGCCCTGACTGGTTCCTGATGTTTATGCAAAGTCACATGCACGAAAGCACATTTATGCTGGCAGCCAAACTGCTATTCCATTTCCTGCACAATCGTACACACCTGCATAAGTTCAGAGAGGGGATGATGGCAGGCATGTGGCTGAGAAACAGCTTAGAGGGGCTGAATATTTTGACTGGTATGTCCTCAGTGTATTTAGCTTTCAATTGGTTTGCAATATGATGCTGAGTTTTGCTGTGGATCAGTGATTTAAGTAAAGATGGGGGGGAAATTCCAAGGGAGGAAAACCATAAACTTTGGTCAGCTAATCAAAGATTAAGTTGGCTGGTCAGCTTGTAAAGCTGCCGTTTTAGTAGCATTCTTCGGCCTAATGTTCCTTCAGAGGAGTGCTTCTTTACTAGTACAAGAGAAGTGCTGAAGCCTGGTTGCAGAAAGTCCCATTCTGAGCCTTTGCCTCTCGCTCTGACTTCTTGTGCAATATCTGAAAGTTGAAGGAAATGTGCAGCCGAGGAGTAACATTCTTCCCCTCTTCCCTTTGGTGTGTATTTCCTTCAGGAAGTATTGCCTGTACATCTGCTTTTAACATCCAAAACAGTGAGAGTGATTGTGTTATGTCCTCTGTTGGGAATGGGATGTATCCCTGGAGACCCCAGTTTTTTCTGCAAAATAATGGCCAAAATAGTTAGGTCAGTGGATTCCATGACTGATCATTTCATTACTTTGATTTATTTAACAATTTATTCCCTTGCTGATTTGTTGTTCTTTGATCCTGTAGATCAGTAAGTTGTCAGCCACTTCAGAGAGGAAATGTCTCTTGTTCTTTGTTTTAGACAATTTAAAGAGTTCTCCCCAGTTATTTGAGTGCCACTCATATCAGCTATCTGGATTAGTGGAGCTAAAGATGTTCCTGAGCAACTCCATCCATGTTCCTGAGATTTACTTTCTTCTCTCAGGACTTCTTCTGGATACACCAGTGTCTAAGCCACCAGATGAAACTAAAGTAAGTTTTGACATAGTAAAGGGTGAAAAATAGATTTGTAGAAGCTGAAATAGTTTATTGAACAAAGCAAAAGAATAGCAACTTTAACTGTGAGTATACTATAGAAAGGAAATATTCACAAAAAAGGCAACAGAACAAGAAATGGCAGTATTCAATAGAGGAATGTGAATATAGAACAGAATCTCATGTTCCTTTAACTGCTGAGAGCCAGTTTGTCAGAGACCACAGCAGATATTCCCCAGATTATACCAGCTAGAGTGCAGCACCTTTCCTGAGAATTGGATCTATGCTAAAGTTCATTTTTGGGAAGGGTTTCAAAACTTATATTGTATACTCTTACAATTCTTCACAGTCCTGATTAAGCACATCTATTGATTATACATCCTGCCTATCAGCTATCAAAACTACATGAAACAGGACCAGCTCATACATTAACCCCACGCTACAGGTGGTTGATCTGGCAGAGCACTTCTCAAAGAAAGAGACTTCTTGAGATAGGCTGCATCAAGAGATGAGAAAACAGCTAAGAGAAGTAGCTGGGACTGGAGCCAAGGCATGCAAAGCACAAGAATACCGGAAAGCTTGGAGTTAAAAAAGGGTCACCATATTGCCATTAGAACAGTCTTTTGCAATGATACCACAGTCACCTAAAAACAAATTTGAAATATTTCTGAGATTGGTCAGAGTGATGAGAATGCTGGTGTTGCAACAATCCTCCCAGCTACATGTCAGTATCTCTTCTGATGCTGCTTGGTTTCATTGTGGAAGTAAGCCCAGACTGTTCTTGGCAGTTTCAACTCATTCTCCTATGGGTTGCAGATGGCTTGGGAATTTATATGACAACTGTGGGCTTGCCCCAGGTTGTTGGCCTGATCCATATAGTTGGCCACAAGTTAGACTTAGCATTTACCTTAGAGTTCATGAGACAGGATCTGGTACTGGGGTATATTTCCATCAGCTCTTTGTTATAGTCAGATCATCTCCTTGTGATTGTGGGATTAACTCCAGGGAGGATAGGCTTATTCAGATGGCCCACCCCAAGTTCTGATGGCTTCTGAAGATTTTCAGACAGCACTTGGGGAATTCCTCAGCAACACGAGGAGCAGGTCTGTTGAACTCCTTGTTGACCTCTCAAGTATAGAGACCAACAGGGCACTAGACAGGATTGTTCCTGAGCAGCCTCAGGAATCCTTCCCATCAATACTGGGTGGCTTTTTAGTGCATCTCAAGGAAGTAGGCATATTCTTTGTTATTGTAGCTCTGCAATCTGTGGACTAAATTCTGGAAGATTAAAGTACCTAGGGAAGGAACAGGGATCTGGATCTAGGCTATAATCAACACCGCTCTTTTGGGGAGATTGTAGAGAAAGTAGTCGGTGACAGGTGAAAGTAGTAAGTGACAGCTTTGAAAGATGATTATTTTGGATCTCTGACAGACAACTTCAGACACAGGCATGGGACCAAAACTGTATTGGTTATTCTCATGGATGACCTGTGGCAGGATTTGCAGGAAGGGAGTGCTAACAGCCTCATTCTGCTAGATTTATTGACAGCCTCCAGTACTGTTGCCCACAGCATCTTCCTGGGCAGCCTGCAAGGTTTGGTAGTCAAAGGGACTGAAGTATACTACAGTAGTTTTGCTCCTTTCTGAGTGGACTTGTTCACTGGAGGGGAGGACTAGAGCCAATGGGTTGAGACCACAGGGAAGTAGATCAGGCTAGGTAGTAGGAGGAATTTCCTGATAGTGAGAGATGTTAATCAATAGAATTAGGTTGCCTCATGAAGTGATATGTTCCCTTTCATCAGGTCTTCAAACAAAGACTGGGTAGCCATTTGTCCATAGGGCTTTAACAAATCCTGTGCTGAAGGATTTAGTGAGGTCTATGATTCTTTGCTATGCAATCCACTGAATAAGAATTTCTAAAATTATTTCTTGAATTTGGGTATATACAGCTTATTGCAGCTTTCAGTTTCATTAGCTGATTTATTTCTTCCACAGCTAGTTAACAACCTGCATGTGCCTGTTGATAAAACTGCCCAGAATGTGGGTTTTTTTGTGTATTCAGGTACATCTAGTTTAATTCTTTGAGGTGATGATGTGCATATGCAAATTCTTGCAAAATAAGCCTCACAGAAAAAGAATGCTGATATAAGAAGTCATACTGTATCATTCTGGTTTCTTTGTTTTTTCAAGAATTTATTAAGGAATACTTTTCATTAACACAAAGAAACTTAAGGAAGAACAAATTAAGCAACCCACAGTGTTTTGTATTCTGCTTATCCACATCAAAGGAGTTTTTGTCAAAAGGACAAAATGTGTGTTGTGATGTCATGATGCAAGTTCTGCTCCTTATTTACTTCTTTTAGTGTCATAAGAATTTGCACCGCAGTGTCTTGATTCTCTTTCCTTCATTTGCCCCTCTTCTGCAGATGCCCATATTTTGGATATAATTTAGAAGTAAAAATTGCTTTGAAATCTGAAGTAATGCTAATGACAATTTTGGAAGTATCCTTTTTTTAGAACTCTAGATTTCCTCATATTTGCTGGAGAACATAGGCCTAATTGTTTCAAGAGAAGCAGTCCAGGCATACTGCATATCTACTAGTGTTGTAAAGCTTGTACTTTGGGACACTGAAGTAAATTCTCTTTCTGTAGTTTCACAATATGTTCATTTTTCAGGCAGGTTTGAATGCAGTGTTACAGTGGCTGCTACACAACCACCTTACAGAGACTGTAGTCAAAGTTGGCTTATGTCCAGAAGCAGCGGTTCTGTTGCTGGAGATGGTGACGTCCCTAACGAAGCGGGTAGGTGCTGTGCTGAAGGATAGAGTTTGGCTGGTTGGGAGCAGTTGAGGGGCAAAGCAGTCCTAGCAGCTTATTCATGTGTATTTACATAACTCTGAGGTCAGATTGTTTTGAAGATTCAGTACCACAAGGACAAAAGAAAAGAAAAGGGAAAAAACCCCAAAACAATATGCTGGTAGTCAGGAAATCTGGTCGGCCGGGTTATTTTTGGACACAGAAATTCTCCTCCTTGACTCTCTGGGCTTCTGCAGTATGGAATACATTTGTATGTGCGCACATTTGTGTAAGACGCCAATCTCTGTTTGCCAACCAGGTCTCAATTATATGCAGCAGTTATTCATAATGAAATTATGGGCAAGAGATCTTATTTGGAACTGATCTGTCAGGTTTAGCCCAGGAAACTCCAGGAGACAATACAGATTCAATCCAGCAAGGTTTACTTGGCTTCACCCTAATTACAGAATCTTCTCAGACTGAGAGCAGTTCCCAGGGTCAAACTACAAACATCACTAGCATTCCTCAGGGAGGGGCCAGTCTCATCTTCTTATCTCTTCTTCGCTCCTCTGGGGATGAGAGTCCATGTTTCACACCCCTGCTCCACACTCCAACATGATCTATCATTTAGCAGCAGCCAAAGTTGCTAGGGTAGTTAGGGTCCACTTAGTAGACCAGCTAAATGACACAACAAATGTGAGATGTTGATCACTCTTTTCCCTCAGAACGGTATCTCCATGTCAGGTTTAGCCCAGGAAACTCCAGGAGACCATACAGATTCAATCCAGCAAGGTTTATTTGGCTTCACCCCTTACAGAGAATCATCCCAGACTGAGAGTAGTTCCCAGGGTCAATCCATAAACATCACTAGCATTCCTCAGGGAGGTGCCAGTCTCATCCTCTTATCTTTCCCTCGCTCTTCGGGGGATGAAAGTACATTCTTGATCCCTCTCACATCAATCTAGCAAGGTTTATTTGGCTTCACCTCTTACAGAGAATCATCCCAGACTGAGAGTAGTTCCCAGGGTCAATCCATAAACATCACTAGCATTCCTCAGGGAGGTGCCAGTCTCATCCTCTTATCTTTCCCTCGCTCTTCGGGGGATGAAAGTACATTCTTGATCCCTCTCACACTCCACTTGCTCACAACAACATTAATAAGAGCCACTTCACCTCTGCCCCCCCGCCCATTATACAGCATCTTCCAGGCAATTTGAAGCAGGCACATTTCCTCCCTAAAAATCTTAGGCCCATCAATATGGTGGAACCTCTAGAGAACCAGAATGTCCTTGTTGCTGCTGGAACATGGACATCTTCAGCACTGTAGCAGGGAGAAGCAGGGGGCAAGTAAAGCAAAACTTTTCATCTCAATGGTGCATTCAGGGAAATCTACACTGAACCACCCAAAACATTTTTTATCCTGAAACTAGGAATACCCTGCCAAGATTTTGATGGGTAATCCACAGTGCAAGAATTACAGGGTCAGAACTCTTTGGTACATGCTAGGAGAAAATAGATTCTTTAACTGGAAATCTGCTGACTTCAGTTACCCCATTTCTTCTACCCAAGGCCCCAACCAGGTTCCCACTTGGCCTCAGAAGACAGGTAATTTCCTTATAATCAATCAGTCAATCAATTAAATGTACATAAAAAGATGTCTTTAACTGTCATTAACAAATTCCATAATTCACTTTTAAAGAATAGTAAGTATAACTTTTTAAAGTGTGTATTAAGTATATATATTATTTTAAAGACATATAAATACATATAATTTTTAAAACTCAAATAAATGCAACTTAGCGTTTTAAAAAAACAAATTATTTGAACCTTCATTATTATCTTTCCTGCTTTTGTCATTTTTAATCCCATGAAACATTTATACTGATCCAGCTTTTAGCAAGATGCCACTAACTAAGATCTAGATCCCTGCACTAATCATAGATATGGCTGAAATAAAAATAGCTGCCATGAGTTGGTTGCACTAGGGTTATCCATGGTTCACCTACCATCAAAAGAAAAAGTAAATAAGGGAAAAGATACAGACAAAAATTATGTGCATTGCCCATCTTCCTCAACTCATCAAACTAGGATTAACCAGATGCAGTTAGAGCCCAAATTTTCTCTCACTAGCGCACACGTGTGTATGGCACGTTAATGTCTCGCTATATGTGTTTTGACTGATTCCCCGTCTGCCTATATTAACCATTTTCACTAATATTCCAGAAACACTCTCAAGTCCTCAGGGCTGTGAGGACAGCCACCTGTTTATTATATCCACATCCTTCTGCTTGTGAGGGTCTCCTAGGAGATGACATGGTGAATGCATCCTTGAGCGAGGGAATGATTCCCCAGGCCCTTAAGGAGTTAGTGATATGCTCCCTCCCTCAAGAAATCATTGCCAGACCGAAAGCTGTTGGGTGGTTTCTGACCAGTCACCTACCCTTTTGCAGGAAAGTTTATGTGGGCCCTTTCAGTTGTATTTCAGGCCTTGACGTATTATTGAGATGGCATTTGATCACACTTGTGGATAACTTCTGGCAGGCCCAGGATGGAGGTGGTGCATTCATCCTGGCCATTCTTGATCTTTTGGCGGTTTTGATACCATGAGTATGGTATGCTTGTGGACCAGCTCTTTATGTGTAGGAGGAAGAGGGAATGGCCTTGAGGGACAGGAGGATGAGCTGCTGCCAAGGCAGTGGTCAGATAAAAGAAACCTGAGTCCAGGGCAGGAATGTAACATGCGCAAACATCGCAGACAAGTCCCTCCCTAATTCACATAAAGATAAAGGGATGGAAGGGGGAGCTGTATTCAGACTTGCAAGATTCTGTTCCTATAACTTTACAATAAAAGTAGTATTGGACTACATGATTTTGGTTTCCTAATCTGGTCTACTTTGAAGGGCTGACAGTATACTATGTAACAGCACTACTACGTAAGTTGAGCTGGTTACCAGTGAACTTCCATGTGCAGTTCAAGGTGCTAGTTGTCAGCTATAAAGCCCTTCATGGCACAAGGCCTGGATATTCGCAGGACCGCCTATCTCCAAGTATTTCTGTCCATCCTAAAAGATCTAACATGTCCCAGTCCATTGATCAAACAGTGCCATCCTGTGGGGGATCCTGGAGTCACGCGTTTTCTGTTGCAGTACCTGCCCTGTTGAACATCGTCCCTCCTGAGATTTGTTTGCCCCCAACCTGGCCAGTCTTTAAGGAGGTCTTGGTTCTTCCCTGAGGCACTGGACCAGGATAGTATATATGAGCCATTGCAACTGTAACTCTAGGTGCAGTGCATTTTATTTATTAATTTATTTAGCAAATTTTATAAATTTTATATTTTCCTTTTGCATTGTAATGTTTATAACCCTTGTTGTTTGCCTAGAGTCCCTTAGCAAGTAGGTGGCCATATCAATCAAATAAACAATCAAACAAACAAAAATCAGCACCCCCCCCCGGCAAAAAACAGGATGGAACGAGGAACGAGAAGAGAAGGGGAAATTGCACTGAGAAAGGAAAAAGGAAGAATGACCAAAGAGTCAAAATTCAACAGCAAGAAGGCCCTCTCAAGCCACAATTGTTCTTCAAAAGTGTCCAAGCTTTTCTTTGTCTGCTATTATTTGTACCTTCTGCTCATTCCTTTTCTGTTCTCTCAGTGAATGTAAAACTTGCTTCCCCTTTCCCAGGTAATAATTAGATAATTATTTGATGGTATTGCATGACTAAGTTGTATGTTCTCTCTTAGATTCCAGCAGATGCAGGTGACTCTTGGGAAGCTACCTTCGTAAAGGACATCATGCATTTCGTCTGTCTTGTGTATCACAGATACCCTCAGGATCCCCTTTGGTTCAGTTCTGACTTCCTCCAAGCATTGGCCTTGGCTGTCTTCCCCTCTGGGTTAGCCCAGGTAGGAAATGCTACTTTTCTACTTTGCTAGGTTGATTCAGCAAGCAACCAGTGCCATATAAATATGAATAGCTATGTTGATGATTCTTGGGAAAGGCTCTCAGGCAGAGCCTCCTCAGCATCTCTTGGATCTGGTATATTAACCTGTGGCAAAAGAAACAGAACAGACAATATCACTGAACAATTGGAAGGCTATTTCATGAGGCTTCCTTTGGCACTTAACATTCACAATTGGGGGCTAGGAGGTATTTATTTATTTATTAAATTTATCCCCGCCCATCTCCCCCAAATGGGGGACTCTGGGTGGCTCACAACTTATTAAAACAATAAATAAATATGCAGTTACATAAAATCTAAAACCTGTATAAGACAATTACTAAAAAAGAAAGAGTCCAAGAGGCCGATGGTTCAGAGCAGCAAACGCCAGGCCTCTAAGGGCTAACCACCCCCACACTTGATGTCTTCCCTTCCCACCCCAGGCCAGATGGCAGAGGCAGGTCTTCAAATCCTTCCAGAAGGCCAGGAGTGAAGGGGCCAATCTCACCTCCGGGGGCAAGATATTCCAAAGGGCGGGGGCTAGATTAACTCTTTTATAGCATTTGCAGGAACATTTCCAGGGTTGTGGGCAAGGGGGAAAGCTGCAGTGTAAGATGTCTTTATAATTTGCATGTGTAGTGTACTCACTATACTACATTGTTTACACTACTTTGATTCTTTTGTCTTTTCTTAGCTTTGAAAGATGGTAGTCTAATGAGTGCCATGTGAAGCTCTACAAATGTAGTCTTCTAGGTCTGAACTGAAGCACCCATGTTGCTTCCCTCACTCTGCTTTGAAACTGTCACACTATGGGAGAAGGCTGGGAGGAGCTTTGTTTGGTGAATGCTGCAAGAGAAGGCCGAGAGAAGCTTTCTTCTGCAGTGCTGGCCAAAGGGTCTTCCAGCTGAGTGGCTCCAGCACAATTTTGGGGAATCCCAGAGCACATGCCAGAGAGGACAGCTAAGAGACTTCTTGTTGTACGTTGGGCAGGTCTCCAGTCCTGAGCAGGTACAGTACAAGCAGTGAGCAATCCTGCTGGGTGCACTAGAATGACAACCCTGAAGATTTTTGGTCTGTAGCCACTCAGCCCAAAACTTCCTAGGCATGTGCCGTGAGGTGGCTATGACACAAATGGAGGGGAATCCTTTCACATTGCTCACCTTCTCCTGATCACCAGCTGAGTAATCAAAGGAGACCAGCAATGTGCGAAAGATCCTTCACGCCTCTTGGCTCTCCAGCCCTTCTGCAAAATATAAGTGCTAGAAACCATTTCAGCCAAAACTGGTGGACAAGGCTAAGAGGGACATTTTCCTGCAAAACTGGCCTGAAGCAGTTCAAGGCGACTGGTTCAAGGCGAATTGGATGATATATTTGCTTAGGCAAAATTGAATCCAATTGCCTGAATTGCTTTGCCAAAGCATATCTCTCTCACTTCATAACAGCCTAAGACAAATATTAAGGATGTATTGGACATTTTTGGCAACAACTCCTTTGTCACAAAGCTGATAATTTCACATGATTGGTCAGGAAAAGGACCTGTTTCAAAAAAGGAAGATGAGAAACTATCTTACAACAAGTCAGACCACTGCTCTATCTGGCTTAATATTGCCTACACCAACTGGTGGCACCTTCTCAGGGGTTTGAGACTGAATTGTTCTCAGCCACACAGAAAGGCCTTGGGCATGCAAAGCGGAGACTCTACCACAGAGCTAGAGTTCTTCCCTACAGTTGCATAGGGAGTTGCAGGGAAATCTGCGGGGAGTGTCTCTTGCGGCAGGGAAAGGATACTTGGATGGAATGTGCAGGTTAGTTTGCACAAATTATTGATCAACTATTTTTTTCATCAGCTAATAGAGCACACCTCTTGCATTGCTTTATTTTTCCTTACTCTTAGATTGATATCCCACCTTTCCTCCACCACTTGAAGGCAGTGCATGTAGCCCTCCTTCATCCAGTTATTTCCATATAACATCCTTGTGAAATTGGCCAAGCTTGGAGAGAGTGTCTGGCTCAAAGTTATCTAGTGAATTTCCATGGCCAAAGGTGGATTTAAACCTAGGTTCTCTAGTTCTAACCTTAACTGATACATCACACTGGCTCTCTTGCTTGAATTTTATTTTGCACCAGGGCTCTTGTAACATGCTTCTTGAACTGCTGACATTTACTAAGATAAAGGCTTCAAATATCTAATAACAGATTAGTCATGAAGTCATTAGTCATTAACCAGTTTCGTGTCGTGGTGAAGGTGGTGACCTAGAACCTGGGAGATTATGAGTGCTAGTCCTGCCTTAGGCATGAAACCTAGCTGGGTGACTTTGGGCCAGTCCATCTCAGCCCAACTCACCTCACAGGGTTGTTGTTGTGGGGAAAATAGGAGGAAGAAGGAATATTAGGTATGTTCACTGCCTTGAGTTATTTATTAACTAATAAAGGTGGGATTTAGGAGGCAAGGAAGACAGCAGCATCCAAATACCACCAAAGGATAAGACAGGTCTTGAAGAGCCAGCTCAGTGGGAAAAACAGGATCCATGCCATCAACATGTATGCCCTGCCAGTCACCAGATACCCTGCCGGTGTAGTGAGCTGGCCAAAGGAGGACATGAAGGCTGCCAATGTGAAGACCTGGAAGCTCCTCACAATGTACGGAGGTTTCCACCCCAAGTCCAACACCCAGAGACTGTACACCAGCTGGAAAGAGAGCAGGCAGGGTCTGGTGAGCATCAAAGCCACTGTCCTGGATGAAACCCAGAGCATCCAGGAGTACATCATAAGATGGCACCCAAAGATGAGCTGTTGAGAGAATGCCGGAGGCAGCAGCAGACATGGGAGGAAGTTCAAGTGGAGGAAGTGCCATGGCAAGACAAGACCCTGCATGGGATGTACCATCGACAGATAGCTGAGATGGCTGACATTGAGAAATCCTACCAGTGGCTGGAAAGGGTTGGACTAAAAGACAGCACTGAGGCACTGATCATAGCGGCATAAGAACAGGCACTAAGCACCAGATCCACAGAAGCAGGGGTCTACCACACTAGACAGGACCCAAGGTGCAGACTCTGCAGGGAGGCCTCAGAGACAGTCCAACATATAGTGGTAGGGTGTAAGATGCAGTCAGGAACAGCATACACTGAACAACTCAGCCAAGTAGCTGTCATTGTGTACAGGAATATCTGCACAGTGTATGGGCTAGACCCTCCCAGGTCCAGATGGGAGATTCCACACAAGGTTGTGGAGAATAACAGGGCTAAGATCCTGTGGGACTTCCAGATCCAGATGGACAAGCAGGTACTGGCCAATCAACCACATATCATAGTAGTAGACAAGGACCAGAAGACAGCGGTGGTGATAGATGTAGCAGTGGCAAGTGACAGCAACATCAGGAAGGAGTATGAAAAGCTGGAGAAGTACCAGGGCCTGAAGGAGGAACTAGAGAGGATGTGGAAAGTAAAGATCAAAGTGGTTCCAGTGGTGGTAGGAGCACTTGGGGCTGTGACTCCTAAGATGGGAGAGTAACTCCAACAGATCCCAGGAACAACATCAGAGCTCTCTGCCAGAAGAGTGCAGTGCTAGGAACAGCTAAGATACTGCGCAGAACCCTCAAACTCCCAGGCCTCTGGTAGAGGACCCGAGATTGAGGAAGACACATACCACCCATAGGGGTGAGAGGGAATTTTTTTTTTAATGGTGATTGAGCAGACTGGGAGTCAGTATCAAGACAGACACGATCTTGAGAAACTGGAATACTAGATTTTGTATTTATTTTTTATTGGCTAAACTGAAGATCGAGACAATATTGTTACTCCTATGGCTGAAATCTTCAAGGTTTGATGTTCAAGGACGTTATTCCAATCCTATTAGATGATTAGATGACAGAAAACAAATTGATGCATAATCCCAATTGAATTGAGGTCCTCAGTCAGTCAAATGACAGATTAAGGAACTGCTAATTGTCTTGAGCATCAGTTTGAAGGAAAAGGCAAACTATAAATCTAATCAATAAATGATTCCTTCTTTCAACTGTGCAATGCCACTTGGTCTAACTCTGCATCTAAGCCTAGGCTCTACTTTTTAGGCAACACATAAAAGACCTAGATATTTTCATTAGGGTTATTTCCAGTATATGAGAAAACACTCATTTATGACCAGCCATATGTTGTGTTTTAACATCAGAGACTCTGCTAACAGTGAGAGGTTCTATCCAGGAAGAATTACAAAGGGAAACTTGCAGATTTTGCACTGTAGAACAACCATCTCATTCCCCGCATACCCAAGAATTACAGGTGAAACTTGGAAAATTAGAATATCGTGCAAATGTTCATTTATGTCAGTATGGCAACTCAAAAGGTGAAACCAATATATGAGATAGACGCATTACATGCAAAGTGAGATATGTCAAGCCTTACTTTGGTATAATTGTGATGATTATGGCGTACAGCTTATGAAAGCCCCAAATTCACAATCTCAGAAAATTAGAATATTACCTGACATCAATAACACAAGGATTGGAAATAGAACAATATTGGACCTCTGCAAAGTATACGCATGCCTATGTACTCAGTACTTGGTTTGGGCCCCTTTTGCAGCAATGACTGCCGCAATGCGGCGTGGCATGGATGCTATCAGCCTGCGGCACTGCTGAGGTGTTATGGAAGACCAGGATGCTTCAATAGCGGCCTTCAGCTCCGCTGCATTGTTCGGTCTCATGTCCCTCATCTTTCTCTTGGCAATGCCCCATAGATTCTCTATGGGGTTCAGGTCAGGCGAGTTTGCTGGCCAATCAAGCACAGTAATCCCATGGTCATTGAACCAGGTTTTGGTACTTTTGGCAGTGTGGGCAGGTGCCAAGTCCTGCTGGAAAATGAAGTCAGCATCCCCATAAAGCTCGTCTGCGGAAGGAAGCATGAAGTGCTCCAAAATCTCCTGGTAGACGGCTGCGTTGACCCTGGACTTAATGAAGCACAGTGGACCAACACCAGCAGATGACATGGCTCCCCAAATCAACACAGACTGTGGAAACTTCACACTGGACTTCAAGCATCGTGCATTGTGTGCCTCTCCATTCTTCCTCCAGACTCTGGGTCCTTGGTTCCCAAATGAGATGCAGAAGTTGCTCTCATCAGAAAAGAGGACTTTGGACTACTGGGCAACAGACCAGTTCTTTTTTTCTGTAGCCCAGGTAAGACGCTTCTGACGTTGTTTGTTGTTCAGGAGCGGCTTGACAAGAGGAATATGACATTTGAAGCCCATGTCCAGGATCCGTCTGTGTGGTGGCTCTTGATGCACTAACTCCAGCCTCAGTCCACTCCTTGTGACAGTCCCCAACACTTTTGAATGGCCTTTTCCTGACAATCCTCTCCAGGCTGCGGTCATCCCTGCTGCTTGTGCACCTTTTTCTACCACACTTTTCTCTTCCACATAACCTTCTATTGATGTGCTTTGATACAGCACTTTGGGAACATCCAACTTCTTTTGCAATGACCTTTTGGGGCTTTCCCTCCTTATGGAGGGTGTCAATGATGGTTTTCTGCACAACTGTCAGGTCAGCAGTCTTTCCCATGCTTGTGATTCCTACTGAACCAGCCTGAGAGACCATTGAAAGGCTCAGGAACCCTTTGCAGGTGTTATGGATTTGTTAGCTGATTAGAGTGGGACACTTTGAGCCTAGAATATTGAACCTTTTCACACTATTCTAATTTTCTGAGATTGTGAATGTGGGGTTTTCATCAGCTGTACGCCATAATCATCACAATTATACCAAAGTAAGGCTTGACATATCTCGCTTTGCATGTAATGCGTGTATCTCATATATTGGTTTCACCTTTTGAGTTGCCATACTGACATAAGTGAACATTTGCACGATATTCTAATTTTTCGAGTTTCACCTGTAATGTACGAGTGGACAACGTACTTGTAGACTACTACTCTTCCATTTCTTCCAAAAAGAGGATAGTAACAAGATTGATTTTATTCACTGTTGTTTGAACAACATCCTTCTTTTTTGCAGCGTGTGTATAATAATGATAATCTGTACATTTGGGGTGTATTTTCCCCTCTACGTCCATAATAATTCCACTGATCTGAAAACATGAGAAGGGAACAGTAAAGAATGAAAGCCTTTCTACTGTGAGTCATTAAGAGACAAAAGTGAAGATGAATGAGCCATTCTGTGACTTGAAAAAGTTGTGGCATGCTTGTTTTCTTGCTGAAAATGACCAGGCATATTCTTGCAGCAGGTGCCTGAAGAAAACAGCACTGGGGTTGGAGCAGTGATTGGCACTGCAGTTTATGAGAGAGGACTGTGATACATTAGATACAAAGGAGGCATTGTAAGAGGAATTGATAGGGGAAGCAGAACTTTCAAAGAGATAGGAAGTTAAATGGTGTTTCCCCACTTGCATCTAACCATAGCATAATCATGCCTTGGCAACATCTGTTCTCTGTTGTGTCCCCATGATGTTGTTTAATCTCATCTGCAGCCCATGAGTGAGATAGCTTTAAGTAATCTATACCTCCATCCATATGGATATAGTGTTTTCTCCCTTAAGCCAACAATGTCCAAGGAGTGCCTCAAAGTCTATAAAGGTATGTTAGCCTTGTCACTTACTACCTAGGAAGGAAGTCAGCTGAAAGCAGTGACTGGAAACAGAGATAAAAGACAGAGGATAGGGATCAACAGTGGGTATAGCAAAGTTCATGCTGGTCTATTTTTCTGCCAATTCATGGATGGGTGATAGCATCTCAGCTCAGCAGTAGAAAAAGCCCTGTAGTGATAGGGGACTTTAATTCCCACAACATCTGTTGGGAGACAAACTCTGCCAAGCATGGTTCTTCCAGGAAATGAATTCTCTTGCTGACAGCTTTCTCTTTCAGAGAGTGAAGGGAGGCACAAGAGGGTCAACTCTCATTGACTTGATACAAATCAATAGGGATGACTTAGTTGAGGAAGTGGAATAGCAGAAACTAGAAGCAAAAGTATCTTGCTTCCTTTACTAGCAGGAATCTCAGGTACAATATGTCAGTAGAGCACAGTGAGAGTTACAGAAGCTAAGACTGTTTTTTACTCACTTATGGGAGAGCAGAAACCACTGAAAAAAGTGTTCCCATTTTCCCTCTAGTCAGGAGTTTAAGCAAGTTGGTTACACAGAGCAGAGCTAGAGAGGATAAAACAGTTGAGTTCTGTTCTTCCTGCCTGCCACACTTGCTGGCTCAGGGAGAAACGTTGCCCACACATCCAAGAGATTTGCTACTCTTGCTCTACAAACTTCCTTATTTTAAAGCCTGGTGCGGAAGGTGCAATACAGCTAGACTAAAAACAACAGTGTCCAGAAATTGTGGTCAGAATGTATAAGAGAAGGAGGTTCTTGGAATAGTGGTCTGTAGCTGCTATGTAAAAAGTGCAAAGCCACCTCAGAAATCAGGAAACCAAATTATTATTCTATTTTTCAATATGATGCAGGGATGGGAGGACAAAAAAGGAGTATGTCATTGATGGTGGCCACTACTCAATAAGTACTCCATTACCCTTGCAATTGCTCTCTACACAGCAATCCAACTATAGGAACATTAACAGAGTGATATGCTGGGAGATCATAATGTGCTGTTTGAGCTTGGAAAAACACTTTTGAGTGAGTCCAAAATGCTAGTTGGGGAAAGGGCATCTGGATTTTCCTGCAAAGGATGAGCTCATTTTGAGAGTGTGGCTGTGGAATACTCTTGTCGTCAAAATCCATCTTCGCATCTTTTCCCACCAGAGATAGTTTCAAAGGGCTTTTAATTTATAACATCCTTTATTTCTGCCACTGCTCATTTTTAGTATGCAATTTCTTCTAACATCACAGCTGCTGGTTTATTACATTTTAGCAATCTGTCTTATTTGTGGTTTTATGTTATTCAGTTGATATTCCAGTTGTTGATATATTTTCACCAACCTTTCCTATGGGGGATAAAAAATCATTGTGGAAATACAACCAAACATGCTGGTCACACACTGTGACTGCTTATGTTTTTCTTTTTCTTTTCAGGATGGCAGTGAGAGTGGGTCATGTCCCCACAACATGGCTGTTGCCTCTTCCTGGGAAAAGAATTCTGGCCTTTGTGATTCTTTGTTTCAGCATCCAGCTAGGAAACAAGTTTGGGATTTGATGCAACTTCTCCTGAGAGGAATAATGCTACTTGACTGGAGGGACAAAAAGTGGCATCCATTGGAGTTCATTCTTGAGGTCTCATCCATTTGTCTATTCCACAAGTTATGGGATGAGACAGAGGGAGGGAAGAAGGGTTGAAGACCTTGAATGGAAGCTCCAGGATTATTCTATACTTGCTACTAACACATTCTGTTCCTTGTTACTTGCATTGTTACTTAGAGTGTTTAAGCAGAAGAGTTTTATAAAGCAGAGGACAGGGAAACTGGTGCTTTAACCTACTTTTTGCTGTATTTCCCCTCCATTCCAGAGTTTTTGCAGGATGGTTCAAGAGATTAAGTTCCTTAGGGATTTTATGATATAGAATCTTTGAGTGTGGCTCTCTATGTCATACAATGGTTTCTACAGTGAACTATAGAATATTAGGACCACTGCCAACCTTTTATGAGGAAAAGGCCTGGTTCTGGAAAATGCAATTGGAGAGTTGTCTTTTTCTTGTACAACATTTTCTGAAAATGTTTTCGCTCTAATGTAGCCTCCCTGAGAACAGGAGTATTTGCTAATAATGCTAACCAATAGTGTTCTCTGCAGACTTGATCGATTATATATTATTGCTACACAGGCTTCTCCAGAGAATGTTGCTATTGAGCAAAAGATGTGCTTCCAGACAGAGATATTGCTTTCCATTATAGATATTGTCTACAACCTTGATCAAAATTACAGGGAAGCGTCCAGTTTAACAGGTGAGTGTCACTTGCAGTTAAGCCATCTTTCTACCTGAATCTACTACGCAAATGTGCAGAATGTAATGGCCCTCCAGATATTGCTGAACTACAGTTCCCAGCATTCTTTGCAAACAGCCATGCTAAGTGTTGAAAGTTGCAATTTAGCCTCATTTGGATGGCCATATGTTCTAACATAAATATCTCAGTGGCAAACAACAGGAATACAAACCAGCGTGATGCTGGAAGTCTTGCAAAGAATGAAGTATTTGATTAACCTTAAACTAATTCAGCAAGGCACTTCAAATGCAGGAAAAACAAGGATCCTAAGAAATGATAGTCTGGTCAGTCTGACATCAATACCTGGGAAGATTCTACAACAGATTATAAAGAGATTGATCTGTAAGCTCCAGATGTCAACACGATCAATCAATCAAATCTTTATTATGGTCAAAGATCAGGATAGATGTCAACATGGATTTGGTTAGAACAAGTCTTGCCAAACTAACCTTATCTCATGCTTTATCTGTTAACTTCCTTAATAGATTGTAGAAATGCTTATAGATATATATTAATTTCAGGAAAACATTTGATAAAGTGCCATTCTGATTAGCAAGTTGCATAACTGGGTTGAAAATCATACTCAGAGAATGTTCATCGGTGGTTTCTCACCACACTGGAGAGGGGTATAGAGTAAGGAGCCACAAGGTCCAGTCCTGACCCTTTACTCTTCAGTAGTGTTATCGATGACTTGAATGAAGTTGGAGGGAATGCTTATCAAATTTGTAGAATACCCAAAATTAGTGGGATACCAGTACTGTAGAAGACAGAAATACATTTCAAAACAATTTGAAAGTTTAGAGAACTGTGTCAAAGAAACAAAATAAAATTTAACAGAGATAAGTGTAAAGTTATTTACCTAAGAAACAGAAATCAAATCCAGATACAGGTAGTCTTTGCTTACCAACTGCCTCGTTCAGCAACCATTCAAAATTGCAACAGTGCTGAAAAAATAAGTTTACGACCAATGCTTGCATTTACAACCTTCGCAGCATCCCTCAGTCACATGGTTGCCATTATAGTCAATAAGTATTGTCCTGTGTTTGACTGTTCTTTTTCTTTTTTTCCCCCTTGCAGAGCAGAGAGATTGGAAAGGAAGGGATTACAAGAGAGTAAGCAGGCACACCGTGGGGAATACACATTGAAAGGAGCACACTTGGGGCTGGGAGACACAAGCATGCTACACCAACAGCCCAGCATATTCCCTATTGTAGGCCTGCTTAATCCCTTCCTCTCCAATCTCTCCACTCTGTGAGACAGGAAGAAAAAGCTGGGTCAGACACAGGTGAGATTGCCTACAGAAATTGCTTGCTTTTTTTCTCCCCGCCCCCTCCCCAAAGTGGAGAGATTGGAGAGGAAGGGATTACAAGAGAGTAAGCAGGGACACAATGGGGAATACACTGGGCTGTTTGTGTAGCGTGCTTGGAGCTGCCAGCAGCACTGCATTGCTTTGGATGTATGTTCCTCACTGTGTTCTTAACCAATTGTGTCTGATAAAGTACAGTGGAGTTTAGACCCAAAAAAAAAAAACCATTCAAAACTTGCTTAGTTGTAAATAAAACAGTGAAGTCACTTCTTAATCTAAACATTATTCGTAGAAATGACAGTTTCTGCACTTAAGGCATACATTTTCCTAGTTGCTTAGACTGCTTGATGGCCACGTTTAAGGACTGGTATTTACCTGTAACTATGTTCAGCTGGTTATTTGTGAATTCACATTCCCTATTCTCTTCAAACCAAGTTTGATGGTTGCCCACTGGTTCTGGGCTCATCATAGCAGCCTTTAGAAGCGAGGGGAATGGCAGGATTTCCAACTACAAAGGGAATCCAGTTCCCCCACCCCAAATAATTGGTCCTAGTAGAAGAGAAGAGAAAACCTTGTTAAATATGTCAGTGTAATGTTGAACTATATACCAAAGTTGGGCGGGGCGGGGGGGCGGAGAAGGGCATGGCTAAAAGAATCCCACTGAGAAATTGGAAATGTGATATTATTCCACATGTCAAGTAATGGTAGTTGGAAATTTCTGATCTGTCTGTTTTGAAAAGGCAGCATTTTTCTACCAATCAAAGGATGCAGCAATGTGTATTACTATGGCAGAGATGTTGTGATATTTTAGAACAATATTTTATACTGATTATATTATAGTAGTATATTCATTAGTAAACTATACTATTGATAAGTATAAAATATAAGGTAGATTTTTTCCCCCTTTTTTTCTTTCTTAGTTTGCATTTTTAATTTGTTTGGGGTGGTTTCTTTTCTACTTTAAAAAAAAAATAAGCTGAAAGATTTTTTTGTTAATTGAGTATGTATACAATTTAGAAAAATAAAAATTAAAAAGAAGACAAGAGAAAACCACCACACAATATTTTACCAGAAAAATCATCAGTGGCTGAAAACAAATGCAGGAACACAAACAGAACAAATACTATTGGTGGTCCCCAAACTCTAATAGGAGGAAACATTAAAGAACAACCAGTCCTTAAAATTGGCTATCCAACAATCTGGGATTCATCCAGAAGATAAATTGGATTATTTTTTTCCAAGAGATTCCATTGTTTTAGATTGCATTTCAGAATTGAAACCTTCTCTTCTGCCTTACAGGAAATGGTGATAGCAGAAATGTTTCAGAATCTGCCAGACCTTTATTTCTAGTAAATGTTTGCTATTTTACCCAGAAGCTGGTAAGCAAACTTTATAAAGGAATGTTTGTCACAGAACCAAAGAAGACTATACTTTTCATTACAGAGCAAGTGCAACTGGTAAGGGCTTCTTTAGTCTCCTGAAGTGCTATTCTTAGACATTTTTAGATCACAACAAACAAACGAAGTGATGCCATTGTAAGTTTATTAGGGATGGTTTCTACCCCAGATACCCTACTTCTATGAGAATAAATAATTCTCCTAAATTCTCCCTATCATGGATTTAATTTCCATTTTGAGGGGATTGACAGCTTAAATGCTCACATTTGTTCAAGCTTGTTGGAGAAGGAAAGTGGTTGGATTACAGAAACTTTTGCACAAGGTAAATGGGGATTTAACAGTCATTATTGGGTATGCATTTCAGTGCATATTTTTATATGCAACAGATTGAAAACAATAGAGCAGAAAGAAAAATCTTAATTTGCATTTGCATTTGGCTGAACATCTGCAAGCACAGCCAAAAACACATTCCATGAAAAGCAGAAGAGTGGATAGACAGCATTCCTGCCTTTGCAAGACTTTGTTGCAAATCTGAATGCATAATTGTTTATAAATGTCTTAAATCAGGAATGTTTCTGGAAGTGTCAAAAAATATTGTGCAAAGCTTCAAATGGGTACTTTGATTCAGTGACCCTTCAGTTGAATTGCCCCATTGAAATAGATTTGAGAATCATAGTGGAGACTCTTCTGCGCACAGAATTGTATCAGCTTTAAAACAGTTGAGTAGCTGGCCCAGAAGTGAGCTTTTTTGGAGGCAAGGGCAGCGTTGCTCTTGAGTCAAACCTTATTTCTGTATTTCTCATGATTTGCTAGGGATTGCCGTATGAACATTTGGGTCTTATCCCCAAATACAGTGCATTCTGATCCTCTCAACTTTGTTTTAACAGGTAACAGGGAAGATTTTTCTCCATAAAGAATCAGTTATGAACAACTTGTACAACTGTTTAAACCACAGTATCTTGTACTATTTATCTAATTCCTTTTCTGACTGGCAAAATCTTCTTAAAGTTCTACAAACTCTTCAGATGCAATGGGATATCATCTTTGCAGTGGACAACTCTAGCCTGGATTTCATTACGTGCTTTTTGTATTGCCTATTACAGCTGAGATCTATGAGGTATGACAGTGTTTTCTTATTCTGGCAGAACTGTAGGCAAGAGATATTTGCAGAAACTTTTTTCAAAGACAATATGTTTCCTCAGTGGCATACATTTTGACAGTATTCATTGAATTACTTCAGTGTGGTCAATGTAGGTTTGATCTTCAAGAGACCCAGGAACTAACTTAGTCTAGGACACAGGAACAAAGATTCTCGATGTTCATCCGGATTATAGTGACTACAGTGATGTTCAGTTTATTTCTAGGCATGTTTCAAAATGATGCTGCTCACCTTTAAAGCTCTAGCTGCCAGCTTATCTATTATTTAAGTTCTGGGGAAAGGACTTTTTGGTGCTCCTACAGTGATGTGATTAGTTGGGAGGTACATCAAGATAGTGCCTCTTGTCGTGTGGAACTGTGGAGTCCTTGGCATGGGAGGGTAAACTTTCCTCCTCTTCCCATTGCCTTCTGTCATCTGCTAAACATCCTTCTTTAAAAAAATGAAGGGTATTTTTCATATCTCTGCTTTGAATTATTTTATCTTTTACCTGTGTTCTGCAGCATTATACTCTAATGTAAGGCATTTATTTGTTTATATTTCTGTAATTCTAGATTACCATGAGCCTTGTGCTGCAGTGGAAAAGCATATACATATTTTTGATAAGTACACGACTGTTATTCACTCTAAAAGTAGGATATAAGAGTGTCAGAGAAGCTACACTTCAGCCAGAAGCCTTTCCAAATCAGCTCCAAGCTGTTGCTGTGATTGAATATAGCGTCAGTGTTAAGTATAGTTGATATCAAAATTATACCTAAACTTCAAGGAGACGAGCCCTCCCCAGCTCTGAAAACAAATACTGCACAATTCCTATGCATTTAATGACCCAACCAAACAAAATGGCTCTCTGACCTTGATACAAAGCCAAAACATTTCTTTATTTCTGTTCTCTGGCAGGCTCAAGTGCCTGTGTATGTCAACTATGGCAAGAAATAGACTTTGGACTAGTGATATTTTTGTATAACACTGTTTGCATAGAAAAGGGAGAGTCTTCCTCTCTCTTTCCAATGTACAGTAAGAGGATGTTCCAAAGACCTCTGCATGTATAATATAAGAAAGAGCTTCTCTGCTGCAAAGCACTATATGTGGTGTCATTTTTGGCATTGACCTGTCATATGAGAAAACAATAGCTGAGCCTCCTCCCTGCCATGGCTCAGCTCATGTAAATGAATTGGACAAGAAAGAATCAGCTACAGAATTCAGAAATCATAATAGCATCAAAGATAACAAATCAGCTCGGGCCAGAATATTGCTCAATACTAGGAGAAGGTTTGAAAAGGATCCTTGGTTACATAAAGAACAGTTGAGCCAGTTTGCAATCCAGTATCTGTCTGACCTGGAACTGGAAGAAGTTGGAATTTCATTCCAGGAATGGACCCAGATACAGTGGTACCTCGGGTTACGAACGCCCCTCCTTACGAATTTTTTGCGATACGATCAGCTCCGGCCCCAAAAATTTACCTCGCTGTGCGACCTCCGCCTCGAGCTACAACTGGATCCGCAGCCATTTGCCCTGCTGCTATGTGGTCGCGGCTTCCTGTGGGCGAGATCGCGGTAGCAAGGAGACGTTCAGTGAGGCTTGTGGTGTGTTTTGTGGCGTTTGGAAGGTTTTTGGTGTGCTTGTCAGCATGGCTCCAAAGAAAATGCAGAGCAGGCTTGGCAAGAATAAGGCTTTGAAGAAAAAAGTGGGGAAATTTGCCTCATGGTGTGACCAAATTCGGAGGGCGGAACGGATTAGCCGTATTTACACTGAACCTTATGGGGAAATTTGCCTCGCGGTGCAACCAAATTCGGAGGGCGGAACGGATTAACCATATTTACATTGAACCTTATGGGAAAATTTGCCTCGCAGTGTGACCAAATCGAGTTGCGATCAGAGTCACGGAATGGATTAAGTTTGTAATGCGAGGTACCACTGTACATGTTAACAACCAGAGGTGAAAGCTAAAGGTTCAGGAACAAAAGGGGAAAAATCAGACTTCTCTAAACAGAAGAAGCTTGGAATGGAGGGGGAGACACAAGAAGCTTTTATAAATATTCATATACTAAAATGACTGCTGAAATTCAGGCATCATAAATGTTCTCTCTCAGATGTTTTTTTATCCGGATATCCAGACTACTCATCATTTATACAGATGATTTACTAACCTGTATCTCTTTATCCGTGTTCTCCCTCTCTGCTGCTTGGTTGTAAAATTTAGTAATTTTGTTTAGCCTTGGACAGGACAACTTGAATTGTAACCACACTTTCTTTAGGAAAGAGGCAAAATTTGCTTTGCTAGCAACTGCAGTGGATGCCCAGAAGGTACAACTGAATAAGCCAATTGCTACCATGCTTCTGCTCCTCAATGCTAATAAATGCTCTATTGTGAAAACTGTGATGGTTCATCACCATGTACTTACATGGAACCCAGCCTTAAGACTTTCCAAAATTGTTATCGATAGCTATAGTTGTAAGAAGCCATCTGGTAGATTTTCTCGCAATTTTTAAAATTCCTTTTAATAGTAATTATTATAATATTGCTGGTCTTTTTTTTGTGTTTGGTCTTGGGCTGTAAATAAAATTTGATTGATTGATAGATACATTTTCAGTTGCAGCCCTTGTGTGTTACTCATGAATGAGAGAGAGAAGAACGGAGGAAGGCTTTTTGTATGTGGACAGGGATTTCAATAAATCTGTGATTATTCACCAAGATGAAATTGCGTGTCACCCTACTTACTGTAGGAACACAAGTGACACATTTCTTGACCCCAGTTGTCTCTTGCTTTATCCTGGCTTTGATCCTTGGATTGTTTACTATGCCAGTTTGCCATTTGTTTGCAAAGCTTCAATAACTATATTTAATCTTAGGCAGAACAGTCCTATTGGGAGGTTGTGTCCTGTGGTATCAGCTCCGAAAGGAAAGTCCAAGAGATGCAACAATAAAGATAGAAATATAAGGACTCTGCTAGCTAGACAGAAGGCAATTCCACATTCAAGAAAGTCCCATACTCTTTTCGTTTAGATCTGGAAAGGTTCTTCAGCTTAGAGATGATGGCTTCAAGCCATTACTGGTAGAACAACAGCATCATGTCTGACTTAAAGAACAGGAAATAGAATGGGAATAAAGAGGCAATTCTCTTAATAGACAGAAAAAATGGAATCCATAAAGATTCTGTATTGCCACTAGGGGTGTAGAGACATATACTTCTTTTACCTTGAAATGCTACGTTTGGCCAAAGTAAATCCCCAGATATTGCAGCAATATGTGGCATTCACTGCCATCTGTTGTCCTTGGTTATTAGATTTCTTAAAAATAAGCACATATTTAAGAAAGTTCTTTAAAAATAAATATGTTAGGATTAAGTTGCATTAAATAATCCATAGTCCAACTTCTTTCTTCTCTCATAGTGGTTTTAATGAATCTGCTTATATTTTAATCAGACATTTGTTTACTTTCTGGGTTACAGCTATCGTGAACCTGGTGAGGGAAAATGGATGCCAGCTTCTGGTTGCCCTATTTTTCTTGGCCCAAGAAAAGAGGAAGAGAAGATGGATGACCTTTCTGCTCTGAAGGATGGTAAACATGACATGATTGGTGGAAAATTGGGGGTGGGTTGGGGTGAAATAGGGGCTGGTAAAGAAAAGAAAGAGACAAGGCTATTGTAGATGTCCTGCTTTGCTCCGAAGAGCTGAACATACTTCCAAGAGCCAAGCATAGACAGAACTAGCCCACCAGCTGGCATGGAAAGGATAGTAAGTATTTCATCTGAATCTTTTAGACTAAAAGATATATGTAGTGCTGAATTTGATGGCTTCCAAGCAACAGAGTCTTGAAGTTGTATCCAGGGCAATACCGACCATATTGATTATGACTTTTGTACTAGGGAACTAAGTTCAAAACTCACATACTGTATACCCTTTAAAAATTTGTTTGCATTTTGTAATCTTGATACAGAAACATTTTCACCCAAATTGTTTGTAATTCATTATATGATAATGAAAAAAAAGAGAGAATGCTATATGAGATACATGGGGAGATATGTGTCATTGATTATTTTAAACATGTCTGTTCTGATTTCTATACACATTCTGTACAGGCAGTAGCAAAAACTGGAATACTGCTAGTGATTTTGCTGTAATGATAGAAGTGTCCTGCTGGAATGAATGCACTGAGTGCAAATATCTAGCCCAGAACTCCCATAATGTAAGATGGCATCAGTGTGTATTTGTGGGTGTGAGGTGGGATGGAGATTAACCAGGCTGCTTACTGTGCTACAGTATCAGAAAAGCCTGTTTTTGAATGTCAGCAAAGCTACTAATCAGAATTACCTTGGCAGAGCCCTGAATCTAGAAGTGATATAGAGCCCTTTTCTTGATGTAAACCTTTCACACCAAAATGTCTTTGCATTTTATTTCTAGTTCAGCAAGAGATTCAGAAGGCAGTTGAAGAAATTTGGCTCTGGCTTCTTTCTAGGAGAAGAAAGGATTTAGAGGATGCACATAAAATCTCTTTATTTAAAGAGAAAGGAGATGGAGATGAGACAATGAAGATGTCTGATGTAAATCCTCTTTTGGAAGAGATCATGAAAAAGACTTGGCAGTGCTTTCTAGGTCTCTATTCTTAAATTATACAAAGTATTTAATAGAAGTAATTTCACTGTATGGCTGTTGGCCATTTTGGGGATGGGTCTGTCTGGGAGCTATTAATCGTGATACATGCTTTGAAATGAGCAGCTGACATGTTCCATCATGATCTAAGCTTCTTAAACAGTCTAATTCATTTGGTAGACTATAACCATTGATGACAGATGGTATTCAGCTATTTACATGCTTTCTCATGACAGAAGTGTTCAGAAAAACCATATAGCTGGATGTAACGGAGAACTTGCTACATAGGAGAAAGAGTCTTATAAATTGCTACGAATAGGTGTCCAGTTCAGAGGAAAATGCAGCTGGTAGCCACTGCCTGTTGTACCAGCTTTCCCCTAGGCCTTACCTGCCCTCAGATAGACCAATCCAGGGCTCCTTGGGTAAGAACCTAGAAGCCACCAAGTCCTGATTGTGAGCACCAGTTGTGTTGTTTGCAGTGCCTGCATCCATGGTCTGGAATAGGGAATGAGTGACACCTGCAGTAGTACCAGCATTAAAGCCTTTTGTGGCATCAATGGAGGCAGCAGCCAAGCAGGATATGTGTCATGGGGATGAGATCAGTCCAGGCAAGAGAAGTGAGGGGGTCCCAGTTCTTCCAGATGGGGCCCAGAGGCACCTTACAGAGAAGGCCCCCTGAAGCCTGATACTCCTGCTGATGGCCTTGGTGACTCTGCATAGGAGGAGGAGAGAAGATGACTTCTCAAACATGCCAGTATCTCATTGCTACGTAATAAGTCTGGAATGAGCTCCACCCTCACTCACTGTACTCCAAAAGATCCAAAAGTGGCTATTGTTTTTAAACTGTATCTTGTTAAGCTTTTAAAAACATTGCAGTTAACATTTCTTTTTAAAATAGTTATTAATATGTAATAAACAATATGATTCCATGTAGTCTGGGTTTAATTCGCAGTTTACATATTTAATTATAATGGTGAAATTGAAAAAAAGGTTATGTAATTTCAGTAGCCTGATTTTTTTCTTTAAACGTTTTTCTTTTATTTTTAGAATTAGATATGTAGCATTTAAAAAAAAATTGTTTAGTTATTTATTTAAAAAAAGTTTTCTTTTTTGTTTTCAGGGGAAATTTTTCCCCCCACTCTTCCCTGTTTTCACCCTTTAGGTAGATTAGTGTAGTTCCCCCCTCTTTTTTTTTTTTAACCATATCATTCTTTTATATAACATGTTAGATTTGTTCTTTAAAGTATATACTTATTTATCCAACAGTAGTAAAATGATATATTTACTTTATATATAATATTACATATGAGTAAAAGAGCTGTAGTTCTGTCTGGTATACTGAAAAGATCTCATCTACCCACCTGATAATTATCTTGAAGCCTACCACGAGGCTCCTGTTTTGACTCAGTCTAGAATATCTACCATGATTATTAAGTGCTGCTAATCTGTTTCCTATACTCTGAAACATTAGTCTGCTTTAACTGCATTTTTTCCTCTCTGTGGCCTTCAGCATCTGAAAAGAAAACCTCCCAGAATAAAATTCTAGTCAAGACTGCAAGCAAGATGAGTTCTTTAAATGAAAGCTTGATTCCCAACAGGAACCTAAAGCAGGTGATGCACAAAACTAAGGTACATTGCATTTCCAAATCCCTGTATGAACCTCATGTGCCAAAAGTCAGGCCAGTGGTAAACAAAAAATGAGCAAAAAGAAAAAAAAATGAGCAAAAAAGAAAAAGAAAATACCTTGAGTTTTCAGACTTGAAATCTTAGTCCTGCTCTATTTGCTGTCATACAATGCCCAATAACCAGGGGACTTTTTTCCCAGTAGTGCAAAGTGCAGCAAACTATTGGTGAATAAACTCGGGATTGGTTTCTTAACTACTTTTGTTGGCTAAGAAACATATAGGCTAAGTAACTTCCTTCCAGGTGTGATGGGAATACATGTTACTATTCAGTGCTGGCACCAACTATTTGCCTTGGGGTCTGTTTAATTATTTCTTAAAATTAATTTTGATTATTACAGCTGATTACACATCAGTGAGCAAAGTAATTGATATTTGTTAATGTATCCCAAGGAACATTTTGTACAACTTGTATTTGCTGTTGAAGGTTAAAGACTGTTATTGGTTTTTCCCTAAATATGCCCACATCATTAGTTCTTGTAGTAGAAAAGGATGCCATCTGGAAAAGGCAGAGTAGACACATTATTCAGGCACAAGTGCATGAAATTGGTGTTTCTGCATCTTTCGGCTTTCTTTTCTGAAAGGAAGAGGCTTATAATTAAAGGAGAAGCTGGATTACAGAGGAACATTACTCATTTTGTGTTGTTCTTTATAATGTCACCATTTGACACTTCAAGATCTGATAGACTGTTCTTTGTAGCGTGACATGCAACTGAGGCTCCAACTCTTTGCTCTCTTTCTGCTCCCGGCAATTATATTTTTCTGTGCTTTTCAGGCAAATTAGTTGTACAGTGGGTTAAATGACTGATAAGAGATCTTTGGGATTTCCAGATCCACAGACAGACATAGGTGTATTCTTTATGGCTCTGGTACACTTGAGGGTTTGTTTTTTTTTTGTTCACCCTGGAAAGAAATGAATCCATAGTGGTGATGATTCATATTTCCATTCCCTCCTAGGTTGTTTTAGGGCTCTCACCTTTCCCACTCAGCTTTCTTACTAAAGGAGATTGGTGATAATATGTATGCCAGATACGAAGGACAGTAAGCCACATGCAGAGGGAAGGACAGGAGGAAAATCTGATCACCCTCTCCTTTTTGGAATGTGTTGATGAATGCCAAGATATACCTAGGTTAGAGGGTGGCTTACCAGGGTTAGGAATAGTATGGGATCTGAATGGTGATACAGGACTACTACAAAATCCAAGTCCAGGTTTATTTCCTTTTCATATTCTTCTTAATCTAAGCAAGTATTGTTGGTCCTCTCCTAGTTGCCAGAAGCATTCCCAAGGACTTTTGGTGCCTTTTTGCTACCCATCTCTGTTAGACGTCCTCTAGAAACTCACGGGACCAAGATAGATGCCTGCTTGTGATACAGAGAGGGAAGTCAGCCACAATGGCCACAAGATCATTTTCAAAGAAACAGATAATTCTTTCTTTGAATAATTCAAGGGGTTTCAGCTATATGGATCTTTTAATCAGCAAGATATTTGAAAAGGTGTCCCTGAAGAACTAACTCTCTGGTTTGAATCTGAGGCCGAGTAGATGTTGCGTCATATCTGACTTTCTAACCGGAGTTGCTTTTCTTGCTGCTGGTCTTGCTCTTTGGTTCTGCACAAAGTTGCAGAGTTGGTTCACCCAGACATGAGCATGAACTTTAGGTTTGCCCTGGTCTCCATAGATCTTACCTCACTCTGGACCAACAGCTTCTTTGAAGGGTTTCCCCTCAGAATAAATGCCTTTCCACTGACATGTCTGAATCAGGGCCTCTTTTTCTATGCAGAAATAATTTGCCACCTTCCTAATTCTTCAGGGGAAATTTTCAATAAACTTCCTTCATTCACTGCTACAGCTCTCAACATGAAGCATTTTCTTATGGCTAAAACATTCAGTTACTCTCACTGCTTACAAATAGGAACATGGACTTCAAAAAGCAAAATGTCCAAATTTACCTTTAAAAACAAACAATATTTATTTCCGAAATAACAGAAAAGGGGAAATAGTTGCCTTTAAAATTCAAGAAGAATTTTTTGTACATATAGCTAATTATTTCCTGGTGAGTTACAAAGCCATTAGGACCTTTAACCCTTTCTTCTGCAAACCTGATTTTAGGTGTCTGCCTTAATATTTATGTCAATCTCCTTTACTTTTCAAACACAACTGATTAGTGAAAGGCTTGTCTGAATTTAGTAGTCAGATAGGTCTCCTTTGCCCACACAGATAGATCAAAGGAAGTTGAGGCAACGCATTCACATTTACATTTGTTCTGTTGTGCCATTTGCCTTGGCCAAAATATGGTGTGTATATCCACTTGTGTACTGTGTTTTGAAGGAAGCATATAATGTAACTGTGATATATGTACTGCCCTCCTAAATATAGTTGCTAAAAGTCAATTGTATTGAGCTCACAAGGACTTTCAGTGGCACATGCTGTATTAGGAAGTTATCAGTTCATATATGAGTTTTGTGTGCAGACCCTTTCACGTAGTGTTTCACTAGCTACTGAAGTATGTGAAGTACACAATGTCAATATCCATTCAAGTCTCTTATCATAATGCTGTGTGTATTATTTCTATTTCAAGAGACCAAACAAGCAAATTTATAATTAATTATATTTCTGCTAATCATTTGTGTAACATCTTTATCTTCATAATAGAAAGATAATTAACACCACTGATTATCTAATTAAATTCATTAAGCATCTACCAACAGTGCTCTATGAAGCTGACATTATGTTCCACTGTCAACAAATGCTTTGATTTCTTAGGAAGTAATTAAAATGTAAATTAGCATGCCATTAAATACACAGGGGAACTTTTGAATCTGATATTCATTTCAGAACTGCTCATGGCAACCCCTTTTTTCTTCCAGTGCAACCAGACAATTTGCTATTAATGATGTATATTAATTTTTTTCCCATTGCAACATGAATGTCTTCTTTGATATCTAGTTCACAGCAAGAGCAGAAAAGACATTTCTTTGAAACTACTGATTTGCTGGTAAATCTGGGTGATTTCTGCCTGTGCAGGAAGATATTTTCTGTCTGTGTTACTTGAACTAAGGTCATAGAACCTACAGAGTCCCACTAATAACACTAAGGATATTATTCCATTTTATTTCTTCATCAAGAGGTGATAATTTTTTCCTTCTGCTTGCAAGTCTTGAAGCCAAAGTACTATCCTAGTTGTTTTATTATATCTTGAAGTTTGATACTGCTGTAGAACAAATTCTACTTTTTTACATTCTATTCTTGCTCAAATATGTCCCCCTGCTGCTCTGTCTGGGGGTTAACTTTCCATTAGTTGAATGCTCTATAACCTTCAGATGCTAATTCCAGTTATGGATTCTTCCATCCTAGAGAGGATAGTCATGCCAAATCTTAGGCTATCATCTTTAATATAAGATTGGCAGTGCTAGGCTTCATCTAGTGACCTTCCTGTAAGGATAAGAAGTTTAGTGAAAGGCCTGTTTTGGATCTTAAGTCAAGGAAGTTGCTGCTTCATGTTCTCAGCCAGTGGTAGGAAACAGCAGACCAAGATAACTTCACTCATATTTAGGACTGTTTTCTGTGTATAATTTCTGATTTCAATCTTTATTAAAAATGTGATCAGAAATTCCCTTGATTAAACTCTGATGTGAGGAGGGATTTAATCTACACAGCAAGTTTTTTGAGGTAGTTAGGAGATACTTTCTTCCTTTTTTAAAACATTCAAAGTAGATGGAAGATTCATTGTAATGCCAAGCTCTTTAATGAGTGCTGCATTATCCACTCACTCAGATGAGCATCATTTCCTGAAGGATACCAGATTGCAGAAGACTAGTTATAGGACATAGGGAAGGTCTAAGAGAATTGCAAAAAAAAATCCACAAAAAAAAGTTATCACTTTGATTTTTAACACACCTCCACCTGTCATTATCCTACTTACACTTAGCAGAAAAGGACTCAGCAACCTTGGCTGTTCAGCCTGCACTAGACTAGAGGCTGCTCCACCCTCTTTGGCAATTTGAGAATAGAGGAGAGCCATTCCAGGCTTCTCCAGCAAACCATTTGTGCCACCAGAACAGTGGGCAGTTATGGACCAATTCGAGCTGTCAGGGTTAGCGCGCTCTGGGTTCCTTTGATTAAAAAGTGCCACCTGTTGGGACCCAGGAAGTGTGCCTTCTCTGTCACAGTGCCTGCCCTTTGGAATGAGGTTCCCCCTGAGATCTGGATGGTTCCCACCCTGCTGACATTCTGAAGAGTCAAAAAATCCTGGATTTTCTCCCAGGCCTTGGGCTAGGCTGGTTGGCACCCCATTTGTTGGATGTCAGTTGTCGGTGGCATGTGTTGCATTTGCCAGGTTCGCCATTCTTCCTCTTCTTCTGTTTCTTTGTCTGAGTTTGGTGGTTTTGTTGTTTGTTATACTGTTTATATTGTTTTGGTGTATTCTGAGTCACCCGGAGTCATTTGGAGTCTATATTTTATCCTTACATCCCCAGCTTGACCTATTACTATTTATCTTTGTAGTTCTATACATGGTTCTGTATTACTATTACTGTTCCTTTCTTAGGCATTTCTTTTGACTTCCCTTCACTTTCTACGTCCTCCAGCCCATGTGGACCCCTCTGCCACCTGGGGCACTGGTCACAACTGGTGGGCATAGTTGACTGACTGCTGTAGCTGTGCTGTTAGCTGTGGTATGGGGGATTCCTTGCTTTGTCTCCAGTTTCCTTTACAGCAACAGGTTGGCACGGCTGGGGGAAGCCCGCAACCTTCTTCTCCTCCTGCCTCCTCCTCCTGCCATTTGGGTTTTGGAGGCTTTGGACCATTGTTGGCCATTACCTTGTCACAAGGCGCAGTCTCCACCAAGGCTACAGCAGCCAAGCCACCTCATGCTGCCATCTTGCATTTGGGTTCCTGCTGCCACCTCTTGACCTCCTGTTCTACCAGCCTTAGCTCCTCAAGGCAGTCTCTTTCTCTCTTTTGGATCCACCTCTTTTCTGGACTTTTTCTCCCTCGTTCTTGTTCTTTCTTCTTTTTTTCACTCTCTGCCTTATAGTTTTCTTTATTTTTTTTCCCCTTCTTTAATCTTTTTTCTGAAAGTGCCATCACGCTCTTGGAAGCACAGGCCCCCCTTTTAAAAGGCCAGTTCTCCCAGTTTGGTAAGGGTGGGGACCTTAAAAAGTCATGAGAGAAAAAGGTGCAGGCTTCTCCCCACAGGCTTCTTCTCACACTAAGACTTCTTAGCACTATTTAAGATTTGCTCTTCAAATGTGAAGCACAAATGTTTTAGTAGTCTTTGCTTCAGACATCAATTTATGATTTAAATACCATTCACAAGTGCTTTGTAATCTTTTTTTTAATCAGGATTTTACATCATATTTAGAAAAATGCAGGAGAACTGGGCAAGAACTCTATGCAGTTTTATGCAAGGATCATGCTGAGGTAAGGATCTACTGTAAACAGTCACCTTGGCAGGAAAAACTAACTATGTTTGGATGCATCAAAGAAAGGAGAGGGAATTGATTGATTGATTGATTGATTGATCACATTTTTTCCTGCTGCAATCACGAGACTCTGAGCAGTTTACAGTAATAAAAACAGAGAAAGAAATAAAATGTCTGTAGTGAGATTGAGAAACAAACTCATAGTTATAAAACCATAATTACATTCATCCAGCCATCACTCTGGGCCCTCCAGAAAAATTCTGTTTTCAGTAGTTCCTGGAGGGCTGAAACTAGAGGGGCTGGTCTAACATTGAATAGGAAAATATTTCACAGTATAGGTGTTGCCATTAAAAAGCAGCTCCTGTGAGCCTCCATACTTCATACCTTATGGAAAGGGGAAATCCTCATCAGCTTCTCACAGGACAGATAAGTTAGGTGGGTCGGTTCCAGCTGGAGAAGGTGGTCCTACAGATGCTTTGGTTCAAAGCTATCCAGAGCTTTATAGTAATGACCATTACCTTGAATGGTGCTTGAAAGCTAGTTAAAATTGGTGCAGGGCTCAGAGCACATGTGTAATATGTTCGAGGCAGTGAGTGTCAGTCAATGAACTTTTGCATTCTAGACTAACTGAAGGTTCCAGGTCATCTTCCAGGTGGTCTTCAAGGACATTGCAACAGTCCAGCCATGTGGAGATGAGGGCATTTCTCCCTCAACCCTTATTTTATATTTCCTGAATATAAATATAAATAGCCTGGGCAGGATAATTCCTTTGAATCCTTATCCGCCTCTGTTCGGTTTTTTTAAAAAACATTATCTAATAAGTCTGTTTTTGTGCCTGGATGGGGAATCCCCCTTATTTTGAATGGCCTTTTTTCACTTGTAGATAGATACTTAGCTGATGTTTACCACTATAGGGATGAAGCGGAAACTGCCACAGAATGTTGCGATGCATTTTCCCTCCTAACAGCAGCTCTCTTGCTCAGGGTTTCAGCCAGTCACGTCTGAGGATCCATTCCATCCCCATTTGGATGTTCTCTGTCTCTGTTCCCATTGGATCCTTCCCCACTGCAACACACATTTATGGTTTTCGTTTTCTTTTCTGCAAACCTTTGGGTCCCCAAATATATTGACATCTGCGTTTATTTCTCAGTGACATTCGTATATCAGTGATGTAGCAGCATTCACTATTTGACTTCACTCCTAGCAGAAGATATGATATTTATCTGCTTAAAATATAGTGAAGGGATGCAGTTAATGCTCTCCATGAATTACAGGAAAAAATACCTCCTCATTGCTCGCTGAGCTGAAAGGATTTGACTCAAGAGATGTCCTGTTCCCCCTAGGTGAAGTCTTGTAGAGTAAGCAAAGTATTAAATGCAGTCATTTTTACTACTTTTAATTTATTTAGTTTTAATTAAATTTAAATTAAATCAAGGGCAGTTTATGACCTGATACATTATGGCTCCTGGTAATCATTCAAAAGCAATGTGCCTCCCTCAATCCCAAAGAAATGATAAATTTCTGCTTTTTGCAGAAAGAAATCTATAATAGATAGAGTGGTTAAGGTGTTGGGGCAGAGTAAGGAGCCCAGTGCTGAAGTCCACCCTTAGCTGCAGGGTGATTTTAAACTTCCTCTCAGCCCAACCTGCCTCACTGGGCTGCCGTTGTGGAAAAAACTTGGGGGAGGGACACTGAGTGCACTATCTAAAGCTTCTGCAGGCAACTGAATATTTACATACATCCAATAAATAGGACGCTGCTTTCCTTTTCAAGGTACAAATGCAACATCTGGGTAAGAACGGGAACCAGGGAAGAAGGCTATGTTGTTAGTGATTGTCTGTCTCTCTACAGAGGTTGCTGTGCATGTACCAAAAATCTGCCAAAGGCTGGGCTGACCTTGAAGATCAGCTTTTTAGGAAAGGAGGCCCTTGGGGGTCTGCAGTAGCCTCTCCTGCTAGAAGGTGGGTCCTGGATACCTATGAAGGCCCTGCTCGGATGAGGAAGAGGATCCAGTTCAAACCCGCATATGATACAGCGGAATCATTGTCAAACAAGGTAACATGCTTTCAGGGCAAGGCATAAGAAAATATGATCCAGTTTCTTCTTGTTCAATGTATCTTCCTCAAATCACTGAAAAGAAAGCTCTTTTCTCTGGAATTTTGATACCTGTTCTTTCTATTCAGCTTAATAAAACAATAAACCATGGTTTATTAGGCTGAGAATATTATAACACCAATTTGTTCTGACCTCATGCTCCCCTAACTCCCCAAGTTAAAGCTTCTGTCACGGTTTATATTGGGAACCTGTGATTTCCTATAACTGCAACTATAAAGCAAGATTTGAAATGTGGTTTATAACCAAACCAACTTTACCTGATCCTAGGAATAATTTCTATTAAAATCCTGTTGAATTTAATGAAACTGAAGGCCAGGTTGTGATGTATTTGTAGCTATACAGTATAGCCTATATAGAATTAAGGACATCTTTGAATTATATAGCACTATGAATCCTTGTGAATGTGATTATATATAAATATAGTGAATAAATGTATATTGGCCTCTGACCAAATCATGATGTGATTCCTTTCTCCTGCTCCAGTTTCCCTTAAAAAAAATCTGTTTTAAAATAGCAATAGGGGAGGGATTTTTAACTGCAACTAAGATAGAGAGAAAATGTTAAATTCTGCCCTACTATACTCCTGGTAACATCCAGAAAAAACAGGGGCTGCTTTGTGTTATAAAAGAGGTATGCTTGTTTAAACAATCTGCTAAGATAGCATGCTGGGAAGGTTGCTATCTGCTGATAACGCTGATGTTTGGGAGGCTGATATTTCAGTTCTTGTATTGTAATACAAAGGCTTAAAATAATAAAGTAGAATTTTAGGCCAAGGAAGGCACAAAACAGGTCAGTAAACTGATCATGTGATGCAGAGCAATTATGAATAAGGACATGGCAGAAAATAGAATTCACTGCTACTGGCTTAGATTACTTTGCAGATGAATTAGAAAAATCCATAAAGGAAATAAGCAGCTACTAGTCACTCCAGCTGCATGTGAGTTGCCCCCTGTTCAGAAGCAGTCTGGCTCTAGGCTCCAGATGCTATGGACAACAGCAGGAGAACAAAAATGCTTTCATACCCCATGGACTGTTCTGACTACTTCACCAGTCAGATGCAAATATGTTTTCATCTTCTGTGTTTTTCACACTAGTTCAAATCATTCCTTTTTCTAGGCTCAGCAGACACAGAATAGTGCACCAGCTTTAGCTCCTCTGGAAAATCAAGGTAATATTCCAAGATGAGATGCTGTGATGAAACAAAAGATGGTGGTTTCACCACAAGGATCATAAAGATTTGAAGGCAGGCCTGACAGTCACTGAATCCAATGTTTCCATCCCTCACCTTCCCACCCACTGACACATTTTGTAAGAGCAAGCAGCAAATGTTTTATTTTTAAAAATATTTTTACTTGCATGTAGCAATGTTCCTGAGCTACATGTCAAAGCTGGAAATTTGTGAAAGTTTTTGAGTTGGGGACAGGGCAGTGGAGAATCCTCCATTCTGCCTCAGATCAGTTAAAACTATTCTAAATATAAGGTTCTTCTTGTTCTCCTGTGCTGTGAAAATCTTTTGCTATTAATGTGCTGCACTATTGCTGTTTTTTTATTTTAATGCAGGTGAACCAGTGCTAAATAGAGAAGGAGGAACAGATCATGATCAGTTGACATTTTTTCCTTCTCTGCATGAATATTTTCATTCGGAAGAATTGTTGGAGGTGTGCATGGAAAGAAAAATCATCCTTCAGGAATTAGTACAAGATGAAAAGGTACAATTGATTGTGATTGTGCATATGGTTTTGTGTATATTAAAGGCAAAATTTTAGAAAAGAAAAATATGAACACTTGTTCCCAAATTCATAGAATTTGTTCAAAATTTAGAAAAAAACCTTATGACAAAAATAAGATCCTGTCTAATATAGTAAAACTATTTTGTTTTTTATAGTAACTTTATTAAAGATTATAATTACAACAGTAACAACTAATACAACCTAAAAAAACATAGAAGAATAAAAAGAAAGAGTAGAGGGTGCAGAAAAGAAAGAAAAAAATAGAAAAATAAGAAAGAAAAGAATATAATAAAGAAAAAGAAAAGAAATATATAAAGAAGTGACTTCCCACCTTCATCACAAGTATAAACAATTTTAATAACTTTATCACCTCTCCTTAGAATATAACAAATGACCTCTTCTTCCCATATCCCATCACTTTATCTGTAAACAAATCCATAAAGTATTGTTATTTCAGTCCTGATGTCAGTAAAAGACCATTAAGGGTTACCAGAAATAACAACATATCTATTTTAACCTTGTTCAAATAAGCCAACTTTATATTCCTTCCTTTTACTTCTAACAATCTTAATATTTAGTCCATTCAAATAATGTACAACTTGATTTCTTTTCATTTTTTCTTGTCCTCTCTTATAAGATTCGTCAAAATTTTAACAAGCCTCTTTTTTAAATCAAATATGAGAAAATTATCCAGGTCACTCTCTTGGTTTATTGTTTGTATATTCCTTTTAATTATTAAAACATCAGCTGGTTTCTTTTGTATGTCCAGTGTAACATTTTTTCCATGTCATTCTTGTAGCCTGTCATTTGTAGGTCCACTTTCAACTCAGTCTCTCTCTTGTCAGGTAAAACTTATTTCTTTTCCTAATACTGGTGATCCTTGCAGCAGTCAAATGACTGACAGACTCAGACTCTGTAGGGGCACCACAGGACTTACAGTGGGGCCATGTCCTCAGTTGCCATAATGACCTTTGTGGACTTTACACTGGAAGTGAAAGTCACTAAATGGGTTAGTTTTTCTCATTCCAGCACAGACATTCTTAGGATTGAATGCTGTGATAGTTTGGATAAAGTGACTTTGAAGGAATTAGGAGAGAGATATTAAGGATCAGAAACAATTCTCACAGTGAAAGCAAAGGGATGTGAGAAAAAGAGAAACTGTTCATTTGATCAGGATTAAGGAACATGCTAAGAAAACTATAACTTCTTAAAGGAATACTACTTTTTATCTGAAGACAAAATTTAAAATAGAGCAGGAATCCATTAAAATTGTTTTAATTTAAAATTTAAAATTGAAGACTGGATGGCACCAGCTCACTGGTGCCATTTCCAAGAACAAATTAATCAAAACCCACCAAGAGCATGCTCAGAATCAAGCAGAGCTTCTTTCAATGTAGATGTGAATAATAAATTGATTATGTGTCATCAAGTCAGTGTCAACTCTTAGCAACCACATAGATAGATTTTTCTCCATGGCATTCTGTCCCTCACCAGGTCCTTCAGGTCTTCCAGGGGTGCACCCATAGCCACTGTAACTGAGTCCATCCACTTGGCTGATGGTCTTTCTCTTCTCTTTTGTTCCACCTTTTCCAGCATCAGAGCCTTTTCCAGAGAGCTAAGTCTTTGCATAATGTGTCCAAAGTAAGATAATTTGAACGTAGTCATTTGTGCCTCAAGTGAGAACTCTGGGTTGATTTGTTCAATGATCCATTTGTTTTCTTGGTTGACCATGGTATTCTCAGGAGTTTTCTCCAACACCAAATTTCAATTGCATCAATACTCTTTCTATCCTGTTTCAACGTAGTGCCAAAATGACTGAGGCAGGTAAGGCAGAAGGAGTCCCATTCTAGTTTGAAGGCTAATTGTTCATCAGAAAATCAGTGTTATTTAATCAACTAACTGGAGTCTATTTTTGCAGCTTTTTAAGGTAGAGTAACAAAAGACACATTTCCAGTTCCTCTTATAGAGAAAACTAATTTCATTTCTCCAAACTCAATAGTTTGCTATCAAATTGTAGATTTGTCAATAGAAACAGAGCCAAAAAGGCTTAGGTTTGCTTTTTTTTCTGATTATATTTTGAAGATAAAAAGCACAATAAAAATATCTTGTGGATGTTTCAGTTCTATAGGGAGAAATCTCCATCCATCCTCCTCAATCCTAAAGTGTCATGCCTTTAATTTAAATGTTGATATTCTTTTGAAGGTTGAGACTCAGCCGCCTCAAATACATTATTTCTCTTTTTTCACTCTGAAATGGCTAGAAATTGTAACATTTCCAATATGGCCCACCCTCACATTTTATGCTGTTCTTCCAACTGAGAAGGGAGGTAGTTCAGCTGTGGCTTCTAATCTAATTTCAAGACATAGTTTAAGTTGGAAATACACATACACACACACACATACACACACACAAACTCTCTATAAGAAGTGTGAGCAATCATTTTATAGTCAAAGGACACTTAGTTATTGTGATCAATTTTGTCCAGTGAAAACCTAGCTGGGTTGTGGGGCTGGGGTTTTGAAGCATTGTTTTGCAACTTTTAAGAGGTTAGGTTTAATCAGAGGCTTACTAATCTTAGTTTTTTAAAATGGTAAATTATGCTGGTATATTTTGGTGATATACTCTTGAATTTGAGCAACAGAATATTGGGGGTGGGGGTGGGGGCCTACCGTATACCAAATAGAGTAGTTCACCTTTAACAGCAGAACAATGTCACTTCAGTTCTCTGCATCTTGAAGCAATTTGAACAACTTAATGCTAATTGCCCCAAGAAATATGTTTGAAGTTATGTATGCAATTATTCCACATCATTTGAATCATTCTGCTAGACCAGTGCACTCCTTCTGTCTTTTGCTTTGAGAAAAGGAAGTTAAATTTAATTTCAGACTCTCCATTGCTTCATTAATTAAAAAAAACAGCACTCTTTCTGCGGGGCTGTATTTACTAAGCGACCTCATTTCTGTCAATATTGTGTTTACTCATACTATTGACTACAAGAAAAGACCAAGCTTTTACACAGCATCTCTCTCCCTACTATGTAAAACTGAACTGATCTGACATGGCTTGAAAGCTGCCTGGTTTCCAGTTTAACCAAACCAAAGGTAACTGCTTCCTAGATGATTACATTAGATTTCAGCCACATAGGATTGTTAAGTAAATAGGAATTTTAAGAAAGAAGCATTTGCCTTTTGTCATTGTTTGTTGTGGAAGAAACTAGAATGCTGGATGAAAAGCTGGAAAACACCCAAGTATTTCAGCGTCATGGTTCAAGGCCATTTTCAGCAACCCTATATATGTCCTCATTGACCTTGCTTTAATCAGCAAGGTGTAGTTGCTGTGCTCCAAGCTGATCTTCTCCTGATGCTTTTTTAAAATTATTATTATTTCTTTTTATTATTATTTTTCTTTTCTGGGCCACTAGTTTATCTCCACAAGAGACACTGGCAAAAGAAAAATGCCTCCTTAAAAGTCCCTTTTGTTTAAAAGTCCTCTCACATTAATCCACATGGGCACATGGGCTCTTTGGAAGCTGGGAGAGATTCTTCTACTTCTAGTGACAGCAAGAATGATGGAACAGTGCACCAGTCAACCAGTTAAAAAAACAGAAGTGGGTAGCTCAGCAAGAGAAAAATAGTAACTAAAAAAAAAAATTGGAACCTGGTTTCAAACCAAAGACCTCAACAGCTGCAGCAAAGACCTGGGAAAGGCAAGAGAGACACTTTTATTTTAAAACTGGTTGTGGTAGCTGGATATGTGTGCATTTTGATGCTTTAAATTTCTAAATGCATTAAGTTTTCCCAAAAAAGTGATTGGTGTTTGCTTTCCTGACATGGGTGGGAGGAATAAAGAAGCATAGGAACTCATCAGTAGAGGGCCGTGTTAACTGAGACACAAACAAAACATTTGGCTGTTACGAGAGCCAAAGTGGAAAAAGGGCTTGAAATCCAGACAGGAATTTTGGAAGACATTTCTATCTGGTTTATACATGGGAGACAAGCAGCTGAAGGCTGCCATATAGAAAAGCCCAGTGAGAGAAACGCAGGTTATGCAGATGTATAGAAATTTCACACAGTCAAGAATCCCTACCCCCAATCTGGAAACATATTGTGCTGAATGTATTTTATTTTGGCATTCTGTAGTGTTACCAGATCCATTCTGAAATTATCACACTTAATTTTTCAATTGGCTATGCTACTGAAACAAAGCAGTAAAAATTATTTCAGAATGAAGAAGGTTACATTATAGAAGGAAGGAAATTTCTTGGTGGAGTATTGCTCAGCCAATGATTCTTAATTAGCTAACTGAGTTGAGTCCCCACTTTTCTTTGTAAAATACTGAGGAATGGTGAGCAAGTAAGCACTGCTATGCAGTTCACATGCATTGCTATCTTCCTTGTTTAGGTTACATGCCGACAGTCTGTAGTGATAATAGATGGACACATAGCATTGGAAGGGGTGATTCTCTTTGGTCAGGACCATTTCTACATCTGCAAGCATTTCACTCTGTCCCACCTAGAGGAGGTTTATTGCACAAGCCATTGCTTATCATGGTGAGTTGTTTCCTATCTGAGCTGTTCTTGGGGTTAAGCAGCTTTGTTATATCACTGGTTATTGCTAAAACATGTCATTTCTATGTATGGTTAAATCCCAATTCCTCACACATTGTAGTGGGAAGGAGGGAGGGATTTTCCCCCCCCATTTTCTTCTGTTTGGTTTATTGCACCTTACCAGAAGATAAGCACCAGGGTCTCATCATGTTATCATGTTTCCAAGAGCCATGGTTTTACAGCCAGAGAAGGAAAGGAAAGGCTGCCCTCCATCAATCTCCCTGCAGGTCTCAGAGTATTTAATTCCATCAATCAAATCCCATTATCAAAGAGGGGACAGGCTAACTGGAGCTCCAGAAAAACAGGGCTGTTTAGGAAACAAAGAAAGTCTTCAGAAAATAAGCCAAATTATTTCCAGTTTACCAGGCAATTACTCATATTATTTTCTGAGTCAGCCTGACATGGTTCTGGAACAAGTTGCTCATCTGCAGGTTTTTGTGCAAGGAAGAAGAGGACAATGGCCTAATTTGCTACTAGAGAAGTCAAATTAATGATGCAGTTGTTGTCTAATGCACATTTCATGCGGTTGTTTCTAGCATCAGTGAATCATTCATTTACAACTTGTGCAATGAAACTGAGGCTGTAGCTGTTGAGCCCACATGTTCCCGCCATTCCTACAGTGACATTAAAGAGATCCAGCCAATGCGCTTTCTTCTTCAGGTAGGAATCAGCTGTCTGTATAGACTTTTCCTCAAGTAGAGGGTATCTAATGAAGATACACAAGGTTTTGAGATGGAAGCTCAACAAGTTAGAATAAAAGAAATGGTCAACTGTTATATAAATGTGGAAACTGTTAAATGCTTCTTTGGATGACAGAGAAGGGAAAGAAGATTCTGAAATATTTGAATGAATTCCACATATCTATGTTTGAGTTCAAGGCTATGTTTTAAATCTTCCTCAGGAAAAAAATCCTATGTGAAAAACTTATTAGAGATAGACCAACAATAATAGTAACAACAAAACCAGTGAAGTTATCAAAATATAAAAATAAAAACCAAAATTTGTACCCTGTCCTGGTTTTGCCAAGTTAAAGGAAATTGTTTCTGATTTTGAGACTTCTTCTAAGCTTGAGTATTCCTATCAGTGAGATGTTTTAAGCAACAGCAGAATGGGAATAGCATAGGTGAGCAAATGCAACAACTATTGTTCTTGTTAAAAGAACTAAACTTAAAACTAACTGTTTTAAGAGCAGAGCTCTTAAAAACCTTATAGGGTTTCCAACTTAAAAAGAATAGATCAACTGCATGGGTGGGTGTACGGTTAACCTGGAGCAGAGATGTGTAACATTTGGCATTTCAGTGGGGCATGCCAGGGGCCATGCTCCAGAAAATTGTGGGTAAGGCCAGGAAAAAATCCTTTACATAGTCATTAAAAATAAATACAGTTCAGATACATTCTCTCCAGTTGTATCCTTAATAATTCCTCCCCCCATCACATTAAAATGTAAAATTCAGTAACAATTTTTGAAGATGTCTGGAAGATAAGCTTTCTGTAGCTGCCTGCAGCCTGGGCCTCTGGCTTTTAACCAAATACCACTCTCTGATCTGCACCCCTGACAATGAATTCTTGGGGAAGCAGCATGGAGATCCCAGGATCCCTGGATCTAGTTCTGTTGGCTCTTGACATTTCCTAAACATGGTTCTTCTGTATTGGACAATTAATGTTTCATGGGATGAAGTAAGGGCTTGAGAGAAATTCTCCATTGGATAAGGCTGCTTTCTAGGTATTTATGATGATCTTTTAAGCCGTTCAATTTTGATTGAAATTGCTTAGAAGAAGCAATTTCTCCTTTCTCTTATAAGCTGACCATACCCCATTTGGTTTGTCTTCACAGGAGATAGCTCTGGAGATCTTCTTAAACAATGGCTATTCCATTTTCCTCATATTCCACAACAGTGACAGGACAAACACCTTGACAAGGTACCTCTTGCAGAAGCTATGAAGAAGCTTTGTTTCCTGCCTGATCCCAAGCTGTTTTCTTCAGAGTTCTTTAGAAATCTTATTTTTTCATATACGTTCCCCGTTGCTTGGCAGTTTCTTTGAGGCTATTAACTTTGGCTAGGCATATATAAGTGTTTTATCTATAATTAACAGGGCTTACCACATTTAAAAAGATCTAACCAAATTGTCACAATATTTTGGACGTGTAGCCTTAATACAGACACAACACATACCTTTATATCCATATCCATATCTTCCCTTTCAGGGCAAGCAAGATATGACATATTGCAGAAAAGGAATAAGAAATAGTAAGTCAAAGAAATTAAAGGCATAGATAAAAAAAGAAAGTGAAACATATCTAAAAGTAGTTTATGCCAACACCATGGACTATTCTCTGTACTTTTCTCTTCTTGCAAACCATCATTGCTTCTATCATTTTGCACTGCTTTTGTTCTTTAAGTTTCTCAGCGCTCTCTTTTTCAGGATCTCATGGTGACACTCTTGGTCATCCTCTTCCTCTCAACCTATTCATTCTTTATGTATTTTCTTTTTTATCCTCATTCATTCTCTCTATATGATCAAACCATGGCAACATATTTCTCTGGCCATTCATTCACTTTTGCATTCAGGCCACATTCAGGACCACACACACACCCCAGCCCTATTTAAGTACCTCATTTCTACTCATACAATGTTTGTGTTTCTCCTGACACTCCCAGCTCTCATTTTCATACAACAAAAAGCTCTTACGTTTAGCTATTTTCACTTGTTTGAAAAAACATTCATTCTGTACAACAGACCATATACTTTCTACATGTTGCCGTGACACCAGCATTTGCACAACTTGTCTCCATGTTCGCATCATTAGTAAACATTCTACAAAGGTACACAGATTCACCTACTTCTTTTAGTTATATTAATATAACAGGTAATTTTCCAAGTCCTTCTTTGTAAACCTGTGTTTCTCTTATATCTGCAGAATATTAAAAAAGACAGTTGCTAAGCCCAAACACATATCTGGCTTTAGTCAAGTTGGAATGAACTTGGCTTCATGCCCTTGGCAGGCAAAATCCAGCATATTTGATTAATTGTTCTTTCTGACCTTGAGATATGAAAAATCAAGCGGCCCTAAGAAATAAATAACTCTTGAAGGAAAAGCCAATTATTTTATTGTTTCTTAATTCTTTCTAGCCCAATGGATTTCTGGAAAGAGATTATTTAAAAGGGTTGAGGACTCTGTCTCTTTTTCAACAGATTAATTCTCTGTAGACTGAACATAATGGGACCAAATTTAGGAAAAGTCAGGAAAAGAAAATTCTATTTAAAAATGGGCCAGATCATGCTGGGGCTGCGGAGAAAAACATTCCTGGGGGGAAGACCCCCCAATTCATCCCTAGCCAGGGCAAGTGGGTGCTTGTTGGGAATGGCTGAGAATGTTGGCAATTACTCCATTCAAAGCCCCTCTCTCCTGGTCACATGACCCAGAGTGGAACATTTGCAGCACATCCTGGGTTTCCCATGTAAGCAGTCACACAAATGCTCACAGATGCAACAGAAATATGTTACTTCATTACATGTTACATGAACAACTCTTGGATGCTGCTGATGTAAAGGGATGGAAAAAAATCCAAATGACATGTTCAGCAGGCTTTCCCTATCTTGTTTACCTATGTATATGTGTGGCTGTATATTTGCATGCTATTTTGGCAATAGGACCCCAAAGTTATTTCAGTCCTATCAGAAGCTTGTATTTACTATCACAAATACATATTGCAAAATAAAATAGAATCTTTCAGAATAAATTGTCTAAAGCTGTCACCATTCAGAAGAATAAAGTAACTCTTGTATATTTTCTTTCCTCAGATTTTGTTCAGTGAAATCAAAAGGCATCACAGATGAGTCTACTAATATAAGGTATTTCTACATATCCTAATATAGAGGAAAATTAAATTAAATAAATGTTGTAGTCTTCATTTACCTCAGAAACACTGGATTTCAGCTGTTGGGGACAGCTCTTACTTTCTCTGATCTTCTCCTAAAACAGTTGTTTGCATTCTGATTTTTGTTGGGGTAGAATTCTTTTTTAACTGGACATACATTTGCATTTAACCATGAGCTTTACCATCTCAGTGAGAACAAGCTGAATCTGTGTTACCCAGTTCAGACAATAAGGGCATCCTGAGATCAGAGGCACTCAGTAGCAAGTCTTCAGATCACCTGTTTGGGAAGAACACAGCCCTAAGCCCAGCCAGTCCGAATCTCCTCCATTTGCCCCAAACTCAGGAACCCTCTGAATTGTACCTTGGAACCAGAGAAAGGTAGAGGTAGTGACTCTTCCCGCTTTTGGCTAAAATTCTCCTTCGGTGGGAATTTTATGCACAGCCTCGCTGACTAGTCCCAGGTAGGGATGACTGAGGAATTTGACATACACACGTTCAGGTATAAAGTTAACTGCTTTGCACCCTCAGATGCTAGTATGCAGAGTTTACTGTTCATCAGATTATGTTCTTCCATGATCATTCGTGTTTTGAACATATCAAAGTAATATTTAAATAGCAAATGAGAGGATTTCTGATGAATAAAGAAACAACTGAGTACGTGGCACATGTAGAAGTGTTTAAAGAAGGAGTCAAAAGAGAATTCTCTCCAAACAAGATTTCTGGAGTGTTGATATTTCAGAGACTCATACAGCAGTGCTGCAGAAGGCAGAAAACATTATCCATGAAATAGTGCAGTTTCTATTGGAGCTGATTACATTTTTCCTTTTTTATTTTTTTTTAAATAAGTGCTAAATATTACAGTACAAAAATATATGAGTAAAAGTATTCCAAGAAGAAAGTACAGTGAAGGGAATTTTTGTCTAGCATTCCAGTATTTCAATTACAGTATTTATAGATTTGTTCACTTTTTAATCTGCCTTTGATGGACCCAGATCTTCAGGATCATTTACTAAATACATCTAAATCCTACAACTTCATACAGCATTTGAGCTTTAGACTCTGTCTCAATTTCAGCGATTGTATGGCCCTTTGACTCTTGACAACACATGGACATGTCCCTGCAGTTTTCATGGCAACATTTTTGTAAGTAATTTGCCCTGGTCTCCTTCCTAGAGCTGAGAGAGAGGGACTGGCCTAAGGTCACCCTGCTGGCTTTGTGCCTAAGGCAGGGCTAGAACTCTTGGGTCTCCTGCACTCTAGCCTTTAACTACTCCATCAGACTGGGTCTCTGATTTCAGCTATTAAGAATAGGTAATTCTTGCTGTTTTAGTCTTAGAAATTTGAACTTTAATAAGTATCTTTAGGAGCACATTTAGATCCAAAGTGTTTGTTTCACCTAAGATCTATCCTTCCTTCCTTCCTTCCTTCCTTCCTTCCTTCCTTCCTTCCTTCCTTCCTTCCTTCCTTCCTTCCTTCCTTCCTTCCTTCCTTCCTTCCTTCCTTCCCCCTCCCTCTCTCTCTCTCCCTCTCTCTCTCTCTCTCTCATAATCTAATCTAATCTAATCTAATCTAATCTAATCTAATCTAATCTCAGGTACATAGTCTGCTGTCTCACAAGTACTCAAAACAGCTAACAAATTTAGAAAGCAAATATGGTATATAAAAAGTAAAAGCATAATATTAATACTAAAATCATTTCCAAGTCAAAAGTCTGATGCTTGGAGGGGGTAGGGGAGGAAAAGCAAATGCAATTGGAGAGGGAGGGCATTCCAAAGCATTGGAGAAACAGAGGAGAAGGCCATCTCCACTGGAAAGATGGGCTTCTGAAGGGTCTCTCCTGCTAATCTTAACAACTATACAGGTTTGCAACATGAGGGACAGCCAGATCCTAAGCCATTTAAGACTTTCAATGCTAGTACCTTAAATTGACAGTACAGTGATAATAGGCTCCCTGTATTTGTAGCCAAACTGCCACATTTGCAAAATTATTGGCTGTAGATTTAATTTACTTTTGCCTTTTAAAAGGTTCTGGGAAACCTCAGTAAGGCTATACATTCATTGTAGCACAGAAGTTAAATCAGTAATTGTTCCTTGAATGAATTATTATTATTATTGTATTCCAATTTTTGCCATATGTTCAGCCTCTTCTTTTGCCCCAGAAGCACCATGCTGAATGCAGAATCCCTGGTATGTGGGGAAGAAGTGCCTCATAGGTTTTGGGAGTCACTTGGCTGCTTCTTTGAGAGGAAATTCTGTATGGACATTCTGTGTATTTATGCAGAAGAGGCTTTATTTTCATAGAAGCCAGTCAAATGTGCTGCATAAATATAACTTGGGATCATGCATGCCCATCTCTACAATTCATTATGTTGCTTTAATCTGACTAGTTCTTGCATGCACGTGAGTTAGAATGCAAGGATTAAACACTCGACATCTAAGTGCCAGCACAAGTTGCCCTGTCCCTTTCAGAGAAGAGGAGAGTTTTGTCTGTACACTGTGACTCCTAGGCCTATATGAAAAGCCTGAATAGGTGTAGAGAATAAGGAAGATGACCTTGATGGAAATATGCAAGAACCTAGGCAAAAGGGGCTGAAACTTTTTTTAAGTCCAGAACAGTGTGATAACATTTGGAAGTGGCTCAGGCAGACACCTCCCAAATTCATTGAATAATGAGGAGGAGGAAGAAGAAATACAGCACAACCAGACTTGCAAGATTCTGTTATTATGGCCAGTCTCAATAAAAGTAGTTTTTGCCTTCTTGTGGAGTTCTCTTCCTGGTCTGGTCTACCTAGTGGGATTGACAACAGGGACTGCACAGTATGTGATAGGGACAGTGTAATCCAAATACCCTTACAACTGCTTATACTGTAAATGTGCAACATATCTCCATTAACTTGAGTTGGAGAGCCATCTCGTGCATGCACAGCACAGTCATGTGATTCTAGCTTGTAAATGATCAAATGTGGGAGGAAGCATTACTAATCCATTCTTCATAACTCGAATGCTGTCATTGGCCCTAGGCTGTAAACATCTTTTCTTCTACTTGGAATGTATCTTTTGAGTTTCTGCAGGTTCTGTATCCTGGCCCATGTTACTGTTTTAAATGCTAGAGAAGGAAATCATTTGGAAATTCTTGATGTAGTAATTCATCTGACACTTTAGAATACAAAGAAACTGCAAAACTCCATTATGGATTGAGCTCAGGCATAAAATAGGACAATTTAAATAGTAATTTCTATATGCAATTACCAGGTTGCCAGCATTAACTCTTTACAGGCATGAGGCAAGAAAAGGCATAGTGCCAAATCCAGAAACATTTCAATAACTGATATAATGCTAAAGGTTCACAATCAAAGGGTAATACCAAAATCCTGCCTCAAGTAAAACTCAAAATGCAGTTGGAGATTCTTCCTTAGACAAAATATCTAAAGAATTTTGAAAGGAGCCAAAAGAATTGCAATTGTTGTTCACTGTGTTAAGGGTGCAATTTGTGAAGTATTGGCAAGGAAGACATGTGCTAGAGCAAGTAGCTTTGTTGCTCTCTAATGATACTTGGACCCTGACTGGATTCAGTTGGGAGCAAGAATCATCAGATTTATGATTTTGCTAATTCAGGCCCTCGGGTTCCTAAATGTTGGTAGTCTTGGCAGGGTTGGGGGTATATGGGGCAATCCTCAGTTCCTCTTCCCAAGCTGCAAGTTTGGAGCTGGAAATGAAAACTAGCTTGGTTCTAAAAAGCCAAGTTGCCACTTATTTCAGTGTTAGCACCTAGCCTCCAACATCCAATAATCTCTGGTCTTTCTCTGAGAGCTAGAAGAGAGGATGTCTTTGGCAATGGATGAAAAGATGCTTGGGATGCCTCTTGTATCTAGTGTCCAAACCTTCCAGCCCACCTCTGTTGAATCAGAAGAGGGAAGGGGAGGTCTTCACTGAAGCTGTGGTACATATTGGAAGGTCAGTACAACTGTTGTAATGTCCGCTCCCAGTTGCAAGCTGGAGAGAAGCTGGGGCTAACAGATTTTAGATTCTGACCTCCTGCTATGGGAATGTGTGGTGGACTGATACATGTCTGTTAGAATAGTAGAGCTGTATGAGATCCAGAGCTGTTTTATTACTTGGGATCATTCGTAAGGAAGAGATGCAAAGTTGCTATGCCATGCTGTACCTCAGCATCATTATCTGTCATTTGTCTGGGGATGGGGATGGTAGCTCATTCACCTCCACTCTGTTTGATTCTCCTTTGCTAGTGAGTTGGGAGTCATGAGGTTTGAAAAGTTTGGCTTTCTGAGGGGAGCAGGCATTGTATTCTTCAGCTTGTTTAGCTTGTCCCTCTCTTCTTGACATTTCCTCAAGCATGAGAAGCAAAGATCTTTTTCTTCTACCAAATAAAGTGTCTCAAGGCGTTTGATGTTATCAATAAAGATTTCCTCTTCTGTGGGCCCAGGAAATGGGTTTCTCTTGGCATTTAGTTTCTTCAGCTTAGGGAGTTTTGCAACACTGTTTGGGATAAGTGTCAGTAAATTATCAAAAACCCCAACTTCCTGGAGCTCCTTTAAAGCTCCCAGAGTGGTTGGGAGGTTGTCAATGTGGTTTAGTCCAAGATTAAGGTTTCGCAGATTCTTGAGCTGATTTAGCTCCACTGGTAAGCTGCGGGCTGTGAGCTTGTTGTTGCAGAGATTCAGGAAAATGAGGTTCTGTAGGTTCCCTATTGTTTCTGGCAGCTTATCAATCTGGTTACTATGCAAGTCCAACCAACGCAGGTTCTGAAATTTTTCGATTGCATCTGGGATTTTTTTGATCATGTTTCTGCTGAGGTCTATCTCATCCACATCATCCAGCTTGAGGATGCACCTGGGGAAGGTTGTGATGCCCATCTTGCTCAGATCAAGACGGCGTTTTCCATCAAAGGTGATCTTGATGCAGGTCTTAGCAATCTTCAGTGTGACCTTCTTCCCTTTGGGGCCTTTTGCCCCTTTAGCCATTTCCAGTTAAAACAATGCAGTTCAAATTCAATGAAAAGGTGTTAGTTCTAGTGAAGTCTGTGGGTGCTTGATGTTGAACCTTAAAAGCACACAAAGACATGCAACAAAGTTAATCAAGAGAGATAACTCTTTACCCAATATCCATCTGTCTGCTCTGCAGTGCTGCTAAGACCAGTTGCAAATAGATGTTAACAGAGATAATGGTGTTCTTTCCAAGCTGATCAAATGAGAATAGAAAGATACATGTTTTCTCCATACATTTTGGGGGAGTTGCTAGAGTGGGATGAAAATCAGGCTCCTGGTACCCTGATCTTTAATACCCTGTTCTCATATAATACTTTTTCTATAAATGCATGTTCTGTCATCTCTGCATGTATTCTTACTGATATGTGTTTGAATGTGCACATTTTTTCCTCACAACCAGGCAAGCGTAGGGAGGCAAAATGTTATCCATAAAGTGACTTTCAAGCCTGCCTTATTGCTAAGTTCATGAATACTTTGGAAATATTATATATGGAGATAAAATCAACAGGGATATATTGCCATATATTTTATAGTACTGTAAAAGTTAGAATTGCTACAGTGAATCAGAAAGTGCTAGATTTTCTGTCTTTCAAAGCCGGGATTGGTGATAGAATTAGAATGATATTCTTTTATCCTAAGGAGTCTTAAATGAAATAAAAGTTTGTGCAGCTGCTACCACAACCTATGATTTTAACTGTTGTTGCTTGGAACTGATGGAGTTTGAACATGTAATTAGCTTGGAATTAATGGCTGCCGTACAACCTGAGGGAGTAAGATTTATACTCCATAAGGCCAGCCGTGGCTCATTCACTGGCTAAAACAAAGTAAAGCAGTTTGTATCTAACAATATACGAATTAAAGTAATATTCAAATAATTGCTTCTCAATGACAATAATTTACACATCGTAGACAATCCTTTGACATACTTTAATATCAGATACTTTCATGCTTCATCTCTGTGATTAAAGCAGCAAGTGGAACTGCGCTCTGGCATAAACCATGGATTATATTCAGACAGTACAGGAGTTTATTATTGTAGCAAAAAGGAACTAACCAAAGTGTTTACACCAGACACTTGAGGAAAGCACTCCCACAGTGGGAGCACATACATTTTCCACAGAAGGGAAAAATAGTGGGTGATACTGTATGTGTCAACCATGCTCCTATTTTACATTCCTCAAATATATATTGCAGCAATTCAGCACTGATTTTTGCTCCCCTTGGTAAGGTGATGCAGTACATTCATCATTAAAGGATTTATAGGGTTCTTGCACATTAAAGAGGAAACAGAATCCTGGATCGCAGTGATGATCAACCATTTGGGGAGCAGGGATAGGGGCTTGCAAGGTTTTGAAGGGAAGTTTTAAGGTTTTTTTTTCTTTTTTAAAAATATACTAGGTTTCTTTTAGTGTTTATGCTATAGTTTTGCTGTGTCAAAATAAAGTTTCCTTCAAGTTGAGACCTGAATCCTAGTGAAGTCACAGATTATGCCATTTTCTTAAAACACTTCAGAAGTGGTTTGCCATTGCTGCCTTCTGGATATGTTTGACTTCCTAGTCTAGTTTAGGTCTCTATAATTTTCTGAAAGTCTCCCATCCAGGTACTAACCAGGTCAGATCCTGCTTAGTTTTTTCAAGATAAGCCAAGGTTAGGCAAGTGCTGCCAGCTTCAAAAGAGTAGGTAACAGTGCTCCTGATTTTCAACAATTGGCTTTAGGTTGGTTTGCCCAGACCTATAGGCTGTTCCTCCCATTTCCACTGTGCAAAAACATCCCAGAAGCTCTTTAATAATATTTACCTCAGAAATTGCTAGGTATCCCCAGAATAATGACAGTTAAGATCTGACTTGCTTATTCATGACTATAAAAAAACCCATGTGTCTATTTAGGGCTGGGAGGAAGAGCAGGACATGCCTTAAATAAAAGTTAGATCTGCAGTTTTAGTGATTTTATCTTTCTGGATCCTGGGACCTGGGTGAGGAATTTGCTTTTCAAAGTTAAGATGGTGAGTGATAAGGTGTGAATGCTCTGTCACTTTTTTGTGTTCTGTGAAGGCCTACTAAAATACTAATTTATTCCATTTATATAAATGTCATTCCTATCCTTTGTAATGTTAGAATTGAGTTTGAAAGCATAGAAGTGAAATAAAGCTTAGAAATAAGAGAGGAAATAATATGATTTTTTTAACACCTATGCCTGCTTTGCAACTATGAGAGATGGACTCTATCAGTGCTTAGTATCCATTATGCTGTTTTATCAAAATACTATGTTAGCTATGGACAGGGATGGAGAAGAATTAATTTGCCTTTTAATACAAACTGACCTAATATGCACATCTTCAGCTTATGCACAAACCAAAAGGCAATGAAGCTCCATTATTTTGCTGTGTCTAGTCCTCTCATAAAAATAAATTTACCAGAATCTATTCTGCATATGCTTGGGATGCCTGTAGCTGTAGAAAAAGAATTGAGACCTCAGTTAATATGTAGATAAAATACATTTCAGGAGTGAATATATGTGAATCTTGCAATCTTCTTTATAAACACTCTATTAATCTTTGGAATTAAATACCTTTTCCCCTTCCTAGGGTAGGTGGTGAAAGAGAAATATGTGTCAGGAACTAACATCAAAGTTTTTCTCCTCACCAGGGCTTTAGCTCTCTAGCACTTCAGGTAGCCAAAAGTCCCAGGCCTGATCTCTGGTGAAGAACAAGTTAAACGTCTACCAGATTTTATGGCCCAACAAAATGGGATACATCTTTGCAGTTAGTATGCATAGGCTTGTCATTTGATGTAAATCACAAGATTTGGAGAGATGGAGACTGCTAAATATCAGGATAACAGCAAACATAGAGTAGTGTGGATACCCCAAGAAGATCTACTGCATGAGGCAGAGGAGGGTGTGACACTTTAAACTGCTTCTGGTTTGGTTAGTTCCTCGCCACGCCTCTTCCTGGTAGCAGCAGCAGCAGCAGTAGCAGCACTGGCTTGACTCTCCAGAGTCCCCCAGGTTGCCCTAGATATATGTGTCTGAGGAGGTTATCAGAAGGATGCATTTGTGAGGTAGTTTGCCAGTGCTAGCAAACACCACAGCCACCTCACAATGCATCAGTTAGGGGATCATCTGCTCTATTCTGTTTTGGTCAGAGTTCACCTTGCATACTCTGTCTGGTTTTAGGTACCATACTTGGTGGAGGATTCAGAGAAAATGCTCAAAGAAGGGCAATGACAATGACCAGGGAACTAGAACCTAATTGCTCTGATGAGAGAGTGAAGGATCTAGGTATGTTTAGCTTTAAGAAAAGTGACTGGGGAAATGTGATAGGTAGATCTTCAGAAACTTGAAGTCCCATAGAAGAAGGTCAAGACTTATTCTCTCACATTCAAAAAGCAAGACGTGGAATACTGGATTTAAGTTATTACAAGACAGATCCTGTTTGAGTGGACAGAGGTATCCAGTGGGGACATCTCAGAGTTCTGACCTGGGCCCAGTACTTGTCAACATTTTTATAAATGACAGACAAGGGGATAGAAAGGATGCTGATTAAATTTGCAGATGACACAAAGCTGGGGGAGGGGGCAGTTTGCTAACACTTCAGAAGACATGCTCAAGGTGCAAAATAATCTTGATAGTCTTAAATATTGGGCTTTATACAATCATATGCTAGGTAAGAAATGTAATGTTCTGCACTTAGGAAAAACCAGATGCACAGTACAGGGTAAGTGGTACCTGGCTTGGCAGTAGTACTTGGGGGAAGGATCTCAGCCTCCAGCTTAAGCATAACCCAGCAGCATGCTGCAACTTGTCAAAAGAGCTAATGCAGTCTTCAGCTGCATCAACAGAGGTACAGTGCTGAGATTGCGGAAAGTGATAGTTCTGCTTTATGTGCGTTTGTCAGACCAGACCTGGAATACTGCATCCAATTCCAGACCACCATACAAGAAAGATGCTGAGAACTGGAAAGAGTGCAGAGAATATGATGAGGGTCTTGGCTGGATCCTATGAAGAATGGTTAAAGGAACTGGATATGTTTAGCCTAAGGAAGAGAAGACTTAGAGGAGACATGATACTAACATCTTCAAATACGTGAAGGGTGTCAGAGACAAGAGGGTGTAGATTTATTCTCCATAGCTCCAGAGGGTAGAATAAGAACCAATGGAAGGAAGGTTTACAGAGGGAGATCCAGACCTGAAATGAAGAATTTCCTGACTGGGAGAGCTATTAAGCAGTGAAATCATGGATGCTCCATCACCAGAGGTTTTCAAGCAAAGGTTGGACAGCCATTTGTCTGGGATGGTCTGAGGATTCCTGCCTTGGGGAGGGGTTGGACCAGAAGATTTTCTCTTTGGAGAAGTCCCTTCTAACAATGATTCTATGTGATTAAAAAACTTCTTAACAGTAAAAGCAGTTCAGCTGTAGAGAGCCATGGAGATGGCCATGAAGCAAATATTCAGAAAGCTTTAGATAAACAAAAAGGAGAAAAGTATTCCTTAAATCCTGGGAAGGGAGGCAGTATTAAAAAGAGCCTCAGGCTGGCTCCTTCCTGGAAGGCAGGGGAAGAAACGCACAAGCAGACTTGCAAGGTTCTGTTATCTTAATGCTTATCTCAATAAAGTATAATTGTAGTCTTCTAGTGGAGTTGGTTTTCTGGTGCAGTCTACCTCCTAGGGCTGACATCAACAATGAAACAATTAGCCCATTAGCTGCCCTTTATTAGACATGTTCTTTTTATATAGTTTGACTTTTTAACTAATTAATGTGGATATTTATATTTTTAACTGTTTTCGGGTTTTACTTTAATTGTGAGCTGCACAGAGTCACCCTCTGGGGGAGATGGGCAGCATACAAATTTAATAAATAAATAAATAAAGTTCAAATGGGCTGGGTAGCCCCTGTAGGAGATGCATTCATTTGGTTCCGTGCACTGAGCAGGTCTCACCGGTCGGGCTACTAGATCTGGTCTGCCAAAATCTGGACACTTATGAGATGGCAGCAGAGACATAGGCTTTTCTGTTTTCCTTTGCTGCTATGTGTAGACATCCAGATTTTTCAGCCCAGATTTAGTAACCTTACTCAGTGGGTCTTTCTGAATCTTAATCTCATAGTGGCACATCAAAAACAGCCAGTCACGATAGAAGCTGCATTACTAACAGCATGCCATCAGTGCGATGAAGCATCTGTTCCAAGTAATGGCTCAGGAGGGCATCAGGTAGGAGGCCAGCCTGCTGTCTGAACCAACTGTTACAGGTAGTCCTTGCTTACTGACCACTCATTCAGCGACTGAAGTTGTGATGGCACTGAACGAGTGGTACTTATGACCAGTCTTTGAAGTTTCAGCCATTGCAGCGCCCCTGCGGTCATGTGATCATAGTTCTGGCACTTGGCAACCAGCTCGCATTTAATGACAGTTGCAGCATCCCATGGTCACGTGGTCACCATTTGCGGCCTTCCCGGCCGGCTTCCCACAAGCAAAGTCAATAGAGAAGCCAGCTGGGATGGTCGCAAGTCACTCTGGTAAGTCCTTACGGCCTTCCTGTGCTTGTACTCCCCCGCCATCCATCCCCGGCCCTCCTGCACTTGCATGTGGCCTGCGCTGGATCTCCCAAGCCCTTCCCTGGCCTCCTCCAACTCATGCGTGCCCTGCGCCAGCTTTCCCATGGCCTCCCCCACAGCACCCCCATGCTCCTTACTTGGGACTCCCACTGCTTCCCGCTTAACGACCCTGCATGTCTTGGTGTTATGATGACAACCAGAACTGCCAGGATTGTCATTGCTAAGCAATGCAGTCATGTGATGTCACGCTTTACAACCACATTGCTTAGCGACAGCAGTCACAGTCACTCCCCCTTCCAAGACTGCTCTTTGCCTTTTTAAAGGTTTACATACATTAAATGCAAAGATATGTTGAGCTTGAACTTAAGCCCAAAGCCTCGGCATAGCTCCTCTAGATAGTCAGTTCGCTCAGGGTGTCCAAATGCAGAAAAGTTTTTAAGAAACAGCTTCCCCTCCCAGATAAATGGCAAGCAAATGCAGTAATAAGTTTGTGGCTGTTTTGTAGCTGGGAAGAGCATAAGTTCCGGTTGGCTTAGCCCCAGCTGATCCAAAACCCTCAGCATTTAATTGTGAGGAGTCAGATCACTGTTTTGATAAATGATTGTTTGTAAAAGAATGTAGATTTGTTTAGAACACACTTCTCCATTAGAAAGCTTTCATTACAAGCCCTTCAGGCTTTTAGACTACTCATTAATCATGTGCAAGTACAGGGACATGGAGATCAGATGGAAGATACTGTAATGCATTTGAGTTCATTTCAATAACCTATTTGAACAATATACTTGAAGGGGATATATGCCAGGTTCCTACCTTCACCCCAGAATTTATTCAGAGGAAGTAAAGAGGTGGTGAGGGTAATCTTAGGTCTCCTCCTGACCAGTAGATTACTCTTTTTGACTCTACTGAGGAGTGAGTGCTTTGGAAGTTTTAGAAAACCTTTTCACAAGTGCTTCACTCCATCTGAACTCTGCTATGATCTTTTTGTCACTCACTTTTTTATCAAAACCAGTAAGATGAACAAAGACAGTAAGAATTAGATTAAATCCCTGCCTTTATGCTGCTTGCCCGAAACAGTATTTGTGTAGATTCTATTAACCAATGCAGATAACCACGTGGAGGAACTGATGGGTTCCAGGTGCAGCTGGCTCCATCCTGGAGGTGGGGTCCACAGGGGTGTGTGTCAAAAAAGTCAAGATGGTTTCCAAAAATAAGATTTCTGAATTGGGCAATACAGTGTTTGGAAATACTACTTCTCTTTTGTAGACTTAGTGTTCTTTTAAATCACTAAGCCAGGGTGCAGCCAGGTACTTCCTCTCAAGTCACAAGTGAGCTGTCAAAATCAGAAACTCTGGAGAAATCTGTTCAGAGTACCTTTTCTTTCTTCTGCACAATAACAGGAAAACACACCTCATCAGACTTGAAGAAGGGCTTTCAGCGCCCACATTCAGAAGACAAAAGAAATTAAGAGTATCTTGCTAGCTTCCAGTAAGATTAATTTTGCACTTCAACTTCAGTAAATTAGTAGTAATTACAGTATACAGTATGGTCAATAAAATGCAAACACAAACAGTTTTGAAAATAGGAATGAGGGAGTAGTATGCTATTTGCACAAGAGAATATCAACTTAAAATTTTGGATGATGTCACCCAATACTTTCATATAGTTGTTACATTACAAGGCAGAACAGAATTTGAAATTACCAACCTAGAGATCACCTATAGATACTTCCAGCATCACCTTACAGCTTCAGTCATTCAAATAGGAATAAAACCACTGAAAAGTAGTACAGCGTATATCAGTTCCATCTAGATGACACAGAAATGCCATATAGCTGTTGCCTCTGGGGATCACAGAGAAAACATGGTTCAGGAGAACCGTTAGGGTAGCGTCTTATAGCTTACGTAGGCAGCCTATACAACTAAATATAAACTAGACTGGAGAGAGAATTGAATTGAGATAATCTATTTCAGTCAAAACTGAGAGGTAACACTATTCCCAAACAATTGTTCATGCTTATTATCAAATAGTATAAGGATTCTTTTTTTTTTTTATAAGGCCAAGGTCTCCTTTAAAACTATGGAAATCATTCCTTCTAAGGGAGAACCAGTTAGACATATCTAGTCTTGGTACTTTAAGCAATCAAACAAGCACTCTAGCTGATTTCATTTCTACAAAGGCTCTGACCACATCTACAGAGTCCACAGTTTATTAAATAACCACAAAAGCTTGGTTAGATGACACAGTATGCTATGACTATGAGCACTTGCCAAGAATATGTTTTCTCAGACTACTGTTGCCTTACCTCATTTTTCAATTGAGAAACTTCCTTAATAGATTGTAGAAATGTTATAGACATTAGATAGACAGACAGATTTGACAAAGTATTCTGATTTGCATACCAGTGGGGACCAGTTCAGTCTACCTGGGGAGAAACTATTAATGCTGCCCCACTTTAGAAAGATGAGGGCCAAGGCTTGGTGGCTGTGCCGGTGCTTTGGAACAGTCTCACTGTGGACATCCACTTGCTTCCCACTCCAGCTGCCTTCTGGAAGCTACTGAAACCAGAGCTCTTGTTGAAGAGCATTTGGGCCTTGATTCCATCTCGGCTTGGTTATAATTCTGATTAGTTAATTTAATTTAATTCCATGTTTTCATTAGCCTGTGGACCTTTTATTTATACCCTTTTTGTTTATTATAATTGTTTCTTATGTGTTTTATTTGTAAACTGTCAAGGGGCCTTAGGGATCCTGAGGTCTAAATGATAACAATAATGTGTAAATAGCAGTAATAACAGCAACTACAACCACAGAGCTAGCAGAATGAAAAGAGGAAGATTGGCTGCCATTTCTTCAATAGCCTACATAATTCCTCTGATCCATTTATGTCTTCTTTACCATTTCCTCGCTCCTGATTACTTCATCTGGAAGTGGTTTTTGGAAAAGGAAGGTATTTTTCATGATCAGTAACTTCAATATTAAATGGCTAAGAAAGGATTTACTTTTCTCATCACTCCAATGCAAAGTCGTATTAATTCCTTGTGTTCACTTTCCCCTCCAGATTCCTGGAGCTGAAATGGATGGCTCTGCAGGGCAGGGCAGGCATGCTCTAGTCAGTCTAAAATAAAAAGTTGGAACCTGGTTGAAAAACATCCCTTTTTTGTGAATTTACCTGTAAATTGATTCCTGCTAAGCCAGCTACTTGTGCTAGGGATGAAGGATCTATATAGTTCCCTGGGATGTTTGGACAACATTCACAGAGGAAGCCATCTTTAGTTGTTACAAGAGATAGATGACTTAGCATTCACTTCCTATCAGAATGTGGCTTCTTCCATGCTGGTACTGAAGAGAGGGACCCTCAGCCAAACCATAGTGGCTAGGAAAGGTTTCAAGGTTGCTGTCCTAAGGAACACAGCTGTGAGGAAACCTTCCACAAATCATGACGACTGCTAGGAATTATAGCCCATTTTGCACCTGTCTAGGCTGGTTGTACATCAAGAGCAATGTAAATCTTAGAGGATTCCCTCCATTCCATGCAAGCCCACTAGATTGCTGTATCTCTGTAGCTGAGTAATACTTCAGTAGCTTTACTTCCTAATAACAAGCTGCTTTAAATTAAATTGAGTCTGCAGTTCCCACTCCAGACCTGTAAATTCTACACAGAGACTCAACAAGAAGGCAAGTATTTATATATAAAAAAGAGAAACTTCTTAACACCTAAGGGAATTGCATGCCAGCAAGGATACTACAAGTGGACCTGGCCTTGTGCTTTCTTGGCAAATCTATTCTTCTCTGATTAATGGATAATTTCTCTGTCAATGTTTGGAGATAAACCTCTGAACTCCGTGGCAAACTCTCGTCTGATTTTTCCTGTCCCACAAATTCTAAAATTGAAATGACAATTTAAAATCAATGGTGACCTGCTTGTTCAAGAGAGGGTGACTTACCCTGTTCGTGTGATATTCTAGTCAGCTGTTATGATGCCGCCTGTGAAACTTTGTATCTAAGCAACAGGAAATTCCATGCCCTTAGAGATCATTAACGTATGCCTTGTTTCCAACATGCAAGTTCAAAGGCAGTACAGAAAGTGCCAGCTGCACCTCCCAGGCCTGAGAAACCAGCAGTTCCTATTAATAGAAACAGCATTCAGCCTCAAAACAGCACAGGTCTGTAAGGTTCTCTGGGGGACAGCCTTGACTGGTGAACTTTGGCTGTAACCATTCTAGAGTGACCTACAAGAAGCTACACCACATCTGTGAGATCATCACTGTGTTTCTAACATCAGTGACACAGCAGAAGACAAAGCTGCTGGTAAAGACTCAAGCAGCAGAAATGCTGGGGACGTGAGGCCTCTGCCACGTTACAGGCAAAGTGAGATGTGGGAAATCAGGAATGAATATCTGAATGCTGCAGCAAACATGTTTGTTTATATTTCAAACAAGCATACAGTCAGAGAAGGGCCATTGAGTCAGTACTTTAGGACTGCAGATTAAATCATCTCCCTAGATGGCTGTCCTACTTGAATACTTCCAGTGAAGGGGAGCCCACACCTCTGGAAAATTGGTTGCATTGTTGTATGTAAAATTGCATTGGCCTTTTTGATGCCATATCACACTGCTGACTCATATTTACCCTGGGATTAGTTGCAGTTCTAAAATTCTTTCCACACATATTATTGCCGAGCCAGAAATCTCCCATTTCTTCACCATTTGTACTGCACAAATTTACAGGTAGTCCTCGCTTAATGACATCATGTGACTGTGATGGATTTACTACCTCACTTCCACACAGTCATTAAACAAATCACTGTGGTTATTAAGTGAGACATCACGTGACTGCGACTTGTGATTTTACTGTTGCCTTCTCCATTGACTCTGCTTGTTGGAAGCCAGCTATGAAGGTTGCAAGTGGTGATCGTGTGACTGCAGGACGCTGCAATGATCATAAACTCCCACCAGTTGCAAGCGCCCAAATCTTGATCATGTGACCGTGGGGATGCTGCAGTGGTCATAAGTACAAGAATCAGTTGCAAAGTTACTTTTTTAGCCCCGTCATAACTTTGAATGGCCGCTAAACAGGGCAGTCATTAAGCAAGGACTGCCTGTAGTTAATATCCCCTCCACTTTCTTCTCCAAATCAATAAAAATGTTCAAGAGTACCAGATCCTATGCATTTGAATCTGCTTCCTAACTGAATATTTTTGCCCTTGTCTCTGTTAAATTTCGTGGATTTAAAAACCTCAATTTAATGGATTCCCATTTAGCAGACTTTGGATATAACAGACAAAACTGTCCATCCTAATATCTCTCTCACACAAGGATAAGTCTGTTGCATCCAAAGTAATCTGGGCAGGACATTTATATTAAACTGCATTATATTTACCCATTTGCATCAATTTATTTGTGAAATAGTGTCATGCAAATAACATAATCACTGCAAATGATGTTCTTTGGAATTAAAGGATATTGGGAAGTAACAGACACCTTGTTCCCCCAGTTAGTCTGTTAAATCGAGGGTTTATTTTCAACCCATTTCTCAAACCTATCAAGATCATTTTGAAATTTATTTTATCTAAATTTTTGCTGTCTGAAATTTGATAAGCATTCCCCTCACCTCTTCATCTAAGTCATTAATAAAAACATTTACTGGACTGAAGACCCAATCCTGTTGTATATCTACTTAATGAGGCAGACATTGAAAATACTATCAGGCTTGGGCATTTCTCAAATTAAAATCCCTGGGAAGATGTGTGACACAAGAGTTCGTTCCCTGGTGGTTAAAGGTTCAGGAGGCTTTTACGTAAACAGCTTTTCCATGAGCAGTGAAAAATCCTGCTCTTTACTAGATCACAGTAAGGCTATTCAAATTTAAAGAAGCAAAAGGATCTGTGGGAGGTGAACACAATGTCATGAAGAGTCCTTGGTGCTCTCTGAGCTTGGTTGTTTGCTTGCAGACTTTTCATTACCCAACCAGGTGATGTTGTCAGTGCAAGAGAGTATGGGGTTTGCTCCCTGTTTATATACAGTAGCTTGCCCTGCCAGTTTTGGTGGGGGTGTGGTTTTTTCCTTGATAGCTCCTCAATTAGGGTGTTGTTTTCTGCTTGATTCTTTGCCTGGTGTTAATCCCTGCTTATCTGGGTGTTGGCTGCTGGAGAGGATGTGTTCTGGTCTTTTTGTTTCCTTCTTAGCTTTTTAAATTGTTCCAATAGAAGAGAATATATGTAGCTCAGGGTTGAACTATGGAGTCCTTGGTGCTGTCTTTGGATCTATGGGAGGTGAATATAATGTCATGAAGAGTCCTTGGTGCTCTCTGAGTTTGGTTGTTTGCTTGCAGACATTTCATTACCTGACTAGGTAACATCATCAGCGCTAGTGAGTGTGGGGTTTGCTCCCTGTTTATATATATATTGTAGCTTTTTTATTGTTTCTTTTGAATGGTATGTAAATATGGTTTATTTCTTTGTGTCTATTGATGGCTGATTTGTCTGAATGCCAAGCTTCCAGGAATTCCCTAGCATTTTTGGATTTAACATGGTCTAGGATGCTCCCAGTTTCCCAGTTGAAACTATGGTTGAGTCTGTACATGTGTTGTGAGATTAAGGAATTTTCATCACATATTCTGACTGCTAGTTGATGTTCATGGATGTGCTTTGCTAGTCTTCTGCCTGTCTGTCCTACATAGTGGCTGTTACAGTCCTTACACTTACGTTGTAGATGACTCCTGTTTCTTCTTCTTGGGCTCCTGGGTCTTTTAGTTTACTTAAGATGTTTTGGAGGGCTTTAATTGGTTTGTATGCTATGGTAATACTGTGGGGTTGTAATAGTCTGTTGATTGTTTCTGAGATGTTTTTGATGTATGGTAGTGTTATCCTTTTCATAGCTTGTGTTGGTTGTGCTGTAGTGGGTTGAATGATCAGGCACTTCTTGATAAAGTTGCATGGGTATCCATTTTGTTGGAAGATGTTGTATAGGTGGTCTGTTTCCTTTTTCTGGTATTTTGGGTTGTTGCAGTGCCTTTGTGCTTGTCTGAATAATGTTCCTTCACAGCTCCTCTTGTGAGAGGTTGGGTTGTTACTTTGGTAATGGAGCACATGGTTAGTGTGGGTTGTTTTTCAATAAACTTGTGTTTCTAACTCACCACTGTTTCCTTTGCTGATGAGGATATCCAGGAAGGGTAGTGTGTTGTTATTTTCTTCTTCCCTTGTGAATTTTATTCCTTTGAAGGTGTTGTTGATGGTTTCATGTGTCTTCTCTAGTTGTTCCTTTTTTATTATGACAAAGGTGTTGTGTGCATACTGGACCCATACTTTTGGTTGTATGTGTGGGAGTGCTATAGTTCCTAGATGCTACATTACGGTCTCTGCTATGAGTCCTGACAGTGGTGATCCCATGGGTGTTCCTCTGATTTGTTGGTATATTTGTCCATCAAACTGAAAATAGGTAGTGAGGCAGAGGTTGATGAGGCCCACAATTCTGGGTATTTCGATCTTAGTGTATTTCTCTTCTATTGGAACAATGTAATGATTCAAGTCCTGCCCCTTTTGTACAAAAAGGGACAGGCTTGGATGGTGATGATATCACACGCACTATCTTGTGGACCTTGGACACCCACCCCACCCCTTCCACCCCATGGACACTGCTGCAAGAAGTCTCCACCCTACATTGCTTCTAAGTGAGAAATAGTTCAGTTGCTGAAATTTTTGTAACCCCATCTTCTCAATAAATCTTGAGATTCTATAAGAATGGTATTTGGAAATGGTACCTATGGTTTTAGGCTGAGATGTCTCAGATGATGATGATGGTGATGATATACCTGGCAGAAAGGTCACTTTCCTCACCAGGCAACCATCTTGGACCAGGACAACCTTGTGGGAAGGCTGGCTTTGAATTGCCATCTTTATTTGAGAGTCAGCCTCTTTTTCCCAACATATGTGCTGTCCAAGTATTGGCAGTACCTTGTTTCAACTGGCTGGAGAGAATATTGTGCCATTAACAGCAACTCAGTCAGGAGGTTATTGCACAGGATTATTCTGAGAATAAAATGGAATTTGAGAAATTATCTTCTATCCCCTCCTTGGAGGAGGAGCCACTCACATACATGCCCAGATGTAATCAATTTATTACAAATCTCACCTCCTTAGTCATCCAGCAGTGAGAGGAAATGTCCATTTGCCGAAAGGAGTGAATATTGCTATGCTGAGAATGGAGTGTAGTGGTTGTTTGCATCCATCCAATGATACTTTTTTCTGCCTTTCAATCGCGTCCAATTCTCAGTGACTGCCTGAACAAATCCCTGCAGTTTTCTTGGCAAGATTTCAGAAGTGACTTGCCATTGCCTCCTTCCCAGGGCTAAGAGAGAGTGACTAAGGTCGCCCAGCTGGCTTTATACCTAAGGCAGAATTAGAACTCACAGTCTCCCGGTTTCTAGCCTGGTGCCTTATCCACTGCACTAGACTGGCTCTCATCCAATGATTAGGAATGGCCAAATTGCCAATTTGGATTATATTCTACTTTTCCACTCCTAAATTAGTTCTATCCCTTTTTGTTTAAAGAAAAAAGGCTGTCTGTCTGTCTACCTACCTACCTACTGGACATGCCGACTTCTTTTAATAAACTCATCTTTGAATTACTTAACTACTTTAAATGAATTGCAGTTCGTTTTTAATGGTTGTGCCTGATGGGAATTATTTTAAAAATGAAAAGTGCAGATTAAATGTATAATGCAGCCTGATCAAATGTGATTATCTTATGAAAGAGCCTTAGAGCTATTGCTGACCTGTAGAAGCAGCAACAGGATTAAACATGTCCAATCTATTGCTGCATAATGAATTCTGAAGTATAATTTCCAGGGGTTTATGAACCTTTTTTTTTTTCTGATTACTTGAGGGTTGAAATTAGACAGTTGAATCTACTAAATAGTCCAGCAGGGCTGGCTGCATGTGGGGCAGAGAAAGGAAGAGTAATGATAGTACAAAGAGAAGCCACAGATCCTGTTTTCATCCAGATCATAAGCACAAACCAATGGATGACACAACCTTTAGAACCCTGGGAATAGTAATTGTCCTTGCAGTCATGGCTATTCTGTTCAGAATAGGGATGTCCAAGGAAGTAGGAGAGTTTCAAGGCCATTCCATCCGTAGCACTGAGTGAAGTCTGCTAAAGTGGATCATTTACTAATCAACCTGCAGGAAATGTCTTTGTGCATACTTGCTGACATAAGTTTCCAGAAGTCTCTTTCTGATCACAGATTTCCCTGTCATTTTCTCTTGCACAAATTTCATCCATGCAACCTTTTTCAATATAAAATTGAATTCCAGCTTGTCCTACGGTTGGGGAAACAACCCACCAAGCAGCACATTCTTGGGACGTAGATTGTCTAAGTGCCAGCCAGCCACTGGGCTTCCTCTGCCCTGTGCCTCATCCCAGGAAAGAAGCAGGGAGCAGCTGGCATTGGAAGGCATTCCCTTGGCTGCTCAGTGCTTCACCTGCCTGGTGCTTTCCCAAAGGGAAAAATGTGAAACAGCCAAAGTCAACTTCCTAGGCAATTCTCAGCACTGAACAATACATTAGAAAAGGATCACACTAAAACCAAGGAGAAGACTGTCCAAAGGAAATAATTGGTCCTTGTCTATCTCTGTGAGATTGTATCTTACTGTGCCAGCCTCTGTCAACTAATTAACATTACCAACCAGCCAATATTGTAAATAACTGAATCTTGCCCAGATAAAAGAAGTTTTCACATTAGCATTCTCTGTGCTGTACATTTTGGAGGTGTCAATGCAGCCATCAATAAGCTTTTTAGAAGTAAAAGGTAATGATTTGCTGAGATAGAATTTTGCCAGCAATTTACACTGAGAGTTGTCATTAGAAGCCCTTCTAGATCATTCTCCTATGGAGCTAGGCTTGCCAAGCTAAAAGGATGCATGTCTGGCCTGGCAGTGAAAAAGCTAGGTAGTCAGAGGGAGGAAAGGGGATGCAGTAGAGTCTCCCTTATGTCAAGCTCAGCTCCTGGTCATTTCATGAACATGTCCATGTTGTTCTCTTGACAGTAATGTAGAAATGGTTTGCCATTGCTGTGGCCTGGAATGGTGGACTTGTTTTTAAAATAATGATTTTGGAAATCCTGGGAGTTATAAACCATTGAAGTGAGGACTTATTCATATTGGCCTGGGGCAAGTTAAAACAAGCAGGCACACAAGCTTAACAGGAAGGATTTCTCCAACAGGGACTTCCTCATACTAGAATATGATCACACCTGGTCATGGTCAGGTTATAGACAAAGAATTGCTGTTTGCTAATGCTGTTTACCAATTGTTTCATTAATTGGTCACCCCTGGCCTTTGTTGTCTTTCCAAATGTGTATGGCAACCAAAACTACAAATAGAGTGGCAGCAAGATTATATGCCAACATTTCTTTGGGTTTCTCTGCTCTCAATTTCTTCTTAGTTATAATTTCTTAAAAACTCTCTAAGGAAGAGTACAACAAAATTTCAAGAATGACAAGTGGCAAGGCTACAAATGCCACTTTTCTGTGCCAAACTCTTTTGATGCCTACCTATCTCTGTGGTACTGTATCTTAATGTGCCAACATGTTTCTTTTTTTATATATTTTTAATAACCTTTAAAGTTGTTTTTATTTTTTTATTTATTTATCAAATTTACATCTCGCAAGGAGTGACTCTGGATGGTGTACAACAATCAAATAAAAGAACAAATATATAAAAACAATCATTATAAAAATATAAAACAATAATTATTAAAATTAAAATATTATTAAAAATTGAATATACAAACCACAAGGCATGGAGAAGGTAAATATATCAACCATAATAGTGGAGCCATCTTAGAATGTTATTGCTTCCCTAGGACTCCCAAGTCTGGTGACATAACCAGGTCTTGAAGGACTTCTGAAACATTAACAGGGATGGAGCTAACCTGACTTCAGTGGAAGGATGTTCCATAAGATGGGTGCCATGGCAGAGAAGGTCTACCTCCTGGGACCCACCAAATTTAAGTCCCTGGCATTTGGACTTACATTTTACATTGGCATTTGAAATTGGAATTGGATGCTAGGTCTGCATTGATTCAGTCAAATCTATCTATCATCTATCTATCTATCTATCTATCTATCTATCTATCACCGCCCATCTCATTGAAAAGCGACTCTGGGTGATTTACAAAGGGGGTAAGATTAATTAAAATACAATATAAAAACAATCTTAAAAATAAATTCCAAGAACAATGGAATTGGCGAATAACTCAGGAATGACATCAGGGCGCCAGCCACCCCAAGGATTGATTAAAACTCTTATTGCCTCATGCAAGCTGGCAGAGCCAGGTTTTAAGTCCTTTCTGGAAAACCGGGAGGATAGGGGCCTGACGCACCTCTGGGGGGAGAATATTCCAAAGGGCGGGGGCAACGGCAGAGAAGGCTCTCCTCCTGGGCCCCGCCAGCCAACCATCTCTCTCTGATGGGGTCTGCAATGTGCCTTCTCTGCCTGACTGGGTGGGGCAGGTTGATGTAATGGGGATGAGACAGTCCCTCAGGTAACCTGGCCCCATGCCATGTAGGGCTTTAAAGGTGATAACCAACACCTTGAATTGGACCTGGAAGCAAACTGGCACCCAATGCAGCTCTGGCAGCAAAGGCACCCAAGATGGTCTACGCGGCTGCATTTTGAAACAGCTGTAGCTTCCGGATACTCTTCAAGGGTAGCCCTATGTAGAGCGCATTGCAGTAGTCTAACCAGGACCAGGACATGAATGAGTGGCCGGAGAGCCTCCCAATCCAGGAAGGGGCATAACTGGTGCACCACACGAAGGTGGGCAAAGGCCCTCCTGGCCATGACTGCCACCTGCTCCTTGAGCAGGAGTCGTGAGTCCAGGAGGATCCCCAGATTTCACATCGGGTCTGTCTGGGGCAGTGCAACCCGTCCAGAACCAAAGGTGGTAAATTCTCGGATAGAGAGGGACCTCCAAACCACAGCCACTCCACCTTACCAGGGTTCAGCTGAAGCCTGTTGCACCCCATCCAGATTATGCCCTTTGTTCAACATTTCTGAGACTGCTGTCCATCCCTGCTGTTTCAGCCTTAAAAGTTGCAAGGAAATATTTCAAACAATTGCTATGGTGAACCCTTGAAAGTATCCACTAGAATTTTACAGGGTTATTGTCCCCTGAAGAGTGAACCATCCCTGCTGTTCTCATTCCCTTCTGCTGTCAAAATGCTGCAAACATACTGATGCTTCCCTGTGATAGCTAAAGGATGAATCGTTTTTCAAAATTCTCAAAGCAGCTTAAATTGACCTAGCTTCTGCTCCGACTTCAGACACAAATTGAATCAGGCCTTCTTTGAATCTCAGATCCCCAGTTCAATGGAATCAAGACTGATTTGCACAAATTGGCATTAATAGCTGCTTTTGTTCCCATTCTGTGGTCATTGGAAAAGGAAATATGATTGACACAATTTTTTTTTTTCCAGAAAACAACCAAGGGAAAAAAAGGCTATGCTGTTGAAGTGGCAGGTAAAATCTTTTGTTGTCATTGTTCCTTTGAAATCAATCAATTCATCATCAATTAATTTTCTAAGATTAATTTTTTCACAGTTGAGCTGTACACATGCAACTTTACAAAAAATGGTTTACCATCTGATCCAAGAAGGATAGTACCTTTTCTTTACAAGCTATATAGTTAAGAATTTTATGTGCAAAAGCAAGAAGCAAGCTTGGGAGCCATCTGGTCCTGGCTAGGAGGGGAATGAATATATGTTCTCTGTTGGCTGTGAGACCTGGTTTTAATATCATTGCCTGCTTGTTAGACACTGCATTTCCTGTTCTTAGATGAGCTGTCTGGGCCAATCAGTGGTGCTGTCTAAAATGCTGCTATCTTTAGTATGTTGTAAAGTGAGTTGAAGAAAGAGAACACAGAGATATTGGAAACTTCCTTTTCAGGGAACTGGGAGGGAGTCTGAAGCTTCACAACTAGAAGGTCTTTGAATTTATTTGTTTATATTATTTATGTATTTATTCTATTTATATATTGTCACAATTTACATATGACTTTCAGTAGCTGACAATATATACAAGCATTTAAAATATCCATAGTGGATTATAAGTTCAGTGAAATAATACTGATATCCAATAATGGAACACCAACAACTTTACTTATTTTTTCTTAGCTCACTGGTCAGCATGTGCAAACATGGATGGTATCATCTCAAACTATGAATGCTCTTTGAAAATATGTAGTTGTCACTTATGGGTGGAGAATATAGCAAACTAACGTCTCCGAATAGTGGAGACAAGGCTGAGGGGGAGATTGGTGGCTTGGGCCAGCAGAGCTGCTCCGGACAAAGAGAAGCCAGGAGATTGCCACTTGTGCCTCAGAAGGCAGCTCCTTGTGAGGAAACCTGTAGGATCCAGAGGGAACCTGCAGGCAACTCACAAGTACAGTGCTGGGAGGCGAGGAAGAAATAAATGACTTAGATGAGGGGATTGAAAGGGCACTCATCAAATCTGCAGATGACACAAAGCTGGGGGGAATTGCTAACATTTCAGAAGATATTCAAGATTCAGAAGGATCTTGACAGACTTGAGCATCGGACCGTATCCAACAAGATGCAGTTCAGTGGAGAGAAAAGTAAGGTCCTACATTTAGGCAGGAAAACCAGAGGCACAGGTACAGGAAAGGCAGTACCTGTGGATAGACACAAGTACAGGATGGGCACAGGTACAGGATAGGCAGTAGTAGGAAGAAGGGAGGGAGGGAGGAAGGAAGGAAGGAAGATGGATGAGAGATTTATCCAAGCTCGTAATAAAAGAGTTTATCGCTTTCATCAACCGAAAGAATGATGGAATAAATGGCACTGTATCAGTGTGGCACAATAGAAAGGCAATGATAAAAATCTAATGCAGCTCACAAATACTGAATTAAACCTAGAGATTTAGAAAAAATTATATGAATGCCAAATTGCAATGGAACTTAGAGAAAAATCGTTCTCCATACTGCAAAGGAGTATTTAGATGAAAAGTTCCAATTAAAATTCTAAAGAATCCCAGTTAAGGGTTTTCAAAGATATGTAAACTTTCACTCTTTTCAAAGGTGTTAACTTTAAAACACTCAGTCAACTAAACTATTTAATACAGGAAGTCAAGGAACATGTGGAAATATGAGAGATATACCTCCTAACGAAACTGAGCTGTTTCCCACCCCCATGGCCAGATAACAGTAAGCAAAACTCTGCCCAAACAACTGAAGAAGAAAAATGCCTTTTGAACTTGTAGAAGATCTTACCTTAAAACACACACACACACACACACACACCACAGGGGAATAATATTTTAAAATGGGAAAACTGAAGTCAGCATTGGCAGCAACTGCATTGTTCGCCCAATCGCTTTGCGTATTCCTTCCTCTGACTCTGGCATGTAAGCAGTAGAAGACACAGTATTGCTTTCTGACTGGGCTGGTAAAGACTGGCTCCCATCCAGATCCGTCCAGATAGAAATTCCTAACCCAAAAATACGTTTAACACTCAACCAACACAGATTGGAGGGCTACCAATAGAGTCTGTATAGATAATTGTAATTCCTCAATCGCAGATTGAGTTGATTGAATCACAGTACTGAGTTGATTAATGCTCACACAATTCAAAACTCACACGCTGATTTAATTGAAGACCCCTGGGAAATAATTCGTACACTGTTGTGGCCCCAAATCCAGAGTGAGCAGCAAGGAAAGTCCACTTGAATTATAGTGAGAAAGAGAGCCTACACTGATTGTTCCTTCTGCCTCTGAAGGATGTTAACTAAAGATAGTTTTTAATACAACTAATGATCAGGACTTCTTTTCCAGACAGTTATCAACCCTTACAGATAAGGAAATAATGATCCTGAGTTTTCAGTCTCATGATGAAGAGGCAGGTTATCAAGAATATGGAAACATAATAGATTTGGAAGACTATGGTACTACCAGAGTTTCCAACTGAAAAACCAGTGGCTGAAACTCTGCAGATCCAGTTTAGCATCCTTTAAAGGCATTGTGAGGGTATCCATCTTGCAGAAGAACAAAAACCATTTTAAGGATGTCATGACCAAAGAAAAGGCAAAATTTCATTACTGTTTGGGATATTGTTAGCTGGATGTTCAAAAGCTCAGAGGTTGTACTTGTGAATTATATATCAAATTTTGACATAGGCTTGTGTCAAAAGACCTGCGCTCTAGGTACATTAGAATGAAATGGCCCTGCCTCTCCAGTGCTTGTAGCACCAGTGTAATTTGGTCAAAGGGGTATCCCAAAAATCTTTGTCCCAAACAAAGTTTTCATCACTGGATTACAATCCTGAGCCAATTTGTTTCTAGGTAGTTTAGTCATATTCAAATTAAATACTTCCCAATTGTTAATATCTGCACTCCTCTACCATGGCTAATAACTAAGGCAAAATTACATTGGGATAATTTGGAATAATATATTCACAATTTTTTGCAGACTTATTCAGAAGCATCTGTTAACATAGCTGGGGATTTCAATGCTTGAATGAGTTCAAATGACACTAGGCTGTATGTATGGTTTAATAGCATACCACTGGATAGTGATAGGGATAATTATACTTTGGGTTGGAATTAAAAGATGGATTTGTGATATATAGGAGGGTTATGCCTTGCCCAAACGGCAAATAGACTAGAACAAATGATTCAAAATGAACAAATGGAGGTTAACATAGTCATCGATTATAAGATCGTTTCATGCAAGTTGTTTTATTTGGTAGATGTGTTTAAAGTATGATGCCATTTTGCTGGGGACCACCAGCTCCTAACTTGAATTTTCAACTGGTTGATTCAAATCTACCTTTATTTGAATGACTAGCCCAGCAGAAATGGGCCATATAAGGGCTTGGTGGTTTTTCATGATGCAGAAAGCAACTTTAGGTCTGCTAGATTCAGGTTGCACCAAGTTAAATTAGCAATAATACCAGCAGATTAATCAGACATGGCTGATGAGCAATTCTGGATACTAATTCAAACCCTGTGCGACCCTGTACCAAGACAATGTTCAGAGAGGTTGCAAACGTCCAGCTCTGAGGGCTGGTTTGATCATGAATGCAGGAGACAAAAAAAGCCCCAATAACCAGCTACAAGGCACATGGGGCGAAAAACTGCCCCGTTCTTCCACAAACGTTGTGCCTACAGAAAATACAATATAAAGCTTTAATTAGAAAGAAAAAGATGAACACCCTGAGAGAGAAGTGATAGCAAATAGTATCAGCTGTTACATTGAAAAAATCTGCCAATTTTTGGCATTTGATTAGAAGGGGGTTCATTACACAATGGACCCACAATTGACTGTGGAATTTTAGCAGACATTTGGGAGAAATATTTTAGTTCCATCTTTGCAGTAGCTTCTGGAAATAAGTTCCTAATTGAACCTATTACTAGAATGGTCCCTTGTTCACATCCTCAGAGATATTTAAGCTTATTTCACAACTGAAATCAGGAGAATTGCTGGAAGCACATATAGAATTGTAAACCCTTACACTATATGGACCATGCAGCATATACACCTAAAGATTGGGGCTTGTGATAATTAAACTCTTTTTAAAAATAAGACTGTCCCTGCAAATTATAGACCAATCAGTTTACTGAGTGTAATAAGCAAATGTTTTACCAGACCTCTGAACTGGAATTTCCTGAACTGGCTGGCTAGAGAGAACATTCCTGTAGACAAATAAGCAGAATTCAGGACGAACTGAGGATGATCTTTTCAGATAAATTATTGAAATTTACCAGAGGGATTCTGTATACAATCTTTGTATACAGAATCAAATGTATACAGGTTTCAAATGTGCATTTGACTCCATTTTTAGAGACAAGACCTGGAAGGGTCTTGTGTTTTCTGTCATCTGTTGATAGCTACCTGCTATAGCATATTCAGTGAGTTTGTGAAAATATCTAAGTGTGAGTCACAAATAACCACTGGGAACATTTGTCAGGGGCAGTTCTGACACAGAGGAGTGTGAGGAAAGTATGTATATTGGCCTCCACCCATTTAATTTCAGTATAAATTCATTGATAATAAGCCTCTCTAATCCAGAGTATCATTACTCTAAATTAGCTAATAGAGCTGTATCAGTTTTACCATATGCAGATGAGGCAAGGCTTCTTTCAGCATCGCTTGACAATAAGGAGAACACAAAGGCTGGATCCCAAATACGGCCTATGTTTAGAAACAGGATTAATTATGACAGAGGGACAGTCTGGACACCAATGTTTAATTTGTGGTTAAAGCTTATGCCAGCTGCTTTCTGGTAGATACCTGTATCCATACTTGGATAAGACCTCTAACAGAGAAGCTTATGGTTTTACACCTGATTTCATAGATCTTGGGTTATGAGAATGTAAAGAAAACTATTAAGCAATGAATTTGGGATATTGAGCTCCAAAGAGATAGAAGTTATAAGAGACATTATCATGCATATATTCTTATATGTTTAGCCATTACTGCTGTTCTACTGTATTGCCACTTCTTTCCATTCATCATGGCTGGATCAGGCTAGACTGGAGTAGGCATCCAGACCAGGAAACCTCTGGCCAAGTTTCAGTACAAGGGGAATGTGGTAGGTTGTTCTTCTTCCCAGACTCCATTATGAGCATCCATAGAAAAGGGCACAAAAGAAAGAGTCTTCTAGGGAAACTAGCTGAAAAGAACAGAAGCTACTGTCCTTGAGAAATATATTTAGAAAATGACGGGTAATTGGTAATTGATACATTTATTTTATGGGAGGCAGTCCTATAACTCTGATTCAATAATCCTTGTTTTCATGACATGGCAGCGGAGAGAGATCAGCAATTTTGAATACCTTATGTACCTGAACACTCTGGCTGGACGTACATACAATGATCTCATGCAGTATCCAGTGTTTCCGTGGGTTCTTGCAGACTATCATTCCCAGGTGAGCCATTTCTGTAATGCTGGACTGTGGCTTTGTTGAAAGTATTTTCTGTGTACTCTTGTTTCTGTCAGTTATTGGAATTCCTGCCCAGTTTGCCTGTGAGTAAAATTATTTTGTGTTTGTATTCCAGACTCTAGACCTGACAAATCCAAGTACCTTTCGTGACCTCTCCAAACCAATGGGGGCACAGACAGAGGAGAGAAAAGAGAAATTCATCCAACGCTTCAAAGAAGTGGAGAAGACTGAAGGTACGTGTCTCATTTCCAACATCACTATGGTGTACCCCAAATCTCCTGTCATCTTTGCAAGGCCAGAGAGTTGTCTGGTGTAACAACAAGCAGGTCTACAACAAGATTGTGGAAGCGACAGGAGAGTCATCCTTATAAAACCCAGAATAGAATTAGGAGCTGGGCAGAATGGGGAGTAGCACCAGCAAGTAAAGCCCAGTAAACCTGGCTTGACTAGCCTGTTCCCTAACGATCTGTTAGCTTTCATCTGGGGTGTGCTTCTGAATTCTTACTGAAATGTATTATTTCTGAAATTTCAGTAACTTAACTTCAGTGGTCTAGGGTAACTTAACTTTCCTAGATAACTTTATTTTAATAGAGTAAAATTGCAACTATGGATAGTGGGTCTTGTGCTGCCAGGTATCAGCATATTTCCTTTCTGTGGTTCTGTAAATATGGAAGCAGGACACTCAAAGTAAGTTCGATTTGATAGTCCAAAGTCCCTCCTCAGATCCCTGTATCTGCTGAGTCTGACGGTTGAATTTCCTTCCAGAAACTGGCTAGTTCTACTGCTGGAATGATTTTGACCAGAGGTTGCAGGACACTGCAACATATTAAACCAAGCTGGACCAAATTCAGTTACTCTCTATAAAGTAAGCCTTGCTTGCAAGATGTGAAAGAATTCCATACATGTGAAAATGCTGGGGGCCTCAACTGAAATTGAGAGCTTGTGCTAATCTTTGAAAGGAACCTCCTTTCTTCAATTGTTAGTCTTAAATCTTTCTGTGTGCTTGCTTAATTGTAGCACCCCAAGGGCTCATCCTCCTTCTGCATTTTCTTTCAAATAAGCCATTTGATCACTACAAGAAGTTCTGAAATGAATTCTGCCTCCTTTTTATTCATTCCCGTTTACTTCCTCTTCCCTGTCATCCCAAATGGGGCAAATTAAAGGAATGACCAGTTGTAATACCACCAAGTTATTTTGAGATTTTAGCCTTTAATGCTTTAAGAAAGTGCTTCTCAAAACTTCTAAAATCATGCATGGACCACTAAAGAAATATTTGGAAAATGTAGAGGCCACCCATATTTAACAAAGTTTCCCCTTGTGCCTTAATGCACATGGGAGTTCATATTTTTGGCAAATAAAATATGATTATAGTTGGAGTTCTATATGCCTGCTTATCCCTTGCCTTTTTAAATTAAATTCTGTACAAAATTTTGAATCCAAAATTATTTATTTACCACTTGAATCATGTACTAACGTATCTTAATCCTAGCTTGATAAAATCCTATTTTTAAAGATCCATTGCTGTATTTCCTGTTCACAATTGTCTGGAAGAGGTTGCTTATTGAAGAACACAGTCCCACGGCATGGGACATACAGACACAGAATTGCACTCACAGTCTGTTCACTGCTGTCTGTGTTCTTAATTTTAGTACACATGTTCATAGAATCAAAGTCTTGGAAGGCATCACAGAGGTCACTTAGTCCAACCCCCTGCTTGTTGCATGATCCACTAGAGCATCTCTGACAGATGAACATCCAGCTTCTGTTTGAAGACTTCTGGCAAAGAAGAAATTGCCACATCATGTGGCGGCCTATTCCACTGGCTGACAGCTTGCATTGTTAGGAATTTCCTCCTGACGTCTAGCCTGAAACTCCTCCCTTTGTCATTTTAACCTTCTGGTTCTGGTACCACCTTCTGGGGCAGTCCATTCCTTCTTCTGTAGGAGAACCCTTCAGATATCTGAAGATGATCGTATCTCCCTTCACTCATTTTTCTGTAGGCTAAACATTTCCAGATCCTTTAACCGTTCCTCATAGGGTTTGCTTTTGAGAATTTTCACCATCTTGGTAGCTGTACACATCTGCAGGAGGGGACAAGAGGGGCAACTAACAAAACCTGCATTGTGACATTACAACACAAACCCTGTGACTTAGGTACTTGCGTCTTGCACGGGACACAAATACGAAAGGCTGAGGGATGCACTGTGACATTGCCATGCTAATTTCGTCATTTTTGCAGCATCACAATTTGTATTAGACAACTTACGCATTTGTTGTTTGTGTGCTGCCTATGATTTAACTAGCATCTGTTCAGTAATTTTAAAATTCTCAGTTCATTCTCCATATACATACTAATAGGCTACAGGGGCCACCCTCACTTGCCCTAATGCTCAGGATAATATTTTGGACAGAACCAGCCAACTTGCCCACACTGGCATGACTTTTGTGTACCAGCATGTTTGCTGTTGGTGACAGTAGTTCCCTTAAAACTTGAACCATTTTTGGTGTGGGCAGAGCTCACTTAAGTAACATAGACAATAGGACCCACTTCAGATTTCCTTTTGCAACAGCAACAGTAAAGCACCACAGATTATTCCCAACAGGCAGATGATATTCATCTAAGACGGTCTCACAGAAATACAAAAGATGCAGCACAAGCCAAGACCTTACGTATAAATTACTGTATTTATCAGCGTATAACACGCACTTTCCCCCCTAAAATTTGGGGCTGAAATCCTAGCTGCATGTTATACACCCTGACATACACTCCTGGGAGCAGAGGAGAAACGGGCTTGGAACAGGAAAGGGCAGAGCGGAGCGCCTCCCTCTGCACCGAGCCACTGACTTTGCCTGGGCTGAGGGACCGCACAGTCTGGAGAGGTGCTTGCTCCGACAAGGCTGCTGGAGAACTCAGGTCCCCAGACTCTCCCGTGCTCCCAGCAGTGCAGTGCAGCCTTCAGAGGCAGATCTCCTCGCCAGGCGGGGGGAGGGGGACAAGAATAAAAACCGCACACACACACATGCAATGCTCACCTCTCTGGACTGCGCGGTCCCTCAGCCCGGAGAAAGTCAGAGGTTCGGTGTGGAGGGAGGTGCCCTGCTCTGCCCGGGAGCTCCTGGCTTTCCTGTTCCAAGCCCATTTCACCTCCACTCTCGGGAGTCTCTCAAAATCACCGAGCAGCAGGGAGGAATAAAAACCGCACAAACACACGTGCGCACGCAAACACACGCACACCGATACGGGCGCTTAACTTCCTCCTTCAGGCGCAGCGCGCTTGGGACAGTGGCTGGTTTGCAAAGTCAGAGGCCTGGGGAATGGCTGGTGTGCGGCTCCCTGCCCCCCCCCTCACCCCCCCCGTTTTAGCTAACTGAGGACCTGCTGCAGATCTGCTCTTTGCGCTTTGCTCTGACAGTGAGTGCTGGAGAACTCCTGTCTCCAGACTCTCCCGTGCTCCCAACAGCGTGGTGCAGCCTTCGGAGGAGCGCCGATCCCCTCACTGGGGCAGTGCGGCACGGTGCGGTCTCCGTGCCTCCCTCTGTAGCTATCTGGAGCAGCAGCGCTGGGTTGCGGCAGCTGCCAAAAAAGAAATACTGTCCCGGCCGCCGGCGCTTTGCTCTGACACACTGAGTACCAGACCATGCGGGTGATGTTACTAAAGACTGCAAACAGAGGAGGCATACCCTAATAATAAATTACTGTACCCCCCAATCCACTCAGACTACCAGGGATTTTTAGCCCCTACTGGTCCACCAGAGATCTTACCTGCCTGCTGCAGACAGGTAAGCAGGAAGGGAGGGAATAAGTACCAGTACGGTAATAAACAGATTACAATTACCACACACTACACACAGCTAACAAACACTAATGGTACATACACACTACACCCAGCCAGTCTACAACATACAAAAGAGGTGCTTTTTCTTTCTTATTACATATTTACCTTATAAGTGGTATAAATATTAATGAACAAAAAGTCCAGAGCTCCCTTTGTTTTGCTTCCAAGACATTTATTTTAAATTTAAGTTTTTTTACTCAAACTTCCTTCTTAAAATTAAGGTGCGTGTTATACGCCTGTGCGTATTATACGCCAATAAATACAGTATATCCATAAATGGTATGTGTGAGTACTTGCTTGATAAGACACATTATTACAGATTTCAGGGATTATTTGATTTTGAAGGTTTTATCCAAAAATTGAGTTTATAAACAGCTGATTCTTCTTGTTTGTAGGTAACCTCTCAGCTCAGAGTCACTACTGCACCCATTATTCCTCCGCAATGATTGTGGCTTCTTATCTGGTTCGCCTAGAACCCTTCACAGAAATCTTCCGATCTTTGCAGGTAGGTTGAACTTGGGTTGAGCTTGCAAAACATGGGTTACAGCCCCCATGGGAAAGCACCTGATCAAATCTTGTGCTTTTGAGCTGCGCAAGGCCTCCCATTTGAGTCTGTCCTGACATTTCTGCCTGACTGGTAGAGAGGATTGCAAGGAGCTATGCAAATATAAAGAAATTTGGAACCCTTGGGAGGGAGTTATATCTAAGAGTTGTATTATAAATTAGCTGAGAACTCTAGAGCATAGCTAGTTAGATTTTCATGCAATCTGCTCAGTCTTCATAATTAACTCTTAATTTCTCCCCCCCGCACATGCTTTTCTTTTTTCTTTCACTCACTTTTCTTCTGTTGCCTAGGATTCTTTTCCCCCAAAACAAGCTTAATGTTAAAGTAATCCAGTCCTTCAGCCAGCAGAAAAGCATGCCAACCTAAATTGTGCTGACCTTATCGCCAGTTCCTATTTCGTTTGAGAAAGAAGACTGGTACTGTCATACTGATTTAATGAGGGGCGAGTTGAGGAAAATGTTTGGTGAATTCCCCCGTTTTGTTTTCCCTCCCATCACAACTCAAGCACCCACCCATCTCTCTCATTAGCATGGGGGAGAGTCAGATTGGGAGAGTGTAGGTGGGTGCTTTAAATAATGTTTAGCCACCTGTCAGCTGCATGGACGATACTCCATGTTTATGACTTGTCATTTGGGCTATTTCTGAAAGAGCACTAAACCCATGATCAGAAATAGTCTCGCTGACAAGTCATAGGGACGGAAGGAGGCAGCACGTTCTTTGGCTAGAGCTACAACGTGTGTTGGCAATGAGCAATCAGGGAGTCCAAGGAGTGACCATGTTGTCCAGTTTTGACGTTACAGTCAGCAGCACCCAGAAATAGCTTGTGAAGGTCCGTGGGGAACACACAGTCATGCCTGGCTCACATCAAATAATGATGCCCACTTGCCAAAATAATAAAACAGTAAAAATGCAGCTGCACAGAACACCTTGGCAGGAATAGCAGAAAGCCTATAATGTACCCCAAAGCAATAGAACAGCACTATGGTTTAAATTCACCTTCTGTATAGCGTAGGACTTTGAAAAATCGGTCTAGTGCTCTTTCAAAAGGAGTCCACGTAAGTGCTTTGGAAAGTGCATTATGACTGCAGATATCTCTGTGGAAGCCGTGTGTCCAGTTTCTCTTGCACCCAAGCTAAAATGTCCATGGAGCACAGTGGGGTGGGGTGGAGTTGTGGAAGTATGTCTGCAGCTGCCTAAAGTAGCCTGCAGGAACTGGGCAGCTCCTATCCCTGACCATGTTATCAACCAGATCGTGTCCTCAGCAAAAAAATGGAAAACTGATTTAAAATGGAAAGAACCAAGGACAACTGTTAGCTGCTTCAGCTATAGGATAGGAATGAGACAGGCAACATCATGAGGACACAGGAGAAAAAAAATATCTGGGCGTGTCCATCCCTCAGTTGAGGAGACCCAAGACTGAGCTCTTCCCTTGAGCTGGGTCTTGAGTGAGCCAAGGTCAAGGTCAGGCAAACTCTTGTACCATTTTAGTTGGTAATCCTTACTGTCATGGTCACTGGCAGCATTTTATACAATTATTTCTATAAGGTTAGAAGGTTCAAGTTAAAAAGCATAAATACTTCTAAAATCAATAAAAATAAAAGGAATAGTTCACTCCAGCACCATAAATGCAAGCAATAGAATCCTTTAAAAAAAACTACTAATACTTAAAACTAATAGCAGGATTATAAAACTATTTTATGAATAAAATACTAAAATGTATTTACTAAGTGTTAAGCTACTAAGCAAGTATATGTGTGCATATGCACATGTGTGTGTGTGTCTGTGTTTATATATATAGATATGAAAATAGGTTGCAAATTGGAGGACAAAAGACATTAAAGCAGTGTTTCTCAACCTTGGCAACTTTAAGAAGTCTGGACTTCAACTCCCAGAATTCCCCAGCCAGCATTTCTTTAATGAGAAACACGGCATTAAAAGAATCTGTGATCTAGAGTTGCAAGTTCCTCCGAGTCACAGGGACAGATTTGCCCTGCAAAGGGATATTATACATTAAAATGAGCTAAAGAAAAAGCTTTCAATTTCCCTTATTGATATGGAAAAATAATTAAAAACTGTCCTCACAAGTCTGGGAAAAGAATTCTTGGGCATATGTTGAAGACTGGCAGAAAGAAAACAGAAATGGAATGTAGGAGAGGTGACAATGGCGGCCTAGCTGGGATAGAGAATATTCTGAGTTTCATAATCCACCGTGAAGTACTAAATCCCTCAAAGGGAGGTTTATCCAACTGTGATAATGAAAACATGTCAGGTTTCCCCTTTAGCGACCAGTCAGAACGAGCTGTGTGCACTTAGTACTGCAGGATCAAAGAGCAAACTTAATTCACAGGCCTTGCGTCCAAGCAGCCCAAAGAGGTGAAAGATGTTCCTGCGTGGACTGAAAGCAACGTTGTTCCAGGCCTTTTTCCTCCCTCCCTCCCTCCCTCCCTCCCTGTGCAAGTCTTGCATTCTGAGAGAAAGAAAGCCCACTAATTCTGATACAAATATATGCAAATACATTTGTTAATATAAGAAATACTGCAAATCAGTTATTGCTTTCTTTATAAATAATACAGGCGTACATTTTAGAGATATTACTTTCTCCAAAACGCATTAGACAGCTGCAAAAAATTACATTTTTCTGGATGGTAATATCTTTAACCAGATTTGAGGCGCTAACAACATTTTCTATGTAGATATTATTTTTATTTAATACAGATAACCTTTTTATTACAAATCACATTGTCTCTCTAGAGATTACCATCAACTCTCATAAAAGCTGAAAAAGCAGATGAAAAAGTGTCAGTCACATATTCTGGACACAATGTAGTATATATGCAGATCAAAGCCACATAGTTGAAGAGGTTTCAAAGAGATACTTGTTAGCTAGCACTTTCTGTATAGTTGACTTGTCTTCTAATTCACTATAGTTTCAACTGAAATGTAGCTCTGGGGGCTGTTAACTGTAAGGCTGCCTCTTAACGATTAACTCTGCAAAGACTTTGCAATCCACCCGCTGCCCTCGCGGCTTCCTTTTCATGGTTCCTTGCCGTGCAAAATCCAGTTTGTGTAGATTTACCCATAGGGCAGGGCAGACAGTCGTGCAATTAGGGAGAACAAGGCTGTTCCTTACCTTTGGGGATAACTCCCCTTCCCCTATAGATTTCCAGATGAATATACTGGGAACATGATTTGATTCACTTTGGAGGGAGTGCAGTTATATGGAAATGTTTGGCATCTCTGATCAGATTGTATGTTTCAAGAAATCCTTAAGTGAACAGCAGCTGACACAACCTTCTGCATGGTACAAAGTTAAACATGACATATTTCTGCAAATTTGAATGCATACTTACTGTGTAAACATGTAATTGTTTACCAATTCAAAATTATAAAACAATGAATATGGAGGGTGCAAAAATTTGAACAACCTTTCAGCCAGTACTTTGTATCATTCTTTTGGCAAAAATAATACCTTCCAAATGTTTCCTGTGCCCAGCTAAGAGTCTTCCTTGCAGAACTCTTCTCTCTCAGAAATATTATTCAGTCTCCTTGCATGTTATGCCTGTTTGAGATCAGTACTCAAGTCTGAGGACTATGAAATCCATTCCAAATCCTTTATCTTTCTTTCCTGTAAGCACTACATGGTTAGTTTGGAGATATGTTTTAGATATCTGTCTTGCTGAAATATCCAAACTCTTTTCAGCTTCAGTTTCTTCACTGGCTGTGGAATGTTAGCTTTGAGGATATATTGAAATTTAGTGAAGCCATGCTTGCTTCCACCTGTGCAATATTTCCTATGCACATGTTGCCACAGTATCTCAAAGCATTATAGAGATGCCTTCATGATTAATGTTGGCAAGGAATTCTTTTCTCCAAAGGCTTCACTCTTTTTTTCTCCAAATATACCTTGTATGGTTATGTCCAAACAGTTCAAAACACTTTTGTTCCAAAACATTTCAGGATTATCAAGAATTTAATTAGCATACTTAAAAAAAATTAGTTATGATGATGTTGTAGAAAAGATTTCCTTCTGAAAACTCTTCCAAAGAGATAATTATTATATAAGCAACACTGTATCGTGGATCTATGGACAACTTCTCCAGTGTCAGCTAAACTTTTCAGTAGGACACTTGCAGCAATCTGTGAGTTCTGTCTTGCAGATTTGACCATGTTTCAGTCAGTTCTAACAGAGATTTTTTTTTTGGTCTTCAAGCTGTTGTCCCACAGTCAGTAAAGAGATTAAAGCTGAGAGGTGGGATATTTTCATAATTTGAAAAATATCATCCTAACTGACCTTGAAGTACTTAAAGGAAAGAAAGATACAATGTTTTGGAATGGCCTTCACAGTCCCAAGACTTGAATATTACTGAAAATCTATGTAGAGATCTCAAACATGCCTACATACAAAGAGACTTAAGAATATTTCTGAGCTAGAAGAGTTCTGTAAAGTTTAGTGCCTCAGCCAATCAACATACTCAGTATAAATTCCAATTTATCACTGAGTACAGACTGGTAATTTTGTGAGCATGTTACACATACGTTATGTAGTGTGATCACTACCTGTTGAAGGTGAAATGGCAGGAAAGTCCATAATTATGTAATTAACAGAGGTCCATTTCAACTAAATAGACCTACTAACAAGATTGCTCGGTTTGACCCCTGCTATTTTTTCTTTTGTCCATAAGTCCTGAACAAAAAAATGAGCTTTATTTCAAACTCCAGAACCATATCAGGGTTTTTTATTTGCCTTGTTACTGAATCATTTTTTTAAAAAAATAAAAGCTAAATTAAGGTTAATATTTTCAATGTTTATTCATGAACTCCCATTGAATTCACTGTGGTTTACTTACATGAATCTAGGAATATGTTTAAATAAATTACAGTGATAGTCCTCATCCTGCTACTTTTTGAGTGTGGCCCTTGGCCAGCTGTAGTCCTTGGCCTGAAAAAATAGGAATACTCTGCCTTATTTTGTCAGACCAGGATTTGAAAGAGACAAGTTCAATTTTTCATTCAACTATTATGCTAATCTTGGGCTGGTCATTATCTTTCAGCTTAATCAGTATCACTAAATTACTATAACAATAGCACTGGAAAAGGAGAGGTAACGCATATGAAGGATGCATAGAAAATAATTAAATTATGAATTGAAAGACAAAAATTGTGCACTTTCCAAGCTGGCCTGATAAAAGTATTCTGATTGTAGATGAACCTTGGGGTTAAAGGGAAGAGGAGCCTTTTCCTGTTTGGTTTTCCAGACACTAAGAAATCCTGAACGTACTGGTTGTAACAGGTGGGAATTCTCAGATCTAATCACATATAAGAACTTGGTTTTGAAAACGCTGGCCTAAAGAAACCAAAAGTCCAGCAAACATTGACTGAATTCACACATCGTTATACCAGGATACGTTTCCTTGGTTTTGCTTCATATGTCAAGTGAACTCTGATACAGAGAATCCAACTTGGGAATCTTGGCAAACAAGTTTATGGTTGAAAATGAGTGAATCACAAAATGTTGAGACAGAATACGAGGAGAAAGGGAATTTCCTGGTTCAAACCTGCAATGGTCTTTTGGAACACAGAGGAGAAGGACTTGGGAGGTTCAAATATACCTTCACCCCTTACCATATAGTGATCCTGAATTGCCCATAGTGGAGAGATTCAGTCCATGTCCATATTTGATGAGGTATATCACCACACAGGCTTTGAGTAAGACGGTAATCACCACATCCATCAAATAATTCAGGGGCTGCTCTGCTCCCAGGGAAATCCTGGCTGCTCGAATCAGGACCTTTCCTGGCCTGCATCACCAGCAGGGAAATAAAGGTCAAGGTGATGGCTCTCCTAGCACAAGTTACGTGTCCAGTGATTTAAAAAATGCTGATCCATGCTGATATGATCCTGTAGTGGATTTAACCATAGCTTTTTAACCCTACCAAAGCACTTGTTTCTTACTGATTTCTTCTACGACAGAAAAAAACAGCTTCCAGAGGACAATTTTGCACTGAAAAATAACAAGTGGAACTAAGAAACCTCTCTCTTTTTTCTTTTTCTTTTCTTTTCTGTTCAAATTCATCTGCTTTGAGTTCAAATAGACAAGGAACAAATAACAGAATTCCATCCCCCCCTGAGCATTTTAAAATATTTTGTCATAATCACAGCTTGTAATTCTGGTTGATGCTGATTCCCATTCGTCTGAGGCATAAATCCTGAATGGCAGCATGGCTTCTCTTCCCCTTTTCCTCCTCCTCTCTCTTTCTCAACAGGGAGGTGATTTTGATGTTGCAGACAGAATGTTCCACAGTGTGAAGAACACCTGGGAATCAGCATCAAGAGACAATATGACTGATGTTAGGGAACTGACACCTGAATTCTTTTATCTCCCTGAATTTTTAACAAACCACAACCATATTGACTTTGGTAAGTAGGCATACTGTGTTGAATTTCCATGTAGAATCATAGACTCCATAGTTTCAGAATCATTGAGATGGATTTGCCTCTTGAGTGCAGGAATTCAGATTAAAGCATTCTAGACTAGCTTGTGCTCAAACATGCAAATAATGTTGGTATTTTGAGTTGGCTGAATGTTCCATTAAATGCCACATTTTTTCATCTTCTTTTTAGTTCTGATTGCAACCCAAGGTGCTACTGCTTCAACACCATTCCCTTCTAAAACACCCTGGAGGAATTTGTCCATGCCTAAATCTGTTTTTCCTCAGCAGCAGATGTCTGTCTAGGAGTGCTTTTGGCAAAAATTGGAGAGATTGGTTGGCACAGTGGTTGGCAACTTAGCAATCAAACCTGCATGAAGCCCACACCACAGGTTTTGGGCCTGGGTTGATAACTAAGTATTTTGCTCCACTGTTAACTTCCAGTTTTCTGACTCATTGCCAACAGCTTCTCCTACCAAATCCTAGTTGTCCTCTGATGAGGGCTTAATAATCTTATATTCATTCATTCATTCATTCATATTTCAAATTTAGCCAATGCCCATCTCACGAGGAAGTACATCCCTTTATAGGTATATTCCTTTGATCCCAGATGGAGGAAAGCTTTTTGTGTCAATTCTTTTACGTCACAAATGTCTTTTCTTCTGTTCCTTGTAGGATGCTTGCAGGATGGGACCTTGCTGAATGACGTGGACTTGCCACCTTGGGCAGGAGGAAATCCTCATAAATTTATTAGATTGCACAGACAGGTCAGTTGAAAAGCTGTGCAGTTTGGAACACTGTGAATGCTAGAATCAAAAGTAAATCAGAATCACAAGTCAGAGATAAAGTCTAATATTCTCAAAATATTTGTTTTTGTCTAAGATTATATGGGGAAATCTCTGAAAAGAAATATGATTCCCTTTTTGCAGCTGTTCCTCATCCCCTTTGTATTTTGTAGCAGAAATTATACATGAGACCATTGTGATATGTTGGACTTGTATACTTAACTGTTACTAAGATTAATGTAGACAAATTCTAAATCAGTAATTTCTGAGCAGTTCACACAGGAGACTATAATCAGTTGGAGACCATTCTAGCAGCATTCCCTCCCCAACAGGGAACTTTCTTGATTCAGATTAATTTTTGGATGACACAAACTCTTCTCTAGCTGGGCTTGACAAGGAACCATCTGAAGCCCCAGGGCTCGGTGTGCCCTTCCAAAAGACCCTGGACTGCAGCCCACAAAGAGCTCCAAAGTTAGTTGCCAAATAATCATTTTTAATAGAAGAGCAAAATTGTTAGAGCCATCCCTGGCAAATAGTAATTTTACTCCAATGTAAGTGGAATGGCCACTATTTGCGGGGTATCCCAAGACCAAGGGCAGTATTTGGCCTGGGAAAGGTTGCACACCTTTCTATAGACTAATTAAATGCGTTTACACAAATCATTTTTGGTAATCTCTTTGTATACTTTCCTGGCAAAAACCCACACCAAGGAGGATGTGAGATCCTGTTGTTTCTGCCCACCACCACTTCAGCTCCTGTGGAACATTTTCATTAAACATGATGGTATGCAACTGCAGAGAAATGCAGGGTCCTGCTTAGGCCCTCACCCATAAGAAGGGATAGGAGGCATTCCTGCTGTCAAGGCAACTGAATGAATTTGGTTGGGTTTCAGGCACTGGAAAGTGATTACATCAGCAGTCACCTGCATCATTGGATAGATCTTATCTTTGGCTTCAAGCAGCAGGGCCCGGCTGCAATGAAGGCTGTGAATGTCTTTCATCCCTACTTCTACAGTGATCAAGTACACATGGACAACATTAAAGACTCTCTCATCAAAAGCACCATCCTGGGATTTGTCAGCAACTTTGGACAGATCCCAAAGCAGGTACAATGCAAATATGTAGGCCGTTTGCCATTAAGCAATAGCAGACATAGAATTACCAAGAAGTTAAATTATTTTAATCTCACAGCGAGATTTGTTGTTACAAGATTTCTTGGAAAAGTAACCCAGTTGCTGAAAGAAGGTTGGGGTAAAGCAGAACGAGACTCTAACTTCTTTATGGTCATTTTCTGGCTTCTTTGCAACGTTTTGCACAGATCCTTTCTTGCTAATGTGAGAAGGCCACAATCCAAATTTGGGGATCTCTCAGGCCTCCAAAGTTTATGTTTTGTTCTCATTCTCTTAGGGATAGAGATAAATGGTTCTTGGAAGCAGAAGGTAGACAGACAGTGTGGTGTAGTGGTTGGACCAGGAGTTCAAGTCCTCCCTCAGCTGTAGAAGCTCACTGGGTGACTTTGAGCCAGTCACTGTCTCACCCCAATTTATCTAACAGGGTTGTTGCAGGAAAAATTAAAGGACAAGTACTAGGTATGCTTCCTTGAGCTCCTGAAGTAGAACATAAATCTAACAAAATTAATTAAAACAAATCATTCAGAGAGGCCCATCTCTCTATCATTTCCAAAGTAAGATTGCCCCATATAACTTTTTCTCTATTCAGATTTCTTATTTTGTCGTTCTTCCTGTCCTGCCCATATACCCTGCTCGTGCATTTCAACCTGTAAAAGATAAAAGTCTATATAAATCTGCACACTGTTACAATTTCCCCACTTGTGAATTCCGGTGTTTTCTAGTATCACCAAGCCACCACTGAAGCAATACAAAACCTGTCCTTATTAATATTATGTTGACGCAATGATGGTTGGATGACTCTAGAAGATGATACAAATCACAGTGGAGATCCTGCCTTTGTCTGCATTCATATGCTAACTTTTGTGATACTCTCTGTGAGTTTAACGCAATTTTAAATAGGTTTTACTCTATTTTGATAACCTGAAAATCATATACATCATCTTTTCTCACCTAATCAATAATCAGGGTTATTAAATACTATAATTATCTGACTCTTTAGCTCAGTCATTGGACTTGAATATTTGTTTCTTCCAAGTTTATAAAGAGCTTTCCATGGGAACATTTACATCTAGCTGTAAATCACTGTGTAATGAGGACTAATTCCTGTGTTGATAAATTTCCAAACAATCATTGAGTATTGACAGAGCAAGAACATGATCAAGAGGTATCATAGAAGCAGGCATGAATGGCCGTTTCCTTCCTTACACAGAGATAAACCCTCCAGCAAGTGCACCTGGATTTAATGGGTTAGGGTATTCCATCAAGTTATTACAGCAAGTTACTAATGGAAACCCTGAATATTTATCTAGATATAGAAGCAGATCAGCTCTTAATAAGGATAAGCAACCACGAGCTTTCAGATTTGACCAAGTCCCTCAGTTCCTTTCTTGCAGACCCTCAGATGCACTAAGATGACTTGGTGTCAAATTACTAGATAAAAATGAAGATCTTTTCCCGGGGTAATTTATAACATATGGGACATGTCTTTATACCTTCCTAAAATGTATTTTAAGAAGTATAATACTGGCTTATTTGGGAAACATTCTTCATTTTTCATTCAGCAGCTTTAATTAATAGAGAAGGATATTTTACTTTTTCAGGTTTAAGTGTGTACCATAAAGTATAGCTTCTTTCTAAGGTTACTGAGTGGCATAGTTGCCATCCATACAAGCTGGAAAGTTTTAAAGACAAATTAACTTATTAAGTATGGAATTCCTCCCTTACTGACTTAGCTACTATGTTAGCAATAGCATACCATCTCTGTTTGATCTTTATGATTAGGCTTAATTTGACATTTGGGGGGAATTTAAATTTGAAAATAGCAGAACTTTTTTTATTGGCAAAACTAGATAAAGGGTGATCTGTATGCCTAAAATGAATGAATAGGCTTTATATTGGTCAAAAACCAAAATAAAGGTATTGTACTGTATTGTATTAACAGAAATAGGTAATGATTTGTTGTTGTTGTTGTTGTTATTTGAGCTGTAACAAATTTGCCAAAAGTTCAGGGTGGCAATATCTTCACTTAAAACGTATTTCAGTATTTCTCTACCAGCCCCAAAATGTCTCAGGGACTCATCTAGTATTAGAGGACTTAGTATACTTACAAAATAAATCCTATCATAGATAGCCATTGATAAAGAGGTGTTTGGACATTTCAGATTAGATGCTTAATATATTAGCATCAGTGGATGATCATTTGTCACCAATACATCATATTTTAAAGGATATTAAATTAGAAATAACTGAACAGAATTATAGTTTTTATTAATTGGGTGGTTCTACAACTTTCAGGGAAAAAATCGAAGGTCCAGCTGACTCATAAAACTAGAAGGGGCCATTCAAGCAGTGGGGTCCAGCCCTTGATTTCACTGAGGTCTTGTGCAGCCACATAGGCTGCTTCTGCTGTCTTTTAGGTGGTTCTTTGGGAGTGGCTTTACTCCTATTACAGCTACTTTCCCATTAGTTTCTCTTGCAATGACATTCTGTATACCACTGCTCTAAAACTGCCTGGAGTTGAAGAGCCTTTTCTTCCCCTAAGACATGCTTAAAAGGGGAGATTGGAGAACTGGTTGAGAATTGTTCAAATCTGTGGAATCTAAGCTAATGCATTCAGTTGCATAGGTGTCTTCCTGGTGAACAGAAGGGGCTTTATTCTTCTGTGGAGGGGCATATGTTATCATTGAAGACTGATGCTCAATTCATTCTGGATAACTTTGGCAAGCATGATGGGTAAGGATCCAAAAAGCAGAGAGTGGATTACTAACCTCCAAGCAATTAGTGCGTATCTCCAAGCAAACAACTCCAAACTATCTGCTAATGAACTATTTCTCTCTAATGGTGTTAACTAGTGACAACTTTGCCATCTAAAGCATTGGCATTATGAGCATTTTGCTTCTGCCAAATGAAGGCAAAGCTGCAGAGTATTGAGAAACACAGTTCTCGCCACCCCCAACTGAACAGAAGCAATGGTGGTAGAGAAGCAGGGTATTTTCACTGCGAAGGTATTCTCAGACTAAATCTTGAGTAATTCTCTGATTGGTGCTTGATGACACTTGGTGTCTTTCTGCCATCTGTTTCCTAATTGCCATCCTGACCCCTCTGAAAAATGCTGGTCATTACCCCCCCTTCCTGGTCTTTCTAATAGAAAAGCAAGACTCAGCAGCTTGTTCTCATCACTGACTGAAGCGTGGTGTTTCCTCCCTGGGAAACAATATAATTTTACTACAGTACTTTAATTTTTTTAGAGTTTAAATTTCTGCTTTATTATTTTAATACTTTGTTTACAGCACTATTTGTAGAAGTTTTTGATTGCTACCAACTCCTTCGAGTGAATAAAAGTTAAGAGAACAAATATTTTAAAAACATGCAATGGGGACTTCTGGTGCATATGTGTGTTACTTTACAGGATTCATTGATTTGATATAACTCATTTTTTGTTTATTATCCTTTTTCACAGATTTTTACAAAACCACATCCAGCCAGGAATGCTGTGAGCCTGAAGAAACATCCAGTGGGGAGAGTTAACATCCTATTTGCTTCTCCGGCATTGTCTGTCAGTAATCTGTATAATCTGAAACTGTCATCAGTTACTCCCAAAGGTATAGACCGGATAAACAGTGCGCAGAGATCATTATAATGCCTAGTGCATAAATCTTGCCAGGTTCGGGGCACCTTTTTTTGAAATCTACAGCAGTGTGAGCCATGCTGGCTGGGGAATTCTGGGAGTTGAAGTCCACACATCTTAAAGTTGCCAAGGTTGAGAAACACTGCGCTAGAGGATACTTTCTAATCTGTTCTATTCTTCAATATGAGCAGTCAGGAGGAAACTTCAGTTATGTAAATACCACATTTGAATCTTAAAATGGCTATTAGAAGTATTTTATAATAATTCTCTGGAAATATGGATAGGAAGAAATCTTCTCCATGGAAGTGGTGGAGGTCACAAAGGAAACGATGCAATACCCACCACAATGCAAGACTCCTCCCCTTTACTTTGTGAAGTATATCCATCTAAGAAGGAAGAGCTTGCAATCAAGCCCCCAAATGACCTTAAACATTGCTGCAAGTATGTGCCTCTGGAGCATAATAGCCATTGCTCAACCCTCCAGCATGATAATAAAGTCTCCACTAAGGGTATTTTCCACTGCTGCCAAATCTCTTTTGGAAAATATGGGGCAAGATGGTGGGTGGTCTTGGGGTTCACTGTGGAACTGGGAACTTGCACAGACTCTCTTGGAGTTCCAGCACCATCCCTAAGGAAGTGATAGGGCAATTCCCAGATGGCTCTGCTGGTGGACTGAATGATGGGAATCTGGAACATGAGCTGACCTACTGTATATCCCCAGCTTCATTTTATAACAGAAGCCTAACCTTTACAAAACTAGAGAAATAAGGAAAACAATATTCTGCCCAAATATTAACAAAGAATTAGGTGACTGAGATTTCCACTAGCCATTTATTTCATCTGAAGCATTCCTATAGACTTCCTCAACCAATGATGAATTTAAAATAATCCAAAGGCAAAACAAATATTAAGGCAATGTATTAAGATCTACAGATGAAGATGTAAAGCTTGTGAAAGAATGAAAAGGATGTCATTGGACACCTTATTCATAGAGAAGAGTTCCAAAAATGGAACTCTGGGACTGAAAATCACAATCCGTGTTGTTTCAGTTAACAATGATGTCAGAAAAGAGCCTAGTTTGAAAGTCCCAAGAGGCTCTCCTCCCAGGGTCTGGGTCCCAAGCCAGGTAGGACATAAAAGGTAAAGACAAATCCTTAACTGGTAACAAGAATACCACTGTCTTCTTTAGCCTTTAGCTTGGCCAGTTAAGGAAATTACAAGAAATATTTAGGCAAACAACAATATTCTAAAACAAGGGAGAGCAAAAAATACAACACATGGCTTCTGGAGTAATTCTTTCCTACCATTCCACTGGTTTGGAGAGAATAGCATATAGACAGATAAGGCCATTAGACAGAGAAAGCAATTGGCTGATTGGGGAGGGAGTACATGGAAAGAGTCTTTCCTGAAACAATTATCCATATAAAACAGACATGTCACTATAATTAGGCAGTATCGCGCTTGCTGTGTTGCAGAAATAATCGAAGAGTCTCACACAGACAGAACACAATGAACTTTATGAAGCACCTGTAAAGAAGGCTGATAAAACATTCCACCCAGCAATGCAGCTCTTTCAGCCCCCATGAGCTGGCATGGCCCCAAAGGTGTTACTCCCACACAACACCCTACCATTTGCCTACCAAGAAACAAAAAGGTAGGAGCAAAGATAAATGTCCACACACTTTTAAAGAAGAGACTTGGAGGAAAAAGAGAAGAATTCTAGACATCAGATGGCACAAAACTTTCTGGGACAAAGTCAAGCAGCAGATATTTCCCCCCTTTAAAATGTGTTCTAGAGCTGTTTTCTTTCTCTTCTGCAGAGCCACCTCAAGGCCCTGTTGGTCATATTGTGTGTACAGAAAAGGGGATTTTGGCTGTGGAGAAGAAAAGTATTTTGCTTCCTCCACTATGGAATAAAGCCTTTCGCTGGGGATTCAGTGACTTCACCTGCTGCCTGGCCGATTCTGGATCAGATAAGGTAATAATGAACAATAGATTGCTGCATGTTGGGATACTCAGCTATGGATAGGTTGGTTCCTCTGTATATTTCAGGCAGTTTTGATATATTCCATTTCATTTTTTGCCAGTAGGAGCATGCCATAGATTGAAAGATCTGGAGTATTTAGCAAATACACCAAAGTTCTTGAACAAAATCATGAATATATGTGTTTGCAACTTATATTGGACAGAAAGGCAGAACATAAATAACAGTAATAATAACTTCAATCTGGGTCCTCCTCTTTGTACCTGAACATATTACATGTGAAACTCGAAAAATTAGAATATCGTGCAAATGTTCATTTATGTCAGTATGGCAACTCAAAAGGTGAAACCAATATATGAGATAGACGCATTACATGCAAAGCGAGGTATGTCAAGCCTTACTTTGGTATAATTGTGATGATTATGGCGTACAGCTTATGAAAACCCCAAATTCACAATCTCAGAAAATTAGAATAGTGTGAAAAGGTTCAATATTCTAGGCTCAAAGTGTCCCACTCTAATCAGCTAACAAATCCATAACACCTGCAAAGGGTTCCTGAGCCTTTCAATGGTCTCTCAGGCTGGTTCAGTAGGAATCACAAGCATGGGAAAGACTGCTGATCTGACAGTTGTGCAGAAAACCATCACTGACACCCTCCATAAGGAGGGAAAGCCCCAAAAGGTCATTGCAAAAGAAGTTGGATGTTCCCAAAGTGCTGTATCAAAGCACATCAATAGAAGGTTATGTGGAAGGGAAAAGTGTGGTAGAAAAAGGTGCACAAGCAGCAGGGATGACCGCAGCCTGGAGAGGATTGTCAGGAAAAGGCCATTCCAAAGTGTTGGGGACTTTCACAAGGAGTGGACTGAGGCTGGAGTTAGTGCATCAAGAGCCACCACACACAGACGGATCCTGGACATGGGCTTCAAATGTCATATTCCTCTTGTCAAGCCGCTCCTGAACAACAAACAACGTCAGAAGCGTCTTAGCTGGGCTACAGAAAAAAAGAACTGGTCTGTTGCCCAGTGGTCCAAAGTCCTCTTTTCTGATGAGAGCAACTTTTGCATCTCATTTGGGAACCAAGGACCCAGAGTCTGGAGGAAGAATGGAGAGGCACACAATGCACGATGCTTGAAGTCCAGTGTGAAGTTTCCACAGTCTGTGTTGATTTGGGGAGCCATGTCATCTGCTGGTGTTGGTCCACTGTGCTTCATTAAATCCAGGGTCAACACAGCCATCTACCAGGAGATTTTGGAGCACTTCATGCTTCCTTCCGCAGACGAGCTTTATGGGGATGCTGACTTCATTTTCCAGCAGGACTTGGCACCTGCCCACACTGCCAAAAGTACCAAAACCTGGTTCAATGACCATGGGATTACTGTGCTTGATTGGCCAGCAAACTCGCCTGACCTGAACCCCATACAGAATCTATGGGGCATTGCCAAGAGAAAGATGAGGGACACGAGACCGAACAATGCAGCGGAGCTGAAGGCCACTATTGAAGCATCCTGGTCTTCCATAACACCTCAGCAGTGCCACAGACTGATAGCATCCATGCCACGCCGCATTGTGGCAGTCATTGCTGCAAAAGGGGCCCAAACCAAGTACTGAGTGTATATGCTTGCTTATACTTTGCAGAGGTCCGATATTGTTCTATTTCCAATCCTTGTGTTATTGATGTCATGCAATATTCTAATTTTCTGAGATTGTGAATTTGGGGTTTTCATAAGCTGTACGCCATAATCATCACAGTTATACCAAAGTAAGGCTTGACATATCTCGCTTTGCATGTAATGCATCTATCTCATATATTGGTTTCACCTTTTGAGTTGCCATACTGACATAAATGAACATTTGCACGATATTCTAATTTTTCGAGTTTCACCTGTATATGTAGGAGAATGTATCATTCACTTTGCGCAGCATTCTTTGTCCTTAGTGTGCAAAACAAAGACGCATGACAGCAGCTAGTGTTTAAAAAGTGCAAAAATTATGGCCATAATTTTATGGTGGAATTGTATGGGACAGAGGACAGAGTAGTAGCCTAGATGTGGGCCTTACTCATATCTCTAAAGTCAACAGAAAGTGACTGAAAAGCTGACTCTCAGTCAACCATAAAATCTGAGCACTAGAAGGGGCCTTTGGGATTTTCAACTCCATGGTTGTTTAGGAAGCTGCATTCAAGTATCCCAGGCAGATGGTGGGATCTGTTCATCCCAGGTGGCTTGAAGACCTCCGGTAAAGAGGACTTTGCCTCCATTCTGGGTAGTCAATTCCATTCAATTGGAATCTGGTTGCCTGTAACCTAAATCCTTTATTAGTGTCCTGCACTCTAGAACAAGAAACAAAAGGTTTTCACCTTTTCATATGCCATCCTTGCAGGTATTTGCAAAAAGTGCTCAAAACTGGACATGATATGGTAGAAGGGTGGGAATCTGACCAAAATAGAACAAACTGCATGTAACCTACAGTTGCATTTACTTTTTTTTTTCCTGCAGTCCCATGACACAGCAGATTTTCATGCTGTCACCCATCACATACCTATGCATTTGATTTTCTGTTTGCTAAATGAAGTACTTTATATCTGTAATTCTCTAACTTTCAGCCTGTTTCTCTAATGTATCAAAATCATTTTAAATTTTATTTCTGTCTTCTAGGATATTAGGTATCCCCCACAATTATTTGTCATCTGACCCAAGTCTGTGTCATCTGCAGACTCCAACCCTCCAGTTCTTAAGTCATTAATAAAAATGTGAAGACTAGAGGTCTTGGGGTAACCCACTGAACCTCCCCTCAATTTGATGAGGAACCATTAATAAGAACTTTAATTTTGATCTGGCTATATATCCACATTGTGTCCCTGCAGAATGCACTAAGTCACAGGGACTTCATCAAGTACTTTGTTGAAAACAAGATGTATTGATTGATTATGTGCCATCAAGTCAGTGTTGTCTCTTAGAGACCTCATAGTCTATATTAATTCTTGACAGATCCATACTGAATTCTGGTTATTTGCACTGCTTTCAAGGTGTTTATAAATCAGTCTGTATCATGTGCTGTAGAATCTTCCCAGCAGATCCCTGTTTGACTGCTTTTGTCAGCCCTATAAGGTAGACCAGATTAAGAAATAGACACAATGTGGGCCTACAGCTACTTACAGCTATATTAACAGAATCTTGAAAGTCTGAATGTGTTTCCCCTCCTTTCTCCTTTATCTTCATGTGAATTGGGGAGAGCTGTCTGAGGCATTTTTGCAAATCTTTTTCTTGGTATGTTCTCAAGCCACATTTACCTGATCATTGCCTTGGTAACAGATCATCCTTCTGTTCATCATGCTCTATACTCTCTACAGATTTGATGCCTAGACCTTCTCTTTCCTCTTATCTGAAGTTAGGAACAGCATTTGTTCTTCTCCAGTCACTTAGCATTTCATGAGTTCTCCAGAATTTTTCAGAGCATTAGAGGTAATACATAAAGGTTTGGCCAGCCATCAGCAGTTTCTTCAGCTGCTCAAGGATGCAGTTCACTTGCTCTTGGAGTCTGAAACTCATTCAGTGAGGAATTCCTTGATTTTATTTCTAGCATATTCTCAGTCTTCAGTTCTGTCCTTTCATCCTGCTTTTCATAATTTCTTTGTGGCACACAAAGAAATTATGTGTTGTGTTTTGTTGAAGAAAACCAAACCAAATATCCGGCCTCTTGTTTATTTGATGGAGCTAGTGATAGAGTGAGTGAGAGATTTCTTTCTTTCTTTCTTTCTTTCTTTCTTTCTTTCTTTCTTTCTTTCTTTCTTTCTTTCTTTCTTTCTTTCTTTCTTTCTTTCTTTCTTTCTTTCTTTCTTTCTTTCTTTCTTTCTTTCTTTCTTTCTTTCTTTCTTTCTTTCTTTCTTTCTTTCTTTCTTTTTGGGGCCTCTCTTTTTTTGGGGCCTTCTGGTCATGAAACCCAGGGTATGTTGTCTTGTACACCATGAGCTACACACCAAATCTTTCTTTTTGGGGCCTCTCTTTTTTTGGGGCCTTCTGGTCATGAAACCCAGGGTATGTTGTCTTGTACACCATGAGCTACTACCACACACCAAATCCAAGACGTGTGCAAATCAAGGAGTGACATACCTTCTGCCACTGTGTACAGTTCTCATAGCAACCTCACATAGGCCAGAAGGCAGGCAACCAGCAAGTCAACCTTATTGTTCAAAAAGAGAAGCTTGCATGAAATGGTAAAATGAATACAAGTTACAGGATTAATCTTACTGGCATGAAAGTCACAGTTCAAAGTTCTTTGTCCTTTTCTTACTCCTATCCCCACCCCCACCCCAATCCATCTCTGAATCATCTGGGATAGCCTGAGGGCACCCAACCCAAAGCAAAGCAGATATCAAAATTTCATTTATAAAGGGGGGAAAACAGCAGCCCAGGTGAGCATCTCTTCCTTCTGCCAATTAACACCAGCACCGCTAATGAAATTACAGGGCCTAATTAGTTTATATAGCTGGCTTTGTAAATTGAGTGGCAGGTTGCACAAGTTGCTTTTCAATTGTGCTTTTTTTCCAAACAAAACACAGTGATAGTTCTAAGTTGTGTGCCTGCTAAATATTTGATCCTGCAGAAAATGTGAAAGTTGGCCAAAACATGCAGTTCAGCGCCACACATTTCCATTTTGAAATTCTTTTACTTCACTATTGGATACTAGTGCGATAGAGTTAAAATAAGAAATAAGTTATTTTCTCAGGGTTAATAGTTGCTTGTCCTGAAAGATAGGACACACTGCAACTTTCAAACCACTTTTTAAAAAGGCTGTGATCAATAACTAAGACAAGGCACTCAGGGAGACAGTTCTTGCCTTAGAGGTGAAGTTCTGTCACTCAAAATTCTTGTGATTTGGGCTTTAAACTGGAGTCACATCCACCCAGCACACAGGAACACCACCATCCCCAGCTGAAGAGTCAAGTAGCAAGGAAGCAGAAGAATCTCTGCTACACAAAGAAGCACCTGCCACAGGCAGGTCTACTGGGAAGCAGGCTAATGCTGGAAATCACAGTTGGACTGTGGCAGTTGTGCTCAGGAAGCAGAGTCTAAAACTTCCTCTGTTCATGATTTCACCTAACTCTTCCTGAAGATCTTAACTTGTATGACTTTTACTCTGTTTTCAGTCATACTTGAGCAAATTCTTCCTGTTTCCAGTGGATGCTGTGGAAATTGCTTCACTCTGACAATGGACAATGTCCTGTTTATGAACTTTGGTACTAATAGGAATTCTGTTCCCTTTGAAGACAGATTATACCTTTGCCTACTAGATTTACAAATATTTAGACCTATTATACCTTTGCCTACTAGATTTACAAATCTTAAATTTGTTATTAACTGACTTCACTCTGGAGAGGCCAGGATTCTGCAGGTATTCTGTCCCAGATTGTTGTCTGGGAGAACTGGTGATCCTGCTGATTTTCATGTAACTTCCTCTCAATTTGTGGTTCCTATAACACATGATTTGTCAGGGTGTTCATTTAAAAAAAAATGCCAGTTGACTGAGGTTCTAACAACTGGGACTGTGCTTTGGATTCAGTCTCCAAAATGTGCTTTGGAGCATGCAGGAGCATGAACATAGCACTTGTCTGTAATACCTTAAGGAAACTACTCCTTTCTCCTCACGTTTGTGTGGCTGCTGCATCAAGTGCTCATATGCACCCCAAAGCACCACTTCAAAATTATCCCAAAGATCAGGTTGTACAAATTTTCAGTTGTACAATTACAGTTTGTTATAACATTTAAAAATTAGAAATTTGGTCATCCAGTGCCATGAACTGGTTCTTGGAAGATGAATGTAGAGGAGGAGCTACTCTGGAAACATTGCTGCCTTAAATCAAAACGCAGCTTGACAACTTTCGAGCAACCTTTGTCTTACTCAGAACTGGGAGAAGTCGGCCTTTCTCCAAATCGTCAGGAATAGAGATAAGAGTAAGTTCAAAGCAAGAGATGGAACTTGTGGTTCTGGAAAAGTAGAGAACCTAGAGCAGATAATAAGTGGAATGAAGGTAGGATGATAGAATAGGACATGCAGTTGAACCCACTATTATATGTTTCTTCCATATTAAAGGTATCTCCAGGGTTCAGTGGAAGAAAACAGAAGTGTCTTAATTACTGCCTGGTAGCTAAGGTAGCAGAGGTTAGTTGGTTAATTAAATTTATTTGCCACACAACTCTGGATGGTTTTAATTTAATTCCAATATTGCTACATCTGTCTCATGCCAGAACTTACTATGTTGATGAAGATGCAGAGAGTTTCACCACTCAGAGGGCAGTCATTTTCTCTTAGTCACCCAGAGCCTTCCAAAATGGGTGGCATACAAATAAATAAAGTAAAATCTGGCACCAGGAATTCACTTATCTAAGTGGCAAGATTTTTCATTTGGATTTTCATGGATGATCAGTCCAAGGATCCATGCAACTTAAGTTCTAATTTTTGTTGTCCATACACTTAATGGGATTCATCTCTCCTCCCTGAAGATTTACGTTGTAGCAGTTTTTCTTGTACCTCTGAGCCAGCATTCCCTATTCTCATGACAACAATTTCTCTGTGTTTGTAGTTTAGTCCTAAGCTGTTTGTCTGGATTCTTTCTTTGTGATCTGGCCCTCTTTTTATTCCTGTACAGGTGAAACTCGAAAAATTAGAATATTGTGCAAATGTTCATTTATGTCAGTATGGCAACTCAAAAGGTGAAACCAATATATGAGATAGATGCATTACATGCAAAGCGAGATATGTCAAGCCTTACTTTGGTATAATTGTGATGATTATGGCGTACAGCTTATGAAAACCCCAAATTCACAATCTCAGAAAATTAGAATATTACATGACATCAATAACACAAGGATTGGAAATAGAACAATATCGGACCTCTGCAAAGTATAAGCATGCATATGTACTCAGTACTTGGTTTGGGCCCCTTTTGCAGCAATGACTGCCGCAATGCGGCGTGGCATGGATGCTATCAGTCTGTGGCACTGCTGAGGTGTTATGGAAGACCAGGATGCTTCAATAGTGGCCTTCAGCTCCACTGCATTGTTCTGTCTCATGTCCCTCATCTTTCTCTTGGCAATGCCCCATAGATTCTGTATGGGGTTCAGGTCAGGCGAGTTTGCTGGCCAATCAAGCACAGTAATCCCATGGTCATTGAACCAGGTTTTGGTACTTTTGGCAGTGTGGGCAGGTGCCAAGTCCTGCTGGAAAATGAAGTCAGCATCCCCATAAAGCTCGTCTGCGGAAGGAAGCATGAAGTGCTCCAAAATCTCCTGGTAGATGGCTCCGTTGACCCTGGACTTAATGAAGCACAGTGGACCAACACCAGCAGATGACACGGCTCCCCAAATCAACACAGACTGTGGAAACTTCACACTGGACTTCAAGCATCGTGCATTGTGTGCCTCTCCATTCTTCCTCCAGACTCTGGGTCCTTGGTTCCCAAATGAGATGCAGAAGTTGCTCTCATCAGAAAAGAGGACTTTGGACCACTGGGCAACAGACCAGTTCTTTTTTTCTGTAGCCCAGGTAAGACGCTTCTGACGTTGTTTGTTGTTCAGGAGCGGCTTGACAAGAGGAATATGACATTTGAAGCCCATGTCCAGGATCCGTCTGTGTGTGGTGGCTCTTGATGCACTAACTCCAGCCTCAGTCCACTCCTTGTGAAAGTCCCCAACACTTTGGAATGGCCTTTTCCTGACAATCCTCTCCAGGCTGCGGTCATCCCTGCTGCTTGTGCACATTTTTCTACCACACTTTTCCCTTCCACATAACCTTCTATTGATGTGCTTTGATACAGCACTTTGGGAACATCTAACTTCTTTTGCAATGACCTTTTGGGGCTTTCCCTCCTTATGGAGGGTGTCAGTGATGGTTTTCTGCACAACTGTCAGATCAGCAGTCTTTCCCATGCTTGTGATTCCTACTGAACCAGCCTGAGAGACCATTGAAAGGCTCAGGAACCCTTTGCAGGTGTTCTGGATTCATTAGCTGATTAGAGTGGGACACTTTGAGCCTAGAATATTGAACCTTTTCACACTATTCTAATTTTCTGAGATTGTGAATGTGGGGTTTTCATAAGCTGTACGCCATAATCATCACAATTATACCAAAGTAAGGCTTGACATATCTCGCTTTGCATGTAATGCGTCTATCTCATATATTGGTTTCACCTTTTGAGTTGCCATACTGACATAAATGAACATTTGCACGATATTCTAATTTTTCGAGTTTCACCTGTATGTTCCTTCTTGTTTTCAGACCTTCCTTAAACTTCTTGTTTATCCATATTAGTTTCTTTTGCTGTGTTCCATTTTTTTCTCATTGAAATTGTTTATAGTTGTGTTTTTAATATTTTCTTTTTTAAGATTCCTGAACCCTTTTGAGCTCCTTTCTCCATTACCTATTCTTGACATGTAATCTTATTTATCATTCTCTGAGTCTATTAAAATCTGCTTTCCAAAGTCCAAGATACAAGTTTGATTACTTCTACTTTTAGTTTTCCTTAAAATCAGGTACTTCAACCTTTCATGGTCACTTCCCCCCAGTGTTCTGGCACTTCCAATTCCTGAGCTAAGTCTTCCCTATTGATTAAGATCAGGTAAAGGATGCTGATCCACCAACCTTAAAGAAGAAACCCATCAGCAGGACAAGTCAGGAGTTTTCTGGCAGCCCCATGCTTAGCAGAGCTTGTCTCCAAACAGATGTTAAGATAATTGAATTCTGCCATCACTACAACCATGCTCTGCAATTTGCTTTTGAAAGACATCACCCCTACATCTTCTCCTTGATTGAGAAGGCAATATAGACACCAATAACAATTGTTTTATATATTCCTCCACTTAGGTTCATCCAGATGCTGTCTGCAGCATTGCCAAGTTAATTATTTTAAATTTGTGAGTTAGTAAAGAAGTCTTATTGCTGATCCTTATGCAGCCAAAATGGAATTGTCCACAAATAAGACAGATATCAACAGAGTGTAAGGCGTGTGTATCAGAGGGAGGGTGGGGATTGGGATGAAACCAAACAACCTAATGTTCAAACTCAGTGGTGAGAGAATTCAGAATGATGGTTGAGAAAAAAGAAACAGAAAACTGTGTGCATGGGAAATGGAGTATTTTGGGAAAGGGCACTGCTAGATGAATGAAAAATCTCTTTCCTTCCTTTAACAGTGTATAGCAGATAAGATTGATGTATCTTTCAGGCTAATAAGCAGCATGAAGCATTTTGAAAGTAATATACTTATTATTATGAATGCATTAGTGTTTCCATATTATACTTGTCTGGTGACCTTTCACTGGTGATTGTGACTTGGAGAAAGAAGCTGGTATCAGTGGAGGAAGGCACAGACTTCATATTCAAAAATAATTTGGTAGATATTTTTTAGAAAAACTGGCAAAAAGGAACAGTATTAAATTATTTTAAAGCATGTATTTGCTTTTCAACTTTTTCTATAGTTCTTTTTTTTTAAATGAAGTATTTTGATTAAAACACACAAAAGTATTCCGTGATTTAATTAAAATTCCACAAAATATATTATTTGTATGTATGTATGTATGTTGTAATTGCAGAAGTGTATCCATGTCATTCCAACTCTTCTCTTGTCCCCTTCTCTGCTTCCCTCCTGCCATGGATGCTCTTTTGTTCATACAGAAGATGACCATCCTGGAAGCTCCAGCTGACTGGGGGGATTGTCTCTGTGCTACGTCTCCTACACCAAGCAGCCTCATCACATCTGGAAGCAGCTCCGTTGTTTGTGTCTGGGAACTCTCCAGGACCAGAAATGGAGCCACTACCTTACTTTTAAAGAAGGTAAAGCACCCCAATTTCTGTTCTGAAATTGAATGGAGCTGCTGGAGTAAAATCTGCAGATGGTTAGCAGGCAATAGAAGTTGATTTCTTCTCCCACTGAGTCCTCCATGTCTTTTTTTCTATGTCCCTGTGCACAGGTTCACACACCAATATTCCAAAAGCAACTTTTAACATGTCTTTGCTATAGTAGCCTATTTCCATTAAGGGCTTAAATCCTTGTTTCTTATCAGAAAAGAAGAAGAAAAATTGGTGGAGAAAGAAAAAGAATTAGCAGGATTAGCTCTGATTTAGGGACAGGGTTTTCTTAACCATTAGTCCCCAGTGAGGGAAAAGATAAAGGACCTGCTTCACCTGGTTAATGAATTAGCACATTTTGAGGGTCATAATACAATAAGTACAGTATAATGTTGAAGGTTAACATTAAGCAAACTTAGCATGTTGCATAAATACAGCCACTAAATCTTTCACTGACTTGGTTAGATGTGTTCTTCAAACACAATTATGGATTTATGTAATCTGTTATGTAGATGATGCTGATGCGATAGACTATATAGAAACAAAGACCTAGTTTAGTGAAGTGACCCATATGAAGGCAACTGTGTGAAATACGTTTTAATTTCACTGTGTGAAATACGTTTTAAATTTCGTAAGTGTAACTGAGAAGTGTGTGAGCACTATACGTGCTCTTGCATCTGGAAATAACATTATTAAATAATGTCAGTTAAGTTACTATATGTTCCATCTCTAGACACAGAAGATATGACTGAATTTCAACCATTTGGGGGTAGATTCAAATCAAAACCCTGATTCAAGTGGTGGTTGATGTGATAATTCTTAGGCATTTTACTGGCATTTCAATCTCAGCTGACAGGCAGCAACTGATCACAAAAGGGATCTTGCAGTCACAGAGGGATGAAAATGTGTAATCTTGTAATCTTTGTATGCTTGTAATGTTTAGGAAGGTGAATAAAAATAGAACCATATATACCATAATGGTATATAAATCTGTAATGAGACTGCTTTTGTAATACAGTTCTGGCCATCACATAAGAAAAAGAATATCATAAAGTTGGAAAAGATGCAAAGGCAACCAAAATGTTTAGGGGAAGCTAGAACAATTGCCTTAGGAAGAAAGATTACAGTGTCATTGTGGAACAAAGCCAGACAAGGAGTATATAAGATAATTTATGGTACAGAAAATATGGATAAAGTTTTTTTCTGTAGATAGAAAGATAATTTATTGATTGATTAGACTTATGACCATATCAAAAAATAAAATAAAGGTAAAATACAAGGTCCATTTCAAGATAAAATAGCTAAAAGAAAATACAATAATAAAATGCATATGTGCTTAGTACAGTCAGTGTTCAGATAAATACATCATTTTTACATGATACCCCAATCTGTTCAGTATAATGGATTCTTAGCTGAACTGCCTTGTCTATAAACTTAGCAGTTCTGCTAGCAATGTATATATTAGAGCCCAGGAGGAAGTAGGACAATCTGTGGTTCAGGTCCCAGTGGGCTGATCTTTCAAGTAGGGACTTTAAACATCAAAGCCCAAAAGGGTCATATGGTTGACAATCAAATAACGCATGAGCAGTATCTTTGATGGCTGGAGCTCCACATATACACATCCCCACGTGATATGGCAAGTGACGGAAGCGCCCATGTTTGGCCCTGGAATCCAGCAACTCAACTCTTGCGCTAGAATAGGCCCTTCTTAGGAATTGCGTCAAACTCACTGACAGGCATTTGTCAGTTTGAAAAATGGTTTTGTTCTTAGTCAACCAGTTTAAAGATCTACTTTAACATGACTGTTTGGGCACTGATATCTAGGACTCTCTGTTTAAAAATTTGAACAGTTTCAGAATTTCCTTTGCCTGGGAGGCAGTTGAGAGTAAATACTGGGTAGAAAACCCTTGCTGTAGGATAACTTTGGTAAGTTGACTTAACAGGTGGTGGGCTGAGCCATACTGACTTGTTCAGCTAAACATGTTTTGGGTAGTCTGTCAGGGTCCATTGAATGGATCCTCTGCCAATAGGTAAAAACTTCTATTATTGAGTGGCTATGTATGGAGTGGGTACTGTTTCTGCTCTGATTGTGGGGGCTGACGTGTTCTTGTCAGTTCCCAGGATGCTTCTTAAAAAGCAGGTCTGAACCTGTTCAAGTAGGGTAGCTTCTGAGAGGCCCCACAGTTCCACGCCATAGGTCAGCATTGGGTCTATTTTTGCCCTAAATACTTTCAATATGGGGGTCAAGGTACCTGGGTAATTGTAATTAAATAGCATACATAATTTTTTGGTACTTGCCTCAGCCCTCACTAAGCTTCTTTTAAAATGATTTGCTCACGACCTGTGTTGGTAAAGACCACTCCTAAGTAAGAGAAAGAATTCACTTGTTCAAAAGGCTCCCCATCCAGCTGCCAGTTGTATTTCACTTTTTTTTTTTTTTTTGCTAAATACCATTTTGTTGTTGTTTAAAGGACTGAAAACGCAGTAGGTATTTAGCTTTACAACAGCTTCTGCAACAGGCTTATTTGAAAATGTACCATTAAAACCATATTGTCAGCATATAGAAGAATATTAATAAATTTATCATGGATCTTGGTGTATGAGAGTCTGGAGCATACAGGAATCCTGGGATATCAGTGACATAGAGATTAAAAAGCATATGAGCTAGAATAATTTTTTTTTTTCTGTATAAATCTGGGGTGATTCAGGTCTGATAAAGGGAAGGATTTACATGCACAAGTCATGGTTAAACTATTCTCTACCATCAAATAAAATGATCTTCAGTTTAGATAATTTTAATGGGGATTCAACAATGGCTGTGTGCTACCTCTGAAGCTGCAGAAGTGAGCCTCTTGCCCTTCTGTTCCTGACTGGGATCTTCTTGAATATATTAGTTTATCACTCTTGGTGCAGAATCCTGGGCTAGATGTGTCATTAACCCAATCCAACCTCAAGGTTCTTCCCAACTCATCAAATTCTAAGAGTTCCACAGAACACAGTTAGAAAAACCCTGTACTGGATACATAGGACAAAATGACAAGAAGAATAATTTTACTATATTTTATTGTTTCGCTTTATTGCTGATATAGTCTCCTGTTACTTTATCTTACTAAAAGTTGTTATGTTGAAAGATTCAGTTGACCAAAGCAGATGATGCCATGTTGTTTGCTGAGAATCTTAATAATTTACAGCAAATGTTAGATAGATTGCATGATACAACATAGGACGTATATCTGAAAATAAATGCATAAAAGATCAAGGTACCTGTACTTGACAGGGAATGACTGCAAATTATATACATAAATAGTGAAAAATTAGAACAAGTGGATGAATTTATGTACTTTGTTAGGAAATGGAAAATGGGTGGAGGAATTTTAAAAGATGCAAATTCTGGTAGGAAGGTTGTATGTGGGCTGTAGTATTGGTCTGTTGCAAGGATTGAATGTTTCTCAAAAATTATGAAAATTGTTGTATATAAGAGCCATTTGTCATGTGGAGGAGACAGTTGGGAATGTCAGGAGAAACAAAATTTGAATGCAGTGGGAATGTGTACTTAAGATGTGCATACAGGAAAAAAGGAAGAGTAGGGAACAAAAATTAGTAAGTGATGAATGAAATTAAATACAGAAGTGACTGACCATTGTATACTGGTGTTTTGGCCATATAGAGACATTGAATGATCCAACCATAAAAAAAAAGAATGAATTGGTTAAATGGACTTGATGAAATGTACATGAAAAGAGAGGTGAGAAGTTTAAAGAATAAAAGGTAGAATATGAAGCTATGTCTGCAGTAAAAGCAAGAATAATTTGTTAAAACAAAAAGGTATGGAGTGGTATAGTTAATGGAGTTGATGTAAACTCTGTTTTGTTAGATTACCTTATTTCGTCTTCTGCCTTTAATTTATTTTGCTTACTATATCTTTGTATAACATTGCTTATTCCGAGAGGGAATAGCGTGATGGGTATGTATGTATGCATGTTTTATTGCTTTTACTAATTGTATTTGATTACCCTGAGATCTATTGATCTAAAGAATGAATTTTGAAATAAATGCATATAACCATCATGACTATCTAGCCATTAATAGCCTTTTCTTTCATGAAACTATCTAATCCCCCTTTGAAGCCATTGAACGGCTATACTAGACTGTATGTCATCCTATTCCAGTTCCTGATTTTATTTATTTAATTATCAATTCACAATGGAATAACCACAGTGTCAGAGGAAAGAGATATGTAATCTTCCTTCCCCAACAGCCAACGAAGAAAGGAAGGAAAATACCCTTCCTGCATTTGTATTTGATCCCAATCCATGAGACTAGCATCATACTAGGTTGCAGATGGGCCAGTAGGGCATTGCTATGTTGATCAACTGAGATGTTCTTCAACAACATACTTATCAGGAATCATTTTCAAAGTGCTCTGGAATTGACATTCCTGATGCACTTTCTGAAGAATCTCCAGAGCCAATTCAGATGATACCCATCAGTGTTCTTTGCCTTCAGCAGTTGCCAGAGAAAATTTCCTTGGACTTTCTACATCTACCAGTAAGTGTTAGAGACCATTTTGTGAAAAGGTTCCCCCTCACTGGATGAAGGATTGTGTTAACTAAGGAGGGATGGGTGTTATATAAGCTAGGGGGTCCTATGTATATCAGAGAGGATTTATTTTATTTATTTTAATCATTTAATTTATATAGCCACCCATCTCACTTTTACATGACTCTAGGCAGCTTACAATAAAATAAGGATTGCATTTGGGTTTCCCAGCATGGCACCTGGAAGTACCAATGACCTTGCAGACACTTGAATGGCTCTTCTCAGACTTTTTTACATTATTTAGAAATTGTTATAAATTATTAAAACGTGGAATGCTAGCCTGCCATACAGCAGAGTGTCAGCTTCTACATAATCTTGGTGATCTTTAAATGAGCCCCAGAAACAAATAATGGTCAACTGCACCACAGTGTTTTGTTTGGAAGTGCCCAGAAAAGGGACAAAGGCAGGCAAGGGAAAGAAGGAAGTATCCTGTAGAGATTAAAGAAGGGTTAGTTGCATTGTAGTAAATGGTGTAAACTGATTGTGTCCTTCATGGCAGTCATTTTGTTATGGGCAAGCCCCCCACATTTCTTTTCCCCAAACACCCACAACCTCTTCTCCAAATTCCAAAGATGCCCATCAGCGCAAAAGGTTTGGGCTTCCTGGATTAGATTATTCTTACCTCTCTCTTCCAAGGAACATTACATACTGTAAATTAGGCAGTTGTGTGCCTCTAATAAAGCAGAAGCCAGGAGTTTGTATCCTATCTTGTTCAGCCCTCAGATTTCCTGCTGTTTGACTTCATTGACTACCCCTAACATCAAGCACTGTGAGAAAGGGAGAAAATTTTGTTCGTTTGCTTGTTTGTTTTCTTGATCATATGCCTAATTTTATGTATCTCTACACTTCCCCCTTTTTCAACTTCCGTTGTAAATAGCCCAGACCAGGTGTCCTCCTTTGCATCTTCTCAGCTTTACCACACCCTTTTTGAGATGTACTGACCAAACATAAACACAGAGTTGTAGCCATAGTCAACCAGAATTATGTACCAGAACAATGTTGGCAATTTAATTCTGCATTCCTTTCCATCACAAGCACAGCGTTGTCCTTTTTCCCCAGGAGTCGCACCGTTCGCTGATGTATTTAAAGAAGTTGATAGCACTGTAGATTGGAGAGAAGGCTTCATCATTCAATTTTTTTTCTTTTAAAAAACTGTGTGGCTCTAACGTTTCCCAGTATCAGTTTGGTGTACAGGCCTCCATTTTACTGCTTTGACATTAATGGGGTATTTCTTCTGGGTATGTGAGGAGCTTTTATTTAAACCCTTTTGGAATAGTGTTGCCTTCCTATCAGGGCATTATAAATGGAGGGGGTGGTGCCTCGGCGCTTTCTAGCCCTTCACAATTGGCTCTCCTCCCCCACATGAAGAAAGTGACGGGGCCTGCCCTCAGCTAGCCCCTGTTCCCCACTCCTTGGCTGTGGGGAGCAGGCTGGGTGTCTGTAGGCATAAGAAGGAGGCTACCACGCTGAGGCTTGCTACCCACTTCCTTCTCTCTGTGCTGTGATCATTGCTCGCTTTGTCCCCCAGCCTCTGTACGGACATACGCAGCCGGTGACCTGCTTGGCTGCTTCCACGGCCTACGGCATCATCGTGAGTGGTTCCGCTGACAGATCCTGTATCATCTGGGACTTGAACCAGCTGACATGCCTCACCCGGCTTCCTGCCCATGAGACATGCCTCTCAGCTGTTGCCATCAATGATTCAACGGTAAGGCATTCATTTATCATCGTTCTCCTGACAAATCCATGAACATTTCATGATGACTTAATGGGTGCTCTTCTCTGTGAGAAACCATCCTGAGGCGCGACAGATTGATTTTTTTCTTTTTACAAAGGTTTCTAATAGGATCCTTAATGTTGAAAGAGGGCACTAAAAGCAGTCTCTGAGTCAGAGAAGCCAAACAGGAGGAGGAGGAGGAGGAGGAGGAGGAGGAGGAGCAGGATTGTTCTCTCTGGGAGCTTTCAGCTTTCAAGAGAGTTTGCCCTCCTGTGTGTTTGGTTACATGCAACCCTCCAGATGCATTTTCTTTTGTTGGGTGCCAGTTGGTGAAAAAACAGAAGCTTCTTCCCCCAGCCAGAGGTCATCTCATGTCTGCATCAGCCAGGTTCTTCTTGGGAGACAAATGTCCTCTTCTGGACTGCTAATCTCTGAAAAACAGCAGATACCTCCATGGGTCCCAAAGAAATGCATTAGTTGAAACAGGGAAATGTACTTGCAGGGAGGTGATTAGTATGGACAAAACAGCAGGGTGGAGGTCACTTCAACTTCTGCCTGTTTTTCTGCTCCATATTTTCCCTATGGAGAAGTCCCTATGGGACTTAAATGCACTAAAGTATTAATTTACTTGGGACAAGCCAGAAGGGGAGGGAGATGCTCTGGAGCTGGGGATGAACAGGAAGAGGAGTGAAATGGTCCCTGCTCCCTTATCATCCTTCCAGTAGTGGATTTTCTTATTTCATAAGAGGAATTGGGCTACTGTTACATCCATCTGTGCCCAACCACTAGCTGGATCTAAAGACGTCACTTTTGCCTATCAGCTTGTCCCAGTTTTTGTTTTCTGTCCCCATCTCCCTTTGCATTCTTGGCTCCGTGGCCAGCTTCTGCCTTGTCTTTCCCATGCAAACAGTCTTGCTCCCCATCTTTCTTGATACCTGCCCAACCCCCAGATATCAAGCTGAGCTCTGTCTTCTGTCTCATTAACAAATCAGTGGAAGATTTCAGTTACTGGGGGGTCTGCGTGATACTTGTTTTTCTGTCCAAGTCTCCCTGCCTCTGACTTGTTTTCTTTTCTCCTTTTTTCTTCATGAAGAGGACCATGAAATTTTCTTCAGAGAAAGAGTTAAGGGTATCTTTCATCCATTTCCACTCAACAGCAGTTGCTTTCTCTTTATTACCTTTCCTGATTATGATTAATTTATAGTGTAAACATTTCCTAGATTTTCTTGTCATTTAAAATCTCAGTATTTCACCACTAGGAAAGTGACATTTCCCAATTCATTTAGCATTTTAAATGTAACAGTGCCTGAACTGGGGGATGTGTTGCATTCATGTCACTGGAACAGATGTGAGATGAGCTTTTTTCTAGGACTTAGGAAATGAATTTCCTTCCCTCTTCATTTGTACTCTGTATCTACCTCCTCCTCCTTCCCCTGTTTATAATGTTCCTTAGGGTAGACATAGTCCCCACCATGTCCAGAATCCAAGACAAACTTCCCATCGATGTGCCATACCATTCCTCTGCCCTGTGCATCTTGCCAAAATTATGTGTGATACTTTGGGTAGATCGGTTATTCTTGCCTTTTAGATCAAAATACTGCAAGTCCATACCACTTCTCCTTATCAATGAGTCAGTTTTCTGAAACATCTTTGCCATTCATATATTTATACAGCATTTTCCAGGAATTGAAATTGACAAAGGTCTTTCAGGAAGATCATTATTCAGGCACGTTTCCAGTATAGAAGATTCTTATTCTTTTTCTTGAACCTGTCTATTTCTGCAGTTTTTCTTAATTGGCACTTTTAATTTCTTAATTCTCTTCTTTTAAGCATGCATACAGGGTTCTGGTTCCACCCCTGAAACCTCTGCCTTGATTCCTTCATTCTCTCTTGCAGGGCTAGACCAGCTGCAACTCCCCGAGTCTTAGCAAAATCATGCAGAGATTCTGTGGCTCCTAGAAACTACTGGGAACACATTACGTTCATTAAGTTGTTTTGTGGGACAAGGAACAAGGAAGGTGGCCTCTCCAGAGTATTGATTTATGTGTTTTACACTTCTGCATAACTGGAGTTTGCTTTCTTGCTGATCCTCCTGTTTAGTTTCTCAATGGCTGCAGTTGCTGGTGGGGGGAATGTCAAAATCAACAAGATGTTGGAGGGTGCATCGCAACACAAGCCCCACTCCTTTTGAAGGTGCCTCCAGTGCCAGTGCATGTGCAAATGAGCAGGGCTTGCATCACAAGACTCTATCTGCCACCTCACCGATATTGACTGCCCATGGACCCCAGTGCCCTTTGGCCTGTTCTGCAAGCAGAATGTTAGAATTCAGCTACCTGAGTTCACTGTTAAAAAGAACGAATGAGCCGTGCACAAAAATGCTTCATTGTATTCCCACAGTATCCTTTGGGGAACTCCATTTGCAATTAAAAGACCTTAAAATAGAACTGACCAGATTTTGAAAATGTATTCAGAAGTGCTTTGGGCCCTGCATGAGTGCGAGAATCCACCCATTGAAATTAATGCAACTCTTAAAGCAGTGGCCCTATTTTAAAAGTGGGGCCAAGTAGGAAATGCGTAGCACTGCCCTTCCTTGGTTAGTTGTTAGCATTTCACCATCTTCCTTGAGCAGTGATTCCTTTCTTTTTATTCTGAACACATGAAGAACCCCTTTCTGTTACTCCTAGAAATCTTCAGGAAGCTCAGCTCATTCCGAGTGTTTGCTTTTGTGGCAATCTCTTCAGCTCCATGTTACCTGTCTGGGCTCTTCTTTAATGACCTGGCCCACTTTCCTGCATGGGTTCATTTTGGTTTCTGATCTTATTTGTGTGATGGAAAAGGCATTGCCTGAACTTCAACACTGCCCTTTGGGATGGTTTTGTAGGGTGAGGTTGCTTCATGCGCTGGAACGACCCTGTGCCTGTGGACTGTCAACGGGCAGCCTCTAGCCAAAGGAAATGCCACCTTAAGACCTGGAGGAATGATTTCCTGCTGCTGCTTCTTGGAAGTGAAAGACTGGGATGTGCAGAGTCTTATTGTTACTGGGGACACAGACGGCTGTGTGCAGGTAGGTCTTTTCCAGAGGGAGAATCCACTTCCAGGGATTTCCTGTCATATCCTAAGAGCAAAGATAAACATTCTGTGGGCTGCTGGCAGAGGCATGTTCTACAGAACTTCTGCAGAAGTTCTGTGACAAGAGTACATGGAGATGTAGCATACCTTGCTCCCTGGTACTTGGTAGGTAGGTAGGTAGGTGTTCTGAAGTAAATGATGAGCTGGAGAAGCTGTTTTCATGGATAAATAGTTGGTGAAGAAAGGATAAAACAGCCTCCTCCTTCACATCCCACCTCTTCTCCCCAGTTGGTGAACTATATGGAAAAAGTGGCTGGCTTGGTTAAGCCAACCAAGGTATTGCTGTTTGGGGATCTCACAGTCCATTTGGTTCAGTGGGGCTCATTCCCAAATAGGCAGATATGGAGCTGCAGCCTATAAATGACCTTATGAAGCCTGGGGCTTAAAGAATAGTTTATAAGCCACCTACAATTTTTGGTAAGACCATTCACAGGAATACAATATTTTATACTTTAAACTCCACACAGTGACATGTTTTCAGCCTGCTTAACATTTTCTTTTTATTCAGTCACTGAAATAGTTTAACACTGAAAAGGTATTTTAAGTGTTTCTGATTTATCAGGAAGGAGATTTTTGAGAAATGATGCAAAAGCATCTTGAAAGTGTCCTTGCCCTTTTTTTTTATATGGCCAAAATCTGCTTCTGCTGCCTGATCCCTCTTGCTGAGACAAGTGTGTATCATTTAAATCAGGATGATGATTTTCTTCTACTGAACTATTCTTTTAAAAACATAGGTATGAATAGTACAATAGAGATGTGCCTGTAGGGGCTATATAACTTTGAAATCCAAGCAGCAAACAATCCTCAAGAAAAAAATGGGATTCTTTTAGGACCATTCTCTGCCCTCTGTTTTTCAAGCTATGCTTTTAGTTAATTTAACCCCCTTACTTGCTCTTCCTATTTTTGCCTAGCCAGTATTTAAAACTAGATTTGAGAAAATACCATGTTCTCACAGCTAAAGTAACTCACAAACTATTGCCTGAGAGTTGAGTAATCCACTAAGGCTTATGGAATCAATTATGTTGGGGGGGGGTTCCCCTCACTGGGGGACAGTGCTGCTTTTCACTGGTTTTCCTGGATGTTTCAGGTCTGGAAGCTTGACGAAGCTTCCCCCCTGAGCCACAGAAAGTGGATGGTGAAAGAGGAGAGCGCTTGTGAATGCCAAGCAGAACAGGGTAAGGAAAACCCAGGCATCACTTTTCTGCAATATTAAGCTTAGAACTATGCCGACAGCTCTGGGATGAGTCTATAAAGTGCCCTTGAAAAAGGAGGATCTCTGAAATGTGTTGGGCCTAACACATTTTTTTGCACTGCTATATGGGACTCATTTCCTTCCCTTTTTTGGTTCTTGGTTATTATTATTATTATAAAATAATAATTGGATAAAAATCTAATAATAACTCAAGGTAATGAACATACCTATTACTCCTGCCTCCTATTTTCCCCACCACCGCAAACCTGTGAGGTGGGTCAGGTTGAGAGAGAGAGAGACTGGCCCAAAGTCACCCATCAGCTGCCATGCCTAAGGCAGGCCTAGAACTCACCGTCTCCTGGTTTCTAGGCCAGCTCCTCCCCAAGCTGGCTCTCTTTGTTAATTAGTCATTAGTTATCCTCCCTTCCTTGGACTGTCAAATATAACTGGATTTTTTCCCCTCCTGATGCTCCAGAAGGCAGAACTACATCTTATAGATGTTATATATGCAGGAGGATAGAATCTAGATGAATACAGAAGAAGCCTTTTTAATAGTAAGAACAGGTGGATAATGGAACCCACCAGGGGACATGAAAGATGTCCTGGTATCCATGCCAGCAGGATGTATCACTATCTTCTTTATCCACCCGTTGTTGTTCTGCTTCAGCAGTGTTACCCAGGACAAGTGATCCTACCCAGCACGAGCCATCTTTCCCTACCATCCCAGCACGTTGCACCCATTGCCTCATTCAGAGGGGTTCTTTCATAGAGTGAGGCACTGGGGCCCGAGTTACCATGGAGTTGTGTCGACTGGCATTTGCTGCCAGCGGATAGCAGCCAGTATGGCTTTCTTCAAGTGTCCCTTTGGAGCCTTCTTTTTAGGGGCTCTTTTCTTAGAGTCAGGAAAGAATTCTGCACAGACAGATGCGGGAGTTATTGCTCTTGAAAAAAATGGCAGGGAGTGGGAGTACAGGAACAGGACCACCACCTCTCCTGCCTAGTTTGAGGGAATGGTCCAATTCTGCTTCCCAGTATTCCACTCCAGTCACTCCTGGGCTGGCAGAGTCATTTGTTGGGGGTTCTGGATTTCTTGCATCAATGAGAGCTTGGTGAAAACTGCTTCTAAGGCCCTCTGCCAATTTATGATTTTGCACGGCAAGAGGAGGAGGAGGCAAAATCTTTCTGAGGATAAGATATTGTAAAAATACAGGATGAACAAGCAACTTTTTAAAATCTAGGTCATAAAACGTGGCACAAGACTGACATAGGGCTCAGCAGATGTTGTAGGACAGCTGTGTTTGTAGCAGAAAATCAGAATGAGTCGGGTAACACCTTTTCCAACCAACAAATGTCATTAAAGGAGACACAAAATGATTAGAGAAAGATGAAGATTCAAGATATGTGCCAATCCTGTATCAGTTGGGGAGAAGGCTGAAAACTTTCTCTCCTATGAAGCAGGACAGAATAGAAGGGGAGAGCTGCCAGACTGCAGGCAGCCAGTAGAGGGCTCCCTCTGCAAACTTTTATTCTGCTCCGTCCTCAGTTGAGAGAAATGCAGAACTCGGCTTGGATGGCATGAACGTTCCAGCCTTTGCCCTCTCAGTAAATGGCACCACAAACGTCTACTAAATAGACCAACAGTCGGCTGGATTTTGGCGTTTGTATATTTTCACACGCATGTGTATACACAGTGACACAAATGATCCGTTTTGGGGAGTCATTGTACACATACCAGCAAGCATTTTCCCTCCACTATAAGGCAAATGTGTACACATCACATGAACTGATAGATCGTTAACTGGAGATGATTATTCTCATGGTCAGGGAGAAACTGTCTGTGTGGTTGCTAAGAGTTGACACTGACTTGATGGCAGATAATCATCAGTAACGATTAACGGGCCATCCCTCCTCTTCGTACTTATAGCACAAGTACAGCCCTTGTTTATAAAACACTCTAACGTTAGAGAACCCCACTGCCGTTTCCTCAAGGGTAGGTTATCTGCAGAAGGTAAATATCAATTCAGGTGGTGAGCTGCGTCCCACGATGAGCTGGGTCTCTGCATCGCGTCACTCTGGAGGCCATAAATTCTTACCCTGATACAAACCCAGAGACGTCATGCCGGATCTTTGAATAGTAAGCAGACCTCATCACAGCAGTCTCTTGTTCCCTCAAAACAATTTGTTCTTGAGGTATTTTCAGCAGCAGCCAGATATTCCTCTCTGTTTTGCAATACTGTGGAAAGAATGATTAATCCAAAACATGAGCACTAAAAAAACCCTGAAGCAACCATGATTTTGAGTTACATTATTTGCGCAGTATTCTTGGCATTTAATTATTGATTGTATGAGGAACAGATTTAGGTAAGTTGACACTACCAGGACTTTATGCAATTTGTTTTAACTGGGCAATTATGGGCTGCATTATATCCTGACAGCAAGGTATTCTGGGACATCTTATTAAGCACTGAAACAGTAAACACTGATGAACAATTTTGCTGAACTAGGCATGCAATTTAGAAAGCAATAATACACAAATCCAATTTAGCCACAATTGATATAACCACACGTCAGCACATGTAACTATCATAGGCTGAAAATTCAATTGGGACAGGCCCTTCTGGCAATTGTACAGGCCAGGATTAAATATATTTGTTCAGTTAACAAGTTATAAATAATAACATTTACAGCCCACCTTCTCATCTCCAAAATGAAAATCCCAACCATTTTATGATTCCTTTTTAACCTCACAGCAGGCAGCAAAGGGGCGGAGGCATTTGTTCTCCACAGAGAGCTGCGGCTGAGTACGGCTCCAGCAGAGGGACGGAGCAAAGCCGCCTCACCCGTCACAGCCCTGGCCGTTCCCAGGTAAGCATTTTGGCTGCAGTACCTTGTATGTTCACTAGAGGGCACACGAGCTACAAATTTATGGCTCCATCCTGTAAGATGCTGGTGTTTCTGAGAAGCAAAAAGTGACTCTGAATGCAAAGTGCTGAGCGGCACCCTGTAGTAACAGACGGCCCCTCCTGCTTCACAGCCTCCCCCTGAGGCCGCAAAATTTTTAGAATGGGGAAGAGTTCAAAGTTTACCAATAATAGCAAGACAGCAGAATCTTAAAAAAAAATTCCTTTACAGAAATGTTCTTGCCCACATTCAGCAGCCCCATATTCTCCCACAGTGTTGGTTAACCACTTATGGAAGAACAGCATGGCCTGCCTGGCCACCAAATGTCTCCATTTGTCTCTAGCAGCAAGAACGTGTCTGGGGCTACGCATCAGTTCTGAAATAAACATCCTGACCAGGATGCCTCTGAACTTTGGTACCATTTTAGCTGAAAAGCAAAATAATTATTTTAGTTGTAGTAGAAAAAATATTGTTGAACTTCCCAGCAGCCTCAGAATGAACTCCAGGGATCTGGAGGGGATCTGAGAAGTCTGTTTCAGGAGCAGTGATCTCTGCAAGCTTAAGGAAAATAATGTTTAGTTAGAAATACTGTGGATTTTTTTTTTTTTTTTTACTTTGTGTGTGTGTTTAAACCTAGTATTTTGTCTCTGGTATTTATTTTCTGTGTTCATAGTTTTTCATTGTCTTTTTCCAGTCTAGCCTGCACCAGATTTCTGCTGGTTACCCATCCAAATGCTAAACAGATCTGACCTTGTTTAGGTTTTTCAAAATCAGTGAAATCAGTTTCCCAAACCAAAATTAATGTGTAAAATATTATCTGACATAAAGGAAACCACTACAGAACACAACCACATCATATTGTAGTTTCCATTCTAGGTGCCACAGCACCTAAATTATCTGAACCCACTAGTTTCTTCTTAAAAAGACATATAAGTGAATTATTGTCATAAACAAAACAACTCCAGAAAAATGAACCTAACAGCTTGAAAGGCCTCATCTTTGATCCTGGTCAAGGGGAAAAAAAACTAATTTTCAGTCTTTCAAAGAAACACAATTGATCTATGATATTGTGAGACCTAATAAAAACATCATCATGCACACCGAATACTCCCATATAAAGTTGCTTTATTCTGTTCAGTCTCCCGCCCACCTCTACAGAAAGGTTACTTCTGAGCTGGACCTGACATGCCCCAGAGAGAAAAAGAGTTGCAGTCTCCAGATATAAGAGGGTGACTTTTGACCACTCTGTAAACTACATATGTGCACACAGACACAAACACACACGCAATATCACAATCTTGGCCAAAAAGCCAAGCAGTGTGAACTTGGTGTGACCTGTTTGTTCAGATAACACACCAAATAAGTATTTTCAATCTGGACTGGATTAGAGTCAGAATATTTGATAACTATTGAAGAACAGAGGGTCACCATGTGAAGGGAAAAGATTAGAATATAAAGGATATTTATTTTTTCCAGAAGCTATTCCTAGGGATTTATTTCTGTCAACTATGGATCTGACTTAAAAATGTCATAGATATCTTTAATCCTAATCCTCTTCCTCCTCCCACTATAATAATAATTTCCAGCACGAGCATATGATTTCAGTGCTCTCAACCATATTACTCCTAAAAACTTTTTTCCCCCCCATCTCTACTTCTTCCCTAGGAATCATTCCAAGCTTCTGGCTGGCAATGAAGAAGGAAAGGTCTACTGTTGGTCAATTGATGAGTAGAAGGAAGAAGTATGAACTGGTGCTTAAACTGTGGAAATGCGTAACTGCAGAATTTACCAATATGTTACACTTAATTAGAAGAGGTGGAGGTGGGGCACTGACGAATGTAAAATCCCAACGAACACATATTCCACCTCAGCCCTTAGACAAGCAAAGGTGGGGTGGATTGATCTTGCCTTAGTCATGGGCACCTAAAATGATTAACTGAGATGGGGCAGCTGGGAGAATTTTTCAGGAATATTTGACCTAAAAGTCTCCCCTCTGCTTGTTGTCTTGCAAGGCTGAGATAGCAAATTCCCACGGGCAGTTTAAGAAGGTGCTCCCAGATTGAGAACTGTGGCAATATTTCTCAGATTATGAACAGGCAACTAAGCCCGAGGGGAAAATTCCCCAATCTTGGAAAGCCTCGTTCTACCATCACCGCTGCCAAGGAACAAATGAAGCCATGAAAATGGGGTGAGGGAAGTTCAGCTCCCTTTTCAACTCATATTACCTAAGTATTATTAAATAATGCTGGGTTTTTTTTATTACCAGTGTTTCTGCTTTCCTGAAAATTTAGCAATGGAGGATTAAGTTTCCCATGATTCATCCTGAAATCTCTGAATTTCTGGCAGTTTGTTTCTTTTTTCCTTTTTAAAAAAATGCCATATGGATGCTGGTTGAGGCTGTGCTGAAGTACAGGTGGGGGGAGGACTAAACTTCAACTTGGTCTGTTTCTCTTCTGTGACTAATAGCAGCCAGTGTGGCTACTAATTTGAGTTGACTCCCATCTCCTGGACCATAAGCATAATCCAAACTGAAATGCCCCATCATTGCTCTCATGAAAGATGGACATGGAAATACAATCTCAGGCTTCCTGGCTCACCTGTACTTTGGTCTTGACGTTTCTGTTTTCTCTGCTCAGCCAAACCCAGTTCAGCTGCCAGAGATCTCATCTGCATCTAGGACTTGATGTAATTTTTAATGAGCCTGGGATAAATGTATGCATTTCCTTGCCTTGGGATGCCCTTTGTAGACATTGTGTGATTGCTATTTGTGCTAAAGAAAATAAACTTACTTCTTGCCCTGGCTGGCTATATTGAGTGCAGATACAGTTGTACTTCATGGTCATAAACAAACCTCCAGTGGCTGCTTTTGTTTGGGAACAGCAGCTTTGCCTACAAAAGGTTGGTGGTTCTGCCCTGAGGGGTCTGGTCTGAAATGAAATGAAATGAAATGAAAGGAGGGCCCCTGATGTTTTGACAAAGATAGTTTTATCAGGTGATGGCAGAGGGGGGAAAGCACCCAAGGAGAGGAAGCTGTCAGATCTTGAATGTGGCTTTTTCCTCCCTTCTGAAGCTGCTTATGCAGCTCAGGAATTCACCATTAAGTGGACTCTTACAGTAATACTCATAGATATCCACACATTTCTTCTCCTCCTCCTTGAATGTTACGACAATAGGGTTTCAGACTCCCCTGTTGTATATGATTCCATATGGAGGTGACATACCTGCCCAGTCACATATGTTCCAAGCAGGCCTCTCCAAGGCTAAAACACAACTAGTTCACTTCCATTGTGAGATTTACATACATGCATACGGATAGATGGACTTCACTAGCGATAAACTTTATGAGCAATTGGAACTTTTTGCCTGTTTTTAAACTGTACAAACTTAACTTGAACAGAACAGAAACACTGCATTAATTAATGGCAGTAACAATAAAAAAGGCCAGCCTGATTGATTTTGGTGTTTGAGGCACAGCAATACAGTGATGCCACTATCCAAGACTGACCAGGAGGCAAGAAAATCCTTGTTTCCTCCATTATGGTGCTTTATGTCCATCTTCATGGCGGGAAATGCACAATGACAAATTAAATTTGCTATACTTTTAGGACACTCAGCATCATCTACGTGAGATGAATATCTGATTCTGGTTAAAGATTTGGACAATAGTTTAAATTAATAAAAATAATGTTAATACTAATCTTGTCAGAATGTCAATTTAAGTGTAAATGTACCACCCGTATGTTATGAATGCCAGCCTGCATGTTTGGCATGTCGTGTAACAGAGCCTAAGGTATCATAGTTTTCTCCCTTTTTAAAGATTAAGGGCAAATTGCAAGCATCTTTATATGCTTACCCCAAAGTGAAGGGTTTTTATTACTGAATTTGCATGATTTTTATCACAGCTGTAATAATGCAGTCAAGTGTAAATAAGATTGCACACATTAGTGGAAAGAGTACTTGCCTTTGGGGACAAATTCAGGAGAAGGCACTAGCTTCTGCCAAGACAGGCAGACAGTCAACCAGAATAGTTTCCAAAGAACTAATGTGAGCCCACTCTTGTCTTGGACAGATAAATGTTGATCTGCTTGTCCTGCTGTTGCAAGAGTATGGTGGACAGTTTGGTTAGCTGCCTGGTCATTCCCATCATCACATCATTTTTAAACATAGATGGAAAAAATCGGGGATTTAGAACAAGTTGCTGAGAAGGGAGTGGGAAACCTAATTCATCCTCTGCTGTGGCATCCCCCTCCCACATTCAGCAGGATCATGAGGTGGAAGTATATTAACTCATCTCTCGACATTCTATCACCCCCCACCTTTAAAATAAATTGGGGAAAGGGAGACTGCTGTAAAATGAATTGATGACTGTAATTGATAGACTGGCTCCATCTTTCCTCCCCACTGTATTCGCCCAATAGGAAACCGGGGTCTTTCAAGTAAGATTGCTGGCAGATGTCAGCCCACCCCCCTTTCCTTCTTTATTTTATTGTGCAGCAATCATGAACCAGAAGCCGCACATGCTTGCTCAGTCTACGTCGGCCTGGAGAAGGAGGACAGAAGTGGAATGGATGGGAGAGGACAAGAAAGGGGGGGCTCCCCACCACCTAAAGGGCAAGATGGTTTACTAGCAGACCAGCTTCTGAGTGGGAATGAGACAAGCACTTTCTGCCACATCACTGAAATTTAGGTATTTGTACAGTGTTTTCCAACTTCAGGCTCCGGCCATGTTAGGCTTTCAACAACCAGGATGCCCCAGTTGAATCCAAAGTGAGTTGTAGAGTCACTTACTTGTTACTTATATGTTTTTCTCTACATCATTCTTTTCACTCAGATAAATACTGGAGAGGTTAAAGTCAAAAGAGAATCCCAAACGTTAAAATTAATAATATATTTATGTGGAACCAATTAGCTGGACAGGCAGGGAGTTGTCTTCACTGGATGTGTGCAGACTAAGATTAAGCATCCATATCTTGAGGATGCTTTAATTTGGATCCTGCCCCAAGCACTGGTTAGACTCAAGGGCCCCACCTGGCTCTTGAACTCTATGACTAATAATGACAACCCTGGCAAAAGGGGCCTTTACAGCTTTTGCGAATGCCAAAGAGAGGGGATTGAGTGCACCTTCGGAAGGCATGTGGGCAGGTCCTGAGAGCAGTGCAGGAGCTCCCCGCCCCCCCCACATGAGAGAAGGTCTTTGACAGCAGAGGCATCTCTAAGAGAGCCTCTCCTGTGGTTCCCAACAGCCAGACTCAGTCATAATAGGAGGACCCCAAGCCATTTAGGTTTTAAAGGTCAATAATCTTTACATTGTGCTTCAGTAAGCAACTGCTTACCAGTACAGGCTCATTAAGTGATCCTTGTATTCTTCACTAATTAGCAGCTTAGCTGCCACATTTTACACCAACTGCAACTTCTGGACACTTTTCAATGTTACCTCTAAGCAGAGAACACTGCAGTAATGTTGGGTAGAAAGCAAAGCATGGATAACTTTTGCCAAATCCAACTGCTCAGAAAGGCTCCCAGCTGGCACACCAGGTGTAAACCTGTTCTTTGCCATAACTGCCACCTGTGAATCCAGTGACTGCTGATGCTCAAGGAGCCCTCCCGGATTGGGAACCTGTTCTGTTTTGGAGGAGTGCAGCCCCGTCAAAAGAGGACGGACCCCAATCCTCAATCCAGGTTCCTATTCACCAACAATATGCCATCTTGTCTTAATTTCAGCTGCTTCTTGCAGTTTCATTCAGATTTGTCTGGAAATACGAACAAATCTTGAGTGCCTTTCTCAGAAATAGAGTGTTTGAGATTGATTATTTATTACAAGTGCTTTTATGTGCTTCAGTCATGTGACTGGGAAGCTTTATCATTTACTATCTACCTATCTATATCCCTCTCTCTCATCTATCAATCATCTATCTATATATCTATCATCTATCTATATCATCTATCTATATCTATATCTATCTGTGTATCATCATCTCATCTATCTATATCTATATATCTATCATCTATTATATCTATCTATCATCATCTATCTGTATATATCTAGTCTTCTACCCTGCAATCAAATCAAATTACTTTCAACAGCTTACATAGTGTATATAAGACAAAAATGAAAACATTCATGGTCAGATTAAAAATTAATCACAATCATAGTAACAGGATAAAAATTCTGGATAAATCCATAGAAAACAAAATAAACTCTAACAATAAAAATAAGTATAAGAAATTTAAAAAAATAACAAAGGAAAAGAAAGAAGAACAAGATAGCATCAAATATAAACTTAAGAAGAAGGCCTCCAAAATAATTCAGTTTTTCACATTTTCCTAAAAGCCAGCAAGGAGGAAGATAGCTAGATCTCTGCTGAGACAGTGTTCCAGATACTCTTCCTGCCTTTTAGCCTTGCTTTCATCAGTCAGAGAAGGTAGTGGTTGAGTAACTCTCATCTCTACATAGGACAAGGGTTGCCAAGGTTTTACATCTTTGAACTGCCAAAACACTGAGTCTGATTTGAACCAGACTGTAGATGAAAGAATGATTATATCAGCAAAGAAGGTTGAGCACCAACTGTTCATTCCGATATTCCACACGGTATGGAAAAGCAAAGGTGGCTTGTTCTGCACAGATACCTCAGAGGCACAGAAGAAGCCACTGTATGGACTCACTCTATGGTGCCAATCAAATGGGAATCATACTGTATTAGTTATAATTTTTTTATCTAGCACCTTGTACATTTCTGTTGGGGGTATGAGACATCTCTACAGTTAACCTGCAGACAGAGATCCAACTTGACCCCCAGATTTTCAGTGAATGCTTCTGCATCAAAAACCAGTGGTGCCACAGGTTCTTTCTCCAGTTTGTCCTGGGTTCCAGCTCCATTCTATTATTAACTGAGTTCTGCAACTGTCCTGTGTACTTCCTTTCTTGCTAGATCTCCATAAAGCCCTGAGGCCCTGTTTCATTAGGGGAGACAGTTGTGTCTCTGGGATCCCCTGAACTCTGCCTCCCCATTGAGTGCAAGATGGCTAAAAGTCACAGCCATAAATTGATCCGTGCTTTCCTGGCTATTCTTCTTGATTGTGAAAGATTTTAGCAGCCAGTTACAAACGGACTTGCATTGTTCAACAGTTGCATGAGGGTTATTTAGCATCTCAGTCTGGAAATTTCAGTCACGTGAGGCCCTTGGTGCCCATCTGTGAGTAGAATACAGAGTGGCTACTTTGAGTCTCTATATACAAACATTTCTGTGTGTCACGGCCTGAGCTGTGATAAGTGGGAGTCAGACCGGTGGAAATCTACTCAAGCCTGCCTAATTGTCCCAAACACAACGGTTCACTAGAGTGGAAAATAGTTTCCATCTATCTAAGTGAAGAAGATAATGACCTTTTAAATAACAGGAGCAATTTTATCTCAATACCTCAATTACTGTGAACTCTCAAAATGTCAAAGTGCTGGGCACTTTCAAAATAACTTAATTTAGACATTTATAGCTCTTAGACACTGCTAGTTTCTTATCTAACCTAATTATGGGTTGTTCAGGAAATGGCAAAGCATCCCAATTAATGTTATTTTTTATAGAGATACATAGGAATGGCATTTGGCTTCCTCCCCCACCCTGTGGGCATGTGATTTCATTCTTTTCTTGCTGTTTTTTCAGCCCTGCTACTAAGGGGGAATCCAATTCTGCATTGTTGGAAGGCATGCAGAGATTCTAAAAAGCAGTCTTCGGTATCTGCAAGAAGATAGCCTGTTTCCCATTTGTCCTTATTGCAACTGGACCTCCTGCCAAGGTGGAGCATCAGGTGCAGAAGCCTGCCGAACCACATCCTGCCAATGAACTGTTGGACTGACAAAGGAGAGGGGAAGGAAGGAACAAAATCTATTCGACAGTCAGAAGTCACTTAAAGACATTTTCTATATTGCCTCCAAAAGGCAAAGGATACTAGGTACATTATCTAGTAACCCAGAGAAACACTTCTCTGGTTTAGGGTGCAAGAGTGGAGTCTGTTTCTGCATGTGTAGTGCCCTGGTGGGGAAATCAGGGTTCTGCTCTTTGCACAGAACAGGCCGTGATATAATTTCCCCTAGTTCAAGAGGTATGGATTACTTCTGCCTTGCCAAGGAACATAGGAGAAAGGAGCTTCCCTGGTCTTATAGGCGCTGAAGAATGTATACCCCATCTAATTAAGAAACAGAAACAGAATCAGAGAACTTTGTCCACCCTTCCTTTCCACTTTCATCCCTAATATTGGGGATCCTGGTTGGTATGTCAGCAGCACATCAGCTCTAATTGTTCTGCTGTTCAATGTGAAATGAGAATCAAATGAGAAAATAGAGACTTGATGCCTGGGGAGGCAGCGTTGCCATATTCATCATAATTTTAATTCCCTTTCCACTTTTCTTGTCTGATCAACAGCTGGATCATTTTGAATCCCAGGTGTTGGGCTCTCAAAGCAAATGAGAGCTTGTGTTGGTGTGCTGTCGGTCCATTGCCCTAACCATCTTCTTGCCTGAGCTGACATTCTGAGTTGATGTCAGACTTATTGTTCTGGGGAATCTTTTACTCTGAAGCTGCTTTCTGTGTAACAGCTCAGGAATCCATGGCTTCCATAACTATGAGCTCATCTCTAATCACATTTGACTCACACATTGTACAGTATTTATACTGATTTAGTATTTTGTTCTGTAAAACATGATGTCTGAATGGGGGAACCTTGTTTAGCTTGTTTATTATGGACAACTTATTTGTGGATTTGGTTTAGACTTTCTGTGCCTGCTGAATTCCTTACAGGCAGCTGGCACTTAGGGCAGTCCACCTCTGAGACATCTGTGAATGCTGTACAGATTGGTTCTTCATGTCTTTAGCACGTAGCGAGAAACCATTTGTCTGTATACAGTCCCTGTGGACATCCAGCCAATTTTAATGACTATAGATTGGTGTCCACTATTCCATATTTAGGCAAGATGGTGAAGATGGTGGTACAGCAACTCAAGTAACATTTAGATAAAATAGATTATCTTGAATCCTTTTACTAATTTTTAGACCCACAGCTTGCACAGACACAGCTTTGGCCCCATGATGGATGATCTATAACAGGAAAAAGATAGGAAATATGACCCCGTTGAAATTTCTAGATTTTGGAATAGCTTTTAGTATGCTGACCCTCCTATCTTGCTGGAGAATGGGGGAGCTGGGGGTTGGAGGTGCTGCTTAGAAGTTTTACCTCTCTGAGCTGGGGCTTCTGTTCAATCCTTTGCATACTCTTAGTTGAGCCACAGCCACTTGTCACCCTTATTTAACATCTGCATGAAACTGCTGGAGAGGCTAATTCACATATATGGAGCTAATTGTCCCAACATATAGATGATACTCAGCTGGACATCTTTCCTGTGAGCTCAGAATTGGATGTCTCCAGAGCCTCGTTGGATCTTCAGGCTGTAAGGGACTGCCTGTAGAAGAATAGACTAGACACCTTTGTTGCTGATTCTGGGGGCTGAACTTCATGAGAAATAGGCCTGTGTGAATAGGTTTTGATCTGACTGAAATGGAAGACTGGATTCAAAAAGGGCAAGGTATGATTTAAATGTGTGATTTGATGGCAGTGGATTGGATCCAACAGAAGCGAATATTGGATTGGATCCAATTTGCAGTTAAATATCTTTTTTTTTTTAATTGTCCATAGAAGCTTCAAAATGCTGGAAGCTGCTTCATTTGTTTGTTTGTTGATGGAATAGGATGAAAATAGTAGGATAGTGGAGCCTTTGGAGGACATTAACCTTGCCAGGTTTCAACCAACTTTCAAGGATTTTACCACAATAAATGCTTGGAATTTCCTTATTTTATGGCAGAGCTGAGAAACAGCAGCATCACAATGTCTAGCCAATAGCTTAGAGAGAAGTTGACAGAACCAATGCAATATCGTACTCCAAATCTAATGTGAAAACCTTCCAACTCTTAAATCCAAATTTTCAAAAAAAAAAGTTTTTTACTTACTCATATATTTTTGCTTGCTTTTCTGTGGTCCCACAACTTGGATGCTGTAGATATCTGGATTTTCCAGAGTGCCAGGAGGGCTGCAGAACTCCTTGGCAAGCTTAGCTCCTGCTGGAAAAGACCCCTCAACACTATCAAGCCTCCATGAGATCAGATAATACGATACAGAGGTAGACAATTCAGGAGACACAATGCTACAGAGAAGGACACCAAGCAAGAGGCTGGCCCAGAACAAATGCCAATCTTAACCTTGTCCCCCAGCCCATTCTCACAAGCAGGAAACATTTGGACCAGCACTTGTACAAATAAATTATTTGTAATATAGAGACCGCAACCTGCCCCAGTCATACAGAATGGAAAAGAAAGGTATGCCCCAAGGCCATGTTCAGAGCACTGAAAGATACATTGAATTCCTGCTGGTGTTGACAGGAGCAGGATAGGAGAAGTGTAATATTCCATTTGTACAGTAGTAAAAGTTTGTGCCTGGCTGGCCATAGTAAAGAAGGAATTGAATGAAGGGCATAGGAGCATTATCTTTACTAGCAGCACTACTCATCTGGAGAACCAGCAAAGATCCTGGCTGTTTAAAACATTCAGTTACCAAATAGCAAGGTAGAAATGGAGCTTTGCCATAGCTCCTTGGGAAGAAGCAATCAGAGTTTCTAAAACCATTTTAATAATATTTAAAGTCCACTCTTCTCCCCTTGACCACTTACTTTCTTGGCTGACACACTAGGGTGCCTCCTTTAACCTTGGAAAGTATAGGTCCTTATAGGAAGGATGGTGATAGTTACAAATTACAAGTCTCAGGGCAATGTAAGTGGTAGGTTCATGGGCTGCCAATAAAATTCTGTCACTGATTCAAAGAGTTGTTAAGAGAGAGCCACAAAAGGCACATGACATCTGTGTGGCAGGTTTTCAGATGGCATTCATCTGTTTCCATCCTATGCACATGTCTGAATCCTGACTGAAAGGGTTCCACATAACCCACTCTCTCAAGGACACTCTTCAACTGAAGCCCCATCACCTGTTCCATGCCATTCCCTAAAAAGGAAGGTCTGTACACTGAGTGATAGTGACCAAAGAACTCTACTTCAGAAGGAAACACATTATCACCATCTCTTTTGGGGTGGCTTCCCTCTCCTAAAGAGGCCATGGCCATCTTCAGACTCAACCAGCCTCAGCAGCCCAAAGGAAACAGGAAGGGCATGGATCCAAGCCACAGGTGGCAGAGCTCACATGAAAGACTGCTCCCCCCCCATCAAGAAGGGAGAACATGATCTCGTACGATATTAGAAGATGCTGCCTCAGGTATCACTCAGTCCGTGAAGAGTCTTGAATACAGACTCTTCAGAATGTGGTTTTCTTGGCAAAATGTTGTGTAATGTGGTCGTATTTTGAGATGTTTATCAAAAAGGGTTCACACAGAGATGCCTTAGTTTGTACAGTTGTGGCCTTTGCTTGCTCTAATCATTCACTTTCTAAATGCTGAAAAGTTCTCTGCTTCCCACCTTCTCCTCTCCCTCATGCTGGCTTTTATATGGGCAAAAATACTCAACCATTTTTGCATTATTTTTTGTAGCTGCCTTTATCCATAATAATGGTTAGATACAACAATCTGATGGGACAGGTCCAATTATTGTTAGATGCAGGACCTGTCTCATGCTAAATCCTAGCCTTGCCCTTATGGTATGGACTATTCTACTGAAGTGTTGACATTTTGAATGTGTATCATTCACTCCTTAGATAAATAATATGGGAAAACCTTATGAAGATCCACAAGTAAAATAAACTCCACATTTAACTGAGTGGATTCTGAATCATGTTTCATAAGATACTTCAGCAAAACACACCACTGGCTTATTGTAAGTTAACAGAGACAACCTTAAGGAGAATATTATTACAGTTATCTAATAAATGAATAAATATACTTATATCGACCTCACAATAGCTTCCACACCTAATGAACCTATTAGACAGTTGCACAACAGAGTAGTTCTTATGCCTGGGATACCTCCTGTCTCCCACAGTGTGTGCACGAACACCCCCCCCCCCCACACACACACACTTGTAACTGCTCATACTAATGTGATCTAATATGTTTGCTGATGGTGATAAAATTTAATGTGGAAGAACAGGCCGTATTTAGTAGTAAAAGGTGTCTAAAGCCTGAACTCTCTAAACTGTAGGACACACAACATTAATATTAAGGGCTTGATGGGGGGAAGCTAATGGAGCTGCGCTTGTTTCATCTCAGCATCAGTCCGCTGTTTTCCAATGACAGCAGAAGGATGGGTAGAAATAGCATAACTCAGCAAGTTTGCCAATTGCTGAGCTGTCCTCGAGGATTCTCTCTCCCCACTGCACCCCCACCTCCATCCTAGTCTTCAAAGGCTATTTAAAAACTCTGCTGTTCTCAGAGATGTGGGGGTCAGAGGGTCTGAAGGGTCAGGAATTACTGTGCCCAGAAGCAGGAGTCCTCATCCCACATACAGACAGTGGCTTGTCATCCCACAGCTTTGCTAGAAGAGGGAGAATGAAAATCTGCCCCCGGCCTGTGCTTTAATGAAGCCTAGGACCAAGGGGGCTGCGCATGGAGGGCTGAAAGCTAGAGTTGCACTGCTCTCATCTGCCACTGAAGGAAATTGACTTGGTCTTTTCCCTCTCCAGCCATCCTTAAGTCAAAGCAACACTGGCTGCTCCTGGTGCCCCCGCCCTGCCTCCGCTGGGTCTCTTCTGACTAGCAGCTCAGAGGTGCTGGGCTGACGTCAGGTGTGCATCACATGAGAAGGAAAGAGATTGGTTGAATCCTCCATCTCTGTTCCCTCCCACTTCAGTATGTGATTGGCTAGTGGGAAAAACATCCACCAATCATGGTAAAACAGTAGAAATGGGCCAATTTGACTCCATGTCAACCCTTTTCCTATGCTTCTCCTCTCCCTGCACCCCTCTCTGATGTAACTGGAGCTGAATTAGTACAAGACAAAAATGGGGTCCAAGCCCCCAAAGCACCCCCCTGAAACAGCAGAATATCCATTTCATACAATGCAAAGCTGTGATGCTCAGAGAAACCCAAACAATACAGCCCTTCTACATATGTGGTACAGTATTAGTGGAAATAAGCATTTTGTCTTATTCTATTATCTTACTGAACTTTGATCTAATCCAATTGCTAGGTTGATTACGTAATGTTCTGCTTGGCAATGACCAAAATAAAGATTTGATTGATTGCTTGATGGTCCAACTATACTATGCATACACCAACACCACACAGACATACTTACACAATCATGAAAAACTGTTTTCTTGCCTTCCTGCAACTCCATCTAGCCTATCATGGTAGTTATTGTCATCCACAACTTCTCTTTTTCCCCTCCTCCTTCCTATGGCAGGATGCATTTGAAAACAAAGTCTGGGCCACAACTCCTTGCCCTATTTATTTGTGAAGGATATGCCTGAATGTCACAAGATTGCAGGGATAGCAGAAATATCTTGCTAGCCTCCCAAATATTGTTTAATTAAATTGTTAAAATTTGATTGTTTGCTGATCCTTAAAATTAGTAAAAACAGTACATTCTGGCATGAGGTACACCATACCAATAGTTGGACTTCCAGAGGGACAATGGTGGCTTAATCAACTCTCCATGAGAGGGGAGACGGCACCACAGCTGGATCAGTGGCCAGCAGCAAGCACTGGCCGCCCAACTTGCTCCGGATCAAGGAGGAAGCGATAAATAAACCCATTTGGTCTCCGGGACAGCTGTTCCTCGTAAACTAGTTGCAGAAATGGAAGCTTCTGCAAATGGCTTGCGAGTCAGCGGCTGGGAGGCCGGGGATCCATCTTTGTTCACAGTTGTGGTGCAGCCTTAATACAGACACTAGAGCTGGTTGAGCCCCATTTCTAAATCACTTTGGAACATAACTATTTTTCAACTTAAGAGAGACCTTCCTTTGCAACAGATATGTAATTCTCTTGGTGTTTTTTCATTATTTCTGGGACTATAATTTTAAAGGAAGAATTAGAGTTTTATTGTAATTTGAGCAATTCACAAAAAGCTGGAAGATAAGGAGAATACAGAAAAGATATAAAAGTTACTTATGGTGAAAGGGGAAGATTTGTTAAAAGTTTAATTTTACAAAACTCCATCTGTATTAATTGGATTTGATTTTTCTATGTGATTTTTTTTTGTTGTTTTTCTGTGATATGCTTGTTGATTGGCTGGATTTTCAAGACAGAAGAAGAAAGTAATTTGAGCTCTTTGTGTATTTTTGGCTGGCGCATGCCTGCAGTTAGAGCGTGAAAGGCGCCAGAAGGCTTGAACTGTCTGCTTACTTTCACTTATGCAATACTTAGGTTGGCTGCTTTGGGGGGAAGGAGAAAAATGGCTAGAAGAGGCCCTTTGGAGCAGCTGTTGGAAGATAAAATGACTCCTTTAAGTTTACTTCAATCAATGTTTGATGAATTAGGAGCTAAATTCAAGTCCTTTGAAAAAAAGATAGAGGAAAGAGTGGATAAGATGGTTAATTTTGTGATGGAGGTGGAGACTGACTTGAATGTGGAATTGGAGTTCAGAAAAATGCTGGATAATGAAGGTGGTTTGAACAAAGAAGCTGTGGATTCAAAAATGGATTTTAAAATGCCAAAGGATAAGAGTGATATGGAAAAGGACACCAGAATAGATTTACAAATGAAACCAACTGAGGTCACGATGATTAAAGGAGACATACAAATAATGGAAAAGAAGAGTGACTTGGAAAGACTTTTTATCTTGGATTTACAAAAGGAATGTGTTGAATCGGTGAGGCTGTTTCTGGGAGAAGACAAGGAGAGAATGATGGGGAATCAATCTGTAGGATGCTATTTGGAAGGATTAAAGATTAAGCTCTAAAGTAAACAGGTTTACAAAGTGAACTTATTTATGGTTAATATATATGCTGAAATTTTTGGTAGTTATTAATGGGATTTTTTTATGACCAGGATTGAATGACAATGTTTTAAGGATCTGTGTATAAAGGGGGAGAGATTTCATTTGCTTCTTTTTTTTTTTAAGAGAAAATGTTAAGTTGGATTATAAAATGGATTTATTTTTGACTAAGGTTAAAATACATGTTATTAAATTTATGGAAATTATGTTCTTATATATGATAACAGCAGTAGAATTTTTATATGTACAAAGGTGGAAGGATATGACATTACCTACAATGGAAGAATGGACGGTGAAGCTGATGGAGTTGGGTGAGATGGAGAAACTGATTGCTTTGATTTGAGAAAAGACATTGTGTAATTTTAATCTTAGTTGGGAATTCTTTTTGGACTTTCTGTGGGAAACAGAAAAAACGAAATTATGTTGTATGGATTTGATTATTAGAAATAATATGGATTTATAGTAATAATGAAAGTTATACATATCTGATGTGAGTAGGGTTGGAAGTCAATTCTTTTTATTTTTTTCTTTGTTTTTTTGTACTTTTGACCTTGATCATTCTTTTTTTCTAATTTTCTTTTTCTAATTTTCTTCCTTTAATATTACTTTTTGTTATTTTTATCGTTTCTATTTTAAAATTTAAGAAAGTTATTATAAATTTTTTAAAAAAAGACTGATGGAGTGAGCTAGGATAATTATTCTAAAAAAAAAAAGAAAAGATATATCATACCAATAGTTGGATCTTCCACAACTTGAAAAAATTTTCATAAAAAGAGGCAAAAAATCTAGAGGAGATGGGCATGTAGGTAATATTTCTAAATAGCAATTTGCAAGCTGAAAGTTGAACAAGAAATATTGGCATCTTTAGGGGTGGGGGTGGAATTTGGTTAAAGTTAGCAAGTTATATTTCCCAATATAAATGAAATATTCTGTTGGACCAAAGGTTTTGCTCAGCAAGTTTAATGATGTTGAATCCATAAAACATGTATTATACTACTGAAAATTTTGGAAAGCTAAAGAAACTTTTCTGAAAGATGACCAGCTTTTAATTCTTTGCTTGGATGGGTCTAGCTTAGAGACTACTATGTAAACTGCTGCCATTTTAAACATCACTAATAGAATACCACAGATCATACATTTTTTACTACATCTTTACCTGTACTTGTTATTTTCTGTTTTAATTAATAAACAAGGGATTAATTACTACTACTTTCATACTTTTTTGGGACTAGCCAAAAGAATGACTATTTTGGAAGGATAAATCTGCATAGCAGCAAGGTGGATAGACTCAGTTGCCTTAGAAGACCAGAAGGACCAGGTTAGGGACAGATGGCCATGGGCAAAATCTATCTATATGATTGTTAGGAGTCAACACTCACTTGATGGCACATAACCAATCGATCAATAAATCTGCACATGACTTGCAAGACTGAATTGCTAATATATATTATTTGTCAATATTGGAATTGTATATTTTGATAAAAGGAAAAGGAGGTCATTTTCTGGATTTGCTCTGCCTATGATATAAATTTACAGGTTCCCCTTTTTGATTTTGATTATGTATGGACCATTAATAAGTTATTAATTTAGGGCACTTCCAGACAACCAGTTTTTCTCTCTACAATCCTCCCTCCACCCGCTGATTCCATTTTAAAATCTGCCTGAGATTGATCAGATAAAATGCTCCTGAAATTGACCTGCACTGATTGACTATTTCCAACAACAGGATGTGACCATCATAGTCACGTTTGCACGTTTGGAGTCCAGAGAGCACAAGACGGAGACATCAACATTTTCTTCTTCTGCCGAGAGCTGAGCACAGAGTTCTGTCAGACCACCCATGCGTCATTGCCTGTCTGCCTTGCTGTGTCTTTTCAAGCTTATCTCTAACATCCATCACCTCACAAAAATTATATATCCACTTGAGCAATTCTGCTGTTTCTTTTTTACTCAGCCTTTTGCAGGGTCCTTTTTGAGCAGATGAAATGATTATTCTTTTATTTTGAGTTCAGTATAACTAAAGGCTATTTTTGTATTTTTAGCATTCCTTGCTTACTTCAACTCATTCAGTTTTTGCTCACTCCAGTCTCCCTTTCACTAAGTTACTCCTGCTGCTTTATTTTCTTTTCCTCATTGGGATCGTTTGCAATTTAGTATTTGCTTTCGTGGACCTCCCATCCCTCTTCAGATCTTTGTCCACTAGCTTCTTCTGATATAGAATTCAACTTTCAATCCACTTCTTTGAGGTCCAAGAAAGCCAAACTCCAGTGTCACACCATCACTTCCCCCCAGTTCCTTCATCAAGCTGGTTGAGTTTACCAAAAGATTTATTGTGCAATGCTGGAAGAATATATACAGTACCTGACCTGAAAAAATGGATTAAGTGCTGTTCGCTGACATCTGGTCTTTTTTCAACAAAGGGCAAGGAAGACGACTTTTGACTTATTTAGTCAAACTTTTGGTTGTTGTTTTATGACATTTTCCAGCATATTTTTTTTCTTTTTCTCCTTTTTAGTTTGATATAGTCATTATTATAATAAAAGTCCTTAAAGTAATTTGAACTATCTATCAAAAATTTGGAAATCATTGATGTATAAAGAATATGGGTCTATTGTGTAGGGACTCTAGCTTAAAAGATTACTCTGCTAAACTTACTTTAACATCCATTGATAACATGTTCACTTTCCATGTAGAAGCTTGTTTTCTATCAACCCAGAGGAAAAATGGGCCAACATTTGACAACCAATGCAATATTAAAAACAAAAACAAAAAAACCTCAAAATCTCCAAGGGCCAGGAGAGATCAAATGGTAAAACACATTGATAGAAATGATTGATAGAACTTGAAGGCCAGTTTTGGAAGCCCTTGAAAGTGAGCTAGGAAGCTCCTGACTATCTGCTATGGGACAATATCAAGGCCAAAGGAAACTACTTGGAACCTTGAGACTGATGCCAACAACTCTGCTGAGTATGTAGGTGGGGCTAACATGTAGCAAGAGCCCCTGGGTGATAGTCATCTTTGGTTTGAAAGAGTGGCAGTTTTTGATCAAGATGTGAGCGGGACCACAGATGGCAGTGGGAGAAAAGTTGCAGTAGCCCCCATTTACACACTGTTCACAGAATCATAGAGCTGGAAGGGACCTACCCCCGACATACTTCAGAATTCACTACACCATCCCTGAGAGATGACTCTCCAGCCTCTCTTTGAAAACCTCCAGTGAAGGGGAAGAAACCACTCCATACAGTGTTTCTTTAAATGACAGCTTACTGATGTAGACATCTTCCTAATGTCTAATCTATATCTGCATCCTTGAAGTTCCATCTGATTTGTTCTTGTCTCACCCTCTGGTGTGAGACAAATGAGAAGAAGTCCAAACTCTTTACAATGTGCCAGCCTTTCAGATATTTGAAGGCAGCTATCATGTCCCTCCTCAACCTTCTCTTCTGTAAGCTAAACATACCTGGTTCTTTTAATTGATCCTGATAGGACTTGGTTTCCTGTCCTTTCACCATTTGGTTAGCCCTTTTCTGGACTTGGTCCAGTTTATCAATGTCTTTTTTAAATTGGGGTGTGCAGAACTGAACACAATACTCCAAGTGAAGCCTGACCAAGGCAGAGTAGAGCAGGATAATTACTTCCTGTGAGCGGGACTCTATGCTTCTGTTGATGCTCCACAAGATATTTTTGGCCTTCTTGCAGCTGTACCACACCGTTGGGACATGTTGAGCTTGTGATCCACTAGTACACCCAAAGCTGAGCAGGTGAGGACTGTTGGAAGAGAAAGCTGGTAGAATGCAAGAACACTGATACTAAATAAGTAAAACTTGAAGAGTTTCCTATATTTCTATTGTAAAAAGATTTTTAATGCTTTGGAGCAAGTCCCACTGAACTCAGGTGGAGATAGTTTCTAACTAAAAATATTTAGGATTGTGCTATAATTTCCATGGAGTGCAATAAAACTGTACTAAATCAGCCTTTTTTTTTTTTTTTAAGGAAAAAGATTTATTCAAAAATACCTTTCTGCGGTCTTGATAACATGGAAAAGGAACCAATATACATTTCTTACATGCATATACATTTTTAAAAAAATTCTTAGGTCTGTAAAATTGCCCTATTTTATAGTCACATTCATCACCTTCAACTTACAGCTGTTTCCCAGCCAATAAAGTACTTCATGTTCCCACTATCAAGTTCTGATCTAAAGGCACAATGTTTAACTTCCAGTTTTATTTAATTATTATTACTGTTATTCCTCCAGTTTTTCAAAATATTCGTTCTGTCAATCACCCAAAGGAAAGACATGTTACTTTTTCCAGTTGGTTCCTGAAAATGTTTGCTTTTACTCATCTAAAAATGTTTCTTCTGAAATCTTTCAAAACAATATGAATTTATTCTTTTATCCTTGAAACAGGAAAGAGAACAGACTCTTGCAGCAGAAAGTCTGATCTGTATGGATGATTACTGAGATGACCAAAGAAAATGTGTTCTGTAACATCCTGCTTGAAAATAAAAAGGATTGATAAGTTCAACTTGAAATTCGCGCACCTAAAAATACACATTCCTCAAATTAGTTTTCAGATGCATAGGTTCTTCTCTTCTATAAATTGAATATATGTGTCCATATATGCAAGTTTGTGCATGTGTGTAAAGTGAGTAGGGAGGGGGAAAAGGAGATTATAGAAAATATTCTTAGATTTATATCCTGGTTTTTGTACAGAAATTCAGGACAGTGAACACAGTTCATCTCTTGGTGTTTGTTCTCACAACAGCATAGGTAGGTTGAGCTGAGAGACAGCAGTTGGCTAAAGTCGCCCAGGGAACTTCTGTGGCTGCAGGTGGATGAGAATTCAGGTCTCTCCACTCTTAGTCCAGCATCTCCACTATCACCCCACACCGGCTCTGGGGCTAAGAGGGAGGGATTGGCCTGGACTCATCCAGGGGGCTTCCAGGGCTGAGAGGGACCAGAACCTGGGTCTTCCCACTCCTAGTCCAAAAGCTGAATTCTGTGTTTCCCAATGAATCAAACATTTGATAAATTGGGTTATGGTTCATTATTGAATCATGTTCAGAGAGACATGCCTCTTGATGGAATTATATTGTGAAACACAGAGGTGAGGAGAGCAGAACATTCCTGTGGAGGTGAGAGAATAAACACCCTTCTGAAAGGCACTCAGGCAACAGGGGACATACACTCCTGCATGCCTGCTTTAATGGGGTGAAACAAACCTGAGAACAATGGGAAGTTCTAAGCAGCTCTAAGAATTCACCTAGGATCAAAGAAGTGAAGATCAGCTGAGGCCTGGCCAGCTACAAAGGAATGGCTAAGAGCTGGGAAAAGTCGTCTGAGAGATTCTAGTTCAGTCACTGAACACGTTCTTTCTTTTCCTCCCGTTTTCCCACTGGCACCCAACCTCTCTCTCTCTGTTTTCCCCCTTCTCTTAATTCTCCATATGAATCTCACAGCTATGTTAGGTGGGACCAAGTAATTGCAAGCCTGGGTGGCAAATATGTAGAAAGGAGCTGTTTCTCACCAACCCAAAGGAAGCTTTTGTAACTGGCTACCACAAAATCAAGATCATCTTTGGCATTACAAGAAAAAGAACAGAACACAAGAGTCAGCCCTCCTCTCCAATGAAAAGAGAATCATTTCCTGGAAGCACAGTCTTAAAATCTCATCTAACTGAACAGGAACAGAACCATTACTAAAAGGAGGTTGCATATATGTTGTATGTAGCAAAGAAATAATTCAATACCCCTGGTCAACAGGCTCTGTCTGGGTTATATGCATTTACATGTTGTTTTCCTCAAAGAGAATCTGAGCATAAACAGTCACAGAAGAAACACCTTTCGCTTCCTGGTGAGGCTTCAGCAACTCCAGTTCAGCGTAGGTCAGATTCTCCTCAGCGCTTTTCAGCTGCAAAACAAAAGGGGAATCTGAATTCATTGAGTGAGGGACCTTCTGCCTTTCAACCTACCACACTGAGGCAACAATTAGCACAGATCAATGGCATGAACATAATCCAACAAGGCCCCCAAACCAGGCTTTCCCCATTACAAATGAACCCTTGTGCAACCAGTTACTAAAACATAAGATAGGCTCAAGAAAGTGGGAAGCATTGGGAATGCAATGTTAGATAGATTTCCTAAGAAGTAAGTCACACTAGTTTCAAAACAACTTTATATGCCAATGATATTATGGCTTCTTTTGATAATTATGTAAAGTTATTACCAAAGCTTGTTGAAGTTAGGCAGCAGTATGGTTTATAGCTGGCTACACTACACGTACTAATTAAAGTATATAACTTGTTGTTTTTGGGATCTACTATAGCTATAGATTAAGAGCCAGTGTGGCATAGTGGGTAGGGTCCTGGACTACAAACTAGGAGACCATGAGTGGAAGCCAAAAGCATGACTTAGGCCAGTCATTTAGCCCAACTCACCTCAGAGTGGCTGTTGGGGAAAATGGGAGGAAGGGGCATTATGTACCGCATCTAAGAGTGAAAATAAAGGCAGGATATAAATCAAATAAATAAATCCATAAATATTATAAAGATATTATAATCCTTGGGATTAATACTTTAAATAAGTTGATTTTTAATGGCTGTTTTAAAGATTTTGAGAGATTATCTTTTGACTCTGACTTGCCTTCAATATATGCTTGGCAATGTATTCACCTAAAATGCACTATCTAAACAGTATGGCCTGGATGCCTTAGCAACCTCAAAGATACCCATGACTTTAGCTTCTTTAAGAGATGTTTTGCTTGAATGGAAACCAACAATTCGATTTTATAATAAATACAGTAAAGTATTAAAAAGTGAAATAAAAGTTAGTGTAGCTAGAGGTTTGATCTGTGGAAGGAAAAACTGGAATATCCAATTTTGGAAAATCAATGCTTCCTGGAGTTTAAAAAATATGAGATACTTATGATTTAAAAGTGATATTAATTCAAATCTACTGGACCCCTAAAAGAATGTTTAAAAAGGTATGGATATTAGACTTGTTAAGTTGAAGATGTAAGAAATTTGAAGGTTCTTTAACACACATTTAGTCTTATTCTGTTATAGCCTTGTTTTGGCTTCAAATTAACATCTATGCTAATATAATTTTGGGAAGAAACACTGTATTTTAAGATCTCAAAGTGCTGTTAAATTATACTCCTAAAATATGGAATTTGCCAACTTATTCAACCTTTGGCTGAAACTGAACTGAAAACTCACTCTTCTGATTTGCAAGGACTACAGGTGAAACTCTGAACATTAGAATATCGTGCAAATGTTCATTTATGTCAGTATGGCAACTCAAAAGGTGAAACCAATATATGAGATAGATGCATTACATGCAAAGCGAGATATGTCAAGCCTTACTTTGGTATAATTGTGATGATTATGGCGTACAGCTTATGAAAACCCCAAATTCACAATCTCAGAAAATTAGAATATTCCATGACATCAATAACACAAGGATTGGAAATAGAACAATATCGGACCTCTGCAAAGTAGAAGCATGCATATGTACTCAGTACTTGGTTTGGGCCCCTTTTGCAGCAATGACTGCCGCAATGCGGCGTGGCATGGATGCTATCAGCCTGCGGCACTGCTGAGGTGTTATGGAAGACCAGGATGCTTCAATAGCGGCCTTCAGCTCCGCTGCATTGTTCGGTCTCGTGTCCCTCATCTTTCTCTTGGCAATGCCCCATAGATTCTCTATGGGGTTCAGGTCAGGCGAGTTTGCTGGCCAATCAAGCACAGTAATCCCATGGTCATTGAACCAGGTTTTGGTACTTTTGGCAGTGTGGGCAGGTGCCACGTCCTGCTGGAAAATGAAGTCAGCATCCCCATAAAGCTCGTCTGCGGAAGGAAGTATGAAGTGCTCCAAAATCTCCTGGTAGACAGCTGCGTTGACCCTGGACTTAATGAAGCACAGTGGACCAACACCAGCAGATGACATGGCTCCCCAAATCAACACAGACTGTGGAAACTTCACACTGGACTTCAAGCATCGTGCATTGTGTGCCTCTCCATTCTTCCTCCAGACTCTGGGTCCTTGGTTCCCAAATGAGATGCAAAAGTTGCTCTCATCAGAAAAGAGGACTTTGGACCACTGGGCAACAGACCAGTTCTTTTTTTCTGTAGCCCAGGTAAGACGCTTCTGACGTTGTTTGTTGTTCAGGAGTGGCTTGACAAGAGGAATACGACATTTGAAGCCCATGTCCAGGATCCGTCTGTGTGTGGTGGCTCTTGATGCACTAACTCCAGCCTCAGTCCACTCCTTGTGACAGTCCCCAACACTTTTGAATGGCCTTTTCCTGACAATCCTCTCCAGGCTGCGGTCATCCCTGCTGCTTGTGCACCTTTTTCTACCACACTTTCCCCTTCCACATAACCTTCTATTGATGTGCTTTGATACAGCACTTTGGGAACATCCAACTTCTTTTGCAACTACCTTTTGGGGCTTTCCCTCCTTATGGAGGGTGTCAGTGATGGTTTTCTGCACAACTGTCAGGTCAGCAGTCTTTCCCATGCTTGTGATTCCTACTGAACCAGCCTGAGAGACCATTGAAAGGCTCAGGAACCCTTTGCAGGTGTTCTGGATTCATTAGCTGATTAGAGTGGGACACTTTGAGCCTAGAATATTGAACCTTTTCACACTATTCTAATTTTCTGAGATTGTGAATTTGGGGTTTTCATAAGCTGTACACCATAATCATCACAATTATACCAAAGTAAGGCTTGACATATCTCGCTTTGCATGTAATGTGTCTACCTCATATATTGGTTTCACCTTTTGAGTTGCCATACTGACATAAATGAACATTTGCACAATATTCTAATTTTTCGAGTTTCACCTGTAGATCCCAGATATGAGCTTGTTCTCCATTTTTGAAAAGTCTCTATGCTTGAAAAACGAGAAGATTAACATTATGTTGCTACATGCTGCAGATTTAATATATACACAGTGGATGTGAATGCAATAATAAGTAGAATTTTTCCATCTAGTTTTGTAGTAGGTAATCCTTTGATGTGGAGAGGATGAGAAGCTGTAAAAATAATAGAACATTCTGTGTTTTGAAACACACTATAGTGAAATCTAATTTTAATGGACTATTTGCGGGAGGAGTGTCTGTTACATCTGAATGTCCATTAAATACAAAAATATAATATTGTGGCAATTTATGTCATTTGTGTAATATCGTCATAATATAAGCCATTCAAATGTTGTTGTGGGTAAAAAAAAATCAACAACGCTTGCTGAATTTTCCATTTTATTCAGAATGTGGGGCACAAAAAATATTCAACCAGTCTTTTAGCTCTCCTTGAAATGGTACAATCTCCATACAGTCCCCATGTCAAGGTCAAGGGTGGGTTGGAAACCTTCTGCCAGACAGATCCTCCTTCTGCCCTTGGCAATTCCCCTTTTTCATGCCATCCTGTTCATTCATCTAAGTCTCTCCTTGCAACCCGAAGTGCATGGTTCAGACACAGCTTGCCACCTCAGTGGGAAAGAGGCCCAAAATATAAGGAATGACACTTAAACATGCCCGAGTGGCTTCTGAAGTCCACGTTTGGGACATGGAGCCCATTAACTGTTGCCACTTACCCTTGGAGGCATTTGGATTTCACATCAAATAAAACAGGCATTTAGTTATAATTCTCATTCAAATTCCAGCCAAAACCTGATGAATCCTGAAATGGTACAGTTACACCCAGCTCATGTAAATTTTAGAGCTAAGATTTATGAAATTACATTGTCCAGGTGTATTATTATGTTATCTGGAAATTGCATTGTTTTCTTGGGTAGATTATATCTTTATTCCTTCTTTATTCTATTAAGTTTGGATATGAAAAATAACACTTGATTCCTCCAATACAGGTCACTGGGCAGCACTGGCTGATGTGTTACTTTCATACATTTTTATGATGTTCCTATAGTAAACATAATTTAATAAAGCCAAAACACACTAAATAAATAATTGCATCTAGAAAAGCAATAAAAGCAAATAAAATTAGTACTTTCATAAGTGGAAAAGGTACTTCAATTACCGCTACAAGCAACGGCGCACCATAAAATGTGTAGAATAATTTCCCTTATGCATATTTCCAGTATGTAATAATTTGATTGAAAATATGAGGAAACACACAGGAGGTTCAAAATTGTTGTGCACATACAGTTCTCAACTATGTGTAATAACTGAACATAGAAGATACGGTTTTCCAAAGGCCTTTTTCTAGGCAGAAATCTGAGGCTGTGCAAACTCTGAATCTTTGGTTATCATTTACAAGTTTGAGTAGCTGAAAATAGAGTTTCTAACATTAGAAACAACTGTAAGAAAATCTTACATGTGCCATATATGCTTTCTACCTGAAAGGTGAATATCTCCAATTACAGGATATTCAGCATATTCGACTAAAACAAAATGGTGACCCAGGAAAATATTGCTGAATAATTTAAGGCATTGGGGGATCTAACAGGGGTTTAAGAAGAAAAGTCTTCCTCCTGCTTTGAACAAGGGTCTTGAAATAAAATAGTTGGCTCAGAAATGAGGAATCAGAGTCTCGAAACTGTCAACCTCTATGGCTAGTGAGTACACAGAATCAGAATAAATTAGAACTGATTCAATGCAATCAAGACAGTGGGAAGGGTTACAAAAAGGCCAGCAATGAGCATCCTCCTCAGTGCCAAACTCACTGCTAATTTCCCAAATATGTCACAGGTATATTTTGTATTCTTCCACATTTAATCCACTGGATGGCCATTTTGGACAAGGAACTGTAAAGTTTCTAAGGCACTACATGAGTGCTATACCCCAAGAGGGGTGCCATATTCTGTCATAAACCTGATTTTTTCCTGTTTTTATGGTAGAGCTTTTAAGCAATCATGGCTTCTGCACACTGCTGAGCATGATGTGCTTCAGAGCTGTGGTACAATCAGTTTTAGCTTGGGTTTTGTTTGATGAAGCTAAGAGAAGGTACATACTATTTATAGAAGCAAGGGGAATCAAGCAGGACCTTTCCCCTTCACCCTTATGAGTAACTGAAGAATTATGAAAGCAACTATTCTCTAACAAGTTCTAGTTGTGAAATTTACTACCAGGATGACAAATACTAAGCAAAAGAAGAAGGAAGGGTGACTCTCGATTTCTGTTTTTTTGCGCCTGAGAAATGGTTTTTCCACAATGCACATGAACAACATAGCAATGATCATCATCATCATCATCATCAATTTATTTATTCAATTTATATAGTCATCCATTTCACATATGCAATTCTGGGCAGCTCACAAAGCTAAAACATGCAAAAAAAAATAAATAAACACACACACACACACACACACACACAGCTTCCCTCTTTAACTACCTTCCCTCTCTTTACTATCATCCTGCCACACTTCTCCAGTCTGAAGAGAGGGAAGGTAGTTAAGACCGATGGAGTGGAACTACCAGTGGGCCACATAGCAGACATAGAGACCAGCTATAAATACCTTGGTGTCCCACAGTCACACGGGAACCATGAGGAGGAGGCAAGAAAGACAGCAACATCCAAGTACCACCAAAGGAGAAGACAGGTCCTGAAGAGCCAGTTCAATGGGAAGAACAAGATCTATGCCATCAACATGTATGCCCTGCCAGTCATCAGATACCCTGCCAGTATAGTGAGCTGGCCAAAGGAAGACATGGAGGCTGCTGATGTGAAGACCCGGAAGCTCCTCACAATGTATGGAGGTTTCCACCCCAAGTCCAACATCCAGAGACTACACCAGGCGCAAAGAGGGCAGGCGGGGTCTGATGAGTGTCAAAGCCACTATCCTGGACGAAACCCGAAGTATCCAGGAGTACATCAGTAAGAAGGCACCCAAAGATGAGCTGCCGAGAGAATGCCTCAGGCAGCAGCAGGCAAGGCAGGAGGTTCAAGCAGAGGAAGTGCCATGGCAAGACAAGCCCCTGCATGGGATGTACCATCGACAGATAGCTGAGGTGGCTGACATTGGGAAATCCTATCAGTGGCTGGAAAGGGCCGGACTAAAAGACAGCACTGAGGCACTGATCATAGCAGCACAAGAACAGGCACTAAGCACCAGATCCATAGAAGCAGGGGTCTACCACACTAGGCAGGATCCAAGGTGCAGATTGTGCAAAGAGGCCTCAGAGACAGTCCAACACATAGTGGCAAGGTGTAAGATGCAGGCAGGAAAGCATACACTGAATGGCACAACCAAGTAGCTGGCATTGTGTACAGGAACATCTGCACAGCGTATGGGCTAGATCCCCCCAAGTCCAGATGGGAGATTCCACAGAAGGTCGTGGAGAATAACAGGGCTAAGATCCTGTGGGACTTCCAGATCCAGACGGACAGGCAGGTATTGGCTAATCAACCAGACATCGTGGTAGTAGACAAAGACCAGAAGACAGCGGTAGTGATAGATGTAGCAGTGCCAAGTGACAGCAACATCAGGAAGAAGGAGCATGAGAAGCTGGAGAAGTACCAGGGCCAGTTGCTAATTGAAAGAATCTTTTAAAAAATAATTTAAAAGAATCTGGCAGGCATTAAGATAGGTATTTGGACCTGCCAGTGTTTATGTGAACGAGGTATTTTCATTCTATATTCTTTTATTTTAAACAAAAATCGGAGGCAAATATTTGATTCCTCTAAAAATAACATGATCAACAATGTAAAGCTGTGCTTGATTCCACACAGACAGTTGCAGGGCCTGGTGTAATGGCATTGCCAAAAACATCTGCTGCTGGAAATACACCATCTGGAGATGCAATGAAGAACAGGTAAAATAATCTCAGTTAGTTAGATGTCCAGTACTAGCCCTTCCTATTTCCCTTATTAAACTTAAAATATTAATGAACTAATGAAAAAGGAGAGACACAGCCATAAGGAGCTGCTCCTGCCAAACTCAAGGAATCTGGAAGCAGTTTTCAGGCAACTGGATGTGGGCATGAAGACCTGTAATAAAGCCTCCATCTCCATCAAAAGCAGCCCCTCCCACCTGCAGATTCAGATCATGAATACAGCTCTGGGGATCTTTCTTCTAATGATGCTATGGAAGTTGTTGTTTGTTCTTTGGTGAGTCATTATGGGGTGAGAGTTCAATCCTTCCTTTCATCAATAGTCCCTTGGTCATTTTTTAATAAAACTGAAAGAGATGGATCTCTATTGTTTGGGCAACTTTAGCAATAATCTATCTTTTTCTTTCTTTCTTCCTTCCTTCCTTCCTTCCTTCCTTCCTTCCTTCCTTCCTTCCTTCCTTCCTTCCTTCCTTCTTTCTTTCTTTTTTTCTCTCTTTCTTTCCTTTCTTTCTCTCTCTCTCTCTCTCTCTCTCGTTCATTTGTAAAAGGGTGGGGGAGGAAACGTCTTATGGTGAATTTCTATTTGTTATGCCCCATGGAGGCATTTATTCCACATTAGGGTAGCACCTCCCTCTGGAGCTAACAGACAGGGTCCATTTTTCTGTCTTCCCCAGACTTACTCCTCAAAAACGTACTGCAAAAATAAAAAGAAATGGATACTTTCCCATGATCCACAATCGCCATCAAACTAGCGCAGCATGCACGGAAACTAGTTTGGTAAAACATCTAGATGAGACCCAGGAGAAATGGGAGACTTTCAAAAATTCCTTCCTATCACCCTCCACAGGAAAGTGAGATAGAAACTTCAGGGAAGTTCTCAACACCACAATGAGGTGGCCTAAGGGGACCCCATTGCAATCAGAGAGCTGACTGAGTTGTGACCAAGGACCATTTGGGAGGTGGAGGGAAGGCCTGGGCTCTGCAGTACAAACAATTACCTTTCGAATGGAAGAATCCTCTGACTGGAGCAACACTCATCGCAAAAAGTGGACAAGCTTAGCATAGCCAAAATTACAGGTAGTCCTCGTGTAACAACCACAATTGGGACTGGAAGTTAGGTCGCTAAGCAATGTGATTGTTAAGTGAGATGTCACATTACCCTTGCTGTCATTAAGTGAATTTTACTGGTTGTTAGCTGAGGACCCACACCAATTCAAGCCATTCCAGACTTGGGCCCTCCCAGCCCTGAGCCTCAGTAAGGTAAGGTACTGCCTCCAGCTCCCCCCACCTGACTATCTCCCCCCACCACAATCTCTACCCTTTTGGCTGCCCTGAACCTGCCTTGCAGGACTCTGGGGCTGCTTGCCATGCCCCAGGAAGCCGCAACTGCCCCAGCCCAGTCCCACCCCGCTATCTTCTGTTTTTGTTTTCTTTTTTTGCAGCCAAAGTCAGCTCTAGCCTGGCCCAGCAGCCAGGCTGGGCAGGTCTTATCAGCAGTGCAGACTGGTGGCCAAGCGCCCGAATTTTGATCACATGACTGCAGGGGCGCTGCAACAGCCATAACTTTGGGCACTGGTTGTAAGTCACTTTTTTCAGCGTGTTTGTAACTTTGAATAGTCACTGAATAAACGGTCAGTAAGCGAGGACTACCTGTATAGAAACCAAGAAAAACAATTTTTAAATAACAATTTGTAAACATGTGTAGCCATTAAGTTTGAAAGGGGCCCATAAGCTCAGAAAGAGTCCAACAGGAATCTATATATTCCTAGTGTTCTGTGCAATTTTATCTCTTTGATAAAATACATCCCAAATGTATCAGTATACGGCCTATATCTAGAAGTCACTGGATATTCACAGAAGAGTAGCTAAATTGTTGGAATTGCTATTGCTATTAGACATTCAATTTAAAACTAATTATGGTAACCTCCATTCCTTTGTATGTCTTTTAAAACAGGGGTCCCCAGTCCCCGGGCCGTGGACTGGTACCGGTCCGTGGCCTGTTAGGAACCAGGCCGCACAGCAGGAGGTGAACGGCAGGTGAGTGAGCAAAAATAGCCGCTCCCCATCGCTCGCGTTACCGTCTGAGCTCCAGCTCCTGCCAGATCAGCAGCGGCATTAGATTCACATAGGAGTGCAAACCCTACGGTGAACTGTGCATGCAGGGGATCTAGGTTGCATGTTCAGAATCCAACACTTATTTTACTCCATGCGTGGCCCGCCCATTATTTTATTTAACACTTCCGTCTGTGCCTCTTTCCCACACTGCACGCTTGTCTCAGTCACTGTTTTGGTAAGCCCACAAGCTTTTTTTTTTTTTTAATCCATTCAATCATGTCCGATTCTTCGGAGACTGCCTGGACAAGTCCCCGCAGTTTTCCTGACAAGGTTTTTTCAGAAGTGGTTTGCCATTGCCTCCTTCCTAGGGCTCAGCCCAGCTGGCGGTTGCAGGGGAGTCGGATCTTCCGTTGCATTGCGTCTTTCCGACGTTCACGTCTAGGCGGGACCAGCAACCGATTCCTATCCCTGCACAAAGCACCGCCAGCGTTTCCTCCCACCGAAATAATAATAATAGAGATGATGATGATGATGATGATGATGATAGAAATAGAGTGCACAATAAATGTAATGCGCTTGAATCATCCCGAAGCCATCCCCCCACTGGTCTGTGGAAACCGGTCCCTGGTGCCAAAAAGGTTGGGGACTGCTGTTTTAAAAGACATGCTGGTTATTTTCAACAAGCTTTTCTATTTTCTACTATGGTTGTTTTGGTCTTTGAAAAATTAAAATTAATTTAAAATAGAGGAAAGCAAAAGCTGCCACTGAGGTTTCATCCCCTGGAAACTTGAGGCGTTCTGTGACTTCGTCAGGTCATAAATAGATGCAACCTGTTGTTAGCCTGTTCCTAGCAAGTCCATTCAGACTTCAGTGCATTCTCTTTAAGTCAGGATGGCTTCCTGAACCTCAGGACACAGAAGGGAAAGCTCTCTTCTGTTTTTATGGGAGGTTATCTTTGATCCAGCTTTCTTCCAACACATTTGTGGGTCACTCTGAGATTTCCTAGAGAGTTTTGGATCTGGATGATAAGGAAGCAGAGGAAGAGCTCTGGCTATCTGGATTCAGAAGAGGAATCCTGGGATCTTTTATGTACTTTTTAATCTCTACACCTGGATTTGTCCCCGGAAAGTGCTTGGACCTTTTTAAAAATCTTTTTCTCTGCTTTCTACAGATAGAAGGGGACTCAGGTTCGGCAGGCTGTTGCCCTTTTCAATTCTCCAGAAGGAGGTGTCACTCCCATACTGGAAAGTGCCCTCAAGTGAAGAAAACAACACAATTCCAGCCTAGCTGGAAGTTGGGAAGTGGGTTCCAATCACACAAAGAACCCTCCCCTCCATGCTTAAAATGCACCTTCAACAGCAATTCACAACTGTTTCACTCAGGCAGTCTCAGGCTGTTCTGTAGTTCACAGAAGTGCAGTTTCTTGCTCTGCATTTGAAGAAATTGCTTCCAGTTTTTTGTTTTGCACTATAACCTCCCTCCCAGCTTCTGCTAGTTCTGTGGAGAACCAGTGGACTATACCTATTCCTCTTGGGGAATGGTTTGCATTGCCAGGAAGTGGCAGTGTGAGTCTCTGGCAAACCTAGGATGTTCAAAGATCAGATGCTACCCTCAAACTCAAGGGGTGTCCCACAGGTTCAGGCTTCTACCATCTGTTTCAGTTGAGAGCTATTCTTCTCCTTGATTGCTGGATTTGGGTAAAGCAGGGTCTCTCTCTCCCTTCCTTATTTTAAAGTAAGTTGTAGTTACGGGGAAACCTGATACTAGACTTAGACAGTAATGGAGTGCTGAACCGATCACAATATAGAAATTATTTTGATTTCACATAAAATGTTGGAATTTATCATAAATACTGTTTGGGGAATGTTTCTACACCCAAAAATAGATCGAAAGAACAAATTGATCACAAAGAATGAACATGCAACCTAATACAATTGCTTAATCACAATAATATTCTAGGGCTATTGCTCTTGTTCTCCATTCTCTACAAGAATCACTACAAGTCATTATAGACCATCTTATAGATGAAACAATGTTCTGTTTTACTTGTTTAACATAAAACATTTCTACTAATTCAAATGACAGTGTGATTTGCAACAAATGACTTTAGGATTATCCCATTCCCTGAAAGTACAAAAATCCTTTACACCTCTATTTAGCTATACATTTTACTGAGAGAGTCACTCATGCTCTTTCAACCCAACTTACCTCAATAGGATGCTATGAAGATCAAACTGATGTCTATGTTTGTGTAAGAGAAAGCAATAAAATATGAACAGTACATGGCCTTAAACTCTTTAGATTAAGAACAAATTAACAATGAGCAATTCAGTTCTGCAGGCGCTACTACTGAACACTGAGAATCAAAGAAAGGATGGCCAGTGTGTGCACCCTCCCCAAACCATCTCGAGATACTCAAGGTAAGAATAAGAGGGAATCAAATTCACACAACAACCAACAGAAAGGAAGGACAAATCTCTATGGTACTACTCACCAATGTGACCCTCCTTTGTGGTTTCAGAAGTTTAGGTTTTGAGAAAGTATTGGATATTGGTGCTGTAAAAATAAGAACAGATTGACCAGGAATGTTTTCCTCTTGCTATGAAATGAATATAAGTAACAGTGAAATACACAAAAAAGACTATTTACTACTCATTCCTGTAGACTGCAAATCTGCCAATCTGTGTGCCTTCCAGTGGATTTTGCATCTCCTGCAACGCCTCCAGACCTCACATGCTTCCTTGGTAGCCTCGGACTTCTTTTTCCCAGACAGTGTAGTGGTTTTTGTGAATTCTCAGGAATATGTACTCAGTTGTGTGAAGTGAAATGGCCATCTCCTAAACAGCTGTGGTTTGTAAAAGGATATCCTCAAAGCTGCTGATTGTCCATTGAGGGCATTCAAGTGACTGCTCCCTACTAGACGCTGCTGCTCAGACTTTAGAGCAAATGAAAGGCAGACAGTTTCTAAGTGGTCTCACTATGCCGGCAAACAGAAGGAGGTAAGAGGAGTTTAAGGGGGACGTGGTGGCGCAGCGGCTTAATGACGCTGAAAGTTGCCGGCCAGAAATGGCTGACGCTTCGGCGGTTCGAGTCCAGCCTTCGCGTTAACAGGGTGAGCTCCTGTTTCCCCCCCCCCCAGCTCCTGTCAACCCAACAGGTTGAAAACTCACATGAGTAGATAAATGGGTACTCTCACTCCAGTGGGAGGAAAAACGCTGGCAGCGCCTTGCACAGAGAGACGGGACCAGTTGCCGGTAAGCGCAAAACTGCGCTCGCCCGAAAAGGGCGCGAAGCAACGGAAACCCCGCCTCCTGCGCTTGCCAGCTGGGCTCTTCTCTAGGAAGGAGGCTCTGGCAAACCACTTCCGAAAAACAATTGCCTTGAAAACTGCAAGGATTCGTCCAGGCAGTCACTGCAGGGTCAGTAATGACTGAGTGCAGACAAAAAAAAAAAGAGGAGTTTGGTAGAGGAGGTCAGTGGTAAGACTCCAATCCATTTTTGCCTCTACGTGGATAGTACAAAGAAGAGAAACGGGAAGGTAGTGACACTGCACTTCTGACCTACAAGGCTTGTACTTTTTTTGTATTCTTGATCAAAGACAACAGAAGTACAATGTAGTCAACACAAGCTCACTGAATACTGTGGTTCTTAAGGAAAACGAAAGGGCAGCAAATGACCACAATTCTGCTCATAATAGAGACAAGTATTCCTTGAAACAAATAACAAAAGTACAACAGCAACAGTTGTTATTTAATTATTTTTAGAATTTTTATCCTGCCTTTATTATTTTTATATGACTTGAGGTGGGGAACATACCTAGTGCTCCTTCCTCCTCCTATTTTCCCTACAACAACCTTGTGAGTTCAGTTGGGTTGAGAGAGAGGGACTGGCCTAAAGTCACTCAGCCGGCTTTCATGCCTAAGGCGGGACTAGAACTCACCATCTTCTGGTTTCTAGCCTGGTTCCTTCACCACTAGGCCAAACTGGCTCTTTCTTACTACTACCAAATCCCTAGAAAAGGAGACAGCACAGCAACAGTTGACAGAGGCCTATGAAGAACCAGTAGAGGCACCAAGCTGAGATTAGACCCAGCAGTGCTCCAGTGAATGCCTGAGACAGAAATCCTACAGGGTTAAGACTCCTACTATATCTTAGGCAATCAGCCGCAACCGGGCCCAAGGGAGATGTCTATGATGCAACACTTCAGCCTGAACTTGGCAGCTTCTCAGTGTTGCCAGCAACTATTGGCTAATGTGACTGATTGTGAACTACCGACTAACGCTCAGGTGCCTGTGACTGATCCTTATTCAGCCCCTTAGTGCTTCTTTTCTGCATTTGTAACCTAGGTTTGTTTTCTGGACCTTGCTATGACTACCGTTTGAATCAGATGACCTTCTGGCTATCAACTTTCTTTTCAGTTTGGACTCTCACTTACTATTCCCCTTCTGCTCTTAGCATGCACATAGTTACTTACCGTGGCCAGAAATAAGACAGGACAGCAGCTTATAATTTACCATAAGGAAGGTATTTTTTTTAAAGGAGCAAGTCCATTAGTTGAAAGCAAAAAACAGAAACAAAAGGTGCAGAAGATATTCTACAGACTGGAGCTCCGGAACAATTTTTAGGCTTTCTCAGAAGGAACAGACTCTTAAGTACATAGGGAAGAATAACAAGAGGTAAGAGGGTGAATTGCTCCCTGCAAAAAGACAAAGAGAAGCATTGTAATAGATGGTGACTCTTCCTTGGGCGAAGAAAAATGAGAATGTGCCAGCTAGACCTGCTGGTTCATAAAGTGTGCTCTCCTTAGAGTGCGGATCAGGAACCCAAGAGAGTAAGTTCATTGAAACATTTCTGATCCTTCTCTTCCATGTAGAGGCAAATGATACTTTCAAGGGCAGCCATAACTATATCACCTTAGACCCTGAAAACCTAAAAAGCAAAGAACCCAAGGGACTCAGACCATGATTCATTGAAAGTGAACTAGCTACCAGAATAGTGTTATTATGAGATATTTGGTTTCTGGGATCATGGTCTACATTTTCTACAAGATGGACTGCTAGCCTAAGAGTATAGTCTATTAAAATAAATATAAAATAAGGAAGAACATTATGGCCTTTGTGGTCTCCATGCCAATGTGTAATGGAAATCAACAAAATTGGATTCACTTCCTAGCAGAGGTAGGCAAATATGATTAACATATTTAACAGAGACAAGGAGGGATGATTCCATGCTTGTCCACCAGTTCATGGGATATAGCTTGTTCAAAAGGAACAGCAGCAACAGAAAGAGCTGTAATGTATTTTAAAAGCACCCTCCCCTGCTCAAGTGTCTAAGTGAATGAATTTGGTGATGTTGTTGGGAATATATGGGTTAAATAAGTGCTTGAAAGAATAAAAGCTATACTTTTGTTCAGGTTTATTGCTGGCCACCCAACCAAGGAGCAAATCTAAATACAGCTCTTCAAAGAAGCAGTAAGTTCTAATATTTGTTGGAAGATAAACTCTACCAAGTATCGCCTTCCAGGAAATTCTTGCTGAGAACATCAATGAGTGGAGAACACACACACACAAGATGATCAAGCTATGTTGATCTGATTCTAACTAATATAGAAGACGTAGTAAGGCAAGTGGAAGAAGTGGTAACATCAAGGGAAAGTGATCACTGTAATGCTGGAAATTAAAAGCTGAGTATAGTCAAATGCAAACTTAAAAAGAAATCTACACAACTGCAAAAAAAAAAAAAATTAGAGGTCATATAAAAATAAGGAATGAAACTTAGAAGAGGTGGAAAGAGGAACAGGGCACCATAGAAGAATGCATTCCTTTACATACAATCCAAGAATTGGAATACAACGTAAGGGTCGAAGGGGTATTAGAGATCATCTAGTCCCTGCCAATGCAGAAATCCTCCTTCACAGCCTTCCTGGCAAATGGCCATCCAGCCTCTCTTTCAGTATTTCCAGTGAAGGAGAATACCTTCTTTCGGAAACCTGAAATAGCTTCCTAAGGGGCAAGTTGCTCTTAACCTAATACATACCTTTGGCAGGAACAGCTGGAGGTTCCTCTGTTTTCTTCATCCCTTTTATCTGCTTGGGCTGCACTGGAGACCCAACTGCCTTACTGAGGACTGTCTCCTGCAAGCTGGAAAACAAGGGAGACCCTGGTTTGGAGATGGAAGTGAAAAAACAGCCAACCAATAACATTCGATTTCTCCAAGGGTTAGTATTTCCATAACTGGCACAATTAGCATGGCTCTCAAATGATTTTCTATCGGTTAAGTGCATATTCACAAGAGTAGTTGTGGAGATGGACTATGAGACCATGGGAGACTGTATAAGAGAGGCTGACCAATTCCCTCTCACACCCCACTCTCGTGGATTGACTGGCATCTATTTTTCTTTCAAAAATACCTTATATCAAAGCAAATGCCTAAATGGTCTACTCATGAAAAGGGAGGCCCTCAGGTTGAAAACAACCATGAGTCTCTATTTTGTCTGAAAACATAAATCCTGCCTTGAAATCATATTACAGGTAGTCCTTGGTTAACAACAATTCATTCAGTGACTGTCTGAAGTTATGACAGCACTGAATGAAGAGACCTATGGCTGGTCCTCAAAGTTGTGGCCACTGCAGCATCCCCATGGTCATGTGATCACCACTTATGCCTTTCGCTACTGGCTTCCGACAGGCAAAGTCAGTGGGGAAACCAGCAGGTCACAAATGGTGATCACATGGCATCGTGCCTAACTACTGTGCAGGATTTGACTAACAACAGCAACTGGAACTGCCAGAACTGCCGTAATAAATCGGTGTGGTTATGTGACATCGCGTTTTACAACTGCATCACTTAGCAGTGGAGCTCCTGGTCCCAATTACTATCATTAACCAAGGACTACCTCATATATTCTCTGTTTTCTCCATATATTTGAAAGAACTTTATTAGAAGGTTAAGCATAATAAATGTCATTAAAAGACTGAGCATAAAGTGGTTTGAAGATACTTCCGGAGTAGAAGAGACATATGGAAAAAGCCTAGGGTTTTCCGATCAAGACTTGCTCAAAATCTGATTGCAGATTGCAATATTGTACCAACAAGGGGAGCGCTTTTCAACATTTCAGAAAGAAGAGAAGGCCTGTATAATTCAGAAGCTCGAGGTGGCATGTCCATCCTCCTCTCATTCCCCTCACAACAACAAAAACCTTGGGGTAGGTTGGGGTGTGGGGGGGAGAGAGAGAGAAAGTTGAATTTGGTAATGGGTGATATTAGCTGGATTTGACTGGATTTCAGAAGCACTGAATGTTTTTTCTTTTCTTTTTTGCCTTCAAGTCAGTCCTGACTCCTGGTGACTGCCTGGACAAGTCCCTGCAGTTTTTTGGCAAGGTTTTTCAGAAGTGGTTTGCCCTTGCCTCCTTCCTAGGGCTGAGAGAGAGTGACTGGCCCAAGGTCACCCAGCTGGCTTTGTGCCTAAGGAGGGACTAGAACTGATGGTCTCCTGGTTTCTAGCCTGGTGCCTTAACCACTGAACCAAACTGATTCTTGTTTCTTTCATTAGCTTGTACTTTTTGTGGACAAGACTCTGTTGGGAATGTTATTCCTTCTGCATCTTTACTACAGTCAAACATCATAAATTACTGCAAGAATTTATATAGAAGCTCATTTATACAATTATTATTAATTCAATTTGTCTGCCGCCCAACTCTCAACAACTCTGGGCGGCTCACATCAATCAAAGAAATTACAATAAAACCAGTAAAACTTTATTATAACTTTATTATAATAAAATTTTACTTTTTACCTTTAGTTTTACAACTCTCCCAGGCAGGCAAATGTCCAAGGCAGATATATTTAATGCTATTTTGTAGGACAATTAGTTCAACTAGTATGGCCGGACTATTTCTTTGAATTTAGCATTCTACATACAGGGAGGATTTTATCTGGGTTTAACAGATTTAACCAACTAGAATCAGGAACAGCTTTAAAACACAACACTGGTATGTTGAGAGACCCCCAGCCATTGTGGCTTGTAAACCATCACTGAGAGCTGAGATCCCCAACACTAATATGCATGCAAACACTTCCTTTGGCACTCACCAAGCTATCTGCCCCTTTGGACTGTTATAATTAATAAAAAATAACATGAAACAGGCCTTCTGCTAGGAAGTGCCAGCTTCCTTTATCATCTTCATTGGTAAGAATATCTTTAGACCAACATAGGCCCCATAAGCTTTCTTAGAGAATAAAAATGATATGACTGCAATCCAGGTTTTTTGTTGTTGTTTCAAAGTAAACCCACCTGCACAAGACAACAAAGGAAAGCAGGTGCAATAAGGGCTATCTATGGAAGAAAAGATGCCCATCTTGACAGCAAATTTGCAAAAGCACCTATAACTTGATCAAAAACTGCCAAATATTCCTACCAGCCCCCAAATATTTGTGGTTTGCCAACAAGATTGGCAACCTATATCCCCAGGTTCCTTCCTGGAGGAATCTCCTCTGACTAGGGAAGCTGAAAACCAGCAGTATAGTTTGCAACTATTTTGAGGTGGAAAACTAATCCAACCTCTAAAATAGGAATATCACAACGCAAACCCAAAGAAGGTCTCCAAAATTCCACCGAAACCTCAGGCTGACCCTCAGCCGCTCTCCCCCACCCTCCCTGCTTTCAGGAGTAGGTGCCTACTCAGCTCTCAAGCAACAGTTTAAAAAGCCAGGATATCCATGACAGAACTTAATGCCAAAGTCTTGGAAGCCACTAACTAATCACACTACAGCATTTTTGTATTTCATTTCTCCTAGTTGTATTTCTTTTTTTTCTATTATAGTTCCTTTAATGTTTTCCCATATACTTACTAACAGAGGATTATATTTCATGGTTCTAATGAAATAAATTCTTATCCTTAATATTGTTTTGTTAGTCCCATAAGTTTTGGTTTTGTTGCCATTAGGCAAATATGCCTACTTCTTCCAGAAATGAGCTCAGAAAGGTCCATCTTGTATGGGAAGATCATGTGGAGACTTAGCTACGCAGGGGAAATCAAAGTTGAAAGTTCTCCATCTGTAAATGAATGGAGACCTGGTCTTCGAAAGGGGGAATAGAGCAATGAACTATTAAAAGAGGAGAAAAGATGACTTGGTCTTGACAAAGAGGACAGTGTGAGAAAGAAACTAAAAATACTGTAGCCCTGCCTTGGTTTTGTTTTTATATGTGGCAGAAACTCTGACAGGCTTCCAATATTCTGTTATTCCACCCTACAGCAAAAAAGAGCATTCCAGAAATCTTTGCTGCTTCTGATTCTTGATCTGGACTACTTTGAAGGGCTGACACCATCAAATCTTCTACTGATGTGGACAAAGAAGTGGTGTGCAAGTATATGCACTGAGAAAGCGCAGTATATGCATGTACCTTAGTGCACATATGAAAACAGCATATATGTGAGTGACTGAAGAGTGTGAATGAGTGCATACATACACACAAGACCCACAAGTAATTAGAGAGAGAGAGATGCATGGCTAAGGAGGATATGAATGCAGAGCATGCATGTGTCTGTCAATGCAGTATATGTGTCTGTGTTTAGGAAAGCATATTAGAGCATCTTAAACTTATTTATGTAAATAGGGTACAGTTTTGGAGTGGCATGTAAGTCCTAGAAATAGATAATTTTCTTTAAAAGTAAATAAAATGGAAAGAGAGTATGTTTGTGTGGGAGAGAGTAATCAAAGCCATTATGATTGGCATAACAAAAATATAGCTTAGAATACTCTAACTAGTATAATAATGTAACATACATTACATTCATCCCAAACCTCTTGAGAATTTTCAGCCTTTTATCTCCAACACAAAGGATTAATCCTCTTAGTAATTCACACACTATGAGCAAAAGTAGCCTAACCAACACACAAACCTAATCTGATGTGGGCAAAAGAATTATTGGCAGATACATCCTCACCAACATAACAAATTAAGGAAAACTGTGTCACACACATGTAGTTAATGAAGACCAATTCATGCTATCGTTTGTATCTCAACAAGGACAAATAATAACAACCATCTGTAACTACTAAGACTGAATCTCTCATATAGGTTTTTGTATTTCAACAATAAGGTCATTTCAAAGCCTAGGGAGAAGGTTAGGCTCATAGGTTGCCCATATTCCACAACAATGGAGGCTTATAAATTCTCTTTTGAGGGGAAGAGTCTCTTCTTCCGTCATGGATTTTCTGGCATTGATTAAAGGCTCTCAAAATAATTTCCAGGTTTTAAAACATATTCTTGTCACAATAGGAAACAACTAAGTCTATGACCTTTTTGTAATAACAACAAAAAATGTTTTAGTTCACAAAAGGAAACTTCTTCTCCTACCTCTTCTGGGGATACTTCACCAAGTAATGTTTCGCTGTGAAAAAGAACACAGAAATAAGAAAAACAGAAGTCAAGAAACACATCATTGTGTATAATACTTTTCACTTGCATGTGATTTCTAAAGGAATGATGATCATCTTGTTTTGTTTGTTTACTTAAGGCATTTCTAGACTGCCTTCTACTACAGAAAATCCTGAAGCAGTTTACAACAAAATCACTTCAGAATAAAACAATATAAAAAAGTTAGAAGAAGGTAAAAGCCATCCATGAAAATAGAACTCTTAGGCTGACATAAAAGGTGGGATTTTCAGGGATGGCCCAAACCCATCAGTCAGTATCTGAGAATGGCAGAGGAAGCCTGTCTCCATCAAACTGTAGGCAGCTCCATACAGAACAGCATCTCCTTCCAGCGGGTTGACAGACAGATGTAACTGGAGATGATATTTAACAAAGTTCTACAAGTTACATCCATGTGGAAAAATGCAGCAGGTGGTAGAGGAGAAGCCAAGCGCACAGCAATCAATCTGGAGATGTTATTTGTTAGATAGTGGCAAGGTGGTGGGTCCTCAAAACAGAGCTTGCTACAAAAGGCAAATGATCATTTCAGGACAGCTTCTCAATCATCTGTGCAAAATTTAGGAAGTTCTTGATTTATACACAGTTTTGAAAAGTGCACACACATACTTAAATGCCTAACTACAGGCGTTCTGGAGAATTTTGCAAAGTATCTCACTTCATCGTCTGAGAGAAAATCTATGTGATCACTAAGAGTCAACACGGACTTGATGGCACGTCATCATCACCTCACTCCAGCCCCCTTTCTAAATTAGCTTGGTATCCATTATATAAATTTACTGTTTACATATCTCAGTTACTTTACACACACACACAGAGTGCATACATACATACATAAAAAATCCCCTCTCACCCTTATAGTGGTGAGTATTATGTGTCTTTTTCAATCTTGGGCCCTCTACCAGGGGCCTGGGAGCTCTTTAGTCCAACACATAGTCCAACCGATAGTGGCAGGGTGTACGTTGTAGGCAGGAACAGCATACACTGAGCAGCACAACCAAGTAGCTGGCATTTTGTACAGGAACATCTGCACAGTGTATGGGCTAGACTCTCCTAAGTCCAGATATGTATTTATTTAAGATTTTTAACAAGGAAGATTAAAAACTAATGCAAACTAATATAAAGTAAGAAAAAGAAAGAAATCAAAGAAAAAGCTAGAAGTGCAAGAAAGGAAAAGTAGCTTGCAATCTTCTTTAGAGCCATTGTAAGTACAATTATAAATTTACATCTTACTCTATGGCTACAACGTAACTTTCTTCTTTCTATATCTATCCTGTCTAATCATCAAAACCATAAATTATAAGTTCATTTTTTTCTGTTTTACGCAAAAAGTCAATAAGGAGTTTCCAGTCTTTTCTCTGATCAAAGAAGTCATCTCATTAAGTTCCATCATCTTCACCAACCATTCCTCCATTGCGGGTAGTGCCAAATCTTTCCATCTTTGTGCATACAATAATCTCGCTGCAGTTATGCACAAAAACAACGTTCCACGACTTTTTTTCAACTGTTTGTCCATCAATCTCAAAAGAAAAACCTCTGGTCTCAACATCTCAGTTACTTTTAACAGAGAAAAGCACAGAAAACAAAGTTCTTCAGACCTTACTCCACATTCTAGAACTTCTATTTTTAATGTTATCTTTATAGTTGGAGAAACTGGCAATAAATAGATCTAGTACAAATATAGATCTGGCATCTGAAAGCTGAAATTTCAGTCTCCTTGGGAACCAATGCTGAGATAAGAAATTACAAAGGTTACAAATCAGTTGACTTTTCATGGATTACACAAAGACTAAGGTTTTTTATTACACTACAGTATATATTGTTTCTCTACTTTTTTCACTACTCACACTTTCTCCTCCCCCAACTACTGCATGTATTTATAAGAATTTCTTTTCACAAAAGATTGCTCCCTATTTTAAAGTACTATAAGTCTCTTATTTGCATAGGTTAGCAAAATCAAATGATGTGTTTGATGTTGGTCATTTTGACTGAAAGAGCAAGTGTGCAAAGTCAAACATTTCTTGATAATTTAATATTATATATAATTGTTTTGAGTGTAGCAAGATGGAAAATTACAGTACATTCAAAGATAAAGTAACTAAAATGTGGAATTAGTAAATTCAATGACAAAATATTTAAACTAAAGTTACAGATGAATTACAGGAATTGACTCACCATGGGATCGTTTTTTGTTGCTCATAATCTGGCAGAGGATGACAAGAGGGAACAGCAGGATGCTAAGAATGCCTGCAGAGCATATCATGACCGCATAGACTGACAGGTCTGGAAAGGAAAGGAGAAAGAAGGATCAGTCCTTTGTCTTGAAATGCCTCCAAAACAAAGGGGTGGGAGTTCAATGGTAGAGCACATGCTATTCATGCAAAAAGAACTGCCAAGGAAGTTGAGAAAAACTTCTGCCTAAAATCCTGGGGAACTGTTGGCAATATTTGGCTGTGACAGAGTATTAACAGTTTCTTCTCTTCCATAGTCTTTTAGAAGCAAAGCAAAACATCAGCAAGGAAGTTCTGAGGAACCAAATCAAGGCAGCCATCTTAATGGCCTTTCCCCACTTGCATCTTACCATGACACTAGCAGCTCCTGGTAACATCTTTATTTTGCCATGTCCCCAGGAAATTGCCTTCATCTTCCCCTACATGCGGGGCAGCCTTCAAACATGGCTAGGTGCACCAGTGTTAGTGCTCTCCTGTTAAGCTGGCAACAACCCTGGGGCATTTTCAGGTCTCTGAATCTGCCACCCTTCCCTGGCCTTGCAGGCCCTGGGCATGCTCCTTATTTTCCCCTCCTTACAGTTTAAGAGCAGGGCTTGTGGGGTTTCAGGGCTTGGAAAGAAGCAATGACTTCTGAGAGAGTGTGGCAGAACAGAAGAGCGTAGTCACCTTCTCAAGTGTGGACCTGTAAATGCTGGTGGAACAAACAGGATATAGAGCAGGCTGCCCCACCTTTGACCATGCTTCTACAAATTCTGGCAGAAAAACACGCCTTCAAACCACAGGCATTGCTCTATACATTATGCATCTTTATAGACATTAGAGCAGTTTTCAATTTCATTTAATTTCCAAGCCTAATCTGCTGCACAATTTACCAAACTCCTCTGTTGACAGAAGGCTGTTACTATTAATCTATAAACTCTACAATAAAAAGTTAGATGCAGCTCCCAGGGACACCATACCAATGAAATCCCTAACAGGAGACAAGGCTGTATTCTTGCCTCATTGTTGTTTAATTATTATATTAATGCCTTGTGTCTGGATCTCTCTCATCACCCCCCCGAAACTAACAGAGAAAGATAATTTGGTATGCAGATGATGCAGTTTTACTTTCCCAGACTCTGGCTGGCTTAAGAAGGGCACTGCAAGCACTGGCTGATTACTACATCTCTGAAGGTCTGGAGATCAACTATATAACCAAGATGGTGGTCTTTGCAAAACGTCCTAGAAGATGTATTTGGATGTGAAATAATCATCTTATTGAGCAGGCAAAATCATTTAATAATACCGAGGCATAGCCTTTCACACCATGACCTCACACACAATGCCTAGAGAATATATAGTGTAAAAACCTACATTGCAGCAGCACTGCGATCATTCTTCTACTCTAAAAGGATTTTATACATTCCTGCTGCATTTTGAGTGTACTTAGCTGAAGTTAGAGCACAGCTGTTATTTAGTGCCCAATCAGGCCGATAGTTTCTTTGTTCCTCAGGCCAAATTTCTTAGGAACATATTTGAGGCCCCCTTCTGTGTCTCAGATGCAATTCTTCACTGCGAGGGTGGCATCAGAAGGACTGAAACCAATGCTTGGTTACACATTTTTACAGACTGTGCCCAAACATACTTCGGCCTTGTAGATCTGAGACCTCGCATTCTTATTGGCACTCTTGTTTCAACCTGGCCCAAAGCAACAGGCAAAAAAATTGGAGCTTCCTGGATTTTCATTAATGAAACTCTGTACACTCTGTACACAAGTGTGTAATAGCAGTTCTGAGGCAGCAGATTAAGGACAGATATCCATTTAGAACTGCCATCTCTTTCCAAGGGTATTGTCCTGATCAGCTCTTTCACCCTCCTTCACTTTCACCTGCTAGATCCCTAAGTCAAATCACAATCCCTTAATACGGGAGAGCAATATGGGGTGCCCTCCCCACCCCAGCCCTAGAAGGTAGATACAAAGGCATGCCATTTGGGCCAAGGTTTTGCCCATGCAGCAAAGGGACTAAGGAAACCGTAAAACACATTTGATTATATTGCTTGTTTTATGCTGACACACGTTCAGAGTGGATAACTCCACATTTAAACAAATTTCCCAGTCATTCTGACCAGTTTTATTTACAGCCTTTTACTCCTAGACATATATGACTCAGTCACCCTAAGCATATCGAAATTCTGCTTTGGCATATGCAAAATGTGGAGTTGATTGACCAATATGTCCAGGTAATTTTATGATTTGTATCTTTCCATATATACGTAATCTGTTTTACATTGCTGAGTTTTATTACGTACTGGTCTTCGATTGCAATAAATATTATTGCTGTACTACTTTACTTTATCTGTTGTTTTGTTTTGTTTATCCACGCATTCCAGGGTGAAATAATTCTCTGATCCAGATACTGCAGGTAAGTGTATTAAACTGGGATCAGAAAGAGAAAAGTAGCAATCTGTTTCTATACACTGTCCAGTTTTTACAGTTTTGTATTGGAGATGGACTCCTTACATGCGGGGGGGGGGGGGGATTTCTAAACTGTAGGTTTGATGTATCTCTTCTGAAAATCCACTTAGCTTAGTCCATTTAGTTTTTTAAAAATTCTCTTTATATTTTAGTTGAATATTTTAAACATGTATTCCTTTATTAATATCATTTGTTGACTTTTTATTTTTGAACTTTTAAAAGTAAATGTGTCTCAGTTTATCAGTTTATTGATTTTTTCCATTTTTTTCTTGACTCATAGAAATACTGGGTTTGCTTTTTATACAAGTACTGTTTTTATATCCATGCTATCTTTAATGGCCTTTTGGAATGTTAATGGCCGGAGATGTCTAGGAGGAAAAGGATCTTTTTCAAATTGAGTAATATAACATCTGAATTTCTTAGAAGTAATTCATAACCTTCCTGATAAGATTTTTTTTTTAAAAATCAAGAAGATGGATAGGCTAAATATACATTTGTGGTAATTCAAATCAGCTAGAGTGGTAATAACTCCAATAATTTGGTTATGGAATAAAACATATGTGATACAAGGATATTTTTAAATGTTGGTTATCTATTACGGTCCAACTAAGGACAAACCAAAAGATTTACATACAGTGGTGCTTAAAAGTTTGATCTCCACACAAATATAGCTTTGGATCATTTTCCTCAATAAATAAATGAGCAAGTATGTTTTGACTGATTTGTTTAATTGTTAATCTCTTTATCTAGTTTTAGGACTTGTGTGGAGAACAGATCATATTTTAGGTCATATTTATGCAGAAATATTGAAAATTCACAAACTTTTTAGCATCACTGTAGATGATATATCCATCTTTTGAGAGCGGATCATAAAATTATGGCTTGTGATTTTAATCAAGTTTTAGATCCTTTCCTTGACTAATCAAGTATTATTCCAAGTAAACAATCATCTACATGAAATGCGCTTCAAGCTTATTTTTTGGAATTTAATTTGTTGGATATAGTAACATTCAAATCTGTCAGAATATATTTTCCCATCTCCCCATCAGATCCATTCTCAACTAAATAATCATAATATAATTTCTACTGTTATATCTGAACACGTTCCAATAAATTCTCTTTATTTCAGAAAAAAATGTTCTACTGGTCCAAAATAATATTTAAATAGATCATTATCAAAAGATTCATATTGTCCAAATCAGGTTAAAAAACTGAAGGTTTTAAAAATAATAAAGAAAATCTGTTAATTTGTTTGGGATACCTTTAATACACATATTCATGGCTGGATTATTGTATATGATTCACAGAAATAGAGAAAAAATCTGGAAAATTGATGAGCTTTTGAACACCTCAAAAGGAATTTCAAGCAAAAGGGGAAGTGAAACCATTCTATCTCATCCTCAAGGAATTTAGATTGTACTTTTCTAATATATACCTATAAATTGAGTGCAATTAAACTCAACAGTGCTTTCATTCGACTGAACAGAGAAAAACAGGATCTGCACTGTCACATTTCAAGGACAAATATATTTTTTTAAAAAGCCTCTTCTACATCTTTCCTTCTATAGCTAACACTTTTTGCATCTTTTTCATTCTTCAAAAATTCCCAAAGTTTTATCCAAAATTATATACATCTATTCATTTGATTTTATTTCTATGTATAAATGAAGGCCCAAACTAGCACTACAATGGAATTTTGATCCAGATGCATCAGTATTAGTGAGTTCCTCTTTCTGCATTTAGGTCAACTGTTTTTATTTAGGGCATATTTACTGTAAACATGGCAAGAATGGCTCACTAGGAACTAAATCTAATTTTCAGAATCTACTAGTAAAGGCTTCTTCAATAAATTTTCCTTTATAATTTAAGTTTTATAATTTCAAAAGAATGAAACAAAGACTTTAGAACCAGAAATCGCAAAAAGCATGAAATTAAATATAGAATAATCTATGGTTATGTGAAATTGGAAATAAAAATTATTTTTAAAATAATTCTAGTGATGTTTAATGGCACATGAAAAGGATATACACACGTTCTATGAAAATAATAGTTTCCACTGTATGAAATAGAAAGCATATTTGGCTTCCTTCATCCTTCTGGACTGACGATCAAGCAGTGGCTTTTTTGGTTGTTGACTGTAAAATCAATATAAAATGAAAACCAAGGCAAGGAGGGAAAGGTCGGGGAAGCATGTTCCTCCCTGCTCACAAAAGGCTCACATTTATCCCTGATACATAAACAGTATTTACACTCACACTGGAAATGGGAGAGGCAAAAAGCAGATATGGTGTCCAACAGGAGATGTAACACATGTCAAAGATGCTCCAACTACAGAAAGCATCACTCTCATTCCACTAAAAATTCACACATTCAGCTAAACTTTGGGACAAGCATTTTGGTTTTTTAATTAAGGTCTCACAAAATCATGTTTTAGTAGATCCGCAAAGAATAATGAAAGGGGAAACTTATACTTAACCTTCAAAGAATGCCCAAGCCTTGTGTTTCTCCTCAGCACTGGAGTCATCCAGAAAATGGGATGGAATCACTGCAAAAGAACATGCAGAAGGAAGTGATCACCTGTGCAAATATTGCTTTGATGCTGAAGATACTGGCTTCTAAAAGAGCTACTGGGACTGAGCTTTCACTAAATTAAGGTCTGTCTCATGCTTGACCTAGTATACGAGAGAGGTCAGCAACAAAGATTAGATGCGACTTATCTGAGCGTATGGGTTAAGAATAAATCTAACATTATAATTGTGACTGAAGAGGACTGAACTGTCACAAAGATAATCTCTTAGAATCACTTTCCTACAAAATTATGAAGATGATTTTGTCCTGCCACTCAATGGAGAACCCATTAAAATATTTATATGCCAGACTTCGAATGTTCTCATATAACTTTACATTCCTGTACATTAAGGAGAAAAACACATTTAAAATAAGTTACACTAAAAATAATAATTTAATAACCTTAGCAGAAAAAAGAACTGCCTGGAAAAATAGAAGGGTCTTATCTTGGCACTGTACATTAAACAAATGCTAATCAAGCTTTTCTGGGGAGAGATTTTCATATCCAAAGCATCACTATCAAAGACCCCTTCAAATAAACTGTTTTTACTGGTGGCGAACAGGGTCATTGTTTATCCTTGGCCATCAGTGGGTTTTTGTCTTTTAATCTTATATGCCATCCAAGGTCACATGCACGGGATGGGCAGCTATATAAATCATATCAAATGATCAATCAATCAATCAATCAATGTTCTACCCAGTAACGAAACATAAATTAAGCATCCCTGATAGATGGCTTCCAGCTTCTGCTTGGACATGCTTGGATTTATACCCTTCCTTTCCCTGAGGAGCTCAAGGCAGTGTACATGGTATGCCTGAATTTGGCACGAAGACAGCTTTAGTCACCTGATGGACGATCCCTAGCGGGTCACCATTAAGGAGTATGACCCTATCAATACTCTTAGATCTCTCATTACCTTTTGATACTATTACCCAAAATTTTCTTTGGAGCATTTGAGGGAACACAGAGTAGGAAATACCATTCTTCAGCACTGCAGGAAGGTGGCAATGAAAAATATTTTTAAAATTGTTTTTATTTTTTATGTACAATATTGCCTCAGTCATATATGTTTTCCTTTTATCCTTAATTCCTTGGTCTGTAGCTAATTATGGCTGGATATTTTAATCAAGTTTTGAATGTTTTAGTTGATCATACTGTAGTTTCAGGTAAATTAAGTTCTTACTACAAACCTATTAATTTGACAGATTTGACTACTTCTGTACCTATCAATCTCAAAGTGAAAATACTTTTTTCCCCTAATTTCCCTAATTCTAATAAGACTTTTTTAGTTTCTCAATCTTTCTTTAAGACATTATCAATTCTACTATAGATATATACTGGATGGATGGATGGATGGACAGAAAGATACATACATACATACATGCATACACTATTTCAGGATGGTATTTAAATACATCATTATTAAAAAAACTCACAATTTATAAAGCATGTGAAAGAAGAGTGAGGACTTTAAAATACAGACATTCTGCTAACTAAGAAACTGCATACTTTTAAGGCATATTTTCAAGGTCAGTTTACCATTTATGCTACATGGAAAAAGAAGAAAAAAATGGAATGTGAAATAATAATAATAATAATAATAATAAGAAGAAGAAGAAGAAGAAGAAGAAGAAGAAGAAGAAGAAGAAGAAGAAAAAATTAAATATTTTTTTAACAACAATGTGTTGCAACCTTTGCTAGAATTCTACCATTCTTTTATGTCTGCTAATATGGAGCTCAAATATTTTTATGCACTAGGTATTAAATATCTATCAAATTTGTAAAGCAACACTACCAGAAGCAAAGAGAAAATCGAATTAATTATTGGTTTCTAGATTAAACCAATACCTGCAAAGTCATATTTTCCTATAACTAAGGATTTTCAGGGTAATGTATATAATTATTTGCACCTGATAAATGATAATAATGATTATATTATTCACTGTATGAGACCACAGGAATTAATTCAGTGGCAACAATACCAAAAAGGGACATTGCTCAATACATGTTTGATATATAGCTTGTTATCTGCTGAAATGTTGCTTAAAGGAAATCTGCAAAGTCAGCTACAAGGATTGTAGGATGAAAACACACAATGGACATAATTACAACATTTACAGATCAACAAAAGGAATGATCAACAAGCCAATTATAGAAGATAAAACAAAGGAAGCAATACCAGAAATTAAAATTCAATGAATCCCTAGAACCAGATGGTTCTTCTGCAACATACTGTAAGACTGTCAAAGAAATTTTGATGAAACCATTAACTTAGGTAATAAATGAGATACGATGACGTTGAGCACTCTCACATTTGCAACAGGCTTTTATATCTTGGATTTAGAAGGAAGGGATTGACATAATCCATCCAGAGTCGAATAGGTCTACCTCCTTATTGAATGTAGAGTACAATTTGTTAATGTCCATTTTTGCAACAGTCCTTTAGTCAACATAATTCACCCTGATTCCAATTCTACTAATAATAACTGAAGATATATAAAAAGAGCTAACATGAAACATAAAATCATTATATCACTAAAATCTACAGGTAAACTATACTTACTATTATAACTACAAGAATTATAATACTGTGAACAGAGCAGTATATAAAGGAATAACAATAACATAAAAGGCTAAAGAGCTAAAAATATCCAATTGCAATGAGAAAAATAAGAAATGCAACTATGATTTTTTTAGATGCGGAGAAAGCTTTTGATAAATTGGACTGGCCAGGATTATATTCATGACCCTTAAGAAATAATAATACTGTGATGATGATGATGATGATGATGATGATGATGATGATTCAAATTTTCACACATGGATACAGAATATTTATAATTAACAAGAAGCCAAGATAAACTGTAAATGTATGATTATATAATGGACAAGAAAAGTGTTGTTCCCCTCTTTCCTCCTCTGTTTTTACTGGCATTAGAATATTTTATTGGCAAGGAAGACAAGGCGAGAGAGTAAAATTTCCGGAATTAAACTGGGAAATCAAAAGAGCATAAATCAGAATTGTACACTGTTGATGTTGTACTCATCTAAAGGATTCCTTAGAATCAACAAAGGAACATATATAGCAGGATAGTGAGTTAATAAAACACACAGATGGAACCTATCTGAAGAGGAAGAGGAAGAAGAGTATCTAAAGCAAACAAAAGGGTTTAGTATCAGTGTTAAACTGATTAAGTACTTGGGAACAATCAAGATTTATTAAAAAATAATTTTAAAGATCTGAAAAAATATAATGGTTGATAACCCTATCTTGTTTAGGAAGAATGTCAGCACTAAAAATGAATATTTTATCAAAGATTGGTTTTTTATTCCAAATGACCTCCATAGGAACGGAAGAAAATACATTGAATGAGTAGCAAAAATAAACCACTAACTTCATGTGGTCAAATAAATGACTCAGGATAAAACTCAGAATTTTACAAGAGACAAAAGTTAAGGTGGACTAGCCGTGACAAATTTTAAGCTAGTTGTTGACCCAGGTTACAGACTGAATTATATCGCCATATGACTGGATTACTTCTATGGACAGAGCAGGTATCTCAGAAGGCCTACATAAATATATCTTGTTTGATACAAAAAGAAATTTTCAGTGCATAAGACACTATTCAATTATAAATATGTAGTCTATTAAAAGTGTGTATCTCCTCTTGCTTTTACAATAAATAATTATCTTTATAAAGGCAAACATGCTAAAAAAATTGATCAGTGTGGATTATATTTCATGAAGACGGTAAGATTTAATCTTTAATAAAACAAATGTGAAATTTTCTGAATCTCTCCTTCGAATGATCAGAAATACCCCACTGGTTTTAATATCTTCAGATATATAGTAGCAGTTCAAAAGAGAATACAAAACAAAAGATTTGACCAAATTTGAAATACTTATAACATAAAACTTAGAACATCTGTTAAGGCTTATATCTGTTACTGAAATGATTCAGAAAGTGAACAAGTCAAAGACTGCATACGTAAATGGATGCAGAATATGAACAGGACAACGGATGAAAGAATGGAAGATAAATATTAAATTTACTGTGAACATTATACTCAAATAAAACTGGTATAAGATATTTCTTGATATATTACTCAACTGCTGATTGCCAAAATGGATAATAATATAAAAAAACTGATGGAAATTCCAATTGATGCCCCAAATAGCTTTGTATTTTAAAAGTAAACCTGACACAAAATTTAATTCAACTTGGAGTTCATTTTTGTATTATAATTCTATATAGGGGCTAGTACTGTATCCAAAATTTGAGTTTCTCTAAAGTCTTAATATTTTAACTATCAATGATCTATAATATATATTTTCCACTGTTCAGACAGAAATTAATTATTTATCTTATTTTAGGATTTATGCTGTGCTGGTTATTGCTACTGATATTTATACATTCCTTTGGTTTTAACAAAGACCTGCAATTAAAAAAAATAATAATACATTCAGATAATACATCATAAACTAATGAAATATTTAAAGTTCTCATGCAACAAATTATGTTTTACTTTTCTTACCTCTGTTTTCTTGTTTGTACTTTTTTCCTCAAAAATGTTTAATAAAACTAGAATTTAAAAAAATGCTGGAAATGTAATAATCAGATTGGATCATTCTTTGGAATCTGGTGGTTATGTCACAAAGCTCAGCAATTCTGGAAGATGACTCATCACAGAATTAAACAAATTTTAAATACTAAGTTTCTTGCCAATGTTTTTTCCTGTTAAGTATCACCAAGCCTTATATTCCTACCAAGTACATTAAGTACACGATAACCACTGCTTGGATACTCTATGCCTCTGACTGGAAATTTCATTCAATTCCTTTGTTAGCTCTGGGACCATGCATCAGTGTCAAAATAGTTCTGCATCTAAAGATTAAGTCTAATACCAACTTTAACTTAATTTGGAAAGCCTTTATAGATGATAATTCTGCACATAGACTTCTGCCACATCCTAAGTCTGTGTCTCTTGCAACATAAGGTTTTAAAACATTAGATTCTCTTTGGCTAGTTATAAAAGTAAGGATGGACTTCTTCAGATTAGTTAGAACTTCTTGCTAATTCCTATTATTTTGACAGATAATTCAATTTGGCTGTTTTTGTCACTTTCTGATTTGACTTGTATAAATAACCATTGGTTCCAATTTAATGGCACTTGTATGAATAATACTGGAATGTTTTTTCTACTTTTTCCAATATTTTGTAAATTCTCATGCAATTTTTATATTATGTAAAGTTGTATTCTTTTTTTCCTTCCCCGTCCCCTCTACTTCTTATTGTTTTCATTTTTAAGTATCTTCTACATTAAAAAACAGTAGAACCTGAAATGTTTCTATAGATATTAAAGAGAATTCACATAGCATCACAAAGGCTGATGGTTGTTATAAAAAATAATAATTAAAAAGGGGGAGGGGGAATGTGGAATAGTACTTGATATGGGGGGGGTGTTTTCATGAACATTATTTGAAACTGATTGCAAAGAACTAGAGAAATCCACTCAGCATAGTAAGTACAAATTTTATCCCCTAAAAATCCCTTCCTTTTAAAAAAACCAGAACACAGCCCATCCGGGGTTGCTTTTTCCTGCTGCTCATGGCATGGGTCCTGAGCCCGACTGCTAGGAGAGTGGAGGAACGTTATTCCCCAGCAGTCTGTCAAATTGTTGAATGGCAAGTAGCCAGGTGAGTGGGAACAGCAGCGTGGGAAAATAATTGGCACCAGGAAAGGACACCCAGGGTGAGCTGTGGGCTGTCCATCAGAACAAGAAAAAAATAAGGTAGCACCCTTATGTGTCATTAAAACCTGCGACATGAGATTGCACAAAGAATACAGCTCTTCCACATCCAGTCATAAACTATTAAAAAATATGACTATATACTGAACAGCTTAAGCTGAGAATCCACTAGCAATGGTACAGCTAGATAAAGTTAGATGGTGGCTGAAATGGACTTAGAGAAGGGAGAGGAATGTGACCACATATATTATTTCAGTGGTGAAGCATGTAATTTTACTCCTCCCCATTCCTCTTATAATTGCTTCCACAGTCCTGAAATTAATAGGGAAAAACATTAGTCATCTCTGAAAAAAACAAACACTGCATAGTTTTGCATTTTAAGTTCTCTTAAGTCATGTCTAGAGGAATAAAGTGCAATTTCCACCTGAAGCCGAGCTTGCTTGTTCTGGCATTGCTTGCCTGTCCTTAATTGCAGATCTTAAGCATTCAACCCCAAAGGTCAGCTCATCTGTACTACTTATTCACCACAGCAGTTCATGTATTCACTATCAGATTCCTAACAGATGCTTTAAAAATTCTAATTTTGACATACATCTGGGCATAATTGAAAAGACACAGAATTTTTATTGAAATACAGCTGTTAGGGAAGTTCAGATATATATGCATCCAGTTTTCCTCTGTATTTGTGAGAATTCACAAATCCTCTCTGTATTCTATTCTATTTTTTGCCAGGTGTGAGGTGTGGTATGCATATATCCAATTTGCATTTATTTTTCTGGCTCACAATGAATATAAGCACATGCTTGAATGTAATGTATCTTTTAAAAAAAATTGAGTCTACAATTGCAATCCAATATCTTTTTTCTTCCGTTTGTTAAAGTATTGTTTCTACCAGGGGTCCCCAACCCCCAGGCCGTGGCCTGTTAGGAACTGGGCTGCACAGCAGGAGGTGAGCAGTGGGCAAGCGAGTGAAGCTTCATTTGTATTTACAGCCGCTCCCAATTGCTTGCATTACCACCTGAGCTCCACCTCCCGTCAGATCAGTGGTGGCATTAGATTCTCATAGAAACGCGAACCCTACTGTGGACTGTGCATGCGAGGGATCTAGGTTGTGCGCTCCTTGTGAGAATCTAATGTCTGCTCAGGCTCCCACTGATTCTGCATTATGGCGAGTTATATAATTATTTCATTATATATTACAATGTAATAATAATAGAAATAAAGTGCACAATAAACGTAATGCGCTTGAATCATCCCGAAACCATTCCCCCCGGGTCCGTGGAAAAATTGTCTTCCATGAAACCGGTCCCTGGTGCCAAAAAGGTTGGGGACTGCTGGTTTATACGTATGGGTGTCATTCACTTTGCACAACAATCTGTTTGTTCTCCTTTCTGTTTAAATCTCCAGGAGAAAAAGCAATCAAAATGCTAACCGTTCTAGGTCAACCAAAACAGAACAAGACTGTTTGTGGCCTGGCAACTAGAAAAGACAATACATATAACTATAATGAAAATGGGAGATACAAGAGACTTAGCAGTGTCCACTGGCAAGGTCATGGCATCACGACTGAAGCCCTATGTTTTTGTATAGTGTAACTTTATTGATTAGTCAGCTGACCATATCAAACCACCCCTTTGTAAATGTGTGGACATCACATGTACAAAAGGGATGGACCTTCAACTGTGATTCTGCAACTACCATCTTGCCTGTTTTGATCCCCTGTGGATGCCTCTGAAGAGAATGCTCAAATTACTTTATGATTGCACAAGTTCCTTACACAACCAATTTTTTGCTATGATTATATAAAGAGGAAAAGAACCACACAATGAGAAAAAAAAGGTTGAACGAACAGGCAGATTTCAGAAGAGGCAGAATATGAGGTCATAGGGCTAACATCGTATGACAATGACAAGAGCAAGATAATGTGAGAAGATTTATGTTTACTTTATTGACCACGGCAAAGCCTTTGTGCAAATCATGCCAAACTGTGGAACATATTAAGGCTAAAGGTTATGCCAGAATATTTGAATATCCTTCTGATGAAACTTTATAATAAACAAGAACTTACTGAAAGAACTGTATTTGGAGAATAAAAGGAAGTGGTTCAAAATAGAGAAGAGAAAGAGACAAAGATGCATAATTTCCTCATTAACTGTTTAACATGTATAGAGAACATATTAGAAGAACAGTAAGAATGCAAGTGAAGACACTGGTAATAAAAGTTTGAAGTTGTAACAATTTGAGATATTCAGGTGACACACTTTCCATTAACTGAAAGTAAGGAACTCTTAGAAATGCTCATTATGAAAGTAAAAAATGAAAATGAAAGTTTGGGCTAACATCAGATATTAAGAGGACAAAGGTAAAGTCGATCATGTCTAGTGAACTTACAGTTGGCAGTGAAGAAGGGAATGAGGTAAATACAGGTGAAACTCGAAAAATTAGAATATCGTGCAAATGTTCATTTATGTCAGTATGGCAACTCAAAAGGTGAAACCAATATATGAGATAGACGCATTACATGCAAAGCGAGGTATGTCAAGCCTTACTTTAGTATAATTGTGATGATTATGGCGTACAGCTTATGAAAACCCCACATTCACAATCTCAGAAAATTAGAATAGTGTGAAAAGGTTCAATATTCTAGGCTCAAAGTGTCCCCCTCTAATCAGCTAATGAATCCATAACACCTGCAAAGGGTTCCTGAGCCTTTCAATGGTCTCTCAGGCTGGTTCAGTAGGAATCACAAGCATGGGAAAGACTGCTGACCTGACAGTTGTGCAGAAAACCATCATTGACACCCTCCATAAGGAGGGAAAGCCCCAAAAGGTCATTGCAAAAGAAGTTGGATGTTCCCAAAGTGCTGTATCAAAGCACATCAATAGAAGGTTATGTGGAAGGGAAAAGTGTGATAGAAAAAGGTGCACAAGCAGCAGGGATGACCGCAGCCTGGAGAGGATTGTCAGGAAAAGGCCATTCCAAAGTGTTGGGGACTTTCACAAGGAGTGGACTGAGGCTGGAGTTAGTGCATCAAGAGCCACCACACACAGACGGATCCTGGACATGGGCTTCAAATGTCGTATTCCTCTTGTCAAGTCGCTCCTGAACAACAGACGTCAGAAGCGTCTTACCTGGGCTACAGAAAAAAAGAACTGGTCTGTTGCCCAGTGGTCCAAAGTCCTCTTTTCTGATGAGAGCAACTTTTGCATCTCCTTTGGGAACCAAGGACCCAGAGTCTGGAGGAAGAATGGAGAGGCACACAATGCACGATGCTTGAAGTCCAGTATGAAGTTTCCACAGTCTGTGTTGATTTGGGGAGCCATGTCATCTGCTGGTGTTGGTCCACTGTGCTTCATTAAGGCCAGGGTCAACGCAGCCGTCTACCAGATTTTGGAGCACTTCATGCTTCCTTCCGCAGACGAGCTTTATGGGGATGCTGACTTCATTTTCCAGCAGGACTTGGCACCTGCCCACACTGCCAAAAGTACCAAAACCTGGTTCAATGACCATGGGATTACTGTGCTTGATTGGCCAGCAAACTCGCCTGACCTGAACCCCATAGAGAATCTATGGGGCATTGCCAAGAGAAAGATGAGGGACACGAGACCGAACAATGCAGCGGAGCTGAAGGCCGCTATTGAAGCATCCTGGTCTTCCATAACACCTCAGCAGTGCCACAGGCTGATAGCATCCATGCCACGCCGCATTGCGGCAGTCATTGCTGCAAAAGGGGCCCAAACCAAGTACTGAGTACATATGCATGCTTATACTTTGCAGAGGTCCGATATTGTTCTATTTCCAATCCTTGTGTTATTGATGTCATGAAATATTCTAATTTTCTGAGATTGTGAATTTGGGGTTTTCATAAGCTGTATGCCATAATCATCACAATTATACCAAAGTAAGGCTTGACATATCTCGCTTTGCATGTAATGCATCTATCTCATATATTGGTTTCACCTTTTGAGTTGCCATACTGACATAAATGAACATTTGCACGATATTCTAATTTTTCGAGTTTCACCTGTAATTTTGTTATCTTGGGCTCAAGAATAGATAAAAATGGACAGTTTGGTGGAGAAGTAAAAATGATACTGAACCTAGGAAGAAAGACAATGACACGCTTAGATAAGATCATGACGGGTAAAGACTTTCCAATATTCAATACTGAATATTCAATACACTGGTCTTCCTAGTGGTAATGAACAGCTGTGAAAGTTGGACACTGGCAAAGAGTGAGGGGAAAAAGCTAAGTTGTTGTCCTCGAATTAGAGATCTTGCCACCATGGGTTTTTATTTCCCCCTCCCCTCAGTACATAAATAGCTATAAATCCTACATACATTCTCCATTTACAAATCTTAGGCTTCAGGGAGACTTTCTTTTAGAGGATTCCAAGTTCTAGTATTATGAAATAATAATGACAATATCAGGATAAATAATGACAATATCAGGATAAACTTACACATTGAGTCTATCCTGCACCTTGTCCCTTTTTTCTAAGCAACAAAACTCCTAGCACAGTAATTTTTCTTCATGTGGAAGCTGTTGGTGTTATTTTGATTCATTACATGGCTATTCCAATGTTGTTATTGCATACTTGGGCTTTACAATGTTTAACCTCTGTTTTCCAAATCATCTAGAGAGCTGCTACATCAAAATGAGGCAAACAAATAATTTGCTGTTTACTTTCCTGTAACAGAGACTAAGAAAACTGCTTTCTTTTACGTTTGATCATCACGCTGCTAAAGATCCTGCTCAGGCTTAGAAGCTAGACAGGACTGGATTTGGCTAGTACCGAGACAGAAGACCACTGGTGAAACTCAGGGCTGTAGACTAGACCAGTCTGGGAAGTAAAAAAAAAAAAAGCATCCAAAAGGAATGTCCAACTCAGTGGAAATCCAAAACTTGACAGAAAATACCATTTGGCTCCATTTCCAGGTCCAAATTCTTAGCAGATAAAAGGGCACGTGCAAATCTCAACAGTGGCTAAGGGATGTTTAAAATCTTTTCCCTTAAACTGTTTTTCCTTCTGCAGAATAAGAAAGCCAGGTGTGAGATGTTTGTTAAGCTCTCTCTTCCTATGTTCTTGCTTAAATGAGATTCACAGCCCTATGAGACTGCATTTTCTTTTTTAAAAGATTGGAAAGACCATTCACACATTTTTCTTTAATTGGTCCCAGAGCCAAGGTGGAGAAGAGGAAGCTAGGCTGGATCGTCCAGCAGCTGCAGCCAGAGTCCTGGTTCCAATTCTGCTTAGCAAGAATTGTGTTGCTCCCTCCCTGGGTGGGTGGTGAACCTGTTATCTTGCTAAGGAGATGTACTATCTATTGGCCCAGGCAGTACTGTGGAATGACATATTCTGCACTCTCAGAAGAAGCCTGAGAAAGGCAAGGCGGCAGACCTGCTCCCATGTGATGTAGCCAGTGGTTAGACTGTGGTCTAGCAGTACATCTCTTCCTCACTAAAGCAGCCCAAATTACAGAGTGTTGTCAGTTTGGATTCTGATGATAGAACAACTTGTCCTCGGCCAGACAAATCTTCCACAGCTGGGTTTTCCTGATCTGCTGTTGGAGGAGACTAAGGCATAGCCCCTTCCCCCAACTTTTAGACCACCAGGTAGATCACTTGAGTTACAGTGGGATTCAGGCACAATTCTCCACACACATCCATTCATGTCCCACTCCCACGCCCATAACCCACACTTGTTACTGATGTCACTGGACTTCATTGGATCAGACTCAGACAGGGTAACCTGACTCTGAGTCAATACACGCCACCCCACCCCACATAATATGTTGCCTCATCCTTACAGGGATGATTTGGGCTGGCTGACCTAGCTCAGACTGAAGAAGACTGCTTAGATCTGCATTTCTGCCAGGGAGCTATATTTACTGCTATTCTTTAAAATGCTTTGCTATGGGAAAGTTAGAGTTCACGTGGCTGTGCTAGTTGGGTGTTCTGCCTATTTTTACAGGCAAGTAGCCATGAGGAACCTGCCAACATTGAGTTTGCATTGCTAGTGTTGTTAATGCTGCTGAGATTTTCAGGTGTAAGTTGTAAATGCAGAGAGCATTCTGTGGCTTTGCTGGTCTGTTGAGCGCTCCCACTCAACAAACCTTCCTTCCTTCCTTCCTTCCTTCCTTCCTTCCTTCCTTCCTTCCTTCCTTCCTTCCTTCCTTCCTTCCTTCCTCCCTCCCTCCCTCCCTCCCTCCCTCCCTCCCTCCCTTCCTTCCTTCCTTCCTTCCTTCCTTCCTGTTGTTAATGTTATTCATGCAACAGTAAGCACTTTCTTTTCATTGTGGCCACTGTGGCAAACCAGAAATAGGGTTTCAAAAAGCAACATATCGTTTGCCAAGATTTTTGTGCTTGTTTTTTTAAAAAGTATTTTTTACTGATATTTTTCAAAACCATCTCCTTTAAAAAAAACGGTAGATGCATAGCAATCAGATTACTACCAGATCTACTTTGTGGCCCTGGCGTGAAAAACTAGGAAATAAGGGCTTGTTCTGAGTTCCCATGATAGCCAGAACACTCCAAACATTTTGCTTTGTTCCACATATAATATGAAACACTTGATATGTTCTGGGTTATTTTTTCCTGTTAGAATACTGCTAATGAAGAAGTTTCATCCCTAGCATAAAACAAAACATAGGTTCCATTTTATGAGTTCCTAGTTGCAACACCACTCATCTTGCTCTGTACTAATCCCATTTGCAGTTCTACATTTCAGACTGGGTTGCTGAGCACTCATGTCAATATCACACTGCCTAGCCTTCTCCTGAGAAGAGGACTGTCCAGAACTCCAACCAATATTAAAATTAAAGGAGTTCCTGCCCAAGGAAGAGTATTGTGCCTCAAATATTTACTTCCTCCCTAAACCCAACCACTGTTTTGCAACATCCTGCTTGCCCAAAGGGCTTTCACTGAGATCAAAATGGACACCCCCACCCATCCCTCTTATGCAAGGCCATGGGGGTAGATTAGCTGAACTTAGTGGAAGTTGCTTTTATGTAAATATAAATTAAGATGAGGATCTTGGCATGTATGCACTTGTGATAATTAAAGGTACAGTTATTGTTGAAATATATGACTGGAAAGGGTTATTTATCTTGACAAAGAGATTTATTCATTCAAAGCACCTCAATATATTTAAGACCCAAATCAACCCACCATTACTGCAATGGGATCCTACAAAAGACAAGGTACTGCCTTCTCTGGCTTTTTAAAAAAATAATGGTTAGCAGTTGTCTTCAACCAATTTGGTCAAATCCTAGGCCTTCTGGATTTTCTGCTCTTGCTGATTTGCGGCAGGATGAACAGACAGACAACAACCATATGCAGATTGCAAAAAGCCTGTTAGTTTCTCACCTTGGACTTCAGTAGATGCGCTACCATTAGACCATGATGTCCACTTGTTCCTTTGCTTGCCAATCTCTTGAACTTTACAAATATAGTGTCCTTGTTCAGCTTGCTGGATATTAAGGATCAAAAATGTGTACATCGTCCTATGTTTCTCCTCAAGAAGACGAAGCCTTTGTTTATAGAAGCGACTTGTGTAATTTCCATAGTACTGGACTATCCCATATTTAGTCATTTTGATCATCAGATATTCCTGGGCAGATGGGAGAGCAAAAACCCATCGGACAGCCAGAAGGTTTTCTCTTCGTCTTTTTTGAGAAACGTGGCAAAATAAGGTAACATTATCTCCAACCACATGCTGTATTCTGGGCCCTGGAGAGACAGTCACATTCAGAGCTTCACAGATATCTGCAAAGGGAAAGACAAAGAAATGCATCTCAGGAAAGTTGTGCAACATTGAGAAGGAAGATGGTCTCTTTTGTGCAATAAATGCATACTGTAGTTGTTACATTTATGGAGAGAAACAGGTTCAGGAAACCCCGGGAGAAATTTTACTTTTGCTCCTGTGATACTTCATTGTCCTAGCACGCAATCTGCCACATTAACCATTCGGGGAAAGTAACAGTTTTGATTTTTAAATTAACTCTCCCCAGGTCAACCTGGAAGACATTTAACACTTAAATTGTTGCGAAGAGGCTAAATTGGCTCAGTTTTATCAGACAGGGAATTTATTGTAATATAAAATAGAAACTTTTAAAGCTATTTGTAACTATAGCTTAGTGTATAGTGTATTACAGTTAGTGTAATCAGTCAAACCTGATAGTTAGGTACATTCCAACTGCAATGTCGGTGATGGCCCAGGAGATTTTCCCCCTTATGTTCTGACCTTTTCATTTGTATTTTTGAACCAGGAGAAGAACAAATTGATAAGCGATAGCAGACCCCCACACTGAGCAGGGAGTTGCGCTAAAATGATCTCTAGCATCTCTTTCATTCTATCATTCTTTTTATGATATATCTTAACTGATATCTGAAGAAATTATAGCTCTTTCTAAAAACAGTAAGTAAAATTCCTTTATGTTATGGACATCAAAGAAAAACTGACTCAAGTTCATTTTTATTATTCTTATTAGACACATATTTATCCCAAAATCTTTGCATTTTTTCTAAACATTCATACTTTGGCATTCTGAATCTTCTTGAACTTTTAAAAAATTCTTTCATTTTATTTATGCCTAGCTAACTTTACCTTATAGTTCCCTGAATCTCACAAAAGATATTAAAAGGTAATGAGAATATACAGTACTTTGCAAAAGTTTTAGGCAGGTGTGAAAAATGCTGTAAAGTAAGAATGCTTTCAAAAATATACATTCTAATTGTTTATGTTGATCAATTTACAAAATGCAAAGTGAGCAAACAGAAGAGAAATCCAAATCAAATCAATATTTGGTGTGACCACCCTTTGCCTTCAAAACAGCATCAATTCTTCTAGGTACATTTGCACACAGTTTTTGAAGGAACTTGGCAGGTAGGTTGTTCCAAACATCTTGGAGAACTAACCACAGATCTCCTGTGGATGTAGGCTGCCTCAAGTCCTTCTGTCTCTTCATGTAATCCCAGACAGACTCGATGATGTTGAGATCAGGGCTCTGTGGGGGCCAAACCATCACTTCCAGGACTCCTTGTTCTTCTTTACACTGAAGACAGTTCTTAATGACATTGGCTATATGTTTGGGGTCATTGTCCTGCTGCAGAATAAATTTGGGGCCAATCACATGCCTCCCTGATGGTATGGCATGATGGATAAGTACCTGCCTGTATTTCTCAGCATTGAGGACACCATTGATGCTGACCAACTCCATTTGCAGAAATGCAGCCCCAAACTTGCAAGGAACCTCCACCATGCTTCACTGTTGCCTGCAAACACTCATTATTGTACCGCTCTCCAGTCCTTTGGCAAACAAACTGCCTCCTGCTACAGCCAAATATTTCACATTTTGACTCATCAGTCCAGAGCGCCTGCTGCCATTTTTCCGCACCCCAGTTCCTATGTTTTCATGCATAGTTGAGTCGCTTAGCCTTGTTTCCACGTCGGACGTATGGCTTTTTGGCCGCAATTCTTCCATGAAGACCACTTCTGGCCAGACTTCTCCGGACAGTAGATCGTATATCTGGCTCCCACTGGTTTCTGCCAGTTGTGCTGCTGGCACTGCTGGACATCTTCCGATCTCAAAGGGAAGTAAGCATGATGTGTCTTTCATCTGCTGCATTAAGTTTCCTTGGCCGACCACTGTGTCTACGGTCCTCAGCTTTGCCGATTTCTTTGTGCTTCTTCAAAAGAGCTTGAACAGCATATCTTGAAACCCCAGTCTGCTTTGAAATTTTTGCCTGATGCAGTATAACTCCCTTGTGTCTTGTTGCTGTGCTCAGTCTTGCCATGGTGTATGACCTGTGACATGAAACTGTCTTCCACAACCTCACCTTAGTAGCAGAGTTTGGCTGTTCCCCACCCAGTTTTAAGCCTCCTACACAGCTGTTTCTGTTTCAGTCAATGACTGTGTTTCAACCTACATATGAAATTGATGACCTGCTTGGTATAATTGGTTAATCATACACCTAACTCTAATCCTACAAGATCCCTGACTGTGCAAGTGTACAAAGTGTGCAAGTGTAAGAATTGATGCTGGTTTGAAGCCAAAGGGTAGTCACACCAAATATTGATTTGATTTAGATTTTTCTTCTGTTTGCTTAGTTTGCATTTTGTAAATTGATCAACATAAACAATTACAATATATATTTTTGAAAGCATTCTTACTTTACAGCATTTTTTCACACCTGCCTAAAACTTTTGCACAGTACTGTATACTAGACTCATTTTTAAACATTTGTATTCAAAATGTTTAACTCTGACAGCAACCTTTTACTGTATTTTCACCTGTGACTTCTTAACATGCTGTAACGAACTGCCACTTGTTGATCTTAAAACCAGTAACGTTCCTTGCAACCAATATTGATTCAAAAGAAAGTTCATTTATTAAGAATAAGTGTACAGATCCAAAGCATTGCTGAGACTGAATAAAAGCGCGCCAAAAACTGCTTTTCTTTCTTTTCCCCCCCTTACTTCGCCCTTAGTTATTGTCTTCTGATTCCCTTGCTGGCATGGCCTTGAACATTCCAGGGCTTGTGATAAGAAACCATCTGCATCAAACGGTCTCTCCTTCCTACTCCCCCTCCCCTTTTCCAATGGCAGAACCGCAGCATGTAGAAAAAATCATTTTTGTAAACTAGCCATATAATAATCTATTATAAAATCTTGCGAGGATTCTGACACATGCCTTTGGTTACATAATTTACATTTTCCACCTACATTCATATAAAACCAATGCAAGGTTTAGATAATTCAAAGGAAGGAGAGCTAGTTAGATGGTGAAAGGTAGTACAGTGGTACCTCGGTTCACAAACTTAATTCGTTCTGCGACTCTGGTTGCAAACCGAATTGGTCATGAACCGAATCAAATTTTCCCATAAGGTTCAATGTAAATACGGTTAATCCGTTCTGACCCCTACGAATTTGGTCGCCAACCGATTTTTGATCGCGTCCCGAATCAAATTTCCCTATAAGGTTCAATGTAATTACGGTTAATCCGTTCTGAACCATATGTGTTTTTTTTTTTAAACCGCAAAAATATGACACAAAGTATAGTACGAAGAGAGGGAAAGCTAACCTTGCTCGACGCGACTTCTGGCGTGGAGGACAGGAAGGCGGGTGGGGAGGCGGTTACTGCTTGGAGGGAGAGTCCCCCTCCCTACAGGAAGCCGCGACCACATGTCACAGGAGGGAAAATGGCCGTGGATCCTGTTCGTAACCCGATGCGGAGTTCACGAACGGAGGCAAAATTTTGCGACCGGAGCTGTTCGTGAACCGAATTGTTCGTGAACAGAAGCATTCGTGAACCGAGGTACCACTGTATTTTCTCCCAATGAATGAGGATAAGATGAAACATTTTAAGGAATAAAGAGAATTCCCATCAGTTTATGCTTAACTAAGTCCAAAAAGGAATAAATTTAACAGGAAAAACATTCAGATAAAAGAGTTTTTAGACAATTTTAAATGGAAACGTGTTGATTTAAAATGCTTGGATATGTATATTATTCCCACAGAATGGCTCAAAATTTTGGAATAATTCCTGTAGATCCCAATCTGCCTTTTACAATGATCCAAATAAAAGTTATTTACAAAATGTACAGATGTACATCATTCATTTAATGTCATCTATTCTAATTCATTGTTGGCATTTTGTTGCTTTGATTATTCATATTAATTCCTTTTGCATTTTTTTATTGCTTTTTTTTATTGCTTTTTGCTATCCTCAAGATGCAGCATCTATTGTGAACTTTAGTTATACAAAAAAAAAAAATCAGGTCAGTTGCTTGATACCTCAGTATTTTCAATACACAGGATATAGTCCTAATAAGCAAGTCATGTGGAATACATTCAAACATTTAAAGTGTGGAAACTATGAAATTATAACCTCATGAATGTGATTTTAGAGATTTCCATAAAAACAATCACAAGCCAAACTAAGAATTTCCACATAATAAGTGGGTCAAGAAGAAATGATTCATATTTTTTTTAAGAAATCCATGTTACGCTAACTGAAACATTAAAAAAAAGAATTAGAATATATTAACACAGAAATAAAACAGTGTAGTAGCAGACTGTCTAGAAGAAAAATATTTTCAGTTGACAGAATCTAACAGTAAGTACTAACTAACTAACAAATTTGTATTTGAGGTGGTAAAAATATCTGCAATCTTATTTAAATTTATACCCCATGTTTCTTCCCATAAGGGAAGCAAGGCAGCTAACAATGAAAACAAAAACAGGTAACATTCTTTAAAAACAATTAAGCCAGCTCAATTCAGTCTGGAGGCCTGGAAGAAAACTCCCCCTTCTTCCAGAAAGAGTGGGGCCTGGGGCCATACAGACCACAGCTTGGAATAACCCAGGGCAGAGAAGACCTTTTTAAGAGATTGCTCCTGCTGAGTTTAGCGTTTGGAGGCAGGCAGCTCCCTCATAGACTCAGACCATAAGCTGCTGAAGGTAAATACAAACACTGGCCACAACTATAGGTTTTTCCGCCTATAATATAATGACAAGCTGTCAGTATTGTCCACTGGTTAGTAGCTTAGCATTTTGCACTCATTTAAGTTTTAAGCACTTCTCAAGGATAGCCACAAGATGAGAGCATAGCAAGATTAAGTTTGGATATAACCAAGGTATGGATAACTATTGCCAGGCCCAACCAGCTTAAGAACGGTCACAGCTGGCACACTAGATGTAATTGTGCAAACAGCCCCATGTAAACTCCTCTAACAAGCAGTGGCATGCACAGAAGATAAAATGGAAGCCAAAGGCCTAGGTAGGGAACAGCAGGTCCCAGAACCACCTTAAGGATGTGACTGAACAGAAAAGGACAGAACCATTGTGCCCCCACGTTCCGCCCTCATGGCTAAAAAGGTGATGTGGTTGAAAGTACTGAAAGCTGCCCAACAGCTCCAAGACAATTAGCAAAGTTGCAATTCCCCATCTAGATCCCAGCGTAGGTCAACCATTAACTAGTTTCAGTTTTGCATTCTGGCCAAAAGCCTGACTGTAATGGATCATCAATATACTCCAGATGTGCCTTGAATTATGAGGCCTTCTTAATTGCTTTAGATGAAAATGGGACATTTCCTGTAATTTTTAGGTCAAGAGAACTTTCTTGAATAATTTGTTCTGAAGCAGAAAGGAATTTAACCAACCAACATGGGCAAAGCCCAAACACAGGTGGTAGACCTCTCCACATACCATCCGCAAGACCCTCAAATGGAAAAGGATCCAGATCAGCAGAACCTATCCTGCCCCCAAACTTGAGTCCAAAGCAAGAGTTGAACTCCATGCAACTTCATCCAGAAACCATGTAATAAACTTCTCAGAGCATATCACCCATCTCTACTTCCAATATCCTACTGTACAAAAAGCTATGCTAGCCTACTTTCCAATGGAGAGTAATGGAGGCAGAGAAGCCAATGCCACCACCTCTGCTGATTCATATCAAGATTTCCTCCATTTGATTTCCAACTATCCTCCCCCACCATATTGCTCTTGGTTTCCCATTAAAACAAGGGGTGACTTGGCTCTAGAAAGGGAAGAGGACACTTAAGAACAACAAACTCTACCATCTGGGCTACTGCTGCACTCTAGAGTGATACAGCCAACACAGAAGGTAGGAGAAATCTCAAGTGTATTCAGGAAACCATTAGGTTCAGAGACAGCACAAGTTCCATGTCTCCTATTGTAATCCCAAGTGTAGGAGACTGGTTTTTAATAGTTGAGCATCTTCAGCTACAAGCACTAGGCATTTGTTCTGCTTTTAAAAATTCCATTATTTTAAACATCCGTTTTCTCCACAGCAGTGGCATCACTGTCACTTTGCAGACTTGGCTTGGATGCACGATTCTATTTTTTTTTTCCACAGCACATATGAGATTTTAAGTACAAAATGATTAGAACAATGCATTTATGGTTGAATGCAGAGTCTGTTGTTTATTAGCACTTTCAAATTCACGCTTTTAATTTTGGAGGCTATAAAAGGCATTCCATGCATCTCTGAAGAGTTTTATGAAATTATGTATTCGTCTGACAATACATACAATAGTAACTGTTGGGGCTTACTGACTTTCAGCCAGCCTTGCTCGGATCAACTTCTCTTCTAAGCTCCAGGGCTAAGGCTAACCCGCCCCCGCCGCCTTTCCACTGCTCAAAACTCCCACCGTCGTTTTCAGATCGTACGGGGTGTTTGACGCCGTTTCGTGGCGCGGAAAAACAAGGGGAAGCGGTTCGGAAAGCCCTCTCCTTCCCCGAAGCGCCTCCGCGGCGACCGGGCAGGCCGAGGCGGAGGCGAGCGGCTCTCCCGCTGGGAAGAAGCCCCCAGGACCGGGGCGCTCCGGAGGCAGCGACGGCTAAACCGCCAGGCGCGCCGCCGGGCCCCCTCGCCCGCTCCGGGGGCGCTGCTCGGCCGAGGCGCCCTCCGCCTCTCGCTCCGGCGGGCGAGGCCGGGAAGCCCCCAGGCTCCTCCGAGGGCCGGGCGCTGCCGAGGCAAAGGCGGGGAGGATGTCCCGGTTGGCGCAGGGGGCGGCCGGCGGGGTGCTCTTACCTGGCCAGGGCGCGCCGGCCAGAAGCGCCAGCAGGGCGACGAGAGGCATCGCGCGGTGGAAGCGGCGCCGGCGCCCGCCCCTCGCCGCGGCTGCGCTCCCGAGCTTCTCTCTCCGCGGAGGGCCCGAAAGCGTCCTCCCGCTTCCCCGGCCGCGCGACCCCCCGAAAGCCGCGCTGGGAGACCGCGCTCGCCCGCGCGCGCCTCGCCGACGCGGCAACAGGTCCGGCTGGCGCGGAGAGCCACGCCGGGAGCGCCGCCAAACGCCGTGGCGCCCTCCGCGAAGGGGGGACCGGACGGCTTCGCAGGACCGGCGGGCAAAAGCACGCAGGCGCCGCTTTCGCAATCCTCCCCCGCGCCCTGCGCATGTACACGTGTCGTCGCGGACCAACGCTCCTAATCGCGCACGAGCATCCCGCTTTCCTAGCGAAGAAGTCGAGTCTCCGCAAAACCCGGCGCCTTCGAAGCTCGCGCTAGGCGGTCCCGCCTCTCCTTGCTTAGCGGGTCAACTCTAAGTTTCGGTCCTACTTTGAGATTGCTGATTGGCTGATGGGTAGCCAATGGCATGCACGTCCCTCCTTTGCCTTGGATGCAGAGGCTCTTTCCAAGGGCTCTTCCAATAGGAGATGGCCACTTTGAAAACCCGCCCTGAAATGGGAAGGACGGGAAGAGCGGACTGAGGTTTACACGCGTTGGCTCTGGGTCGGTTTAAGTGGGAAAAATGGGTTATTTTCCAGAGATCAAAGATTTGGTGTACGGTATTTTAAAATAAACTCTGGGAACAAGATAAGGCCAATACAATGTGATCAACTTGCCAGGGCATTTGGGTGCTGACGTAAATTCTAGGGAGGAAAGGAGTAAAATGTGGGGGGAAAAATGGGAAAGATAATTTCCAGAAGGAAAAATTAATTCACTTCAGCTCACAACTGATTATCTAAATGGGGGAAAGTTTGAATGGGGAGAAACTCAGTGCTTCCTACTCAATAGAAAAATTATGCAGTATATATAATTTCTGCCCCTGATGAAATGGAATGTAGTCCAGACAAACTTTTACTATAATAAATTGAAAAATAAAACCTTATGTCATGGAAGGATTGTTTTGCTGCAACAATCACATAACTGGTTTTTGGGAATGTGTGCAGCATTTGTTTGGCTTCAATGCAAAAGGGAGGAAATTGTCCTACTCATGTGCTTTTGTGCAAGTTGGGGCTGTGGATTGGCTAGAGAACATCATAACATTATGGAATCACAGAACTGGAATCATAGAATCTGATTTCCCCTAATATGCCCTCTCACAAAACTCCTCAAATGCCAGAGGATTCAAGGGACAGAAACATTGAAAAAGAAGTCCACAATCTGCTTTCACTAGTTCAAAATACACTTTTTAGACCTATGTTTTACTTAATCATAACTCTTCAGTTGAGCCCCCCTGTAAATACAAATGAATTAGCACAGGAGGCAGGTAAAGGTGCCAATGAATATGCTTATATAACAAACAGGTGTGCCAGCTGAAAAGAGACAACCTAACTACAAAAAAATCACATAGTACAGTGGTACCTCGCGTTACGAATTTAATCCGTTCCGTGACTCTGATCGCAACTCGATTTGGTTGCACCGCAAGGCAAATTTCCCCATAAGGTTCAATGTAAATACGGTTAATCCGTTCCGCCCTCCGAATTTGGTCATGCCGCGAGGCAAATTTCCCCATAAGGTTCAATGTAAATACGGCTAATCCGCCCTCCAAATTTGGTCGCGCCACGAGGCAAATTTCCCCATAAGGTTCGATGTAAATACATACGGCTCTGCATTTTCTTTGGAGCCATGCTGACAAGCACACCAAAAACCTTCCAAACGCCACAAAACACACCACAAGCCTCACCGAACGTCTCCTTGCTACCGTGATCTCGCCCACAGGAAGCCGCGACCACGTGGCAGCAGGGCAAATGGCCGCGGATCCGGTTCGTAGCGCAGGGCGGAGGTCGCACGGCAAGATAAATTTTTGGGGCCGGAGCTGATCGTATCGCGAAAAATTCGTAAGGGGGGGCATTCGTAACCCAAGGTACCACTGTATATACAACCAAGGACCAATTAGTACAGACAAGACCTATGAATGACTCCAGGAGATACTCCCACCGTTGGACTCACCCCCTGTTATTGGACCCCATTGGAACAAAATCCAAAACCAGAAGCAATACAAATTGACAATTATGCAGTAAGGACCAGCTTACCATGGTCTCCTGGAGTGTTGCTGGTTGGAAATCTAAAATTGTAAACCCCACTTCATCACCTTCATCTCCAACAATGATGTACAAGAAACCTGGTTAACTGATGACCCCAATCTGCCCAGATGCAAAACTTTTTCACTAAAAGCTGTACCCGGCAAAGGAAGGGGTAGGCTTTGTGAGGATTGAGTAGTCTAATGAAAACCACATTAAAAGGCTCCATAGAAATGTTAGACAACCTAGGAAATTATGCTTCGGCCCTGCAAATGTCTATCGGGGGCCTTCCTGTGCTAATGATCAGTAGCTATATTCCCCACACTTACAAATAAAGACCCATATAATTTGGATATGTTAGCAGGATGCCTGAAGAAACTCATCCTCCAATATCCCAGCACACACATCATTTCAACATCAACTTCAACATCAAGATGGATTGACAGACTCCAAACTTTACCTCCGTACATCCCCTAACTGCTACTACCCCCTCCCCACTCTATACAAGACAATTGAAGGACTCCAGAAGCAAACAAGGACTTTGTTTCTTACAACTACTGTATCAACTGGACCTTCAACTGTTGAATGGAGCAGTTGGGGAAGACCACCCAGCTGAATTCTCTCACTGGATGGGACCAACACCCTCTAATAGATTACACCATATTTCACGATCCTTAAGCCCATATTTAGTTACAATCAAAATAATTTGTCATCCAGTCAGGGACCACTTTCCGGGTTTGACCGTTTTGCATCTACCAAAATGCTCTCATTATGTTCCTGTACCCCAATACACCGGTGAAGAAGAGACCTGTCTTGCTCAAACAAGGTGGTCATCTAAACAGCAGAAACAAGTGGCGGCAATTCTAACCTCAGAACCAGCTCTTCAAATCACTCCCAACTGACTAGCAACCAGGAGAGAAATTATATCCTAGCCCTTTACGATGAGATAATTCAATTACAGTACTTAAATCAGAGGCAACCAGCATCTGCTTAGCACCTGTCAATCAAAATGGGCCTGTACCCAAAGAGGCAAAGCATAAGTTACTAAACATTGCCAAAAAATACAGATTGACCCCCTACAGAACCTATGGCACATGGGTTAATTAAAACACAGACACAAAAACAGATTACAAACAACTGGTACTACAGAAAAAGCAAGCTGCCTCTATGGCCTCAGCAGCTCAGCAGCTCAGCCCAAAGATTCTATGTGGTTCTGGCATTTGGACTCCAAGCAAAACTCGGGTTGGAAACCCTCTCCCAGCTTCACAAATGTCTGCAGCTGCACGGGAACCTCTTGCTAAATACCATAAATAAATAATAATAATAAGAAATAAATAAATTAAATAAATAAATAAATAAATGTCCAGAGCTGACAGAGCTTCTTAGCTGGCCTCCAGTCACTTGTGAAGATATACAGTACATGACTTGGTCACCCAAATGAAGGACAGGAAAGCTCCTAGCTGTGATTTTATCACCATAGAAATAATATGAAACAATACGGAACAGTGGGCCCCAGTCCTTGCTTCACTTTTATCATTTATAAATAGATTCACAAGAATTCCTGAGGACTGGGACTAACAGTCTTTACAAAAAGGGGAAAAGGGATACCTCAGCAAACTATTGCCCAATAAGCTTATTGAGCATAATTAGTAAACTAGCCTGTGCACAAACCTAAGGAGAGTGTATTACTTCTCTGGATCACATGGATCACATATTATCAAAGGGCTCATAGTGTTAGGATGTTTTTTCTAGCGTTCAGTTGGGATCTGCCTTCCGCCAGCTTAAATCCATGATAGAGTCCAGGTCTTGACTTTCTTCCATGATGCATCCTTTCAAGTATTTGAAGAGCGCCGTATCCCACCTGTTGCTCACAGCTAAACACGCCCACTTTATTCCATCTGTCTTCATAGGTCCTAATCCTCAGTTATAAGCATCTGCAGGTGGAGGAGAGAACAAGGGATAAAAAGCATATTGCAAAGCCCGTGCAAAGGCTCAGAGTTTGTGTTAGGACATCACATTGCATGTTTCATCATTTTGGCACTGTCATGGTTAGACTCCTGACCATCTTTGCTGTCCTTTTCTGAACCTGTTTCAGTTTCTCTGAATCCTTCTTAATGTGATGCAGTTATACGCCAGGCAAAAGCAGAGATCCGTGTGGCTCCTACCCTGATGGTGTTCCAGAAGTCTTTGAAAAGAGAGCAATCAAGTTGCTTCAGTGCCCAGACTGTTGCCCCTGCCAGTGCCTTGGCCGAGCCTGGCTGAGCGGGTCCAGGTGAGACTGCATGTATGAATGCGTGTATGGAGCTAGTTTTGCTTGACTAAATTAGTAAAGCTTTATTGCTGGTCTGATTCCATTCTCGTACTGTGTCTATCCTAACTAGGATGTGACAGTGCCCAGAATTAGACACATTCCTTACCTGTGACGTAAAGAGTGAGGCTTCAGTAACATCGTCACGGCTGCCAACTTGGCTTTTGTGACACCTACTGTAGATACCACTGCTCCCTGTCCTGCCTTTCACAATTTCCTGGGACACAACGTTTTTTAATGGACAAAATTGGATCTAAATAGTTTAATTCTGCTTTTTCTTTGTCTCTTGTTAGCATTTTACCTTTTTCACTGAGCAGCTGGTATACTGATTATTTTCTTTGTGTTTGGAGCATATCTGAAGAAGCCCTTTTGGTTATTCTTAGCATCCTTTGCTAATCTCAGTTCACAGTGAGTTTTGGTCTGCAGTTCTGGGATACTTGTTTGTACTCTTCCTTCATATCTTCCTTCCTGTCTTGTTTCTATTTCCTGAATCTGCTTCAGATCTTCACTAAATTCTTCCACCTCCCCAGAGTTTATCAAACAGTTACTGTGCCCATTTTATTTCATCTGTGAAAATGTTTGTCTTGCAAGTAAATGCATCTGATCAAAGCCATTGCAACGTTTTTAGCTGAGCTAATATTTATATCAAGGCAGGGGATATGAATGCTTACCTTTTTTGACTGGATTTTGCCATCTTTCTTACAATATATGAAGTTTGACTGAATGGCCAAATAGATCTATCTGGACAATATTACATGCAGAAGGAAAATGGTATTTCCTACAAAATATACAGTATGTAATTGTTAAGGTGTTGATTGGAACCAGAGATGTCAAATTCCAATCTGGTTGATTTTGGACCAGTCCCTTTCTCTCAGTGCAGTGTATTTCACTAGTTTGTTATGGAAGAAAATGTGGGGAGACCCATGTGTACCCTGCCTTGAGTTGTCAGAGAAGAGATGCCATCAATAAAGAAATGGTTTTCTGTGTGCCCAAAGAAGGCCATCAATGAGTAATGCAAAGCCTTTTGGTTGTGCCCAGATGCATCTCCTTAGCATATCTCATTATGTTCCAAAGCTTGGATGCGGATTCTGGAGATGACAAGAGGTGGGAAGCTTTGCTGCTGTCTTAAAAATCTAGAATATGGTTTAAATTAAGAAATTATTTAATGCTGCTCCAGAGTAGGAAAGTATTATAGAAAGAAAGAATGAGAGTAAAAATAGTAATCAGAAGGTTTGTTTCAGCAACTGCACAAAGACATGTGTTTCTCATCACGGGAAGGGGCCTGCTCTGTTTTTAGCTGGGCTGTTTCCAGCGTTCAGCTGAAATCTGGCAGGAAAGCCTGTTAAGTCCATAAAACTACTGACTCACCAAATTATGTAGGATGCCATTATATGTGGGAGATGCTTTTCTCAGGCTAGACTGAATCCATCTGGAAGAGATAGCAAAGGGAGGACCAGGAAAGTTCAGGGGGAGGGAGTTTGGATCACCCTGCCTGCTTTTGTTGTGAATGAAGAACCGCTCATTATGTGATACAATACAGTGAAGGTATTTTGTTCGCCCCATCATGTCATCTGATGGGAAGGTGAGCTAGCAAGCAAAGATAATGGTCATCCTCCAAGGGTTTCTAAATGTTGTGAGAAGTATAGCAAGGAAGGAATGGCTCGCTCAACTGAATCCCAATCCCACCCTCTGGATGCCAAAGGAAAACTCAGAGATAATTGCTCTAATAATCATCCCTAGAGTCATCATCAACAGACCAAGAATGGCACAGTGAGTGAGCTTAGGAGAGTAGGGGTCATATCCTTCATACTACATATGTAAAATCCATGATTCCAATATTGCACAGAAACTTAAATGAAACCGAGTACAAAATTGTACTAATCCCGGGGGCAAAAATGTTTTAAGACAATGCCCAAAAGTTAAGATAATAGATTGCTGGGCATGACTCACCACAACTAAGAAAGCTTCACTTTGCCAGGACACCTGGAGGATGGACTCTGAAGTTGACCAAAGGACATCATGGAGATGTTTCTATTGATAATCCCATCCCAAATCATCTACGACTTTCAAAGTCAGGACCAAAACTTGCCTTGAATAAGACAGCTGATGATATAGTGGGGTCTTAAGTTCATAGCAGCCAGACCCGGGGAATATCTGTGCAGCTGGATTTTGGACTAACAGAAGGTTTATGAGAGTCTTCAAGATCTGGAAGTCTCTGTCCAGCTCCTGAGACTTAAAGATGAGCTGGCTAAATAAAAAACCAATATAATTATTTAATAATCAACACCCTGAGAAAACAGATGCATTTTTACAGATTTTCTAAATAGTGAAAGAAAAGGGGGGCAAACACAGCTGCCAAGAGAATGATTTCTACAGTCTGGGAACAACACAGAAAAGGCCTTCTCTTCCAGGCAAGAGAACCAGACCTCTGACCAGTCAGGTTCATAATAGGAGAGGTGGTCCTTTAGGTATTCCAATCATAAACTATTTCCTGTGAAGGACAGATAGGTGTGAATTCTACCATAGCTGCTCCAGATATCAATAGAATACCCTCACTGGCAGCTCTGTCCTCCACAGTTGGCTGCCTGATGCAGGGAGGGCACCACTGACCAACTGAAGGTGGTGGATATTGCCAGCACCTGGAACACACATCAGACCTGATAAACTCCAGTACTGTGAAGGTACTGGAAGCAGGTGCAGAAACAACAAGGTTGGTGATGCACAGAGGTGCTCAGTGATAAGAGCTCTCCATACCATCATGGGCATGTGGCTTATATTCTAATTTATCTTAAACCATCTAGGGATACATTGGGACTGATGTGTGGCCATAATGTGCTTCATGTCAAAGCATGTTTAGCCCAACAGTCTACACCAGTGTTTCTCAACCTTGGGAACTTTAAGATGTATGGATTTCAACTCCCAGAATTCTGGCTGGGGAATTCTGGGAGTTGAAGTCCACACATCTTAAAGTTCCCAAGGTTGAGAAGTACTGGTCTACACTAATGAACACAGCAGCATTCTACAAAACAAAGTAACTTTCCTTGCATGAAAACAACATGCATTTCCAAGACTAGGAGCTATTGCCCTTCTTTTAGATCACCTTCAACAAAGGAAGGTGAGACTTGGGGTTGGTTTTAGAAAGAAACAACACACATATCACTCTCCACAACTTGTTCCCCTCAATTTCTCCCTCTATGAACTTCTGTATAATTTTTAAAAACTCCATAAAATATGCCTTTACGCTTTATCAATGAACATCTTGTAAGACTTTGTGAGCCTAATGACACAGCACATCTTAGAGATGAAATATAAATTTTATAATGGGATAATTTGTTAAAATTAGTTAATACATGTTGGAAAGCAACACTAATTGAATTATATTTTGCTTGGCAGAGACAAATATTGTACTGGTATTAACTTTCATTTTTTTCTTGAAACATTATTAATTGGTCTAACTTTCCAAAAATTATGACAAATTAATAGAGAAAATATAATGAGTAAACTGGTTTGGAAAGTCTGGCTGTACAGCATAATTGGCAAATGTTGCTGTTCTCCAGCTAGGCAATGCACTAGTCCTAAGTTACAAGCTTCTGTTTCTCCTTGGCTCATCAGCTTGAATAAATGCATCACAACTTACACATCTATGCCCTTCCAGACAACTCTCTTCTGGTAGGAAAAGGAAGGGTTCAGTAATTTCTTAGTCACTGCCCATATCTAGTGGAGGGTCCAGATGTTTTACCCAAGTTACTGCTTCTAGTGTGGTCGTAACTGTCTTTTCACTAACTGTTTCCCTCCAGCTAACATATCCACTACCTTTGCATGATTGGAAGCACTCATGTGGAAAGTAGTGTGTAATTGTCAAAACAGCCTGCTCACTAATATAAATAACATCAGATCTGGCACAATTTTCATCATCCAAATCTCACAGGTTGTTGTTGTTGGTTAAGGTAGATGACATTTCTCCCTTCTTTAGAAATAGTGTATTTTCTTGGCATATCTCTCAAATTCAGAAACATTTCCAAGGAAGAGAAATATAAGAAAAGTTCCCCTCTCCCTCTTCCTCAGGAATGCTTCACACCCCCTTTGAAGAAGATGCCCATCCCCACCACTGGGCTATTGTTTCCTCTTGCTGGCTGATTCTTAAATGGGTGAATGAAAACATGTTCTGTCAGTAGAGTGAATCCCTGACCCCCTCCTGTGCTTTGCAGAAACAAGATACTTGTCTTTCTATAAAAATACTCAAAGTAATACAATCAATTAAAATACATAAAGAAAATGTCATAGGAAGGAGAACAGCAATAGCATTCATCTCAAGTGTTCCCTTAATTGCCTCACAATGAGAATGAAGTTAGTCTAGAACAGTGTTTCTCAATCTTGGCCATTTTAAGATGTGTGGACTTCAACTCTCAGAATTCTCCAGCCAGCATCCTTGCTGGGGAATTCTGGGAGCTGAAGTCCACACAACTTAAAATGGCTGAGGCTGAGAAACAATGGTCTAGACAGCTTGCTTAGGAAGTGTATGAAGCTGTTGCACTGCTACCTGGAAGGTTTTCCCTGAGATTAGTTTCTCCGAAGTAAGGTACCCAGAGCAAATTCAGGACAGACTCTTTGTAAATCTTATGCCTGTTCTATACAGTGCTGGATTTATAAATTATCAGCCTGTTGATTTGGGCGCAGACAATGCTCTACCGCCCTTCTTTAGTCTTACATGCAGAGATGTTGTAGAATAGAGAATGAGAAATATAGCTCATCTTCTTCTAATTGTCCCAGTTCTCACTGAAGATGTCATGTCCTTCTCAGATTTTCTGGCTAAAGGAGGAAAGTATCAGGCTTAAAGATCAGAATCATAGGGTTAGGATGCTGTTTTCTTACAAGGTTAAGGTTTGAGGTCCCTGTTTCGTGCCTCTAGGCTCCAGACTTTGTCTGCCAAACATTATGTCAGAGTTTTCAAATGCTGTATCAGGAAAGGTATCAGAAAATAATATTTTTGTCTCTGTGTATTAAGGGATGTAGCATAAATGCATATATTTGCACCTGTCTATATTTATCTGAATCCTGAATTGGAAACCAATCCCACCAGGAAAGTAAAGGAGGAAAAATGGGTACCTCTCTTCACAGACAGCGCATGAACCTAACCCAACTCTACCCATTTTAAAGTTACATTATTTGGGCACCCCCCTCCCCCCACAACAATCTGGTAGGAAAACTCTTCCAGGCCAGATGAATTGCATCCTAGGATGCTGAAAGAACTGTCTGACAGTCTGGCTGAACCTTTATGAATCTTTGAGACACCGTGGAGAACTGGTCAAGTGTCAGATGTCTGGAGGACAGTAAATGTTGTCTCTGTCTTCAAAAGGAGAAAAAGGAAGATCAGCAATTAGACACCCATGAGCTCAACTTGTATACCTGAAAAGTTTCTGGAGCAGATCTTAGGAAGATCAATCTGTAAGTATCTTGAAAAGAATGCAGCTATTACCAGAAGTTACCGTGTGTTTGTCAGAAACAAATTTTGACAGACTAAATTTATCTCATTTTTTGAAAGGCAACTTCCTTATTATATTGTGAGAATGTTGGCTCAAAAATCATAATCAAAGAGAGTTCTCACCAGACTGAAATGAGATCTGGAGTGGAGCACCACAAGGCCAAGTTCTTTATTCAGCTCTATTCTTCAATATTTTTATGAATAATCTGGATGAAGAAGTGGAACAGAGGGGACTGCTTAACATAAAACAAAATTGGGTGCGATAGCTGATACACTGGAAGCCAGAATTAACCTTCAAAATGATTTTGATGTTAGAGAAATGGGCTAAATATAATAGAATAAAATTTAAGAGAGGAGTGCCATGTACTTAGAAAACAAATATTAAATACATTTGTATACAATGAGGGAACTTGACACTAATAGTATTTCTGAAAAACATCTTGGAATAGTTGATTACAAAGTAAATATGTATCAGCAGTGTGATGTGGCTGCAAAAACGCAAATACAATTTTAGGTTGCATCTACAGAAGAATAGTTTACAAATTACAGGAGGTAGTCATTCCACTTTCACTCCCTGGCTTGAATCTTATGAAGAGTTCTGAGCACCACATGTTAAAGAGGATTCAGAGAAATTGGAAATTGCTCCTGGATGATCAGGGAACTAAAAACTAAGTTACTGAGTATGTTTAGCCATAAGTCACAGCTTATACAGAGTGCAAATATTAAAACTTAACATGACAAATAACCTAATGGCTTTGCACCTACCAAAAAAAAAAACGCTCCCATAATGCAAAGCTCAGCATCACACACCACATTGCCTATGAACTAAGATTCCCACAGCAATTTTTCAAAAAAGCAGTAAAACTACAAGGTAAGCAGGCAATTCTTTTCCTTGGTTCCGAAATTGGGTTGGCAATCCAAAATCACCTGTGAATGAAGATGCAGCCCCTTGCCTGACCCAGGTAAGTCAGAGATTTGGGGTCAGCCATAGCAGCATCCACCTCTGAGCCTGCTGATGAAACTGCTCCCTGCTATTTTACTAGCTATTCTGAAAAAGAGAATTAAAACCAAGAGAATCACAGCTGATAAAGCAGCAAGCCAATCACAGGACTTGAGAATATGAAGTCACTTGAAATGGCCTTGCTTAATCTCAAGCTTGGGAAAAAAATTGTTCCAAAGATAGATAAACTCTTGAAATGTTTGGGGCCTAGAGCAAGCATTTCAGACTCAAAATATGTCATATTTGGAATCTCTTAGGCAGCCCTGTGAGGCAGACAAATCCCATACACACAGTGTTAAGATTTTATTAGAGTATATACTGCTTTGAATTGCTGAATTTTGTGATAGAATTTTAGTCTGAAGTAGCTTATGTACAAATAATAGAAAAATAGTGTGCATATGAGAAAGAGGGAGTGACAAAGAGAGGAAAGTGACAAATTCTCTTCCTAATGAAACTTTGACAAAGCTGCATATAGTATTTTGTGTGTTATTAACCACAGTTTTGCTGTGATCTGATTTTTCTCCTTGTTCATATTATGTTTTCACATTGTAATAATTAAGGTGTGAATGCTTCAGTGAGGTAAGACTCCTGAGGACCTTGAAGCTGGCCAGATAACTTCAAGTCATGATAATGATGGAAACTCCAGAATAAAACAATTTCTCTGGACAGGTGGATAGTTTTACTAAATAAATGACAAGCTGAATGCTAAGGAGGTCAGAGAAAACGCTGGGTTCCTGGATATGTTTTGATTGCCAGAACTGGACTGATTTCTACAACTAACAATGAGGTTGTCAAAAGGTGTTGGTGAAACAAGCAAGGCAACTGAGCAGTAGGAAGAGATGCTATGTGGACACAGCATGACCAACATGGAATGAGGCTTTACGGATTTAGAAGCATATCTGCCACATACATCTGGGTTAGTCTATGCAGAAGACTTCCACTTCTCCAGGCCAGCATGCTTCAATACTACACCTACAGAATGATCATCTATAGGCTGAACAGGGTCTACAAATTAAGAATAGGCCAGACATTGCCACCCTATGGCATTTTTGAGACACATGAACTTCAGCTCACAGAATTTCTTAACCAATATAGCTGTGTTTCTACCTGGAAGGTACCCAACTTGGAGAATGCTGGGATAGACAGTTGCTAATGAAATACTGGGATACAAGCAGGAGGGAAAAGTACAGCACAGTCAGGGTTACAAGATGCTGTTATTGTAGCCTATTTCAATGAAAAGGAGGAAGAGGAATGCAGTTTAGGTGAGAAGAGGTAACTCAGCTGGGAATATACTCTTACAGTTTTCAAGATTATGTTTTACCCCAGACTAGCATTAGCAATTCCTTTCTGAAGCCCCTGTGGTTCTTGCTTCTTGGGCTTGGCCAGCTATGTGGGGCTTGATCAGCACTGGATCCCTCTTGTCTGAGCTCAGAAAGGTTGGACCTGATTAGCTCATGGGGGGAAACTTCCAGGAAGTCCCAGGGCTGGGAAGTTGGGAAAATGGCACAGAAAAAGGCAGTGGCAAAGCAGTCCCGTGGTGTTGCCACCAAGAGAGTGCAAGGACAGAAATAGGAATTCCCCAAGCTCATTTTGAAGGAGATGTTGCCTTTCTGTATATTAACTGGCATTGGTGTTACATTTATACTTAATATTTAGAAAGCTAAAGTATGACTGGGGTAGTCTATATTAGAAATGAATATACATTTTCCTGATTTGAATTAATGTGCCTTTTTCCATTGATTTTGCTCTGATTAATTTCTAATTTACCTTTTATTAGTCAATTTAGTCAAGTACATTGTGATTGTTTATTAATATTGTATTAGTCATTTTATTAGATGGCAAGTTATTCATTTATCGTGCTTTAATTAATTTATGAACTTTTCAACAATTCACAAAATCCTTTTTCTCTCTCCTCTTTGAGAAAGGTCTCTTCACCAAACACAACTAGTTAAGAACGTCAAGCAGCGTTTAAAATTCACTAGAAATCTAGGGTAAGAGCTGACAACTGTTACCACTCTGGCTACCTTTTCATTCTGCTACTAAATCTTTCAAACCATGCTCAGTACAGTGCCTTCTGGGTCTTACTCCTTTAACCATAGTGATAGTTTAGACCGGAGGTGTCAAACGCATGGCCCGCAACTGCAACTCTCCCAGTGTGGCCCCAGCCAGATTAAAATGCAGTTCGGAATGCATTTTAGAGAAGGAGGAAAAAATGAGAGAGGGGGTGATCTAAATGTTCTCTGTATAATGCTTTTTTCTTTTTCTTTTTTTCCCTTCATTACAATATCAGATTCCAAGGAAAGAAAGCAAGAATTTTAAATGCTTACAAAATACTGATTGCAGTTATTGGTGAGTTTATATTATAATCTGTAGCCTACATATGTGGAGCTGGTTTGGTGTAGTGAGTAAGACGCCAGGCTTGAAATCAGGAGGCGGTGAGTTCTAGTCCTGCCTTGGGGACGAAGCCAGCTGGGACCTTGGGCCAGTTGCACCCCCAGGAGGAACTAGACCTGCAAGTCACTTCTGAAAAATGCTGCTGAGAAGAGTGCAGGGGCAATTGCCAAGAATCCAAAATGACTTGAAGGCACAACTTTCGAGTATGCATGTGACATACTGTTCTAATTTCTATACTTTAACTAAGAAGTACATAAATATTTTAATATGTCACTATTACATGTACGGGTAGTCCCTGGGTTAAGAACGCCCGGTTTATGGATGACCCATGGTTAAGAATGGAGCCTATTGTAGCAAAATTTGAATTAATGGTCTGAGTTCATTACACAGTATTACTTACAGTATTATTGTATAATACTGTTCCGGCTTACATGCAAATTAGACTTAAGGACAGACCTTGGGAATGGAACTCGTTCTTAAACTGGGGACTACCTGTATTTACAATTTATTTATATTCTTGTATTGTGGCACACAAATTTGTACTTGGATTGAAAAAACCACACAAAACTTTTTTTCCCAAACATGGAATGTCAGAAATTAGAGGGAACATTGCAGAGAGGTGGTAAATGGGAGTAAGAAGTGAGGAAGTGGTTTGTACAATAATCAGCCAGTAGGCCAGGAGGAAGCTCAGATGTGTATGTGTTTGTGCGTATATATACACATACTGCATACACACAAATATATATATAAATACACATAAATATTGAAAACAAATCAAATTCATAATAATAATGCTTCTTTTTAATGTATTAGTTATATTTAGTTCCTATCTGATTTTAATGTGTTGTTGTATTAATAAAAAAGTATATATAAACGTGTGGTTTCCTAAGTCAATACGCAGCTCACAGGGATTCTTACCTACAGTTTAGTGGCCCCCGTTTCTATCTGAGTTTGACACCACTGGTTTAGAGCGCTCCAACAGTGCTTCATCATTCTTTCCCTATGCAACCATTATGCAAGGCAGTGTTCTCTTCTTCTTCCATGTCGCGTTGCAGGTTCTTTCCACTGGTGAATAAACCATCACAATCTCACCAAATGATAATAGTTGGCACTGAGACAGCTACCTGGCAAGGTGACAACAAGTGCTCCCAACAAGGATCGGATGGCCATTGCAGAGCAGTAACTGCATCCATCTCTTGGACCCAGAAAGAATTGAAGCTGCATTTTTAATTCTTCACAAAGTTCGCCAATCCCTTTTCAACATTTCTCATCTTAAGGTCATCCATATGACATTATATCAACAAGACATAAGATTATATAAGACTTAGTTATTGACTCTTTTTCACTTCACTCACAAACTTGGATGCTGGTAGATCAACAATCAGATCTTTCTGATGGGCGGTATATAAAGCTGGGGAATGGTGCATCAGATCAACTGGTCAGCCATGACTGGAGGAAGGTATCTTTAGTGCTTCACCATCTTTTTTGTCTGAAGGCAACAATTCTTGCCAGTGCTAATACTGCAGCTGTTCAATTCATGGGGTGAACCATTTTTTTTTACAAGTAGTTGAAAACTGTATGTTATGCTTTCTTACCATTAGTCACCACAGTGTTTCCCTGTACAGTATCACAATAGAACTGGTTACATAGTCATACATCTGTGTGGCTGAGAAAGCTGCAGCTTCACTTTGCAAAGACCTTTTGCCTTAATCCCAAGGTTGTACACCAAGTTTTGACAGACAGCTTGGTGGGCTGAGACCTAGTAAAGTTCCGTTTTGCAAATCATACTTGCTGTATCACAGAAATCATCCCCAATGCAGCCTTACAATATTAAGTTGATTGCTTTTGAGATTTTTGTTTCTTGCAATTGCTTAAATCCATTATTTGCACAAATGCAGATGTTCTGCAGTTCCAGTTACTGTTCCTGAAAAACTTTCTGTTGGCAATTTCATCATTCCATGTTCTTATTCCAACTGTTTTTTCCTTGTTGAAAACCTGTTGGAAAGGAAAGCATAATTTATTTGCTCTTTGGTGAAATCTTTTAGCTGTTTTACATCTAAACAGCTGTTATTTTCAGTCTCATACCAGAGAGCTGTGGGGGGGGGGGGGGGTGTCTTTGACTAAGAATTATTTACCCACCCCCATATCAGGTGGTATCTTTAGCTGAAACCCCAGTTCCAATAGGAGACATAGAGAGAGTGTTTTTAATTCCAAAATTCATTCAGACACTTTCAGCAAGGGACATTTCCAAATTTGACAAGCAATCACATTTTCTTGCTGAAAATACTGCTAAAATCAGGAACTTGGAAATATAAACAATGATTTAATTAATAATTTTTAAAGAGCAACAAATTAAGAATTAGATGTATGAGAAGCTGACAAAAATCCTGGAAGAGCCAACAGAGCTAAAAATAATGAACTGGTTGCCTGTCAAGTAGAGATGGATCAGATCCAAGGTCAACAAGCATGAAAAAAAAATTCTGTGTTTTCAATTTTCCTTACCTGGAAGGTAAACAATCACTAGCAGTTGCTTTAGAAATAAGCTTTCGAGAGTATTTTCCCTTTAAATCCAATGGATCTCATTGATGCTGCAGTTTGTGTGCTTCAAGCAGAGTTCTGTCCAAAATCCCAATCTGGTGGCTGATTAATTTTTCCAGAGCTCCAAGACAGAACACTATAAGCAGCCAGAGCTACAAATATTTGTGGCATGAGGACAACAAGCTGATGCTATTTCAAGATCTGCTTTCAGGAGTAATCCTGAGGTAGCACTTCATTATTTTAAACAAAGGGCTGATATCACAACAGTCAACTATGAAATGCTTCTACGATGTGGACATGGTGTATTTATTTATACACATATCTTATGCTGGAGGAGAAACACCGCCTTCCTGCTCTATTCCCCCCCTTCTCCTCCTCCTCCTCCTCCCCCCCCTTTCTTCCTTTTAGCTTTTTTCCCCTTTTTTCTTTTATGTATTTATTTATAGTAAGTAGGTAGTTTTTCAGTTACACCTATGGCTTTAGCCATAATCATAACTTATTTTTAAAAATTCTATATATTAATACAATAAAACCAAAAACAGACATAAATATTAATATCTTCCAAAGTGCTGGTGGTAGAACAGATATTAACATACGGGAGCATCTTCAAGGTGCTGGGCACCCCCAGGGTTGGTTGCCCCTTTTCTCGCCCGTGCAGTTGGCAGAGCCAGGTCTTGACTGCTTTCTGGAAGGACAAGAGAGTTGGGGCCTGCCTTACCTCTGGGGGAAGAGCATTCCATAGGGCAGGGACCACGGCAGCAAAAGGTCTCCATCTGGGCCCCACCAGTCAACATTCTTTCATCGATGGGGTCTGCAGCATACCCCCTCTGCTTGACCGGGTGGGATGGGTCAATATAATGGGGGTGAGATGGTCCCTCAAGTAACCTGGTCCAATGCCATGTAGAACTTTAAAGGTGATAACCAACACCTTGAATTGGACCCGGAAGCAAACTGGCACCCAATGCAGCTCACACAGCAAAGGTGTAACATGTGCCATCTTTGGGGCAGCCAAAATTGCTCGCACAGCTGCATTTTGAACCAGCTGTAGCTTCCGGATACTCTTCAAGGGTAGCCCCATGTAAAGTGCATTGCAATAGTCTATACAGGAAATTTAATTTAGGATCTGTGTTTGAGTCGGAATAAAAGTCCCCATTCTTGGATCATTCCTCAAGATTTTATCCAGAAATTTAAATTAGGGGAGATATGGGGACAGATACTCTATAAAATACATGCTAATGATTGGATTATTTTTTAATATCCTGATTGATGATAAATTTAGTAGATAAATGTACTGTTGCACAGATTCCAATTTCTGACTGTACCCAGATCACAGTGCCATTAATTCTGAGGGGGAACAAAGCCTAACTAATAATAGTTGGATTGCTAGATGATTGTCAGTATGCTGATTAGGAAAAAAAAAAAAGATATCTTTTCAAATAAACAAGAATTGACTAATGTGAAGATAGTCTAGGATGCACTTAAGCATTTATATGTGACAATAGCTTATGCCTTTTGGAGGAAAAAATGAGAAAAATACATTGTATGAAGTTAAAAAAAGTAAAAGAAGCTATGAATACATACGGTAAAAATTATACCTTAGAAAAGTATTACACAGTTAATGTAAACTGGAACTTGATCAGTTATATGCTTTGAAAACTGAATATTCATTCATGTTATTAAACTGCTGTAATAGGAATAGAGAGAAAAATCTGGTAAATTATTGGCTTCTCATCTGAAACAATTGAAACAAAAACAGATAATACTGACAATCAGATATGCTTCGTCATTTGGACCACCATCCTGAAATGTTCCAGGACAGGAGTTTTATGGTGGAAGAGAAAGATGATGATTGTCAAAGAGGAAACAGTCCAGGTGGCAAAGCCAGAGGCATTCACAGGTGCCACAACTGGAGAGTGGGATGGAGTCCGGTCAGGCAGGAAACTGGAGTAGGAGTGATGGCTTTTGTCCTTGAACTGCCATTGTATTTTGGGGCGTGCTCCCAGGGAGGAGTAAACATTGTTTTGTCACAGCATAGTATGAGTCTGCATAGGAACATTTACAGGTTGATTGCTGAAGCTGAAGTTATTGCTGATGGTTTGTTCTGTATGGGTGGCTTTCTTCCTGGATAGGCAAGACGATGTAGTTATGTGCCCACTGGGTAGAGGGTGTGTTGTGTTTGATGAGCCATTGAAGGGGTTAATTCCTAATTCTTGGAATTTTACAAAGGTTTATATACTACTACTACTACTACTACTACTACTACTAATAAGATTTGTTATAGCTGCCCCATTCCAAAAGGCTCTACTAATACCCAATAAACTGACTGGTGCCTTTTAAAATGGGATAAATCTTTCAGAAATGTTGGTTGCCCAGTCAGAGACACACTTGCTTCCTTCAAAAAGAGTTCTCCTTCGCTTAAACTGGACTCTTCAAACAGATGCTTTAAAAAGGTTGACTGTCACCTTTTTTAGGTAACAGAAATGTAAAAGAGTTGAAGGATGATTAGTTCATATGACTTGGGTATATCCATAGATAGTTCTTTATTGATTAGAGATTAATACTACACTGGTCCAGGTTCCTAAAGGAAGGCAAGGTTCAAGATGTTAAATTATATTCTAAAAATTTAGAACTTGTCTATGCGTGAAGAGCTTTGGGTATGTTAATGCCTGGATGCTAGTGAAAAAGATGATTTTTTATTCTTGGAAAGATTTGGAAGTTTGGTCTAATGAGGTATATCAGCTATCAGCCTTTCAGATACCTTTGTATCAATGGAGAGGCCAGATATGACAAAATGATTTCATAGGGGGTAGGTTTAACTCACTGTTTAAAAATGGAATAGTATGCTATACCATTATTAATAATCTGAAATTGTAGAAATGTGTTTTCTTTTTCTTTCTTTCTCTTCATTTTTAGTTGTCACTGTTTTACTTAGTTCTTGTTTATTTAATGTTTCAGATAATACTTTAAATTAAATGAAATTTAGTAGCTTTGCAGTTGTGATTATTTGTATGAACTTTATTATTTGTATCAGTGTAAATATTTATTTATTTTTTTAAAAAAAGATGGGCCATTGGCCCGGTCCAGACTCAAAATTCTTCTGACACTTCACTTACTCTGTGTGTGTGTTCTTGTCTGAGGTGCCCTGAGAAAGCCCTGAAGGATATAAGATAAGGATATAAGATAAGCATATAAGATCGCAGTTCCTTATCTGGCCCTGTATGCATTTACAGATCTCATCCATGTTCTCCTGTTGCGGAGCTGAATCCATACCAGGATTGGGATCCAGTGTTGGTCATGGGAACTGAAGAAATTGGGGGACTTACATTCTAGGAACATCTGTAGAATGAGAAGAGGCTTCTGTCAAAGATCAGCTATGGAATGTTTCACAACAGTGGTCTGCAGTTGTATAAACTCAGACTTGAAAATGTCACTTGAAGAACCATGGTTACAAATTAGCCCCCTGTTATTGTTTGCCTTAGTTGGTCTTTCCTGTGTATGGATAGTCATTGCTGGAGTAGAAAACTAGATTTAAAGGAATATAATTTGCACAGATTTTTCCATGCTACTTTGCACTTCTGAAGTTATGTGGCTCAGTTTACTTTTCTGTGGGATGTGAGTGTTTTATAAATGGGAACTTAAAGGATTGCTTTTTTGTTGACTGGGGATCAGATATCCTTCCCTCCATACCTTTTCTAGACACTGATTATATGCACACAATATGCTTAATGAGATCACTTATAAATCTAGCATTCACACAAACTGCTAAACGTTGTTAGCAGTCCTGATCAGGTTATTTGGTGAACCAACACCAATTCATTGTATTGTATTGTATTGTGCACAGTCAGATTAACCCAGGTTAAGCATATTCTGTGCCATAGCCCTGTGTTGTAACTCCAGTAGAAGCATCTGAGCTCAAAGAAGGGCTCCCTTGTAATCATGATAATGTAAGTTTGTCTATTTGTCTCAGGACACAGTCCAAGGGAATATAAAACTTTTCAGGAATTGATGTTGCTTCCCAGTTGGGCCTATGACTTTTCAGGTTTCTCTTGGTCTAAAGCAAAGGTCTGCTTCACCTTCACCTGTATGAATTGAAGACGCCTCAGCAAAACAAATCAATTATTAGGGATGACATTTGCTCTCCACAATTTAGCTGCTGATTCATCAGATCCTCCCTCCGTTCAATTAGTTCCATCTCCCCCTGATGTTTAGTCAGGTCATCGACTGAGGTCCCTGATGCTAGCTGACTCCTCCATGGTCATGATGATTTCATTTCCAACCTCTCCTGGAACATGAGTGACTGGAAAGTGAAGAACCTGGATTTTTTTTCCCGGCATATATTACTATTTTTAAAGTTCTCCTTTTCCAAGAGACCTGGGACATATGGATCTATACCTGATTGTTCCCTGTACCCTTTCAGCATTACCCAGTGTAAAACACAGGAGACCCTCAGGAAGGTTGAGTAAAACAGTTCCTACTAAATTCAATATTCCTGTGTTTATACTAGGCCATGTCTAGCATGGCTAGTGGTGTGCTGGTAAATATTTAACAACTGGCTCTTGAAAAATATAAAATAAAATTCCAATGCCTCGCTGATATTGCCAGCTCCATTGCAGCCACCATGCTGTGCCACTAGCCGCTGAACAGCTGGTTGGCACTCCAGGTGTGCTGGCTCAGCTCTGCTCTCAACCGGCTTTCAAAATTCCAGAAAATATAATGATCAGCTCTTGCGAGCCAGTATGAGCTGGCTCCAGCACACTACTGTGCCCCTTCTCCTTCAATTTAGGCCTCACAATATTCTGTTTATTAACATTTACCTCCCTCCACTTCATGGACACAGTGACATTAACAATTTATGGGACCTTCTTGACAACTATATCACTAATTTACTATATTTATATCCAGATGTCACAGCAGTAAGTGTCAGTGACCTGAATGTACACACTGGGGGTAAAGACATATCCTTACAAACGTATTTTAATTGGCCTCTCCCCCAAAGGGGGAGCTTACTATTCCCAGCTCTGATAATCCGAAGACAGGCATTGTAACATGGCAGGCTTTTGACTGGCCCAGTTGACAATGACTTTGACATTTTAATGGAACTGGAGACTCCAACATGGAACCCACTTTCTGGGGTTCCCAAGGGGCTAGTGTGATAGATTATATCTTGCTTTCACACACCTGTGCTCACTTAATAACTCATTTTTGTACTGAAATTGTCTTGAAAGCAATAACTTCCCTTTAATTTGCCTACTCAATCTTAAAGCATGTACCATGTTTCTAGAAGAAGCCCACTGTCCTCTTGATTCTACAACAAAAGGACATGTTCAGAATGAATGGTCCTCCAGAATGGCAGAAGACCTGTTTGGTCTCTTGAATTTGATCCCTTCCTTCAGTTTCGCTCTCCACTCTTCCTAGCAGACTCTACCAAGCAGGTGTTCATCAATTGTCCGTCTCTTATTCTTACTCTTCAAGCTCCTCCATTAAGACCATCATAGTCTCTAATACGAGCCAAACCTTGGTTTGACACTGATTTTGTTAAAGTAAAGGGCTGAGAGGGTATGACTAGCCCAAGGTCACCCAGCTGGCTCCATGCCTAAGGCAGGACTAGAACTCACGGTCTCCTGGTTTCTAGCCATTGCCTTAACCGCTACACCAAATCGGCTCTCTCTTGGTTCTAGTGGCTTAGTTCTTATGGCTTCCTTAAGGATGGGGGGTTTGGTTCAGTCTACCAAATACCCACAAAATTTTGGAAGAACTATTTCCAGAATATTTTCATAAGGGAATCATTAGACAACATATGACTTAGTCTTCAAATATTCCTTCTGACTGGCCTCCCATGTCTACGTCTGAGGTTAAGGACCTCATTTCACAACTAAAACCCTGGAAAGCCTCAGGAAGAGATTATCACCTCAGAATTACTAAGGGAGTACAAAGATTTGTGGCTCCAGTGCTGGCTGTCCTATTCACCCACTAATAGCTCCAGTTCCAATGTAAGAGTCAGATGCTCCCCTTGGACATCTCTCTGAAGCTGTCACTGTTCAGAAGTGAGTGAGGCAAGGGTCTACTGTAGCACCTTTTCTTTTTAATTTCTACATATCAGCCTATTAATCCAGGCCCTCACTGTCTGAACTCATAATGTACACACACACACACACACACACTGTGCACACATAGAGTTTCTTCTACATTTCAGTATTAGCAGGCCAAGTAGTTCCAGAAATTTTATATGAAGACAGTGTCATGCTCATGTCTGTCTCTCAGATGGGCATGAGAAGGGCACCAAGAGCTTTGGCCACTGTCTACTCAGAGGAAAAACTAGTAATAAACTGTCAGAAAACCGAAGTCCTAGTATTTGCCTAAAAATATCATAACATTCATAATTGGCAAATTAATGGGAATGCTATTGAGCAAGTGTGTGCTTATAAATACCTTGGAGTGCTGTTCCAGGCCTCACGATCTTGGAGAACATTTTTTACTTCTGGCAAGTGTTGCTCAGTGTAGCTCCTCAGCTCTCCTGAGATTTTTCCATTTGAAAGGAGTCTATTCTATCCGTGCAGCTTGCAAGGTCTCCATAGCCAAGGTCATCTCCCAGCTTCTCTACCAAGTTTGTACTTTTACAAAACTTGACATCCTTGAAGGCATTCAGTCTAATTTTATTAAGTTCCAAGATGCATTTAAAATGCTGTACTTTTGTTTAGAGACAATCTTAGTCTTCACTGAGGCTAAAGTTTGATATCATTTTTTTTTAATGCTTGGCTAAATTTATCTTTTTTCCCAGTGATCTGGCTCCACTGGTTCTCAGAGACCATGTTAAGTCAACCTGGTTAAAATAAGCTTCATTCTCTAAGATTGTCTCTAGAAAGCTTTTGCCCATTAGGGTTCGGTAACACCAGAAGTATCCTTTAAATGGTGCGTTTGGTATTCAAATCAGCCTAAGTCTGGTTCTTAGCCTTGCATCACATAGGGTCTTTTCAAGTGGGTATGTCCCAGCCTCCTACCTCTCCTCTGTTACAGTCCTAATATTCCAGTCACATGACCAAGAGCAGATATAGGCAGCCCATCCTGTGCTGCCCAACGCACACACACATATATCCACAGACCCAAGAAGAGAGCAAACACGCACCTCCACGGATGCAATCTGTTATTTCATTACATGTAAGAACGTACAAGATGCCTCCTATGCCGGTAAAGGGGTTGGAAAGAATTCCAGAAACTCTGCTCCACACGCTTTCCCTACCTTGCTATGTTCCTGTCTGTGCTGCTGATGAGTTTGGTGGGAATAGAATTTTGAAATTGTTACATTTTTTTGCTGCTCTTGGAACATCAACAAAGAAGGTCTTCCAGTCCTCTTCCAACTCTAGCTGCATAATTACCTTATATTGCCCATTTTGATCTCTTCTAACCCTTGTTTCTTCGTGTACCGATATTTCTGCCCAGCGGCACCCGTAGGTCAGAGTGACAGCACCAGCATTGCAGGGCTGCGGCATAAGCTCACTTTTTTTCTATGTGTGTTGCAATATTGCACACTCGTCCAAAAGGCAGAGCTTGCAATGTAACAGCACAACAGAGGTTTCATCGTCCTGATGAAAGTAGCAGGATCCCATGGATACTGCTGTTTCTGCTTTATTTTTCCTTGTTGGGTTAGAATGGAAAGAACAGAGCAGTTTCTTGTAGAAGTGAGTGGATGTCTTTTAATTTTTTTTGTGCCTACATCTTCCCTCAACTTCCAAAATAGAAACCTTTAATAAAAATGGAGGCATAGAAAGGAACTCTATTAATAGACAGAGTTTAGTCTTCACTACAAGCACTCAGAATTACTTACAAGCATAGTTTTAGTGATTTAATATATTAGTTAGCCTATGCTACTAATAAGCTACTGTATAATTGAACTGGATAAGAGACACCTTGGGAATCTATGCAACTTAGTTTAACACAGCACTTCGCTTTTTGAAGTAGTGAAATGCCAAACAGTGATGCGGACAAAAAGAATCTCGACAGGGTCCCTAAATTTCATGCATTTTCCTCAAAACATTTCTTCTGCAAAGGCATTATAACATCTTTGCTTTAGTTACACAGAAATAGTTGTCTTGTAAAACTGTCTCACTATAAAATCTAAATATGATTGCTATTTTTATCAATGAAACTGCTGTCCCCTCCTGAGGAAGCCAGGCTGGAAGGAGCTCTGTTGCACTTCACTTCTTGAAGGGCCTTCTAGTTGTTCCCCAGACTGTCCCGCTCTTGTGACTTAGGAAGATAATAACGTTTGAAAACCATATTCAGCCCTCCAGGATTTCTGTGGCTGGGGTGATTACAGGAGAGTCAACGTCACAGCACTTATGATGCATTTTGCTCATTTAGTTCTCTGGGGCTGTTGCTGCTGTGAGGAAGGGAGAAAGGCAGCAGGATCTGTCAGCGTTTACCAAGATCATCACTTTCTCTGAGGGAGGGCAGGGAATATTAGCTGCAAGTCGCTTTTTTCTAGGAATGGAAGCGTCAAACAGTCCTGGTAGGACACTGCTGAAGTGGCATGCCAAAGGGGCGCGCCTTCAGGTTGTGTCAAGGTAAGGGTGAGGGTCCTTGCTCTTTTAATTTGGGCTCTGATGAGAAAAGGGGTCTCCGGTGAGGAAGGAGGATCTTTATAATTGACTGCCCCTCCCAACGTGTTCAAGGTAGAATGACTATAGATCAACTATTTCCTTGGCCTCAGTTTATAGAGTGGATGATTTATTGATTTAGGAGTACTATTGCCTTGATGTGGATGGTCTCCTCCGAGGAAGGGCCAATTGCTTCACTGGTGATCAAGGGCTCTTCCACACTTTCTGTTTGAGCTGGCCTGAGGACAGAAACCCACAACATTGTCCTTGACCTACTCCCAGCCTATTGCAAAGGCAACCTCCATCTTTCTTTTCTTTGCTCCACACCAAAATGTTTTTTCAATTTTGCCAGCTCAAGCTGTGCTGAGCAGTCTGTCTGCTGCACTTTATTTTGTTGCACATAAGATCTCAGTTCCAACTGCTAGTATGCCTTGTGGCAGGTTTTGGACGAACAATTTCACAGTGGATTATATGATACTGCTCTTTAAAGCTTGCTCAGCAACTGGGAAGTTCCTTGGCCTAGACAAACAAATTGATTTGGCATGCATGACCAAAAGCTGTTTGAGCAAAGATGGGTGGTTGTAAATTCTACCCAGCCGAACCTCCAGGTTGTTAGGTAAAAAAGTTGGGAAGAACTAACAGGTGGGAAATAGGAGTCACTGGATGATATTACAGAAAAACTCACTCTGATTAAGCCAGGATCAGAGCTCCTGTTAGATCTTCTTCCATGGCAGTGAGGGGAATACAATATTTCTCTCCATTGCATCAATATTTCCTTGAATACAGCAGTTTGTTTGGATTCTTTCTGATTTGGTTTTACAGTAGAGGTAGTCCTCAACTTATGACCACAATTGGGACCGGAACTTCCATTGCTAAGCAATGCAGTCATTAAGTGAGTCGTGCCTGATTTTATGACCTTTTTTGCTGCAGTTGGTAAGTGAATCACACAGTCGTTAAGCGAATCCAGCTTCCCCCATTAACTTTGCTTAGCAGAAGCCCCCTGGGAAGGTCACAAATGGTGATCACATGACCCCAGGATACTGCAACCATCATACATATGTGCCAGTTGCCAATTTTGATCACATGACCACAGGAACACTGCAATGGTCATAAGTGCGAGGATTAGTTGTAAGTCACTTTTTTTGGCACTGTCATAACTTTGAATGGTTGCTAAATGAATGGTCGTAAGTCAAGAATACCTGTAGCTAAATTTTGTAGACAGCACAAATGCAGGAGCTACAGAAAGGTGCTACATGAGTGCACCTGTGTGCTATATAGCCCTTTTTGCTGTTGAATCCAAAGCATTGCTCAGAATTGTGAGCACATTTTGAGCTAAGCCTATTGCTTACTGTTACCCAAATATGGTAGCAATTATGTTTGGGCTATAGCTTTAATCATAAGGACCTTGTAGGATTGCAAAATTAATGACTTGTAAAAAATACCATTCTAACCAAATTTTAATGCATCTACAAGAAGTATATCTAGGCTTCCCTGACCTAAATGTCGGCTTGAAGCTATCTTCGCTAGCAACCACATGAAAGACCAGCCAGGGGACATCTCTGCCAACCCTTGTATGTCAAGGGCTTGTGAACTTTAGCCAAGTCACCCTTCCAGCCCAGGATGACCTTGTTCTACTCCATCAGCTTACCTTCAGTATCTTCTTTTCTGATCATCCTCACTCAGCTTGAGTTTTTCTATTTTTTCTCCTAATTTTTTTGTTCAATCTCCACTTTCTAAAATATTTATCTTGAGGTTTGTGACTCAGCGTTCCTAGGTTGCTCCAAGGATATCCAGCAGGAGGCATGTATGTATACCAGTTACACAGACTGACCTATACTGTAGTCAAATTAAGGGCAAAAAGGACACAGGATGAATTGAGAAACCAACACACCCACCATTTCTGTCTTTCATTTACTATATGCCAAGCACATTTGTGGTTCACTATGTGCACTGATTTAAAAATAAAGAGAATATTTTGTTGGCTGCTGGTATACCTGAAAACTATATTTTCTGAAATATAAACTATTCAGAAGGAATTTTGGTGTCATATAAAATTGAACAAGGAGGTGCGCATCCTTGCATGCAAGCATAATAGATTCAAAAGATGTCTATCGTTCACAGCTGACATAGACAATTTTAGCAATTGGCACAGAAAAATCGTAACAAAATACTGTTTGGGTTCCCACACCACATTACAAATAGTTGGTTTAATAAAGGTTTATTGAATAGGTTCACACAGTCATAAACTTTGATCTACAAACCATAATGGCTTAGTTATGACAACATGCTACGACAACCTAAACAAACCACTTTAGCATTGAGTGTGACCTATGAGCCCATCCATTAGTTTCCTTCTTATGTACTGTATATGAAGTCTACCTAAGGCACTGAAGCAAGGCTAGATTTTTATTTGGTTATTGCTTCAGAGATTGGATCCCTACTCTAGAATTATAGGGTTGGAAGGAACCTTTGGAAGTCATCTAGTCCAACTCTCTGCCCAGTGCAAGAATCCTCAGATCAGAAAAATGACTGTCCAATCTTTTCTTGAAAACCTCCACCGACAGATCACCCGCAACTTCAGGAAGCAGCCTCTTCTGCTGCATAACAGCTCTCATGGCCAGGAAATTCCTCCTTATTTCAAGTTTGGATCTCATAGATTACACTTACACTTCCACCGGTTGGTTCTTGTCTTATCCTTGGGTTCTCTGGAGAGTAAATCCACTCCCTCTTCCTTGTTGCATCCTTTCATGTATTGGAAGAATGCTATTGTCTCTCCCCTTAGCCTCCCTTCTTCAGGCTAAACATATCCAGTCTCTTTAAGTACTCTTCATAGGATTTAGCCTCCAAGCCCCTCAACCATCCTTGTTGTTCTTCTCTACGCTCTTTCTAGTTCCTCAGTGTCCTTCTAGTATTGTGGTGAGCAGAAGTGAACAGTTTTTCAGGTATGGTCCAACCAATGCAGCATAAAGCAAGAATGTATGTGGATTATGGCCAGTGGGCAAATAATAGGAGCAACCCATGGCCCTTGACCTATTATTATGGATTCCAAAGATTCCTCACCACTACATGGCATGACTGAATTGGCGTCAGTATGCACAGATTCAATGCTTTGACTAAAAAAGGCCACAAAATAATCAGATCTCAGTACTGCTTTTCCTGTGATGTTACCATCACACCTCCTTCAGCCCTTGGGTGGATGTTAGTAAAGAAAGAGTGCCCCTCTCCTCCCTATCATAGAAATAAATCCATGTTTCCTTGAAAATAAACACTATAAATAGTTACATATACCTAATTTTGACGGAAGAAAGAGCACTCCACAGCTGGCTCAAAATGCAGAGAAGTACTGTACATCCTTAGTGTCACCCCTGTTGCCAGTCACATCCCGAACTGAGCCTTCATTTACCTTATCACAAGAACACTTTAACTTATTGGCTACAGTTGGGAAGAGAAATATTTCCCCTGCCTTGGGCAAAAGGGACACTAGGAAGTTTCAGAAGCCTCTAATTTCAGCTGCCATGAAACTTCATACGTTGCAGTAATAAAAGGAACCATAAACCTACCTCATCATTAAAGCAAAGCAAACAACTCCTCATTGGAACATCATGCGCAAATACTGGGGTGACTAATAAAGCCCGAAGAGCATAGGGGCACTTAAAGAGCAGCTTTTCTGTCTCCACAGTTTCTCTCTCAACTTTGGAAGCATATTTTTATTAAGTGCATGTAAGAGGATGATCTTAAACATCAAGAAGAGAGTGCATAATAATTGTGTGTTCCTCTAATGCTCTCCGAAGGCCTATTCAGAGTCCATTCTGGAAGACAACAATATATCACAAAGTTCTACAAAGTTCCTCCTAATGAACACATGCCAATTTGAGAGCAAGAATTCTGGCCTCAAAAGACAATATAACCACTGCTCTTAGTCTCTGGGTACTTCACTACTTTATTTCAGAGCGATTCAAAATCTAATTAAATTTCTAAACTCTAATGAAATTACAGTAGAAAAATCATTTAGGACTATATTATGCACAATTACTCATGGCTGAAAATTACTGTTGGCCTCTTTCACCAAGAGAAGGTCCCTAGAGAAAGTCTTGCTGTTCTGACCACAAATAAATCCAGCACCATTCGTTCGAATTTACAGAGTGAAGGTAAAACTAGAATTAATTGCAAATATATATCCTGCTGCTGCTGAGTGGCTGGGGAGTTGTGCTGGTAAGCCTGCACAAAGGTTCAAGGAACAGAGTAACCCCAGAATGAAACAATAATGGACGTTTTCATAGATGGAATTAATAAGGACATTTGATCTTTTCTTTGTTTCCTTAATACAAGAAGAGCATAACTGGGAGAGAAGGCAAAGGCAAATTTAAAGGCATCTTCCAGCCAGTGCAGAGTTCATATTAATATCAAGACCAGGTTTTGGACTAAGCCTGATAAGTACAAGTTGTTCTACAAAAATGTATTATAAAAGGAAAATGAGCAAAGAGAAAACCAAAAAATAAAGTTTGGATATAAACATGCATCTAAAATATGCAACTCAAGTCTCATGTTTTGATTTATGAACTCTGTCCTTTTGACCGAGATTGGATGCTTCTATTTAGTTGCGTAATGCTATCCATTACATGACACTGAGAGGTCATGCTCCTGAGCACATAGTGACATTATTGCCCTTAGAGGTGCAAGTGACTAGAGTGACGGTTATGACTTTGGCCACCTTTTGATCAACTGTGACCATTCCCAAACTGGGAAAGCTTAGTGACAGTGATCTATGCATTGGTATAAGCTGTTTCGTCAGCTTAATTGCCATTTATCTGTTGTGGGGGGGGGGGGTCAGATTCAAGGAATGTGGTAGACAGGAGAGGATTAATATTTCCCTCCCAGCTACAATCACCCAACAGTTGGGTTAGCCAAGGAAAACAAGATATTTCATTGGCACCAGTAGACACCCCCTCTACAAAATTCCTTAGGCTAGGGCTCCATGCACTATACTTCTTGACAAAGTATATTTCCACATATTTTGGAATTCAAGAGAAAGATTTTTAAAAACTCAAAGCAATGATTAGTAATATTCCATGTCAGAAAAACCTAATGAGAAATGGAGCTCGAGGTTGGTAGGAATTTCTTAAAAACTATATCCTGAAAGGTCAATTGTAAACAATTCCAATGATGGGTGGGGTGGTGGGGAGAAAGAATCTCGGAACACCAGAAGTAGCGATTACTTTGAATCCATCACCATTTTGGATCCAAAACTAAAATAGTGTTTTGCATGTGAACACACTACATCTATCTCACCTCTTTAAAGAAGCTGCTTCTGTTTCTGGCCTCACCCAGTATCTATGTACATGATTTCACAAAAATGTGTGTTTATGTTAAGGAGGCATCAACAACATGCTCACACCCACTCTGAAGCACCTGGTTGTATTCTGCTGACACCCCTTTAATGCAAACATATCTTTCCTGGAATACTGTAGCTATTACATGAACCCAGGAAACAACACAACTTCTTTAAGGAGGCACCAAACGATGTTGCATGCGTGCCCATGCCTGGGCCAATCTCTTTGTCTTCACATCTGAAGTATCTGTCAGCCCCACTAGGTAGACCAGACCAGGAAATCGACTCCACAGAAGTCTAAAACTATTTTTACTGAGATTGGCTGTAATAATGGAATCTTGCAAACCTGATTGTGTTTTACCTCCCCTCCCTCTTATACCCAGTGAATCAGGGAGGTGTCTGACTGAGCCACTTCCAAATGTCATCTCATAGTTTGGGACTTGAAAACAGCTTCAGACCCTTTTGCCTAGATAACAGTTCCTGCATATCTCCATCAAAGTCATCTCCCCTACTCTCTATAGCAGTGTTTCTCAACCTTGGCAGCTTGAAGATGTTTGGACTTCAACTCCCAGAATTCCCCAGCCAGTATGCTGGTTGGGGAATTCTGGGAGTTGAAGTCCACACATCTTCAGGTTGCCAAGGTTGAGAAACACTGCTGTATAGCAGATAGAAAGAGGGAGAGGAAACTCAGAACAGAGGCTTATGCAAGTTCTGATGCTATCATCAGAATGATGGAAACAGCATAACACTTTCACAACACAAGCTCTGTCCTTTTCATATATCCCGGTACAAATACAAAAGGGATGGAGCTTGTATCATGACTGTGTGATGCTACTTTCTTTGTTTGCCCCCCACTCCCCAGACCCCTGTGGATGTCTTTGATAGCCCAGAACTATAGAAATGGTATCTGGAAGGCTGAAGTACACTGAAATGATTGAAGGATGCCAGGAACAACTCTCTCTCTTCAACATAATAATTAGCTAACCTATTTTTTAAAAAATCCTTATCGGAATCTGGGCACATAGGCCATTCTAACTAGAAAGCTGGGTGGCCCCCAGTCAACAGAGACCAGGACTGAAGCTGTTTTATCAACAGTTCATCATCAGTCTGGTGGGAGGTAGTGGGTGAGTTGTCCTGGGACTCCGCCATCTTGAACATCCTCTTTTATGAGTTGAAATATGGCTGTTCCCCGTTCAGGACTTCCTCCCTTTTCTTCAGGTACCACAGGAAACTGACCAATGAGGCCCTTTTTTTTCTGGATTCATCCTGCAGAACTACTAACTATACAGCAAGGGTGGCAAAAGCATCAAGGGAGTGATCCCAGGAAAATTCAGGTCTGTACTAATGTCATATTTGTGGCTCTGGAAATGTAGGGAGCCATCCAAATCCAAACCAGTGCGTTTTCCTAATCTGTTTCTCTGCTGATTTTCTAACATGATATACATCATGAATCCACCATATCCCCTTGAGTGGTCTCTATTTTAAAAGCAAAATGCTAAGTGCCTTGTGAGTTTACCCAGTAAAGTACCTTTTTTCTGCATATTTTTATTTAAAATTCCCTGACTTTTTCATAATTTAAACAGCTACTCCAGGGATTACAATGGAAGCGCATGTATCACTGCAGTACCTTTGTCACTTCTGCTATCCCAGTATGCCCACATTTGGGCTGTAATCAAACCGAGTTAATGGGCTTTGTCAGGAAATGTGCAAGTGATTCACACTTCCTTGTTTGGTGCTTCCACTTACGTAATGTGTCAAGTTCCATTTGGGTGAGTTCCATCTGCATTTGGATCTTGTACGCTTACTAGGGGAGAAAGATACTAATTGCTTTTTCACACATTAAACAGGATGCATGGAACATGGAAGGCTGTGTCCTCTGGGGGCACTTATTAGGGATTGTAATCCTAGAATTATAGAGTTGGTATTTTAGTCAATGATGTTTGTTTATGAATAACCATAACTCAGATTACACAAAGCTGTCCAACAATGAGTCAATCAATTAGTCAAAAGCACAATGTGAAGCTCTTACCTGAATGACCTACATAGTAAAGGAAAGACAATACAAACACATAAAATAGGAAATATTGGGAATGCAACAAAACAGAAGCACACTTAGGAAATAGAGAATGTTGTATTATTGCTGAAAAAAATGAGAGACACCAGAGATCATTGGGTGGTGGGTTCCCCTCCCCTTCTAGCATACTACTTGTCAGCTGGGATCAGTGTGATTACAGCTGTCTAAATTTAGATCAGGTTTCCTCTATTCAAGGACAATCCCCAGAACACAGTTGCCTGATTTGGGTGCTTGCTCTCTAGACTGTAATCTGAGCTCTTCCCTGGTCAATGAGAAGACCAACCCTCACTCCTTGGCTGGGAAAGTCTCTTTCTCTCTCAGAATTAAGAAGGTGGAAACTGGATCGTCTTTTGTCACGCTTCAAGCCTTCAAAACTTTCAGCAAAATGGTCAATATCAAGTAACTGACCTTGAATCAGACTGTGTTCATTTATTGTATAGACATGCAGAATTGGGAAAACCTAAGTGCATTTTTCACTTGATTTACCCCTGAGTCATACTGACAAGATTTTAAATGCCATGTCTTTCCTTCCAGGAACAAGGCAATACCTAAGGAAGAAAGGGGTCTCTTGGAAATACAACACAATTGCTGCTAGAAGAGAAGAGAAACAGAACATGAAGTTAATCCAATAACTTCCACCCAATGTTTAATTGTCTTATTCCTTTGTCCCCCCCCCCCTTTTTTTTGCACAAATATATATTTCAAGGTCAGGGGAAGCTGTAAGTGGCCTAGAAGTCTTAGGGAGCAGGGCAGAGGGGGGCCAGGGCTGAGGCAACCAGTAAGAGTTGGGCTCCTTACCCACCTCCTCATTCAGCAGCCACCAAATTGCTGTGACTGCTGTGCACCTTCTGTTCCTCCAGGGTGTCCACAGGGTGTGGTCAAAAAAAAGTCAGGATGGGGGACATGATAGTGGGATCGAAGTTCTGCTCATTTTATATATCGATGCCACCTCTGTGGCCGCCGCCTTGACTTTTTTTTTGCATATCCTGCAGATACCCCTGTTCCTCCTGCCACAATCGGGGGTTGCACTGGCCACCACCCAGGGTTCACATGCTTAGGCAGTGCTCTGATCTCTTCTTGGGCCCTGGAGGAAGTGGCACTTCTGGAATTCAGTCCAGGTGTTGCTGCCCAGGCAAAGTTGGAGTGAGTTGGACAGCACTTCAGCTTTGTGTTGACAAGCCCCCAAAATCTGTGACCCTCACTCAGAATTGCTCATGACTCCCCAGGTGGTCATAACTTCCTGCTTTACAAAACAAACACAGAACAGCCATGTTGTTAATGCAGGTATGGGCAGTATGGTGCTATTGGCAAGGCTCCCTGCTTTGATTTACTTTAAGGCTTTTTAAAAATTTTACAGTGAAAAAGGAAGAACAAAGCATCACCCTTCAGTACCACTTTTATTTGCTTCTGGACCTATATAGGTGCCTTTGACATTTTTAGAAAAGAAACATTGCGGGTGACAACTTCATGATTGGTTTAGAAATGAATCCATCCTTCTAGCACCAGAAAGACAAAGCTAAGCTGGAGACCGCATAACGTTTATGAGAAGCAGCAGCCTTACCATCTCTCTTCAAGAAAATGGGTGTTTTGTAATCGGTCATAACTGTTGTGGCAGCCACCTTGAAAATAGGCAACACTCCTCCCTCTCACCAGTCATTTTGTGAGAGTACCCACAATATATTCTCAACATTTCAGATGACCCTTACAGCTTGTTCACTCTGCCGGTTATTTGTTGCCTTTCACATACACTGTGTGAAATTAGCTCCATTTCTCTCTGAGTGGCACAAAGAGTAGCACAAAGAACAAATATGTGACAATATATCACTCACATGCTGAACATTCCTCTGCCTGTCTCAGCCAGCACCATAGAGTGGGAACAAACCACTTGTTTGTTCAAGCATTTCTGACAAATGATCGTCCACCTTCTGCTTAAGCACATATACAGCTAAGAAGAACCCACCATTCCTGGTTTCCTAACCAAATGTTAGGAAAACCAAAAGTTTTTCCTAAAATTTATTGGAATCCACCTTTCTGTAAGTAAATCCATTATTCTACATCTTGTACTTCGAGATGATAGAGAACACATCTTGACCTTCTTCTGTGTGATATTTTTTGAGACTTAAAATGCGATTGTAGCCACTGTCCCAGTCTACTCAAGGCTAAACCTTCCCAGTGGTTTCAATTTCTCCTGACAGGACTTAGTTTCTACTCCTCTGATCATCCTCATTGCCCCTTTTGAATTTTTCCATGAATAAAAAGTTGAAGGATGCAAATCCTAAACTGAATCTTACGGCATTCCACCCAGCACCTCCCTTCACTTTAATGAGGAGCACTCTGAATGCAATTTTCAAGCCAGCAACATGTCTACTTAAGCATCATGACTTCCAACACAGACCAGCTTGCTAAGCAGACTTTTATTAGGGACTTGGTCGAATACTGGGCTGAAATCAAACATATACTACATCTAACACCATTTCCACAAACTATTGAGGAAGTTACCCAACTAAAAATTAAATAAAGTCCCAAATAAAGAGGACATATCTGCCATCAAGTTAGGATGAGGAACAGGGACTTCAGCTGTTCACCCTTCTAAGTGTCGTGCTGTGCACCAATACTTTTTTTTCTTTGCTTCTTCCTTCAGCCTGCTTTCTGTCCCTCAAAACAGAAAATTGTAAATCTCAAACATCATCACAATAATAACTGGGACCAGAGCACCATTTTTTGCTGGTTTGCTCATTTCTCTTCTTACAGGATCTCCCTTGCCAGTTCAAAAATCGCACCTCCTTAACTTATCCTGTAGGTGCTGTACATTCCCTTCTCTAGAAGGTTAGGAATTGCCCAAGGCATATTCTTAAAACTTTTGACCACCTCAAATTGCTCCTAAGGGTGAGAAGGATGGTGTAATACAGAAGTTGTGATGAGAGACAACAGTAACTGCCATTTTGAAGAATTAAGGCATGTTCCCATCGCCAACTGGGTTTGTCTGTTACAACAAAAATGTCTTCTGAAGCACCTTTAAGGTGAACCAATTCATAATGGCATCAACGTAGGCAGTTGTGATTGGGAAATGGAGGCTGGCAGGCAGATAGTGCATGTCTACTTAGAGTAGATCTCGTTCTGTACCAATGACATTTTCTCATAAATGTGTGCAGCATTGCAGGGCAAATATGTAAATAAATATCTAGGAGTAAAGTGGAAGGCTTTGCTCTCTCTGTTGCTTTTATGAAACAGCTTCAGCTCGTGGAGATCTGGATATTCAACCAGCAGGAGGAGCTGCTAACAGGTGCAGGGACAAAGACCAGTCCCCTTGCCAACTCACTTTCCAGCTGAGCATGAAACTCCAGCCTCCTGCGTGGCTCCCTCCAAAGTATCTGAAGCCACTGTATCCACCCAGAATCCAGAGGCACATCTGATCTGCCCAGGGCTTAAGTGAGGGGCAGAAGGGTTACTGCTCTAATGGTGGCAGCAGCAGCTGCTATTTCTTCTTACCTCCCAAAGGCGAAGGACAGTGTCTCCTCAACAGGTGCAGCCTGGGCAGGATCCTCCAAGGAAAGTCGCACTGAAAAGGAGACCTGCCAGTTACAGCCCTTTTTTCTGACTGCGGCCAATAAGGCCACCTCTGAAATCATTCTTACTGGTGCAAATGTGCTGCTGGGCTGAGCACCGTTGCCTTGACCACTGTTGCTGCTACACCATTGTCAGGATTTCTTAGGGCAGATTTTCTAGATGGGATGACTGCTCCAAATGGTATCTGTCCTGGCCAACCTGGGACAGTTGGTGCAGGGAAGATATTTATCATCAGTCTGAATGTCCTGTTGGTCATGCCCAGAAAATCAGTCCAATGGGAGCATTGGAAGCTGAGTAAGTCATCCACATGAAAAGAGCAAAACAGTATGAATGTCCTGCACTTAATTCCTTTTAAATCAAGTTGGTTATGTTATTCTGTTTCCAATTCTACTCGGAGGGCTAAAATAACGTTTTATAAAGGCCCTCTAATCCTGCATTTCCAATAGTCAAATCTCTGTTGAGTTCTTCTTCATAGCTCTAGGTTTAATTAGTTTTCATTGCAATATTAATGACTTGCATAACCCATTGTAACATTCCTGTTGCACAGCTGGAATTCTCTTATTTAGCATTCTCTTTCTACAAGGGAATAAGAAAGAAAGAACTTGCTTTTCCCTACATTGTTTCACTAATATGCATTAAAATCACTTTTTAAAGCATTCTTGCATAGCTTCTGTGACAGAACTCTTGCAAAACGAAGAAAACTCTGGAAGTTTCAAAGCAATCATGCCATCTCTTCCAAGTAGTAGGATGATAGTAGATACAGTACTTTATTAATTAATATTACTCATATAGGAAGCTAGTATTTGCAGCATATGGACAGCTGACTGGCAGATAATAAAGCTATCTTTTGGGAAAACGCATAAGTGGCTAGCAGCAAAAATTGCATTGGCTTTCAACCTTTAAGGCAAGTCTGGAATCTTAAAATAATTATTTCAGATCTCAACTAAAGCTTATAGTACCACATAATGTTGTAGCATATTGAATCCTGTTCTTTGCTCCTGTCATTCTAGTTTCAAAACTCTATAAAAACTGTTCCTGCTGATGAATGTAGACAGCTAATATTTTTACTCCCCATAGAATTGCTCTTGATGGAGGAGCTGGAACAATGTGACTTACTCTTGAGTAAACCTGGATGGGATTGCAGCCATAAAAGCATTTACCTTTACAGATTGCATGGGAGCAAAAGACACAGCTGTCTATTCCAGAGTCAAGAAAAGCTTCACCAAGGGGAATTTCATCACTTGGAGGACCACAAAAACCTGGATATGTTAGTGAAGTTTCCACCCTAGTACTGAAGATCATGCCTGAACTAAAAAATAGGCACTGAAACTGCAGCATAAGGATTATAGGGGCCAGTGAAGTCTGTGTAATTTGCGAAAATCCAAGAAGCAGGGTGGCCAGTGACATGTTTTGCTGGTGGCTGAAAATGGGCATCCACTGGGCAAAGCTGATTGGCCCTGAGTCATAGGTGACAATAGATGGCAAGACTCAGAAAACTGAGTTTGTTCATATGACTGTACTAACTCTTGAGAAAACTTAAATAGAGAGCAGAATTCCCAGTATCAGGGCAACAGATCAAGACCGATAAATTCTTGATAATTTGAGCAAGTCATACTCTATTCTGAAAAATAATAATCATTTGGGTTTGAGAAATTGTTCTGAGACTGGAGAAAATTGTGATTGTGAAGTGTGAATTGATCAGGGGTGCGAAATATTTTTTCCACTGGCTTGGCTGGAACCTAATTTGGGAGAACCTAATTTGGGGGTTCGCTTCCAGTGGATAAATACTATTAGGAACAAAATCTGGCTAAACCTCGTTTTCTTCTCTAAACAACTAAGTTACATTTTAAGATGTCAATAATGTTTTCAAGATGTCAATAGTGTTCTCTTCATGTAATCACAAGAAAAGCACTGCTGGAGAAAAGGCACCACAGTTCAAGAAGTTTACTGTGTCTGATCCATGCCCAGTTCTAAAACATCTGAGTCCCCTTTGGCTAGGTCTGGAATAATTTTTTAATCTGAATTTTAAATAAAAAATGGAGGCAATTAAATGAAGCGAACTTACCCTGGTCTGTTATCCCTAGTAGGGATCTGCTGAAGTCAAATGATTTCTCTCTTGTGGCTTGGCAACAGGCAGGAGCAATAAAGCAAGCGGGACCATGCTGACCAGGGGAGTCTCTGGAGGCTGCTGTGAATTTCCCCAAGACCAGCGCAGCAGCAAAGAGCAATTTTAATCTCTATCTGGCCTGTGGAACAGACTGTTCAGCTGTTAGAATTGAGGCTTCACAGATGCTCCACCTGCTTTCTTCTCCAAGATTTCCAAGGGATGGGCTCGGAGAGGGCCCTGCTTGACTTCACAGATACGTTCAGTTTGCCATTACCTTCTCCTGGGATTTTTGTTTTCTTCTTTTCAATCCCCCCCTACATCTCTGGAATTTCCTGGTGACCTCTTACCCAAGTTATGAACCACACCCAGCCCTATTTAGCTTTCCAAGATGAATTGAGGTGGGCTAGGCACTGCCCCCCAGTCTCAGGAACTATTACAAGCTGCGTCCTAAATATTCAAATATACTCACTTATGCTCTTACCAAAAGCACTGTATGGATTGAAAACTGAATGGAATCTCCTGCATGCTCCAAAGCATTAAACTTTCTTCTTCCTCCCCCTCCCCCTCCTCCTCTTCTTTTTCTTCTTCTCCTTACTCCTCCTCCTCCTCCTGATTTGTCAACATAAATTATTCCAGAAATGTAGCTGTGTTAGCCAGCAGCAATAAAAATTTAAAGATTTATTTTTTATTTATCAATTTATTTATTGTTAAGTCATTTACTCTGATCTTTGGGCCACTGCTCATTCATTGGTCTATGATCTGAGTGTATGTATGCATATTTTGTGTGCAAGCTACACGGTGCCTTAAACATTACAGGTGGTTCCCACCATGCTTCCTATTTCATCTTTCTTTATTGTTTTTAGATTCTTTTAAATAAATGAAGGGGAAGCTGGTCTGTCTCAGCACAATAGAAGCTTTCGTTACAGAAATGCTTCTGGCTCTCATAACCCATGTTGATGCCACAGGAAATAAAATGGTGGCTGGAACCACTTAGAAAGGTGCTAAAGTTCAGGTTGGTTGGTGGCAGCATTGGGGGCAGGGAGGCCAGGGCAGGAAACAGATTCCACAAAAAATACCAGATCTCTACTTTCTTGATATAGTTTGAGGGATCTTGAAAGCTTGACAGCATTTTCCCAAATATACCAAAGGGAGTCTAGGCAGGGCAACTCTTCCTTTTCCCAGATTTATTTCATGTTTTGCTAACAGCCTCGGCATTCTTTCTCCAAGGTCATTGCTGTAGTTCTCTATGCCAGGATGTTTCTGAAGTTAAGTTGCCTAAGCTGCTTATTACACCAATCTCAGATTTAGAAGAAATATTGAAACTGATTATTCCAGGAAAAAATTATTTTGAAGCACTCTTCCTTCTCCAAGATAGTGCTTTTAAAGAGAGATTATTTTGCAAAAATTGTAATTACTTCTTATATATTATTAATAAAGTCAGGTCTCTCTCCAGTTCAGCTTAACTCATGGTGGCTTCATGGAGAGTCAAGTAGTTTTAAATAAGAGGTATTAGGAAAAAGATATGTTGAATCCTGGATGAATCAGGACACACAAAAGGAATTTTTTATATACAATGTGTAATTAAATTTTGGAATTTGCTACCATGATATGTAGTGCTGACTACCAACCTGGTTGGCTTCAAAAAAGGGTTGGACCAATTCATGGAAGTCATGGGGATCAATGGCTCTCACATGACCACAAGGACACTGCGACGGCTAGAACTTCAAGGACTGGTCATAAGTACCACTCGTTCAGCCCTTTCTCATCTTCAAATAGTTGCTGAACAAGTGGTCAGTAAGCGAGGACTACCTGTACATAAAACTCAGTAATTTAACATGAGTTAATACCAGGAGAAAAAACAAAAAACTCTCCAGAGTCCTGGTCTGAAAAGTTCAAATATGGCACCCTAGGTTACAGTAACATGATCAGCTGTACAGGCAAGATTTAAAAAGATTAGTTCACATGGTGACTTTAGATTCATTTTAATTAATTTCATGTGTTACATTTATCTTTATGAGGTGACACAACTTCTTCAAAACCATACATAGGTCCTACAGCCACCCTTAAGGTATTGTGGATAATTCTAGTTTCTACCTCTAATTTCTACCAAATACCTGGGAGACACTGAGGAGGAGGAATCAAAATAATAAAAGAACCCCAGAATCTTTTCTATGATGGGGATTACAAGGTTTTGGTATTTTTAGTTTTAAAAAATTTGTGCACAGACAAGATAAATGTAGATAAAATTATTACAGTATGAAGGAAACGAGTAAGGTTTTCTTCCTTCTCTGAAAATATTATAATGCAGGTCATTCAGTGAAATGGGAGAGAGAATCAGGACTGATAAAAATATATAACTTTTTGCACAATGCAAAGATAACATGTAGAATTTGCCATTTGAAGACAAACCAGGATAGTTTTAAAAGGAAATTTGACAGATTTATGAAGAATAGTACTAGTTATGATGACTACACGTGACTTGCACTAACACCCAAACCCTGAATGCTGCTGATTGGCTGCAGATAGTTTCCCAGGTGCTGTCATTTGTAATGGGAACACTGTTCTTGCTGACCTCGTTGAGGCTGCATAAGGAGACATCTAAGGAATCCAGTTTCCAGAGGCTAAGTTTCCAGAGGCATCCAGTTTCCAGAGGCTAAACAAACAGGGAGAGAAAATGACTTTGGCAAAGGAGGGTGGTGGGAGAGGCACTGCTTTTCTTTTTTTCTCTGTTGCTGTTGTTCTTCTTCCAGACCAGGTTAGTCCTCACCAGAGAGGCAGCTTCCAGGAGTTTATGACCAGAGTGAGAAAACAGGGAAGTTTTGTTAGGAGCTTGGCATGGGGGAAAGCTCCAAGGACATGGACAGTGAGAAAAGCATTGTCATGATCTGTAGGTTGTGTCTTCCTCCCTGTACAAAAATGTGTCCTTATTGGAAAAGAAAGTGAGGAGCAGGTTCCTGTGCTGCAACGCACTAGGAAAAATGAGAATTTCCTGGATAGGACAGCCAAAGCTCTCCAGAAGGTGCAGAGAAGCGAAAAGAGCATCAGGAACAGGAAAAGAAAAGAAAAAAACTCTTTCAGACAGAAGGAAACATGTAGAAGCATTGTAACCCAAAGAGGTATCCAAGGGGTCCACATTCAGGAAGTGCTTGGTGTAGCATGGCTCAGGTTCTCCCTGTGGCCATCTGATAAAATCTGGCCACAGAACACTGTGGAGTGTTTTGTGGCCATGGAGCAAAGAAACCCAAGAAACACCTTGAGAAAGAACAGACATGTCATTATGGATTCATGTGGAGACAAATATTATGGCCAGAATAACTTGAAAGAACATCCAGACTACAGTGCTTTGGGCAGGAAAAGTGAAGGAACTGGGAGCACTCGTAGTTGTTTCATCAGTCCCAGAAAGGTTGGGGATTTGCATTGTGTGTAAAGAAAAATATATACAGAAAATCAGAAATCAGAGAATAGACATCCTATTGATAGTGTTTAGGTAAGAATCATAGGAGAAAAAATAAAATAAAAATGATTCTATTGTGGGAGTCTGTCATAGATGGCCTAGGCAGACAGAAGATACAGATGAGGATTTTCTGCATCAGAAGACCAGTCTTTCAAAGAGGCATGCGATAGCAATAATGGAAAACTTCAATTATCCTGACATCTGCTAAAATTTAATTCTGGCAAGAGTCAAATTTTTGTCCTCTTGATGACCATTTGTCAGAATGTGGAAGAAATATCCAAGGGGTCTGCTATTTTGGACCTAACCCTCACCAACATAGAGGAATTGGTTGCAGAGGTGATGGTAATTGGTACCGTGGAAGAAAGAGATGTATAGGTCTGCATTTGGGTAAGAAAAATGAAATGCAGAGTGTAGAATTGGGGAGATCTAATGTGGGAATAGTACCCATGAAAGGATCTCAGTATCCTTGTTGACCACAAGTTAATCATGAGCTACAGTGTGATGCAGCTGTTTTAAAAAAGCAAATAAAATCTTGGAGTGCATTAATAGAAATACAGTGTCCAGATCATTGGAAGTAATTGTTGCTTTCTACTTCTTTCTACTCAGCATACCTTTTCTGATGTGCAGATGAGAGCAGAAACTTTCTGCTCATTTCACAAGGTCATCTTACAGGACAGACTTAGCCTCCTTTTGGGAGACTTCATATAGTTCTAAAAGTAATCAATAGCTGCTTAGAAAGGAACAGATTTGGCATGAAATGGTGCCTGCCTGACTTACTACTCTACATTCTAGAGCAGAATGGCTGGAGTGGGGACTGGTAGTAGCTTGTCCTTGCCATACAGTAGACGTTTTGCAAAGTTGCTAGTAATGGCTGCCTGCCTCTCACTAGAACACAGATGTGTATGTCCATCATGACAATCTGCGCAGTGTTTGCTTGACGAGTGGATCCTGGGAAAATATCCAATGTATTTGGCTCCAATTATAGCTTGACTGTCACCAGGTGCAGTTTAAGGCGGTAGGAAAGCAAAAGTAGTGTTTGAAACCTGTATAAACTATTACTGTTACATTTGTCTACAGTTGGCTTTTAATGGGATTTTCCATGAAGAAAGCATCTACGGCTTAGAATAAAAGTTCAATTCACTTATTTTAAAAGATTTTTACCACATAGTATAAGATGGTTTCCAAAATGAAAACAAGTTTTTCATTTCTTCTGTAATTTTAAAACTCCTGTGTGCATTACTACTATGTAGCATGCATGCACAACACATCAGGACACTCAATCTTTTGGGTTAAAAGGTGGTACGTACATTTTCTAGAAAAATGTCTTCGGTATTCAGTATAAGAGCCAATTTGGTGTAGTGGTTAAGGCATCTGGCTAGAAACTGGGTAACCGTGAGTTCTAGTCCTGCCTTAGGCATGAAGCCAGCTGGGTGACTTTGGCCCAGTCCCTCTCTCTCAGCCCTAAGAAGAAGGAGGCAAGGGCAAACCGCTTCTGAAATCTTGCCAAGAAAACTGCAGGGACACTGGCTCAAAGGCACACATACACACACAGAGACACAAAAGGTTTCTTAACTGTTGCCCATTATGACAGATTATTTTCTATGGGGAAAAATTACAATCCAACAAGTCTGAGTTTGGATTATGAGAAATAACACAAGATTTACTTTGATCTAATGGGAATCTGCATGAGAGTTTAAGGATTTCATTTTCTTGAACTATCAATAACATGGTTTGGCTTTGATTTTTGTCTGGTATATTACTTACAATTATGTAAAGGTCATCATTTTGTTCTTTACTTCTGCTATCTTCCAGGCCAATAGTCTGTGTATTATGATGCATTCATGTTGACTTTAAATAAACTTATATTATGCTAGATTTAATCTGACACCCTAAACTCCTACAGATAAATGTACTGTATGCTGAAAGTCACTCTAATTTGCATCCATCTGGCTAAAGTTCTCACCTATATTTTGATCTTTCTTTCCTCCTTTTGTATCAACCAGCTCAACAAAAGTCTCAACAAACTCAAAATGTTGCAGTCTGTCCTATATAACATAAACCATTGATCAGGGTCATTGTCTTAAAACAAGCCAGGGTTTGTTGTAAATGTTCCAGTAAAGAGAAAGATAAACAGAACCCAAACAAATTCCAGGAACAGTCCAGAAGTTAAGCACCCAGGAATTCAGGGGAATAACTCTGCTATCAAATACGCAAGCAAGGTCAGGAGGTGGTTTACAGATATAGCCTTCGGCAACGACTGCTGGAAGAAGCAGAGCCTTGTGGACCACGTCCAAGCTCCAGCTGAAGCATTACTGGCTGTCTGCGAAGAACCCTTCCTAATGAATATTCCTTTATTCCAGATGAGATCTGTTTCTTAGCTGAACATTTCCCCTTTGGGCCTGAATCTCTATCTGCCTAGTCCCCCTAAGACAGGGTGCTATTTCATTTTCAGCCTCTTAATTGGTCCTTCAGCCAGATCTAGAATTCTGTGGCACTGAGTGGGAATTATTTGAAGATGGCTGTGTTCCTGGAGCATTTGAATTAAGGCTGAGAAAGGTTCTACTTCAGCTTTTACCCCTCCTGTTTAGTATATGCATGAAGCTGTGGAATGAGGTCATCTATTGGCATGGGGTCAGGTATCATCAGTACGCTGATGATGCTCAACTGTATATTTCGACTCCTGGCTGACCAACTGATGCTGTCCAGATCTTGTTCCAGAGGCTGGAGGTTGTGGGGTCTGGGTGGAGAAAAACAGAGCTTAAGACTTGCCAGCTCTAGTTCTGAATGGGGTTGCTTTTCCCCAGAAAGAACTGGTCACAATTTGGGGGGGCGGGGGTGAGTCTTCCTAGGCTCTTACCTCCTATTCAAAGAGCAGGGGGCAGCTGTAGCCAGAAAGGCCTTTACACAGATTCATCTTGTGTGCCAATTACATCTATTCTTGAACTGGGGGGAGGGGGGAGGGGGCTGGAACCTCACAATCACTCATGCCTTGGTTATTTCATATACAAATTACTGCAACGTGCTCTATGTGGGGCTGCCCTTGAAGACCGTTTTGAAGCTTCAGCTGGTCCAGAAAGTGGTGATGAGAGCATTTAGGGGCATGCTATGGTATGCCCATGTAATGCCTCTGCTTTGCAAACTACACAATAGGCTCCTGGGTGCAATTCATGGTGGATTATCACTTACAAAACTCTAAATGTCATAGGGCCTATTATTTGAGGGACGATCTCTGTCTTGTTGTTTCTGCACAACCTGGAAGATGACAGAGTCAGCATGATCTGGATCCCATCCATTAAACATCACCTGATGGGACCCAGGAAGCATGCCTTCTATGTCACAGTGCCTGCCTTTTGAAAGAGCGTCCCCAGACATTTGAGCCAACCTTGTTTTCTTTTCAGTGAGTCTTGAAGACTGGGTTCTTTCTTCAGACTCCGGGCTAGTGTGGGATACAGGGTCCCTCTGGGAGGACTTTTATGTCTGCTCCACCGGGATGACCATCTTCCTTTTTTTGTCTTCTCGGGTTCTATTTCTTTGGCTTAAAATTTGTATGCCACTCAGAGATGTCAAGAAGTTGGATGACTTTAGAAATGTAAATTATAAAATAAACAAACCTACTATGAAATTATTGCCAGTGTCATTATAGTGGGAGTAATTTTACTTTCTAAACCATTGGGTAACAAGAGGAGTGGCACTGAAGACTCCTAATGGCTCCTAATGGCCTTAGCTGTGAAAGAATCATCTTCATTGCTTGTTATCCTATCTGTGCTCTTGGTGATGGGAACAGGATAGACCTTCCTTGGCTTGATCCAGGACCAGCTCTTGACCCCTCTTTTGGCTTGCCTTTTACATCATGGGGATAATTCTAAAATAAGATCCTGAACTTCTTGTTGACCACATTTTCATGAACAACTCTTGGGAAGAAACTCAAGACAGAATAGTCTGTGAAAAGTGCTAGATCTCAGTGGCTTTGAAAGGTGTACCTGACTAGTTGGTCCAGTAAAGGCAGTGGCAGGAAAAAGCACATTGCTAGTTGGTCCAGTTGCTTTGAGGGGCACTGATAGTTTGTCATTAGGTCTTTAAAATGATGCTTAGGTCAGTGTTGCATCTCAGGATTGTCATGTTCACAACGTAATGGCTTGTGGGATGCCCATGGCTGAGGCTGAGAGATGCAAAGCTTTTTTGATGCCTTTAAAATGTTTAGAGTAATACTGTATCTTCTCTTGATCTGTACAGAAAAGTAACCAATGTTCTTTTGGTCTTGCAAACAGTACAATGGCACCTTGACTGAAGTCTGGGATTACTTAAGCCCTCCATTTCTCAATCAACAGTATGATAAATGTGTTGAGTCTGTCATCTGTCACAGTATTTCCCAAGGAAGTCTTTATCCTCTTAAGAGCTGAAAAGTACTGTTATCATGGCTGTCAAAATGAAGATTCTCAGTGATGTCACAGGCTGCCCCTGATCCCTTTGCACAAGCCTGCTCAGGAGTATAGATGTAGATTATAAACCTTGCATCAGCCCTCCAGTGCAGAACAAAGAATTCTGCCTTCAGATGACCTTTCCGGAACTGGTCGGGCCATTACAGACGCGTCCATTCTCTGTTCTGGGAGCCTCTGCTTATGTTCCAGCACCACATTTTCCTGTGTAAGTTATGCACCTGAGAGATGGCCAGAGAGTGCAAAACATTCCTTGCTAGGGAGTGGGGGTGGGTGATAATGATGAGGTTGCATATTTCCATTTCAGTCCCAGTCATGCTTTCCTTGATTTTGCTGAACCAAACTGATGGGACTGACAATTCTGAAACAGTTCTTGGGGCTTCAGAATGATGGTAATACTCTTCAGGGATTCAGAACCAAATACATTTTCACCCCACCTGTGAAAAATTCTCTGTGAGCCACTGAGAGTCATTTTGATTGTGGTGGGGTAGAAATGCATGTCTTAACAAAATAAATAAAATAATGTAAAATGGGGAAGGGGAGTTTGTGGGATCAGGCCTTTTCCCTACACTACCTTCTTGCCTAGTCAGCAGAATCACTTTCTCCATCCGGGGATGGGTGGGGATCAGTCTCTTCTTCCTGCATAAACGAGTCACCCGTTGGGGGAGATGGGCGGCATACAAGCCAAACAAACAAACAAACAAACAAACAAACAAACAAAGAAAGAAAGAAAGAAAGAAAGAAAGAAAGAAAGAAAGAAAGAAAGAAAGAAAGAAAGAGGCAGGGACATTTATGCTGCCCCTCCAGTAGTCCGTTCAGCCCTATTGGACTGCAGGTGATCAGAACCCATATTCTGACATCACTATCAACAGACTATTTATTTACAGTCCACTTGCAATTCAGAGGGTCTTGTGGGAGGTTGCAATTCATTAGAGGCATGAAGGCACAGAATAATATAAGACACTGAGGAGGCCAAACATAAATAGCCACCATTGTTTTATGCACCATTTTGGTGTCCCATTCATTTTATATAATAAACCATTAATCTGGCATTATATTTTTGCTCTTTTTAAAAATATCATAATGCTAATATATTTTTTTAAAAATGAAAATATTTGCTGCCCAAATTGCTAGAGTAGCCATTAGCCTGAACTATTTTTATAGTTGTGATGCAGTTGCATATATAATGTATATATAATGCAGTTGTATATGCACCATAATGCAATAATACACAACATTTAGTGCCGCAGAACAATACTGTAGCTGTATTTTATTTTTAAACACCATGTAGCTAGAAAATCATTATATATCAAATATAAAATTAAAGTCAAATATAAAATTAAATTGAACCATACAGTGGCATCTACTGCAAGGCTTAGGATGAATATGTATTAAGTTTCAAATGTCCCCATCCCATAGCAGTTGACATCCCCACTAGATGGACATGGAGGGATGGACCTCTTAAAAAGAGTGGCTTAGTATTCAACACGTGTGGAAAATCCACTTGCAATGGCATCCATGGAGTCATTTGGCCTCTGTGCTCTGGGAATGTTCTCTTGGTTCTTCTGGACCTCAGAAGGGTATTTTGGTGATAAGCAGAATCTTTGTTCCATCAGTTCCATCTGATACCTCTGTACTAAGGTGAATAATGGAGTTGCTGTAAAAACAAGGAAGGGGAACAGTTAAGTTCTTCTCATTTGCTTTCAGAACTAGACTCCACTTGCTGGAGTGTAATTCTGAACATGCAAAGATACGGTCAGCCATTCTGACACCCTTGGCCTATAAGATAACACTGCCCATGGGTATCTGCTGATTCTGCATTCTTGTACATTAATGATTTTGGCTGAATCGGCTATTTTAAACAAAACGACTCATGAAAACACAGGCTTTTGTTTTCAGATGAAAAGATATCATGTCTGCTGCATTAAACGTTTTGAATTTTTGATGCTGCTGGACCCCATTTCATAGTGTTATTTTTCTTCATGTTGTTCTGTAGCACGTAGCAGGGAACTCTAGAGGCAGTGCGCATGACAAATATTATAGAACTGGAGCAAGGTCATATGATCTTGTATAAGACCCTTATTGCTGCAGCCCAAACTCAGATGGGTGTGGGGTTCCTTTTTGCCCCCCTGCCCCCAATTTGTAGCTTCCATATTTGTGTGTCTCAATACAAGTCTCCTCCGGTACTTTTGATAACAAAGCAGGACTCGGTGACACATTCTTATCTGCTGATTACCTAATATTTTATTATACTATTAAAATTGGAACCTTGGTGTTTACTTGTCTATGTCATTGACGGTTTTGCTTCTATTGGCTCCCAGGGCAGGGAGGACCTTGGAGAAAAAGCACGAAATGCATCTGTCCAGCCCCGGTGATGAAATGTGCTATTTATGAAACGTCACCATGAAGACAATCATGTGTATAACTCATGGGCATATCTTTGGTTATTATTTTTAATGATGACTTTCGTACAAACATTTTCAAGCTCCGGCTAATGGTATGAAAATGCAGGGGCTTATAATCTGAATCACCGCTGGGATCTGGCCAATCACTGAACCTTATATTCTGTCACTCGGTTTTGTTTGAAGCACTGCCAGTAGCCAAGCTGGATGTAAAAATAGCCCATGAGTGCCTGCCTGTTACTTGACACTGCATGGTTATTCCAATACGTATGTTTGCTTCTTCCTCACCATTCTCCACACTTGATTTCTCCTTGCCTAAGATATATTTAAGTGTGTTTTACTGACTTTGGATTTCTTGTTCAGTTCCTTTTACCTATTTGGGCAGATCTTGGCAGAGAAAGGTTTGCCTCCTTCAATTTTTACAATCACAGCTCTCTTTCATATTCAAAAGAAAGAGCCCACCAAGGATATGAATTACAGGAAGTGTCATTGTTAAGCAAACTACGGAGAAATTGAATGTGCTGGGAAATTGGATTGGCTGAAGGCAGCACCACGTTCTTCTATCTCTGATTTTGAAAAAGCTGGACACCAAAGGTAAGACCAAAAAAAACAAAAAACAAATCTCTACATGGACTAGGACATTGCAAATGGGTTGAGTGGTTGTGACTGTGCTCACAAGAATAATATGAAAGGATATAATGGGATGCAAAACATAATCCATCTTGTTGTTTTTTACAATAGGGCTACACCTCTGAGTTAAGCTTATCTGTAATTGCATCTCTCTAAAAAGCATTGAAACTTCTCCATACGAATGGATACTTTTTTCTCCTCTAGTTAGCCCAAGTATTGGCATTTATGAATACGCACAGTCACTTAGGATTTTGAAGATCAGGAGAACCTATTTCTCAAAAGCAAGTATAGAATTGGACTGTTCAGTTTATTAAAATAAATTTTATTTCCTAGCTAAAAGTGTCCTGTCCTAAATACTAGTTATCTTTGAGGTTGAGGGCACTATCTGACACATATTTTGTCAGAACAGAAACTTATTTTCACATAAATACTCTAATTCACTAATAATGTGGAGGAAAAATTACTGAGACTATGAATTATCACATATCATTAAGAAGTATCCTCAATAAGTTGAATTTCTTAAATCCAATTGTCAAGAGTTTTCTTCAGTTATGCCACAAAAGTGGTTGTAATATAGAAGTAAATGAGTGATTTCTAGTGGATTTGAATAACCCTGTGAAGCATTACACACACTAATATTGTTCACAAGTTCATATATAAACATACTTGTACATGGGCAAGGTAATTGCTTTATTTTGTCTAAGGAACAAAATAAATTAACTGGAAATGCAGATGCTTTATTTTCTTGGGGCTATAGCTCCATCTACTAAATAAATAACTTGGGGAATTTGTCCAAAAATGTCTTAAATGAAAAACCCAATTCATTGAGTTAATCCATAACAGTGACATTCTTCTCAGACTAAAGCCCCTTCTGGTCCTTTATCCTTACTTGTCCAACAGCCAACAAATCAGCCAGAAATCTATGGGGCAAGCTCTTCCTTCTTCTGCCCCTTCTGCTCACAGCCCCAACGCAGACTTGCATCTCTTCAAAACAATGCAGCACAAGCCCACAAACTGCTGTTGTCCCTCAAATGGGACCCTTTGTGGATTGGACTCCCTTTGTGGAGTGGAAGCTCCAAGCCAGCCCCCAAAAAGCCCATTTCTAGCCTTCTCAAGAAATTTCACAAGCAAAGAAAAATAGATGAATATTATTTTTTCCCTAATAATCTACTGCCATAATTTATTCCCTGCTTTTATGGCATTTTAAGTATATCTACAAATGAACTCAACAGGTGTTCTTGTATATAAGAGCAATCAAAATGCCACAAAACTAGCTGACAAGCAAGTCGCAGAGAGATTGCAATTGACCAAAGCTGAAAGTCATGGTAGCAGCTGAGGAGGAAAAGTTAAATCCTTGAAGTGCGAGCCAAACTTGAGAAACTGAATCTATATATGCCCCCATCTCCTACCCTGGGTTATTAGTCTCATGTGTATGTCTGCTTCGGTTGGTGCTAATTACAGCTGAGCTAAGGTCTACTGAGAAGGAAACACAGGTTACCGGCAGCATCCTGTGATACTAAGAGCTGCAAAGTATGGCCCCACTAGCAGTTTAGACTAATTAGTAGAACAGGTTGCTCCATGTATAACTCATTGTACCTTCTATGCCTTTTTGCTATTTGTGTCTTTGTGCATATGGTGTTTCATCATTCATCAGACCTAGTTCAATGAGTATCAAAAGGATGCTGTCACAATCCACAAGAGTTCAGTGGGTCAAAGACAATATAATGTCTAAGCCAGGAATGGAGAACCTCCAGCCTGTGGGCTGACTGTGACCCACCAGGCTCCACTCTGTGTCCACAGGCCTTCATCCAAATCACCACCTCCCCAATCATAAGCCCCTTTAAGGTGCAGGGAGCGCCTTTCCCAGGGCTTCACTCTGCCTTCACAGCAAAATCACTTCCTAGTGAGACATGCTGAAAAGTACCAGAAAGTTCTTGAAGCATCCGTTCCTGGAAATTTCATTCATCTTTTTTTTTTTTTTTTAATGGGAAAGATAAAGGATGAATGCAGCTTCAACAACTCAAAAGCTGGGGCCACACATTCCTTAAGGGTTTGTCCACACCCAACCTTTCAAAACATAATGGGAGAGTGAAGATGGCTCTGGAGGACTTCTTGACCTGCTAAGGAAGGATGAGCGCTTGCTCCCATTTTTCTCTTTCCATGAGAAAGTGGCTCCATACAGAGAGAAAGACAAGAAAGGGAGGAAAGGAGGGTGGGCAGGTCCTGAACCCTGACATCATTCAACCTTGAGACAAATCTCCCAGGGCCCTGAGTTTAAACACTGCAAGCAGCACTTGGGGTTGATGCTGGGTTTTGCTTTGGGTTCTTTTTGGTAACGTAAGGGTATCTAGTCTGTAGAGCTGGACATGCAGATCTTTAAGTTTGGCTAATACAAGAGAAAACCAAGTAAAGGTTTATAACAGCAATAAATGAAGAGAGCAGGACTGAGACAAATAAAAAGTAGTGAATAAAATATTTTAATTGCCTTTCATCCCCCAAGGCCATATACAATTTTAAAAACCATCTCAAAACTACCAATTTAAAGCAGAACAGAACAATCTTAAAATATCAAAACAAAGAGCTGGCTTTAAAAACAAATTAAATGAAACAAAAGAAGTTTTACAGCCCACCTGCTGGGCCAAAGTGGAAGCAATTTAGTTCCCTATGTAGGGAGTTTCAGGACTCCTATGGAAAATGCCCGGTCCTACCCGATTGCTGTCCTTGAGTGTGAGATGGCTCTTGGATGACCATAAATCTAGGGAGCAGGAAGACCTCCTGAATCATTTAGGAAAGAGTCCTTGTCTCACAAAGCCCCATTCAGCAAACGACCCTTTCTTTGATTTCCCTTGGATCTTGCCCCAAAATTCTCCCCAAAAGAGGGCAGGTCCTTTTTATGGGCACTGTGCTTACCAGCTAAAACATGTTGATTAGATCTGCCTGAAACACATTGGCCTGGTAGTCAATAAATTATTTGCTATTGCCCTTGAGGCACTCTATTCCCCATTCTTCTTGGATTTCGCAGCCTGCAGTCTTTTTCCTTCTCTCCCAAATTCCAAAGCTACATTGCATATATCCAATGGCATGTAACTTTCCTAACTCTGAATGGGATCCTTTTGGCTTTGGGATTCTCCAGTTTCTTGTCATCTTCCTACATCTTTTCTACCTCCAGCTCTACACAGTAAAGAACTGTCTGCACTTTTCCACTTTTTTTCCACTAGCTTCCACTGGTCCTTCTCCCCACTCATCTTGGTTTGCTTACTTTTCTGAAACACAGTATAGTACAGCTTTTCTTATCAGGTCCTGGGTGACCTTTCTTCCGAATCATTCTTTCCTCAGTTCCTGTTCTCCACACCTTTCTCCTTTTTGGAAGGAAGCAGAGATAACAGGTTAATGTTAGTAATGTATTGTGCAGGACTGAATGTGCTCATTTCTCTATGTAACTTTTAACTTTTAACACACACACACACACTTCTCCTGATGTTATTTTCCAACACAGTTTCTATCTATTAAGCAAATTTTCAGTTTTTATCATAAAACTCTACAGTACAAACTGTAAGGAGTAAACTATAAGTTGCGTCACAGGACATACTCGCAGTTAAACAATTCTTTACTCAATTAACCCAATATTCAAGATCCACATGACACATTAAATCAAAAATTACCTATAGGGACTAAGCTTTTACATAGACTAAGCTAAAATGTGTCTGGCTATTTTGCAGTTCAGGGTGTCATATGAATGTAGCCACAGGTCTGAACAATATCAAGAATCTAAGTTTTTTATCTGCTTCCTGGGAAAAACATCTTACCCACATTGCACAATTTCATTTTCATTGACAGAAGTTTCTGCAGAGAAAACAGGAGTTTGCAGGATGATATTACAGGCAGTTATCAGAGTGATGTTGGTTTGTAATGTTAAGAGGTTGTCACAGATTATGTTGTAGGTAGTTATCACAGTGACTCAGGTGTATTCTCTCCCTCCACTTTTTCTGGTCAAGCCAATTATTATTTTTTTTTTATATGCTATGATTGAAAAGCAAAAAGGAAAAAAAAAAAGCAATGGTGAGGAGTCCATTTATTATTCTTTTCAACTCAACAGAATGTTGGAAAGAAATTACATAATTGGACTCAGGACTCTGTCCATCAGCAGAATTACCGCCAAAAAGTTGAACAGAATGGGACCAATTTTTTTTAGGGCAAGGGGAAGCTGGCAAAAAAAAAAAAAATGCACTGGATGAGGCTGGAGGCTGTGGAGAAAAATATTTCTGAAAAAATCCCCCAAGACCCTCAGGGAGGGGAGAAGCAGTTGAACATTACCATTCGAAGTCTCCTTCACTCCCTGCCACTCTGTGCTTAGTATACACCACACACAAAAAACACAAACACAACACAAAGAGAGAAAAGCACATGTACACACGGAGAAGCACTACATAAGCACGTACTGATTAGACCCGCCCACATGCGCACAGGAAACATATATGCACATACCCTAATTGTGGACTTGGGGAAAAAGTCCACACGCACACAGATGCAACATGTTTATTCTATGACACAGAAGAAAATTCAGATGCCTCCTGCCGCCACTGTTGGAAAGAATCGCAGGTACCGTGCTCGGCATGTTTCCCCCACCTTCTTTCCTGGAGGAAATATTGCTTGCTGATCATCTGGTTCTCTCTGCAGTTTGTCTCCTGTGTTGAAGACAGCTGGGATCCCCCCCACCCCATTTCGCTTGGCTAACTGATGGTCAGTTACAGTACAGTATCACCATTTTTGCTCACATTGGCCAGAACTGCAGGGGGATCAAGGAAAAGAGCAAAATTATTTGTGGCAGGAGCACACAAACTCAGCCAGCACTGAGGAACCACGTTGAACAGCAACAGATTGATTAGAATTATAAATAAAGCTTCATGGATGACAATTAATTTAAGCCAGCTCCGGGCCTGGAATCTAAAGGCCAGGTCTCTGTTCTAGAACATGGTTGGACCTGAAATCAGGAATGAATCACTACAATAGAAGAGAAAATAGGTAGCTCAGGTTTGAACTGTGGAGTCCTTGGTGCTCTCTGAGCTTGGTTGTTTGCTTGCAGACCTTTCATTACCCGACCAGCTAACATCATCAGTGCACGTCTGCAAGCAAACAACCAAGCTCAGAGAGCACCAAGGACTCCACATGAGTAACTACAGCTTTCTACCACAAGTACCATTCTGATCTGTGGATGTGGTTTCCAGGCACAAGATTTAAGGGCTAGATGCAACATAGTGCAGGATCCCACATTTTTATACTGGGGAAGAAAAGAAAGTTTCAACCAATTTAACTATTCAACATGCAGGAGCTATGCTATCTGTAAAAAAATGGCACATTCTGTAATAAAGTGAAAGGAAGCCATCTACATAAACATGAATGAAAAAGGTGAAATTATTTCCTGATTTAACCATTCTTTAAGCAAAGTAAAAAGTGTATGAAGTGGCATTCAATCTGTATTACTACAAAGGGTAGCCCTTGGCTCACCTTAATGGTTTTTGGGGGGAAAAAACTAATGAGAGACAGACCTAGTTAAAATCCCAGAGCTTGGAGGTCAGAAAGCATCTTAGAAGGCAGCAGCAAACCACTTCCATGCCCAACCTCTGGCAGCCTACTTCGACAGAAAGCAAGATAGTTCCTGGGATTCATTGAAAAGAATATGATAAACTTGGAGAAATCTCAGCAACTGGGTAGCTTTCACTTTTAGAACCCAATTTAACTCCAGGCTAACTAAGGCAAATGCTTTTGCTAAGGGTGAGTTGCGGATGAGGCCATTCTCTTAGCTGAGAAGAATGTCCAGGTGGCCGGGATGGGCCCTGAAGATGCCATTCCATTCCATACTGCTGCCAAGAAAACTACATTGGGTGGGGGTGCTCATAGGCAACAGACGTTAAGCCTGACTCAAGAGTGTCTTTACTTTTTAATCTGCATTGATACTTAAGGTGCTTTCTTGGGCTCTGTTTGCTGAAGGCACACCACTGGGAGCTGTGGTAAGACAATGTGAGTTCTTTAAGAGCCAGTGGAATATTAATGAGATCTGCCTGAACACATCCTATGAAAAGGAGCCCACCACTTCTTTTGGCAACTTCATTGCATCATTGCTGAACTGTTCTTAATGCGAGGAAACTTTGTTTTAATACTCTCTTGGAATGTGCCCTACCCCACTAGGTTAATGTGTGGGACCAGGGGAAATCAGGTTAGTCCCCACAGAGCTCACTTGGACTGATCAACTCTTAGACCCCCTTATTTTACAAGATTGTTGTGGGGGGAAAAACATGCCTCCTGATCTTCAAAGGAAAAGGCAAGATATAAATGCAATAATGGATAAATGGTTAGATAAAGGTAAGACAGATAGGTAGATGGATAGATATACCAAGACAAACACCATTTTGTGCAATATATTACTGTATTTCATTATGGTTGCATCAAAGGGAGCAAGATATTTCACAAAAAAGAGGCTTAATTAGATTTAAGGGAACTTGCCTTCTGATATACAGGTGAAACTCGAAAAATTAGAATATCGTGCAAATGTTCATTTATGTCAGTATGGCAACTCAAAAGGTGAAACCAATATATGAGATAGACGCATTACATGCAAAGCGAGATATGTCAAGCCTTACTTTGGTATAATTGTGATGATTATGGCGTACAGCTTATGAAAACCCCACATTCACAATCTCAGAAAATTAGAATAGTGTGAAAAGGTTCAATATTCTAGGCTCAAAGTGTCCCACTCTAATCAGCTAACAAATCCATAACACCTGCAAAGGGTTCCTGAGCCTTTCAATGGTCTCTCAGGCTGGTTCAGTAGGAATCACAAGCATGGGAAAGACTGCTGACCTGACAGTTGTGCAGAAAACCATCACTGACGCCCTCCATAAGGAGGGAAAGCCCCAAAAGGTCATTGCAAAAGAAGTTGGATGTTCCCAAAGTGCTGTATCAAAGCACATCAATAGAAGGTTATGTGGAAGGGAAAAGTGTGGTAGAAAAAGGTGCACAAGCAGCAGGGATGACCGCAGCCTGGAGAGGATTGTCAGGAAAAGGCCATTCAAAAGTGTTGGCGACTTTCACAAGGAGTGGACTGAGGCTGGAGTTAGTGCATCAAGAGCCACCACACACAGACGGATCCTGGACATGGGCTTCAAATGTCGTATTCCTCTTGTCAAGCCGCTCCTGAACAACAAACGTCAGAAGTGTCTTACCTGGGCTACAGAAAAAAAGAACTGGTCTGTTGCCCAGTGGTCCAAAGTCCTCTTTTCTGATGAGAGCAACTTTTGCATCTCATTTGGGAACCAAGGACCCAGAGTCCGGAGGAAGAATGGAGAGGCACACAATGCATGATGCTTGAAGTCCAGTGTGAAGTTTCCACAGTCTGTGTTGATTTGGGGAGCCATGTCATCTGCTGGTGTTGGTCCACTGTGCTTCATTAAGTCCAGGGTCAATGCAGCCGTCTACCAGGAGATTTTGGAGCACTTCATACTTCCTTCCGCAGACGAGCTTTATGGGGATGCTGACTTCATTTTCCAGCAGGACTTGGTACCTGCCCACACTGCCAAAAGTACCAAAAGCTGGTTCAATGACCATGGGATTACTGTGCTTGATTGGCCAGCAAACTCGCCTGACCTGAACCCCATACAGAATCTATGGGGCATTGCCAAGAGAAAGATGAGGGACATGAGACCGAACAATGCAGCAGAGCTGAAGGCCGCTATTGAAGCATCCTGGTCTTCCATAACACCTCAGCAGTGCCACAGGCTGATAGCATCCATGCCACGCCGCATTGCGGCAGTCATTGCTGCAAAAGGGGCCCAAACCAAGTACTGAGTACATATGCATGCTTCTACTTTGCAGAGGTCCGATATTGTTCTATTTCCAATCCTTGTGTTATTGATGTCATGGAATATTCTAATTTTCTGAGATTGTGAATTTGGGGTTTTCATAAGCTGTACGCCATAATCATCACAATTATACCAAAGTAAGTCTTGACATATCTCGCTTTGCATGTAATGCGTCTATCTCATATATTGGTTTCACCTTTTGAGTTGCCATACTGACATAAATGAACATTTGCACGATATTCTAATTTTCTGAGTTTCACCTGTATTAGGACTGTGGTAAAGAGACTAAAAAGTGTTTATTTTGTAGTCTAACATGGGTTGTACATAGGAAACACACTATAAATATTTTGTCCCAAAAATATGGTTGCATTGACATGGAACATATAGGACAATTGAACAAAATGTAAGTTCCTCCACCTGAAGAGAAGGAAAGAAAAGGTTCACTCCTTTTTACCCCTGAATGATTCTTCTGGGCAGCTTTTCAATCTGCATGAATCTTGACCTCCTTTGTATCTGGTCAACCACATTTTAAAAGGATGTAGAAGATTCTCAACCATCCAAAGATTAGAAAAGAATACAAAATGGATTATTTAACATATTTTTGCATCTGTAAACAACATTATCTTGCTCAGCTTCTATTCGTCTGCCATGGCTGTCAATATCTGTGTTAAGCAAGATTTTCAAGGCACTATAGGCATTATAGTGTCTTTATGCAATATGAGCAACTCGGCATTCTGGGATGAAAAGGAGGTCTGAAGGGCAACAAGTCTAGCAGATAAGGCAGGGTTCATCAACATTTCCCTTGGTTGCGATCATATTCCCATCTACTCATTGCAGACGCCTGAAAAGAACACACGTACACTCTTCATTATACTGCATTTTTGCTATTGTAACAGTAATTTCTAGTTAAATGCTACAGTTCATTTGCTCTCTGTTGTGGTGCAGCTGGGGACACAGGGGCATAATTCTCCCAAGTGTATTTTGGGAATAAATAAATATACTTTAAAATCTTGCTTCCTCCACCCCAAAGTTATAAACTTAAGAGTTCTAATATCGAAGTTTGATCTTATATTGAGGTTGAAACATCAGGTAGAAGTGCAGATCATCTAAGTTTAAGTTTGAAGGCAACTTTCTGTCTTGATGCTAATTTCTGCTAGTCTTTATGAACCTGAACAACATAGCTTCTTTGGGGCCTTGCCTTCAAAATACTGGCCAGTTCTACATTTTCTACTTCATCTTCTTGCCTTTTCTTAAGTTATGCAGTCATTTTCTTCAGTTCTTCCCTATTTTTCCATCTCATCATCTTTTTATTCTTCCTTTTCTACCTTCAGCCTTTTCTTTAGTTTCTATGTCATGTGATTCCTTGACACCCCTGGAGGTGAGGTTGGAGCTGTCTTACAGCCAAGGTTTGTTCCATGTTTTTCTCTATCTTTCAAGTCCACCGTCTGTTGTTCCATAACCTCTGTTTTTCTCAGCTGCTCCCTCTCCACACTATGCTGTTTCTATTCTCCTGTTAAGGACACTTATACATCACGACTCAAATAATATCAGGACTATAATAAATGGTATCAGCTGATCTTTTGATACATGTAACCCAAAGAAGCCATTCCTTTTCACCAGTGACATTCTTGGCACTGGGAATTTAAAAAGCTCTTTGCTTCCACCACTATATATTGGTTAGGGATCATTCTTTTTGATCCATCAATTCTGAACATACAAGTAGTCCTTGTTTAGTGACTGCATTGTTTAGTGCATTTGCAGTTATGATGAAAAAGTAACTTTGTGACTAGTTCTTGCATTTACGACCTTTGCAGGTCTGTAAAGCAAAGGAAAGCTGAAGTAAGATCATAAGCACAGGCATGGTTTCACTTAGCAACTGCTTTGCCAGTTGCAGTGCCAGCTGTGGTTGCTAAACAAGGACTACCTGTATTATAAACAAATATGCACCTGTGTCAACCATTCCCAAAATACCGTGATTGACAACAGATTTCTTTAACTTTTCATTTAATTCATTACAGTTCATTTGCAAGAAATCCACGTTGGCACTCTTCTTCAATTTAATTTTTTAATTTTAATTTTTTTTTTTGCCTCTTGTTTGATTCTGATTCTGATTCTGATTCTCTCCCTCTCCCTCCCTCTCTCTCTCTCTCAATAACTGTCAGTCCCTTTTTGCCACACTTATGTTAAGTTAGCATCCCTTGTCCTCTGAAAGTTCTCTGGACCTTCTGGCCTTTTTGAAAACACTCCTTCTTTCAGCTTTTCTCCTTTTCTTAGACTCCTGTCCACTCCACTCAGGCAAACTCCTGCACAGCTCCCTAAGCAGAGAAACCAGAGTTTACCTGGACAGAAGGAGCCTAATTTGGATCCGGTTATTTCAGGAACAGATAAAGACATTGGTTCCATCGCCACCTCCTCAATAGGAAGCAACTTAAGCCTGCATATATTGAGTGTTAATATTATGCTGATGTTCTGTCTCCCACTCAGTTCTTTTCCTGTCGGAGTAGCATAATTATGGTGGAGTGCGGGGGGGGGGGGGGAATCATATCCTGTCTCCCATTACCAGGAACACCATACATTGATCATGAACAAGAAAATCTTTATGTAGCCGAACACAGCGTCTTGGATATGATCGGTCTCTCTCTCTCTCTCTCTCTCTCTCTCGTTAAAGAAGTTTCCAACGGAGGAAACGCCTCCCTGAGGCTTAATGGCAGAACGGCGCCTGTCCTGAGTTCGTCCCCAGGACGATCCGGGACCGACTCTCCCTCCGGCACCTGCCCTTCTTTTCCTCCCCCGCCTTGCCCGTCCATCCGCTCCTCTGTTCCCCCAACTTCTCTGAGCTTTCCAGCCTCCTCCCTCAGAAAGAAGGTCCAGTTAACCCGGAGCCCCCTTCGGACAGAACAGCCCGCCGCCCGCCTGGCTTCCCTCGGATGCAGAAAAAAGCGGGCTTTGCAAAACCAGCTCAGCCGGAAGAAATCCTCAGATTTGGGGATCGGGGTGTCGCGGCCATTCCCCAATCGCCCCTGCCGCCGCCCCCCACCCCCCACTTTCCAAGCGTGCAAAGCCATTCTCGGCGGAGGAGAGAGGCGAGCGGTTCACTTACCGTATTAACCCGACAGGACGGTGAGGGTCTCCCCCCGACCCCCGTGACCTTCTGGCGGGCGAGCCGCCGGGAAAGCTGGCTGCGGTTGCAAGGCAGGGGCTGGGCTTTTCCCTGGGAGCGCTTTCCCCGAGCAGGAGCCCCAGACCCAGGCAGCTTCCCGCGGGGGAGCCGCGTCCTCGGTCCCGCCCGTCCTGCTTGGCGCTTCAGCTTCCTCCCCTTCCCTGCCTCGCCCGCAGCCAGCAGCCTCTTCCCCGCGTTTCGGCTCCCTCGCGATAATGCCCGTCTCTCCCTTCCTTCCCAGCTCCTCACCTTCTTTCTTCTCCCCCCCCCCCGACTTTTTCCATCTCTTCCACTCCAAGCAGGCTCTTAAACACAAACACACACACGCACAGAGTCCTGGGATGTGTCTGGCTGGGCGTGAGAAAGCGCGGGCGTGACAGAAGACACTCGCTTGGGCATGAAGGTAGACTGGAAGCAGTTCAATTCAGGACTTACTACCGATTAATAGCCTTGTTCCTGTGAATTGTAATTTTGAAAGTGTGTCCTCTAGCCAATGTATGCACACACGAGGTCATATATAGAAATACTCATGTGCCAAACACACTAACTTGTTGGGAGGGCAACTTCCAAGTAAGCAAAACGAGTTTCGTTAATAGTTTGCTGGATTGCAGGGCAGAAGGGGAGAAACTTTACTGCATCAACCGGAGGCAACCTAGAGTGGAAGGCAGTCATCCCTGGCCACCACCAGGGAGGCCCTGTTCCTAGCAAAGGCCTTCCTCCTTCGATAGGTTGCTACTGGGGTCACCCCAACTAGATGGACCAGGCCAGGAAATCAACTCCACTGGAAGGCTAAACTACTTTGATTGAGGTTGGCTATGACAACAGAACCTTGCAAACCTGATTGGGCTGTCCATCCTCCTCCTCCTCCTCCTCCTCCTATTTCACTGAATTAGGAAAACCTGAGTCACCTCTGAGGAATGTTATCTCCTGGTTCTGGACGTAAAAATGCTTCAGCCTCTTTTGCCTAGGCCAGTGTTTTTCAACCATGGCAGCTTTAAGATGTGTGGACTTCAACTCCTAGCATGCTGGCTGGGGAATTCTGAGCACTGAAGTCCACTTTTCTTAAAGTTGCAGAGGTTGAGAAACATCGGCCCTGGCAATGGTTCCTGTCATCTTCCATACTCTCTACAACTGGGACAGGAAGTGATCATACCAGGGGCAATCCACATGCAAGTTCAGGAAAGGATGATTTGCTGCTCTCCAACAGATCTGCAGAAAGATCTCTTTTCTTCACCTACCATTCTGCCTTCTGCCCCCTCTTACTTTCTAATGAACAACTCTTCCTTTCCACCATTTTTTTATTTAAAAAAAAGGTTTCTCTTACTCTTGGGCAGGGCATTCAAATACAGGTCATACCAGCTAAAATCCATATTTTCTGTTCAGTTTGAACATTGTATGACTCAGCTGTAACTTGAATATTTGTGAATGAAGACATATTAGAAAAGGGTGAGCCAGGGCTGCAGCCTCTTAATCAGGAGCTTGGCCGACTGATTAAGGAGAGGGCTGCAGACGGGTGGGGGGAGAGGCTTTCACAGAGGATTTTGCAGGTAAGGCCAGTTGTGCTCAGGCCTCCACCTGGCATGGTATGGAGCCTTCAGAGCTGAGTAAGTTTAAAGGAAATGAAATCCAAGTAAATGCTGGATGTCTTGAAACTTCCCAGCACATGGAGGTTGTAAAGCAAAAGGAACTTCGTGGAGGAAGGGAGATACAAATCCTACTTGAGAAAGGAAAATGCAGAGACAAGCATTCAATTATTGGTTAAGGCTGCAACACTTGCTTCTAAAGAACAGCAGTGCTGGGTTAACCCTAACCCTGCTTCCACCCTCAGCATGCTTTCCCTCCTCTAGTTTGCAAGGAAGTGCTCCTTATTTAAATTAAAATGTGGTGTTTCTTTTCAAGACAGTAAGGGACGTGGTTTGTTCCTATGTTTATTTTGGGACCTTGAAGACTGGGCCATGGGTGGTACCTTCACTCTGCAGGCCTCCAGAAAACCATTTTTGCCCTGGGGGCGCAGATGGCAAAAATGTTAAGTAACCCTACTGCAAGCCGCTTGGAGAATAAGGAAATAAGTGCTTGTAAACTGCCACTGTATTCTGCACCATGCCACAGTGGACCTGGCTATATCTGCAGTTATTCTTGACACCTGACCAGAAAAAGTTGCTGAACACAGGCTGAGATGTTGGCCATCAGGCCAGCTAAGGAGAATTTGCTTCTGGGGCACTGTTAATCTGTCTATAATAAGTTAGGGAAAGCAGGCAGAGCAGGACAGTGGAATCTTTTCCCAACCTCTTTAAAATAGCTCTACTCCAGGTTACATGACTGAGAAGAAAGAGGGAGGGGCTTAGAATGGAAGAGCAGAGAAGGTGTTGAGCCCCATAGGGATGCAAAGGGGATATGTGTGTGTGTTAGGTTTTTTTTTCCTCTGCAGCCTCCAGTCCAGACTTGAGCCATATTCAGACTCAATCTTTCTGTTGCTGGCTTCTCTTTCCACCCCCAAGTTTAGTCTAGTTCTGTTCTCTTTCCTGCTGGCCAACAGAGAGGCAGACTGAGCCCCCTGCAAGCCTCTTACATAATTTCATGCCAACATTTGGTTTGGCTGGAAAGAATAAAAGGGCAAAATAAGGAGGCGTGGAGCAAATATTCTCCAACTCCCCAAGGGCCAGTTGAGAGTAGAAGATTGAAATGCAGCAGAGGAAAAGTTATGTGATATTTAGAAATTACAAATTGATCTGGTTTAAAAGTATTCGTTAAATTTTCTATCAGAATGTGAATAGAGATTCTGCTGTGTTCAGCTTGATGGGCCAGGTCTAAGACCCCTGATCTAAGTTCTGCCTTCGCTTAGTCATAGCCACAACTGGCAATAGGTTGTTTCTATGCTATTTACCCAAAAGGAGTTACAGTGGTCAAAGTTTAAGGGGCAAGTTGAGTGAAGATTTATTTTTACCCAGTCACGGCCCAAGCCAACATCTCTATAGAATGCAGTGCCAGTCTACCAGATGGGGAGCAGTGTGCCCACAGTAGATTTAAGTACTCACTGAGAGATAAACAGATCCCTGTCACAGCCATGTCATTGCCAGCAGCCTTGCCAAGGTGCTGTAGACTGGTCTTCTATACTGAATATATATCAGGTGGGGTATTATAAAGGTAAGGACAATAATTACAGCACCTGAAGCATAGCTTCATATTAACCATGTTTCATGTGTTCACCAAGTCGAATATATCCAAAATTACATGGTAAACCATAGCCAGTTAAAGTCCCCTGTTTTGATTAGTATGCCAGCAAGATTAGTCCTATCTGGCTGGTCAGCACTTCCAATTTTTATTTAAAAATGTATTGCAGAAAAAACAAAAATATGATAGTGACTAAATTGGGTTTGGAAGAACCAGGTGCAAAGCTACCCCACACTTTGATTTCAAATAGGTGGTTCCAAAGAAATCTCTGTGTACCTGAAGGATATGAAAGATAAACATTTTAAATATGTAGAGCAGTATAGTTAATGCAAGGAATGGAAACACAAAAGTCATTATAGGTTTATGTATTCAGAAGCAGAGATGAGAAGGGGATGAGAGAGAAATGTGGCTATCATTGTTGAGATTTCACCCATCACTGGACAGATTTGGGGTTTCTGGTGACTTACTATACACTTTGCTATCCAGCAGTTTCATCATCCAAACTGACGGAACTGGTTTCAGAGATGGGGTTAAAAGTACTCAGGGACTCAACAGTCATGCTGGATCCAGTCTCCCTGGAGCTGCTATAGAGTTCACGGCTACCATGACTTCCGGTTATTATCTACATGTAGCCTTTTAACAACAGTCATGATCCATTGTTGGGGGAACCAGAACTGATTCTTTGTCATGGATGGATCACCACCTGATTAGGTTGGAAAGATTGACCCTAACCCATTCCCACAGGGGCACTGGCTTGATTTTGGGGCTGGTTCTTCTGGAATCAGTGGAATTCCAGAAATGTCTGGTGGGTTGGTTTCTGTTGCACCAAACTCTCTTTGAGACTTGGTACCAGACTGAAATTTCCAGCTTTCCCATGCTCTCAGTCATTTGCTGCAGAGTAACCTCTGTCAGCTTGTCAAGCTCACAGGTCACTGGTTTACTGAGTAAGTTCAGGCAATGAAACTGGCTGACAGATGTCTAAAATGCTGGAGGCAAAAAACTAAAAGTGAATATGTCTGAGCACAGCTTAGCCTGCAGTGGAAAGTGTACACTGGGGAACAGAGGGCATAAAAAATGGGGGGGGGGGGGAGGTGATCTTCATCTCTGTTACATCTGCTGAAAATTGCCCATGGGAACTATTCCAAGTGAATGAGGTTTTGAATGAGGTTGAATGTTCCATGAACCCTGAGTGGTGAACTGTGAAGACTTTTTGGACTTTTTTGCAGATAAAGTAACTCTTATCTCCTGAAACTTTGATAACACTTTTAATAACAGCAAGAAAGAAGCTGGTGTATCGGCTTGCCCCATGTTGATGACTCAGGTTCAGTCTGTTCTCCTTCAGGATGCAGAGAAGGTGCTTGGATAAATTTGGGTACTACATGTTCTTTGGATCTTGTTGCCACTTAGCTGGTGGTAGCCAGGGGTTCAGCTGGTGAGGTGTTATGTACAATTGTTGATAATTCCCTCAGCAGCGGTGACCAGCCCCTGCCTTTAAAAGGCAGAGGTTTATCTTCTCCTGAAAAAAAAAATGACCTGTACCTTTTAAATACCAGTTTCTAACCACAGCTCCATTTCTAGCCAAGGTGGTTAACAAGAACAATTCCAAGCCCTCCTTGCATGAAACTGATTATCTAGATCTGTTTTGAACCAGGTTCAGGGCAGGCCGTAGCATAGAGATGGCATCAGTGGCACAATCAGACTTACCAGATTCTATTATAGCCACCCTCACTAAAAGTAGTCTTAGCCTTCCTGCAGAGGTGATTCTTGGTCTGGTTTACCTGGTGGGGCTGACAGCTCCATTCCATGACCTTTATGCTATGGGGGCTGCAGGCTTTGAGAGTAATTGTTAGGGGTTGTGGGGTTGAATGCTATCTTTACGTAGATGACATTGTCTGCTTCTAATTCCCATCCTCCTCAGGTGTGCCCAACTCTGTGATGACCTCCTGTCTAAACTAGAGGGCAGACTGGATGAGGTATAACAGATTGAGTTTGAATCCAGAGACATTTTATGGTCTGGAGGTTGGGGGGCAGGGTCTGAGGAGGACTTTCCCATTCCAGATGGGGGTATTCACCCACCAAAGCTTCAGGTCTGCAGTTGGGGTGGGTGTTCTAGACCCTGTACTCTTTTTGAGCGTTCAAGTCAGTGTGGTGGCTAGGAGCACCTACCTCCACAGTTTACTAGCTGGTGAGGACTGACTGGCTGATGTTACCTGTGTACTAGTTACTCCCCATTTAGACTCCTGCACCAAGCTCTATGTGAAGATGCCCTTGAGGGAGATTTAGAAATGGGTTTGGGTCCAAAATGCTGCAGCCAAGCCTTTTAATGTGCTGGCGTATAACCTCTGCTTGGCTAACGCTGTTGGGTCCCTTCCAAGTCAGAGGGTGCTTGTTGTCACATGTCCCTCCTGTGTTGTTCCTTCAAAGCAACGCTCTGCAGTCAGTTGTCTTTTGCATTGGCCACCCTGGAAAGAAGCCCACTTGGAGTGGACAAGAGCTGGTGCCTTCGGTGATGGAGCCAACGTTCCAGAATTCCTTCCCCCAATCAGCCCGACCAGCCTCTTCTTTGTCCTGCTGCAAGAAAAGCCTTAAAAACACTTTCATTCTCAAACCTTTCCCCCATGATAGCCATGCTTAATTTACTGCTGGATTTTAATTGCCGACACCATGTACTGTTATGGATTTAAATTGTTTTGGACTTAATGCTTTGGTAGTGTAATATTGTGATATTTGTCCATGGTTTCAGAGAACTGTATTAGGCTTGTGCTTTATTTTGGATTTTTCTTTCTTTTTATCCTGATGGTTATTTATTGGTTCTATTGTAGGCTAGGAGTATGTGATGTAAATGAACAAAATAAGTACATAAATACTATAAGATTAAAAATATAAAGACTCCCTTGAATTATGCTTGACTCCATGCATTTTCTTGGCTGGGTTATGGAAGTGGTTTGCAACTGCCAGTCTCAGGGATTTTCCTTCACGTTCCAGTCTGGCCTTGGAATTGGCTGTGCTTTTCCATCCACTAATTAGGTCTGACCTTGCTTAGTTTTTCAACATCAGCCAGTGGATCTTTTTGTCTACTTAAGACTTAAAATGATGCAATACAGTAAAAGGTCCTGAATCATCTTTTAGTAAGAATTGTTCCTCAAACAATTTGTCTCCTTTGTTTTAGTTATATAAATATAGTAATTCCTAACAGAGTACAGATTATCTACATAAATGGGTTGTAGACCATTCATATGGAGCATCAATGCTTAAAATGTTGTAAATTTCTTAAGATTACAAATGTGCTGATGCATATTTCCCAATCTACAGGTTTTTTCTTACCATTTGTTAATGCATGAGCTTTCTTGGTGATGTTTTTTAAATTGATATCTTTATTTAAAAATAAATTAAAAGAACATTGGAGGCATTGCTGCGGGAAGAGAATCTCCTTAAAGATATTCTGCTCCCTACTGATGGCTTAGGCTGTTTAACCATTAGCTAACCATTAGCACAGGTTCAAACTACACACATCCCGGCCACACTGTTTAATCAAGGATAAACTATGGCTGAAGTGTGGTTCGTGGCCTTTCTTCTTACTAAGTGATCATAAGTGATCATATTTCCAAGTTGAGACAGCATGCTAAGCCAACTCCAAGATATCTCAGCATATCATATGAACATGCTCTGGTCAGCCCTTGTTCCTGGCAATATCTGCTTCCTCCCCTACCTTCCATGACCAGGTTTCCAGATAGGGTGTTTGGGGTCCATGGCTGCAGTCCTGGGGCTTCTAAATAGAGAACAATTAGCAGGATCACCCCTGAATGGTGAATATGTTTTTTCTCGTTCATAATTTAATGACAACATTTTTTTTTAAATGGTGCAGCTTTGTACTTTCAAATGGAGTGGAAGGTGTTTGGAGAAGGCACAAGTGTTATTCCCTCATGCACTCTGCCAGCTTCCCCAGTCAATCAGAACAATCTGCTGATGGATCTCTTAAGTGGTCATGTTCAGATGAAAATATGCCATTTTTTTTTTATCAGGCTCACTCACTACCCTCACTGTCTTCAATATGAAGATACTTGTATGCCACCCAGAGTCACGCTGTTTGAGTTGGGCGGTCTTATAAATCCTATAAGTAAATAAATAAATATTATGATAAATAGAATTATAGGCTACATCAATAATATAGTTTCCAAATCATGGGGAGTAGTAATTCCACTTTATTTTCCTTTAGTTAGACCAAAGCATTTCGTGTACTGGTTTCAGTTCTGGGGACCTCATTGTAAGAAGGGTTTAAAGCAACTGAAAGGGTTCAGAGAACAGCAGTGATGATGCGCAGTGTGCTAGGAGCTAAGCTCTATGAAGAAGGATGGGGAGTTGCTGAGTATGTTTACCCTGGGAATGAGTGATGTAATTGCACTGTTCAAATATTTTAGAGGACGTGGCATGGAAAAAGGTGAAGATGTGACTGCAGGATGCATAAAAATGGATTTAAATAAATAGATTGGGATTGAGTGTTCAACAAAACTTCTTAATTGTAAGAGCAGTTTGACAGTAGAGCCAGTAACCCAGGCTCTGGTTACATTTACTGGTGCATTTAAGTGAAGGCTGGACTGCCATCTGTGTGGGATGCTATAATTTGGATTCAGGCATTGAGCAGAGGGTTGGATTTGATGACCCCTTCCAGTTTTGTGATCGGGCATGTTAATCTAGCCAGCTCAATCCAGTTTGTGCAAACAAGTTGCCATAGTACCATGCTGAAATGTCACTCCACATTCTTTGGCAGTTGCTGTTAATCAACTAGGAAATGGAGGCAGAATTATTCATGCTGGCTTTGCCTGCTCCAACTGATCATCTGCATTGTAGGATTTGAGCCTTCTCATGTGCTGCTGCTCACCTATGTTTTATTGGGACCTTTTTAGGCCAGACTAGGAGATTGGAGTGAGTTGGTTTTAAACTGGGACCCTTGCAGGGAGCAGGAGGCGTTTGTGCTACAAAAAATTTGGGTGAAAGAAAGAAAGGGCTCCTAAGAAAGCTGCTAAAGTTGTTTCACCAATAATATTAGGAAGAACCAGCCGTCTTCTATTTCCATGGAAGAAGCTGGGTTCTTTCAGCTGAGGAAAACTGCCTGAGGTTGCCCCTTGGATTTTGAAGGGGAAGCTGCCCATCGGTGAGGAATGGTAAGCAATATGCTTTGCTGCAGCAGGAATAGAAAGGCCCAATAGTAATAATAACAACACCCCAGACTTAACAATTGTTGATAAGAAAGACAAAAAAGTCTGGATAGTGGACATTGCAATACCTGCAGACAGCAGAATAGAAGAGAAAGAACTGGAGAAAATCACAAAATATAAAGACCTGCAAATAGAAATAGAATGACTATGGTAAAAGAAACCAAAGATAGTACCAATAGTTATAGGTATCTTGAGTGCAACCCCAAAACATCTGGAGCACCATTTGAAGACCATCAGCATTGACAAAACCAACATTGACAAAGTTGCAAAAGGCAGCTTTATTTGGAACAACTTATATCCTGTGACAATACCTTTAACACCATCAAACAACACCTGCCTATCCCCAGGTCCTTGGGAAGGACTCAACAGGTGGATAAAAATGCCAAATCCAGTCTAAACATCTGTCTGTGCAACCAACCAAAATAACATCTTCCCTACCCTATCAAGCTCTTTTAACCACCTTGGCACATATCAAATATCCCAAGTTAATTTCTCTTCCCAAATCAAAAATAAAAATTCCTCTATGAGCTTCCTCCCCCAAATTATCATCAAAATTTGGTTTTTGCCCAATTTAGATAACAGCCCTGGCTATGATAATTTTTTTCTGTGACAGGGTCTAGGCTATGGACAGTTACAGCTGAGCTTCATTTCTTCTTTGTTACAGTCTAGGAGAGAATTAAAGGAATTGTTTTAGGAAAGAAGGCAATGGTAAAGCAGTTCAATATTGTCTATGTACTTTTCTTTCCAACTTGTCTATGAAATCACCAGCAGCTGAGATCAATTCAAAGGACATTTTTTTTCCTTTAAAAAGCCATTTTTAAAAGCCATTTTTTTTCTTTAAAAAGCCATTTTTAAAAGCCATTTTTAAAAAGCCAAACAGAGATTTTTAAAAATATCTTTTGAGAAATTCTAATGGTATGAAAACTAAATTGTAATCTTTCTGGATATCTGTAAGCTTCCTAGAGAGATCCAACTTGTGTATGGGTAGCATATGCAAATAAATAAATACTGTATTGGGCTGGAAATGAACTGGATACAGTAAGGACTTCTTCAGGAAACACATTTCTTAACGCAAACTTCTGAGTCCACTATTATATGAAATGGTGATTAGGGTCACCTCGATTAAGGCCTTTCCAGCTGGGTTGCATAATGTGTTAGATTTAAAGGGAAAAGGCTGCTCTGAAGCGTGTTTGGAGGATACAAAGCACCTGTTGGCAACTCCTTAAATCAAAAGGGTCTTCTCCCAAGATTGTGTGGCTGCTGCAGAGAACAGACAATGGGGGGGGGGGGGCAGCTCTATTAAGGAGATGCACACTTCAAAGCACTGTTTTTCTTCCAGATCCCAAATGATGCACAACCCTACTTTCTCGTTTGTGACTTATGGTTAACTTTTCAGTTGCAGCATGAGGATTCTCTAACCAGGTGTACTTTGGGCATATTTGTCATAATGATTATGTGGGTCAAAAGAAAGAGTCTTTGTTTCACACTCTGCTATTAGATGGGCTCAGTGGCAGGGCATACCACCCGTTCTTTTCCTCTGTACAACCTTCAGAAGAATTGCCACACAATTCTCCAGAATGAAACCTGAATAGAGACACATTTCCCAATCCTGGTGTAATATTTTTAGCATCTGTTTAGTTTTCTGTGAGTGTATCTAGAAAGGAATCCTTAACTCAACTCTGAGATGACAAGAAGAACTTGGCCGTTTTGAGAAGGACATTTGTATTCACTGAAGAGAGAATACAATCTATTTTGAGTGGGGCTGTTTACAAATATTGTAAAACAAACAAACAAACTTTATTGATGTATTCGTTAGATTTATATCTCGCCTGTCCTTCAGGACCTCAATTTTTCCCACAACCACCACTTTGGTGAGGGAGTTTGGACTGACAGAGAACATGGCTGGCCAAAGATAGAAATGAACTGCCAGGTGGACTTTGTGACAATTGTTCCTGGATAGCATCTATGCTTCTTTTTCTTTTTTTGCAATGATGTGGATAAAGGGATCTGGCTTTTATGTATCCTCTTGTGTATTCTTAACTATAAGCCCTCCTAAGCTTTAAAATGGCTGGCTGTCACGCATGGTGTCTTATTACATGCAGCTTAGAAACAAGATACATCCAGACACTCTTCTACAGCCCTGGGGGAAGCCAATTTGTGAAGAATGGTCTCAACTCTATCACTCATCCTCAGAATTCTAAATTCAACATAGGTGTTCTCTTATTTCTGTCCCATTCATATGCCTCCAACTTCTACATGATCAAGAGATAAAGAATGTTGACCAACCTATATATACATTAAGATTTTTTTCTTAGATCAGTGTCTTTGTGCAGAAGCTTGAGAATTGCTGGACTGCTTTAGTGAATAGCAGAAAGGTTCTGTTAGATTCCCGTGTGGTCTAAAACACTTCTCCCAAATCATTTTCAAACCAGGCACAACCCTAATTGATATAGCCCCTTCACACAGCAGCTGTTGCTAGTAATTAGCCTTGCATTTACTGTTTGTATACATGCATGAACTAACTAAATGTATAATCAAGAAAAGTGACTTGTGGATAGCTCCTGTATGCAAGTTTCTCAGAAGCATCTGTTTGCCACTGTAAGAAACAAAAATACAGGATTAAGATGGGCCATCGCCTGGTCCAGCAAGACTGTTTTTAAGTTCTTAGGGATGGCTACTGCTCATAATATGATTTCTACCCCTGCCTGATCTGGTCTTCTCATGTAATTGTGTAGAGTTCCCTTCTCTCACACACATGCAAGTATATTAGGGATAATACATTTTATATGTCTAATAAAAGTAGAGCACAAGAGGTTAAACCACAACTTTCTTGTCATTGTTTATACTGTCATATGAGTTTCCTTTATGGTTTTGTGTAAGTAGAGTTCATTGCAATTAACCAGGAACTGCAATGAACTCCAGTAAGGGAACCAGAGGGGAGGGGAAGTGGAGGAAGACTGTGTGGGTGAAAAGCCATAGGCAGGAAAAGGAGGAAGGATGGAGCTTTGGTAGCTGCCAATGATCCTTCAACTTTGTTACACCAGAGATGTAGCTACAGAGACTTTTAGTAGCTACAATGGGAGATGCCTCTAGGTATCTTGGTGTCCTGTGAAACCACAGTACTGAAGGTTCTCCTCTCGTGGTGAATAGAAGCACTGTCTGCAGAATCATATTTAGCTTTCCCAGGGAATCCATGATACAGACTGTTCTAACCCAACCTAGTACTGCATAGCATGATCTTCCATGCCTAAGCTTTCTACCCAATGTGCCTGTGATGAGCACAGTCAGTTTCCAAACATAGGGAGCTTTGCAACTTGATCAGCAGTCCCTGGAGGATCGTTTGTTTTATCTGTGTAGCAAGTCATGATTGGTGTTCAGATTCTGTATACCTCAGAACTGGTGATAGGGCCCCTGTTTGCAGCATGGAACAAGCACTGGGGGCAGCTAGCCTTTGCAGGGGGATGTCTTGCATACATGATGAGCTGTCTGGACTTCTCACTCCTAATGCTCTGTGGTCTCCAACTCCCCTTTTACTGGTGTAGAAGTTAAAAGTCTTCAAACAACATGGAACAACTCTTCAGGGTGCCTGGTTTCTTTTCTGTTATTTCTCTGCCTCTTCTTCCTCCTCCTCTTTTTGAAAGAAAGGGAAAAATCCTTAAAAAAATAAAGAATGAGTTAATTGCAAGGAGTGGTGGATTCATAAGACTTCCAGCAGAAGCAATTTCTGTCCAAGTTGTCTCCAGTCTCTTGTCCCGCTGGACTTAGTTCTAAACTGAGCCATCCATAGCCGGGGGCCTCCAACACTACACATCCCCAGCATTACTTTAGTGACACTTTTTCCAACTTATGCCAGCGCCAGAGCTTCTAAGGGGAGAGCACTGCTGAGTAGAAACCTCTCGGCTTTTGCAAGCACTGGTAGAGGCTGAGGGATGGATTCAGGTCAGAGCAAGGAGAAGCCTTGTGGCCACTTCTTCTGTGGCTTCCTGTGGGGGCCATGTTACTTTGCAAAACAGCTTCAGGGAGTGCAACACTTGAACCTTCATCAAAGCAAAGCACCCACTTGATGATTTACACAGCCCTACTAGTTAGTTAGGCAATTACACAAATGTAGCAATGGGCCAGTTGGTCAATAAGGCATCTCAGATATTAGTTAGAAAAGTTATGCATGGGTATTTATTTATTTGTTTGCTTGTTTTATACTGCCTATCAAGGCCTTGAAAATAAAATGAAAATGAATTAAAAACCAGAATAAAATCAACATGAAAACAAAAACAATTTTTAAGCAGAAGTAATGGACCAGATAGGCCAATCTAAAAATGTAAGATTTAAAAGAGGCCTAAAAGATATCGATGCTAGGGCTGACATACCACAAAGGGAAGATAATTTCACAGGGTAGCTGCTGCTGTGGAAAAGGCCATCCTGAGTTTTAGGGATCTATACAGTAATGCCAACAGCTTGAATCTGGCTTAGTCGCTGACGGACAGCCACTGCAGATTGCCTAGCACAGGTGCAATGTATGTTCAGCATAGCATTGCAGCCACTAGTCTGGCTGCTGAATTTTTCATTCACCATGGTTTCTAAATCAGTTGTAAGAGCAGTACCTCATAAAGTACATTAAAGCCATCTCATTTTGTGTTTCCAGTGCCTGAATTGGCTATGTTATCCCCGTTCAGGAATGAGGCAATTGCATTTAGGCCTAAGCTGGTAACAATGTTGAAGGATCCAGGAGCATTCCCAAACTGCAAATCTGTTCCTTTTGGGGGAGCATGGCTAATTGAGAGCAGGTAAATCCCTTAGTTCTTGTATTTTGAAGTCAAGCATCTACTTTGCTTCCCTCTTATCAAGATCTTTAACCCTTGTTTAGTCCAGTGCATTGGGATAAATCACACAGTCTCCTCTAATTCAGGCAATACAGAAAATGGGATCATTATGACATTTGGTGATACCTCTCTCCAATCCTCCCATTGGCCACATCCATCAACATTATAGGGATATTGGTGATAAAATGGAACCTAGAAGCCCCCACAGCAAGACTGCCAAGGGGTCAGCTGTTCTTCAGATATAAATATGGGACATAAAAAATACTCCAGGTAGCAGAGAATAGGTATACAAAAATAGGCACGGTGTAATTTATCCCAAGAAAAGGAACTTGTCATTTAGTGACAGAAGGACCTGTGATGTCTTCTATCATCCAGGCTTGACTGGACTTTTGTGTAAAAGTGGCTTCCTATGAGGATCTCTCTCTTTAAAAAAGGAGGCCTTGTAGATCAAGAGACATTGACAGCTCAAGAAAACAGATGAGTGCTACTGGCAATCAAACCTGGATGAGGAAAGGAATGAATATATGATTAATAATGAGCTTTATTTCCTACAAATTCATCTATTTATTTTCTTTGTTTATTAATTTGCAGACTGAAAGAATCTACAGAACATAATGAAATATGTAGGTTGGAAAGATTTCCCAAAATAATTTCCATTCATCCTTACTGATGAGCCTCAAAGGGGCAATCAGAATATGAGAAGATCAAAACTGAGGCTTCCATAGTGTCTGTTAACACAACAGGTAAGAACCTGAGTACAAACATAAAATTGCATGAGGTTTACTTTACTAAAATCAAAAGATGTTAGCAAATGACTAGACAACCCGTGACCCGTCGCTCTTCTTTCAGAGATACTTCCTTACCTAAACAGAGAAACAGAATGACTACAGGCAAAAAAGCAGCAGGAGTGGGGAGTGACTTACTGCCAGGTTCTCCATTGACTTTGCTTCTGGGAAGCTGGCAGGGAGCGTCAGAAATCTCCCTCCCTCCCTCCCTCCCCTCTGTCCCTCCCTTCCTTTCCATGTATAATATAGACTTGCACCATTTGAGTCTCACGACCCACAGGAGAGCCCCAGTGAAGCCTCCTCTTCCTTGGCTGACCTGCGGAACTGCCTGCCACTTTGCTGTGGGCAGGTGGAACAAACAGAGCCACAGACCATGAGGAAAACTGCACCCTCACTCCCCATTTTGTTGTGGTTCCAAGGGCCCCCTCCCTTGAGGGAGGAAGAGGGCTTACCTGTTGACTGCCAGTGCCTACCAGCCAGCCCTACCTCACCAGTAGGGATCCACGTCACTCCCTCATCCTTCCCTCAACACCCACCACTGTTAAGAGATTTCAAATTTCTGCCTCGTTTCCAAAGCAGCCAATTGCCGCTCGCCTGTTGGCCCTTGCGACCAGCTGATTGGGTGCAGGGGACAGAGGGAGGTGGGAAAGAGGTCAGGGATATGCCCATGATGATCACGTGACCTGGGCTGACCGCAGCAGTGCTGAAGCAGCCACAAATTTCCCAAATTCAATCCTGTGGGAGTCGTGGGTCCTGGATTTTGGACGCATTCTGTAAGTTAGCCCATTTGAGGTATCTTGGTTCAAAAATTGTTGCCCTGTTTCGCCCAGCTGAAGGTTACAAGTACAAGAGTTTTAGTAGTATATAGACAGATACTGTAGCCTATAAAGTCACATGAGTTTCCTGAACTTCAAATGTATGCTATTTAGTTTCAGCTAGGCTGCCTTCCTGTCTCAAGATCCCAAGGGCCCACACCCTCAGCAACCTCAAGGTGTAGAGTATAAGTCATGGTGCTGGCACTCATGAGGATGACAGCACAGCCAGGGTCACCTGATCCCCCGAAATGTAATCCAGGCCCAGACTCAACATTCATCTGCCAGCACAGGCCATGGGAACCGCCCCTCTCCCTGGAAGTTCCTACCTTTTCTCATGGCTGCTTGCAAATGTTTGGCACTAGCTATCTTGACTTTTTGTAATATTTGTGGAATCTGTCAGTCGCACTAGGTAGACCAGACCAGGAAATCAACTCCACAAAAAGAGTAAAACTACTTTTATTGAGATTGGCTATAATAACCAAATACTGCAAGTCTGATTATATTGTACCTCCTCCTCCTCCTCTTTCTTAGAGTTAAATGAATTAGGAAGGTGTCTATTTGAGCTGCTTCTGATTGTTATCTCATTGCTCTAAGCTTTAAAAAATGCATATCTCTGTCAAGGTTATCTTCCTTACTCTCTACAGAACCAGACCTACTCAAACTGTTTCTTAAAACTGTTTCTTCCATCATGGGACCTTTCCTCAGGAATTTGGAGAAAATTCACCAAATGATGCCCCTTCTAGGGATGGGAGAGGAATTTATTTTCTTTGCATTTGAATGTGAACTAAACTAGTTTCGCAGTTCTGAAGTGAATTTTACAGTTTTTCAAAGTATACAGTGCAGTTTGCCAGTCATCATCTACATCATCTTCTGTACAAATTACATATTTGCATTAATGGGCAAAATGCAACTGGTACACTAGCAGAATTATTCATTTGTACGACTCAAGACAATATAGATAATGCTCCCTCCTCCTATTTTCCCCTACAACAACCCTGTGAGGTGGATTGGGCTGAGAGAGAATAAGGACATTTTTGGAAAAATATGCCCCAACAAACCCTCAAATCTTATTGCAAACTTTAAAAATATCTCAGATATGGGAAGCTTGGCAGACTTAGCATGTCAGACAAATTAGAACTGATTAAAAAGCCAAATCTGATATGTGAGATCTACCTGCAGGAATCTAGAACAATCACCAACTGCTAGCAAAGTAATACAGAAAACTAAGTCTTTTCTGTCATCTAATGGTTGTCCAGATTTTCCCAGGCCAGATGTGATAGCTTTGCTAATAGCTCATGTAGTTAGACGTCTTCATCTAGTGTAAGCCAAGTGCAGCAGGGAAATGACCAGCTTCTAGATCAGTGTTTTTCAACCTTGGCAACTTGAAGATGTGTGGACTTCAACTCCCAGAATTCCCCAGCCAGAATTCAAAATAAAACATTTAAAATAAAATAGAATAAAAAACATAAAACATAAACACAAAGTAATATAGGAATATTACAATTGGTGGCAGATTAATTGGCAGACAGTGAGAATTGTCTAACTTTACAGACAGTATAACAGAATTTGATTACATTCAGTACAGATGTTATAATCACATACCTCAGCCTAGGTTTTCTTTAAACACTTTTGCTTTTTCTGGATGGAGAAGTTTCCTATTCCTTGCTTCCACCATGCTTGGGGGTCTGTGTAAAACAGGTGGAAATTCAGCAATGAGATTTCCTTCAAATGTGCAAATAGGCACTGTATCCATTGATGTTCTGGGTGGTGTAAATCTGCGTCTCACATCTGAAAGCCAGAGATGAGGCTTTCATCTCTGAAATGTGGAGTTTTCTGTCTCACTCTGAGAGAGAGAGAAAACAATAATATGATATAATAAATGAATAGCTTGGGAAATTACTGTCAGAAGCAAAACAACTGTAGAACATTTGATCAATTAGTCAAATTGCCCCTTAGCTGAAAAAAAATGCTAGTATAAAGTATTACTGGAAAATACAGTACCCACTGCTATGAATTAGTTATAAATCTATCCTTCCAGTTATGTACTGTATAATTGTTATTTCATGTATCGCCCATATACAAAGCGTCCACAATTCTTGATATTTTGACTAATTTCAAGTATTGGGGATACAGACAGAAAGAACTTTCATTTGCTCTGCTGGGATTCATATACTGAATCCAGAATGAATTCTTGAGATAAGGCAAAAACTTAACACACCTTTATTAGGTACAGCAGGCATACATTCACTTCTATCAGTCTCATACCCAACCAAAATGACCTATATCACAAATCTATTCCTGAGTCTTCTATCTAATATTTGTGAGCTTAACATTAACCAGGCCTGGGCGCAAATGATCCGTGATATCAGTGGATGTCTTGTCAAGGTCGGGCCTTGATGTACACTTGTGTAGGCTTAATCCAGTCCAGCTCTCTTCTGAAGTTTCATTCCTCTTTTGTACAGTTCATGTCCTCCTCAAGTAGTTTTTGCACGGGTCCACGCTCATATGTCTAGTACTTATATAGTTCTCTCTTTCTGTTGTTTTTGACTTTTAAAGAATTCCTCAGAATTCTTTACAGCCTTTGTAAACTGGGAACTTTCCATACTTCTTTACAACTTTTGTACACTTCTGTAAACTTCTGGAAGAAAGTTTCAGAGGACTTTCCATGATGCCATCTTGGTTTTCTGGGCCTTCGTTCTGATTCTAGCCATTGCTGCCATTCCGCATGTCTCGCTATGGGATCCTAGCCTCTATTCCTCTCTTCTTCTCAGGCATTCATTGCCAATTTCTCTGCCTTTTCCAAGAGAAGGAAACTTGAATTCCGTGGTGTTGTGTATCCTCCACCAGCCTATCCACAAGTCATCTTGGCTCTCAATTTCCCCATCTCAAATGCTTGGCTTTCAGTCAAACAGATTTTTTGAGTTCTGTAGGTTTGCTACTTTTCATCTGCCCTATACACATACCCTGACTGACTTGGCTATGATATTTAAGGCTACTGCATATCCTTTTCCTGTATTTCAAAAAGCAAAACTTTTTCATATAACAGAGACATCCCATTTTAGGATAACATTACAGGTCTTGACAATTTCAGAATAGGATAGTTCATATGGCTTTCTTCTCACATAAATATATCTTGGAATATAAAGTATTTTACGCCATTCTTGGTCTGACCCATAGTCAGCTGTGACAACACATGCATATTTCATAACAACAAACACTGTACAGCCTTGTTGACTCTTCTGTTAATTTTAGCTACAAATACGGCAACAGTAGAACATGCCCAAACCATGAGTTAATATCTCCATCAGCAAAGTGACCGCAATTGAACCTCAATAAACAATGTCCTTGTTACATTAACTGCATTTTATATAAAATTTTATTTGGTGTCACAATTTTAAAACAACCAGTCCATGGCTTGCAAGTATCAGATGTTCAACTTAATTATTCCGAAGGTCAACAAAATAGCATTGATTTTATCTACTTCCTCCAAGTTCTTATAAAAGTATATGATTGGTTTAAGAACCTCAGTTAATTCCTCCAAGAATTTTAACAAATATTGAATTTCAGGAGCAGCAATCTGATTAGGACCAAAACTTTCCAAAATGATTGAATGGGATAAATTGCCAAAGAAACAATTTTCTGAGGTAAATCAAACTTGGTTATAATTTTTACAGATTTTAAAAATTGAACTATAATAAAATTAGAGCTGAGCTGGTCCAAGCTAATAATAATGGAAGAAGCCAGATTTATTCAAAACAGGTTTTAAAATTTAAATTTATGACATGAAATAAGTTTTTATGGATTCAAAACCAGCCAATATTATCCAATTAAAATTTAAATTTATGACATGAAATAAGTTTTATGGATTCAAAACCAGCCAATATTATCCAACTAAAATTTAAATTTATGACATGAAATAAGTTTTATGGATTCAAAACCAGCCAATATATATCTTGCAGCAAGTAAGGCAATTATCTTAAGAAATCAGGACCCCTATATCCCCCAAGATTTTAATTCAAAGATTGGAATTCCTTATTCCAATCTGCGGCAAGTTTATTGTATGCAAAAAGATGGAAAAGTAATGAAATACCTACAGTGGAAGATTTGATTTTAACATTAACTGAACTTGCACAAATGGCAAAGCTGACCAGTCAGGTCAGGGAAAAAAACAACAAAGACCTTTTTGAAAGACTGGAAACCTTACGTGGACTTTTTGTTGAAAGAAGAAAAGACTGAATTGATGATTTTTGCATTTGGGGATTAAAAAGGGCCAAAGAGGATGGGGAAAAGATTAAGATGATAATTACTTCATAGAAAGAAGGGTGGAAGGCATAACAATATATTTTCTTCTCTTTTCATTCCTTTTCTTTTTCTTATCTTTTTGTGTGTATTTTTACTGTATTGAAAAATTATGTGTGTGTGTATGTGTGTGTGAATTCCTTATTCCAATCAATAACTGAAGCTAATGTTCAGTGATAGAACTGAAAGTGCAGGAAATTAAATCCATCTTTTCCAACAAGTCACTGTAATTTAAGATGTAGGAATCTTGAAGGATACCACTTCCAAAAAGGAAGTTGTATGTATATTTAAGTGTGCAAATTAATTTATAATGGAAAGGAATAAAAATAGGAAGAGCATATAAATATAAATCAGTCTTGGAACTGAATTCATCTTAGTCACATTTATCTTGTGCAATACTCAAAGGAATTCTACACCATCTGTCTAGCTCTTATTTCATTTGTACCAACTTCAGTGATAAGTTCAAACTCTCACTGACAATTTGCATCATTGGCTTACATGTACATATTCCAGATCCCCTGTCTAGGGCCTTTTTTCCTTCTTCTATATTCAATTCTGGTGTAAGTTCTCAGTGTGTAGATACAGGCATATTCTCCCAATGGTATGCTAAGCACTTGTAGCATTCTATGGAAGCACATATGCTAAGATTATCTATGATCATCTCCTAGGGAAGCATGGAAGAAACACTTCACTGCAGGAATCATTTTCAAGCAGATGGCAAAGCAAATGCACTGAGCAATTCATAATGGGCAAGATTAATTTTCAATTATAGAAATTAATTTTAGCAGTTTTTCCTATTAAACTTTCCTACTACCAGCTATGGCCTTGGCCAAAACCCAGCTTAGGAATTAGGTGTGAATGCTATACATGTTTGCTGTATCCAACAAAACACACACAAATACAAATAAAGGATATAGATCACTTTATTAAGTCTATGGTGATTAGCAATATAGAAAAAATATGTTAAGGTCTTATGCTCTGTGCCAGATGACTCTTATGTTCTTTTCTTACAAAGAGTTTCAAGGCAAAAGACATGCTGAGGTGACTCCTTCAAGCATGGTCCCAAAAGCAGGGGAGACAAACTGTTAAGAAAGTCTCAGAGGGTACTTTTCACATGCAACAGTAGCTCACCCAAATTATAGCTTTCAGTTGTGCATGTCCGCAGAGCATGTATTGATAGGGGCATTTCTGTGCAGCAGCTCAAACCCCTCCATCACAGCTGATCATGCTTTGACATTGCTTGTAGTTAATTTTAAAATAATGGTTATCGTTAGCGCTAAACATACAGAAGTAAAAAAAAAAAAAAGACTCCTCTTTCTAATGAACAAAACCAGTTGATCAAAACGGATACTGGAAAAGTTGCACTTATCCATCTAGGTAACTGCCAGCGTTCTGCAAGGAAGAGGAAACACAGAAGCACACGTTTATTCTAAAGATGCAAGTTTTTTTTTTTTAAAGGACTGTTAAGAGCTATTGAGTAAAAAAAATAAAATTATTTTTAACTGGATAGAGTATAATCTAGTAAAAGTTCAAGCTTAATAGACAAATGCTTAAGACTAGCACTGCTGGATCACGTCAAGGCCAGCATTTTGTTTCTTGAAGTAGCAAAACTCTCTGGTCTCTCTGGCGCTCACAAGTAGGATGCAGACCTACGGCCCTTCCTTCCTTTATTCCCTGCAGCTGGCGTTTGGAGGCATTCTGTCCCCACCAAAGACAGTACTGAATCTTCAAGACTCTTTATGGACTTGCCTCCATGAACTGATCAAACCTCCATTTAAAGTTAGTGGCTATTGTAATTGGGTTAATTATGGCACTGGTTAATTAGGCACTGTGGGAAGGAATGCTGTTTTTCATCTGTTCAAATTCTCCTTCCAGTCAGCATCACTGGATGGCTCCTGGTCCTGGTTTTCTGAGAGGGAGAAAAACATTTCCCTGTCTCCTTTTTCTTTGCCGCGTGTGATTTTATACACCTCAGTCACATCTCCACTCAGTTGCCTTTTGTCCAAGCTAAAGAGTTCATCCTTTTCTCATAAGGAAATTGTTTGAGCCCCTGATCATTTTGTTAGCCTTCTTCTGCACTTTTTCCAACTCTATTATATCCTTTTTCAAAGATGGCACTGTATACAGTATTTCATATGTAAATGTGCCATGCATTAAATTTTAAGTTCCTTCTAATTAAAAGCCAGTATTAAATATTTTGAAGTAAATTGATTGAGAAAGTGGTGACCTCTGACGTCCAAATACATCTGGATGAAACTATTTCTGGACCAATTTCAAATAAGGTTTTGTTCAGGATAAAGTGATGAGATTGTTTTGGCCACCTTGGTGGATGATAGAAAATAGATGGGAACAGTGTAAACCTGATAGTTCTCCTGGACCTCTCAGCAGCTTTCAATGCTATGCTATCTTTCTGGGTCAGTTGATGGGGTTGAGTCATGAGCAGCTGTTTTTGCAGGAGCTCTGGCCCTTCCTGTTGGGACTTGCCCAGAAGGTGGTGCCAGAGGTCTGCTGTTCAATGTCCAGGTCATTGACTTTTGGTGTTCCATAGATTTCTATGTTGTCTCCTATGCTCTTTAACACAGCCCTGAACTGCTGGGGGAAGTAATTCAGAACCTGAAGTATGATGCCACCAGTATGCTTATGACACTGAGCTCTACTGCTCCCTACTGCCCAACTCCAAAGAAGCCATCAATACCTTTAAATATTTCCTGATCTCAATAATGAGAGATAATTGAGGGAGAACAAGATAAAATTAAATCCAGGCAAGACAGAGGTCACTGCACTTTGGGCCTGAGGTGAAGTCTGTTCTGGATGGGGTTGCATTGTTCCAGAAAGAATGGGTTTGCACTTTGGGAGTCTTCCTTGATCCCCTGCTGGCACTGGATTTGAAAGTAGCAGGTATAGTGAGGAAAGCATTTGCACCTGTGCCTTGATATAAACTATTACAATGTCCTACAGTGGGACTTCATTTGAAAAGTACAAGAAATTGCAAAAGGTGCAAATGTTATGGCCCTGAATGGAACAAGGTACAGGAATCATAGAATGCCTGCACTGAAAGATTGGCATTGTGTACCAACTGCTACCCAGCCCAAATTAAGGTGCTGGTGTCAGCCTTAAAGCCCTAAGTGGCTTAAGGGCTGCTTATTTAGGAGGGTGCCTCTCTCACTAAGAACCTCCTTGGTTAGATCAGCAGGAGAGGCCATGCTCAAGATGCCCCCTGCCAGAAGCTTAACTGTCAAGAACTTTGTCCTGCATGGCTCACAGCTATGGAATGCACTCCGTAAAGAGAAGGGTTCACTCCTACTCATCCAGTATTTGGGAAGATTTTTTTTTGGCCAAGCTTTTAATTGTTAATTATTTTAATGGTTCATTTTAACTGTATTAATTTTGGATTTTTTTTAATACTCTGCATTTTTATTGTTGTAAGCCACCTTCAGTGTTGGAATAAACAGAAATTTAAGCTATTATTATTATTATTACTGTTATTATTTTAAAAACTAACTTTTGGAATGCTTTTAAATTCCATATACTAAGGGATGTAACAATAAAGGGTACTATATGTACATTCTTAACTGAATGCAGTCAGGGGTGAAGGAGCTGGACTGGCACCCAGAAGAAATGGGTCTAAGTCTACCCTCAGCCACAGAAGTTTGTGTCTCTCTCAATCCAACCTACTTTGTCAGGTTGCTGTTGAGCTTCTGCAGCTAAGAGAAGATACAACTCTACAAAATAATTGAAAATATCACCTTGACAATCCTCTTAAATTCAAACTAAAATGTAAAAACAGGATGCATATGTTAGCATTCCTATTCCCAATCACATCTCCTGTAGCAAGGAAAGTAATTTCTTATGAAATATTATCTGCAGTATCCAATAAAAAACATGTTTTATAAGTCACAGTTACAGACTATTCTCTTGTTACAGCAATGCTATCACTTTATGCACCAGATCTAGCACAACTTTGTTTTAATTAACCTGCTTAAGAAAATAAAAACTAGGAAATGGTAATGACAGATGATTTCAACAGAGTATTCAATCCTCATAAATGTTGCATATTACAACAAATATTAAAACCACGCAAAAGTCTTAGAATAGTAGTGAGGAGTTATTTACAAATACTGTGACAGGAAAAAAAAATTGCTGTATAAACAGATTGATAAAAGAGGTGAAATTAGTAAAAGAACAGCATTTGGTAAGTATATATGAACAATTAATGACAGATAAAGAAAAATACTGATTTAAATGGTCTTATTGAAGCAAAAACAATCTCTAGTTATTTAAAACAAAAATATTTTGAAAATAAGGAGAAACAAGATAAGTTATTAGATTACAAGTAGCAAAAAAAAACCCCGACCCATACAGTAGGTAATTCTAATGACATTACAAGCAGTTTGGAGGAAACAAAAGTTTATATTTTACAAATACTTCTATGAATCAACAATCCACAGAGATGGAAAGGAAAAATCTTAGTAGGTTCCTACATTTTGACGCATGGATAATTTAAATCTATACAAAATAAATATCAGAAAATAAGACTCTTATGTCAAAAGTTATGGGAGCAAAATTACACCAGAATTATGATAGGTACTGAAGTTTTACTCAGTGTATATCAGGACATGAAACTAAACAAAAACACTGCTAATTAGTAGTAGGAGAAGAATCCAGTAAATGTGGTTTCCTAGACCAGTGTTTCTCAGTCTTGGCAACCTTAAGATGTGTGGACCTCAACTCCCAGAATTTTCTAGCCCTGCTCATTGGAGAATTCTGGGAGTTGAAGTCTGCATATCTTAAAGTTACCATGGGACATAATTAGGAATTTTAGCAAATAGATTAAATAGCATAATATCTAGTTCACCCTTAGCCATGATTGATAAATGCAAAGTAAACAAACAATTGAGAAATTACACAGTATTCTTTAAAAATGAAATTAAAAAATGAATATTTTGAAATAATGGGAAAGAAATTAAATAGGAAGATGGAACACAAAACTAATAGGGGAGGATTGCATAAGAATGAGTGAAACATGGATGGAAATGATAAATTGCAAAGATTAATAAATCAGCAATTGTTGGTCATTCTTAATAAAGAGAAATATCATACAAACAAAGCCTGTACAATTGCCTGTGCAATTTATATTTACTTTTATTTCTCTCTGCATCCTCCATGATCTTGTCGTCCATTAAAAAGGCTGAATTTACTAACTGTAAGGGTCTTTTTAGACCCTGGATCCAGTACTCCTTCTTCTTCCCCCAAGGTGTTCTCTGAGCAAAAGGTACTGTTTTAAATTTCATTAGGCACATAATGATGCCATTTGTTGTTTTTCTAGCATACGAAACTCCCAAACTACATTTTGGAGATGGAATTCTATGGAGGATTGGGAAATGAGCCAAAGCAAGCCAAAAATGGCCATTTGCCTTGACTGAGTTAAAAACACCCTGTAACCATCCGTTCCACACTGGGTTCAGGGTTTCTGCTGGGCCAACATGCAGCTCTAGGAAAAATCAGTTAAAATGTTCAGAAGAGCAAATCCAGCAAGTACAGAATTAAAACAGTATAGGCAATGATGAGGGTCATAATGAAAATTATACTCTTCATCTGTGTTAAAATTTATTTCAACTCTACTCATTATTATTTTTCATAATCATTAAACCTTTTATTGCTGAGCAGGGTATCAGAATTATATTTCCTGGATCCTGATGTTGCAAAATCTGTCTAAGTAGAAAACAAGAGCAGAGGAATATTTTCTTATATTTGCATGAGGCTTCTATGAGGACAAGGGTTCAATTTAGGTTCTAGGCAAATGTTTGGGTGAATTTTTATGGATACTGGTATATTATCTTACAGGTGGGAGTAAATGCTGGCATTATGATTACAGTAAATATTTCCATTGGCATTAGGATGAAGCTAGGGTGAGAGTGAGGCTTCCTTGAAGCCTCTGATAACATTAAGGGTAGGATAGCATGAGGATGGGTTTTTATTAGCAGTGGACCTCTGCTGATGCTATGGCTGAGAATGAGTTCTGGTATAATGATTATTTGTTTGAAGATGAAGATGGGGTTAGGGTTAGGCTTCCTTCAGGATAATAATTAAATTTAGAGTCAGAGCTAATGTTCAAGGAAGTTTTTATGACTAGCAAAAGTAATGTATTAGTAATACAGTTAGGAATGATTAAATCTAAGTCATATAGATTCATATTGTCCAATCTTGCCTCTCCATCCAAACAAAGCCAATTTAGAGTCTGAGAATCGACAAATTTCATTGAACTGGTATTTGTAATCTGGTATACAAAAATCTTTTCAGAAGTACAGTATTGTGTCCTTCACAACGGTCCAGGCAGGATTTATCCAAGTTTCTTCATAAATGGATACATTCTAAAATTTTGAAATATAGTTTAATAACACCTTAACTTCCAAGAACCTGATTCACTGTAGTAATAATATCTAATCGGTAAAGAACTATCAATGGACACAATCATCATATGTGCACTACGGTTCCTTAAAATTTATTACATCTGCGGTATGGAAATAATGGTAGCTAACTTTTTAAAAAACATCTTTTAAAGAGTCCAATCAATTCAAAAACATTTTTATGAATTAAACAAGTTTTAAAATCATAGTTAACATTTCTGAATGCCTGAAGCCATTGATTTTGTAACATAGGATATTATGTCTCTCTATTCCATATTTCTTGTATTTGTCCAATTTAATTTTTGAGAAGTTTTAACATTGTTGATAATACACCACAGTATTGGTTTAGTCTATAAAAAAGCCTTCCTTCACCTAATGCTTGTGGAATTTCAGAAGCCACTAGGTTATCAGGCCCAATGAATGAAACTAATTCATGTTTGACCCGTAAATATTGTTATTCAGCTATATTAGGTAAATAATATTCTTCTTGTAATGCCTTAAAGTTTTTAAATCATTACTTATTCTCTGAGTGAGAGTATTAATCTCTTTCCCAATGCAAATTTTCCCAACATTTCTACACATTTTAAGATAGAGATTAGTCCACTGCATCTATTTCTCATGCCAGGTAAAGTTGAATGTTAATTTTCTCCCAAATAAAAAACAAATCTGTCTAACCACCTTCCATGCTGGAAGAATAACCCACATTCTTACTAGAGTTAGAACCAAAATTAGCTAGAAAAGAGAAGTCCTAGCTGTTTGTTCTTTCCATTAGAAAATAATAATTAATTTGCCAGTCGGCTAAAAATATTTAAGTGGAACCAAATTGGTAGTGTTCTGAAAATAAATATAGATACAGAAACAGATATATTTGCTCTTCCCTACAAGCTTAGGTGTATCTTCATCTATCTCTTGATGTCCCCTTTCATCTAGTCAATATAGCTTAAATTGTTTATATCTTCTAAGAAGGATATTTTCATAGGAATTATAATCACCAACTATTTAATAGATTCTGGGCAAACAACAAATACTAAATTCATATTTTAAGGAACCTTATTGCCAATAGGCATAATGTTGGATTTATTGTATACCTGGAATAATTCCCATATAACTATACAATTTCAATGAATATAAATTATTTTTTTAATAATCACTTTAAGATGCACCCAAATATCATATGCATATAGGAACAATTTGTATTCCAATTCAGGTCTGTGTATTTCCTGGAGATCACCAGTTTGTCTTATTAAACACTCCAGGGGTTCTAGCACCAAATTAAATATTAAAGGAGATAATGGGGATTCTTGACGCATTCCATGTTGCATGGTGGGGTTTTTGTTTGTTTGTTTTGCCTTTATGAAACAGAACAAAGAAAAAAGAATAACAAAAGGAAAAAGAAAGGAAAGCAAGAGAAAAAAAGCAACACAATAAAAATTACTTATATAAGGACTTCTTATACATGAATACATGTATAATACATTTTATATAGCAATTTCAATAAAGGATGACCATATTTATGGTAATTGTAATCATCTATATGTAATCTACATCTGTAAGCAACTCATTTGTAAGTCAAAGTAACATCAGGTCTTCGGTCCACTGAGTAACTCGGGCCATAATTTTATCTTTCCAGAGTTGAAGGACAAATCTTTCATCAATAAGAAGGGCACAGAAAATCCCTTTCTGTTGTCCAGCAATCCCTTTCCATATAATAGGCACGATGTTTGAAAGAATATAGACGTTCAAAAATATTAAACCTTGTTTCAGAGGCAAATTAATATATGTAATAATTTCTTCCCAGAATTTTAGGACATTGCAGAAAACATATGTTTTCATGAAGTCTTATTCTCATTGCATCTTCCACATTATTCCACATTATTCTTTTTTAAACAATGTAATAGATAGTACAAATAAACATCTGGAAAAAAAATACAGACCAGTCATTCCACAAACCCACTCTAGCTCAAGGTCTGAGAGAAGAGCCAAGTTTTAAGGGTCATTTAAGTGAGAGGTGTGTGTGTGTGTGTGTGTTAAAACAATAGGACACAAAGCATTTAATAAACTCTTGACCTCTTTCTTATTACTTTTCTGGGGACTGTTCTAGTTTAAAACTGTTTTAAATATATATAATGTATAAATATTTTAATGAGAGAGCCAGTTTGGTCTAGTGGTTAAGGCTCCAAGCTAGAAAGCAGTTCTAGTCCCACCTGAGACATGAAAGGAAGGCTGGAGGACTTTGGGCCAGTCCCTCTTTCTCAGCCCCCAATGTTAGGCTTGGGCAACAAGCTGGTCAGTTAATTCGTGTCTCAGCCAGAGGATCAATATTTGGTTGATTCAAAAAAAGTGGAGCCTGCACATGCGGGAAAAATGCTAGAAAGAAAAACAAACAAATATTTTAATACAGGGTAATTCTACCGTATCAGATTAATTTGGGGATCGATGGGAATTAAATAAAAAAGGGTAATGTACAATTAGGTTTTGTTATAATACAATAATATATACTTATATATGTTCAATTTGCAGACTGGAAAGCCCCGTTCTATGCTTCCTTATGAGAGATGAATATAAAATTGCAGATTATAGAAGAAAGGTTCACCCAAAGTTTTAAAAGATGCTTGAGAAATGGTAGCCCAAAGAGCCAACTACCTGTTTTATTAATGAGTCATATGGACCATGCAGGGGAGTAAGAAACAAGCAGATGGACAGAGTGATTCTTCCAGCATTGGGAGCCTCCTGGATGACACTGACAGAGAAGTGTGCAGCTTCACTGACCGAGCTTTCAAAAGTCTATGCGTGGCTGAGCTTCAAACACCTTATACAGATGTAGACCCAGTTGGGCCATCAAACATCTCCCATCAGTTCTCTAGTAAATTCTTTCATGGCCCATGGAATTATGCCATCAAGAAAAACACTGACTTTCACAAGCAACTATCAAAAAAGGAACATACAACATTCCTACTTTCCAAAGTTTCTACAAACTCCAAAACTTATGAAGATAAAAAGTATTCTATAAACAACCCAGGCATAAGAAGAAAACTGGATTTGCCACTGTCTGATCTGCGCAATTGTGCACATATCTCAAAAGTGTCCTCTTTGATAAAGACCTTTGATAAAGTTGACAATCAAGTATCACTACTAATAGCCAAGCAGCCAGTAAATAATAATTTGACAGAATGTCCATTAATTTGTGGAGACAATATGGCTTTCTGGAGTGACAAAACAATTTTAAACATCCAAAAGGGAATCTCTGAATTTCCTGACCCATGTCAAAATATGGCAAATCCAAGTGATAAACACAAAGGATATAACAAAATAGATCTGGCCTATGAAAGCCTACCTGGTTTATATCCTCCTCAGGCAAAAGTTTCAAATATACCCAAGTTCAGTGTCTCTAAACAGATGATGAAAAACAGAACAGGGAAAGCTAAAGAAATAGCTAGAAAAAGTAGCTTTCTCCACAGTGAAAACAGTGCTTTTGAATCATGGAATGCACATCATAAAAAACTAATTGAAATGGGAGAAATGATGCCCAAAGATGGCAGCCTTACTTACTTTGAAGAAACACCTTTCTTTAAAAAGCCTTGCATTTCTGAACAGAAAGCATCTCCTCCCAAAGCAATAGGTCCCTTCATTCTAGAACAAAGCTTCTCTGATGGCTCTTCACCAAAGTCTCTCTCCAAAGCCTCTCTGTCTTCAGTGTCTCTAGCACAGGTATATCTTCCTTCATCAGCTAATGCAAAAAATACTGTTGCCCAACAATTGTTACCTGAGGTTTCTGGTGTACCAGTACCTGTATATGAGAGTCCTTCACCAACATCCCTCACATCTAGCACACTTTTTCCACCAAGAATGACCCCCTCAGGGAGTATTTCACCAGTTCCAATCTCAAAGGCTCCAATTCCATCATCAGCTTTCCCCCAAGTCTCTGTTTGTCCAGAAGCAGCATTCCACAGCACTGATACACAAGAAATATTGATGCCACAAATTACTTCATTAGCAGAGAAAACCAAACCAGAATTTGCACTTAGGGTAGAAAATGATTGCCCAGCACCCTGGAGAAAACAAAAGACTACTCTTAGTAGAATGAAACTGGCAGAAGTCACAGCAGCTGAAGTGCTAAAAATAAAAGATTCCTCATACAGAAAGTCCTCTGATGTCACTCCTTTGGTCGAAACATCTGCAGCTGCATCACACATGGTTTTGTCTGATCAGTCCAATCCTTCCTTCAGCATTTCAACACTTCTGACTCCAGTCATACCAGTGAAGCAAGAGAACGATGAACCATCAGAAAATCGGTTACTGGTGGTAACTCCACTCATATTGGAGGCTGGGACAACCAAAGATTCTGAGGAGAGAAAACTTTATTCTCAGAATGATTATAAGTCTAAAGCACCACGTTTATTATTTAACTTGAAGGATATCCGAAAACGTGTAAAAAGCACTTATAGTCCATCTCCTCTCCTAAGAACCCTTGAAGACAAAAACAAGATAAAAGAACAGATCAACATGAAAGCATATGTCACAGCAACCAATGTACCAGAAGATAGCAATAAAAAAATGCTTGGTAATACTGATAAAATTAATACATTTGAACAAATGGACTATATTCAGGAAAAGGACAATTTAATCAGTTTAAATGAGAATCTTATTGGCAATGATATGATGCTGAGTTTATCCAAGTCAAGGGCAGATATTTTAAAGTATCAAAATAAGGATCATTTGCGGCAAAGTAATTCAGTACATACAAAGGGCTTTGAGATTATTTCTGTGCATGAACACAATACAAGTCAACCTTCTCCTTCACCCAACTCTTATCTGACAGATGTGGCAGCTGTACAGCAAGAGGACATGCAGGAACATAAATATAAAAAAGTCACTTTGGGTCAGGATGCTGATGAGGCATCAAAAAATCTATTTTTCCCAGCTGAAGAAAACACAAGCAATAATGAAAATCAGGCATACTCCTTAACTGGCAATGACCACAAAGGCAAAAGAAGTACTAGCTCTTCTGAGCAATCTTTTGCTTCCACAGTAGACCAACCATTTCATGAGACACCCTTTTCTCTAATGCAGCTTTTCCAGAAAGCGTGTCTTCAGGAAAGCCAGAGAAGGAAGAATGATGTGGATGAAAGAGAAAAGCGAAGTAGCAAAGAAGAAGAGAAAGCCAAGAAAAAGGATTTACATTACTACCTTCTTAGCAACTGTGATTTTGATATAGATGAAATAGAAAAGGAGAAGAATGAAAAGGAGAATGTTCTACAAGAAGCAGTGTTGGAGGAGAAGAAAAAAGACAGATGGAAAAGCATAGACTGTGAATCTGAAAGCAAGTCAGAAGAGCCCCTGACATCAACTTTATCAAATTCAGTGAAGCCCAATTTGTTCATGATTAAAGACAATACATTTAAGTCACCCCCCGTGACTAAAGCAATCAAGTTACCCCTGCTCAGGTCTTTGTCCTGTGAAGAAGCCACTCCAAATGCTCAAGAGAATCCCAAGAATGCTATTACAGATAGAGAGGATGATGAATCAGGATCTATCCAAGGGAATATGGGCTGTCAAATGGCTGAAAAAAGTAATCTAACAGCATATTATAGCTTTAGAGAAGGATTGGATAATTTTCATATTCCAGAAATGATGGCAGATTCTGAAGAAACTGAACTTTTATCAGTGTTATCAGAGAAAAAACTAAAAAGACCTGAGAAATTAGCTACTTTCAAAGAGAAGAACAAAGTTGGTAAACTAAGGCCCAGTTCTGCCATTCAGCCAAATCTAGGCTTTGAAAGTGAGCCAAGACAAAATGAGCAAAGGTCCCCTACAAGGGAAAGGATAAATTATATGAAGAATCATGTCTTATCTAAACAAAGAGGTGGTTCTTGCATTAACAAAATAATAAGTCAAGAGATGAAGTCTGCCATAGTAACAGAAAATCATACTTGTTCTCCTGTTTCCAGTGATGCCTTTGGATACACATCAACTATATTGAGTAATTCAGCAAGTTCTACTATACAAAGTCCAAGGTCAGATAGTATGGTACCATCGGCTTTCACAGGTCCATTGTCAGATACAAATGCAAACTTCAACATATCACAGACTGAAAAAGAAGCAAATTATCCACTACACAAAGCAACAGAAAGTATAGATAAACCTTCCACAACACTTGTGTTTGATCCAGAACAAACATGTAAGCTTTCTGGAGATGCTGACAGTTCTTTGGGGACACATGAAAGACAGCTGATGAATCAAATGGGAAGGACAGCAGCCAAGCCCCCAACTGTACCACCTAAAACAGAAAAGGCATTACGCAAGGCAAAGAAACTGGCAAGTAGGAGGAAAAAGATGGAAGCGCAACAGAAAAAGCTCCAGGATGAACGTCTGTCACAGAATGAAGATGTTGCATCTCAGACACCCATCCAATCTCTACGGTCTCTAGTCTGTCCTAATTCTCCCTTGACTTCTCCAAAATTTAGTCTGATAAAGCAACAACCCATGGTATCATTAAGTCCCACACCCTCTTTATCTGCCACTCAGCGTAAACTCCTTCAGGATCCAGATTCAGGGGAGTATTTTATTGTAGATTTACCAATTCAATTAAAGACCTTTTATGATCCAGAAAGTGGTAAATATATTCAAGTGTCAGTTCCTTCTTCCAAAAGGAACTTGTCTCAAACACCCTCTTCAGAAATTTCCCTTTCTGCTTATGGCTTGTGTCCCAGTACTCTCCCACCTAGAGTTGCATCTGTTCCATCACCATCTCAACTTTCTGAAACTGCATCATTTATGCAGGCTTTGCCCTTGGAGTCAGTTCCAGGTGAGCAACCAGGTGCTTCATGTCCAAAATCTTTAGATGGTCCACTCTGCACTGATTCAGCTATGTTTGATATTCATAGTAAAAATGTTGATGGATCACCATCTAACTGTGAAAAGGATATGAGCAGCACTGCTACTACAGAGAACATTTCTATGGGTTCAGCTGAAGATTTTGCTGTTGGAGGTATATTGTGAGAGTATTTGGTGTTTGCTATTATTTTAGAAGAATTGCTACACATACCTGAAAGCACAAAAGCAAAAATGTGGAGATTTCCACCCACACAGCATTTATAACAAAATAATATCACTTCTCGGCCTTTTGGCTAAGATCAAATGTAGAATAAGAAAATATATTAATGCAAATTCACTTTTTTGTTTACTCTGAAAAATTCTAATCTATTAATGACCTTTCTGTACATTTGATGTACAATGCAGAAATACTTTGACCTGATTGCGTAAGAGTTAGGTTGGAGCAATCTGAATTCATACCTCATGGTTAGGTTCTTCACGGTCAAAAATATAATTCTGAGTTCAAACTTCAGGTTTTATACAATGTGAAGAGAAACTGGAGTATAACTTCAGGTTTTGAAACTGAGTGATTGAATGAGATCTGATTAATATATCTGAACTAAATATGAGCACATTTCTTATTTCTGTCTTCTATTGCTTATTATGTTAGCACTGCAGTGAAGAAGAAAACTAGCATTTTCTTATCAAAAATGATCTGTACAGTTGTGAGACTACTACAAAAAAAACCCAGGCAAGGCCTAGACCTAGCTAACCTCTCTGTGCCCTTACTCTGAATGGCCAGTGGTCAGCAATCATGTAAGTTTTCACCTAAAACTCCAGGAGGGCACCAGATAGTCAACCTCTGCTGATAAAAATGCAAATTAAGAAAAAAGAGTAGGGGTGGGCAATAAGTAGACCTGGGCCCCTTTCCTAGCCCGTCAAGAGGCTTCCAGGTGCACTTAACAAAACCAGTTGTGAGGTTTCTGACCATTTTGAGACAGGAAATCCACAATTTCTGTTATATCACCTTAAAACAGACTTTACGCAAACAGAATCCACAAATTCTGTTGTAGCACCTTGATATAGACTTTATGGTAAACGCACATACACACGGACCCAGGGAAGTTCTAGACGTGCCCACTTTACATCACCGTCTTGTGAATTGGACCTCTCAAGTTTTCTCCAAAAGAATCTCCTCCCTCCCCGCATTTAGCAGTTTGACTCACTCTGCTTAAATAGCATTTTATAGATTCCTTTGAAGATACTAGTTCCCTGCCAGTGGCAAACTAGCAAGATGGAAGGAAGGGTGGAGAATATTGATCTACTCCCTCCTCCAAGTGTCAGCCAGCCTAATTTTTCCCCAAAGGTGGAAGCAAGATACATCTCAGGAGACAGGACTGGAAGCCTGACATTCTCTTTGTCAAGCTTCTACCACATCTCTTTTGCCCTCCTTCCTACATTGGGATCAGGAAAATTGGTTCCCAAGGCTTGGGAGACACTAGAAATCTCCTTCTGCAGCTGGAGTGCAATGTCCCTTGGGTATAGGGTCACAGTTTAAGTTATGCGTTGCAGTGAGCTCCAGATCATAATGATTGAGAGCTTCAGTTAATTGGTGGCCAGATTTCTGGGACGCTCTTCCTTCAAACCACAGAAATGTTGATGTTGAAAAAATAGCAGTTTTTGTAGTGTTGACTGTCCCTTATACCAGGCTCCTGAACTATGTGGCTAGTAAGGTTCAAGCTTATTTCAACCCATGAAAAGTCCCTGGAGAATGGTAACTATTTTAAGGAAGTGTATAAGTCCCTGACATAATGTCTGAGGTGTCTTGATTTCTGCAACCCTGTACCTGAAGAATCTCAATCAGGAAAGAATGCTTGCAAACTTATAAACAAGTCTTTCATTTAGCTCAGAATAATCATTTCTGTAAACAAAGATCTCTCAGCACCCATTTTTCATTTTTAAATAAAGCAAGTTTGTATTCCAATTGGTATTGGAGAAGCTGAAGGATTGATTGGAAAGGGTTCTAGAGCTCTGAGTTTCTTTCTTTTGTTTTCAGGGACTCAAGTATTTGATATCTTTTTCCTTGCTATGACAGTTTTTAAAAAATAAAATAAAATTCAGAATGCTACAAATGCCTGAGTTGCAATAAATTACATAAATCTTAGTATTATAAAAATATAAAGTCAATTTGTATTGCAGAGCCAAGCATTAAGAATCCCAATTATCATTCAATTTATAATACTCTATTTTTCAATGTATTTTTCTGCAATGACCCTGACTGTTGAAAACTAATGGCACATTTTCCCAGCTTTGAACCTTTGAAAACTATACTGTACTGTAACTCCAAAACAAGCATGTCATAACCAACCTTCTCCCCTCCTCCAAGAACTCCAGCCCTTGCCCTTCTTAAGAAGATCAAGAAGAAGATTGGCTATTACAGGCTCACCCAGCCCTGCCTTAGGAGCATATTTATGCAGCAACAATCATTCTAAAGATTACACATTTATGAATCACTGGATAAGCTCCCAAACCACTAGGGCTGGTCAAAGACTCTGACGAGTCTTTGCTCCACAGCAAAATCTCTGAACCCTCCCCTTCCAGATTGATGCGTGGATTAGAATTGAATTCTACTTCAAGATCCACATGGCAATCCTGCTTTGATAAGGTGTTTTGAGGACTCGTTTGATAAAACAGTCTTCTTGTTTAAGCACTATAGAAGCTCTGGGGGTTAAACAGGCATGTCTGCGTTAGAAAGGGAGAATATATGCCCTTGGGTATGGAGAGACATCTACCTTCTGACCCTCTGGGACACTGAATGGAAAAAAAAAGATGGCTAACTCAAGAGAGAGCCCAAGAATTGTGCCTCCATTTTCTATTTTTTAGGGTTGAAATAAGTTTGAACCTTACTAGTCACGTAGTTCAGGAGCCTGGTGTAAGGGACAGTCAACACTACAAAAACTGCTATTTTTTCAACCTCAGCATTTCGGTTCTTTGAAGGAAGAGCCTCCCAGAAATCTGGCAACCAATTAACTGAACCTTTCAATCATTATTTTTAGCCCTTTGAATATCTATTATCTGTTAAAAACATTAAGTTGTGGGAGCTCTGTGTATGCGTGTATGTCTTATATATCATTTTAAGCCAATTTTTCAGTCACCACACATATTTTAAAAGGTAAGAGAAAAAAAATGTAGCTGATCCCAAAGGCATTATATTCTTAGATGGAGGGTGGGGAGCCTCCAGACATACAATCAGAAATGGAGCAATATTAGGTTTGGTTGTCCAACTTTTTTCTTGACTGATCGTGCCTGATAAAGAGCTCTTGAACTTCAAAAGCTTGCAGATTTTATAAAACTTCAATAAGCCAAATAAAAATGTTACCTCTGTGGATTTTGGAATTTTTTTCCTCATGTCCAATATGGCTACTACTTTAAAAATATTATTAATATTAAAGCATATTTCATTTTTAAGAACTTTGCCACTTATGAAAATAGGGCAAAATAGACTTTAAACTGAAGATGCAGAAATGGTGCAGATAATATTTACCCTGCACCCAGCAGACAGCCCAGAAATAGAGAAGGAAGAAGACGTATATTGTGATCTATAGGGCAGGACGAAGCATTATCATCACCACCACCACCACCACCACCCCCCCATCTTTCACTGTATTTATTTTATAAGCCATTCTTTACAGAAGAAGACCAGAGGAATTTTCAACATAAAATTACAAATTTTAATTAATTAATTAATTCCCATTATCTGAGTGAATGGAGATGACTCAAGCAGATAATGCCTGATAGACTTTTTAAAGTACCAAGTTCCATAGAAAGGAAGCCAGAAAAGTATATCCCATGGAAGCTAGGACCAGAAATAATGGTCCTAAGTACAAGTTGCAGCTATCTAGATTTTATTTAGATATAAGGAACCCTTCCTCACAGTAAGGTTTCTACAACAGTGGAGTACTCTACCTATGGAAGTGATGGGTTCTTCATCTCTGGAGGATTCTAACAGATTTTAAAGACTTTGTTCAGCTACCTCTCATGGATGGTTTAATTGAGTTTCCTGCACATTGCAGAGGGTTGGAGATGATGATCCTTGTAGTCCTTTCCAATTCTGTGATTCTCTTATTAGATCCTTGAAGCTGTTTAGCACAGTATAAGTCAACAGTAGTAACCTAAAGTTGGTTGAGAAATGACAAAGACCCCATGGAATGCGTCTTCAACCTTGCATGCTATTTAGGAACCAGATGGAGGCTATACCAAACTATCAAGGGACATTTCCACATGGTAAATAGGGGAAAACCCAGCTAACCTTAGGGATAAAGAGCTTATGGGAAGAATTCCTTTTTTAGAAAACAAAAAGAAGGTTCCAGTACCACAGATCTGATCTATGAATGGAACGGGGCAGGGCTGTACAGACACTAAGCTGAAAATAGGAGAGTTTCTGATTGTCTCTCACCTATCACATATGGATCAGCTTAAGACAGTCTAATTTTAAGCACCCACAGTTATTATGTCCCACTGAGAAGGAAGCTAAGGGGATCATGGACATCCAACACTACCTTGTAAAGCCTGAAACACCCACCTCTACACAGTGGCTCCTGGGATAAAATGTAGGACTGTTCAGATTGTGGCTGCCGCAACTTACCAATGAAGCTTTGATTTTCTGGCCCATATTATTTCATTCTGTCTGCTTTATGGTTATTTTGTTTTATTATTCAATGGATGTATACCCTGCCTTGTTCAAAGATGTCTGAACTTCTTACAGAAGAAATCTAAACTATAAAAACATAAATGCACTTTCAAACCATCAAAAAGAAATCTGGGCAATTCTTAAGAAATTCACTAGAGAGTTAATGTAGCAATAGAATGCATAAGCACTTCAAAAAGTTGACTTAAAAGTTGTATATATTTATTATGTGTTCAATTTATAAGCTGCCTCAATCATCCAAGCAACTCCAGGTGACAAGCAACATATTGAAATAAAGCAAATAAAAAACAGTAATAAACAACAACAAAAGAATATATACTGTTATATTGTGGAAGAACATACCAAGTACCTAGAAATAAAATTTCAGTATCAATGTGGGATCTTAAAGTGTCCTACCCCAGGCCCATTGAAAGAATCATAGTTTAAGGGTTTTACTAAATAACAACAGGATCAGAGCTATGCAGAGTTCAAGTGGGGGAATTCTATCCCATTGGGCCAGAGTGGCTACAGAAATAGCACGTCTCCGAAGCACCGCAAAATGACATAATTCTAATGATGGGACCTGGAGCATGCTCACTGTATTAGATAAGTTGGACAGCCATAACTGGAGAGACACAGTCCACAGGTAACCATGTTCTGAGCCTGGAAGGTCTTTATGGATGACAACCAACACTTTGAATTCCACCTGGCAACCAATGCAGATTTCAGAGCAGAGATCTTACCCAGGAGAACCAAGGCATACCCATAACTACTCACACCATCACATTCTGTATGAGTTGTAGCTTCCGAGTGGTCCTCCAGTGCCAGCCCATTTAGAACATGTTGTGATAGTCCAACTGCAAGGATGACGAGTGACTCCTGATTGAGGAAAGAGCATAATTGGCATAACAGATGGATCTGAGCAAAGACCCTCTTAGCCGTGGGTGCCACTTTGCTCTTCCAGCAAAAGCTGTGAATCCAGGAAGACACCCCCCCCCCCCCCGCTTTATATACCAGTTGCATTTGGAGAACTGCAACCCCACCAAGAACTAACCATGTCTTACTTTTTCACCAGGTAAAAAGGTTTTTTTACTGAAAAGTTCAGAAGTATTGATATTAGGTGTTGCATTAGCAAGGTTATTCCACAACTATATCCAAGGGCCCCTTAGAAAAAGCCCAGATGTCCAGGCTTTCTCTCTGCATCAGCGTTTCAGATGAACTTGCAAAGGACTTGAGTGTGCTTGAACTTAATGTGCAAGCCACTTCATCTGGATTGCGATATAGATCAAATGAAAGCAAGCAATGGTGCAATAATAAAACCTCACCCACAGTAAGCTCCAGGTCTGTTGACAAAAGAATCGCATAGACAGTTCAGCTGCTTTGAAAGTAGAGCTTGTTCTGAGGTGTCTGTTTCTAAGAGTTGAGAGGACAAGGGGGCAGGGGAAATGTTTCACAGGAGTCAATGCTGCCCTCTTGACATGCAGAGCCTTCCTTTCTCAGCATCACTGGAGTTGCCTATCAACTCCAGATTGACCCCTGCCTCCATGACCTCAGCTTGCCCCCAGGTGACAATTTGCACTGCTGTCTTCTGTTCCACAAAACACCAGCCAGCTGCGAAACAGAAGAACAAAGGAAATCAGCCCAAGGTATCCTTAAACTGACAGCTTTCTCTATCCCCTACAGCAGGGGCTGGCTCCAGTTAAGTTCATCATTGTAGGAAGACTCATAACAAACCAGCAATCAGGGAGAAGACTAAATAAATCTTTCCCTTGACATTTAGATTTCTTTGTATAAGGAATGTTTTTTGTGTGAAGTTACATTTTGGTGAACAACTTCACCTATTTTATTAAGTGCTATATCTCATATACAGATGCACCACAATGGTAGGTTCTGAAATCACTTCTTTTTTTATCTTCTCTCCTCCCGAAGTACAGTATGGATGATGGTGTCATAGCACCAGTCCTCCTCACCTGGTCCCAACTATTCAACCCAAGATTCATGGGCTACTTGAATTTTATCTTGATAAGCTCCATGTTCCTTCTTAAATCATTTGTTCTGGGTGCTGTAGATTGAACAACTTTCCCTTCTGGAAGATTAAAACAAATTTTTTTTCTTTCTTTCACCATCTCCCCTTAAGCAGTGGATTCACTTTTTCCTCTAGGGTTACCAAATCTGGGCTCCAACTCCAGACAACCACCAAATGGCCATCAAAAAGATGCAGGAATCTCCAGTGCTTTGCCACCATCTAGTGGTTCTCTGGAGATTTACAGTCCAGATCCTGTAGCTCCTACTTTCCTTGCTCTTTTTACCCTTAAAATAGCTAAACAAACCAATAGTCCTTTTTCTGGTTTTCAGGTCATTCTGAGTCTTAGCATTTCAGATGCTAATTTATGCTCAACTATTGTACAGCTGCTTTGTTATATGTTTCTTCTTACCTTTCTTACACATGTCCTTCAGCTCACTGGAGAGACTCTGTGCAGCACTCTGGTTTCTTTGGATGTTTCTTATTTTTCCATCTCATGGCATTAACTGGCAGTTGCATCTTCAGTATTTCACTGCAATTTTTCACATTCTTGATTTTTTTTTCTTTCAAAATTTCAAGCCAATGGATTCTCCACAAATTGTAACTGAGCTTTTTGATATCAGCTTTCCTAAAGTCCAAACCATATGTTGATTAAACTGCCAATGGCATTTGTCATTTATGGAATGGCCCACAACTCCTTCATTCTTCCAGCTTACCACTGAATGAGCTTGAATCATAGAATCATAGAATCATAGGGTTGGGAGGGACCTTGGAGGTCTTCTAGTCCAACCCCCTGCCCAAGGCAGGAATCCTCATACCATCTCAGACAAATGGTTGTCCAGTCTTTTCTTGAAAACCTCCAGTGATGGAGAATCCACAGCTCTGGGAGGCAAGCTGTTCCACTGTTTAATGGTTCTCAGTGTCAGGAAATTCCTCCTTATTTCCAGGTTGCATCTCCCTCTGACGAGCTTCCTTTCATTGCTTCTTGTCCTGTTCTCAGATGCTATGGAGAATAAATCGATGCTCTCGTCCCTGTGGCAGCCCTTCAAGTATTGGAAGACTGCAATCATGTCTTCCAATACTTGCCCCTCAGCCTTCTCTTCGTTAAGCTAAACATACTTAGTTCCTTTAGCCATTCTTCATAGGATTTAGCCTCCAGACCCCTTATCATCTTCGTTGCTCTTCTCTGCACTCTTTCTAGGGCCTCAGCATCTTTTTTGTATTGTGGTGACCAGAAGTGGGCCAGAACATTTATGACTTTTCTAATCCTGTTCCAAAAGCAACATATAAAAACGGTTATGCTTCTCCAGTTCCCATAACAGAATTGACTTGGAACTGCATCGTTGGGCTGACATTGACTTTTCTGCTCTGATAAATGAATTGTATGGGAGTTACTACAGTAATAGACTTCATTGGGTTATGCTTGTGATATGTATGTGCCTCTTTGTTTCTATCCCCAAAGTTACACCATAAATAGAACTCCAAAAAGTTTAACCAAATTGTTTGAAAGTTTTCCTTGTACTTTTATAGACCAGTGCAGATTTCTCCTGTCTGAGTTGTATAATTCTTCTACCCACACCAAAGTGTTTGATGTCTTGATAAATTCCAAATACTGAGATCAGTAGCAAGGTGATTGCAACCAACTCTTATTAAACATTATCTGAGATAATCCATTACAAATGAAACTATTTGTATTGTTTTAACTTTAAGATCAAAAGAAACTAAATTCATTTTCATTAAAGAAGTCTTCTGCTGATTTACCAGGACAAGACATTCAAGCTGTGAAGGGGCCTTTGCACAGTTCCATCTTGTGCACCAACTGTGACTTTTCCTGAAATGGGAGGCTCTACTCACTATCACTTATGCCTTGGTCATCTCTCAATTGGACTACTGCAAAGCACTCCAAATGGAGCTGCCCTTGACGAGCATTCAGAAGCTACAGCTGGTCCAGAATTTTGCAGCTTCAGTAGTTATTGGCACATCTCGAAGTGCCCATATAACAACTGTTACTTCAAGAGCTGCACTAGTTGCCAGTTGACTTCTGTGTGCAATTCAAGATGCTGGTTATCACATTTAAGGCCGTTCATGGTTCAAGACTGGATATCTGTGGGACTACCGTCTCCTGATATCATCTGCCCACCTTGTAAGATCTAGTAGGCGAGTTCTTTACATGTCCCCTTGATCAGAGATTATCATGTACAGGGATCATGAAAATATGACTTTTAAGTCCCTGCCCCTCTCTTTTAGAATGGTATTGTCAGGTTTAGCCCAGGAAACTCCAGGAGACAATACAGATTCAATCCAGCAAGGTTTATTGGCTTCACTCCTGTTACAGAATCTTCTCAGACTGAGAGCAATTCCCAGGGTCAGACTACAAACATCCTTAGCATTCCTCAGGGAGGGGCCAGTCTCATTCTCTTATCTCTTGTCCGCTCCTCTGGGGATGAGAGTCCATGTTTCACACCTCTGCTCCACACTCCCACATCACCCCTCCCTCCATCTTCATCCTCTCCCCCTGAGTTCTCAGCAGAACTTGGCAAAGGTGGGAGGGATGACATGTCAGATGATGAAAGGGTCTCAGCACCTCCTGCCTCCTCCATACCGTCTTCCGATGGGTCCTGAAAAACAGCTGCAACATTAATAGAATCAGCCCCCCTCCCTCCTGCCATCTGCCACCCTGAAGTAGAAGGCTTTGGGCTGCCAACTCGCACTTGCTCCCCCCTTACAGTCTCCACCAAACCTTCCTCCAGCGCGCTGTCCCCTCCTTCTTCTTCCTACTGATTAACTGCTGGTGCTCCGGACAGCTCTCAAGGTTTGGGTTTGTTAGGGAAATGCCTATGGAAAGCAACTACCAGCTCTGGGGCATGAACGTTCTTCGCATTTTCCCAAGAACGGTCTGCTTCAGGGTAACCCTTCCAGTGAATCAAATATTGAATTCCTTTCCCTCTCCTCCGAGAGTCCAAAATTGCCTCCACCTCGTATTCCTCTTCTCCTTCGACCACAACCGGTGGGGGTGGGGATGAGTGGGTTCTCAGAGGACTTGGGAGAGTCTGAGAAGATTGATGTCAGGTTTAGCCCAGGAAACTCCAGGAGACAATACAGATTCAATCCAGCAAGGTTTATTGGCTTCACTCCCGTTACAGAATCTTCTCAGACTGAGAGCAATTCCCAGGGTCAGACTACAAACATCCTTAGCATTCCTCAGGGCGGGGCCAGTCTCATTCTCTTATCTCTTGTCCGCTCCTCTGGGGATGAGAGTCCATGTTTCACACCTCTGCTCTACACTCCCACAGGTATACTGCATATTTGTGTTAGACTCTTCCCTCCTGAACTTCAGAAAGCTTGTGAAGATTATTGCACCAAACTTCAGGGGTACAACTGCTATTACTATCACTCTGGATGACTAATTATTCTTAACTGTGTTTTGTGGAATGCTAAATTCCCTGTGTTATACTGTTCTTTTACAATGATTTTGATTTTATTTTGATTTTAATTATTATTTTTTACCCAAATTACATAATTGGGGATTTGGATACCACTCAAAGTTGGTTGATTGGAGTGACCTATAATAAACAAATAAACAAACAACAGACCTATACCATTTTCTGTTTTACCTGCTTATTTATTTATCATTCCATGTTCTAGAACCACTTAAAAGATGTTTATATTTTTGTCAAGTAAACTCAAAGGCTATGAAATTATAAGAAACTTAAATAGTAATCCATCTATGTTACATGCTTTATATAACAAGGAGTGAGATGTTTTGCTAATAATTTTATTAAACATTACAATTAAAAAGATAAAACTAATACAAACTAAACAAAATGAAAAGAAAAGAAAAAATAGAAAGTGCAAGAAAAGAAGAAAAATAGAAAATAAATTAAAAAATTAGAATGTAGTAAAGAAAAAGAAAAGAAATAAAGAAATGACTTCCCTTTCATCACAACATGTATAAACAATTTTAGTAACTTATAACCTCTTAAAATACAACAAATAATCTCTTCTTCCCATATCCCATCTCTTATCTGTAAATAAATCCTTAAAGCCTCGTTGTTCAGTCCTGGTCAGCAAAAGTCCATTATGGGTTACTAGGGATAACAACATATCTTTTTTAACTTTGATCAAATAAACCAATTTTATATTCCTTCCTTTTACTATTAACAATCTTGATCTTTAATCCCTTCAAATAATATCCTAGAACTTAATTTCTTTTCATTGTTTCTTTGTCCCTTCTCACAAAATCCTTCAAAACTTTAACAGATCTCTTTTGTGAATCCAATATAGGAAAGTTATCCAAGTCACTCTTGTGGTTTGTTATCTGTATTAAGACATCATCTGGTTTCATTTGTATATCCAGTATAGCATCTTTTTCCATATCATACTTGTAGCCTGTCATTTTTAAATCCACTTTCAAATCAGTCTTTGTCTTGTCTGATAAAACTTGTTCCTCTTCCATAACATCTTTTAAACACAGTCTATCTATAGAGGCAGACACTGTTAAAATTAACTTCTGGGTCCATTGTTCACAAATATCATCCAATATTAAAGTATTTTGCTTCATTCTGCATTAGTAAGTCAAATTTAAGTGCTCTTCTCCTTTAATTGTAATCTTTAGTTCCTTCCGGTTCCCTTTAGTGTCTAACTTTCAAAGTCCCATCCTATCATTTTTTTAAGTATTCAAAACAAGCATTTTCCCATGGGAAGGATTCTTATAATCAATTTCAAAATCTTATTTCAAATCCATCTGGACCCTTAGTCCATTTATAACTTTCCAAAATCAACATTCTAATCACCCTTTTGCTAGGTGATTAGAAATATATTTTTTAAGTCCTTAAACTTGTATTTAAAACTTCTTTTGCTAAGGATTGAAGGAAACTCACCTGGTGAATGCTATAAAACTTGTTGATCTGAGTTGAAAAGCAGTTGAGAAGTAATTTCCAAAAGTGATTAAGAAATGAGGCTCAGCTAATCTTATGTCCATATAGGCTATATTACAGCTGTGAGCTTGATTGAAATCCCTTGACTCCCAGCCACTTGACTCACAAGTTGACCACAAAAACCTCGGATCCTGCAGTCTACTCAAGACAGGAGTACATGTGGGCAATCTCATGATCTCTCCTTCTACCAGAGAGACTTCACCGGCCAGAATTCACCATCTGGCCACTGATCTCTGTTGCAATGCCATCCCCGCTTTTTCAATGACATCTAGTTTGCCATGAATTCTCACTGGAAGCAACAAGGAGCAAGATATCAGGAAACAATCTAAAAAGCAATTTGTATGAACTGAGAAAAGGAAAATACATTCATGTTAGGAAAGATTAAAAGAACATTAAATAGTTTTAATTTAGAATACCACATTTAAGTTCAGTCAAGCAATTTGGAAAATTATTACAAATCCAAGAATACAATCTGGGTAGGAGAGTATTATGATCCAAAAAGGAATCCAAAAATGGATTAAGATTAGTTTCAACTCTTACATAATCCATTGACTTAGTATAGACATGGTGAAAACAATTATGTATTTATTATGGAGAGTCTATTAGACACTGATCACCCCAACTAATAATAAATACTTAAAATGATTCATCTAATATTTCTTCATCAACAATCAGCTTAGAAAGTATTGCAGTCAAAAGTACATCTCTCACACATTTGGAATTTCCCCTTCTACATGCTTCTGTCCATTCTGCTCTCAGATGGACTCACCACTGGCTGAATTACTGCACTCAAAGAGTCCTCGTTAATGGCTCTACTTCAGATTGAAGGAAGGTGTCAAGTGGAATGGGGTGTTCAACATTTTTATTGGATAAGGGAGTTAAGGGGATGTTTGCTGGAAAGGATGGCTAATATCTAGCAGGCTCCTGTCCTCCTAGCCTTCTGGGAGGCCTTGAAGAGCTGGCCATTACTGCAAGTGTTGGGGTAGAGTACAGCTGGACATGTGGGGTGTGTTGCCTTTGGGATGCGGGAGGGTTTGCTGTGGTTTTTATAGTCTTTATGTTTTGATTGTTGTTTTGTGAGCCGCCCAGGGTTATGGTATATAAGATGAGTGGATATATAAGTTTTTAAATAAAAGCATACATAAATTTAGAGGAAAATGTATGAGTTTGTTATCTCGTTTGATTTATAGAATAATAAAACTGTGGTCTGTGGTTAATTAGACCACAGACCACTGAACCATAGAAATCATTCTGACAAATATACCGATTGGGACTTTAGGTTATGTTTTGATTCCTTTGTTTATCTTGGCAGAAGAATTTCAGGAAACTTTCTCAATTGGTAAACTTGAATTTATCCCTTTTTTTAATGCAAATGAAAGAAGATCAAGACAGATGTCCTACAAGTCCTTTGAGTATTTGGGGTAAAATGAATGTGATTAAGATTAATGAAACTCCAAGGTTCATTTACATTTTGAGAAGTTTTCCTATGTATATTCCATCACATGATTTTAAACAAATTTAGAGTTTATTGAATATATTTCTCTAGCAAAGGCATCCTACAACATTTCCATTATACAAATTAAAATTACATGTTGGGATAGGTGGATTTAACTACCCATACTTTTAGTCTTATCACTGGGCATTTATCATAACATTAGTAACTGGCCAGAATAAGGAACTTCAGACTCACACTTCCCTTTGGGCTCAAGTTGAGAGATATCATTGACTGTCATTGAAATCCTGCCAAATGATAGATCCTTTTTTATGCAGAGATCAGTTTTAAAACATGCCCTTAATGGTGCAGGTATATACAGAAAAGATTTGGCTGCAGATACAGTTTTAGTCCTTTTACCCATGAACAGTTTATATTATGGAATAAGCATAGTTTAAAAATAGCGAGTAAATATGTGCTTTGGGTAAATTGGGTCTTTTATAACCTGCAGTTCTAAAGAAGCTATTTTTAGAACAACTACAAAATTGTAATTATGGTATAGAAAGTTTGGAGAAAGAGGTAAGAAAAGAGATATAACCAGTTAAGTAGTACCTGTAATATCTGATGGAGAAACTACTTAATAAGAGATCGTCAAAAATTGAAAAATTGAGGGATCAAGAGGAAGAAAGACATGAAAGGCTAAAGTTTCAGTTAAAGACTATTAATGGTAGACTTTAATTATTTAATAAATCAAATAATGTATTATTTATTAAATAACTATACATTAAATAATTTATTAAATTAAATTAAATTAATCTTCACTCCTGAAGACCTCATACATTTCTAGTGAGAATTTCTACAATTTTCTGAATAATTTTTAAAGAGCTGCTAAGAGATAGGAAGTTCAAGAAGAGTATATGAAATTTATTTCTAGCCTCATGCAAGGAGAGTTAGCAGAAATCTCTAACAAAATTCTAGAGGATCAGCAAACTCTTGTGAAGTATTCAATCAAGTAATTTAGAAGAGATTTAGAATTTCTAATTTTTATGAGAAAATTTAAAACTTTACAAGTAAAGGCAGGAAAATCTTTTATTGAATTGGCCTCTCAAACAATCAACTGTTGAGGAAATGGTCAGAAGAGGCTAAGATGAATTCCTTAGAGAAGATGATAACTTAGGTAGGGCTAGAATAGTAGTAATGTATGGCTGTGAGAGCTGGACCATAAAGAAGGCTGACCACCGAAAAATTGATGCCTTTGAACTGTGGTGCTGGAGAAGACTCTTAAGAGTCCCCTGGACTGCTAGGAGGTCAAACCAGTCAATCTTAAAGGAAATCAATCCTGATTGCTCATTGGAAGGATTGATAATGAAGCTCAAGCTCAGATACTTTGGTCACCTAATGCGAAGAGAGGACTCTTTGGAAAAGACCCTGATGCTGGGAAAGATTGAAGGCAAAAGGAGAAGAGGACGGCAGAGGATGAGATGGTTAGATAGCATCACTAAAGCAATTAGCATGAAACTGAGCAAACTCAGGGAGGCAGTGAAGGACAGGAAGGCCTGGCGCGATATGGTTCACGGGGTCACGAAGAGTAGGACACGACTTAACAACTGAACAACAACAAAGAATAGTTTACTCACATTTACCTCATGAACTGAAGACAAAAGTTAAAGACCTTGCTCCAGGCTCTATTTTAAAACTAGCAGAAATAGAAGAACATTTAGTTTTTAGTAGAGAAAACTGGCTTAACAGAAAAAAAAAAAGGAATTTTAAAAACTATGATGAAGTTTGGCAGAAAGCCTAAGTGAGTGGGATGAGAAGTTACAATACTTGCCTGCCTACGTTGAAGTACTTCAGGAATACACAGAGTTTTCACCTTTTTTGCTAATTTTTGATAGGAAAGTTCTGTCTTTACTGAGGATTAGTTGGAAGAACAGACTCAGAGATAAAATAACATAGCAAGTACAGCCCAACACGTCCTAAAAATCAGAGAATATCTAGAGGCAATTATGAGGTTGGTGGAACAAAATCTAACCAGATCACAAATCCCAAGATGCATTGGTACAGTAAGAAGGCTAGATTTAGAGAATTTCAACTAAGAGATGAAATGCTATTCTTCCTTCCCTTCAAAACCAATAAAATGAAGGCTACATGGAAAGACCCTTACACCATGCAAGAAAAGTTAGAAACACTCAAACTGAACAGCTAAAATAGTACACAATCATATGCTCAAACCATATTATGGCAGAATTGCAGTTGTGGCAGCTCTGTCTTAAATACAACACAAAAGCAAGTTCAACAGATGCAATGAAAGAGAAAGTTGGTGTGGATCAGATCCAATGGAACAAAGATCTCATGGAGGAGGACCAAAGGAGACTACTGTTGGTGGTGAAGAAGTTTAAAGACATTTTCAAGAGTTAGCTAGAAAAAATGGATCTGTTCAAATATTGGATCAATTACAGGAGTCACACACCAGTGAGAATGCAACTATACAGAGTAAGTGGTAGGGTGCTGAAGATAAGGGAAGAGGTCAAGGACATGTTCAAGGTAAAAGTAATCAGATCTTCCACAAAATCATGGGCTTCACCAGTGTGGGTAAAAAAAAAGTATTTTGTCTCTATTAGGTTTTGTACAGATTATAGAAAACTGAATTTGATTACTATAGCTGATGTGTATTCTATACCTTGGGTGGGCAGTTTTAATTGAATAAGTGCGATCTGCTAATATTATTTCTACTCTGGACTTGGGCAAGGCATTTTGGCAGATGGACCCAGATTTAGTGGAGAAACATCATTTGCCACACTGGACAGACTTGACGAATTCCAAGTTTTACCTTTTGGACTATGCAATTCACGAGTTCCTTTTCAGGGACAATCAATAATTTATTACAGAGAATTAGTTCTTTTGCTTGCTCTTATATTGAGGATGATATTTTCAGTAACTTTATTGAAGACTATGAAAATCTGGAAATATATTACAATGTTTAAGGGTAGTGGGACTTCCAGTGAGGGTGGAAAAGGGTCAGTTAGGCAGGAAATAAGTTGCTTATCTAGGCTATAGAGTAATGGGAGGCAAGATCACTCCTGTTATGGACAAAGTAGCAGCAGTTTGAGAATGGAATTGTTTGCTTGTTAACAAAACATAGGTTAGATCTTTACTGAGCATAGTCAATTATCATTGAAGGTTTGTTTCCCATTTTAGTGTGTTAACATATCCTTTGCCTAACCTAGCTAAAAAGCAGTCTAGATAAGGCTATATGATTGCCAGTATACATTTGAAACCTTGAAAATATACCTTATACCATGATCCAGTTCAAAGACAGGTCTGAGGAATATCTTCCCAAGTCTGGGAATATTGTCCCCTTTCAGAAAAGCAAGACTGGGAATAATTTTAGACCCAGGGTAGTCTAGTAATTGATTGGATAAAGATAATTTGTAGGAATAAATGAACCCTGTTTAAAACCCTTTTAGTTAATAAAAGTCAATTTGTTCCTACATCAATCATCTGTGTCTGTGCTATCCTTTATTTTCCCTGTGTTCCACCCAGTTATGTTATGTTAGAGATTTAAAGAATTTCTAAACTCTCAAAGAGGTTTAGCAGAACAAAAGGATAATAAAGGGGGGGGGGGGGGGGAAACAGAGCAAGGTGGAAATGTGGCAGTGCCATTGATAAATCCTTACTATAATCTGAAAAATATTTTTTTAATTATGGCTATATATAATATAAATTGAATTTACACACTGCATTAACTCAAAATCTGGTTTGCTTGATTTAGTGGGATCTCTGAAACTAGGCATTTTGGGTTGTAAACAATGGTTTGTGGCTTAGCATGTTGTGCAAATCCAGAAAATGGTGATTTATTCTATAAACCATAGTTAACCAAGCTGTGACTCAGCATGGTGTGAACTCAGTCATAATGTACAGTATATATTCTAAAAGGCAGATTTGTTGCATTGATGCCTGGAATCCCTGCTGTTCAACACAATGCTCCATATTTATTTGCAGTCTTAAAGCAGTGCCCACAAAGAGCTGAGACTCTGCCGTACCAGTGGGAGAAGCAGATCCATGTGCTACAGCTGCATTTAAGAGAGCGAATCTCTTGTGGGAAGTAGAATGCTGAAATTTAATAAAGGATAATTCATAGGCAGAAGGATTAAAAAGGAAACAAGTTCAGATGACAAAGCAAATCTAACTTAATTAGAAAAGAAAGTTAGGAACATTGAACCAACAATTAAATATGTAATTCCCATTTGTACCTGTTGGGATCATAGGGTCAAACTACATGTTACATTATATGCATGGCATGCTGCTGACTGGAGTCTCTTTTTGTACAGCATAGGAACTGTATCTGAATCATGATTTCCGTGTGTAAATTAGCAAACGTTAAACTTTCTTTTGTTCTCTTGTTTCAGTTCAAATTCTTACTCCGCTCCACCCTCAGTGTGGAGGTGAAAAAACCCTTCTATGGTACAACCCTCTCCCCGATCTGTTATCAAGCTGCATGTTGAACATTTAAGTTCTGATAGCTACTGACTTCAGGCATTGATTGTATCTAATTCCAGCACCACCATGGGCTAAGTACATTCCTAATACTACTGAAATACTTCTCTGAATCCAGTACTTATTAATTTATTGATGAGAATGTCAATATGAGGAACTAAGATTGCAGAGCATGGCTAAGGAACGCTTTGGTTCAAGGTTTCAGCAACCTGGAGACTGACTCCATAGCATCCCTCCCAGCGTGTCAGGGTCAGAAACAGGGACACGATTTCTTTAACATGCTGCATACACAATGATACACACAATTCTATTTATTTATTTCTTGTTCCTTCTGATCCCAGTATGCGTTCTCTCTGTCTCTGAAGACCTGAAGGAGTAAATCCATACAAGACAGAAAACTGGGGCTGAGGGACAAGATGATGAGTGGGAGTTACTGGTACATTTATTTCATTTTTTTATTTTTTTGTTTCTCCAGCTCCCATTGTTTCACAAACCCTAAAAAGAGATGCCATGGGAAAAGCCATTAATATTTGAGACGGAGGCAATGTTTTTCACTAAGGGATAAACTTCAGATAGGGATGGGCAAACCCAGAGTTTGTAGGCTACATGAAGTCCCCTACCCTACCCCCACACTAGCACACCCCAGCAATTCTTGATTATGCCACTGAAATTTGGTGGCACAATGGTCATATTGGGGCTGTTTTTTTTAAGGAGGATTAATGGTGTCATTTGGAATGGGTGTAGTTTGCCTCCCCAAGCTGAAAAATGGGCTACAGGTAGTCCTCAGGTTATGCCAGTTGTAAAGTGTGATGTCACGTGACCTTAGTGATGCTTAGTGACAGCAGTCCCTGCAGTCCCAGTTGCCATCATAATCCCAGGACTGCATGGATTGTTAAGCGGGAAGAGACAGGAGTCCCAGGCAAGGAGTGCAGGGGGGTACATGGGTGCTGTGCGCTGGCCAGTGACAGCCGTGGGCAGGTGTTGGGGAGTGCAGCTGGGGGCCACGGGTGGGTGGGGTGGGTGCTATGGGTGCATGTGTTACGGAGCACAGGAAGAGGGGGTTCTGCGGGTAGGTGCATGCTGTGGAGTGTGGGCAGGCAGGGGTTGCCACGGAGTACAAGATCCCTGGAATCTCATAATCTGTAGTGGGGCTTCTCAGGAGAAAAAGTGGCAGGAGCGCCTTGCAACCTTCTCTGCTGGCTTCCCCATTGAATTTGCTTGTGGGAAGCCGGCAGGGAAGGTTATAAATGGTGATCACATGACAGCGGCTTGCTGCAACATCGTAATCACAAGCTGGGCACCTGAACACCTGGATTACAATCATGTGACCATGGGGATGCTGCAACAGCTGCAACTTCACAGACTGATTGTAAGTACCCCTTGTTCAGTGCCATTGTAATTTTGAATGGTCACTGAACAAGTGGTTGTAACTTCAACCAAACAGCTGATGTCAAGACAAGCAAGGCCAAGAAATAATATATAAATAAGTAAACCACAATCTAACACTCACAATTTTGAAGTTGGAGCTCCAGAACTTCACCTAAGACTCAGCTGCAAACCATGAAGATTCTCTACACACAAGGAAGCTACAACTCATGACAAGTTATTTTTCTCAAGCAGGCATTGGGCTCTCAGAAAAGAAAGTCCATGAGGAGATCCATAATCAGCCATGTTATGTTCAGTAGAGTAATAAGCTGTAGAAAGAAAGTCCAAATGGAACTTTCTTTCAAGTCAAGTCAACATCTGCCTTAATTACCAGTAGCAAATAAAGTAATGCCAGAAGACAGCAAGTAAAGTCAGTCTGGCACTGAACGCTTTAAAGCTGGAGTTCCTAGAGCCCCACCCAAGGCTCAGTTGGAAGCCCTCACAAATGTCCCACTCATGACATGTGACTAGACAATCAGAGATTAAAAGCTTGGTTCTCAGATAGGCACAAAACCCACGTTGAACTCCATGTTTAAGCACCCTGAATCCACTGGAAAACTAGAATTTAGAACCTGAATCACAATGAAGTCCATAGTCAAGCATTGTAAATTTGGTTAACGAAAAGGTCAAGGCCAAAGTCTAAGATTTTCATAGCATTAACACTTCACTAAGAAAGGTGCACTTCAGGGTCCATGCTATGTTTGGATGGTTTTATTCCTAACTAGCTCTGTTTTTGGTTGAAAACCTGGGCTGTAGAGGCAAAAAATGTCCTCATCCCAATTTAGTTTTCATGGGTAGAGAGCAAAACCTGAATCATTTTGATGGAGTCAATTTTTACTCCAAAAAATTGGAGTAAACTAAGCTCCTCCCTGTTGTCAACCGTGTTCTCACCAACTGGGTAGAAATAATGTAACAGTGCCCCACAGTGGTTAAAGACACTTTTTATATTGAGTAGCCCCACATCATATGGGTTACCAACTAGTTATTCCACAGGATATGTTTTAAGTTTCCTGCGAGCACGTTATGCTCCCAACAAATCTCCTTTTTGCCTTGTGTGCATACATATTCAGGAGCCCCAGGAATCTGGAAGAATTATCTTGGTGACTCTGGCCATGCTCAAAGCTTCGGTATCTCCTTCAGACTTGGTCATTTGATTGTACAGGGCTCAAAATGTGGATGTTACAAATAGTCTGCACAGGAGCTGACATAGGAAAATTTTCAAAAACACAGCAGTGGAGAAATCAATCTGTTTAGGTGGCACCATGGGAAGTTTGAGAAGATGGAAATACCGTTTGAATAATACTGTTAGACTTTAATATGCTAGACCCCATCGCCCTATGGTTTCCACTCAATGGGGCAAGAAAACAGCAGTCTGAGTCCTCTGCACTTACATCTTGTATATTCCCAGGCCAAACTATGTCAACATATAGGGGTACTCACAGCAAATGCTTGCAACTTCATGACGTGCGTTAAAGTTGGTGGCCTGGCCCAGGTCTTCCCTATTGCTGACCTACACCCAGAATTCAGTGTTCTGTGGAAGGAAGCAACAGTTCAGAATTCTTAAGCCACTACTGAGGGAAGGATTGTTTCTGTACCACAACAAGCCATGTCTATTTCCAGATGAAAGGAGGGCTGCCTTTACGGAAATGAGTGCCTGTTCTCTTCTGCAGCAGAGATACAGCTTGTCTTTTGATCCCACTTCAACCTTTTCCCCTTCACCCACTTATCTTTAATAATGCAACGGCTCAGACTAATGTCTCCTCCTAGCAAGGCATTCGGCATGAGTTCCATCATGTCCCAGGAAGGCTGGAAAACATCCTGAACTGAAACAGAGTCGAATTTCCAAGAGTAGCTCTTTAGGGCCTAAATGCTTGTTGGCATGCACCGGTATGGAGCAAAAACAAGTCCACAACAGTAAAGCAACTACAGTAACATTCGGCAGTATTTCAGGGAAAAAAAAACAATAGCAGGATTTGGGGCCATGGGGTAAATTGGCTGTCTAATCGGGTTGATTCAGTGCAAATCATGTACAAATTGCCATCTAGTGGGCTGTCTTGGTACTTCAGGTTTAGGAGCATTCTTAAGACAAGAGTGAAGAGTCAGTTTGGTGTAGCGGTTAAGGCATCAGGCTAGAGCCTGGGAGACCGTGAGTTCTAGTCCCGCCTTAGCCACAAAGCCATCTGGGTGACCTTGAGCCAGTCACTCTCTCTCAGCCCTAGGAAGGAGGCAATGGCAATGAAAAACTGCATGGACTAGTCCAGGCAATTGCCAGGAGTCAACAATAACTTGAAGGTGAGGAGGAGGAGGAGAAGGAGAAGAAAGGACTAGAGGTAGCAACCAAAAATGCACATATGTATTTGGCTGTGGGGAAGAATTTGCCTGAAGCTGCATTGCCTTGGAAGAGATAGGTAGCCTCAGCATAGAGCCCCTGCATTCAACAGCTTGTACCTCGCCAAAGCACAGGGGCAGCTGCTCCATGTGTCATGAAGGGTAAGTACAACAGGAAGGAAACACAAGCAGTGACTTTAGATCCCATCTGCAGATATGGTGTCATTGAAATAGAAGAAAAAGGAAACGTTGCAGTCTCAAGCAGCCTGGACTACAACGACTTGCACCGTGCCAGTCAAGAGACAGAGGGTTGATCTATTGGTATTACGAAGTGGAGGATTGAAACAAAGGATTTGACTAATAGCTTCTCTCTTTATGTAACTTAGCATTTCCATCACCAAATATGTGAACATCTGGTCATCTATGCACTTTCCTTGGACCAAGATCTCATTGGTTCTAAATAACTCTCTGAAAGTTAGAAAGTTCATACACCACGTGAAAGACTACAGGCTTTGTCAAATGAGAAACCAAACTTTTAGGAGCTCTGCTTCTACTTCTGGCCATTTACTACATTAATGTTAGTAATTTTCAAGATACAGAAGTTATATAAAAGTACCAAAAGTACTTGTTAGGGTTTTACTTAATATAGTACAGATCACAGACACAAAGACTGCATTTGTTTTTCCCACAAAAACTGTTTTATTCTACAAAATTAAACTCCTATTCCTTACTTCTAAACTTAATGCTAATTCTATGCTTGTTTCTATTTTCCTATCTTATTCTACTGTCTTCCTATTGCTATAAGTTTACAACTATTTCTATCTTATTTAACCTATACATTTCTATCTCTATGTTCTATGTCTATGTTCCTATCTTTACATTTGTAGCACGATGTTTTCCTAACCTGTTTCCTAGCTCTTTAAGTCTTTCCTTTTCCCCCCAGGTCTTTAGCTCTTGTAGCCAGTCTCAGTCCAGTTGCACGTGAAAACCCTTTCCCCTCCCCTATAGAAGGGCAAATGGGCTTGTCTCTCCCTCCCTCCCTCCCTCCCAGCACTCACAGGCCTCTCCTTCTGGAGCTGGTTGGTGGAGCTCCACACCTGGGCTGCTGCAGGCAGTGGGCTGACTTGCGTTTGCAGACTTGGGTTGGGCTCTTTTCCTCCCCATCTCTCAGCTCTGCCTCTCAGCTGGTCTTGTACTTCCAAGAATTACCACTTTCTTTGGCAGCCTTCTGAAGACAGCTGCTGAGGTGCTTGCTTGAGGGTTTGGGAGTTCCTCTTTCCCGCTTCTCTGCTGTCCTCCTGGCTTGACTCCTTCCTTGCCATCCCCACCCACAAGCTGCTTTTGGTTCCCTTTTAGGGGACAACCTCTCCCATGAAGCCCAGATGGTACAACCTGTCACCTCTGCAGAGGCTGATGGGATCCAGAAAGCTGTGATGGATTTCCAGCCTGGCTCAAAAGATCAAGACACCAAATTCCCTGCCAGTTTTGCCTTCCAATTGCTTAATGATGACATATTTCATGAATTTGGCCATCCTATACAGTCATTATCATCAGAAAGTAGCACCTGGGGGTTCAACATCACTTCCAATGTTGCTACTGTGCTTGATTCTTTCAAAGCTCTGCAGGATGAAATAGCCCACCATGAAGATCCCCTCAATCCTAAATCAAAGCTTAACCTTCAGGAGGATGCCCAAATTGTTCATCCCCCCTCATTGTTAGCCATCATGCATACTCAGCAGTCTACTCATAGTTTGCCAAATTTGAATGTCCATCTTACTCCAGCCGTTTGACAACCACTGCAACCACATGTTCTTCCTATGGTTATGTGGCACATAGCTGGATGGACAGCCAAATGCTCAGATCTCCCCTTCGGTAACTATTTATCCAAATTTGACATTTTATTCATATAAGGAACCTGGATTGCTGATTGATTTTATACTCATTGTACTAATGCGGTTCCAAATTAAAGGAGAGGTAGACCAAAAGGGGGCTTCACTAGATTAATCTTTACAAGTTTACAGGTGAATATTAACCCCCTTCCTTTCTTTGCCCACCTTCTACCATTATAAAACCAAATTCTTTTTATTAATATTTCTTTAGCTTACTTCACTCTTAAAAGCAGATTAAGCAGTTTTAGATAAAGTAGCAGATTACATTGAGAAATGATTGATCTCCATTTCCTAGCACATATTTTAATTGAGGAGAACTTCAGTGCACATATAGATCCATATGATCAAACTCTATATGCCCATTTCCAAGGTCATCCTTTAGAGGCTGTTGAGGATTACCCTTTCCCTCCACACTTAGTGAAAGATTGTAACCTGCAATTTGTGTAGGTTGCTCTTTGTCCAAATTAGCCAATCAATTTGACTTATACATCCCATATGATGTGATCCTTGATGATTGACCAGCAGAATTCACTTACAGGCTGGATCTTAAATGTCAATAGCTGAATGACAAATACTGTAGTGACCATCTCCCACTAACTCTTAGTATTAATTAGTCCATTAATACACAGAATGCTCCCCTTATGGAAATTGGAGCATGTCTGTCTATAACAGATGGAACCGAAAATAAGCTGGTATCTAATCTGATACATTCCTCTAGACTGTTGGGAATTCAAGCAGAGAAGGCAACAGCCAAGCTGAACAACTTGGTAATTGTCCATTACATGTCCCTTGTCCAAATTTTACAAGAAAAAGTTGTCTGATTCTTTCAATGGAAGAATGGCTACACAAGTTGTTGGAATACACTTCAGTGTCTAGAGTAACTCTGCGCAAATCTGATACCAATTTCAACTTAAACTGGAAACCATTTTTAGACTATTATCTAATACATAGATTAGCGCCACATTCAAAATTTGGGTTTATCTATGCATAGAATCTGCATTTCAATTTTACAAGATAACTAAATCAGAACAATTGGTCTGATATGGTCTGAACTTTCTATAGTGTATCATTCCATTTGTTGACTTATATTTCATGGACTGTGGTTCTTGATATTCATTTTTAGCTGCAGTTTAATAGTGATTTTTAATATGATATATTTAATATATTAACTATTTATAACTGATTAATAATATATTAGAAAGCTATAACCTCTGTAACATTTTAAATGTGGTTTATTTATCTGTATTATATTCTTTTATTATTTTGTTAGAATAAAGTACTCTTTCATATTTCTTTTTATATTTTCTTCAACGTGTCCAATAAAAAAAAATTAAAAAGCCTTTAACTCAATATCCAGACCAATTCTCTGGAAGAAGCTGAGAAATATCAATATGGATAGGTGTCTCTTTTTCCCAATACAACAACTTTATTAAAATAAAAAGTACTGTTAGAGTTGGGCACAAGCCCAAGGTGTTTTGTCTAAACTAATCCCCATCTGAAAAGGAATTAAGGCTGTATTTTAGCCTCTATCTTACTTAACCTCCAAGTTTTCAGCAGATAATTTATTGGATTTTAGTTTCCATTCGCCTAAGATTCTGGGAGTGGCTGTTCTTTTGCCAGCACCTTCAAATGAGCATTTGTACTTCAATGAGCTCTTGAAGCCTTTGCCCACAACTGCCCAGAGCACCTTCTGGTAATCAGCAACCAGAAAACTAAAATTGTGGGTTTTGCTAGAAAACCCTAAAGATTTAATTGGGCCATTGAGGGAAATGAAATCAAGCAGGTTAAAAGCGTCAAGCATTTGGGATGGGCGCTCCAGGCCAGAGGTGCTTGGAAGTTGCCCACTGATCACACTGCCTTACAGGCATTAAGAGATACAACAGCAATTGTGAGATATATTTGAACAAAGGGCTGGGAATGTATGCAAGCAGCACTGAAAATCTTTGTAGCTAAATCTATGGCTCAAATGCTTATTGGGGCTCAACTGGGACATTTCACTCATAATAAATCTATTGAGGTTACACAAAGTTTTCGTAGTCATGATTTCAAGCACACAGATGTGGATCTAGTGCAATTTATTTGTTTACTCATTCATTCATTTAATTTATACTGCTGCCCTTCTCAAATACATGGGTGGCTAATAATAAAAACAAGATTAAAAAACATCATAACAAATAAAATGTACAGCAGCCAAGATAAAACCAACCAGTACAATCAACATAACCATGACATGGGTTCAACACACACCCAGACTTCCAGGCTCAGTAACAGAACCGGATCTTCAAGGCCTTATGGAAGGCCAACAAGACTGGGGCAACTGTAATCTTTGGGGGAGTGATGTTCTAAAGAGCGGGGCCACAACAAAAAAGGCTCTTTTCCTGGCTCCCACCAGATGACAGACCCTGGACTTGGACCACGCCTCTCCTGCCAGATCTAACAGGGCAGGTAGATACAACTGGGGAGAGTGAATTCGTAGAGTGGAAACATGGGTGTGGTTATTAATACTCACTCCCTGGCTTAAATTCCACTTTTCCCCATTAGGACTGATTCCATTTGTCCTAGCACACCAATTTCAATCCTTGTGGCCTTGAGCAATAGTGGGAAGACTCACTTGTGTGGCTTACCACTTGCTCAACTGCACCTCTTGGAATATACTCAAGCTAGGAGAATTGATAGAAATGAGTTTTAGATATGGAGTATCAGAGAGTAGTTACCCATACGTTAGTCTCTCCTGCCCAACAAAGAGCCTTCTTTAGGGCTAGACTCGATGACATATTCTCCACAATTTATTAAAGCTCCTGCAATTAAAAGAGTTTGCCCTTGCAGAACACGTGCAATTGACCATCCAACATGTCCTACTACTCTGCCCATTACCAGGGCAGTCCACAAACCCTAATTTCTCCTTTACTGACATGATTCACAGGACAAAATGAAAGCTTTCTTATCTCATTGTCTCTCTCATGTCAGATAAGAAACCATGTTATTACTTATAACATTGCTAAATTTTGCATGGCAGCAATCAAGATTCACAGAGAGATAACTAATGTGATTGAACATGGGCAAACATATTGAAGTTGTTTTATTTTTTACTGCTAGTATTGATTGGATAATGGTTTAACCCCTGGTAAGCCCTTTAAAACTTAAATTGTCTCTTCCCTGATCACTGAATGAACAAATCCTGTCTGTTTTATAGATTTTTCTGATTTTATGAAATCCTTGTGGTTTGTCACAAAATTCAAGGGGAGATCATTGGTTTATTGAATAATATCTTAATATTTTGGTATTTTAGTAGGTTACTGCCTCAGTGTTCTACCATCTTAGTAGCGGGTATTATTAATACAGTATTTTAGCTTTTAAATTTTACTTTTCTTAATATCCCATTATGGAGAAAATCTATCTATGTTGTCACTAGGAGTTGGATACGACTTGGAGGTAAATAATCAATCAGTATCCTATTGATTGCACTTTTTAGTCCACTTTATTGTCATTTAACAATTTCTTTCTGTTCATCTTAAATATTTTTTTGTTTTCTATAACATTGTATAAAAACCGGTCAATGTCCATAACAAATACTTTGAACACTGACCTCCACATTTAGGCTGCATATATATATCCAGTGAGGAATATGTTCACTTTAAAATGCCTAGCCAGACACACAGACACACTCAAGCCTCTGTTCATTGCAACTGTTCACTTATCAGTTGCAGGGAAGTCGGAGGGCTGGTGAAGCTGTTGTAACAAATGAATTACTGCTTGGAAAAGAAACCAGGAGTTTACCTTTTCTTGCTGTGTTAAGTAAAAAAAGAGAGAGAGAGAGAAAGAAATTGACAAAGGTGTCTGTATGCTTCAGTTAATCTTATTCTGTGAATCCACAAAGCCCTTGTGACAAATTGGTGGTAACAGTGGGATCTGACCAATTACATAGCACAAATCTTGTGACTGAAACCGTAATGAAACATAGAAGGAGAGAAGAGACATTGGACCTGCTGAAATGCTAACTCTGGAGGAGGACAATGAAAGACCACGGATCTGTGCTTCTACAAGGCACTTAGCTAATGGCTAATGTGCCAAGCCATGGCCAAATGAAAGGTAACCAATGAGGGGAGGAGAAGGAGTCTGGCTATGAAAGGGGAGCTTCCTTTACCATGGCAGATGGGGAAGACGGGTAGCCCCTGATGCTGAAGCAAAGGTTGCCAGACCGCTTCCTGCAGCCGGACCTTCTCCATCATTGCCAAAAAAGGGTGGAAGAACTGGATAATGTTCCAAGAAATGTTTAAGCAGCAACAAGAAGAAATCACCTTCCTTGCTAAATGTAAGCTAGAGCAAGAAAACCTGGAAAAGGATTTGAGGTGCCAGAATTGGCTGGAGGGGGAGTAAAAGGAGAGAGAACCACACAGAGACTTTTTGCTGGTGGTTGGAGATCAGGGCAGAGCAGGATGTTCCCCAGCCATTTTCCCTATTCCTAGATATATCCCCTACCAGATTAAAATCCCTAAATTGGGCATGGAAGGTGACTTTGAGGTTTTCCCCATTGTGTTTGAATGGTCTGCAACAGCCTGTTGATGGTCCTGGGAGGATTGGTTGAGAGCTTAGACTAGTTTTCCAGCTAGAGACGTGAGCAACTAGGACCACTGATGTTGCACTAAGGTGACATAACCCAATATACATATTGACAAAGGTTCAGGGATTAAATGGCTACAGCCAGGAGGTGGTAGAAGAAGGCGTCCTTAAGCAATTCTTGCAAGTCCTACCAAGTTCAGTCAAAGTCCCATCCTGATAGGGAAAGGAGGACAATAGAATTGGCTAAGGATTATCTAGCAGTCTGGAAAGCAGAAAACACCTGCGGGGGAATTTCTGAGCTAGTCAAGAGTCCCAGAGATGGGGATATAACTGTAAATGAAAAAACAAAGCCTCAAAAGGCAAAAAGCTCTTAAGGAGGCAGAACTAGAGAAAAAAGAGAGACGAGAAATGCCAAAGGGAAGAAAGGAAAATGAAAAGGCAGAAGGAGATAAACATGCTTGCCATTTATGTGCCAAAACAGGACACTGAGCCTGCCCAAGAAAATGTCAGAAGCCACCACCATGGCCTTCTGGGGTTCCCAGCAGAAAGTGGGAATGCTGCCCATAAAAATTAATGGCCAGGAAGTAGAAGGGCAGTAGATGAACTAACTAGGAGATCACACTTAGTCAAAAACAAAGGCAGGAGGAGTTTGGAAGCCACCACTGGTATCCTTCAGCAAACCAGAAAAACCTAATTGGCTGAAGCTTGGGTTCAAAATTCAAGAAAAGCACTTTTGGTACTGTGAAAGGTTGCCAAGTGATAACTAAAGACACTACAGCAGCAGGAAAGAAAACTAGTGAGAGTCACCATTACTGCAAAAAGAGTTTAGGAGACTAAATAATGGCTATAAGTTACAGGAAGCCGGATTCCAACTGCATGTGATATAAAAGAATTCTAACAGTAGAAGCAGTTCAGTGGTGGAACTGATGACCCAGAGAGAAAGTGGGCTCCCCTTCACAGGATGTGCTTGACAAGTGACTAGCCAGCCGTCTGTCAGGATGCGTTAAGGTGGATTCCTGCACTGATGGAGAAATTGAACTCAGTGATCTTCCTGGCCTCTTCCAATGCTATAATTCTCTACTCAACCAAGAAGTCCTTACAGTTGCATCTGTACCTGGTGGGGAAAAAACAAACATTTTCTTCAAATCCCAGAACTCTGTGAAAATTGCTTTTGGATAACATCTATGCTCCCTTTTCCAATGCAGTGGTTAAGTTGATTAGATTTTAATGTGTGTAGGATTTTTTTTTACTATTTCATGTCTGAAAAGATTCTGTCTACCAGGATATTGAAACTGTCATTTCTGTAAAACAAAAATTACATTGCAGGGTTTTGTTGTTGCTGCTGTTTACTTTTTTTAAAATTAAGCATTTTAAAAAGAATATAAATCATAAAAGATAAGACACATAAAAAGAATATGGTAATAAAATACAAGTAAACCTGGGATGTCAAATGTGGAGATTACAGTTTTTCGGTATAACCTTAGATACTTACAGAGCTATGAAATCACCCACATATCACTTTTTAAAGAAAAAAACTAAAAGTCGATATTAAGCTGTGTTAACCTGGTTAACACAGTATAAATCACTAACTAAAATTATAGTTATGATAAATTAAATTAGCCCTATGAATCGAATTAACTTATATAGTTGAAATATAACACTCTGAATATAGAAAAAGCCAAATTTGGGGTATGGGACAAATCCGTCTACTATGTTATAATCCAAGGATGATTTCCAGTTAGAAATGAATTTTAATCAGTTCTACTTTTAAAATACTTTTTAATTTTTTATTATACTGTATTGTAGTATACTGTATTATTATAATTTGGACATCAAAACATTTGCCTACTCCATGTTTTGGAAGATACAACACAAAACAGTTTTGGATCTTTCAACCATGAGAAAAAATGGGACTCAGAACAAGCCTTTTGGACTGCCCAGATGTGAATGACTAACAGACAGCAATTAAAAGACACTGAAAACTTGAACTTTTTGCAGCCATCTAGTGTGATCTGGATTGTTGCAGCCAAAATCTGGTAGCCCTAGCCCCAGCCTTCTTTGAACTGAAAGAAACCATTTACTCTGTGGGTGTAGCTATTCTAACTGAGAGGAACGTGAGTAGAGATCAGCTTCCTGGACAGGAGGACATCTTGGCAAGAAATAGTAAATTAATTCAAATCTGGCCAATACTTTAAAAATGTTTTAAAATAAACCTCCTCTTCTAAATTAATGCCGTTGTAACAAGCTGCCACCCGCTGATCCCAAATCCAGTAACTTTCCTTGCAACCAATATTGATTCAAAAGAAAGTTCATTTATTGAGAACAAGTGTACAGTTCCAAAGTATTGGAACTGTACACTATTTCATGTGCATCCCTGTGTCTAGCAAACAGCAGTGCCAGCACACTCACATACAGATTGGAAGAATTAATTCCCCCAAATAAGTACTGCATTATTGATTGCAGAACTGGTATCGAGGCATCAACAGCATCAGGACGAAACCAGTATTTTCCTTCTGATTGAGACAGCAGCCGATAAGGACTCAGCCACTCCTTTTTGTAACAAGTGGCTTCTGAACCTGCAGGAGGTGGCATACAGCTTCTGCATCACAGTGGGATTGAGGGATTTTCTGGTTCCTCCCCATCAATATCGCTGTAGGGAAGATGTAGAAACAGGACAGGCAAACAGCTTTGTGTTGGGTGGGTAGCAGAGGTGAGACTGAATAAATACTTAGCAGGAGCAAATGGGTTCCAATCTAGAACTCACCCGTGAGAGTCACCAATAACTCCCAGGTCCATCTGCCATGCTGTATCATAACCTGTGGTGGCTTTCTGCTCTGGCTGTCTCTAAGCCTAAAGACAACAGAAACTGGGGGGAGAGACCACAGAAATGCAACTAGGCCAACATTTTTGTCTTCCATCGTGATGGGGAATTGTCAGAGAGAATTAAGGGGGTCAGTGAATGATTGGTGAAGGATACTTTAACTACTAAGAGAGGTGACAAGTGCAAACTCCTTCTCAATGGGAGACCAATCCTGATTCCACATGGATCAGAGCATTTGAGGTGCAACATGGACCTGAAAGACAGCATCCAAAAATTTGGACTGGACATTCTCTAGGGGCTCAGAGATATTACAGATGCATACCTGGGAGCCATAAACCATCTGCAAAACAGGTTTAGCTTTAAACAGCTTTATGGCAGCATGGATGCACCTACCACCCAGGAGTGAAAAAAGCCTAATAATGTCTTGGTGCTATTATTAGCATTGTCAGAGACAGCTTCAATTTGTTCTTGCCAAATTGGTCTCTCTTCAGATCGTAGAAATCTTTCGCCCCAAATAAATAAGCAGGTCTTATTTTTGGAGGTTTGGAAAAAGGGGTTGGGGGTGATTTGAAAGGCAAGAAAACGGGAGGGGTCCCTCTCCTTCTAAATAAAATCATCACCTACTCCACTGCAATGAATCAAAACTGAAACTAAAATAGTAAATACAATGGGAATGGCAGAGGACATAGGGAATGGCCTTGAAGGACAGGAGGAAGACCTGCTACCAAGGTGATGATTAGATAAGAGGGGCTTGAGCCCAGGCCAAGAAAATAACATGAGAAAACATCTCAGACAAGCCCCTTCCTAGTTCACACAAAGATAAAGTGAGGGAGTCGGAAACACATTCAGACGTGCAGGATTCTGTTGCTATAGCTGTTACAATAAAAGTAGCCCTGATCTATATGGCATTGGTTTCTTAGTCTGGTCTACCTTGTGTGGCTGTCAGGAATGGGCTGTGGAGATTGCCTTGAGGCAGGCGAGCAAGCAAACAAGCAAGCAGATACTACCAGTTGCCACTACTCCAGTAGAAGCACCAGACCAGTAACGAATGCAATTTCTTCTTCTGTAGCTCACTGTCTAGTCTACATCCAGAATGGCTCTCAATGTGTCTCCATAAATACTTGCTACTCTGTTCAAATCATCCCCAGTCCAAGCCACTAGCATGGCCTGCTGTACAGGCTCAGACAGGAGCTTTCAAAAGAATAACATCTGTTCTGTAGCAACGAGGCTACTTTCGACCACAGCAGCTGAAGTAGCACCTGAGCTGCTTGGAACAATCATATTTTGTTCTCTACCTTAAACAGAACACCCTGTCCAGAGCAAAGCATTCAAAGCCTGCATGTTTCATTTCAAGTGTGGCCTACATGAAACCAGCTGTTCCACACCTATGCAAGGGATATTTTGCACATCTGGGACACAAAATGATCACATCTGACAATTTAATTTCAATGAACCTGCTTTTTAAACTTCAGCAGAACTTAAAACAGAATTTTCATAGGGCTGCAAGAATCTAGACAACCAATGAGATGGCTGCAAGGAGTTGGAGTTTTCTGTACTTAGTGGTCTTCTGGATGTTTGCAGCCTAAAGGTGATAGCCTTAGTTTCATTTATCTAAGAGTGATTCTTGGCAGTTTATTCTAATTAAGCACTAACTGTTTGGGCTGATCTTTAAAAACATACTTCGACATGAAACTCATTCTCTGTAGCTTGAAACTACTCTGTTTCATTTCAAAGCCTTGCTGTTTTGCCTGATCTCTAGCATCCTGCAAATATGGATATTGCAGTAGCCCTGCCAAAAAGGAAAAGTACTTTTATGTAAAACACCACAGTTAGGAAGAAAGTCAAGGTCTTGGATTCAGTGTCTGACAAAGGTCTTGAAATCAGCCTTACGATCACACCACAGTTGATGGTGGAGTGTTGGAGAAGGGGGAATTTTTCCATTTGTTCCATTTCACTGTTGCTGAGTCTTTCATCCTGAGCAGCTACTGAGAGTGGTCTTAGCTAGCTGATCTAATGGCTAATCTCGTTTATGGAAAAGATCCACGAATTCATCTTGTAGGTGTCTCTTCAACCCCAGATTATCAGCTCCGCCATGTTCAAAGGGCCATCATAATGCCTTATGACCACCCTTCCCTTCCCACAAAATCCCCTCAACCTATTTATATGAAATGTTATATGAATATATGACCTCAGGGTTTTAAGATTGGTTATGTTGTTTTCATTGTTGCTATGTTTATACACAGCCCAGAGTCATGTTATGTGAGAGGGGCAGCCATATAAATCTGCTAAATAAACAAACAAACAAATAAATAAATAAATTTTCCTTTCCACAAAAGCTCTCTTTGCTGCAAATTTCACTATATTCTGAATATCTATCAATCCAGTTAGAAGAGCTGCTTCTTGTAACATCAGATTTTAAAGGACCTTGAAAACCCCTGCTTCGGTTTTAGTGACATTTGACGTAATTCATCCCCTCATAATACTTAAAAGGCAAATCTGGGGGTGTGGGCTTATGGATATTTCATCCTGTCTGGGTGAAGAGCAAAAACCTTATAGCCATTTGAGTTTTTCTTATGATAGAGAATGGGAAGGCAAAGTTCCATTATTTCAAAATCACCAGAACTGGGAAATGACTTAGATCCTGCTATCTCTGAGGTGACCTGGGGGGAATCAGGCCATCTTGAAGCCTTGAGGTAACCTTCAAAGCAGATATGGTGGTCTACTCTCCACAGCCCTAAAATATACCAGTGATTTACAAATATAGGCATAATTACACCTTTGTATATAGGCTGTATTGACATTCATTTTCTAAACATTCTATTAAAATAATTTGATTTACATGAATGTTGGTATGTGATTGTAGTACCACTAGACCCAATGGGATTATGATTATAGATGACTTGAGATTTGGCTGAGATATGGCTTTTAAATTTAAGCCATATTTCAAATTATGGCCAATATGATTGTGTATGCTTTGACTATTATTTGGAAGAGTTGTTTTGATGTGCTGACTCTTTAAAACAGTCTCTTTTCTCAGGCTCAGGCAAAAACCTGGAAAAAAAACCCCAGCACTTAAATTAGAAGCAGAAACTGTTTTTTGCAAAAGATTTGAAATATATCTGGAGGAGGATGAAAAGACAGCACAGAGAGTTTTCTGTAAATCTGGGGTTTGCTTCCATCTAGTGGTTATCCAGATTTGTGCAGCCTGTTCATTGATTCACTCATTCTGAGGGAAAATATTCTCTTACATTTGCAGATTATAGCTTTAACAAAAAGTCTGAATACTCTCCTGGATGAGAGTAAAAAAAAATCCATTAAAATTTTTAAAATGGTGATCTAAAAGAAGAGTTTCATTTTAATGGCTGCGGCCATCTATTGGGATGCTTAGGAGGGGCCTGGACTGCATGTCCTCCAATATCCCTTCCAACCTTTAGATTCTATGAATCAAAGACTGTATAAATTACGTAATGAGGGAGAACTCAGAGAGAGGAAAATAATAGTGTATGGCAGAGTATATGAAAAATTGAAGCAAGTAGATGAATTCACATTTCTGGAAATGTTTACTAAAGGTGGGGAAATGGATGAAGAAATTTTGAGACAGGCAAGTGCTGATAGAAAGGTTGTAAATAATATGTGGTATATTGCAGGGAATAAATGTTGAAAAATGGAAACAGCTGTGTTTCTACCCCTCTATTATATGGAAGAGAGAGTTAGGCATGTCAGAAGATCCATAATTAAGCGTGTGTGGTAAAACAAGACAACATAGAGCTGAAAATGAATGGGTGCTGAACTGATGTGGACTGAATGCTGAGTGATCAGTATGAGAGAAGTATGTTGTGGTGGCTTAGTTGTATTAATTAACACAACATGAGGATAGAAAGAATGAATGATTTCAGTCACTCAGTCATTCGCTCTTTTAATTTATATGGCTGCCTGTTTCAAAGAAGTGACTCTGGGTGGCTAACAACAAAAAACAGCAAACCACTGCAACAAAAATACAAAATAGACAATTGGCAGCCGAGATAAAAAGGGCAGAGGGATACTGGTGTTTTGCCGCCCTCACCATCACAAGGTAGGCCCTTATAACTGCTCTAGCTCATGTTTGGTTGGGTTCACTCCTCACTGCCCATGGAAGTAAGTGTGTGTGTGTGGTGGGGGGAGGTGTCTCCTTTGTTGCTCCTAAGTTGTGGAATTTCTCCTAAAGAAACTGCATTGGGCCTCGCACTCAAGTGTTCAGGATCCATGGGAAAAGAGAAGCCACAGGGGTGCAATCTGATCCAAACCCCTTGTTTCAGGAGGACTCAATCGGACTGTGCACCAGACCTTTAGGGATGACCCCAAGCTCCCTCTAGAACCCTACTGGGTCCATCATCACCCAAGGCAGCCAATCAAATAGGTCCAGTCTCGCTGCAGTGGCGGGTGGGGAGGACCACCAGAAAACTCCAGGGTTAACAAAGAGGGACTTGATCATTACAGAGGAGTGATAGCAGTCCCCCACAACTTCAGATCATATTGCCCCTGCTCCAACAAGAACATTAGATCTAGCAAATCATCACTATTATGTGTCAGAATGATCTGGGTCAAGCCCATGGTGGCCCTGAATCCTCGAGCTACTTCTGACCCACCCAAGGAAGACAGGTTGAAATCCTCAAGGACCATGAACTCTGCCGCCAACCCAGCCACAGAGTCAAGGAGCTTAGGCAGGAAGATCCCTGAGGTTGACTATGTAAGGAATCACCCCTCCTGTTAATTCACAGAAACATAGGGACTCCAGAAGTCTTCTAATCCAACCCCCTGTCCAGAGTAGGGATCCTTGTACCATCCCAGACAAATGGCTGTCCAACCTTTGTTTGAACCCCCCCACCCCCAAATGAAGGAGTGCTGATGACTCCAAGAGTTAGGCTGTCTTACTGCTTAATAGTACAGATAAATTTATCAATGTTATAAATCCATCTGGCTGTTAAAATCTACAGGAGAGGCTCTTTTGAAGACGCGCTCAGCATCAAAGACTCATCTAGCACATGGAAGTAAGTGTGTGTGTCGGGGGGGGAGGTGTCTCCTTTGTTGCTCCTAAGTTGTGGAATTTCTCCTAAAGAAACTGCATTGGGCCTCACACTCAAGTGTTCAGAAAATCTGCAAAAATACATCTCTTTCACCAAGCCTTTATTTGTTAAACAATTTTAGTTCCCATTGAACACCTGCCAAAGTAGAAAGGCAAAATATAAAATAAATAGGAGTATCTTGAGTTTCATGTATTCCCTTTCCCCCAAAATATTTTCTGGGAGGGAAGAAGGAAGGAAATATCCTGGCTGAGTTTCAAGTAATCTGCCACAGGCCCCATGTCTCATATGGACCAGCTCTCAAGAAAATAGTTTCAACTGTGCAAGCAACAGAATATCCCATAAATGAATGTCATAACACATTCTATTTAGGAGATGTGTTCCCTCATGCTGAAATCAAAAATATACAATGGGGAAGACCTGACTGAAGAAGCTGAAAAAGGTTGCCCATCTATCTGGCATAGATGATCTTCAAAGTCTTTTTGCCTCCTAGGATTATTCAAGGAGAACAGGTCTTATAGTTCAGCTATATACATGAAATAAATGCTTAGACTGAGATCTACCTGCTGAGATCTCTACAGCTTCTTTGGAAGCAGAGATACCCAGAAATGATTACAGGAAAGCATGCAGAGAAGAGCGAGCCTCTGGCTGTCTTGCTGGAGATCTATTCACTAATATTCTTAGACTTACAGATATTATCGATCCTTAAGGCCTTTGCATATATAAGGTGCTAATAACTATCTGCAGGAATAACAATTAGCCTTGTTTATGATTATTGATAAGCCCCATGTATAGGCAAGTTTAGGGATTTATTTCAAGTCTACTGGATGCCCCAAAGAATGTATTTGAGAGGATGGATGTCAGATTTTCTTTGCTGGCAGTGTGAAAGTTTTGAGAGGTCACTGACTCACGTGATTTGGATTTGTGAATCACTGACATCTTTTTGGAACAGTATTTTAATGTACATAAGTAGATGTATGGGGAAATCTTTTTATGGTAAAGATGTTAATGTTAGGTCCCAAAACTTTTGAACCTGGCTATTTTTGAGGATTATGATTATCATGCTTATTATTCCAACATTAAGAACTGAATTCAAGGGATCTGTAATTTATATTTTTGAAAGCACAATTTTATCTGCTGATCAAAAAAGGATGCAATATGTTTCCCTTTGGCAAAGATTTTACAATGATAGCATATTATCATTTATTCACTTTCATTTAGATTTAGAAACTTTAAAAAATTGTTTAATATTTGATGGGTATATGATATGTACTGATAGTTTGTAACCCCTTTTTACTGTTTCTTAGTTTAGTTGGTTATTGCTTTTTCTTGGATTTTTTTTTATGTGTCTTTTTCCCATTTTTGTGTGTGTGTGTTTTTTAAGTCGTATTTGGCCATGTTCATCTTTGACAGAAAAGTTAAGCAAAATAGTGAAAATGTTTATACAGCTCCTATTGTCCACAGGTTGTACCTCAGCCTTACACACTAGCTTTTGCCAAGGACAGTAACATGAGTGACATAGCACAGGAAACATGTTAGTTACACATAACTGGAATAATCCAAAATGCAGATCATAAAGCAGACCTTACTGAAATGGCAGTTTGCAAAGAGGCAGTGGGAGGAGGTTCTGTTGGTCCACAAAGCCCAGGGTGGAAGATCAAGGCCATATCAATGTGAAAGAGCAAGGCATGTGATAGAATTCATGTGTGTTTTGGTAAGGAAGAATTATTTTGACTTGCAGGAGAAATTCTTTGAATTGGGAAAAGCTTTATTTTGTGAAAAAGGTTTTGAATTATTTGCTTAAACAGAACAGAAAGTAAAAAACAGAAAAATACGAACACACGGACACATTTTATACTGTTGTGTAAAACTATATACAAGAATCTAAGTATCATTAGTTGTTGACCAGCTGAGCTTCAGGAAAAGAAAACTATAAATGTAACTCATGTATTTCAAAACTTGTAATTTCATGTTTCGAGCAGGTGTGTGCACAAGGTAGGTGAGGTTAAGCCATCACAATATTTTATCTTAATGGCATCTTAGGCATTTCACCCAGAGTACAATGGCATCACTAAATCCCAAACTCTAATTTGTGGGAAATGTGGAACAATCTCCTGAGAAAGTTAACACTAAGCTTTTCTTTCCTCTTCTGCTCTCTCCTGTCCTCAGTAACTAATTTGCAGCGTGGATGGATTTGAGAGCCAGAGAAGCAATTAAATGTTTAGGATAGTAAGGTGCTATTTGCAATATTTTGATGGTAGAAACAGCCAATGAGCTCTTTCTCTGTTTCATGGCAGCTAACAGAAAGGTTCTTGCCTATGTAAGCATTCCATGTATGCTTCAGCATATTTTATGCATTTCCTATAAGTGCAGACCTTTGAGCATATTTCTGCTGAAAAGGACATGGAAGCAATTGTTTTAGCAAGGACCAACCTAATGGCAGTCAATTGGCCCCTCCTTCCCATCTTTGTAATTATCACACACACATGCTCCCCGCTATCATGGTAGCTTAGTCACAGATGAAGATTTGGGGTTCTTCAGTTAAGGTTTCCAGGATCCCAGAGGAAAGACAGAAAGTAAATCACTGCCTGAGATCTTGGAGAATTAGTGTCAATTATAGCAAATAGCACAGGACTGGGTGAATCAATGTCCAAAGCAGGGAATTCATTCAGGCAGGCTGAAGATTTTCAAATTCGCCTTCTTGGATTAATAGTTTGTCAGAAAATTGAAATTAAAATATGCCTTTGTATCAATTCATCATTGACATTTCTCTTCTCTTTCATCTCATTCACAGTAACATAGCTGAGATTCTGCATGAGTTTCATCATTAATGTGGTTTATGTCAATGATATTTTCAGAATTACATTAGAACTGCTTTGAAGGACTATTGACACACAGCTATGTCTGTGCACTTATACGCACATGCATACCCACGCACATATACCTATATGAAATCAGCCAGACCAATAATAAATGGAGAAAAAAACAGACTTACAGAATTGTCTTTGGGGTCCTTTTTTTCTGAATGTAATTTTTTTTATTAAACCAACAGAAAATACATCATGCGGAGTATTTCTTATTATTATACAGCGAAACTGCCAGGCAGATTTTCCAACTACATCAGGCAGACTTTGTGATGGCCTCCAGTTTTGCACAGTCACTAGAGTGTCACACCATGAATTATTAAATCACTGCTTCGTGGTAATACATAATTTCTTATCAATTATTCATGCTAATGTGTGTGTAGTTTACTTAATTGTGTTATTGACGATCAAAAGTAATTTCCTGAAAATCCTCAAGGACAGAAAATTTAATCAGCATAACTACTTTTCAGATGCAATGCTGTTAAGTGTTCTTAATTTGCTCAACAGTTCACTTATTTATGTACCTTTCTGGTGGAAAAATGAGTTTAATCAAACCATTAGAATGAGAGTAGTATATGTAAGGGGCAAATTCACCTGAGTGATCGGTAATTATGCTGCAATGGAAGTGAAATTGCTCATGTTTGGCAACCCATTTTGATGGTGGAACTTTTGGAAATAAAAGGATAAAAACAAACATCTAAAATGATGATTGGGATGATCATGAAAAGAGGCCAGGGCTCTTTTTCTTCCCAGGATGTTTATGCAGCTTTGTTGGCAGGAAGAGCTACTCTTGTTGCTCTTCAGATCAATGCATCATGGCTCGAGGTGAAGAGAAGTTGGACTCTTGGCTAACTCCAAACACAGAAAGGTCCTATGCTTTCTGCAACTATCTGTTCTCTTTTGGGAATGCGAGCGGATCAAAGGGACAAAAATAAAAGTCGATCTGGATCAAGTTTACAGAGAGAATAAATAACCCTACTGTAGTTTTTGGGGGGTGGGTAGATGGATGGGATACCACTGGCCTCATCCTCTGGAAAAACACGGCGCTGCGTGGGTGTTTGTCAACTTTCTAAAGAAGACAGCCAAAACGACGCCTGTCTTTGTTCCAGATAAATGCTCTATGCGTGTGGTTGGTACATATTTGATACTCTCTTGGTCACCAAGCTATTTAAGAAATACAGATATCATGTCAGTTGGGGAACTGTGCGTTTCTCTTTCATGACCAGAGACCTCAATTCTTTAGAGTCTCTTCATCTCTGGTTTATATATTTAGGTCTGTAATTCTATACATTAAAGATGCCTATAGTAAGTCTTGCTGAACTCAGAGGGACTTTCATCTTCAGAAGACATACTTTTGGTTCTTGTACTGTAAACTGCCATAGGAATTAGAAGGGCGCTAAAAGTATTTGTAATGGATAGCTAAGATGCAAAGCCACCATATCTCCATAAGTGAACACAAGGTCTTGAATAGCTACTTCAAACTTTGCCACCGCAGAAGAGAAGCCACACCTTCACATTAATAGATGACTCCTACAAAAAGGGGAATGTAAGCACAACTGGTCTCAGAAGACACCCAGAGGACTGAGGACAATGCAGGAATCAGATCTGGAAAGACTGCAGCACCACAGGATCTAATTAATTACAATCATGAATCAAACTTTGGTTGAGGATGGTTGTTTTAGTGGCTTTTCTTCCTCCTGCTCTGTAGACAAGAAGGATGTTTGTCTTAAGCCTCTCAAATCAGTGTGATCTTGAGGCAGAACCTTATGTGTTAGTGTGAAATTTACAGTTTGCTGCAGCAAGAGGAATCAGATTGAAATGAAAAGGGGTTCTTAGTATGGGAAGCACACTGAATGAGAGCAAAGCAATGCCTTTTTGTGAAAGAACTGATTTGAGAATTGATTCATTTGCAAAACATTTTAGGTTGTAATCCTATAACCACTTACCTAGAAGGAATCTCCACTGAATTTAGTGAAACTTATTTCTGAATATATGTCTATTGAATTGTGCCTCTAATGATCCAAAATTACCTATAATTTACAGTCTGGTCTATGGTGTCTGATTGTTTTTCCAAATGTTGCAAACTTAAAAAATAGTCCCCCCCTCCCCCCGCCAAATCCTTTCAAAAAGATTACACATAAATGTACTGGCTGGGATCATCATTCAAACGTTCATTGGCTAGACACTTACTATGTACCATCACTGATGTCCGTGTCATTCTGAGTTCCAAAAGGGAGATGGTTTCATGAAAGTATCTCTGACTCCTATAATTCAGACTCAGTATGTTTCTTGCTGTGTGTCCTCCTTCTCTCCTCTGCAAGGGTAGTAATTCAGTATCATCAGTACAATAAGGCTAAGCCTATTAAAGGTATGTGACGTGCTTTCCTTTCTGCACATTGCAGATCATTGCCCAGAAATGCTTGGGTCAATCAACGCAGTCAAGTCTCCTAAACTGTGGTAATAATGTTCTCGTAATCTCAGGATCTGCAATCTGAAATGCCAGCACGTTTCTATTATTTTTATTATAACAGTTTTTCTTAATGGAAGAGGGTCACAGGCACTATATGTAAAAGAGGCATTAGGATACGTCCTTCTATCTTCTTCCACAGGCAAGATCCCTTTATCTAATTCCACCTTAAACTGAGCTAGTGGCAGAAGGTGCCAACAGATTTAGTGAGAGCAATAAGAAACCTGAGGAAATCCAGAGGGAAGTGAAGCTATCAATAAGAGATGGGCAAAAAGAGTGTGTGCCTACATCTTGCTAATTTGCAGCAACCGAGTCTTCTCCCAGGTTGCTGAATTTCGACTTGGCTTTGGATGATGTTAGGGGTCACTGTGATACAGAAGGTGGGGTCTCAAACACTCTTCTCACTTTCATTGTGTTCCATGGTCAAGGGAGGCTTGTTGTCCAAGACATTCTCCGAGCCCGACTTTGGCCCTGAAGCCGGGGTGGGGCTGGGGCTGCTGGAGGCCAGAAGGTTAGCCGACTGTAACACAGCTTCAGAGTGCTCCCGTGCTTTCATGCGCAAAGCTGCCACACTAGCTGTGCGATTGCTCTGACAGCCATATGTGGGGAGGAAGGAGAGACCCATGTGGTCAGGAACACAGCAGGAGCACAGTGGGCTACCTGAGGGGGAAGAAAAAAGAAAGAAACAAAACCACCTGCTACCAGAATGATCAGAAGGAGCTAGAATGGATTGACCCTATAACACACATCTCGAAATATGAGCCAGAGGGAACAGCAGAATCTTATCCAGTTATAGGCAATTTTAAATAGAGAAAAGCACATGCTGAATATCAATCTGATGGAAATCATAGCTCCAATGGAGTGGAAATATTTGCAAAGCAGGATCAGAATCCACTGCTATCAGGGAAATCCTGGAGCACTTCTTAGACCATGTGGAAGACTGCAGAACAGGTGGAGTAAGGTCTGGATTACAGCTAGCCTTCAGAGTTTCAGAACTGGGAATCAGATTTTGCTCCTAGACATAATCAATACGCAACCCCAAGCAGTAACACATTCCTTCACTCCAAAATCTTTACCTAAAATAAGTAAGATCTTACTGGCCACCCAATCTGGTCTAATCTTGGATTTATTTCTTCTCACCTGATGAAGAACCTGAAAGCCTAAATGCTCTTTTGCTACAGTTTAAGGCAAGGGAAACAAAGGATGAGTCTTACAGAGAGCAATAAACATCTGCCCCTTTTTGGTAGTTAGATGCAGGTAGGGGGCCATTATCCAACCCTTGTAATCAATGGCAGCAGTAATGTGATAACATGTCCAGAAAGAGTTAGGAAATGTTAAAATGGGGAAAATGTTAATTTAAAATCAGTTACAATGAGCATTCATAATAAACTACAGCATACCTTAAGTTAATAACTGAGTCCAAGACCCCTCCACTGAACTCCATTAGGACAGAAATTGCTGCTTCAGCCTCCTAACTATCCTGCTTCAACAGGGGTGGCTAAAAGGTGGGAAGGGAGGTAAATTTTACTAGATTCCCTAATCTGGAAGGGCAGAGGGAGGGGCTGGGGACATACTGGATCTAGCTCCCAGTCTTGTTTTGGAAGCCCTTTGGACGTGCCAAAGGTTCCTCTGCTGAAATTTGGTTTCAGACTGAGAAATAATGGCAGTGCAAATGTCCATTTAACATTTCTCTCTCTTGGAATATGAAAACAGGTGAATTATGCCTCTGACAGACTTAATGCATGTATTTTACTTTAAAATAAATAAATACATAAATAAATAATTGGAAAAAGGAGGGCTGACATTTCTATCCCCTTAGGAAGCATTACCACCAGGCACCACACTGAGATGGTGAATGAATATATATAAAGTTGCTGTCCCCTGACATAACATGAGCTGTTCTAAAGGATTCATGGAAGAAACAGAATGTGGTAGGCCGTGGTCTGATCTAGCAATAACCTTTTTCATTTTTAAGTAGAACTACATACTTATGATCCCTTAATAGATATTTGTACCCATTACGACGGAACTCATAAATCTTGCTTGGTGAATTTAAATCACTTTTGTGGACTGAGGAGAGCTACGTGAGTTTTAAGGAGGCTTCATAAGAACCTTTCCACAGTCCCTGAGAGAATCCCCAAGACAAGGCGTCAGTGTTGTGTGGAGTCTCATCTACAATGGACTGAGTTACAGAAAAGCTTTTGGTCTCAGAAGAAGAGCAGCAGCATTTTTCCAGCTCAGACTGCCCCACAGGCCTAACTCTATGAAGACAAGGCCAGTGTAACTGATTTCATGTCCAGCTGCCCCATTGCTTTCAGTCCTGATCTCAGGACTGTTCCCCAGCAGTGAAAGAGGTGGCCCTACAGCTGGGAAACAAAGTCAACCTCCATCTTTGAGAAAGTGGTCTCAAGCCCATTAGTGCAAATAGCTTTGCCCCGGCCCCTCTCCAAGATTGGTCCAGGAGTAAAATGTTACGCAAAATACAGGCTTCGGTTTATGTAGGGTTGAACACAAGGGGTGCTCCCCTACAGCTTCAATGTGGTGTGCAAATAAATCTCCTCACAACTTCCAGTCTTGGAAGTACTAACATGGTAGTCTTTCAACATCTCTTTTCCTATTCCTCAAATGCATCTTTAGTCTCCATCAGCAAAACTACGCAGTATTCTTTGCTATAAATCAAAGGCTAATCAATTTGTATTGGAGTTCATGTAGATGACAACTAAATCCAGTGACAGAACTATATAGACTTTTTTCTTTCTTTTGCTGAGATGTTTTAGGGATTGCTGGGCCTGGGTGTTTCTGCTGATGATGGGGGCAAGGAATATCCAGTTTTCTGGATATGGTGTCAAGAGATGTGCCTCTTACTTTGAAGGAATGTGCCTTTGGCACAGCCCAGGGATGTCCGGGGGTTGTATCAAAAAGTCAAGATGGTTGCCACAATGTAACCAAAGCCCTGCTTCCTTTTATAAATGTCATGGCACATATATAAGGGGTGGGGCTTCAATCACATGGTTGTGGCTACCATCTTGACATTTTTGTCTCCTCCCTGAGGACACCCTTGACTAGAAGCATCCTGGGGGGATCAAAGGTGGGCAGATGAAAAAAGCAATGTCACGCTGTAAGCTCCACCCTTTTGTAGATGCCAAGTAGGAAGGGGGAGGAGTCTGTGCTGTGATGGGACAATGGGACTTTCATCAGTTTGATGAAACATCTGACCCTGAGCATGCCTTGAAGACAGCTAAGAGGAATTCTCCTGGAAGCCAGCACCAACTCCTGGGTTCTGTCGCTCTACATTTTCAGCCACTGAACTCTAAGGATGGAAGGGAAAAGGCACCAATCTGAAGATGGGAAGGGAACTGAGCCCATGCCAAAGGTCTCCCTCTCCAGCCTTCCCTGAGGCCCTCCCACCTTGCAGACACTGATGGAGACCATGTCTTTTCCTCTTCCACATAGAGGGAGGAAGAAAGGGCAGACTCAGAATCGGCTGGGGGAAAGGGCCCTTGATGGCCATCTACCTGCAAAAGAGAGAAAGGCAGTCCAATCATTCCCCTTCTTCTGCATACGGAGAAAGCCAGGTGTAACAGTATGTGGCAATGATCTTGGGGGATGAGGCAAAGAGACACAGCCAAGGAAACAGTCAGTTAAGAGGCAGCTGAGGCTGCTGCAGGAATGTGGGCAGGGCAAGAGGCTCAGAAGGGACCCTCCCTAGCTTTTTGGGCTGTAAAGGCAACGGGGGAGAGATGTACTTTCAGACTTGCAAGATCCTGTTAATGTAACCTAAAAATAAAGTAGAATTAGCTCATCTAGCTGTGTTTCCTGTGTAGTCTACCTCGTAAGGCTGACAACAGGTCACTGATGTTATTTACTGTTAAATTATTTACTTACCACATTTATCATCTACATTTCACTATCACTGTGATAATCTCAAAATGTACAAAACAATGTGAAAGCCATAAAGTTACAAAAGTACAACGCCCAAAGCCGTATGCACATATAGTTACAACAGCTTACAAACCAGGAAAACAAGAATAATGAGATGAGCGTACGGATGAAGTTTCAAACCTGGGTGAACACATTTTCAGCTGGTGGGAAAGTTTACCCATCTTGCAACCAGCTGTCACTGAGCAGGGAATTCTGTTGGTAGGGCATCTCTCCAAAAGGTCCCCTCTCAGGTTGTCCCATACTAAATGGCACTCCATTTATGGATATCCCCATCAGAACTTAATGATCAGACTAATGAAAATAATCCATTCAGTACTATCCAGATCCTGCACCATTTGGACTCATATGTCCAACATAAGCTTCTTGGATTTGGCTCAGCACACCAGCAGGACAGTTTTCAAAACTACTATAATGTGTTCCTGGGAGCCTGTCATCATCAGCAACCCCACAGCTGCACCATTCTGCATCAGCTGCAGCTTCTAGGCCAGTTTTGAAAGCTACCTCCATGTACAATACATATCCTGAGGTGACCAATACAGGGATTCCTATGACCATGCTATTCTTGTCCAGCCTAGATTGCAACTTGGCCATAGCTGGAAAAAAGTGTCCTTCTGGAGCTTCTTGTCCTTCTGGAGCTTCTACTGACAATAATGATTCTAAGAGTATGTGGATTCACATTTTTGACTTTTGGGGGGGCAAGCTTTAAAGCTTTAATTAATCTGTATGTAAAGCATGCCTTGGTGCAGCATACCTGTCAAGGTTTTGCTAGTAGCTACAAATTCCCAAAAGAGAAATGTGGAAAATGTAAATAGGCCCCCATCACATATGAGCAAGCGTGGGAAACAAAAGGCCAGATTACTGTTAGAGGGGAAAGTGGGCACTGGATTTGAATAAGCTTGGAAATCAGGCTTAATCGTTCTAGTGTTTAAAATAACTACAATTCTTGAGCTGCAGTCCAGATTTAATCCTAGCCACGTTGTACTGAGCTTCAGGAAAGCTCATGGCAGCATTGGGGGAGCCTGTCAACCCCTCTTCAGAGACATTCAAACTGAGTCTTTCTGCATGAAAAGCAGAAAGTTCTGCTGTACTGCAAGTCTCCTCCTACATCTTCAAAACAAGGGTGAACATTCTGTAAGGTTCAGTGGTGGAGTCTGTGGGGCACTGTCCTTTGTCTTCTGCATGAACACAACTGCATATACTAGACAGGAATTGGACATTATTTTAATTTCACATTGTTGATCAGCTACTTCTCTTCTATGAGCTAACCAAGCAAACTTTTGTATTAATGCACAAATTCTCTTGGGACTAAATGCTCTTGCAACTGCACATTTTGTGTTTGGTTGCACATTTAATTAAAAAAGACCTGTTAATATCATCACAGAAGAAGTCTAACACTTCTGGATATTCTTGTGCCTGAGCAGTCTGAACTAGATCTACTAAGACAGAGAGACTGAATGATTGGAGTATTTAGAATGTTTTGTCAAAATCTTGTTTTTAAATAACAAATTGGATGGATGAAAACAAATGGATGCTTAATCTCGGCTAGTTCAAACTACACCAAGTAATAGGAATGGAATGACTGCTGAGGTCTATACTGTATATTCTCTGGACTCCAGCTTTAAGGAGGTGATGAATCTTATACACATTTATCAAGAGCTGCGTGTGGGTAGGTTCACACATATTCTTGCCATGGTGGCACGTTCCTTATCTAACATTGTTGGTCATGCACTCTATACTGGGCTGCCTTGTGGTACCTTCGGTTGTACCTCTGCTTGGTCTCACTTACAGCGGAGGTAGGTTTGCTGAGGTGGGCTTTCTCTTCTTTTCATTAATGCATTTTAATTTTTAACTGATCTGTTTAATTCTAATTCTTTTTCATCTTCATTTTTGTTACTGCTAGTTCCTGGGAGCACCTGGGAAGTCAAGCAGGGTATACATCTAATAAATACTTTCCCTGACTCTAATAGCACTTGGTCTGAGCCCACCCCTCAGTTCTGCCCTGTGGGTAATATGCTAGAGATTCAGCATCATCACAATGCAAGGCTTTACTACCATGGCACAGGAGAAAATCCTAAAAAAGAGGGAAGGGTCCCATGTAATACAGGCGGACAGGAGGAAAAGAAAAAGGGAAACCTGCTTTACATGCTGCATATGTACATCAGTAACCCCCCCAGTCTTTAATGCCTTCTGCTACCACTACCATCAACTTGAATTTACCCCTACCATGTTTCCCCCCAAAATCCAACATATCAGGAGCGTGGACGATACGTCTGGGCTATAACCCAGGGTTGCCGTATATCATCTATCTTCTCCTCTCCTGGGCATAATAACACTGGGGTGCCTTTCTGGTCGGCGTGATGGATAATCTTTCAGCTGCTCTCCTGCTTTTTGCCGCGTATAGAATAGTACAGTAATGATGGCTTTTATTTACATGCATTTGATACTCTCAAGAGTTGATTTCTGATTATGAAGCAGGTTAATTGATTGGTTGCATCACTTCAGAAAATTCTTAACATGGAACAAAAAAATAAGAAAAACCATTAAAAAAAATCAAATTCTACTACATTTTAGGCAAAGCATAAACTAAGTTTGTATCTCATCTTTATGTCCGGTGGGTTATTAAAATAATGTAGCAAGTATAGCTAAACCACATTGCCTGACTAGTATGGTTCTACCACTACATGTAAACCTATCTCAAGGAACCCACGCACAAAGTAAGCACTTTAGTGAGAACTACGTGCAGGAACAGCATGGCCTGGTTTATTGCTATTGCCTTACAACAGATGGGCTCATGACTATTGACCTCCACCACCCATCACAGCCTTGGTCAACTGAGACTTTCACTTTTTTTTTTTTTTTACTAAGTTAAGAGACATTTAGGCTGCCGGATTTAGCTGTATCCTTGTCACATACAGCATTCCTTGCTACTAGTAAAGGAACAACACTGTCGGTGGGGCACTTCTGGCCAGTATGCCACAAACACAACCAAAATCCAGTTTTATCTCAAATGTCCTCACGTTATTCTAGGAGAGCTAGGACCTCTAATCTAGAGATTACTTTACAAGCCAGCATACTATTTCCCACATTCCCCCCCCCCCCGACCGCAACTAGGAGGTCACCTCATAAGCAGGTATACCTTGTAACAAATTTCTCAAAACTCCCCTGGGACACTTAGAGCAAAAAGTATTTGGAGGCCCAGTCTTAACTGGGCCTTTGCTCACTCGTTCCAAGAACCTGCCATCTCTTATATTCTAAATTACAAATACACAATTAGTTTTCCATTAGGTTAGAGCAAATTCTGCAAAATTGATCTAGAGCACCTACTGTTGCTATATTACATCATGCTTGAAAGGCACAGCTTGGACATAAATACTTAATGTAATAAATACAGTCTGAAATATTTGATCCACTTGACAGTTTAATTGATCTGCGACAGACAGACTGACAGGAAAAATTAAATTAGTCCTGCCTCATTTCTGCCAAAAGCACATTTTGACTCGAGGTACTTGAATTATAGCTTGGTTCACAAAGGGATCCCATTTACACAGTTACCACTAAAGGAAAACTGGAGCAGTTCAGGCACTGATTTGGATTTTAAGAGGTATCTCACTGTTACCCCATTTCTCCTTCCTAGGAGTTCGGTGCAGGGGTGCAAAACTGCAAGACAATGGGATCCTTGTCTGGCTCCCCAGAAGTCATATATGGGAAGGCTTGGGGATATTTTAAGGGGCGAGAGGGGTGCTTAAAGCTTTACAGAGTTGTTTTTTTAAAGGGGTGAAATGAGTTTTGGGGCCCAGCCCTGTATGGCCCAAGAACCAATGAAAGCATGCACTTCTGGTTTAAAGGAATTTCCACATCACTCACAAAGGGGCAGGAGGCAAACTGGTTCCTACATATTTCACTGAGTTTCCTAGTTAACCCCACACTGTCCTATTCACTGAGAATGAGTGGTATGTGGCTGAATCCCAGGTGAATCAGGCTGCTTCTGATCAGCACCGTGCCTTTATGAAATGGAGCAGAATCCTTATGAGGCAGGCTAAAACAGACGGGGACTGTAAAGTAATTCAACCTGCGACTCCTGGAGAAAGACACCTGCAAAAAACATGACTTCCACTTCAGGTACTGGTTAATCAGAGGCTCTCCTGTCATAATGCTTGGGGAATGCAATGTTGAACACTTGGCCTGCACATATGTCCAAATGATACGATATGCCCAAAACAATTACAACCACATTATATAAAGGTTAGGTCCGATTCCTTCTGCAGTTCAGCATATACTACACAGTCTGTAGTCTTCATAGGTATTTTCCTTGGAACAAGTAGGGAGACACAGAAATCATTCATTTTCAGTTGCTCCCTGTGAATGTCCTCCTTGCACTTATCAGTCTGAGACTAGGCACACGTGGTAAACTCAGAAGGACCTGCCACTCACATCGAACCTTATCCCAGACCGACATCTACTGTACACGTAGTTCCAGAATTCCCCACTTTTTTCCTGATATTGGCTGAGTTCCATCCCCTCACATCGTACCTGAACATTTCATCTATTCTGAAAATTTCCTGTGATTTTTCCATTCTAGTCACAAGGAAAGCCTCATATTTCCAAATCTGACTTCTCACTCAAGGTTGCCTCTTATTCCATCCAAGTCCAAATGGGCTATTTTCTGAAATGATAAATTCGGCCCAACTATGCTACATCTCACCAACTTCCTTCAAAATCTCCCCCTTTCCTTATATTTATGGCTGCAAGGAAAAAAAAAATGCTCCACTCCTTCTTTTAAAAAAACCCCAAAACCTTATTTTTTGACCTTAGTTGTTAAATCTTGGTGGATGCTCCAGCATGGAACTCAGAAAGCACCAAGGAGAAAGTGCTGAACTGAAGTAAAATTAAGAGGAAAAGAAGTTTCTAGTTCCCTCTCAGCTCCCAACAAACAGGAAAAGCCCCAAAAGTGACTGCAGGGCCTTCCCTTGGTTCACAGATCCAGAGCTCCAAGGAATTCGTCTGCTCAGAATTCAGTACCTTAATCAGAGATCTTTTTATTTTCACAATTCTCTTAATCCTGGCTTTCTTGCTTCATTTCCACAAACGGCCAGCACTGAGGGTGAAATGAAATGCAAATCAAGTTTTTAAGCCATTTGGGATATTACAGGAGGAATTAAAACTGTAAAATGACGGTATATTCAGTTAAAACCCCTCCTGAATTTGCAGTTTAGCCCTGGTGCCTTAGCTACATCTACAGCTCCTAAAGTATTATCGAATGGGAATGTGTTTCAGTTACATCCAAACCTACGTCAACCTTTTATAATACACATTATTACTACAGTTGATATTACTTATCTTTTAAAACTTTGGAATAAGGAGCTAAAATATTCCATACCAGTAAATCAATGCAATATGTTTTTAAAATATGAAGTATACCTTGTGTGATCTTAAGATGAAACTAACTCAACTAAAGCTTCTTTTCCATGTCTACTGGATTTTTCAGAGAATGTCTGAAATTTACCAAATCTGTTTTGCTGGAAGAGTAAGATGGATGAGGAAATACTTAAACATATGATATCAGTTTGTTCAATTTATATCCCATTTTGGCTTGATATTCACAAATGTGTTTTCTGGTGTTACAAAGTTGTGCGTGTGCTTTTGAATTACATACTGAAAATCTGGAATGCATCACTGTTAATATCAATTTGATATGCATCAAATTAATATCAAGCATGGGGATAACAAAGAAGATAATTATTCAAAGTTAGAAAGAGACACTGCAGACATTCAATCTGGGATTACAGAATGAACTAGCATTCTCTTGGCACAGTGGAAAACTGGTGAATACTGTTTAGTATGTCAAGAAAAGGACATATTATTTCTTTTTAAAACTGGCTGAATGTTTTTTGTGTCTGTTTTTTTCCTCTTTTTTCCCTTTCTTTTTGCATCAAAAGAATAAATAAGGCAAAGACATGCAAAAAACCAAAGAGGGTAACTGGTACCCAATATACGAAAGGTACCAAATTAAAGAAATGCAGATAAATAAATAGAACTGGAAAGCATTATGGGCATGAAATGTATTTATCTATTTACTTAATTACATGCATGTACATAAACGTGTTCAATTTTTAATTAAAATTTAATTTTGTATTATAAATTTTATATGGTACGTGTAGCATGTGTGTGTTAGCTGATATGAACAAAGTTTGTCTGCCTGCAGTAAGCCAGGAGCCATAGTTAACAAACCACAACAGCTGGGTCCAAACAGCTGGGTTGAAACATGATGTTCAAAATCAAACCAACCACATTCTGGCTTAGCATGATGTATGAAGTTATCTTGTGACTTACTATTTTTATAATTTGCTTCCACTAAAGTTAGGATTAGCTAGCTAATTCCACCACTATGGCAATTGGCTTTCTCCCCAAAAGCAAAAAACAAAAAGATGTATTTAGAAGAGCCATCACATTTCATGAAACCCTGTTTTTTAAACTGACACCACTTCCCTTTCTATATCTCTGTAGGTTCAGCTGGACTTCTGAATACTCACAAAAGAGACAAAGTCTCTGATTCAAAGGCTTAGGAACAGCCCTGACTGAAATGGATATATTCAGAACCACATAACCATAACAGCTAAAAATATAACAAAGATATAAAGACTGCTTTGAATCAACTAGCAAGGTATTTGCTGTGTTCGTTGATTCAAAACAGTCTGGAATTCCTGCAAATTCATGAAATGACTTCCAATGTTAAATATTTTCTTTCTCTGAAGGCATAAATTTGCCATCAAGGAGGAGTTAGGGGAGAGTCCATAGAAACTCTGTCGAGAAGAGAACGTCCTGCTTGGCTTTGCCTGCGCGACACCCTTTCCAGATTACTCAGAGCCCCCCGTTTTGTTCCTGCCTGTAAGGGGTTGGATGAGTTGACAAATTCTATTAATCCAGGGTAATTTACAGCTCAGCCCTTTCTCTTCCTTAGAAGCACCACAATTAAGCCTCCACCAGCCCTTCTGCAATCACAGCAGTAACCCCTGCAGGATCTTGATCGATCTCACTGGCTGCTTTGATGTATAATGCAAAAGCTACTTTCCCATCAATGGCTGAGGCTGCTCTGCCGGGGCAGGGAGCAGCCACGTACAAGAGGGAGCAGCCACCGCCACTGCCACGATGGGGGCGGGGGGCACGATGCAAGTCATTCCCTGGGCAGGGGAATTCTTCTTTTCCTTCCAACTTGCTCTAGATAGTAGGGGCTTCCAGGTGAGGAGAGTGATATTCTCCCACAGTGATTGAGAACTGAAAACCAAAGGTTTTTGTTTGCCTCCATTAATGATTTTTCAATTAATGAATTGCCTCTGTCCATTAAGGAACTGCTCCGGGGCACTTGCTTTTAAGCCTGCTAATTTATACTGGTAGGTCCATGTCTCCACATAGTGCATAAATAAAACAAGTGGTGTAAGGCAGTGTTTCTCAACCTCAGCAACTTTAAGACATGTGGACTTCAACTCCCAGAATTTCCCAGCCAGCATGCTGGCTGGGTATTCTGGGAGTTGAAGTCCACACGTCTTAGAGTTGCTGAAGTTGAGAAACACTGGTATAAGGGATTTTCCCTTTAGGCAATAACAACAACTCTGATTTGAAGAGTTTGGATGTGTGTATACCCTTGTGAAGAAGGGTAAAAACCCTGGATCGATAGATACATCCATACAAACCTACCTAACTTGTCACACTATTCCTTTCCAGGGTAACAATGTTATATAGGGCACCACAAAGGAGTATGAACTACTAAGCTAAGGAGATGAAGGGCCTGAGATCTGAAAATGAAATATCACTAAATCTTATTGACTCCAGCACCATTCACTATGCCTTCCATATTGTTCGATCTTTCCTTCCACAAGGTGTATGCGCTGTTTTATACATTGCGCTTAGTTCTCACTTCTCACCTCTCTTTTTCACTATTTCATTAACTCCCTCCAACCACAACTTTCTCAGCCTTCCCCTACACATATTTCTTTCACAATTCAACTCCAATTCATGTTTTCTATGTGACCGAACCACTTCAAGCTGGGCCCTGTCTTCTGCATTTCACTGGCATTCATTCACCTCCCTTCATTCTTGATCCTACTTTGGGGGTAATATACTTGTTAGGTATATTACACTCGTAATATACTCATCTGGTAGCCCATTTCCACTGCATTCAATTTACTTTTACATTCCCCCGACCTTTCTGTCACTTCCCTATAACAGAGCAGGCAGGAACGTGCTCTTATACAAAGCCATTTCACTTCTTTTGACATTCTCTCCTCACCACACACCACGTATGTCCTACACTTCTATCAGTTTTTGCATGCCTCAAAATTTCTCCATCCTTTTTCCCAGTAATAAACATTCTGCTAAGGTACACAAATGCATTTCCGTGCTCCAGGTTTTTACCATTTATGTATACCTTGCAACCGTTCACTCTATTTTTCCTGTCAAACACAAGTACCTTGAGCTATGAATTTTCAGATCCAGACTCCTTTTTGCAAGAGAGCTTCTGCTGAACGTGTTCTCAGCTAACAACGCAGCGTCATCAGCATGAAAAAGCTCGCCTACATCCACGTCTAGCAACATACTGTGGCCAAGAAGTTGTCTGCATCCCACCAACTAGGACATATATATTACGTATCGGCACACACTCGGAATACACAAATAAGTGTCACGGGTAGCGGGTGCAACTGAGCAAATGGAGCACACACAAAAAAGGGACAAACCTTTGTGTGGTCACACCCGCCACCTTGATTTGTTTGAGCCCCCTTCCACAGATGCCCCTGAAAGTGATCCACATTTGACTTCAGCTGATCTCAGAAACACAGCAGGGTTGGGTTAATTAGTACTTGGAGGAGAGGCTAACTGGGTGCAGTCACCAAGAGTTGAGGACCTCTTGTCTTTTCAAAGAGAAACCCCACTTTCAATAAAGTTTGTGGCTAAGGAAGTAAAGCTTTAGCATCCATTTATTAAATCTTCAGCATCCTCTAGTGAGGGAAGCCCCATGGGGCGATCCACATAGAAAAACAGCAGATGGTTAAAGGATTAAGCATGACCCCTCACTGCCCCCAACTGCCCACTCCCAAAGCAGTTCAGCTTTTAAAATAAGATTAAATACACTCATTGACAGGTATGAATACTAGACCTGTACTCGGGCTAATGAAAAATGCTCACGGAGTTCACCTGAACAACATTTTCACTGGACTTTTCTGGATTTCAGTGGATCCCTTGGAAGCAAAAAGTTGGAATTAAGCAAGCAGGATATTGTACTAGGGTTTTGTTTAATCCAGCTCTTTCAAAATTCTGTGGGGACACAAATTAACTCTTTCCTAACCTGGAAACTGGGGCCAGTAATGACTCAACTAATACTGCAGTTTTAGTTTGCATGAGAAAGGCTAAGAAATATGGTTATTTTTTCCAAACCTAAGCACTGGGTTAGCTCATAACCTGGAGAGCCAAAGTCCTGGTCCAGGCACTCCAGAACTGGAGCTGAACAGGCAACGCGTATCACCCTTCCTCCCCCAGGCCTGAATCTTTTGTCATTTGCATGGGATGGAAGGCAGATCCTTTCTAGCAGAACCTGCAGTGTATGGTCAAAACAGTCAAGATGGTGTCTGTGACAGTACAGTTAGTCCTCATTTAGCGACCATTCGCACTTATGACAGTGATAAAAAAGAAACTTTGCAACCAATCCTCACATTTACGACCTTTGCAAGTCTGTAAAGCAAAGGAAAGCTGAAGTCAGATTGTAAGCACAGTCACGGTTTCACTTAGTGACCACTTTGCCTAATGACCAAGTTGCCAGTCCCACTTGTGGTCGCTAAACGAGGACTACCTGTATAATCAAGGTGGTGTCTGCCCACTTTTTATGTGTGTCATGGAGTTTCAGTTGCACTGTTGTAGCCCTCACGTTGACTTTTTTGACCCCATGCTGATGTCCCTGGGCAGAACTGCCTTTCACATTTCTTCTCCTTTATGTAGCACTTCCTGTGTACATGAAGAAAACAAACAGCTACCACCAGCCGCTGCTTATCAAGGGCAGAAGGAGGTGACCCAGAAAGTATTTGCTTCTTGGGAACCCTTGCTTTCAAGCCTGGCAGGAATCTTAACTCTGTAGGCCTTTCTCAACCTTCCCCTTGGAAGTTCCTTACTGATAACGCGCCTCCTTTTTCCAGGGACAAGATGGACGTCCCAGACAAAGAAGGGGTTGAGAGTCAAGGGTATTAACAAAAACTCATGGTATGATATTAAAAAGGGAGCTTTTAGGTGGCCTCTTCTGTTAAAATGATTAAACTATTTCACTAGCAGGAGTGGTAGTGTCCGTGGGAGAGCTAGGTGTCAAAAAAGTCAAGATGGCAGCCACGATTTTGTGGTCAAAGCCCTGCATACACCCCTTTTCTAATGAGAGTTGCATATGCAATGCCCATAAAAGGGGGCGGGGTTTTGTTTGTGTGGTTGTGGCTGCCATCATGCTGGCTGGGGAATTCTGGGAGTTGAAGTCCACACATCTTAAAGTTGCTGAGGTTAAGAAGCATTGATCTAGCCTGAAAGTTCTTGACACTTAAAGTTTTCAACGTTCTTGTAAAGCATCCATTTCCTAAGAAACACATTGCCTCTGGATTTTGGATTATAAAAAGTGATACAGACAACTGTAAACTGCTTTGAGACTTCTTTTAGTGGGAAGTGATACAGAAATATTTTTTTAATAAATAAAATAAGCAAGTCCACACATTGTATCAGTCATGACAGGATAGGAAAGAGACTGACAGATGCACTGGGCTGGCCCAAGACCTTCGATTCCTGCAGTGGGCCATCTATGATATTCATGGCAATATCCTGGCCTGGCCCCAACTCTCAGCCTTACTGGCCTCTCAGTTAAAAAAGAAATTCTTAACATAAATATTAAAATATTAAAATAGACAAGATACTTTCAGTTCCCACTGAGAAATTTCTTGTTGCAAAATAAAGGGAAGCTAACTCCTAAAGACAAACATCAACTTCTAAAACTCTTATTGAATATTCAACATTTGAACAAGGCTCTGGCTTCTCATAGGCCTCATCTATAGGCTTCCATCTTCTCCATGATCATTAAGACAAAAAGTCTAGGGCACTGACTTCCCTACAGATGCCCTTGCTAAATACCACTGAGCTTAATCAGGCTTAATACCAGGTAAATGCAAATATACCTGCAAGTTTGCAGCGTAATTTTATCTATATTTACATTTTAAAAATACCAACTTTATTCAATATAAAGTTTCAATTCAAACGAGTCTCGGGAAAGTTTGGGTAAAATTACAGTCTAAATCCCTCTCTCCATTCTTTCTTTCCTTTGTTCCAGTGGGTGCACACTGGCCTGCACACTGCACAGTATCGAATATCACATTTCCCACCTCCCAGCAATAATACAGTGTACTACTTTGCAAGGCTGATGCAACCTATACTCTACCACAGTGTCAACAAATCATAACATGAACATAATGTTGGGATTTACTGTGTGTATAAATAATTTTTTTAAAAAACACCTTGTTCTATTTTTCTTTTAATTTATTTCCCCAGAAAAAAAGACTTGAGCTAGAAGCAGCATGAACTCCTATCACTGCTGGCATCTATCATTTAGCTGCACTTAAATTCTGGATTTCTCCCTTGTTGTGGACAGTAATAAAGTCTACTGACAGTAAGAGGGAGCCAGCACAGCTGGTAAGAGTTACAGACCCTGGAACTCAACGTTTGGACTCTGATCCCCAGAGTGCACAGAACTGAGACTAGATGCCAGAGACAGAATTTCCTGGATGAAGTTCTATATTCACTTCCTCAAAGTCAATTTGAATCAAATCATTTGAATCAGGCTGACTCAGTTCAGATGTACCTGTACAAAAGGCTACTCAGGCTGACCCAAATTGATTCCGCGATGTCCAATTTGATCTGACACTTTGAATCCATTTGTCATTTCAATTCAAACATTCAAATGAAAGCAAATCTCTGAATCAGAATATTTATGCCTTGTAGGTGCATTGTATAAATACACATATAATAACTCTCATTTTTCAAAACAAGTGTCACACAGAGTCAAATCCACAAGCTACTTATGCAAACAAATACTCAGCGAACTTAGCAATGCCGTTAATCTAAGCTTTAAATAACACACCAATATTTAACAATGATAAAACAGTTGATATTTTATCAGCTGAAAATCACAACTTGATATAAACTTACAGAAGGAAGGATGACTTCTACAAGTGGATTTCAAAAAGCATTTTAATGAGGAGGATATTTAATTTAGTCTATAGTGCTCTGCAAACATTTTACACTTCAGGAACTGAAGTGCAAAAAAACGGATAGTGGATCCATTGTTTTCAGACAAGAGCAAGCCTCTGGAGAAAAACTCCTGCACTGAAATACAAAACAAAGACGCAGCTGATTCCTGCCAGGTCCCAGCACCATCAGAAGCATCGATACACAAACTGAACTCTTCCCAAAGGCAAATACTGCTGCTATCTATGCACGCGTGCATGAAGGAGCGTATAAACAAATAAGGCAATGCTGGGCATTACAAACCCAAATCTCCAGAGCCATCTACGAGGTACGGTCCAGAACGTCAAGATGGCAGCCATGAAAATGCAACACGCATTAAAAAGCAGGTGGAGCTCTGATCACACTCCCATGGCTGCCAAGGCCTGGAGACGCCTCTGCAAACCTCCTTCTTTACATCGAATGTACAGTTTACATCTCAGGCACAGAAAGTTACTAGGACTGTTACATCCTGTTGAAATAAAAGAAGAAACAAGGACTGTAGGGTGAAGATCTCTGCAGTGGGCTGCAAATGTCTATTGCACTTGCCAGGCTGGAAAGGGAAAACTCAGAGGGAAACGGCTGGGAGGAGATGCACGAGGACTCTCCTCGCCAAGAGCTGGAGGGGCTCCGAGGGCGGGCAGCTCTCAGCCCACCCAGCCAACCCAGACTGAATCTCAGCAGGATAGGCATTTTCAGCTCCATTAAAGTCAATCGAGAATTTTGCTACACTGACATGGGGGGGGAGGGGGATCTCCAGGGCTATGGATTTTTTGGTCCTTGACAAAAAGTGGTCTTTCTGCTACTTTTTAAACAAAAATGTCAGTGGAGTAATTTATTCCATTGACCGAACAGAGGGAAAACTTCTCTCCTGATGAAAATGAGCTGAAAGCTCACTCCAACTCCATTTAACAAAGCAGTTGATAAGCTTCACCCCCATCCAGGCATTTTCCTGAGGTGCAAGTCGGGGGGAGGCACAGTCCCCACTGAACATTGTTGGAGTAGAGGAGAAGGTCGCCTTCTGCCCAGAACTCCTGGAGAACATTATCTGCTGCAGCCCATTCTTCAGCAGTGAAGGATTTTTTCCTTCATTCAACGGAACTGCAGAATGAGAGGAAATATCTTCCTACTGAAAAATCATCACATTTTTTCTCAGTATATTTTCCTTCACATTCTCTCAGATTTTTTTGCTTTTCTTGCTCTGCTGCTCCATAGTTTTCTATTTTTGACTTTCTTTCATTTTTTCCCCATTCACGAGAGAGAACACTGAAAGACTAAACGTTGGTGGGACCTTTCCCAACTGCCTGAGACTAGCCACACCATCTACCATGGTCATTTAAAAAAATATCTACAGGTTCCGGAAGTCTGAGGACTTCTGCACAGAACTATTATACAAAAATGTTAGGGAACAGGGCAAGGATTTAGGTGAATTCTAAGATGGAAATAAAGCTCCCTGGGAAAATCCTTTAGAGGAATGACAAAAGGTAGTTTTTCAAACTCTTTGAAGAGAAGTAAGGAAGAGGTTAGGGAAAAGGCATTCACCAGAAACAGGGCAAGAAGCAATACATTCATCCTGCTGCAGGATAAATTTAGATGCAAGATTTAATGTTTTATTAAATCAAAGCTTCTGTCGATGCTACGGGTTCTGTATTCTGCCAGCACAGCCCTTTTTCTTTCATGTCCCTTCTGCACATTCAGCTTTGCACAAAGAGAGGGCAGCAGGACACAGGGAAATTAGTTGCGCCAGAGAACTTGCATCACAAGAATACATTTCTGAAATGCAAGAATGGGTAATAGAACATGAATCCACGGAACAGAAGACGGCAGAAGTTAGCGGCCTGCTCAGTCTTTTTAGTGCAATGCTGATATTGTGCCCTTTCCCAGCATATTTTAAATAATAGTTGAAGAATTCCAAATCCAGTCCACCTACGCCTCTGGAGCACCTGAGCTGTCCCCCCTAGACTTTATAGGATTTCTCCTTTTCAGCTCAGGGTTTAACCGGTTGCATCTCAGATCAGGTCTCTGTTTCCAAGAACCCATTTCTATGCAGGCACTTAGCCAAATACAGTAACAGCACGAACGTTGACTCAGAAATAAGTTCTATTGATTTTAATTGTATCTACTCCCAAGTAAGATTGCATCTTAAAAATTAATAAAATTTAATTTCATTTAGAGTTGGGCCCCAAATATATAATAATAAAACTGAACATTTAACCATGCAGTCGGGACAAAAGAGCAAACGTTATGTTCAAAAACACCGGCTCTGCCAAGAAATCCCAGCCAGCTCAGTGGCACTCAATTAGTGAACTCCAGCTCAGTCAATTGGTCGCTGTTTATTGCCAGAGACGACAGGAAAAAAACCCGCCATGCATAAAATCTCTTACCTTTGAGAGATGCTACTTGTGACAAGGCTTGGGCGTACGTCGCTGTATTGAGGAGGGTCCCTGGTAGACAGGAAGGGAAGAAGGAGCCAGAAGGACCAACTGCTCTGCTGAGGCTGTAGGAAAGGGGGCCGAGGTGGGGGTGGGGGGGAGATTACAAGCAAGCAATTCAGGAATGGATGGTAGTTCACTTGAGCTCTGCATTACCCATCCAGCCTCAGAAGTATCAAGAGCCTGAGAAGGTGCTGGCCTGCCTGTTGATGGGCGTTGACTGCTATGCTTATTGAACACCTGTTCTAAGGCAGCAACTTGCTGGTTTGTTTGTGTTGCAATCTCATTCCAGGTGCTGGTATTGACCTTTAAACTCTAAATGGCCTAGAACCAGAGTGCCAAGGGCACTCTCTCCATTAGATCGCCCCTCGGGCTTTACAGTCAACAATTAAGCTCTTCCCCGGGTCCCATTACTTCAGATGCTCAGGTCTTCTTCAAGAGGACTTTCACGCAAGCCTCTTTCAAAGCCAAATGGCAACTTACCGATTCCATTAAGCTTTTGGAAGACGATTTGCTAATTCCTCTTACTTGGATTGTCTGTTGCTACTAACCTAGTGCTTAGTTTTCAGCCTATTTATATATTTTCAGGGGGATGTACTCAGAAGTTCGCTCTTTCTCGGGAGTATGGGATATGGAATAATGGATTTAACTTACAGGATGGCAGATTCCATCCTGAAATATCCTGAAGAGCATTTGATTGTAGCACCAATGATCTAGAGAGGTGGTGGGTTCCCTTTCACTGAATGAGTTTGAGAAGATTAAAATGTCCATCCACTCTTTCACTTATTTTGTCTGATTCCTCAGGGGATCTACTATATAGAATTTTAACATGAGGTACTTATTGTTCTGTGTTAACTCTGCAAGATGCAATTGTCCCTTTCATTCTGATTTCTTCTCAGCTGTTAGTTGTATGTATCTTGAAGCCACCATTTTTATGTTAGAATAACTACACGTGGCTTTGTGGCAACTGTTTCTCTTGGCATCCATGTGCTTGGTGCATCTGGCATCCTCCCATGGGGCACAGAGTGTCCAGACAATTTCTCCCCTTGAACTTCTGGTGGTTTGGTGAGTCAGGGAGAACGCCTACCAGATGCAGCAAAGGCAAACAAACACACCAGGACAGACAGAGCGATGGATATGGGCCTTGCGCAGAAGAGGAGATGGAAGCTGTGAGAAGTGCAGGATGACAAGATGCAGAAGCATCTGACTTAAGAGGTATGGATGGCAAGGAAAGTAAGAAAACAGGTGGCTGTTGTCAAGGATGTGAGCAACAAAGAAAACAAGGTCACCTTTAAAAGAATAAAGAGGACCTTACAGAAAGGACTGGTCCTGCCTACCACTTCCCATCCGTGAAGTTCTCACCCAGGAGAATGGGAAGGGTGAGAGAGAATATTATGAGCCTTATTAATTTCTTCCTTCTGTGCAATAGCAAAGGACTCCAACACAAACGCAAGCTTTCTTACAGGAAAGGCAGAAGAGAAACAATCATGGCTGCTTGGAGAAAGGGCCCAGAATCTCTCTTCTGAATACAACTCCCAAATCCTCAACCCCATTTCTCATTCCTGAAGGCAAGAGACACAGAGGTGGGCTCCAGCTGAAGCAGAGAATCCACCTGTGTACAATGGGGGGGGGGGTCCCCTGAGCACTTCTCCCTGTTGGAAGTCAGAGCACCAGCCATCTCTTCCTCACTTCTCTCTGCACCTGGAAACAGAAATGGGAATGTTCTCCCAATTCCATCCTATTTTTCCCCAATCTCAGAATGCAACTAGGGCAGGAAATAACTATCTCTGCTGCTCTAAAGTGGGAACAAAACTTTTTACACATTGTACTTCATCACAGAGCGATGCCAGCCTCACTATAGTGAGCATGTTATTAATCTTCAGTCTGCAACATTTTTTTAAAAATCTATTGTAGAAGGGAGGCCACACGTATGTAATTTTCCTTCTCATTCATGCCTGAAGTTTTGAAGCTCATTCATGTTTGAAGACAGCATTGTGGGCATCACCCTGCAGACCGTCTTTTGTATTCTGATGCTGCCATTTGTCATGGCCTAGAATCACAGGCCTAATCATATTTTCTGCTCAAGGAAGGTCCTGCCAAAAGTGAGCAATGTACATTTTGAAGTTCTAAGCCAGAATGGACTGGAGATTTTGCATTCCTGGTTGAGGAAACAAATCCCTGGACATCATTGCAGTTCACTCAGTATAAAGTAAACAGCTCAAAAGACCATAATCAAACAAACACTTTTCACCTGAATGCTAAATCGTATTAAAGCCATACTTAGCAGTGGAGTCACACTTTCAGCATTAACCAGAGATACAGCAACTGAATTCAGATTATGATAGTAATATGTTATATTCTGTCTATACTATTCCTAATTTTTGGCCCTTGAACATTTAAAGCTTGTGATCTGTGACTCAGAGGCTGCAAAACTGGACAACCTATTACATTTTTAGGTGGGTGCTGCAAAGCCACAAAGGGTTACTTGGATTTAATGAAGCTCTGAGCAAACTGCCACATCGAAGCAGATTTGCTAACCAAAGCAGAGACTTGTTTCAGTGCAATGCATGGAATCGGGTAACTTGCAGACAGCTCTGCATATTCAATGGCTTTTCCACCATTTCTGGGGTTGTGAGAAGCAATTTATAATCCCGTAACTTCACTTCTTGCAATGGCCTCTTTGATACTGACACAACAGCAAGCCAATCAGTTTAATATCTCATTAAATTCACTGCTGATCGGAGCTCTTTGGGTAGCAGAGATAGCCTTGTTTTGGCTTCATTCACTTGCTGAGCTCCGAGTGTTGTCTATGTGGCCAGCCACAAACGTTAACTTTGCACATTTTTATGATAATGGAACAACAATACACTTCTCTGCCAGTCTTGCTAACACAACTGGGAGCAAATTCAGCTTTCAGCACATCCAGTATGACTCAGGGATTAAGCTTTATTTTTAAATTGTGCCCCAATCCATAAGGACATGTCAATGTTGGTTCTTTAGTGTCATGCCAAGCCTGTTACCTCAGAAAGGTAAGAGGAAGAAAGCTTACTTTTCAAACAAGTTTTTGAAAATCTTTATTTTTATGGTGTAGCAGGACATGCTCTACATTGATTCAGCACAACTCCTCCTCTTGGGCAACTGGAGGTTACTGTGTTGTCTTTTCCTCTTTCTTGCTATCTCTGCCTTAAAAAAAGGTAGAGTGGGAATATTTCAAAAACAAATTGTTGAAGCTACCTGACCAAAAGTTTGCAAAACATTTCCTCTGAGGTGTCCACCAGCCCTGATACTTTCACCCCATTCTGCCAAAAATTAAAGCAGCTGCAAGCATTTTTCTGCTTCCCCACTATAGCTGCAGATCAATCTTTTTTTCTTAATTATATCTTGTATCTCAGAGCAGCTCAGTTTGCCCTCAAATCACCAACTCAAATCAAATCATGCCCTCTTTAAACCTCCAATTCAAATTCAATTGGGTTGATCTGCACATGCCTAATGCTCATGTACTTACCATCCTTACTAGGACAGAAGTAATACTTCTCCATTTTTGCAGCTATCCTCTGTAACTGCAAAATTGGAGAAGAGGGACAACTTTAGGAAGTCAAGGGTACTTTGGGGAGCAAAAACTCTGCCTTCTGCCAGACAGTAACCAAGGCTTTCATACAGTCTCTTTCCTTTTAATCCAGTCTGTGTGTTTGTGGTCAGCTCCTCAGCTTCCTGGCTTCCTCAAGACACTGAGGTGAGATGAGATAATTTATCGCTGTTATATCAGACATACTACCTGGGGAAGGACGTAATGCCCACTGGAGTTCTTGTGGACTAAATATATGGCTGCCCCTTTTAGGTTTCTGCCTTTATTTTACCCCTCACCCCTTGCTCAGCCCAGAACTGCATCTGTGGGGGCTGAGGAGGGGGCAAGGAAGTCTCCAAGCTTAATCCCATTCTCCTCCTTGCTTCCACTAAACTGCACCTCTATGTTTCTTGGTTGCCCCCCCAGGGGGCGGGCTAAAGAAGTCAAGATGGCAGCCACCACCAGGTGGTCAAAGCCCCACCTCTTTTCAACGTGCATAAAAAGGGGTGTGGCTTTGATTGCTTGGTGGTGCCCGCCATCTAATTTTTTTGACCCCCCTCCCTGCAGACAGCCCTGACCTCCCTATGAAAAACAGCCCTTTTCGGTTACTTCCTTTCTTCCCCAGCTTATGGGGAGATCATTCCTGAGGAGGGGTTGAAATGATGCCCAAAGCCGTCCTGGTTGCAAACTGGCTAAAGCAGTCAAGCATGGTCCTATTCCTTCTTTTACTTTAAAAAGGCAAAGGGGAGGCTGATCGGGGCTGAAATCTTTTCCCAGGCTGGTAAGGTGCGAAGCCACCCTGCCCCACTGACCCTCGGCTGCATCTCTTGCTGGGCTTTCCAGTCCAGGCCCAGCCTGACCTCTGGCAGTGCCAGCTGCAGTGCCCGGCTGGGAGGCAGAAGCAGGAACCGAATGCCAGGGTCAGTCTTAGAAGGGGAAATGCAACATTCCTCGTAGGGACCCTTCTTTTGTCTGGCAAGACTATTAGCTAGGGGAGAAAATCAAGGCCACCAACCAAAATGACAAAATCCACAAATTCCGGTTCTGTTCACTACCTATTTCTCCACAGACTAAGGCTGTTTCCATTTCTCTGCTTTTTTAAAATTTCCATTGGTAATTTCTCTATTTTCTCGCTACATTTCTTTCTAAATCCTTTGCAGGTTCTCTATAATAGCCATTTCTGAATCCTCCTCTAAAGCCATTCTTTGCTTGTTTTGTTGCTTAGCTGCACAATGCAAAGTGTACAGCTAACTTTCTCTGCCTTCCTTATTCTAAATTAAGCAATGCAGGGTGCACAGAGAAAGGGGGGGGGAGGTCTAACCCTCCCAAATTTTCTTAACCTACACAATGCCAACCAAGCTTATTTATTTTTTAATCCTCTGCTGTGAAGCAAACAGTAGTGGGAAGCCACATTTCGCAAGGATAGAGGTTTAATATATAAATGATTATATCATTCTAATCTGGGTGATAATTCTATAATTCACTCAATATTTTAGACAATCATAGCTTGGCTTTCTGTTTCCCATAATAACTAGAGGGCTTGTTAAATCTACCTCCACACCTCCCCATCCCACTTCCCCCAAGTTTCCTGTGCTGATGTTTTGAATCTTCTGGAAAAAAACTTCTAAACAGAAAGCAACATTACAACCAAGAGTAACACACAGAACAGCTGAATGTTTTCACACCAACAGTGCAGAATTCTTCTGCACTTTATACCAGAACCTGCGATTTCCATGTGAAGCTCAAATGACAGCAGTAGTGGGCAAGTGATGAGACAGAATTAGTAACCAACCCTTTTTAATTTGGTCTTAATTACCTGAATGGGGGAACCTGAAGGATTTCATTTCCCATTCTTACCCGCGTGCTGTCAAAGATCAATGCTTGTGCATGTCTGCCTGTCAAAGCAACTCAGCTGAAGGATGGGATGGACAGGGCTCCCCCACACACTCCGCGCAAGCCTTTCCCAGAACTGTCACCTGCCAAATTGCACCATGACAGAGTTTATCTGTTTATCTCAGACTTTACCAAAGTCAGGATTCCATGGGAGGCAGTTCTTTCTGTAATGCTATTCTGGTTTTAAATGTTCCTTTATTTTTATCATTGCTTTCCTCTATAGTTCTGATTCTGTGGTATATATCACCTTTGAAGGTTTACACTGAGGGATAACTTTAAAATCTTTCACCTAAATATACTATTTTTTTCACTATGTTTTTCTTTAAAAATGCCGTGGTTTACCAAAATATCTAATGAACAGTTTGAGTTAATACACAAAAGCTAACATGCCAGAATTGTGCTTATTCAGAAGTAACACCCATTTAATACAAGAATAACTGTTCTCGTATAATTATAAAATTGTAACCACACCCATCATTTTAAACCTGATGTTCAAATATACGTTGGTCACTATCCCAGCCACATAAATAGAATAATTAAAAAATGGAGAGTCTTTAAATCTTTTACTCAGATTTTCTATTCTACAAGTTTTGAAGAGGTAGAATGGCTAAAAAAAATGTTACCTAGTTATGGATCACTTTTTGATGGTGCATCTTGGCTTTTCTGAGCTTCCCACTACCTTCAATGTAGCCTCTGAATGCCATCATTCACATTTTTTCCTCTGTATGCATACCTATGATCCTTCTGCGTGCCAGTAAAGACAACCTTTCATGCAGTTTACTGACAACTATTTAATTACACAGGAACTGCACCAGGTCTAAGGCATAACTTCAGTCACACCACTGCAGCTGCCATCTTGACTTTGACTCTACCCTGTGGATGCATTATGCTTTGGGGAAAGAAAAGCTTCCTCTGACTTCTGTTTACATGTAGATGTCTCTTTGCATCAATGCTGTCCTGGGTATCACTGCTTGTCCTTATTCACTCTCTTGTTCCATAGAAACAGAAAAGTTCTTTTCACTTTCTTCTAAGTATTGTATGTTCCCAGGACCAGCGTTTCCAAGCTAAGCAGCCAATATAGTTCTATCTTCACTAATGTTATCTGCTTAGCATGACCTTGTTTTGGAGCCATCTGAAAATCTTTCTCGGTGTTATAGGACATTCCCTCTTTCAAATCAACATGACATCAATTTGTTCACATTAGTTGGCACTTCTGTTAGATTTAATTGGATGTTTGGGACCAAGGAAGACTCTAGAATATCTTGTGCAGCTCCCCTCCCCGCTCTTTCATGTTCTGCATGGCACTCCACATATGAGTAATTCTGAATACATGTAAAATCAAATAGGAGGAACTAGAAGCAGAAGCTTACCTCTGTTGAATCTCCAGGCTCTCCTTCTTATTCCTAGGTTGATCAACGGGGGAGGGTGAGTTTAAATTTCTTCCAGGGGGTGTCACTTCTGCCACTGTCTCCTTAGAACCTTCCTGATCAGAAGATCCTCTCTCTGTTTTTCTCCACTTAGCTCTTCTGTTCTGGAACCAGACCTGAATCAGGTTGGGGATTAGCACTGAGTAGCCTTGTATGAACATTTTAAAAAAATCATACATGTGGATTTGCCTTCTCTTTGACTTGGAAAGACAATCTTCTAAAAAGGCTGAGGTTCTGGGAGAGGATCATCTTTATATGCCAATAGTTTGAAGGCTATCATCCTCAAAGAACAGGAGAAAACAAACAGCATATGTGTGTATGCTTACGTATATGTATGTACGTGTGCGCATTTATGCGATTGTGGCAATGTCACCATTACTGCAAAATTGTTAAAAATGTTTATAAAAAGGGGACTTTAACGTAGTTTGAATCTCTTTCACACTGTCCATGTTACTCCAAAGAACTGGAACTGCAAATGAGAATGTGATTATTTTAAACTGAGAGTTTGGCTTAACCTGGTTATGTTATTGTGTTTATTGAAAATTGGGCTTTCTTAGTTATGGCTAAGGAAACACACAATTTAAAAGATGATTACAGTGTGCTGAGTATCACTGTTCTTATTATCACTCCATTTTTATTTAGCATGCTTTTAATTGCATGTATCAGCAAAGGCTGAATAATGATTTTATCTGCATTCCAAATTTAGGAGAGTTAAATGCAAAGCCAATTGCAGACACTTCCTTGTGCCTTAATTGAATGAAGGTCACAGCTATAACAACATTTAATTGAGCTATTTTTCATTATCATATTTTAATGACTTTGCAATGACAGTTTGCCGGCTTCTGAAGAAAGAGCCTGATGAAGTCGTTTATTTTCGTATTTAGTTTTTGTTTGACAACATCATCTTCGATTAAGGCATGGTCTTTCAGCACATTAATCATATTTGAATGAGCAGAGGGCAATAGTGTAAACAGGGCTTCTTCTCCCCATGTCCTAGCATGAAAGCAAACCCTAACTCTATTGTCTGCTTGCATAATACTCGACAACAAGGCTAAACGTTATAATTGTCACCACCCCTATCTCGCCCTTGCACCTTTCAGGGAGAAGTTATGATCTTCCAGTTCTGAATGCTCCATAATTGTCCCATTTATCTCAATTTGCAGCACAGTCTTTAGGCACCAATTGCTAAAATGGTGGGAGGGAAAACTCCAAACCAATGTACCTCCGATGTACTGGCAAAAGGGAGATTTCAATGTCCAAATAATAATAATCAGTTTAATTTCCCTGCACATGACCAGTGATTCATGTTCAGATTTAATAATCATGGTTGCATAATCTGATTATAGAAGAAATAATTTGTTTACAATCCCCAATTTACTGCAGTGAATTCCATTATCTCTCCTCAGCCATTGGGTTTTAAGAGATACTAACATGACCCTGGGGAAAGAAAGGCGTGCTATTATATTTCCTACAATTAGATCTTTGCATAATCTTAACCCCAAGCACCTACATAAAAAGAAGACAGAAACAGCAGGCAGGAAAAGCCCCATAAATAACATATGTGAGCATTAAAAAAAGCTTGGCTCTTACTAAATAAGAGGAGTGTATGTGCGTGGGTGCGCGCGTGCGCAGATGTGGAGCTATTCGGCACCTGGTTCCCGCTTCTGAGATCTGTTTGTACATGGAAATGTTCTCACTGAGAGAAAGCGTACAGCCAGATGGATGTAAGGGCGGGCGGGCGGGCGGGCTCCATTTTTAACAGGGCTCTACCTGTTCAAGCTCCACTGGTAGAAAGGGGAATGCTAAACTACACCTTCCTGCCTCAAAGAACAGATTCTCCTTCTGACCGAAAAGGAGAATTCTTCCCATGTACTGGAAGCTCATTTTCGGTGTTGAATGTGCTTCACTTTATTTCAGAACAGGCAGTTTAAAAGAAATCTATCCATGCTTAATGCAACTGGGTCTGAAACTTTACTGGCCACTGCACTGATAAACCTGTGGACTTTTCCTGCCATGTTCTTGCTGTCAGCTGCATTTCCATCACCAGTTTCCCTGAAGGAAAAAAATATATTAGGCACTGAGAGATGACACACCTGTGGCTTCATCCCTAGACTCTGCTCCACCCACCTGCACATATAAAACTATACCCCCCATTCCTCCCTCCTGCCTTGCTTGACAGACCCTTGAAAAGACACACAGCCCTTAAGTTCACCCAGATTTTCTGAGACTGGGCCAGGAAACCAACAGATAAGCTTCCTCATCGGGCTTGCAATGAAGCGTGCACACAATTTTAGCCTATGAATTAGAGAAAAGACAATATCTACGTTTATTTATTTTTTTAGCTTTTTTATCCCACCTTTATTATTTTTATAAGTAACTCAAGGTGGCGGACATACCTAACACTCCTTCCTCCTCCTATTTTCCCAACAACAACAACCCTGTGAGGTGAACTGGGCTGAGAGAGAGGGGCTGGCTCAAAGTCACCCAGCCAGCCTTCCTGCCTAAGTCTCCCGGTTTCTAGCCTGGTGCCTTAACCACTAGACCAAACTGGCTCTAAGTTTATTCTAGTTTATTCCTAACTGGAAACCCCTTATAGACTTTTTGCATGAAACAGAAAAAAATGAACTTATGCTTTATGGTGCTGATGTTTAGATAGGACACATTATAGAAAAAAAAATGAGTTACTTTGTAACCACAGAGCAAGAGGTGAATCTATAATTGTGCTTATAACTGCTGTAAAGAAAATCGGAAGCTACTTCTTTGTATTTTCTTTCTTTACTTTTACACTTTTAGCTCTTTCCTTGATCTCTTTTTTCTTTTTCTTACTTTGTTTCTATCAGTTTTTTATCTTTTTTCTTAAAAGTTTTAACAAAGTTATATTAAAAAAACAACTTTAGCCTATGCATATTGCCACAAGACATTGCCATGTTTTGCGCACACGCATACACCCGACATCAAGGCATTCGTAGGGAGAGAGCACTGACGCAGAGGAAGGTTTCTGGGAGGAATTACTGCACGTCTGCTGGTATTAAGAGGTTGCTTCTTGATACATTCAGGAGAGAAACTAGCAGTTCCATCATGGCCAAAGACATGCTAATCCAATGTAAAGCAATAAAATTAGTCTACTCTTCAACAAGCTATTTATTAACGCATTTTGCTAAACGTGAATATATTTTAATGTGTTTCATACTCAATCATCCTGATACCCAGAACACAGGACAAGCCAGCAAACTTCCTGCAGGATTAATAGAGACGGCATCTCTTTCTCTATATCTTCTTTGTATAAAAAAGTATTTGCACTGTTCCCCAAAATGATTAATGGAAGCAGATGAGCACAGATGTGCAAGCTTGGGGAGGAGATTGATATGCTCTTCTAACTAAAGCTTGCTCAAGACCAAGATCAATCCCATAGAGACTCATTTGACAAGAAACTAACCCGGAGGAGCTTCCTTCTTAGGGAAGATTCATTCTTTGTCCCCATTTCCATTCAGATCAAACCAAATTGTTTTTTTGCTAATCAGGCTCACTGGACAGCAGCTTTGCATACTGTAAAGGAAGAGCCGCTGGGAGTGTCTGCCTCCTCCTTCCCCAGCGGCACCCCACCCCACCCTACCCCACCCTTCCCATTCCACCCCTTCTCCCCAACCCTCCAATGCAAGGAAATGGATGTGCACTGATGTAATTTAGTACCTTAGAGACACGGACAAATTAGTGTAGAACATTATCACTGGTTAATTATGAATGACCGATTAATCAACCTAATCTAATATTCCACATTATGTTGATGTTATTAAAGTGCATCATGAAAATGACAGATCGGCTTCATTTATTTTCTTTGGCCAAATGTGCAAATGGATCCTCCTTGCAGGCAGCACGAGGCAAAGGAGAGGATGCAAAGAAAAAGGGGCCGAAGCAGGAGGAGGAAAGGGAAAGCTCCGGGCGCCAGCCCTCCTTTACCTGCACGCGGGCCTCTGTCAGGTTGATCTTCATGGCCAGCTCTTCCCTCGTGAAGACGTCTGGATAGTGAGTCTGGGCAAAGACCGCTTCCAGCGCTTCCAGCTGCGGAGAGACAAGCAGCGGCGTCGGGCAGGGGGCCTTGGGGAACAGTCCCGGGCGCTGGGTTCCGCCCGGCCCCGACCCGGCCCACAGCGGCTCCTCGGGCAAGGACGGGCTTCCCACTTCCAAACCGGGCGGGAGAGACGCGCCACGCGACTCGGGTACCTGCTGGAGCGTGAAGGTGGTCCGGTTCCGTCGCTGCTTCCGGCGCAAGAAGCCGTCCTCGAAGTCCGCCGTGGATGGGCCGCCGAAGGCCGTGGCACCTGAGCGAGGAGAGAGGCCCCGGTCAGCAGGGAGGCCCGCTCCAGCTCGGGTGGCCGGAAGCTTTTAGCAGGCCCCGACGGGCCCCCCGGCCAGGCTCCCAAACTTGTCGCTTACCGCTTGGCGGAGCGCCTGTGCCCCGAGGTCGGGAGGCCTCGCCTTTTCGCGGCCGAGGTCCCCAGCTAAGGAGCCAGACCCAGAGAGAGGCGGTGGCGAGCAGAGCCCTCGCTCGCGCGCTGTCTCCGCGGAACTCGGCCGCTCCGTTGAGCGAGGCGCGCTCGGCGCGCTCGGCGCGCTCGGCGCCCTTGGGAGCCGGAGGGCGGAAATGAAATCCGCCCGGGAAGGAAGCGGAGCTCCGCGATCCTGTCCCGGGCGGATTGGCTTTGCGCAGACGGGCTGCGCTCCGGACAAGAGGCGGCCAGGTGTTCCTCGGACGAAGGGGAGCCAGCCCGGCCTGAAGGCGCGACGGGCCAGTGGCAAGGGCCCATGGGGGGCGAGCTGCCACCGCTGGACGCAACAGGGGCGGCGGGCGAGGCCTGCTCCCCTCCAACAGAACCGCGGCGCCGCAGCCGGGTTTCCGAGCGGGCCTCGAGGTCAGCCCCGGGGCCTTCCCGGGAACGCACGTCCAGGCGAGCGCTGCTCCCTTCCCTACTTCGTGCGGAGAAAGCGCTCTGGCCCCGAAGAACCATTAAGGAGACCAAGCGCCCCGGCAGGGCCGAGGGGAAATTCCGGCTAGAGGCCTGACTCTTGCCCGAATTAAGAGAAAAGGCCTCGGTTGAAACCTGGAGATACCGCGGTGCAGGTCGACGAAACAAAACCGACCGCGCCATCGCGCAGAGCTCCTCTCCAGGCGCCACTCGAACGCCCGTTACGCGCCACCTTTCGGTCCCCGTGGAATTTTCCCGGGTTCCCACGGGGGCTTCCTCCCGCCGTCTCTATGCAGCGGCTCCCACGAACCGCACAGTATCCGAGTCCTTTTCGCCTCTTCTGGGGATCTCCTCCCAAACGGACCTCGCCGCCGCCTAAGGCGCACCTCCCTCGGAAGGCCGCGCGGAAGCCAACGCAGCGGCCACGGGTACGGGTGGATTCTCCGAGGCCGCCTCCCGGGCCTTCCGGCCTCGTTTGCAGAGACGAGCATTTGCCGCGAAGGAGGCCCGTTCTTTGAGGTTCAGTCAAGGGCCAAAAGGTCCCGGGGCGCAGCGGAAGCTTCGCCGGGCGGCCTGCCTAGACGGCTGGCGCCGCACTGGCCCTGCGATGCGCTGAACTGGCCACGCGCGGCCTTGCCCGGCGGCCCAAGCTCCGGCTGCAAGGAAGCTTCTTGCCACTCCCCTCCAGGGCCGGAGGGAGCAGCTGGGCGGGCAGCTCGTCTGGATGGAAGAAACATCAGGCCCGCGGCGCCCCTTCTTTCAGTGGAGCCCGTCCGCTGGGACCAACGGCCTCTGCTGAGCAGAAGTCCCGGCGCCACAGTTGCCAGCCCCATCCCCTTCCCTGGAGACGGTGCTTCAGAGGGAAGATGCACCGCGCGCGTCTGGTGGGGGAGACCCCGCCGGTAGCGCCGATCAGGAGCGTTTTAGGAGCGCCTCTCCAGGCTCTTTGAAGGGAATTGCTTGGGCATCAGTAGGATGATTTACCCATTTGTTTGTGCCTCCGCCTATTTTTATAACCGACAATATTTTTAAAACTGATCAATCTGGAGGAGGCTGCCGCGAATAGAAAGCCGGAGGGGCCGAAAGTGGATCGTCTTTCTCCCGCAGGAGGCTTCCCTCCTCCTCCTCCTCCTCGTCTCGGACCCAGCTCCTTTCCAGCCTGTTTCCAGAATGGAAGATTTATGTTGCCTCCGGGCGAGCCACCCCCAACCTTCGGCGTCTCCCGATTAGAGGCGAAACAGGAACATCTGGGCGGCAGGAGGCGGCCAGAGCCTCCGGGCCTGGCCGCCCAGCGCTCGTGCGCGGCTCTCCGACTGCGGCGGAAAGCAGGTGGCCCGGGGGCTGCCAGCAGGCGGAACTACGGGCCGAGGCGGCAGGCGGGCCCCGTTCGGCCGCGCTTCCCCAACGGACAGGCCGCACGGAACCAGCAGGCTGCCCTCGGGCCAAGCGGCTCCGGCTGCAAGGGGAAGCCCGCTCGCCTCCCACAACGGCCGCGTCCAGGCCCCAGGCGGAGGTCGGGGCCGTTGCACGCACGGCCGGTCTCCCCTCTTCCTAGGCCCCCGGGCGCAGGCCTGCAGGCCCGGCCTCGGCAGCCACGCTGCCGCCCAGGAGGCGCTTCGCCCGCCCCACGCCCCCTGCCCGCCGGCCCGCCGGAGAAAGTTGCGCGCCTACTTACGGTTGCACTGCGAGCGAACACTCACCCTCCAGCGGCGGGGGACAATGGAAATAGAACATGACGGGCCCGGGCTGGGCGGCTGGAGGCGGCGGCCGAGCTGGCTGGAGCTGCGGAACAAACGGAGGAGGTTGGCGCCGACAGCACGGCGTCGCTTCTCAGGCGGGGCGGGCTCGCTTGGCAGTCAGACCCCGCCGGGAGCCGAAGGGCGACCTGTTCCCCGCAACTCCGCGCCCCTTCGCACCCACTCCTCTTCCGGAAGGGCGCGCCTCTGCCAGGCCCGCGTTCCGGAAAAAGTTGCCTGCGAGCCGACGCAGGAGAAAGGGAAGCAGAGCGGGAAGGCTCGGCCTCCCTCGTCCCGACGGCCAAAGAAGCGCGGTGGGCCCCGGGCAGGACTCCTCCAACCTGCTCAGGCTCGGCTGCCCTAAACGGAACAGTCCGAGGCGCCGCCGGTCAGGGCTTCAGCCCGCCCAGCCCCAGGCTCTCCCGGGCCAGGAGTCCCCAGGGGCTTTTCCTGCGCCTCGGGGAGCGGAGGCCGGGCGTGAGCGCTCCCTTCCCTTTGCAGAGCCGCCGCGGCCGCGCCCCCGGGCCTCGTGGGTGAACGGGACCTCCCCTGCTGGCGGCCTGAGAAAGGGATTCCCAGCCCCGGCGGCGACCCGGGAAAAAGGCCTTACTAACCGGCGCGGGGAGGCGCGGCGGCAGCTGCCGGCGTCGAGGCAGCCGCGGGGCCTTGGCGGAGCCGTGCCAACGGGCAGCTGTCTTTGCAAAGCTGTCTCCAGCCCGCTCAGCCTCCCCGCGCTTGCTCTTATAATCTCACGCGTAATTGGCCTTAATCTGATTATTGCCGGCGCTGCACGGAGTGAGGAACTTGGATAGGTCTACTGGGCCTTCCCAATGACCCACGTGGTGTGTGGCGGGGGGAAACCGACGTCATTTCTCAGTCAACACCCCGAGCACCAGCCGTGGGAGGGAGGGAGGGAGGGGGGAAGCCCGCTCCGCCGCCCGTCCTCGCCCAGGCCCCTTCGGCGCGCACCAGGCTCCCGGGCCCGCGGGTCCCTCCCGGACCCCGCCCCCGTTTATGGCGGGGGGCGGCGTTGGCACTTGTGCTTGGCTGGCGCGCTCGTTCCCGGGAGCGCTAATGGGCCATTCGTTGGGCTTTCTAGGAGCCGCCTCGCCTTTCCGTTGCGAGGTTTGATTTTGTTCGCAGCGAGGGGTCTCCGGATTGAAGCTCGTTTCCCGTCTGCAAATGAGAGGCGGTGGGGCCCTTCGCAATTACTTTTAAAACGCATTGGAGACGCTCGGCGGCGAGAGAGATGGCTCAACCCCGATGCCTGGGTGAAAATGAGGCTCTGAAGCCTCCAGCTGAACATGTAAATTCGGGGGGCTCGGGATTGGATGAAAAGACATCAACGGAGAAGTGGGGAAACGGGATACGGGGGCATAATTGGTTCCATAATAGCGATACACCAAGATAATAGCTGCTGATGGCCCCCTGCCCTATTAAGTGCTTCCCTAGCGTAAAGCCTTTACGATGTGAAAGGGGGATCTAATGATATTTGGGTTATTAAATGCATGTAATTAATTTATGCACCACTGAAAATAAAGTTGGTATTTTGACCCTCTTAAGATGCATTAGAAGATGCAAGTCAAACAACTGTTGATAAACCTAACTGTTCGGTCTAGTCTGTTTGATTTGGATCAATCTCCTTTTGAAAAAGTTAGAAAAATGAAACGTGTTGTAAAAACCGTGGTTTCTCAAACACAAGATGTAAAGGGTACTCTGCCATCACAGGACAAGAAGAGGAAAGAGAGAGACATTGGATAAACAAGATTTAACACCCCAGAGGCCTTGGAAATGAGAAAGAAGCTCTTCCCTCAACAATCTTGTTCCGAATCCGCGGAGGGCCGTCAAAGAAACTAGACTTGAAAGTCCCCCCCCCCTTTGCACATCTGGAAGCTGGTCCTGAATGCAGGTTTCTCTCCTCGCAGCTTTCTGCAAAAACTGAGCTGGAAAAGCGATTCTGCTCTTGATTCACCAGCCCGACAAGTAGCAGGTGGTTCAGGTTTGAATTGACTTCTCGGGATCGGGACCGCCAGAATTAGGGCGTACGCGGTCAGAATTGATCCCGTTTGGCTCAGCAAAGCCCGGGACGGTCGAAGCGGCCCCAGCGAGGCGCGCATGCAGGCGCGGTGCCCCCTTTCCCCCAACGCCTCCCAGGACGGGCGCCCTTGCCTGGAAGCAGAAGCGCCTTTTCCTTCTCTCGCTGAAGAGGGTGGAGGGAAGAGGATACTTTCCTAAGAACCCTAATAAAATAATCATAACTTCATTAGGGCACTCTTCAGGCTGGCTCTTGTCAAGAGGGAGGAGGAAATGCCTCGCTCGCCTCTGCTGCTGCTTCCGCGTCTCGCCTCTGCCCTTCGCGGCTTCGTAGCTTGGCGAGTCTGCAAGTTCACCGTATTCCGTGCAGGGCTCCTGGTCCGGCTTGTCTTCTCTGCGCAGAGCAACGCAAGGCCTCTCTAGAGTCCCGTTCCAGCCTGCTGGAGCTGCATTGATCTACCAAGGCTCGGGACGTTCAGGCCAGTGAGAGCGATCGCCTCCCTGAGGGAGCATGGAGGACAACCTCCTCCAAGCCGATCACAAACTCCGGGAGCGGGGCGGAGTGGGGGGGGAGAGGCCTAGCAGCTACCCCCGACCTTCACACCCGTTACCTTGGCCGGAGCCACTCCAGCCTCTGCCGGGGGCTGCTTTCGAGATTTCAGCACCACGAATTCAGCACCAAGGACAGAGGCCCCGGGAGACCTGACCGGGCTGAACTGGAAGGCTTGGGCGTAGAAGCCTGGAGCTTTACTCCCTCTGGAGCCGCACCATGGCTCGGGTTGGGGTCCCCGTTCTTCCCAAGGCACCTTCGACACCCTTCCTCGCTCAAGGAGTGGTCGGACAAATACTGCGCTGTAGGAAGCTTCCGCAAAGGCGTCCTCGGGCAGGAAACGGCTGGGTCTGGCCAGCGTCTGGAGAGGGAGTGCTACTTCCACCAGCAACGGTCTAGGTATCCCCAGCCCCGGTCTCCGGGCAGGCAAATTGGTCCAGGGTTCAGGGCAGCTTACAGTCAAGTTGTGGGTGGGAAAGGAGGGGGGCATTTCGGACACCTCGACAGTCGCATCCCGTTTGGACAGTCAACACCAGGAAGGTGCCTGGAACTGCCCCCGACCCCGCCTAGGCTGCTCCCGACCCCTGCGCGCTGGGGGGGGGGGGCGAGAGAGGAGCGAAAGGAAGGGAGGCCGAAAAGCGTCGCATTACTTGGGGCGCAGCTGACCTTTGTTGGCAGAAGATGGGGCACGGGGAGGGGGAGGAAATGTGGACCATCTTGCCTTGGGTTCAGGAAAGTGGACCACTCCAAAGAGCGCAGTTGCGGCGGGGATGCTCGGGCATTAAGAGGCTTCCTGAGGTGGGGGAGTGGAGGTGGGCCCAGAAGTCGCAAGCAAACCTCCCCAGGAGGCTCAAATGTGGACGTCTCATTCCGAGACCAACCGATTCTCCCGCTTGCTAACTCGGTCCCCGGCCAAGTGAATTTGGCGCAGCGGTCGAGGCTTATTGTTTATGATTCCCATTATTTAAGGCTCTTATTACAGCTTTTATTTTCCTATTATTTAGCAGCGTCGTTGACGGCCAGAACTAGTAACAAAGAGTTTATATTTTATCTTGATCCGTGCGCAGTAAAATATACTTTCCAATTAGTCAAATTTGCAGATTTGTCCCGCTTGGACTCGCTTATAATTTATAACACAAAGATGTTCTTTCTTTCTCTAAAGACCAAGGTGACTGTTCTTCATTTTCTCTAACCTTTTTTACACTTGATGTTCACCAGACTCATAATGTTAATTGGCTTCATATACGGATCATCAGTTTAATGAAGGAATCAATCCTATGTTTTATTCTTTATGACCCTCTGCTTTAACAGCCGAGGCTTTAATGACGAATGGAACAAGTCCCCAAATTAAAACGCGCGAAAGGCGGTCTTGGAGGACTCCGGGGCGGCCGGAGGGAAGGGGGGAAAAGCGGAATCCCAGCAGCCTCGCTCTGACAACGGCAAGGGCCGGCATCGGCAGGCTGCTTCCCCGGCAGGCGCGGGTATCAGGGCGGCTGGCTTGGCCGGTGGCGGCGGCGGTGGCGCTTCCTGGGTACCCCGGATGGAGCCCGGGGCCAGGCGGAGGGGCTGCGCGCAGACTTCCTCGCCGCCTCCCTCCCTCCCTCCCTCCCTTCCGCTCAACCGCCCCACCGGGGTCAGGGCAGGACGCCCCTCGGCCTTGAGCCAGCAGGCCCGCGGGCTTGAGGGAGTCCGGCCCTTGGCAGGGAAGGGCAGACTGTGACCCTGGGCCACTGAGCCCGGAAAAGGGGAACAGACAACTGCAAGCACCCGCCCACAACAGACCTTGGTTACAAGCTAAAGTAGGGAGGTGACTCTCATTTTTATTCTCAACCAACAGATGCTGAAATGTAAGGGATAGTCATTAGAGTAGGTAAACGGTATTAAATATGACCATAAAAGGATGAAACCACTGAAATGAAAATGGCCCCAGCTTTTTCGGTTAATATCCCAGCTTTCGCTACCTTCAGAACAAGAGTAGTCTAACTGTGGCCTATCTTGTAGGCCCTTCTGGAAGGACAGTGATCAAACAACTTTCCCAGCTGTAAACAAAACACATTTATTTAAAATGCCACTGGCAAGGACTGTTCGGCCCTTCTTTGCTTTCTGGCCCCCCCGATCCCTTGGGAAGAAAGGCAGGATCGAAGGGAACAGGCAGGCAAAATACCTGCTCCCTTACAAAGTTAGAGATGAGCCTTTTCGTATCTACAAGTAACATTTATTTGGATATTTGTAGAAAACTTTGGGGAAGATATAAGAATGCACAGAAGTCCTTACTCAGCAGAAGAAATCTAAGTCACAACGACAGCAAGGGAGGCCTAGTAGTGGAAGATAATTTGTTGTGGTAAACAACATGCAACTACCCATCATTATTTTCCTCAAATTGTCCAGAATAAGGCATGTACTGAGGAAGGTGTAGAGGAGAAGGTATTGTACCTTGAGACAGCCTCAAGGACCCCCTCAACCATGGATTTCACTTTGGGCCAATTACTCCCTCCCAACAAGCCTACCTCACCAGATTGTTGTTGTTGTTGTTAGTGGATTAGGGAAAGAAAAAAATATATGAGGCTACAACTCTATTCAACTTCACTTGAGAGTAAATCTCTTCAAATACAATGAGATCTTTCCTGAGTAAACATGCCTAAGCTATGCACTACTGTTGATTTAATAGGGGAAAAATCATATTAAATCAACAGTATTTATACCAGAATGAATCTGGAGAGACTCAGGCTCCAGAGCTGTGATCCAAAACACCCTTACAATAAAATCAGTACAAATTATTTCAAAATCAAGGGGGCACTTGCCAGCCCAGCCACCTCCAAATATAGTTATCAAGTTATACTATTTAAGATGGCAGAAGGGGGAATTATTCAAAACATGACTGAAGAGCAATTGTATTAACTATATTTAATTTTTATGAAATGTAAACAAAATACAATTTAATTGTTGTCCTGGCTCACTACTTTTTTGACATACGACCTGGAAAAAAAATTACATATCCTAAAACATGTACCTTTAGGATCAAGCCAATTAATGTTGTAAGACTCATAAATAATGCAGCTGGGTCAACTAATGTTTGTCAAAGAATTTTAGCTATGAATTTCACAGACACACAGACAAATCATTTAAGATCTAGAAATTGCATTCTTCCTAATAGTAAAAGCAATTAATGGGAGGCATTAGTGCTACAGATACACAAAAGGAGAAAATGAAGCACTATTTAATACTCTTCTCATCAAGAGGAAGAAATCTGCTGCCAAGCCAGGAGTGAGTTACTGTTCTGGCATCTGACATCTATGACTGAGGACTTGCCTCCTTACCCAATCCAGTTCTTCAGATCCTGATTTATTGCTACTGATCATTAATGATTCATCCATGTTTTGGATACAGAGTTTAGTTTATTTCTTTTATTATTAGGAAATGTTTATTGAATTGTTTTTATTAGGATGATGTAGTTAAAGATTTTTTGACTATTACTTTATATCAACAAGATAGAACTCTAATTTGGAAAAAAAATGGACCACAAAGTGGACTACAAAAAATATGGCTGTTACATAAGAGAAAATAGAAATAATGGAATCTTGATCAAATAAGCCATTAGTAGACAAATGGGCAGTACTGTAATGATTTTTTTGGAGGGGGGGAACTGCAGGAGGGAATGAAGTGTAGAGCAGTAAGAAATGTGTAAATATAAGAAGGAAATAAAATAAAATTGGAATAGAAGAAAAGAAGCAGAGGAATCAATGCCAGGAAGGATTCTTGTGATGTGTCTTCAGCCACAGGCCTTGGTCAGGATGCTGGCACTGCACCCATCCAGAAAAGAAAAGAACTGGGCTGATACTACACCTGTGAAGATTATGCTTTGTGCTTGTCTTGATATTCTAAGAGTCAGAATCCTAGAGCTGGAAGGATTCTAATGTTCCAGCAACTGAATTGAAGCCCCTGCTCAGCACAGGAATCCAAAGTAAATAATCCACAGCTAAAGGCTCTCTAGTCTCTGCTTGAACATTTCCAGTGAAAGGGAGGCCACCCTATTTCTAGGGAACTGGTGCTACTATTTAATGGCCCTTATTATTAAGAAGCTTTTCTTAATATTCATCTGCTTTTGTTGTGACATTTTGTTCCACTATTCTCTCCCCCCCCCCCAGGTTAATGGAGATAATTTTTGGCCTTTGTCCATAGGGCATCCCTTCAGATGCAATTACCCCTGTTGCCCCTATCTGATCCCCCAGTCTTCTCTTCTCAAGGCAAAACATTCTTATTTCCTTCCATCTTAGGTCTTATTTCTCTGATCCTCTGCAATTGCCCTTCTTTAAATCTGTGTCATTTTCTCTGAATCCTTCTTAAAGGTCCATGATACCTCAGGAGATCATCATATGATGAATTATCTCTTTATACAAGAAATAAATACTCCTCTGCAGAAAGTTAAGAAGGATGTAAAGTGTGTCTAAGGCAGTGTGTCTCAACCTTAGCAACTTTAAGATGTGTGGACTTAAATCTGGGAGTTGAAGTCCACCCATTTTAAAGCTGCCAAGGTCGAGACACACTGCTCTAAAGTAGCCTTTGCCATCACAGGAACTTCATGGAACTCTAGGGTTCTGCAAGATGTTGCTAGGGGTTCCACAAGAGATCTTGATTAAAAAACCAACATATTTTTTGAACTTTGCACACTGCACACTGCACACTGCTAGTGCTTACAGTGGTGGGAATTTTTACATGCCATGACTCAGCTTACTGATCATGCTAACATACCATGAGTAGTAGATATAATAAAACATAGGGGTTGCCAGATGCATGGAAAGTGTGAAATCCACATGATAAAATTTCACTAAAAATTCATAATAAACAATTCATTTATATATTGGTTATTTGTATCAGATATTAGACTACAATAAATCATAGAAAATAGGTCCAACAGATGTTCAGATATTCTGCTTCTCTATCTGAATTAAGAGAGGTGATGGAAATACTACAGCTGTGCAGGCAGATGCTTAATAACATACAAAGCTATTATGATCAGCTCCAAGCAGTTTCCATCCAATTTTGATCCACACACCAATTTTGATTCTTCTGTATGCTGATAATGCTGTCATTCTATCTGTGTCCCAGATTAGCCTGCACTGAAGCCTATGTCCATTATGTCCTACTGTCAAGATGAATAGCTGGAAATAAAAAATTCCAGAACTGGTAGTATTCACAAAGCATTGTACTAACATTCTGCAAACTGGAAAATCAACAATATCCAAACTGAGCAAGTCAAAGCCTTCAGATATCTAGGCCTTGCCAATCTTCCACCAGTGGAAACATTAAATCTGCAACCTCTCAGTATGGGCGCAAAGACCACCAATGCTGTAACCAGATTTACCAGCCATAAAGATGTTACAGAGGTGAAATGCAATAAGTGCATCCTCACAGGACTAAAACTATTCAAAGCCAAGGTGATAAGCCTCCCCTTGTATGATGCAGAGCCTAATCTGCGTTAGAAGCAATCCAGTCTAAAGATCTGAGACCCATGTTACTTATGTATCCCCACCCCCACTCCATCTCCAGGGGTGAACACTCCAGTTGGAGCTCAGCTGCCTTGCGAGAGACCCACATGAGTCTGCTAGCTGAAGCAAGTGTTTGAGAGACGGTCCCTAGCCCAGTTTGCCCTGGATGATAAATTGTCCTCATCTTGGAAAAAACAAGTAGTTGCTGATTTGGTTGATTACAGACTCTCATATGCTAGGGTTAGAAAAAGCCACAAATGACAGGGCTAGAACATCATTTCACCTCTAACATCTTTATCAGCACTCCTTATTTTATCCCCATATATTTTTTAATACTTTCTTAGTCCACACGGAAGGGTGCTTGCTTTGGCGAGATTTGACACCCTACCCTCCGAAGTGATGGATGTCAGTACATTCCTGATGAAGAACACTCCTGTGTATGTTCAGTCACAGAAGTTGGGTCAATCCCACAAGTTTTTCTGAGATGCCTCTGTCCCACACCAGGGGCCTAAAGCTAATCTCTCCGATTATTTGATGCCCAACCAGAAATCATGCCTTTCCTACTAAGCATTTAGCCTTGGGAAATCTCTATGAAAGTTGCAAGATTCTGTGCCATAGCAATCGCAGTTGATGACACTTGTTGGGTCCCCTATTCCCACACAGCTTTTGAGGGTCTAGAAGACCTTTGCTATTTTTTACTATTATTCTTACTAATATTATTATTACTACTTTTCTTTTTTCCTCTTGGTTTTTATATTTATTCTTATAAATATAAATTTGTTTTACCTGTTTTATCTACTTTATTAGTGTTCTTTGACTTAAGTTCTATGACTTAAATTGGAAAGAGAAAGAGAGAAGGAGAGTTCTTTCAATTTAATGAGTAGACACTCTGATAGAAAGACAGGCTTATGTGTCTTCAATCACACCTCTGGCAGGTATCACAGAATCATAGGGTCGGAAGGGAGCTCGGAGATCATCTAGTCCAGAGGTTCTCAACCTGGGATGCCCACACCCCCAGGGGGTGCAAAATGGAATTTCAGGTGGTGTGACAATTTTATGCACTGAGTTAAAAGCTTATTTTTTTAAGTTCAATTTGTTCACCCGCATTAGAAATTAGACTTCTTCATCTTCAAATGTGATATTACTTTTGTAGGGGATGCGAACATTAATCAAACATTTCCTAGAGGTGTGGGGCATAGAAAAGGTTGGGAACCACTGATCTAGTCCAACCCCCTGCCCAGTGCAGGAATCTCCATACAATCTGAGACCAACGGCTGCCCAGTCTTTTCTAGAAAGCCCCCAGTGAAAGTGCACTCATCACTTCAGGAGACAGGCTGGTCCACTGCTTAAGAGCTGTCACATGTTTAGCATCATATGTTGGAGCTGGTGAATTAATTTTATTGAAATATTTGTATTGTATTTATACTGATTTTCTTTTTAAATGTCAGCTGCCGATTCTCTATTTATTTTGCATTTTTTCTAGATCTTTTTAAAATTTGTTGGTAGCCACCAGAGTCACTTGTTTGAGATGGGCAGCCATATAAATTGAATGAATGAATGAATGAATCAATCAATCTTTAGGGTTTGGCTATGCCGAGGAATCCCCAGTGCCTGTCTCTTACAGCATCTCATTGCGTTCTATTTTTCACCTTTTAGTCAGGTACAAGATACAACCTTCAGAGTGACTGAAGAGTCAAGTAAATAGAGAAGAAAGGTAGACGAAAGGGATGATGAAGAATGGTATGCCACATTCCCTAAAAAAATTAGTCCTAGGTAAGGTTAGAAACAATCAGCTAATAGAGTAAGTTCCAATAGCAGTATCTTCTTGTATAATAATCTTATATGGCTCCTCTTCACTTGTGCATGTTCTGAATCGGTCCCTGGATGCATGATGGATTGAATGAAGGCCAGTAAACTGAAGTTGAATTCTAAGAAAATGAAGATCTATGGGTCAGTAGGTCCCAGCAGCAGAAATTGGGAAATGTCCTGTTTTCAATGGGATCGCATTCCCTCAGAAACAGCAGGTTTGTAGTTTTGGGGGGGGGGGGGGGGTGTTCCTGAATTCATTGCTAGAGACCCAAGTGTGATCTCTGTGGCCAGGAATATCTGATGCCAACATTGGTTTGGTAACGATGCCTTTCCTGGACAGGGGCAGCATATCAGCTCTGGAGCCTGCATTGCTGATCTCGTGCTTTGATTATTGTACCGTGCTCTGTTTGAGGCCCTTCTTGAGCTTGGTCAGGAAGTTGCAGCTAGTGAAGAAGGCAGCAGCCAGGTGGAAGTGGGATGCCTGGCTGTGTCCTTGTTAGAAGTTTCTTGAAGCAATGGATGAGTTGCACTTAGACACTGAGCCAACTTGGGAACAGAATGTTTGACGGACTGCTTTTGCTGTTACACATCAGGGGAGCTTTTATTATATGGACCTAGAACTGCAGGGTGTCATCTTGCAGTAATTATCTATATATTTATATGGATGGCACCTGAATTCTGGAATGCTCTTCCTGAAAGTTATGAGGGACCTAGCTGTAGGCAAATGCTGAAGAACTCTTTCTCCAGCCAGGGCTTCTCTGCATAAATGTTTTTGCATTTTCCCCTCCTTTTGATAATGCAGTTTTTATTGTCATTGTGTATTTTATATTTGGTAAACCACTCAGAGATACTTTGCAGGGGTGTCTGCCAATGTCCATCGATGCACATAAAAAAACAGGTGGACCTTCAATCACACCATCTTGGCTGCCATCTTCACTCTTTTTAGCATATCCTACAGACACCCCTGGACTTTTGTAAAGGAAATGCTATTAAAACTATTGAATAATTATGACATTTCAGTCATGCTTATTTTAAACTAAATTTAAAGAAAATATTTGGAAGCTAAATTCTTCCTTTACTATTCAAACAATCTATATGAGGTAGGATTAAGATTTTCCTTCTTTTTTTTTTCCCCAAACAGAATTCACAATTTATATTCCCAAAAGCACTAGTTTGGGATACAATGACAGCAGTGGTAGAAGGTTTCTGGGTTCAGTAATGCTCAAATTAAAAAGGAGAGAGATAAAGAGAAATTGAACCATTAGCAATTGTTAAGGAAATGGGAGAACTACAATGACAGGTGCTAAGAGCATGTAAACCATATGCAGTGTGTTAAATTAAATAAAAATCAAGCTGATTTAAAAGAACTGCAAATTGATAATAGGCCTTTGGTGGGGCTGTTGATTTGGCTTCAGTGAGGCAAAATGCCATGGAAGTAACACAAGTGTGTTCATAAAAATGAGGAGTTGAGACAGGGCCTCTGTTGCCTGGAGTCTCAACCAGCAATTCCCAGAGCCAGAAGAGGCTTCTGCACATGTGCAACTCCAACGCAGAGCCTTCTCCTGGGCTTCTACGCATTGACCAGGAGCCTCAGAAGGGAGGCGAAATGCAGGCGTGTGGCCACTCTTAGGTCTTAGGGGTGCTTCATTCAAGCCTTCATTAAAGCAAAGTGTCCTTTGACAATCTGTGCAGCCCTAATGGGTAATATAGCAAAGCCACAATTTAATGGAACACAGCTCGGACTTTGGGTGCTATGAACAAAATCTCTTTGCTGCTGTCCATGTGTGTAAAATTCCATTTGGTCATTTTATGCATCAATAGTGCCATTTTACACATGCACCCCATTTAACAGAAATATCAAATTTGGAGAGTAGCTTTATGGCACTGATTTGTCAGCAAAACAGTACTTCAAAAGTGTCAAACTGTGCTAATAATAGTAACTCAGAGGGGCTTTTTTACATCGAACAGGGAACATGGCAGGGTTCTTCACTGTCACTCATTTTTGGCAGCTTCATTAGAGCAATCAGCTAAGATGATTAGAAGATTCCCAGATTAAGCAAACACTAATTAATGAAAACATTAATACTATTAGTCTATTTGCAAATGATAAATTTTTCTCTAGTCCTCTAAAAGCAGTACTACAGTTATTTAATATTATTTAATATGTTCACCATTTCAAAGTAAAAATTTAGAATTCTTTTATTTCATAAATGTCTTGTTAATCAGTTGATATAACAGCATTTTCAAGTGCAATGTCCTTGGAATTATTATTAGTAGTAGTATTTACATTTATAGACTGCTGAATCCCCAAGGCCTCTTGACAGTGTACAGATACGATACATAAGAAATATAAAATAAACAAAAAGTGCACCAAAAAACTCCATAAACTAATGAAAACCATAGAAAAAAGTTAAATTAACCAAACCAAAATATAACTAAACCAGGATTGTTATGATCAAGACATTATTCAATACCTGTTGCCTTGGAATTATAATTCAATAATTAAGTAACTAAAGAAGGTAGTACAGAAATGGAAGACACTGCATTTTGCTTTATTGAGCAGACTGGTTTCTATAAAAATGGTGGCATATGCTAAACAGGGTTTCTTTTTAATTCCTTTATCTCCAGCACAGCCTAAAGTTAAGAAATGACAAAGCACGTTGGATAAATTTACATGCACTTGAAATAAAGCAAGGTTTTCTAAATCAGCTAGTTGCAAAAGGGGGACAAGTTTTTCCCAATGTACAGTAACATCTAGAGACTTTTCATCTGAGGAATATGGTGATAATTGTCCTCAACAAGGTTGGCCAAGGCCAGCAATTGAAATAGGTGCTCTCCATCGCCTTGGGGAGTTCTCTCCTTCTGTTTTCAAAAGGAAGGCAGCTGGTGTTATTTCCCTTTTATAGGAATAATTCACTTACACAAGGGCGGGGGGGGGATGGGGAAAGTTTCTGACCCCTCAATCATACTCTTATACCATCTTCTGATCTACCATTTGAATACTTTCCTGCAGTTTAAGGAATGGAAGGAGAAAGGTGTTAGATAGAGATTTATTCCATGATGATAATCCTACCAATGAAAATAGATTAAAAGCTGTGCTAAACCAATTAATCCCTCATGCTTTCACTTAGACCAAATATAGAAGATTTCTCATACATTAATAAGCAAGGGACAAATAATACAGAGCCCTTATGCTGTAAGCAATTCTGCCTTACCTACAAAAATATTGACATAGAAGTGAAAGTTCCCAAATGTATTAATTGGTGTTAAAAATAAAAGATGATACCTTTAGTGACAGTATGATTTTCTTCTAGAACTGATAGAAGTTCTGAGTTGGATAGCAAGAATGGAACTATTGCAATAGCTCAGAAGCTCACTTCCATGCTGAAGAAGGACAGGGTAATATTTTAGTTTCTGAAAGCCTCCCAAACTAATATTTCCCTTATTACTTGGAAATGGAAAATCACCATGGGTCTTCTTAGAGTTCTCTTAAACTTTTCTTCACTCTCAGTTTTCAAAAACATATTTCTGTGGCACTTTCCATGTCTCAGCCTTTTCTGTATCTCATCCTCCAATGTCTTGGTGGTCCTTAAGGTTTAAATATAGAAAGATCACCAAATTGTCATTAGCCTCCTCCAACCATGACTAAATGACCTTTATCCATGATAATTCCAATTGTGGAGAAATGTCACAAGAGTCTGTAGCATTGCTCAGCACTCTGTAAGTTGGGAAAATAGAGAACATCATGAGGTTCTGGAGATTCAATGATAAGATGAAGTCAAGGCTATAGAAAGATTGTCTGAGAAGCTAGGAACCAAATATGATCTCCAGAAAACAAGCCAATTTTATTTTATTCCTATTTTATTTTATAAGTTCAATAACTCCCATAGTTCTCTGTCACAAATTCACTGTGACTCTAAAATGCAATAAAGACCAACATAATTTATTATATTTTGTCCTTCTGGAACAGGAGAAATGCCCTTTTGTCATAGGACTTGATTTCAGCTAAATCCAGCTTTCACGGCTTGGAGCTTCTTGTATGAAGATTTCTGTCTGGGAACAGATAAAATAAAGTAAACAATGGAACGATAATTCTGAGAGCTGTGCCATGTGATCCTATAACTTTGAAATCCAGTTTTATATTGTAAATTAGGTGATAAGAAAAAAAAATATGTTCAAAATCTGTTCAAAAAGAGTTATGGTTTTTGAGCCTGAGTTCTGGAATGTGAGAAAGATGGAAGACAGAGTTGCTAACGAAGCTGAATGCCAAGTCAAGACATTGGACTATTATCTGAAAGGAAGATAACAGGTGAATATTTCCCATGTTGAGCAGCTTTAGATGACCTTTATAAAGTTCTATAGGCTCAATAAATATAGAAAACTTCTTTTCAGGTTTCTGCCTCCATTTTATTAGCCAAAGCAAGTGAAGTTTCTAATGGAGGTGAACCTATCAGGGTTTGCCAAAGACCAACTGGAAAGAAGAAATGTTAGCGTGTCCGTGGATTAGAAAGCACCCCTACCAAGAGGGCCATCTCTCACCTTCCCTTTCAATTTCCCCCCAACACCTAAGTTTCCTAAGTCTTGTCTTCTCCTCTCCTCTCCTCCCCTCCCCTCCCCTCCCCTCTCCTTGTCAAGTTCTATCCTAATTTTTTAATGCATTTCCTCTTTTTCTTCTTTCGTTTTTCTCTCTGTACTTTCCTAAAGACTTCTGAACTGGTTCCTTCCAACTTTCATTCCAAGTCTGCAAGAGTTTGTCCCTCAGATCTTGGCTGTGAATTAATCAAAATGTTTTCTTTTGTTCTTTGGGCCACAGAGTTACATTGCTGAAACTTATAAATAGCTTCATTTAACTAGCTGGACTGGTGGAAATTTAGGTGGAATGTTTTTCCCCCCACTTCACCATTATTATGGACTTCATTTCCTTACACAGTTCAGGATAAACAATTCCAATATATTTTGTTTTAATTATTAGTGTTTAATGGGGCATAGTGAGATGATGTTGAGTGGTGCATGGAAAAATGGTAATTTACAGTGTGCTGTTGAAGGCTGGAACTTGGCCATGAATATTTTGCTTAGAGTGGGCAAGCAAATGGTTATATAATATTTAGCAAAAACATGTATTATGTTTTAATTGAACCTGTTTTTCTAATTTTTCTGCTCCTACTTTTACGGTAGCTATTGAAGTGCCTTGCAAAAAAACACCCTAGAAAAACAGTGTGTGCTGCAAAGCGCACTGCACTGCGGAGAGCGTGCCTTTTCCAAAACAGATATTTATCACCTTCGTCTTTTAGGCTTTAGCAGACATGAACTAAAACCAAACTACAGGAAGTCAAACTAAGAGCTGTCATATCACTGCAGCACCCTCAAATGATTAAAAAAAAAATTCTAATTTGTATAATATAAATATTGGTATTCTACATTCAGAGATCCAAATATATCCTATATGTTACATTGCATTAGTTGATGGGGGCATTGTTTCATGCACCAGAATGTATGTTCAGAGAATAATAATAATAATAATAATAATAATGATGATGATGATGATGATGATGATGATGATGATGCAATTCAGGGAAGTGCTGAAGATATGAATTCAGGAGATCTTGTTAGAGGATGTGCTCCTGAACATAAGCAGAGTGCTGAAAGAATACTGAGTAATTAAATAGCAGGATATCCCATAAAATTCTCATAATTAAAATGAATATAGTTGTCTTGGATGCAAAGTATGGATGATGTCAATGAATGCTATCGTTGCTATCAATGAATGATAACAGACATTGATAGTTTTTGAAGTAGAAGCTAGTTGTATTAAGAACTATGTGAAGAGAGAATAACTTCTAATTTATAATCACAAGAAAGAGAGAGAGAAGTTCCTTTTGCCTCTTAAACCCAGAGACCCATTTAACTCACAAGAGATCAGGAGAGAAGGAGACCCAGAAGGAAAGATAGATGAGCTCTTCTCTTCTACCTTCCACCATGTGCCCTAGTGGTCAAATGGGCTCATGTGTGCAAAGAGATGATGTAATCACCAACAAGAAGGTGCCAGGAGGGAATGGGGTCAGTGTAAATCTTGCTGCCCCCCACACCACACTCTTAATGAGCCCCTGGAATGGGATTGTGAAGTGTTGCTGCTGGCTGTACAACCTCATCATGTAACCCTGGAAGGGCAGTAAGTGGAGGCTGAAATTCCAGGCTGCCTCAGCATTGTCTAGCAACAAGATGGGGACATTGCCTTTTGCCAACTATTAGTGGGTGTCTTCATATGGCAGAAAGTAGCAGATCTGGATGAATCCTGAGGGTATCACTGGTACATAATGGTGGGTGTCTTCTGCTGAGATAATTTGTCTCTCAAGTCTGTAATGGTATGTGGGAATGACCTTGGGAGACAGGGGGAAGAGCCACAGACAGGGCTATGGTCAGACAAGAGGCAGCTGAGCCCATAGGAGGAATGAGGGCGTGGCAAATGTCTCAGAAGGGACCCTCCCTAGTTTCTTGGGCTGTAAAGGCAATGGGGGAGAAATGTACTTTCAGACTTGCAAGATCCTGTTAATGTGACCTTACAAAAAGTTAGAGCTAGTACTTCTAGGCGTGCTTCTTATCTGGACTAAAGATAAGACTACACGTTTTGTATAATTTTACTTTGCTTAATTTTAAGAAGTAGCATATTCTCTCGCTACAGAAAGAATGGAACTAGGTAGACAAGATCAGGAAGGTTTGGGCTTTGACCCAGGAATGTGTCATTATTTTGTGAAGTTTTCTTTTATTTTCTCCTCTTACATCTTCTTTTATTCTGAAACCCCCTCTCCTGAATTGCAATGCACAGAATGGTTGGTTGGAAGATTAACAGGGGGAGGAGGCCACAAAAATATGATTATTACACATAAGATGCTCCTGATATGCCAGGAAAGAACACATTATTTAGTTAATATTCAAGCTTTCAGGAAACAGCAGCTTGGAAGGAAGTCCTACCCTGTAATTAAATATGGAAAGCATGAATTTGCTCAAATCTGAATCCAATTGTTGATTGTTGATCATCAATCTAATCCAATTTAACAATTCAAATCAATTAGGAAAATAGAGGCATTTAATTTGATTCTTTGACTCAAAGTACTGACAAAGGTTGACTAAACCCTTCCAAATCACTGAATCAAATTGAGGGCATCTACTTTAATTCAGTGCTTCAATTTAACTTTTCAATTCAATTAGGAGAATAGATTCAATTTGGAACTTCAACCAAATTGACTTCAAATTGAATCTCAGAATTAAAGCTTCTTGCACTCCTAGAAAATATACGCAGCATTTGCTGCAAGATTTTGAAAATTTTTTACTTTCTGGAAATGCCACTCCATACTACAATTCTGTCTAGTGCTGAGTTTTGGCACTTCATAAAAGCTTAAATTACATCAAGAATACGTCAGGTGCAGCGATTTTATGACCTTTCTAAAAGCAGTAAATTGTCCACAGATGCTTCCAAGGATGGCTTAGGTATTATCTTTTTCCAGGAACTTAAGACATGGCTGTCAATACTATATGCAGGACAATTAACAATGAATACATGTATGCTGAGATAGAAAAAAGCGACATTTGGATTTTTGTTTGGATGTTAACAATTTCACCTCTGTCTCTATGGAAGGAAGTTCACAGTGGAAACCAATCACAAGACTCCAATCATTGTGACCATTGCTGGTACTTCAGTGGTATGTCTTTGATCTAGGCAGACTTAAATAATGGGAGGTGCTCTGTCTGAAGCATAACTCACAATTGGAATGACAAACACCAAAGAGACTATAATCCTGAAACTGATGTAACCAGGATACAGCAGAGCCATTCTGGGCAGCAACAAATCACAGAGGCCACCAAAAGCAGATGAAGTTCTTGAAGAAGTTCATGGGGTAATCCATACAAATTGTGAACAAGAGGATAAATTTCTAGATGCTTTCAGTTCCTCTTGTCTTGTCTGTGGTGCTTACCTGAGTTACAGTTCTGGCCCAGACTCAGATTTCTTTTATCTGACTATTGTCTTGGTTCCAGCTCTTCCTCCTGTTCCTCAAGATTATTCCTTCTGCTCATTATACTCACTCATTATAGCCCATGAAGGTCATGAAAGAGATGTTTCAGAGACACTTTACTGGTTTATCATTAACATTGAAGCATGGATTGTCCAATGTAACATTTATAAGACATATTATCCCAGCTTACCAGGAGAACCAGTGAGAAATTAGGATTTTCATTTGATCCCATTCTTTGGACTTCATCATATGCAGTGACAGTGGATTACTTTTCCAATTATCCAGATGTAGATCACTAGAAGACTTGTTAGGTCTACCCCGACCCCTAATCAATCGAGAAAACTTCCTTTTAAGAAGAAAGGAAAGTGACTGTGTAATGCTGGAGTTCTTGATGTTAAGGCAATCTAAAACCAAACATAGTCAAGCACAAGCACATATCTGAAGGGGTATCGTGTAGAAGATAGGGCAGAACTCGTTAGAATCATTCCAGAAGACAGGACAGGAAACAATGAGTGCAACTCAAAAGGAAGTTGATTTTAGTTGGACATCAGAAAAGAAATTCTAATAAGAGAGCAGACTGCCTCTCATTATTATTATGAAGGACTCTCCTTCACTGATGATTAAATAGTGTTGAATATGCTATAGTAATGGATTCCTGCACTGGGTGGGGGTTGGACTGGTGCTCTCCGACATTCCTTTGAACTCCTACATTCTATGAGTTTGGGACTTCAAAAAGGCAGATCTTAATACATTCAGAAGAATTATAAGTAAATAGCAAGTGAAGACGTTCAAACTGGATGGAAATTCTTAAAGAATGAGATATTAAAAGCACACTTGCCAAGAATTCCAACAAGGAGGAAACATGGAAAACAGCAGTAAAGGCCAAAGGTAACTACATAAAAACCTTCATGAGGACCTGAAAACAACAGCAACAAAAAGGATAGATACAGGGCACAAAGGAAGATGGCAAACAAGTCACCCAGAACTGTGGAGTGGGTGTCATGTCAGGAAAGCAAAAGCCTAGAATAAGCTAAGGAAGATGAAGCCTTCTTGAGTGCTCAGAGCTCTGCTTTAGTTATGTTCCAAATGAAAGGAACATTTGGAATCAGCGAAGAAGGCAAAATGCTAATAGGTAACAAAGCAAATAGAAGCTACTCAGCTCTCCTCTCCTCAGCTTCTATTTCATTGCATTTATTTATTTATTAGATTGGTATAGCCACCCATCTTATGTAACATAGCTCTGGGGGGCTCAGAAGAGTAATAAAAGGATGGAAACAATAAAAAGCATAAAAACCCTATTTGGGTGCATTCTTCTCCAACAGAATACAGGGAACAGCAGGAGCGGGAGAAGGACAGCAATTTGGGGCAGGTAGAAGCATGGTCAGAAAATAGCATTTGCTTGAATTAGTCACTCTTCTCTTTTCCTTCTCTTGAACTCCACAAGCAAACTCCTGTTAGCAATCTTGGTTCCGTTACTCACCTCAGCTTTTCAGGACACTCTCATAATAACCTCAAGGTGGTCACCTTTGAAAAAAGAAACTAAGAAAACTGATTTCCTTAGAAAATCACTGTGCTAGAGTTCTTTAAGTGAATCTGTTCACAAGTGCAAGAACGTCAACCACCATGGCCATTATCCATAGGTAACTGCGGCTGGCCCTCGTTTTTCCTTCACTAGTCTTCCCCTCCCATATAGTTGAAGATATGTTCCATAAGATACAATATTTGCATCCATCTTTAGTTAAAACCACATTTGATCTAATTTTATATTTTTGAACCACTACATGGACCAAAGCTTAGTTATCACTTGAAATTCACAATCTAATTTTGCAATTTAGTTCATTGACAGTGAAACACATCAATAATGTTGTTAAGATTAGCATTAACAGTTAAAATGTATACTGTATTAGGAGAACGTCTGTATGAATATGACAATATTCACGAAGAAAGTGAACACAAGTGCATTATATTAGAGGAACTTATTTGCAGAAACTGAACATGAGGCAAATTGCAAACAAAATGTGTAAGTGTTTGGAGAAACATCTATCAGAATGATTTCAAATTTTAATGCAAGCTTTTAAAAAGATCAGATTTTATTAACTTGACATATCTACAAAAATGAGAAATTGCAAGTGTCGTGTCTGTCAGCAGCAACACTGACAGTTTCATCCACCTCTAATCTCCTCCTCCTCCTCCTCCTTGATTTTACTTGTGAAGCAAATCTGCACAAGCCCCATTATTGCCACCTACTGGACCAAAACCTGTAAGTCTACTTAATTATAAAATATCATAAATTCCAAATGTCAACCCCTCCAAAAAACCAAGCAAACTCCAGAGTTTTCAAATCACATCCTAAAGTATCTAGTCACAACAAATAATTCCTATTGAAGGTATTTGTGACAGGTATGTCACAGTCTTAATGCAAGTTTTTCTTTTTCAAATACTGTAATTGGCTCTAAGATGCAAAACATGAGGACCTGTTCAGTATGATCTTGTTGGCCAAAGAACCAGAAATCATCCATACTGGGGCAAAATAACTAAACCCTCCTCCAAGCAATTCCCATTTCTCATTGTCGGTGACATTCATTCAACCTGAGTATCCCACTTTATTTGAAATATTACTACCAAAGGAGGCATAAAGGGTATTATTAATTATTAATTATTAATTAAAGTATTAATATGACGAAATTCTACCTTAGCTACATAGACTATTTTTTTCATATTCTGATCCTATATATCCACAGGAACTGGGATCCAGCAGACTTAAAACCAAAATGTGTACAGTAAGTTACAATCCCATTTTCAGAGACCTTATTTTATATACTAAGTCACTTTACAAGCCAAATTCCACTGTCACTCTGACAATATGAATCATCTCCCAGGTCTAGAGTAGGTTTTGAATCATAGTGGTAGGGTTTAAATATTCATTATCACCTAGGTGGGCTCTGAAGGGCTTTGGCCCTGGGTCTCGAGGCACATTTCCCTTTCAGCTGGGCTTCTTATTCTTCCCCACATCTCGACCAGTCATTCCTGCCTTCTCTCCACTGACTTGGACATGTAAATATACTCTTGTCACACATAATCCTTAATTACATTCAGTCCCATTGATGCCAATTACAAATCATCCTTGATTAAACACAGCCCCATTGTTAATTGCACATTATCCTTGATTACACACTGTATTCACACACTGTAGACTCCCATTCAGCTTGTGATCAACTACAGTTCCACGATTCTTTTCACATATGCTACTAAGTCAGGTATGCCCATCCTATGCCTCTGCTTCCTTAATGAAGAATTGTACAGTTATCTCCACTGAATTTAATCCTGTTCTTTGCACCCAATATTTCTAACTGGTTGAAAGAATTTTGACTTGTATTTCTGACTTCTAACCCACCCAATTTTATGTCAGGTGCCGCTTTGATCAGTGTTTCTGTACTCCTTCACCCAAGCCATTGATAAAAATACAGAAGGGGACCAGGCTCAAGACCACATCCAGTGGCACCCTGCTGGATGCCTCCTTCCATCAGAGAGGGACCTTCTGATAAGGATTTCTGATTACAGTATGACTTTTGAGCCATCATGCCAATCCACCGTTACGTAACCAGCTTGCCCAACAAAATATCATGGGGTGCTACATCAGATGTTTTGCTGAGAGCAAGATACATTCTGTTCTTAGCAAGGAAATTAGTTCAAAATATTAGATGTTAATGAAGGCACTTGTTCTGACAAACCGTGCTGATTTCTAGTAATTGCTGCTTTGTTTCTGAAGTGCTTACAGATCTCCTGCTTTAAGAACTGCTCTAGAAACTTCCACGTTTGTCCTGAATCGGACAGAAAGCCACTTGGCCAGACCCTGGGATGCAACCCTTCCGCTTTTGCAATTCTGTACGCCTTCAGATTAATACTCTGCAACCATCTGCTGATGCCAAACTGTAATTCTGCTGCTTCAGCCTGCTTTAGTTTCTCATGGTGCTGCCTTGCCTCCATTGTTTTAAAGCTTAAAGAAGGCTACGGCTAAACCCGAACAGCTACGCAGTTTCAGTATATCTGAAGGATATGTTGAAATACACGAGGGCTTGGAGCGGAGCACACACTTGCCACACGAGTGGATTGGCGCTTCGGGGAACTGAAACTTGGAGAATGTGCAGCAATGGCAAAATTAACAGCAGATATTCATAACAGAAGTTTGACCAAATTCAAGCAAGAATGGCTTCCATATATATTACATATTACACAGCAAGGTAAATTGAAGCATTTAGAGTATGGATTTTAAGGGGAAGAAGAATTGATCAAAGAACTGAAATCAGAAATACATGAAAATTTTAAATGTTTATAAATATTGTATATCAATCGGAGTACAACAAAGGGAAGTTAGAAATTAAATATTCACCTATGCTGTTTTCAGTAGTTCTTCTCTCTCTCTCTCTTTTAATGCTATATTTAAATAAGAAAATATGGAATGGAGTCTTTGGGACTCAGTCCATCTAAGAATGCCACCCATACCAACAGCGTTTTAAAATGCCACTTCACGAAAAGACTGTATGACTCCAGTGGGCTGATAAGGCAGGCTCTGAGGGAAGAGATGCTTCGTGATTTGTTTGGTGGCCCAATTCTCTTCTGCCGTTTGTTCCATGTTTTAGACTCAGCTCCAGAGACGAAAGGTAACTAACACGATATGCAGGAAACAATGGATTTTCTTTCTCCTGCTTAGGGGGAGGCGACTAAAAATGAGGCTGGTTTCATTTTGTTGGTTTTTAAAGTTGATACTTATTTTTTGTCTTTCCAGTAGCCCAAACGGGTTTGCTTTTGCATCCCATTTTGTAACATTTGTCTGCCTGATTACTACAGCTTTACGGACAGAACCATAAAACAAATTTGACGTTTAATGAAGAAACACGGCATTATCATATTGAACCAAATATGAGAATTCAGTGTTCAAACAAATCAGAAATTTAAGGTTGTTAACCATTATAAAGACAACTTACAAAACTTCCAGGGTTCATCCAACAAAAAATTAACTTTCAATTCCCTAGTAAGCTTCTCTAGATGTTTTGTGATTTCCTTCTTCAGCTATCTTCCCAGAATTATATTGCTCATTTCCAATCTCATTTCCAGTGTCATTTCCCCAATATCCTCTTTGCCGTGGCTGTTTCTGTTCTTGTTTTAATTTGTTTATATTGTTGTTTTTAACCCTTGTAAGCCACCCAGAGTTGCATATGGGTGGGAGTCCATAGAAACTGACTGACTGACCGAACACTTTGAGTGACCAAGATATCTAGAAGACAGTCTTTCTTGCCTCCAGAGCTACTCCATAATCTAAAGAAGTAAAACAAAGAAACAAAAAACCCCAATCATGTAAATGTTAATAGGCTTTGTTTCTTAGTTTGGACTGCCTTCAGAAGCTCTTTCAGGATTGGTACAAACAAGGCACCTAAGGATGGATTAATTTCTCCTATTGCCCAGGAAAGCAGGACCCAATGTAATCAAATATAATCTGTAATATAATAAAATCTCTCTTATGCTTCTCCTTTCAGTTCTGTCTGTGACCAAGCTATTCAGAACTATGATGGAATCCATGAAGAACTAGCCAGGAGAAGGACACGTCCCATCCCCAGAGAGATGGCAATTAGCTACAAAGGTAAAACTCATTTGCACAATACTTGGCCAACCATACCTTGCAATCATCCAGGTCTGGGATATGCAGAAGTTACTCATTCTTTCCATACAAAAATAAACTGACCAAGGATTATAAAACAGGCAAGACTGAACTGTAACACATTTCCCAAAGCTGGATTTTACAGTGCCAAAGAGGAGCTGGCCATCTCAGAAATAATTTAGAGGATGTTTCACAAAATTAGTGGGCCCAAGAAATAAATCAGAATTGGCTGAATGAGGACTGTGCAAGCTTCCCTCCTGAGCAGAAGCAACTCCTGTCCTCAGAAAGGGAGAGCAGAGGAATTGCAGGGCTGCCCTGTAAGCAAGACAAGACAAGACAAGATTTGGGGACGCTCCCAGGAACAGTTTTTTTTAGTGGGTGGTCAACTGGGTACAGAAACTGGTTGTGTTGATTAGGTAGAGGTTAAGTAGGGTAGTTATTCGGGGTGGGGGGTATGAATGTTGAGTGAATGAGAGACCATCTGTGACTAGGCCAGGTCCACAAATTGTCCTGCCTGCATATGGTCTAACAATTGTGGGCTGGTACATTGCTAGGGCTGGTTTGTTTCTTAGAGGTAAAGTAGTGGCACCCAAAATTAAGATCATTACAGGCAGGTGGAGAAATGGGGGGATACTGGGAAGCCATGACAGAAGGGGGCCTCACAAATTGGTGCAGATCCCTTTTTTCAGGCCAGATTGTCAGGCCCCTTGACCTTCCATTTTTTTTGATAAGCACCCAGTCTGTGTTCATCTGTGACATAATGATAGATGAATGTGGGGATCTGGCATGTATTACTAAGACCTGGCTGGGCAATAGCCCTGTTGGAAACCTGTCCAGCTGAGATTCAGGTCCAACAGCAGCTGCAATCCCAATTTCAGAGAGGAGGAGTAACAATGACTACTTGTGACATTCTCATAGTGACAAAGAACACTGCCTCAGAAGAGACTGGGTGTAAATGCTTGAGCATGGAAGTGGGTTTCATTGACAAGCTAGGACTGCTGCTGGTGCACCAACTATCCTCTCCTGGATCTTGTCTTGAAGTTGATGTTGGAGTTCCAAAGGCTTTTACTCTTAAGCAACTTCAGTCTCCAGTTCATGGCCTCCATGATGACCATGGGGCCCAACATACATGCAAGGGCACGTACATTGGGGCAGATGGAGGACATTAACATCTGCCTTTTGCGATGGTCCTTACTTCCTCATCAAACTGCAGATCACCCTGGACCTCTGCAAGGGTGGTGGATCTTTTAGATTATTTTTCCCCAAGCATCTAATTGATCCAGATGGTTTCCAGATGCTGCATGAGGATTTTCCCAACAATTTGGTGGGCAGTTCGATCTCACACCTAGTTAGTCTATGGAATAATCTGTGGAAGGTAGTCAGAGTGCTAGATGAGATTGTTCCAGGGAAGCATCTGCTCAGTCATCAGCTCCAAACAGCTCCTTCCCAAATGGGAAATAAAGTGACTAAAGATACTTAAAATTACTATGGTTAAAACTCAAAATGAACACAACCAAGTGCTGGTAACAGCTCACATACAAGCCTACCTAGTGGTGGCAAGAGTGGCAAAGCATCAATTCTTTGTATTTATTGTGTGGGGCAGTCCAGGAAGGATGGGCAGGATAAAACACCAAAAGCATTCAGGACGAATGTGTGGGTTTCTTAGCGGATAAACGGTTGGAGGGCATTTGGCAGTATCCACTCTCATCTTGTCATACTATGGGATTCTTCTGAACTTGTGGAAGGAAGTGGATAGGGGTAATGTTGGTGGAACGTTACTCTCTTTAAGATCAACTCGACCATCCTGGCTTCTTTGAGATGCCAGGGAGAGTGGAAGTTCTCGACACTTGTCTGGGGAAGGATGTCATGACACTGGTTTTGAAGAAGGTGGTAGTGTACCTCCTCCTGAAACCTTTTGTTGATCCATGAATGCAGAGTTACTTCTGCTCAGTCTCCAATCTTCCATTTGGGAAAGGTTGTTGAGAAGGTAGCAGCAAAGAGAAGATGGATGATCTGGATCCTTTTCAGCCAGGGTTTGGGCATGGAGTCAAAATGGCATTGATCACTATGGGGGTGATTGCGCCTAAACTATGAGAGTATTGGCAGCACCTAGAATACAGGGAGTGCACCCTCTTGGTCCTGTCAGACCAGAAAACAGCTTACACAGTGACATTTCAGTCTCTTTTACCTGACTCTAGGCCCAGTGTGACTCTGGCAGTAGCTAATTTTTCCACTGCCATGATTAGATGTAGGAATAAACTATTTGCTGAACAATTTGTTTCCAGTGAAATGTCAAAACGTATGCTATGTTGTTACGTTTGTTCTTGGGTCCTTTGACTTAATACACTTTCATTCAACAAGCTATTACCAGTGTTTTCAAGGACCTTACAGATTTATCTCTTGAGATTTTCCCAAGTTTTAGTGTCACATGGATTGGTCTGGCAGTTTCCTAAGTACTCCATTTCCCCATTTTGAAGACAGGACTGTTTGCTCTCACCTGGTCATGTACCACTTCATCTGTCTTCCATAATTTCTCAAAGGGTTCTCTAAAACATCATCAAGCAATGCTAAGATGAAATTTATTTGGCCTGGAACACTTAATTTAATTCAAAGTAAACTGATAAGATACATGATCAAGGAATATTTCAAGCCTCAGTGCTTTCTTCTATTTTGCTCTTAACATTTGGCTGGTGGGAAACATTTTTTCTTCTTGGAGAAGACTGAGAGTTGAACAGCCCTCCCTGCAAGCATGTTGCCATCATCACATGGCAGCTGGTATAGTGATCCTTTCCTCTTAATTTTATTTTGAATGTATTTTAAAGAATCTCTTGATGTTTCTGGTGTTCTTTGCTAACTTCAGCTCATTCTGAACTTTCAGTTTGCAGACATTCTCTTTACTGTTCTGGGCTACCTGTCTGCACTCTTCCTTGATGACCTGGTCCTCTTTCCATTTCTCACATGCCTTTTTTGTTTCCAAATATTCAGTCAGCTTTCTGTGCACTCCATTTTCCCTCTTCCATTATAATTGTTTACAATTGTGTCTTTAATATCTGCTTGTTTTGAATCTTCTAACCCATCTTGAACTCTTTTTCCCATTAGCTTATTCTACCATGGAATTGTATTTGTTGCTGCTCTGAATTAACCTGAAAACCTGCTGTTTTGAAGTTCAAGATACACATTTTACTACACTGAACTTTAGCTTCCCTTAAAATCAAGAACTTTAGTAGTAAATTATCACTCTCCCCCAATGTTCCTGCTATTTCCATTTCTTCAACTAAGTCTCCCTACTGATTAATATCAAGTCAATCTTAGCCAATCTTCTTGCACCTTCCTTCACTCTCTGAAAGTTTTCAACAAGTCAGGAATTTTCTGGAATGACCACACTTGGCAGAGTGCCTTCCAAGTTACTGAGTGAACTGAAATCTTCCATCACTCTGTATTTCATATCTTTGAAATATCTGCAATTTGCTTTGGGAAGCATTGCCCACATCTACCCTTGGTTGGCAGGTGATACTAGACACCAAAAGCATTACTGTTTTTATTTCTTCTCTCACATATTTGTCCTCCACAGCACTGCCAAGTCCATTCACTGAATTAATGACAACACCAACTGACCCACCAGAGTCTTCAGCTTCTTTCTTCAAGTTTCAAAATACGGTTGTATCTGTAACTGCAGTATCATTTGTCTCCACATAAATTGGCATAAAAGGAGAGTGGCTAGTGTACTTGATATTTTGGAAGCTCTTCTTTCATATTCCTGATAGCTGCTCCTGCCAGACAGCATATTTCATAAGCCAGTGGGTCAATTTGGTTCCATATAGAATTGTATCCCTGTACTGTATCTACTACATATTGTGTCTTTGGGGATCAATCCACTAACTCCTGTTTCAGTGCCTATTTTTTCTCCTGAAGGCTCAGAGGGCTTTGCAAGGGCTTGAAAGCTGTTTTTGAGTTTCCATGGAGCACAGAACATCTTCTCTCCAGATGTTGTAGGCTACTTTCTTGGGCAGATTTATGCCATGAGCTCCCCAGCCTGTAAAGCCGTCAGCTATTACTGTAAATCTAGGAGATTCCAGGTTCAGTTCAGGATTTTGGTCTGAAGCTACAAGGTGAAGGTAATTGAGAACACTGATGTAATGTTTATTGGCTATGTTAGTCTGATATGCCAGAAGTCCCTGGAATAGCAAGTATGGACTGTGCCAGAAGTAGGAAGGCTGGAGTAGGAAACATGAGTTATTAGCTTAATGTCTCCTTTGCAGAGTTTGTATGCACTTTTGGAGCTTTAAGATCTTCCCCAAAGAAAATGAAGCAATTCCTGATTGCTTGTCCAGGCAGGCTTCTCAGTGATTAATTCTTTGAGAAGGAGACAGATCTCTCTCTCTCTCTCTCTCTCTCTCTCTATGAGCTGATGAGAAAGATGTTCCTGTAGACATAATAGGAACTTATTCAGGTTTAAATTTGTGTGCTGGGGAGGGTATGTACATGCACTGACAACTTATCAGTAAGTTGCCAGTGCATGAATGTAAATGTTATGGAGGCTTAGTGAGTCACCAAGGTAATAATTAGATGGCATATGAAAAAACAAGACCCCTGTAATGACAATGGCTGACAAATGTACCCTGATTTGATGGTTTATATCAGCTAGGAGTTTGTGGTTGAAATGTCCCAGGCTGAAATAACTTAGGCTTCAATCACCACCATTTGTGGCTGCCAATGGAGTCTTGGAAGAGACCTATTGGGACTGACATCAGGGTGGTTTGAGATACCTGTTGTCTTTTCTATAAGAGAATGACATGGACCTTTGGGCAGAACAGAAGAAATCTGTTTTTGATCTGTTGCATTTGACTCTGATCTCCAACAGGATGAGTTTAAGAACTTACCTCCAGATAGGTGCACTCCTTATAGGTATACCACTGTTACACTCATCTTGAATGAAATAAGGTTTAGCTAAAATGACCTCTGGCTCCTAAAATTGTTGCATAGTGGCATCTGTCAAAAAGGAATAGGTGCTAAGGAGTTCTCCCTGGATTTTAAAATTAGCAAGATTTTCATCAGTCAAAAAGAGATTCAACCTACAGGAGAGAGATAATAGTAATAATCATAATATAGTCAGAATAATTATGATCCCCCGTCAGTGTTATTTCATCCTTCTTTGAAAGTACTGCAACAGATTCAGAAAGTTGAGAGCGAGAAGCAGAGTTAAGGTTGGGGAAGGCAAGGCAAGAATGAAGAGGAGGACCCTAAAAGAAAGTGAATTACAGAGAACGTTCAGTCACGTCATTCTCTGTCTTCCTGGGCTGAATGCCTGCACACCCTAAATGAGATGTGAATATTTCTCGTTGCAATATTTTCTGTACCATTATGCAGAATCTCTGTCACCTACTTAAGCCAGTCTTTTCTGAATGAAATCCTTCTGATAATCTCAAGTCCTTAGCTGTACTAAGATGAGAGAAATGTGGAGTCTGTAATGCCACCTCAATCCCAATAACCACATCCACGCGCTGCCCTCCTCTCTCTCATGTAGCTTATTCAACTTGTACTGTTAACACCAGTGTTAAAATTGCTTGGCTTCTGTACTGGGATGCAAAAAGGCTTCATTTGACACCGCACAGCACAGAAATGTAGTGGGTTGCCTAAAGAGTAGGAGAATGATCTCCTTTTCCATTGCAGTTTCATAGCAGATGTTGTGGAATTTTCCTTAGCTAGGTTAAAAGCATATCAAGATAATGGATTCAACATCCTGTCTCTGCCTGGAGAAGCAGAAGATTCCTAGAAGTCTTGAGAAAGGGGGCCTGAGGGGAAATCAAAATCGAAGAAGGGGAATTGAAGCTTGTTGTATTGTATGAGCTTACAGAAACTATGCTTATAGTGTAACTACTGTATTGAATGAGAACTGTTATCCTATAAAAAGCAGTATTATTTTTCCAGGTTCCCTCCTAGAAAGGGTACCTCTTGTAAAAAAAATCCTTCTAAATAAAATTACCTTGCTTTATTCCCTATACTGTATCATCAATGTGCTGATGATACCCAGCTTTACATCTCCACCCTGGGCGGTCCAAGTGTTGCTGCGGATATTGTTTCTGTGTCTGGTGGCTGTAGAAGTCTGAATGGGGCAGACTAGGTTTCCATTGAACCCTAGCAAGACAGAATGGCTTTGGGTTCTAGGATCCCCGTTTCTGGGGATTCTCCACCTCTTGTTCTGGATGTGGTGGCACTACCCCAAACAAGACTGGTGTGCAATTTGGGGGTCCTGTTTGAGAAACAGGTAGTGGCCATGAACAGGAGAACCTTTGCAGAGTTTCACATTGTGTGCCAGTTGCACCCTGGGAGGCTCTGTTCATTGACACATGTGCCTTAGTCACCTCGCAGATGGACTATGTGGGACTGTGCTCTATGTGGGACTGTCCTTGAAAAGCATCCGGAAGCTGCAGTTGGTACAAAATGCTGCAGTTTGGCCAGTTATGTGCGCTTCTTGATTGGCACGTTACACCTCTATCCACAAGCTGCACTGGTTGCCAATATGCTTCCAGGTTGAATTCAAGGTGCTGGTGGTTACATATAAAACTCTCCATGGCATAGGGTCATCATTTGTAGAATCACCTCTCCCTGATCTTGTCCCATCCTATCAAATATGGCAGGAAAGGCATGTTATGGGTCCCATCCATTAAAGAATGCCAGCTGGCGGGACTCAGGAAGAGAGCCTTTTCTTATGCTGTGCCTGTCCTGTGGAACACCATCACCCTGGAGATAAGATTGGCCCTGATCCTGTTGGCCTTTCACAAGGTCCTGAAGACATGCTGTGTTCCCGGGCTTGAGGGTCAGAGCATCTGTTGAAGCCTGTGAATTAGTTTTGTTGAAGTATTTGTACAGTATCTGTACTGATTTTTTTAAAACTTCAGCTGCCAATTGTCTATTTTGTATTTTTTTTTAATTGCTGTTAGCTGCCCAGAGTCATTTGTTTGAGATGGGCAGCCATACAGAATAAATGAATGAATGTTTGGTTAATTGGTGAATACAGCTAGGAACAAATTTCTGCAACTGGAGATTTCCATAACACAGGATACAACAGCAACCTCTTCCATGCTGCTCAGTATAAATTTTCAACCATCTGAGCAGATCAGGAAGGGAAGAATCAGGCATTTGAATAACTGGAGTTTACAACTGAGCATGTGGGAAAAGGGCCAAGGAGAACTTGGCCTGAGAGGACAGCTGGCAGAACAGATCAATTCTACTGAGCAGACAGGTTTTCTACTGCTTTCTACAAACTTGGCACAATCATGTTCATTTTACAACCAGGATGAACTACCATTGCAAAATGATGTCTATACATTCATCCCATCTAACAGTTAAACAACCCCAAAACGTTGAGAAATCTGCTCTATTACAATTTCAAAACCAAAACAGATGACCTGACTCATGAATTTTCACTTAACTTTCTCTACTGCCAGAATTTCTCTCATACAGATTACATTTTTATGTCACACTAATATTTTTCAGTTTTGAAAATAATTCTTACTAATTTGTTAATGTACATGACTAATCACTTGATTGTTATTTAAGGTATTATTTATTCAAATAAACAGCTCGTACTTTCTGATTTTTATAGCGTGATTTACCAGAAAGCTTACTAGAAATCCATTTTAAGGTCCATTTTAATTCTTTTTTAAATAAGGAAAATGTTCAATTGGTTTCTATTCCTGTTTTATAAGTTGGTGGTACTCTTTATGTAGAACAGGACACAAAAGTGTAATAAGACACATTTCTCTGTGACATATCATTTTAAAAGGAGCTAAAAAGTGTTGGATGGGGCAATCAATTTCAGAGAACGGTTAGGTAAATTCTGGTTTTAGTTTCCAAAGCCCTTCTCCATTTGACTGCCTATGAAAAGTGCAGAGATTTCTTAGGAGCTCCCGGAAGACGCAAGACTGTTCCATGGTCAGCTTTGATTCAAATTCGTGCAGTATTTCCTCAGTGCTAGCTTGACCAGGCACATGGGCCTGGAAAGCTATGAAGTTCTGGATATCCAACAGCAATTCATCATGTTCTGTTGCTGTGGGGGGTACAGTGATTGCGTGTTGGAAACTCCCCTCAGTTTGATCACCTCTCCCCTGGGATCCAGTCAGATGATTTCTTTCTCTCATTTTAGCCAGCAATGAAGATGAGTCCAACACACTTGAAGAGGACTCTCCTGCTCCTGCTTGTCCATCGAAGTGAGAAACTTTACTTGTATTCTCTTCTCTCCCTTTCTCAACATCCTGCAAATACAAATGGAAATGTTGGAAGGAAGTCTCACATTGTAGAATGTAAAAGAGTTAACACTTATCAGAAAAATTCTCTCTGATTTGTGTATCCAAAAAGCAGGTAACTCCCTGTACAACCTAAAGAATTATTTTGGGGATGTGGTCAGTCAGCAATTATGAATCCTTCTCAAAGCAGAAGCACTTAGCCCATATTCACCAATTTATTAAGGAGAATATTGTGAAGGACTCTGACAAAGACTTTGCTGAAGTTCAAGCACATTATGAATATGGCATTCCCCTGATCTACTAAACTAGCAACACTATCAAAGGAGATAGTCTTATCTTGAAGAAGGCATTTAAGAAGCCTCCTGAAATGCTATGGGGCTTACTTTTGAATAAATGGGGACAAACTTACATTGCGAAACTGCAATTTTATGCACACTTTCCTAGATATGGTCTCCACTGAACACAACTGAATTTCTGAGTAGATGGCATTGTTCTGCATGTCTCACCCACTTTTCTTCTTTACTCTCAGAAACATGTAAACCTGTTTAAAGGAGAGCTCTTCCTGTCCTTCCTCTGCTGACGCTGATCTCAGAGAAGTCCATTTATTTGCCCAAGTGGAGAACAACTCACAAGCAACCCAGCTATGAAAGATAAAGAGTCAAACAGAAGGAGCCATGGTTTTCTTCCTACTGCTGTGTATTGACCTCTCCTTTTTCTCCCTCTAAGACCAATAGGAGCTATGGGAGACCATAAAAATTAGTGTTTCTCAGACAAAGGAGGTGGTGAATCATATGGGAATATAGTTTTCTCAAAAGTTTTGCTACTGCAACTGCCTTTAGGAAAATTTCAAGAAGCTGTCACGAACTATCCTTATATACCTCCCAGACTAGCATGCTATGAGAAAAATGGGAATGATTAGTTAAAGAGTAGAAGGCTTGACTCTCTTCCCTACTCTCATGCCTAACAAAAGATAATATATTATTATAAATGGTGCTGGCATTTGAGGGCCTTGATCTACAAAATATCCATTTGCTGGCTCAACCTCTGAATTGAGCTGGCACACCCTAAGGATGACTTCTACTTAATGCTCCTCAGTTCTGAGACCTGTCATAGGACCTACTAAAATTGACCAAACCCAGCTGGCACCATAAGCAAGGAAGGATGGACTATGTCAAGTCATACATGACGCATGTTGGTCAAAGACTGCAATAAAGATTTACCTACCTACCAAACCATACATGATAAACTCTTCATGCAGAATCTGGATGGCACAGAATTTCTTGATCAAACAATTTGAGGGGAAAAAAGTATCACCCCCTGGTCCTGGTTTGATACATGGGGACGCTTGGTTTGGGACTACTGGAAACCCAAACACTGCCAGGGAAGAATGTTAAGTGTGTAATGCAGCCATGATTTCAGAAGTGCATGTCTTGCAGTATTAATCTGCCATTCTGCAAATCTGATGACTTCAGTGTAAAAAAACTCAAATCATGTCTTTTAAGTTCTAGCATATGTGTAAAAAAATGAGGCCACTTTTTTTCCACTAGAAGCCATTCTTAGCTGTGCAGACCTAGTAATTTTCAGTTGTCAAGGACCCTCCCCCAACCCCCCGTATTATTCGCAGCATCCAGGTTCTGTCTTCTTATGCAACAGCACAGAATGGGGCTTGGGTTGGAGGTGGAAGCATATGCCTCAGTTGGGATACAGTTTGACTGGAAAATATCTTCCAGTCTCTCTATAAGGGACATAGAACAGAACTTATTATATGACTCTTTTGCTACTTCTAGAATTGACATAAAATTGGGTGTGTTGTGAGATAAGTAATATCCCAGAACAGGGCTTTCTGAACTATGTTCTGCAGAGTCCTATGGTTCAGCCAGAAATTGATGAGGTTCTGAGAGAGACTAAGGACAACAAAAAGTTCACTTGAACACAGCCAACTTTCTATCGCTAGAGCTTTGGCTCTGGATCAGGGGTTTAGGGAATAAAAAAAAAAAATGTTACATGGCCTGAAAAAGTTTGAATACCTGCCCTAGAAGACAGAAATAACATTCAAAACAATATTGACAGGCTGAAAAATAGGTTGAAAATGACAGAATGACATTGAACAGAAGCAAATGAAACAGAAGTTCTTCACATAGGAAACAAGAGAAGGTGGTGGGGGGAGAGTACAGCATCATTCTTTGAAAGGTTGTCACATAAAGGAAAATGCTGGGTCCTGTTTCAATTATCTCAGAGGGCAGAATGTGGAATAATGGACTCAAGTTACAGGTAGGCAAAATCCAACTGAATATTATAAATAAATTCCAAGCAATGAGAGTAGTTTTATGATGAAACCAATTACCAGAGGAGGTATGTTCATCGTTCTATGAAAAAGGACCCCTGCATCAGGATTTGAATTGGTGGGGTAACAGTGATGGAATGGAATGGCTTACTTGACCCTTAATTCCTTCACTGAAGACCCAGCCTGAAGAGTTAATTTATCTTTTTCCTTCTTTCCTCTTCCCCATCTATATCTTCCATGGCTTTGCCTTAAAGATATGTCTTGGATTTGATAGGGTATTCTGGGTTAAACCTCTGGTATTCTTGGTACCCTAGTGGATCTTGCATCAGACCAAATTAGGGAAGCTCATGGGATCTAAATGGGCCCTCCCCAAAACAGATGAGGCTCTTGTTGATGGAAGAACATCTCTGGCTCTTGAAATCTGAAAATTGCTTCCAAAAGTTTATCGATGTGTCTCGAACCACTTAGGACCTATTCTGCTTTCTGGAACATGTTTTTGGGACCTTTTAATCCTGAATGTAATCAAGGCACAAGTAGAATGTGAAAAAAGAAATACTATCTCCTGCAGATGAATTCCAGTTGATATTAATGATAACAAAGACAAGAAAATGAAGAATCTGTAATCAATCAGATGTAATCACAATTTCTCAAGAGGCATACCTAATATGCTACCACTGTGGTAGACAAAAAGGAATAGGAATACAGCATGCAAGCTAAGACGAACAACTGGAACTTGTAAAAATAAGATAGGTTTAGTTGCTTTTGTATTTAAGATGTGAAACTACAAAAGAATTATGTTTCTTACATTCACTATGAGTTGCTCATGCTTCAACTTGCACTTTTTTCCTGGAGTTTGGTAGGAGGAAGATGGTATTATGAAATTTGAATTCCTCTTCTGGCCAAATCTGCTTCTGAAATTACCAAAGAATCAGAGATATATTCTTCACAAATCAATCTCATGGCATCACAAGGCAGACACATTAACATATGGATTAATGCTGTAGGGCTACATGGCAAAGCAAAAAACAGGAAGGTTAGCACCATATACACCTCCTGCTGACCTCTACGCACAAGCTACATCTGTTAAGTCATCTCTTTTGTCCACTTCCTGAGTCCCATTTTTCCATCTCGTTCTCACTGTCTCTCCTGTGTCCTTTATTCTTTTTCAGTGTGGCAGTTAAGAGTATTACTCATTGTCCCTTTTTCTATGATTGGAGCCTTTTTCTCTCAAAGCCTAATTATTAAGGGAAGGAAATATTTTTGTGGGGTTACAACACACAGGAGAATTAGTCCTACCCTCTACTCACACAGCAATTAGGCTTAAATTTTTTTCTAGGTCAAGAACCCTTTTTTTCCTTTTAGAACTAATTTCAATGCGGAAGACAGAGCTGAGAAATGGCAGCTGTAGACTAGAGCTTCCTAACCATTGCTTTAAAGGTTTTCCCCTCTGCAAACCCCTTTAAATATTAAGGCTAAAGATGCTACCAGTAGCATCCAGGAAATATGGAGATGACCCTGCCCTCTCTGTATAGCAGAAATATACAACACAGTGGGAATATTTAAGCTTTGGGCAAGCCAGTCTTCTCATGTCCTGTTAATTTAGCCAAGAAACAAGAAAATATTATCTATCTCATAAAATAATGTAAAGATAAATGAGATAAGGCAATTTATCTTGCCTAACAACCAAAGAGCATCAGAACATCTTGTCCTTCAACATTTTAGGCAGCATCAGTAGACTTTGCAAGCTTTCCATTTAGATACTGATGCTCCATAGATAATTGTGACAGCTAAAGTAGAGAATGTGCACACCTCAGCAAGAAGCATGGGTTTGCAATTTGGTTTGGCTATTCACCTTCTCTCTGAAAAACTGCAAAATTATGCTTTTAGATATGGCCTATCACCAAATTAATAATACTGTAGGAGAAACTGTCCTGAAATGCATAAAGTAGGACGAAGTAATTGATCCAAACGGGAGTGTCAAGAGGCTTACTTTAATCTTGTTGGGGTGGTACCAGTCCAAGTGGAAGCAGCTCCCCGATATCGTTGTCGAGAAATCTTTAGGGCTCGGAGGGCATCTTGAGCAACACGATTAGCTTCTGCTTCCACCAGCACATAATCTGGATTAGAAGCTTCCATAATGGCATCATGCTTCATTACACTGTGTATTCCTGGGACAATAAGGAATTAATGACTTTTAAAAAAACATCATCTCTCCATTCCCTTTGAATGAACAGAAATAGCTGCCTGATTAATAGGCATGATTTGCCTTGACATGGTGCTTTGCAGTACAGAGGCTAAATGTTTTGTTTTGAGGAGATGTTCTGCACGTGGAGTTGAGCTCAACAATTTAATTAGAAGTGTAGAGGTAGAGTTGATATGCCTCACAAGCTGCCTTGCTTCTAGAAACGTAGCTTCTGCACATGAACTACTAAAAATAAACCCGCCACCTGTCACAGAAGAAATGGGGAGAATGCTATAATCTGTCTCACCCAATATCTCCCTGAGGAAAGAGTCCATCCCCCAAACTGTGCTGTTGCAGACAGTAACAGTGATAGCAAGATGAGACAGCTGAGGAAGAATTCCCACACAGCCCTAGAAAGACCTGCTTTAGAAAGTAGATTGTTGCCAAAAGCACGAGACATAGGCAGTCAATCCCTGAATCCAGCATGAGTATTTCAGTACGAGGATGGGGAAGAGGTTTGCTTTTTGATTTTCTGATGCAAATGAAAATGCACGAATGGAGAATAATAGGCTACATAATGAACTCTGATGAACTGGGTGGGTAACTTCCTTTCTTATCTCCACTAATTCACTATGATAGGTTGGATATTAGTTTCTCCTGGTGGATTGGAAAGAGGTATCAAGTGGGGCTGAGCCCTCTACTCTTCAGTATTTGTGTTAATGTTAGCTAATTTAAATAAATTCCAGTCTCCAGGGCTAGATGGATCACATCCTAGGGTCCTGAAGGAATTATTGGAGGTGATTATACAACTGCTCTCAGTAGTTGTCTAATCTTTGAGAACTCCGGGAGGACTGATGAAGTCCCATCGTATCTGGGATGTTTCTCACCATTCATCGGAATATAAATTGGCATTACATGTTCATGTAATGCCCAGAAGAGTGGAGAATAGCAAATGCCATTTCCATCTTCAAAAAGGGGAGTGATGGAGGACCTGGGAAACTATAGAGCTGTCAATGTGATGTCTATACTGGACAAGGTCCTCCAAAAGGTTATTAAAAAGCATTTATTCTGTGATTAAAACAATCAAGTTGGGTTTATCAAAGTTAGACATGGATATTAGCTGGTAGTGGATTTGACTGAATGAATAAAGACATAAAAGAGCCAGTTGCTTGATGCAAAAAAATCTTTTGATAAATTCTATAGGCAGTTTACATATGCTACGTTAGCTAAATCTGGATTTCCTAAAGGATTTATAAAATGAGTCCAGATCCTGTATGCAGTCTCCACTCTAAAGCAAAGGTTAATGATTTCATCTATTTTCTCTCTATAAAGGTATTAAACAAGGATGTCTACTCTCTCCTTTGATTTTTGGTATATATATTTTAGAACCCTCAGACTTTGCTACTAGACATAATCATATCTGGGATGTTTCTCACCATACATTAGAATATAAATTGGCATTACTTGCTGATGTTTTATTGTGTAAGTTGGAACTGATGCAAATACCTACTTCCCTTTCTATCGGGAAAAAAAAGCCACGACTGAGTTATCTAGCTGGCAAAATTCTAGGGAGACAGAAGTGGGTTTCAGCAGTGTCCAGAGTGGTGACTGTAGTATAGGAGACAATTCTGTGGGAAAAACCTGACAAGGCTTTGTTGTGGGGGAAAATAGGAGGAAGGAGTGCTATATATACCATCTGCAGCTCCTGAATGAAAAACAAGAAATTAATAAATAATAAACATGCACAAATGCACTCAGACTGCAATAATGTTCCTGTTCTCAGGATAAGTTATTTGGACCTCTGTCACATTTGGAATTATTTTTTTTAACAAAATAGCACTACCTGATTTTTTGAAAAGCTTCTCCAAAACGTAATCATCACTTTTCTTTGGATCTTGCACTTCCTCACTATTTTCCTTCTGGTACTTTCTCTGCTTCACCAGGTGAGGAATGGGCACGCCTTCGAATCTGGCATCTCTAGAACGTTTGGGCCTCTTCAGTTTGCTCTTGGGATGCTCTGTTTTTGAGGTCTGCTTTCTGGGATTAGTAACCAACTGATGATTACCCTCCTGCTCCCGGTGATACGATCTCTCCTTGCTTATACCACAGTCATCACCTGGAATAGCCCACCCCCTTTCTTTCAATGCTCCTTCTTCCCCTGGCTGTACTCTGAACAGTGGATCCTCGGCCAGATCTGAAGGTTTCTCTTCTGTCCTCATGAACAAATCTGTATTAGCAGCAGGAATGTTGGCAGGATCTTTTGGAAGAGGACACGGGGATATTTCTGAGTTTCTCTCGGCTGTTTCAACTGATTCTACTGCTGTAACAGATGCATTTACACGTTTTCTTGCTGCGAAGGAATCTAACTGCCTGGAGGTTAGCTTCGCACGACATCTTTTAGAAAATTCAGAAACATTTGCATTGTTACGCTTCAACGGTCGCTTTGGTGTTGGAACATCGGAACCAGTTCCTGAAATGCATCACAAAAACCATCACCTGCTGCTCATGCTTTTGAATTTATTACATTAATATTGTAGTTCCCCTTTGGACACACCTGCAAATAGGGCACTGGTTTCTGTCCCCTGGGCTCCATCTGGACTGCTCAGTGTGAAGAGTTCATAGAGATCATTGGATTTGAAAAAACGTCTTTGCTTTGGATCTTTCAAAATTCTGTTTGTTAGAAACTGTTTGAATATTTGTCTGGAAAAATAATATTCTGTGATAAGTGATGCATATATTCTCTGTTCAAAACATTTTTCCTGCTGTATCTATTTTTTTTCTCTCTCTCTCACACACACACAATTCCACAATCTAACTCATACATGAAAATGCTAAAGATCTCAAAAGCTTAGAAAATATTTAAGGTATCAATGGAATAGAATAAATGATTTCAATAGAAGTAAAAACCCCTTGCTATGCTTAAATTCAGAATTATTCTCAATTTTCAATCACTGACTTTTGTCTACTGCAACTATAACTCAAAAAAGGGTAACAATTAACTACAAAGCATTTAATCTTCTCTCCCAAGGAAAGAAGGGAACATGGGCAAAGCAACTAAAAGAAGGAGAATAGCTAGATCCAGAGCAAAAAAGAAAGAACAGAAATTAGGATTTAGCAAACCCTAAAACATATTGTAAAACTTTCTACATTGGACTGACTCAGAAGCTACTGCTACTGCAGCATGCAGTGACAGAGTTCAACTTTTTCCAAGCAGAACCTTCCAGTTGTGTTGGGATTGTAGATCTCCAGAATTCTCAACTAGAATAGCCTTTGCAGTCAGCATAGGGAATTCTGAGCATTGCAGACTCAACACATATGGTGGGGACCAGGCTGGAGAAGAAAAGGCTAAGTTATTGTTTTCTTGGGCACATATCCACCTCTGCTCAAAGATCATGCTGGCTGTCAGTTTGCAATCAACCCAGATTAATGTTTGTGGATTACTACTTGATAGCAATGTAGAAGAGGTCCTGGGGAACATCATCTTTGCACTATACAAGGCCCCAACACTAACATATTTTAGGTAACTTTTCTAGAAGACATCTTTCTAGGTTGGCCTTTTCTAGTCAAAGCCAACTTAACATATGTTAAGGGATTAAAAAAATCCCCAGTAATATTGATTTTATAATTGTCATGTATTTTTATTGTATATCTACAATGAAATATAATTTTGGTCTACTGACTCTTAGAAGTGGGAAAGATTCTCTCCAGTATAAGGCCTCTGCAAGGAGCTGTGTCTGTAATGGTATAAATTTGGGAGACAATCAACATCTTGCTTTGGAACAGGGTGCTCTGGTTTGCCTCCTACGTAAGAGGCCCTCTATGGATCCAGCTGTTGATAACCTTTGTCTCCAATCTGCCCTTTTCAAGGAAAATTGACTAAGTGATGGAGATCCAACTGCAGAGTGTCCCAGGGGAAGTGGATTACCTGGGCCCCTTTCACTGTGGTTTCAGGCCTAGAAATGGGACTAAAATAGTATTACCAGAAAGGTAATCTGGCAATTTGAAGTAAGGTATCATCAATATGCTGATGATACTCAATTAAATATTGCCACCCAAGTTGCTTAGAATTATTTAATTTTTATATACCTATATCTATATAGGCTCCTTGACTCCATAGCAATGAAAAACGAAATCAGAGGAATGAACAAAAGAAATTGTCAAAATAATGAGCAATTTTAATCAGCTTCTCATACATTGGAAACATACATATTCTATTCATGTCAAAATGATAACATTTCTATACATCCTAAGAGTCTGTTTTCTAGAACAGCTATTCAAAAAGCCAGCCAAAGAGGAAAAGACCTTAAACCTCAATAACGCTCAGCATCTTTTCCAAGGTGGTTTATCAAAGCAACTGGTGACTATAAAACGGCTAGGGCTAAAATTTGCCACTAACTTTAATTTTTAAAAAGAGGTTGAGATTATTCAGGTATATATTACGAAGAGGGACAATGAGACCACAGTTAGTTTAGCATTTCTTATTGGCAAATTAGTGAAAAACTTCATTTAAGATTAAAACATCTGCAAACTTAGCCTTTCCAATCCTTTTTAAGCTCCCTCACCAAAAGCTTGTGAACAAAGTGAGGACTTCTCCTGGACTGGTCATAGAACAACAGAAATAGAGTAGCAACAAGTGGACCATCATCACAAGCGAGAGAGGTCTGCAAAGTGAATCCCAAAGCCTTTTTTGGGCCATAAAGTTAGGCATAAACAGAGAGATGGCCAAATTTCCTGAAGACAGTAAATTATTCAGGAAAGGGAATGGAAATTCTCAGTAAACAGTTGCAAATACTGCGGCATTAAATCCATGCTTCACATATACATAAAATGGGGAGCCTGATCTGGCAGTGACTGACTGTGAGAGGCTGTGGGAAGCAAGGGGTTCGACTAGATGGCCTCTAAAGTCCTTCCCGACTTTGATCCTGTGATTGCAAGTAGCAAAAAAAAAAAAGCCTTTTTTCTGACGTGTATTACTTACGCAATTGCAACAGTTCCCAGGTTTGGGGTTGTAAGGAGCCCTATTCACAGTGTCTCTACCACTTTCCTCCTGACTTTGGAAGCTGAAGCTTATATGGCTCACTGTGAGATTTTTAATGATTTTTTGCTCCCCTTTGGACCAGTCTGGATGTTAGGGATTCCTTCCTGGATAGAGAGGTGAATGGAGGGAAGGATGGATGGATGGATACCACTTGGTTTTTCATGGTCTTGAAAAGCTGAGTTGGTGCTGTAATTAACTATTCTAAATCTGATACTATGACTTGGACAAGAAGATGATCTCCAAGAGGTCCTGAAAGGGGCTACACTGTTCCTAATGCAGCTCATTATAGTTAGGGAGCAGTCCTCAACTGAGGAGTGCTATTGAGTGAATGATGTGGCCTAATCACTGAGTGTTTAAGTTGCCTCTGTGGCAAACAACTTCCTGCAATGGCAACCTTTCCTTATGAGAAATAGCCAGGCCACAGCCACATCTGGATCACTGCACAAAGAATATTAAGAAACTTTAAAATATGCAAAATGCAGCACTGAGTTTTTTAATGGAGACTGCACAAAACTGTTAATTAGTTGTGCTGGCTTCCAGTCCATCTCAAACCTCGGTTAAAAAAAACCTTATGTTGGTTGATGGAACCCTAAACCAGAGAACTTCTTATGCCATGTGAACGCATTTGGCTTCATAAGAATGAAAAGCACCGAGTGGAACTTTGCTTCCACAACAGAATTCACCCTTCCTGAGTAGAATGCTGTGTGTGAGACTAGAGAAGCATATCACTGGTCCAGGAGAGATTCCGTTCACATCTTAAGGACCAGAACTTCTTTAGCATGGTTTTCACTGTGCCATCTGTGGATGATTCTCAGGCCCTGGGGAAGGATAGGGCAGGGCAACACTGTAAGACGCTAAAATGGCTTTGGCAGAAGAAAGGTAGCTTGCTAAGTCAAGGGGCGGGGGGGACCAACTTATCCTTCTTTCCCTCCCGGAATGCAACTCCACTGTTATGTTCAAAAGCCGCTGAAAGAGCCCCCTCCCCTCAAAATCACTCAAATCTTTTGTCTGTTTGGGATCCCCTTCCCAAACTAAACTATACTAAAAAAAAAAAAGGACAGTTGTAGCATCATCCCAAGTTTACTTCCAAAATAACCATGCTCAGAGCATGGTTTGAAAGGACATAATACAGCATATGGACTACAGCTAAGGAGGCCCGGAGCATATGGTATATGGATGGGAGATCATTTGGAAATCCCCGGTATACCACCTGAAGTGACATCAGGACAAAAGGAAGAGAAGATGAATGTAAAGGGTATAAGTAAATCCTGCAGCTTAAACTTGCATCTGGTAGAACAGCAGCAAATGAACACAGTAGCAACATCACACTGACCTGTGGTAAATCTTTTCTTCAATAGTACCTGCAGTAAGAAGTCGGTATACAGTCACGTTTCTTGTCTGGCCAATCCTCCATGCACGTTCTCGAGCCTAGAACACAAATATCTGCTTTGCAAACACCTTTTCAGACAGTACAGAAGGACAAGGTAGTCTTACTGCTGGAGTAAACACTGTTACCAAAGCTCTTAACACTCATCCCAACTTCTGGCCATCCTCCCATGGTGGCCCCCAGCATTTTGTTTTCCTGCTAAACCCTCAGATGCTAGTTATCTCTCAGGGTGCAGAGCAGACATAGGATAACTTTCGGCATGAGAATAAGACCAGGGCAAAAATGCCTCTCTGCAAGGGCCCCTCTGCCTGCTTTATTGAAAGGATGAGACCAAGCCAGTTCAAGGCAAGCAATTTTGATGCAATGTGGAGTTTGGCCTCTTGCCATTAATATACAAGAAATTAAATATCCTGAATCTGGGGCTTTACTGAACACTGTACACAAAATAATCTGACTCAATGAAAACATGCTTTTATTAAATGTACAGTTCTTTTCCAGTGAACCTACCTGAGTGTCTGTGCTGGGATTCCAGTCAGGGTCATAGATGATCACTCTGTCTGCACCAGTTAGGTTAATACCAAGCCCACCAACTCGAGTAGTAAGAAGAAAGACAAATATAGACGCATCCTATAAAGATATGCAAGGAAAAGTTTTAAGTGATCCATCTCGCTATCTCAAGGAATGTAATACTAGCAACAGGTGAGTCTTACATTTCATTTTAAACTTGGGGGCAGGGGGCATCCATGTTTTCATGTTATGTAATTTTATTGCCCTTGACCATGGAAGCAATCAATACCCATAAATATTGCCTTATTTCAATAATGGATTGCACGAGACAAACCTAGAGAAAAAAGGGCAGAAACCTTTAATATGGTCATACAGCAGGAAAGACCTATCATACAACTGTCCGCAATTTGAGAGTCTTGATGGTGAGTTCAGGCCAACAGAAACCCTCGTTCCAAAGTAACTCAAATAAAATCACACTTCAGTAGTTGACAGCTTTCTAAAGAAAGTTTGCCTGAATCCTCAGCAGTGACATTTTGTTCAGCAAACACTGTAAATGAGGACAACAGCAACCTTTCCCATAATCACTCTTCCACCTGAATTGCAAAATCTGATTTAATCCACTCCAGGGAATTTCCAAATGGAAGGAATAAGTTCAGAAAGTACACTTAAGATGAAGCAAGAAGCAAAAAACAAGAGCATCATCTGAAGCAGACCAGCGTTTGGGGAATTTTAAGCATAAGGTGTTTGGAATGTGGAACCCAGAAAATCTTATAGCTCTATGCGTCTGCTGTTGATTGGTACATTTTGGGCACTGCTCTTTCGTTGTTAACCTTTATCGAACACATACGAAACTTATGCTTCCCCAATGAGGACCAGGCATCTTATGCCTTACCAAGACTTTCTCACCTCATTGAATTTCATAATGAGAGGCTGTCTTGAGGCAACTGTTGTGGTGCCATCCATTCTGAGATAGGAATAGTTTCTTTGCTTCAAAAACACTTCAAGGATGCGCAGCATCTGCAGCATTGAAGAAAAAAATCTTGCTGAACAGGGCTATCTTGTTATAATCTCTAACAGCACAGATTACAGGGGATGTTTACCCCACATTTAACAAAAGGCAGCTGAAGGCCAGCATTTAAGCTTCACAAAGCTGAATGCCTACATTAAGCTCCTGTATAAAAGATGTGTCCATCCACACATCTCTAATGAACAATGTGGGGAGTAATCCTCATCAGCATATTTCTGCACCCATTTAGTTTAATGTAGAATTTACTAAAGAATAAAAATGAAGATTTGAGTCCAAAAACGGTATAGTTACAACTTGGAAATACTGAAGGAAATGCTACTACAAGGAGTAGCAAGGTTTGATTGAAAACACACCTGCAAATGGACAGGAATAATGGCTTGAACTACCCAGCAAGGAATGACGATCTTCCCTGGGAATCTATAGCCTGGCAAATGTTGCTAAACTGTCACTTCTAGAATTCATCACTGGCTATCTTGGCAGGGGTTGCTGGGAAATATAGTCCATCAAGTTCTAGAAGGCCATTCCTGGTTTATTCCAATGAATTTATACTGTTGCAAACCAGTTTCCAATTTACAGCAACGTCTCAGCAGATACTGAGCATGCTTCTGATATCCTTACCTGCCTAGACTGAGTAAACAGTAGCACTCTGTGGCCCTGTTTATGCCATATTTTCAGCAGAGACTCTACGACTATCATTTTCCCAGAATGTTTCCAGAATCCAAATTGATCTTCTTCTTTTAAGTCTTCATCAGGTGTACCCTTCAAAATCTTAGGTCCACCAGAAAAGATGTCTGGATGGTTGCAAATTTTTCTTAGGGATATAAGTCCTGGGAAAATCTACATAGAAAACATAGCCAAACAAAATCCTATTATGAAGCATCTGATGAACAGAATCATATACCAATTTATAAATGATTATGCTGAAAACAGTTCTGAAAGGCAAAGTCAATGGGGAAACCTGACTCCTGCAGAGTTTCTGAGTCAGTTTTGAACTCGCATACACACACACACACAGAGAGAGAGAGAGCACGCGAGAGCGAGCAAGCGCACGCTTTTAACTAGATTATGAAATGTGCCTGAAAGATGGTCTGCCTAACAGAAAATGTGAATCAGGAATCTGAATCTTGCATCTGCCCAGCATATCTATCTGCATTAAGGAGATAATATTGGCCTGCTAGGCAGGTTTTTAAAAAGATTAAAGTGTGATAAAATTCTGTACACTTTAAAGTACTATTTGAATGCAAGTAAGAGAAAGATTGTTCCAGAAAAATGGAGGTAGAAAGTTATAAAGTTTATAGAGAGAAAAAGATAATTGAAAAGAACGTAATGAAAGAGATTGAGGAACAGTTAAAATTAAAAAAGGTGGAGAAAATGCAGAATGATGTTGATGGAAATGTGTGTGTTGGAACTAAGTGAAAAAGATCAAACAAGGAGCCCCCAGCAGAGTAAATGGAATTAAAAACAAAGTGGTAAAATGATGTGGGATGAAACTGAAGTGAGAGAATGCAGGAAAGAGATTTGTATGGGATTACAAATAGAATTGAAACAAATGCTTTAAATGTTAGGGTCCAAGAAAAAGGATAAAAAGGAAATAATAAATGTGAGAATGTTGAAAAATGGTAATGCTTCAGGTGTAGATGGTTTAACTGCAATTGTATTAAAATATGGATGTGACTTGTTTATGGAGTGGCTGTGTAATATGTGTAAAGGTTCATCTGTGCCTAATGAGGGGAAGAATGCCTGTTCCTTACACAAGGAAAAGGTGGCAAGAGTGAATGTAAAAAGCATAGAGGGATTCATTGTTAAGTGGGCTTGGCAAGAGGTCTGACTGAAAGGGTAGATGAGAGAGGAGCAAAATCTGAGAAGGGCAGGTTGGCTTTATTCAGGGCAAAGGATGCACAGACCAGATTTTTTGCTTTTTAGCAGGTCACTGAGGAATGTATAATCTTTTTCTGGCTTTATTCGTTTAATAAAACAGAACAGAAAAAAGAAAAGAAAAACCCAACATAAGAAAAAAAGGAAGCAAAAGCAAAAATTATGTATATACATATAAGGCTTCTCAGAAATGTATATATATAAAATGTGTACATTATACGAATGTGAAAAAGCAAGTGTACTGCATATTCATATGCATGAGAATGGAAGGCTTTATCAATGGATCAACACTGAACAGAAAATAAGATAAGGACACAGGATATCCACGTGGTTCAATGCATTTATGAATAAAAATGTAAGAAATGCTTATGGTGAACGTAAGAAGTATGTCAACACAGTCCACTGTTTTAGATGTGATCTGTTTAATCAAAATATCATCCTCTATTATTAAGATGAAGCTCAGATCACATGGTAGGTCACACATTACAGGATTACTGATAGTTCACAATCTTTCTCTCACCGCTGTACTTAAAGCAGTGTATAAATTGTTATGTTGTCTTGGTGAAATCAGTTATGGTTTACTTATTTTGTCTTATTTATACTGGTACTGTAAGGGTGGCCCCAGTCCTGCTGGTCTTTCGGATCCTTACTGGCTCTTCCCCTAAGAACTCTGGAGTGTATGCATACACATTGTGTATGATCTGAGATTTTTCTGAGGAGCTTCAACTTGGGGGGGAGGGGGTTGGTTTCTTTTTCGGAGTTTTATGGATTGATGATGTTCTTATTCTGTTCACTGCCCAAAGCTTCACTGGAGACATGGGCAGCCAAATGCACTGATTCTTTTATGTCACTTAAATTAAACAAATCTAAATGGCTTTAAATATTTTGACACACATTGTTGTCACCGTAGTATATAAGAAAATAATCAGTAAAAACACATATCCAAGCAAAAATACAAAAATGCACAATGAATACAATAATACTTTTACCAAGTGCCCATCACTCATTCCATGGTAACATACTAATCGTTCGCCTCAGCTCCCTGAAGTCTCTAAAAGACAATCAGGTCTTTACCAATTTCCAAAACATCAAAAAGGTGCTACTCTCATCTCAGGGGGTAAGCTACTACACATAAGGAGGAGCCCCCATCAGAGAATGCTAGCCTCTGAACTCCTTCCTGTCACAGACATGGGGTGATGGATGGGCAGATTCTACATAGAGTAGATGGTTCTGAAAATAATCCCCGCCCCAAATTATATAGAACTTCACAGGATGTAACTAGCACTTTGATACAATCCAAACTGTTAGCCCTATGAGGTAGACCAGATCAGGAAGCTGACTCCACAGACTAGAATTGTACTTTGACATAGACTACAGTAACATGATCTTGCAAATCTGTGTTTTCCTTTCCCTCCCTCTGATACCCCAGGGAGTTGGAGGGAGCCTGCCTCAGTCTTTTAAGATGGCACCATCCTGGAATCAGCCGGCTTTTGAATTAACAGCCACCCTGTCTTGCTAGATATCAGTATTAATCTCTTCCTCCTCATCCAGATCCTCACAGCCTCCAGATATCACATCAAGACTTCTACTCCATGATACGTTCAGTTTTAATAGAGATATACAGCTGGGCATCATTAGCATATTAATGATAGTGCACCCCACATTGTCAGATGATCTTCCCCAGTGACTTCATGTAGATGTTGTTTAACGTAGGGGAGAGATTTGAGCCCTTCGATACCTAATATTGGAGTCCAACCTCTCCTCCTCTAGATACTGACTGGAATTTCCACTCAGGAAGGAGTGCAGAATGGTGCCCTCTATCCCCAACCCTTCCTGGAGATTTAGAGGGACACTCCAAGGGCCACCAAGAGATTGAGCAGTACAAAGGTCACACTTCTCATATCCAAATCCTGCTGTAGATTATCTATTGAGAGCAACCAGTGCAACTGATGTCCCATGCCCAGGCCTGAACCCCAAATGAAAAGGATAGAAAGGTAAGCAGAGGTGGCAGTGAATAGTGTTAGTTTAAACTAGTTAGATTTTCTTTTTCTTCAATCTTTGCCTTTAATTTATTCTACTTCAAATGGTAATAATATTAACACTTTTCTTTCAGTAACCTCCTAATTGATTTCTTTATTGCATTTTACCTGCATTTCTCTATTGAGAATCTGATAGACTTCTTTGGAATCAATAAATTTTTTGTAAAGTTGTAGCTGTTCATCTGTCAAGCGACAAAATAATACCTAAACAGAGACATTGAAGAAATTATTATACTTACATAATACCATAAGTAAAGCAATAAAATGACAAATAGAAATCTTCTCCCAAAGAGTTTACAACTTATGAATTAAAATAAATGTGGCTTTCATTACTGGGATTAGCATCTCCATGGTGAATTTCCAAGCTCCTTGGCTTATCTATTAAAACGCACAATATGTCATGCCCATCATGCAGAATGTAATCACACTTTATCTGCAAGCATAACTTTTAATTAATTTCAGTTTGTGAGATGAGCTCCCCTGTCTATGAATATCAGAATGCTCTACCAAGAAATATGGCAATCTCCTACAGACAGATGTAATTCTCAAATATCACTACAGATTTCTCAATTTTCAGGACACCAGTATTTTAATTTTAACACATGTTCTTAAACTTAACTACCTTAAGTATTCACTGGAATAGAAAAGTGAGTTATAAATTGAACATTCTTCCTCTCCCATAACATACTGCTGATAAGCATTCACTATGCACTGTAAACGTTTCTCAGATATTAGGTAGCAGATTGTAAAGATAAAGGAGAATTTAAATGGGTCAAAACCACGTATCAGAAGATAGGTCCAGGAGAGGCCATGGAGGATTTTATCATTATGTTTGGAATAAATATTAAATTCTCTGAAGCAGAAGGAATATGCTGTGTCTGGCTTGGTGTGCTTTGACTTTGTGCTAGCAAACTGTTGGTTAGTATCTGCCTCCTTAGAAGGTTTTGGCATAGATTTCTCAGAGTAGACAGGTGAAGATTTTGTGCAATGTCTATGATGCCATTTTTGCATTTCTAGTTGAATCAGGACCACAGAGTTTCTTGGTCAGACTGAGATGACATAGGTACTGATTCAGGTTAAGCACCAAAAGATGAATCAGGGATTAAAAATCATAGGCTAAGCCTCTGTTCAATGTCCTGTATAGGTGTGATATCCCTGACTGAATGGATGTGGAACAGTCCATTAATGAAGCTGATGTTCTATGTGGTTAGCTGTGACACAGATTGTTTTGTATTTTCCTCTAGCTGAGGCTCACTCTCTGCCTGGGCCTTCATCATTCCTCAGTCTAGGCAGTGATTGGTTTTGACATCTTTCTGAGGGCCTGAGGAAGAGTACAAGGTGAAGGCTATTAAATAAGGGGACCATTAATTTTCTTTTTACCTGAACTACTGGAACAGCTCTTTATCCTTATTTGGTTAACTCTGCTTTCAATGTAGAACAAATGGTTTAGCTGTTGCAGAGACAGAGGCTATGCTAGAAAGCTGTTGCACAGTACCTGGCTTGCAACAGTACTTGTGAAAAAGTAGCTGATTATAAACTGAATATGAACCAGCAATGTGATGCAGTTGCAGAAAAGGGTATTTTTTTTCAACAGAAGTATAATTTAAAAATACTAATAGATTTGTTACAGGAAGGCAAATTCCAACTGAATGTTAGGGGAAAAAATCCTAAGAGCAATTTGATAGTCTGAGGTGCTTTAATTTCGATTCCTGCACTGAACAGGAAGTTCCAGCTCTATAACTTGTTATGATATGCAGCAGATTTAAGATCAGGGTTGTTATTGTCCAGTGTGGCTCTTCTACAGCATTCCCCAAGAACTGGGCATGGGTTTTGCTCCATCTCTGTGATAAATGTTTGTCAGTGGATCTACTCCTTGGGTAGCAGATCATGTAAATCTTTGTTCCTCATCTTGGAACTATTTTTTTTTTCTCCTTTGGAGAGTGACCTAAGGAGCCTGAGTCGGCTGTCATCCAGAAGAAATAATTGAAATGGAAACTTAGAGCAGGAGTGACTGCCTGGAATGTAAGGAAGTGCAGCACTGCAAATCCAAAGCCAAAAAGGAGCGCATAAATATTAAGCAAGGGTTCAAATTTTCTGAAAGATGTCACATCCAACTCTGTACTGTGTAAGAGTTTCTGTTCCCCTACAAATTCACTGAAACACACTGTTTGGCCAGGGATGGTAAAGTTCAAAAAGTTGACTCTGAGAAATGCCAGAGCAAGCTCTGTGTCTTATTCTATGACTGGGTTCCATCGTGCTGCAAAGGTGTATGCATTTACTGGGTGGTAGGAATGAATATAACCAGAATGGGCAAGAAAAACCATGATTTCTTGCGGGTGTCTGCAAAATAATTCATGCTACATAAATAACAGCACTATACATTCTAATTCAGTGTTACATGCTGACATCTTTCAACAAAGATTTATTTCCAGGATTATTATCTACTTGAACAAGGGGCAACCTGTCTATCTAAGATCTGATCTCAGTTCAACTTCTTAAATTTAAAGTTGGGAATAAAGAAGTAATGCTTTATTCTGCTGGACCAAAATGTCATTAAATCATATGTGGCTTCATATTCCCCCCAAGTAACCATCTGACCAAATGAAAGCGAGCTGTGCCTCCTTTTCCTCAGCTCATGTACCAAAAGTACCTTTCTCCGTTCAGTGATGTGTTGCTCAAAGCACTTCTTCATATGAAAAGTCTGTCTCTGAGAAATGTTAACATGTGAACAGGGAAATTATGCAATTGAAGATACCTGCTCATTTTTATCTGGTAAGGAGAGGCTCATCCGAACATCTGCCTTCATTCTGCGCAGCAGGTAGGGGTTAATTGTATCCCGTAAAATACATGCACACTTGTATGCCGTTTTTACCTTTGGGAGAAAAAAAAAAATGCCAATGCATTTACTATGTATTTCTCATTCTTTTTAATTATAGCATGAAAATGATGGGGAAATAATTTATATATTTCCTTACCAAAAACCAAACAATAAAAACCTAGTACCAAAGGAACAGAAGTGATATGAGTCACTTTGCACCCGAAGGATATGACCCTAGCTTCACTGATCACAGATGTTGCCAGAGTTTGAAAGCCCAGGGTTAGGAAACTGAGCACAAGTCAGATGAAGGAGGACTCCTAAGGTCCTCTGATGTCCTCTTCTCAACCTCGGACATTACGCAGCAGAATTGGAATAGCTTACCTGTCAGTCCCAAAAGGCATAAAATTAGTCGAGGCTATTTACCAAAAGCATATCCATGGATGAGAGAGAATATGATTAGATATGATTAACCAATCCTTAGTTATTAGAAATTGGGGAGACATTGGTATCTGGCTGTAAAACAAGCTATTTAGCAAACAAACAAATGTCTACTTCCATGTTGAAAAAGAAAAGAATGAAAAACAATAGTAAAAGACTTTTGCAATGGAGGGCAGAAAAAGGCTGATTCGGGAAAGAACCAGAGCAGATCCTGACAGCAAAAGGATCCTTTAGTCATGGCACCCTCCTTGCATTCTAGTCTCCTCTCACCAAGCAGGAACAGGGCCTGTCATGGGACATGTGGGGCACTCTTAAAAGGCTTTCACCATTTTACACATCCATAAAATTTCATTCACCTTTAATGGTCTAACATCCCTTTTCTGCCATTTCTCCATTAAAGTAAGTATATTTACTATACTGGACATAAGTTATGTATCACCACTGAACATAGATATGTTTTTTTTAATGTTCCGATACATATTTTCTGATGCTTTAACTTTTTATTTTTGTGTAATGGACACATGCCTGCTAAGATATGTTTAAGGACTGTATGAGGATATACATGCTAGGTCTATAAAAGAGCTTCCTTTCTTTTTTTCTTTCAAATAATTTTTATTAAAAGATTTTACAAAGATTTAAAAATGTTTACAGAATGTTTACAGAAACATAGAAGAAATAGAAAAAGATTATAAAAGGGTAAAAGAAAAAGTGAACAACAAAAAAGCAAGAAAAAGAATCCAATCTTCTTTGCAGCAGTTACAAGCATAGCAATTACCATCTCTGCCCTCCCATATTGCACAACACAGTTCCCTTTTTTCCACAAACAAACCTTTTTAATCAGTTACTCCCAAAATCAACAGTTCATTTTTAACCATTTTCAGCAAAGTCTATAAAGGGTTTCCAGTCTTGTATAGATCTATCAAAGAACTTTCAATGGTCTGATGCTATAACCATTCTTATCTTTACCTGAACTGGAGAGGCATTGGAATATCCTCCCATGGTTATGGGAACAGAAAACTGCTCCATGAAGACAGGTAGCGTTCCCAGTTTTCCTGGAAATACAAAATCAAAGAGGGACCACAGCTCCTTGAGATTGTTTTGCAGAGGTGATCCAGACAAGATGATTCGATGAGGGGTGGAGAACTGCAACAGGAAGAAAAACTGCCATGTCACACTGAAACCCAAAAGACACACATTCTGCTTGAATGATCGTATTTTAGCGGGTATAGTACCTTCAAAAGTGCTGTGCAATATTAAAATGGACTAAAATCATGGTAACAGCTTTCACTATTACCATTTGGCAGAATTACTCCACTTAAAATGATTATTCTTTCTAAGATTTTGTTTATGTTTCAAATACTCTCAATTTCACTGCCTTCTATACAATTTCATGCATGGCAAATAATTTTCTCTTAATTTATAGCTATTAAAAAACTCCCTATGACCAAGACCATATAACAAAAGAAAAAGTATGGTTGGGAATCAACCAAATTCAAAACATTATTTTGATGTTTTCAATTAAAACATTTCCTATAATGTAAATAATATGTTAAAGATACAAAGTGACTTAAGCACTGGGCTCCCTACTGAATAAGGCAAAACTATCCCTGGAAATGGTGGAAAAATAGCTGAGTCCTCTTACATCTCCTCTTCTCCCTTTTCCTTAATGATCCTCTTTTTAAGCACAAGGAAAAATTTGTTCAGTGCAAGGAATGGGGAGATAAAGGATTTTATAGAATTAGAGTTATGGATGGAAACACTGTTGATGCTGAATATACTTTGAAAAAGGATTAGTCACAAGCGCTAGTTGGGTTTCAAAAGAGTCAAGCTCAAATTTTTAATTAGTGAGCTTACTAGAACTCATTAATTATACTCATTAGCCTCATTTGGGAAACGGAACACATCTACTTCATTTAAAATCAAAGGAAACCTGACAGTATTACCCAAACGTTTTGTAATAAGAACAGTAGGTTCACTTGAAAGTCTTAAAAATTCTGGGATGCTGATATGAAAATTAAGCTCAAATTAAAATTAAAAATTAAACTAATATTAAAAATTAAACCAAAAGTTAAGAGAAAAGGCAGTGAAAGGGAGGAGGAGGAGGAAGAATTGTTGAGAGATGGGGACATACAAGTTTAATAAATTATTATTATTATTATGGTTGGTCACACAGTCAGCCAAATGTTTAGACTGGATTTGGCATTTTTACTTATCTCTCAAGTCTTAGGAAGATGTTAGTGTTTGATGGTGTTAAAGGTATTGTTGCAGGATATAATCTGTTCTGAGTAAAGCTGCCTTTTGCAATTGACCGATGGTGTTTTGTCAATGCCGATGGTCTTCAAGTGGTGCTCCAGATGTTTTGGGACTGTACCTAAGGCGCCTATAACTATTGGTACTATCTTTGCTTTCTTTTGCAGTATTATTATTATTATTATTATTATTATTATTATTCAGAATGTATGCACTGCCAAGTTATTTCCCCAATTCCTCACGTATGCAATGTTTTGCTTAAGGTCTCACAAAGAAGAATAGAGTCATGCATGAAGCAGGAAATGAAAGAAGGACAAAAAGGTTTCAGAAAAGAAAGATGGACATAAAATGAAGTAAGATGGATAAATACAAGTGTTAGTTGGACAGCCTGAAGGAAAGAGCAAGAACATAGGAGAACATTCACTTTTCCTAAGGCCTTTGATTATATACCTCATGCCAGAAGATGGAACATATGAAGACCTATGGTAGTTCTAGAACATCAAGGCATATTTACAATCAATCAATTGCCAAGTTTATATGCACAGACAACAATATTTATTTTTAAGAATTATATAATATACCTTGCTTGAATATTATTTAATGGAAAATCAGTTGGAGGGTTTTCAGGCAGCAAATAACAAAGACAATCCAAGTTTCCTGTTTTTTTAAGAATCATACCTGTTTACAAGCAAGTGTAACTGCAGCATTGGGATTCCGAATTTTATGTCCCTCATCTAGAATCACATAGTGCCAATTATACTTATGGAGGTTGTCTTGTAACAAGCGAATATAAGAATAGGAGGTTATCAAGATTCCATTGCATGCTGCAATTTCACGAATCAGTTTCACCTGCAAAGTATTTTTTAAAAATTATTAAACAGTGAAGGGTCTATTATTTTCTTGCATAACTAATTCAAGAGTTTTTTCTTCCTAGCATTTTTCCTGCTGGTGCAGGGTCTGCTTTTTTTCCCCCCAGATCAACCAAATATTGTTTCACTGGTTGCAACAGGAATTGACCAACCGGCTTGTCACCTGAGCCTGATGTCATGAGCTGAGAGAGAGGGACTGGCCCAAAGTCACTCAGCCAGCTTTCAAGCCTAAGGTGGGACTAGAACTCATGGTCTCCTGGTTTCTAGCCTGATACCTTAACCACTAGACCAAACTGGCTCTCCTGACCAAACTGATCAAACTAATGCAACAATTGCCATATATTAAATTAAAAGCAAAATCTTGTGAGATCTTAAAGAATAATAAGGATTATGATGATAGCATATCATACATGGATTGTAGTCACAGGGGAATCAGCCACATGAAGAATTAAATCACAAATAGGCATTGTAAATGAAATATAGAATGTACATGTTAGTGGTAATTACTTTAACAAAGCGGCCATTTGCAAAACCAAATATGCAATATAAAAAGCATGTCCTGCTCTACATACAAGGCCAGTAACAACTTGGGACATTTCCACAGACAGCATTAAGTCAGTATTAACCCAACAGTGACCTCAGGCTGGATTCTGAAGTCCCATCTCCGAGACTGCCTTTTCCACATCCCTGGTCTGTTCCTATGACCATCACAAGGTTCAACCCTGGCCCAGATGGAGAGGGCCTTAAGCAAAGATGATCTATGACAACAGATGGCATTAAGCAACCACTAGGTTGAAAAGCACTCTGATAGAATGACTCAGGTGCCAAGAGATGGTAGATCAACTAGAAAGGAGGACAGCATGGAGACATTTGTCTTTTCTTCTCAAATAGCTTGTTGCTCTACTAATCCTCTACCTCCCTTGGTCCATGACTGAAGTTGTAGAAATATGCTTCTACCTGCCCTTAATCTACTAATGCACATGATGGTGGCTCAAGCAACATGCTCAGACAATAATAAGCCTTAACACTATTCCACCATTTTGCATCCCAGCCACAGCCTTGTTCCTATCCTCTTTCAATTCAGAACTATTATCTCACTTTAGTTCATACCTAAGTTCTCATGAGGAAAATTTGATTCTGGAGAAGCCTTTGAGTTGCACATAGCCCTGGGGCCTCTCAAGATTCACACCCAGCAGGCTCTGCATAAAGTAATGTTTCATTTAACCACGGTTTGGTGATGAAACACATTGCACAAAGGCATACATTATGTTTTTCAAACTACAACTGAAAAAAGTACAAAGAAAAGCTGGCAGGCAGAGAAAGGAGGATGCAACATAGATTATGCCTTGGGCATTTTACAGCTGTTTAGTGTGGTGTTTCGTTTATTGAACAGCGGACAGATGGCATTATATTGCAGAATCTTGTGAAGAAGCAGCATGAGTGGCCAACAAAGGAAAGCTAGTCTAAGGCAAAGACGACTTCTGGGAAAGCAAAAATCTCAATTTACAAATAATTCTCAGGCACAGAAGAAAACCAGAGCTATCAATGGAGCAGAAAATGATCCATTTGTTAGACCCAATTTAAAAGAACTGTAAATTTGCATTCACTTATTTGCTGGTTAAAGACAAATGAATGTATACAATATACACATATAGCACCTCTCATGAATGACTGCTGCCATCACCATATATTATGAGTTTCCTAGCATTAAGTGAATGGGGCCAGGAATATTGGGAGAAGGGAATTAACTTTGCCCAACTTCAAGTACTGTTTGCAGCATGAGCCGGGGTGATTTTTGTGTGTGGTCACACAGTCTTTCTCATTGCAGCTTGCTTGCTGCACCCCACAGAACTCAGTGGGGAGCTTCTACTGTACAGCACACAAAAGGCAAAACTGGAAATTCATTCTTATAGGATCACTTCGGTTCAGGGTTGTGGTAAAACTGCAGGTGGTCCAAATACATCTATAATTATGGAAACTTATAGTTTACAACAGACAAGTCGAGTAGTTGTTGATTTCAAGAAAAGTACCCTTTTTTTTAGATTTTTTATCCTGCTTTTATTATTTTTATATGACTCAGGGCGGTGAACATACCATTAAGATCCGGACCAGCTATTCCAAAAACAAATGAGATTATAAATAAATCCAAGCTACTTGTTTGCCTCAACAGGGATGTCTAATACTTCCTTCAAATTCTTTCTTTCTTTCCCATCCACAAAACAATGTAAGTTTGTTTCTCATGCTTTTCTTTTTAGCAGATAAGGTTACAATAGAGAAACAACACAGTACAGAGAAATACATAGAACTGAGAAACCATTACTAAACAAAGATGGCTGAAAATGTAGATACCTGTAGGATTCCAGACACCAATCTAGTCCAACCCTCTCGGCTGTGGAATCCACTACTTCTTCATCCTTAACAGATGGCCATCCTGCCTGTTTAAATACCATACTTTTATCTTCTGCTATTATTAGCCTTAAAGGCAATTTCTGAAAATTTGCAGTTTGCATCCCAACAAAAAATACATGGGTACCAATGCTTTTAATAAAAATACGTTATTTAAACTTCTCTTTAAAACAAGAAAAGGCCTAGCTTGCAGCAATCATCATTACTGAATGGATTCTTTGAAAATTCTACCTCAGAGAGCCTCTGTACTTCTGAATTCATTATCTGCTGACCAGGCCACAAATCTTCTAACGAGCTTTATTTATTATTGGAAGACCTCTTCAGCATCATAGTACCACTCTGTAAATTACATTGTCTCCAAAGGAGGAAATCTAAGTAGTAGTTAACAAAATAATACCAATTCCTCATCACTGGTGTTTTTTGTAGTAAGTCTCTTCAAAAACCACAAGGCCTCTTATTCAGGGAACAAATTTGTCACTTTTAAACCCTCCATCAGTGAAACTGTAATTCCAAGGCAGTTATGTTTTCAACTTACATTTATGCATCTTTATATCCTGGCCTGTGGCAATGGTCTCTGGCAGAATACTACAGAAATCTCTACTCAGACCTAGAACAAATCATCTCAGGCGATTTCAAATTAAAAGCTTGTAAAATATGTAACCTCTCCTAGATTTTGCAATTAATAGGGTACGTCTGCAATTATCCTGACTTACAGAAGGCTGCTGCAACGTTGTCATTAAAAGATGTTCTGCGAAAGTGCTGCTGTTATTACAGAGGCTCAGGAGACCAATCCCTCCTAGAGGGCAATCAGTGCAGTGGTAGAAAACAACATTCATAAATCACACTGTCAGGCAGCAGAGAGAACAGGAGCAGGAACACAGGCACATGAAGGCCATTCACTGTAGGCACAGCACAGCAGAGACCTACTCAGGTTTTACTGAAGCTGTAATTAATTAAAATTTCCTTCAAGCCAAAACTTTATTAAACAAGGAGTTGTGCTGACAATGAAGGAAAACACAGGAAGGCAATTCATCACGGCCACTTCTCCACTTCAGGTTAAGGTGATGTAAAATTTGCCATAAATCTTTTAAATACTGAAAAGGAAATGGGCTTGCAGGGTTCAGTGGAGAGGACTACACAACGCGTTCCCAGTTTGTACTTCCCCCTTTCTGCCACTCCTTAAAGGGAAGTTCAATTCTGCTGAGTTAATTTCTTTATTAAATATTGTTCCACAACTGGTCCCATAACACCATGCTCATCCCATCAGAAGGGAGGGAGGCAAGATAATGGCAAATAAGAGGGAAGAAGTGTTAGGCTCGATGATTCCTGTAAAACCTTGAGCTTCCTTAATGACATGCTTTACATTTCTTGGAAATCAAAACAAATGGTTTTTCACAACGCCTGTAAAATTTAGCAGGACATCATGAGATTTTCACACCATATATTTTACAGGATGGTTGGAAAAGTGGATCCCTGGGCTTTAATTTTAACATCAGTCAGTGGCTGGAATAAGGTATTTCAGAATTCAGCTGAATATTTAGTAGTTTGCATGCGGAACTATTCTGAATAGTTCCGCATGCAAACTACTGCTTCACCCCATTAAAATCCTGGCTATTATTAAGACTCTTGTACGTTCAGGGATCAATGTCAATACATGCACCTAAAGTTGCAAGATATATAAGAAAATACTGGATTACAGGAATAATTGGGACGTTTTAACCAATGAAAACCTTGTATTATGCGATAATCCCAACTAAAATACTCCATACATCTGTTTGATCAATTGGACCTTTCTTAATATTATTATTTTGATCTGATTCAGTTCTAATAGAACTTTTTAAAAGTTTTGTTGAATATCCTGTTCTTATATTTGTTTCACTTTTTATCTTAACATATTTACTGATACTGGACACTTCAGAGATAACTTAATAAGAGTTGTTTGCAATCACCTTCTGACTGTGGATACATTAAATAGTATATTTATTAGATTTATATTCCAGTAGATATTATTAGATTTATATTCCACCTTTCATTAAGGTGATCAATATGGCATATATAGCGCTTCCTCCTATCTTCCACACAACAAAAACTCTATGAGGTAGGTTGAGCTGAGAGAAAGTACAGGTAGTCCTTGGTTTATGTCCATTCGTTCAGCAACCATTCAAAGTTACGGCGATGCTGAAAAAATGGACCAGTCCCTTAAGATCAGGCCATTGCGGCACCCCTGAAGTCATGTGATTGCCGGCTTATGATTATGACATCGCAGGGAGTCACAGTCACGTGATTGCCATTTGCAATCTTCCCTGCCAGCTTCCCACAAGCAAAGTCAATGGGGAAGGCGGCAGGGAAGGTTGCAAGTCATTCTGGTAAGTTGCTCCTACCTGCCCGCAGCCTCTGCCAGCACTCCCAGGCCCTCCCTCAACTCATGCGCAGCCTGCACTGGGCCTCCCAAGCCCTCCCCCAGCCTCCCTCACTCCCCTGCACTCATTACCTGGGACTCCCACCCTTCCTGCTTAATGACCTGTGTATCTTGGGGTTATGACAGCAACCAGGACTGCCATCCCTAAGCAATGCAGTCATGTGATGTCACAGTTTATGAGCACATCGCTTAGCAACGGCAATTCCAGTCCCAATTGCCATTGTAACCTGAGGACTACCTGTAGTCCAATGTTACCTAGTGACTTTCCATGACTGGGGACAGATTATAGTTTGGTTCTCCCTGCTCCTATCCAACACCTTAACTACTACACAAGGAATGGGGACATTAATTATCATAGTTTGGACTTGTCTTACTTCTGGCAGAGTTTGGACAAAAATCACTATTCTAGTGATTTTAGGCAAAATGCTATGTATAAAGTATTAATATGCTCTTCTTGGCTGTGTTCCCCATTAGCTGAAATCCATTTCAACATCAAGGAATGTCAGTTTCTGCACATGAGTGATCGCCAGAATAACTATGCAATACTGGAAGAATAAACCCACATCTAATTTACAGCAGTGGATTGCAGATATGCCATTTATCAACATCTAAAACATTTTTTTTACCCAATAAAACCTATTTGACAATTGGTATTCCCAAAACAGAGGGAAGAAACTATGTGCTATACTACTTCAGGCCTGATCCTCCACTTGAGAAGGTATTAGAGCTTGGTTCTATTAGGAGCAGAGAATTCTAGTGGTAAGAGCAAGACTGGCAGAATAAAGACTATCAACATCTCTCAACCTCCTTCCAGGATGCAGGCTACTATGAAGAATAAGAAGGGCAAGCATGGAGCAGTTATGCCCTTTCCTGGATCGGGATGCCCTTCGAACAGTCACTCATGCCCTTGTTATCTCCCAGATAGACTACTGCAATGCGCTCTACATGGGGTTACCCTTGAAGAGTATCCGGAAGCTACAGCTGGTCCAGAATGCGGCCGTGGGGGTTATTTATGGAGCCCCAAGAAGGGCCCATGTAACACCGTTGCTCTGCGAGCTGCATCGGGTACCAGTTTGCTTCCAGGTCCAATTCAAGGTGTTGGTTATTACCTTTAAAGCCCTACATGGCATGGGGCCAGGTTACCTGAGGGACCGCCTCTCCCCTGTCTTCAACCCGTCCCACCTGATTGCACAAAGAGGGCGTGCTTCGGACCCCCTCAGTAAAAGAACTCTGATTAGCGGGGTCCAGAAGGTGGGCCTTCTCTGTGGTAGCCCCCGCTCTTTGGAACATTCTGCCCCCAGAGGTGCGATTGGCCCCCTCACTCCTGGCCTTCCGAAGGGCCTTGAAAACCTGGTTCTGCCACTTGGCCTGGGGTGGGGAGGGAATACTTCAAGCAGGGGGATGGCTAGCCCCATAGTGGCCAGCTGTCCACAGCCTGATTTTCCATCTTCTTTGATTCTTCTTTTTTAGTATTGTTTTAATTCTGGATTTATTATGTGTTTTAGATATATTTATAGTTTTAATGTTTTTTGTAAGTCGCCCAGAGTCCTCTATTGTGGGGGAGATGGGCGGGGGAGAAATCCAACAAATAAATAAATAAAAATAAATCATGAGTTACCAGTTTTTACCACCAGATTGCATCAATGAAACATTAATACTGGATGACCAGCTATTAAGCCTGACTGGGTTAAAGTATCTGATGGAACTCATGGTCTCATTCTATACGCTTTTACTTACTTACTACCTTCAGATGTACTCTGAGAATCAGACAGCCAGAAAATAAGTACTGGTTCATCTACTGAGGGCAGAACCAAGCTTGGTACAATTATATTCCTGTTACATGAAGGAGCAAGGGTGGAATATATATTGGTAGGGCTAACTACTAGAACTCCAAATAGCAGCCAAAATAGAGGAGTTCATTGACCAAAGTGGAATGCCTGAAGCAAAGGTGGCAAATGCACCATTTCAAAACCATGGAAAGACATTCCACAATAGCCCTATTTCTTATGTAGCTTCTGAAGGCTATGAAACTGAAACCAAAGAGACATGCCTTCTAAGCGATAGTAGTCCCCTAGAAAGAAGTGAGGAAGGATGAAATAGGAAGAGATTTATAAAAGCAGTTTCTGCTAGCCTGACTTACACCATAGTGAGATCTTTAATATGGCATCCTCATGGGACATGACATCAAAGCAATGTAGAATCTTAAGGCACCCCACAAATAAAGCAAATCCCCCTTCCAGGTCAGAGGGCTGTAACTTTACGCATATCCCCCTTCCAAAAAAAGAAGAAACAGCTAAAATACTGATTATGAGTAACATTCATGAGTAACATTCAGAAAATGTTGATACAATATTTGAAATAAATAAGGGCTGCTCCTATATGGGATTATTTAACAAACACAAAGAAAGCTTGAAAGGCTGAAGTTACAGAATAAGGAAAAAACAGGTACCTTTTTGTTAGGATAAGAACCTGTCTCGTGTAAAATTGCAACTCTAAATGGTGGCCACCACATATGGAACTCTTTCACCCACTGATGCATTACAGTGGTTGGACACACAATCACTGTTGGACCCAGTCCTCTGAACCTGTAACAGAGAATAGGAACGTAAGAGTTTAAAAAAAAAAAAGGGTTTCATTATCTAAGCTAAAATATTAACTGGCCACTTGTACAGTATAAGAACATAATTTGCTTATCAAATGTATCAGAAATAAAGGGCATTCTCATTGTACTTTTTTCACTGAATATTTCAGGGGATACACACAAGTGAAAATATCTGATGCCCGCCTTTTCAGAAAGTTGCTAAAAATTTTGTATACTGAAAGACCTCACTGAAGGGTACTATGCATTCCTAAAGGTAAAGTTATGGCTCAACGTAGAAAAATTGTATTTTACTATTGTTTTATAGACAGCAGCTGCCTAGTGAGGTCTTGAAGCAGAAAGGTAAGTACAGTATGCACTTACCATGAAGACTCTTACCAGTATTATGTCACAGACACATCCAATAAGAATAGGTTAACCCACTACCACCCAGAAATGGCAGGAATCACAACAATTATTGTCTTGTAATAGCTTCTGGTTCCAATTACAGTACCGAATTTACTTTTAAAGTAAACAAAAACCAAAAGCTAAAGTAACCATTTCCAAGGAGACAGGTCACCACAAAACCACAGGCACCTGCTTTTCTGCTAGAATTACAGTATAAATCAGAGTATCTCATCCATGAAGTATTAGTATGAGTTTGAATGTTGCTAGTACACCTAAAAAGAGGCCTTTGTGATAAAGCATCCAGGATGCTCTAGTGTCAGCAACTTGATTGCCACTCAGTCAGACTACAATCCTGCCAAGCTAGAACACCGATTTTGAATTTGCTGCATTCATTGCCATTAGACTTCCAGGTCCAATTCAGAGTATTAGCTATTACGTCTTGCCAGAATTAAGTTGACAGTAAGTGGGCAGCATTAGAAATCAAGTAACTAAAATAAAGAATAGAATAGAATAGAATAGAATAGAATAGAATAGAATAGAATAGAATAGAATAGAATAGAATAGAATAGAATAGAATAGAATAGAATAGAATCTGATACCTTCTCCCTGAAGGTACAGATGGCTCCTATCCTACTGATGTTTCACAAAATTGTTTCAGTACCTTTGGCTTTGATTCATAATAAAAGTGCTTATGAAATTTTCGATTGTTTACCAGGTGTTTTCATAGTTTTAGGGGTCTGTCTGCTTTTTAGTGTATGATTTTATTGTATCCTGTCCAGAGTCCTCCTTGATTGAGTGGATAATACAGGTAGTCCCCAGTTTAAGAACAAGTTCTGTTCCCAAGGTCTGTCCTTAAGTCAAGTTTGTATGTAAGCCGGTACAGTATTATTGTATAATACTGTATAAGTAGTATTGTATAATAAACTCCAATCAATGCGCATTTAACTCGAATTTTGCTACAGTGGGCTCTGTTCTTAACTATGGGTCATCCCTGGGTTAAGAATGCCCAGGATACATACCACCCATAATTAAGAATGGAGCCTATTGTAGCAAAATCTGAGTTAAATACACAATGATTCGACTTAAATACACAATGGTTTGAGTTCATTATGCAATACTACTTATACAGTATTGTATAATAATACTGTTCCAGCTTACATACAAATTCAACTTAAAGACAGACCTTGGGAATGGAACTTGTTCTTAAACTGGGGACTACCTGTATGGGTCATCCTTAAACCAGCCGTTTTTAACCCAGGGACTACCTGCACTGTAAACAAATAGAAATCCTCTTTCCAGTTTGGTGTGAGGAAACATCAGATAAAGGGACTTGCATAAACTAAATTGAACGATGGGATGGATGAGTGGAAGGGACTGAGATTTATGGAAAGGGTAGAACCTAGTGGAGTACCCACCAGATCTACATGTTTAGATTAACGTCTGATTGAAGTGGTGGGACAAGACCATGTAAGCACTTGGGCTTTTTAACCTCTGCTGAACGAATAAATGCACAGACAGAAACTTACATTGTTTATAAACTATGAACATGTCCAAAGATCCTTTTATGTCTAGTAAGTGGGGAATAATAACACAATTGTCTGATGCTAACCATGCAGCAGATGTATAGACATTATGCCACTCTCTGATGACAGGGCAAAACAAGTTCCTAGGCCTGTGAAAAAGAGAATTAAGTTGTGAATTGAATATCATTATTGTTGCTCTTCTAAAAAGCACAGCTCTGGCAGATGTGATTCCACCTAAGAAAACAAAGAGATACTGACTTCAGTGGCACACAAAGTAATTTCATCTAAGCTATAGACAACTTTGTGCCTATACTGTTAGACTACAGAGGGCACGCATCCTGAGGAGTGGTATGAACTAAGAGGTCTGGAACTTATTTCTGACAGAACCAGAGAGAAAACAAGCTTAGCTGTGCAGAATACTGGCCCTAGATCCAACTTAACCTGCAACATGCTTAAATAAATTTACACCAGTTTGCAACTGCAGCAATGGGTAAATGTCTCACGTAGCACTTCACAGACAAATATCATAGATGGTTTTCTAGAATAAAGTAAAGTTTGTCTACCTTGTCAGGATAATCATCCCCTGTGTGTTGAAACCAGACAGCCAGGCAGAGTAAGACCAAACTCTGGGAGAGGACACAAGATACTGCCAGAAGAAATTAGAACGCTCAATCCCTGGGAACCAGAGTTTGTATGGCACAGGGCTAGGACATGGGGGGCTTTCTTTGTCCTGATTGTGAAAAGCATTTTCTGGAAATGAGGAAAGGTGGAAAAATACGAAGGAGATTTGTTTAGTGGCGTTGAGTATGCTTTGAAGATGCTGTAGTGAAATGGGCAAGACACAAAGTTCTACCCTTAGCAGCAAGCTTGTGGTACCATTATGTTGGGAATTTTAATGGATGGTTCCTTGTCATTTCAACAGGTACTGCAGACATACTGTTCTGACTACAAAGCATGTGAGTTTTAGACCGAGTAGGAAAGAGAAATTAAAAAGAAGGGAGAATAAGACAATAAACTAGATCTAACGAGCATTGAGTTTGCCATATTAGAGTGCTTGTATCTGGATACAGTCTTCCATATACTAACTTTTTATGCTCCCCTGCACCCATCTACTGCTTCTACCTTCTTTTTGGTTCTCACTTTTTATATATACTTCTAGTTTTTAATTTATATTTTATATCTTCTGTCTTTTTAAAATTATTTTTAGATTTTCATTCTCACTCTTGATGCATTATGCTTTTTTGTAATGATTGTACCCCATCCCCTTCTGTTGGTCTACGGCTGTAATAAATATGTGTTTTGATGACAAAGTGAAGCTTCTTATTTAAAAAGAAAAAAAGATAGTAATGAACTGAAAATACAGAAAGTGGAAATTTTACACGTCAGCATAAATAAATAAAGAAAACATACAACTCAAAGTTCGGCAATGAAACTGCAGGCAGGACCACAAGTTTTATTAAGACAAAAATATACTTGACATGATTCCTGCCCTTCCTGGGTAGCCAAAACTAACCCATTATTAAATGCCTTTTCATTATCAAACTGGGAAATACAGTAATTGCTTCATTATATATTAACATAAAAAAATGAAATGGAAGTGTTGTCTAGTTACAATCTTTCATCAAATTGATGTAACATCAACTGCTACATGTTCTTTTACGGTTCCTTGTGAGTTTCCCTACCATCATGCTTTTCCCACATTCCACTTCCTGGCATTCTAACACTGCTCATGATCCTGCTTCTTTTGTCCATTTTTCTACAGAATCCTCTCTTAGTTCCATTTCTTTTATGTGTCCTCATGGGAACATGGCATCTACAAATGTAACCAGAAAACAACTTTTACGCTACTTTCTTAGCATCCCTTCCTTTATTATGAATCAACAGTTTCATTATTTTTCCCTTTAAAAATTATTAAAGAGTGCAGCTGTAATGCAAATAATTTGTATGCTATCTTCCTGACAGTAAGACTATTTAGGAAATATCAACTTTTCAAACAGTGAACCAAATGGCCCAAAGCAGCAGCAATAACAACAACAACATTAATTTCTTACTCTTGTATGCCGCCCCAACTAGCATCTTGGATTCTTTCTGGCTTCTCCCCCGTAAACAAAACTCACCATTTTGCTACTAAAGATAATGGATGGAGATGAACAGTGAAGCTGCTGGAAAGGTTTTGGAGAGTGTGAGAGCAAACCATGGAGCAAGTGCATCCACAGGGAAAGTCAAAAAGTCAAGATGGCAGGGGTGACCACATGATCAAAGCCAGGTCCCTTTTTTATGGGTGTCATCTCACGCATATAAAAGGGGGCAGGACTTGGATCCTGCTTACCATCTTGACTTTTTTTATTACTTTTTATTACTGTGGATATCCCTACCATGGGGTAAGGATATGATATTCACATTCATTCTCAAACTTCATAACTATACTTTGTACTGAACTGTGGTTTGCTGCAGTGCTCTAGGACAGAGTTCATACTAGTTAGGTTATCTTCTTACTGAACTCTCATCAAAAAGAGTGTCTTATCACTGGCACCCTGGGAAAGTAACACGCCTCTGTTGTACACATAATATGAATGACTGAATGCTGATCTCTCGGATTCCAGGTAATCGTGATCCTTTTCATGAATGGAAGCTACAGGATATTAAAGTCGTAAAACTGAAAGAGAAGGATATAGTCCAATCCCTGTTCTGTAAGTGAATTAAAATTAAACCATTCCCAACAAATAGCTGTCCAGACACTGCTTAAGTGCATGAAGAAAGAGGGAGTCAATCATAGTCTTAGGTAATTGGTTCCACAAACTGCTTTTCCTTTTAGGCAGCTGTCAAATCAATCTGCTTGTCTCCAGGCTAAACATGCACAATAGAATTGGGACAAGAGGCAGCACTTAAGTGTTTTTGGGAACCCACCGGCCATTCCATTATAGGAACATTCCTTTTTAAGACATTGAGCATTTTTTCTCCTCTCTCCCCCCGAACTGTTATATACCTATTGTAGGTGTTACACTGAGATTCAAAGATTAAAAAGTGCAGAATATCACACCATATTCATCTGGTGTGAACAAAACAAGCTTCAGGGGCTGCAAAGAGCTCTGTGGTTGGAGGTTCCCAAATTTTCATATAAATCTTTATTTCTCTTCTCAAAACTTGCTGCAATTTTTTAAATTCCATGCTAAAATACAATGCCTATAACTTTGCAAAGTACTAAACATGTGGTCAGACTATGACGCAATAAAGAGTCACTACTTCTCATGGTTTGGCAGCTAGGCTTCTATTTATGCAAACTATAATTGGGTCTGCTCTTTTTTCTTATCCTTGTCACATCAGATACTGTTTGTGGTCCACAATTCCAAGATCCTTTTCATAAGTATTCTTATCAAGCCATCTATCCTCTCTGCTACATACCTGAATTTGATTTCTTTTCCCCTTAAGAACTTTTCTGTAACAGCATCAACACTGTAGAACAGCCTCCCTGTAAAGATTAAGCTAATTCCCTCTTTCTTGTTTTTTTTTTGGGGGGGGGGGGACTTTGAAGACCAAGATATTTCAGACAGTCTTCTTCTGATTTGATGTTGCTATCTTTATCTTTAATGAAGATAAAGTTACATAGGCAATATAACTTAAGTTATATTGTCTATATAATCAATGAAGCACATACTGACTTCATTCTTTGGTTTTCTCAGTCATCCAGTATGCATCAACTATAGTGTCTCATGTTCCTTTGCCTTTTCTAAAGCCAGCTTGAACATCTAGCATCTCTTTTTCCAGGTAGGGCTCTAATCTGCATTGGATGATCTTAAGCATTATTTTGCTACCATGTGAAATTAAGAATATTGTACAACAGTTTCACACTCTGTTAAGTCTTCTTTTTTTTGATATTGAAATGTAGATTGACCTCTTCCAATTGGGTGATCATTGTGTCATTCTCCAGATTTGCTGGCGTAGTTTGGTTAGAACATTTACTGAACCTTCTTTTGTTGCTTGCCATAAATCTGTGGGTATCCCATCAGTTCTTGTAGCCTTCTGATTTGGCAATGACCGGAGTGCTGATCTAGCTTCATATTCTAGTACTAGAGGTTCTTGTAAGTAAGGAGTATCTTCTAAGGTAGTGGTTCAACCACTGTGCTGCAGCACATTTGTGTGTCACAAAAGGTCTGCAGTTATGCTGCATCAGTGAGCCACAAGTAAATGATGGGAAGTTCTGCAGTCAGAACCCTGTCTCCATGATCACCAGGGGCAGACTGCCTCCATTTCTTCTCCCGAGTCCCAGCAACCTGTGACGTCATGGGACTTTCAGTTTCACACCCTGAAGTCCCGCCTATAAAATATGTGACTGCACAAATTAGCATCAGCCATTAGATTAAAGAAGTTGAAAACCACTGTTCTAAGGTATCTTTGATACTGACAGCTCTGCTGTTCAGTATTTCAGTATACTCCTTCTATCTTCGTTTGAATCAGTTACTATCTGTCCATTGGGTCCTTTAGCATACCAATTCAAGATTGGAATCTCCTTCTGAGTTCAAAAATCTTTTGAAAAAATTCCTGTTTTTTCATGTCTTTCTCCATATTCAGTGTCTTTACAGATGTTGTTTCTTGTCTTTTCTAACAGCTCTCTGAAAGTCTTTGTTAAGGAACTTTGTTAAGTTCCTTTCTGAGATTTGATACCCATTTCATACCTCTCTCCAATCTGATGAGGAACCACTGATGAATACTCCTTGGATATAATGTTTGAGCCAGATTGTTGAATAATCCACTATCATGTCATTCAACCCATCCTTAACTAGTCTGCTAATCAGAATGCCATCTGATACTTCCCCTAATGCTTGCTATAATCAAGATAAATTATCTCTACAGCATTCCCTAAATCTATTAAGGAAGTTATCAAATCATAAAATGATATTATACTTTGGCAAAATCTTTTCCCCCTAAATTTATGTGTTTACAGATCAGTATCAGGTATTGATGTCAGACTGACAATTCTAGCTTCCCAGATCCTCCGATTCCCATTTTTGAAGACAGAGACACTTGCCTGGTCCAAACATCTAGCATTTCTAGAATTGTTCAAAGATAATGCATATATACAGTAAATTCCTTCAGTACCTTAGGATGTAAAGTAGACTTAAACTAGAAATTAGTTCAAATAAGTATTCTCTGACTATGTCTTTATCCCAAGCTTCAATCTACAGGTAGTCCTTGATTAACAGTGGTAACCAGGACTGGAATTTCCATTGTTAAGTGATGTAGTCATAAAGCGCAACATCACGTGACCGCATCGCTTAACAACAACCCCAGCAGTCCCTGTTGCCATTGTTAACTGAATTGTTAGGTGAGGACCCACCCCGATCCAAGCCATTCCCAGCCCACTAAGACTGCCTCCTCTTGAACTCCCCCCACCCACCTATTTCCTCATCTCTGCCCTTTTGGCCTCCCCAAACAGCAGCACTCCTCAGCAGCAGTGGAGGTGCTGGTGGCACTGAGGCTGAAGTAGAGGCCCAGGACCTTTAGCAGTCTCAGCCAGCCGCTGCCACCCCCAGGCCTCTACTTCAGCCCCAGCACTGCCAGCACCATTGAGGAGTGCCACCTCAAGTCCTGCACCATGGCCAGTCACCCCAACACAAAGCCCCAGCTGCCCCCGCTGACATGCACTCTGCCAGCCCTGCTGCCCCCAGCTGACTTTCACTGTCTACTTCCTCCTGCTGCTGACAAGGCATGCCCAGCCTGGCCCTGTGTGAGGCAGCTGCACACGTCCTTCTCCAAGTCACACGTGGCCTTCTCGTGAGGCTTCGGAAGGCCCCAGAAGCCTTGTGAAAAGGCTGTGTGCGATTTGGAGAAGTGCGGGTGCAGCCTTCTTGTGAGGTTTCAGAAGACCCTGTGGTTGTAAGTGCGGGCAGACTGCCAAGCACCTGAATTTTGACATGATCATGGGGGCACTCCAATGGCTGTAACTTCAGGGACCCGGCATAAGTACCATTCATTCAGCACTGCCATAACTTTGAATGGTCGCTGAACTAATGGTTAACTGAGGACTATCTGTATTCATTTGTCTTGTTCACAATTACTTGGTGGAACACATAATCATGTAACTTGGTGGAACACACAACCTTAGAGAAGATTAAGCCTGAGTAGAAGTTTAGATTCTACTTTGTTGTTTTCTGCTGGCATTTTGTTCTGTTTACTGAATAGCTGGTATACTAATTATTTCTGCTTTTATTTTGAATATATATGAAGGAGCTTCCTTATTTTTATCATCTACTGCCAACTAATTCATTTTTAGCTTCAGCCTTTAGGGAAGGCCAAATAAACCTCTCTATATTTTCAGGCTTCATGGCATATCTGTAGAGGGCATTTGGAATGGTTCTGAAGGGCAGGAAGAAGAGCCACTACCAAGGCAACAGTCAGATAAGTGGGGCTTGAGCCTGGGCCAAGAAAATAACTTGAGAAAACATCTCAGACAAGTCCCCTCTTGACTTTTTGAAAATATATTAGGAGTCTACAGTCACAAAAGTGGCCCTCACTAAAATAACCTGCAGAGGGAAAGCACAAAATGTTCTAGGTGAAAGCTAAGCCTCCTAGGACCATTGACATAGCCAGGTGGATACAAGTGAGAGCTTAATAAGACTGTCAGCATCTCCTGAAAGACCTTAAGGGGAGTGGAATGTGAGGTTCCTAAACATCCTATTGAGTAGTCTTCTGTGTGTGCGCTAAGGTTATTCTCAACTACAATCATAAAAAAACATTATTACTGTTTTTACAAATACATGGGATCACCAATAGAGTCTATCTTTCGTCACAATGCAAGAAACTGGACTAGCAAACCACAGGAAGCTCCTTTGTGTAGCTGTCTACACAAGCTAGCTGGCCTGCAGTGCCCAATGTACTCTACACATTTTTTCCTTGGGAAATCCTCTTCCATGAATTGTTAACGCAGGTATCTCTAGTTGTGCCTGCCCTTCATGCTCTAGGGAAATGGAAAGGGGGCAGAACACCAGCAGCATGGGACTGATCAGCACTGAATTGATTTGGAGGATATATTATTATTACTAATTTGATTTATATCCACATTTCTGCCTAGAGGCCCAGTTATAAAAAACTAAATTGTTAACCTGATAAAAAGTTAAAATCACTAATCCAAACTGAAAAGCCCTGGCTAAACAGGACTGCTTTGTTTCCTTCCCTAGAGGTGGAAAGAGCAGGGATAAACACAACTTGCAAGGAAGAGCATTCTATCACTTGGCAGCAATATAGAAGAAGGCCCTTCTGTAGGTGCCCAGCAAATGGCCCTCAGAATGTGACAGCATCTTAAAGAGGTTTCTTCTGCTAACCTTAACATCTGGTTAGTTCATATCAATATAAGTGGACACTCTGATAGTCAAGTCCTAAGTTGTTTAGGGCTTTAAAATGTCAAAATCAACACTTCAAATTGTGCCTGGAAAACAAATGGCAAGCAGCGCAGGTATTTCAACATGATCTCAGTATAGTCCATTGTTTATCCCACATAGTCCCTGAGATTCTCTCATGCTTAATGAGGGTAACCTAACCCCCTTTCTCCTTTCAATATTTCTGTTTAATAAGACTGTGAGAATCTAGCCCTCTTGGTGGAGAGCAGCTACTAGGAGCTTTAATTAATTAATTTCAAACAATCCTAGAAAATTGATACAGGTAGTCCTTGTTTAGCTACCACAATTGGGACTGGTAACTCAGTCATTAAGCAAAGTGGTTGCTAAGTGAAACAGTGACCATGCTTATGAACTTCCTTCAGCTTTCCTTTGCTTTACAGACCTGCGAAGGTCATAAATGCAAAGATGAATCGTAAAGTTACTTTTTCATCACCGTCATAACTATGAATGGTTGCTAAATGAGGAAGTCGCTAAACGAGGACTACTTGTATGAGTATGTTAGCACCCCATGCATCAGTAAGTTTGTTAGGGTGAGGATCTTCTTGCTGACTACCTCTTCAAGGCAGTGGAGAGATTGTTATTTGCTTCCCTGAGATGGGAGAATGTGTAGATGTCCCAGCCCCATATTATTTTGCAAACCACCATCTACTTCCCCAGGCGCTGGGGACTTCATTACAGATTCTCTCTGGATGTTTTGTTTGCACAAGGCCACTTGTCCTTGTATTTCAATGAAAACCCAATTGGAAAGAGATAAGGTACATCATGGGTTTCCTACTAGCTGCCCAGGTATGAAGAGGGTACAGAAAGCAGGTATGGGTAGCTTACCACACACAATTGCATCCCAAGCAAGTGCTCAGGTCCTGCTATGTTGCTCCATTCAGGCTGAGGTGTTTATAGCCTTGTATCGAATGCTGAAGCCCAAATCAATAACAATTTGAGGTGCATTTTAATCAGCTTTCAATTTGTCATTATGGAGCCTGAAACTTCTTCCTGCTAAGAGGGATCCCTACCTGCTTGGGCAGTTTTCATGTTGAGATTTCTCCTCCTCCTGCTTTTTGCACAAACTCAGCAGTTTGCTTCTTATTCTGAGGTAGGAATGTATATGAACTGAGTATCAAATTGGGATAAATTGGAGGAGGATGCATCATGGCCTAGATCTTAGGATTTGGATGAGGATGGAACAGACTACTATGAAAATAATACAGCTCTTTGAATACACTGGATTTGTATTGACCACACTGCATGTTGCCTGGCTAAAATATCTCTAAGGCTGAAACTGTACATTGATTGATTGATGAAGAATATTTAGATCTAATTCCCTTTCCTTAAATATAATACAACCTCTAAAAGTGTTACATCTAATTGAAAATTCTACAGTATGTAAACTATCAATATTAACATATCTAAAGCTTGTAAACAATCCACTGGCGCTACCTAGCCTTACAAACAGTATTGACCCATAGTATCTGGTGAGGCTCATCTAAAAAATGAAGCATCAATGCCTGGAATTTATTAAGAGTGTTACATGTTTAATTTTTCCTGCCCTCTAGCTCCACTGTCTCATAAAAAAATTCTTTGATGTTCCCCAGTAAGAATTAAAGAAATATTGTAATTGAAATATCATTAATAATGAATACGTTTCTTCTCTATGGCAATACATCCAATGAAATATTAATCAAGTTTCACAGACTGACAGTCTGCAAAAGAGCACTTGCCTGTAATTTGTACCACGAGTCCTGATCTTGCTGTAACTCAGGCTTGCCAAGAACACAATTATCTGGATGGTCTTGCCCAATCCCATCTCATCTCCCAGAATTCCTCCTACCTGCTGGCAGTGCAATTCCCAGAGCCACCTAACACCTGTCTGCTGGTACCTACAAAGAAGAAAGCAAAATAAAAGAGCAAACAGAGATTATATCATGGATTAATTGTATATAATGTTCTAATTCTTGCGAATCATAACATCTGAATGTATATTACAGGAGGGCCAGAGTTACATGTTAAAAGGGTTTTGAATTATACTAAGACATTTTTTAAAGGGTATTTCATATTTAAAATGAATACAACAGTTCCCTGTCTTTCATCAGATCTGTAAGGACAATGTTTTTAGCAGCCTAATAAGTTGGGAGAGATGCTGAAACACAACAGTGGCTTCCTAGTAACCAAATGGTCTGTTCAAAGGAACAAAGAGTAAAATGGTTTCTTCAAATAAAGATGATGTTTTATTAATTGCACTTTGATGGCAAGCTAATGGCTGGGTTCCAGACAACATACTTTTGATGGATTAAAGGGAAAGGGGTTATGTACACATGTGGGGGATGGCAAGGATTACATAGATTGGGCTGAATTTTTCTGTTTTTCCTCAAGTGTTTTGTGGAGCATTAATATTTCCTTCCTTTTTTAGGTGCAGTAAATCTAAGTTACAGTGTACCTTTTACCCATTTCTTGCCTCAAAATGACAGGCAACCATGAAACAATTTCTGGAAACTGTAGCTAAAGGGAGCTGCAAAACAGATATGACATCCAAATGACTGAGGCCCAGGTTGTCCAACCATATGGTAAAACTTCACCAAATAACCATGGTTTATGAATAAAATCGAATCCACACATTTTGCTAAGCCATTATGTGATTTATTTGGCTTTGGCTTAGCTTATGGTATAAATCCAGCCACTGTAGTATATAAACCATGGTTTAGGGTTTAGCATGCTATGTAATCTCAGGCAAGGGTAGTTTATTCAGCAACCATGGTTAGGAAATCAAAGTAGGAACGTGCAACTGGAACTATACATTACAGTAAGGTGAAACTAAACAATCAATATTATGGTTTAGTAACACCATATATGAAACCAGTCAATATCATGTTACGTAACAGAGCAGGAACAAAATTCCCAAACTTAATTTATGTATCCGTTATTATCCTGGACACAATCCACCCAGGAACTTCTCCTGGGGGGTGAGGGTGAGAAGAGTATTGAAATAAATGTTTACACAAGTTCCAGCCAATTAAGCCAAATTAAAATAGGCAAAATCAGGCGGCTCATACTTGGTAAATAAATTAGGAGGGAAAAAACACCAAACAGAAGTAATTCTACGTCTTAAAATAAATAAACCATTCCAAATCCATGACTGAAATTGTCAATTAGTCAACTGAAGCTTGAAAATAGAGATCTATTTCATATTTACGTAAAATATGTTTCCTTTCCACCTCACCATGGCTCTTCTGTTAAAAGAGAGTGTGGTGCTAACAATCTCTGGCCTCAGGCTTAACACTGAAAACACATTACACCCCCAAGGGAAAAGGGGATCTGAAGAAAAGAGGAAAAATGTGAGTTAGGCACAGTGTGTCAAGCAACATTTCTTACAAGGACCACCTGGCATGGAAACAGTTCAGAGCCAGATGAAACAGCTGCCACAAGGTGACAGTTGGAGGAAGGCCAAAAACTGTATAGATTCTCAGCAGAAGCGAAACGAGCAGCTAGGATAAAGAATAGGTTTCAACAAATTCTGCCCTGCCCATCAGGAACAATTTGTGGGAACAAGAACAAGAACTTTAAAAGAGTAATTTGATGAATCTATGAAGGTCAATTGTCACTGCTTACTGGGATGGTCAAGTGAGGTCAGAAAGACACTGTTCTCTGAAAGCCCTACAGCAGGCAGAGGGATTTGTATCAATTCACTCCAGCAAGTGACTCCAAAAGCTATGGCTAACATCTAACACTATAGAGGCCTCTGTCCTATATTGGCATACCAACCTATACATAGCATTCGAAGCAGAGCGTATGCATGATCTGTTTCCTTAATCTCTTCTTCTCATCCACTGATACTCTTTTCCACAACAGTTTATCAAATATTTGTGACTCATGCAGAGCTCAACGATTTCTGCTATTTGTTTCAAGCCACCTCTCTTTCTTTCCTTCACACTGCAAAACAGAATTTGCACAGTCCCCTCCACAGCATAATGAAAACTTCTAAGCCTGTCTCTCCCAACAGTCAAGGCTGCAGTAAATAAACAGAACAGTACCTCCATATTTTATAAAACAAAACATTTCTTTGGCACAAAAAATAAGGACTGACGGACATGCAAATTAAACACAGTGATTATAAATGTTAATGGGATGCATGACCTTACATATGACAGCAACTTTCACCAATATCTGAAGTATGATTTCGTTAGAGCCAGAACCCAGCGTATTACCTATTTCAATACTGGTCTTCACTGAAGTGACTTCTGAAACTCCACTTTCCACAAAGCTACGGTAAAAGAAAAGTTTAAGTGTCTTTGAATATCTTTGAAGATACTCAAAGATCATCTTCCACGCGTTTGAAAAACACTGGTGTCCCAAAGACCATTTTCTAAGAACTATTACTCCAATAATTTAATTCCAACAGCTGCATCTAGGCTGTTTAATAACAGAACAGACTTTATTTATGAAAGAACAGAGAACAGATATTAGTTAAGTTATAGTTTATCTTTCCGTGTTTTTTTTCCATATCTAGACACTAATGTTTTAAAATAGTCATTCCTTGACAGCCTACAAAACTAAGCCTCACACCTTAAAATATCCAACAAATTGTTAACAATTCCTAACATTTTAAAGTACTTTCCCCATTTCCGAATTCCACATTTTCTGATATTACCATCTTCTTAAATATACTTCAGTCTACAGGCCATAACAATCTATCATAAATATGACCAAACTAACTATGCTGATTGTTCTTGATATAGGTGACTGATAGTAAAAAAACAACAACAACAAAAACAGCGAGCTGCTTTCTACCTCACTTTCTCCATTTCCAATCCTTCAACACTTACTCCAAATTATTCTGGCACTGACAAAAGGAGGAAACAAGAGTTTTTTGTTGAATGTAAAATTTGTATACTTATAACCACCTAGAGGTCACATTTTTGTGTTCATTCCAGATCTATGGTTAATGAGTTCTAATTAGCTCTTTTAATATACCTACTTGTAAAGTTTCTTGAAGAGATTACCCGGAACTTTAAAACCCTCAAGAAATTCCACATCGCTTTCATCAGACTCTTCTCCTGCCCTCTGTCGCCCTTTTTGGTCTTTCAGCTGCTGCCTGTGCCATTTCCTGAAATTACAATAAAAATCACCACATCATTACTAAAGTTAGAAAACTTGATACTTTAGGGAGCTTGTAGAGAAGAAAAAGTAAACCTGAGAAGCATATTTAATGTAATTGTCACAGTAATAAATCCTCAAAGCACAACAGGGCTGCTCTGGAAGTGGACAGAAATTTAAACAAAACAAATCAACATTTACAATATCTAGACCCAAAATATGCAACCTAGAGGTTAATCACTAAGGCCACCGAAGGAAAAATGTTGCCATGGAATCTGTTCCATCACAGTACTGTACATCCTTTAAGGAAAGGGAATTAGATCAAAATATTCCTCAATGATCAATCAACCAATGTACAGTTTCAGCCTTAGAGATATTTTAGCCAGGCAATATACAAATCCAACTATATTCTTTTCATAGTAGCCTGTTCCATTCTCACCCAAATCCTAAGATCTGGGCCATAATGCATCCTCCTCCAATTTATCCCAATTTGATACCCAAGGCATTTTGTGGAGCAGGCAGCATGACTAATACTAAATGTCTGCTAAACTTAATGCCAATGACAGAAAATACTGTAACTCTCCTTCAACCTGACCTCATAGACTAGTAATTTATGTAACAGTGCACTATTCAGAGTACATTGTGAAAAATTCACAATATACTCAACTGAGTTAGGCAGATGAGTAATTGAAACAAACCTTGTGTGTGTGTGTGTGTGTGTGTGTGTGCACATGCATGCCTTTAAATCAGTCTTGACTCCTACGTGAGAAGTCTGTGCAGTTTTCTTGGCAACATTTTCAGAAGTGGCACACCATTGCCTTTTCCCTGGGGCTGAGAGAAAGTACGGGCCCTGGCTGGCTTCCACACCTAAAGCAGGACTAAAACTCCGGTTTCCCCACTCCTAGTCGAGCACCTTAACTACTACACACCAAACTAGTTGTCTGGAGGAAACTTATTTTGAATTAACATTATTTCATAATACAAAAGTACTATTTGTAATAAAATATTAGAGTTTTGCTTTTATATGAGGTCTAAACTTAGGAATAAAGGAAATTATAATTTCTCTTAAAAATTCAAATTAATTTACTAAGTGGAAATTAGGTAGTTTGTGAAAGAGCAGATTAAATTTCTAGTTTTATTCATAAGCAGCATAATTTCTAATTTTAAAAAAACCCCAAGTTTTACACTCTCTAGAGAATGAGGAAACAGGGTGCCCTCTGGCGCACGACAGACACATTTCCACCTATTTACTGAAAAAGATAAAACCCCACACTGTACAGCGTGTGCTGGCTCTTCAACTGGGGGCAAAATGAAACCAATTTCTTCCAAGACAAAAGGTGAAAATTTGAAGGGAAACAAAAAGCAAACAGAAACCTCCTAGGGGTATGTTTTCTGCTTTGAAATTTTGAATTGTTTTTTTAATGACTGAAAATTTAACAGATGAGGATTTTTCAAAATATAAGCTTGTAAAGACAATGGTAATTCCTATCTGCAATGAATATCCTATATATTCAAAGTGTAATTCTGTACTTCCAGAGAATGCGACTGTCTTAATGAGAGAAGCAAATGGGACCTATTCTAAATCAAGAGAACAGAAGTCCTGAAGTCTCATTTGACACAGGGAATGTGGCTTCCCACAAGTTGATCTGTAACACTCACCAGTCCTCATGCTCCTTAAGCCTGATGAGAGATGGAACTGGGCCACATATTGTCCCTACTTGATCTAGCAGATCGAACGTAACGGTCTTTGGGACACAATAAAGGGGAATTGTCAGTCCTTCAATATAGAAAAGACTAGGAAACTAATGTCATGTAGGCCAATATTGCTTTTAGTGTAAAGTTATGGTAACAGAATCTTATAAGACTGAATGCACCTGCCTCCTTCCCTTTATCTTTGTGTGAATAGGGAGGGGCTTCTCTGAGATATTTGTGTCCAGACTCAGGCTCCTTTTATCTCACTGTTACCTTGGCAGCGGCTCTTCCTCCTATCCCTCAAGGCCATTCCCTCTGCCCTCTACATGAATCAACACAGGTAATTAAGATGAAGGATGCAAAAAATGACGAATGTGCTATTTCCTTGTTTTGCAACTATGACAGAAGCTACTGAAATACCAGCCAAAATCCAAGAGAAGCATGTTATAATATACCAGGAGTTAAAAGCTGCAAATTACTTGTTAATAAATTATTTAATTCATGCAAGGAATTCAAGGGGACCAAGGAGTCATTTATATAGTACAAACATTTTTCATGTTTTCCATTCCTGTTTCTTTCAGCAGTTGAAAATACTGTATTTACAGATTTTAGCATGGACAGGGAGTCGTACTGGATACAGATAAACTAGTTCTCAGAAAAACAATTACCACAGGGAATGCTGCAAGTCTAAATGGTCAGTATAGGGTTAACAGCACTGATGGAGGCAAACTCATGCTACTGAACCACCATGATTAAAAAATACCTTTTTCTACAAAGTATTAATTTTGTTTCCTGGTATCAAATGGGGTGAGATCCTGTTTAAGGCCACACAAGCTTTGCACAGCAAAGTGGGAAGGACTATCTATGTACTGCCCACAGCAAAGTGGGCAGTACATAGATAGGAAGAGGAATTAGATAATTTGACCAGGTGAAATAGGCACGTGTGCACATTAGCCCCCTACCCTTCCCTCCAAAGTTGAGAAAAAAGGCCTGAAAACTTTGTCCCTATATATCCAGGACCACCCTGAGGGCTGCCAAGAGATGCTGGCAGGTTCCATGTAGCCCCTGGGCCATGCTTTTCCAGCTCCACCCAAGAGAGAAGGGAAATGGATTGGGAGTCTCTCCATGAACTCTTGTCAAGAGCTGCTAGGACTCAAATTATGGATTCAAGAAATGCATCAAAGCAAAGCAAAACAAAGCTCTGGCAAGTTCCCACTCTCCTAGCTAAAATAAATAAAAATAAATAGGAATAAAATAAGATAAGATAAGAGCTTGCTTTGGCAAGCCCTCATTCTCCTTGCCTTCTCAAAGGCCTTAAAACAGCAGTTCTTCTCTTAAACACTGGGATAAGGTGATACTGGAGCTCAGTAATTGCATTTGCAATTGCTGATGGGTTAGGGAGCATTGGTTAGTGTGCTGGGATTTGTTTCTGGATGTTGGTTTTATTACAGTTTTGTGAACTACCCAGAGTTGTGATGCATAAGCACATAAACAAATAACTCATGTTATGAAATTTATACATTTTGCATACTCATGTTACCTGAGTCTCCCTAACTTAGGAGAGTTGAACTTTTTCATAAATGCAACACTAACCAGTGACACACTTACATGGATTCCACAGGCAATAATGCTTGCAGAGCAATTTATGCTCTGTTTTGCTCTTGCACACTTCTTTGTCCACTGTTCCTTTTTGCCCACTGTAAAGAGACTGAAACTAACACTTTCAATTCAATTGCCCAGATTGCAGGCGTTTTTCAGGAAGCTTAAGACGTAGCATCAAAACGTATTTCAAATTGTGGCATGTTCTCGTTAACCAAAAACAGGGGAGTGGCATACTTTTGAAGTGGAGGTCTGAACTGAACCACTGGGTTAAAAATTGTTTCTCCGTATAAATTTTAAAAAATGTTCAGGTCAATTAGGTATTAATTAATTAGGTATTAAAATGTATTTTTTTATTATGGACTTCATACTTTACAACATCTCAGAAATCTGAAACACCAGAATCTCAAATCTGGCTACATTCTAAAGAAACATCCCTTCTGACTCCATGTCCTTGTTTATAACCATAAGGTTTAACATTTTTACCATTATTTCCAATTTTTACCTTATCAAAACAGGGCTTTACCCAGTATTGACCAAGCCTTTCTTCTGGGAAGCTCTATGACAATCACTGTCTTTAATTCAGGCAAAGACAATATTCTTGAGGTTTTTTTTAACTGTAAAATATTTCATAATTGTGTGCAATACGTTTCAAACTCAAAAAGCTCTTTTTCATGTCCAAAATAGCTCTCCCAAACCACACCAGAAGTAGTCCAAGCTCAAAACAGCCACATTTTTAAGTTCAGAACACTCCTAGATAGGACAGCATCATTTCAGTATAACTGAATGATCTGTTTGGACTCAAAACATCTGTTTCAAATTTATTCATTGGGGTTATAGGCCATTACAATCAACTAAGCACTGTACAACTCAAGTCCACAATTTAGGTTGAAATACATAATAATGATTAAAATCAAAACCATACATGATAAATCAACCATATATATGCTAGGAATCAAAAATTCCAAAGCCATAATTAAAAGTAATTAATCATTAAGCTGATTTGTTCTTCTATAATACTTTTAGTAATTATCTCTAGATCCATAATCCATATTTTATTTCTTTTGTTCTTTTTCAGTGTCTAACTTTCACAGCTGTATTTTAAATCAATATTTTAACTATTCCTTGTTGTTACTGAAATATTTCTACTTTTTATGGCTTTGTCTCAGTTTATCATTGCCTTCTGTTCTAACCTTCATTCCTGCAAGGCAAAGCACAGTTCTTTCTATGAAAGGCAGAATTAAAAATTAAAGATTTATCTTTATAAACTAGGATCAGGTATATGCCACCATGGTGGCACATGAAGACAATCAATTAAAACTAAGACTACAATTCCCAGCATTCCTTCGGGCAGGGCCATGGAGATACTCTGTAGGTGTCTTGGGGAGGCGGGCTTTTATTGCAACATGAGATTGTCTGTACAGAGTGGCAGGACGCTGCTGTGTTATTTGTGCTTCACACGAGTTTACAACGGGAGTAAACCTAGCTTTTGCTGCAGGCAACTGACAGAAATGACAGTCAGGTTATCTTCCAGCTTGGAGTAAAAAAAAGCATGTGCTGGAAAAAAGGCAGTCTGATTATATGTGGGAAGAGGCAGAGAACGAGCATTTCCAAGCTAGTCCTTGAAGGAAAAATATCTGTGTTCCTCACCTCATCATGGATCTGATTTTTGATAGTGGGAGCTGTGTACATAGGAGACTGAGTTAGTCTGGAGCAAATCAACACATGGAAGACAAAAGATTTTTGGCCAGGGTATAGAAGTGAAATGATGTCCCTGCAATAGTGGGGGAGCAGTACTTCAGACTGTAACGAACTGCCACCTGTTGATCCCAAATCCAGTAACTTTCCTTGCAACCAATATTGATTCAAAAGAAAGTTCATTTATTGAGAATAAGTGTACAGATCCAAAGCATTGCTAAGACTGAGCAAAAGCGCGCCAAAAGCTGTTTTTCTTACTCCCCCCCCCCCTTACATCGCCCTTAGTTCTTGGTCTCCTGATTCCCTTGCTGGCATGGCCTTGAGCATGCCAGAGCCTGTGATAAGGAGCCATCTGCTTTAAACGGTTTCTCATTCCTTCTCCCCCCCCCCCCCCTTTACAATGGCAGAACCGCAGCATGTAAAAAGCCATTTTTTAAACTAGCCATATAATAATCTATTATAAAATCTTGCGAGGATTCTGACACAGACCCTGGCAGGAGCAGTTGGCGGTTGCACAGTTTTTTGGTCACCTACTTTCTATTTATCACAACTATTAGCATTAGTGACTGCTAATGGCATGGCTGATTGCATCAGCATATCTGCACTTAGGTTGAATTATTATCAATACATTTAATTTCCTGTACAGGTTAAAGAAACCCAACTTGGTATTTTCTGAGCCACATATTTAAAAAGAAATATCAAATTACTCAAACTGAAATAATATGACAATCTGTAAATGTTGACCTACATCAGCTTCATAATTCCCATCTATTTTTAAGTGATTAGACACCTTGTAATAAACAAGAAAAAACATATTATTTATCAAATAGCTGTAAGTAGGATAGGATTAAGCAGAATGATCCTTTTCTATGTACCGCAAGAACAAGACGAACAAGTTGATTTTTCAAAATATATCCAGGAATCAAGCTGGGTTTATAGTTTATGTTTCTAGAAGATAATACTTTTTTATTTCAAAAGGCAAGAATCCCTTAATGATCATTATCATTTTGGAAATTGAGAGAATGATTTATTCTTCAGATCAGTCTGTTTACGACTTGTGCTAGGTCGCTCTAATTGCTGCTTCCTTGGCAGTTTAGATGTATGCTATTAGAATTACGAGTCTTAACAAATAAAGAAAAACTGACTGGAAATTAGGAGTGAAAGCTGTATTTGGATCCCTAGTCAGAATGTATGTTCCTGAGTTTTATGAAGCTATTAGTATTTTGGATTACCCAGTCCTTAAAATGCAGTAACGTTTAAATGCCTCTTGAAGCACTGTATTTGTTTTAAAGGAGGTTCAAAAGAACTCCATTTAAAAAAGAATGAGAGTATTTTTATGAGCAGAGAGGCTGGAGTACTTGTATGTGTTGCTTTAGAATACCTATTAAATATACAATTTTCTCACTATTTAAAAAAGATACTTTTCTTCCACCAGTACGTGTTCTGGGTATGACCTATCTTCTTCCAACAATGGAGGATTCCTTAGCCAAACAGCAAACATATGTCCAGCCCCTCAATGGCTCTCTTGACCACGGCAACATGGTAAAGGAAGTTCTTTGGTTGTTGCTCAGCTCTGGCTGCCAGTCTTACCTAAGCAGACAAGTAGAATACGGCTCTACGTGCCTCTCTATATAAACAGAAAGGAGAGGAGACAACACTAAAGCCAATAAAAAACTGTGGGCCATGTCAATCAACACACTGGAAGTGGAGTGGCAGCTACAATACCTCCTCACTGCCCTCAGATGGTGACAAAGACAAGTTAAAGCTACCTGCAATGATCACTGGCTAAAGTTTCTGAGGTTCTAAGAAAACCAGTATCATGGAAAAATGACATAAGAGATTTTGTGATGCAAAAATTGCTTACAGATTCCCTTGGGCATTCTCTTCCTTATGAAGGGAAAAAGCACTATTAAGAATATGGCCATCCAAACATAATCCAGTAAGTAGAATATACACTTTAATTCTTTTCCTGCTAGAATGTGAAAGAGGAACAATGGGGAAATATTAACAGGTGCCACTTCTAAAGGCTGGTCCTGAAGTGGGCTTACACACTTTGCCTTCTTTCATATGTATCAATGTCTCTCTTTCCCAGTCTAAAATATATTTGTTTGCTTAGACAAAACTATAAGAACAAAGTGAGAAGTTGAAAAGTTGTCTCAGAAGAAGGAACCACCAAATCATTTCCACTGCAGTACGCCAAAGCCTCTACATAGATGGGCTTATGTAGTTCTCCAGGAGTTAAGCCTGATTTAGGGGAGTCTTTACTTTATTATTAAAGCTATTATTAACATTATTAAACAGCTAGAAAGTAGGAAGTAAATCATCAGAAATCAGTGGAGACAGAGGCAAACACAAGATTCCACTGCTCCTTCAGACGAATGTAATGGCAAATCATTGTGTGGCATTACACCTAAATAGCCCCTAGGTGAAGACACTTAATAACTGAAGGATTCATTTGACTGAAGGGGGTTGTAGGACCGTATGAAACATAAAATACAAAAATTATCAGAATTCGAGGGGGAGAGAATAATTTCTTAATATGAAAATGTAATCATTTCAGCCACTGATATCTTGATACACAATTAAAAGTATCTTTACATCTCTGGTTTTTATAAATAACCATTTCAAAGTTAGAAATACCTTCCTTGGAAAGAAACTTCATATCTGGGCCAAAACCAAAGTGCTTCTATTATCAGCAATTTTATGCCATTCTAATTAAGGCAGGGTTGCAGATCCCTTCATCACATGAAAGTAGCAGAAAGCACTTCTAGATGTAGTGGCCAGCTGTTTTCTTCTGAAATAACAGCTGGCCACTGTTACGTCAAGAAAGATTGCTTCAGGGAGACAGCTTATTTAACCAACGGTTAAGGGGCAACAACAATTGGGAACTTCATCTCTTCCAGGCCGTAATGTTTCTCAATGTTGATTACTTCAATCTGAGCAGAATTCAGATTTTTTGTTTGACCCACAGCCCAAGATTGAGAACAAAGACTGGAGCAACTGAAAAGCATGGCCCTTTCTGCCACTTTCCTAACTCCTAATCCCTTTAAGACAACTTTTCATGAATGGCTATTCCCTGTTCTTGTGAATTCCAGATTAACTAGTTTATCGTTTTTATGGTCTTATAAATATATCAATTTAAGAATGAGTTGTGAATTAGACTTCAGATTCTCAGGAAACAATCTAGCTGATGTAGGTTTTTGTTAGCCATTTTGCTGTTTCAGATTAAAATTAAAAAGAGTTAAAAATCACAAAAACTACATGACTTAAGTTTTTCAACCTTTTCAAGTTTTATACTGTCTTTTGCAAATCATAAAACGGACAGTCCTCACATTAGACGTACAGTAACACAAGCTGCTACACTGATGCATAGCAACATAAACTCCTACATTTATCCTGTCATCTCCTTTGAGTGCCTACCCTTCTACTACTTCAGAATGATCTGCTGCAGACAAATGGCATGTCAGAACTACTTGAGAGTTTTCCTTCTTGCTTGTTTCCCACCTGTCTCTCTGGAATCACAATTTTTTAATTGGTCTTGTGCTTCAGATGTTCAGAGGAGACACCCAGCTGGCTGTCAAGCTTTACAAACATAATATTTTAATCATGATGAAGAACCGTCTCCCCAATACAATCTTGAAAGCTTCTCTGTGGGAAGAAAATTCATTTTCTTTCTTTTGAAGTAAGTGGGATTCCCCACACAGCAAAGTGCTCAACTGAGCAATCCGTGAGGACTGCCTCTATTATCTGATGGAGGGGGAAAAGAAAACTCACCATATTTCCATTCAGTTGTTTTTATCAACTATAATCAAGAAACAAAATGCAAGTATGAGCAAATGATACTTCGTTAGCAATTTCACTCCATTTTATCTCTTAGAAGCATTTCCCTTAACGCAGATCATCTAGGGAGTGGTAGTACAACAACATCAATGTGGACAGATGCAGTTTAACAGCCATAACTATGTCTATGAAACTTCAGATGTAATGTTTCCTAGCAATTATACTTATTGATATCTCTAAAATTCATTTAGGCTTTTATTGTAACTTTAGCAACTGTAGGAAATGTATGACTTTAGAAAGGATAAATTGCTATAGTCTTAATGTTATTAAAAAAAACTTGTTGGAATGGATTTAAAATGTGGATCATATTAAAACTTTCAATCAAAATAAATTACTCTTGATGAAAACACTGAATTAAAAATGATTTAATATTGAGCTAAGTCAATGAAAAAAGCTAACTTTTAATAAAATAGCAAGTATTTTACATTGAACATGTATTAATTCTTTGCAGTATCTCTCAGAAAGGCTTTTGTTTCTTAAGCCACAGGTATTTCTTGGTTTCTTCTCAAAAAACGAGATTAGAACCCAGATATAGTTCTTTGAAAATAAGCATTTTACATATTGTGAGCTAAATGCTCCAGGCCAATCTAGAGCATTTATTCCAAGATACGCAAAGGCAGGATCGGCTGGTTATTTGTAATTTTAAAAGGAATATTAAACTACATCTTTTTATTTTTTAAAAAAAGTAAAAAATGTATCAAGGGCATAACTTCTCAATTATCTATCAGACTGGTCCTAAATTCCAGAGTTGTGCACTCCAATAATCTTCTAATAACTGGAGCTATACAACTGAAATAACCCAAGCATTCAAAGTAATTTGGAGCCTATGAACAAATAAAGGCAACAAGGGAAGAGGGAAAGGCACACAAAAATGACTAACTTCATCTATTCAAGATGGGCAGTTCCTTAACAATGTGAAATGAGTGTCCACCAGTATTTTGTACCAGATAATAATTCTTTGTCTTTGCGTTTACTACAAATGTTGAAATAATTACATCTTTGAGACAGAAGCATCCACTAAAAAAAGATAATCCTTTGATTTATTCTTGAAACTAAGAATATTTTATTTACCAAATATAGAATGTAAAGCCATAGAACATCATTCAAGGAATGTATATTCAGTTATCATTGAACTAAATGATTAATTTGTCCCACTGTACTCAGTGAGAATCAAATTAGAATACAGGTAGACCTTGCTTATCAACTGCCTTGTGCACCGACCATTTGAAGTTACGATGGTGTTAAAAAAAAAAAAAACTTTTGTGACCAAGCCGTGCATTTACAATCTTTGTAGCATCCCTCTCAGCCACATCCTCGCTATTAGTCAGTTAGTATGCACTGTGTGCCTGACCATTTTTTTTCCCCTTCCTCGCAGAGAGATTGGAGAGGAAGGGATTACAAGAGAGTAAGCAGACACACAATGGGGAATACATATCAAAAGGAATATGTTAGCGCTGGCTGTTTGCCTAGTGTGCTCAGCCTGGGAGCTGCAAGCACGCTATGCAAATGGTACTAGTGCATTCCTTTTGATGTGGATTCCCCACTGTGTGCCTGCTTACTCTCTTGTAACTCCTTCTTCTCCAATGAATGTAAATACAAACATTAATTCCCTTCTTATTAATTATACCAGGGCTGGGGTAAGCGTTTCAAAGGGTGGGGGAGTGGGGAAAAAGGAAAGCTGAAGTAAAACTATAAGCACAGTTGCAGTCATGTGATTTTCCACTTAGTGACCACATTGCTGGTCCCAATTGTGGTTGCTAAATGAGAACTACCTGCAATTTAACCTGGTTTAATCCCATAATCTGGACCTTCCACAATATAAATATGTGCTGTATACTGACCTTAACCTTTGCTTATAGTAATCTTCATTGCCATCATCTTTGTATCTCTTTATTCTCCGCTTCCTAATAATGTGGTCTTCTTCTTCTTCTTCTTCTGAAGAGCTTGGGAAGAAATCATTGTCCATGTCGTCTTCATGACATTCTTGCTTTAGTGAGTATTCCTTTTCCCATGACATAGGTTTCTCATTATCATCCTCTTGAAAAAATTGTTCTTCCTCATCTGAAATGTTAAGGTCTTCATAAGACATGCATCCAGAATCCTCCCAATCCTCCTGTTGTTCCCTTTCCTCCAACTCCTTGGCCTTATGAAACCTGGCTTTTGTCTGAACACAAAGAGCATGCTTCTGCAGATGGCTATCATCTTTTGATGGCCCTTTGTTCTTGTTTCCCTTGCCTTTTATGAAACAAACTAGAGATTTGGTTTGATTACCCTCTGAGGGCACTTTATGCTTGCCCCCCTTATGAAATGATGCTTTCTTCCTCTCAAACAAGAGCTTTGCTTGATCTGCCAAATGCTTTTCAAAACCTGATGTCTCATTCAGCATTATCCTACGGGGTTTCCTCTCTTGTTTCTGAAGTATTTTCGTTCCAAAAGGAGTCATCTGACCAGTTCGGATAAGCTTCTCCCATTCAGTTTCTCCCTGTGCTGACATAAGCATACTTCCAAGGGATGAAGGACCAGGATCTAAAAAAGATACACATGCATTCATATACAAATACGCCTTTTGTTTTAAAGATCTATACAGGATTTTCTTTTCCTAACAACAATAATCAGTGCAAACAAAGTCATGTATGCAATTTGTTCATGTTGGAAATGTGTTTTACATGAAAAAGAATGTCACCTAAAAGAAGAGCAAGAACTATTCCCTATCAACCCAGAGAACAGGGCATGAAATAATGGATGTGAGTTACAGGAAGCCAAATTCTGACTAAATGTTAAAAAACTTTCTACCAGTATGAACAGTTCAACAGCACAACTAATTACCCAGACAGATTACAGACTCCCTTCACTGACTCTGTTCTACAGAGGCTAGTTAGTCATTTGTCAGCGATACTTCAAACTGAATTCCTATACTACATAAGGGGTTGGATTCCATGGCCTAAATGGCCCTTTCCAACTCTGTGATTCCAAGTTTTTCAGACAAATTGCTCATCCCATGGACCCTACTTGAGTTCAAACCTTCAGTTTTATTTTAACTGTTAAAAGGCAAAGCCATATTTTTTCTGTGAGTCTCCAGCTGGTGTTTAGTATTTCAATATACATACATAACCACCAATACTCAAAAGATAGCATGCTCCATTAAAACAATTTTATTCTATTTTGCATAATTTTAAGTGTTGACAGATAGTATTGCGATGAAAAATATACTTCAATCATGCTTTTTGTCAACTTAAACATTTTCTGTAGCTCAGTTCATTTGATTAACACTTTCAATTTATTAAGACCAATGTTCTAATCTCAAGAGAGTAAGCATCCCTTCTGAACCATCCCAAGATTTACTTTCATTTGTGAAAAATTCCCATATGAGTACTCAGATATCCCATTTTGCAGGTGTGCAAAATTAAAACAGTGCTAAATCTCTCTAAAGAACAATCTGCTGAAATGTATTAGCATGTTCATTTGCACTCAACTTATCAAAATTTCATTTAAAGCAAACACATACCAAAATGGTCTCCAAACTCATCATTTGATTTCTTAGCTTCATATTCTTCAACTGCAGCACCAACTGTTCCTTCATCAGGATTTTCTTCACCAATACTTTGAAGGTGCTTTTGTTTCGTTTTCATTTTTTTAAACTGTTGCTCCTGAAATGATAAAGGAGTACTCTGCATTGACCCAGACTAACTCATGTTCTATTCTAAAAATCACTGAACAGGATGAAGATTAGCAGTTATTTTTTTAAAAAAATCTGAAGCTTTGGAGTACGTGGAACATTTTGAGCTAAAACATTTCAAACTTCAAACAGAACATTCTGGTTTTCTCCCAGGCTTGGAACAAGACAACCATTTTGAATGACTCTCAAGCGTTCCACCTATTCCAGGCACCAGGATCTGCCTTTTTGCTCCTCTTTTCAAGCTGGGACCAGTCAGGCTCCTGCTGGTCTTGGCTCAGACTGGAAGGGTTGATGGGGCAGAAGGCTTCAAAGCTTGAAATGCCACTGGGACACTGCTCCGCTACAATTGACTGGTCAGCTGGTGACTGGTGCTAGAACTCTTCTGGTAAATATCAGTCTGCCTCCCTTAGGGACAATTTAGTTTTAGTTTTACTTCACTTTTAATTTTTAACAGTTTCAAATCAGTATAAAGACCAGTATATTAGAAGGGAGAGAGGTACTTACTCCCTGCTTTGCAATTCATCCCACTTTAGGACATTTCACCTTTTTTTAAACAAAAACACTGCTTATTTGGGAAAACTAATTCTTTAGATTTAGTGCTTGGTGAATGCTAGTACTGTTCTGCTGTTTGCAACACCCAATTAATACAGCCCTTTATGGCTACACCTTGCCCCTCTAGCAGTTCAATGATCAGCTCCACCACCACAAGAACCCTGACTGGGAGTGTTAGAGGGAAAGTCAGAGAAAGGACTACTAGTCTAAGGAGGATGTCAGCTGCACAAAAGCTAGACTGCTGGATGCTATTTTTTCTTTAGGCAACTTGATGCCACCAGCTGGCATCATGTGGGAGACTGAAGCAGGGCATCATCCCCCAAGCACAAGTAGAGCAGGTGGCAGTGCTCGTTGTCAGCCCAGTACACTTACTCCATATGTCAGCGAGGAAAAAACTGCCCCCACCTTTATCCCACTCTTATCATCCAAGAGGAACCAAGAGACAGCTGCCAAAGCTATCATGTCCTCAAGGGCAGTACAGTATGGGGCCACTTCAGGTTTAATCTGCTTCCCCTGAAAGACTCAGGTCAGCCGATGTAAGGACTTTCAGCCATGACAAACCAGGCTGCCAACTATCTTCAAGGCACCTGTTCTGAAACCAGATGCTTATGCAATGAAACAGCAGTTGGTGAACAAATGTAGGGAGGCCCAAAGGCATCAGAGATGAGTGCAGATGAAGGCTTTGGAAGGCCAGCCCTTCAGCACAGTGGATGATGCTGGTCCTAGAACTTCTTACAGCTTCTTACCACAAGTGCAGAATCTCCAAACATACCATCTTCAATAACCCCGCCAGCTAATATTGAGAGGAAATGCTGGGACAGCTGCAAGGAACACTCTCTAAAACAAGTTTCAGGTGTCCCGGCATCCTGTTGCATCCCTGTTTTCTTTTAAATCTCTCAAGCTATTGAGACTGCATCAACCAAAAATGAGCAAGTTCCATCCCTACTGACACTGGCCAGCACTGAGGTGAGGAGGAGTTGGCCATGAGGAAGTTCAGTTAAATACGTGGTGCAAAATTGAGAGCAACTCCGAATGTAAGAAAAAAACAAAGTAGCAGATAAGTTACTGCTGTTTTTACATTTTTGCCGGGGAAGTTAAAATTCATGGTTTGCAATATAATGTTGTTATCCTTCTGTGTTCTACCTGTGCTGTCTTTTCATTTTCTGGCAGAATATCAAATACAGCAGCGCACTCTGTGTAATGCACGGGCATTGCAGATATTGCTATGCTGCTGAGAGGTATAAAACTGGAACTGGAACAACTATGTTCCATTGTTGTCTGTTCAGATACATAGGTGAAGAATATCTTTTAACTGTTCAGATGTTCGGGAATTACGCTGAAGGGAACCCATCTCTGTCACTTGCTTCATCGTTTGGTTCTGTTCTGTCTTTGTGCAAAGAGGCCACACTGCAAAAAGTGTATTTAACAGCTGCTCCTATTGTTTGTTACAGGGATTTTAAAGACATTTTAAAGTAAATTAAGAATAATTTCTTAGCCAACATGTAATGTCTAACTATCTGGGAGTAGACACTCATGGGAACTAGCAAAAATTGCCTTCTTTCTTCTGTTAGTATCTGCTGAATCCTCATTTTTCACCAGAAAACCACAACCAATTCAGTGCCAGGCACTTTAAAAAGAAGTAGATTGTTGATAAAATTATTTAAGAATTAGAGCTTTCTTTTTGATTAAACCTTTCAAGGACAGCAGAAAGCAAGATAACATAGAATTAAGCCTAAAACAATGCTGCTCTGAAAAGACACAGCAATCCATATTTTTGGGCACCTCTTTTATCCCGCTAAAATTGCAGGTGCCTCCATTACGATTCCCATTACCTCTAGTTTAAAACTTTCTAAGATTAAGTATGTGTTTGAATTTCTCTCCTGTGTATGTGCACGTGTGTGCACAGCACACCTTTTATACTGTATGTCTGAGGTCTGCCAGTGCATTTTTTGCAATAACTTTGGAGAACACAATGCTTAGTTTTCTAGAAAATGAGATCTTCAGAGTATATTTTCCATTTGTTGATACAGAGAAACTGTCCTCCATTAAGCATAAGACTAGGAATATATAGATGTTAGACTCTGGCTACATAGACAGATAACCAGTACAAATTGCTTTAGGGCTAAGAACTGAGAAACAAGGTGCCTGTGAGAACATGCTCAGTTTAAAATTTTGTTTTCAGTTCCAGAAATGAAGCTCACAATAAATCTTGTGCTGATCTTCTTTCTCTCTCTCTCATCAACTGAATTTAGGGAGAACTATCTTTAAAAAAACTAATATATTAGCTATTTATGTCTAGTGGCAGTATTGCTAACTATTGCATATCACACACTATCTACTGTAGTATCCCAATCTATTTTCTGCAATTCCTGTAGTAGTAGCAGCTATCTATCTAGCTTCTGTTGGCTAATGCGCCATCTAAAATTGTATCAGAAGTGAAAATTTAAGGACTTCTGTTCTCCTTACAAAGGATATGTTTATAACTTAATTATTAAGATATATCAGGACATTCTAAACAATTTCTAGCTTTCTAAACAGATCTTTGGTTTTTCTCACAGCAACCTCTGGTGCAACTAAAGAGACTATTTGCATTTAGCATGTCTTTTTAATGTTATACATAAATATTTCCTCTACTTCATCTTATAAAGCAACTAATCAGCATTTTCCCTCCCTTTTTGCTTATTCTGAATCTTCCAAAGTTTCAAGGAAAGATTATTGTTTTTGTCCTAAATGCTAAAGTATGTGATATTCCAAAAAAGGAACTTCCATGTTTGTTTGTATTCACATTTGTGCAGCTTTATTTTCAATAGTTTACTATATTTTATGGAAAATGATAAATATATAAAATATTACATTCACTAATAATGTTTATCTCAAGGGCAAAGCTATATTGGGTACTTCTACAGCTTATATCCAGACTAGGGAAGAATTCATTCCCCTCTCCTTTGTTTCTCTCAATCTCTCCATATAAACTATCTACCTTTGTTTCTGCTCAGTCAAGAGCTGAATGGAGAAAGCCTCCTTCTACAGGTGAAACTGGAAAAATTAGAATATCATGCAAATGTTCATTTATGTCAGTATGGCAACTCAAAAGGTGAAACCAATATATGAGATAGACGCATTCCATGCAAAGTGAGATATGTCAAGCCTTACTTTGGTATAATTGTGATGATTATGGCGTACAGCTTTTGAAAACCCCAAATTCACAATCTCAGAAAATTAGAATATTACATGACATCAATAACACAAGGTTTGGTAATAGAACAATATCGGACCTCTGCAAAGTATAAGCATGCATACGTACTCAGTACTTGGTTTGGGCCCCTTTTGCAGCAATGACTGCCACAATGCGGTGTGGCATGGATGCTATCAGCCTGTGGCACTGCTGGCCTTATGGAAGACCAGGATGCTTCAGTAGCGGCCTTCAGCTCCGCTGCATTGTTCGGTCTCATGTCCCTCATCTTTCTCTTGGCAGTGCCCCATAGTTTCTCTATGGGGTTCAGGTCAGGCGAGTTTGCTGGCCAATCAAGCACAGTAATCCCATGGTCATTGAACCAGGTTTTGGTACTTTTGGCAGTGTGGGCAGGTGCCAAGTCCTGCTGGAAAATGAAGTCAGCATCCCCATAAAGCTCGTCTGCGGAAGGAAGCATGAAGTGCTCCAAAATCTCCTGGTAGACGGCTGCGTTGACCCTGGACTTAATGAAGCACAGTGGACCAACACCAGCAGATGACATGGCTCCCCAAATCAACACAGACTGTGGAAACTTCACACTGGACTTCAAGCATCGTGCATTGTGTGCCTCTCCATCCTTCCTCCAGACTCTGGGTCCTTGGTTCCCAAATGAGTTGCTCTCATCAGAAAAGAGGACTTTGGACCACTGGGCAACAGACCACTTCTTTTTCTCTGTAGCCCAGGTAAGACGCTTCTGACGTTGTTTGTTGTTCAGGAGCGGCTTGACAAGAGGAATACGACATTTGAAGCCCATGACCAGGATCTGTCTGTGTGTGGTGGCTCTTGATGCACTAACTCCAGCCTCAGTCCACTCCTTGTGACAGTCCCCAACACTTTGGAATGGCCTTTTCCTGACAATCCTCTCCAGGCTGCGGTCATCCCTGCTGCTTGTGCACCTTTTTCTACCACACTTTTCCCTTCCACGTAACCTTCTATTGATGTGCTTTGATACAGCACTTTGGGAACATCCAACTTCTTTTGCAATGACCTTTTGGGGCTTTCCCTCCTTATGGAGGGTGTCAATGATGGTTTTCTGCACAACTGTCAGGTCAGCAGTCTTTCCCATGCTTGTGATTCCTACTGAACCAGCCTGAGAGACCATTGAAAGGCTCAGGAACCCTTTGCAGTTGTTATGGATTCATTAGCTGATTAGAGTGGGACACTTTGAGCCTAGAATATTGAACCTTTTCAAACTATTCTAATTTTCTGAGATTGTGAATTTGGGGTTTTCATAAGCTGTACGCCATAATCATCACAATTATACCAAAGTAAGGCTTGACATATCTCGCTTTGCATGTAATGCGTCTATCTCATATATTGGTTTCACCTTTTGAGTTGCCATACTGACATAAATGAACATTTGCACGATATTCTAATTTTTCGAGTTTCACCTGTATATTCCAACATTCTGCTAAGGCTTTCTAAGGCTCTGTACTTCAGCAATGGAAAATGCAACATCACTGGAAAAGCTATGCTTCCTGTACTCCTGGCCTAACGCTTAGATTTAAGGCAAACTCATCAATGTTCTTCATTCAACAGAGTTTCTCACTATGACAGGCAACATTTTTAAATGGCTATGAAATTCAGTTTTCTTTTATATATACCAATATACTCTGCACAATGCAAAAGGGATGGTAAAAGCATAGGATTAGATATACCTGAATATTCACATTTTTATATCTGAGAAGAATTCTGTATATAGTGAGAGTTGCATTCATATGCTTTAAGGAACACAAGCAAATCTGTTTTTTCTTCTCTCTGCCCGTTCTTCAGGATTTCTCACCATACTGTCTATTCTTCCTTTTTTAGGAAAGTTCTTCTGTGTATCTTGAACTCTCATTCTTTTTAGGGGCTTCTGACCATGAATGAGCACTATGGTATCTCGCTTGATATATCTGATCAAGTATTCAGCTTTTTAACCTACAGGTTGGGTAGGTATTCACACATATATATCATTAAGACAGAGGATTTGGTTTTAAAGTACTATCTTTAAACCTGTGACTGTGCAAAGGACATCATGTGCAAATGAATGAAGAATCAGGACAATAAAAATTCAGAAAAATCACTTAACTTCTCAGTGGTAAAATTAAGAATCAGGTTAATAAGGCTTTATCATTTCTTTTCACCAGGACATATTCTAACGATTTAATTAACACGAAAACCAGATAATAGCTGATTCTCTGAGGACTTCAGCGGCAGTAGCAATCTGCAACCAATAATTATTTACCAGTAAGAGATAATTGGTAAAATTATTTTATAAAATATAAAATTAAAAATTCAAATTAATTTCAAGGAGTATTAAACATGGGTCATTCCAACATCAATAAGAATTAACACAAATTTCATACACAACTAGTAATTTTTCATTACCTTGTTGTAGTTTTGTTCATTTGCAGAATCCAGTTTTCTACTCATATCCTTATTAGTCTGAGGAGTAAATTGTTCAAGAACTGTAGCATATGGTTTCAGAGATGAGGTACATGTTCTGAAAATAAAATTCAATTATATTTGAAATTCAGATTAAAAAGTGGCTCATAAATATATTAATGGGGAATACGAACACCCCTTTATTTTTGTGGAGCTGCAGTCTGCCTTACAATGTTGACAACAGAGCTCTGAGCAGCAGGTCCACCTGCAAGTTTAGTCCACAAAGTATTTATATTAATCCTGGAACATGGATTCAACTTACCCAAATCAGTAGATTTCACCTTAAGATTATTAAGAATATTAAGTGAACTAACCAGAATGATTGTATTCTTAGTTATAATGAAGATGGCTTTTGATAGTTTGAAACCAACATTTTCAGAAGGATGGAAAAGGGCTTTTCATTCCACTGCTGAAATTAAGCTAGGAGCCACTGACTGAATTTGCCACGGGTCAATTTGCAGCATGGACCCCTTTTGCAAAGTTTCAAAAGTAGTACAGTGCATTCGGAAAGTATTCAGACTCCCTTCACTTTTTTCAATTTTGTTATGTTGCAGCCTGATACTACAATCGTTCAAATTCATTTTTTTTCTCATTAATCTATACTCAGTACCCCATAATGACAAAGTGAAAACAGAATTTTAGAAATGTCTGTAAATTTATTAAAAAGGAAAAACTGAAATATCACATTGGCATAAGTATTCAGACCCTTTGCAACAACACTTGAAATTTAGCTCAGGTGCCTCCCATTTCTCTTGATTGTTGCTGAGCTGTTTCTACACCTTGATTGGAGTCCACCTGTGGTAAATTAAATTGATTGGGCATGATTTGGAAAGGCACACACCTCTCTATAGAAGGCCTCACAGCTGACAGTGCATACTGTATCAGAGCAAAAGCCATGAGGTCAAAGGAACTGCCTGCAGAGCTCAGAGACAGGATTATTGCAAGGCACAGATCTGGGGAAGGCTACAAAAAAAATTCTGCTGCACTGAAGGTTCCCAAGAGCACAGTGGCCTCCATAATTCTCAAATGGAAGAAGTTTGGCACAACCAGGACTCTTCCAAGAGCTGGTCACCCGGCCAAACTGAGCAATCGGGGGAGAAGAGGCATAGTAAGAGAGGTGACCAAGAACCTGATGGTCACTCTGACTGAGCTCCAGAGATCCTGTGTGGAGATGGGACAAAGTTCCAGAAGGACAACCATCACTGCAGCCCTCCACCGATCTGGACTTTATGGCAGAGTGGCTAGACGGAAGCCTCTCCTCAGTGCAAAACACATGAAAGCCCGCTTGGAGTTTGCAGAAAAGCACCTGAAGGACTCTCAGGCTGTGAGGAACAAGATTCTCTGCTCTGATGAAAACAAGATTGAACTGTTTGGCCTCAATTCTAAACATTATGTCTGGAAGCAACTAGGCACTGCTCATCACCTGCCCAATACCATCCCAACAGAGAAGCATGGTGGCGGCAGCATCATGCTGTGGGGATGTTTTTCAGCAGCAGGAACTGGGAGACTGGTCAGGGTTGAGGGAAAGCTGAATGGAGCAAAGTACAGAGATATCCTCAATGAAAACCTGTTCCACAGCGCTCAGGACCTCAGACTGGGCCGAAGGTTCACCTTCCAACATGACAGAGATCCTAAGCACACAGCCAAAACACAGGAATGGCTTAGGGACAACTCTGTGAATGTCCTAGAGTGGCCCAGCCAGAGCCCTGACTTGAACCCTATTGAACATCTCTGGAAAGACCTGGACATGGCTGTCCACTGACGGTCCCCATCCAACCTGACTGAGCTTGAGAGGATTTGCAAAGAAGAATGCAGAAAATCACCCAATCCAGGTGTGCAAAGCTTGTCACATCATACTGAAAAAGACTCGAGGCTGTAACTGCTGCCAAAGGTGCTTCAACAAAGTACTGAGTAAAGGGTCTGAATACTTAAGTACATGAGATATTTCAGTTTTTTCTTTTTAATAAATTTACAGACATTTCTAAACTTCTGTTTTCACTTTGTCATTACGGGGTAGTGAGTATAGATTAATGAGGAAAAAAATGAATTTGAACAATTGTAGTTATCAGGCTGCAACATAACAAAATTGAAAAAAGTGAAGGGGGTCTGAATCCTTTCCGAATGCACTGTATCTGTTGACGATGCAGAGACTTTGTTCACCAAGGCAGTTGCTTTTTCAAGCATGCTGTCCCATTCTGAACTTTCAGAAGTCCTATAAATGTAACCTCTAGGCATACAGTAAAATGTCATTTAACTTACCCCATGTCTTCTGATTTGGGCTGCTGCTCTGTTTCAGCATCATCAATTCGATCCACTTTAGCTGCTTCATTTATGGCCTTGTCTATCTGTTGAAGGACTCCATGTTCTAAGACATCTTGGTCATACACATCAACGCCTAGTCCTCTGAGCTCAAGCGCTTGATCATTAGGTGCTACTGACTGAATCTGCTGCCGATCAATTAGCAGCATGGACCCCTTTCGTAATGTTCCAAAAGAAGTATCGGTTGATGATGCAGAGACTCTGTTCTCCAAGGCTTGCACTTTCCAATGGTCTTCCATATGATATTCACCGGGAAGCAAATCATTCCCTTGCTTAGCTTCCTTTGCTCCGATATTACTTGAATTATTACTGCCATCATCATCATTCTGTTCTTGAATGCTACCTTCTGGCTGAAGTTTCTGAGCAGGCATCCTCTGTTCAAACACAAGAGAAAGAAGCGCTTTTGGACACTGAATTTAAGGATTTTATGTTTCAAGCAGAATCTCCAATTTTGAATTCTCCTGGATCAAATATGACCCAAGCTAAAAATCAGTGAAGATAATATTTTTAGGCACTTTAAAATGTAACCCTAATCTCCAATTAAAATCAACAGCCACTGCAGCATCATACTGGAGAGGCTTATAGACTCAGTATCTATCTCTGTTCTGCAACCTTACTTTAAACATTAACATACCACCACCTTCTCTCACAGAATTTCTAAGAGAACATTTTGCAATTAATATGCATGACTTTATCTGTACTTGTAAGGACTATGGGAAATTTTATGTAAAGGAGAAAACTATCGTCAATTTAATTTTTCTTTTTAAAAAATAATTAGGGGTTCACATAATTAATGCACAATCCATTTACTCTAGAACCATTACTTCCCAGAGAGCAAGCAGAGCTATCTATTCATAATGTAGTTGGCTCAACAATTGATGAATTTGAGATGGTAGGTCTGGAATGGGCCTCTGGTATGTTGTTGACCACTGAGTTATAAGCCTAATATATATAAATGACTAAAGTATTAATGTGGGAAACAAGCACTCTGTGTTTGTTATTTCCTTCTGTATTTTGCCTGTAAATGATAGACGCACGGAAAGCATAATCAATCACAAGATTCCTCACATTAAAGACTGTGCCCCCTTCTTTAAAAAGGAATATCATCCTTCAAAGAGAGAATAAATTCCTTTCTGAGTTCAACTGTGCTTTTGACTTGGATGGAAAGAAACAATGTAATCTGAGACGGGTTTTATTTGATGAAAATCTAAACAGAATGACATTAGGTGTGATGGAGAGGTCTAACTTTTCAGTTAGATATTGATCATTCCTATGCTCACTCTAAAACATGGCACTTAGACTCTTTATTAGCCACTAAATAAATGTTTAAAAGTAAAACAGGAAATGTTATTTTAAAGAAAATGACTATTTACAAACAGCAGTGTAAAACTGGTGGAATGAATGAAAGCTGTTGCTGGGCGGGGGGGGTTGGAATGCATTAAAGAACATTTTAATGAAATTATTTAAGACAGGACAATTAGGATCAGATATTCAATCCTATTGCATAAATTCAACAAATCTGAAAATAAAAAAGCTCAAATAGTTGGGAAAAAAGTTATTGGAAATCAATAGAATTTCAACAAAAAGTTTTATATGTGAAACAAAAGTATTATGGATTTAATAAAAATTCCAACTATTCAAAATCAAATTAAGTAATATAAAATATTTATTGGTTCAATAATAGCTGATAAGAATCAGGTCATAACAGACTAAAGCAGATTTGAGAATTTGCTAATTTTTATAAAAATTAAATAGCTTAGAGTGAAGATTAATAATATCCAATTTTAAATCGCCATAGTCAAATATCTGACACATTTTAAGATCGAGCCCTACTGATTGCTCCCATTTACAAAAAGTGAACTGGCAAACATTTTCTCTTCTTTGAGAAATGGTCAAGACCCTAGGCCTGATATATTACTAATATAATTTCTTAAGTTATGGACAATTTGATGAATTGAAATTCAAACTCACTCTTAATGCTTGGAATCACTCCATGACTATTGTAATTCTAAAACCCTTCAAAAATTTGCATCAAATTAGGTCCTATAGGCCTACTTTCCTTTTGAAAGTAATTTCAGAATTAATTGCCAACAATTTAACATTAACAACTGGTAAACTGATTCATTTACATCGAACTGATTTCATTTCAAATGGAACTGTTACTGACTTAATTTGGAAATTAAATACATTTTTACACTAAAGTAGAGACGTTTTCTTTAATAATACATGGTTTATGTATTTAAAAACCTTTGATTGTGTGGATTGGAATTTTTTTTTAAATTTAGCTTTGGATTTTTGAAAATTATAGATTAATCTATTAACCACTACATGCAACAAATACAGAAATTCTTTGAATTCACAGGAAATATTCTTAATAAGAGGTACTGTAGTGAAATAGCTCCCTTTCACTACTTTTTACTAGTTATGAACCATTAGTGATACTTTAAGAAATAAGGGAGCATTAAAGGAACAGAAGTGGAAAGAAAAGAGTATTCGTTGAATTTATTTGCAGATGATATGACTCTTATGATATTTAAACCACTTCAAGCAGTTTTTGAATTTAAATAAAGTTGCAAGGTTTTACAGAACTTTCTGAATTAACAGTTAATTTTGGAAATGCTAACCTTACGTTTTTCCATAGACCTTCTCATCCCCAAAATAAACCTTCTCATCCCCAAACATTATTTTCTAAATCAACAGGAATACCCACACACACAAACTTTTTCAGCATTTAGGTATATAGATATTTAAATAAACAAAGTACAAAAAATATAAATGAACCTATCTAATTATGATTATGATAAAATAATTACACAAAATGTGATTAAATGGTCTAAAGACAATTCATTTACTTTGAATAAAATCATACCAATTAAAATATCTGCTTTACCAAAACTATTTTTATTTCAAACTCTTTTCTTTAATTTTCTTGATAAATAAATGATTACCAATGCAAACTTGATGTTTTTCTGTTTTGGTTCAAAACAGCTTTGAATAAAAAGAAATTTGCTATATTTACATCTTAATGAGGTGTGATGGGGGGTTCCAAATTTGAAATCATATATTTAGGCATTTAAATTTACTAAAAAAAAATGTCTTCAGTAAGGAAGATCTAAATAGTCACTACATAAAATCAGAAAACATCAATGTAGGTGATAAATCTTTACGGAAAACATTTTTAGGAATGGTTTGTTGTTTGTAAAACAGATCTTACTCAATATTTAAGACACAGAAATCATATAAGGATCTTTTAATGCTAATTTTTTCTCTCCTCATTTCTTATAGGTGAAACTCGAAAAATTAGAATATCATGCAAATGTTCATTTATGTCAGTATGGCAACTCAAAAGGTGAAACCAATATATGAGATAGACGCATTACATGCAAAGCGAGATATGTCAAGCCTTACTTTGGTATAATTGTGATGATTATGGCGTACAGCTTATGAAAACCCCAAATTCACAATCTCAGAAAATTAGAATATTACATGACATCAATAACACAAGGATTGGAACTAGAATAATATCGGACCTCTGCAAAGTATAAACATGCATATGTACTCAGTACTTGGTTTGGGCCCCTTTTGCAGCAATGAGTGCCGCAACGTGGCGTGGCATGGATGCTATCAGCCTGTGGCACTGCTGAGGTGTTATGGAAGACCAGGATGCTTCAATAGCGGCCTTCAGCTCCGCTGCATTGTTCGGTCTCATGTCCCTCATCTTTCTCTTGGCAGTGCCCCATAGATTCTCTATGGGGTTCAGGTCAGGCGAGTTTGCTGGCCAATCAAGCACAGTAATCCCATGGTCATTGAACCAGGTTTTGGTACTTTTGGCAGTGTGGGCAGGTGCCAAGTCCTGCTGGAAAATGAAGTCAGCATCCCCATAAAGCTTGTCTGCGGAAGGAAGCATGAAGCGCTCCAAAATCTCCTGGTAGACGGCTGCGTTGACCCTGGCCTTAATGAAGCACAGTGGACCAACACCAGCAGATGACATGGCTCCCCAAATCAACACAGACTGTGGAAACTTCACACTGGACTTCAAGCATCGTGCATTGTGTGCCTCTCCATTCTTCCTCCAGACTCTGGGTCCTTGGTTCCCAAATGAGTTGCTCTCATCAGAAAAGAGGACTTTGGACCACTGGGCAACAGACCAGTTCTTTTTTTCTGTAGCCCAGGTAAGACGCTTCTGACGTTGTTTGTTGTTCAGGAGCGGCTTGACAAGAGGAATACGACATTTGAAGCCCGTGTCCAGGATCCGTCTGTGTGTGGTGGCTCTTGATGCACTAACTCCAGCCTCAGTCCACTCCTTGTGAAAGTCCCCAACACTTTGGAATGGCCTTTTCCTGACAATCCTTTCCAGGCTGCGGTCATCCCTGCTGCTTGTGCACCTTTTTCTACCACACTTTTCCCTTCCACGTAACCTTCTATTGATGTGCTTTGATACAGCACTTTGGGAACATCCAACTTCTTTTGCAATGACCTTTTGGGGCTTTCCCTCCTTATGGAGGGTGTCAATGATGGTTTTCTGCACAACTGTCAGGTCAGCAGTCTTTCCCATGCTTGTGATTCCTACTGAACCAGCCTGAGAGACCATTGAAAGGCTCAGGAACCCTTTGCAGGTGTTATGGATTCATTAGCTGATTAGAGTGGGACACTTTGAGCCTAGAATATTGAACCTTTTCAAACTATTCTAATTTTCTGAGATTGTGAATTTGGGGTTTTCATAAGCTGTACGCCATAATCATCACAATTATACCAAAGTAAGGCTTGACATATCTTGCTTTGCATGTAATGCGTCTATCTCATATATTGGTTTCACCTTTTGAGTTGCCATACTGACATAAATGAACATTTGCACAATATTCTAATTTTTCGAGTTTCACCTGTATACTACTACATCTTCTATTTTTAAACAGAGACAGAATGAAAAAATATATATTAGCTGGAAAGAGAAAGGGCTGTATTGTATTAAAGATTTTAATATAAATTTGACTTCATTCTTTAAAGTTGAGATTGAAGAGAAATTAGGAACTGAATTAAACTGGTTGTAGTGGATGCAGATTAAGATTGTTCTGAAAAATCAGATTTTTATTCAAGCCAACAGATCAATTATAGAACTTGAACAGACACTTAATATATAATGGTAGAAAAGAATATTTTGCAAAAATTTATAAATTATTAATTGAAACTGGAAATAACCAATCTTTGAAGATATGGGAACTTAAGATTCTGAGGGAGAAATACTAGAAAATGAATGGAAACCCCATTCCTAGGCTTCCACTCAACAACTCTGCAGGAAACCTACTCAGCTGAAGAAAATAAGAGCATTTTCCCCTGTATTATATGGCTTTATAAAGTACTCTAGTTATGAAAACAGCAATGAACCACCTACATAATTTTATCACACATTATACAAGATATAAGTATTATAAACTGAATATTCATATTAAAAATCTCCTTGCTTTCTAAGAAGTAAAAAAATATTGATCTGATTTTGTGAAATGTTGCTGTCTAGACATTTTATGTTAACAAAATAAATTTAGGAAAAAAACTGGGCTCTAAAGTTCATTTCTCCCTGGGAGATCAGAGATGCATAGTTCAAACCTTCTACATGTAAAGTTACGATAAAGCTTTTTTTTTCTTCATTCCTTAGACAGCTTAGAAATCCTGAGAGTTATTTAGCAATATCTGAGGTCACATATGATTTAACTAGAAATGTCTAAATAGAAAGCAATTTATTTAGGAATCTCTCCAGAATCTATTTCTCCAGAAAATAATTTATTTAGGAATCTCTCCAGAATACAGTAACATATCCCCTACCCACTTTGCCACGTTTGCAGTTGCAGAATAGCATCTTGGTCCTTTTACCCATCTATCCCTTAAATACTGCAAAATCAGGCAATACAGTACATAAAAGTCTCCCATGAGTTGACTTGTTGGACAGGTCTATACATTTTCCTTGGCAGCAATGCGGAAGTGGTGTGTCAACACCTTCTCCTGAGATTTATTTTCAACTTCCCATCCAGCCTACAGCTCAGGGCTCCCATCCACGTACAAACCACCCTGACAGGGAGCACCCCTTTGGCGAGACACCAATGCTAACTACTCATTTGATGCACCATTTTATTATTATATTATTATTATTTGACTTGTCCCCGCCCATCTCCACACAACGGGAGATGTGATTTTAATCCTAGTCATTGCTCTACCTGAGTTACAATGATGATTAGATTTTTATCCCACCTTTTTTTTGTGCAATTCAAGGCCGACCAAGGTCTGCGATTGTTAACTTTATAAAAATTTCAATTTTTAAATTAATAATTTAACAGTTCCATTAATACAAAAGGCATGATTACATTCTTATGGTATTGTCACTAGATTTTTATCCCTTTGGTCAACTCAAGGCGGCGACTATACCTAATACTCCACAACCACCACCCTGAGAGATGGGTTGGTCGGCTTTCATGCCTAAGGCAGGCCCAGACTCCTGGTTTCCAGCCCAGCACTTTAAAGGTCCCAAGTGCAGAGCGGCTTGCTTCTTAGAGCCACCTGCCTCTTCTTCTTCCTCTCCCTCTCCCTCCCCGCCATCTCGGCTCTCTCTTAGCCGCGGGATCAGGGGCTGCCTTGCAGGCGCTCGAGGGAACCCCCTTGCTTGGACGGCCGTGACTCCGGCACAAAAGCGGGAGACGAACCGAAGAACGAGGCAGCCCAAAAGCGGCACCTACTGCGACAGGACGTGAGAAAAGACGCCGAGAAGCCACGGGACGGATGGGCGAACCCTCCCCGGGCGTCCCGGGCCGGCCGCACCCTTGAAGGCCACGACACGCCGCTCAGGGGGAGGCAGGAGACGAGGCCGCCGCCAGCTCCGGCGCTGGACCTTCTGGCCGCTTTCAACCCGCCGCTGCCCCGGCAGGCCCCTGCGCACGCGCCCGTCGGCTCGCCGGCTTCCGGTGGGTCGAGCGCTCCCGCCACGGAACGCTCAGGGCGCCTGCGCGAGGGGCAGCGTCTTCCGGTCTCCTGGTGGGCCATTGGTTGGGGCTGGACTCCGCCCACCTAGGCGGCTCAGGCACGTGCCTGGAGTTGGGAGCAGGTGGCAACGTGCGGCGAGCCCTTCGCTTGCTTAAGGGGGTCAAAGGTGGTTGCAGTTCCGACTCCCAAATAGCAAGGCTTCTTTAGACGGCAGACCAGCGTCTCTGCACCTTGGCAACTCTAAGATGGGCGGATTTCATCTCCCGGAATTCCCCAACCAACATGCTGGCTGGGGAATTCTGGGAGTTGAAGTCTACCCATCTTAAAATTGTCAAGGTGGAGAAATACTGTGGTAGACCAAGAACATTAGAATGATATGAAGCAGCGCAAAAAATGTCACCAATGAATAACAGCATAGATCCTAATAAAGAAGTAAAAGAACACAAGTTTGTGTCTTCACTGGGGCCAAAAAGAGCAGACTTGGGTCCCTCTGGAGAAGGAATGCATTCCACCAAATTCCTGCTGGTGGGGGATAATTAAGGGGGAGAATGGCAGAAAGAGAGGAAGGGCATACTGTATATCTAAATTCATGAAATGTATAGCCAGGATTGGGACTATAATACATTGCTGGAAGTTCTTTCTCACAATCATTCATACTAAAGGTATGAATACTGAGTCCATATAACATCAGAAACGAAATCTTCCTCAACTTCAGATACATCCATACCTGCCTATTCACCTCTTCAAAGTGGCCCACCTTTCAATTACCCAAGACTGGGTTTGATCTCCAGGTCTTCTTTTCTAGCATGCCAATGAGCATGTAAAAGCAAATAAACTTTTCTTGTTCACCCTTCCTCTCACACGCAGGAAACTAAAAACTGCAAAGGACCAGTACAAAGCTGGGGAAATAAGTCTCCATCTGCTATGAGCTGGGATGGGGTGAAGCAAGCAGTGGTCCCGGCTGTCCCCCACATACTGGAGAACAAGTGGAGTGCCTGGCCAAGGCAAGTCATACCTGGTTTCTGGGCTTTCAAGGATAGATGGATAGAGAAAGGGGCATTCTCCATTTGCCGACCCCTACATATTTGGGAAAAATGTTGCACAAATCAAGGGGCACATAAGATAAAACAAGAGAAATGTTCCTCCTGCTATGGTGGATGGGATCAGCTTTAAAAAATTCATGAGCACAAATAGAGATATAAGCTTTGGGGTGATGAGGTGGATTTAAAACTATTTGTAAAGGTTGTATATATGTGCAGAAATATGGAAGTGAGACTCAGGTCCTTGTAGATCCTCTCTGGCTTTATATGACCAGCATCAAGTCATAATGCACTATCATATAGGTAAGATTTTGGGAAAAAGCCATGCAAAATTTAGAAATAGCTCAACCTTCTTATTTTATAAAGACTTTCATGGATTGGACTTAGACATAATTTTCAGTTGTATAATAATTTTAATGGGGAGGAAAGTTAAATACAGGGAAATCTTGTCTTAATGGACCAAGGTGGTATCCATTTTTCCTGACTGTCCATTAATTCAGATAGTAAGTCATTTGCAGCAACATCATTACACAAATTATGTTATTGGCATTGTTTGATGTCTTTGTATAATGACATCATTGCACAGATGATGCAAACTGACACAAATTACATGATTTGTATGACTTGCAAATGGCATAAAACATCATAAATACAGCAGGATTTTTGTCCATTGCATCCAAAATCCATTTGTATCAAGGCCTGCTAAATAAAAGTTCATTATTTCATTATAGCATTAAAATTACAAGTAATGGATCCAATTTCAATCCAACTTTTATTCACTGTGATTTCTTATTTTTTATTTTTAATGACATATTTTAATTCTCCCTATAGGATCATCACTGAAAGTATTCTGTTCAAGAAAGATAAGGAACAGACTACAAATTGGTGCACCAAGTTCTCATCTAAACAGTTGCAGGGTAGCGTTGACAGTATTCCTCACGCTTGAAAAACCCTTTCATTCCAATCTACTGCTGGGAATTGTCCCACCCCCAAAACCTGGGCATTCTTCCAGTGACCAACACGATCAGTCCCAGGTAAGAAAGAGTTTTTCCCATAGAGTTTCTTATTGAATACCTCTGGTACTGCTTCTGTCGCTGCATTAATTTGCCATCCAGGCATCCTCAGTTAAGGATTCAAAATATATCATTCTAAATAAATCATACTAATAAAGCTGTAAGATCAGGTGGAAAGTTAGCCTAACTGTTAAAAATCTATCTATCCCTCTGGGGTCAGTTGGAAAGGGGGCTTGTAATAAAATGTACGGGCAATGCAGTTATATTCTTAGCGTTTGTGCATGGGTATGATGTAATGCTTTATATAACTATCCATTTATCCTAGTCTGTATTACTGCATTGATTTTTATAAAGGCTAGGATAATATGCTGTATTTTAGAGTATGAGTGAAGGTTGAGCTGGAAAATTACAAAATCTGCAGTGGGAAATTGGGACAGAGAAGACACACAAAGGTGTCTTGCAAAGGTGAACTGTGGAGAAAAGGGCTCATGAGTTGGCCATGATATCCAGAAATGGCACCAGGCTTGTAAGATGAAATAACAAGAAGCTGCTTATAGGAACAAACAAGGAAGAAAATATATATAAAAAGCAATTGGATAGGCCAAAAATCAGAGCTCAGCAGTGAAAAACGGAACATTCAGACAGTGTACATAGCTAAAACCACCCACATCTGCCTGGACAAAGCCAGCAGTTCCCAATTTTTTTTCCTTTACATGGTCTGCTATCTCATTGTTGAAACCTTTTGCAGATCAATATGTTTTAATCAGCATAATCTAAATGTTTACTATCACCATTGAGTTTGTGACATCCTTCTCCCATAGGCAAATTAATATTAAATTTAAAATAATATACAGTATATACAGTACATATATTTATACATCATCTATTCCATTCAGGGTAAGCAACATTGTGCAAAGGGCAGAAGTATTGAATAAAAAGAGTGAAAGGCAGGAACTAAGAGGAAGGAAAGGAAATCTAAATCAAGTCTAGTTTATACCAATACTTTTTAGCGTATCTCTCCTTAACTTGGTGCAAACCTCCACATGTCCCTCCACCAATGCGTATACTGCCTTTTGTTCTTTAAATTTCTCATATCTCTCTCTTTGAGGATCTCCCTGGCACACTTAACAAATAGTTTTTGCATTCACTTGTGTTATATTTCCATTTGTATAATAGAATAGTAATCACATTCTTCCCATTGTCAGCACAGATACAGTCTTCACACTCATTAAACAAGTCACACAGCTATTCTGTTAGCAAACACATCCATATATATTTGACATTTCTCCAGTTTCATTAGTTACAGCTCTGGCCTTATCTTTTTTCAACATTCTCCTGGCATTTATGACTACCTTTTAATCCATTTTTGGACGCTAACATTTATAATATTTGTTTCACTTCTATTGTTTCATAAATCATCATTCATTAGCATATCATTAGCATTCTGTCATTTGAGTTTCATGTCAACTTATTTCATCACTTTTATTTTTAATCCCATTCACCCTGTTGGAAGATGCATGTTTAGCCTTTTTCACTCATGTCCAAGGTTGTTTTTTATTTCTATCAAAATCACTCTGCAGATTCTCTTCTTCTTTTAATCTTAACCATACTCTTTTACAATATACTTACTATCTTTTTTGCTATATATCCATTATTCAATAACTTTTCTTTGTCATCATTTTGTACCACAATCATTCTCTTAACGCATTCTTTTCTCATCCAGAGCCCCTTTCACTTCATCATTCCACCAAGCATTTTTTTTCACATTTCTGTGGCACTTCGTAAGATAATTCTTTTTTGTAGAATCATATAATGTAAAGATTGGGAAGTACCTTGGGGATCACCTAATCCAACCTTCTATCTACAGTTGCATCCCTGACAGTTGGCCATCCAGGCACCTCCAGTGAAGGATAGTCTACCCCCTTCCAAGGCAGTCTACTCCATTGCTGAACATTTCTTACTATTAAGAGGGTTTTTTCCCAGATGTCCAGTCAAAATCTATTTCCTTGTAATTTAAACACAATTTCTGTAATGGGCAGAAGGAATAACTGTGAGGATCAGGAGGAAGAGCTGCAACCAAGACAAGGTCAGATAAAAGAAAACGGAGTCTGAGTCAGATTTGTAACCCAAGTAAGCATCTCAGACAAGACGCTTCACAAAGATAAAGGGGGGGGGGGGGAGCGCATTCAGACCTGCAAAATTCTGTTACTCTATACTTTCTATCACTATAATCTTATAATAAAAGTAGTATAGCATTTCCTAGTCTGGTCTAGCTTGGAGGGCTGACAGTTTTTCTTCCTGTCTTCTGGAACAATTCTGAACAATTCTTCTAATGACAAACCTTCAGATACTTAAAGATAGCTATCATATCTCCCTGAAGTCTTCTCTTTTACAGGCTTAAACATGCCTAATGCCTGCAACATTTCCTTATAAATTTTTCCTTACAGGACCCTTAATATTTCTCCATTCCAGAATGTGGTTGTCTGGAACTGGATGCAATATTCTACCTGTAATGTGGCCAATATGGAATAGAGAGGATACCCCATACCTGGCAGCTGCTTCTAAGCTATTTCTAACACATTTCTAAAACTGTTCCAGAAAAGTGATAAACTCACATTTAAAGTAGCCTGAAGAAGGTATTGGATCGTCAGTGTGGTAAACTGGGATTTCTCCAGCTTAACATATCCTCCTGACACAGCATCCGTTGGCTTTATTGGTTGGCTGACAGGTGATGAAAGTGGGGTGCTTATCTATCTACATTGATACTTTCAATGTCTCTGATTCCATGGTACAGCTCCAGAGACCCAGCAGATAAAGAGTTGGTTTCCCACTCAACCAGTTATTCTTGCTACCTCCTCAAGCCCCAACAGCCTGGGGGTCTGCTGCCAGATCGGGGAGGGCTGGCAGGAGTGTAATGGGGAAATTGAGTCTGAAGCAATGGATTGTCAATGGCAGGTACAAGAAGAGAGCCCAGTTTGGGGGGGGGGGGAAAGCAGATTCTCTCACTGCCAATAACACAATGACCCTAGAAAACTATGCTTAGGGATTGGAGATCATGGAGAATGCCTGCAGCAGCCTAAAATAGCCAATGAGAGCCAGGTGGATCTCAGTCCCAGACAGTGTCATCAACTATGTTCTCGATGAAGCGTCCTAGATCATATCCATGGCCAAAACTGTGTTGGGAGAGGAGGGAAAACACTAATTTTAGACTGGAACAGCCAAAGGCTGCCTCTTTGTAGGGCTGGATAAGGCAGTGTCATAAGGATATGCCCTTTAAAAATGGTTAGCAAGGCATCTTCATGCCATGATTAGGGGAACATGAAGTTCGGTCTGTTTATTGCTCTAAGACTGGACAGAGGAGGTGGGCCAGCACAGCCTTGTTTCACCCAAAGGTATATTGCATGGTACAATTGAAGCAGGCTTTTATCTTTACCATTCTGACTATTCAGTTTAGTGGGAAATATTTCTATAGGAAGAAACCAATCTAGGTGGTTTTCCTGAAACAGTTAAAAGAAATTTGCAGTGGGAACTGCTGACAAGATTTCTGTACCACTGCTTATGGAACCCTGCAGATCTGTACATTATTGTAGTAGATTTTCGCTTAGAGAAAGGAAGATTTCTCAAGGTGCTTTTTAAGACTTCCTGATTTGTGCTGGCAAGTTGTTAATCAGTATGTGACAGCATAAATAAAATTAAAGAGTTTAATTAAAACTAATGAACGAGCAAACAGAGAATAGATAGCATGTTCCACTGTCAGAACCCTGATGTTCTCAATAATTAAAGTGTCACAGAATAGGAGATAGGTTAAAAATGTCAGAAATATAGAAGAAGGGGGAAAAAAAGAGGCCTGCCATTTCAAAACAGCTTGAGAGTTTATGTAAGCCCCAATAAATAAAAAATTCCATTGGGGTTATCCAGACAAGCTGCATTCCTTCAAATGTGCTTTAGTGTAATTCTTTTGTTCTTCATTGTCTATTAATTTTCTTAATTTCCATCTGGAGATGTTTCTTTTGGGTGACCCTAATACATTATTGTCGCATATAACAGAGCTCCCAGTTTGAGGGTCTGATGGCACACCTAGAATTAGGACAATGCCATGGGTACTCTCAAAGCTGGTAGAAATGACTGTTGCACGTGGATGGATGTGTACAATCATAAAGCACACATTTCCCATAAAACAAGCATGGGTTTGTTAAGAACAGGTCATGCCAAACAAATCTAGATAAAGATTTGATAAAGTAACTAAATTAGTGGATCAAGGAAATGCTGTGGATATAGTATACTTAGATTTTAGTAAGGCATTTGATAAAGTAGACCACAGCCTACTTCTTGGTAAAATGGAATAATATGCCACTACCAGATGGATTTGCAGTTGACTGATCAGCCACACTCAGCATGTGGTCCTTAATGGAACTACATCTACATGGAGGAAAGTATGCAGTGAGATACCTCAAGGTTCTGTCTTGGGCCCAGTGCTCATCAACACCCTCATAAGTGACCTAGATAAGGGGATTGAAGGGGTGCTCATCAAATTTTCAGATGACACAATTTTCAGATGACACAAATTGCTTACACTTCGGAAGATTGATTCAAGATTCAGAAGGATCTTGACAGACTTGAGCACTGGGCCCTATCCAACAAGATGCAGTTCAGTGGAGAGAAAAGTAAGGTCCTGAACTTAGGCAGGAAAAATCAGATGCACAGGTACAGGATGGGCACTACCTGGTCCAACAGTAGCGCCTATGAGAGGGATCTAGGTGTCCAGGTGAACTGTTTCCTGAAACTCTTCTGTTAAGGCTCAGGAAAGGAATTAGCATGTGTGTGGATGTGAATGAGATGCTCACAGTTGCTTTGGGAAGGTGGAAAATCCAGAGAAAGAGTGTTGAGGTTGGACCTCAATGGAAGGGATCTTGGCAGTCTTCTAGTCCAACTCCCTGCCCAAGCAGGACTCCTCATACCATCTCGGACAAATGGTTGTCCAATCTTTTCTTGAAAACCTCCAGTGATGGAGCACCCACAACTCCGGGAGGCAAGCTGTTCCACTGCTTAATAGTTCTCACTGCCAGGAAATTCCTCCTTATTTCCAGGTTGGATGTCCCTCTGACGAGCTTCCATCCAATAGAAGAGAAACTGTCAGCATCTTAGACCAAGCTAAATCTAAAAATGTGAGGGAATTCCTGGAAGCTTGGTATTCAGACAAGGCAGCCATCAACAGGCACATAATGATAAACAACATCTACACACTATTCAAAAGAGATAATAGAAAGGAAAACAAAAGACCAGAACATTTCCTCACCAGGAATCATCACCCAGATAAGAAGAGATTAACACCAGGCATACAATCAAGCAGTAAACAATTCCCTAATCAAAGAACTACCAGAGGGGGGAAAAGAATAAAACAAAACAAAACCTACACCCACACCCACACCCACACCCACACTGGCAGGGCATGCCACATTATATAAACAGAGAGCAAACCCCATCCCATTCTAGCACTTACCTAGCTGGGTAATGAAACTTTTGCAAGAGAACAAACAAGCTCAGAGAACCCCAAGGACTCCAGAGCTTCCATCCATTGCTTCTTGTCCTGCCCTCAGGTGCTATGGAAAATACATCGATGCCCTCTTCTCTGTGGCAACCCTACAAGTATTGGAAGACTGCAATCATGTCTCCCCTCAGCCTTCTCTTCATTAAGCTAAACATACCTAGTTCTTTTAGCCATTCTTCATAGGATTTAGCCTCATCATCTTTGTTGCTCTTCTCTGCACTCTTTCTAGGGTGTCAGCATTTTTTTTTTTTTTTGGTATTGTGGTAACCATAACTGGATGCAGTATTCCAAATGTGGCCTCACCAGTGCAGTGTAGAATGGTGCTATCACTTCCCTTGATCCAGATACTATCCCTCTGCATTGGCTTTTTTGGCAGTTGCAGCACACTGCTGACTCATACTTAAGTGGTGGTCCACCAAATATCACTTCTGACTCAACATCTTCCAACTTGGCATCTTCCCAATGTCTTGGAACCAGAGCTCCCAGAATTCCCAACCAACGCTGGGTGAGAATTCTGGGACATGTAGTTCCCCTGTTAATCGGGGGGGGGGTAGGTTGGAGAAGGTCCAACCTCAATGCTATTTCTCTGGATTTTCCACCTTCCCAGAGCAACTGTGAACATCTCATTCATATCCACACACACACTAATCCTTTTCCTCCTCATCTCCTACGTCAACCCATTCATGCCTCATGTTATAGGAGGCTATAACCAGTAGCCCTATTTTGGGGGAGATTGTGTGTGAATGCTTGTGTTAGGCCATAGGCACAGTTTGAAACTCCTGCTCATTACTACCCACCTACTGCTCAAGGGGAACCCTTCCTGAACTTCTGGACCTTGTCACTGGACTGGTGTTTGAAGTTTTCCAATTCCTGATGTTGAAAGGTTTTAGCCTCCATGCCCTGGGAGAAGACCTGGGAAGGCTCAGACGTTAATATCCTCCATGGCCACCATGAGCTTGTATTAAATTATCTTGGGCATGATGTACATTGGGGGACATATGCTTGACCTTGTCTTTGCCTCAGAGCAGTTAATGTACAATTTACATATGGCTGACTATGAACCCAGGAAGTGAAATGGACTATGACCTGGACTATGACCCAGGAAGTGACATGACAGGAGGAACACCTGACATGCTGGTGAAGGAAGACAAAAAGTGAACTTCACTCAACATGAGTAAGAGCTCATGTTCAAGCCTGCACCGTGCCAATAAAAGTGGCAAAACATCAATGTTTATCCACTCATTACATCAATCAGACAGGACAGAAGAGCCTATTCTAGCCCATCGATGCAAGCAGAGCTACTTAAGCCTCTTGAGTTAAAAATGAGGTTTTGCCTTTGGCTTAATTCTCTTTCTACAACCTCCAGCTGCATATCAGTTGTAGAGAGCACAAGGCAGCAGAAATCTTGCAGTCACATGATCTCAAGAAAGTCGTCCAATTGGTACCCCAAATAAAGTTGATGTTTCCTGGTTTTCTAATAAACAGAATCTACATATACATTCTCATTAGTCTTCTTAAAGATATTGCTGCAAAGTAGCTTGCTTCTCAATAATTGTTCAGTTTTTCTGAAAAAATTGCAACATAACTTCAATGCTTCTATGAAAGAAATGAAACAATCTGAACCAATGCAGCTGGGTGTTACCCTAAGTCTTCCATCAGCTGAAGAGAAAGAATAACAAAGGCAGAACCACTTATGTTTATATTGTGGGTAGTCTGGACATTATGCCTTAGGCCTTCATAGAAGAAAATGAGATGTTGGTTACTTTCTGGCTCTGCTGTGATGGGCTCCATAGCAGTTAGTCCTACAACAGAAATGGATCCCGAAACCATAGTTTGACATCTCATTTTCTGTTCAACAATCAGCTTACATCTTCCCAAACTCCACATTTTATGAATTTTAGCCATATTGAATTCAGAAGCATAAATCAGATTTTTGTGAAATGGCAGGCTGTCCTGGTGCCTCTAAAATCAATTCCTGTTCTAGGTGAAGCAATTGATGGGTGCTATTGATATTATGGACTGAAATACAGAAGCTTGGTGTATGGTTTTCCTGTGATATTACATTACCAAATAAATTCTACTATTACTTCTAGCAAAATCAATTAATAATTAAAAACCTGATGAAAGTGATATTGTTGTGTATCCACGCTCTTTTTTTCTTTTTCTTTCTTTTTCTTCAAAATTAAAGCATAATCCCATAAACCCAGGGATATCTCACAATACCTGCTGGTTTTGTGCCACCACCAAAGCCTTTTGTGGTTTGGAAATTCTGGAACATGAGGAAGATCCAGAACAGCACAGTCCATTTTTCCACATTTCAGTGAGGAGACAAATTAACTTTTGTTAAATGGGTGGTAAACAGGTTCCCTTAATATTATAATTCAGATTAACTATTTTAGAATATTCTTTTAGGTCGCACCACAAGATGACTCCTAGTCCCTTATATTTTTGTAGGCTGCCTTCCTTGGCATTAAATATATATTCATAAACTGTCCCTCTTATGGGTTTTCTAGGGTTAGAATCTGAGCTTCCCTGAGATACCTCTTTCCTCTGACACCTTCCAAGTCCCTCTCCTCAGCATCCCCTCCCTTAAGCAGATAAATTTGGAGGAGGGGGTCTTCTTTACCCAATTACCACAGATCCACTTTTACAGATTTTCTCAGTTTGTCAGGGGCTGGGCAGACATTCTTGTTCTTTCTAATATTCTGTGCTAATATTTTTATGAAATTGAACAACAGAAGAAAAAAAATCTGTATCCAATTCATGGATGCTATTTCTGCTTCTGCTAGTAAGTATCTGATTAAACACAGAAATGAATTTATATTTTAATCCCATTTTCAGTAACAAATACTTTAAAGACATCCAAAGACAGCAAAGTGAGTACAGTTTCAATGTATATATATTTTTTGTATTTAACATAATGTTTATGTTTAGTACACTTCTGACTGAATCAGCTATTGTTGTTTTTGGTATAAATCCAGACGTATCACAAATGTATTCAGACTGTTACTGAATAATGTAACAACAAAGAAGGTTTATATAATGACATTTTTATAATCCTTATTTGAGTTAGAGATAAGCTACGCTTGTTTTCAAAAGTCAAGAACACTTGCATAGGAATGAGAGTTGACATCCAGAAGCCAGTTTAAACACTAGGAGCATCTTAGCAGGACCATGATGATGGGGCCAAGAGACATAAGTATGGTAATTGTACCATCTTCTGTTGCCTGAATACCAAGTGCCCAGGAAACTCTTTCAGTGTCATTCACGTTGGCTTCCAAGCCCAAGTTCAATGAACTGAACCAATCAATAAGGAGAACCAAATTCTCAACCTATGCCTGGGGAAACTTTCATAAACCAATATTCAAACAGTAGTTACCTTTCTCAATGGTTTCATAGAGCAGCTCAGATGCCTTATGACTGGCCGCAGAATAGCAGGGTGGAGGGGCACAGTGAATCACAGTCAAAATGTGACTGAATTTATACACAAGAGGGGAAGTAGGATCTTTGGGATAAAAAGAGTTAGGCATACATCTTTGGCCTCTGTACAGAAGTTCAAAAGCCTAAAAGAAGGAACCAGTTAAAAACAAAATCTTTGGAAAAAGTGCTTGGCTGCACTGCAACTGTTTTTCACCAGTCTTACCAGGAGAAGTTCCAAGCAATGGCTGATCTCTAACTTCTCTAATCAAGATGCTAGGTTTTTAAAAATACTACACAAGGATATTCTCAGGGAGATTGGGGACTAAATTACACATTTGAAGTAAATAAAAAGTTGGACAGGATTATTCTTGGAATGACCCAGTACAGACTGTACTCTTTCTGGAACTCTAGATTAAACCCTTGAATTGGATTAGGGAGACTTTGCACGTGCCTAACCCAGATCCCAATTCCCAAAAAGTAGTAACAAAGATAATGTTCCTGCTGTTTCTAATTTACTTCTTGGTTAGTGTGACATATTATTTAAATTAATAAACTAAGAATTCTAGAAGAAATGTAATTCAGGACAGAAAATGGTATGGTTGTGACAACTGTGGAGTATGGTTCTTATTGAAATCACATTAATCAGATTTATGCTATACAGTATTTCACACCCTGAATGGTCCACAAGAACTGTACGGCTTTGTTTAGACATTTTATACTCTTATTGCAGTTTGGGATGAACCATGAAGAGTAGCTAGAACAATTTTGTAGAGTTATCCACAGTTTCTATGTCTTTCTTGCAAATTGGGCTGAGAAATTAGTAAACAGTAGTCCTGTAGTGTATTAATATGCATTCCACCAGTTCTTGAGTTGGCAGAAAAGTATGCCAGCATCATTTGCATTGCCCCGTCATCCAAACTTTAATTTGCCATGCTATTGAGGACATATTGCATCTTGAGGACATATTCTCTAAAAATGGCTGGTAGGACATCTCTGGTCACAGTTAGCAAGCCATGAAGATGAGCCTTTCGTTCACTGCAGACTTGCTATATATGGGGGCAACGATTGCACAATGCTAAAGTTCATCCTTTTAAAGGGAAACTAAAGCTAAGTATAGCCACGTCAAAGGCACAAACTCAGAGCAGCGATAAGTAGCATGCCATGGCATGGATGCTACTCCCATGGCAGAAAAAGCTAATCAGAAAAAGAATTCAAGATGGGTGGGAATTCCTAAAGAAGGAATACTAAAAGAATACTTGCAGAAAAGAATACGGATAGAAATAAAAGAATAATTGCAGGAAAAAAGTGGTTACACAAAAAATTTAGTGAAGACCTGAAAACCAAAATAAGATGAAAGAGGGCCAGATCATGAAGAAGTTCCTACAGGTAATCTGGAACTGTGTCAGAGAAACTAAAACTCAAAATTATCTGAAGTTGGCGAAGGATGCTAAGAATAATAAAAAGGGCTTCTTTAGATATTTCAACATAAAAGGAAAAATCAGGATAGCATCTGATCAGTTAAAACAACTAACAGATAACAAAGAAAAAGCAGAACTTCTCAATTCTTATTTTGACTGTGGTTGTCACCGACAACAACAACAAAAAAAAGGGTGTGTGAAGATAAAATTAGTGGGATGAAGGGGCAAGATGGAAGATTGCATCCAAAGGACCTAGACAATGGTGTGACCAATCATTTAGGGTTAACTTAGAGAGTTTCTTGGGAACAGGAGAAGTGGCAGAGGAAAAAAAAGCTGTTTCTGCCTTTAAAAATGGAAAAAAAAAAAAAAAAGAAGGATCTGCAAACCAGTCTGAAATCAATACCTGGCAATTTTTATAACAGTTCATAATGAAATTCATCCATAAGCAGATCATAATGAGATTCATCCCTGAAAACAATACAGTCATTATGAGGTGAGTATGAATTTGTGAAGAACTAGCCTATCTGGACTATCTTATTTTTTAATTGGGTAATTTCCTATTATGGCTGCAAAAAAGTCAAGTGCAGTGCTAATTTTACACTTTCCAGATCAAGCTTCACTTTATTGCAACTACCAAGTCCAATTCTGGCACCACACTTTAAAAAGATTCAGGTAAACTGGAACCAATATATCAAAGGGAAACAAGAAACCAAGATCTATGAAGTTTGAAGGCATTTTTAGCCTTAAGACGAATAGAAGAGCACTCTTCAAATACCTGAAAGGATGTCACAGAGAAGAAGTTCAAGACATCTTTCATTCTAGAAATGCAGAACACAAAATAAGATTTAAGGTACAATATCAGCAAGCTCAGAAGAATCTCAAATTTGCAAACGAAGGTAAAACATTTAAGAGGATAAAATCTCTCCCAAGAGGAGAAATTTCTCAGAATAACCAAATGGAAACTGTACTCAGTGTCTATGAGATGAGTATTTTGCTCATTTCTGCTACTCCTCAACAGGCATTCCCCCTTGCTTTATTCTTCCTGGGACTGTAAGGCTAAACCAAGCAGCAGCAGCAGCAGCAGCAGCAGCAGCAGCAGCAGATCAAATTGTGATTTGAACAATTCCTGGGGACTTCAGAAGGGTAGGTGTAACTTCTCTGTCAGCATGATCCACCCCCAAATTATAAGCCCACCAGAGAAAAAATGACAGAACTGAAAAAGGAGACAAATGGAAATAATTTGTGAAGGAGATTCTGTGGGGAATATAAAATATGTGCTCTTCTGTTTGCATGTTCTTCTGAAGATTGTAACTGCTGATGTTGTGCTACTGAGGAAACTAACCATGGATTCTACCACAGCATCTTCCAACCAGCATCTTTGACAGACTGTTAACTGCTAGAAGTCTTTGGAGCCTGGCAGCACAGAGAAATAAATAAATACATTACAATAAATTTTGTAATGGGTCATTGAGTTATAATGAAAGCAAGGCATGGGACTTTTAGTCACATGTACACATACTAAGGATTACAGTAGATCAGTATCATGTTCCTGTCTGCCAGCCAACCCTAGTCTACCATAGTCTACACATCAGACACATACATTTTGTTTATAGCACAAATAGATTTTACTTATGGTAGAAACAGAAACCTCAGCAACTACAAATGCAAAAGCCATTTAAGTGCTTTGTGGTGAAGAAATTCCCTGCACAACAGGTATAAGCAAACACAAACTGATGCTTTCTACACAAATGGTTATAAATAAAAGCCAAAATTTTGTCAAACTGATTGTGTAAATGTAGCATATAGGCCCCTTGGTATCATTTGAAGGAAATTAATGTGGGAGGCCGAAGAGATGGTGTCTGCAGTATGTAATGCTCAAGAGAGTTACCGTGATTTTGTTCTAGTGTAGCAGAAATAAATGCTCTTGCAAAACCTTAAGGGGGAAATGAGACATATATGTAAGTAAGATTAATCTGTAAAGCTGACGTCTATCATGAGTCATCTTTTACAATATGTTGCGGCAGGTTGAATTTGCACAACTGCATAGCTAGCATACCCGTTCCTCTCTTGAATCTTGGCAGCCCTAGTGAACATCTGAATATTTAAGAACTGTAAAATCAATCCAAATTAAGGAAGTATTATTTTGGCCTTTGACCATAAATAAATAAGGGAATAATAAGGAAGTTAGCTTCCTTAATTATCCTTGCATTACTGGAATTTCATAAAAACCTTAAGGAAAAGGTAACACCACTGCTTAGTATTTCTCTGAACTTGCACACATTTGTCATCCTTTTCAGATGGACCCAAAGGATATAGGTTAGAGTTTTGCTACAATCTTGATGTAAACGTAACAGGAAAATGTAGTAGTTCATGGATATGAATCCCAGGTCGTGAAGGCTTACTATAAACCTCTCAATTACAGCCCTGATCAACCCTGAAGGTAGATCTGCATCAAGTAATTGAGAAGGAGGCATAAGCCAGCTGAAAATGTGAGGCATAACATTAAACACTTGCTGTCAAGGCCCAGAAGCCGCAAAACATCATTCTCAGAAACTGACTGGCTAAGTCCCAACCAGCAGTGAAATTAAATGACATTTGCTCATAGATTTCATTCACTAAACTTCCACATGCATCCTACTGCTTACAAACATAAACCCACCATACCGCTCCAAGTATTTATTAATTAATTTAAATTATTAATAGCCCACTTACTAGCCAAAGGAGTGAACTGTTGGGAACTCAGTGATAGCAGATATTCTTCCAGGACAGGCATCAGTCAACTCACCTGAAAAAAAAGGTAGCATTCCCATCCAAACTAGGACTCTCCTCCCTATCCTAAACTATATATGGGATGAGAATGCAGAGATATACATATCCAACCCCCATTTTGTACAAATAATGGGGCACCTATCCACCTCTACACAGTCATATGGTGCATTAACCAGAAAGGCCCTCACCTTCAAGTTATCCCTAATCATACAGGTGAAACTTGAAAAATTAGAATATCGTGCAAATGTTCATTTATGTCAGTATGGCAACTCAAAAGGTGAAACCAATATATGAGATAGACGCATTATATGCAAAGCAAGATATGTCAAGCCTTACTTTGGTATAATTGTGATGATTATGGCGTACAGCTTATGAAAACCCCAAATTCACAATCTCAGAAAATTAGAATAGTGTGAAAAGGTTCAATATTCTAGGCTCAAAGTGTCCCACTCTAATCAGCTAATGAATCCATAACACCTGCAAAGGGTTCCTGAGCCTTTCAATGGTCTCTCAGGCTGGTTCAGTACGAATCACAAGCATGGGAAAGACTGCTGACCTGACAGTTGTGCAGAAAACCATCATTGACACCCTCCATAAGGAGGGAAAGCTCCAAAAGGTAATTGCAAAAGAAGTTGGATGTTCCCAAAGTGCTGTATCAAAGCACATCAATAGAAGGTTATGTGGAAGGGAAAAGTGTGGTAGAAAAAGGTGCACAAGCAGCAGGGATGACCGCAGCCTGGAGAGGATTGTCAGGAAAAGGCCATTCCAAAGTGTTGGAGACTTTCACAAGGAGTGGACTGAGGCTGGAGTTAGTGCATCAAGAGCCACCACACACAGACGGATCCTGGACATGGGCTTCAAATGTCGTATTCCTCTTGTCAAGCCGCTCCTGAACAACAAACAACGTCAGAAGCGTCTTACCTGGGCTACAGACAAAAAGAACTGGTCTGTTGCCCAGTGGTCCAAAGTCCTCTTTTCTGATGAGAGCAACTCATTTGGGAACCAAGGACCCAGAGTCTGGAGGAAGAATGGAGAGGCACACAATGCACGATGCTTGAAGTCCAGTGTGAAGTTTCCACAGTCTGTGTTGATTTGGGGAGCCATGTCATCTGCTGGTGTTGGTCCACTGTGCTTCATTAAGTCCAGGGTCAACACAGCCATCTACCAGGAGATTTTGGAGCACTTCATGCTTCCTTCCGCAGATGAGCTTTATGGGGATGCTGACTTCATTTTCCAGCAGGACTTGGCACCTGCCCACACTGCCAAAAGTACCAAAACCTGGTTCAGTGACCATGGGATTACTGTGCTTGATTGGCCAGCAAACTCACCTGACCTGAACCCCATAGAGAATCTATGGGGCATTGCCAAGAGAAAGATGAGGGAAATGAGACCGAACGATGCAGCGGAGCTGAAGGCCGCTATTGAAGCATCCTGGTCTTCCATAACACCTCAGCAGTGCCACAGGCTGATAGCATCCATGCCACGCTGCATTGCGGCAGTCATTGCTGCAAAAGGGGCCCAAACCAAGTACTGAGTACATATGCATGCTTATACTTTGCAGAGGTCCGATATTGTTCTATTTTCAATCCTTGTGTTATTGATGTCATGTAATATTCTAATTTTCTGAGATTGTGAATTTGGGGTTTTCATAAGCTGTACGCCATAATCATCACAATTATACCAAAGTAAGGCTTGACATATCTCACTTTGCATGTAATGCGTCTATCTCATATATTGGTTTCACCTTTTGAGTTGCCATACTGACATAAATGAACATTTGCACGATATTCTAATTTTTCGAATTTCACCTGTATATCCAGAAGCAGTTCCAGGCCAAGACCAACAGAGGAAGGCTGCTTGGGCAATGCTGCTGCCTTACTATCAGTAATGTCCTGGTGAAAAGGCCAATACCAAACCTACAGGAGTTATTATTCCCATCATCAGTTATGGCTAGCACGTGTAAAGCCCTGGAGAATCCTCCAAGCCGTGGCCCTCATATCCTATTGATTTGGTAAATAGATGTGTTACAGGTGTCAGCGCAGCTTCTGTTACATTTCATTGTGTTTTTCAGCCCATATCACTAACCCTAGCCTGGGTGCATTCCAACTGTCTGGACTTTCAAATCAAACCTCAGTATCTCCTGTTTGGTGAAGAACCATTGATGAGCAGTGTTTAAATCCGATTTTGAGTAAACTGTCTATCCCACAAGTGTCAGACTGTTCCACCCAAATTTGAGTATTTTGTTATTCAGAATGTTATGGGGTACTTCTCAAGTCAAAATATTTCCACATTCTACTAAGGTACCCTCTCAGTGAGATAAAATTAGTCTGGCAATCTTGACAACTTGTAATAATCACTGCATTGTTTTTAAGGTGCTTACTTTTATAATCTGCTCTAGAATCTTTTCAAGTATTAATATAAAACTTATTACTCAACTTTGTCTCCCAACAGTTATTAGAGTAATTAAGTAAATAATAATTGCGTCACATCTCTTTGAAAGATCTTCAATATACTTTGCCTTTTTGGAAGGCATTATACACAACCAAGTCATGGTTGTTGAGTGCCAGTTGTAGACCCCAACAACAGTATTGTTTTTACTTTAGTCCCATGGGTTAAATCTTTCATTTGTCTATTTTCTTTATGGAGATTTTATTCTACTGCCAGTTTCTGTTGTAAAATTCCCTTTCTTGAAACAGATAAATCTTCCTATTAACTGGAATGTAACCAAATGTTTGCAAGGTTGTTTACAATGCAAGAACACAAACATGTCACCAAGGATGTCAGTCCTAAGAGTAATTATGATATTTGACACCCCTTGAATTTTTGAATAACTTGGATGACTATTTTAAGTGATAGATTCAGTTAAATCAAAACAGCACCCAGAATGGAGATAAATTAGCTTGGGCTGAATTGTGATCTAGGGCATCATTTTGTAGGCCCTGACCTTTCCAGGATGCTGGGGGTGAGCTTTTGAGTGTGACAAACTCCATTTCCAGTTTTATAGTGGTGTGGGGCTTCTGGATGCTGGTGTACAAGCTCTGCCCCTTCCATTTCTAGGGGGCAGCCCCGCCTTTCCATCTTACATAGAATTCATAGTGGGGGATACCCATGCAAATCACAAGCATTTTCCATTCATCTTCATTTTTGTTTATTAAGATAGCATCAGTAGAAAGGCTTATGTTTCCTTTCGTTCTTTTCTTAGGCTCATATGTTACCCAAACACAAATTTCCGACTTACAGAGAAAATCTTTTAGAGATTCTCCCTTAACTTTCTCTGTTGAACCTCTTGGCAAACTTCTCTTTCCCTGTTGACTCATTCAGTGGGTTTGCTCTCTGGAATCTAGTTGCTTTACATTCCTAGTATAGTCTTTGCTTACTCAGCAGGAAACAGTCACTTAATCATACGCAGTGGGAAATCAACTGTTTCCAGGATATGTCTTTCCAAATCTTGACAGATGAATGTAGAATCCTTTAGAACATACATTTTCTTTGGTCATTCTCCATAGTTTCCTGTTCATCTCTACTGGCAAACTCTTGTTAGCTTTCCTACTTTGTTCACAAAGTGTGTTTTCATTTTTCAAAAAATTTCTACCTCCATTTATTTTAATTCAGATATTCTTAACAGCATCAGGGTGTCCCTTGGTTATCATCTGTTTTGATATTCATGTCCTCTATAAAGCTACAAATACATATGTGATTTAGATGGTTCTTAAAGTCATGGTACTTTTACCCCAACATGGATTTGTGCAGAAGGTCAAGGGGGAGAAATAAGGAAATGTATATGATAATGTCACTGTGCAAATGTCATGATTTAAGTACTTTATCAAACATTTATGTTGCATGTATGTAATGGTGGCACTTGTGTGATGACATTGCTGTGTGTGTGTGTGTGTGTGTGTGTGTAGCCATTTTGGCATTACCATGGTTTGCTGTGCATGCTGCTATATCCACAGCTGGTTGTAATTCTTCATTAGAGTCTACAGCCTAAATTACGTGCTGGGCTTGAGTCAATTTTGTATGGAGGTAGGTAAAGAATTCTGAATAATCTTTGTGAAAAATATACATATTTGTCAAGGTATATTTCATAAGTCCAAGAATCATTCAACATAATGATGGTAAATGAATATGTTTGAATATGTTATGTAATCATTTTGCAATCCACATATCTGTTTTAGAGAGTTAAGCTTCTTGCAGAAAGGCGGGATCTACCTGCTCTTTTTTAAAAAGTCTGAAGATCTGCTTTTATTTCAGGGATCAGAGAAGCCCTTCATATTCCAGGTTGTGAGAACTAGTTCTTACTCAGTCAAAAGTGAACAGCCTAAGATCAGATATCTCAAAACAAGACTCAGATGGAGGAACAAGAATTTGAGCATTGATATCCCTATAAATAGGACTCACATTTGATACACAGCAGTCACTGGAATTATTTCCTGTTGGATTCATTGCTTTTCTGCAATAAACCTGCTTATTGGAGCTTTTGAAAATCTATTTTTGGAAGGGGGATGGCAGTGGAGGGGAGAAGCTTGAAGGATCTTACCATTTCTGTGGAAACCATTTCTAGAGCTGTTCCCCAAAGCCACGTTAAAGAGCTATTGACTCATCCTCAAGGTGGCAGAAAACTATATTGGCATAAGATTTACTGGCCCTATTGACCGTCTCCATCCTGCCTCTGTAGCGATATGGTATCCTTGGTTGTGGTATGCAGGGCAACTTAAGAAAAGGGATTTATTGATTCTTTCAATATTTGTTTCCTCTCCTTCCATGGAACCTACCCATCCGGCAGGACAATATGGGTTGCAGCTGGGGAAGAGGCAAGTTTTGATCCTGTAGATGACCAGAGACATCATTTTTGTCTTCTTTCAGAATCTGGTACCACGCCAGCTGATATGTGGGATCAGTGGGGGCTGCCCAATAAAGCCTTCCCCCAGATGATTCATAGGGTGCCAGCAGCTCTCCTACATCACTAGCTAGCCCCTGTGGATGCGGGATGGTGGAAATGCCCACTTTCTCCTCCTACCCCTCCCTGCTCTTGTGGTGCTCTTTGAATAAGGAGTGAACCCATATCCAAAAACATTTTGTGAGCAGCAGAGAGAGAACCTTTCCTGCTTTAGTTGCTATTCAGCCTGATCCAGGTGTCTGAGTCAACACCTGGAAGGGATGGCACCTGCCTACACAGCCTAAACTAGCCTGGAGGTCGTAGGATGATGCAACATGAAACCAAATGGTGGCTAAAGTACATGAGGTATCACCCAAAGCAAAACAGCTCCTTTGCCTGTTTAAAGGCAAAACAGCTCCAGTTGCCTGTTTAAAGGGGAACTAGTTTAACACAGGAACAGCTAAGGATGACCTTTAGATAGATTGGGAATGAGATGAAGGCAATGTCATGAGGACATGGCTGGGAAAAAAGAGGTTGATGGGATATATTCATGCTCTGGTGAGGTGCAAATAGGGAAAGGCCCTAAGAATAAAAAGTTGCATTGTGCCTGGTAACTCCTAGTTCTTTAGATGGTTTATGCAGATGTAAATGCTGATATCTCAGGAGTGATATATCTCTTAGCACATACATCCCCTCTGTAATGATATTTGCAGATGAAGACATAAGAGAGTATAATTCTTCAGGGGCAATTGTTTTAATTTCTTTTTTCCTTCAACCATAACTCAATATGGTTTCCTAGGAAACAAATAAAAAAAGTAAAATAATTAAAATTAAAAACTAGAAAAATTGGAGCAAACCCAAATAATTAAAACAAAACTTAAACAGAGTGGTGGCAGTCTGGTGTGTGTATCCTTTTTACTTCCTTTTCACCATCTCCAAAAAGCCAATTTAGCCTCCCTTTCCCTCAGTCAGGGACTGCTGAGTCCATGACTGGGTTAGTGGTGGAGTCTCCATGATCTTTATGATCTTGGAGGACTTCCATCTGCTGTCCTTGTCTCAACAAGTGACTCTGACAACCGACAGGTTTGAGTAACCTGCAAGCATTCTGGAGATGTTTAATCTTCCTGACTTTCCTTTTAACCCCCTCTAATTAGTCTCTTAACCTTCTAAGCTATTTATGAAATTCACAAAGTAATCCTATGCAAGTTTACATAAAAGAAAGACCGTACTCTGTTTAGTAAATGCATAGGATGGCAACCAATAAGAAAGAGAAATGCAAACTGCTATAACATATGTTGCTCAAGCACGTGTATCTTTATTTGCGAAAGATGCAAGAGAATAGAAACTTCAAATATCCTAGCAAATGAGGGGAAATATATATATATATATGAAATTGGTAGCACCACATCTATAAAATCTCAGTATTTTAAATTACAAGAATATATTGAACAATCATATGAACTCTTATTTGGAGCCTGAAGTGGCACACCCAAAAAACAGATGTATAAGTTCAGTCAGGATCTGTTATAAGTGTCAATTAGATTACTACTTCCATTTTTTTTTTTTTAATTGTTCTAACCAGGAATTCCCTTCTAAGTTGCACTGAGCCTCCTAGGATATGATATGGTCATTTCTCCATTTGTGGTCTTCTAGAATCTTCTAGAGTCATTCAACCAGTGTTGTGCCAAAATATTAGTAATGAAGACAAGCTTTATATAATTTCAGTGAAGACTGGGTAATGCTATGAAGATGTTATAACTCACTACTAGGAAAATAGCCTATGTGAGTACTTGGGAACAGGAATGGGATAGATGTGGGAAGAAAATAGTCCACAGCATAAATGTTAAACTCAGAGTGCAGGTTGCCAGAGTAGTTTTAGATTAACAGATTAAGTGTCTCAGAGAAAACATTCACATACATACTTTTATATATAGTTTGAACCTGAGCACAAGGATTAAGTTCTACTTAATTATGTCTAAGTGCACCACGTATGATTACCACTAGATGGGGGCCTCCTCTCAGTTCTAAACTACATCCCTAATCACGCATAGGTTATTTTAAGTCTGAAGTAAGTGACTTATAAAAATCTTTCCAAATCAAGCAGATTTCTGAATAGGTACTCTTGCTGATAATTTCGTATTCCAGAAGGGGGAAGGACAGAAAAGAGGATCAGTTCTTCAAGACCTGATTCTCATCAGCAGGGAAGAACTGGTTGATGGTGTAAAAATAGTGGCAGGACTGCATCGTCTTGAGATTCATGGTACTGAGGAAAGGGAAATATAGTTAGATGTACACCCTGGATTCATAAAAGCTAATTTTGCTAAGTACAGCTCTCCATGTTGCAAAAGGGGCTAAGACTCACCCCTCCACTTCTCCTTCTTTCTTCTTTTTTAACCAGAGTGGAAAAAATCCACTTTGCTGAGATGTGGATCAGCACCATCAGGGAAAGGGGGGCTGTTGCCCATCTCCCACCATTTCTATTCAGTTTTCACCTCTTGCACTGCAGCAGGGAGCAGGACAAAATCGCAAACATCCAGAGATGTAGTGCCTTGAGAGTCTGGTGTTGATTTTGGGAGACTAAATATTAGTTAGACCATTATCAGCCGTTCCTGTTGCACAGCTGACTGGGTGGAGCTGACAAATTAATTCAACTGGATGTTTTGGCGGTTAAAATTTAATCTGTTGGGTCTGGAAGTTAGTTGACTGGGTTAGCTGACTCCTTTTTTTGTTGTTGTTCTCACAACCTACTAGACTCCTAACCGTGTTCCAGTTCAGAACATTACAGGAAGAAAGTTACGGGGTCATATTCCTTTAGCAGAAATATAAAGCAAAACAAACTGCAGGGTGACTGGGAGTTTTTCTAAAAACAACTCTGGGTTAAGAACGCCAAGTTTAAGGACGACCCATAGTTAAGAATGGAGCCTAATTGGGCAAATATGTGGATGGAAGGATTAAAATTTACACTGTGTTATAATTTGAAGGAGAATTTTTATAAAATGATATATAGATGGTATTTGTCACCAGAAAGATTATCCGAAATGTACAAAGGGGTTTCGAACATATGTTGGAAATGTGAACAACAAGAAGGGACTTTTTATCATCTTTGGTGGACGTGTAATAAGGCTAAACAATTTTGGACCCAAATTCATATATTAATTCAGAAGTTCTTGAAGGTTAATATACAGTTATAAACAGAGACTTTCCTTTTGGGACTGATGGACAGGCAATTGGAAAAAGCTCATGGATCTTTGTTTTTATATATGATAACTGCAGCTAGACCTTTATATGCTCAAAGGTGGAAAGACTCAACATTACCCACAATGGAAAAATGGATCGTGAAGATGTTGGATTTAGATGGCAAAATTGACAGCTTCGCTGAGAGAAAAAACATTGCCTAATTTTAATGCCAATTGGAAGCCCCTTTTGGACTTTTTGCAGAAGACAGGGAAAAAAAATGAAATTACAGTTTATGGATTTGATGATTAGTTAAAATAATAGGTTATACAAAATATGTATGTTAAGATGTAGTTTTAGAGTAAGAGGTCACTATATGATTTATCTATATCTGCTGTATAAGAAGTCGGAAGTCATTCTTTTTGTGATTTTTCCTTTCTTCCCTTTTCTTTAATTTTCATCACTTTTGGATTCTTTATTTCTAACTCTCATGTTCTCTATTTCTCTCTTTATTAGTTTTTGTTTGCTTTTTTCTTTATGCTTTTTATAACTTATAAGAACGGAGCTTATTGTAGCAAAACTGAGTCAAGTACACAATGACTGGAGTTAAATACACAATGGTCCAAGTTCATTACACAATGCTACTTATACAGTATTATACAATAATATTGTTCCAGCTTACATACAAATTTGACTTAAGACAGGCCTTGGGAACGGAACTCATTCTTAAACTGGGGACTACCTATATTAAAGGCACAATTTCAAAAAATACAACAAGGAAGAAAAACAGAAGGAATTAATGAAGCCCAGGATGGTGAGCTTCATAAAGAATTCAGATTTCAGTAATAGGTAGAAAATTGGGAAAAGTGGCCAAGTAAAATCAAGTGCAGTGTTCATAGGTGAACTGTCAACAGAGTTTAACTTCAGAATAAACCAATTTATAGAAATTGATTTTGGAATGACTGCATTCAGTACAAGAGGAAGAACCCGGAAACAGTAGATCTGTTGTATGGAATAAATGGAGAAATACTTACAATTAGGGTGTCCACAGGATATGGTTAAAAAAAAGTCAAGATGGCAGCTATGGCAGTGTGATCAAAGCTCTGCCTGTTTTTTATATGTGTGGCATACCTGAAGTTCAGGACAGGTGATACAGAGAAACCTAGCCTCCCTAAATGAATTAAAATCTTCATAGTTAGGTGCGTAGCACTCCAAAATACAAAAGGAATTTTTAAATAGAATCCGAGACCCTCCAATTATATTTAATGAGAATTCTGAAAATAAGGCTGGAAGCAGACAAATATTATCAGAAAGGTTCCAGCAAAGGAACCAAGTAACTCTTTTCATAAAAATAGCTTCCAAGCATTTAAGAAGGATCATTATTCAGTGGGAGAGCAAATACTTTGTATGCCAAGATGTTCAGATTCAGTTCCTGGAGTATCTTTTGTCTAACTCTGGAGAGTTACTGCCAGTCATTAGGTCTCCCCCCATTTCCCCGTAACCACGGTACAAATATGACCTGGCACTCTCTTTTTGCTGCCGTAACCCATGACATTCCCTTGATCTCAACCCAGACTTTGAGTGAGACCAGCTTTTAAGTTATCTGTAAGGTTAAGGTAGCATATTCCCCTTCTTCTAACACCATTCAAAGGCAAGGTCAATATGCAAACATTCTCTTAGGCTTTCTCACCCACTCTGCCAGCATTTCTCAACCTTGGCAGTTTTAAGGTGTGTGGACTTGCTGGCTGGGGAATTCTGGGAGTTGAAGTCCACACATCTTAAAGCTGCCAAGGTTGAGAAACATTGCACTATGCTGTAGGGAAGTCAAGGGACTGGAATCACTGGGAACAGAGGCAATAAAGGCAGGAAAGGGTTTGGCAGTGAGGACGACAATTTGATGCCAATATTATTTTCTGAAGAATGAGTTGCGAACCCTTTAGCCAATAGTAGGAAAAATCTCACAGAAAGGGTAGATCTGCTGAGAGGCACATGGGTGATATTAACCTTTCTTTGACCTCTGTTCTGTGTCAGTTCAAAGATTTCTCTTCCAAGTGGGAAACAAACACTGGGTTGATAGTACTTCAGCACATTAGTAGAGAAAAGTCCACTGTCAATACTATGAAACTATAAGGACCGATAAAATAAGACAACACACTCCAACACTTTTTTCAAGAAACATTAAAAGAGACTCTTGACTTTGAGTTTAAATCTCCAGGAAACCAAAGGAATATGCAGAAGATTTATTATGTTTGAGGAATCCTCAAGAAGAGATAAAGTGTCATATGGCTGAAGGTGGACAAATGCTGCCCAAATCCTATCTTCAAAAGTGGGAAGAATGAGGATCCAGACAACTGTAGGCTAGTCAGTCTGATATCAATGCCTGAGAAGATGCTAGAGGAGAACTTAATGCACCTTGATCACCAGAATTCAACATGGATTTTTAAAGAACCAGACTTGCCAGACTAACACTAGATCTTTTTATCAGATTATCTTAGTATATTATGGAAATGCTCTAATATAATATATCCTTTCCATATAATAACTGTATTATTGCTTTGTTTTAATTTGCTTAAAAACTACAAATGAAATTGTAAAAAAAATATGAAAAAGTTATTTATGAAAAAAATGTATAAATAAATGAAAAATAAACATTATTTATTTATGAAAATAATCCAAAGAAGACTATATATAAAAAGACTAAATAATACAACAAATTAAAAAATTAGGAAATAAAAAGAGAAAAAATAAGGAAGGAAAAAAGAAAAAAAAACCAATAAAATTATCTACTTTTTTATTGTACATGAATAGTAGTAGCTTGTTGGTGCTTCAAGGTAAACCAGGTTAAAAAAATAGGGGTGGCAGGGATTCCAGAAAGGCTTTTTATAGTAATAAAGCTCTTTAGATCCATGCCCCTCCTGGCTAACTAAAGCTGCCCAGGGGGTCTTGTGTGGGTGGGTTCTAGTGGTGGTTAATTCATCCTTGAGTGACAGGGTTGTTCCTCCACTTCTTAAGGAGGTGTTGGTTCACTCCTCCTCAAAAAACAGTCACTGGATCCCACCATACTGAACATTTTTCATCCAGTATCTAACCTCCCCTTTTTGGGGAAAGTGGTTGAGAAGGTAGTTATGCAACAGCTTCAAAGGACCCTGGATGAAGCAGATTGTCTGGAGCCCTTCCAGTCAGGATTCAGGTCTGGGTATGGGATGGAAATGGCATTGGTAGTGCTTTTAGATGATCTCTGGCAAGAGTGGGATGGGAGTCGTATGACCACCTTGCTCTACTTGACTTTTCAGTGGCCTTGGATACATCAACCATGGTATCCTTCTGGATCGACTCTGGGAATTAGCACTTTATTGTGCTGTTTCTTCTCCTTTTTCTGGGGTTGATACCAGTTTGTGTTGATTGGGGTGAGAGATCCCACCCTCGGCCTCTACTATGTGGAATGCTGCAGGATTCGGTACTCTCTTTGCTCCTGTTTAACATCTACATGAAGTTGCTGGGTGAGATCATCCACCACCATGGGGTGAGGTACGCTGATACTCAACTATACATCTCTGCCCATGGTGAATTAAGTGATGCTGTTGATACCTGTCCCAGTGCCTAGGGGCTGTGGTGGCCTGGATGGGGAACAACAGGCTTTGGCTGAACCATGGCAAGAGTGAGTGGCTTTGGTTTTTGGGACCTTCTGTTTCTAAAACTTTTCCATCTTGGTACTGAATGGGGTGGCACTGCCCCAAACAGATCCAGTGTGCAACAGATCTCCCTTCCTGGAGTCATGACTCCTGCTTGAACAGCAGGTGGCAATTCTAGCTAGGAGGGCTTTTGCACAGCTTCATGTTGGATTGGGAGGCTCTGCTCACAGTCACTCATGCCCTGGTCACCTTCTGGCTAGACTATTGCAATGTGCTCTATCTGGGGCTGCCCTTGAAGAGTATTCTGAAGCTTCAGCTGATACAAAATGTGGTAGCGTGGGCAGTTATGTGTGCCGCTAAGACAGCACACATTATACCTCTGCTCCACAAGCTGCATTGGTTGCCAGTTTGCTTCTGGGTCCAATTCAAGGTCAAGGTTTTGACCTTTAAAGCCCTTCATGGCATGGGGCTGGGGTATTTGAGGGACTGCTTCTTCCCAATTACATCTGCCTGTCCCATCAGGTCTAGCAGAAGGGGTATTTTACAGGTCCTGTCTGCTAAGGAGTTACATCTGGTGGGACCCAGGAGGGAAACCTTTTCTGCCATGGTACCCTCCCTGTGGAACATCATTCCCTCGAGGTGAGATTGGCCCCATCTCTGCCAACCTTTCGAAAGTCCCTTAAAATGTGGTTATATCAGAAGGCTTGGGGATCTCAGGGAAATGGAGAACCAATGAGCACTGTATAATATCAAGATGCTCTCTCCTAGGCTTTTTAATTAATATTAATGTTTTTATTATTTTTATATTTTTTATTATGGTATAATTTTTAATGTTCGTTTTTTTATGGTCTGTTTTTATTGTAGGCCACCCAGAGCCATGTATCTGAGATAGGTGGCTATATACAGTAAATGTGATGAATCAACAGACAAACAAACAAGAATAACAGAATCTTGAAAGTTTGTCCAGGTTTCTCTCTGTCCCATATTAATTCTAAACAAATCAAGGTCAGATCATTTTGGGTTCTTTCTCATGATTCCCTCTATCTCAGGACTGTGTAATCTCTTCTCCAAGTCTCCCTTAAGTGGCTCCTTCTTTCCCCCCTTAATGGCTTTCTCATACCTTCCTCAAGGTCAGCTCTAAATTCCTTTACATAGTTAGACCTTTATACAAATGATTACAAGTTAATTTTTAAACAACAAATTGAACCTTGGCCATACTGAATCAAATTATCCAATTTTTCCTTTCCTTTGTAAAAAATAAAAACAATATAAAGGCTGAGAGCTGACAAATTTTATTAAGCCAATCTATAGAGGTATATATACTTCCTTCCAGGATTGCACAATCACTATTTATGCAGGTGTCTAAGCTTGACATGTTAGACAAGATCCAAAATTTGGAAATGTAATTTAACAGTGCAACAACTTCTTTAAACCTTCATGTCCTCCTTTAACATCCTCCCAAGAAAATGTTCTCTATAGTAATAATGTACATCCAAAAAGGAACTAACAATAAGTTTGACCAAAGCAGCTTCATGAATATACCTTCACATTTATTGTATGGTCAACATAAGATGGACAATAACCAACCTTTTTTTCAAATTTGTTGGTGAGTCCAAAGAACTGGAAAAGATTTTTCCTTGAGTTAATCTATTTTTATAGATTGTATTCTTTAATATCTGAAACCACTGGATTTTTAACATAGGATACTTCAATTCTTTAGTCCACATTTCTATATTATTCAAATTTATTTTGTAATTTTTAAAAATTACTGATAATATTGAAGTGTTAATTTAGCCTTTATAAAAACCTTCTTCAGTATATTCAAAGCTACCAGAATTTCAAAGAGGGTAACAGATGCTTCACCTGTATACCACTCACCTGATCTTGATTAATTATATTCCTTTTGTGATCATTAAATAATTAAGAGTAGCAATCCCATTTTTCACCTGTTTTCCAAAAAAAAAAAAAAAAATGTTTTTCCTGCCATTTTTAAATAAGGGTATTCCAAACCATCAATCTGGAGATAAGAACTAAGATCAGATTTTAATTTCTTACCCCAAATATGCCCACCTGCCTTTAGCGTTATCTCAGAATTTCTATTAAAACTGGAACCAAGAATTACCAGTATTTCAAGGGCGCAAGAAATATCCAATTGGGCCCATAACAGGAGATATATCATTCCCATTCCAGTCCATTAATGAGGTTAACTAATAGCTTAAAGTCAGGAAAATTAAATGAGATATGTAGATCTGGAAGAGAAATCCTTAATGTTTGACCAGTTTAAGAGAACTGTGTCCTATATAATCCTCTCAGTTGCTGATCCTTCTTGAAAAGGTGAAGCAGTCTGTTTCTCTAGTGTAGGCTGAACAACAGGGGGACAAGACAGTTGTTTCTTTTGCTTACAAGGGCATTGTATTTTCCCAATAAGTTATTACTTATTCAACACAAATCACCTCTATCCTGTGAAGCATGATGTGCAAACAGCCTTTGTTTTGTACCACTGGTCAAAAGAATCAAGTAAACTCTTAAAAAAAGAGTTGTCCCTCTAGATACTTGCTGAAAACCCCTAACTAACGATATCCTGATTCTTCAAAACAATTGCCAACATGTTCTACAGTGTTGTATTGTTTCATTTCACAAACCCTGGTTTTGTTTTGGGTTTTTTTTGCTATAAATCATAAATGTATACTTGATGTGCTGTCTCTGGGCTCTGACTAAGTGCCTCAAAATCAACTCAGTCTTCCCAAACTGATGCCAAAGTTTGCTACTAGGATAATTCCTAATTATCAGTGCGTGTTTTCCTGGAATAAATCTCTCTCTCCCCCCCGCCGCCCCCCCCCCCCGCCCACCTACCTACCTCTGTCTGTCTCTGTCTGTCTCTCATCTATCTCCTCATGTAAAGCTATTATAGGAAGAGAATTCAGAACATGCAGTATTGGTGTCTGTAAATTACTTGTGGGATTGTTGTTATTTTATTTTTTTGTCTTAGAATATGTGTTCAGGAAATCTTTTATGTATGAATAATTTCCTGGTGGCTTTCATCTTTCATGCAATGAAGGTAGCATATCATTTCAGTGAAAGCCTAATATGGAGAGGAATTTTTCAGCAGGGATACACATGGACCACTCATGTCTGCTTTGAGTACCCAAGTTAAGGCTCTAGAAACAGCCCTCCTCTGAATTCTTCCAGTAGCAGTCAGATCCGGCTTGTTGCCTGGAACTGGAACAAAACAGAACTCTAGTCTCCCATAGGATGCATAGGAAAATCCCAAATGGAAGCTACCTTATTATTTGTTAGCAGAAAGAGATAAATTCTAGATCAGTGGTTCGGTGCTATACAATGTATTCAGGAGCAAATCTTAATGAGTTTGTAGAATTGCGGAAGTATTTGTTGCAGACATGATGCATACATGGAATCCAAAAATATTTTTAAACAGGGAAAACTGAAAAATCTTTTGAAGAAATTATCCTCTTGGAGGATTGCAACCTTAATGTAATGGAAGACCTCCATAGCTCCAATGACACTGAGAGCAGTTTTAGTAGGAGCTCCTAGTAGGAACGCTCTTGTTGGTAAAGTCAAAAAGAAAGGGATAAAGCTTAGCATAATCTACAATGGGGATAAGGACAGATGGAGGTGGGGCTGGGTAGTTGTGAGGGAAGTAAAGCCACCCTTAGAAAAAGGAATTCAAACCTGGAAGCCACTGGAGAAGTTGGTTAACATTTCTCTTTTTACAAGGGCATGTGCATTTGGAACATGGAATGTGAGAAGTATAAACAAAGAAAATCTTAACTTTTTCAAAGTGGAAATTAAGCACACTAACTTAGAAGTTTTAGGAATAAGTAGAATGGGTCACTCTAAATCAGATACATGATAAACTATTTAGAATCATAGGGTTGAAAGACCCTTTGGAGATCTTCCAGTTAATTCCCTGCCCAGGGGAGGAATCCTCAGACCATTCCAGAAAATGGCTGTCCAATCATTGCTTGAAAACCCTCAGAGATGGAGCATCCATGATTCCAGGAGGCAGGCTGTTCCTGCAGAGAGTAAAGACGGTGAGCTTGACAGATGTATGCAAGATCTGTTGCCAGGACAACAAGGGTGAAACATATTTTAAGTCCACAACAGTTAGATAATATTTGGAGGCAGTTCGGACAGACACTTCTCTAATTCACTGAACTATAAGAAGGAGGAGGAGGTACAACATAATCAAACTTGCAAGCTTCTGTTATTAGAGCCAATCTCAATAAAAGAAGTTTTAGCCTTCTGGTGGAGTTGATTTGTTGGTTGGGTCTACCTAGGGGGCTGAAAGTTCTACTGTTTAATAGCTCTCAGGGACCAACAAGGCAGTAGTTTTGTATAACCTTGTGGTTATAATTGTAGTGGGAAGAATATAATATGAAATGTTAGAACTTAAGAAGTCCACAAAGGAACAACTAACTTGTCTCTTATTATTTCTTTTGTAACATTATTCGGCATCATTAATACAGATAGCCCAGAATGGCAGGCAGAAATGGTCTTCGAAATGCTGGAGCTCAGAAGGGCGATAAAGAGGCACATGTTTCATCAGCCAATTGTGAAGAGTCAGATAAAGGGGAAGGATTGAGGGCTGAAATGGATGGAAGCATGCTCAGGGAGTACTTATATTGAATTAAGGTTTCAAACCGTGGCTCAGCATGTTTGGATGAGAGACATACTAATATTACATGAAGTTGTCTTTGGATGCTAAATATAGTCTGACGGTGATATCTCATTAACTAATGCACTTAGTCTGTAATTTTCATTTTGAGGTCTTAGATCTTGGAATTTTCTGCTGCTTTCTCATTCCCCCCCCCCCCCTTTTATATGTCTCACCCAATAAAGAGCTCCAGAGTGTGTCAAAGCTTGCACTATACTTTTAGTGAGCTTGTTTGGAACGAATTAAAATATTATCTGATAATGTAGTAAGGATTATCTTGCACCGTTGGGCAACTGTGATACCCCAGGCATTAAAGGCCTCAGTTACTGACTAATGTACAAACCACCCTCTGCTAAACTGAATAAACAACATTATGACCTGGTATGGTATCTGAACCCAGCTGTGATCTAGAACATTTTTGACCTGGGCCAAGAATAAATGATTATTGTAGTATCAGCAGGATTCTGTTGTATTGCGCTAATCTGCCTTTTAAAAATTGTAATAAGTAAAAATAGTAAATAAGTAATTAAGTAAAAATACCTAGAAATAATAAATCTGACTATTGATTTAAACGGTAGTCCTCATTAGAGCCAAATTAGAATTGCCAAAAATAATTTAGAAAACTTATCAGTAGTGGCCTTTTACCACAGAATCCGCCCAGCATTATCTATGCAATGTCTTAAGTCCTTTTAGGCTCGCCTTGGGATTTAGGAGATGCCTCTGTAAGGTGTGTGTGAGTTGTATTTGACCAATACTTCCCATCCTGGATTTCTGAAATAAAGCCTTGTCGCATCCTTTAATTCCACCCAATCCTCAGAAGAATTAGGCACATGGGGATGCTCTGAAATCATTCTAAAGGTACACAAGATTTCTTCTTTTCATTTGTTCCAGTTTGGGAAAAAAATAGATCCCAAGTATTTATGTATCCTGTAACTGTAACAGCTCTTCAAATTGTATCCTGTCATGCTTAGCACAAGAGCAGGAATTAACAAGGAAGCTATGGCCCATAGATGAAATAGAAAGTTGATTTGTGAAAGGAAGATGCTGAACTGTACCAGGTGTTAAGAGATCACAGAAGAGTTCTGTCGTGGTTGAGTTCTATCACCATTTGTGCATCTTTGGATCTTTAATACTTGCATTGTTTGGGCTGTCTCTTAGTTTTGGCTGTGAGTTTATGTGGTTGTAATTATTCACTTTTGTTTTTGTTTTTTTGAGAAAAGGGACCGTAGCTCCAAAGCTGGCTGGTTCTGCCTTTCCATTGTACATTCCATGTAAATGCCTTGACTCTATATGAGGTTTCCAACCATCCTAACAGCTCTTTGGCTGGTCACAAAAGAAACATCTGAAATTAATAACATGAAATTAATAGCATGTGTTTCACTAAGGCAACTGCTGACCTTTCCCTTAGTTTATCTGAATATTTGTCCTACCCAAATTTAATTCTTAAAAATGTTTTCTTCATAATACAACTTTCGAGGAGAGAAAAGCTGAAATATGAGGAGCAATGCTGATTTGAATATGTAATGACAGCCAGTTCACATGGTAACCAAGGAAGTTTTTGAAATTAAGGGAGAATATGGGAAAGCAATAAGATTCTTGATTAATCTAAGCATGAAAAGCAACTGCCAGCTATTGGAGTTTTGACACAAACAGCAAATGTGTAATTGCTATCTTATCAACTACTATTGAAAGTTAAGCATTTATCTTGTGGACCAATGACCACTGAGCAGAAGGAATATTTGATAAGATGTTTCAGTATTGTAGGTGGATATACAGAAAATACTTGCCTTGCTCGCCTTTGGCTCTGATAACTGATAAGGTTTTTTATTTTATTTGAATTACCTGCCACTATGTGAGAAAGTATATCCTGCAAAAACAAAAACAAAATTTTTGCAGTCCAGAGCTAGCCACACATGGAAGACTCAAGAATGAAAAAAGAAAGTTCCACTTGCCTGTTTTTCTACAGCTATATACCTAATTTTTCTTCCTAGTGTTTTTCCCGCAGGTGCAAGGGTCCCCCTTTTTTTTGGCTCAACCGAATGTTGATCCATTGGTTGCAACAGGAATTGACCGACCAGCTTGTTACCCAAGTCTGACATTGTGAGCTGAGAGAGAGTGACTGGCCCAAAGTCACCCAGCCGGCTTCATGCCTAAGTCGGGTCTAGAACTCACTGTCTCCTGGTTTCTAGCCTGGTGCCTTCACCACTAGACCAAACCTAATACCTAATGAATTATACAAATCTATAATAGCACTGTCTAACTGCAACAACAACCATCACTTGAATGTTCCTTGGTGATCCTGCCCATACAAATCTAATATCATCAGGATTTGGAAAAGTTTCTTTTAATTAGTGGAATAAGAAAGAGAAGTCATGTGGAGCAGTTTGAAGGACAGTGCAATAAAATTGAAAGGGTAGTTAGGTCTAAGCTTGCATTGGCACCTGAATAAAAAAAGTTACTAGAGCAGTGAGGGTCCATACTTTAGTTCACAAATAAGCATGAAGATTTATCAGATCATACAAAGGAGACACTTCAACAGGAACTGGCAGAAGAAGCAATTCTCTATAGAGAAGAGCATCAAACAAAGCAGCAGTGGATGAAAATGGGAAACAGAAGCAAGAAACAGCAGATATATTCCTACTTATTATTGTTGTGATGATGGCTGTTGTTAATTCTTTATTTCATAGGAATATAGTTGTCCTCCTAAATACAGCACAAATAATGTCTTAGCAACTTTTTTTTTTCTCACATATCTCCATAATGTTGTCTTCACCATATCCTCAGCTGAGTCAGACTTCAGTCATCCTGAGCTGTACCAGCATTAAAGTAGTATTTTCCCTCCTTAATCCCAGGGCAGCTTCAAGATGCATAAAACCTGTTAGGGTTTATTACTTTGGAAGAAAGTCAGGTGATTCACTGAGTGACAATAGAGGCAATGTGGACAGCGATCAGCAGTGGAGGGAGAGAAATTTATGGTGATATACGTTTCTGCCAACTCAAGGATGGGTAAGGAACAGTTTAATTCCATAATGGAGAAAGAAGTTATTCTGTGTCTTTGGAACTGAGAAATAGTTCTTAGGCCTTTCAGGAATAAACAGGTTTTGAGCCCTCATGAAAGGAAAACAAAAGACTCTGCAGAATATTCATTTGTTTGTTTGTGCCATTTATTTATCACCTCAGTCTTCACAGACTCTAGACTTTAGATGAATAGGAAGCAAAACAGTAGATCCCAAAGGAGGTAATTATGCAGGTGTGCACTGCAGAAAGTCATTCAGAAGATTCATGGTGGTTGGTAACAAATTACAGTACAAGGAACCAAAGCAAATGTGTGCCAACTAAACCCATAAGCTGGTTACATATACAGTCTATAGGATTTACCAAGTCCACAAATAATTAATTCATGTGGGGACAAATGATGCTGCTGAAAGCAGGATTACCATGGACTTAGAAGTTCAAGGAAGGAAGCTCAAGATCCTTGGGGCTCAGAAGTTGTTTTCATCTATCCTTCTAGCCGATAGGAGATATTAGAGAGGAAGAGAAGAATAATGAAGGTAAATGGTTGAATCCTGAAATGGGGTCTATGGGAGAGATTTCATTTCTACATCTGAGTTATCTAGATGATGGATTATTAGAATGAGATGGGGTAGGGTATAGTTCATAAAGACTATAAATATGAGTTTGGTTAAAATATGGTAAATTTGATCAGATGGACTTCAAACTGAATCTGCTGTGCAGGTTGGAGATAAAAGGATCTCAGACAAGAACTTGTTCACTGTTGGGAGTATTGCTGTAATGGGACCTATTGAACCACTCAATGAAAAATAGAAAAGAACTTTGGCTCATAAAGTTCATTGCCATTGTTATCTATACTTTAATGCTCAGAGCATGAGAAATAAACAAGATGAGTCTGGACTCTTACTGCAGGAATGGAAATATGACTTCACTGGCATAACAGAGATCCAGGGGGATGATTTCCATGAATGGAATATAGCAATCAACGTATACAATTTGTTCAAAAGGAACAGACAGAATATAAAGGGAGGAGGAGTTGCATTGTGTGTTCAAAATCTCCACACCTGCTCAGAAATCCAACTGAATGAACTTGGCAGTGGTGTAGAGAACATCTGGGTTAAAATAAGCAGAAAAACAAATGATGTTGATTTTTACTTTCGCCTGCCCACCCAAGGAGAAGTGGATGAATCTTTCCAAAAGCAAATAACAGTTCTTTCAAAGAGGCATGAAGTGGTTGGGGGCTTTAATTATGCTGACATCTGTTGGGAGACAAACTGCCAAGCACGGTCATTCCAGAAAATTCTTGACTTCTCCTACTGACAACTTTCTCCTTCAGAGTGGAAGGAAGAGGATCAACATTGCAAGATGAGAGGATAGCAATTTAAACCTCACTGGCATTACTCTTTTCTCAAGAGCTCCCTCTAAAAGAAGGTTATGATAGGCTGCCCCCAGTCAGACTGAATTTCCAGACACACTGTTGTCTATCTAGCTGGAAAGCTCTTCTACCAAGAAAAAGTACAGAGGAAGGTTCCTGACATGTTCCTGCCCATAGCCCAGAAGTACTAAATTTAACAAACCATTTTCTATTCTGAATAACAAGAGGTAGCTGTACAACCATGGAGTCTTGCACAGCAATTGCCTTATTAAAATAATGAAGCCACATCTCTAGGTTTAAAAAGGAGTTTATTGGGAAAAAGAATTCCAGAAAAATAAGGAAACACAACAGTCACAAATACAATTTCCAGATAAAACCAGTAAAGTAGTTTACATAAACTAGTTATTTATTACCTTCTTGATTACACTTGAGTTTAACACATGTTCACAGTGTATTGCAGAGAGATAGATGCAGAAAGAAAATCTGGGCCTCCTGCTTAGATGTTGTTGGGCAGGCCCTCTTCTCCTCTTCCTCCTCATCTTTTTTTTTTTTCCTGGTAGCATCACCCTCAGTTTTATTCAATACGGAGGATACAGTAAGTGAAAGTCAGCCATGCTGGGGAGGTGGCCACTTGCTCTGTCCAATGAAGCAAAATGTTCCATCCCTAATGTCTGGGCTCTAGCCAGCAAAACAGAAAATTACCTAGTGGATTTAGGACTTTCCTAACAATTGTTGTTTGAATTATAAAGGACATAATCATAGTTATACATCAATCATGGTCCTGCATAAAAAGGATTATACAGGGGAGCCTTTTTGAGAAAGCAAAAGATACATACCATCTATTCAGACATAGCAGCAGCTTAACAGGTGCACTGTTTTCCCATACTAAAAACTAGGGGGTTGTTTCAACTGGCTACCCTTGACTTGATACTAAATAATAGGAAAGATACCTGTCTTATCCACACTGCCTGGTTTTCCCATTGCCAGAACTGTCAGGCAACCATTGCTGGAGGGCAGAAACAGACAACAATGCCCTCTGTTAATCCAAATGACCTTGGTATGTTTTTCTGTTCCACTTCCAAAGTACACTTTTTCCTGATTTGTCACCTCCAGTGCATCTGGGCAGGAGTCTTTCAATTTGTTGCAGGCTGATCTCAGCAGTTTATTGGCTACTTAGTAGAGGAAAGACCAGCCATTCAACTGAGCCAGTGCTTACCATGCACTGTAATAATTTCTATATTTCCCTTTATCAACACTGATGAAATGTGGTTAAGATCTTCTTTTATCCTGAAATCTGGCAGGAACTATTTTTAATTATGATTTTTCTTTTCCTGACCACTTAGTTTTCTCCCTGTGCTCTTTTTTTTAAAGACCAGGGATGCACTGCCTCAATCTCTCTGTCTCCAAATAATCTTGATAGGTTGAAGAAATGGACTGAAAGTTTAACAGAGAAAAGTACAAAAGGGAATAAAAATCAGTATAGGCTGGAGATACCTGGTTTGATAATGACCCTTGTCAAAAGTATTTTGGAATAGTAATTTGATTATAAGATGAACATGAGCCAGCAATGTGATGTAACTGCAAAAAGGGAAATGCAACTTTAGGTTGCACCTTCAAAAGTATATTTTCTTTTTTTTCCGTTTTAATTTTTTTATTAAGTAAAACAAACAACAAAAAAGAAAAAAGAAAGAAAGGAAAGGAATATGTATATAGAATAAACTTTACACTAGAGTAAAGGTTGAAGTGAAAATATGATTATACAAAGAATTTAAAAATTAAAAGGCAAAACAAACAAACAAAAAGGAAAAAAACCATTATAGGAAAAAGCATTTTAGGAGCCCCCCTCTCTCCCCCCTTCCTCCCCCCCAACCTATTTGCTACTGAAATATTTTTATACTATGTTTTGGGCATCTCCAATTATTGCTCATTTCTATCTGGATCATTTTAATTATTTTAAGCTGTTTCTTTTACATATTCAGAAGTATATTTTCTAAATCACAGGAAATAGGAATTCTTCCTTGTTCTGCTTGGTCACGTCCTGTCTTGACTGGTTCTGGGCACCAGTTTTCAGGGAGAAGCTGGAACAGATTCAGAGAAGGGCAACAAGGATGATTAGGGGATAAGAAATGAAGTCTTAATAGGTATGACTTAATATGACTCAGTGGGGATATGACAGCGACGTTCAAATACCTGAGAGAAAATCACATAGCAGATCAAGACCATTTTGCTCTCATTCCAGAATACAGATTACAGAACTGATTTGAGTTCCAGGAAGGCAAATTCTAATAAAACCTTAGAAAAAACTTCTTAATAATACGAGTGTTCTAGTAGTACAATCAATTACCTAAAGATGTGATGAGTCCCTTTCAGTGGATGTGTTCAGAAGCAAGGGAGCCATTGGTCTGGGATGCTTTGATTTGCAGTCTTGCACTGCGCAAGACATTGGACACACTGAGGCCCGAATGTTCCCTTCCAACTCAATGATTCTATAATTCTGATACAAAGAAAGTACTAAGCAGTTCCATCTTCTCTTTATTCCCATTACATTCCTACCTTCCTCACACAACAGACCAACTGCCTCCTTGATTCTTCTTTTATTTTGGATGTAGCCCAAATATAACCTTCTTTTGCTTCCTGGCCGACCTGAACTTGTTCTGGGTTTTAGTCTGTCTAACCTCCTCCTGATAGGCTCATTTTCTCAGTTTGTATTCCTCCTTAGGCCCTTTCCTTTGTCAGTGAGCTCACTATTCATCCATACAGGCCTTTTAAACTCCCCATTTCTCCTTCTCCTGGTGTGTGTGTGTGCCCATCTTGTGCTCGTTTTATCATTTCAGGTTTCAGATCATGATCTGCTGCCTGCCTTTTATTTGAGTTCATTTAAATCTGCCTCCCTGATGTCTAAGGCAGTGTTCTCAACCTTGGCAACTTTAAGAAGGGTAGACTTTAACTCCCAGAATTCCCCAGCCAGCATCTGGTCTAAGGTATGTCCTTCATTTTCTCAGCTCCTCCCACCCTCCAGTTCTTTTAATTCTAATAAGACACGGTCACTTTCACCCAAGGTGCCTGACAATTCCTCTCTGTTGTTCAGAACTAAATCAGGACAGCTGACTCCCTTGTTTCTTCTTCCACCTTCTGAAAAATGAAATTGTCAGCAAAAGGTTTCAACTTTTGCTGAACTTCCTACTTCTAGTTAACGTGGTTATTGGGATAGTTGAGATATCTCATTACCACTGTAGCCTATTCTCTTGAGACACTGGCACACTGATCCGGAAGGCATTATCCATACCTTCTGCCTGGGTAGGTGGGCTAGTAAGCTCCCCAGAAGGGTATTCTTTTCTGTTTCTTATTTCTTTTAATTCAGTCCAGATACTGTACTCATCTTCAACCTCCCACAAAAGCAACCTCTACTCGCCTTTTCTTGCTCCCTGTTAAAAGTAATGTTTTCCCATTTCTACCAGTACAAATGGTGCCATGAAGTCTGCCTGCTGGGCTTTATGTTGCTGTTGGCAAATGCCTCCACTCCAGTTGGCTAGTGGCAGGAATGCCCCCTCCCTCTGGTCACCAGTCACTGCCCTCCACAGCCACACCCTCCTCTTCCACCACTGGACTGCCTGACCCCTTCTGAAGCACCTTCTGTCAGTGAACTGATAAAACTCTGGACCTCTTTTTTGTTTTATTGTTACAGATTCTTTGGTGGACCAGTGAAAAGTTAGAAGTTTGGGTTTTTTAACAAGTTCACCCTTGAAACCCTAAAAGAGGTTGGTTGGTTGGTCCTTCCTTCCTCCTGCAGATGAAACTGATGAGCTGTAAGTTTCCCCTCTGATATTTTTTTCCCCACCCCACCAAGTCTGTCAGAAGCAGAAGTCTGTCATCTTTGGATGTGCCAGACAGGGAGGTATCAAGTACAAGGGGGAGTCAACAGAGCAGAGTTTATACAGAAGGAAGCCACATTCAACATTCAGTGGAAACCATATATCCTCAGAGACATGGCCATGGAAAGGAAAACAATTGGGTGCTTGCTTTCCTGGAACGGGAGGAGAAATGGAGAAATGGGAATCAACTAATTGGAGCCATGGTAATTTCTCCTCTAGACACAAAGCATTGTTGCTAGAGTTGCTAAATAATGCTCTAGTCAGCGTTGTTTCTAAAGCTGAAGAAGGATTTAAATCTAGATGCTATTTTCTAGGTTAATTTCCAGCTGGGTTCATTTCCAGCCAGTTTTAACAGGGGGACAAGCAGCTCAAGGCTACGTGGAATGGCCTACAAAGAAAGCGGAACAACCAAAGCCATTCCATGAGTGTCCTCCTACAATAATATCTTAGTACCCATTTATTCCAAGCTTAGTTTAGATAGATATGTCTATCTAAACCAGTGTTTCTCCACCTTGGGAACTTTAAGAGGTGTGGACTTCAACTCCCAGAATTACACCTTAAAGAATTACACCTCTTAAAGTTCCCAAGGTGGAGAAACACTGATCTAAACTGAAAAGAACTGCTAAAAACCCTTTAATGATGATGATGTTAAATGTGTATTCACCAAACCTATATAGACTAATACACACACACACACACACACACACACGTCTGTGTATGTGTGTGTGAGAGAAAGAGACAGAGAAAGCCTTTCCTGGCACTATCTGTTTATTTATTTAAAACATGTATATGGCCATCCAACTCAGCCAAGGTGACTGGGAGGCTTACAGAGAATTCAACAAGGCCTGACAAAAAGAATACAAAACCCACAGTACAGAAACCAAGAAACAATAATGAAACAATCAGACAATCAAATAATACAATGTCATTACAAATAGAAATAACACTATTATGCAGATGGGGCTCCAACACATCACAACCCGGAGAAGGAGCCAGGTCTTGACAGTCTTTCTGAAGCCAGCAGAGGTGGGGCTAATGATATGTTGGGAGGAAGGTCATTCCATAAGATGGGGTCACCCCTGAGAGGATCTAGCAGCTTTCTGCTGTCTAACGGAATTGTGTGCATGTCTTGGTAATGCAGGTTCTTCTGCTTTCATCAGGTCTGCTTCCAGTTTGTTCCTCTAATTTCTCCAAGCAGAAGGCATCATTCTAATAGAAGCATGTTCTGTGTGAGCATGGCTACATGGTATAGAAAAAACGTAGAGCAGATCATAGTCTTCAGTGGAGTCTGGGCCACTCTGGAGAAGAGTTTGAGATACCACCCCTTGCTTGTCTGGCATCTAACCAGTTCAGGAGAACCAGCAACACTCCCCACAGTGACACTTTCCCACAAAGAGTGCTTCCAAATCCATCTCTTTTAGGTGGCAACCTTGTACAAAATTCTTCAAAATTCAATGAAAATGAAAATGAAAAAAAGTTGCCAGTGAAAACTGTTTTTCACTGAAATCTATGTCTATCTATTTGCATGCGTGTCACCTCTCTTGCGGGAGCTGCATTGGCTGCTGATTTGCTTCCGGGTCCAATTCAAGGTGCTAGTTGTCACCTTTAAAGCCCTACGTGGCTTGGGGCCAGGTGATTTGAAGGACCGCCTTTTCCCAGTTTCATCTGCCCAACCCACCAGATTGGGGGGCAGGGTATGTTATGGGTCCCCCCTGTTAAGTTATCCATCTAGTGGGACTGAGAAGAAGGGCCATCTCCATGGTGGTGGCCCTGTGGAACATCATCCCCACAGAGATCAGAGTGGCCCCCACCTTGATGCTGTTCCACAAGGCCCTGAAGACCTGGTTTTGCCAGCGGCCCTGTGGATCCCAGGTTGCTCCGTAGCCCATCAGATGGTTGGTGTAAATGTGTTGTTGTCGTCAGGAGTGTGTGGGTATGTGGTAGGTTTTGTATTTGGGATTTTTATTCCTGTACGCTGCCCAGAGTCACCATGACTTATTTATTTGCTTAAATAAATAAATATTACCACATTCAGTGGTAAAGAATTGCAAAAATTCAGAAAATTCGAAAGGAGTTAAATATTTTTTCATAGATTTATAGATTGGTCTCTTCCAACTTTTGTGTAGGTCTAAACCAGTGTTTCTCAACCTTGGCAACTTTAAAATGTCTGGACTTCAACTCCCAGAATTCCCCAGCCAGCATGCTGGCTAGGGAATTCTCGGAGTTGGTCCAGACTTCTTAAAGTTGCCAAGGTTGAGAAGCACTGGTCTAAACAGAAGTCTTTGCTCTGGGCTTGGCAGCTAAGCTAGTTTTTTTACCCCCTTTAAATCTTTGGACCAATCTATAACGTAGTTGCAGACTTTAGGAGATAAATGTAATTAGCTGAGCTACAGATAAAATAGAAGTATAGAAAACAGAAGTATATAATAGATATAAAATAAAATAGAAGTATAGATAAAGCTGAGGTACAAAGTAGAGCAAAAATATGAATATTATTAATATGATTATTTTGCTTCTATAATTTCTTTTGCTGTTGCTATTTTACCTGATAATTTCATTTCTTTCTAATCAAATTTAATAAAAGCAGCTGTAGTTTACACTTTTAATAATTTATGGTTTATAAATACAATGGTCCTTTTCAGGGGTTATTGAATGTTTTATATTCTGCTGGTGCACCTCATGCATAATAAGCATTTTTTCTTCCCCAAATATTCATCTCTATATAATTTACTTTTAGAATGTGTTGCTTAGTATGTCTATCACTCTTTTTCCATTTTCTGTTTTTAAATAAGCATTTTAAATAAAATATCTATTCATTTCTCCCATTACATTTGATCATGCTCTCTTGTATGGGTGTCCACAGGGTGAGTAAAAAAACTCAAGGTGGTAGTTGCGATGGAGCAAGCAAAGGTCTGCCTGTTTTTGTTTCTATACCCGCAGCTTCTGCCCACTCAGCAGATCGAAAACGTATGTGAGTAGATAAATGAGGACTCTCACTCCGGTGGGAGGAAAATGCCGGCAGCGGCTCCACAGAGAGACGGGACAGTTGCCGGCGTCCGAAAAAGGGGCGCGAAGCAACGGAAATCCCGCCTCCTGTGCTGCCAGCTGGGCCGACGCTCTAGAAATTAGGCTCTGGCAAAGTCTAATTCCGAAACTAGAAAGATGCGATTGCCTTGAAACCCGCTAGGGGGCGGTCACTGCAGGGTCAGTAATGACTGTTAAGCAGATTAAAAAAAAATGTGCAACACACATAAAAAACAGGTGAATATTCAATTGCATCATTAACTGCTGCCATCTTGAGGTTTTTCTGCCATAACTTGTGGACCCCCCTGTCATCACTGTGGAAATTAAGAAACTGACTTTCAACTTACACATAGATAAAGACCACAATAGTTGCCTACAGAGCTGCTTTCACTGGCGAGAGTAACTACAACTCTTTCCTCCACAAAATTGTGTTTTCTTTCTGTCCATGACCTCAGAAACAGTCCCAAGGAGGCAGAAAATGATCACATATAGCACTTTATGTGTGAACCAGTCCCCTAAATGCTTGCTGTAGGAGGCAAAGTAATAGCAATTAACTTTAAAGGTTAATTAAAGGCTGCCAAAATGGAATGCAATAATTTTTAGATTAATTTACCTCTATCTTTTTCTTCATGTTTGTTTTTCTAATAGGGACTCTGAATGTTCTTTCAATTTTATCAAATAAGATTCTATTTACACAAGTGTTTCTGTGCTGTATGTGTGTGACACTTTCAGTCCCCTGTCTGTGGGATATAGCTATGAAGCTGAAGAGTCTAGAAATTTTTGACATCAATGCTGAAGTTTTCACAGATGGGGAAACAATGAGTCTGTTCTTGGCCAGAGGGATGAGCAAAGAATCATCTTGAGAACTTTTATAAGTAATTCTGTGCTCTGCTAATAGTCATGAACATTATAAAAAAATGTGTGTGATTGCAGCATGAATTCAGATCATTGAGATTTTATTAAAATAGTCGTAGATATCAATGCCATTTATTCTATATTGAAACAAATAAGAATCACTCATTTTGAAAGAAAGAATTCTATTCATATTGCAGACCATAAAGTTAGGATGGAGAGAAAGAGGTTCTCACTAACAGATAAGAAAGACTAGACTGTTTCTGCACCCGAGTCCTTCAACATTCTCCCACAATGGCACCCCTTGTCCTTAGTAGCAGGATGGCTTTCTACATCACACTCCATTGTGGAGAAGGAAGACATGGACTGTTTTGATATATTTTGGGGGTTATGTAGCCAGTTGGGTCTATCACATAAATCCGGCTATGCCCACCTGGAGGACTCTTCCTAGAAGGACTCTACCTGTTCTTGAAATTTGGTATAGAATAATCCTTTGCATACCACTTCTTCCTTGTTTCACAAAATTTACTCTGAGCTAATTGTAAAACATTTCAGCTGCAAGGTCAAAAGGGAAGAGCAAGATAAAAAAGTCCAGCACAATAGCCAAACAGTTGCCTGCCCTTTAGGCTGGAGTCTAAGATGTAGTTATAGTTTGGTCATGGGTGAGATATCCCTGTTCTATGATTCTGTGAAAAGATGTCATTTAGGCGATCAAGTCCTCATCTTCTGCATAGGAATGCTAATTAAATCATCTCAGGTAGATGATTGTCCAACCTCTCCTTGAACACATGCAGTGAAGGTGAGTCTACTCCTCCACTATTCAATTCCTCTTACTGTTAGAATTTTTTATCCCTAGCATTCTATCAGAACATGTCATCCTATAATTTAAGTCATTGCTTCATGTTCTGCATTCTGGGATGATAAAGAGTAACCCCTGACCTTCTGTGTGACATGCTTTCAAGTATCTGGCAAGTACTACCATACAGCCTCCATCAGCTATTCTTAAAGCTGAATATAATAGTCTCCTTGGTCTCTCCTAAGACATAACTTTAGACACTTGGTCATCCTTGTTGCATCTCATTGAGCTTGTTTTAGTTTTCTGAACTCTTCTTGAAGTATGGTGCATAAACCAGGACATATTACTTAAGACTGGGTCTGACCAAAGCAAAATGAAGTAGAATTACTACTTACAGTGATTTGGAAATTATGCTTCTATTGATGAAGCATAAAATCACATTTGTTTTTCAACAGAGATCATTCTGCTGGTGATCAAATATAATTTCTAATCTCCTTTTCACAGGTACAGTTAGCAGACCAAGAATCCCACATCGTATATCTCTGTGTGTGTGATTTTCCTAAGCAAAGGTTTCTGTTTTAGTCTCTACTGAAATTCATTTATTTTCAGTCCACTTCTTTACCTTATCCAAAGCATTTTTATTCCCCCCCCCCTTTTTTTTTTTTTACAATAGAAGCTATTCATCTGGGAAATCAAGTAACATCCAGAAAGCAGGCAAGGGCAAACCACTTCCAGCTTGTTGCTAAGAAAACTGCATGGTTGTGACTGGGAGTCAAATGCAGCTTGAAGGAGGCTTCATCTTTTACCTCTAATTATCAAGATAGTTTTGAATTGTAATCTTTTTTTCCAGATTATTAGCTATTCCACCAGTCTTGTGTCATCTGCATTTTATAAACTTCCTTTTTATCTCATCATCCAAGTCATTAATTATAATATTGAAGCCTGTTGGACCGAGGAACAACTTTTGACTTGACACTTTGTGGTTTGATGAGGAACCATTGAGAAGCACTCTTTGGTTTTGAAGCAGTTGTGAATCTCCCTAATAAAGATCCTGTCCAGCCTGTACAAGCTGGCCTTCTTCTCGGAATGTTTTGTTGTGCTGCTGACTGAAAGGGTGGAATGATAAACTTGTAGGTGGCTGGTAGGAAGATAGTCTGTTGGAAGAGGTGGGATTCTTCATTTAATATTGTGCAGGTTTATATGCTCCCTCTTGGTCACTAATACTCACTGAACTCTATGCCCTCTATAAAATTATGTTTAAAAAATGAGGAGCAAGATGGTAACAACCTTGAGGAGAGTCAGATGTTCATTACTTGCTAGCAAGACTAGAATCTCTGAAGAAGGCAAAGCTGACAAGGTGTCAGCCGTTCAAGCTAGTCCAGGTCAGGAAACAGACTCCACAAGTAATACTGGAACTCTGCTTTTTTTGATATAGGCAGAATCTCGAAAGCCTGACAGCATTTTCCCTCCCTCCCTCTTATATTCCAGGGAATTAAGGCAGAGTTAGTTTGAGTTTCTTTCTAATGTTTTCTTCCTGCCCGGGGCTTAAATCATGTTTTGCTAACTGCAATCATAGTTTCTCCAAGGTCATTTCTGTGGCTGTTTACAACAGGGAAGGCAATAATCCTACTTTTAATACCTCCACATTCCCAGTTACCTGACCCTCAATGAAGTGCATACCAAGGTTCTGAAAACTATTTCTTTTAGATTGCAGATTCTAGAAAATGCAGTCTCCGTGCGTAGCCAGGGATCTTCTGCAATACTTCTTCTAAGGTTGTATTAATTCTTATAGAAGATGCCGTATTGACTAGTGAGCATATTGCCAATTTGACTGAACTGAGGAAGTCCAGGGTATGCACAGATACCGTCTTCTCCCAGGCTATGGAAATACTATCATGGCTCCTAGAGTGAAACTCTGGATCATAATTTTTTCTCTTGGTATTTAGGGAAGCAACCCTACAGAAAGCCCTTTCTCGAGGAATATACCAACCTATGATAGTTGGCTAGACCACATGGGTGTCACCATGGCACATAGTTCCAATCAACAGCAGGGTAAGTTCAGGAGGGACAGCTATGAGCCAGCCAATTATCTATATCATGGTCTCCTTGCGGATAGCTGAACATCTCCTGTCAACCAGAGAAAATATGAAAGAGAAACTATTTTAAGCTGTTCATCATTTTATTCCATTCCTGCCACCAGTCCTAGGTTAGCTAGGGGGAGGGCTAAACGTGTCCTCCTAGCTCTGCTCTGAATCAGCAGCACTGCAGAGGATGCAGAAGCAAAGGAAACTTACTGCTGCTTACTATGAAAAGAAGAGTGGAATATATTTCAGCAACCACATTATTTTTATTTCCTGGGAAACTGACAGAGGGGTACTCAGTGTGATAGCGTTTGTCTGTATCAGTGCCTGCATTCATGCGAATATTGTTTCTTCGGGTGTTTCCTTGCTGCCAATATTCAGCTGCCTCCATTCTTTCTGCAACAGCATCCATGCTGTCCCAGGTAAGTAACCTCAGTCAGCTGGGCTGTGTCAAATCTCTGAACCTCTTTTTTTTCAGCCCATGAAGCCTGTTTTGATCCAGTCACAATGGTCAAAACCTGGTGGCAGAGACACATTCAGCAGTAGCCCAGTTCCTAGCAGTAGCTAGGTTCCTGGGCTGAACCTAGTCCAAATGGAGAGAAAAATTGCTAAACGTGTTGTGGGTCCAGCAAAAATGCTGAAAGTCTTGTCTCCCCTCCACCCATGTGCAGGAAGTCTTGGTATCAGCATCCTGTCCATGGCAGCCCCCAACACGTCCTCCCCAAGAAACATTAGGAAGAGACCCCTGGGCCAGGCAAAGTTGGTCGGCCTCTGATGGCCATTTCCGCTACGGCTTCTGTTCTCTGTCCAGCCGTTCTCTCCCTTGGTTCTGCTGCCAACTTTTGCAGAAGGGAAAAGCTGGGGGGAATGCACAGCCTAAGCGCACGCCCTGAGAAGCAGGGCCCCACAGCCATCACTGAGACAGCACAATGGAATGTGTACAGTGTCAGAATTGCAGCAACTCTCTTGGGAATGTGGCCCCCTGATTGGTTTCTTGCTGCAAAAGCCCAGGAAGGAGAACAAGACATGAAGGACTGCTGAAGATGGCCAAGGTCACAGAGTCTCCTACTCTCTCTCTCCTTCTTTCCAGACCCAGGGAAAGGATCTTGCTTCCTAGCACTTCTCTGCTCCAGTCAGAACCAAGGGGGAGGGCAAGCAGTGGGCTATATAAGCTTCAGTGGATGCTGGAATCAATCATCATAATTTTTGTTCCTGCCATTCTGCTATCTCTTTACTTTGGTTCTGGGAATCTAGGATTATCCCATGGCTTGCCTTTCTGATTTACTCCTGGCTTCTGTTTATATTTGTGAGACCTCTTGCTTGACCTCTGGCTATTTACAGACTAGCATACGCTTCCTGATTGCAAGCTCTGGCAGAGACATTTTGTCTGGGACAGAACAGGGTCTCTTGGCCACCCAGTCCTGCTTAAAAAACCTCCATGATGTTTGAACCTCAATTTATCATTTTTGCAAACGATGGCATCATTGCAACCCCAGAGATCCCTAGAGGCGGATGGAGCCTTGTAGGCCTTTGGGTCTGACCTAACTGATTGCATTAAAACTTTTCCTCCCCTTTTAATAACACTTTCTGTTGCATGCTTGGTCAGGAGTGGGAAAACTGAATGGAGGGACTGACAGAGTCCTCCCTCCTTAGAGGAAAGCTCTAGATTTTGCAGTCATGAGCCCATTCATGCAGAGCTACTCTAGGGAAATTTTAAACAGTTGATGGTTTAGGAGAGAAAAGATTACAAAACAAACAAAAGATTTGCATTTGTAGATTGGAGAGAATGGATGGATGGATGGATGGATATAGGTAGAGTAGATAGATAAGATCCAAAAAGAAAGTTCTGAAATAAAATAGTGTTATTTCAGATGGGCCCAGCAGGTGGCAGCATCTAGCCAACTTTGGATGATCTAGAAAGATCAGGAGGCTCAGATCTGTACTTGGGTAAGAGACAACTAGGAAACCTCAGAGGAATACACTAAATTGGGAAATTAAACAAATGTTCTCAAAGACGTTGATGGCAGAACTCTTCTGTGTTTGCCATGAACCAAACATCATGAATGTAGCCATGAAAACACCAGGGGTCAAGCCTGACCCAAGGGAGCATTTACTTTTTCATGACCTTTGTAGTTTGGATCTGAGATTAAAAGGGACTCAGCATTTCAAGATTATGAGAGGTACTCAGTTTGAAATTGCCATACAGTAGTACTTTACAAAGACAAAGGATCATTATGTACAAAGTATCATTATGCCTAGGTGTCAAACAAACAAACAAACAAATCCTCCAAGCTGCTTTGAGATGAATCTCATTTGAAACAAAAAGTACCATTTAATTGGAATTCAGAGGCAATCTGCCAGTCTGATACTGATTTTTCCCTTTTTATATTGGATTTCTTGTAATTCATCTTGTGTGTGGGTGGCTCTGTCTATGACTGTATAAAGATGGCACACAGAGCAAGAATCCCCACCGTGCTTCTTGGAAAAGTCTTCCCTCCTCCATGCTTCATACTGTGTTAGTAATAAAATGGGGCGAAAGATTATGTGTGAGGTTTATATGACTAGAATCTTCAATTTTAAAATAGAAAGAAGCTTGTGGATGACAAAAGTTGAATAATCCCTCTGCATCCATATCTCTCCCCAATAATAACCCAAATCAGTTTTTCCCCAGGCTGAGAAAGGAATGTTTTGAAAAAGTTCAGAGTCTTTGGTTTCCATACAACTTTTATTATAAAAAATAGACTCTATTCCAAATGTATACATGAACAGGACAGACATACAGGTGAAACTCGAAAAATTAGAGTATCATGCAAATGTTCATTTATGTCAGTATGGCAACTCAAAAGGTGAAACAAAGATATGAGATAGACGCATTACATGCAAAGCGAGATATGTCAAGCCTTACTTTGGTATAATTGTGATGATTATGGCGTACAGCTTATGAAAACCCCAAATTCACAATTTCAGAAAATTAGAATAGTGTGAAAAGGTTCAATATTCTAGGCTCAAAGTGTCCCACTCTAATCAGCTAATGAATCCATAACACCTGCAAAGGGTTCCTGAGCCTTTCAATGGTCTCTCAGGCTGGTTCAGTACGAATCACAAGCATGGGAAAGACTGCTGACCTGACAGTTGTGCAGAAAACCATCATTGACACCCTCCATAAGGAGGGAAAGCCCCAAAAGGGAATTGCAAAAGAAGTTGGATGTTCCCAAAGTGCTGTATCAAAGCACATCAATAGAAGGTTATGTGGAAGGGAAAAGTGTGGTAGAAAAAGGTGCACAAGCAGCAGGGATGACCGCAGCCTGGAGAGGATTGTCAGGAAAAGGCCATTCCAAAGTGTTCGGGACTTTCAGAAGGAGTGGACTGAGGCTGGAGTTAGTGCATCAAGAGCCACCACACACAGACGGATCCTGGACATGGGCTTCAAATGTCGTATTCCTCTTGTCAAGCCGCTCCTGAACAACAAACAACGTCAGAAGCGTCTTACCTGGGCTACAGACAAAAAGAACTGGTCTGTTGCCCAGTGGTCCAAAGTCCTCTTTTCTGATGAGAGCATCAGAAAACCAAAGACTTCTGACGTTCTTTGTTGTTCAGGAGCGGCTTGACAAGAGGAATATGACAACTTTTGCATCTCATTTGGGAACCAAAGACCCAGAGTCTGGAGGAAGAATGGAGAGGCACACAATGCACGATGCTTGAAGTCCAGTGTGAAGTTTCCAGAGTCTGTGTTGATTTGGGGAGCCATGTCATCTGCTGGTGTTGGTCCACTGTGCTTCATTAAGTCCAGGGTCAACGCAGCCGTCTACCAGGAGATTTTGGAGCGCTTCATGCTTCCTTCCGCAGACGAGCTTTATGGGGATGCTGACTTCATTTTCCAGCAGGACATGGCACCTGCCCACACTGCCAACAGTACCAAAACCTGGTTCAGTGACCATGGGATTACTGTGCTTGATTGGCCAGCAAACTAGCCTGACCTGAACCCCATAGAGAATCTATGGGGCATTGCCAAGAGAAAGATGAGGGACATGAGACCGAACAATGCAGCGGAGCTGAAGGCCACTATTGAAGCATCCTGGTCTTCATAACACCTCAGCAGTGCCAGAGGCTGATAGCATCCATGCCATGCCACGTTGCGGCAGTCATTGCTGCAAAAGGGGCCCAAACCAAGTACTGAGTACATATGCATGCTTATACTTTGCAGAGGTCCGATATTGTTCTAGTTCCAATCCTTGTGTTATTGATGTCATGTAATATTCTAATTTTCTGAGATTGTGAATTTGGGGTTTTCATAAGCTGTACGCCATAATCATCACAATTATACCAAAGTAAGTCTTGACATATCTCGCTTTGCATGTAACGTGTCTATCTCATATATTGGTTTCACCTTTTGAGTTGCCATACTGACATAAATGAACATTTGCACGATATTCTAATTTTTCGAGTTTCACCTGTATATACACACAGACACAGAGAGAGACATGTATATAGGAATTCTTTGTAGAAATATAAATTTTAACCATATTTTAATCTTGTTCTTACTTAGGCCTGGATTCCCTATGATGGATCTTGTGTGCCTGTTTTCTCCACATTACATCATCCTTTGCATCTTAAATTTTGTATTTCTATACCCTTTTTATGTTGTACTATTTTATGCTGGTCTTTGGCCATAATAAAGTGGGAGGGGGTTGGTGATTGTCTTTAATGTGAAATCATGGTAGTCAGTATGGTTTAAGAGTATGAAGATTAGAGAAAGCAATATTAAAATCACCACTCAGTCAATAAATATTAGTAAATGACCTTGGATGTTCTCTTGAAGTTATCTTGTGGGGATGGAATTTGTGATGAAACCAAGAGGAACTTAGAAGTTGATGAGAGAATCGTAGAATTTCCTGACAGATAACACACATCACTCACCATACATTGGTTTCAATTCCTCATAACAGAGAGTCACCATGACTTTCTCTTTGTCTTCTTAGGGGCACATTTCCATAATCTTCAACATCTGCTGTTGTGCCACTTCTTCCCCAATGTTTCTTTTCTTTTCTTTTCCTTCTAAATCTTCAAAGCCCCTTTCTTCTGTTCCAATAATATGGAAAAACCTCTACATCTCAGGAACCGAAGCATAGCCCTGTTGGATGCCCATCTTAGTCCACTGTTTTGTTTCTCACAATGGCCAACCAGATGCCTTGAGGAGCACTCAGAAGCAGGAGATGGAGATGTTCCCACTCCTGCCATTATTCTCTGCAACTGGTATTTGGAGGCACGCTGCCACTAACTCAGGGATAAAACTCAATCTTCAAAACCTATAGCCCTTGACAGAAATGTCCTCCATGAATTTATGTACTCCTCTTTTAAAGCCATCATCATCTTTCTGGTAATGAATTCTGCAAGTTAATTATGTGCTTTGTGAAGAAGTGCTTTCTTTTCTCTGTCCTAAATCTCCTTCCAGTCAGCTTCCTTCTAGTATTTCCAGAGAGAGGGAGAAAAATGTCCCCTCTGTCTATTTTCTCCATGATTTTGTACCCCCCAATCATGCCCAAATGAATTGTCCTTTTTCTAAGCTAAAGAGTGCCCAGATTCTAGCCTTTTCTCACAGACCGCTCAAAGATTTTGATTTTCCAGGCCTATTATATCCTTTTTCAAATGTGGAAACCAGAACTATATAGAGTCTGTCAGACAGGGACACAGCTTACATTTGTATAAGGACACTGCAGTGCTGACAGTTATATTTGCAGATATAAAGATCCCTAGGATGGAATTTGTCTTTTTCATAGTTGCTGTCAGAGTCAACATCTTCTGCTATGACCCCAGGATCTTTTTCATGGCTGGTTACAGACAAGTCAGATCTCTTAACTGCATATGTGAAGTTAGGCAGTTTTGCCCCCATATGCAGTACTTTACATTTATTTAGATTTACTTATATTTGCCATTTCGTTCACCCAGTTTCAAGAGATCATTCTGAAATTCCACAACCATTTTGTTTTTACCATCTGGAAGAGTTTAAGATTATCTGTAAACCTGGCCAGCATACTGCTTACCCCAAAGTCAAGATCATTTATGAACAAGTTAAAAAGCACTGGTTCCAGCACAGAAGGGCTCTACTTCCCTCTACTGAGAAAATTGCCAGTTTATAGGACTGTTGCATTCTGTTTTTTAACCAGTTATCACTCCATGTAAAAGGACAGGTTCTCTTATTCTAAGACCAATAAATTTACTCAAGAGGCTTTGATGAGGAAATCTGTCAACTGCTTTTTGAAACTGTAATATCAACAGGTCATCTCTATCCATGACACTCCCCCTGCCCTGCCAATCTGATTGGTTGGTGAGACAGGATTTACCTTCGCCCTTATTTTCCTTTGGCAATGCTTATTCCTCCATGTGCCTAATTATTGTTTCTTTGATTAGCATTTCTAACGATTTGCCTGGAACAGATGATAAGCTGACCAGCCAACCTATTATTTTTGTTTTTGGAACTCCCCTGGTCCCTTTTTAAACGCTGATGTCATGTTGGCTACCTTCCCATCCTTTGGCACTGAGCCTGATTTGAGTGGCAAGTTACATATTTTGCTAAGAGGTGAGCAATTTCACATTTGAGTTCTTTAAGAATTCTTGAGTGGGTGCCATCAGGATCTGTTACAGCGTGGTCTCTACAGACCTCCTAGAGCTGCAATTTGCTGTAGTTTTTCGAATTCCTTCCCTGCGAAAGACAATACTGGCTCAGGTATCTGTCCTGTATCTTCATCAGTAAAGTCAGATGAAAAGAATTAATTCTGTTTCTCTGTAATAGCCATATCCTTGTCAAGCATTGCTCTCATTCCTTTGTCATCTAACAGCTCAACCAGTTATCTCGTTGTTTTTCTGCTTTGAATATATTTTTTAAGATTCTTATTGTTACCCCATATGTTTGTTTACTATAAATAATAACAGTAATAATAATAATAATTCCTCCTCCTCCTTCTCTTTTTTAACCTTGCTTACTGTTACCCTACACTTTTTCTGACAGTTGTCTCCTTTTTTAATCTCCTCAGTAGAAAAGGCTTCCCACCTTCCCATTTCCTGAAGAAAGCCATCTTCACTTTTACAGCTTTCTGGGAATTGCTACAAAGCCACATATCTTTAGCCTGTCAAATACATGCAATTAGTGTGGAACAGCATCAATTGTTGTGGTTTTAAATAACACCCAATGCTATAACATGATTAGACCCATCTGTTTTGGTTGGTTATACTCATCTGCTAGGCTTGGTCATCTGTTTGACTCCCTTCCTAATGGAGAGTTACTGTCAGTTTGTGTTGTCCTGCTTCCTTTCTTTGATCTGATAAACCTTCATCCTCTCTCATCAGCTGAAGTATGGCCATTCACTGCTCTAATCTGTTGATTTTTTTAAATCTTAGGACTGCCACGAGCTTGCACTTACTCCGGTGTCTGTGAGGTTGTTCCTAGGCAGGAAATTAAATACATCTTAAACACCGCCAGTCAGAGTAGCAGACTACAGAATACAGAATACTTTAATGGCCAAGTATAAAACATATACAAGGAATTTGTCTTTGGTGATGAACAGCAAGAGCAACAGTGTGTTTGGATAGCAGCAAAAAAAGGAATGATAGTAAACAGTAACACTACACAGTAAAATAACTTTTTCAAAGGGAGAAGCCACTGTCCAACACACATCGTATCATGTAGTCTATTCATTGGCACATTTACTTTTCAGAGCACCACCAGTAGAAAAGTTTATATTTCTTCTTCTTTTCCTTTGCCTGTCTGGGTAATTGAGGATAAGTGCATGATTTAGAAGGAAAATATTACAGTCTCCTCCTTAATCTCCCCCACCAAACACCAATGCAAACTACTGTTAGCTCTCCCTGTGTGCTCATTGAGTTTGCCCCCTGGAACTAGCTCCCTTATATTCCAACTACAGTCTCTGCTTACCTAGCAGGAAGCAGTCATCCACAATGGGCAGGTAGCAATCTTCAGAATATATATTTCAGTTAGTACCTATCTTTTCCCTGAAAAAGCTGAGTACACATTTTCAAACAGCTGAGTACACTGTTCATCAGAACACATAGCTTCCTCAGTCATTCTCTCTCTTCCTTGTATCTTTCTCTTCTTGAAACTTTGCAAAAGTCTTTATACTCTCCTCATTCATTCAAAAGTGCATTATCAGTTCTGGAACTGGTGATATGCCAGTTGTGCAGATGTTCCTATCTCCAAAAAGGAGAAAAAGAAGGAGGAGCAGAGAATTTATGGACCATACAGGCCATAATACCTGGGACAATCCTGGAGCAGATCATAAAGCAATCAAACTATAAACTTCTTGAAAATAATGTGGCAATTACCAGAAATCTGTATGGATTTGTCAAGAACAAGCCTTGCAGTACTAATGTCATTTTTATCATATAACTTGTTAGTAGATTGCAGTAATGCTGCAGACATATCTTGATTTGAGTAACTACTTGGCAAAGAACCTGATGACATTCTGATTAGCAAGCTAGGAGTTTGTGGATTAAAAAATACTCATTAGCTCAATTATATCAGCACAATAAAATAAAAGGAAGCCTCTTGTGCACTTACAAGTACAAAGCAATGTTCTATTACTTTTCTATGTTATTTATGTAGCAATCAATAGTGATTGCTACATCTCCAAACATGTGCATGCCATTGTAGTATGGGAAATGTCTTTTATCTCATCCTTATCATAAATACTAGAAATACCCTAATAGAAGCATCAGGATCAGAGACAGAAGGTTTCCAAACAATTTTCCAAAGAAAGCAAAAATTCTGAGTTATTTCATTAGGATGGGACACGGTGGCAGGGACAAATGTGTAATTATCTCATACTTTCCGTAGAAGAAATCTACAGAAGTCCACAGAAGGCGCTTGTTTAGCAAGGAAATCTACAATAATGATGGGACATTAAAAATAGTAACAGTGGGCTATTTTGAATTCAGTGAAATGCCTTCTGAATGAATAGGCCAAAAGGATTGAGTTATACCACAGTTACTTAGAAGCTCATTGTATATAACACTAGAAATTGGCATATAATTAATTTGCATGTTACATATTAGTTTAATGCACCTGTTTGTAGGTCTTGGGGTTGCTTTCCCTTGGTAATGCCAGTGTACAAATGATTCTCTGCATCATTGTTTAAAGTAATGGCAATTGAAAATGTAGTCCTAAAATATCAGCCTCTTAAATATTATTTCTGACTGTTTAGGAGAAATGCTTGGAATCTTCTCCTGTCTTAACTACAAGACTCTTCCCTCTTCCACTGCATTTCTGATCTCTCAGTAAAGCGTTAGCCAGCCTTGTCATGCCCTGGCAAAAGACATTTATTCAGTTGACAGGCCTAGAGGGGTAAAATCCAAGAAGGAAATAGGCCAGTGTGAAATATAAGCTTATGTGTGATGCTTACTCAGCTGGAATTCATTTCCTCTGTGGAAATTTTGAAATGACTATACATTTTCCCCTGCTGCCACCTTCCCCCCACCCCTGAAATAAAATAACTCTACATTTTTGTTTTTCTTGGAACTCTTTGCTCCCTGCCTTATGTATCTCGGTCTTATGGTTTTATTCTGCTACTCCTACTATTCGTGAAGAGTAATGGGACAGAAGAACATAAGACATGTTCCAGATGACAATGGAACATGTTCTGTAGGGGTATAACAAGCAGTAGTGGGCTGCACAAATAACATACAAAGCTGATAGATCTTGGATGTTCATTCTGGAACACAATATTTCCATTACATGTAGGACATCATTTTGCATCTGTGAGTGCACCAGTGGCTTCTGCCTATTTCAGTGTGCAGCTGTGATAGAACGGGCCGCTTAAGTCTTTGGGTCCAACCCCCTACGTGATGCATAAATTGTCAAATTGAGTTGTTGTTTTCTAGTTTTTGATTGGAACCTGCCTTCCTGTAATCTGAACCCATTATTTCAAGTTCTGCTCTCTGGAATTAGAGAGAATGGGTCTTGACCTCCTTCTACGCAATACCATTCCAAGTATTTCAAGAATGCCATCGTATCCCTTCTCAGTCCCCTCCTCTAAAGCTGAACATTCCCAATTCCTTCACTCTTTTTTCAGTCTCCTTGTTGCTCTTCTCTGAGCTGGTTCCAGTTTGTCTGAGAGCCCAGAACTGAACACAGTATCTCGGGGTGGGGCTGGGGGTGCAGGTGGCCAATGCAGGATAAAGTGGATCTACAGCTGGAGAGCCACCCATGATTGGAAATTATAGTTCTGTTGATACAGCCTAAAACTGCATGCACCACTTCTGCAGCCCCCTTACTCTGGTATTCCTCCTAGTCCTCGTCCTCCTCCTTACCGTAGTACTACTCTTCCAATAACATCACCCACCTTCTATCTCTGTATTAGATTTCTCTTTCCTAAGACAAGAGGAATGGCATTTCCCGTTGTTAAATTTTATTACTATTATTTTCAATGCATCTTTGTAACCCATTACAATTGTCCTGAATTTTATTTCCGACTTCTCAGGTGTTAGCTATCCAACCTAATTTGGTGCTATCTATAAACCTGATAACCACCTCTTACTGAATTCATTAAAAATATTGAAGAGTAGAGCATCCTGGGCTGAACTTTGGGACACCCATTCAAAAGCTCTCTTCAGTCTGTGGAGGAAACATGTATGAGCACCTTCAAGGGCAATTTTCTATGTAACCACCTCATTATCATGCCATTCAGCCACCTTTAACTCGTTTCTGAATACATGGTGGTTTGCCAAGCTATGTATGTCTACAGCATTCCCACACTACCTATTACCGTAGCTGCTCATTGAAAAAGTGTAAGTCTGGAAAGATTTGCTCCTGACAAACCCATGCTGATTGCTGGTAATAGCACATTTTTTGGAAGGTATTTACAGATCTCTTTCTTTAGGATCAATTCTAGAATCTTCTTAGGTATCACCAAGTATAAACAGAAGCCAAGAGTAAATCAGCAATACAAAATATTAGCTACTTTCTTCACTTTCCTAGGATGTAACGCTAGGAAATTATATCTGGATTTTTAAATTCATTCAAAGTAAAGATGTATTCCCTGACCATGTTTTCTATCAACGTCCAGCTTCAATTCATCTCCTTCATCCCCTCCATATGTTTTTCATGGTACACATAGTTTTTTTGTTGGAAAACACTGGACTAAAATAATTTCATTTCTTCTTTCTAAAATGTAAAATAGAAAAAAAGCTCAAAAGTCACAAAAATGTAATGAAAGCAAAAAATAAATTTAAAAAAAAGGAGAAGAAAGTACATAGAATACTTAAATAAGGAGCAAAAAAGAATGACTTTCATGATTACTTCTTTATTCTAGACTGCTGTTTAAACCCTGGGAGTGACCCAGCTCTGAACTATAGACTACGCCATTAGTAAGTGGCTATCAATCTCAGAGCCTGCACCTATTTGTCTTGGCTGTCCCTCAGCATCAGACCTGCTATGTCAAGCAACTAGAGTGAGTTATAGCAACGAGGGCCATAAAATCAGGCACCCTGTTCTGCAGGATTTCTTAAAGGTAAGAAATAGAATTCAGACCACCAGTAACTTCCTTCTTTATCTGGCCTACAGCTGTGAACTCATTCAAGGTCAGTAGGTTATTTGCTGGTCTATACGTCCCAGTTTTTCTGAAATCACTTTTTCTTATTTTAGAAGATTAAAAATGATTGAATTGCAATTTGGAGTTGAATAGCTTGTTGTTGTTGTTGTAATTATCTGGTATACTTTTGTCATTTTCACTGGGCAGCTGGTACACTTTCTTTTATTTTCAGTTTAGCCCCTTCATCCAGCTCTTCACAACTTTCTCCTATTTTATTTTGTTTTATTTTATTTTAATTTTCAAGAATTTTACATCCTTCACTAGCTTTAGCTCATTCTGACCTTTTGCGTTCTTGACACCTGCTCTATACTACCAGACTACGTCTATGTCCTCTTGCCATTTCCTGTCCGTGTTTTTTGTCTGTCTGTTTTCAGATCTTCACCAAACTTTTTTGTGGAGCTCCACTGGCTTCTTTTGCTACCCTCCTTTTTTTCTCATTGGGCTTGTTTGCAATTGTAGTTTTAGTATCTCCTTTTTAGGAACTTCCACCCACTCTCAGCTCATTTTTCCACTGGCTTCCTATGTCATAGAATCCTACTTATAATTAGTCTGGATTTTTAAAACTCAAAAAACTTTGACCAAAATTTTTTTTATTGCTTTCCATTAAAGAGTTTGTCTCCCAATAGATGTTTACTCCACCATTACTTCATACCTCTTTGAAAGATGTCCTATTTAAAAACATAACTGTTTTAATCAGTTGTAAGCTGCCCAGAGTCCCCCATTAGGGGGAGATGGGCGGGGATAAATTAATTAATTAAATAAATAATCCATATCTTTACCTTGGTTGGGTGAACACAACACCAACAGCAGGTTTCCACAAATCCAGGTGACACAGAGACCGGTATTTTGGGGCAACTTAAACATGTACTCTATAATTTTTAGATTTTCACTGAGCTTTTTGAGCAGCCACATTTTCTTCTTCAGATGTTTCCTCACTGGAATTGTATGAACCCTTAGTTCCTTTTTTAGGAACTCTCATCCAACTTCAGCTTGTTGGGTTAAGGCCTAAGAATACACTGTTTCTCAGTCCCCACTTTTCAGGGATTCCTGAGGACCAGGCTCTTCCATGGATAAGTCACCCAGCTTCTTGTGGGACCTGATGGGCTTTGAATTCTATTTGTTTCAATGTTTGGGATAGTTGAAAAAAGCCAGTTGGTGTAGTAGTTAAGGCACCAGGCTAGAAATCAGGAGACCATGAGTTCTAGTCATGCCTTAGGCATGAAGCCAGCTGGGTGACCTTGGGCCAGTTACTCTCTCTCAGCCCTTGGAAGAAGGAGGCAATGGTAAACCACTTCTGAAAATTTTGCCAAGAAAATTGCAGGGGCTGCACCACTGACTCAAAGGTACACATACACACAGAGGGATAGTTGATGCCCATACAGAAAAAAAAATCATGAGAAATCATTTTCATTTCATTCATTAGAAAGAATTTTGCTTCCATTTTTGCTTCTTTTTTAGGAAGAACATATCAAAAAGAATAACAAGTACTCCCCAAAAATAAAATACAGAAATAACACACAATATAGTAATTAGCAAGTTTTGATACCATAAACCAACTTTTAAATTCTAAGTCTTACGTTTCAATTTAATTCCATACCAAACTATGCCCAGTCTTACCCGCTTTAGAGTGCAGCTGGGGGGGAGAGGAAGAGGTTGAGGAAGACGTTCCATTCTCTCTGTGGTCTTTTCTTCTTGTTTTGGGGTTGGTAATTTTCATGAATGAACTTATGGTATACAGTGTATGTGCTTAGGGAGTCTATTTACAAGAGGACTCCCTGCTATGTCTTCATGCAGAGTTAACTCTGAAAAACATCTTCAGGTCATTATAATAGGAGATCTGCCCTAGTATTTTTCACCTTTTGAACTCTTGGCTTGAGCCAAGTTGACACCTTGAAGGAGTCTGCCTGAGTTTGCTATCTGTGATTGGTGCCTAAGTTAGAGCTTTGCCCTTAACCTGCACAGGAGTTGTGAGTAGTTAGTAAAGACAGCCTGCCTTCAGCCATCCCTTTCCTGGAAGGTTAGCATGCGGGAATGGCCGGCTGATGCAACACCAAAATGGCTGACAAATTGTCTTTTTGAACCATGTTCAAAATACAATCAATACATGTATTCAATATAATAAATAAATAAATGATTTCAATATAATAAGTAAATAATAAATGTTGTCCCTTTATAAAACATCAATACTTCATTGATGAATAGTGAACGTAATAACTGATGGATTTTCTGCTCTGAGCTAAGCAAAACAGCAGTGTAACCAAGATAAACACTTTGAAATGAAGCTTTCTTTCTGGCACATTCGCAAGACTATGATAAAGAGTAATGCGTATACCCAGGAGCATTAGCTTTAAAAGATAAGCTGGTGAACAATAGCAGCATTTGAGTGAAAAGAGTACATCAACATTATGTTGGCAAAAGATCACCAGCTGTAAACGCACATCATTGCCTAGAAGGGGACTTGCACAAGGGTCTCCACAGAGTCCAGAAAACAAGTCTTCTCCTTATTTGGTGTCTGGAACTGCTTGAAGTGAAAGCACTGATTGGGGCTAACGAGGTGTAAATATTTGTTTCTTGCACAAGAATGGAAAGTTGCTAGGATTGTGCACCAAAAGGCAAAGATGGGAACATGGTTGGTTTGCTCCCTTTGCTATGCAATTACACAGAATACTCCAGAGAGCGAGAATCCAGGGAAGACAATATAAAATAAAAATGTACCATTTCAAAATCCCTCAGAAAAAGATGAATGCAATATGTTAACCGAGAAGAAGTAAGCTAGCATGAGACAGAGGAGACATATAATGCTCAGAGACTCACTGCTTTTTATAGGCAAAGCTCTGACTCCAGGTAATACCTTGCAGATTGAGAGTCAACATCCTATTTCCATACTGTGGTTAATTCAGGGTAGAAATAAAACCAAGAAATAGGTACTGTAGATCTGTGTCTCAACTATAATTCTAATTCAGGAACAATCAATATGAGAATGTGGAGTCCTTGGGGTTCTCTGAGCTTGGCTGTTTTCTTGCAAATGTTTCATTACCCAGCCAGGTAACATCTTCAGTGCACTGAAGATGTTACCAAGCTGGGTAATGAAATGTTTGCAAGAAAACAGCCAAGCTCAGAGAACCCCAAGGACTCCACAGTTCAACCCTGAGCTACACATATTCACTTCTATCAATATGAGAATGATTAACTGCAAACTAAAATGGATCTATTTTTAAAGACATCATTTACTAAGAAAGGCTCTCAGCTCCATTGTGCTGTTAAAGACATTACTGGACCATGATGAGGCTTAGAAACTGCAACCCATCTCAAAAAGGGCATCATTCTTACCATGCCTCCTGCCTTAGCCATTGTAGTGAGGGGCAGAACAAAAGACCAAACATCTAACTGATCGATTATGTGCCATCAAGTTGGCATCAACTCTTAGTGACTACATACTGTAGATAGATTTTCTCCATGACAGTCTGTCCCTAACCTGGTCCTTCAACTTTTCCAACTGTGCACTCATCACTACTGTAACTGAGTTAATCTCCCTTGCTGCTGGTCATCCTCTTCTTCTCTTTCCTTCCACCTTTCCCAGCATCACAGCCTTCTCCCAAGAGTTAGGTCTTCACATAATATTTCCAAAGTAGGATAATTTGAACCTGGTCATTTGTGCCTTGGGTGAGAACTCTTGGTTGATTTGTTTGATAATCCATTTGTTTGTTTTCTTGGCTGTCCAAGGTATTCTCAGGAGCCTTCTCCAACACCAAAGTTCAAAAGCATCAATCCTCTTTCTGTCCTGCTTCTTCAAAGTCCATCTGCCTGGAGGGTTTCAAAGAAAACATAGCCTAGAGTCCTTTTCACAATCTTCTCATATGATTTGCAATCCAGGCCTACCTATTCCATCACTGACTCCGAAGGATGAATTAAATCTTATTTCCCCGACACATTGCTAACTTCTTCTCATATAGGGCTACTGTAGTATGGACTGATATGTGTCAAGCCTAAATGGGCTCAACCACAGAGTACAGCTTTATAGACCTGTTAACCTATTTTGTTTTCCTGGCCATAATCTGCTCTCCCTAAAAACTATCCTTTTTCAAATCCTTAACATTTCAGATACTTTAGGGATGGATGCTTGTCTACTTCAGTAAGTGAGGTCTTTCCAAAACCTTATTTATTGAGTTCTAACATTAAGCAGATAAATCATTTTAAATGGCCAAGCTGCTTTGCCATTAGAAAAAAAAAACCTCACTACTCACTGAATACAGCTTGCTGGAATGCTTCATTTTGAATCCCAGTTCATCACCTGCTGAGCAGCAGCTGAAGGTTGCAAGGCCATAAGGACCTCCCGCCCATCTAGCTTCACGGTCTTCACTTCCCCTGCTTGCACCTCTCCTTTCCCCTTCATTGAAATGAATGATCTTTTCATAATTGAAACATGTGCACATCCATCCTCAGGGAGAACGAACAAGTTTCCATTTGGGGATTTGCACCAGAAATATGAGCCACTGGTGCCCTCTTTATATGTGCTTCTCTGTAATGTGGAATGATCTGTTCTCAGATCTGCCGATATCATGAGAATTATGGAACACAAAGTATGATGTCAGCAAACAGGGTGAAGGGCAGTTCAGTTTTATTCATGACCCTTTCTATAGGATATATAAAACAGTAGTTGGGAAGAAATTTTGATTGCAATACTGCATAAACTGCCAGTCATATTCAATTTACTCCATATTGTGGAAGAAAAAATAAGTGCTTGTTTGTAAGTCTGTAAAACAGAGTTCAGATTAATACCTGCTGTGTGCATACATAATACAGCATACTTTGCAGCAGATTATAGTACATTTGGAACTCATTCACAAAGAATGCCTATTGGATGATAACTAAACAAAGCCCGAAGTTGCAAATTGTGGTTATTTAAACAATTACATTGGAGACCAATTCACCAGTTCATAGTAAAAGCTTCTACGTTGAACCACTTTTGTGGAATGTTCTGGGGTCTATCTATCTCGGATCATATTCTGCTGAACACGTGTGACAGCCAGGATGCTCTTCGGATATAGTTTTCTGGTATGTCCTGTGGAGAGGACTGATTTTTGAGTGGTGGAGCCAGTAATAGCCTTTCTGGCATGGTGAGATGGTGATTTGATCAAGCACCAACCTTCAGGCGACCAACTTGATAGTCCTCCCTTGAAAATTGATCCATCAAGGTGGGGCAAAACATTCCAAGCTCAGAACATACCAACTCATTTTGATTGTGGCAAGTTCAGAAGAATAACAGCAAAAGGAATGTTCCTTTTTCCTGCCCTTGACTTGGGAACAAACCAGCCTGGTTTTGTTCTGAGCTTATGAAAAAGTGGGGATGCTTCAAGCATGCAGCTTGGAGTGCCTAGGAGTCCTGAGTTCATGCCCTTGGCTTGTTGCTTTAATTGTCATAATTGGCTGTTTAAAAATCCCAGTAAAACAGCTGTGACCTTGTGCTGATTTTGGCTGTGACTGATGGGAAAGAAAGAGCATACGGATGAAGCAGAAGTAGCAGTGATTTGAGCCCATTGTGCAGAGGCTGAAGAGTAGTTATAGACTCTGTGCTCTGCTGGTGAAAGGTAAAGGGACATCCTGAGTTAAGCATGATTCTTGGTGACTACACAGTCTTATCCTTTTTCTTCTGGCAAAAACACAGAAGTGATTGGCCACTGCCTTCTTCTGGCATGGTGGGGTTTTTTTTCCAACTTCACAATCTAGCCTACAACTTGGAACTTACTAGGTCCAAGCCTGCTTGGTGTTTTTTGACATTGCCAAGGTTGTCTAGGAGAGGACAACCAGCTGTTGAAAAGTCTTCTGCTACTAGACTTTGACAACCTCATGAAGCTTCACTGGGGAGTGCTGAGGCAGCTCTGTCCCCCACTGTCTCCTTCTTTCCTTAACTGATCAAAATTCCCTGTTCACTTGCTCTCTGCCTTTCAATCAATCTCCCCTTGCTTTCGAAGGGAGAGGTTTAAATTTAATTTAATTACATTGATCTGAGCTATCTCTCAAATATCTTCAAGCCCTACCTTTCTCAGTTTAACACTAGCATTTACTCCCCACCACCAATCCCATCCAACCCCATTCATGTTTAGAAGATAGAGGGTGGATAGAGGACAGCTATATAGCCTGAATGGGTCAGAGGCTCTTGGGTGCTGGTTAGACTTCAGTAAGCTCTCAGGCCTTGCAGCAGCACTAGCTGATAACAGTGGGAGATCCAAAGAGCAAGGCTGGGGAAAAGGATCTTCCCTGATACAAATGGAAAAGATGGTGCTGAGTGTCCCAGCTGAACCATGCTGCCCCAAAATGATCCAAGGACTTTTTGCTTCCAAGTATAGAATCCTTTTCTGTACTAGAAGTAGCTATCTGGTAATAGCCTCCCAAAGTGAAAGGAGGGAGGAGTCCCAGCATGCCCTTCACCTTTGACATCTAGATGAGCTAGATACAATGTCCATTGCCCTTACTGGTGGGGATAGTATGAAGAAGGGGCTTACTCACAGTTGCCAGTGTCCTCTTGCTTAGGACTCAGCCAGGGTCCTAACTTGCATGTTGGATGGCTAACTATCAAGGCAGTCAAACTTCAGTTGGGTTCATAGTCCCCAAGAGTGGGATCTATGTGCAGAAGGCATCCAGGCAAATGCAGTTGGTGAATGCGCTTGCTGCTGATGGGCTCAGCACTAGGAAAGCCCACCATTACTTACAGTCTTCTCTAGAAGTGCCATAAGATTGCAGAATATTCCATCACAGCATGAAGGGGATAGATGCTTGACCAGAAGCAAGCCAAACATAGGCTGCCCTGGCCCCTGACCCATTAGAATGTTAGAGTGCAGAAGAACTCGGCCTCATTATGGACTTTAAATGGGGATTCAGCGACAGATAGCAGTACACTGAAGTGTATTTTCTTGCCCAACAGGACTTGAGATTCACTGTTGAGGCTGTCTATGTGTTTGAACCATTCTTCACTATGATAAATCTCTTGAATATAAGCATGGCCACAATGAGCCAGGTTCTGCCCATGGATGTTGAACAACTGGGAGAAGCTGGACTGAGGAAAGTTCTACTTGAAACCTTTTGTGATATGTCCATGTGGCTAGTCTGTGTGATGAAAGGTCTCACCCAAACCATACTGGAACACAGTTATGCCTCATCTGAATCATAATCAGGTTCAGACTCATGTACCCCCAGGCTTCTACTCATCCATGCCCACTTCCAAGGCCAGTCATTGATTTCCTTGGGTCAAAGAGCATGTGCCGCTCCTGAATGATTCTGCATTTGTATTTAGAGGCAATTCTGGACAAAGACCATTCTTAGCTTCCTGCCTTTTTTGTAGCTGTATCACACTATAGGTCACATTCAGTTTGAGATCCATCAAGACACTCAGATCCTTTTCGTATGGACAGCTGTACAATATGTTCCCCCCACATCCTATACTCATGCCCTTTGTTTTTCCTACCCAAATGTAGGACTTTGCATTTGTCATGTTCTAGCTTGTGGAAACCCTCCTGAATCCTGATACTGTCCTCTCTAAGGTGTTTGTTGTTGTTATCTGCAAATTTGATAATCATATTTTCTAATCCTTTACCCAAGTCATTTAGAAATATGTTGAACAGTATAGGGGTAAAGGAGCCATACATTACACCCTTCAATATTTCCCTCTAACCTGACACAGAGCCACTGACTGTATTCATTGGGTACAACTGTTCCATATCTATCTAGCAGGAGCAGAGTTTAGCCCTCATTTTGCCATCTTCTGGACTAGAATCTTGTGGGAGTCTTTGTCCAGTGCTTTGCTCAAAACAAGGTGTACTATGTCCACATTCCGCATTCCCATAGTCAGCTGAACTGGAAGGAGAGATCAGATTGGTTTGGCAAGATTTGTTCTTGATAAACCCATGCCAGTACTAGCCAATGCACTTCTAAGTACTCACAACCTGACTGTTTAATAATCTGTTGCAGTTTTTCCTGGTATCTACATCAAGGGGACTAATCTGTAGTTCTCTGAATTCTCTTTTTGAAGATAGAAACATTTGATCCCCTCCAATCCTTTGGTACTATGCTCATCCTCAAAGGTCAAGGGGATCCTACGTTAGCTCCTTCAAGACTCTGGAATGTAATAGGTCTGATTCTGGAGACTTCAACTTATTCATGGAAGCCAGATGCTTGCCAGCCATCTCACTACTTATCTTGGGCTGCTTAGATCCATCTGAATACCCTTTGGGGTGAAGGCTGAGGCCAAGCAGGAGCTAAGGAGCTCTGCCCTCTTCTCACCACTTGTTACCATCCCACCATCTTCTTTGATGCCCTTTTCTTCTGACATAACTAAGAAAGCCTTTTGGTTGCCTTTACTTTCCCTTCTATGCAGGGCTTTCTTCAACAGTTTTGGGGGATGCCAACATTATTGGTCATTTTGAAGTAAGAAACAGACTATCAAAGATGAATTATGTTTTTGTTTACAAGCTAGGGAGGAAGGGAAATCCCATCAAGGTCTATTTTTTTTCTTTTTTGCCTCTTTGCAAAGGGAGTGGGGAGAGAAGAGAAGCTCTCGGTTTTTCTCAAAACAGAGTTCCCTAGTATCACCAGCAAGATCTTTGCAACGTTCAAAGGCATTGTTTTTCTCTATACAGAAGGGTGGAGAAGGAAGCTCTCAGCCAAAATGGGGAAAGCAGTCCAGGCCTTTAATGAATCTGCATTGAAACAAAGGGCTCTCCTTCTCGATCATGCTTTTAGAAATGCAGGGGAAGGAAAACAAAACAATGTACTGAGCTAGTAAAGACAACACTGTAATTTTTTAAGTAAGCAAAGGAATTTCTTTTTTTAAAACCTTAGGGCCATGTTCCTTGATTCCTTAGATGCTGTGCCTTCCCCTTATACAGTGAAGCCCCTCTGTAGGCCACTTAGCTTAGTTAGTCTAGACTGAGTAGTGTTGCTCAACCTTGGCAACTTTAAGATGCATGGACTTCAACTCCCAGAATTCCCCAGCCAGCATCTAATCTCATCATCTAATTATGGCTGGGGAATTCTGGGAGTTGAAGTCCACGCTTCTTAAAGTTGCCAAGGCTGAGAAGCACTGCTCTAGAGAAAGGGACTTCACTCCTATGGGTTTCCCAAGAAGTACAGCAGCAACTGAGATTGGAAAAGGACCTCACGTTCTTTCCTTGACAAGCCACACCAAGACTCACCCCCTTCACCCCACTTACAGAGTAGAAGCATACACCTTTCATTGAGCTGACGGCCACATCAGCTTTGAAAGGCATGTCAGGGATTACACTACAAAGAGGGCAAGACTACATTAAAACACTGAAAATAGAGCCAGCCCTAAAGTTAAATTAATGACGTACTATTATTATTTTTAATTATTTGTAGTTATATTTTAAACCCCCCAGATACCCACTTATAGGGATCCACTTCACTTCCCTTTACATTCAACAGATAAATTAAGAAATATCTGAGTACTTCCCCTGTGCAGAAAGAGAACCTGGCCAGATGGTGGGGGTTACTGCTGAAACTTTAGCATCCACATATGACCCCTGAGATGCAGGCTGTGTCCACATGTTTTTAGAGTCATGCACTGCTAACTACTTCCAAATCTGAAAAAAGAAATTCAATCTGCATCCATGAAATATGTAGAATAATAGCTGCCTTTATAATGGAGGAAAGTGGGGGGAAAGCCTGAATTTCAATGGTCAGATTTAGCATGGGATTAATGGTAAGTGAAGGGGAATTACTGATTTGCCATGTCCTTGGGAAGGACGAATTGTATTGGAGTTATTTGGATGGAGAATTAATGGGATAAATTTGCTTTTGTGGAATTTAAATATACTCAAGTAAATATTTCCATCCCTCTCAGGAGATTTTCACTTGGATTTGGTGGTGGAAACACTCAGCAGATCCTGATGGAGATGCCATGAGTTCCTGGCAGGGTTACTCTTAACAGTAAGCACAAAAGCAGAGGGATATAGCTACGGATAATCCACAGCTAGGTGAAGACAGGTGGGGCTCTGCAAGCCACCCCACCTAGAGAAGCAACTCCAAAATCAAACTCAGAGCAAGGCAATGGTAAAGCACTTCCAATGGTTATGGCAAAGAAAATTGTACAGATATGACTGTAATAGTTGCTGGGAAGCAAATGATGAGACGCACACGTATACGTACAGATTGGAAGGTTCTCGTCTAGTTTCTGGGAAAGAAAATACAACTTCCATGAGTAGATTTGGAGCTAATAATGTAGTCAGACTAAAGCTGCAAGCAAGTAGGTCAGTAATGGTGCTGAGAGTAAAAAGATGTTCCTTCTTTACACGGACATGCCCAGTTGGAACATGGAATATGAAAAGCATGACTCAACAACATAGCTAAGTATGTACTTGATTTTAACACAATAAATGATAGAATCATATTTGTTAGAATTAGTGGGTATCCTGCAAACATCCCTATTATATGTCCACAGACACAGAGGAGGAAGACACTGAGAAATTTTAAAACTCAAGAGATGCTAAGTGCAATAAAGGAAAGATATAATACTACTATGGGTGATTGGAGTACAAATGTTGGAGAAATAGAGCAACATAGACCCACACTTGGATTTGGACTGGGTAAATGCAGGACAGAATTCTTTGTTTATTGCGAGTCCTTGCTTCAAGCAACATACATGGAGACTCACACCTGGACAGCATTGAAATTTTATTGACTATATATGGTATCTTCCCCAAGTCCTGCTATGCTGCCTCATTGTGGCAGGGAGGTGTTCCTGGGAGAGTTGAAGGAAGAATGTTGGGAGTGTATGCCAAGAATAGATATTCCCAGCAGGGCCACCCAAGGTGTGAAGGTCATCCCAGCTGCCTAGTAAAGTAAGCAGGCACTTATATTGAGCAGCAGTGATATAGGAAGATGTCCGAGGCAGGTAAACCAGTGACAATGGTAAGGGCATCAATTCACACTGTGGAGGAGAAGACAGTGGTAAACTACTCATGTATTTTTACCAAGAAAAACACATGGATGAAATATATTTCATGTTTCAAGAAAACCACAAGGTTTCAAGAAAACCACATGGATGAAAGATGGATGAAAGATATAAAATGATTGACAATATAGTGCTGGATGATGGACCACTCAGGTCAGATGGCACTCAACATGCTACTGAGGAAGAGCTGCGGATCTTTTGGAGTACTGATAGTGTTTATGACATGGCTAGATTAAAGCCTTCAGGACATCTAGTTGCTGCTCTTGCCATACAGGAAAAGAACATCTGAAGCTGCAAAATCAGAATTACCGTGGGAATGTGGAATATAAGAAGCATGAAGGTGGGAAAGATCAACACAGCAAGGTGAATGGACTCAGTTACAGTAGCAATGGGTGGGCCATTGGAAGACCTGAAAGACCAGGTTAGGGACAGATCATCCTGGAGAAAAACTATCTATATGATGCTGTCAGGTTTAGCCCAGGAAACTCCAGGAGACAATACCGATTCAATCCAGCAAGGTTTATTTGGCTTCACCCCATTTACAGAATCTTCTCAGACTGAGAGCAGTTCCCAGGGTCAAACTACAAACATCACTAGCATTCCTCAGGGAGGGGCCAGTCTCATCCTCTTATCTCTTCTTCGCTCATCTGGGGATGAGAGTCCATGTTTCACACCCCTGCTCCACACTCCCACAGATGCTAAGATTTGACAATGACTTGATGGCACATAATCAATCAATGAATCAATCAATGTATGTTTTATTTCTAGAAATATATTCTATCCCTTTAATCATGAATATGTCAGCATAATGCATGCATTAGACCTGCTAGAAGCAAGCAGTTGGATTGCAAGGTAGATTTAAATGAGAGATCCTAGCTGGCATAGAATAGCATGAGAATACTTGTCACCCAGCCAGCTTTCATGCCTAAGGTGAGACTAGAACTCACCATCTCCTGCTTTCTAGCCCAGCACCTGAACTGCTACACCAACTGTTCTCGGTAATAAAGAAGGATACAAGGATAAGAGGTTCTGAATGTAGGACAGATCATTTTTTGGTAGTGAGAAGTAACAGGAGGCTTCCTCCAACTTCACCCCATGTCCCACTCCCTGCCTGCCACATGCAAGCAGAGCAACTTGATGGGTGCCTAAACGCACTCTTTTAAGTATCCACATAACCTCACCCCATTTAATTCCAGTTTAAGGATAATGCTTGCTAATTGTTTTCCCACTAATAGGTGACACTAGATAGAAGGGAAATGAAGAGAAATAAATCCACCCCTTTCCTTAATTTGGCCTGCAGTAAGTGAAAACAGCTCCATTTGCCAGTCTCATTACTGTGGCTGGGTAGGGATCGGCATTGGGGGCAGCGAGTTTCATGCCAGTTGTATTTTCTGCCAGCTTAAGGGCTGGTGGATTGCCCTTTCTCATGCCTGGGAGGAAGAGCCCATTAAAGAATTATAGAGGCTGTCCTTGTTGCTCTTCGATGCCATCGCACAAAAATCATCTCTGTGTCACTTTTGCTTTGCCTGGGATGTGTATGCAGGATAATCCAAGGGTTTAGCACTCATGTTGGAATGGCACATCTTTTGTTCTTTACCTATGATCCACTGTAACCCAGCTAGTCACAGAAGGTTATTGAGGGATAATAAGTCAGGATAGGCTTATTGAGGGAGTGTGGTTAGGAGTAGGACCAGTTAGATTGGGTGACCATCTGTTCCTTTTCTATTACATTATTTTTAAAAATCATCCCCTGGGCTTGTTCTAGCTATAGATGTGATCCATATGATGCCATTGATCTACAAGTTCTCCATATCTATATTTCAGTGAACATTCCAGGTTTATGCCTATGCATCAGAGTTAGAAGTGCATATGCTAGGGCCCTTTTATCTGCATAAAGACAAGTTATTTTCTGGTGTTTGCCCAGTTAAATAATACATTCACTGGGCAATAGTCTCGATGAGGCTGCTACATGTATGTTGGTGTACTTCACATTTCCCTACCCCAGTGTTCCCAGTCAGCACCACATGTAGTTCTGCACATACACTCATTGTACCAAGTTTTGCCTGTTTGGCATTCCACAAGACTATTATTTCAAACCTCCTGTGAATTACAGAGATGTTTACATTCTAAAATGATTTTTAATGCTAAGAATGGGCAATTATGGACTTAAAATATTACACAATATTGTATTTCTTTTATGACATATAGGAATGGTCTCCATAATAAGAATCCCTTAGAGACATACAGATTTAGAGGCATTGGAACCCACGGTTTGCAATGGTAAGAAGTGAATTATGAAGCCACATTCTGGAGTCTTGAGGTCATTCCGGTCTCATTGTTTCAACTCTTTTGGCAAAGTACCTTGATTGCCAGGTCTTTGTTTCCTTACAGGAAGTTTACTACATCTCTGTCCTTGCTTCATGGCCTTCACCGTTTATAAAAAGCTGTCCTGCTGAGGGTTACAGCAAGATTTCTCAAAGTTAGAATGGCTTCTTAACAATTGGTTCAGTGTTCATGTTATCCCCCATTCACCACTCCTGGATGTGGTAGGTGTAGTCAGCGTTTTGTATGTGGGTTTATCTCAGATCTTTCCCCCATCTGGGATTCTCAGCAAATCTACTTCTAGCTAGGATAGTGATCTTGGTTCTTGGTCGTGTCCTGGCTGCCTAACAAAATGTATTGTCCTCATTGGTAGTAGGGGAGGACATTCTGAGGACCATTAATAGCTGATAAACAGCCAAAGACATTCATTGTTGCCATCTCTAAGATCCAGGTGAAAATATACCAGTTTATGGCTGGTCACACAAACACTCTCAGACAGAGAGCAGGAAATGGAATAAAGTTTACACAGTACAATTCAGGGTCAGATTAAGCAGGAACACTATTTTCTAGAACAAGGAGGATTGGCAAAAGTCTGTTTTAAATCTGGGCTGGAAATGAATTAAAGCCATCCTCATTTCACCAACACCTGGGTGCAGCAGCCTCAGTTTCTGTTGTTGGCCCCCCAAAAGTACATCTGAAATTTATATTTGTGATTCCTCAAAACAGTTAATACTTGCTTAACTATATCTCAGACAACTGTTAGGCAAACCATTTAAGAACAACCTGGCTAGGCAGAACTTGGTTCCTAGAAGGTTGAATGTCCTTTAGTAACTATTACTGGCTTGGAAACTATGGGAATGAAGTCAAAGGAATGGTGAAAGTGATGTCCATCAAACAAAGCACATTGGTTTTAACAATCTATCATTATGTATTGCCAATAGTTCTGTGCAATCTGTTTCTTGTTGACAAATGGGAGAGCAAAAAACTAGCTATAATAAAGGAAGACGGACACTGTATATCACAGCTCAGCTTACTGTGTTGTGCATCTTGTGCAACTTACTGGCTTCTGCATCTGCTCATAACGTCTATAGACTTGAATTTGGAAAGATGGCGAAAAGGCATCTGAGAGAGTACATGGGGGTTGGGATTACGACTGGAAAGCTCAGGGCAAGAAATCTCTGCTTTCATGGTGTGTGGGCTGCAGTCTATTTTTGGGTGGTGAGAGACGGATTGCATTATCTTCCAATGGGGAAGGAATTGCTGAGCCTGCACAACCGAACAACCTAGTCAACAAATGTTTGCACAGGTTTGGGGGCTCAGCCCTACCTTTGCAATTCGCTTCTCATCCATGGTTCCCTTACTAATAGCAACATACAATATGTCAGTTGGCATGCTGTATAAATAGTTCTTCTTTTTTGCTCTTAGGCCAAACATCTCCAAGAAGCAATAATTCAACTTGTCAGGAGACTTAAGCAATTGGAAGAAGAGCTTTATTAGTTTCATGTAGCTGCCAGTGATTTTGTCTGGGGTGGGGGGTGGGCATCTTGCTAACTGTTACAGGTTATTATTTTTAAAGATGCCTTCAGATAAAGAGGGAGAGGAGATGGGAGAAAATTGCTGTGTATATTAAGGGTGCACAACTTCTTTTAGATAACTGAGACCATTGAAACTCTTCATCAGCATAATTGTTGAAGCAAATTTGCAGCTTTGAGGTTCACTTGCAATATTTTTCTGTTCCTTTCCAGTCCACTTCCATTCAAAATTACTTCGGCAGCTTATGGGTCACAACATGAAATTTAAATCACAACATGAAATTTAAATGAAAGAGACAAATGCAAAATTGTTCTCCTAAGAAAGAAAAACCAAATGCCCCAATATACCTGGCTTGCACTGTATGTGCAGAAAAGACCTTGCGGTGTGATTCTGTGTATTGGCCAAATATAGAAAATATTGCCTAGATCCCTGGGTTACCCACTTAAAAAGAAAAGATAGGCCTACAGTATATCAGTCTCTCAAGGTCAGGCTTAATTATCTAAGGAAACCTGCTATGCAGGGTGCTCAGTCTGTAGCAGAATTTTAGACCTGTTTTCTAACATAATTAAACCTCATTAAATGTGCAACCTGCAGTTGCCCCAAGAGCATTTGTGTGGTATAGAATTCAACTAATCCAAAAGGCTCAATTGCATTATGTTAGCTGATGAGAAAATGGTCCGATTACAATGGGAAAAGAAAATGATATGGCCAGTCCGATGCCCTTCCTCATCCTCATCCCCATCCCCAAAACATTCTCTGTGGACAGCTGCTCCATGTTTCTAGGATGAAGGAAACATCCTGCAGTTGCGAAGTAAAGCTCTTGCTTGTACGCGGAAGGCCCCAGATTTAATCCCCAGCCTCTCCGGATTCTGCAGGGAAAGATTCCTGTGCGAACTCTGGAAAATCCTGCTGGCCGTTGTAGAAGGAGAAGGATAGTTGAAGGCTGGTTCCTATTTTAAAACCTGGACCCTTTGTTCTGACTGTTCATGTGAGGTTGTCAAAGTTATGAAAAAAGTAGTGTTGCCAGCAAAAGGGGGCAAGGGAGTCTAACAGTACGTGCACAAGGAAAGCAGAGGTATGGGGCCAAGTGTGCTGGGCATACAAATCACAACCACATCCTTCATTGCAGCTTCTTCCTCCCGCCAGAAAAAGTTCCTGCAGACATCCATGATTATGCCCATTAGGCACGACATAAGTCAATGGGCTCACCAGTACAAGGAGGTCTGTGTGCAACATCTGACGGCCGTACTGCGAACAGCTGCTGCTTGTAAGCTGTAGCTCACTCTTTGGTCTAGCATTGCTACAGATAAAGGAGCAGGGAGACTGTGGGGTAGGGGGACCAATTTTGAAGTCCTAGAGGGCACCCTTCCTTCTTGTATTTAGGAAGGCTGTCAAAATGGAATTCTTTGACAGGGACTTTGCTATTAAGAGCCGTTGCCTTACTTACTAATAAGATGCCAGGATAAGGATTTTAGTTTTATGGTTCTATGCTTTTATGTGTTATTTTAACTTATTATACTATAAACATCCAGGAGCCACATGAAGTGCACCAGTATATAGAAAGTATTCCTAAATAATTTTTCTTTAAAAAAGCTTCAACAATCTTTTGCCAGGGAACAGGGTGCTCTTTTCATCTGGGATGGTCATCCACTTCCACCAAGCAGGCAGCTTCAGGAGGGACACCCATGGAGTGGCGCAGAAGGAAAGAGACACCTGCCCCACCAGCCAGATCAGCTCTCATCAACTCTGGAGATCAGTGGGGTGACTCCACCACCACCAATGGAACCAAAGATCAAGAATAAGAGAAAATGAAATCTCCATGTTTAAGACAATTGAAATGATGATGGTGAGAGAGCATTGGTGGAAGATACTGTATAAGATAAATAAACAAAAGAAAACCTAATAGGGTTGTGCAGCAATCTAGAATTAAAGGAAAAACAGTGTACAGAGGATACATGGATGCATGTGTCAGAATTCTTCAAACAAGTTGCACCTTTTTCTGCATGCAATCCCAAGGAAAGGTGTGTATCTAAATTATCCAGGCTCTCTGACTCCTATATTAATAGTTTATAAGGCAAAAATAGTACCAGTGTTAACATATGGAGCAGAACTGTAGGTTCTACTAAAGCCCCCCTTCTTTGAACAAACTCAGATCTCTTTCCTAAGATGCATCCTGAGTACAGATAAGAACATACAGTCATTTTGCTGTATGGTTTATCAATTTATTATCTAACCTCAATTAGTTATCAGACCAAGAACATTTTCAAACAGAATCTTGGATCTAAGTGCTCAGACTGATATTGAGTCTTTTACAAATATTAGCTCTTTAAAATGGTTGGCAAAGGATAAGAAGATATTTCGAAAAGAAAAACACCACACTACGTATATGACCCAGCACCCCAAAACAGCCCAAAAATAGAGCAAGATTTGAGTTATTAGATACTAGGGATACATGGGAGATTTTATTGAGTGCCATTTTATAAAAGAAAGTGTATATGTGGAGCCTCAGACACAGAAGATATTGTACGTGTTTTGTTTGGCTGGCAATGATTACGCTTCAGTAAGAGGACAGCCCTTAGATTCACCACTTGACAAAATAGCCTACTGAGATACTGACTATATTTTCTTATTTCCTCCAAGGCACAAATTCATTTGTCATTAGTAGGGTCACCAAGCTTATAATCAAGGCTATTCTACTGAGAGTTCATTTTCTAGGATAGATTGGGGTAATATGCAAAGGTGGTGAATTTATTTGAACTATACATCAATGTAACATTTGAAAAACAGGGTAGCACAGAAAGCGTACTGAGCAATAAAAGCTATAATATTATTTAATGAACAGCCCTGGCAATTGAGCAGAACTTCATGACCCTTCTAAAAATTGCCACCAACCTATTACCTAAGAGGAAAAGAATAATTTCCTGTTCTGAATTTCCGTGAAAGTTGAGTATTATATTTTAATGTTTTGTTAGTTCCTCGTGCTAGGTTGTATAAGAGGGACAGCAAAGATTACATAAATCTATACAGTAGACTTAAATTCCCCAAAGACATGGGCAAAGAGGCACTTACAAGCAGGTGCTGTGAAACTGCCCAGCACGGATGACAGCAAAGTATAACATCCGGGTAAAGCAGTGTTTCTCAATCTTGGCAACTTTATGATGCATGGACTCCAATTCCCAGAATCCCCCAGCCAGCCATTCTGGCTGGGGGATTCTGGGAGTTGGAGTCCATACAACTTAAAGTTGCTGAGATTGAGAGACACTGAACTAAAATAAGAGTTATCCTGTGAGTAAGTCATAAAATGTCAGCAAGGTAAGTAGTGGTTTAAACTATCTGCCAGATAAGCCCAAATGGGGTAGAAGTAGAACTTAAATCATTCAGCAAATCTAATTGCTGAAATTGAATTGTGTTTGTTTTTAAACTCACTGTTTCGATTCAGACAAGGCTCTCTTGAAGCCAACCAAAATCAAATAATGCCCAGAGAGGCTGCAGAATTTTAGATCCAAAGTGATACTGTCATCCTATGATGATACCAAATTGAACAGAGTCTCTGTAGCTCAGGGTCGAGCTGTGGAGTCCTTGGTGCTCTCTGAGCTTGGTTGTTTGCTTGCAGATGTTTCCTTACCCAAATAGGTAACATCATCAGTGCAAGCAAACGTGAGGTTTGCTGCCAGTTTATATATAGCAGCTTGCCCTGCCAGTTTTGGTGGGGGTGTGGTTTCCTCCTTGGGGGTTCCTTGATTAGAACGTTGTTTCCTGCCTGATCGTGTGTGCCAAAGGTCAAAGATTCCGGGAAGCAATCAAAGGTTAATTTCAACCAAATTGAAATTTATCTTTAAAGTCCTTCATGGCTTGGGGCCAAGTTACTTATGGGAAGGTCTCTCCCCAGTGGTGTCCACCTTTCCTGTTAGATCCGGGGGAGACTCATGCTGCAGGTCCCATCTGCAAGGGAGCTGGCAGGACCCAGGAAGACAGCCTTTTCTCTCGTGGCACCCACCCTCTGCAACAGCGTCTCTCTGGAGATCAGACTTGCCCCAACCCTGCTGGCCTTCTTTAAAGACCTGGTTTTGCCATCGAGCCTGGGGCTCTGACGGCGTGGGTGAGCCCGTTTCTCAGCTGTGTTGATTGTGATGATGGTGCTGCTGCTCGGCTGCTATGTCATGTTATTCATACTTTTGTTTATTGTATTTATTCTTAAATTAGAAGATTCTTTTTAATTGTTAGCTGCCCAGAGATGAGCGGTCATATAAATTGAATAAATAAATGAATGAATTTCAAGCAGCAGAGCTGTATATAAGCCTCAGTGAAAATTAAACTATACTCCACCTTTAGCTAATAGTTGGGAACAAACTGAGAAACTTGCATAAAGCTCTTAAAAATGTTAGATTGAACAGCTTCAAGAAGAACCAGATTACAGGAATTGCAGATCTGGGCATAATAAGCCAAAAGGCTCAGGACTGTAATTCTATGTATTGTTATTGCAATTGGAACATAATTATTTAATGTTATGATTTGCATAATGCAGAATAGCATTTGCAATATTATGGGCCCAGGTGGAAACAGCTTTAATTCTTTGTTCCAACACCTGAAGCTTGAAAAGGGAGACCCAGATAGTTGAATACCTTGGATTAATCAACGCAGGTATTTCCAGAAGCAGCAGCAAGGGACAGGACTTTTAGAGAACAGAAGAGCTGTTGTTTTACCATGGCTGATGACCAACCTCCCCTTCTTGTAGGGAACCACAGATATGACCTTGGAGAAGGAATGAGTCAGTTACCAAAACATGAGTTAAATTTGGGAGAAGAAGAAAATGTTAGAAAGAAACTTAAGCTGACTCCACCTTGACTCTGTTTGGGATAAGAGTGAGGGAAGGAAGATGTTTGTCAGGCTTTCAAGATTATGTTACTGATGCTTCTATCAGTAGAGTTCTAGTATTTCCTGTGGAGTCTGTTTCCTGGCCTGGCCTACATGAAAGGGCTGACCTTTCTACTGTAGAGGGCAAATGTCTTCAACCTACTGGAGATGTAGTGAGGTTACTTGTGCCTTAAAAAAGGCACATTAAAAAAGGACTGAAAGAGGTCTATTGGCTGATGGGTGAAGAGAGGTGAAATACCACTTTGGACAAGCACTGTACCAAGGAATTCATATAGGGCAGTGTTTCTCAACCTTGGCAGCTTGAAGATGTGTGGACTTCAACTCCCAGAATTCCCCAGCCAGTCCACACATCTTCAAGTTGTCAAGGTTGAGAAACACTGATAAAGGGATTGAAAAGGACAGGTGCCAGGATGCATCCTTGTGGAAGAAGAGAGAGAAGGATGCCCTTCAGGGCCACAGTAGTCCTGCATTGAATGATTTTCATGCAGTCTCAAGATCATGAACACCACCTTTAAATTAAATAAAAGCACCATAAAAGGTGTATTTCTGTATCATGCAGCTTACTTACTATGCAAAATAGACCTATAGTGTGATAATTGGATGGGACACTCTTGTGTCTTTTTTTATATGTTGGGGCAGGATGGATCTGCTCCAGTAGGCTGGGATCTGAATTCAGCAATCTATATATGTAAGTGTTGTTGCTATTATTGGTACCCATCAGTCAACCTTTGCCCTTTGCAGCTCAGCTGAAAGAGGGGCATTGCCATTTAAGCTGCAGAATGAATTTGGGGACACAACAGCCCAATTTGCAATAGTTTCAGAGCCAAACTCTAGTAGAAGTGTAACACTTTCACCATAAAGTGGTGAAAGATTCAACTTAGGAGCTCAGAAAACAATAGCAAGCAAGGAATACCGGGAGCCAGAAAGGAGGCTAATTCTTTTCTGTCCCATGCTGGATGGGGAATTCTGGGATCTGAAGTCCACACAGCTTAAAGTTGCAGAGGCTGAGAAGCACTGGTCTAGGCAATTGGACAGTAAATCTGGCAATCTTTCTCTAACGTCCTTTTTAGGCCTCCATTTTTTTGCTTGTAATAAGGTCTTATAAATGCATTTCCATCCTAAGACAATACTCCATAGATGAAGTGCAATTACTTCTATAGGCCTTAAATCCTTCAGTTAACCTAACCCCAGCATCAGTGTGCTTGTGATCAAACCAGGGTTTGGTGCTACACATAGTCCTAGGATTCTTACTTGAGGTTTTAGCCAGCACATCCTGGATGTTAGAAATTAAGAGTTAAAAATGGCATGTAACAAAGACAGCTCAGTATAAACAGAATGCTCAGTGTGTCATCCAAACCAGGGAAAAATAAAATGTTTTTTTTCTACTTTTTTTAGTCCATGAAATTCTCAGATGCTTTTCTAAACAGATATTCACCACACAATATAACTCATGCTGGTAGACAGGGGCACATATACATAATTCTTTATAATGTATGAAAGATGATCAGGTGATTGGCTGTGGATTGAAAAATAAACTGTATCGTGGTATAAAATTAAGGACATGGTTAAAAAAAACAACCCTCAATTGTGCTAGCACCACACGGATCTCAGGAGGTAAATTCCCCTTCATTAACCCCACCCCAAACTACTGATCTGTTTTAAATCAGCAAATCAGATTTAACTACCATTTGAGACACCCCTTATCCCCCATAATTTATTCCTGAATCTTTGGAAGTAGACTGATGGAGGGGAGAAGATCCTTTCTCCCCTTTGCCATGATGTCCAGGCCATCAATAATTCCATCTAACTAGAACAGTGTTTCTCAACCTTAGCAACCTTAAGATAAGTAAACTTCCCCAGTATGCTGGCTGGGGAATTCTGGGAATTGAAGTCCACATATCTTAAAGTTGCTAAGGTTGAGAAACACTGAACTAGAGGGTCTATAATTGAAACTTAGCTCTTTTAATTATATTTATTTTTTTCTCAAGTTATATAAGACTCAAGAGTCTTTGAAGATGTGGAGAGAGTTGGTTTTTACTGAATAATAGTTGTTCAGCCTGTGTGATTGTTGTCTTGTTTAGAAATGGGAAGAAAACAGGAAGCATCTCAGATTGTGCTTTGGTGAACAAAGTCCACCAAAAGCGATCAAGTTGCAGGACTTCTCACCAGCAACATAAGTTCCAAATGTAAGTGAAAATAATCCCCTTATATTAAGTAAACTTTTGAAATACTAAATTGGCCTTGATTGCCTAGATTGGAAGACGTTATGATTCTACTTCTCTCATTGCAATGGATTCATCAACATAGGAGATTTCTCTAATAATTACAGAACAACAACAACATGACAATTTGTCAACAAATGGTTCTGTCTTTAAATTGGCCACAGTAGAGACACAAGTGGTTTTTTTTAATAACAGTTGAAACCATGGCTGCAGACTTTCGAGAACTTTCTACTATTTCAGAGAAGCTTCACTATCACTCATCTTTCTACTGTCCTGCTAATGGTCTGAATGAGGGGGCTAAGCTAGATGAATGCAGAAAAAAATCTAGGCCATTAGCAATTAATTCCAGACACAGAGGTATTCGCTAATAGCATTGTCTTTTCTACATTTATCAATAGAATAGAAGCTGACTTTTGGAGGCTCTGCCACCATGACAAGATCCCAAGATCTGGCAATTCTTGTCATCCCTTTCTATAACAATTAAAGAAATAGACTTGACCTTGTGTATCTGGGACATTGCTCTCCAAACCAGTCTAAGCCTAGTATCCAAGCCAAGGAGCTATAGGATGTGCCATCATCCTATGTCTCCTCCGTTCTAACTCTGAGATTTCACTGGGCCTTCATCTTGGCCAGGTTGGATGCACTACTCCCTGCAGTCATGTGGGGGCATATAGAAACATCCCTCTACAGCTGCACATGTGCCTATGTAGGGTGGGCTCTGTGGAGTGCCTGAGCCACATGCTCCTCTGTTGCTCTCTTCATAGGCCTCTTGGATGACATTCACCTACCCCATTTTAAAGAAGTACTCTAGCAGAGACCAGGATGCTTATTTGTCACCTCTTCCATCCAGCCAGGACTCTGAAGTATCTTCCAGGTTCCCCAAATCTGTGCCTTTAGTTGTTCTATTTGTCCCACCTATGGCTGAAGATTGGTGATTTCCACCATTTCTATTATTTGCATTATGGTAATATCATTGTTATATTATTTTATTGTATTTATGCCTACCTTTTACATATGTGTGTGTGTGTGTATACATATACATATACATACAGTAGACATATGCATATACATACATACATACATACATACATACATACATACATATATCTGTGTTTCTGTGTAGCATTTTCTGGTCTAAAGGCCATAATAAAGGTTTGTTGTTTTTGCTGCAATTCTTGAGTATTACTATCAGTCCAAATAGTACTTTCTGTTAAACTCAATATATATATGTGTGTGTGTGTGTGTGTAAATAATAATAAATCGTAATATAAACTCAATAATAATATGGTTCTCGTGTAAAACTGTACAGTTGCGTGTTCAAATTGTATATTTCAATGAATCCCTAAGTGGAGAGAAGCTGACATAACCTCTACAGGGTACATCGTTCAACTTAACATCTTTCTGCAAATTTGAATGCGACCTTCCAGGGGTGTCCATGGGGAGTGGTCAGTATGGTGGCCACCACATGCAGTCAAAGCCCCGTGCTCTTTTACATGTATCACGATGCACATAAAAAGCATGGTTGTTGCTACCATCTTGACTTTTTGACGCTCCCTGCTGACATCCCTGGTGCTCTCTATGTAAGTAGGTCATTGTTTCCAGATTCAAAATAAGAAAATGGTGAATAGTGACAAGGCTATGGTTACCGGTCATCAGCCCTTCGAGGCAGCGAGATCAGGAAACTGATTCCACAGGAAGATCAGAACTATAATTTATGGAGATAGGTGTAGTATCAGGATCTTATAACAGAATCCTGCAAGCCTGATTGTGCTCCTCCCTCTTATACCCCATGGCAGTGTTTCTCAACCTTGGCAACTTGAAGATGTGTGGACTTCAACTCCCAGAATTCCACAGCCAGCCATGCTTCAAGTTGCCAAGGTCAAGGACCACCGCCCCAGGGAATCAGGGAGGAGCTCGCCTGAGTTGCTTCCGAATACTATCTTGCTTCCCAAGACTTAAATAATGTTTCAGCCCTCTTTGCTCATATAACAGTTCTTGCCTGTTTCCCTCAAGGTCATTTCTCTGCCTCTCTGTGCTCGTCAGGGTAACACCAATAGTGCCTGCCTGGCATGTGCCCGCTTTCTGTCAGAAAATTAGATAATTTGTAAAAGATGTTATTAGCCTAACAGGTGCACTTTAATGCCTCATGCTATATTCCAAAACGTGTTCCACAAGACTTGGGTCGGGCTGCAGAATAGGGAAAGCCACACAGCCCAGCAGATTGCTTTCTGCAGCGAATCTGCAGGTCTTCTGCAAGAGAAACGCAGATCTTCCTCTTTAAAACAATCTTCTCTCTGTTTACGTTGCAGAGCACCAGCATTTGGTAACCACCACGCTTCTTGGCTTTCTGTGCTTGATCTTTTCCTGTGTTGCTTGCTGGGAGAGGAAAGGGTGATCTGTTTTGTTAGTTGGAACAGCTTGTTTTGCACACACACCAAAAAAAAAAAAAACAGGCTGGAAAGAGAAGAGTGAGAGAGGTTAACCTTTTTTTTTATTTTTCTTTTGCTACAGATGTTTTTTATTTACTTGAGAATAAGTTCCACTGCTGGAAAGAAGTTTTTCTGTTGCACATGCCGACAATATATGGAGCACAAATATAAACTTACTTGAAATGTTTCTGCAACTTTGAAGCTTCTCAGATTATAGTTTTGCTTCTGCTGATGAGGTATTCAACACTTAGACAAGCCAAGTCTTCATATGAATTTCAGAAATCAGGTTGCCAAATATAGTTATTTATTTATTTATTTAGACAATTATACGCCATGTCTTCCAAGTCTGTGGTTGTAGAGAGCCTAATAGGACCTAACACGATATGGTATATTTTCTTTTACATGCATACTATTAAGATTTCTCACAGTTGAAGAAATATCCTGCCAGGTTTGAAGTCTCAGATTTGCTCCATAGATTTAGAAATCCTCATGAGCATTGCACCATAACTGGATTCATCCCTGATACTTCCAACTAACTTCTACAGAAATTCAATGGAAATAAATCAGATTAGAAGAAAAACTCTGATACAATTTTTGCTGGTCAAATCCAAGGCTTCCCAAACAGGTTTTGATTTATGGATGCCAGTTTCTGCTTGAAGATCATATTTGGGGATATTGTAACCACTTCCAAAACACTTGCCTTGAAAACTGCAAGGACTCGTCCAAGCAGTCACTGCAGAGTCAGTAATGACTGAGCGCAGATAAAAAAATAAAAATAAAAAATAAAAAATATATATTGTTTAGGCAGAAAGATTTCAGTCTGTTTGTATGAGGACAGACTGTGGACCTGTTCAATTTCAGCCACCACAATTATACTAGGAGATGAATTCTGGAGAAACATGATGCTTAATCTATACATTCATCAGTCATCATAGATGACTGCAGAAGCTGTATTGCGTGAATACCAAACCCAATATTTAGCTGAAAGACCAAGGCAAAAATATGAATGCACAGAAACTGATTTATAGCATATAAGAGACAAAACCTTTACAGCTTATATAAACGTGGATTTTTCAAGCGTGAATAGAAATTGTAAACATCTCATATTATACAGAATCCTAGGTTGGAGGGCATTATTTACACTATTGTGTTCAACTCCCTGCTCATTGCAGGAATCCAAGTTAAAGTAGTCAATACAGATAGTTGACCATCCTCTCTTGAATGCATCCATTGAAAGGGAGCCTCCCTTTGTAACTGGGTCCGCTGTCATATTTCCCTAACGTTCATCTAGAATCAACTTTCCTGGAATAAGACATGTCCTGCACTCTGGAACATTAGATAACAGGTCTTGATCTTCTGTGTGACACCCCTTCAAATACGTGGAAAGTGTTATCATATTCTCCCACAGTCTGCTCTTCTCAGGGGTAGCATATCCAGTTCCTTCAGTGTCTCCTCATGGCATTTCATTTCCTGTTCCTTGATCATCTTCCTGCTTTTCTTTGAACGTGTTTTGGTTTGGGCATTCTGATAGTGTGACTGTGTGGGCATGGCCAGTCACTAAACAGCCATTCATCAGAAGGTAAACTAGTGAAGGTGTTCACTGCTATATCCTCTAGCACAGCTTTATGTTTCTTTTGATCAAGTGGTATTTCATCAGACAAAGTAGGCACCTGTGCGGGCATCTACTCTTTTGATTGTCTAAGACTGCCTCTCTGGAGGGCAGAGAAAGGTCTGATGGGGAGTGGGATTGTGAGAAAACCTCATTGTCAGCTTTAGACTTCTTGTTTTGTCTCATGCCATCAATATTCCATGCAGGGATGCAAGATCTGTTTGAATGACCTGTCTCAGAGACTTGTGGCATCGAATGATTCTTGATCTGTGAAGCAAACTGGGCCATCAGAACAATTATTCCTGCCTTCTGACATTCTAAGATTGTGAGTTTTCTATAGGCTCTGGAAGATGAAACAGGTCAAATGATTCTTGGAGCACATCTGGTGGGCCACAAGGATCATCAACCACATTAGACCATATGGTTATGCCTCCTTCATTTTGATGAAAGCAGCAAATAAAGTTTATTTTGTTGGGTTTCTCCCACCCTCAGATAGCAGCCACCCAGGGGAATTTTTCAAAGTGGAGTATGTTGGTTGTCCTGGCAAATAGTATCCTGGACTCTGAGAACTCCACTGTAATGCATTTGCTAGTATTTTAAGGACAAAATTGGCCAACTCAATTGCAATCTGATTATACAGATGCTAGAGGTGTCCAATGCTGTGTCTGTCTTATTCCATTTTGTGGCATCATTTTTATGTAGCTTGTAAATGTTGACAAAGTAAGCATAATGTGACCAACCATATATCTTCATGATTGTTGCCTATCATGGCTTATTTCAGCCATCTAGGAAGGGGTTGGTCCAGGGGCTTGTTAAAGCTAACTGGGGTGGGAGCAGGAGATTGGATAGCTAGGGCTGGGGTCAAGGTGCTTAAGAGGATAGTAGCAATAAAACTGAGGGTTCACCGAGTATCTGGAGCCATTCTAGCTTGTATTTAGGCCACATTTTGAGATGCAGTTGGCCATAAGCACCATGATAGATAAACATTTTTAGGAAAGAAGTAGGCAGACTGCTCTTCCAGCAAACCCACTTGAAATCAGTTGTTTATGGCAATGGAAACTAATACTCTAAAAGGATATTTCTGGGAGGGGTGGAAACCCTTGTTTTTTCCTCTTGGTGCTCTCATTCAAGGTAATATCTCTGGAGAGAAGGGTTAAGTGTGTGTCTGTGTGAGAATACTGTGTGAAATACAATACTGTATGTGTAAGAGTATTAGTGTGAGTGAGAGGGTGTGGTGTATAGGAATTAGTTGCCCCATTATTTAAGTAGGTTGAAGCTTTTTTAAACAATGACATGACAAATGGAAGAATGTTAGATACAATAGGAATAACCTCTCATTGTCAAGGGCTGTGGCTACTAAATATAATGTATGTATAAATATTTGTAAATAGCTATGCCTTTAACTATGATCTGTTTGTTTCCACTCTGTAGTGGGGAAGGAGAAGCACAGCTCTCATCTTTATATATATTTAAAAGAAAAAGAAATACTTCTGCAAAGTTGCAGTTTGAACCATGGAACCTCCTGAGCAGCCCTGAGAGCAGATCCCACATTACATCTATTATTACCTTCCGATCTCAATGTTCTGATCATCTTCTGAAGATTGCAGTCTTCCATATCAGGAAAAGGACATCGGGAGACATCCATCCCTACAGCTGCCTGAAAGGAGTGAGCGAGAGAGAGAAAACTCCCAGGGTTGCAGAACTGAGCCAAGACTCCAGGAGATGGATATTTCATAAGAGGTCTTGCTGTGCTGGACAGCGGGGGTGGTGGGGTTTGGCTTTGTCTTTCCCAAGAATACAATAACATTCAATCAGTAAGGATTAAAAACAAAACAGTCAGAAAAACTTTCTAAACTTCTTGAGCCTTCTGCTCTTCCTCTTAACGGTTGGCTACTTGCTTTCTTCCCTTTGGTTGCGCTTGAAATTTTCTCCTAAAATTAAATGAGTAGTGACCCCCGTCCCCAACAAGCAAACACCGTTCCGCATTGTGCCAGGCTCTCAAAGCCTGAGTGACATGGATTCGGCTCTAGGATAACAACAAACCCACAAAAATATACATCTCTTTCTCAAGCGTTGATGCTTCCCTTCTCTCTTTCCTTTCTCTTTCTTTTTATAATTTTTATTGAAAGAATTTTTAAAAAGAATAAAAAAGAATACAAATTTTGAAAGAGAAAAGTAAGGAAAGTAAAGAAAAGTAATAAGTAAGTAAAAAAAGTGAAAAGAAAGAAATAGAGAAAACAAGAAAAAAGGGAAGGGAAGGGAAGGGAAGGGAAGGGAAGGGAAGGGAAGGGAAGGGAAGGGAAGGGAAGGGAAGGGAAGGGAAGGGAAGGGAAAGTTGAAAGAAGTGGCTTCTGGTCTTAACAGCAGTTACAATTATATTTTACCTTCTCTCTCTAAAGTTACAACATATTTTCTTTCTTTCCATAGTCTACTCTTTCTAATCATTTAACCCATAAATCACAAGTTCATTTTTTTCTTTTTTCAGCAAAAAGTCCATAAGGGGTTTCCAGTCACTAATAAAGGTAGTTATTGTCCTTTCTCTAATCAAACAAGTCAGTTTTGCCATCTCTGCTAGTTCTGTCATCTTCACCAGCCATTCCTCTGTTGTGGGTATTTCAGAGTTTTTCCATGTTTGTGCGTATAATAATCTTGCAGCAGTTATCATATATTAAAAATCTTACATAACTCTTTCCTAATTGTCTGTTGATTAGTCCCAACAAGAAGAGTTCTGATTTCAATTGAATATTAATATTATAATTGTAGTTAATATTAAGGTTTTTCCTTTCTGAGCCTGCACTATTATCTCTGGTCCCTGTGCTGGCTGGCTTTGATTATTACTCTCGGTGCCTTCAGCAAGGCCCAACTGCAGATGTGACTGTTCCGAGAGGATGCAAGATCAGGGTCATGCAAGACCCATCCAGAGGGACTGGCTTATTCTTCTTGAACATCAGCCGTCTGGGGCAATAAGAGGTGGAGGGAGGGAGGGAGGGAGGGAGGGAGGGAGGGAGGGAGGAAGGAAGGAAGGAAGGAAGGAAGGAAGGAAGGAAGGAAGGAAGGAAGGAAGGAAGGAAGGAAGGAAGGAAGGAAGGAAGGAAGATGCAGTGAGTATACCTTCAGCTTACTCAGGAACATTGACACTGTAGCATGCACAATCCACTCTGCACTCGAGTAGAGCAAGTTACGTGCAAGTAACTGCTTGGAATAAGATATGATGAGGATCTATTGATCCTGAGGAAGTGGACAGGATCCTGGGGACTGTGAAGGCCACCACTTGCCATCTTGACCCATGCCCCTCCTGGCTGGTGAAAGCAGCTCGGGAGGTGACATGTGGTTGGATCCAGGCGATGGTTACTACATCCTTGCAGGAGGGAGTGTTTTCAGCTGCTTTTAAGGAGGCATTGGTGCACCCCCTCCTCAAGAAACCCTCCCTGGATCCTACTGTGCTGGACAATTTTTGTCCAGTCTTCCACCTCTCCTTTTTGGGGAAGGTGGTTGAGAAAGTGGTGGCATCACAGCTCCAAAGGGTTCTGGAGGAAACAGATTATCTGGATCCCTTCCAGTCAGGTTTCAGGCCCGGATATGGAACAGAAACGGCATTGGTCGCACTTATGGATGACCTCTGGCGGGAACAGGATGGTGGAAGTGCGACCATCCTTGCTCTCCTCGATCTCTCAGCGGCTTTCGATACTGTCGACCACGGTATCTTGTTGGGACAGCTCAGGGAATTGGGGGTGGGTGGCACAGTCTTGTGCTGGTTCACCTCCTTTCTCCGGGGCCAATCCCAATCAGTGGTGATAGGGAGCGAGAGGTCCCATCCTCGGCCCCTCCTTTGTGGGGTGCCGCAGGGTTCGGTTCTCTCTCCGCTCCTTTTCAACATCTACATGAAACCGCTGGGCGAGATCATCCATCATCATGGGGTGAGGTATCATCAATATGCTGATGATACGCAGCTATACATCTCCATCCTTGGTGAAGTAAGTGATGCTGTGGCCACCCTTTCATGGTGTCTGGAGGCTGTAAGGGTCTGGATGGGGAGCAACAGGCTTCAACTGAACCCTGGTAAGACGGAGTGGCTGTGGGTTAATGGCTCCTCTGTATCTGGGATTTTGTCATCTTTAGTGCTGGATGAGGTGGCACTGCCCCAGACATACCCAGTGCGTAATCTGGGGGTCCTCCTTGACTCACGGCTCCTGCTTGAAGAGCAGGTGTCAGCCATGGCAAGGAGGGCCTTTGCACAACTTCGGGTTGTGCATCAGTTACGCCCTTTCCTGGATTGGGATGCCCTTCGAACAGTCACTCACGCCCTTGTTGTCTCCCAGATAGACTACTGCAATGCGCTCTACATGGGGCTACCCTTGAAGAGTATCCGGAAGCTACAGCTGGTCCAGAATGCAGCCGCGCGGGCTATTGTTGGTGCCTCAAGGAGGGCCCATATAACGCCTCTGCTCCACAAGCTGCATTGGGTGCCAGTTTGCTTTCGAGTCCAATTCAAGGTGTTGGTTATCACCTTTAAAGCCCTACATGGCATGGGACCAGGTTATCTAAGGGACTGCCTCTCCCCTATGACTTCAACCCGTCCCACCCGATCACACAGAAAGGGCATGCTTCGGACCCCCTCAGTGAAAGAACTTCAACTGGCAGGGTCCAGAAGGTGGGCCTTCTCTGCGGTAGCCCCTGCTCTTTGGAACATCCTGCCCCCGGAGGTGCGATTGGCCCCCTCACTCCTGGCCTTCCATAAGGCTTTGAAGACCTGGTTCTGCCACCTGGCCTGGGGTGGGGTGAGAATTCCTCAAGCATGGGGATAGCTAGCCCCATAGAGGCCTCGTCCTTCAGCCTCAGGTTTTCATCCTCTTGGTCTCTCCTTTTTAGTTATGTTAATTTAATTTAAGGTTTTATGTGTTTATATATTTTATGTTCTAATGTTTATTGTGAATTGCCCAGAGTTCCCCCATTGGGGGGAGATGGGCAGTTGAAAAATTTAATAAATAAAATTAAAATAAAATAAAATCTATTGACAATAGAGATGCTTCCCTTGAAATGGGAGTGAGAAGAATGAGGGGCAGCATAAATGGTTTTGATTAAGATACCAATGAGTATCCATGAATCGTGAATCACTCAGATGCTTAATAAATTTATTAGAAAAAGAATTTAATGTAGTGATAACTTTAGATATTTAGTTCATCATTGCACTAATATCCTCTTCTAGATAATTTGTCCTTTAGTGCAAATTCTCTGTAATATGCAATAGTTTCTGAATTCACTCATTTTATCATTATTGATACCGCTTTCAGTTCTGACACCTTTTTATTTAATAAATTCAGAACAATATTATTATTCTCATTCTTGTTCACCTACTTAGAGGTATACTTAAAACACAGAATACAAAGTGCTTTAAGCAAAGAGCTTCATGTATACCAACCTCAACTTTCATTGCCTATTTTGTTGGCTGCAATGAAATCTACAAGCTAATGTACAAACATTCTCAAGGAAAACCCCCAATAATCTTGACAAATCTATTACAAAATGCCAAAAATTTGAATCAGACTCAGAAAATCAGTACTATGCAGCTGCAAAGCAACCACTTTCTCTTTCTGATTCCCAGAAATAGAATGACTGAGATTGTTGTATTCAAATTTCTGGGTCAAAAGCGGGGAGGCATTTTCAATAGAGGCTTTACAAATGCTTACTTTTTTCAGGCTCTAAGACATTTAAGAGAGTCAGTTTGGGGTAGTGGTTAAAGGCACCAGGGCAGAAACCGTGTGACCCTAAGTTCTAGTCCCGCCTTTGGCACAAAGCCAGCTGGGTGACCTTGGGCCAGTCACTCTCTCTCAGCCCTAGGAAGGAGGCAAGGGCGAGCCACTTCTGAAAAACCTTGCCAAGAAAACTGCAGGGCAGTCGCCAGGAGTCAGGACTGACTTGAAGGCACCGCCCACCCCCAAAAAGCCATTTAAAGTGAGTACCAAAGCACCCTAAAATTTGCCAGGAAAGAATTAGCAACCAATGCACAGTTTTAAATACAGGCATCATATGACCTCACACCTATAATTTAACAGCATATTTACTGCATTTTCTACCAATTTCACTACTGGACCTTTTTTAAGAGTTCAGAGAGAAATCAAATTGCCTTTTTCTTTTCTTTTCTTTTCTTTTGCCTCTTTTTAGTTGTTGTCTATTTTATTTATTTATTTATTTATCAAATTTATATGGCCACCCATCTCACAAGAAGTAACTCGGGGCAGCATGCAACAAAGATATAAAACAACAAACAAGTCAGAAAATAGTAATTATTAAAAAGTTAAATAAATAAATAAATAAATAAATAAAAAGCACACAAGAAATTAGATTGGCAAGGGAGCTACCTCAAGGTCTCCCCAGTCCCCTGGGGCCCCCTGCCTGATGACAAAGCCAGGTCTTGAGGGACTTCTGGAAAATTAAGAGGGATGAATCTGATCTCACTTCGGAGGAGGGAGAATGTTCCATAAGGCGGGTGCCACAACAGATTTTACTTTGTCTATATTTTGCTTTGTCTATATTCTTTTTTTTCTCAACATGCACAAATTATAAGTAACAATACAGTGGAGACCTTAGTATTGAGTCATCAGCTTAAGACAAAAACCTTTATTGTACAACAAATATTTTGATGTAATTTGCAGCTGCTTCTTAATGTTATATTCAGCTTTGGATATAAAAGCTAAATAAACTTACGCTTGTTAACATCAACATTTTAAATCATAGTTAATACTGATATACTGTAATACCTTTTTAATTCTTTAATGGTCTAAGTTATCTAAACATTAGAGTGTTAATATCTCTAGTCAACACTGTATAAATACCACTGTATTGAAATAATATAATGTATTATGTATGTCTTATATCAATATAATAAAACAAATAAAAAAGAAAAAAAAGAGTTCCCCCATGTAGAGAACATTGCAGTTGCCAAAATGGGATGTAACCACGGACTGTCACTAAATCAAAAGGGACATAGTTGGCATGCCAGGCATAATTGTGTGAAGGGGCTCCTAACCGTTGTGGAACTAGAGACAGTGAACATCAAGGAACATTCCCAAACTGAGACACTGTTCTGCCTGTCCAAAATAGGCAGGACCTGTTTCTGAATCCAGCTTCCTCTTTACCAACAGCACCTCTGGCTACTCTAGATTTATTTTCTCCTTCCTTCCTTCCTTCCTTCCTTCCTTCCTTCCTTCCTTCCTTCCTTCCTTCCTTCCTTCCTTCCTGTCTTTCTCTGCATTTATTTTCTCTCTCCCTCATACAGCCCATTATCTAACATGGGCAGTCTTCAAAAATGCTAACTGCTTTTTCTGGAATTGAATGGTAAAGAATAGTACAGCTGGATGCCATCTACATACGGATGACATCTGAGCCAAAACCATGGCTGTACTTCCCCAGTAGTTTTATATGGAAGTTGAACATAAGATAGTAGCTTGACCCCATAGGTCAATGTCCCCCTTTAGGACACAGCTTAACAGGGAAGCCAAAAAATACCATAAAACAATGTTCACAAAGCTTAAACTCCACCAAGTGGTCTTGAAAGATACCAAAAGGTGCTGAAAAAACATTGGCACATTCACCCCATCCAGTTTCTGGTGTAGGTCACCCATATAAAAGACCAAAGCAGTTTTAGTGTCATATCCCAGCCAAAAGCCCAAATGAAAAGAGTCCAGATACTCAGGAGCTGCAAGGCCACCAGGTTCTCATTCACTCTCCCCAACAATGGAATATTTGAGACTGGCCTCTAATTGTACAGCTCTCAAAGGAGTGTGTGTGTGTGTTTTGTTTTGCAAAATGATCCTTATTACTACCCCCCCCCCTTGCAATGAGGCATGGCACATCACCCTTAAACATGGAGATAAGTCTGATGTGGCCAGTTTCATCACCTAGGAGAAGGAAGAGCCAAGTAAGCAGGTGGTAGTCCTAATCTTTTCCAACACCCTGTGGATTTTGTCCACAAAGAACGAAGCAAATTGCTCACACAAGTCTGTGACTGTTCCAGCTTTCCGAGTCTTGGTAAAGGAGATGTTGCACAGTATGGAAAGCAATACCAGTCCATTCTGTACAGACATGATGGAGGCAGAGAAGTATGAACTCTTTGCTATCTCCCATGCTGTGGGATAGGACTTCAAGTTGGATGAGCCTCAGTCTGTGCTCAGTCTAACCTATCCTGAGAGTCCCTCTGCTTGGGCTTCAACTGATCTCTCATACACCTCTACACTATCAGCTCCCTAGTGATCCAAGAAACTAACCATCTACTCGGGCAGTTGATCTAAAACTGAACAGTCTATGACACTGGTGTCCCATAGACCTTCCACCCATAAATACTACCCAAAGATAATCCAACACCCAACATATGTCCTACTGCATATTTGAGGCCAGGTCCTAGCTGGGAAAAGTCATAGTAAAGGACAGGAAGTCTTGAGCAATTCCTGATCATAAAACCTCAGCGTGGTCACTGAAATCCCCAACCAGAAGGGGTCTTGGGTAATCCTTCACCACACTCCAACTAGTTCAGGAAGGGAGATTATTAGACATTAATGCAGCAATAGCCTATTTTCTGGTTTTAACAATTTCCCCCTCCTTCTTTCAGCTGGGACTTCTCTCTTCAGAATATAATGAAAGCCTTAATATAAGGTCTATGAAGATTGTTGAGCAAAACACCTATCCACGAAGAGCCAGTATGACTGAGGAACTCTGAAACAAACGTCTCCATAGCTTCCAACATAATTATCTGGTCTAGCAAATGTTTAATTACTATTTCTAGACTTACATTCCATTGATCAGAAGCAGCTCTGTAGTGTCTGAATTAAGTTTCAATTCACTAGCCCCTGCTTCACTCATGATCTGTTTTATACAGGCAGGCATTCAGTTCCTACTTTGATTCATGATATTCCTCATCTCCATAGAATAAAATGGCAAGATCTACAGGTGAAACTCGAAAAATTAGAATATCATGCAAATGTTCATTTATGTCAGTATGGCAACTCAAAAGGTGAAACCAATATATGAGATAGACGCATTACATGCAAAGCGAGATATGTCAAGCCTTACTTTGGTATAATTGTGATGATTATGGCATACAGCTTATGAAAACCCCAAATTCACAATTTCAGAAAATTAGAATAGTGTGAAAAGGTTCAATATTCTAGGCTCAAAGTGTCCCACTCTAATCAGCTAATGAATCCATAACACCTGCAAAGGGTTCCTGAGCCTTTCAATGGTCTCTCAGGCTGCTTCAGTAGGAATCACAAGCATGGGAAAGACTGCTGACCTGACAGTTGTGCAGAAAACCATCATTGACACCCTCCATAAGGAGGGAAAGCCCCAAAAGGTAGTTGCAAAAGAAGTTGGATGTTCCCAAAGTGCTGTATCAAAGCACATCAATAGAAGGTTATGTGGAAGGGAAAAGTGTGGGAGAAAAAGGTGCACAAGCAGCAGGGATGACCGCAGCCTGGAGAGGATTGTCAGGAAAAGGCCATTCCAAAGTGTTGGGGACTTTCAGAAGGAGTGGACTGAGGCTGGAGTTAGTGCATCAAGAGCCACCACACACAGACGGATCCTGGACATGGGCTTCAAATGTCGTATTCCTCTTGTCAAGCCGCTCCTGAACAACAAACAACGTCAGAAGCATCTTACCTGGGCTACAGACAAAAAGAACTGGTCTGTTGCCCAGTGGTCCAAAGTCCTCTTTTCTGATGAGAGCAACTTTTGCATCTCATTTGGGAACCAAGGACCCAGAGTCCAGAGGAAGAATGGAGAGGCACACAATGCACAATGCTTAAGTCCAGTGTGAAGTTTCCACAGTCTGTGTTGATCTGGGGAGCCATGTCATCTGCTGGTGTTGGTCCACTGTGCTTCATTAAGTCCAGGGTCAACGCAGCCGTCTACCAGGAGATTTTGGAGCACTTCATGCTTCCTTCCGCAGACGAGCTTTATGGGGATGCTGTCTTCATTTTCCAGCAGGACTTGGCACCTGCCCACACTGCCAAAAGTACAAAACCTGGTTCAATGACCATGGGATTACTGTGCTTGATTGGCCAGCAAACTCGCCTGACCTGAACCCCATAGAGAATCTATGGGGCATTGCCAAGAGAAAGAAGAGGGACATGAGACCGAACAATGCAGTGGAGCTGAAGGCCGCTATTGAAGCATCCTGGTCTTCCATAACACCTCAGCAGTGCCACAGGCTGATAGCATCCATGCCACGCCGCATTGCGGCAGTCATTGCTGCAAAAGGGGCCCAAACCGAGTACTGAGTACATATGCATGCTTCTACTTTGCAGAGGTCCGATATTGTTCTATTTCCAATCCTTATGTTATTGATATCATGTAATATTCTAATTTTCTGAGATTGTGAATTTGGGGTTTTCATAAGCTGTACGCCATAATCATCACAATTATACCAAAGTAAGGCTTGACATATTTCGCTTTGCATGTAATGCATCTATCTCATATATTGGTTTCACCTTTTGAGTTGCCATACTGACATAAATGAACATTTGCACGATATTCTAATTTTTCGAGTTTCACCTGTAGAGCTGGATGTCTTCTACATATCCACATTTGTTGACTTTCATCTGACTACTCCTAGAGATGTTACGTAAATACAAAACCACTTGGGTGAGGGAGCAGAATTTCCCTGGGTTGTACTCTCCAGTTATTTGCAAATTAGAAGGAAGAAACCGGTGATAAGGGACATGCTAAGGTGAAAAAGAAACAGGGACAGGCAACCTGGCACAGGAGATGTTGCCTCTCTCTTTGCAAGGGAGGTGCTACTTGAAAGGATGGCATTTAAAAGTTAGGGGTTATTGCAAGCTCACGGTAAAGGGTCACCAAGGTAGGCTCTACTCCATTCACCCTGAAGAATATACTGTCTCCTCCTCCTCAGCATGACAGGCAGCTTAGAGGCAAATTAAACTGTAGAATGAAAATATACATTCCATGCTTTCCAAAACTTCCAAAACAGTTGAAAGGGGAGGGGGGAAAGGGGAAGAGGGAGGGAGATGAAACAGATTGAGATTTATGGCTCTTGGGGTTTCAGTTAAATGGCCAGGGGATTTTTGCTGGTGACATATTCCAGGCACAAAAAACATGCAACTCTTCTGCATTGGCTAGAAAGAGACACTATTCATTCTGCAGTTGGGAATTAGTAACATAATATAAAACTGCCATTTAAGGCTGTTTCACAGCTACTTTTCCTGCCAGGATAAAACTGCTGTTAATAAAGTTTCAGCAGCTGATGCTAATTAATTTTCTTGCAGTAACTCATTGCATGCAAACATTCATTTGCTGTTGGTTATTTGACCCTTGACTCTTGAAAAGAAGATGATTAGAACTACATTTGGGCTTGTTGCTCTGTGCCTTTAATATCTGTGTGAGAAATTTAACAGGTGAACCTGTTCCTAGAAAAGGAATAGAGAAAGCTTCACCTGTGGGACATTGTGCATGATGCAGTTGCTTAAGGCACAGAGTCAGATGACCTCTTGGATGAATTCATTAGCGTGGCAATTAATTTTATTTTCATTGTTTTAATTTAAATTCCAGGATGCTTTTCAGCATCAGCCTGTAACTGATCCCATCAACGACCAGTTGTAAAACAGAAGGGATATTTCTATCTTGCATACATATACAAAAGTGAGCAATCCCCAACTTTTCATGAGAAGTTTCACTTGGGCATCCCCTCTCCATTAAACTGTTCAAGGGGCAGAAGACATATGCACACATGTGGCTCTCCCACACATACAATCAAAAATATGGATCCGGTATGTAGATGACACCTTCACCATAATAAAAAAGGAACAACTAGAGAAAACATATGAAACCATCAACAACATCTTCAAAGAAATAAAATTCACAAGGGAAGAAGAAAACAACAACACACTATCCTTCCTGGATGTCCTCATCAGCAGAGGAAATGACAGCAAATTAGAAATGCAGGTCTATTGAAAAGCAACCCACGCTAACCAAGTGCTCCATTACCAAAGTAACAACCCCATTCAGATGAGCACAAACGCACTGCAGCAACCCAGAATACCAGAAAAAGGAAACAGGCTGCCTATACAACATCTTCCAACAAAATGGATAGCCACATAACTTTATCAAAAAGTGCCTGACCACTCAACCCACTACAGCACAACCTACACAAGCTATGAAAAGGAATACACTACCATACATCAGAAACAACCAGCAGACTGATTTGTCACTACAATATACTAGAAAAGTAAAGTATTTCTGGAAAACTGGTGGAACTTCTCCAGAATGGTTGGATGGACATAATATGGAAGAGACACAGAGCAGTATACAAACAACATTAAATAAATAAATAAATAAACTTTGGAATTTGTTAATGTGGACAGTGATTGAGGTATCCTGAACATTTTTCCCTCTGTCATTGTTTCTTTTTTATTATCTTCTTACAGAAAATTATGAGAATTTAGTTTGGTCTAAATGACATTTCAGGGACTTCTCTTGACCAATCCCTAAATTTACAACCAAAACTTCAGTTTAGCAGGAACTGTTGGGAATTTTCTTGATGTCCAAGAATGGTCAAATCCTTTGTTGTTTAGAGTGTAAATGTTTATTCTGAATTGAAAAAGTCAAATGTAACATTTTCCACTTAGGAAACAAAACTCAAATGCATAAATATGGGTAAGTAAAATACCTGGCTTGGAAATAGTACAGCTGGAATAGTGAAAGATTGAAAACCAAACATGATCCAGGAGGGTGATGTGGCTATAAAAAAGACAAATGCAACTATAAGCTGCATTCATAGAAGTCTAATTTCCAAATCACTGGAGGTAATTGCCAACTTTATTCTAAATCTGAAATACTGTATCCAGTTCTGGACACACAATTTTATGGAGGATTCAGAGAAATTGTAACAAATTCAGAGAAGGGCAACAAAGACAATCAGAGCCTAGGAACTAAGTCCTATGAAGAGAGTTAGAAGGAACTGAGTATGTTTCATCTCAAGAAAAGATGACAGAGACAGGATGTGGTAGCATTCTTCAAATCTCTGGAAGAATGCCCATAGAAGGTCAAAATGTGCAATAATCCAAGGACACAGAATAACGGATTTAAGTTACAAGGAGGCAAATTCCTACTGAATGTCAGGGAAAAAATCCTGACACTAGCAACCATAACCCAAAGATCTGGTAGTCTTCCGTTCATTGGGTGGGTTCAAGCACAGCCACCTGTCTGGAGCACTCTAATTGGGATTCCTGCCCTGAGCAGATGGTTCGGTTCCATGTCCTGGCTGGCTGCTTCCAATTCTGTGAGAGCCGGATCATTTTCCCGAGAATGGTGAGGAATTGTTTTCCTGAATGACCGTAAATTACAACAGTCTGCTTTAGAAGGCCTGGGGCTAAATATGCAGATTCAGAAGTGCTTTTGAGGGTGCAGTTTCAGTTTTGTTTAGTGTTTATAGAGATGTTTGTGATACAGTAAGTGTTTCTGCCTCCTCTAAATATTGTAACAGTCAGGGTCAGCTGAGTTATGATATAGTGTTTATTTAAGTGAGGGAGATTATATTAAGGGCAAATGAAATCAGATGGGAGAGTTGCGCTCACTTTATATACATGTTTTAAGTATTTAAAATCTGACACTTTCAGCCAATGGATGAAATGTCCTGGAAAACAAAGAATGTGTGGACATTGGTCCCTTTAACAGACTTTAAGATTAGTGAAATGACTATGTTAAGAGCCGGACAAACAGCTGTCTTTCCAGTTGTGGAACCACTGAATTAAAAGCTGGTCTAATAGAAGGAGGATGACTCCATAGAGGGAAAGATGGTAGCAGGAAATATTGGGTTAAAACAAGAAAAGGGTGGTTTTTCTTCTGGGTTGAGTGAAAAAGGAGGCTTTTTGGGAGATCTGGATCTGTTACATGCATGTTCTCTGCAGGAGCAAAGCTGCATAGACATGGTTGGGAGCAGCAGTGACCTCGACAAATGTACTGTATCAGAAATTAGGTTTCTCTACAGCAGTGTTTCTTGACCTTGGCACCTCTAAGATGTGTGGACATAGCTGGCTGGGGAATTCTGGGAGTTGAAGTCCACACATCTTCAGGTTGCCAAGGTTGAGAAACCCTGCTCTACAGAGATTGTTACAGAAGCACTGAAGATACATACAAGTAGGCATGGTTGTTGGAGAGAATGTCCATACACGTGGAATAAATTTCTTATATTTCCTAGTAGTTTCTTTGCTACTGGAATAACATGCAAATAATTAATGATAATTTGGTAGCAAAGCTGCTCCAAAAGTAGGGGCATAGGGTTTGGGCTTCTGAGATATTTCATAAATTAGCTGTTTCTATAATAATTTAGACTGCTAATTTGCTTCTGTTCATTTCCTGCTACGTTATGCCTTCACTCACAACTAGGCCTATTTAATCTCTGCTCAAGCATATTCTTCCTATAAAGTTGTCTGTGACTTCATTGTAGTTCTGGCTGTGAAAAGAAATACTAATTACTAATTCCCTAAGTAGGGAAATCCATCCTCATGATTCATCTAATTCAATGGAGTTCAAGTGAAACACACAGGAATGTACATTCTTCAATACACATTTAGTTCACCAAATGTTTATATAAAACATTTTTATGTACACCTTTTTTTGTTTAAACAGTGTGTTGTTGGCTATACTAGACCAGCCCAGTTGATTTCTGGGTTCTTGGCAGACAATTGTTTTACAAACTCAACTTAATTGTGGCCTCTCAACTCTTGTGGCATGCTTATTTTTCCTGATTTTTCATACATGTGTGTGTGTGTGTGTATAGTGTGTGTGTGTGTGTGTGTGTGTGTGTGTAGTGCATGTGTGTGTGTGTATATATATACAGTGTGTGTATATAACATAAATCCACATATTCACATTTAAATAACAGCCATGTTTTTTAACATTATCAGTTAAAATTTCATTTTAAATTCTGTACTCTTCTCACAGTTTATATTCTAGTCCAGTTATCTTAAGAGTTTAAACTGATATATGAGGGTCCTAAAATGATCTATGTTCTCTTTAGAAAGAACTTTATAACTGTTCACTAACTATTTTCATCTTGTCAGACAGGCTTTTCTCCACTATCAGCAGCAGTTAACCTTTTGGATATGGTAGCAGAACACAAACTAGCCAACCATATTTTAATCTCCTGTGGAAGGTTAACTCTGCTCACGTGCTTAGTGCTTCAGTATGTTGGTTAAAATCAAGCAGTTGGGTTAATTTAGAAATGATGGCTGTGTGTTGTGCAAACACAGTCCTTGTAAAATAAAGGCAATAAATCTACACAAGCTTATCTGGAAATAACCCCTATTAAACCCAATAAGATTGACTTCTAAGGAAAGGGCTAAGGAACTGTTGGTTTGCATCATGGGTGAGATGCGATTGTCAATCTCCAAGGAGACTGAAAATCCTATGGCAAACCAACAACAAAACCTGATTGGCCATTCTGGAAGGAAGCCCAACTCTGCCCTCATTCTCATGAGCAGTTGGTGGGGTGGTTTTTCCCTCCAGTAACTGACATTAAATGGGAGGGGAATGGAAACTGTGGAATACCCCAAGCGCTGCTCTGAGACTGCCCCACTTAAACCTGTTCCTGGCCTTGTTGCTGGGGCGCGGTAAAGCTTGGTCACGGGGGCAGCACAATTCACCTTGACAGACTTTTCTACCAATTCACAGATGCACATTAACATAGCTATTTCTCTCATCAGGATACAGCCGAGCAATTAGGTGATTCTGACCTGGGGGAGACTGGCACACCTCCCACCCCGAGAGAGCACAGACTCATCAATCAGAAGCCCTCCTCAAGAACTGAAGCAGAACTGAAAAGGGCCTCCTTTCCTGAATCTACAGGAAAAGAATGGACTGAAACGAGAGAGACCCTTCCCATACATTTCAACTGCAAGATTTCTCAGTTTGGGTTATAAATGCAGTTCATCATCCCAGTTTGTGTCAATGTATTGTCGTATTTCTGTCTGTGGCTCCTTGGAATATATGATATCCAGTTACCAATTTACCTTTGATTTTCCCTCACTCTACCGTGGCTCATTTATTGGACTAAAGACTAACTCTACTGTCTGACTCTCACTGAAACCCTGCAACTGAATAGAAGCAAGAAGTATCTCTAGCTTTATACCAGCCACTTAAGCATGACTATTCACATTATAATTTCTGCAACATAAAAAATCATAGAGTCTGTGGATTATTCACAATGGGTCTCTTCCATTGTTCTGGGAAGAACGAACATGGAAGAAATGTGTACATACACAGACCTAAGTGATGTGAATTGTATAAAGTGAATTATTATTATTACTATTATTATTATTTTATCCCACAATAATAAAATGTTCCTTGCAACTGAAAAAAAAGCTTCAGATTTCACAATATTAGACTTGGCCTTTGTTTATCAACAGATATTCCCAGTCAAAAGCACATGGAAATCCCCTACATTCATTACATCATAACATGTTCTCCAGTCCTTTGGATTGGCCACAGCTGCTTCAGTATGCCAAAGGATAATGCATACCGTCTTTGGGAGTAAGGAAGGCATTACTTACTTCCAGAATGACATTCCGATACATGGGCAAGACCGTCCATAGGCATGAAGTTCTTCAAAAAGATGTGCTAAGAATTTCCTGCAACATGGATTCATGGAAAGAGTAGTCAGCTTTTTACAAACTAAATTACAAACCTGGGCCATGCAATTTGATCAGTGAATCCTATTTGGGATGTATCAAAATAAATAAGGCTCATAAGGTTCATGGCTGTACATTAACTATCTGTAATAATATCTTCATTGCCTATACGCTAATGCTCAGAGTATGGGAGATAAATAAGATTAGTGTGAGTTCTTATTCTAGAAAGGACAATATGATTTAATCATGTAACAGAGACCTGCTGGGACAATGCCCATAACTGGAAGACAGCAAATTAAAGATTCAACCGAGCAAAAGGAACAGAAGCAGAACAAAAAAAACCCTCAGAAAACGTTAACACTGTATGTTAAAAATATCCATTCTTGTTCAGAAATGCAAATACATGTATTTGATAATATGGTAATTGAATTAAAACAAGTTGTTAAACAAATAAAAACAGGGTATAATTGGTGTCCACTACCACTTGCTCAACCAAGGCGAAGATGGGTTGATGTATTCCAAAATTGTAATACTGTCAAAATGGCATGAAGTTATAGAGATGGAGGACTTTAATTGCCCCAACATCTGTGGGAAGACAAATTCTGCCCAGATGGTCCTCTCCAGGAAATTCCTGACTTGCCTTGCTGACAACTCTTTCCTTCAGAGGCACAAGAGGATCAGCTATCTATGACCCTGTCCAATGCAGGCTGATAAGAAACGCCACACTGCTAACCTTAAAATGTTATACTGGCTTTTAAAAACCTTCCATATGGGCCAAGAGAAGGCATAATTTATCTATTGTGAAAGGGCATGTTTTTCTTTTGGCAAATAAAAAATAAATTTACAAATTTCAGCAATAGGAGTAAAACCCCAAACCAACATGTTGCGTAAGGGAAACAAGGACCCATTGCTATAGACGGAGGAAAAGTTCAGATGGCTTTTTCTGGTTTTGATCCTGAGAACGATGGGAAAGATCACTTTGTTGCTGTTCTCTGCTGTGGGTATAGTATAATAGTGCATAAATTTGCCAGATCTATTTTTGTCTTTCAGCTTCAGTAAAATATCTTATTTTTCAGGCCCAAAGAATCTGGCAACCTATGTGGTGTAATAAACAAGGAGAACATTTGTAACTGCTGTTACTGCTGCCATGGCCAATTTTTGAAATCAACCAAATGCGCATGGACTCTCTGTGCAGCATTTGTGCAAGAAAAATATACCATTATTCCTCTTGGGGTCAGAAAAGTCCTCTAATAAGAAACACATTTTGGAATTAACAATCCTGTTATTTTGACAACATAACTTATAATCCCTGAGTGTATACAATGCTACACCAGTTCCAGTTTGCCAATCTTCCTTCTAGGCTAATACTAACTTAGGAGTGCGATCCAATATCCTTCATTTTATAGTGCAGTGTTTCAATTCTGGTGCTTTACTCTATGGGCAAGTACCCTCCAGTTCTCCCCCATCATCTTTTGATTTTTGGCAAACTGAAATGTAATATTTCAGTGTTAGAATAGCGCATGTTAGGATAGCAAACAAATGCTACTGTCATGTCTGTCCCAGACCTGTAATAAGTACAACAGCCGCTACACATTATGAAGACACAGATTGAATCCGGTCACAGTTGAGCTGGCTCTTTTCATAAATCATAAAAGTACCAAATCTGGTCTGCAAAACTCCAGATGCCCTTTAGTTGGCAGCAAAAAGATACAAAAAAGTTTTAAACCTTTGCGGCCATCTAGAGATCATGTGGAATGTTGCAGACCAGATCTGGTATTCCTGATTTACCATTTCAAGAAGAACAATGACAGACAACAAAAGCTGAACCCAAAAAGAGAGCATATTTTCAAAGTTCTGAATATGCTTGGATCCCAGGTCTTTTTCTGAGATCTAATGTTGATCAAAACAAATGGGTTTGGGTCCAGATAGAACCTAAGTGAGAGACCACTGGGGATTCCTATGTAAAGAATTCCATGATGAAAGAAAGGTGGGATACAAAGGCACAATATCTCCATTATTAAGGAGAATTTTGGACAGGAGATGTTTTGAAGGGTTGAAGACATTGCTAAATAGTAGATAAACTTTTATCAAGGAATTTTCAAGCTGACTGAAACTCAGATCTTTCCCAAGGGCACATTTGTCTTCTACTACCTTCTCTCCCCCTGCCCTCAAAAAAATGTCCAAAAGGATGCTGTAACCCTAATATCTCTGAAAGGGACTTTCCTCACCCCAACCGACTCATTTCTGACTTTGCAATATGCAAAGGGAGTTTCTGTGTACTATGAGCCTACCCATTGTAGAATCACTGCATATTCTGAAGAATATGGAAAGAGAACTTAACGGTTTGTTTTTTTCTGATAGTGTTACGATAATCACTTGAGTTTAAAATGTCTATAAGCAGGTGCTTTAAAGTATAGTGATTCCTATTCCTATCCTAAGTTGCCTATTAAACATTGAGGATACTCACAATTCTTATGTTGCAAAGCATTTGACAAAGAAAAATGATAGAAGTACTCCATGGACACTGTGCATGTCCTCCAAAGTCAGAATTCAGCCTTTCTTCTCATTTTTGTCCTAAGTGTATATTCAGCAGCTGTTCAGGTCTCTAAACAGAAATAACTAATGAGCAACTAGTAAATGCTGGGAAAGGTGGAAGAAAGGAGAACAAGAGGACAACCAGCAGCAAGGGGAATGGACTCAGTTACAGTGATGTTGGAAGACATGAAAGACCAGGTTAGGGACAGATCGTCATGGAAAAATATGTATGTGGTCACTAAGAATCGACACTGACTTAATGGCACATAATCAATCAAACAATCAATCAATTGCTTAAGAACATTTCCTTGATTGTCTCTCATGCACTTTCTGGTCTCTCAGAATACAGAAAAGGAACAGGCAATGCTTACCAGGACAGATCTCTTGTTTAGAAGTGTCGAAATTAGCCAAAGAGTTGTATTAAATCAGTCCAAGAGCTGCTTTAACCGGCATGGGACCCATTTTCTCCAAATGCTGGCTTACTCAGTGGCCTGATTGCCCTTGTGGGGCATCCTACAGATCATAATGTTCCTAAAATAAATAAGTTGGATTGTACTCAGCAGCATAAGAAATGCCTTGCAATTAATGAATTTGTTTTGCTTTATTAAAATAAAAAAGCAATATGCCAATCTGATACATTTCAAATGTTATACAATGTATGGTTTAAATTATTACATACTACATTGTATGCGTGTGTAACAAATAAAAATAAATGGGAAAAATAAGAAATAAATACTTTATCTCACTTGCTACAACAGTTTTAATATTTTCAGAATATTAATTGCAAAACTTAGAGCTTCTAAAATCAAACTAAAAATAAGATAAAAAGCTTATTGATATGTTCTATGGCAAAGGTCTAGGAGTGAAACAGGATATCACCCTTACAAAAAGTGCTAAGAATATTTTCACATTTGGAAAGAACAGGATGGGCAAAGATCATTTTATCTGCATAGGTTCTCCATCCAAGGGAGGACTCTGAAAAATCAGGAACCTTGGTCATATATTTGTTCTTACTGTCCCTGAGTGCAAGTAAAAAGTTCAACAATTTTATTTAATGCTTGCAGGAGCGCTAGAGTCTATCCAATATATAAAATGTTGGAAAACCCATAATTAATCCAAATTTGCTGCAACAACCCCCAAGAAATCATAGCCACAAAAACACTTCCACTTCTTTCTACAGTGAACATGTTTTTATCTGGAACCAATTACACACGGGGATGGGAGGTCACCTTTGCAGAATGTGTTCGAAAGGAGCCTAGACATCCTTCAGTTAGGGATATTTTAATTTTGATTCCTGCCCTGAGTTTGGTTGCCATAATTGGCCTTTCAAATATAAGATCGTATGAAATCCAGCTTGAACAGAGGAACTATTTGAACATAATTGAAAGCACAAGCTGTAGTCTGTGAGCAAATGTGGCTATCAGAATCTTAGTATGCACATGTTTAATATCTGAATAGTTTCTAATTTGAAACACCATTTTGTATTCAGAACAGGCCATTCTGGTTGAAATTGAGTGTTTTGAATTCAAAACAGAATTGTTCTGAGTTTGAAGCACCCCCAAAATTATCAAAGCAGCCTGTTTCAAATCTGAAACAATTTTCAAACTCAAAATGGGATGTTTTGATATTTTGAAACAGATCAAACTCAAAATGTTTTGCAAATCACAATTTGGAACATAGAGAAGATCATCGTTTATGAACCTGGGAAATGTACAGCAGTGATATGTAAAGTAAGGTTATGTTTTTAAAAACATAAAATTGTGTACTTATCGAAACAGATAAGTTATATACTTTTTATACCAATCAGCTGAAAGTCTAACAGAACAGGAGGTTCGTGTCCACAATTCTTGAAGAAAGAGAAATAAACTATAGTTGACAAGAAAGGCCCATGATACCCTTGAAAGTAAACCCGAGAAGAAAAGTAAGTAAAACTGAGAAAAAATCTTCAACTGATCATGAAGAGTTATAGCTTCAATTCAGAATAAAACTTAAAAAGACATATAATCTCTTTGCACTCTCCCATAAATATTGTATGCAGAAGATATGGAGTCAAAGTTGAAAGGGTTTATTTAGGCCACCAGCCAAAATAAAACATCCTCAAAAATATCCTCAGCCTAATCTTTGTGTGAAGCATATAGTAAAGAGAAGCCTCTTCAATCTCTTAAGGAAATTACCCGATCAAAAAAACAGTTAAGTTTAGTCTGGCAATCACCACATTAGTTCATTCTTCATGACCTGCTTAGTACCTAGAATGTAATTCATCTGACCTTGGAGCACCAGCTTCTGTTGGGGATGGGGGGCGTGGGGAATCCAAACAGGCAAGATGGAGGATGTGGCATCACAGTGCAACTCCACCCCTCTGCTAAATGTATGTGGACACATACAAAAGGGGCGGGACTTGTCTGTAATGTCACATCTGCCATCTTGGCTATTTTGACACACATTTTTCCACAGATGCTGTTTTTCTGGAGATTTAAACTCATTGAATGTTTCTCCATTAATCCCTATTTCTGTCTCTCTCAGCCTTTAGTTCTACCCCTTCACCCTGATTTTCAAAGTTTCCTTGAGGAAACATATTTACTTGTTAAAGAAGTTGGACCGGAAATAGGAGTTAAATGGCTCTGCCTGCCTGCTCTTTATTACTTATTTCTGCCTGCTTCATTGATCAGTTATCTACTGATCCTTTTCTTTTACTTTGAACATATATATTGAAGCTCTTTATGTTGTTCTTAGCATTCTTCACCAACCTTAATTCATTTTGAGCATTAGCTTTTCTGACACCATTTCTTCAGTTCTGAGCTACTGTCCACCTTCTTCTTGACCTGGCCCATCTTTCCATCTCCTGTATGTTGGCTTTTTGGTCTTTGGAACTTCATTAAACTTTTCTTGTAGTAACACTGGAGTCTTCTGCTAACCTTCACTTTTTCCCCTTTGTTTCAAAATGGTTTGAAATTGTGTTTTTAGCATCTCTTTCTTTAGGAACTTCCCCCATCTTGAATTCCTTTTCCCACTAGCTGTTCCTGCCATGGAATCCCACTAACTAATGTTCTGAGTTTATTAGATACTAGGCAACCCTGTGGCCCGCTGGGTCATCCTCTGAGAGAAAGGTAGTGCAGTCTGATGTACCAGAATGAACATTAAATTTTAGGCTGACCATATTGCTTTTACCCCAATGCTGGACGGTCCCTAAGAATATATATCATAAATAGAAAAATAATTCTAATGGCAAACAAACTTCAGTAATAAGTCAATATTTACTTACCTAAACAGATAAACAAAGACTACGAGCGGGCAAAAAAGGAGTGGGAGTGTGAGCGACTTCTGACTTCTTGCCGGCTTCCCCATTGACTTTACTTGTGGGAAGCTGGCAGGAAGAGTCAGAAATCACAATCATGTGACCGCAGGGATGCTGCAACAGCCACAACTTTGCGAATAAAACTGGTCTGAATATCGTGGAAATGTCAATTCCACAGAAGTAATGGTTCCCAGATTTTTTACCCATTCTTTAAGTTAGCAGATTTTAGGTACTTTGATTCAAAAATTGTTGCAGTATAAATCGTTTGGGCTAACTTGAGGGTACAAACAGACAAACAGATAAACACAATGAGAGTTTTAGTAGTATATAGATAATACCAAGGAAATCAGTGTTGCCTTCCAATCTGATGGAAGAGGTGAGATTAAGATTCCTCTCCCATGGGCAAATTGTTCACCAGTTATAATGAATTAATAGAAATATGTTGCAATTCATTAGGAGTTCAGCAGAATAACATGCTGCACGAATTTAATCCTGAGTGAAATTTATTTAGATAATCCAGGAGTCCATGTATGAATACAGCAAATATCTTATTACAGGAGTTGTTGATGTTGTTGTTGTTGTTATTATTATACTGGAGTGATGACATCATGCTGTCATAGAATATGGAAGTCTGGTGGGGAAAATGCTTGTTTGGGGGGAGGTATAGAGTTTTAAAAGCTTTTTAAGTGTGGAAACCCTTATCTGAAAGCTTAAGTTTTGGTTGTCTTATTTCCTATCCAAAATTTGTAGGAAATCCCAATGCTGAACTTCTACAATTTGCTACTGAATCTCAGCACTGCACTCTCAGAGGAATTCAGGGTCACGTGTATGCTCGCTTGTTCCTTGAGGAATGAAACTAAAATAAATGAAGTAACCCTAAACTTTTCCAAACCATCTGGAAAATTCGGTCCAGTGTAACAATAGGGGGTTTGGTTAAAGCCTTGTGTGTTAAAAAAAAAAAAAAATCTCTGTTCAGGCTAGTCTAGTATTCAAGTAGGCCATGTTTTTTTAAATGATGACGAACTGAGAATTAAATGAAGCCTATCTTGTACTTCATTTACTTCTTCTCTGGACATATTGAAGCAATCACTTATTTTATTTTTTCATAAGATCAAAATATGTGAATCTAGCAATATCTTGCCAGATGAAAAATATAGAGCAAGATTATGAGTGAGGATGGGCAGCTTTTTCTGGCTAAGAGTCAAGATAGGTTTTGAGCTACAGTTTCCCAGGGCAGGAACGCTGAGCATGCCAACGACTACCTTCCATCTACGGTAGGAAGGAGCATGAGAAGCATAAAGCAGGTTTTCTGTTAAGCCATGGGAAGGGAAGAAGGAAAACTATACCAAGCTTAAATTCAAGAGGGTATAAGATGTGGGCTGCAACCTTGACTGTCAGAAGACAACTGATTGTTGGACGTGACTGGAGTTCTAGTGCACAATGAAGTTCCAGCCAAAAGAAGTTTGACAGCCACATTTAAAAGGAACATATTTCAACTACTGAAGACTTCAAGAGCCCTGCATTGCTGATGCAGTGATGTCCACCAGAAAGGGTGCATTCAAACTTCTTGCCATGCAAGTATTTAAAGGAAAATGGTCAAGATCAAGATCAGCAAAGGTATAATAAATGTATTTTCAGTGAGGTTTTCTTAATTAAAGAAACAGACCAAAAATCTTGCCACCAAAGTTTGACCCTTCAATGTGGGGCTGGAACTGGGAGGTCACATATGGCTTGACGTTGTCCAGCTTTCCTCCAGGCATACAGGAGACTAGCAAAAAGAGTCCACAGACATGCAATAACTTCTGACGAAGTAGATTATCTTAATCCCTCTGCCCTGGACCTCTGAGGATTTAACTTGCTTGAGCCCCTTACAGGATTAGAAAATTATTTCTAATAAAATATGCAATTAATTAAACCCTTGTCTGGAATGCTGCAGAGTAGAATTCAGATGGAGGTGACAGAAAACCCCTTAAACTCCTGAGATCTACATTGTCCTTTGTTTTCAGAAACCATGTCTTAGGATGTCTGGGAAAAAAGCAAACAAACAAAACATCTGCAGGGAAGAGGAAAATAGTTTGCCTGGCAAATAGGAGATCTCACCCAGGGTGTCCTGTAAATAGAATGGTCAGTCTGTTAAAGCAGAATTACAAATCTGGAGAAACAGATCAAATTTCAGCTTCTACAATCGAAGGGTTTGGTTGGGAAAACATTCCTAATGACTGAGATAAAGGTTTATTTTCTTCTTCGTAATTCTATAGGTCCACCTTCTGTTGACCTAGTTCAACTTTTATTTTAAAATTTTCTCGTGACTTAGGTCCAGAATAACCAAAAACGATTCTGTTTCCATTAATACCAACAACTAGTTGAGCCTCACAGAATGCCAAGTTAAAAAGAAGGAAAGATATACAGTGAAGAGAGAATCTGCCATTGTAACAATAATTAAGAACAAATCCATTTGTGTGGTGTTTGATCTCCCTTTGCAGTCTCAGTTTTTCCCTTGTAATTCAATACTTACTTCACAGAGAGGATCTAAATATCACAGCATGTCCCTTCGTGGAAAATCCTGACATGTTTCTGTACTTGGCTAGAATCTTACTGTTCTTACTTCACTGAAATTCCTTCAGTGAACTTGAGTTGCAGTTGTACAGAGAAGCCAAAGATTTTACCACAGAATTGTTAAATTCCCAACAGTTTTGCAATGTCTCGTGGTGGTAAAAATACACACACAGAGCCATCAATGCATGTGCACTGAGTGTGACATTTCTTGCTTAAGTTGTGGGGCCTGAATTTCAGTTGCAAAGTATTAATGAAGAAGTTATTGAAATAGGAATGCAAAGTTTTCTATCAATTATGAAGCTCTTCCAAGATTATCTCTTTTTCCCATCCCTTAAATTAAGTTCCTTTGCTGTGTCCTGAGGACCCAGGAGAATCTTTTAGTGCTGAGTTTATATTTTTATTTTAAATAGGCCTTGAACAGAATGTACTACCTTTGGCTCCACCACCCAGTTTCATTTTCTTACCAATATTCAGTTGAGGTGAGGGTCTCTGACATAAGCCCGTATCAGACAACCTTTATCTCTCTTCAGCCAGATTCCATCCATTGTATGAGACCTGGTAAAAGATGAGGCCACCAAAAGGGGATTATTCTGCCTTACCCACCCACATAATGTCCTAAGGGATTTAATTTCACAGTTCTTAAGAATGGGACTTACATAAAATCTGAACAGAAATAATAGCACATGGTTGTTTTTTTCCCTAAGCACAAAACACAGAGAGTACAATGTGTACACAGCTGGCCGAAAAATGACATGAAATCATAGAAACATAAAGTCACAAGGGGCATTTGGGCCATTGACACCAACCCCCTGCTCAGGGAAGGAATCTAAATTAAAGCATCCCTGAGAGATGGTGGTCCAACCCCTGGTTGAGTGCAGTATGAGGAGCCCATCACCTCTCTGAGAAATCAATTCCACTGTCAAACTCCTCTTACTTCTAGGAAGATTTTCCTACAATGGGATTTGCATTCCTGTAACTTTATTTATTTATTTATCAAATTTGTCACCACCCATCTCGTTAAAAAGTGACTCTTTATGTAAATCATAATTATGTAAATCATGTAAATCAGGATTCAGTGTCCTGCAATGGGAGATGATAGAGAAAAAGTCTTGCTCTTTTTCTAGATGACATTGCATTAAAATGCTGAAGCCCACAGGGTGGGTTTTTATACCCTAGTCCCACCTCCTGTTTTGGGGTACTAGTTTGGTCATACCTGCTGCCATCATCTTCTAGGCATGCCTCACCTCATGTTCATCCCCTCACCCCAGTATGTGAGAAAAAAAGATTCAACTTTTCTGGCAATGAAAAAGTCAAAAGACAAGGTGAGATCATTTCAAGAGTGCTGCCTCCTGCCTCTGTAGTGTAGAGGTATGGTGATTAGAGGATTGAGCCCTACTCCCCTTGAGAGATAAATCCATCTTACAGAAATAAACAAAATAAAATGTTGTTATTTTAAAAAAGGGGGGGGAAATCACTTTAAGTATTAAGATGCAGTCATTCAATATGAAAAGAGATAATTAGAGAGCTGCTCAGATTATGTATTACAGCAGCTTGCAAATTAGTTTTCAAAAGAACAATCCAAAAGAAAATGCAATCTCTGGATAGACTTCAAGATGGTGTTGGTTTGCTATAAATGAAGGAAGGAAGGAAGGGTCTTTCTGAACATAGCCTGAAGTATAGAACAATGCTGGAATTAAACATCCAGTTGCATAATGTGCAGAAAGAGAAAGAACTTGAGACTTACCAAAATATAGCAAACAGCTATATTTCTTTTAAAAAAAGAAACAAGAGGAGATTCCTACCAACATATAGTTACCAATTTCTACAGAAATTGACATTTTCTGAAGCAAACGTTCCTGCTTCAAATCCCCACTTCCAGGAGTTTCTAAACACTTTTTGGACACTGTTGAGGAGATAGAAACCTTGTTCCTCATCTAGCCTCCCTCCGTAGACATTTCCCTTTAGTGAAATCTTTTCTATATCTAGCAGAGGGAGGAGGCATCTGATTGAGTGTACATGACAAAAAGCCACCTCTCACTCATGGGAATATGGATTGTTAGTCTGTGGTCTGCAATCTGGCCTGCAAACTACATTCAAAAGAGGCATCCGTTTAGGTGCTTTCAAGTGTTATCACTTGCCTTCTCAGTTGTGTTTTCTCATATTAATGTTGTTGTAGAGACCTTTACCAAAGCTGAATCTGACCCTCCCTTTCTGGTTCACAATCCAAGGTTAATCTCTGCCGAGGATACCACTATCCTTTCTGAATCCCAAGTGAGGCTGGAATTGAAGCTCTGTGACTAGCTCTCTTCCCTCAGGCCAAAATAATGAAAATCCACCCTGCCAAAACCATGGTGGTTGTATTGACTAGATGGTGTACTGAACACCCTCATATTTGGAAAATAAACAACAACCAAATTAAGCGGGGAAGACTTTCCAAAATCCAGGCATTTGTTTTCAGTCCTCTACCTAATAGAAACTTCCATCTTCAAACCTCCCATTGCAGAAATGCAATGCTTCCAACTCCATGGCCTGATCCTCAAGCTGGAAGGGGAATAATTATGTGCTTGCAGCAATTAAGCTATTCAAAGCCAAAAAAGATTGGGGGGGGAGGGGGGTTTGTTTGTTTTGTTTTTGCTGTATTGTGTGCAGTGTTGTGAGTATAAGGATATCCCATGCTTAGAGGGTCTTCTGGACTCCAATTTCAGGAGGGCCTGATTTTTGGTTCCTGGAGAGGGAAATTTCTGAAGCCCACAGTGGGCCCACAGTGGCAGGGGTTCAAGGTGGCTGGAGGTTGAATGCAAAAACAAAGACTGGGATGAGATTCAGGGCAGAATTTCACACTACAGATGGTTCTGGACTCTAGTTTTGGGAAGCCCAATTTTTGGTCCCCAGAGAGAAAAATTCCTGAGGCCAGCAGTAGGCGAAGGGCAATTGGTCCCGAGAGGGGAAAATTTAAAAGGAACCAAGCCACTGCTGTGTTGTCCTTCTAATTGGGCCCTTAATGGTTTCTGGACCTGATCACTTGGATTCCATAAAGAAATGGAAGTCAAACTATATGTACAACAATAAAACTGAAAGTCTGGAAAGTTGTAACTCCCACTATTAAATGATAGCCGGAATTTGGAAAACCTAAGGATTTGTCCTCCCCATAAAAAACTTAAAATAATTTATTGGTCTGATGAAATAACTTAAAAGAATTAACATGGTAATACCTGTAAGTACTTCTATCAAAGCTGAAGTAATTTTCATTTTATAACATTTACCTTTTTTCATAAATTTACTTGGATTTTATATTTAAGGCATTAATATTGAACAAGGAAATTGGGTGACATCTTGCACAAATCAGGAGATACTTACCAGCCTTCAAAATCAGAGGGATGTAAGCCTCATTAAGGGAAGCTGGAAAAAATTCATTCCAAAAAGCATTATTATAGACTTCCAATAACGTGGGAGCTAAAAAAAAAAAACCCTATATATATCTTGTACCATTAAATAGGATGGCCATTGGGACCAGGAGCTTTTCCTGTTTTCATAAGTTTAATATCTATTATTTCCTGAAGAGATGAAGGTGCAGCGACAGCTTGATCTGTAATGTTTGGAAGAACTATATTATTTTAAAATTGATTAATTTCTTGCTCAGTAGTGTTTGACTCAGGATTATAAAATTAAGTGTGTGTGTGTGTGTGTGTGTGTGTGTGTGTATGATTTATTAGGTGAGGGTCATTATAGACTTTACCTTGCATCTCCTTGAGAGTAGAAATAATATTACTTTGTTGATGCTGTTTCAGTTAGGAGGCTAATAATGTACCACATCCTTCACCTCACTCCTAATATCTGTGTTTCACATAATACAAAGAATATATCAAGTGCATAGAGGGAATTAGGTTCCAATTTAGCAGCCATAAAAGTTTTCTGCAGCTCCTGTTTAGGTGGTTGTCTTGATTATATATTCAAAAATTCCTTAAAATTTATTTTCTAAATTAGACATATGCTGATGCAGCTTAAAAAGTCATTTGCTTTGTTGCAGCCACATGACATTGATGGCTTTTATTCAGCTTGTGGTCAACTACTATTCCAAGATCAAGTATTATTTCCAGGGCAGAATTACTTGTGTACTTTATTTTTGTTTCCTATTTTACTTGTTGGTTAGTACCAAGTCAAAGGCAGCCAGTCCTCTTATACATCCTCCACTTTTTAACAGTAGAAGTGTCAGTGAGTGCCAAGAATTTTCTGGAGGGACCATGCTTGGCAGAGTTAGTTTGTCAACAGTTGTCTGGATAGTTAAGGTCCCCATCACCACTACAGCATGCTTCTTAGAAAGATCTGCTATTTACCTTTGGAAAGCCTCGTGAATATCTTCTCTTGGGTTGGGTAGGCAATAGTAGACATGAAGAATAAAGATACTGTTTCATTTGCAACTCCACTTACTTTAATCTCTACAGTTCTCTACAGCACTTCCTTGGATTTCTGAGCATATTTTAACATGCAGTACAGATTCTCCCTTTCTATTCCTTCTGTTTCATTTGAACAAAATTTATACAGTATTCTTGAACTACTGTATTCTAATCATGACACTTATCCTATCATAACTCTATTGTCTGTATTAAATCATGTTTGCTTTCCTGCATTAAGCACTGAAGGTCATCTTGTTTATTTCCCATAGTCTGAACATTCATATATAGATAATGAAAGCCATGAAACTTATGAACCAATATTCTTCCTTATTTTTTAATTGGGTGGTTTAATAGGTCTTATTGTAACAACATTCCCATTTCTTTTTAGAGTGCACAAATGTTCATCTGAAGTTTCTACTTCAGAGTTTTCATGTCCAACCCCAACAGGATTCTGTTGAAAGCCATTCAGATCAAACTTGCCAGTGCTTTGGCCAAAAACTTTTTTACCAGTCCCAGTAAGGTTCAGCTCCTCTCATGTCAGAAATCTGTCATCCCAATATCTCAAGTCATAGACCCAGAAACTAAATCTCTTCCTTTAACACTATTTTTGTAGCCAAATCAAGACCCCATTGTCTTGAATTTCTTTCTGATGTTTTCAAAGTGTGTATTGATAAGGTTGTGTCTGTACTTTGTAGCATCATCCCCCTTCCCAATGTACACAGGAAGAGATACTTGTTAGAGGCCTTAATGAATGTTGGAGGTTGTTCTATCACATCCCTGAGAGGCATCCAACTCCATTAAACCAATTTCACATATTTCTATTCTAGAACATGGGACCCTTTTTCTAATAAATCATGTAAGTTCTCACAGTTGAAAAAGGCCACGTGGTCAAAAAACTCCAATACACTCCTAAGACATTGTATTTCAGTGAAAGAAAGTGTTCCTTGAAGTATATTCCACAGAACACCATTGAACAACTTGCATGACAGCTATTACCATTTGTAAAAATAGTTCAGACTTGCATACCTGGTCCCATCCTCCTGCAAACTCTATTGCATGTATAGGACTGGGCCAATCTTCACTGAGAATTTGATGCATTGTCCCAACTAATGCTGCGGCATCTCAAATAGGGAAATGTCAGTATCCCTCTTCAACCCATAAAGCATAGAGCAGAGCAGCACAAAATAATGCCTCAGCCACTTTGTTGTGATCAAAATGTCTTCTGCATCTGTGCAGAATTCTCCACTCCAGGTACTACAAAGCATCAAATCACTGGTGAAGACATCAGTTTAAGTCATCCAGAACAAGATTTATCAGGCTCTGTTACATAGCACCACAGGTTTGTTCGGGTGAGCAAAAAGACAACCAGGTGGAGGTCACTGAAGAGCTCCAAACTAGCTAGCAAGATGAGCATAAGCAATGCTCACAGCTGAACATCAGCAGATAGTACAACCACCCATGGCTAGGCCTCCGTTTGCAGCATCAAATCTTTTGGCACCCAATGCAGGAACCAACCCCTCTCATCCCAAGGGCATGATCTGAAGCGTCTTACCTCAGCCAACCCTAAGCCTCTTGAGAGAAAAAAGGCCCAGCCTCTACATATTCATGGCTCTGCCTTGGATGGTCCTTCAGCAGAAGCAAGCCAATTCTTGATCTGCTGACTGAGATGACTGTCACTGCTGCTAGCATTCTCTCTTTCAAGCAGCTGAAAGTAGAATTCAGTAAAATGCTAGAACCTTCTCTGCCTTCAGTGCTCTCTCTTCAAGCCATGTATAGTAGGTATTGCATTCTCCAGCTGGAGGTCCAACAGACAGACTTTCTTCTTTTTTTGTAAGAAAACCCATAGGCATTGCTTTTTTTGAACAGTTTAAGAAATGCTGTTCTAGGAGGCATTTCAAAAAATGTCTGCAGCTTTCTCTACCATATTCATGATATCTAAAAGCTGGAAGATTGCTTGGAAAGAGGGAAAGAGTGAGAGATATTAGGAAAAGAGAGCAAAAACAGACAGATCAAAGCATGGGGGAGGGGGGAAATGTTAAAAATAGATATTGACTTGAGAAATCTATTTATGGTAAACAGATTTGAGAACTTTCCAGATGCCTCATGGGTTCTCCTGGATATGGCACTGCTCCTGGGGAGTAAGGTCAAGAATGCTTGGTTTGTCAGCTACGTCTTTGACCAGAAGAAATGGATGGACCTACCATAATCTAAGTCACAGTTAAATTAGATGAATGTGTTCTACTTGGGTTGTCTTTGAGGATAACATGGAAAGTTAATTTCCTTCAAAAAGGCTTATCCTAAAGAAACATCATTAGTTACTTGCTTAAAGTGTTGGCATTAATATTTACATTCTTCAGTGGCCTAGACACAGACACCTAAGAATTTCCCACAAGAACCTAATCATGTGTTAAAATGTACCAGCCCTAGAGAGCCTAGTCGAAGTTCTTCCATTGAACAAGACAGGTATGTTGTTTTCAGTATTTTCAGTAATGATGTCAAAATTAAAGAATACTGGTACAGGAGAGGTTTTCTAGATCCTTCTTTTCTTGTATTTGGACAGGTATTATTTCTGTGTCCATATATTTATTTAGCATTTTATTGGAAGAGGGTATTTCCCCAATTCCAAACATTGCATCTGCATCCAAAATTAAGATAAGGGCAATTATAAGATCAAAACTTCAGTTATTGATCATTTACAATGTAATATGATTCCCATCCTCTCTGCTTCCTTTCCATCCCAATCCTCAAGGAAAATAAAGCAAAATAAAAAACTGGAAAGTGAAAGAGGGAAAGCATTGCAAACACATGCACACATCAAACAGACAAGCTCATGACCTTGATATATCCAAGTGATACAGCTTTGCCATCTTCATGGCTTGATTTTTATTGATTGATTGATTATGTGCCATCAAATAATTTTCGACTCCTGGGGACCACATAGATAGATGTTCTCCATGATGATATGTTCCTAACCTGGTATTTCAGGTCTCCCAACGGTGCACCCATCACCACTGTAACTGAGTCCATCCAGCTTGCATCATCTATCAGATGTACCCCAATGGCAATCTTTACAGCTATAACATTTGTTAACAGCATTGTTTGGACCAGCAGCATTTTCAGCTTCTGAAACACCTGAGATACTAGAACAACTTGTTAAATCCTTTAAAACTAAAAAAAAAACCCTATTATTAGTTTTTATAGATATTTGTTATCAATAAATCAATTTAACATGCATATTTTAAGAGATAAGTGGAATAAAGAATTAGAAGTTCCTATATTGCCTAGACAATGAGAGAGTGTCTCTACTATAGCAAGAGTGTCAGTGGACCTTAAACTACAATTTATACAACAAAAAATATCATTTAGAATTTATTGGACTCCACTATGTTTATATAGAAAAGGACTGTCAAAGACAGCATTTTGTTGGAGATGTAATAAGGATAATGCTTCTTTAAAGCACATGTTTTTACAATGTCCTATACTAAGTTGTGACTGTGCAACAAAAGCTAAATTTTTCAGCGGATAATATTCTCTTGAATTACATACCTAGTACATGGAACTTGACAACTGGACAGTGTAAATGGATTCTCCGTGCCCTTACTATGACCAAAAGACTGATATTGCAGCATTGGAAAGATAAATGCACGGCCCCTTCACTCAATGGATTGAAGTCCTGCTTTCGCTTGCTACTTACAAGCAGATTGCCATAGATGTAGACTTTGTATGGACAAGTATAATGAAATATGGGACTCATTTATACAAAGTACAGTAGATTAAAAAAAAAAGCATGATAGTTACGTAAGTGTATTAGAAATAAATATATACATACTTGCATAGTATTTGCATTAAATAAGTATTTATAGAATTGTAACTGTTTACTGTTTTAACGATATATAATACTTTGTTTCTTTTTTTCTGTTGTATTTTTTCACCTTTTTTTAAGCACTTGTTATGTTTTTTTTTTCCTTTGACTGTCTATGTATCTTTGTGTTTTGTTCCTTTTTTTCTCTCTCTTTTTCTGTTATTATTTTAAAAGCAATTAAAAATAAATCTCCAGCTCAGGTTTTACGTGAACTGGCAGATCTAAAACGCACTTGCTCAGACGTGTTCATGTTGTAATGAGAGTGACACTTGGCAATTAGTAGTACCTGAAGCCCCTACATGAATGCTTGGATGACCAAGGACATGTTGAGAGTCATGGCTATCTTGGTCATGACATTATTCTCAAATAGAGTAATAGAAGATAGTTCCATGTTAAAAGTAGCAATACCGTCCCATTTTCTGTATAATCACAGAAAAGCAAGTTAAAGAGATTTGAGACAGATCTTGCATATCTGAAAAACAGCTGCATCTTGTTGGGGATACAATAGATCTTCAGAACATCTGAAAGAAAAAAAATGGGTCATAATGTGACCCCATGTTGCAAGAGAAGAATGTTCTGAAGAATTCTTTGAATGTAGCCACAAAGACAGAGGGTAGGGAGGAAAGACCCCTTGAAAAGCACACTTGAACTTTCCACGCACTGGGCCATCCTCAGTGACAGCAACCCACAAAAGAGTCAACTTAAGGTTTTTGCCCTGGGGAAAATACTTGCCAGGCCTTCAATATCACATCAGGACAATAAATGAAGCCAAGATTTTGGACTCAGGAAACACTGAAACAATGTCAGATTGTTTGTGAGAGTATTTGGCATTGTACTGTGGTGCTCGCAGCAGACTGAGTGGAGGCTTCCCGGACTCTTACAAAAGACCTACATCTGGACCGCTCTGGGGAGAGCGAGAATTTTACACCAGCGCCAACTGGACTCGGGCTGATAGAGCACCTTGACGGCTGAGCTGGCCTCCTTGCCAGAGATTCCTCTCATTCACAGGATACAATAATAATTGTATTTTTAGAGTGACTTCAGTTGCAAAGACCTCTGTAGTAAGAAACTATATTTACACTCTACATTCAACAAATTAATTTCCAAATTAAATTTCAGGAAGGCTCCTACTCAGGCTTCCTCTGAGGAGGAAGTAAATTATACATTATGCCCTTAGAAGGGAAAAAATGAGTACAATGCTTTCATGTAAATAACTCCTCCCTCCCCTCTTATATAATGTTTAAGAATTTTAACAGAAGTGTTGAGACCCTAAATTATAATTGTGGGTGTTTGAATTGTAATGAATGACTCTGCTACTAGCTCCTTTCAGAAACAAAAAATACTTCCTCTGCTTTATTTTACCTCAAGCCTGCACTCAGTCACGTAATTCTCAGAACAATTAGAAATCTTTTCTCAAACCTGTTGCCTTCTATCACAATTCATCACATATTTAAAGGTAGATCTAGACTTTCTTATCGTGCTGTATTCCAGGTTGGCCTTTGAAAAATCAAGATGGATCACATCGTTTTCAGAAAGCTATCCTATAGAAAAATTGCCTTCAATTTTTTTTTCTATTCAAATATAGGACTTTGCATATGTCTCTGTTGAAATGTATCTTGCTGGATTTTGTCCAATTTTCCAGCTTGTCCACATACTCCTATATTATAATACCATCATCTAAAGTATTTGCTGTTCCACATATCCTTGCGTTGTCTCCAAATTTCATAGTCAGATTTCTCCTTCATCCATTTATAAACAGGTTGAACAGCACAGAGCCTAGACAGAGCACTGCGTTGCAGTTTGTTGTGAAGCCACTGACATACTGTACACTTGCTAGGCATGATTGTTTGCCAGTTCTGTATCCCACTACTATAGACCATAACACAGGTCCCCATCTTGTCTACTAGAATCTCATGGAAGACTTTATCCAAGTCACGATACGCTATGTTCACTGCATCCCCACAGTCACTTATATTGATCACTCTATCAAAAAAGGTGATTAGGTTGGTTTGGCATAATTTGTTCTTGATAAACCATGGTAGCTCCTGCCAAGCTATATACAGTATACTTTACTAATGGTCACAAACTGACTGGTTAATTTGTTCCAGAATTTTGCCAGAATTAATCTCAAGCTGACTGGTCTGTAGTCACCCCTGTCCTCTTGTTTTCTTTTCTTTTCTTTTTTTTAAAGAAAAGAACAACTGTTGGGTTCTTGGTGTTCTCCAAGCTTTGTTGTTTTCTTGCAGACATTTATTACCAGACTAGATAGCATCATCAGGGCACAATTCTCTACTATTGAGGCTATATATATTCTCTACTATTGAAAAGGACAACATTTGCCATTCTCCAATCCTCTGCCACTGCACCATCCTCCGTGACTTCTCAAAGATCAAAGACCAAAGGAAAGGGCTCCAAGAAGACATCCGCAAACTCATTCAAGATGTCCTTGATCTGTTTGTTCATAGTAACCAAGCTTAGTTACTTGCATTGCCACTCCCACCTTTGTCAGTTGTTCTGTGTAGGTCCATTTAAACACAGTACTGAGGAGTAATGTTCTCGCCCTGTCACCTCTCCTATCCTACAGATGCCTATGTGGCCTACTCATTTATCCCAAACAGGTATTAAAGTGACTGGCTTAACAGTCCTGGATCTTCCTTTTTTAAAACAATTGCTGTCACGTTGGCTACTTTCCAGACAGTTATCTGGCAATGAACCTGATTTAAGAGACAAGCTAATTGTATTTGCTAGGAAGTCAGTCTGCGAAGTCAGTCTGTGACATTTTAGTTCTTTAAGAACTTACTCCAAGGATTGAAAGAAATTCTAGACCTTCTGCCTAGATCTACTTTCATTTCCATTAAGAGAGTAAGTTCAATTCAATCAGTTGAGAACATTTCTTAAGGATTCTTATATCAAAATAAAATAAATAAGGCAGAACATAAATTAAAATCCCAATCTAAACTACCAGATTGAGTTGCAAAAATCAGGCAACCACTAGATGGCAGCAAAGTGATATTTGCTGCCATCTAGCGGTGATCTGGATTTGCAGCCCAGGTCTGTAGCTGGACCCCAAGCATTTGACTTCTCAGAACTGTTGCAGTGACACAGTGGCATCAAGTCTGATTTACTCCAGATTACAGAGTAACAGACAGGATACCAAACTCATGTACTGAGGAAATTAGGTTAGGAATGGACATTCTTGATTTATCTATAAAATGTATCATCTCTAGGTAGTTAAATCTTATTCCCTGTAAAACATACACACACATCATAGTTCCTTTAATGTTTTCACAGACACTTTGGAAAATCCTATAATTAAAGGGGAAAATATTCAGAATTGGGCATTATTTCTTAGGAATAGTAACAAACTTGATCCCAATAGGTTACCTGCACCTGTACAAATGTCCTTCTGGGGAAAAATCTGAACAAAGCTTCATCTAGACCAGTGCTACTGGGGAATTCTAGGAGTTGAAGTCCACACATCTTAAAAGTTGTTCAGGTTGAGAAACACTGATCTAGACTATCAGCAATTGCCTTTACTACCTTAGAACACAATGCATTTGTTCTGAATTCATTCAAGGTCAGTGGGTATTCCTAGTGGTGTCAATATAGTAAAGATGAAGGAAATAGCCATCTTGGAGCCCACACGCACAGGAAGTCCTACTGGGTTCTTCCTTATACCCATTTCTTGGCCCGTGCCTTCAACAAACCTGATCATATGGAGTAGGGCAACCACGTCTGTGCTAGAAAAAGCCAGATCACCATTAGAAGTCAGTCAAGAGAGAAAACTTGCTTACCTGCCATCTAGTGATCATCTGGAGTTTTGCAGCCCAAATATGGCAGCATTTGCTTTTAACGCGGTGGCGCAGTGGCTTAATGACGCTGAAAGTTGCCGGCCAGAAATGGCTGATGCTTCGGTGGTTCGAGTCCAGCCTTCGCGTTAACAGGGTGAGCTCCTGTTTCCTCCCCAGCTCCTGTCAACCCAACAGGTCGAAAACTTAGGTGAATAGATAAATGGGGACTCTCACTCCGGTCGGAGGAAAAATGCTGGCAGCGCCTTGCACAGAGAGATGGGACCAGTTGCCGATAAGCGCGAAACCGCGCTCGCCCGAAAAGGGCGCGAAGCAATGGAAACCCCACCTCCTGCACTCACCAGCTGGGCTCTGCTCTAGGAAGGAGGCTCTGGCAAACCACTTCCGAAAAACAATTGCCTTGAAAACTGCAAGGATTCGTCCAGGCAGTCACTGCAGAGTCAGTAATGACTGAGCGCAGACAAAAAAAAAAAAAAAATCAGCCATTCAGGATGGCTATTTTCTTAAAATATCATATAACGTGCATTTGCTCATGGTGTAATAATAATTTAGAAGACCTCCCATATGGTTTGCTTTACCATCCTATTACATCAACTTGGTGGAAAAGCAGTTTGGAGCCCCTTCTGAAGGGGAAATGCTTCTGACCAAATTCTCTTAAAATCAAATATCTAATGAGTTTAGAAAAGGAGGCACCATTGAGGAAGCTGGTAAGCTTCGCTTGAGGGTCTGCAAAACAGAGAAATGATTTCTATCAAAAGTTTTGGTAATTAACTTTGCATTTACTTGAGCAATTGCTGTGTTAACCATGTTGTGTTAAGTTTTAACTGATTTATATGTATTTTAATTATGGCTGGCTGCCATCCTGCCTTGGCTCAGTGTTATCTGTGATGACCTGTGGTCGAAACAATAAACAGAGTGACTGATTGACAGGGCAGTGCTGGGCTCCAGTCAGAGACATCCCGGAAGAGCGATGCAGGCGGGAGGGGGTGCTGTCCTGGACCTCCTCCTGAACTGCCCCTCCTGAGTCAGCTGTTGCTTCAGAAGCCCTGGCAGCTTCCCTGGTGATCTCTTCCTCTTCCTCTTCCTCTTCCTCTGGCTGTTCTCTTCCTCTTCTTCCTCTTTGGGAAGGAACAAGGGAAGAGAGAATAACCTATTGCATCACAGCTGCAAACCTCTGAAGCACCACTAGATGGCAGCACATAGTTATGGGGTTCTGTATTTCTTTGCTGCCATCTAATGGGTGGATGGAGTTTTGCAACTGAGATATCAGATGCTTGAAAGAGAAAGAGTTTCAGGTGAGACAGGGTGCACATGCAGCTGTATCCTGAATGGGAGGATGAGAAGAGTTGTTTCTCCCACCCCTCACCCCCATTCTAATGATTGAGCAGGAAGGGCGAAGGGATACCTTGGGTATGTGAGGAGGTCAGAGGAGACCCATCCAGGGCTCAAGACTCTTACAGCAACAGCTAAGGAGCAGCTGTAAGAGTCTCTTCCCTTTATGCTACCAGTCATCCTTTGCCTAAGCTGGGGGTGGGGAGAGGTCTCTGAACTCTTTCTCACTGGGGTGTCCCATCTGTGAAATTTGCCTCAGGGTCCAGAGAGCTCTGCTTATGTCCCAGGGTGTTCTGTTTCTGTCAACCACAAGGTGGAATCCTCCTCCTTCATCCAGCTCTCCTAGATGATCTGTTGGGATGCAGAGGTCCTCCTCAGAAGCCTTCCTCAGTTGGAGTTACACTTTTGTTTATTTCACAGACATCTTTCTTAGCACCAGCAGGCTTTGGCACTGCCTTTGGTTAGGTGCTGCCACCTGCTGTGACCTTCTCAGAAGACGAAGCCAAAATAGGAACTGGGTTGTTCTGCCTTTTCTTGCCTATTATCCTTTTGCCATTTTTCCTGAGCAGCTGAAAGACAGATTCTTTCCCTCTTATTTTGAATATATCTGAAGAATCTGAAGGACTTTTTGGTCCTTAGTAACCTTTATCATCCTTAAATCATTCTCAACTTTAGCCTAGCACCATCGCACCAAATTTAGGCTACCTATGTACCCTTGGTGTCCTGGCCCCCTTTCCATCTCCTATGTATATACTTTTTTGTTTTCTGACCTTCACTAAGCTTTAAGCATAGCTTAAAGTTGGCTTCTTCTGCTGATCTCCATTATTTTCCTTATTGTAATTGTTTCCAACTGTTCTTTTAATGCTAATTTTTTGGGGAACCACCATGCAGCTTGGATTCTTTTCTCCATTTGTTTCTTCTATAGAATCCTAATAATTATTGCTACGAGTTTATTTAAATATGTTTTCTTGAAGTCCAAGTGGCTTTTAATTGGAATTGTTTTTGATTGAAGCAGCATATAAATTTAAGTAAGCAAATAACTAAATAAAATTTGACTATGTTCAATTTTATTTTCTCTTCATTTGTTTACTGTGTCTTCTGTATTGGTTAAGATCAAGTTAAGAATAGCTGATCCCTTCATGTCTTCCTCTATCCTCTGAAGGATTTTCCATGTCTTGTGGGAATATGAGAGATTTTAGATAGGAATTTGTATTTCCTGTATCTGCATCGTGCTCCCGGTTAGAGGAAGTGATAAATAACAATATCTGTTTGTGTTTGAATTCTATTCCATAGATTTTGCTCTGTGCACTGTTAATTTGTTTATCTAGCAAGAGTTTTTCCCAAGATTAAATTAAAAAAAAAAAAAAAACATTAAAAATGGCCAACATCACATGTATACCCCAAATCTCATGAAATTTCAGTATTCTCTCTCATGAATTTGTATGTCTTGCAAATTTGGGGGATTAAAAAAAATACTTGGCCACTCAGTAGGGGGGAGGTTGGGGACCACTGGAATAGAGTGATTGTTGGCCCTATTTAGCATTAACCTAAACGTAAATATCTCCAACCTTCTCATGTGTAGCTGGGAGGAATTGTGCTCACTTTTGCTTGTAAATGATCGCTGGTAGCTAATAAAGCATGGCCCTGGAGCATATGGAGAGCTGTGCTGACATGTAACTGAAGGCACAAATAGCTCTTTTTCAGGCCTCCGGCTGAACACACAGAAGTACAGAGAGGGGTGGGACCTGTACGCACACTAGGCCCTCTGCCCATTTTCAAGCCTTCATCTGTTCTGCTTGAAGACAGCCTTATGAGCAAGAGATATTCTCCATCACTGGCCCCCAGGAAATGCCCCTGAGCCTTCAGGAGAGGAATACCAATACCTCCAAGCTCTTGGAGACTGGAAGATCAGGGATGGTGTAGCTGCTCCCTGCAAGGGGGCAGACAGAAGGATTGTAATAGTTCGCAACTCCCAGTTCCAGCTATTGGGAGACAGAATATTGCTGTCCCAACTCATTGACCCAAGAAGTGAGTTCATATTTGTGGATCCCAGAGTGGATGTGATCAAAATATTTGGAAATTGTGTTTTATAGGACACCATAGTTTTAAGGGGAAAAGCAAATGTCTTAAATCTTCTACTCCCAAAAGCCCAAATGCTCCCAAGTTACCTTTCCCCATTTGCACCTCGCCATGCCTTTTTTCTGCCATATCCACTTGACATTACTTCATCTCAGCCCCAACCCATATTTGAGGCAGCTTCAAGTCATTTTAGTGGTCCAGCAATCAACACGTCATGATAGTTTTGTGGTGGGAGCAATCTGATATGCTCCACTGTCCATTCAGTTGGTGATGCAGTCAGGGGACCCCTAAGAAGTGGGATCATCTTGGCTACTTAATTCTAGGGTGAGCGTGTCATATTCCCTCTAGTCCCTGGGCAGTGTCCTCCAGGCCATTCTGGAGAGGTGGCAGGAGAAATGGAGCAGCTGTCACTGTTCTGCAGGCAAAGAGACCGCCCTATGAAGCAGAAGGGTCTCCCCTGCTTTACTAGACAACCTACACTCGCTGTAGATCAGCTGCAAGTCCAGTGTGTCTTCTGACCCATTTGCAGATAGATCTAGCCATATCTCAGAACAATGCATCCATCATGGCAGTGTTGTGGTGGACAGATAGTTTCTCACTGGTTGCTGATGTAGAGAAAGGGGGAAGCAACGTACCTGCATGCCCTAAATCAGGACATACCATCACCCAACAGCAAGTCAGAATGGGGATGTTACAGGAGCAATAGGGATAGGCAGCATGTTATGCCAGCATAATTTTCTGGCGAATTAATGGTGGGTAGAAAGCACTTCAGCAGTGAGAAAAAGCCCCAATTAAAAGAAAAAGAAAAAAGTCTATTTCACTGTCATTCACTCCAGTGATATCTCAGCATTATTAGCCATCCCCAGGTATGGAGGAAACACACAAGAGGGTCATACTGAATTAAGAATTAGTGATTTCTTTATCAGATTTTCAGGAGACCCAAAACTGAGCAGAATAGATAATACCCTAGAACAGGGGTTCCAAACCTTTTTTGCTCATGGCCCGTTTTTTACCTCTGTGACACCCCCCTCCCCCTGTCCTGGTTGCTGCTTGCTGGAAAAATGTACTTTACCATCTGCACTATTTATTACTCTAAACTGCATCATATAAAGATTATGGCTCCTTAAAAATGCCCCCCAGGGGTCCATATGGCCCAGATTGAGAACCACTGCCACAGAAGACAGCAGTAGAATTCAGGATGATCTTGATAGATGGAACAAATGGACTGATGATCACAGAACTAAATTTAGGAAAGTGCAAAGTTCTCTACTTAAGAAACTAGCAAATGTACTGGTATGGGATGTGGGATATTTGGCTTGATAATAGCATTTGTGAAACAGTAGTTGATCACAAAATAAATATGAGCCAACAAAGTGATGGGACGGCAATAAAGCTAAGTGCAATATTTGGCTTCATCGATAAAAGTACAATTTGCAAATCAAGGCAAGTATTCAAGTTTTTCTGCATTGATCAGAACTGCCTCACTCCTTGTGTCCAGTTGCGGATGCCACACGAGAAGAATTCAGAGAAACTAGTTCAGAGGTTCACAGAAAGGCAAAGAGGATGATCAGGGGTCTAGAAATTAAAGTCTGGGAAAAGAGACTGAATGAGCCGTGTACATTTAATCTAAGGAAATGCCACCTGAGACAGAATATAGCATACTTCAAATGCATGAAATGTTGTTGCACAAAAGAAGCTTCTAGGATGTAGAAGATGAATAATGGATTTAAGGAAGGTAGCTGTTAGAAAAAAAACTTCCTAACCGTTTGGCAGTCAAAACCAGTAATCTAGAGCAGTGTTTCTCAGCTTTGACAGCTTGAAGATGTGTGGACTTCAACTCCCAGAATTCCCCAGACAGCATGCTGGGAGTTGAAATACACCCATCTTCAAGCTGCTAAGGTTGAGAAACACAGCTCTAGAAAGTTGATGATCTCCCCAACACTGTGGAGCACATCTGCACATCTGTCTATTAGGATGGCCTAAACAGGATCCCTGATAGCCTAAACAGTCTTTTCCAACTCTATGAGTATATTAAACAGAGGCATCTGTGGAGTTCTTTCTGATAGCCATGGCCCATGTGTCTCTAGCCCAAATATATGATAGACAGAAATTCAACACATATTCAATACAAGACCAACAATTGCATTTTAAAGAGAAAAAGCAAATTTATATATTTTCAGTTTCAGAATTAGGTGAACTTAATCCCACTTTTTAAAGCATTATGAATCTCAAATCAGACATTTTTCCCCCGTGACTTCGGGGAAATTTTTTAAGAAAGGCATTGGAAGAAGAGGAACTACAGTGGTACCTCGGGTTACGAATTTAATCCGTTCCGTGACTCTGATCGCAACTCGATTTGGTCGTGCCGTGAGGCAAATTTCCCCATAAGGTTCAATGTAAATACATACGGCTCTGCATTTTCTTTGGAGCCATGCTGACAAGCACACCCAAAACCTTCCAAACGCCACAAAACACACCACAAGCCTCACCGAACATCTCCTTGCTATCGCGATCTCGCCCACAGGAAGCCGCGACCGCGTGGCAGCAGGGCAAATGGCCGCGGATCCGGTTCGTAGCTTGAGGCGGAGTTCGCATGTCGAGGTAAATTTTTGCGGCCGGAGCTGGTCGTATCCCGAAATTTTCGTAAGGTGGGGCGTTCGTAACCCGAGGTACCACTGTAAATGTAAATGCAAGAATGTGATTGCAGTTGATTCCAGGGCTCATGCTGTCTCCATCATTTTATGCATAAACCTTTGTTCTATGTGGTCAGGTCTCACACTATACCTCCACCTCCTAAGTTCTCTCCAGTGACATTCCACTAGGAGAAACATTTGATTTCTGCTGACTTAAACGTTTTCCTAGAAATTAGGCAATTGCCAAAGTCTTTGTAAGTTGGTGAGTGGGAGGCCCTTCATATGTGTCAACAATAATTATGTGGTTCTGTTCTAGACACAGGAGACCTTTAGCTGGACACCACATTCTCTTAGTTTCAGAAATGAATATTTCACAATGTTTATTATCTTGTGACCAAACTGGCACATAGTGCTGAAATACGCGAAGGTTCCTCATTCAGCCATTTGCATCAGAGATTTCTGGAGGAAACTGTGAAAATAAGCATTGTTTTAAAAAGAAAAGCTTTTGGATTTTGCCATTAGAGGGATAATGCAGTGATCATAATGGCAGTATTAATTACAGACAATTAATTAATTACAGATGTAATTAGCAGAGTTAAAATTAAAAAATGAGTCAATTGTTCAAGACACCTTAAAATTGCAATTCTATGCATACAGTCTGAGGCTGACAGCTGTTATTTCCTCTATTTTTACCACTCAGGAATGCTATCTTGAGCTATGTGCTGCCTACTTTTGTGTTATTATGCTCTTAACTGGCCATCCTAGTGACACATGGTGGGAGTCAGGATCATAATGTAGGATATGATCATCATTGGCACAAATAGCATGGCCTGTCACAATATATTTGCTAATTTTCTTGCACTTGATAAGGCAGTCAGCAAGGTTTTCAGTCCACAGTTAGAGCAGAAGCCCTCATGAACCAGGTTTCTAAAAAGGTGATTCAGCAGAGTTTTTAAGGCACTGCTACCCAGTGGAAGGAGTTAATGAACAACTTGAAGAAAAGCTTCCCTCTACCCTGTATGAATGAACTGAGGTTGAATCCAAAATTTTCTTCACTGACTAACTATTCGTTTGGTCAGTGTTTCTCAGCCCCAACAACTTTAAGATGTTTAGTCCTGGGAGTTTTAAAGTCCACACATCTTAAAGTTGCTGAGGCTGAGAAACACTGATTTGGTAAACAAATAGTAGATAGGAGGCACATAATTCCTAAGCTTCTCAGCCAGCAGTGATGTTCCACTCCTGCGGAAGAAGTGTTAATGATGTACAGTAGATGTCCATTCCCATGTCACTTAAAGATCTTTCAAGCTCCCTGGCTGGAGCACCCCAGCTGCCACCTTTGCAGATATCTGGGCATCCAGGAGGCAAATATGGATGCATAATGCCAGATCCACTTAGGAGACCCACAAAAATGTCCAAATGTAGCCATGGGATTAAAGTCAAGGTTTTAGTCGGACACTGGGAACATGGCTTGATGCCATCTTTAAAATCTGCAGGATAGTAGACCAATGTCAAGGAGATAGTAGCTGTTCTGAAAACCCCTTCCGCAAGTCCACTGGTGAAAGATCCCTAAAATCTTCAAGCCTAAATTGAGGAATTAGAGTGCTCAATTGTGGACAAAAACAGAGATACAGTAGAGTTCTTCTAATAAAGGGAATTTCATTTACCACATAGACTGGGTACTCCTGGACAAAATCTATCTGTGTGGTTACTAAGGATTGACATTGACCTGATGGCACATAATCCATCAGGCTGGGTACATTTATGCTTAGACCATGACAAAGAAACCAAATCTTAGATATTTTAAATGACTGTGCCTTACAACAATTGGTCCTGGAACCACCCAGAGGGGAAATAACATATATTTAATCCTAAATGATGATAGTGATCTAGTACAAGATGTAAGTGCTATGAAACCAACAGAAAATGGTATGTAAACAGAGTTGCAAGCAAAGGTTTAGGATCCCTTGGTCAAATTCTATTTTGCTATAAATCCTTAAGCTGTTTATAAATCAAAAGTAAAGAAACAGTGAATAGAGCAAGTGTAGAACTTTGGAAAATAGGTACCCCGTAGGAACTATAGAGGACTGAAGCTTGAGATTGATAGAAACATGGTCAGCAAATACCTCTTAACTCCAAATCAGTCTAAATCTCCCAGCCATATGAATTGCATCCTAGTGGCCTGAAAGAACTAGCTGATGGTCTGATGAACCTTTGTGTATTTCTGAGAAATCCTGAAGAACAAATAAAGTGCCAGGTGATTGGAGGAGAGCATACTGTATTTTGCCCATCAGAAAGGAAAAAGGAAAAAGAAAATCAGGAAACTAGTCCTGAATATTCCTATAGGAATATTCTAAAGCAAATCATAAGGCTTTCTATAAGGGAAATACTATGTTGCAGTAGGACACTAATAAGTCATGTGAGTGTAAGTCATCACTTCCCCCAGATTTGATGTTAAAATCACTCACCATAAGAACATTTACATTGGACATCTGTAGGGACAAATCTAAAATATATTCCTCAAGGGTATCCGAAATTCTGTTAATGAGAGACATTAATTGTTGGGGAGGAGTGCAGATGTGAAGTAAGATAATTCTGTGTCCATCCATTGCCAGCTTCGCTACCATGGGTAGAGAGAGCATGTAGGCAAGGCAAGGCTGGTGATTGTGGACAAGGACCCATTAATGTAAGAGGTGATGAGCCTTTACATTGGAGTTGTTAGTTTATTTGAACTTGGACAATAAGAGGGATATCCAACCCCAACTTCATATACTGCAGGGTGACCTACTAAGTCACAGTGCTGTTCTATTACTGCCTGTCTCCATCAGTGGTTTCTCATCAAACTGGAGAGAGGTATTAAGTACGACTCCCTTAAATCCAGTCCTGGGCCTTCTTTTAGGGCTACCAAATCCAAAATATCTGTTTGCTGCCATTTAGTGGTCATCTGGATTTTTGAATTACACATCAGGTAGTCCTATCCTTTCTATATATTCATTCATGACTTGGAGAGGTATAAGAAACCTTTTTGGATACACAGATGATACAAAATTAGGTGGGATCACTTAGACTCTAAAAACCAAAATAAAATTCAAAAAGATCTTGATTGGTTGGAAAAATAGGGTAAACTCTTTCAAGGCAGGGATCCAAACCTCTTCCTATAGGAAATACAAATCATCATTGATATTAGACTAAGGTTATTTGACTGGGTAATATTTGGAAGTGTTTATGCAGTAATTGATTGCAGACTGAAAATAAGTCAGCAGTGTAATGTGGTGGCAAAAAAGTCAAAAGCAACTTTAGACAGTATCTATCAGTATTTAATTTTCAAATCATGGGGAAGTAATGGTCCCACCTTCTTCTGGAGCAGGAGTGAAGAAGAGCTAATATCAGAAGACTGGAAACTAAACTCTATGAAGAGAGATGCTTAACACTGAGAAAAGAATAGTGCTCTTCAAATACCTGGGTGTCATACCCAGTCAGGACTTGTTAACTGTTGTTCCAGAGTGCCAGACCTAAAATAATGGATTGAAGTTATGGGAAGGCACATTCCAGTTGAATGTTAGAAAAAAATATCCTAAGACCAATTTAGCAGCAGAACAGATGTTCCAGAGGAGTGCTGGGTTCCTCTTCACTGGATGTGTTCAAGTGGAGCCTGGACAGTCAAGAATACTTTAATATGGATTCTAACACTGAATGATGGCTCATTCCAACTCTATGATTCTCTGGTTATAAGAAACTTCATCATTCATTCATTCATTCATTCATTCATTCATTCATTCATTCATTCATTCATGGCAAAAATACTCCTTCTACTCCCTTTGGGATCAGTGACTGAGGCTTGCAAATGTCTTAAGGGCCTGATCATTAGCACATGCAATGAACCGAAGCATACCTAGAAGTCAGAAGACACGAGGAAGAGAAGCAAGTGCTTCTCTCCTGTTTGCCCTTGATTAGAGTAGCTTCCTTTAGATCCATGCCACAGTGTTGTTTGTGCAGATATTGGGGGGGGGGGGGGGGGGATGAAGCAACAACAGTCCTTCTGCCTACAGCCATTTCCCCCCCTCACCCACTGCCACAGTATTTCTCTGTCCTGCCTTCCCTTTCCACCTCATCCAGCCCAGCTTTGGACATCAATTGGTATTTTTTTTCTCATCCAGTGACAAAGCTCAGTTGCCATACACAGAAAGGCTACGGCAATGCTCAAAGTTGCAGTCTTCTCATAAGGACTCTGGGAAGAAAGGAGGCAGATAACGGAAGCGCAAGACCCATGTTTATTTGTTTTTTAAACAGGCATATGCCAGATTACTATGGGTTACCTCTGCTGCACCTTCACCCAGCAGTCTTGCTCTGCACATAGTTCAGATTAAGTTAAAGCCCATGACTATTTATTCCTGAGATGTTACTGTCAGCATTTTCCTGTCAAAACATGTGCAAGCCAAAAGCATCAAAAACAAGATCTTCTAATGGATTTCAGAAACAATCAGATGCGTAATTCCTTCTTTTGTCCTTTTTTCTCAGCTGCGCAAACAGGAACAAATTGGTCATGTATCAATACTATCTGAGGGGGTCCCCTTCTAGTTATGAAATTGATCAGAGCCTGAAATTTAAAGAAGGAGGCCCTCCTGAAGAGGATCCTGCTGCCAGAGGCCATCTACCAAGATAGCTATCTTCTCAACATTGCTCCTAAGAATGGAACCTGAGGGCCCAGCAAGATACAGCTTCTTTGGATGAGGATAAAGAGAACGTTGAGGAGCCTTGGAATTGTAGGATTCTTGTCCAATGGGGAGACAGAACCTGGTTCTGATAATCCAGGTCATGTTACCTAGGGCAGACTCTGCAGCTGACCCAGGACCACCCAGTCCCTGGGAATGCCAATGTCTAAGAATGAATGACCAGAAGGAGTTAAAGGTAGGGGAGGAGTAAAAGAAAAAGAAAAGAAACCCGAGGCCTAGTTGAGCAAAATTGAACCTTTGCCATCAGGGCCAGCCAGCATCAGCTACGCTTGGGTGGAAGCTGAGCAAGGTTCACTATCCTGTGTTCTTCTAACAAATGTGGATGCTGCTGATTTGCAGGGTACCAAGCTTGAACGATTGGGGCACATATTTAGGAGTGGGAGTGGCCTTCCTCTCTCTGCTTTTGAAAACATTTGTGAGGACACCTCTCTATTCCCAGGCCTTCAAAGGGAAGACAGCTCTCTCTCTCTCTCCCTCTCTCTCCCTCTCTCTCTCTCTCTCTCTCTCTGTGATGCTTTACCTATAAGCTGCCTTGAATTTACTTTCCAAACTGAAAGATAGCATCTAAATCTAGAGGAGGAGGAGGAGGAGGAGGAATGTTTATTGAGCCCAAGCCAGAATTGGAGCATTCACAGAGCCATGCAGTTCTACTGAATGGAAGAAATGAAAAAATGGATTGCTTGTAGTTGCCAAAGGAGCTGCCTACAGCAACGCTGAGGAGCCTGGGGACAAAACATGTGAAACTTTGCTGGGATTGGACCTTTGTAGTAGAGACTAGGGATAGGAAAGAACCCTAGATAAGGAATTTGAGCCTTTTGTTTCTTTAGTGTCTACTTATCCATAGGGGTGTGAACATGAGCAGCAAGCAAAATCCAGCTAAGTGTTCAGTGTCCCTTTTTTAAAACCTGCAGGGGAGTTGAATTTACTTATTCAACATTTGACGTGAACAGGGAAGGAGTCTTCAATTTTCTCTTTTTAAAAGGACAAAATACCCCACACCCTCACTGAAGTGGCTTAGACCCGAGACAGAAGGTATCCTGGAGGCCCCAAGGAAGACCCAGCAGAGATGGACTGTAGGCAAGGAATGGAACTAGGGAAGTAGGCACAGAGGAGTGACTCAAATAATAGTAAAAATTAAGCTAGAAAAGGCCTGGAAGAACATTCAGAGTACAATGAACTCCAGGTCACCTAATCCAGAGGAACTTAAGCACTCCTGCTTATGCTATCCCAGCCCAAGGATTTATTTCTCATGGAACCCAAGGAATGCTTCTTCCATCATTTCTGTAGGGTCAGCCATGCAAGGAATCAGATGTTTCAGAAAGAGTCAAATCCAGATTTAGCAGCATCTTCCAGCTTTAGCTGATCACAAGCAGGTGCTGGAAGAACAGCTCTTTTACCAGGAGTAAACCCAACATTTAAAGCTCCTGCAGTGAACTCTCCAGGGTTCTGATAATCATAGAACATAATTTTGTTTGTGCTTTTCTTTCTCCTCTTGAGTGATCACTTCATAATCAACTTCCTTGCTAGATCAGGATACTAACTTATTGTTATTTTATTTATTTAATTCAATTCTGAGGCTGCCCAAAATGATGCTGGGTGGCTTATGATGAAAAGAAAACAACATATGTCAAAAAAGAATACAGCTGGCTGAATGACCAATGCTGTAACACAAATAAACCCCAAACCAGAGGGACTTGACCACCATTCCCTCCCAAGGGCTGGGAGCACAACTGTCTTTAATAGTTGCCAAAAGCCAAAAAGGTGGGAGTGATACAGAGCTCTGCCAGGATGCCCATCCAGAAGCAGGAGCCACCACTGGGAAGACACACATACTGTATATAATTTTCATATTGTGCAAGAGGTTCAACATTGGCTGTTCTGTGTTGCATAAATGGCACGTGGCACATTTCCCCAGATTTACCTGGTTTTAAAAAGGTAAAGTCTTCCTCAAATTGATCTCCACTCCAAAGGTCCTGACTTCACAGCGACGATATGGTAGTAGATTGCCACTGCCTTGGGGGGCGTTTTCCCTCTAATTTTCCCAGTTAGCCTATAGCTCTGACGTTTCTATCTCTGTCTTTCTCTCCCACTCTCCTTTTCACAGGCCCGTCACACTGCTGACTCCCATTCAGTTTGCAATCAGTTATTATTTCAAGACCGTTTTCATAAGTACTGTAACATTTCCAAGCAAGGTACCTCCCATCCTCTAGCTGTGCACCCAAGTTTTATTTCCTGAGTGAAGAACTTCTCACCTCTGTTAAATTTCATTCTCTTATTTTTGGCCCATTTCTCAATCAAGACCATTTTGAATTTTATCTCAGTCATTTACGATGATGTGTATCCTACACCATGTTCTTCAGTTTGATGAGGAGCCACTGAGTACTCTGAATATGATTTTCAAACCAGTTTTAAACCCATTTAATTTTCATGCCACCATGCCCACACTTAATGACTTTTCTAACCAGCATGTCAGAGGGTATTTGTCAAATCTATTTCGGTATATACAAGATACTGTATATGCCTATAGTTGTCCCATAATCTATTGAGGAAGTTTACCAGATCAGATAATGAAGGAAGATTAGTCTGTCAATATTTGTTATTGCTGAACCCTTGCTGACATCCAGTAATTGAGATACTGGATTCAAAGTGCTTACAAATCAACCTTGTTATAATCTGCTCCAGAGTTTTTTCAGGTATCAGTGACAGACTGACTGGCCTGTGGTTACAGCCTCTTTTTTTCTCCTTTTGGAAAACAGGAACAACTTTTGCTGTCCTCCCGTCTCGGGAATTACTCAGCGATGATACATAAGAAATGTTTTATCACTTCTCACTGATATCCATGGTTTGGCCAGACCATCTGCTAGTTGCTTAAGTAGTCTAGGATGGAATTCATCTGGTCCTGGAGATATAATATCTGCTACAATAAAGAAGCATTTCCTGTCCATGTTTCTACCAATCTCAAGCTTCAAGTCTGTACTTTCATTCTACCCTTCACAATTTTTTGGTGGAACATAAGGGGTTTTGGGGTTTTTTTGCCTTTTGCCTTAGTAAATAGTTAAATAAATAGTTTATTAAATAAACAAGTTAATAAAATAGAATAAGAAGAAAAATAAATAAAACAATAGCTTAATTAAAAAGGAAAGGGGAAAAAGCAAAACAGCAACAACTAAAATAAGAACAATAAATATATAATACTGCTTATTGGAAGGATTGATAATGAAGCTCAAGCTCAGATACTTTGGTCACCTAATGCGAAGAGAAGACTCTTTGGAAAAGACCCTGATGCTGGGAAAGATCGAAGGCAAAAGGAGAAGGGGACGGCAGAGGAGGAGATGGTTAGATGGCATCACTGAAGCAATGAGCATGAAACTGAGCAAACTCCAGGAGGCAGTGAAGGACAGGAAGGCCTGGCGCGATGTGGTTCATGGGGTCATGAAGAGTCGGACACGACTTAACGACTGAACAACAACAAATGTGTATCTGTATTCAGTATATAAAAATGTTCTTGTTAGAAACATTGAACCAAAACAGGAGTTGAGTAGCACTTAGACTTCGCTGTTTTGAGGTAAAAAGAAACAAATGAAGGAAGTGGCCACTACATACAATGACTGCAGAAGACTTCACCATGAGGAATCATTCAAGTACAATGGTTAGCTTAGTTTTTCAAGAACCTTGAAGTCAGCTGAGTTTGGGAGAAGCAATTGAAAGCTTTCTTTTTTTAAAAAAAAAGCTACATTAAGTTTATGTTACAACTTACAGGTAGTCCTTCCTTAACAACTGCCCTGTTTAGTGACTGTTCAAAGTTATGACAGTGCTGAAGAAGTAACTTTACGACCCATCCTCAAACCGTTGCAGCATCCCTGCAGTCACATGATCAAGATTTGGGCACTTCACAACTGGCAGGTGTTTACAACCATTGCAGCATCCCACAGTCACGTGATCACCATTTGCATGCTTCACAGCTGGCTTCCAACAAGCAGAATCAATGGAAAAGCTGGCAGTAAAATTATAAGACAGGGTCACATGATGTCTCGCTTAATGACCACAATGATTCATTTAATGACTGCAGCAGAAGTGAGGTCATAAGTCCATCACAGTCACGTGATGTCTCACTTAACGATTGCATCACTTAGCAATGAAGTTGCCAGTCCCAATTTTGGTTGTTAAGCGAGGACTACCTATACAATCTTTCTGTCTCTGCCACTGATGTTTGCTCATCTCACAATCAGTCAATAATCACTGGCAATTCTACCTGTACCTCTGGATGGCTGTCAATAGCAGAATCGGAGTTTCAGAGCATGGATTCCAGTGAGCAGACAAATTTGTTACCTCTTCGCCATTGATAGGCTTCCAGCTCCATGAAGGCAGAGAAGCTGGGATTAATCAGGATATTGGATACTATTCCATAGTTATTGGCCAAATAACATTTTTGATAAGGACATGGCCCTTCACAGCCACAGTGTTCCTTCAGTGAACTTGGACATTGAAGGTCATTAACAAAATACATGAAAAGCTTTTGTTATTGTTGTTGTGGCATGGTGTTAATTGGCTTGTTCTGTGTGTTATATATGAATTTTAATTTACATACCTACACTGCTATGGATGAACTAGTATGCACAAGCAACTTCTTATAAATGAAGCATATAATATTATACATTACTTCTGCTACGATGGAAACTGATGTTGGAAACAAATCATTCAGTGTCCTTAGAGGGCAATAGAGAGGAAGCATGTAGAAGGACTGTGAAGTAGAGAAGGCTGTAGGATATAGCACAAGGATACTGAGAATGGGGTCAGAATAATTTGGAATTAACAGTTCAGGCAAAATGCTTCAACCAAGCTAATATCTTAATGCATTATTTCCACCGCAATTTGGTTTCTGTATATTTCAGTGCCAAAATGGATCCACATCACCAGTTTATTCTGCGGGACTGCTCTAGAAAAGCCTTTTATTTTGTAATTTCATTTTTTTTAAGCTTAGTGATGCTTCTACCACAATCTGGACTCTTAACACTGCTTTTTTTTTTCTCAGACAACTCATGATTTTTCCTCCTCAGCCAATTCATGATTCAGGCCAAAGCAAGGGACATACAACCTCTCCTCCCTGAGAACCAAAGGAATAGGACCTAACTATTAATCACTACTGTAGGCCAGCAATCTATTACTCACTAGGCCTGCAATCAATTTAGCAAATGGAACATGGTATAGACCAACAGCAAAGCTGACCTGAGTGTGTTAGATAAGAAATTTACATAGTCCAGCTGAAGTTTATTTTGGCCGAGGCAGTATGCAGGCCTCAAATGCTGAGTTTGAGGTACATTTCAGTTTTTTGCTAAGCTCTAGAGCAGTCAAGAAGTAGGGATCCAAGGCTAAGTGCATCCATACAGCCTCCTTGTCCTGGCATGACACTGCCTCTCTCACCACTTCCTGCGGACATGTACCCATGCCAGGACCTGTATTCCACCATCAGCCAGGAGCTGAGGCAACCTGAAGACAAATTCTGGCGCTACATTCTAGAAATTGTTTCCCCTTCTACCCCGGCACAAGACCTCCCATCTGGACAATCCATGGCACGTGAATGACTTTTGAGGTAATGCAGATGGGAACAGCAATCTGATTAGCCCCAAATGGTCTGGCAGGTCTGCTTTGGGACTGCCCCTTCTGTCTTGTTCCTGGATGTGGCACCCCTTCCACAATGCTGGTATTCCTATGGAGACCAGAACCCCAGGTCTGACCAGCCATTCCCTGGCTTAATTGAAAGAACTAAGCTCTTATATATCTGTAGCTTGCGTGGTGGTGAATTCCCTTTCCAGTGGCCGCTGCTCCTAGAGAAGACCTGGCTTCTTGATTTCACTCCTCAAATGATGTGTTTAGGATACTTTACAGGTCCTACACCAATTTCCCCAGTGAACTTGCTTTCTCAAACTCCAACTCTTGAACACTTATCCAGTGGTTGCACCCCAGCTGTACAAATCTGGTAATCACTAGATGGCAGCCAAGTGATTAAAAAACCATTTAACTCTTTGCTGACCCCTAGTGGTTGAACAACCAGATGGTCAATCTATAATTGTAAGATATTTTATTTTTAAAAAATGTTCAATCAGTGGATAGCATGATAGGGAAAAAAGAAAAAAAATGTAGTGCACAGAACTTCGTGCATGCCAGCTGGAGGAGGCTTTTCACACAGTGGATGATGTTGTAGGGAACTGGAGCTTCAGCCAAGCGACCCACCAATCATGGGCCTAGGAATGTCATATTAAAACGGTACGAAGAGCAGCACAACCTGGGAAGGGAACCTGATAAAGCAGCTGAGTAGATATGGTCTAGACCAATGTTTTTCAACCTTGGCAACTTTAAGATGTGTGGACTTCAACTCCCAGAATTCCCCAGCCAGCCATCTTAAAGTTGCCAAGGTTGAAAAACATTGGTCTAGATCTGCAACATCAGTGCAACTCAGGGAAATTGTGATCCTTAAAAATGCCCTCAGGAATGGCAGTGAGAAAATAGGCTGACCGGTAGCAAAAACACAAGTTATCCTTTAAAGAGGGGTTTGTATGCAGAGATCTGACACAAAGACATAAACTACTTAGGGTAAGGATACCTAAAATTGAATACAAACTTTATTTAGAAATTAACATGTGCTTACATACTTTGCAAATACGTATATTTACAAAACAGACAGCATGAAGTAGTTATACATTTTCTTTTCAAGATGAAAAGGTTTTTTTCACATTGTTTTGGGAAAACCTGTGGGCATGCCAATTAGGTCATCCATAGAATGACAGCATTAACTACTGCTTGCCCTGAAAACGATCCACGCTATTGAACTCTGGTCCGATCTTCCTTCAAGGTGTGACAGTTGCGTTCTTCCTTAGGGAATCGGTTGCTCGTGTGCGTTTGAGATGGGGCTGAGACAGGCCAAACCGAGGTGCCATCTGATCCTCGCTTGCCTCTCTCTCATATGCCTTCTTTTCTCTATCCTAAGCAACAGCAGGGCAGGGATCGAAACCAATCTCTTCCCAAGGGCTTTTGAAATTGCTGCATGAATGTAGGCCAAGGGGGCAACGCCAGGGACATGATTTCTGTAACCCAGTAATGTGCCCGTTTCTTTACCTTGCCTACCTAAGTGTCTGCTGAAACATCTTATCTCTTGCAGTTTTCATGCCTTTTTTTAAATAGGTTACAGAGAAACAAAAATATTGATCTTAGACTATCAATACCCTTGGGCAAGCACTGAGTATAGATGCCCCCCTCAACTGCTCCAATGCATCAGTTTGGAGCATCTGGAATTTCGACCCTATTCCTGTGTTCTGAGATGTTTTTTTGAATGCTAAATTAATTTCCTCCTTAGTAAAAGCACAATTAAGAATAGGAAGCATTAATTAGCATTCTCAATATGTAGCATAGCCTCCAAATGTACTAGCTGCCCAGCAAATTTCTATTATTAACATAGAATCCTACATAATCCAAAGTAAGATTGTATTACTTTGAGTTGAATAGTGTTTAACTTTGCCAAGTGTGTTTAGGACTGTAGCAGAATGTGCAGAATAATCTCATTATATCCTTTAGGGCCAGAAGCATGCAATTATGTGTGGAATGGATACGGCTAGAAGGTTGCAAGTGTGTATGTGTGTGTGCACGTGCCTGCAGTGTTAGATATGATTGAACCTCCACCAGTCTACAATGGTACACCTCCCAAAGTCCCATCATCTAATCCATTGGTGTATCCATCATCTCATTGGTGGATAATCTGGGGCTGCCTTGACTGCAGTCCTTTTTTTATTATTCTTATTATAGCTACTGAAAACTCATTGCATAGTTTACTTTGAGATTGGGAACACACAAAAACTGTAGTGTAAACCCCCAAACAAGGCACATCACAGTTGAAAATCATAGAAAACCTTCAAAAGATTCCCTGCAAAATATGGTTCCTCCTACTTCAGGGCTGCAAGCTCCTGAAAATCAACATTTCAGCCCCTAGCTACAAGAAATTGCTCCCCAGGATACGAACAAAACATCTTACGATTCTTCAGCAGTAACAAACTGATATGTCTCTGCTTTGGTATATTGAATCTGTAGATGGAAAATACTGGGAAAAATGTGTTTGAATATGCTGATTAAGACAGATTACCTAGTACTAATTCATCTTTGGCATTTCATTTTGAACAAGAAAGGTAAATATTTTTGCATATTAGGGTTAAAACAGCAATACAAAGATTGCTCATGGGACAGTTTAAACAAGTACTTTCCTATTTATCCCACCGTGAACTGGATTCAAATACTTCATCCTTGGCTAAATGCAGATGCTCCATACAAATTATTCAGATGACAGCATTTTCAGATACGTGTATGACAAATATGTAAATCCGAATGCTAGTATCTGGTTGTTTTCTTATTAACATCTACCAAGCCATCTTCCAACTGTTCAGAAGATACAATTTGGGTCTCATAGGAACCTCATAGGTACACGAGGTTCATCCCTTCTACATATTGCTTCTAGAAATAATATCATCCCTCTTTGTGAGTTCAAATTCTAATTCTAATTAATTCATTCCCATTAATGTTAGGCTCCATCTGGCACAAACCACAGAGTCAAAAAAATAACAAAATGTATGTCTCGACATCACAACAGGAACCACCCCAGCTTCTTGTTCTTGTGCCCTAGAGACAGATGTACAAGTACATAAATCATGAGGTTTACATTGTGAAATCTTAATGTGCATTTCTTCCTTTTCTCCCTGACATATATATGTAAATTGGGGTACAACATAGATTTCTTTTGTTCACTTCAAGCGGGGTGGGGGGGTAGACATTTTTCCTCCCTCTCTTGGCTGGTTATTCTGTTTAGGAATGGTGGTCAAGGACGGGTGGGGGGGGACCAAGTGAAAAGGGCAGAAACCAAATTAAGAACAGGAGGTCCTTAAATTAAGACTCAAAGCTGCATTTAAAGGCCATCAAAGTCGCCAATAATAATTCCACCGCCACCATTTTTGTATGCTGGACAGCAATACGTTATTGCTCTTTGGGTGATTAAAAGAGGGAGAAAGGATTAAAATTACCTCTCTGTGCTACAGATTTGTGTTAGGAGGCACTATATTTCTTTTTAAGTAAAAAGAAAGTGGCTATGAAGACATCTTGCTTTACATTTAATGTAATGTAGGCTGACTCTCAAAAGCTACTTTTTACCACAACTAAAAAAATGCTCTGCTATTTTATACTGTAGTCCACAATGTCCATTAAAAGGTTTAGAAGTTGTCACTATTGAAGTATGTAAGCTTGTGGTTCACACATTTTGGTCATTAATGGCCTGGATCAGGTTCCCTGAGAAGAAATCAAAATATTCTACATCAGTGTTTCTCAACCTTAGCAACTTTAAGATGTGTGGATTTCAATTCCCAGAATTCCCCAGCCAGCATGGGACTTCTGGGAATTGAAGTCCACACATCTTAAAGTTGCTAAGGTTGAGAAACACTGTTCTACATGTACTCAATCTCTGATTGTGAATGAAGATATTAGGAATGCTGACTATGTCTCTTACTCTCTAATAATGGTCCTTTTTCAATCTTCATTCATGATGGGGGAAGCGTATCTGAATACCTCCCCTGCTACACGAACACCATTTATAATTCTTGCATATGCAAAAAACAGCCATTGACATAACACAGTCTTGGCCACTACACCTCATCCTTTGAATAATTCTCCCAAAAGTGTTCCCCCCTCCCTAGTTCTTCCCCATGCAAATGCATCAAGGTGTCAGTGCCCAGATTCTGCACAGCAGAAGGGGATTAATATTCTGCTTCATACAACTTGCTGCTACTGGAATTAGTGATTACAGAAAACCAAGCAGTATCAGTTCCTGCTACATCGAACAATATTGGCAAAGACAAGGCATTCTGTGCAAAAAAGAAATTCGGGAAGTGCATGAAACATTGTGCTGCATATAAAATCATTCCCTAATAGTGGGATATCTCTGGCTTCTACCGAGAAGCATCCTGCAGCGCTCCTCTCTTACATCTTGACTCTCCTGTTGGTAAAGAACAGAGTAAGAGTCTATTAAGCAATGTGTCCACTGGAAGATGTTGGGTCTATCAAAAAGAAAATGCCAATTCCAGACACACAGGGCCTATGAGATTGGACAGGAAACAAATTTGCCATACCCGCTTATAAAATATGAAGCCATCGCTGGCTAACATTGACTCCAACTGTGTTCATAATAGAAATCAGCCTGTTCAGTATTATTTACCCCACTACTAAAGAAGGACACAGTGGTTGTGTTCACACAAGATCCTTAAATAAGTCAAGCAAAGATGTAGCAGATACATGCACACAGCATGCTAAGTTTGATTAATGTTAACCTAGATTGGATACAGGCCCTAGCACAAACCCAGCCCATTTGGTTAATATATGGATTAGTTTGGTTATTTTTCAGTGCATTATGTGACCTCAGAAATCAGATTAACTCTGTAAACTAGGTTGTTGTATGAACATAGCTAGTTAGTAGCTCTGTTTCAAGACTATATGCTTCAAGTAATCTCTTCACCTGGCATTCATATTTGTGTTGGGAAGTTATACAGAAAGGGCCTTTGTATACCTATTATTTATTTATTTATTTATTTATTTTGAATGGTTTTCTGCTGCCTTTCAAAATTAGAGGGCTTCCTCATGGAGCCTTCTAGGTACAGGTATGAAGATTCCTTAGCTGCAGATACTGCCAGTACCTGTCATGAATGCAACTCGATGCATGATATCTAAGCTAGAGATCCTTCACGCCTTCCTATTCGGTCAAGAGGTGGTACTCAGCTGACCTTGGCCAATGTGAAAAACAAAGGAAGCAGAGTTGGGCTTCTTGCAGGTTCTAGTTTGAGGACTAGACTAAGAACTCAAAGAAGCATCCTGAAAGTCAGTAGAAAACTACTTCCCACTTATTGCCAGGAAAACCATCTAGATACATCCTTGAAGTCAGCTAGGAGGTATGCTGAACTCAAAGAAGTTTCTACCTTTTGGGGGGACATGTTACTCTAAATATAAATAATACCTGGAAGGAGCTCTAGTGGAATGGAACATCTGTACACTACAGAGAACCAGCACATTACCAAGGGCATTTCTGGGAGAATAGCATAGAACTAAATCCTAACTATGGGCCAGGTTTTACTTGTGCAGCTTGCTATTTTAAGTTCTGGGGTGTAAAAGTATATATATATATTAATTTTAAGTGGACCTGCACTGAGGAAAGCAAAGCTCTTCCTTTGGTGGAATTTGGACTTTGTGGTACTCTGGGTCATTAAAACAGGAGAACCGGCCTAACAGCAATCCCCCCACAAACAAATAATGGGCAGTCAAATGTTGAGGATAATGAAGTTCTAGGGAGGAAGAGACCCCTGTAGCAAATAGAAACAGAAGAAATTGCAGAGATGGAGGAACCAATTGGTTTCTGAGCAAACACCCTCTCCGCCTGCATGCCTGCCTAGCTGCTTGCATGAAGCCACCCTACTGACGTTCCTCTCCTGTGATCCTAGTTCCATCAAGAAACACAACAGGGTTGCGCCATTTGCCCGACCCCCCCCACTCCACACACACACACAATTCAAGTGCTAGAGAAAGGTCTGCAAAGCTAAAGCAGAGCTACCTCAAGAGGACTGAGGCAATGCCTCAGTTTGCATCCTTGGGTGCTGCTTTCTTACTTAACAAGGATGGTGGGTGCAATGCCTACAGGAAAGAACAGCAGTAGAGGAATCGTGGACAGCTAATGTAATAGCATTTCCACAGTTGGAAAAGGCAGCCTAAGAACCCTAACATAATACATCCAAAAGGCACCACTCTGCCTCCTCTCCCTCAGCGCCTGGCACGGCCAACTAGTGTGTCTGTGACTTACTTGGATTCTTGACACACAACTGTCAGAGAAGAAAGCAAATTGCACTGAGCAGAAAAGTCTTTTGATATTAACCAGTAAGAAACACATTAACCTTGGTGTAATCTCATTAACCTCTGTGCAACTGGCTATGCCATGGGCTTCTTTAACTAGCTTTGCATATTGGTATTAACTGTATTTTAAAATATGCGGCTGATTTCTTTCGACTTTTCAGATTGTAGCTCTCATGTTACCTTTATTTTGAACTCAAGGATATTTAATCATGGGGGAAAAACAGATATAAAAATCATATTGGACAGTTTGTGTGTGTGTGTGTGTTAAAGTTAGTGCAGCCCCAGAGACTGCCAATTTGATTACAGGAATGATATGGAAGGCAGAGAGAGAGAGAGAGAAAAAACATTTGAGTTAGCAGGTGCAGTCATAATTCTTATCTGTGATTCTAATTCAGTCCTAAAAAGTTCAGGAGCCATTCTTTATGTTGGAGCCTGCCAATGATTCAGACAACTGTCCCTCCCCTTCTGCCACCACCTCTGTCTTGTATCTGCTGTCATTAAATGTGGCTGCCTAAGGGGACCGTTAAGAGCATGAAAGGGCTCTGGTTGTTTTAAAGCCCACCAGAGTTCTGCTGTGTCCCTGTTGGGATTAGCAGCTTCACAAAGAGGCTCTGGGACTGATCACAAAGTCTTCTCGGAAAGATGCCAGACCCAACGCTTTCAGGATTCGCGTAGGCTTATTGGCAGCTCCATCTGAACAACGCCCATAGCAACAGCTACAAGGCCAACTGGGAGACAGATGTAGAAAAGGTTGACATTTCCCTGTTGATATTAGCAGCAGGACAACAGTGGTTGTGACCGTGTTGAGGGGAGGTGGAAACATCTTCCCCTCTCAGCCATCCTATGGGGCACATGGTGTGTGAAATTGGGTAGGTTCTTGTGCCCCATCTGCGTTATTTGGGATAACAATGATACTGCTATGGGGTAACTTTATTTGGGAGGGTCTGAGGTTCCCTCCCCTGGGCAGGGGGTTAGATTAGAAGATTAGAAGACCTCCAAGGATTCTATGTGATAACAAGTTAAAAAGGAAAACAGAAACTCATCTCGATGGAGTTCTTTAACAATCCTTTTCTTATTATGCAGCTATTTAAAAACACAGCTTAATTACTTTGGTTTAACACAACTGAGAACTGATTATGGTATCTTCATCTGGTTTTGATTTGCTGAATCATAATTCTTGGTAACCTTCACCCACAGCAGTTGCATGGTAAAGAAGTAAGAAAAAAGGCAAAAGAGGTTAGTGAGCAATGAGCTTATATCTTAGCAGGAACCTTCAAGACATCAAAATAAGTCTTGGACTTCCCAAAACTGCATCCTTGCAACAGCCTGGACAACATACTAAGAAAGCTTCCCTACACAGCCTGAGAAGATGAAACAACTGACAACAGCCCATCTAAAAAAGCATTATTTTTTATTTAAAAAGCATTGATTAATAAATTTCCATATACAATTGGGCTTTTATAGGATTAAACTAGCCACTTTTATTGTTTGAAGGTATATAATATCTGCAATACACTGTTAGAACATGTGAAAAATAGATATGCTACATTAATATAGTTTTAGATATTTCTATTACATGTGGCCATTTATGGGCAAGGCACCTTTAAGCAACCAACAGATACATGGCTGCAATGCAGATATATAACATTTGACAAATAGCAGGTGATCTTATTTGGGATTGGCTTGAAATGTGGTCTTAAGCAGACAGGAAAATGGATCCCAGGGGTGCACGAAGAAAAATTCAAAGGACTTAGTTCAGCGAGGACAGCTGTTGGGCAAACTCTTTTGAAGTGGAGTGTCTACAAAGACTCTTGTATTTAGTATTTCCAATAACAACATTCATACGTAGGTTTGCTGCCAAGGTACTAGCCTTACTGTGTCTGACATGTTTGGGGCCAACTTTTTCCTTGTACTGCTCAAAATAAAAAAGTCTGGAAGAAAATCTGTTTAAGCAGAGATCATCTGAACAGACCCAAGAGCAAACTAATGAAGAGCTTCCAGATCTGGCTCTGGGGCAGCTTAAGAAGAATGTGCAAAAGGTCCAAGAAATCTGGTGCATGAGATTCATAACTCCTCCACCCACCCCATGCACACATTCTTCCATACAGACTCAAGGTTTCTGTTTCTAAGCTTTCTTTTCCTGCAAAATATATACATAAGGATAAAAAAGGACTATGATGGGCTCATACGTGTGATTTAATGGAAACTCATGGCATTAACACAAAGATGAGAATTGGCCCTGTTATTACTACTGTCCCAAAAGTTTCCACCAGATCTGCTTCATCTGATAAAGAACCTTAATTTTATTTTACTTCCATAATTTATTTGAAGCAACAAAGGTCTCATCTATTGCAAAGTGTGTATGAGTGTTGTCATATCCCAGATTTCAAGGTCACCCTCCAGTAACTCCCTAAAACCATGGCACATGTTTCAGCTTCAGACCAAAGCTTTTCCACTATACAATTGACCTTCAATGTTTGAAGACTGCAGATTGAACTATCCATATATAGAAGTTGGAATGAAATTCTGTAATTTATGTTCCTTGTGAGAACTACTGTGGGGCAACTAATATGCATGTTTTCACATGGCCCACTTGAATCCTTATCTCTTTAGGCCCAAATACTGAAAATCTCTCTTGGTGACAGACATGAAGCAGCCTCCAAAAACTCTGCTGAGAGCAAGACCTTTTTGGCTTGTTTTACCCAGGATGCTTTTGTTATAAGTCCTTTGTTTTTGCAGCTTACTTGTGAAGGTATTTCTCCAGATACTCATGAATCCACTTTAACTTGGGATCAATGCAGATCTGTTTACTGCTATTTTTCAGTCGTGCACTGCCGAAAAAAGAGAAAAGAAAATAGAACAGAAAATAAAATAAACTCATGTACATAAACCAAACCTGAATTTGCTTGTACAACTTTTGTGACAAGGGACAATAAAGACATCTGCTCCTTATAACATTACACAATGAAAGACCGTTTTTTATTATTATGGCGAAATTAAAACCATTAAAAGCATTCACTTTGGCTATAACACAAATTGACACAAAGCAGTCCACTTGAGTGACAGCTGGACCACCTTCAAACCAAGGTCACTGTGGCCTAAAGTTAAATAGGTTCAAAGCTTTTTGCTACCTTCAGAAGGCATGCTGTAAGTTACACTGTTTTTATTTTCATTTGGCCTATTTGGCAATTTCTGAACCTCTCCCAACTTCTCTATCAAAGAAAAGACAAAGTGGAAGAATGATAGGACATAGCTTTGTGACTGACACTTCTAGCTACTAAGGAGGCTTCTCAAATCATCATGCTTTTTGGAGATGCACTGAAAGAACAAACTCAATACCATTTTGTGTTCTCTGAGAGCAACAATATTCTGCAATGAGAGAACAGTCTAAGAACCAGTACTGGTAGATCAACAATATTCTTATTGCTGCCTATCTGAACTCTATGATATGTACCAAGCAGTCTCAACTGTAGAACATATAGCAAAAGAACTTTTTTTATATTTGCAGGATTGATCCCATCTGCAGAAGAAGCTATTTTTCCTGAAAATTTCACCCAGAAATACCCCACAATTCTGAAAACAAATTGGATCCAGACCAAAGCTGAAGCTGAAGCTTCAGACTCAGTGTCTCACCAATCAACCGATAAGGGAGGTTCTAAACTGGTTCTTATTTTAGGTCATAGCCCTACACTGTACAGTGAACTGTTTCATTAGGATAGGGGAAAACATTTCACTGGCAATTGCCCAATAATTTTTTTCCCCCCAGTTAAGGCAGACCCAGATCTAGCACTGTGGGAATACATGGAAGCTGCCTTGAACAGGACCCTTAACTAGTCTGTCTTCCTTAATCTTTTCTACTCAGCAATCCAAGTTCTCAGAAGTGTATTTATAAACAATATAAGTAGAATAGAAATCAATTTCTAAAAATCAGTTGAAAATGAAAAAGTATACAAAACTATTACATTTCATTCTTTTCGAGAAAATATAGTTTTGCACCATTTCAATCACATTTAATAGTACAGTAGAAAAAACTTAATTATAAAGCTTCTCTGTAAAATTACCCAAGTTACAGTACTTATGACTTATTTTAATTTTTCAATACATAACTATATTTATAAATAAATTGTGGCTCTGTTTAGCTAAGGGAAGCATGTAAGGTTTTGCTCCCTCTTCCTGTGTGGTTTTAATTTTTATCTTGTTTGTATTAGAGGGTTGTTTTAGGGGGAAAGGATAATTGCAAGAGATGTGCTCTTCTGAATTTTGAAGAATCAGGATAGAAATAGGATAAAAAGAATACTAACACTTCTGAACTTTGGTATTGGAGAAAACTCCTGAGAATACCATGGGCAGTCAAGAAAACAAACAAGTGGATTCTTGGACAAACGAACCCAGAGTTCTCACTCAAGGCACAAATGACCAGGCTCAAATTATCCTACTTTAGACACATTATGTGAAGACTGAGCTCTCTGGAGAAGGCTCCAATGCTGGGAAAGATAGAAGGAAAGAGAAGAAGACCAGCATCAAGGTGGATAGACACAATTACGCAGCAATGGGTGCACTGTTGGAAGACCTGAAGGACCACGTTGGGGACAGATCCCCCAGGAGAAAATCTATCTATGTGCCAATAAAAGTTGACCCTGACTTGATGGCCCCTAATCAATCAATCAATCAATCAATCAATCGGCTCTTCAGCTTCTTCAGCTGAGTTACTGCTACGTCCAGGAACTAACCTCCAGTGTTTTGGTGATATGCCTGCTTTGGATGGGGAACAGGTTCACTGTCTGGGGGTCACAATAGTGGCAAGGAGGCCTTTTAGGAGTCTCGGCAGTTTAACCAGTTACCTGGGGGAGAAAGAGCTGATATATGTGCTGGCAATCCCAAGGCTGAATTACTGCCATTGGGCCCTAAGCCATATAAGGCTTTTTACACCAAAGGGAGCACACCAATTTGGGCTCAAAAAGCAAATGACATCTAATGTCTCTGTTTCAACCCAGGGAAGACATACTGTCACATTATGGGCTAGTACAATTTCAAGGGCTGTCTTCAAATGATTTTTTGTTCTTCTCTTACATGTAAGTCACCATGTTCAAGTTAGTCCCTTTTGACCCTGTAACAAAATGACAACTGTGCTGAACAACAGTCCTCCAGCAGTATCTCTAGTCATTGCAAACTAGAAGGACTGGATCTACTGCAACATGTTGTTCCAAGGGCTCAATCCTACCAAGTGGTCCAGAAGAACATCATGTTGAATGGTATCAACCTACAAAGCATGAACTGTGGTACTCCAAATTTCTCCATCCATTTCCTGGTATCGATCATTTACCAGTTCCAGTTCCATATCCCAGTTAAAAGCCATTTTTATACCACCAACTTCATAAAGACTCCTGGTAGTTTACAAACAATACAGGTAGTTCTCACTTACCAGCTGCACTAGGGCCTGGCAACTCTGTCGCTAAGTGGTCCAATCATTAAGTGTGACGTCATGTAACTGTGCTGACTTACGACATCAGTTCTGGATGCGAATCACCATGAGTTGTTAAGTGCAACATCACATGACTGCGACTTGTGACTTCCTGCCAGCTTCCCTATTGACTTTGCTTGTCGGAAGCCAGCTGTGAAGGTCACAAATGATGATTGTTGGACCATGGGATGCTGTGATCATCATAAATGCGTGCTAGTTGCCAAGCACCCAAATCACAATCATGTGACTGTGGGGACACTGCAATGGCCACAACTTCGAGGACCAGTCATAAGTCTCAGTTTTCCATCATAAGTTCAAATGGTCACTGAATGAGTTAAGGTCGGTAAGTGAGGACTACCTGTATAAAGTACATAAAACCACAAAAACAATCCTGCCTCAAAGACAAATCCAGCACCAAGAGCAACTTCTTCACTGCTCAACAATCGAAAGCTATTTGCCAGAGCTCAGCCTTGAATGCCCTCTGAAAAACTGTAAAGGGGGGCACCATCTGGATCTCTGGATGGAAAGTGTTCCATAAAGCAGGGCCATAGTCAGAAAAATAACGTCATCTAATCTTATTTGAGGGAAACACTTTCAACATGCCCTTATCAGCCAAATGAACTGGATGGGTGAGTTGCACCTGAAGTAAGTGGTCCTGCAGATACCAAGCCAGGAACTTTATAGATTAAAACTAGCACTTCTTTTGCACTGGTGAACTGAACACTTTGCCTCTTTTAATCCATGGGTAAAAAGAATCTTTAAAATAATTTTAGTTCAGAGGCTGTTTGCATTGCAATGAGATCAGTGTTTGCAATCCCTCAATGCAAGAATCTGTATCCTTCTGTCTCTACTACCATCTGCACTCTTATTAATCAACAATCCATGTCCTATTCCAACTTCTGGGACTGGTGCAGTCCCTCTAGACAGCACATTTATCTTTGTGAAATGGTGCTGTTTTCTTGCAAAACAACACTTTTAGGCTCCTATCTTTTTCATACAAGCATCATTTTTTAACTCCTGCAAACTGGAAACCTTCGGAAACTCCTCAGGTGAAACTTAGAAGATCTGATTCTTTCAGAAAGTTCATTCAAACATGTTTGCAAAATTTGACCAATTCTGCCAATAAATCTGCCAAACAAAATTTATAATTTTCTTCTTAAAAGAAGAACAAAACCAGAACATAGCATCTTGGAAGAATTAATCCACTCAGAAAGAATTGCTACTCCTGACAATGTGTTCCGACTCTGTCAAACTGACAAACAAAATATAAGTAATGCCTTATTTCCAATTAGAGTCAATGGGAGGTACAGATTTAGATTTCAGAATCACAATTAGACACTAAATTGAATTGAGGGACTAATCTAAGGTAGAAAAAGTTGTTTTCTGAGTCTGTAACTCATGGACTAACCCAACCCTAATTTTAGCTTGCTGTTGAGGCGTAAAACTCTTCAGAGAACAGATGCAATTACTTACGGATTTGTTTGTTTTTATTGCTACATCGCTTTTCTTCTCAGAAGACCCAGGATGGTTTACAAAAGGGCAATTATAAATTTAAAAAATAAAATCAAAACATAAACACCAAAATACAAGAAAATAGAAAATAGCAAATACAATGGATTTAAGAACCCAGAACATGAAAGCTAATATAAAACAAGTCTTAAAAGTCTTCCTGGAGGCCACTAAAGCCAAAGTTTCACCCATCACAGAGAAAAGGGGTGTTGTTGGTGGTAAGAAACTGGAATACCAGTCAGAATATAGCTGCCAAATTTCAATGGAAACCAGCAGTGCCAAGTGAAGGGGCTCTCACTGTGTAGGTCAGTGTTTGTCAACCTCAGCGACTTTAAGATGGGTGGACTTCAACTCCCAGAATTCTGAAAAGTCGCTGAAGTTGACAAACGTTGGTGTAGATATTTAAAGAACGGAGGGGCAACATGGAACAATGCAAAACATGACTCTCTGGCACCATCCTTTGTAACCAGCCATGCAGGTGGAAGCTGAGTGTTGAGCCAGTTTAGGAAGACAGAAGGACAATGGCAGTCTTGCTGTATGAGGCAACCATCCAGATTCAAAAGGGAAAGGCACTCTGAGCATGTGGGACATTTACATAATCCCGGCCAGCAGCTCCTTAAAGGAGCTGCATCATTTTAGTTTCTAAAAGCAGAAACCAGGAATCCCCTCCCCGCCCCAAACACTGTGACTTTCATATTTCCAGAAAGTTTAGATCTTTAATATCCTCTCTGATCCCCCCACTTGTGCTCAATTGCACCCTTACTTGACTGCCAGCGATGGCAAAGTCTCAGGCCCAGGAAGGACCTTTTTCTCATCTGTTTCTTGTTATTCTAACTACCGTAGAGATCTGTGGATGGAATGGAGTATTTTGTGTGCAGAATATATGCTGTATCTGTTCTCCAGCGCTCTTCCCCAGAATAAGGAAGCAAAACGATTGACCGTGTGGACAAGCATAGTTGGGGTTCAAGCAGATTTCATGAATTTCTAAATAATGATTATCAGCACAGCAATACTAGGATCAGTTTCACGAAATAAGATTCTTGAGGCTGCATTCCAATATGCCTTAATCAAGTATATTAAATCCTTGTTCTTTTTTTTTTCATCTGTTTCATGTAAAATATACCTTGATGCATAAATGAAACATTCCACTGATATTACCAAGAATTACCATGTGAACTAGTTAGATCAGAGAAGCATCATTTATTCTATTTGTCGTTAGAAAAAAGCAAAAAAGAAAAAGACCAAAGAAGAAATATAAACATGTTAGCAACAAATCTCATTGTTGTTCATGAGGGGAAAAAAATCAACATTTTACATACATTTATATAAAATAAAATAGATCATTACCACTGGTACAGTGATGGCAATTGAGCAATTGCTAGCCATGGCCAAGGCTATAATTTCCCCAGGCAGTTAATTTGATCAACCTGGTGAACTGAACCTAAATTTCCAGACGGCATAAACCGTTTATACCAAGGAGCCACAAGAGGGCAGAAATACCTCTCATGGGCCTTTCTGATATTTTTTCTGTTTACATCCATGAAGATCTCATTTTAGTTTTATGAAAATAGGAGGATTAGATTTTTTTAAAAAAGTGGTATGCTGAACTTACTCCAAATCTCTCACTGTCAATGCTTCCTCTATTTCAAATGCAAAGACAATTTTTCTAGACCGAAAACCATTCTCTTTTCCAGCTAGGAAATTAATTAGAATACATTCTGCTGAAAACACTGAAACTGTGCAGTTTTGCAACATGAATAAAAATCATAGTAATAGTAACATTTTTTAAAATTTAAACACAGCCCCTACTGAAAATAAGCAGAATCCAGTGAATGTCACAATAGCTGGGGGAGGAGGGGAACTTGTAAATCAGATCAAGAATGAAAACTGGCCTATCTTCCCGCTCGCATCCTAGTTTACACCTTTTATTGTGGACTAATTAAGTACACTAACTGAAATGCTACTCCTGAATCTGATCCTACAAACATACGTGGAGAAACCTTGTGTTCTGAATGATGGAGCTCCTTAACTCGCTGCAGCTTCCAACTGGCACAAGAGGCATTAAGAAAGTGTGGTGCAGACAAACTCACATGACCTGAAGGGAGCAGCCAGGGACCGTCAGGATCTTGAGGTGCTTGATGTGGGACTTGGAGACGTGGCTCTCAAAGTATCTGCAGGGGCAGCGGTAAGTCAGGCTGATGGGTTTCCCTGCAGGGCAGCACAAGAGAGAGGCCTTCAGATACCCAGCCTGATATTACCCCAGAGTACAAATAATTCCAGGCTTTAATTCTTGTTTGTGGTTTTTAGAAGACAAAAGTGGGGTGAGAAACTGGAACATGCATCGGGGGATTTTTAAAAGAGGCCAGCTAATTGTCCCAAGTGACTGGCGGCAATTACGCAAGATAAAGGCTAGAACTGAAAGGCACTTGGCCTCCACAGTGTTATTCCTGCTAAATAATTTGACCCGAGGCCAAATGAAAAGGCAGACAAGAAAGAAATCTCACAGCTACACAAAGCCGAATGCAACCCCCTCCCCATATGCACTGCCACCCCGGGCAGGAGAAAGGGGCTAGCGGGGCATTTGAGACTGAAGTGGTGCTCTGAGTTTGACGATTAAGTTTGCAGCCACAAAAACAATCTTATCGCAATTACGGGCTGCAAACTCCGCTGCAGTTCCAGGGCAGTTCAGCTCGCTGTCAATTAGTTTTAGGCAGAGCTGTAAACCATTTGAAGTTTCCATCCCTTTTTCTCCCTTGCATGTAGTGCTGGTAGAGGATGCCTAAAGATCGCAAATCCTGTTTCAGGAATCACAATCAAAGATAATGATGGATAGTATTACAAGCCGGTTTCTTTGAACAAGTTATCATTAGAAGCTGCTTCTTCACTCCTGCAAGCCTTGGAGGTGGTTTCCTCCCTGGTGCCTCGTGGCAGCCCAAGGAGATAACAGGTCCCTTTATCACAGCCAGAAAACCTAGCTCATTTTAAGGTCAAATGAAGGAGGAAGGAGTGAATGAATTCTTTCTTACAGCCCAAAGCTACCAGCAGCACAAAGCAGCCCAGAAGAACAGAATGCCTTGGCAATAATACAATGCATAATGAAACAGTAACATAAAAGCAACAGATTATATACTGCAACCGGAAAGCAAGAGAGATCGTGGAGTTTGCTAGTGTCCCCTCATTATCCACGGCTGCACGCAACATGCCACTGTGCAAAAAGTTGCTACAGTGTAGGAAGCAGCAGGCTGCCTATCCGCAAGTAAGAGTCAAGGGTGCCTGCTGGGGAAGCGCGTGACATAATGTCATTGAGTAGATAACACAAATTAGATTGTCCAGATCATCTGCACAACGCTATCATGAAACGTGTTATTTTGTGATGGATTGTACCGGACACCTATGAAGGAATTCACCAGGGTGCCCTGGAACATTTATTAAGAGGGGCATAGTAAGTTTACTGTATAGATACCTATAAGATGCACAGTACATTTCTCACGAAGGACATTTCTGGCCCGAATTGTTTTCCCAAAGGCAGGAGGAGGAGGAAAAGAATAACAACAAGCATAGGGCTTCGTTTCCAAAACTTTAACCATCCTGGTAACTCTCCTCTAAACCTCTTCCATGAACAAATGGTATGATGCAGTTTAAAAAGCCAATGCTGTGTTGGGCTTCATTAACAGACGCGCTGGCCCCAAATCACGGGAGAACCATTCCATTGTACTCTGCTTTAAATAGCACTTGGAATATTGTGTCCAGTTCTAGGCACCCCTCTTTAAAAGGAGATAGAGCACATGGAACAGGTTTGAAGAAACCCTCTCTGGGTGATAAAAGGTCTGGGTGTGTTTAATTTGCAAAAAAAAGAAAAGAAAAAGAAAGCAGAGATCTACAATTATCTAAAAGGCTGTCATATGCAAGAGGGGGAGGATCGGTTCTATGCTGAAACCATTGGCAGGACAAGGACCAATGCGTTGAAATTCAAAGAAGAGACACTCAGGCTGAGGAATTTAGGAGGAATTATTAGGTCTCCCCAATCAAAAACAAATGTTGAGCATCAGCCTGTTGGATTTGGCCCAATGTTCAAGCTTGCCAAGGTCATTTTGAACTGTGATTTTCCCCTCTAAGGTATTAGACAACCCCCTCTAGCTGGCAATCATCTGCAAATTTGATAAGCACCCTTCTTGTTCCATCCAATATAAATATGTTAAATAGAACTTGGCAAAGGATCAGCCCACCTGATGCTTTCTTCCAAGTTCCATTCTCCTTGGGTATGGTTGTTCAACCAGATGCAACTCCACCATGTCACAGGACTATCTAGTCTACATTTATTCATCTTGGACACAAGATCACGAAAAACTTGTCAAACTCTTTAATGAGATCAAGGCATGCTAAACCCCTTGTTCCCTGGGTCTACCAAACTCTGAATTAAAAAAAGAGATAAGGTTAGCCTGGCGCAACTTGTGATAAACCTACACCGACTCCTAATGGTAGCATTCTTTTCTAAGTTTTGGCAGACGTATTGCTGTTCTAACAGCTTATGCAACTTAATTGGTCTGTAGCTTCAATTTTCAAAGACTGCAACCAGTGGCTTCAAGGTCACCCACTCCAGCCAGCTCCTTCAACCTCCTGGGAGCCAATGTGGTGAGAGGGTAAAGGTGCTGGACTAGGAGCAGAGAGACCCAGGCTTTTGTCTACCACCAGCCATGGATGACTTTCAGCAAGAACCTGTTAGCCCAACCTACCTTACAGAGCTATTATGGGGAAAAATGGGAGGAGGGAGCACTGTATATGAGCTCCTCTACAAAAGGCAGGCTCCAAATAAATAAACCTGTTTGGTTGGGAGAGTTGAATTTGCTTAAGCGAGCAAGGTGGATTCTTACAATACCTTGATCCATCTTGAGTTGTATTTTTCCCTTTTTCAATCATGCCGGGAAGGATTCCCTCTTCCAAGAAAAAAAATAGATGCAAATAAAGTGTTAAGCAGTCCTGTCTTTTCTCTGTTTTATTTTCCCATCTCTTCTACACCAAAGACCAACAACCCCCCTTGACTCTTCTTCTATTTCAGACTTTGCCCCAAACCCTTCTTATAGCCAAAAAAACCTCACCTCATTCTGAGCTTTTGAACCTTTCTGACTCCATCCCCGTCTGGCACTGTGAGTTTAACCCCTCCTAGTTATTAGTCCTTGCTTCTACTTCCTGTACTTTCTTCTTGTTGCGATTAATTTGTTTAAATATAATGTGAATCATGCAAGGAATGAAGGGGAAAATGTAAAAGACCATAACTGATCATATCAAATCTAGCATTTTTACATTAAAAATTCAGTATAAAGATGCGAATTGGCTACTGCAAGGGTGCATGTGGGTCAGCAATGCTCTGGGTTCGAAGGTCCATGGCTCAACTCATGGAATATACCGTATTTTTCTGACAATAAGACGCCCCCATGTACAAGACGACCCCCATTTTTCCAACCCCAAATTAAGAAATCAATATTTTAAAGATAGTGCAGAACACATTTTTATTTAGTAATTAGGTAACATTGACCTGATACACTCGGTGGGAGGAGGTCCAAACCGTCTCTCTGCAGCTCTGTTTCCAGGCTCTTTTGCATAACTGATTACATTCAAGCATGAGTGCCGATAGCGTCTCTCTGCAAAAGCCTTCCTCTAATTGGTTTGTTCAGCATCAGCTGACATCAGTTACATAAGGCTCATGATTGGAGGAAGTCTGTTTGGGAGACAAGCTATTTCACTCGTGATTGGAGGCTAGCAATAGGAGGAAGCCTCTCTGCAGAAACAAAGTATGGGCAGTTTTGCAACCGCGCGATTTTCGGCTGACTTCCTTGAATAAAACGCCCTTCAATTTTTAGGGTAAGGATTTTAGAAAAAAGTATCGTCTTATAGTCAGAAAAATACGGTATATGGAGGGGTAATTTTAACTGATGCCCTTTACTCTGCTGCCCACAGGCAATCACACCTCTCAAAAACCTGCTCCGGGGGTTAGTGGAGCAAGACCAAAAAATGTGGTACGGAGGAGAGAACTGACCAAGCGCAGTAGCCTCTTTTCCTCTCCCTTCCCCTCACCATCACAAATGAAGGATTTCATTTCATCTGGATTCAGCGCACTGATCTCTGAACTGCATTATTTTTAAAACCACGGAGAAGCATTTATTGTCCATCTCGGTGGAAAAAAAATGTATTCTCCCAATTCGTTCTCTCATGCAACTTAAAGACATGCAAAGAGTTTTTAAAACATGGAAGAATTTAGCCTTTGGATCTGGTGAAAACATTAAGCAGATTACCAACAGAAAATAATGATCATCTGGCGTGCCGATATTTATGCAAATCTTACTTAAATCTCCCCTCAAAAGCACTCTCCTCTTTATAGCCCCAAGGGACTTGAGAACTCACATTATGCTAAGTCTTTTCCACACTCTTCCACAAGCATGATGCCCATTCTCTTCAAAGACAAGTACCTGGCTGAGCTCTTCACAAAAAAACATGGATTTATTTATTTATTTGTTTGTTTGTTTGTTTGTTTGTTTATTTATAACAAGGAACAGTGGTGCTTAATCTTCTTTTCTGACTAATAGATTCAGCTATTTTTCCTAATGCCTCAGAAAAGAAAATCTCCTTCGGAAAAAATGCATAGAGAGAAGAATGGTTTGCATATTGTCAGGAGAGGTCTGAATAGAAGGAGGTAAGCATATGCAGCAAATCATGGTTACAGTCTCCACAGGATTGGAAACCCTGTACAATCAGGATTCCTAATTTTGCAGATTAGAAACCTAATCAGATCTTCAACACAGGACAGGGGGAAGGGAAGAGGGGAGGGGAGGGGAAGAGAGTGTGTATAAATGCTGCATCTGTTTGTGACCTACTGAAGCAGATCGATTGGCAGGATTACATACAGTTGTGGTATATGCTCTTCTACGCGTTCAGAAACACCTTGTACTGAATCTAATCTGAAGCGCTGCGCAGCCCTGGTGCTTGGGCTTCTCCCTCCATGGCTATTAGTGGCTGGAGGTGGGGGATGATTTGGGGGACAGGATGAAGATAAAGTATTAGATTCCTCTCCAGTGTAGCAGTTTCAGCGCAGGCTGTACTTCTGCAGTCGCTTTCAGCAAAAGAAAAAAGGACATTAAAATCTATTCACCAATACTTTTTTTTTTTTTGCTCATATGTAACATAACATTGAAAGTTGAATGGTTCTTTTTAAGATTGAAAGTTTTATGTTGTAAACCACCATCTGCAGACTGAAGTGGGTTATACTATCCCTGTAATTATTTTGGCTCTGCTGTTCAGTCTTGCGCTTTTTACCTCAACTTTGTTAGAGGGTGAGACACAAGCGACCTCTTGCGCAAGTGAGCCAATATAAAGCAAGGAAACTCCGAAGGTGAGTGTTTGGAAGGGCATCTTTCATGCTTCCCTGTGCAATCAAAAGGAGTACATCTGCTTTCTATGATGGAAGCTTTCGTATCCACCAGTCTACAAAGGTTAGACCTAAAATCCAGAACTGATTGATCCTCCATATTAGACCACAAATTTAATTCGTCCTAATAAAAATATTTTCTCTTAAACATCTAAAAGCTCCCCTCAACTTTTTGCAGATCTAAGTTGAATCTCAGGCTGTGGCCTGTTGGTGGCATTTCCTGAGGGCATGTATGGAAAATTCCTGGGGAATAATATGGAACAAGGAACCACTTAGCAAACTGCAGCCTAGAACAAGAAATGCAAAGAATTATTGCGTATCCTGTGTGCAAATATGTGAGCTGAACTGAAATTCCTTTTGAGACAATATTGACTGAAATAGGTTGCAATGTCTCAGAAGTGAATTTGGTGTACATGGTCAGAAATAAGAAATCAGTACAGAAAGAAGGGTGGGAAAGTTGCACAATCTTTGACTGCTAACACTGGAAGACACTGATCTGTAAGCAAGTATCCTCTAGAGCAGTGTTTGTCAACCTTGGCAGCTTTAAGATGTGTGGACTTCAACTCCCAGAATTCCCTGGCTGGGGAATTCTGGGAGTTGAAGTCCACACATCTTAAAAAGGTCTAGAATAAGGGAAACATGATGGGGTCCTCAGCTCCTCTAACATTTGGTGAACAGAAGGCAACTGCAGAATGAAAGCCTACTTTGGAAGCATGCAGCGTGTCTCCTTGAAAGAAAGGGGGGCTCTCAAATCCCAGCTCTGGTGCCCAACAGTCCTGACAGAAGGCTGGACCCTCACAGAAGATTGAACCAGTTCATGGCTTTGAGGAAATTTCCTGGTCTGATGGCCTGGCAAATGGCTTCCCTGCCTCCCACCCCAGAAGAGATCCAGAAGAACATTCTCTGGAGGAGGAGGCATAGAGAAAGTGTCCACACACAAGCAGATGCCTTCCCATTTCTGAAAGGGAAGAGCCCAACCATTTACCCCCAGCAGGGACCCACTGCACCCCCCAGCAGAAGCAAGAGGGGATCACAAGAGGAGATGATAACTCTTCCTAGTGGGAATCCACATTCTGTTTCTCCTGATACCTGGCTGATGCCAGTATGCCCACAGACAGGCTCCCTGCCCGCCAGACTTTTAAGCTTTGGGGGGGGGGGGGGGAACCACACACACACACACACATTTTAAAATAGGAAGCAAATTCCTCTTGATTTGAGGGAATGCCTCTAGGCTTCCAATGGATCCTGTCCCTTTCTTAAAAAATAAAAGGATGGTGGCCGTAGCCTCCTTGGAAGAACAAAGGTAAATTCAGGTAGCCAGGAGCCTCCAGAGAGGGAGACCAGTGCAACTGGCAGGTAACAGGTTGGTAAACCAACCGGTTCTCTCCACCATGTTCCCACCTAGAGAAAGGGGAAGCCTGGTGGTGGTATGTTCTTAAAATCCCACCGACCCCAAAAGGCCATTTTCCCAACTGCAGAGTCCTGGACCCCCCTGCCTCTCTCTTCCCAATCTTATTTTGGATGGAGTGCCTGATTACGAGGGAGGAACGAGACTGATTTCCAGCAACTTTCCAAGATAATTAATGCCCTTTCAGCTTTGCTTCGGACCAACTAGTCGGCGTCTCTCCTGCCTCTGCCCAAAGGAATCCCCGCCAGCACTCGGCGGCGAAGTAGAGCGGGTCCCACCGGGGCTGAACACCCGGGCTCCCGGGTTCAGGCCAGCCCTGCAGGAGGAGGAGAAGGGCGGCCGCTTTCTTCGCCCTCGGGTCCTCATGGCGCGCGCAGGGCGAGGCGAGGCGACGCTCTCCGGCCCTGCAGCGTATTCTCCGCGCGGGCAGCGGCGGAGCTGCGGGAACCGCGAAGCCACCCCCGCGCGCTTCCCTCGCTCGCCTCCCCAGAAGGTCGCCGCGGCAGAAATGCGCCCACCCGCTTCTCGCCTCGCTTTGCGCGGCTCCCCTCACTCCGCTACGGAGTCTCCGCGTCAACCAGCGTCGCGGTCACGCCTCTACAGCTCCCCTTCGCCGCTTTGGAAGGGAAGGACGCGGAGCCTCCAGCGCGGGGCGTCCCGGCAGGAGACCCCCGAACGCCCCCCGAACTCCCACCCTTCCTTTCTGGGCACGCCTTGCGCGGGCGCCGCAGGACTCCCGGGACACCGCCATCGCGCGAGCACCTGCGAAGAGGAGGCAGCGCGGCCCTGGGGACCCTCCGCCCGCCGTGGGGCCACCCCGGCTCTTTCCTTCCCCGTGCGCCCTCGCGGCAGCCTCGGTCCGGGTCTCCCCGGCGCCGGCCTCGCTGGACCCGGGCGCCCGCGGCGGCGCTGCTGCGCTGCTGCGCCAAAGGGAGCTCGCCGGCAGCGCGTCGCGGGGTAGCCGCGCGCGCTCGGCAGGAGCCCTCGCCTCCCGGAGTGCCGCGGGGAAGGCCGGCCGGCCGGCCGGCCGGTCGCCGCCGGCTGGCGGGCACTTACCGTCGGGGCTCTGGAGGGTGCCGAGCAGGAGGAGGAACAGGAGGGCGAGCCCGTGGCTGTCCATGGCCGAGTAGGACCCGCTTGCTTCGGCTGCTTCGGCTTTGCGAGGCGATCCGCTCTGGCCGGCCCTCCTTCCCTCCCTCTCATCTATAGAGGCTGCGGGGCGGGAGGGGAGGGGGCTTCGGGGGGGCGGGGAGAGGAGGAAGGGGCAGCTCGCTCTGACTGATTGCCTGTGGCGTGTTGTTGTATCCGTCCTTCCTCCGAAGGGGGCTGGAAGGTAGCCAAGCCCCGATCCCCCTCCCGCCGGCGGCGGCGGCGGCGGCGGGAGATGAGGCGGGAGGCGAGCCAAGAGCCCGGGCCGGATTGGGCCGGATTGGGTCGCGCCTGGCCGGGACTGACGCTACCCGAAGCTGTCCCGTCCCGCTTGGCTTCGGAGGGGCCTCTGCTGGGGCTGTCGGGCGGGCTCCCCCGAGCCTCCCCTCTGGGGTCCCATCCCGGCCGCTTGCCTTGAACTTCGGCTGCCTTCTTTGCCGCGGCCTCCTTTGCTGACTCTCGGCGCAGCGTCCAGGAGCGGGAGGGGGCCAGACGGGGAGCCGGGAGGGGGTTGTGCGGAGCCGGTGGGGCGCAGCGCTGCCGCAACCGCGAGCCCCCCTCCTCCTCCGCTCCCCCTCCGCCCGTGGGGGGGGGCAAGTCAACAGGTCACGGGCTCTTGGGAATGGAAGCGGGAGCGGATCCGAAATCGGAGCCGGGGGGCAGGCAGGCTGTTTACAGCCTTCCAGCATGACCTGGAACCTCAGACAGGTAATGAGGCGCAGGGCTCCCTTTGGAGGCACGACCTGGGAAGGCCAGGGAGGGAGCGGCTGGAGGGAGCCTGCGGGACTGGAAGCCGGAGGGGCAGCTGCCTGCCTCCGTCAAAGCTGTCGAGGAGCCACGCTTCGTGTCCACGAAGGGCAACGGCGGGGGTGGGGGCAGTAAAGCCACTGCTCTCCACCACCACACCACCGGCTTCTGCTGCTCGAGGCACCCTCTCGCTGTGCCTGATACATGCTGGGGGGCGGGCGGGGGAGAGACACTTCCTTATATTCAGAGCCTGGAAGGAAATTTTCTCAGCAGCTTAGGGGCAGCCTGGCTCCCCCCAATGGGTCGGTGGGTAGTGCAGTATAGCCCTGGAAGATGAGCCTCTGGCGCTTGGCTCGGATTTGGATGGATGGATGGAAGGATTAGAGCAGTGTTTCTCAATCTTGGCGAGTTTAAGATGGGTGGACTTCAACTCCCAGAATTCCCCAGCCAGCCACTGGATTAGAGTGACAGTCCCCCTTTCCTCCAGGAACCAAGTCAGTGTGCATAGGTGTCCCTCCTGCCTTTTTCCATACCCAACCCTATAAGGGAGGCTGGGCTGAGAGGGACTGGTTTCCATGGTGGATCTGGTGGATCTAGTGGATCCATGGATGGTGGATCCATGGTGGATCTGATCCTGGGTTTCGGCCTCCCACCGGTTCTCAGGGCACCTATCCTCTTCCGAAGAGGCATCATTGCCTCCATAACATAGTTCACCATCAAACACATGGTGTCTTGCCTTTGAGTAAACATGTAGGAAGAAAATGGTCCAGGCAAGGTATATCTTCACTGCAGTTACCAGAACGCAAAAGCAAAAGATTAACCACATTTGGTAATCAGACGTTCAGAGCTGATATCCCCACCGGCGGGTATGTGGCATTTGACAGAGGAAGAGGAGATGGCGTCTGGGCCCTGCTTAAGGTCTTGATTTTCTAAAATAGCGTCTCATATTTCTTTTCCAAATTCAGTAGTGGCTAAATAATCATATCAGGGTTATGATAAGGCCTGTGATGGCATGTACATGTTTAATGGGTATGTGTGATGCTCTTAAAAAACAGCTTTGATTGCACTGTTGAGGCCACCGGCTTGCCTTTTTTTGACCACACCTTGTGACGACATCTCTGCTCAACAAACAGACAAATAAATAAATAAATAAATAAATAAATAAATAAATAAATAAATAAATAAATAAATAAAGAGAACGTTCATATTTTCTCACACCAGGGCCGGGACAAGGCCTTCAGTTATAGAAATTAAGGGATAGTTGGCTTGAAAGGAACAGAAGCAATGAAATGAAGGAGATATGATGGATTTTCTGAATAAAAACTTGGTGAAGAAATTTCTCTGGGCCTTGAAGGTTTTAAGTAGATTGAAGAATTAAGCACAGAATGTCAGGTAAGCAATTGTGGTAGAAATCGTCTTTCTGAGGGTTTTTGTTTCCCCTTACATGGTCAGAAGCCATGTAAAGTGCAGGTGGGTAAGGAACCCTTCCTAAGACTGGAGCATGTGATTGAATAATAATGAAGGAATTTGGTTCTAGTAGTAGTATGTAAAAGCAAGTTTAATGAAGCGCTATTATAAGGAACCTGCAATCCTGATTCATAAAGATAGTGAAGAAACACTGTTATTGTATACTGGAGTACCTGTTTCTGAAAGAAAATAGTTCCTATCTTATTTGCCTACAAATAAATTATGTTTAACAAAGACTTCTTGTTTGGGAAATATTCATAGGATTTTAGTTAATAAGTATACACCTGTTCCCCTTGTTACTAAAGAAAATACCTAGTAACGAGCTAAGGAATGACCCCACAGGCAAAGTTGTGAGCAGGCCAGAGTGGATCTCGGCAGTGGCGTATGGGAAGAGTCCCACGGAGAAACCCTAACTCAAAAGAGGGACAAGATACATCTGCTGTCTGGGTCATCACTTCTGGTAGCTGGGGCAATAGGCTACAAAAACCCCAAGCCAATTGCAGAAATTAATCTCCATTTTAAGAACTTTTTGTAAGATCTATTTAAAGGATGATGGGCGTGACAAGGCGTTCTGATCCAAAGGCCCCTCCAGGTTTGGAGGAGGAAAACTCTGAAGAACGAAAGATCTTCTTAGCATAGAGTGCGGCAGTGATGGTGACACTTCCGTCATCACCCAGGGTGCTCTCCACCTATCAAGGTGAACGATAAGCTCTTTGGGCAAGGCAAACGAGTCCGGATACCTTCAGTCATTTCAGAAGGGAGCTACAGCCAACTGCTCCCCACCCAACCAGCCACAGCTGGAGGGGAAAAAAGAAAGAGAGAAAGAAAAAAACTGGAAAGGAAATTACCGAGATCCTGAATCATCCTAGCAGATGAGTGATTCCTAAGGATTTCACTGCAATTGTTCTGGGAGGAAATCCTGACCACCTTTGAAAAACCAGCACGGAATTGCAGCCTTCAGGAGGGAAATTTCATGCGTTCCATACCGTAGCAGGTTTCATTTGGAAGACTTTTCTGATACATACATCGGCGTACAAGAAGAGGATTCATGCTCATATACAGAGCTTAGAAGTTTCGCACATCGTAAGTTCCAGGGATCTGAATATATCCATTAGGAGTTTGCAAACTCAGCAAGGAGAGTAAGTTTGCAGGTAAAGATTAATGATACTCTGTGGAAATGAGTGAAGTCTCCCTCAAGCTGAACCGGGTTCCTGGTGTCTGCCTGGAGATCTCTAGGCCGCAGCATGGGAGTGATTTGCTCTTGCCTGAATTCCCAAGCCTTGTCAGCTCTTGAGATTTCCTAGTGGTTGTCTGTCCATGAGTCCAGATAGATTCAGTTTAAGGAGAAAGCTACAGCAAAAACAAAACAAAACAGAAACCAGAAGAGAGAAAGCTTCAGGAAGAAACCCAGGAGAAACAGCAGAGAGAGGGAGAGAGACTCACTCCTGCTTAGTGTTTTTGAGAGAGCCAAGGTTGACTAGGTGCTGGTCTCTAGGCAAGAGAGACAGATCTCTTAGGGAAAAAATAGTTCTTTTGGACTCATTTTATCCACAAATGTGAAAGGAAATGGGAACCTTCTATCTTCTTAGTATACCTGAAACTTTGTTGAGGGCTGCAGAAATTGTGTAGACCAATTGATCTAAAACAGGGATAATTTTCCTGAAAAAACACATTGCTGTGATGGACCAGGAAAGTATTCTAAGCAAATGATAAAAGGGCATTTCTTCCAAGATAAGGAAGAAGAGGTCTTCCCACTGGACTCTCAGCCTGGACCTTGCCTAGTAGGGATCCATGTGCTGGCATACCTACCAGGACGCAGAAGAATATGTGCATAGCACATAAGACACGTACTTTGGAAGAGACCAGAAAAAGTGAACCTTCCACTTATTCCAGTGGAGAGGGGAAAACACAGTCTTCCAGTCATGAAAAGGAAGTTAATGAAAGTGGTTTAAATACAGATGAATCTAATCAGAGTTCAGTCCTGAAAGCCAGAAATGAAACGAGAGAGTCCGAGGAGTCCAAACAATAGGCATTAAATGATCCAACTTTAAGCAATCTAAAGGATTTGGCACGCAGAGATGGAAGTGGCGGTAAACAAAAGGGAACCAATTAAACAGAAAAGAGAGAGATGTAGTGTTTATATAGGATTTGGTGGTCTTAAAAAGAGAATTGAACTGGGAAATGGTCCACCTTTTGTTAGCTCCCCCTCAGTATCACCAGCAGTTGATGGAGATTGCGCACAATGCACCTTAGCTCACCGTAGTATCAACACTACCAGAAAAAGTTTGAATTATTATTGGCCTAACATGGCTTAGAATGTGAACACTTCGCAGTGGTGCAGAATTTTTCAAAAGGTTGGGAAAATGACCACAGGTAAAAGCACTTGTTTTACAGAACAAAACATTTGTTCATTTGTAACATCCCCTAGACACAGAAGGAGTAGATTTCTCTGTTGCAGATCATACCACAACTTATTAGAGGCAGTGGCCTTTTCTAACAGAAATTACCTCCCTCTTGGAGGTTGTGAAAACACTGGGGAAGAGATTGTTTTCGAAGCACTGCATACCATCTCAGATTAATGGCCTTGCAGAAGGAGTTAATGGAGTTCTAAAAATTATGATTAAAATTTCAGCAACAGGAATTCAGAATGATCGGATGAAAATGCTGTTCTGTTTTCTGTTTGCACATTGGGCTATTCCTCAAAAATCTATTGATTTCACTCCATTTTGAGTGGATGTTTGGGAGAGGCATAAAAACACCACCTCTATTCATGTTGAAAGGTGAACTGGTAGAACATCAAAACTTGGATTGATTTGTTACTGTTTAGGAACAGGTGGGGGCTACAAAGTTGATGGAAAACAAGTGACTCAATCGCCTAAATGGTAAATGGCTCTATTTTAAATGCATGCCTCAAAATGTGGTATGTCAAAAGGGCAGGGCTGATAGAATTTGAACCAGGAGACCATGCTATGGTCTTTATTAAAGTCAGACAAATTAAATGCCTCATGGGAAGGATCTTATATTGTGCAGAATCAGTTGGAGGAATATACCTATGTAAATGTGCTTTAGTCATACTCTCAATAGGAGGATGCACTAGGAAAATTCGGGGGTGGGGAGTAGTTGGGGGAGGGTACCTTTTTTTTAATCCTTCTGAACCTCTCATCAGCTTTTGATATTGTTGCCTATGATACTGCATACTGGAGTGCTTGAGGCAGTGGGTTGGGGATGCTTCTTTGCAGCGATCCTGTTCCTAACGTTCTGGGTCAAGTGATACTGGAGGACCTCTGCTGGTCCCCCTTGGAATTATCCTGTGGGGCCCATAAGTTACTGCGAAGGATCATTTGCAACTTTGGACCTAGTCTTCATGAATAGGATTATAAGTACATAAACATGATAAAACATCCATCCATAATAAATATTGGCTATTTCCTGCAAGCTTGGGGAAGAACGTCTCTGAATATCTCCAGATTGCAAGGGGCTGGATGTGGGAGAACAAACTGAAACCCAGTACAGACAAGATGTTACTGCTTCTACAGGCTGGACTTCCAGATTTAGAGAAATGCCTGTTGCACCCTCCCTTAAGGATCAGGTTTCGGGATGTTCCTGGGTCCAGCATTGGTGCTGGTCAGCCATGTGACAGTGGCAAGGTGGGCTTTTGATTAGCACCACCGGATAAACCAGCTGCCTGGTATCTGGAGGAGACTTGACATTAATGTCTCAGGTGTTGATAACCTCAAGGCTGAATTACTGGAAAGGGTTCCTTGAGGGGCAATCCTGAAAGCAGTCTGGACATTTTTATGGCCTGGAGTGCCAGAGTGGCTACACAGGGGGTGAATGGTTCCTCCCCAAGATCCCACCACAATCCCACATTAAAACAGTTACTGATTGCCTTCTGAACCAATTCCAGGTGCTCAGGATGCTGCAAAATGCTTTACACCTGCTTACAAGGACACCAACTTGTTTAGAGTCTTCCTGACACTCTTTGATCATCAGTGGACACTTCATATGAGATCTGCCAGGGATACTTTTAGTATTGACAGTTAATTCTGCTTTTTCCATGACCACATTGTGGGAAGAAATGCCACTGGAGCTGAAGGAAGCCCTCTCTTCATTATAATTTATTTATTTAAATATATTGGCCACCCAACTCCAGCGGACTTAGAATGTATTATTTGTTTACTCAGGCCTTTTAACTGTTTCAACTATTTAAAAGTTAATTATTTAAAGTGAATTGTTTTATTGCTTTAATAAAGGTTTAAGGTTGTTTTTACTGTAATATTTCTGTGGTTTTAATTGCATTTCTGTAAGCCAACCTGACCTGTTAAGAAAATGGGCAGCATGCCAACACTTCAAATAAATAAATCTGTAAGAAAAGAAGCAAATGTGGCTGAGGAAGATGGGCTGGAGCAGATACTTTGCATGAAGAATTTTACCACAGAAAAGAAAGAGAAGGTTTTACCTGCAATTCATAAGTTAAAACGTTTCTTCAATAACAAAAATAATCCTCCCATTAGACTGAGCCCAGGTAAAGGAAATGGGACTTTATCGGTGAGTATCTGAAGAGAGGATTTTAAAAATGCTGAAAAATGTGGACTTTTGGTGAGGATACATGGTGAACTAGACATTCCTGAAGGAACAGGGATGGCATTGCAGCAGAGATCAGTGGCCAGATGGTGAATTCTGGCCAGCAAAGTCTCTCCGGAAAAGGAGAGATAGTGAGATCACCCACATGTACTCTGGACAACTGCTCCTTGTGAGTAGACTGCAGAAACCAAGGTGTTTGTGGTCGACTTGTGAGTCAAACAACTGGGAGTCAAGGGATTTCAATCAAGCTCACAGCCATAATGTAGCCTATATGGACATAAATTTTACTGAGCCTCATTTCTTAATCACTTTCAGAAATTACTTTTTAATTGCTTTTCAGCTATTAGGAACCTTCGGATCAACAAGTTTTATAGCATTCACCAGGTGAGTTTCCTTCAATCCTTTGCAAAAGAAGTTTTAAATACAAGTTTAAGGACATTAAAAAATTCTCATTTTTTTGGAATAAACAGCAAAAGGGTGATTAGAACTTTGATTTTGGAAAGTTACAAAAGGATTAGGGGTCCAGATGGATTTGAAAAGATTTTGAAATTAATTATAAGAATCCTTCCCATGGGAAAGTGCTGTTGTTTTGAATTCTTAAAAAATGATAGGATGGAACTTTGAAGGTTGGACACTAGAGGGAACCAGAAGGAACTAAAGATTACAATTAAAGGAGAAGAACACTTAAATTTGACTTACTAATACAGAATGGAGCAAAATATTTTAACATTGGACGATATTTGTGAACAATGGACTCAGAAGTTAATTTTAAAAATGTCTGCCATTATAGATAGACTGTGCTTAAAATATGTTATGGAAGAGAAACAGGTTTTACTGGACAAGACTCAGACTGATTTGAAAGTATATTTAAAAATGACAGGCTACAAGAATGATGGGAAAAGATATACTGGATATACAAATGAAATTAAAAGGGATATACAAATAACAAACCAAAAGAGCAACTTGGATAATATTCTTGTACTGGATTTACAAAAGAGACCTGTTAAAGCTTTGAAGGATTTTGGGAGAAGGGACAAAGAAAAAATGAAAAAAAAAAAAGTAAGTTCTATGACATTATTTGAAGAGATTAAAGATCAAGATTGTTAAAAGTAAAGGAAGGAATATAAAATTGGTTATTTAATCAAGGTTAAAATAGGTGAGTTGTTATCTCTGGTAACCCTTAATGGACTTTTGCTGATCAGGACTGAAATTATGAGGCTTTAAGGATTTGTTTATAGATAAGCGATGGGATATGGGAAGAAGAGATCATTTGCTTATTTTAAAAGGATGTGATAAGTTAATTGTTAATTGTTAATACTTGTGATGAAGGGGGAAGTCATTTCTTTATATATTTCTTTTCTTTGTCTTTCATATATTATTTTTTCTTTCTTTTCTGCACTATTTTTTTCTTCTTCTTTTTAGTTTGTATTAGTTTTTTATCTTTTTAATTGTAATGTTTAATAAAATGACTACCAAAAAATGCTGAATGTAAAGATTTAAAGACATCTCTTAAATCCTTCACCTGTGTGGCTCATGCCTGAATCTCACCAGACCTTAAGATTTTATGTGGTTTCCTGAAGATTCATTTCCATTATCCAAACAGATGCCTATTCCATCAACTTGAGATGTTGGGGTCTGCTAAAATAATTTTTATTCTTGATTTATACAAGGGATTTTGGATTGGATTGGATTCTGATTCTGTTTCAACAATTGCATTGCTACTCCAGATGGGCTATAGGCATTTCTGGGTCTACATCTCAGGCACTCACCAGCTTCCTTTCAAAGTTTGGTGCCTACTCTCCTAAGTGGAATGAGGTCTTAGGCACTTGCATACTGGAATACTCAACAGCAGTATTGATGATCATGTGTCACATTCACATCATGTATCAGCAGTGCACAAAGTAGGCTCAGTTATCAAGCCGAAGAAGTGTCACCTTTTTGGGAAAACAGGCAATAGAAATATCATGTCTGTTAAGGCTAAGGTGGTTAAGTCAAAACTTGGTACCAAAAATCAGGAGGAATCTGATAGCATCTTTTCAGAAAGGATTAAGAGGATCCTTTTAATAAGGAGATCCTTATTAAAGGATCCTTATTAAATCCTTATTACTAAAAGGATCTTCTCCTACATTGTCAGACCTGCATAGGCACTGAGTCTAGTAAAACAGTGAAGTCATCCTTGGAAGAGCCATATCACATGTTGGAGGCAGAGCAACACCACAGTCTGAACTTACAAAGGAATTACTACCTGGAGAAGGTAACGTGGACACACCAAAGTTAAGAAACTTCAAGAGGTTTAAAAGCATCCTTTCTGCTGAGGCATTACTTAGGTCTTCTGAATACAGAAAGCTATTGGATTTGGTAATGGATTATTTTCTTTGCCATTGTTCTTTTGTCTCATGCTGTTTTGTGTTTTTTTCTATTTTCCTTTGTTTTTAAGTGTTTTAACAATTGTAAACCGTCCAGAGTCAATGGGAGTCGGGCAGCATATAAATTTAATATATTATTATTATTATTATTATTATTATTATTATTATTATTATTATTCAAATCTTGGTTTAGAAGCAACGGTCATTCAGGAACACGAACAAGTAAAACACATGGTTGTGTTCCTGGGTGCAAAAATTATTCTGAGAGAACAGAACCTGTTGTCTATTCAAAAAGAGTTATCTAGCAATAATGGACAAATAATGGTTATCTATATGGGGGTCAGAAATAACTACTATAATCCACGAACAAGCACTCAGAATATGTGTAACACCAAAATCTAACTGCAAAGATGATCCTTCAGGCTTTTTCTTTTCAGATAGACCATATTCTGGGAAAATCCAAGGTTACGGCTGATGCCTTATCAAGGCAACACTGTATATAATTGGTTAAAAGTGAAAAAAAAAAGTGGGAGTGGGGGGCACAACTTAATAAAATAATAAAATACAAGGCATGTATTTGCTCAGGAACTGCACACAGAAATGAATGGCAAGGAGAAGCAAGAAGGAAAGGGAAATGGATAAAGAATGGGAATAACAGCTGGGGATTGGACTATCACATGTAGCTCATGACACTGGAGGCAGGAAAAGTTAACCCACTTGATTGGCAGCCGGCTGAAGGTTTCCAAGGACGTCGGTAGGTAGCAGTTGGCAAAGGGGGAGAAGTGAAGGGCCTCCGGAGTAGGGAGAAAAAAATGTTTTAAAAGAGAGCATAAAGAGTACTTCCTTAGGGAGAGTGGACAGCAGAAGTCTAGAGAAGTTTAAAGTGTTACACAATTCTCAGGAAAGGTTAAGAGTGAGAACCCCTTAGTTCTTGGAATGGCACAACAGCGCCCCCTACAGCATCTAACTGAGAGGCCTGAATAAATGGAATTCAGCTTTTGCTTCTCCAAGGAAGATGCCACACTAGGTCTACCAAGGCACAAATGGGAAAAACTAAACTAAACTGCACCTTTATCATTTCACTCAAAGTCATTAGGAAAGGGGTTTAGCCACTAGAACATTTTTTATTTGCTGGCTCAACCCGGGACATCGGAGATGGTGCATTTTCCTTGACCGAGCAAAGCAAGGGACTCCAGTGGCCAGCGTTTGCTTATATTTCACATGCGTGAAATGTGAGGAAAAAGAACCGAAGAAGAAAGAAGGAGCAAAGGGGGTCTGCTGGTCAACATCCAAGTAGGATACCCAAATATCTCCTTCAAGCCATATGAGCATGTGCTGAAATCCAACAGCTGATTCAAAGAGGTACTTGTTTTGCTAGGCCAGTGTTTCTCAACCTTGGCAAGTTGAAGATGTGTGGACTTCGACTCCCAGAATTCCCCAGCCAGCATGGCTGGCTGGGGAATTCTGGGAGTTGAAGTCTACACATCTTCAAGTTGCCAAGGTTGAGAAACACTGACCTAGGCTGACAATATTCATTTTATTCAGAATTCTGTGTGTATGATTGTTGCCTTCCTATATTTGAACCTATACTTTCCTTTTCTGAAAAAAAAATTCTTGGGAATTTGGCCTTCAGCTGGAGTACTTCCCATGAATATCTCCACATAAAAGTCTGCACGGTTACATAGCAATCTCATAGTTCAGGGCTGGTGCAAAGTCTATTAAGTTCCGTATTTCTCTGTTTTCAAAGCCGCCTCCCCCTAGTTTTCCTAGGGCTGGGGTGAAAGGAGGTTCAGTAACTATTTCTTACTGGAAGAAGGGGCCTGCCAAGAGGGTTTCCAATTATCCCTCCTTCCAGTTAGCAACATTAAGAGAGAAAAAGGAGTTTATCCCCTCTAGAGTTATAAGAGGGCAGCGGATCTCATCTTGGAAGAAAAGATGCAAGGGAAAACTTGAATAACTTAGGAATAAGGGAATGTGACTGTCAAGAGGTTTGTGAAATGGTACCATAAGGAATCTGAAGGTTTAGTCTGTTCAAAAAAAACAGAACAAGAAAGATGATATATTTAGGTACAACTTTCTGAAATAAATACAGCATTACTGTTCTTTAATTTGTATTCGCCTCTGTTCTGTTTCATAAACTCGGCTTTTTTGGGAAAACCTTGTTATAGGATTCTGATTCAAACATTCACAGTTCACCATCAGAGAAAACAAGATCACTCAATCAAGAGTCATGGGGAAAGTCCTAAGCCAGTGTTTCTCAAGCTTAGCAACTTTACGATGTCTGGACTTCAACTCCCAGAATTCCCCAGCCAGGCTGGCTGGGGAATTCTGGAAGCTGAAGTCCAGACATCTTAAAGTTGCTAAGCTTGAGAAACACTGTCCTAAGCTGACAGAAGTGGACCTCGGCAATGGTGTAAGGAAAATTCCTGAGTTCTGACTCATAAGAGGAAAAAATCTCTGATCTGTAGGTGCCAGAATGCCCCATAATCCAAAGAAGGCGATCACGAGAGCAAACAATTATTGACACTGTAGAATAATTTGAGTATAGTTGTTGGGCAGAGTTTGGTTTGATCTAATGAAAGTGATTTGCTTCTGCTATCGAACCCTGCGTGCAATTTCTGCTTCTGCTTTGTGCATTTAGAAATGTTTGCTTTTCTGTCCATGCAATGTGTATTTTGATAGTCTGACTATAATTTTTGTTGAAATAAAGCTTGCTAAACTTTTATTTTGTATCTTCGCTGGAGTGGAAAGAGGCAGGCATATTGGATATATTAGTTCAATGCCTGCAGCTGGGGCTTGACTCCTAGATAGATTTAGTTTGGAGTTGACTGGTATGACAGCTGCATAAAATTCTCCTAGGGCACTATAAATAAATTTTAAAAATCTACAGCTACTCAGGATTCCAAGGGAATTGCCTGTATGGCACTGCTGAGTATATGGAATTAAAATGTGAAGGTGTCAGTAATTGCCGCTTGCAATAAACCTCCTTCTGGAACTCAACACTTTCACAGGTTTCCTATAAGATACTTTATTACAGAATCAAGCAACCACAAAATTTGAAGAAATGTTTTAACAAGCAGGAACCTGATAGTGGTATTTACTGTATGTTCATTCAAGATTCAGATTGTGAGCTCCTTCCTTCTTTCCTTTTTCTTTTGCAGGCCTTTTCTTAAGCCGGCCCTCCACCTGGCCTTTGTTTACTAAATGATCCCAGGATCCTTGATTTTCACCTTTCCAGCTTCAACTCTTACAGAAGGAAGGAACAAAAACAATACAGCGCTTGACCACAAATTTACAAATTGCAGGTCTTTCCAGGAAGCATGAAGTAATCATGAAGAGGGTCTTAAATTACCCTGGAAATTGCTGGGAGATAAATTCTGCCAACACACTCTCTCCTAAAATCCCCTCACTTTCCTTGAAGAAGGTGGAGGAAGGGACAAGAGGATCAACATGGACATCACTTAGAGGTGGAAGAAGGAATAGTGAGGGAAAGAAACCACATATGCAGGAGTTCTTGGCAAATTTCAGCCAACTCAGGCCAGCAATAGTTGAGAGTCCATGGCAGAAGAACTGGATGAGTAAAGGAAGTCAAGAAACTAATGGAAAAACAATTCCAATGCGGGTAAGATGAAAGTCATCAGAATAGCCAGTATGGGGGACAAAAAGCTGAAGAACATTCTTATCATAAAAAGGATCCATGTAGGAGATGAGAAGAGGCAGTCTGGAACAACAGAGATGGTGTCAGGCAGACTCGTGCTTAGAATGAGTTAGGATTTGGCAAAGATGCTACAATCAACAAAAAAAAATTATTCAGAGGTGCTCAAAATAAAAGGAAGAACAAAGAAATAGTATTCCAGCTGCTCATGAAGAGGGCAAAGGAATACTCAACTTTTATTTTAGCTCAGGCGTCACCAGAAGGAGGTCATACATTGCATCAGGCAATTCTGAAGAACAGGATAAAGGGAGAAGTGTGCAGCTTGAGGCTGATAAAGACAGGGTCAGGAAACAGCTATTTATCTTGGGACACTGAAGACATTTACTGGTGTCTGGCCAAGCTATTATACAATGTTTGTATTCCCACAGCTTGCTTAACCAGGTGAATTAAAGACTCAGCAGCTGCGGGCATATAACATGCAGAGCTCAATTACTTTCATACGGGGAGACCCAGGTTTAAGTCTCCCCTCAACCATGAAAGCTCATTGAGTGACTTAAACCCAATCACTCTCTCTCAGCCCAGCCTACATCATGGGGTTCCTCTTGTGGGGTTAAAATGAAGTAAGGACCTCATGGAAGTGGCTCCTGGAGAAAAGGCAGGACCAGGTTTACCAGTTGGACATCCATCCTTAGGAAGCTTCTAGAGCAGATCTTAACATGGAGAGGGATTATTGAAAGTCAGCATGGATTTGTCTAAAACAAGGGCTCTTCCACAAGATCTGCTTCCCTCAGCAACCAGGCTTGGAGGTCATAAACAGACAGGGTCACCTTCAGTTTTCCCCCACCTCACCACAACAGCACCCTGCACTTTACCTCTTCCACTTCTCAAGTGGTGTTTTCCTGCTTCTTCCAGTACAAGCCATGCTATGTGGTCCCTCTGTGGTACCTTGTATTGGGGTAAGGTTATAGGCGGGAACCTCCTTTGTTCCTATTGGCTGCTGCTGGCACACACTTCTCTGTGCCCTCTCCACTGATTTTCAGGGCTGGCTGGAGGACTCTGGGAGTTGAAGCCCACACATCTTCAAGTTGCCAAGGTTGAGAAACCCTGGCTTAGAGAAATAGCAAGAGAAGGGTGGGGGGATAGGGAGAAGCAGCTCTTCAGCCACCATTCCTGTGGGATAAAGTGTGGGATAAAGCAGACCTTGGTGTTGAAGGAACTGGCACCAAAAAGATCAGTTTTCTTTCTTTTTTCTCCTCCAGTGCTTCTCTTGCCAAGGGAGGCAGGAGAAGCATCTTGGAGAGAAGCTGTGAGAATGGCTCCTTTGCTGCCTGTTCTCCAATCCTATATAGACTGATCACTCCAAGAGATTGGAGAACTGACAGCAGAAGACCTGTGGTGAGTAACTAGCACCAAAGGAGACATTTCCTAGCCCACCTTCCTCCACTTCCCATGCAGATACAAGCTCTATCCTGCTCAATGCCAACTCCACACTGGAGAAAAGCACTTTAATGCTGTTGTGAAGAACAGCCCCAAGTTCTACCAGATTAACTTTATCGCATTGTCAGATTAGGTGAAGATGCCTAACTGAAGGCAGAAACAGAATCCAAAATGGTCTAGAACAGGGCATCACATCCTCAGCAACTTTAAGATGTGTGGACTTCAACTCTCAGAATTCCCCAGCCAGTTGAAGTCCACACAGCTTAAAGTTGCTGAGGCTGAGGAACGCTGCTCTAGAAGATTAGAGGAATGGGCAGAAAATAAATGAATCAGATGAGACAAACACAAACTTCTTCACTTGGAAAGCAAGATAGTGAACAACACATAAAGTTGTGGGTTTGATAGAGGTACATATAAAAATTTTTTTCAAATAATCACTTTGAAATAAAAAATAAAATAATCACATGCCAAATATGAATTAGTAGTGTGACAAGACTCCATCACCAAAACTATAGTTTCTAAATGGGGCAGCATACTAATGGGGCAGCATACTAAATAAATAAATGTATGTTACAGTTTCATTCTGTAGTGAATGAATCTTGTGTCCCCATTCTGGGCATCTCAATTTAAGGTATATTCAGACAAAATGGAACAAGTTCAGAGAAGAGTACCAAGGATGACCAGGTAAGAAAAGAAGCCTTATGCTAAGAGATCAATGAAATTCGTACACTTGGCTTTAAGAAGACTGAAAGGGGGCACACAAAAGAAAACCATGCACTCTCTTTCATTCCAGCATGCAGGGTATGGAAAAAGAGTGTTCATTAACACTAGTCAGAAATTGGAAGAACAATATCAAGTGGGATGCCATAAGGCTCACTGTCAGCCCTAGAAGGTAGATGTCAGGTTTACCCCAAAGATCTCCAAGAGACAATGCAAATTCAGTTCTGCTGTGTTTATTAGCTACAACCTCTAGACAGAAAATCTCCCCAGACTGAACCCTAGCTCCCAAGCCAGCCAGGCAGCCACAACACCATGAATTCCTCAGGGAGGTGCCAGCCTCATCCTCTTGAACTTCCCACGCTCCTCCGGTGAACTAAGAACACGCTTATCTCCCTGAGCATGGCTTTCGTAAGTCCATTCCATCACAGTAGACCAGACTAGGAAACCAGTGCCAGGCAGGTCAGGACTGCTTTGATTGTAAGAGCCGTAGCAACAGGATCTTGCAAGTCTGAATGTGCATCCCCCTCCCTCCCTTTATTTTCATGTGAACTAGGGAGGGGCTTGTCTGAGATGTTTTCTCAAGTTACTTTCTTGACCAGGGTTTAGGTCCCTTTTATTTGACCGTTGCCTTACGGTAGAGGCTCTTCCTCCTGTCCTTCAAGGCCATTTTCTCTTTCCACTACACTCACATCTAAGTCCTCTACTACTCAGTATTTTTATTAGTGACTTGGATGTATACTTGTCCTATTTGCAGAGAACAAAATTGTTTATCATAGCCAATGCCCAGAAGGTAAAAAATAAAATTCAACACAATCAAGATAGATTAAAGAAACATGCCAACAGTGTTGAACAGAGACAAATGCAAAATTCTTCACTTAAGGGCAAAAATTTAAATGGACAGATATAGGAAGATTCCTGGCTTGGTAAGAAAGACCTTGCAATATGAATGTGAGCCAGCAGTGTGATGTGACTGTATAAAAGGCTAATGCAATACTAGGCTGCATCAACAGCAGTATAATTTCCAAATTAGTAGAAATAATCATTCCACTTTATTCTGCTTGGTCAGATCTCACCTTGAATATCATGTCCATGGGCTGAATATCTATCCTTGTGAAATGAGGGGAATATGGTAGCTCTCTTCAAACACCAGAAGAAGGTCAAGATCTGGTCTCCATCATTCTAGAATTTAAGTCACAGAACAATAGATTTAGAGTACAAAAAAGTAGATTCCCATTGAATGTTTTTTTTTAAAAAAAACAAATCCTAACACTAAGAACAGTTCAGCAGTGAAATTAAGGACCTAGGTAGGTAGTGATGTATTCAGGTGGAGACTGGACAGCCTTCTGACCAAGTTGTTTTGATTATGATCCACGCACTGAGGAAAAGACTGCATTTGAGAATTTAAATGGCCCCTCACAACTCCAGGATTCTTTAATTCTGTGTTTTAAAAAGGGGCATTTTATAGTTTAATTTGCTTAAGAACTTTGTTTTTTGCTTTTTCAACAGAACAGTTTTATGTACCTGTAAACTAATATTACTCTTTATCCTAATGAGATTAGAAGTCCTGTTTGGGTTTCTAAAATGCATGGCATGAGTTTAAAGCGTATTTAATCAGTCAATTTTATTTTGAACTACAACATTCCTGTAAGGCTGACTTTCTGGCATCAATCTCAACTTTACATCCTAAAGACACACATTAGGCAATGGAATATTTGAAAAATGTAAAACGGTGCATGTGAATTGATTGTGCGTATGTCAATATCCTATATATGTTTGCTAATATTTTTCTCCAGAGCTCTGTTTAAAAAAACTGAAAATACCCTATTTTTGAATTAGTTCTGAACTTATTACAGATTTGGTTGTAATCAGTTTCAGCAGATCTTTCAGCTTCAAATTTTCCATATTTAAAGGCTTTAAGGTGGTTGGATTTCCATTTCAATATAAAGTGCCAACATGAGCTGAATGAAAAATAAAATAGATTAAAATGTTATGCATTTTTATATGCATTCTTTCACATCAGTAAATGGTGATGATTATGATGATTCTGGAATATTAATCTTGTAAAAGCTGGGGCATATATAATCAAACTATGGGATTTATAGATTCTAACGTAATAGTGGAAATAGAGGGAACACCGTATTATAAAAGCAATTTAAGGATTCCTAATAATGTTTCCTTAATTCCATTAATCATATCCATAGGTATGGACTTGGTAGATTTGAATATTTCCATACATTATAGGACTGTGGAAGCTTCAAAAGGGTTCTCCATTTTGATGAAGTTTCAGAAAAGACCCTTCTTCTCATGAAGTCATCTGGTCCCGTTGCTTCACTTGGCTGGGCTTCAGAGCCCACTCCATCTTCCACACAGATGTCTTTCATAAAGTACAGTACCCAAAACTAGATTCAGCACTCCAGGTGAGGTCCAACCAACACAGAACAGAGAAGAACGTTGGCTTCTCTTGAACCTGGCACTATACTTACGTTGATGCAGGCTAGGACTGCCTTTGTTTTTGCGACTGCATCACATGTGCAGTTTGTGATCCACCAAGATACCCATATTCTTTCTGCACATATGGGGGCCAGTATGCTATTCCATCCTGCCCTCAGGGCTTTCATCTTTTTTACCCAAATGTTGGACTTCACCTTTGCCTCTGTTAAAATTCATCTTGCTGGGCCTTGCTCAATATTACAGATTCTCAGAAGCCTTCTGAATCCTGAGAATGCCTTCTATCTCCACCACCCCACCACCGCCTGTCTTTATGTTATCTGCAAATTTCATATATTTTCAAACCTTCATCCAAGTCATTTATAAATAAAAACTGAACAACCCAAGGCCTAGAATTGAGCACTGTGGTATTCCCCTCACACTACTAGATCCTCATGGAAGAATTTGTCAAACGCATTGCTGAAGTCAAGATATACTATGTCCACCACATTCCCATAGTAAACTAATATGGCTTGATATTATATTCTTACTAATTTTACTCACACCTACCAAACAATATACTTTTTTTCTAAATGCTCACAATCTGATTACCTAATAATTTTCCAGGGCAAACTCTTTCAATGTATAGGTAGTCCTCACTTAATGACCACAATAAGGACCAGAAAATTCATCGTTAAGTGGGGAGGTTATTGTGAGGGAATGTATCTACGAGGAGGAGAGTGATGTGGGAGACCAAGGCTAGCAGGAAGGAGGGGGCACATTCCAGGAGGGGGGAGGGGGCAAGAGGCAACACAGTCAGCAGGGGGAGCGTGAGAAGAGAAAGAGATTCAGGATAGCCACTCCCTAGACTCTCACAGGGTATATCCACTAGTTGCTGTAGTATAGATTTAGTTTGGCAAGATTCTGCCTATATGGTGTAAGCAAATAAAGGAACTGTACTAGACTGGACTGTTTCATCGTTGTTCTTGGGCTGGGCCTGACAGTTATTCAGCAAAGCATCACATGACCACACCTGATTTTACAAACTTTTTGCGGCAGTCATTAACCGAATCACCACAGTCTCTAAGTGAATCACATGGTAATTAAGCGAATCATGCTATTATTAAGCAAATCACATGGTTCCCCATTGATTTTGCTTGCTGGAAGTCAGGGAAGGCTGTAAATGGTGATCACATGACCCCGGGATGCTGCAACCATCATAAGTGCAAGCTGGTTGCCATTTGCCTGGATTGCGATCATGTGACCAGAGGGGTGCTGCAATGGTCATAGTGCAAGGACCAGTCGTAAGTAACTTTTTTTAGTGCCGTCGTAACTTTGGATGGTCACTAAATGAATGGTCATTAAGTGAGGACTACCTGTAATGTAATAGGTCTGGTCCTGAAGACTTAAACTCATTCATGGTAGCCTGGTGTTCCCTAACCGTCTCTTTATTTACTCTGACTTGCCATTCCCTCCTCTTGTCAATAGTTCTGCTTTGGTACATTTGAACCCAGTACCCTTTTGAGGAGAATACAGAAGAAAGTTGAGCTCTGCCCTCTTCCTGTCCCCTGTTATCATCCTACCATCCTCCCCTAGCAGTGGGGCCAGCCCTTCCTTTGTCTTCTTACACTGTCCCCCCAAATCCCTTGTTGTTCCTTTCAGGTTCTCTTGCAATCCTAAATTCCTTTTGGGCTTTCTAACTTTCTTTCTGCAAACATTAGCTCCTTGCTGGTATGCTTTTGTGAGGATTACATTCATATTCCATTTCCTATATATGTCCATTTTGACACAAAAACTCTATGACTCCTAAGCTGCCCTCAGTATTTTTCTCATTGGAATGTGTGCTTTTGAAGTTCAAGTATCTTTTTTTCGTTTAGATTTTTTATCCCGCCTTTATTATTTTTATAAATAGCTGAAGGCGATGAACATACCTAATCCTCCTTCCTCCTCCAATTTTCCCTGCCACAACAACCCTGTGAGGTGAGTTGGGCTCAGAGAGAGGGACTGGCTCAAAGCCACCCAGCCAGCTTATTTCTTTATTCATTTATCTCATTTTTGAGAGGTTCCCAGTCCTCCCAGGTGCCCTCTCACCTGAGGACTCTGGCCATAGGGTCTGTAATACTTCTCCAAACTTGCTGAAATTGGCTTGCCTAAAAATCTAATATGTGTATACAATGCTGCTCTAATTTCCCTTTCTGTCATGTCTTGAAGCCCAGAATGATGTGATCACTTCATCTCCCAGTTCCCAGTGCTTTTATCCCCAGGAAATCCCACCCTTGGGAAGCTGAACAGCATCCCCACCCAAAGAAACGGTTGCCAAGAAAACCATGCGGATGTGTCCAAGTGGCCACCAGCAGTCCGTCCCAACTAGGGCTGCTCGACGTCTGGCAAAAGGGGGGCAGGTCCTCCTTTTTGTCCTCATGTCCACCATCCGGCGGGCATATATCAAATACTGTCCAGCTTTTTGAGTGTCTTTGTTTTTTTTCAAAAATTTTTGGACTGTTTTCACAACAGTAGTCATTCAAAGTTTCATTTATTGTGACCTTGTAAATTGTCTGCTTCTTTCTTTCCCTCGTCTGTCAACAGACTCAACAGCCTAGGTTTACGTTATTTATTTCCTGATTCCCACAACTGGCTTCAGTCCAGTCCCGTCAAATCTATGATCGATGTAGTCTGTAAATCACATGACTCGTCATACATTTCTATGGTGAACTTGAAAAGTGTGTCGTCAGTTCTGTATTATCACTAGCATATGTTCTTGAAAATAAAGATTCATTGGAAAAATATTGTAATTGAAAAGCCAGTCTTTCTGATGCTGGAAAAAGCAATTTCATATACATGTTGGCCTAAGTACTTTTTTTTTTTTCAGTTTTTCCCTGTAATTTTTGTAACAGATGCCAAAAAGGTCAAACAGTCGGGGTGTCCTCCTTTTCCCCCTTGGTCCTCCTTTCCAATTGTCTGTGTCCTCCTTTGCCTGTTCAGATGACTGGTAACCCTAATCTCGACTGAAAGATTTTACTTTTAACCAGGGTGCAGCTTTATCTTCCCCTCTTCTCTCTTCCGCACAGAACGTCTCTCCCCCAAAGCACTCTGTTCACTCCTCATCCCCACAGTTTCTCTCTTTTGCACAGACATTTTGACTTCACACTCGTGTGCGCACACACACTTCATTCAGAGACATACTCCCACTCCAAACTCAAACTTGCAGATCTGTCTTTCTCTCTCTCTCACATATACAAGCCACAGATTCATTTTTCTCACACACCCCACACATTTTCTTCTTGTCCACACACACACACACACACACACGCACGCATTCTCTTTCTCCCACAAAAATCAAATGCTTCTTTCATTTCATTTTCTTTCTTCTTCTTTAATCTGGGAGAGATCTTGGCGGTTTTGCTTATTATCTTCTCTTGGCATTTCCCCAAGTTTGGGGAGGATTCAGCTGTTGGACTATATTTTATTGGACAGCGGCCCACGGGTGGCTCCGGTTTGTTTTTTTTTTCTCTTTCGCAATGTGGTGTTTACATAAGAAGGTATGTGAAGGTTGTCTGGATCTGATGGCACTGTTTTATGTTTAATTTGTGTTTAGTTATACAGTGATCTTGGTGGCTTTGCCATCATATTATTTGTAAGGGTTTTGTTGTTGTTGTCGCCGACTTTATTTCTGTAGTAGAAGCCATTGTGGGTTATTTCATGGTTATCTCCAGACATTTTGAGTAGCAGAAATATGTAATGATCATGAACATGGCTAGTCAATAGGATTTAATTCACTCTCTGGGAATGATTGAAATGTTGATTATAGTGATATGTATCTGCTTTGGGCAATTTGTAGAATCCTAGTTAATTAGAGGAGCAGTGAAGTTTGTTTTGATTTAAGGTAGCATCAAGGCCAGGGGTGTCCACAAGGTATGGTCAAAAATGTCAAGATGGTGACCTGTGGAGCTTCAGTTGTACCATCACAGCTGCCATCTTGACTTTTCTGACCAAACTTGAATGAGGTTTTTTGATTGGATACTTCTATGTCACAGATTCAGTCAATCCTCTATATTTATTTAGAAAGCTAGCATTCTGCCCAATCCCAGTGATTTCACAGGGTTTAAATATATACATATACATATCTGTCTGTGTGTATATGTATATGTATATATAAAATAATACTGTATTTTCACTGGTGTAGGTTGGTCAAATTATTAAAATTATTTCTTTGGCTAATGGAGTCCCTGAGGCTCAGTGTAAGCTTAGGTTACTAAAATCCCGGTTGTAGACTTATGATTAATTGATTTTATTTGTACAAAAAGGGTTATAGACTATATCAGCTATAAATGAAGTTGCAGTTATGTTATTAAAATGGTGCAGGTATGTTTGTTTGACTAATTATGGTTTTCACTACTGGGTCTTTCGAACAAAATCCAGACAAAAACGGAGTGCCGGTGAAGTCATGGTTTTCAACACTAAGGCAAGATGTAACAATAGATGATATTTTTTTAATGCTTCCTGCTTTTGAAAGCCTTGCTTTTCTGCTAGGCTGTGGATAAGCAAGATTGACTATAAAAATAATGCATATGTTGAAGTATGGAGAAATGCTAACTGGTTTTGTTCAGTGGTAAGCATTATTAATTTTAACTGAGCTGGAATGAAAAAGACTGTGATTTTTTAAAATACCGTTTTGACTGAGCACGCTGCCTGTTGTACATAATATACTTATTCCTCCAAAGATAGAGTCTCCTTGACTGTTTTCTGTTAAAGCATGTGGAGAAGGAGAAAAATTCCTGTTGCTACTGTTGTATTTAATTACAATGTGCTGTTACCAGAGTTAGGCCTACTAGTGCCGCTGGAAATACGGATGAAAGTGGAACTAAGTTGATTTATCAGTTGCAGTTAGGATCAATCCCAGCACTGGTATAATGGGAATCATTTTTAATTGGGAAAAATATGTCCAATGTATAGCAAGTCACTATCAGTTGGAAAAAAACGGTCTAATTCCTGTTCCTCTGCCTGCATTCAACTTGACACATGTTGGTTGCAGATATAATAAAGAATATTGTGAAATATGAAGATTATGATTCCTGAAGGGGCTGTGGTAATGTATAGTGCATAGAATTTAGGAACGAATCGTGTTATTAATAGGATAATTGATGTGGATTATAGGTACATAGCTGTGATTATAAAAATAAAATCAGTGTATACCGGCAACTTATTCATTATTTGCATTTTTATTCTACCTTCTATCTTGGAACTCAAAGTAGCATACTTGGAGATCTTCCCTAAAGTTATCTCCACAGAAACAACCCTGGCAGGTAGTCTGGGCTGAGAAGTCATTTAATGAGTCCTCTGGCTGAGTGAGGCCCTGAACATAATCCCACATTAGCCACCCAGAGTCACCATTTGTGACTTCGATGGAAGGGAGGGAGGGAGGGAGGGAGGGAATGAATCTGGACATAGTTCTTTAAATGGGATCTGACCAGGGCAGAATCAAATGGAACAATTACCTCCTATGATCTGGACTCTATGCTCTTATAAACACACCCCAAGATAGTATTTGCCATTTTAGCAGTCCCATCACTCAGCTGGCTCACATTTAACTTCCAGTTCACAGAAACATTCAGAATGCTTTCATATGTATTACTTCTAAGCCTGGTCTCCCCCAGCCTGTATTTGTGCCTTTTTCCTACTCAGATGCAGAACTTTACATTTCTCTCTGTTAAATTCCACCCTATTCATTTCAATCCACTATTTAGATCATCTTCTCTCTCTCCTCTACAGTATTAGCCGCCACCACCACCAGCCTTGGGTCATCTACAAATTGTGTAAGTCTCCACTAAATTCCCTCATTCATGCCATTGATAAAAATATGGAACAGCACAGGGGCCAGGACAGAGCCCCATGGCACTCCACTCAGTACTTTTCCCCAAGCTGAAGTGGAGTCATTAATGATCACCCTATGGGTGCAGTCATTCAGTCAACAGGATAGGAAAAGTATTGACACTTTTGAACTTCGGTGTTGGAGAAGACTAGTGAGAATACCTTGGATAGCCAAGAAAACAAACAAATGGATCACTAAACAAATCAACTCAGAGTTCTCACTCAAGGCACAAATGACTAGACTCAAATTATCCTACTTTGGACACATTATTCAAAGTCCCAGTTCTCTGGAGAAAGCTCTGATCCTGGGAAAGTGGAAGGAAAGAGAAGAAGAGGAAAACCAGCAGCAAGGTGGATGGACTCAGTTACAGTGGATATGAGTGCAAATTGGAAGACCTGAAGGACCAGGTTAGGGACAGATCATCATGGAGAAATCCTATCCCTGTAGTCACTAAGACTTGATGGCACATAACAAATGAATCAATTCACATATGGATAAATCCATATGTTCAATATCCAATATATCCATATCCATATATCCAAAATCCAATATCACATATGGATAAACCCTCACATCCCATGCATGTCACCCATATCCATCCTCTTTTACTTACACATACCATACATTTTCCCTACACACTTCCATTGGTACATATTCTCATGCATCTCCACAGATTCTTACTTCTTAGCTCGCAGAAACCACTCTCACATAACCACACTCAGCCCACAACTAACACTGTCTCAACATATGCTATATTAATTTTAAAGTAACTTTTCCTCTTGATTCTGGAGAAAGGCAATTAAAAGGTGAAAAGTCACTCTGATGGAATCTCAGAAGTCAGGAGGTACTTAAAGGGCTTCATCTTATAAATTTGTTTTTAGTGAAATGTTAATTCTTCCCCCCAGAAAAGGAAAGAGCAAAGTTTAAATGAAACTTGCATTGTTTAAAAACCTGGATGTAACAGGAGTCACAGAGTCACAGAATGTATGGACAAGTTGGAAGGAACTTCAGAAGTTATTTGATCCAACCATCTGCTCAGCACAGCAATCTACTCAACCTTCCCAGTAGGTCATTTTGACTGTGATTTTGTCTTCTAAAGTTTTAGCTATGCATGTTCAGGAGATATCTGAATAAACAGCCTCATCAAGACCACAGTGATATGATTATCCAGTTAAAAGTGGATTTTTCAACAACAGGTTCGATCATACCTCTTGAACAATATTTCAAAATTTACCTCCCCACAATGGCGTTGTGGCCTTTCCAAGATGGCTCTGTGTCTTGCTAGGCCAAACACAAACCTAACATTGCTGACTTTTTCTTTCCCCCCACACATTTGGGGTACAGGACAGGCTTTTGCTTTGTCTTGAGGGGCCTATCAAGAAGGCTTAAGCCTTTGTTTCAAAGACTGCCATTTGCCTGGACCAGGACCAGCAACTGGGCATTCAGCCACTTTCCTTGTTTGGGCAGCCCCACATTCCTGGCCAAGCGGAAGTAAGTGTCCCAGAGACCCTAAGCCTTGCCCCTTTCCCACAACCTTTCTAGCCACAGATCCAAATAGGTAGTACACCTAAAGGGAGGCCTTGATGGTCCCAGTAAAGTGAGATTTCTGTAGAGGAAGGAGAAATTATCCTGCTTTTCTCAGATAGAGCCATAGGTATTTCTGTTGCAAGGATAAGCCCTGTGCCTTACGACTGAAGGTATAAGGAGGGCTGTTATGATAAAATGGGGAGGGGGAGACATTATAGCAAGAAGGCCCCAGCCAAGAGAGGGCAGGAAATGGGATTCCAGCCCTTTGCAATGCAGAGGTCACCTTTCTACTTTCTAGACTGATCCCATTGAGCCCTTGGGAGAGGCAATTTTTGAAACCCTGTCATCTGGGAGGGTTTCTGTTTGGAAAGTGGAGCCTCCCCAAACTTTAACCCTCATGTGTTCAGATCAGCATCACTGCTATTTCTCAGATTTGTCAAATCTTTGGCAACCGTTCTTTCTCCCATTCATGAAAACCCGTCCAACTCTCACACACAACAGTCTCTTTCTTCATTCTCCCAGCAACTGTTTACAGATCTTTGGTTTCCCATTGGTGGAAATCTGGAGTTCTAATCAGTCTTGTGAAATTGGGGAAGCCTGGTGGCCTCCCGACAATCCAGAGTGGGGTGGCTGGCGAAAAGGCAGAAGAAACACGCTTCCTTCTTCCTCTTATCGACTCATTGCAGATCTCTAGTCTCCTGCCTCCCAAAAATCAGCCTGCCGAGCTGGCATGCAGCGACCAGATTAGGTTTCCCTGCCACCGACCCATTTCCTGATGGGCAGCTGGCTGGGAATGGGGGTGGGGCAGGAGGAGGATTTCCTTACCCCTCCCAGGACCAGACCTTTTGCAGTAAAGTCTCCTTGTTCTAGGAGACAGAGGGGGGTAGATGAAGTGAGAGGGCTTCCCTTCTTCCCTGGTCCATCAGCCACAACCTAAGAGCTCCAAAATGCAAGGATTTCTGAGACATTGTGCTGCAGGTGGGCTGCATGGAGCGGTTGGGACTGAATTAGTGCTCAGCTACAAACTACTGGTGCCCTTTCCTAAAATACAAAAAGAGGGACCATCAGAAGCCAGGCCTCATGACTACTACAAGGAAAACACAGTATCCCAGTTTGATTTACACAGAAATCTAGTGATCTGCATTGTCAAGGTTATCATTACGCTGCATTAAAATCCCCTCATGGACTTTATACGAGATTTAGTGTTTTGTTTTACATGAGTTTATACACGTATATGGTATTTTAATTGTGTCTCTCAGTTTTAACAGGGGATTTAAAAATCCCAGTAATTCCCAAATTCATCTTACCTTTCTGATCCCAAGCAGTCCTACAATCTGTGGGAATTGCTCTTTGTATATCCAATGAGCATAAAAAATAAGTATTGGATTCCAAAAATATGACTGCTAAACATTCTAAACTGGAAGCCCTCCAGTAAACCATGATAGCATTATGGTCTTGGTTGAACAGTGCCCCTCTATAAGCAATTAAACAATGTCTGCTAATCTGGGAAATACAGATGTAAATTTTCTTCAGAAAAAAAAATTGGCAGTCATACCAGAAAAATTAACCATCTTCAGCAATATACAAACACAGAGAGAAATAAAAGTTAGGTTCCAAGAGGATTAACTTATTTTGCTGTTGGAGTTTTCCAAGCTTGTCTTTGGGTTTATTCCCATTAACTTTTTTAAAGCTGCTTGGAATTCAGCTTTGATTTTTACTTTTTAAATGGTTAAACTATCTGATCCTTCTCATGGAGAAAAGTACCTTCTGACATTTGGAGCTATTAGAATCCCAGCATAATGATTAATGATGGAATAACTATTAGCTGCTGTGTATGCATGTCCAAGAGTTCTGTTTCTAAATAATGTGAAGAAGCTTCTTTAATTTGGAACCCTAAATCACAGGAAACTCTGAAAACAAAATGCTAGAACATCCTGTTCGGATTGGAATTTTACACTGGAGAATCATGTTAAAATCATTCATGAGGATCAGCCGAGGAAATGGACTCAGAGGGTTGAATCCATGATCTTGTTTTAGGTTTACTGAAGTTAGGGGGAGCAGAAAGGTTGTTTTAAAGAACCTTGAGATAAACTAATGGATCAAAGAAGCATTGCTTGGAATCAATTTAACCACTTTGCCATTGTGACTTAGTCAATGGCTATATAACCTATTTCACCAGAGTTGATCAGGTTTCTACTTCTCAGCCAGCACAAGGCTTGCAACATCGTCCTTCTCCATGTCCCCTTGGCATTGCCTTTGTCTCATCCCAAGCCCTTGACTGAGCTTAAGGGATCCTTACTTCTGTCAGCTAAAAGTAGTGTTTTCCCCCTTAATCCAACAGTCTTCAACAGCAGCCTCAAGGTGTCTAAAATCTATTAGGCTCTGCCATCTCTTACGCTGGAGATGAAATCACTGAACATTTGAGGGTAGGGTCAGCATGGTGCTAACTGACCGTTTCAGACTCCTTTGCCTTTCTAGTCCCTGATCAGCCATGTCTGCTGCCATTCTGCTCTTCTGCCCTTAAATTGTTGAATACTGTAGAGCAGTGTTTCTTAACCTCAGCAACTTTAAGATGTGTGGACTTCAGCTCCCAGAATTCTCCCAACCAGCATGCTGGGAGTTGAAGTCCATACATCTTAAAGTTGCTGAGGTTGCAGAACACAGCTATACAGGAACTCTGTGCTGGTGGTCTCTGTAAATTGCACAGGAGCTCTAGACTGCTCACCAGCCAGAACTGTGGCATCTACAGGTTCAACACAAGGCTGAAAGAGTGAAACAATTGAACAACAGTATAAGCAGTTGCTTTTGCTTATCACGCACTGCACATACCCAATCAGCAGTGTGTCAAACAGGATAGGAATTGGCAACAGGGCAGAAAGTGAGTTTTATGCCAGTATTGTTTTCTGCTGACTCAAGACGATGGAGAACACATCTCAACTCAATTCACATCTCAACACAGCTGAACAGCTGGGAAAGACTCAAGCTGCATAAGCAGAAATTAGATTGTTTTATATCTAACTATTTAGGGGTATTGGGGCCTCACCATTAGCAGTATACACATCATATTTTCATTTGTTGTCCTTTGTCCATGGCAAATGCTCCGGCAGCCCGTGTCCATAGAGCTTTCAAAGCTCCGAGTAAAATGTTGCAAGCACAATAAAAGTGAGATTCGACCCCATTCTGCCTGGGCTTAGCTTCTCTGTCATTCTGTCTGCATGGCCCAAATATTGCTCAAAAGTCCTAGAAAAAAGAGGCAGAAGTTTTAAGGTTGGTTATCACTGGACCGTGTCCTGCTTCAGCTCTCTAGAAAGATAGATCTCTGTTGCAGTGTTAAAGTTTTTTTTTTAATCATATTCTTCTCTCACTGATTCTTTGTTAAAGCCAGGCCACTAAGCAGCTGTTTTGCCAAGTGAAGCTGAAAAAAGTGTTCTCTTAGCCCATAAAGCTACTCTATCTCCTGGCTGGAACAGAGGCAGATAGACCATATGGGCCGGTGCCAAGAGAGGGCATAAGCTGCCAGGTTTGGAAGACTTGGCACAGTCCAGCAAACCAAGCCAAAAGAGAAGGTGAAATAGGCAGCATTACAAACAGAAGCAGTGCAAGAATGTTTGGAGGTCAGTGAAGCCACAGACTGGGACTTTTAGGAATACCAACCGCTGTATGAATCAAGATCCAAGCAACTGGGATATCACTCCCATGGAAAACATCCTGTCACTGGGAATGCTGATGGGTGGGAACAGCAGATGCAATCGAGCAACTGAAGTCTGCTCAGGCTGCAAGCTGCTTAGGGCTCAAGGGTGTCACAGGAAAGATTTCCAGCTAGCTCCTCCAAGTAACCCACCACAGAAGGGTGAGTGTAGTTTTGGTGATGGACCTCTAGGTTACTCCTCAGCCCTAGCATCACTAAATCCCCAAACTGTGCTCCATCTAACAGTAATCTCAGGGATATATATGGGTGGACTAGAGAAATAGGTGATAGTTGGAGCTCTCTTCCTTGAGACAGATCAGCCCATCTTCTCCTCTTGTACCTTCCTCATTTTTTTCATCAGCCAGATGCAGTACCTCTGAGTTCTCCATAGCCCACAAAGTCAGCCCTTGATCCTAAATGCACAATCTTGGCCCTCATATACCTTCTTGGAATAATGGTTTCAGGGCAATGTTCAACCTTGGCCTGTGCTAGCAAGATTGTTCTTATTCTAAAGTTATTTCAAATGAATAGGAGCACTAAGCTAAGATGCCCAGTGTATCCCATTTTTGTTCAATCTTATTACAAAAATGTTAGCAAATAAAATTAGGAGGAATAAGAACATCTGAAGTCTTTAAAATGTATCATGTAATAAATATATTCACATATATGCTGCTTATTTTTTCAAGAGTCCTATTAGAAATATAATTAAGTTACAGCTTGAAAGCAAACTATTTTCTTCAGTAGCAGGACTAGAAGCCAATTTGCTGTGCTAACCAATATTCAATAAATAGTTGCAAAAATGTTTTCTAAAATCTGCTAGATTAATATCACTCCAGGTAGATTTAGTCATTTAGGAATAATAATTATAAAAGTTAGCATTAGAAATTGGTAATGAAATCATGACCATCTTCTGTGGCAGATCAAAACTCTTTAGGTCATTCTTTCTCATTACTGGGTAAATTACCTGAGGTTAAATTGATTATTCTTCCTTAAAATTCCCAAGTTTCTGATCTATCATTTGATTCTGTATATGGTAACGATTTATGTCTATATTTATACATAATTATAAAAAGTCTAGGATGAAGGATATCATAAATAAAAGTACAATGGAGGTACCAGTGGAGATACCAAAGCTGAAACATTATTTTGATGGTTTTTAATTAAAACAGTTAATTTAATTTTAATTAAAACAATTAAAACATTATTTGGAACTGAAAAGAAGCTTAAAGTGTATCAACTGAATTAACATTGGGCTTGCAATATGTTTGGGCAATATGTCTCTGAGATTAAGAAATCAGTTTCCATTATCCCAAAGTCATATTTAAAACTTACTGTACTTTGGAAGTTTAGAAAAGATGGAAACAAATATTGGTTCCTAATCTTTCCATCTTATTCTGTTTTTTTTAATCTTTCAAGCTTTCAATAGCTGGATACATATGATTAGCTAAAGAATTAGAGATCTGAATATCAATGGGAAATCTACCTCTGTTGGTCACAAGTTCCAACCTGGTTCAAATGATTCGTGAAATAATTTCTTCTTAAACACATAAAAATGGTGAACATCTATGGTATACCATTTAAAATTACACACTTTCAGTGTTATTCAAAATTCTCAAAAACAACAGGCTGTCCTAAAAAGCTGTCAAAAATCTGGGAAAAGAGGTTGATATTTGAATTATTTATGGTATAAAATTCCTTTTTGGCACATAATGAAGAATTGATTATAAAAATGATTCATAGATGGTACTATTTCCCCCTTAAAATGAAAGTAATTCTAGATCAGGGTTGGCAACCTACAGCCATCCAAAACCAACAGTCCCAAAAAGAAATATATATCCACCCAGCCCACAAGCGAGAGGGAAAGAACAGCCATGCTTTCAGCTGCTCTTGTAAGCACTCACCACCTCCTTGGGTGGCCATTTGGAGACAGGGTCACCAGCTGTTTCGGCACTAGCAAGAGCAAGCTGTGCCCTGGAGAAGGAGGAGGAAATGGTGCTGGCAGCATGGCGTCTGGCCCCTATGCAGAAGAAGGTTACTAAACCCTGTCCGTATTCAAGGGATTGTAAACTAATTGAAATATACTAGCTCTCTTTCTCAGCAGGTGGAGCCCTTCCTAGCCTCAGAAGTTAAACAGGCTCAGCCAAGGATAGTACATGGATTGGGTTCCTCCAGGGAATGTACTGTGGACTATGTTGGAAAATTAAAACAAAAACCAGAAGACAGAAATGGTAACCTATATCCATACTGCTGCCAAGAGAACTACATAGATTTCTCCATGAAGCCATTAGCTCAATTTGAAGGAGGCTCAACTATTAGTACCACTGGTAGCAATGCCTACTATTACCAATCATTATTATTCAAAATTTTTGAGGACTTTGGAAAAATTATCTTACTATCTCATAGTAAGTAATTCATTTTAATGTGTCATTATTGTCCATTTTTCTCAAGATTTATTATAGAATCAGAACATGTAAGGTTGGAAAAGGTCTTGGAGTTCATCCACTCCAACTCCATGCACACTGCAGGAATGGTAAAACAAGGAAACAATCTGATTTTTGTTACCTACTAGGTGGCAAAACATTGGAATATTAAACTACATCTTTCTTTGTATCAATAATATCAAAAGTGAGGAAATCAAATTTTGCTGAAAAATGAATACAGCAATATAGCGTCTTGGGAAAAAATATTTGTTCAAGGATTGTCGTATTTATATTTAGTCCCCTGTTAATATTATCAGAACATTGACAGTGCTGTGTAAATCTAGCCTGAGCTGGATGCAGACCAACAGAAGTATTATCATTTATAATTATCAAGGATAAAGGCATGTAATTGGAACCTACAATAAGAGCATTATCTGGCTTTAGAAGGACCATAATACAAGTTCTTCAACATAGATCCAATCACTGTATTGTATCCAAGTTTCCTACCATTTTTCTACTTCAGGCTGAATACTGGTTCTCTGTCATTCAAGAATCTATGCTCCATCACTATGTTTTGTCCTTCTGAACTGGTGACATATACAAAATTTGTTTCATAAGATGCTCAGTGATTTGAAGAATGATCTAAAATGCAGTCTGTAGTTACTGTTAAAATCTTAGTATCCATATTTATTAGGTCTATAATTGGAACATATATGAAGATCATTTCATGGCTTGGAAAGGACTGTAATAAAACCCTTGTTAAAATTAGAGGTTAAGAGTTTTAGAAAAAGCATCAGTCTATAATTCCAATAAGATAGGAGATAAGAAATATTTTATCTCAATCAACTGAAAATTCATTGGGGCTAGGTGCCCCCCCCCAATTTTATAGATCTCATAGATATAAGTATAGTCATGATTCCTTGAAACAGGTGAAGTGAAGTTAGTAACCTGATCCTGGAATAGTTGTGGGAATCTCAAAATCTGTAAAAATGAGTCAATCTCATCATCCATTCATGAGAAATTGGTGCAGTACCATTCAGAATGCAAATTAAAAGGGATTAGAAATCAACCAGACAGAATACCTTTGATAAAATAGGGTTGTGAAATTTAATAAACAATGGACATTCTCAGGATAAATTATTTACAGCTTTATTTGTGTCTCTACTTATTTCAAATAAGTTTAGCCTTGGGCTCTAGGCACTTGCAGAGGTTAAAAAAACAGAATACTGAAATGATAAATTAGTGCAAGGGGTTTTGTTTTTGTTTTTACTGAGAGCACAAGTGAAAATAATTTTTTTTCTGGTCAAACAGGGATGTTGAACAAACTGATGATGTCATCAAAACTCAGATGGAGGCAGATGGAGAATAAACAGAATATGTTCTACTACTAAATTTGTCCTACCTGTAGTGTGGACAGAACATCATGATATGTGGACACCCAAAAATAGTAGACTCCCTGAAATGTGGATGGCCCTTGCAATTTCTGTCCTTAACTGTTCTTAACTATTTGAGAATGTTCTTAAAGATCACTGTTGAAATTCATTATAAAGAATTATGATTAATCAATATATGTCTACATCTATTTGTTCTCAATTCTGGCAACCTATTTTTTGTAACACCAAACACCACTCCCTAATCCTCAGCATCTGAATCTCAGGAAACTTCACAACCATTTCCTAAACAATGAGATGTCAGACAGATTGTGTGGTTGCCTCAAACCTGAGAAGACCTTTTGATCCTGCTAGCAATTTTTGGCCACGTGGCCTCAGTGTCAGGCTCTTTCCAGATGCAACACTGCAGGGATGTGCTTGTACTGGCCTATTCTGCACCCGTGAAGGAAGCCTCCGCTGTCATAAATGCCACAGGAAGATCTTAATTTAGGTAATTTACAGCTTGGATTGTCCCAAGGGAATATTATCTTTCTAGTTTATATCTCTAGGATGTACTGAGCATTTTGTCAAAGCGATCGTAACAAGAGGCAGTTAAATAGGGGCTCCTTTGATACTTTTTCTCAAATGAGAAGAACCAGGTGGTTTTGCCTGCGGCTGAGATCCAAGAAGGTAGCCATGGCTTTTGTTGAAGCCATAATAAAAGATGAAGCTCTTTGTCTTTACTTGCAGATTCACGTAGATGCAAGATATGCTTCTGCCACCGGGCTATGCTCCGAGGAATTTATCTGTACTGCTCAGCTTGCGAAGGAGTAACCTGAGATCAGAGGAACAGGACATAATAAAGTAGCAAGATTTGCATTTTCAATAGCTGAGGACCGATTGCCCTGCATCGGAACATTTTGCTTTTCCTGAAAAAGAAATGCCATTACTTGTTTGGGACTCAGTGTTCAACAGCACATCCCAAACTGGAACAGGAGAGCGGTGTGCCTGATCAGATTTCTCTGTTCTGAAACGGCTATTATCCAGACAGTTGAAACGTAAAATCATGTCTTGATCTGCTTTTGTTCTCTAGCAGCGTTAGCATGTTAACAGTGCTCTGCATCAAATCCGAAATAAGCCCACTGCAGTAAGCACATTTAAATTGCAGCTGAATTGAAGGCCTGCATGCTGTCTACCCATGTGGTCCATCCATGCAGAACATGTTAGATTAACCTGCCTGTTCATAAAGCAGACCAACCAACAAACTGCAGGTTTGGCACCAGGTAAAAGAATCTCTAAGCTGAGAGTCGCTTTTCAGATGTTGCTCAAGTACAGCTTCCCGCTTCCTCCTGCTGAGCTACTGGCTGGCCAGATGTGGAATCCCAAGGAGCATCTGAGAAGCCGCACGTTCTTTAGCTCAGCTACAGAAATGTCTTCAAGGACAACAGCAGACACAGCTCTGACTAGCTAAGGGAAGTGAACCTGGACTCACAGAAGGTCGTGAAAGGAATTGTCCATAGACGCCTCCCCCATTTCTGCCATAGGGCAGTTTGGATACTTGCCACAGGAAATAAGCATTGCTGTGGGTGGATGTACCCCAATTAATGGAAAGCGGATCCTTGCTACTGTGATGTTAAACATAATCCGACCAATTTAAGAATAGTAGCACCTGGATACACATCTGGATGCACACCTGGTTCTCCCTTCAACGAGATGTTAGTGCCTGGCTCTTGGTAGCAGAAAAGTGAGAATGGGGTTGTCCTCTGGGTCCAATTAAGGCTCCCATCCCAGGGCTACCCTGCAATTATTACTATTTTAACATGCTACTTATCTTGAAGGGCTGAACATCCTAATTGCAAATAGAGGTTTGTTCTGGGCTTACTTTCAGTCCAACATTCTATAAACGTCAGATTTTTATTCTCTTTAGTGATTGAGCTGCCTTTGCGATTTCCGTGTGAGTAACTTTAACTGGGAGCAAGTTAATGACCTTCTGCCATGTTGTCTTTGGGAAGCGATGGGGTTGACCTGAAACTCTGAAACTCCCTGGAAAGAAGACGGGTGGATGAGTGGGCAAGCAGCCCAACTGCTGATGACCCCAAGGAGCGCATTTGTCTCCAGGCTGCCTCAGAACAATGCACCCCACACTGAGATCTTTATACATGCCAAAATCCCAGGAAAACCCCTGACTTTGGCGGTTCTCATGCACACGAAGTGCCACTGCTGCCCTCTAGTGCCTAAGAGAACATGCTGTTTCTTTTAGTCCAAGCTTCCTGCATATTGGAAGAACTTTGAAGGGACATAAAAATAAAGTCCTTTTCAAGTCCAAGTTAATATCTGAGGACCAAATAGGCAAATACATCCAGTTTTCTTGGCTAGATCAGCAGCAGTTTGCCATTGCCTTCTTTGGACACTGAAAGTTTAAATCTGTTTCCTAAGAACTTGCATCTTCCTGCTTCATTATAAAGCAGGCTGTGCCAGCCTTTACCTGTGTACAGAACTGACCTAAATTAATGGCCCAAGCAATACTAGTTCCCAGCTTTTTGGAGGAGCTCTGCAAATGAATGTATAGAGCCTAGGGATAAAGTTGGGACCCAGATCTTTATAAATCTAGATCTTGGCATTTTTATATGTCCTAATGCTTTCATTACTGTTTACATGGTTGAGAAGCAAAGTGTCTTATAAATCTTGATTGATACAAATCTCAAACCCTGTTGACTTTTCCCAATGTCATTGCCCTGAATTTCACTTCAAGGGATCTTCGTTAGCCCTTAAAGTTAGCCTTTTAAAGGTGGGCAGTTTATTATAGCATAAGCCAGCCTTCCCTAACCTTGGCACCTTGGAGATGTGTAGCCCAATTCACAGAAGTTGAATTCCATGCCAATTCTGGGAGTTAGTGCACACTTCTAAAGAGTCCCCAGATTAGAGAAGGCTTTCCATAAATCTATACATTTTTATGGATCATGATCAGACACCTGAAAAATAGACTTTAAAAAGAAGTATTATATACAAGGCTATTTGTGTTCTTTCTCTTGTGCTTCCCTGGCTAACAGTTATGATGCAGAACTAGTCATTGTCTCCCATTTGCAAAAAAAATCAGAAAGATTATTGGCTTGTAAAAGTCATAGCTTTGTTGTCAAAACTCTAATGCTCAGAGTAGGAGGAATAAATAAGAAGAGCTTGAACTTTTAAAATCAAATAGAGCAACCTTGCGTGAAACACAAGATTATTCGGTGTTACCCAAAGGTGAGAGAGAGAGAGAGAGAGAGAGAGATGATTTCATTGATATAATGGAGACATGGTGGATGATTCCCATGACTGGAGAGCAGCAATGGAAGGATGCAACTCATTCCAAAGGAGCAGGATTAAGAGAAAGCAAGGAGGAATTGTCCTGTATGTACAAATATAAATTCCTGCTCAGACATACAGATGAATGGGCGTAGCTCTCAGAATCCTTGCAATCAATCAACCGTCCTGCTAGTTTGCTTGCTTCGTTTCTGCCATTAGAAAAAGGGGGGTGGGGGTAAGGCTAGTAGGTGAACTGTTAGGCGCAGGTGGACTGTTATCTGTTTCTCAGGAATGCCCAAGGCCGTACCAGCGTAAGACCAGGAGACGACTGGTGACATGCGCAAGAGAGGCTCCAAGACAGAAGAGGGAGGTGAAATGGGAAAGAGGGTAAAAGCAACTTCTGGTGTGCACGGGCTTTAGTTCCAGCAATGCTCTGGTTCTGTACACTACTTCTCAATAAATGAATTTTTCTTTGAACTTGCATCAGTTTCAAGGAGAGTTGCTTTCGTTGGGAGTTGAATGCTGCAGTTTCTTACATTGGCAGTGCTATGGAGAGCATTAGATTAAAATACAGTGGTACCTCGGTTCACGAACTTAATTCGTTCCGCGACTCTGGTCGCGAACCGAATTGGTCGTGAACCGAATCAAATTTTCCCATAAGGTTCAATGTAAATATGGTTAATCCGTTCTGACCCCTCCGAATTTGGTCGCCAACCGATTTTTGGTCGCGACCCGAGTCAAATTTCCCCATAAGGTTCAATGTAAATACGGTTAATCCATTCTGAACCATATGTATTTTATTTTTAAACCACAAAAACATGAAACAAAGTACAGTACAGCACAGTATGAAGAGAGAGGATGCTGACCTTGCTCGAGGCGACTTCTGGCGTGGAGGACAGGAAGGTGGGTGGGGAGGCAGTTATTGTTTGGAGGGAGAGTCCCCCTCCAAAAGGACATCGGGGAGATCTCCTTCAAGGGTTTCCTCTCTTCTTTGTCTCTTAGCTGCACACTCAGTTCTGGGGAAAAATCTGTCTAAAGTCAGTTGTTTTTTCCTGCGCTGCATAACCCTCCAGAAATGAGAGACCATGTTATCATTCATCAGATTCAACACTCTGTTCGTTACAGTTAGGTTGGGGTGGTGCTTCTCAAAGAAATCCTGGCACTCGTTCCATTTTTCCATAATGGATTTAATCACGTCACTGCTAACCTCCTCCCTGTCTTCCTCTTCCTCAGTGGAATGCTCCTCACCAAGCGCTTTCTGCTGCTCACTCTGGAGTTCTGCAAGTTCTGCTGTGGTCAGCTCCTCCTTATGGTCCTCAACAAGCTCCTCTATGTCTGCACCATTGACAACCAGACCCATAGTCTTGCACATGGACACAATCTCCTCCACTACCTCTGCATCAGACCCTTCACAGTCACATTCAATGACACATTCTGGCCACAGTTTCCTCCAGGCTGAGTTTAAGGTCCGGCAGGTGACATCTTCCCAGGCTTTGTCAATGAGGCTGATGCAGTGGAGGACATTGAAATGTTTCTTCCAGAATTCTTTCAGAGTCAAGGATGTTTCTTCAGTGACATTGAAACACCTGGTGAAGAGCGCCTTTGTGTACAGCTTCTTAAAGTTGCAGATCACTTGCTGGTCCATGGGCTGCAGAAGAGGTGTCGTGTTGTGGGGGAGGAACTTGACCTTTATGAAGTCGTATTCGGCGTCCATATCATCCACCAAGGCTGGAGGGTGTGCCGGGGCATTGTCCATCAGAAGAAGGCACCTTTCAGGCAGTTGGTTGTCAGAAATATATTTTTTAACGGTGGGTGCAAACACCTCGTGCAGCCTTGTGACCCAAGCTCTCGCATTGGCCCTCCACATGACAGGCAGTCTGGCCCTGTTCACATTGTGTTCCTTGAATGCACGAGGGGTCTGAGAATGGTACACCAGTAGTGGCTTAATCTTCAGCTTGCCGCTTGTGTTCACACACAGCAAAAGGGTCAATCTGTCCTTCATGGGCTTGTGCCCTGGCAGTGCCTTTTCCTCCTGCGTGATATAGGTTCTCTTTGGCATCTTCTTCCAGAAGAGCCCTGTCTCGTCGCAGTTGAACACTTGCTGAGCGAGGTATCCTTCTGCCTTCATGAATTCCTCAAATTCTTTCTTGTAGGCTTCTGCAGCAGCCTTGTCAGAACTGGAAGCCTCACCATGTCTTGTCACACTGTGGATGCCACTTCTCTTGTGGAATTTTTCAAACCAGCCTCTGCTGGCTTTAAATTCTTCACTTGCTGCGCTTGTAGAGGGGTTTTTTTGCAGTAAATCACTGTGCAATTTCCTGGCTTTTTCACAGATCATAGCTTCACTAACGCTATCACCTGCCAGCTGTTTCTCATTCAGCCACACTAACAAAGTTTTTCCACCTCTTCCAGCACTTGTGTCCTCTGCTTGGTTAATGTCGTTACTCCTTTTGCCACATCAGCTCCTTTGATGGCATCTTTATTCTTCAAAATAGTTGAGATTGTCGACTTTGCCATCTTGTACTCCGAGCCCAGATCAATCACACGAATACCACGATTGTGCTTTTCTACAATTTCCTTCTTCAATTCAGTGATTATTTTCTTCAAACCCTTATTCTGACCAAGCTTGCTCTGCACCTTTTTCGGAGCCATGCTAACAAGCACACCAAAAAGCTTCACAGGACGTCTGTTTGCCACCGCGATCTCGCCTACAGGAAGCCGCGATCACGTGTCACGGGAGGGAAAATGGCCACGGATCCTGTTCGTAACCCGATGCGGACGGAGGCAAAATTTTGTGACCGGAGCTGTTCATGAACCGAATTGTTCGTGAACAGAAGCGTTCGTGAACCGAGGTACCACTGTAAGTAGAGAAACTCATAAAAGCAATATTGTCACTAGAGCTTCTTATCACCTTCCAAAAGCAAGTTGCAGATCTTTCTAAGAGATATGAACTAATAGCGATGTGAGATTTTAATTATCTCAACATTGGTGGTGAGTGGGTCCTTCTAGGAAATTCCAGATTTATTTGCTTAACAACTTTCTCCTTCAGAGGGTAAAGGAAGACATAAGAGAATCAGCTGTCCTTGACATGATGCTAAGCAATCGGAAAGGCTTTGCTGAGGAAATCGAAGGAGAAGGAACATTGGGTAAGTGTCCATGTAATACTAGAACATTTGGTTTTAGGGGAAACTAAAACTGAGGATAGTCAAACATTTATCTTGGACTTTAAACTCAAAGGAATGATAAGTTGCATCCTGCAGCCAAAGAAGCTTATGGGAAGGGAAACTCAAGATGAATGGGAGGAGATATTAAAAGCACAACTGCAAGCAGATCCAATGAAGGCAAAACATGGAAGACAGCAGAAAAAGCCAAGATGACTACATAAAAAAGTTAATTGAAGATCTGAAAACAAAACAAAGCAAAAATATACAGTGGTGCTTAAAAGCTTATGAACCCTTTTGAATTTTCAATATTTCTGTATAACTATGACCTAAAACATGATCTGTTCTCTACACCAGTCCTAAAACTAGATAAAGAGAACCCAGTTAAATAAATGAGTCCAGAACATTTTACTTGTTCATTTATTTATTGAGGAAAATGATCCAAAGCTACATATTTGTGTGTGACAAAAGTATGTGAACCTCTAGGATTATCAGTTCATTTGAAGGGAAACTAGAGCTAGGTGTTTCAATCAATGGGATGATAATCAGGTATGAATGATGAAGCTCCTGCCTTATTTAAAGAACAGAATTCTGGGTATTCTCTATCAAAGACTGATCCTCACATCACATGTATGTGGAAGTGTGTCATGGCTCAAACAGAGGACCTCCAGAAAATAGTTTTGACTCCATCAGTTCACTGTCAGGCAGATTGAGGTCAAATGGAAGCAATTCAATACCATTGTTACCCTCCCCAGGAATGGTTGACCGACCAAGATTACACCAAAAGCAAGGCATGTAATACTCTGGGAGGTCTCAAAGAACCTCAGGGTAATGTCTAAGGAACTAAAGGCCTCTCTTGCATTGGCAAACATCAGTGTCCATGAGACCACCATCAGGAAAACACTGAACAAAAATGATGCGTGTGGCAGAGTTGCAAGGAGAAAGCCACTGCTCTCCAAAAAGAACATTACTGCCTGTCTACAGTTTGTGAAAGACCACATGGATAAGCCAGAAGGCTACTGGAAGAATGTTCTGTGGACAGATGAGACCAAAATAGAACTTTTGGGCATGAATGAAAAGCATTATGTTTGGCAAAGGGCAAACACTGCATTCCAGCATAGCAACGTTACCCTATCTGTGAAACATGGTGGTGGCAATATCATGGTTTGGGCCTGCTTTGCTGCCTCTGGACCAGGACGACTTGCCACCAATGATGGAACTATGAATTCTGAATTATACAAGCAGATTCTACAGGAAAATGTCAGGGGCTATGTCCATGAACTGAGGCTCAAGAGAACTGGAGTTTCCACTTGTCATGCTGCAAAAATTAGTTCAGCTTTCAAAAACTATTTTAAATTTTTGTAAATTGGATTAACTATCTTGCTACACACACTTACACACACTTTAGGGGTAACTGGTGCTGAGATTTATGTATCTATAATTATGGTTACTGGCACAAGTACTATTAAAGACAGTAGGACTTTCTTCTAATAAAAATATGTAAGATTGTATCACACTGGCACAATCAACACATCAAAAGATTCAAGTAAGTATTCTATTTTAGATATGTATTTGCTTTCTAGCATTGGAGCTAACAGGTAAATAAAACAGAAAGTACTTCCATACCACCACTCTCCAACCCTCAAAAATAGTTTTGAAAATGATCTCCAGTCTTGTCGTCCCCCCAGCTTTACAATGCTGAGAATCGCTGACTGACCTGCTTCGGGTTCTGGAAAAGCAAAGGTGGCTTCACCCCACTTCATACAAAAGGGAAGCTGTTTGTAGTCCCATGCACGGCCTTCCTTCACATGATGTTCACTTGTCATGTTCAAAGTACCTGAGCAATTCCTATAAGGAGATGCTGCAAAGCAGTCCAGTCAACTTTCTCTTTAAAAGACTTTCCAGGACAACTGAGACCTAAGGGCAAGGAAATGGGGTGAGGTGAGATGTCTTTCTGCAATCCATACATTCCTCTATCCAAGCAGAAGTCTTTTCAGCAATGTTATCAAGGTCCATTTCTCAGACTAGGCAATTTCTCTCTTCCAGTGGCTGTCAGAGCTGTTACATGTAACGCTATGACTGAATAATTAAACACAGTGGAAGAAAAGCAGACCGTCCCTTAAGAGCTTGTTCTTGAATTGCCCAGGGCCTCATATCTGGGGGGGAAGGATGAAGGCCGTTTCAGGTGTGCTTTCCTTGGCCAGGCCCTCTGGCTCTTCTCTGAGAGGCAGTGTCATATGCTCCGCCTGTTCCTCAAAGTCAACATGCTTCCTCATAGACAGAACGCTTGAAGAGGCCATGAAAGCATTTGGCCTTCTGCAGCCTTTGAAGAGGCTCCTCAGATATCCAGCAAAGGAACTGAATTTACGGTGGAAAGAGGATGTTTGTCTACTCCTGTCTTCAGCCAGTTCATCTATAACTGCATCACAGGGGTCCCTGTTCTGTTCGTGTGGCCCATTTCCCGTGCCTTCTTTCTGTTGCTTACTGAGCAGGAAATAGGCTAGACTGGTGAGCACTAGCAGGATGCCTGGAAAAGAGGGAGGGAGGGAGGGAGGAAGGAAGGAAGGAAGGAAAGCTGTAGCTAGGTCCAGGTTAGAACAAAATACATAGCAAAACACAGGCAATCTCCAGTTGTCCCATCTAACAGCTCAAACTACTTGATTTTCCAGACCAGCATTTTCATCCTGGATTCCCTCCAACAATTTTCACATATTCTTTTTATCAATCAAAACTTCCTGCAGTTTAATAATCAGGAATCATAATTCCTTCAATCTGTTTGCAGGACATGGGGGCAAAAAGCTACACTACAGGAGGTTTTTATCTTAGCTACCAAAGGATCACCCTTCTGAAAGCACTCAAAGTGTAGCCATTGAAGCTGGAAGCAGCAGCAAAGTTTGTTTGTAGCAGAAGCATTTTTTCCATCATTTATTGTACTAAACGTCCGTGAGAAGGGGCTAAAATGCAGAGGCATCTCTAGAGGGGTCAAAAACATCAAGATGACAGGAATGACTGCATAATCAAAGCCCATCCCCTTTTTCTGGGCATCACCTGCGTCTTTCTCCTTCTCCCATTCCTGCACAGAACAATAGCAGTGAGAAAACCAGGAGCCAGTAAATTAGAGCTTTGGTGGAGGTTAATTCACTCCACTATCTTAATCTATTGATTTCAATTTATTTTGCAAGTGAGGATTGGCAATGTCCCAGAAAGCAATCAATTACTACTGCTATCATACTATCAGAATGGGTGAGAGGGAAAGAAAAATTGCACCTAACCAGGTTTTATTAATTTATTTATATAATTTTAGAGGCATATTATGTATTTAATTGAATTTACTTAGCTTAAGAACTGGTCCTTCCCCATTTTGTGAATAGCCCCACAGCCACGTTGGGCATTTTGTGAATGGCTCTGCCCGTCATAACACTCTCCTTCCTTGTTCAAATTCCAAAGTCTACCTTATTCAGCATTACTGCTTATATGGACAAGTTATTTAATAATGTATCATTTCCATACCTTTTCACGAAGTAGTGTCAGCCCCACAAGGTAAACCAATGCCAGGTAGGTCAGGACTACTTTCATTCTAACAGCTATAGCAACAGGATCTTGCAAGTCTGAATGGGCTTCCTCCTCCCTCCCTTTATTTTCATGTAAACTAGGGAGGGGCTTGTCTGAGATGTTTTTTCAAGTTACCTTCTTGGCCCTGGCTCAAGCCCCTCTTATCTGACCATTGTCTTGGTAGCAGCTCTTCCTCCTGTCCTTCAAGGCCATTCCCTCTTCCCTCTACAAGGAGCGAATTTGTACATCCTTCTTTTAAATAGAAGGTCTTTGAATACTCCCCCAATTGCAGTGGCTATTTCTGGTTTCTGTACCACCATCCCCAAAGCTGTGGACCATCCCACTTACCTGGGAATGTGACCTGCCAGACATGGACAGGACTGACAAAGCAGGCTATGGAGAGCAGGGCGTAGGCTAGGAATTTCTGGAAAGCCCCACGATGTTTGGCTCGGGCCCAACAAGTGTGCATCATGGATCCCATCCTGGGGTTGCAATAAGAGAGAGGGCTGAAGTTCCATAGGTTTGCCTCCATGCTATCCTGCCTCAGCAAAAATATTATACATTTTCAAGGCTGGGAGAGACCAGCTGGAGAAGGTGGTCCATTTCCACAAAAGGTTCATTTGAGTGTGTCTCCTCCCTACTGTCTCCTCACTTGTCCCACCAATTCTTTCTCTGCCTTTTGTCCACTGACGTCACACCCCGATACACCACTGCATTTGTGGAAACCTGAAATATCGAAATAACTCCTATCCTTACATTGAACTGCCTTGAAAGAATAATATGGATCCATCTGGTCATTTCAAATACTCAATTACATGTGGTGTGGCCTGAGCAAAGGCTTCCCTTTTAAAAAGGCCCTGAACTTAATTGGAAAGTGCTTTCTGGCAAAATGGGGATAGGAGTGAAACTCACATGAAGCAGGTGACCAAAAGGAGGCTGGCAAAGTACGCTACTTCCCACAGAAAGACCGCCGTCCCTGAAATACTAAAGCATGGAGATCCATTAAGTGAGACGAACTGGGTAACCGAAAGCAATCCTCGTCAAACAGCCAGACCAGCTGGGAAGGGTGCCTCGGCTTCTGTAGAATATCTGTCATCCTGGTTGCACTTTCAAGCTGTGCAAAGGCAAAAGACAAGATGATGCAACAGAGTTCCTGGGCAGAGGACTTATAGTTTTCAGTCTCTGCTGGCTTACCAGAAGAAAAGCTGAACAGAAATCAGGTGTTAGAAAATAAGTAGAGGGGTAGAGTTGGATGATACCAAGAACAGCAGCTATGATATATACAAGGTTTTGCTAGGCAAGGCAGGAAATTGGATGGATGGACAGATGGACAGGAGGAATCCATTATGATACATCAGGATAAAGAATCGTAAGGACAAGCAGGAAGCCAAGGGAACAAGTACAGGTGAAACTCGAAAAATTAGAATATCGTGCAAATGTTCATTTATGTCAGTATGGCAACTCAAAAGATGAAACCAATATATGAGATAGACGCATTACATGCAAAGCGAGATATGTCAAGCCTTACTTTGGTATAATTGTGATGATTATGGCGTACAGCTTATGAAAACCCCAAATTCACAATGTCAGAAAATTAGAATAGTGTGAAAAGGTTCAATATTCTAGGCTCAAAGTGTCCCACTCTAATCAGCTAATGAATCCATAACACCTGCAAAGGGTTCCTGAGCCTTTCAAGGGTCTCTCAGGCTGGTTCAGTAGGAATCACAAGCATGGGAAAGACTGCTGACCTGACAGTTGTGCAGAAAACCATCACTGACACCCTCCATAAGGAGGGAAAGCCCCAAAAGGTCATTGCAAAAGGAGTTGGATGTTCCCAAAGTGCTGTATCAAAGCACATCAATAGAAGGTTATGTGGAAGAGAAAAGTGTGAGAGAAAAAGGTGCACAAGCAGCAGGGATGACCACAGCCTGGAGAGGATTGTCAGGAAAAGGCCATTCAAAAGTGTTGGGGACTTTCACAAGAAGTGGACTGAGGCTGGAGTTAGTGCATCAAGAGCCACCACACACAGACGGATCCTGGACATGGGCTTCAAATGTCGTATTCCTCTTGTCAAGCTGCTCCTGAACAACAAACAACGTCAGAAGCGTCTTACCTGGGCTACAGAAAAAAAGAACTGGTCTGTTGCCCAGTGGTCCAAAGTCCTCTTTTCTGATGAGAGCAACTTTTGCACCTCATTTGGGAACCAAGGACCCAGAGTCTGGAGGAAGAATGGAGAGGCACACAATGCACGATGCTTGAAGTCCAGTGTGAAGTTTCCACAGTCTGTGTTGATTTGGGGAGCTGTGTCATCTGCTGGTGTTGGTCCACTGTGCTTCATTAAGTCCAGGGTCAACGCAGCCATCTACCAGGAGATTTTGGAGCACTTCATGCTTCCTTCTGCAGACGAGCTTTATGGGGATGCTGACTTCATTTTCCAGCAGGACTTGGCACCTGCCCACACTGCCAAAAGTACCAAAGCCTGGTTCAATGACCATGGGATTACTGTGCTTGATTGGCCAGCAAACTCGCCTGACCTGAACCCCATAGAGAATCTATGGGGCATTGCCAAGAGAAGGATGAGGGACATGAGACCAAACAATGCAGCGGAGCTGAAGGCTGCTATTGAAGCATCCTGGTCTTCCATAACACCTCAGCAGTGCCACAGGCTGATAGCATCCATGCCACGCCGCATTGCGGCAGTCATTGCTGCAAAAGGGGCCCAAACCAAGTACTGAGTACATATGCATGCTTCTACTTTGCAGAGGTCCGATATTGTTCTATTTCCAATCCTTGTGTTATTGATGTCATGTAATATTCTAATTTTCTGAGATTGTGAATTTGGGGTTTTCATCAGCTGTACGCCATAATCATCACAATTATACCAAAGTAAGGCTTGACATATCTCGCTTTGCATGTAATGCGTCTATCTCATATATTGGTGTCACCTTTTGAGTTGCCATACTGACATAAATGAACATTTGCACGATATTCTAAATTTTCGAGTTTCACCTGTAGTCTTTGCTTAACAATGGTAATTGGGACTGGAATTTCCGTCACTAAGTGCTGTGGTCGTACAGTGCAGCATCACATGACTGCATCACTTTGCAACAGCAATCCCAGCATTCCCTGTTGCCATTGTTAAGCGAGTCCCAGGCAGATCACAAGAAGGCCAGAAAACAGGTAAGTGGCTGTTGCCAGGTGGGGGAGAATGTATGGGTGGCTGGCAAGGCTTGAGTGCAGTGGGTCTGGGGTGGCTGCCAGGTGGGGGAGGGTGCGAGTGACTTACCAAAGCGACTCATGACCTTCCAGGCCGGCTTCCCGGTTGACTTTGCTTGTGGGAAGCCAGCAGGGAAAGTCACAAATGGCAATCCATGACTGTTGGACACTGCAACTGTCGCAAGTGCAAGCCAGTTGCCAAGCACCCAGCTCACAATCACATGACTGCAGGGATGCTGGGATGGCCGGAACTTTGAGGACCAGTCATAAGAACCACTCATTCAGCACTGTTGTAATTTTGAAAGTTTGCTGAACAAGTGGTCGCTAAGCGAGGACTACCTGTAGTCTTCAGACCATAGAGAGGAAGATGATTAAGACTTATTCCTGCTCCTGTGTTACGTGACATTAACAATTGCTGCTCCTTCTCAGGATAAATATAGGAGAGAGAAAGAGAGAGATGTTCTTCCTTCTTCCCATTTATCTAGGATTGCTTTTAAGGTCTGGATAACATCACATCCCAAAATTTTAAAATGTGCTTCCACATTAAATGTACAAATGGATTCCCACAGCAATTTTGGGATGGAGTCTAATGTAGTATGATTAATATAACTACTTTGGGGGTGGGGGTTAATGCATTGTGTCTGACATGTATATTTCAACATTTAATCATTCTTTGAAGCCATGGTGAGTTATATTCTCAACAACTGAAGTACATCTCATGGTTCATCAGCACCCTAAAAAAAAAAACGTCAAAATAGTCATAAACATCTGAGCTGCCATCTCAAAATAGTAAATGGAGTGTGAAATCCAGTGTGGCTTTCAGAAAATCACCACTCCAGAAAGAGTAAAGGCCAGACTAACGTGATATTACTCAAACCTTTTGAAAGAGTGTGTTCGAGCTGGTTAGTTTTACTCTATAGACAAAACAACTAAAAGAAACTGATTCAGAATGATACTCAATCTTAATGGGGATTCTGCAGCAAACCCACACATCCATGGTTGCCATCAAATCTGATGTTTGCAGTAAACAGCAACTAGGGCCAGGAGTAAATTTGAGGGAGGAAATTGGCAAAGGATCCGGACCACATTTCAAATCAAGGCCTTGGAAGCTGCCTTTTCTTCAGAATAAAAGCACTCTAAGGAACTGTTTAAAAAATGTAAATAATGTCAGAAGTAGAGTAGTTTTGTCATGAAAGAGTTCTACTGTACATCTCTAAGAATAGATCACCATCACTTTCCTTACTGAAAGGAGATCCAGGATGAAGACAGGAGCAAAAAGAGGAAATACCCCAGCCAATTAGGTGGAAAATAAAGAAATATCAGTGTGAGATTAGATAGATATAAATAGATAGATGAGAGAGAGAGAGAGAGAGAGAGAGAGAGATGATAGATAGATTCTTTTTATGCCAAAAGTCCCAACAAGTTTAGAGAGAATACCTGTCTGTCGGGGGAATAGACAGCTTTTAAGAGAGTTGGAGCGCATTTCCTTATTTTCAGCCCAGGTGGAAGAGACAGACTTTCTAAATGTAGTTGAACAAAAGGAATGGCTGGAGCCACATGCCTTGATTTTGCAGAAACATGTGTCGATGTGCTCTGGAAATGGTTGGGATGTCCTGGTGCCGAGCAAAGAGGCTCTGCGGATGTGCATAATAAAACACCCAGAAGCACAACATCCAACAAGCTAGTCTAGCATCTCCCCCGCCCCCCCCCCCCGCCATCTTGGCACTGAGGTGGATGGCTGTTTAGTAGGCTCACTTTGCCGGGAATTTGGAGGATCGTGTGTGTGGCGTGTGGAGGTATTTGGTGGTCCTGGTCAATTCGGTGGGCAGCCAGCAATGTTAGGACCAGTTTCCTGGCCAGGAGGAGGAACGGGAAGAGCAACCACAGAAGAGGCAACTGGCGCAGCAGCAGTGGACCAAGTGGTGGGAAGGGGCTGGTGGTGCCCTGTCGATGTCTCTGTGGGTGGCAGCTGAGTGGGACTGAGTCACGTAGGGGCCCCTCCACTGCAGAGGCTCCTCAGTGAGTGGATCAGCTGCCTCTGCTCCAGCTGATGGGCGGCATGGAACGGTCTCTGGAAGATGTGGCAGCCTGGCAGAGTGAGTGGCGACAGACTAGCCGCTTAGCTCTTGCCCTCCATCTTGGGTCAGCCGCCACAGAGAATATAAAGACCGGCTGGGCCGGCACAGGCTGAGGAAGTGGCGGTGGCTGCCGGGTCCTGGGTGGAGTGGAGGGCTCAGGTAGCAGGCGGTTTGTGGCAGCGAGGGCAGGAACAAGGCGGTGGACCTGTGGGGGAAGCTGCCTTCTGACTTGCAGCAGCCCCTCAAGTGGCCACATGGTAAAGCAGCCATTTTGGTGGATTCCCTTGCCAGTCTGGGAGGACTGGGGACTGAAGTGGCTGGCCCCCGGATTAAGGACATTTGTATGGACCAGGAGCTTTTATATGGTTTGGTAGGTGGAGTGGGGGCTGGGTGTGGCTGGGGCTTTCTTGCTCCCTTCGTGTGAGAGATGGGGGGTGGGCTGTGGGTGTTTGCTGCCCAGTCCCTTTGGGGGCATGTGGCTCCTCTGGTGCCTGGGTGAGAGCAGGGGGGCAGCGAGGCAGGGGGGTGAAAGAAGAACATTTGGTTTTAGGTGCTGGAGAGTTGGGTGAAAGAAGGGTTGGGTAAGGTGTTGGATGGAGGGCCTGCTCGGGTGGAGGCACTGAGTGCATTACAGAAGCACCGGCACCTGAGCAGAGCCTGTCTCCTGGTTGGTTAAGGCCTCCCGCGAAGTGGCATGTGGCTGGGTCCGAGCGGTGGTTAAGACCTCTTTGGGGTGGGCGGGTGGTACCGCATGACTCAAAGGAGGTGATGGTATGCCCCCTTCTCAAGAGGCCATCCTTGGACCCAGGTGTGTTAGACAACTTTAGTCCAGTCTCCAACCTTCCCTTTTTGGGAAAGGTTGTTGAGAGGGCAGTCGGCATGCAGCTTCAGAGGGCCCTGGAGGAAGTGGGTTGTCTGGACCCTTTTCAGTCTGGGTTCAGGCCGGGGCATAGCACTGAGACGGCACTGGCCACGCTTTCAGTGCCATTGACCACGCTATCCTTCTGGACTGGCTCCAGGGAGTCAGAGCCAGTCTGCGGTGGTTCTCCTCCTTTCTCCGTGGCGGGTTCCAGTTGGTGTTGGTGGGCGAGGAGAGGTCGATCCCTAGCCCCTGCGGTGTGGGGTGCCTCAGGGAGCAGGTCTCTCCCCTCTCCTCTTTCACATCTACATGAAACCACTGGGTGAGGTCATCCGACAGCATGGGACGCCGTATCATCAGTATGCGGATGATACCCAGCTATACCTCTCTACCCCGGCCGGGCAGGTGATGCTGTTGGGGTGCTGTCCAAGTGCCTGGAGGCTGAAAAATGTGGATGGGGAGGAACTGACTTCAGCTCAACCCTAGCAAGATGGAGTGGCTCCAGGTTTTTGGCCCCCTGGGTCTGGGGACTTGTCATCTTTGACTTTGGACAGGGTTACATTCCCCCAGACTGAGCTGGTGCACATTTTGGGGCTCTTCGTGGACTCACAGCTCCTGCCTGATGAGCAGGTGGCAGCCATGGCCAGGGGGGCATTTGCACTGATCCATCTTGTGTGCCCAATGCAACCTTTCCTGGACCAGGAGGCCTTGCTTACGGTCACTCACGCCTTAATCACTTCCTGTTTGGATTACTGCAATGTACTTTACATGGGGCTGCCCTTGAAGACCACTCGGAAGTTACAACTGGTCCAGAATGCAGCGGCGCACACAGTATTGGGTGTTCATAGGTTCGCCCACATTATACCTCTATTGCGTAAGCTGCATTGGCTCCCAGTTTCCTCCCGGGTGCAATTCAAGGTGCTGGTTATCACCTTTAAAGCCCTACATGGCATGGGACCTGGTTATTTGCAGGACCGCCTCTCCCTAAGAATATCTGCCCATCCCACTAGACCGGATAAGGCAGGCACACTCCAGATCCCTTCCCTGAAATACTGCCACCTGGTGGGACCTCGGAAGCATGCCTTTCCCAAAGTGCCCCTACCTTGCGGTGATTCAGTAGCCCCCCCCCCCCTTTAACCTTTCCAGAGGCCATCAAGACCCAGTTTTTTACCAAGGTGCTGGGATAGGCTAGGCTAGGCTAGGCAGAATGGAATGAAGGTAATTGGAGCTTTCTGCGGGGCATCCTAAGGGGACAATTAAGGCGCAAGGTTTTTGTTTGATTGTTTTACTGTTTTATCGTTTTATGGTTATGTTTTATAGTTACTGGTTTTACTGCTGTTGTGAGCTGCTCAGTTGTTTAAAAAGGGTGGCCATACAAATCTTTTAAATCAATCAATCAATAAATCTACACAATTTTAGCAACAAGGCTACTTCTGAGGTACCCCATCTGTGAGGAGTTTTGGAAGACTCATGTTCTATGGGTCAGGGAATGCATGAGTTGAAAGGGGCCTTACTGGCTTTGCAACAGGAGCAGCACATGAACTTCATCACTACAATGCAAATAAAATATATTTAGTTCAATCCCAGTCATTCCAGGATTGAAGGAATTGGATGAAATGGATGTTATTTACATAACCTTTTGAAAAATGACCTATTCATGCAAATCAATGCAAGTTTCTTTAAGGAATGTGAGATTTAATCTCAAAATGAGGTTAATACAACACAATTTTTTATTTTGCTTGTCCTATAATTGCTACATTTTGGGCTGAAATCCACAAGAATATTAATTTAATATGAGTTGATATTGTTCATTACATGTCAGATGCATATGTTCCTCTTGGCTATACCTCCAGTATTTTGAAACATTCAAGACATCAAGAACTTTTCATGCATGGGGGAACAATCAATAAAATTTAGTGCTGGAAGGATAAATCTATATCAGATTCACAGTAATGGATATATTATTTCTCAATATTTATATCAGAGTCTTTGTTTCTGCCAAACAAAGAAGAGGGCATTTTGAGGTGGCTTTATTCATGAACTTATTTTTTTTCTTTGCATCCCTTAATTTTAATCTTTAGTTACATTGTTGTGGTTTTTCTTTTCTCTTTTGTTAATATTTCTTTTTTAAAAAAGGCAAGGAAGGTGAAACAATAATGACTGAGAGCTTTACAACAAAACTCTCTGTTCTGGTGCAGTAAATGGCTTATGTTTGATTAAAAAATAATACAGCGCAGTTGGAAAGATAATAATCAGGGGTTTCCACAGGGAGGATGTCCAAAAAGTCAGGATGGCAGCCAGAGCCATATGACTGAGACCCCACCCCTGTTTTACATATGCCATGACACAAAAAAGGGGGCTGTGCTTTGACTGCATAGGTGTGGCTCACATCTTGACTCTTCAGCCCCCCTCCCCACCTCAGACAGCCCTGGTAGTAGTCAGGTATAGGAATATCTGCCCCCTCAGTGGCTAATAGATGCAGCGAAATGAGCTTCTGGCCCCTAAAAGCATAAAATAATTCACTTCAGACCAAGATGACTGACTAAAGAAACTGAGACAGGTAGAAAGAGAAATGCCTTACCACGCAAAAATTCAGGGTGTTGAGATAAGAGGAAGAAGTGAGGGATAGGAAAAAGAATCTTGCAAATAGAGAGAGTTTCAACAGGAAAAACTGCCAGAATGGTTGAAAAATCTCTCCTAGCCCCTCACATCTATTAACGTGGGAATGTTACATGTCGTCATAGCAGCATTTAGACACTGGTTGTGGCAAGACTATTGAAACCCCAGGAGAACTACTCTGAGGTTGCTTTCTCCATTAAAAGAAATAGTAATCTATCCTGAATGTCCACTACAACTTACTGTCAGCCCTATGAGGTAGACTGGATTGAGAAACCAACCCTATAGAAAGACTAGAACTATACTTTATTGAGACAGACTCTTAAAAGTCTTATATCCCATTGAGACAGGGAAGAGCCAGCTTGAGTCTCTTCCTAATGTTCTCTCCTTTCCTGGGTCTTAACAAATGCTTCTGCCCTTGTTGTTCCTGTAACAGTTTCTGAATATTCCCCTCAAGGCCATCTCCATGACTCTCTTCACGTACAAACACCTGAGAATAGATCCCGGAAAGAGGACATAGATGAGAGAAAGAGTTAGAATTGCTATTTTTGCTGTGCTGAACATTCTGTCCAGTTTGACATCTACCATCCATGCAAGAGAGTTAATGCCACATGACTGAGGTTGGGAGACCATACAAAGTTGTGTGGTTGGTGATCTCTCTAACAAGGAAGGGATGATGGAGAAGAAGGGGGGAAGAAAAAAACCCTCATGCTATTAGGAACAGACAGAAGTTTTTGAAGGAAAGAAAAAAGAAAGAAACATACCCAGAAGCCACTGACAAGAGAAGGTGAGCTGCCCTCCTTCTGGCCCCAAATTCTTTGCAGAACACTTTTAATCCCTGCAAATAAGGGGGAAAGCCCTGGCCCTTTTGCCATAAAGAACCCTGGGAAGATAGTTGTTCACTACCATAAAATGTGATGAAAGCCCAGAGCTTGGATGCTATTAAAGGAAGTCAGATAGATTTATTGTGTATAACTTATCCAGGGCCCAGCACAATAGCTACATGGAATCTCTGCATTCAGAAGCAGTGTTCCTCTGCATTCAGTTGCAGAGGGCCAGAAGATGACTGTCATCTTCTGGGCTTTCAGTGGGCTTCCAAGAATCTTCAGCTTCACTGTTAATAAACATTCAGAAGGAAAAAACTTGGACTAATTCAGAAGGGAACCTCTTATTCTTCACATAACAGGTGACTCAGAATGCAAATATTATTTTTTTCACTTTCACCACAATTTAGAAAAGAGATGGCTCTCCAGGTGTAGTTGGACTACAATTCCCATTAGATTTATCCAAGCCAAGGAATGCAGGGAGTTGCAATCCAGCTGCAGGTTGTTCAGCCCTGTGGACTTCCCTCCATAATGATCTGAGACCATGATGTAATTCAAGAGAGGGTCCAGATCCACTGTTCTTTCCTCAGATCTGACAGTCATACTCACAGGAGGTAAAGAGCCAGGCTTTTAAACTGTCCAAGCAGGAGCGTGTCTATGCCCACACCAAGGAGCACTGAAATGCAAAAGAAATAGAAGAAGTAAGAAGAGCTTGTGAAGCCCATCATCTTAACAATGGAGGGGTATCATCCATGGTTTCCATGGAGAGCAAGGGAAGTCACATGTGCCATGACATCATTGTGCAAATAACACAAATTACATAATTTGGATCATTTCTATCATATGTCATGGCACACATAACATCATTGTATCTCACACCAGACTTTGATGCATGTCACATTTCAGCTGTAGCAACATTAGCCTTTTCCCTAGCCATTAAACTCCCTTGAGAAGAATTTCCAAAGAAAGGAGCATTAGTGTGATGTAACATTCTTAGAAGGATGGAAGTAGCTGTATGTAGAACAGAGGTGTCATCTTCAGAGATATCTTTTCTTCTTGGAACATTTATTCAAGATTTATGCTGGTCTATGAATGTAATAAAGATTTGATTGATTGATTGATTGATTGATTGATATTTTCCAGATTGACAGAGAAAATTTGTTCACCTGCTAGATAATTTGGATCCAGGGTAAGCAATTTTTTGCAACCGTTGGAGGCCGCCTCCTCCTCATTTATTATTATTGATTATTATTTCTGATGATGATTATGTTACTACTATTATTCACCTCTGACAGATGGTGGGGACATGGCTGATAATGCAGTGTTGGCACTGGAATTGCGGGGGGAGACTAAATTTTCAGCCTTTTTCTTTCTGAAGGTGGTTCTGGGGCAGGTTGACACAAAACAGATGAGCTGTGCCTAGCAGAGGCTTAACCTATTTATTTCATTCCTGTTTAAAAACAAAAAAAAAATGTATTGCTGAAAATCTGTAAAAGGTAAGTTGAGGGGCAGGTGGTTTACAGCCTGCCCAGTTCTGACAGATACTTGCCAAATTTGCAGATGACAGAAAACTGAAAGGAATGCACAGTGCCATAGCAAACCAATTCAAGTTCAAAAGATTAGAACACTGGGCTCAAGTTGATCAAAGTCATATGAGAGTCATATGACTGTATAGTATAAACATTAAACAAATTAATTAAATGAAAATCAACAATCATTCCTGCCCATCAAGTGTATGACTTTGCATGGTGGCATTACATGTGAATTGGACAGTTGTCTTAATGAATGAGCAAGAATGATGTAGATGCTAAGATGACTAATGGAAACTCTGATTACATTAATCAAGGCATTTGGTCCTCATCACGGGAAGAAATGCTTCCACTATATTCTGCATTCTGTGGCCACATCTGGAATAGAGATTCCACTTTCAGATCACCAACCAATTGCTCCAGAGTGGCAATTAGATCCAATAGGTATGAGTTGGTTCCCATGGAGGCCATGAAATCCTGAGCCATTCTGCTTCCCAGAAGATGGACCCTGAAATCCCCAGTACCATCCATCTGGGAGAATCCATAATCAGCTGCATCAGCAGGTCAAGAAGCTCAAGGGCAGATGCTTCTGGCAGCAGGATCCACAGTACGCCAGCAGCATCCCCAACTTGTCCTTGGATCTGGCTTCACATAGAGGGACTCCCATAAGGAGCAGGACATCTGGTCATCACCAACTCTCTCAGAAGATCATTGCCACTCAACCTAAGAGCCTGAGGCCAAGACAAATACTTTGCCAGAACAACGATGCTGCTAGTTAGCTGTGCAGAGGCCCAAGGGGGCACTACATGATGCAAGAGACTAGGCACATAAGGAAGGACTGAGTCACCTTTTGGTGGTTAAAGTGAAATTCACAATATTGGGGTAGTTGAGAGCTGCAAAATGGATGGAGCCACATCACGTGTAGGTGGGTGTGTTTCAGAGGGAGTTTTTCTTGACATTCAGAGTATACACTGCCATTTTTAGGTGTTTCCCTATCTTCATATAGTGGAAATTGCCCTCATCTTGCAGTACCCTTGAGAGGAGTTGCAACCACTGCCACAAAGGGATTACAGGGCCACCTGCAGCTTTTAAGCCACAGATTGCCCAGCCTAACATGGACTGGAATCCGTCAGGCTGTACCCATGTAACTCCCCCTCCTTTTTCCAATCAAATTTCAGTCACCTAAAACATACTGCCACGTCTCATGCTCTGCACTCAGCTTCTTATCTATGGGTCTATGAGAACAAACGGAAGAGAACCAAGAAATCGCAGCCAAGGATTAGAGACTGTAATAAATGTTGCCTGGATAGACTTGGCTTAGAAGGAAAGCATTAGATTTAGACTGGGATTCCTGGGACATTCCACCTGCTCCTTGCTCCTTGCTCCTTTAAAGCAGTGTTGCTCAACCTTGGCGGCTTTAAGATGTGTGGACTTCAACTCCCAGAATTCTGGGAGTTGAAGCCCACACATCTTAAAGCCGCCAAGGTTGAGCAATACTGCTAAAGTGTTGGTCCCCCTCAGAAAACTGATCTCAACTAGCTGAGGAATAAAACAACTTGGTCACAGGCTTACAACTCTTTTCCTGCCATTATTTATACCTAGTTACAGAAGGAGCCTTCAGTGCTGGCCTAGCAAGGATCACATGAGTGTGTCAGTGAGAAACCAGAACATTTCAATAACTCAGCAAGTCCAAGAAGGATCAGATTTTACAACAAATCTCATTATACAGCAACATTCTTCTTCACTCAACACCTGCAAATATGCAATGAATTAATCCATCAGAACTGTAAGTCAGGTCCTTGACCCTCCATTTGCATTTCTTTTTGCACTTTTGGTGTTCACAGTTCATGGACGTTCTCATAAAAAAAAACTGTCATAGAGGGTACACAAATCACCAATTTACAAGAAGACAAATGAGTGAGGTCACTCCCTGCCATTCTCCCAAGATCCCTCAACCAGATGTTCTCAACTACCTCAATTTCTTCTGTCTCTTTTCTGAGCAGATGGGCACAATTCCAAACAATGCATTCGAGTTAAGCCACAGGTCATTTCTAGTTTCTGAAAATGCCTCTAGAGTCTATGTGGGACCAAGAGGGACTCTTGGAAATAAAATACATCATTCTGGACTGATTGTTTGCTCTGCTGCAGGCCAGATTCCATTTATTTTTGTTTCAATTAAAATAATTGAAAAATAAGTAAAGTAAAGTAAAGTAAAATAAAATAGAGTGGGCTATTGAGCCTGATGGACACCAAGCAAGTCTCACTGGACACACCATCCTCTATGGATGCCACCTGGGACACCCAGGTTGTATGTGTAACCAGCATATTTAATGGTCACCTAAATTGGGAACTGAGCTTTCAATCTGTCTCCTTAACTTTTTCTTCTAGTAATTCTTCATGACTAAAGATACAGTTCCATATACTTTTAGACTCAATGACATTTCTTTATTTTCCTTTACTTATTAATGAAGGGTATTTTTTCACCCTTCATTTTTGAGTGTGAAAGATAGAAGAGTTTAATCAAGTAACTCAGGGAATCCCATCCAACGTAGAGCAACACAAATAAGGGACACGACACTGTTCTCAAATTACAGCTGAAATGTTTTTTTAAGTCTTCTCAGGGCCTCTTTAATCATTTTTCAGTACTAGCCTCCACACATTTTTGAAATTACAAACTGTTAGTGAAATGTAATTAAGACCTTCACAAAGAGCATTCATAAAATAAGTGAATCATAAAATCTAAAATTGGAAGAGACCTTTCAATCTGTCAAGTCCAACCCCCTAATTAGTGCAGGAATCCGAATTAAAACATCTCCAAAAGATGACTGTCTAATCTCTGCTTGAACACGTGCTTTAAAGGGGAGCCCATCACCTCTCTGGCCAATGGGTTCCAGCGCCAAATTACTCTTCTTGTTAGGAAGTTTATTCCTAGCATTCAGTGAGAACCTGCTTTCCCATTAATTATTCTGAATTATGTCCCTTATTTTGAATTTTGCACTCTGGGTTCTCAATAACAGATCTTGATTTTCTTCTGTGTGGGGACTTTCAGGTATTTGAAACGTACTATTATATCCCCTTCAGCCATCTTTTCTGAAGGCTAAACATTAGGGCTGTGCATGGTTCAAAAATTATGCAGAAGAGGTTGGCTATAGCACTTCTATAAAATGAGTAGACTCACTGAAGTAGCTGTGTCTTTTTTCCAGCTCACCCAGAAGCCTGCAAAAAGACATGGCTGTTTAAAGAGCTGCCCCTGTGTGTTCCAAAGCACCTCTTCCACTTCATTTCAGAACTATGCAAAGTCTTAATAAAGATATGCTATTCCTTCAGCCTCTCCGCATAAGATTTACTGACATAAGACTTACTTAATGATATAGGAATATAGAGGATTTTTATTCTAATACAGGTAGTCCTGGTTTAGCGACCACAATTGGAACCAGCAACTCAGTCATTAAGCGAAGCGATCACTAAGTGAAACCACAACTGTGCTTATGATCTTACTTCATCTTTCCTTTGCTTTACAGACCTGCAAAGGTTGTAAAGGCGAAGATTGGTCATAAAGGTCCTTTTTCATCACCATTTTAATTGCGAACAGTCGCTAAATGAGGCAGTCGCTAAAAGAGGAATATATATATATATATATATATATATATATATATATGTATGTATGTATACATGTATGTATGTATGTATGTTTCTGATAGCTATTCATATGATCATTAAATAGCTATGTTAATTATAATGTATTCCTACCCCTGATATTATTCCTAAGTCCTCTACTAGCAGCAACCAAAGATAAATTCAGGTAGGAATCTTATGCCAGTGGAAGAAGGAAATTTTAGAAGAGTCAGGAGCATTATGGGGAGAACATCTGGAGATATATGAAAAGCACCTAGAAAATGGGACGTATTCATTAATTAAGAAAGTGTAATTTGGGGGAAATAGTGAATCCTAAGAGGGAAGAGGAAGGAAAGCAAGAAATGGAAGAGAAATAATAGAAATTAAACAATGGGACTAGTGGTATATGTGTGAGAAAAAGATTTAGTGCCAGCTTCCAGACATGAATTCATCACTAGATTACAAATCTCCTACACTTCACAACTTGTATTCACTTGCTTGACTTGGCAGAAGTTTCACAGACATGGCTCAGAAGGATAAAAATCTTTATTGCAGAGAAAAATAAAGTAATCCTAAACAGTTGTTTGCCTCAGAGGTCTAATCTCATGGCTTCTTCCTCCCACCCTTCTGAATTAACAGACAACTGGCATGGTGCTTGGTGGTCTTGAAGCCAGGCAGTTGCCTGGCCAAGACCATCTTGGCTATCTCTAGCTGAGAACTGGTGGTTCCCACCTCAGTTTTCACAGGACTGGATCTAGTCCAGCCTGTTTAGGTTCCAGGCATATACCTGAAGGTTTCTCATGAACAAATGTGGGTCTCACCTAGGACAGCTCCTCATGTCTCCTCTCATATGGCATCTGTTGCAGCTACTGTGTTAATGTAGATGACTGTTTATGACCATGTATTTATTTATCTATTTTATTTCCTTTGCCATGTTTTATCCCATGTTTTTGACCATAGGGCATTCACTGAGAAGCATTTAATAGCATGGCAATACCACACTGCCATAACTACCACTCCAAACAGCACGGTCAGTAGCTTCACTATTGGGGGTGCTAACTTCACATCCATGCCTCAGTTAGAGGTTACCTGTAAACTCTCCCTTAGAGGATGGGAGAAGTAAGAGATACTATCAAGTTTCCTTCTGCCAATTTTTTTCCTTCCTCCAATTTTCATCCATTCCCAAATGTTCTTAACAAAAACTGATAAAAAGCACAAGAGGACCTTCAAGTCTTAAAAGGGCAAAGGTAATTGCTCTGCTTCTCCCCTCCTGGGAGAAGCTCTCATAATGCCCAAGAAAACTAAGAGAAAAATCCTAAGTTGTACGGTGCCAGGAGCAACACTTCAGTAAGGGAAATAAAAGGAAGGAAGGCTCCCCCAGGAGTGGTTCTCACCTGCTCCAGTCGAGATGCCCAGCAGTCGGCAAACATATTCCAGCACGTTCCAAAACACAGTTTGCTTCATGCTAGCAAGGCAGGGAAGATCTTCGGAGCTCCTGAAATGGTCACTCTAAGTCTGTTTGGGGGGATGTCAGAGTAGATGGAGTTCCTTGAAGCAGGGGCTGAGCAAGCTAAAAGCATATAATTCCAAAGATCTATAGCAAAAGCACCCCCAAATAACACCCTTTTTTACCACCTTGAACCAGCAAGCACTGCATCTGAGGGGCTCCTATTGACCTCTTTGTGCTGCCATTTATTCTGCTTTATTTCAGAGGACAATTAATGATTACCAAGCAGAACAAACACATCAATTAATGCCTGAGGCTCTTTCCCCTTTTGTGGCATTTCAGTGCAGGACAAATCTATCCCATGCATGCAAGCGCCTGATGGCGTGGAGCCCACAGCTAGGCAGATTAATTGCTAGGGGAGGAAATCAGAGGCTTAAGTCTTTGCTACCCCTGTTTTAAAGCTCTGAGTTAATAAGTTGTGAAATAGCTGAAAAGCTACAGTTATTTTTAACGTTATTTTAAAAATGAGAATCCTTATTTGAACAGTCTTAAAATATGGATTCTCATTTAAGTTAGCACCTCCTTTGAATAAAATAACAACCAATAAATGCTTAATATTTCCAGGCACCCCAGTTGGAATGCTTAGCTCACAGGATGGTCTGGAGGGTGTGGTTAAAAAAGTCAAAATGAGACCCATGACAGCATGTTCACTGGTTTTTTACCCCTATATACCACTCCACTGGTTTTTTACCCCTATATACCACTCCACTGGTTTTTTACCCCTATATACCATTCTGCCTACTTCACCGGTTATTTCTGTATGCTGCCAGCCTTTTCTTTCCAGCACTAGTGAAGGATAGAGCTTGCTCACTCCCTCCTGCTTCATCCAGGCTAGTTCTGAACACAGGTTTAGCACTTTCAGAAAAGCACTAGTCCCACATTCAGAAATAGTCAGACTGACAGGTAACAGGTGCAGAATACTTCCCAATGTTAGTGGGCAATTTGAGATGTGGCTAAACCATCCATTTTAAGGGCTCACCAACACTCACCTGTCATTGTCCTGCCGAGAGAGAGTGATTGGTGATTGTTTTCTCACCAGAAGACCACAGTTGGTAGGAGAAACAAGGCCTTAGCCTAATGCGCGCTCCCACCCTTCTAGCGTTCTGGAAGGCTTTGAAGAACTGGCTCTTCCCTCAGGCATTAGGCTAGGGCAAGACTGGAGCCCAGTAAACATGAACGTCATCATCTGGGGGACTGTTGTTTTTGGGGTGCTGGGAGTTGGTTTTTTATGTTCCTTTTTATGTTTTTACATTGTTTTTGTGAGTTGCCCAGGGTTATAGCATATAAAATAGTTATGTCTTATAAATAAATAAATAACATAACATAACATAACATAAAATAAAATCTTGGAGATCTTATGATCATCAGCCTGTTACACCTTTGAATTCATATCTGGCTTTCTATACTAGCCAATCTTGGTGATCTTATAAAGCTAAGCAGCGTTGAGTTTAGTCTAGCTGGATGGGAGCCCACTAGGAAATCCAGGGCCGTAGAAACTGGGGTCATGCCAGAAGAAGGCAAGGGTAAATCACCTCTATATTATTTCGGGGGGGAAAGGGCCAGGCGCATGCAGCCGTTGCAGTAGTAACTGGGGCTCTCATTTTGCCTGTGTGACCGACTGCAACAGCTGCACTGGTTACTAGCTGGCTTCTAGATTCAATTCAAGATGCTGTTTGTACCTTGAAGGACCTACATGACTCAGGACTTGCATGTACAATACCTGCCCGTTCAGTGAGTTCTGGAGGGAGTGGCTTTCGGGGCCCGGCTCCGAAGGCGCATCCCTCTCGCGAGCCACAAGAACAGGATTTCTCCGTTGCTGGCCTCCCCTCCCAAAATCAGACTAGCACCACCTCTGTTGAGTTTTAGGAAAGTCCTAAAGTCCTGGCTCTTCCAGAAGAGACTGACATGGCTGGAGTGCCTCCTGTCTTGAACTTACGTGATTGTATTGATTTGGGGTTTGAGGTTCTTTGGCATGCTATGATGAGAGAGAATGTTATTGTTATGTTTGCTGGGTTTACTGTTTTAATCCTTTTTACTGTAAACCAGGAATGTAAGCCACTTAGAACTCGTTATATTGAAGTGGGCTATAATCCTAAATAAATAAACTTAATTCAATATCCATGCAGTCACTCACAGTCAAGCTTGACTTGAAGGAAGCTTTACTTTTGCTAAGCATTAAAGATCATCTTGTTTATTTCCTGCACTCTGTGCCTTAGCGTAGGCAACTAAAGCCACGGACTTCACAAGCCAATGTTCTTCCTCATTTTTTTACTAGGCCCCATGAAAGCAATCCTCTATCTTCCTACAAAAGCTTGCGAGCCTTTATCTGACCCGCTTACTTCAGGGATTTGTCTGCAACCCTGGCAAGATTTAGTTCAAAGCCCTCCTGATTCAGTTCATCATGGTTCGGTCAAACAGCTTTACAAGGACTGCAACCCTTTTCCCACCAGCAGTTCATCATCCAGAATACTCAACCTATGCTCTCTTAAATGTTCGTTCTAAAGGAATACGCATAAACCAAAGCTTTGCCAGGCTATATTGTTAGCTAACGGTTCACTCCCACATGCATCACACCTAACCGCTGTTTTATGTATCACCCTTTCATTGTTTTCCCCTCCCTTTTTTTTTACTTCTCTCCCAAGACAATAATCTCACATAATAATCAATTTATTATTCCTTGAGATAACACAGAACTGTTTTTACTGCAAAGACTAACATGGCAACTCCCTTGGAAATTATTTATGAACAACATTAAAAGCAATTCTGTTTTTCTCTCTCCCACCTCAGAAGTGATTCTGTCTCTCTCTGTGTGACCTCCCTGCTCACCCTCTCCCCGCTTTTCTTCCCCCCCTCAACACTCACCCACCCACAATAACTGCATGTGTGTAAAATGTTCCTCTCTCAGGGCTATTTCATATTTCAGATCAATTGGACTATCATCCACCAAACGTGTGTTAACAAAGTTTTTAAGGTGCCACCAAACTTTTTTATTTATTTATACACCTTGGAAAGCAGCACGAAATTAGTTCTAACCATGTGTTTAGAGAAGACAACATCCAGTTTGTGTACAGGCTGGGCTGGTTCAAGGTGCAAAGCTGCCACTGTAGAGGAGCCCATAGAAAAGGCAATTATAGCAGATACCAAAGTGGAGTCAGAAGTTCAGAAAGCAGAATCATAAACAAGTCAAGATCAAGGTTGAGGAAAATACTTTGGCAATAAATAAAAGCAAAGTAGCAGAATCCAAAGAAAGTCCAGAGGTGAGGAGCATAAAAGTTCCAGATATCTGAGATGGAAAACAGTGGCCTGTATCATACATAACAATAAAACAGGTTATTTAACCATACTTTAATAGGCCCATGTTCACCTGACATACTAAATGCAGTGAGAGCACATTGGCACCATCTTTAAATGCCAGTGTGCCATCTTTTAGACTCACTGCATTGTACAAACTCTGTATCAATGCCATTTTGAATCTCTTTCACCTGGATGCTCTGCCTTAGGCTTGTTCTTGGTTACAGTGCCTGAATTAAGGATACCAAGATGGTGTCTGGGTTCACAGAACACACCAGGCTAAAATGTGATTGGCTAGTTTGTGGTTCAGAAAGTTGAATGTACTTAGCCAATAAGTCCTCTGTCCTGGGGCAGCTGAAAGCTCAGATCAACCAGAATGGTAGAGGATTAAAAAGGACCATTTTTTAATTTTTTGCTTTAGAATATAAAAAGGATTCCCTGTGCCAACTGTTTGCCTCTCCATAAACAGTTCAAACAACTATTTGGCCAGATGCCAATAATTTAGGGAAATAAAAAGTGAAGCTTGTTCTAAACCAGTGTTTCTCAAGCTCAGCAACTTTTAAGATGTGTGGACTTCAACTCCCAGAATTCCCCAGCCAGCTTCTTCCTAAAGCTGCTGAGATTTGAGAAACACTGTTCTACACAGTCCAGCTTCCCAAGGTTTTGATATGAAGGGCTCCCAGTGCCCAAGATCTCACCCAGAGAATTCTCACACAGCCAGTTTCCTCTGTGACAAACTCTGGGCTACCGGATGTTGCAACCCCTCCCTCACAAAATGCCCCTGCAGCTTCCTAACAGTCTTCCATGCTTCCAGTTTCAGATATGTGTCTGGTCTCTCCCCTCTGGGCCCCTTTTGAAGGAGAAGGTGCTCCATACAAGCCTGTCCTTTTCCCTCTCAGTTGCTGCTGTTAAATAAGGCATCTGAGCAAAGTTGGACCCACATAGGAACTTCACGGTTCTACACGGGACCTACATAAAACTATCATCAGATCACATTTATGGTGCAGAAAAGATGCAACGACAGGTCCATCAATGTGGAGTACCTCCATGGAACCTTGTGATTTTTGTGCCAAATCTATCTGATGATATCCACAACTGCTTTGACTAATGTTGTATCCAGGGGAACGATGAAGAAGCTTCTGCTTTCTCTAGATCTCTCAATGGTAGTCACCCAACTTAAAAAAGAGCTTCTGATGGATGGCATGAAAGGTGGGTCAAGTTATGGCTGTGGTTCCAAGCCCATTTGGAGGATAGGGTTTTAAAAAACCAGTGTTCTTAAGGCAGAATCTCTTTGCAATCTCCTGGCCATAACCTCAGGGATTATCTGGATCGTGGTGTTTGCACAACACATTTAACTGGACAGCGAGGGTTGGTGTGTCCTGGAAACCTTGACAACTAATCTGAAGCGATTCAAATTAACTCTCTTGGTCAACCCCACCATACAAATAGTTTATCAGGGGTGATTATTTATTTGGTTGACTTTACCTTTAATACCATCCAGAACAAGAGTTCACATTTCATCATTCTGCTATTCCAGTTTTAGCTTTAGCTATTTATTTTGGAAGCCCTGGAGGATTACAGCTAAACCCATTTATGAAAAAAGCTAGACACAACCTGGGCGATACAGTCCTTTAATTTCCCAGGAGAACGGCCCTTCTCTCGCAAATTTCAAGGGTCGCTTTCACAGCCCTTTCCCCGAGGAGGAGAAACGCCTTGAAACTCGTTAAAGGGTCCCGGGAACCACAGGTAATCACAGTTACCCAGAAGGCCTGTCATAAAAGCAAGCCGAGGAAACTCAGTGGCTGCTTTTCGTTTTTGCAAAAGTCATCTGGAGGCAGGGCCGGAACAGGCATGCCGTGAGATTCAGTTCCCCCATCTCCTCGGGCGGTGGGAAACCAGCGGTCCACCCGCCCGCCGCGCAGACTTCACCAGCGCTTTCCCGGAGCGTCTCAAAAGCAGAGGAGACCGCGCCGCATCGACGAGGGTGCGAGGAGCGGGACGGAAGGGCTGCTCCGGCCCTTCCAGTCTCTCTGCGCGCAGCGGGCTGCTCCTGGCACCACCCCGTCCCGGCTGCGCCGCTCCACCCCGGCTTTTGCACGGCCCCCGAGCAACCAGGAAGCGCCGGCGAATAAGGGCACCGGTCCTCGCCTTGCGCCGTTCCCGGCACCCGCCGCAGCTGCAGCCAGACGCCCGTGCCATGGCGGGCGCCGCGGGAAGCTCCGGAGCGCTGGCCCGGCCGCGGGTGCTGATCGTGGGCGCAGGCATCGCCGGGCTGGGCGCCGCGCAGAGGCTTCTCGGGTCCCAGCGCTTCGCCGACCTGCGCCTGCTGGAAGCCTCGGGGCGCGCCGGGGGCCGGATCCGAACCGCGAAGCTCGGTAAGGAGGGCGCTGCAGGATCGGGGGGGCGAGGGCCGGTCGCGTTGGGCGATCCTTCCCTGCGAGGAGGAGGAGGCCGGCCCGGGAAGAAGCGTGGCTCGCTTTGGAGAAGCGCTCTGGGCGCTCTCGCCAAGGGACGAACCGGACTCGCCCTCGGGTGCCCTCGGCCCCTTTCGGGCGGGGGGTTTTCCTTCCAAGCGCCTTTCCCTTCGAAGGGCTCTTCAGAGTGCAGAGGCCTTCCCTGGCAGTGCCCTTCGTGGCTTTTTGCAGAAAGTGCCCTGTAAACAGATGGCAAAGTCAGGTGGGTGCTTTGCTGCCATCTCTGGGCTGCAAATATCTGGATAACCACCAGAGGACACCCAAGGGCCAGGGTTTCCTGTACCCCTTTGCTGCGGGCGACTGGATTTTTGTGTCCCAAATATGGCAGACTTGCCCGAAAGAGATAGTAGAGGTGACACACTTGCAGGGGCCAACGTCTTATTTCTCAACCCAGGAATGGGAGGAGAGGTGCCCCGTTCTGCTGCCCAGGGGCCTGTCATCACCTGCAGGAATGCCGTCCCATTCCCTAGGGGCAAACGGGAAGGATGCAACTGCTCTCTTTTGAAACGAGACATTCCCTTAAGGCAGCTTTTGCACCCAGGGTTTGAACACAGGCACGGTACATTTCCACATTTCTCTCCCGTTCCTTGTGGGACTTTTTCTGTCGTGTCAATAGCAAGAAGACCAGCCAGTGACATGTCAGAGTAAAAGGATACAAAGTGGGCCCAGCTGAAGAGAGCAAGTCTGGGGCTGGGTCAAGCAGGTTTTGGACCCTGAGCTTGGACCCTGGACCCTGGCCAACAATTTTGGAGGTCTGCTTCTCCAGGACAGAAGCATGGGTTTGGAGAGATGAAGGTTATCACCTGATTGTTGAATTTGTTCCCCTCCTGTTACAGAAGGAATGGCCTTACAATGGCCCTATTCACACAGCATGGCTGACCCATGAGCTGGCAGTATAGGGTGAAAGACTGGTCAGTTATCAGACAGACACTTTTCAGTCCTCCCCACAACAAGGGAGGCTGTCCCCCTCCTTCCCATCTCTTTGCTGATGATGTGTGAAACTACCAGAGAGTGCCTAGAGAGGCCCCATTTTTATAAAGCCTCTCTAGGCTGTCATCTTGGTCACAAACAGAGGTGCGAATGGGCAGTAAAGTCAAGTTCACATGACATTGGGGAGTGAGTTTAGCCTTGAACAAATCCAGATAGTTCAGGGCTAAAAATCATCAACTCTTGGTTTATTATGCGGATTTTGGAATTTGCACAACACCCTACCTTCCCCCAACTCCAGTTAAGCACATTATTATTACTATTAATATTATCATTTGATGTTTATCCTGCCTTTTGATATATATAACTCAAGGCAACAAACATGCCTAATGTGCGAACAGGGCCTTTGTACTGTAAACACATCATCTAGGTTGGGTTTGCCCAAGGTAGGCGGACCTAGCCGTGTGTTCTGCAAACCTAGCAATTGGGTTAACTCAATAAACCGTGGCCTGTTGCAATGTTGAATTAAAGATGGGTTACTTTCCCTACCCCCCACCCTCAGGGAATAAACTGGTTGAGATTGGTGCTCACTGGATACACGGGCCTTCAAGAGAAAACCCAGTCTTCCAGCTGGCATCAGAGGCTGGGTTGCTTGATGAAGATGCTTTGACTGAAGAAAACCAACAGATAGAAGTGGATGGGCATCCAGTAGGGCCTTTTGCCTGGTATTCCAGCCAGGGGCAGGAGCTGAGTCCTGAGCTCGTGGGTTCCATGGGGGTCCTCTTTTCAAGTCTCTTGGAAGAATCACGCAAGTTTCTGCATGTGGATCAAGTGCCAGTGCCCAGCGTGGGGGAGTACCTGAAAAATGCTATAGCTAAGAAGCTGGAGGAATGGCCTGATGAAGAAGAGACAAGGCGCCTAAAGTTGGCCATCCTCAACTCTTACTTCAAGATGGAGTGCTGTGTAAACGGGACTCATAGCCTGGACCTGGTGGCGTTGGGGCCCTTTGGAGAGTATGCCATGCTTCCTGGCCTGGACTGTACCTTTCCCAAGTGAGTGCTGCCTCAACTCTAATTTTAAAAAAGAAATAATGAAAATCCTGCTATTTCACCCCCAGGTTTTTCTGGTGTCCTTGAGACTCAGTTGTCCAAACGTAGATATAGTGTTTTAGCTTTGGAAGGGCAAATGAGTTCAAATAGGGACACATGTTTTTGGATATGGGAGTTTCTGTTAAATGGATCTATTTTAACTGTTTCTTTACATGTGTCAGGTCTTCTGCAATCTATCCTGTTAAGTTCTTTTCCCTCACATGTTCTTGTGGTTTTCTTCCTTCTGTTCTGGCCACCTTCCTCTTTTATAGTGGGCGGCTTGGATCCTGAGCCTCCAATTTAGTAAGGGAGGGAGCAAATCTGTACGGAAGCACATTTCAGACTGGGCTGCCTAATTTTATGTGTCTTTCTCTTAGGGGTTATGAAGGCCTCACAGACCACATAATGGCATCTCTACCCAAAGGGATTATGCTGTTTGATAAGCCAGTGAAGAGAATTCATTGGGGAAGATCCGACTTGGAGGAGATTCCCACAGGACGATTCTTTGGAGTGCAGGTGGAATGTGAAGATGGCGAGAAGTTCTTAGCAGATCATGTCATTGTTACAGTGCCTTTAGGTGAAATCTCAGTAGCTTTCTGATTTTGTCCATTTGGTTTCATTGCCATTGTGTCAACATTTTTCTGCACGAAAACACAACAAATTTACTTTTCGTACCTGGTCAGCATGTGCTGCCTGGTTAGCGAGCAGTGACCTGGAGAAGGCCATGGGAGAAACACCTGAAAAGGAGTCACTTAGGGCACCGTTGCTTTAGCTCTTGAATTTAGAGCTTCCTTTTCTGGACAGATCTCCAGCTCTGTGCAGTAATCGGCATAGTAGGTCATAGCATGAAGATCATGTAAGGGAGCCTACTCCCTGCTCCCTTACGCAAAGACCTGGATTCTTATAAAGATTAGTGCAACCTCTTCCCCTTGCCACAAGATTGTTTTGAATACAGCACTGTCGGAAGAGCTAAGGGGCCAGGTTGGGACAGATCATACTGGAGAAGGTATATCTTGGTGGTCGCTAAGAACGGACATCAACTTGATGGCAGATAACAAACAGCTTCTTCCTTCAGCTACAGGTTGTGTGGTTCCTGCTTTACCTGTAAAATTAGCGACCCTTAGTGGATCTTCACTGGATTCATACACTCCAAGTCATGGCTTACTTGAACCATGGTTTGTCAAACAAGCCATCGTGACCTGATTCACAGATGTTTAAGCTTTAGAAGCTTTACAAACCACACCGGGTGGGTTCACAGTTTGTACTAAGCCAAAATCAAACATCAAAGAGAATGCTTTTGCATCACGTGTGGGGGAAGGGCCTATTTTCCCTTGCATTTATTTTATTAGCATATGCATATACAGTACATATACAGTACATATACATATACATATACATTGAAGTTGGATGCAAGGAGGTCTTTGGGGTTTAGCTGTGGTAAGATTATTTTAGGACTTTCTTTATATTTTTTTGTGTTTCTTGCCTCAAAATGCCATCCCTGTTAATTAAGAGAGATTCCATGGCCCACACAAATAGGATTCAGTGCCATGTTAGTCCCTGGCATGTAAAATTTTCAGGATTTTGAAGCAATGGAGGGAACCAAGTTTTTTTTTTTTAATGATGTTCTTGGGAATAATTGAAATATATCCAATATCCAATATTTGTAACAATCTTTAAATCAACTCTTACTTTGCTGCTTTATAAAAAGAAATTGTTTATAATTTGGTTGCTTATAAAAGCATGTTCAGTGTATAACATCAGAACATTATTCTATTTAAACAATAATTATAAATGTGTTTGTTGAATTTACTTTAAAATGGTTGTCTATACGCATATGTTTGGGTGCATGTATCAAGCTCCAAACTACTGATCTGTAAAGCAATGTGGCTTCTCTTCATTTTTTCTCCATGAAAACAGGCAGCAAAGAAGTTAGTTGAAACAGAAGCCGCTATCAACATTGTGATAAAACAAAGGAAATGTTGTATTTTGGACTTTGTTTTCCATTGAATCAAATGAGTTCTTTATCTCTTTTTCTAAAAATTAGAAGACTGAGAAACAGGAGGAAGGGAAATCAAAATACTTATTTTTCCACACAAATAGTGCTAAATCACTCTTAATTTTTATATCCAAAGTATTATCATTAGCAAGTTTCTACTACTTCCTTCACTTATGATTTTCATTAGAAAATTGAATTGTATTGAGACAATCTTCTTTACCTTTTCTCAAGTTAGTCTGTTTCTTGATTTGATGTATTTTCAAACATTGGCCAAATTTTCTCACATCTTAACCATTTGACATCCAAAATGAAAATACTAGGAAATAGTTAATTATCCTCTCCCTCCACCATTTTTTTAAAGGGGGAGAAAAAAATGTCCCCCCCCCTTTTTTTAATCTGGCCTTCATAATTAATTAATTCTAAAACAGTACAGTCTCTGAAAAATAGGCACTGGATCATTACATTTCCATGACTTCAACTCCTATATTGTTCTTGAATGCTTCCTCAAGAATTTGTTCAATATTCTCAAATGAGACATTTTCCTCAAATTCTGGTGTGTCCTAATCTGTGCTGTGTCATTTTCCTCTTCATAGGTTTCCTCAAAGAACACCAGGAGACTTTTTTTTGTCCTCCTCTTCCATCACAGAAGATGGTAGCAATAAGACGTATGGGTTTTGGGACTGCCAATAAAATTATTTTGGAATTTGAACAACCATTCTGGAAGCCAGATTCTGAAATAATTGAGGTGGTATGGGAAAATGAATCTCCTCTGGCTGAGCCTCCTGCTGATTTGCAGAATACTTGGTTCCAAAAGATTGCTGGCTATGTTGTTCTCCAACCACCTGAGAGGTAAGAGGAAGGCAAGATTGAAATGAGCTACTCTGGGAAGTTATCATGTGAACAAAGCTTTGATCATGTCATGAATCTCAAAGAGGGAATGGCTGGGCTTGAAGAACTAGTAACAAGTTACAGTAGTCTGTAATCTATGATGATTTCACGCTTTGCAGTGTTGCTATCCGTCTGCTGATGTTATTTTGCTCTATTGTACATCTTAACTTACAACTCGGAGGAGAAATTGAATTAGGATGAGTCTTACATTATCGAGGGTTTGGCATTTCAGCTTTCCAAGGTCTGAGATGTTTGTCTTGTACATTCCAAATAGTCTCTGGGAATCACAAAAGGTCCAGGGGTTGCAGAGTAGATCTGAGTGCTGGACTGTAAGAGCAACTGTTGGGGGTTGCAACAAGATGCTTCTACAGGTAGTCCTCATTTAGTGACCACAATTGAGACCAGCAACTTGGTTAAGTGAAGCGGTCTCTAAGTGAAACCATGCCTGTGCTTATGATCTGACTTCAGCTTTCTTTTGCTTTACAGACTGCAAAAGTTGTAAATGTGAGGGTTGGTTGTAAAGTTACTTTTTCATCACTGACATAATTATAAATGGTCACTATATGAGGCCAGAGCAAAACAAGGACTATCTGTACCTCCTTGAATAAGGTCAAAGATTTCAGCACATGTATAGAATCCACTGCAGAGAGAACAGCTGGAGAAAGATTTGGGCTTTCTGCATGGATGTCCTTAGGGAGGCTCCCCCACCTCATCCTTAGTCTTACAGAATGTGTAGAATAAGCCTAAAGTAGCCCAGTTTGTTAGGGAAACTGACAGTTGTTTAGTTCAATCAAGAAAAATTCCCCCTGTTAATGAGATTGTATCATTGCACAAAGTCATTTAATTGGTCTTGAAAATGCCCATCCCGAGGACAGCTGTAGTGGAAAAGGCCTTTTCAATTATGGAGTCCTTGTAAAAACTCTACACCCCCTGCCCCCATGTCCATATTCAAGTCCTTTCAATTTCTTCTCCCATTCATTTTAATCTTTTTTCAATCCGTTTTTTAAAGATTTTAAGTGCCTATTCTGTACAGTAAATATTGGGTAAATGATTTTACATCATTTCATGATACTTTTGTGATTTATTTTCATTTTACTATTTTTGTTTTTAATAAATTCAACAGTGTTTCTCAATTTTAATAACAGTGTTTCTCAATTTTAATAATTTAATAATTTTTAAAAATTGAACAAATAGGCTCTATTTATTTATTTGCCACCTTTTTGTTCAGAATGAATACCCAAGGCAGTTTACTATTTAGGACAGAAAACAAAAGTTGTGACAAAGTTCAAAAAAGTAAATTAAAATATGAACGTTAAAAGCCTAGCAAAAGAAATGTGACAGTACATCCTTTCTAAGAACAGAAAGTGGAAGCCAAGTGTAACTTTCAAGAAAATACATTCCATAGTATAGTAAATAAGAATGCTGTGCAGATATCATTCTAGATTGGTAGATCAAGGATTAATGAATTGTAGGCAATCTTGCTTTGCAGTGTTCTTCCTCTGGTCTTTAACTTTACAGGTATGGGCATATACTTTGTGGCTTCATTGCTGGAAAAGAATCTGAATTTATGGAAACTCTTACAGATTCCGAGGTTCTTACAACTTTAACTCAAATATTTCGTAAAGCAACAGGTAGGTGTTCTTTCTGAGCAAGTGCTGGATGATCTATAGCATGCCTTATGCAGTATTCTGTTAAAATATGGGCCTAAAGTTTCCACAATTCTACCCAATTTGGGAGGGAGGGAGGGAGGGAGGAAGGAGGAAATATCATTCACCTTGCCTTCACTGAACATCAGTATTCCCCAATGAACTCTGTATTCTCAAATTGTTGGGAAAGGTGAGGTATAAATCCAATAAATGGCTAAACTAGAAAATAAAATATTAATTTGCTCTGCATTTGTTTTGATCAGGAAATCCACAATTGGCTCCTCCAAAGAATGTATTGAGATCTAAATGGCATAATGAACCTTATACCAAAGGCTCCTACAGTTATGTAGCTGTTGGGAGCTGTGGAGAAGATATTGATGTACTGTCTCAGCCCCTTCCTCAGGAAACATCTGATTCCAAGGTAAGCATTATGGGTCTATAGCAATATGAAACTGTGAGAGCTAGAGCGAAAGGGGTTAAGCACCTACTCTTATCCCCAGAGCAGAGAGGAAGAGATAAAAGAATGAGACTGGCACCTCCCTAAGGAATGCAGGATGTTTGTGGGGTGACCCTGGGAATTGCTATCACTCTGAGAAGATTTCTGTAACGGGAATGAAGCCAATAAGCCTTGCTGGATTGAATCTGTACTGTCTCCTGGAGTTTCATGGGCTAATCCTGACAGAAACATTCCAACTGTTATCGAACATCAGTGAGTTACAACTAAAGGCAGAGCTGAGAACCATGAAAAGGGCATTCAAATACATTGGAAGAAATGGCTTTTTTCTACCTACGAGGTAAATAAAATTTTGACATCAGGAGTATTTTCAGAGGGGCTGCTTCTTTAAATTTTCAAGGCTGGTTTGTAATTGGAGAGACAGCCCCTCAGATAATCAAACACTAAACCATCTAGAAAAGGTTTGCACTGACACTTTAAAGTATACTTCAGTGAGCAACCTATGCAGATCCCTACGTATTATCCCTATATCTTGTAGGGTTGCACAAATCAGCTTACATTAGATTCAAATCGGTCGTTCAAGATTTGAAGAGGGTATGACTCAAGTTTGTGATTCAAGGACAACTTAATTTGCTTCAAGCTCTTTCAAGATATAGCTTGAAATAAACTATAATGAGGAAACTTCAAAACATCTGAAGCTAGTTCACCTTTCCACAGAATAGGATGCTAGAAGACCTTACTCCTTCATGATTAATCCAAGTTTCAGTTGGATACCTCCCAGAATTTTACTGCAGTACACTTTTGAAGTATCTGTACCTCTTTTGGGGCAGATTTTAGCAGAATTAAATATAGACCATCTGTTCCCAAGCTCTGGAATGTTACCCCTGAAATTTGCTCCCAGCCTACTGGTATTCCAAAGGGCCTTAAAGACCTGGCTCTTTGCCCAGGCTTTTGGCAAGGACAGCTGATGCCCTGTTCTTCCTTTCTGTTCCCCTCCAGGTTTGTTTTCATCGCCATCGTTGTTCTTTGTCTTGTGCTGATTTTGTTTCTTATATTGTTACTTGTTTTTAAATGTTTTAACAACTGTAAACTGCCAGAGTCACTGGGAGTCGGGCGGCATATAAATTTAACAAATAATTATGATTATTAAACTATCCAGCAAAGAAGCAGGTTGAAACCAATACAGAAAATGGCCCAACCTGGATTGTAAATATAAACTTCCAAAAACTGATTTTAAAAAATAACCTCTTAATTCTTCCAGTTGCTTTCCTGGGGTACCGGGCTTGTCATAACTCTAAGGAATCACCACAACCTGCCCTTGTAGGATCATGTTTAATTCTCTTGGATTGGTGGGATTTCTTGGGTGCCAGATATGGCATTGCTAGTAGGCGCATTTTCCACTCCCGGAAAGGATCCTCTCGTCACCATCGAGATTCATTGGTGACAGAGTTATGACTTGCAGAGAAAGTAGAAGCAGGCTGGCACAGTGAGATATAACACCTCAGGGATCAGAGAGAAGCTAACACAGAAAAAAATGGCAGCCTTGCCACTCCACACTCTTAAAAACAGTTAACTGTTGGGGCCCATGGTTGCATTAGACTGACAGACATTCTTAATCAAGACATTAAACCTGCTCCAACCATGCATAAATTAAAAGATTTAATCCAAGAATGCTTGCTGGTCTGATCGGTGTTGAGGCCATATTCAGTGTGTTGAGAGCCAAGTTCAACTCCCATTTGCATTGGCAACACCAGCACAGAAGTGCTATTATTCCATTACTACAAGAGAGAGCAAAGTTGAACCCTCAGCTGGCCATATTAAAGGTGCTGGGATAATAAGTAAAGCCCATAGTAATGTTATCATTGGCACCTGAAAAGAGTTTGGGTGGACGAAGAGTCAGTGAGCTGATCGGCCGACTATTCTTGTCAATGTCAGAACTCAGCATAATTGTTCAACACACACACCACTTCTCCATAAACAGAACTAAAGTTGTCAAATTATATTGAGAAACTAAATACAACAACCTCAGAAGTGCCAGGAAAACCATCAAATCTGTGTAGGACTTCAAAAAGTGAAGCAACACTTTGATTTGGTTCAATACTTTGAAGCAGATTCCCATTTCTATTTGCAAACCTTTTCAGTGGTTTATCAAATCACTAGCTGACACATCCTGATACTTAAAGACATGCGTGTCAACTGTTCTACCCTTCACCATGACTTGGTTGTGTTAGTCCAAGGTGATCCAGGCTAGCATAACATTGCTGTTTCTCGTTGCAGCTCCCCCAGGTTCTTTTTGCAGGAGAAGCTACACATCGCACGTTCTATTCTACCACTCACGGTGCCTTGTTGTCCGGCTGGAGAGAAGCAGACCGCCTCATCCGTCTCTACGACATGCTTGAGTCTCCACATGCTATGCTAGAAACCAGCAGCTGAAATGGCGCCTTTTTCTTTGCTAATTTTCTCACCAAATGTCATGAGAAGCGGTTATGAATACTTTTAATTAGTCTGATAAAGTTCCAGGAATCTGTTCTGTGAGTCAATTACTAGGAGCATTTTTGTCAGAGGATATGACAGTACTAATACCTCAACTGTATGCATTATTCAGTTTAAATTACCCTCTGCTTATGTCACTATTTCTACCTCATCTGCTCCTAGAATGCTCCTGAAGTCACTACATACCATGGAAAGTGAGCTGAGGTCTTTAAATACACTGGCTAAGTTTACACTGTAGATTAAGCCACAAATAAGCAAATCAATTTGGCTTATTCAGCCACTGGTAAGAGCATACTAAGCCACATTGGGAATTATTTGGTTTCGGCTTATTATGTGAAAGAACCTGATTTATAGCTTGGTCTGTTATACCAACAAAGCAAAATGTGATGTTGTGATAAAGCTCTGGATTTACATTATGTGAGAACCCAGCTACTGTATTAAATGTACAGTGGTACCTCAAGTTACGAACGCCCCACCTTACGAAAATTTCGAGATATGACCAGCTCCAGCCACAAAAATTTACCTCGATGTGCGAACTCTGCCTCAAGCTACGAACCGGATCCGCGGCCATTTGCCCTGCTGCCACGTGGTCGCGGCTTCCTGTGGGCGAGATCGCAGTAGCAAGGAGACGTTCGGTGAGGCTTGTGGTGTGTTTTGTGGCATTTGGAAGGTTTTTGGTGTGCTTGCCAGCATGGCTCCAAAGAAAATGCAGAGCCGTATGTATTTACATTGTGTAAGATCTTGCCCCGTTCATCAAGAGAAACTCCCGTGACACGTGTAGTTCACAAAAGAGGTTTACTCAAGCGTAACGCAACAGTTACAAGCAAAGCCAGGACTGGCTTGGTACAATACATTGGTTCCTTTATACCTCCCCTCCTTACAGGCTGCGGATTATCAGCGCCCCAATGATCCCCCTTAATTGTCCAGATGGCAGGTTCAGCCTGAGTCCCATTGTTCTTTAATTGTTGTTAGCCCTTGGCATGGTCATTGCTTTCCTTGGGCTTTTGTCGCGCACACAGCCAGGAGCAGGAGCTTTCCCTTGCTCGCTGATTGCTCTTCCTCAATTCCGAGGCTCTTTCCTTTGTCCATAGCGCCCGCGGCCCTCTGGCGTTAACAGATTAGTGAAGAGGCACCAGGTGGCCCTTTCATTAGCACTTCCTCTTTCTGCGCTAGCACTTGAGCGGTGAAACTGACTAAAGCGCTAAAGCGCGCCTGGGGAATCTGACACATTGAACCTTATGGGGAAATTTGCCTCGCGGCGCAACCAAATTCGGAGGGCGGAACGGATTAACCGTATTTACATTGAACCCTATGGGAAAATTTGCTTCAGGATGCGACCAATTCGAGTTGCGATCAGAGTCATGGAATGGATTAAATTCGTATCTTGAGGTACCACTGTACTTTTTATGACATTCCCAATATGCTGCTGAGGCACATCCTGTAACAGAACAAGAAACTCTGGCTATAGGCTGCCTTCTCACACTGTGCTGAACAATGTCAGAGAGAGTGTTTGCTTAATGCACTACATAAATCCAGTCAGTTCATCATAACTACAGGTGAAACTCGAAAAATTAGAATATTGTGCAAATGTTCATTTATGTCAGTATGGCAACTCAAAAGGTGAAACCAACATATGAGATAGACGCATTACATACAAAGCGAGATATGCCAAATTCACAATCTCAGAAAATTAGAATAGTATGAAAAGGTTCAATATTCTAGGCTCAAAGTGTCCCACTCTAAACAGCTAATGAATCCATAACACCTGCAAAGGGTTCCTGAGCCTTTCAATGGTCTCTCAGGCTGGTTCAGTAGGAATCACAAGCATGGGAAAGACTGCTGACCTGACAGTTGTGCAGAAAACCATCACTGACACCCTCCATAAGGAGGGAAAGCCCCAAAAGGTCATTGCAAAAGAAGTTGGATGTTCCCAAAGTGCTGTATCAAAGCACATCAATAGAAAGTTATGTGGAAGGGAAAAGTGTGGTAGAAAAAGGTGCACAAGCAGCAGGGATGACCGCAGCCTGGAGAGGGTTGTCAGGAAAAGGCCATTCAAAAGTGTTGGGGACTTTCACAAGGAGTGGACTGAGGCTGGAGTTAGTGCATCAAGAGCCACCACACACAGACGGATCCTGGACATGGGCTTCAAATGTCGTATTCCTCTTGTCAAGCCTCTCCTGAACAACAAACATCAGAAGCATCTTACCTGGGCTACAGAAAAAAAGAACTTGTCTGTTGCCCAGTGGTCCAAAGTCCTCTTTTCTGATGAGAGCAACTTTTGCATCTCATTTGGGAACCAAGGACCCAGAGTCTGGAGGAAGAATGGAGAGGCACACAATGCACGATGCTTGAAGTCCAGTGTGAAGTTTCCACAGTCTGTGTTGATTTGGGGAGCCGTGTCATCTGCTGGTGTTGGTCCACTGTGCTTCATTAAGTCCAGGGTCAACGCAGCCATCTACCAGGAGATTTTGGAGCACTTCATGCTTCCTTCTGCAGACGAGCTTTATGGGGATGCTGACTTCATTTTCCAGCAGGACTTGGCACCTGCCCACACTGCCAACAGTACCAAAACCTGGTTCAGTGACCATGGGATTACTGTGCTTGATTGGCCAGCAAACTCGCCTGACCTGAACCCCATAGAGAATCTATGGGGTATTGCCAAGAGAAAGATGAGGGACATGAGACCAAACAATGCAACGGAGCTGAAGGCCGCTATTGAAGCATCCTGGTCTTCCATAACACCTCAGCAGTGCCACAGGCTGATAGCATCCATGCCACACCACATTGCGGCAGTCATTGCTGCAAAAGGGGCCCAAACCAAGTACTGAGTACATAGGCATGCTTATACTTTGCAGAGGTCCGATATTGTTCTATTTCCAATCCTTGTGTTATTGATGTCATGTAATATTCTAATTTTCTGAGATTGTGAATTTGGGGTTTTCATAAGCTGTACGCCATAATCATCACAATTATACCAAAGTAAGGCTTGACATATCTCGCTTTGCATGTAATGCGTCTATCTCATATATTGGTTTCACCTTTTGAGTTGCCATACTGACATAAATGAACATTTGCACGATATTCTAATTTTTCGAGTTTCACCTGTATGGTCTGTTTGAAACATCTTCAGATCATGGATTATAAAGTTGATTTCTTTGAAATAAGCTGTATTTAACATTAGCCATAATTATTTACCAGTACAAACTGTAGTTACTAAAAACAGAAGTGATCTGTTTTCTCATGGCTGTATGGGAGGGAAGGGCTTGGGTATCTATCCTTGTTTTTGCATGGCACACTTATCCGTAGCAAATAGTTTTCTTAAACTAATTTTCTGGGTTCATGTCTCCTCCTGAACCATAAATTAACCACATAGGCTAAGTTCACACAACTTTGCTAGAACACAATGTAGCTGGCTAGTTTGTGAGCCTACAGGACAGCTACGCTCATTCCCCTCCCCATCAGGATCACCAAATGCTCCTGAAAGGTTCTAAAGGTGGGCAGAAGAAATGAAGGACCGAACAGGAACTGGAAAGTGATACTTTTGCAGTAAAACATAATTCATACATAGCATATACATTTATATTAAGATAAAGGCACCCTCAAGTTGAGCTCAACTTCTGGTAACTTCAAGGAAGAATCCATGCATTCATTTGGCAACAGCATGGACCTAGTGATTCACTACTGCCTTCTTCCGGAACGCTTTTTGGCTTCTCTGTCTAGCATACGCTATTGAAATTTCCCGTTGCTCTTGCATCCAAGTATTAACCAGGCCTTCTTGACATGTTCTTACAACCTATTATCTGTACATATACACGCTGCCTTGGTCTTTCAATTTTAAAGACACTCAGGTATTGGGAGGATTGTCCACAAAGCTACACTCCTCTTTCCCACTCAGTGTAATTTCTTACTAGCAAAGTTGATTGAAAGAAAATGTGAAGGGGTCAAATGTATAAAATGTACGGTTTATATCTGAAATGTGGTTTTGTTGCTTTTCCCTAAGCTGGCACATGATTATATTTTATAAACCAAAACCTTGTTAGAAATTCTGGTTTTCATAAACTCAAATTTGTAGGTGATCGTAATTCCAATGATACGGATAAGCTTTGGTAAAAAGGCCACATGTGGTGTAGGGAGTAAGATGGTGGCATATGTTTATCATCTTTTTAATGTTTTATGACAGTCATTGCTTAGTTAACTTTACAACAATGATAATAAAGTTCTAAGTTCTTCTCATCATTGTCCACTCAGAGTTATAAATATGCAGCAAAGTCTTTTTATGCAAGGCTCAAATTCTTCAAAGTGTCCTGGATAAAGCTTAGAGCATATTTAGAACTGAATTCAGATTCTGCCACAAAGGACAGAGGAGAATGAGAACCCTCTTGCATTTATTCCCGATCAGTCCTTTTGCAGGACAAAAAGTCTTTAGATAGATCTGCCAATCCAATGTTGGAGCAGATGTGCATTATATATTTGCTCTATCACATTTTTACACTTCTTAGCCTATCTATAGCTATGTTTACAAGACCACATTTTTATTTAGCGTGTTGTGTACACCCAGCCAGAGTTTACAGTCCACATAGTGTGATGTGTAAACCCAGGAAGTTGGGTTTTCTGTTACTCAGTTGTTAACCATGCTTAAGTGCACCATACTTAACAGAGTTGAACACAGAGTTAAAGCAACAGGGATTCTCCGCCTGATGATTTCAGGAACCATGGGCAATCACAGCCCTTACATCTCAAAAAAACAGCTTGAATACCAATACCATCCACTGTGGCTGGGAATTAATATGAGAAATCATGATTAAGCTAACCATGAACAAGCAGATAGTGCAAACATAGCCTATGGCAGGTAAAGCCAGATCGTTACACGCCCCAGTGTTTTAATAACAACTGCACATCTGGGGAGAGATGCGTCTCTTGAGCCTCAGGATGGATGCTGGTGCCTTTCTGAGGCAGTCGGGGGAGCTGTGCTGCCTAGTGGGCCCAGAAAGAGCTGCTAGTACCAATTGGTGCAGCAGATGAGGTATCTCGCATCCTCCAGCGGGGCCAGGAGCCAGGCCTGGCAGTAGCTCTTGGGGCTACTGGCTTCCTCAGGAGCTGGGGCCGGCAGCGGCTCTGGGCTGCAGCCGGCATTTTCCCGGATGGGCTCCTCCTGAGCCTGCGTAGGATCCAATTCAGTTTCTGCCAAGGCTTGGCTGTCGGAGCTCATTCCGAGAGGCTGGGAGGGTGGAAAGGGGAGAATTACGAACAGGTTTTCTCGCAAGCCAAGAACCCACCCTGAGACTGCGATGGATGTTTTTCAACCCCAAATGCGAGTCTGAGAGTCCCCAAATGGGGGGGGGGAGGAGGAGGTAATTTTGCCCCGCCTTTTTTACGTATATAATTCAGGACGGCAAACGTCCCTAATACTCCTCCCTCCGCCTGCTTTCCCCACCACGACAACCCTGCGAGGTGGGCTGGGCAGAGAGCGGGACGGGCCCGGCGGCTTCCGTGCCGAAGGCAGGCCCAGAGCTCACCGTCGCCTGCTTTCCAGCCCAGCACCTGAACCGCGACACCAAACGGGCTCACGCGGTAAAATCAAAGAAAAGCCCGGCTCGTAACGTCTTCCTGAAGACACCTACTACGCCAAACGGGCTCAAGATGACAAGGCGGGCCAGCTTAACTCCAGCAGCGTCCGTTCGGACGACTCTGGCCCGCGAGGGCCGGGCGGGCACGAGACGCGGGACGGACTGCGGGCACTGGGAAGCAACCAAGGGGCGCGCCCGGGCAGCCTCACCTCCTCGGGGATCCTTCTCCGCACTTCCGGCCGCCAGAGGCGGAGAACGAGCGCAGCGCGGCCGCGGCCCTCCCCTCCCGCCGGGACGACTGAGCGCCGCTCCCCGCCCTCTCCGGGAGGCGTCACAAGCGCCCCCCCTCTCGCGGGGCGGAGTCCGTCATCCGGGCGCGCCCCTTAGGACCTCGCTGTCGTCATCCGAGCGCGCCGCCACAGCGGTCCCCGGGCGGCCGAGGATGCGTCTGTCGGCTCTCCTGCGGGCGCCGGGCGGCGGCGGCGGCGGCTGGCGGGAGCGCTTTGACTGCGGTGGGCGCGACGTGGCTCGCTGGTTCCCCGGGCACATGGCGCGAGGCACGTCTGGGGCCGGGGCCACGGGCGGGAAGGGCCGCGGAGGCGGCGACCGAAGGGCCTCCTCCAGCGGGGCGGCGGTTGCAACGGTGCCTCTTGACTTCCGCAGGACTGAAGGACATGAGGAGGAGCCTACGAGCCGTGGACTGCCTGCTGGAAGTGCACGATGCCCGTATATCCTTCTGGAGCTGCGGGGAAGTGATTCGCCGCGCAGCCCTCGCTTCTGTCCGCCGGGTCGTGTCGCCGAGTAGACCCGGAGAGTGGCTCGCGGACGTGAGAAGAGCCTGCTCACAGCGCATCCATGGAGCCTCCTTGCCCCAGCATCCTCTGCCCAGGATGTCTCATTGCCAGCCTGCTCCTAAAGCATCCCAGAGACTGATTTAGGAGCTCTGATGTGGAACTGACGTTGTCCATGTTATGCAGGCGTAAGGCAATCCGTGCAGACCATCTGGGGTGCACGCAGGTGGCTGTCTGAGATGATGCGGTCGGGGTCAGTGATCTGCAAATGGCCTGCCTCCTTCCATCCCGCCGCTGGCTCTGTGCCTGTTCTGCACTGCTGGCTTGGCTATGTGGGAGACCAGAAGGCTTGTTTCTACAGAAACTTATTTCTGGACTCTTTTTTTCCCTAATGGGTAATTTGATCAATCAATCTAAAAGATCACTGCATTGATTGAGAGGCCGTGCAACCCACCAGATGGATCCCGCACACATACTGTTCCTGCTCTTGAATACCAGTTCTATTCATGCTGTGCTATGAAGCAGATAGTCTGGGGGCTTCTCGTATATGGAGGTGGGCAGGGGATTTCCATTGCTCTGCCCACAAGATAGACCAGCACCATCTGTCAGGTGCTATTAATTGTACTGTCTCACAGCTGAAGAACAGCCACAGAGCCCAGCAATGAGACGGGGCAGTCCCGCAATTGGAGGCAAGTCCAATTGGAGCCAAGCAGGTCACAGACCCTATCTGTATCATCTCAGTCTGCCTCTTCCACATACCCTAGATTGTTCCACATGGAATATTTTGCTGGGGGAAAACATCACTTCTACACCAGAACACCTGGGCTGCCTTAACAGCAGGCTGATCATGAGATAGAATCAGGGTCTTGAAAACACGTCCTTGGTAAACAATAAGCAGTTCATCTTAATGCTGGGAAAGGAAGCAGTGCAGATGGGCTCATAATTCAGCATTTTGTTCAGTCCTGTTCTCCAGTCCTTGTTATAGGGATAATGCTCAAGCTTCTAATTATTTTGGTTGCCCTCTTCTACGGTTTTCCCAGCTTTTTATGTTAGTAAGGCAGGATTTATCTTTGTGGAATCAATGCTGATTTTCCTTGAACAAAGTGTGTTCTTCAGTAGGATTACAGTAGTTATTTTTCCATTGACTCCCATTTCTACCATTTTGATTAGAACGGACATTAAGCTGGTCAGCCTATAATGCCCATTGTCCTTCCCAAGTTAAGAATTTGAGAATGATAGGATTTGGGCTCTCGTGTTGAGTTCACCTACCATTTTGTTTTCACTGTAAATGCAGTCTCCATGGTGCAGGTAGTAAATCTGTGCTTCCCATTGTGCGTCTGGATTGCGGGTCTTTGTTTCCTTAGCGCATGCACATTCCGCTTTCCGGCCGGAATCCTATGTTGCACGAAGTCCTGGGTATCCGTCCACATTTGTTGGTGTTGAATAAAATGGATCTGGCAGATCTCACCCACAAGTCAGTAAGTAGAATCTTGTCAGTTTTTCCTCTTTCATAGACTGTAGGCTTAACCAGAGTTTGAAAAAACACCCTAAGTATCTCAGTAAGGATATAGGATGGGAACTATTTCTTTTAGTTTAGATTGCTTTTTGAAAGGTTGGTCCTGTCAAATGTTTCAGGCTAACTTTACAGTAGGGAACCTGAACTCCTACTGTTTGAATCATATTGTTTTGTGTCTGATGTTCAAGTTTCATGTCTGCCGTTGCCCTGTTTGATAACACCTGGCTTCTTCATCAGCCTCTTGCCTTATTGGTGTTTGCTTAATTTAGTTTACAAATTAATGAAAGGTGGAGAGGTTGCTCACTCCATGCTAACCACAATTCCTGCTTGTATGTATTGTGTGAGTCTGGTAACAGTTTTTCACCAGAAATCAGTAAAAGAACTGACAAAAGAATGATCTTGTTGAGGGGATAGAAGTGACATGTTTTACAGTGTTCTATGAATATCCCAGTGTGTTGGATAATAGCATATACTCTTCCTAAGTACTAGCAAGAATAGTTCAAAGAAAGCTGCAATTATCTGAGGTGATGTTTCCAAACCATACCTATTGCTTCCATTCCCCATTTTTATGAAGAAAAAATCTCCATTGGAAATGGGATATGAGAAAATAAATTACATATTAGCAAACATAATCTATATTTAATTATCTATTGTTCAGACTAATCTGCAGTGCTTATGGAGTAGTTTAATGGTCATACTACAATAAGAACTAGTTAGCATAATTATATCAATGCTGCTTAGCTGCCATACTGTTTTACTGACCAACTTAAGAAGAAACTAACAGCAGTGGGGGGAAAAAAGCATACATTTCTTCTACCCTTTCCCAGTGATCCCCCCCTCACTGTTTAATGCATATTACTATATCCAGTGAAGGAGAGTTTCCCTACCTTCCCCATTAACTGGGTCCACTGTCAGACTGCTCTTATTATGAAGATACTTTTCTCAGTGCTGAGTGAGGATCAGCCTTCTTGGAACATATATCATGTCATGATAAAAATCATGATGATGTACTTTTTATTGTACATTTATGAATAATGAACATTCCTTCCCCCCAATTAGCTCATTAAAAAGGCTTTACCGTATTACATTTACAGCATTCCAATAATGGGATTCATCTTACTTGGTCTTGGTTAAAGCTATTAAATTATATTTGACCTTCTGTATTAATACCTGAAGCTCATCTTATTTATTTCCCATTCTCTGAACATCAATGCATAGAATATGAAAGCCATATGTTCTGTAAGGCAGAGTTTGTTCTGTTTTTTCACAGAGTGGTTTAAGACCTACTTCAACAGTACACTCCCCCTACAGTGCATAGATCTTTTTTCTTAGATCCTGGGTTTTTGACTGCCCCAGGATTCACTTTAATCCAACTTGCCATGTTTTGCCAGAATGCATTTTTACCAGTCTGTATGTGATGCAATCCATCTTGTGCCGGCAGTCCCTCACTGAAATAATTCAGGCCATGGATTCCAGGAATTAAACCTATCTTATTGATACCAGTCACTGATTTGTAGTGTCCTTTCCCTTTCTGGTCCTCTTTCATGGACTGGAAGGATGGGTGACAATACCACCTGAACTCCTAGGGCCTTAAACTTTTTTTTCCTAATCTTCAAAATTTTTGGCTGTTCATTGTGCTGACATTTGTCCTCACATTAGCAGGACTGAATAATTATCAGAGGACTGGATAACTTTTAGAAATTGAAGGGGATTTTGATCCTTGCTTCTGGCAGACTGTACTTTGCAAGCCAGTGGGTCCATCAGCATATGTTTGTTTAGATTCTTTGCTGTAGTGAATCACCAACTACCGTGATTTTTGTCTTTTGTCTTCTTATAAGGCACAATGGCATCTCCTTTGCCCTCCTCCTATAGGCCCCAGTCACTGTTTCAGAAATATCTAAACTGATCAGCCAGCTAAAATCTGGTAAGGCACTTGGAACAGATTTTAGGACCCCAGTTCTGGCCTTACTTTTTACATGTATTGACATTTAAGCTAGAATGCCAAATGATTGGGGCCTAACAATAATTACTCTCATTTTTAGGAAGGGCAGTAGAGATCCCTATCAGTTGTTTCCCAATCAGTCTACTTAAGCTCAGTCATTAAAATCCTTGTCAGATATCTGTACTGGAAACTGTTAGACTTGGAAAACATCTTGGCAGAAGAATAAGCTGGCTTTAGAGTTGGTCATACTCTAGTGTTTAATATTAAGTGTTTAATATTAAGTCATCTAGTGGAGAAATATACTCCAAAGCCTGCACTATAGGTGCCTTTTATTGATTTTTAACAAAGCTTCAGTCACATTTTGAGATATATATTTAAAGCCACAATCAATAGCTGTTTGTTTACATCTATAAATTTGATGTGAATACCTATTTAAGAGAAAGATGTAGCAGAACCAGGCCCATTAGAAAAGGGGCTGGAAGGAATATGTTCCTTGTCTCATTTCTGTTTAACTTTTGTATCAATTCAGTGGCTGAGTGTTACTTGTATATAACCGAAATGGAGTTAAGGCATAGAGCATGACTATCGTATGCTGACAAAGCAGTAATTTCACTTAGTTACAGATAAGATAAGATAAGATAAGATGCACTGGGTACCCTAGCATATTTATTTATAAGGTTTAATAACTACCCCAATGCCAAAAGACTCTAGGCAATATGCAAAATATTAAACATAATAGCAATATTATGTTTAATATTTTTAAACATAATAGTTTTATGTATTTATATATTTTATGTTTTTAATGTTTGTTGTGAATCGCCCACAGTTCCCACATTGGGGGGAGATGGGTGGTTGAAAAATTTAATAAATAAATTAAATAAATAAATATTGTCTTAGTAACAGACATTCTGGTGCTGATGACCTTGCACAATCAGTCTCCAAACCCCTTCCAGGAAAGCCATTTTTCCTAGTTTGTGGAAGGTCATGAGAGTTGTAGCCATCCTCACCTGGAGGGATGGGCTCTTTTGGAGGAGGAGAGCTTCCACAAAGAACACCCCCTGTCAAGCCCTCTCCCATTGTGCTTGCAATAGAGGGGGACCTTCAGCAGGCACTTCCTGTTCATCTGGGTTGGGCAAGCAAAATCTACCTGGGCCAGGGAGGTTCATGGCTCCAAGCCATATAAGATTAGGGACCAGCACCTTGAGTTGCAGGGAACAACCACTGCAAATAAATTTTCAGAAAGCAATGTTTGAAAGGCTTACCTAGATAGTTAATCAACAAGTTGTAGAGTAGGTAGCATACTTCAAATATCTGAGAATGATTTTTCAATCAGTGATCAAATTCAAGTTAGCTACAGTGTTTGGCATATGATGTCATCAGTAGACGAGCCTATTATATACCACCTGCAGCTAAGAATTTTGTGGTTCAGCTTAAATTGTATATAGTACTGAATTTGGACCAGGCTCCATATAAACCATGTATGAAATAATCTGGGCAATGCTTTGTTTTGTTTTGTTTTTGAGAAAATTATTTCAGGTGGCCCACTGTGGCCATTCATATAAAGGTAGAAAACAGAATCTTTTCAGCAGTTGAAAGTAACTTTCTTTCCACAGGCCGACTCCCTTAATACTTGCTTGCAACTATATCTTCTTGAAAGTGTGAGACTGAAAATATTTCAGGGTAGACTTTCTCCACTGTTGGTATGATAGGATGTTGCCAAAAAAGCAGAGATTGGTAGATGTTAACAACCAGAGGGCTCCCATCTGCTCCACAAATATTGTAGAGGCAGCCATGATTCCAACTTTCATCACACCAAGTGCCTTGAACAGCTCATTCTTTTCAAACACAGCAAAGTATTTACACCTTCTTCCTTCAGTGGTAATAGAAGTCAGACTCAGGAGCATCCCCAACAGTGATAGACCCTTGCCAGTCTTTTTCCAGACCCACTTTAACCATTAAATGTCATGGGAAGAAGTTGCTTATTTTTAAAGTCAGCTGCCTCAGGATTCTTACAGTTATCTAAAAGGAGTTGGAAACCAAGTCTTTTCTCAGGTTGGCTTTGTCCCATATGAAGAAAACTGTAATTTGCAAGGAAGAAAGAAGGGCCTTTGCCTAGTCCCCATTGACTGCTTTTAAGTGAACAGTAAAAATGTTCTTTTTCTTTTGTTTTTGTTTGCTTATTTTTGCTCATTAGATTTAGATGCTGCCTTTTCTTTTGGAGCTCAAGGTGACATAAATAGCAGTCCTCTACCAATTTTGCCCACAACATCCCTGAGAGGGAGGTTATGCTGGCCCCAAATCATCTCTCAGGTTCCAAAGCTAAAGGTGGATTTGAACTCAGCGAGCTTTCAAGGTTGAGGGAGATCATTATTACATGAGCGTTTTATTGTATGCTTTGTTTATTGCAAGCCTGCAGGAGTCTGGAAGGTATTGGTGGAATACAAATTTAATAAGTAAATAACAATAAAGTGTACTGCACCACATTATTTCTCTCTAACTGAAGGCCTTTCCACACCATTTTTTCCCACATAACTATTTCTTACTCTTTAATACCAAATCCTTACTGGTTTTAAATTGTTATAATTGCGTACAAGCTGTATGCAGCATTGAGCCTGTTTGCATATTAAGGTGAACTGTGGGACTTACATTTGAACATTATAAAGAAGATACCCGATTTTTTTCCAGAGTCTTTTAGAGTGGGCAGCTATAATATATCTAAATAATAATAATAACAACAATAATGCTTCTTATGAATCTCTTTGATATGCTTTTAGAGAATTCTGGAACTCTTGGAACAGCAAGGTTTGCAACACGTTCTCTTCACAGAATGCCTAAAAGATGAAAATATCAAGAAGGTACAATTCTAATGTACAAAATTAATTCTAGTATGATAAGACTGGATGAGAGCTCTTTATTCTAGAACCAGTCTTCCTGTTCATTGATAGATAAAGCAATACAGTTGGTACAAAAGAGTCATAGAGTTGGGCAGCCTTGTACATTTCTTAAATGAATAAATAAATAATTGTCCTTGGCTCTAAGCAATTTTAGCTTAAGGAAGAGCTACAGGGAGAGGGAGAGAGGTAAGCATATAACCTTAGTCGCCTCCTCTAAGAGCAAAAAAGACCTAGAATTCCACGGAATCTATCTTTTCTTTTGTCGTAGCTTGTTCCCATTCTCACAGCACTGATCAAAAACAGTCAGCGTTATCAGAGGGCAGAGGTGAGTTAAACTGAACACTTTTGAAAACAAAAACTTTGCTATGCTTTTCCTTCAAACTGAAATACAGTTAGTCCTTGACTTACAACAATTGGGACTGAAATTTCCATCTCTAAGCGATGTGGTCATAAAGCGCGACCGCATCGCTTAGCAATAGCAGTCCTGGGTACCAACGTTAACTGAATCCCATGGTCATTAGGCGAGGCAACTTCCTGCCAACTTCCCACAACCAAAGTCAGGAAGTTGCAAGTCCCAGGCTAGCAGGCAGGTAAGTGACTGCTGCCGAGTGGGGAGTGAGTGAGGGGGTACACAAGGTGTGGAGGAGGATTGAGGAGAGTGCGAGAGGCACCTTGCAGATCAGGGAGGGTGCACAAGAGGTGCTGTGTCGGTCAGGGAGTGTGTGGTGGTGCGCAAATGGTGCCACACAGGTTGGGGAGGTTGCACAGGGATGCACAAGAGGCGCGGGTCAGGGAGGGTATGTGGGGGTGCTTTAGGGGTGCTGCACAAATCAGGGAGGGTGTGCAGCAGTGCATGAGAGGTGCTCTGTGCCTCTCGAGGAGGGTGTGCAGGGTGCACAAGAGGCCAGCACAACATGAGTGCAAAGGGGTTAGGGAGGGTGCGCAGGTCGGGGAGATTTACCCAAGTGATTGGCAACCTTCCCTGCTGGCTTCCCATTGACTTTCTGGGGAAGCTGGCAGGGAAGGTTGCAAATGGCAATCACGGGGAGCTTGGCAACCAGTCATAAGTGCGAACAGGTTGCCAAGCACCCAGATCACAATCACGTGACCACCAGGGTGCTGGGACAGCTGTAACTCTGAGAACCAGTCATAACCACCATTCAGCACTGTCGTAACTTCAAACAGTAGCTGAACAAATGGTCGTAAATCTAGGACTACCTGTAACTACTTGGTTAATAACAAAAAGGATTATCTTGTTCTTTCCTGTGGCAATTCCTGATGTGTGGAATTGAATCATTTTTAATCGGATTTATTAGGCTCCATTAGATCTATCTCGTGTGTGTGTGTGTGCGTATACCTTCAAGTTAGTCTCGACTCCTGGCAACTTCCTGAACAATTCCCTGCAGTTTTCTTGGCAAGCTTTTTTTGGAAGTGGTCTGCCATTGGCCTGCTCCCTAGGGCTGTACTGTACAGACAGGGACTGGCCCAAGGTCACCCAGCTGGCTTTCCCCTGAGGTGGGACTAGAACTCATGGTCTCCCAGTTTCTAGCCTGATGCCTTTAACCCACTATGCCAAACTGGCTCTCTCTGTCTCCTATAACTTTAGAAAACCCTAACCTGAAGATCATAAGCTCACTTTATTCAGAATGATAGCTGTTCTTTCAGAAGATCCTCATGATCTTTTACTTCCCTTCCTAAAATTAAGATTAAATAAAATGGCAAATAATTGCCTGGACAAAGACAATAATGAATCAGAACAGACCTTCTGTAGAAGACTCACCCTATATGTGTACTCCTATTAACAAGTTCTTCAGAGAAATTCTAAATTTTAGAAGGTTAACAAATAGTTGAGCATTTTCCTATGTTTTTCTTTAAAAGATGAATCTCTTTGGCTTCCATCTTCCAGCACCTGGACATATCTCATCTTGAATTGCAGACTTCATAAGAACAGATGTTCACAGCCTATCAGACCATAAGATCCAGTACATACCGGGTGGGCTTTATGTAGGTTGGTTCTTTCCAGCCTTGTAAGCATCTCAAAAGAGACAGGAGAAGAAAAATGTCCTGGGTGTAGTAGAACCCCAGATTTTAACCATCATTGGCCTGAAATTAATGGGATCCTGGATACTGAGAAGGATGTCTCCATATATTTCACTATCTAGATATTGCTCAAAGATTTGGATTGCCACCCCCTGCTTCTTTTCTTTCTTGCTAGTGCCAAGTATGTTTTCAAGGTTACTTTCAGCTGTTTCTGATTGGTTCCAGAATGTGGAAAATAGCATCATGGTAATTGGTGTGCCAAATGTGGGGAAATCATCAATCATCAATTCAGTGAGAAAGCTACACCTCAAAAAAGGTACAGTATTTCCTGTTGCTTCTGTTCTTGACCTGATCAAACAAATTAATATATTTAAATATAGTATTCAGTAGAATTGGTATACAAGAAAACAAGCATGGGCATTTATTATAACATGCAAACATGGTGGTCTAGTTCAAATTTGCAAATTTGACCTGGCTAAGCAAGCTCTTGGAGGCCAAGGGAAGAGATGTTGGAGTGTTTGAGCTATTCTGCTGAGGCCAGAAATCTGTCCAGCAGTCGTGAAAACAGTGTTTACACAGTTATGTGGGCATGGACATCCCTGATTGATTGCCAGAGAAGGGATGGATAGCTGGGTTGATTTCCAGAACCAGTATCTACTTTTGCCTGTGCTTGATTACCAGCCTAAAAAGCAAAAAGGACAATTAGTTCCCCAGACAGTGACAACAGAACTTGCTAAGTGCTGCATCCTCAGTGCATATAATTGGTTTTTTTCCTTCCTTCCTTCCTTCCTTCCTTTCCCCATGACAAAGGAAAAGCCTCCCCAGTTGGTGCGGCACCAGGTATAACCAGAGCCGTTCTCACCAGGATCCAGGTAATCCAGTAATTTTTGCACCAAATGGGAAGTGACTGGAGTAGAACCCTGGGTTGCATTTCTGAGTATGGCTAGAAGTAACACGATAGGGGGATTATGTGGTGGGTCTGTTTAATCTCACAATGTGACAGAGGAAGTATTTGTGTCACAAAAGCTGCCTCTGTAAGGTGTGTAGAGATGTGCTCCATCCCTAATTAATTTTGCACAGTGTCTTTGCAAGTCCCCCATCTGTTTTATGCATGCCAAGATGTTATGTTGAAGTTAAGCTCTTTATATTATTTTTTAACTTCTAAGTTGACGCTTGCAGAATGGGTTGCATTAAAAAAAAAAAAACCTGCCTTCAGAGTTACCATCTGGAATACAAACTTGGGTTCTTATTTTAAGTATTAATTCTTAAGTAATGAAGACTTGGGTACAGCCCAAGATAGGGGGTGCCCGAAAGAGCTGGTCTTTTTCAACAAAGCTTGGTAGATGCACCTTGTTTCTCATCTCAGAATAGGGTTTCAGCATCGTTTATCTGAAACTGATGAATAATATTTGGCCTACTCCATGAGAGCTTAAATAAAGAAACTAGAGATGGAATCCAGGATGATACATGTTTAAGGGATGTGCTTCAGCCAGAATGTTGAGCTTGTAGTCATGGTGGATAACTCTTCAAAAACATAAAGCAAGTTGATGTCTTCAATCGGCTTTAGACATGTACTAAACCACCTTATCCTATAATCCTCTGTGCCAGTTTTGGAGACTGTAAAACTGAATCTGATACCTTCATATTCTAGGTGTCTGAAAAACCCCTCATGTACTTACTGGATACTCCTGGGGTGCTGTCTCCCCAAATTAAGTCTGTCGAGACGGGGCTGAAGCTAGCATTATGTGGTGAGATGACTTCAGGTGGAGGGTGTATTCTTACAGTATGGGATAGATGGTTAATGAGTTGGACTAGATTGGGAAGATCTAGATTCAGGCTCACCCTTAACCGTGAAAGCTCATTGTGTGATGTTGGGTTGGTCATCCTCCCTCACTCCAGCTACCTATCCCCACTACCAGATTATAGTGAGGATAAAATGAAGGAAGAACCCCATAGAAGCTGTCCTGAGCTCTTGAAGAAAAGGCAGGAGATACAACTTAACAGATTTCTAAAGACTAAAATGTAAATGATGGGGTTGGTGAGTGAGGCAGCTTTTGGATCTTGCTGGATGAGCACAGAATAGCTGTGGAGTCTGTCCGTTGCCAGAGAAATAGGCCAGTCAACCAGCATTTTACCCAGCTGCTCTGACTTGGATTTTTAACCCTATTTCCCTGTAACACTTCCATGCAGATATCTGTTCCTCTGTATAGCCTGACACTTCCTTTGTGTGAAACTTACTAGAGAAATAAAGTGACATTTGCTGTTTTCACAGCCTTGCGCTTCTAATTTCTGCAGTGTTTGTCTAATTTCTGTAGAGTTCAGATGTATTGTATCATTTCCAAATTAACACCCATCCTAAATCTGGTTTACTGGCTATTTCCCTGTATCTCTGGGGCTCTTTGGGATGCAGTAATAATCTCAACCTGTGTCCAACTTTGCCAGCAGGAGTATCTTTACATTTTCCCATCCTGCTAACTGTCTGTCTGTTTTTCACTTACTCAGGAGCAATTCACGATCACCTGGTCGGAGTGGATGTCATTGCTGATTATCTTCTCTATGTACTGAACCAGCAGCAACAATTCAGGTGGGACAGTCCCTGGGCCTGGATGTGGATCCCAGTGGGGCCCTCCATAAGCTACAGGCATCTTTTTTTTTTCCTACTTTGCAGTTATGTGGAGCGCTACGGGCTGAGTGGCCCCTGTGATGATGTGGAGAGCGTACTCAAAAGCATAGCACTGCATTTGGGCAAGGTTCAAAAAATCCAGGTTCTGACTGGCACAGGTGAGTCCTGTCCTCTCGCCATCAGCTGCTGCTGCTGCTGCTGATATGAGGCTCTCCATTGATAGGTGACGTGAAATCTGGTGCTTCAGAGTAGGAAGTGGAAATTCCATGAGCAGATGATGCCAGAGCCCAGAGATGAATGTATAAGGGAATGTCAAGCCTTTCTAGACCAAATTGTTCTGGGCCTGTGAGTGACAGTCTTTTTTTCCCTTTTTGGGAGGGAAGAATGACTGGAATATTGAAATAACTGGGCTTAGTAACGAGGCTGAAGCTTTCCCTTCTTTTGGCAGGAAATGTGACAGTGTCAGCACCTAATTACAATGCCGCCGCCTGTGAATTTATCCACACGTTCCGCAAAGGGCTTCTAGGGAAGGTAATGCTCGATCAAGTTAATTAGATCTTTGTGTGGCATCACTCTGAAGTTTTCTTTTGAAACGTTCTCGGGATGTATCTGGAGCAGGAGGACCAACACTGTGTGCTTAAGAAAGATACCAGCGTGACCTTATCAATAACTCTGGGCTATATGTAGTCACTGTCAACTTCCTGTGCTGCTTTGTGAAGTAGTTTGCTTTCTTCAGAAGCTCAGATAGGTTGGGCCTAGCAATATAAAAGTGGATATTACAGATTGTCCTTTTTGGGACATGGATTTATGCAAACTCCCTTGAAATAGTTTGCTCTAGGGCTTTTTTTGTGGCTATTCCTGGAACATTTCACATCTTCTTTCCAATCCTCAGTGCTGTATGATCAGGTGATTGCTACCAGCTGTTCTTTGATGACAGCAATAGCTAGAGACATCTATTGTTTACCTCCTATTTAAAAAAAACGTGGAGGAAGATTGTACTGCTTTGTAATTTGTTCAAACAACATAAGATGTGGTTAACAAATGCTGCTGTTTTAAAATAAAATTAATACATTGTCCCAAGTTAAATGATTGCCATCCCATGTGTCCCATATTTTTGGCTTCCCTTGTGGTATTATGAATAAACAATTTAACATTGCTTTTCCATTGGTATTATGCCAGCTTCATTCCTGCCAAGGTAGAAAGAGCATATAAATCCATCAAGGATGCAGAAGACTAAAAAGGATAAAAGCAAGAATGAAATGAAGAGGTAAACCGACTCTTCCAAATCACGGCCCTTTTTATCCCTGATAAAATTTTAATTTGCATCAAATCAGCTTTTTGATTACCTGTTGCAAGGCAGAGGCCAATACAGAGTTTTCTAATCAACAGTGAAATATAAAGGCTGTGTAAACAGATGGTCTCATGATACATCCTGTCCACATCTTCAAAATGTACAAACCAAAGAAAATCCAAAATAAGACAGGTGGATGCTGAAGTCACATCCCAAGGTCCTGCCTCAAGTTGAGACAGACACGATTGATTTTCTTTGCCAAGAATACAGATTGTTCACAGCATACAGCTGTTCTTGTAACAGGTTGGCAGGGGACGCGCTGCAGAAGCCAGAAAATCTCTGGTGGCCTCTTTTCTATGAATGCAGTGGGGGCAAAAAATAAGGCCCTTTGGCTTCCTCCGTTGCAACTGCAGAAGGAATTCAAATGGGCCTTCAGATGAGCCTCATCGTGTACAATCTGATCTGTACCAAGAGTTCCTTCACTTGCACTCCATCTGTCATCCCAACTGCTTCATTGCTCTCAGCTCTCTAGTAAATTACGGGACTGGTCTGACTGAGAGGGAGGAGGGCACATAGGTGCTAAATTGTCAACTGCACGGTCTGTCTCCCTATTCCACAGATCACATGTAAAATTAACATGTCAATATCACTGACATATACTGTGGAGTTTCCTGAGATCACTCAGGACCCTCCTGAGGCCTGGGTTGGAGGTTTTAACAAGTCTTGTACTCCTTCAGACTATACCAGCCTTACTCTAAAATTGACCAGAAAGTGGTCTATGACCATGGAGTCATACAGGGGTCATCCACCCTCTGATTACCTGCTCCGACCAAGCATAAAGCCAAAACCAATTTACACCCTGCTGCATGTACATTTACTGTAGGGGTGTGCAGCTATTTGCATCTGAAACTGGGAAGATACTTCACATTTGCTGTTACAGTGCTCACTGCATCTGTGGCTTCTTAAAGAAACCATATTCATATACGAGTAATCCTCATTTAGTGACCACAGTTGGGACCGGCAACTCAGTTGTTAAGTGAAATGATCACTAAGTGAAACTGTGACTGTGCTTATGATCTTACTTCACCTTTCCTTTGCTTTACAGACCTGCAAAGGTCGTAAATGTAAGGATTGATGATAAAGTTACTTTTTCATCACTGTCGTAACTGCAAAATGGTTGCTAAACAAACCAGTTGCTAAACAAGGACTACCTGTAATAACTCTGTGGTCCAAGGAAAGTGCAAGTTTGAAAAGGCAGTGACAAAGTGCTAAGTAGTAGAGCATGGAAATGCTGTGGACATAAAATACCTTGAATTCAGCAAAGCACTCCACAACATTCTAATTAGCAAGCTAGTTATATGCAGGCCGCATGGCACATTTTATGTATATTTATTTCAAATTATATGGCCACCCATTTCATCGTGACAACTGTGGTCAGCTAAATGTTAAAAACCAACATAAAACCATAGCAATAAGTACGTGATCAGCAGCCAAGGTAAAACCACAAACACCCATCAACATAGCCATCTTACATTTGTAGGATCCATAGCTGACTTGAAAATTCAGCTCAAGACTGCTGTTCAGTGGTTCCTCATCAAACTGTAGCAAGGTGCAACTTGGATGCAAAGTTCAGTCCTGGGACTGAACTTTTCAACATGTTAATACATAGCTTGAACAAAAAGATAGAAACAATGCTTATCAAATTTGCAGATGATACAAACTGGGTGGTGTAGCTAATAGTCAAGAAGCCATAAATAATTTTTAAAAATATTGGGGAAAAAATTTCTAGAGAGAAATGTAAAGATCAAATACACTGAGGTAAAACAAGGGATATCTGGCTTGACAATACTGATTGTGAAAAGGGTCTTGGCTTTATTACTGATCATAAGTAGAATACAGGTCAGCAGGGTAGAAAGGCAGTGCATCAAGATCTTGGGAACTCCTACTCTTTTCTGCCCTGGTCAGATCCCACCACAACTACTTGGTGCAGTTATGACATTTTAAGAAAGATTCTGAGAGCGGAACAAGGCAATGGAGGGCTTGATGCAAAATTCTGCAAAGTGGGAAAATAAAACCCTGAGAAGCAATTAGGGGAACTGGAAATGTTCAGCTTTATACTACAGCATTTATCAAGTACTGTACAGTTCCTAAATGGGTGCCACATAGAAAGTGGGTGTCTTTCCTATCTATCTATCTATCTATCTATCTATCTATCCCATTTATATAACTACCCAACTACTCACACGTGACTCTAGGCAGTTCACAACAATTAAAAGGTCAACAAAAACAGCAAAATACTAGTAAAACAAACCACATAAAACCATATTAAAAACCATATTTAAAGCCCTAACATATTCAGCAGCTGAGTTACCAAATGCATTCACAACATCCAACCTAACCATTGAACCAGATCCCCAGCATCCAGAGTAGTGGCCCCATGTTACAGGTAGTTAGATTCTGATCCAGCAGTGGAACAAATCATTGAGGGAGGTGCTGAGGTCTTAATTCTATGATACAGATATTTATGCATAAATAAAGCTTGCCGAAAAATCTCTGCATTTGGTTGCTTGCGGCTGGATTTCAGTTGTATGATTTCCAAGAGCTGTTTTCTTGATACGCTTGATGAATTATAAATTGATTTACACTATTTAATGTAGCTTATTTCATGCTGAGACTTCAGTGCACTATAGGTTACTGAAAGCATAAAATTTGGGGGGGGGGGATGGATGGATCAATAATATAATGGGTCAAATTTGCAGGAAGGTACTTTTGGTGTTGCTAAACAGATCATTCAGAGCAGTTCATTGTAGTGGCTAAAGCAGCAGGCTAGAGACTGGGAGACCATGAGTTCTAGTCCTGCCTTAGGCACAAAGCCAGCTAGGTGACCTTGGGCCAGTCCCCGTGTCTCAGCCCTAGGAAGGAGGCAATGGCAAACCACTTCTGAAATCCTACCAAGAAAACTGCAGAAATGACTCCAGGCACTCACCAGGAGTCAAAAACTGACTCAAAGGTATGCGTGTGCATGCATTTGCACGCACACACACACAGATCATTCAGTGCAAAAGAAGTATAGATTTACTGTAATGTCCCTTTCTTCACCAACTCATTGTTGGAAGCAAAAGCTATGCATTTTTTCTAAAGAACCTTACAGCCCAAAATATCATACACACACCAGAATATTGTAATGAATTTTATTAAATGAACTGATCACCAGCAGGTAAATGAACATCATAAACCATTCCTAGTCTTGTTTGCACCTAGACATCATAGTGAAATGAATGAAAATATTATTTTTCTTAAATACTCTGGACTTGGGGAGCCTCTACATTTGATAAATAAATAAGATAAATATCCTATTAAGTCTATTTAGACCAGCATTCTGTGTGACACTGTATCCCTCCAGGTGCACTGGAGAAGTTCATAAGCACGGTGTGCCTTCTTGCCTTTTCTGTAATAGCTGGCATTTAAGATACATCTCTCGCATGTAATTCAGAGTTCATAGCCATCAAGATTAATAGCTCTACAAATTTGCCTAATCCATTTTAAAACCATCTCAAGAGCCATCCTGAGGGCAGCAAATTTCATATTAACAGTGCATTGTGTGGAAAACTGTTTATTGGTCCTGAATCTCCTTACTGAATTTCTGAAAAGTCTGGCATGTTTTCAAAAACATAGTGGTTAGATTCATGGGACACAGCTGACCCAATTAGCTCTCTCCCCAAAACGAAATTTTACTGGACTTTGATGGCAGAAATGTCCCAGCTAAAAGAATAGCCATTTTCATCATCCTTCCAGCTGTTGCAAAGGCATTTGAGAGGGTTTCCCACATGAAATAAAATCATATTCATAACAATAACAATAACAATAACAATAGTGGCCTGATCCAGCTCAGACTGAGTGCCCCCACAACCCCTTCTGCCCCCACCCCATGGCAGTGCCAGGACCACCTTTTATCAGGCAACTTCTGTTTTAACAACTGATTTGGTGGTTAAACCCTCACCTTATCCTGCCTATTCACAGAACATGGCTGCCTCTGAGTAATTCAGCTATTTGCTCAATATGCTAACTGCCCCCTTAAGAATATAATGCAAGACTATTGTGTATTACAGATTGGGTTTATCTCATTTTTGGTCAAAAGAAGAACCACATCTTTCATAGCAGAGTCTCAGTTAAAGGAGAACTGGGGGGAGGGGAGACCAGGGATAAATTATAATTGATTTTTCAACAGAAGTCTTGAACACGATGCAGCTGATACTTAATTTGTCTTAGTTGCTCAAGTTAGCAGATAAGGGGTTGTCCTCTCGTTTTATCCTCACGACTACCCTGCAGTCTACAAGTTGGCCTGAAGAAGAATGAGTAGCCAAAAATTGCCCACCACTGAGTCCAACATCAGTCGGGCTCTCCTATGTCCAACTCATTCTCTGCGTTACCACTCGGACTTCTTGGGGTCACCTTGTGTGGATCCAGCATGGAATGACTCTGAAGTAAGCTCCTTTTTTCACAAGGCACAGGAGAGAGAAATTGTTCCCTAGAGATCCACTGTATAAAAGTAGCAATAAATTGTTGACAGAAGGTCTTTATATTTTAATCATTACAAAAGGGCTGCATAAAGAATTTGGCAGACAAATACGGTCCAAGTAGGGTAGGAAGGTATAACGCATCTCAGAATGTCCATTGGCAGACATCTTTAACCATTTTATTCCCCTTTGGATAGACTTTAGAATGGCAATCTCAATAAATAACTAAAAACTGGAAAAATCTGAAGACCAGCCGGGGGTAGGAGTGGGTCGTAATGCATTTTGGCACCCTTGGGGAGCTCTTCTTAGCACAGAGCAGGAACATCCAGCTCCCCAGATCACTTGTGGGGATGCTTAGGGAAAGAGGCACCTCAGAGCAGATACTCTGAACGTCACAGAGCACATGGCACGAGGGCCACGCACCACAGGCAAGCCGAGACACAAAGAAGGTGCCAGGGCTGGGGGCTGTAAGTGCTCCTGGCAGTGTTGTTGCCGGCCTGCATCTCCGCGTATTCTGGACTGCCTGGCCTGGCCATACTCATACCAGCCGCTGCCGCCGCCGCTCCTCCTGCCGCAGCAGCTGCCGCCACGCGCAGGGCTGTCCCGGAGGAGCTGTAATGGGGTGAAGACTTGGACCGCCGGGAGGTGCCCCGAGCACTGCCCCGGGCCGCCCCACGAGCTCCACCCCGCCCCCCTTTGCAGACAACGCCGTCCACGAAAATGGCCACCAGGAAAACGAGAGTCCAACAAACGGCTGGGCTGCACTTCACCATCATTGTCCCCAGGAAGTAGGCCTGATCTGCAAACCAAGTACAAAGAGTGATATTATCAGCACTGTGGAGAAAAGTACAGCCATGGTTGCCTGGGTTCCTGTGCTTTTAGATTTAACCCTAAAAAGCCCAGACTTTCTCTGGCTTGGTGTAGACCTGGCACAAAACGTGAAGGCTGCTGTTGCCTGGAGACTAGCAGCTCTCCACTTGCTTCAAGAAGTGATCTAGAGCCATCCGTTTTCTGATCAGACAAGGCTATGCCATAAGTGCCTAGATCCTTGGTGTGACACCAGTGGTGCCATCTCTGTGAACATTTCTTTTATATCCCCCCCCAATTATACTTTATTGATACAGATAGAGACAGACAGACAGAGATACCACTAATACTACAAAGCAACATAGCAGCTTCAAGCATAATTCCCAAGAAAGCTTCGGGGCCCCACTGGAAGGTATTGTTAGAAAACAAAAAAATCTGGGGGAGGCTGTTGCCAATGCTTTGTACAGAAGGGGGCCCACAGAAAAAATCAGGTAGAAGCTGGGAGGGAATAGAACATTCTGGGGGGTTAAGGGGGAAAGTTGAGCAGCATCTTCCGTTTCCCTTGTAGGAAATCAGTAAAATGCCTCCGAGTAAATGAACTGCCACCATGGTAACTGTTCTGTTTAGATGCACAATGCATGGTCTTCAAATGCCAGCTGGGCTCAACAGCTTGGGTGCTCCTGGGATGGGGAAGGCAAGGCACTGAAGTTGCTAACCAAGACACAACTTGCATTGTTTGGCACTAACGGACGTTGCAGGAAACGACAGCGACACTTTGATTACAGTGAAGCAGTGAACCTAAGTTCAGGGAAGAGCACCATCTGGTGAACAGGTGTTTCAGTGGGATACACAGGTAGTCCCCAGTTTAAGAATGAGTACTGTTCCCAAGGTCTGTCCTTACATCTAATTTGTATGTAAGTAGAATTGTGTAATGAACTCAGACCATTGCATATTTAATTTGAATTTTGCTACAACAGGCTCCATTCTTAACCATGGGTCATCCATAAACCAGGCATTCTTAACCCGGGGACTACCTGTATTAAGAATCTGTGTCATGTAACTAAACTGGGAAGCCCATAATTGGCCCATTTCCCTGATAGTGGAGAGAAGGCCAGGTTCTTCTTCTTCACAACCTTTGGTAGGATCAAATCATGGCCAACACATAAAACTCTAGAACTTATTTCATGTCAAATCTGTCCTCTTCCACCAGGGTAGAGCCTTTCCTTGATCACAATACAATCTGGCTAGTGCTTGCGATTCCTACATGGAATGAGCCGTGTGGTTTGTAGGTTTTATTGCTTCCCTTTTTCTTTCTTATGGTAGTATAGAAATTATTTTATGTCTTATGAGTTATATATATATATATATACATACATACATACATACACACGTTAGCTTGTTAAAACATTTCAGCCTAATTTTCCCCTACCCTTATGAAGGCCCACATCTGGCATCTCTCTTTTTCTGCCCACATGCTGTCCCATAAGTCAGCAACATTTCCTCTTATGAGATTTCCCTTGGGCTGTCTTAACTCTTCCTGATCAAAGGGCTCTATGTAGCATGTCCTGCATTATCAAGCTGTGTAAATAATAAAGAAAATTTCTTTTAAGATCAGCAGCTAGCTATCTTTCCAGAATCCCACTTCTCACTTAGTACCCAAGCATCCCTGTGAAACCTGGTTTACTTTTTTTTTTTTGAGACATCAGCTGGTTTACCTATCTGCTAAGCTCTAACATGGTTTGATTTTTTTACGCAAACCTAAATACTGGGGCTCGTTTATGGCTTAGCCTGAAGTGGGAACCCAACTATATGTAGCATATTGGAAAGCCATGGTTAAACCAATGGATTTAGCAGGCACAAACCCTAACGTCGAGGCTGGGTTTTTAAAATAATCCTCCCCAAGGCAAATGGCACTGCAGATTTCAGCTTCTAATTTACTCGGGTTCTTGCCGCCCTCCCTCCAGAGCACACCGTGTCCTTGAGGGTTTCGCGCTCATCGCTTTCCCTGGAGAATCAACGGTTCAAAAATCAATCTCCGACCGCTTCCCCCCGAAAGGGAGCTCTCCTCCCCGAAAGCCGCCGAGGGTGACTGCGGACGAGACGAACCCCGAGAGCGGCCGCGACTCTGCAGCCCCCTCCGCGCCGCGCCCGGGAACAGGGGCATTTCCTTCCGTCGCCCCGACCCCAGCCCGTCCCCCCGCCTCGCAGCAGCGCGGGAGAAGCGCTCCCGCCTGCCCGCCCCCCCTCCCCTCCCCTCCCCTCCCTCCGCTCAGGACGGGTACCGCGCTCTCCCCGGACCGCTTCGTGCCTTCCCGGCGCTGCAGCCCCAGCGCCGCGCCGCGCCGCGCCGCGCCCGCTCCGGTCTTCGGGCAGCCGCGGGAGAGAAGCGTCGCCCCCCAGCCGAAGCCGCCCTCCGGCAGGTTCCAGCGCTCGGCCCTTCCGCGCGGCCCCGGCAGCTCCGCCAAGGCAGGGGAGCCGGGCTGGGCTCGCTCTTCGTCATCGCGCGCCCTCCCCCGCGCGGTCGCCCCCGCCCCGCCGGCACGGATGGCGTCTTCCGCGCCCCCTCCCCGCCGCGTGCCGGCAGGGCCTGCGCCTTCCTCGCCCGCCGACCTCCTCCCGCCTGCGCCGTCTCGCTTCGCCCGCCCGCCCGGTTGGTGGGGGGCAAAGGCGCCCTCCCCGCAGCCGCCCTGCCCTCTACCCTGGTCGGGCCACGCACCCCGCTGACCATCCCTGGCAGGGACTGGGGGGTCGTCCTGGCCAAGCCGGAGGGGATTTTTGGCGCCCCTGGCATCAGCGAGGGCAGGGCTGCCTTCCTGGCATCTGAACGCTCGTGGCAGGGACCTCTCAAGCCAAGAGACTAGGAAACGCCTGAGAAATGAAGGCAGTCCCCCAGGATCCATCGGAAAGGCTGCGCTTGGGAAGGAAATCATGAAAGCTACCAATAAGGGGTGCAATTTTTAATTTATTTGTCAGTGGTTTTAAAATAGTTATTTACCTAGGGTATTTCTGGGTTGACAATTCCAGAAGGCTGTGAGCAGCCAACCATAAAAAACAGCATAAAAAGAAGCCCTCCAAAATAAATAAATGAATAAACCCACCCAACGACATCATAAGGGACAAAGGAAAGCAAGTCGTGTGTCACTGAGGCTCCCCAACTTTCACAGCAAGCCTTCATCCTGGGCTAGATGGGAGGAAGCAGACAGGATCTCTGTGGGGAGGGAGTTCCAGAGCCCGCTTCCCCGGCATTCTCCGATAGATGGGACCTGGAGGGAATTGTCCCCCTTCCACCCAATCCAGGGCAGTCCGTGGGGGATAGGAAAAAGAGGTCAAAATGGTGGCACAATTGTGCAGTGGAAGGCAGAACTTTGTACCATTGTGGCCAAGATCTTGACTTGACCTTCAATCGCCTGCCGACAACCCAGACCTGATTGTATGAAGACGGGAGTAGGCGGTCCTTCAGAGGGAGCCACACAGGACCTTAAAGGTGGTTACCAGCACCTCGAATTACCTTCAGCAGCTCCCTGCAACTAATGCAGCACTGGGGTCACCCAAGGATCGCAGGACAAATACTATGGTTTGTAACAACTGCAGCTTTTGAAAGCCCAAGGGCAGCCCCACAAAGAGCACCTTATAGTAATCCACACAGCGACTGGAGTAGGGCACCCCAGTCCAGGAATTGCCACAACTGGCACAGCAGATGCAGCTGGGAAAAAATAAATAATTTGATGAGTTTCCATAAATAAATTAAGCATATTCAATGACTTTTTAAGCTTTGGGAGGGTGGCAGCAACAAGGGTGGCTCTCCGAGGTAGCATGAAAATGTTTCTGAGTGTAAGGAGTTCAGCCAGCTGGCTGGTGTGGAAGGAGAGATCTCAGCTACTTCCACCTTTGCTTTTTTGGTGATGGCAAAGTCTAGGCTTTTGCATTTTGCTACAGTGGCCTAAAGTGCTGGCTGAGTCAAAAGGTGGATATATATCCATTAAAGAATCATATCCTTGATAGGACAAGGATACCAGCTACAGTGTCTGGCTAGAAGAGTAGCATTGTAAAATGGGCACAGTTTTACTGCTGATGGCAAATCATAAGTAGTAAGCTGTAGAGCAGTGTTTCTCAACCTCAGCAACTTTAAGATGGGTGGACTTCAACTCCCAGAAGTCCCCAGCCAGCATGCTGGCTGGGGAATTCTGGGAGTTGAAGTCCACCCATCTTAAAGTTGCTGAGGTTGAGAAACACTGCTGTAGAAGTTAAATAGTCATCTTCCTGTGTTACTAGTTAAATAGTTGAATCATGGCCCTGGATAGCCAAGGGTGGTCTAAATGACCTCTCAGCAGCAGAAATTATACAGAATAATGATCTGCTCTGGGGCTCACCTTAAAAGTAAACAAGGCAAATCTAAAGCTTAGCAGAGTTAAACAGAAGGGAACAGCAGCTGCAGCATATCATGGTAAGCTGGTCAAGTTCACGCAAAACAAGAGAAACAATGTGGGAGAAGAAGGACCAATGTCTCAAAAACTTAGGGTTTGGAAGTGTTTTGGTAAAGTTGACAAAAACGTGGCTTTTCCCCTGAGTGTTAGATGTTAGGGGAGACCCATATATATGGGTATCCTTTGTGTATTTTGTGGTGCTTTATTATTTATTTTTCTTTGCCCTGGTTTACTTTAATGGGGTAGGGTTTTTGTTTTGTTTTTTACAGTTTTTGTATGTATGGTTTGCCACCCAAAATGATGTACTTAAGATGGATGGCGATATAAATGTTATATATAAATAAATAAATGCAATTTAATAAATGGGGACATTTGGGAATGCACAGGATTCTTGTACGATATCTTACACATTGGTAGAGCTCATTACCTGGACGTATGATAAGTGCCTGGAGGGAAAGTCAAACATCAACCAAGCTCTGAAGGAAAAAATCCACATTTTTTTTCCGTTTTCCCTTTTCTCTTCCCACCACCCCTTTCCCCCATGGAGGCCTGTGCCTCACCCTGGGACCTGCTCATTACACTTTTGAGCTGTTGCCTCAATCCCAGGTTCTTTATTTATGACAAATTAAATTACACAAGAGGTCCATCAAAACAAATGATTACATTTAAGGATGGCGGCGTTTCTATTTGGATATTTGGCAACAAGATCCAGTTCCTGGAGTGGTAAATAGAATATGGGAACATATGAGTTCATTTCAGCCTCAACTGTGGTTTAATTAGCAGCTGGCTTTTCTTCAAGAATGATGAAGCAAGGCAGCAAAAGCAGGAGCTTGGCCTTGGGGGGGGGGGGGGATAGATTTTAGCCTCCTGCCCAGGTGTAGGCTGTTCCTGTTGTCACCACCAAGGGTTTCTCCTCCAGTTCCAGCCTGAGAGGGAAAGAGACAGAGGGGCTCCCACAGCCTGTCCTTCCCTTCTGACAAAGTAAAAGCAGTGGAGTCCTTGGGGCTCTCTGGGCTTGGTGGTTCTCCTGCAGGCGTTTTGTTACCCAGCTAGGTAACATCTTCAGTGCTAGAAGGGAGGGGGCTTTGCTCTCTGTTTATATACAGTGACTGGTCCTGTCAATGTTGGTGGGGGAGTTGTTTTTTCCTTGGTAGTTGCCAGATTAGGCTGTTGTTTACTGCTTGATTGTTTGTCTGGTGTTGATCCTGGTGTTAATCCGTGCTTATCTAGGTATTGATTGCCGATGAGGAGGTGTGCTGGTCTTTTGTTTCCTTTTTATTGTCTCTTTTGAATAGTGTGTAGATGTTGTTTATATCTACAGCATGTGCCTGTCATGGCTGCCTTGTCTGAATACCAAGCTTCCAGGAATTCCCTCGCATTTTTGGATTTAGCTTGGTCTAAAACGCTGACAGTTTCCCAGCTGAAATTATGGTTAAGTGTTGTGAGATTAAGGAGTTTTCATTGCGTCTTCTGACTGCTAGTTGGTGTTCATGGATGTGCTCTGCCATAAAATAAAAACGGGATGAAACAACTTCTGTAATGCAATTCCTGGCCTTGTCACAAGTAGAAATAAAATGTAAAAATCACTTTTCAGCTTTAAAACTTCAAATGCAAGCACGCATTGCTGGAAAGGAAAGGACCCAGAGCTGGCTAATTTATGGGGAAACAACTTGGTTACAAAGACGAAAAGGGAAATTTGAAGCTCCTGATAAATTGACTACACTGGAGAATCCAAAAGACCACCAGATGGCGCTAGTCCACTAGGATTAAAAAAAGAATCCACTGTAGAGAGTGACTGGCCTAAAGTCACCTAGAACTTTAGAATAGAATAGGATTGAAGATAAATTCACAACTCATGCATAATCTGGGTTATGTATATAAAGGTAAAAAAAAAAACCCACTCAGTTACTGATTTTATTCAGAAGAGCAAAAACCAAGACTTACACAGCAGAGACAAATAAACATCAAGGCTACGATGCCTATTCTTTCAGAAATAACCTGAATCCCAGAATAAAGTCCTCTGCTTCTGTGGCCCTGGATCTCCCCAGGACCTTGGGGCAACTCCTTCCACTTATTAGAGCTATTTGGGAAGACGGTGCATAGCACAGCTGCTTATTGATTTGGCGTGCTGATATAGCTGCTCATAAAACTTCCACCTGCTTGTGTGCTAAAGCCCCCACCAGAAAGAAAATGCGCACTGGGTGTGCCAGAGGCTCTCTGGCACGAGAGACTGGAACTGAGCATCCTTCCAGCGGGAACTTTAGCACACAGCCGTGCAGAGTCCCAGCACCAGCACTGCGTCTCTCTCTGGCGATTACATCAAGATTCAAAAGAAGGGGAATGATGCTTCCCCTGAGTGGGACCAGGGTGTGTACCCTGGGTGGGGCCAGAAAAAGGCAAATTTTCCCAGCAAGATTTGTATTTTGCTGATCTTGAGCTGTAATGACCTCTAGTGCTCTGCTGGATTGTGGTAAGGTGGGATCTGTCTTTAGATCTGGATAAGGGCAACTGTGACCCCTTTTTTTTTATAATGAAAAGGAGGATTTATGGAACTTTTGGTGCCTTCAAGTCATTGTTAACTCCTGGCAACTGCCTGGACTAGTCCCTGCGGTTTTCCTGGCAAGGTTTTTCAGAAGTGGCTTGCCATTGCCTCCTTACTAGGGCTGTGAGAGAGTGACTGGCCTAAAGTCACCCAGCTGGCCTTGTACCTAAGTCAGAGCTAGAACTCACGGTCTCCTGGTTTCTAGCCTGGCGCCTTAACCACTACACCAAACTGGCTCTCTTTATAGAACTACTGAGCAGTTAACTTGACATCACTACCTGGGAAGATTCTGAAAAGGATAAAGAAATAGTTCCATAAACGCTTTGAAAAAAATTATCAGAAGTCGGAATGGATTTGTCAAGAGCAAATCTTGCCAGACAACTTTTCCATATTTTTGAGTGGGTGCTAATGTAATAGATTAGGGGAATGCTAAGACATGATGTATCTTGACTTTAAAAAAGAATTTGACCTAGCATCTTATGACATGCTGATTGCATGATAATTAAATGGATACATAACTGGCTCAAAAATTAGGGTATTCATCAATAGTTCCTCATCAAACTGGAGAAAAGTATCGAGCGGAGTGCCACAGGAATCAGTTCCATACTCTCCAATATTTCCATTAATGACTTTGGTAATTTAGCAAAATGGCCTAAAAGTCACAAAATTAATTTTAACAGAGACAAGGGCAATGTTCTTAGGAAAAAACATCAGATGCGCAGGTATAGGATGGAAACAGTACTTAGGAAAAAGATGTTGTTGATTGCAAAATGCATATGAATCAGCAGAAGTGCTTGTCAAAAAGCAACTTAAAGTTTAAGTTGCATCAAGACAAGTATAATTTCCAAATCATGGAAAGGAGACATTCTGCCTTATTCCGGTTTGGTCAGGCCTCCACCTTGAATGCTGTTCTCCAGTTCGGGGCATCACGTTTTAAGAAGGATTTAGACTTTAACAGGTTTGGAGGACGGGGAGCTAAAGCTACCCTCCGCCAAGAGATGGGCGGATCTCGGCCGGTCTGGCCCTGGGAAGAGCCAGCTGAGGAGGACGGCGATCGCGCCCCTCCAGCGACGCGCAGAACAAGACCGATCCTCTCGTTTCCGGCGCGCGGGACGAGTTACGAGAGGTTTAAGCTGCAGGCGGGAGCCCGTTAGGGAAAGCAGAGAGGCCGGCTGCCGAGCGGGCGCTCCCGCCTTCACGGCTCCCTGAAGAAGGAGGGGCGCGCGGGGTTCATGAGGCACCCTCGTCTGCGCTCGGCAGCACCCGGGTGAAGGGAGGAAGGCCCGGGGCCTGGCAGGAGGAGGGCGCCGGGTTGAGGTCCTCTCCACTCTGCCGCGGCCCCCTGGCCCAGCGGGCGCCTCCAGGCGCTGCACGGACGCGACCTCCGGCCGGGCGCCGCGCCGCGCCGAGGCTCTTCCTCCTCGCCGCCCGCGCTCGGGCCGGGGCGCCCCGGCTGCGCCAGGAGAGAAGGAACCGGCGGGCGGCGCGGCGGCCCCGGCCGGGCGCCCGCCCGCCCGCGGCGGGGAAGCGGGACCGGCCACGTCTCTCTCCACCCACCGGGTCCCGGAAGAGGAGGAGCGGCGGCGGCGGCGAAGGCGAAGGCGAAGGCGCCGAGCCCGGGACCACGGCCTGCGCTTGGGCAGCGATGGAGAGGCTGCCGGCGGGCGCCGCCGTGGCGCTCCGGGGCGGGTCGCCCGGAGCCACGACGTGCGGCCCGTGGGAGATGCGGGAGCGGCTGGGCACCGGCGGCTTCGGCAACGTCTCCCTCTACCAGCACCGGGTGGGTCCGGCGCGCGCGCGGGCGGAGCGGAGCGGAGCGGGTGGGCTCCGGGCAGCGGGCGCGGGGTCTCCGCGGCGGAGGGCTGGGCGTCCCGGTGGCATAGGGTCCGGCCGCGGGGCGCCCGCGTCGGGCTGGCCGGGCGGGCGGCCGGGCGGCGTCCGCGGCTTCCCCGGGCGCACCGCAGAGGCCCGAGCCCCGCCGGCCGCGGGCGCGCCGCCCCGGGAGGGCCGCCTTAACGCGCTGCTCTTCTGCGCTTCCTCCTTCCTGCTGCTCCGTAGGAGCTGGGCACGAAGATCGCCGTCAAGGCTTGCCGCCTGGAGCTGAGCCTGAAGCACAAGGACCGCTGGTGCCAGGAGCTCCAGATCATGAAGAAGTGAGCCTCGCCCCGCGCCGGCCGCGTCTGCTGCGCTTCATTCCGGGGGGGGGGGCGAGGGCTGCAGACGGGCGACCCCGCCGGCACTGATGGGAGCGGAGGAGGAGCGCGGTCCCCTGTTCCTCCCCGCCAGTCGCCCGCAGACCTCTGCTGGCGGATCCCTTTGGGGGCCATTTGCACCCGATCCTGCCTGTATTAGGGCTCTTCTGGTGCGCAGTCAGAGGTGGGACAGGCGTGCGGTGCACCCCGACCAGTCCAGTCCGCAGCTGAGGACCTCCGGATGGAGGGCCGCGTAGTTGTTAACTACCCCTCTGATGTTTTCCGCCTTCCCGGGTAGTACCAAAAGATGTCACTCGGCCTTACTGACTGTCTAGCAGAGAACTGTTATCAGGAGCATCCAGCGCGTTTCCTTCCTCTCATTTCTCCAGGCTGAATCACCCTAATGTAGTAAAAGCGCAGGACGTGCCGGAAGAGATGAATTTTCTTGTCAACGATGTGCCACTTTTGGCCATGGAGTATTGCTCGAGAGGAGATCTCAGGAAGGTAGGTCCTCTTTCCTCCAGAACATGGCTGGGCCGATGGATCTGCCTTTTGGTCCTTGCCTCCAGCTGTGTTGCTACACGGGCAATGGAGGAGAACGTGAAGAACACCCTATCCTTTTCCAGAGGCAGAGGGTCGCATTCCATCCTAGGAAGTTTGGATGAAATCCCTGCCAGCTTGAACATGATAGGAGAGACCCCAAGTATTCCAGAGTCTCTAAAATGTAGAAGCAGATTACACTGTATTGTGCTTCTACTCTTTAATGTCATTCTAGGGCAGTGTTTCTCAACCTTGGCAGCTTTAAGCGGTGTGGACTTCAACTCCCAGAATTCCCTACCCAGCCATTGTGGCTGGGGAATTCTGGGAGTTGAAGTCCACACCTCTTAAAGCTGCCAAGGTTGAGAAACACTGTTCTAGGGCTTAAGGCAATCTCTCCTTGGATATCTATTACCAATAGAGTATATTAATATGCTTATTTCTTCTATTTGTATTAAAGAACCCTCCTAAAATTTTGTCTCCCACTGAAAAACAAACTGAACAGGAAGCTTTTTGGGCAGATTATATGCCATCAAATCAATACTGAGTTTTAGCAACCACATAGATAAAGCTTCTTCAAGGTGATCTGTCCCCCACCTGGCCCTTCAAATCTTCCAATGATGCCCCCGTCGCTGTTGTAATCAAGTCCATGCCCTTTGCTGCTGCTCATCCTCCTCTTCTCTTTCCTCCCACCTTTCGCAGCGTTATTGATTTCTCAAGAGAGCTAGGTTTTCCCATAATGTGTCCAAAATGTGATAATCCGAGCCTGAGCATTTGTGCCGTGAGCAAAAACTCTGGATTGATTTGTTCTGTGATCCATTTGTTTGTTTTCTTGACTATCCTCGGTATAGTCAGGAATGGTCACCAACCCCAAAATTTAAAAGTGGCAATCCTGTCCAACGTTCGCTTCCATAAAGTATCACAGGGAAAATCATTGCTTGTGCTGTTTTGATCTTTGTTGGTATAGACCAGTGTTGTCCAAACTTGGCCACTTTAAGATGATTGGACTTCAACTCCCAGAATTCCCCAGCCAGCCAGCCAGCTCCCAATTCTGGGAGTTGAAGTCCACTCATCTTAAAGTGGCCAAGTTTGGACAACACTGGTATAGACCCATCATGGCTTTTCCAAGGCTTTCGTGGCTGCTTTGCCAAGTGCTAGTAGCTGACTGCTGGTTCTTTTGCTATTGATAGCTGATCCTAAAAGACGAAGTGATCCATCCCTTCATTATGTTCATTGTCAAAAACAAGAAACTTTAGGATTTCTTTCTGAGCTTCTGAAATGGCAACTTGTTTTGAGTTTCTCTTTTCTGCTTGTAAACCCAAGTCTGTCAGTGAGTCTCAAACTTCTGTGAAAGAACTAAAACAAGCGAAAAGGAAAGTTCATTAAGAAAGGGCCAGGATGACTGTGGATCCCAAGTGTGCTTTTATGAGTAAGCACATGTTTACTCTCTGCAGTTCTAACTGCAGTTAATCTAGAGGACACAAGAATTGCATTGGGGTGCACGTTAGTGGAGAGGTCTTGGGGCCTCTGGTATGACGCCGGACAAAATTTACAGCTCTAAGCTCTGCAGTTTGAGAGCATTAAAAGAAAAAAAGAATAGGTATCTCGGTTGCATCTAAGAGAATAAGTAAACAGATAGGTGGGAGTTGGGGGTCATTATAAATCTCTCTTTTTAGCTTCTTTTGTTTATCCTGTGTTGTGAGAAAAGTCCTCACTTAACTGCAGAAGTTTTTCCTGAACAGAAAAGTAATGATAACCTTCTGCAGAATGAATAAATACTGACATGTCTATGTAGTATTAATTTTGTGATTAATAAAATATTCGTTTAAAACATTATGAAGTAATAGGTTTTTTCATTATGTTTTATTTCTGTCAACCTATATAAAAATATGCTGAAAGACACTAAAAATGTAGTTCTTATCATGGGGGGGGGGGGGGCTCCCATATATTTTTTTCTAGGTTAAAAGCTGCTTCTTATATTAGGAAAATGTAGGGAATCGTGGCTCTAACTTCTCTAGATATATTGAATTTTATTTCTCATCTAGGGGGTTTAGTATCATCTACAAATTTGATAGACGTGCTCTCCAACTCTTCATCCAAACTATTAATATTAATTTTATAATTAATATCAACCTATGCGGTTAATTTCCTGGTCTGGTCTACTTAGTGGGGCTGACAGTATATGACATTTTATTAAACATTTTCTTCCAAAATCTAAAACTTTATCACATTCCCACGAGAGGTGAAATAATGTTTCCTTCAGCCTATAGCCTTGCCAGAAACTCATTCACACTATTTAGAAGATATATGTGAGATTCTTATCAGGGTTTGATGTCACTGGTTTAAAAGTTCAAGACGTATTTCCTGTATAGATGCTGGTAAGAATCCTTCATGCTGTCACAGAGACTACCAATCTCTCAATCCAAATCCCCAGCTTCTTTTAGCCTTGTGGTGGATTCATCATAATGTATTTCAAAGAAAATTTGAGAATTTTTTTAATATATATAGTATACCCTTCGGTTCTGTAAAAAAAAAATTCAAAAAGAAATTGTTGTTTATTTGCAATCTTGGGTGTAAGGCATTGACTTTTTATAAAAACCTTTTATTCGATAAAGATCCTTCTTCTTCCATGCTTTCAGTTGTATGGCTCTGTCTTTGATAAAATGTGGATATATTATCAGTGGAGCTAGACATGGAATGCCTGAAGTAAGTTCTGACTCCATATTCACCAGCTTCTGTTCCAGTATCCTCAGTATCAGTGCCTATAACAAACCCCCATGCTGGAGATAAATATTCCTTTTCCACTTCCACCATCAGATCTACCTTGAATTATAAAGTGTACTTGGCCTACTTCCATTCTTGATCTTAGAAGACAGTTGATCATGAGTTATTCTCACTGCCCTCCACATCACCTGATCTGCGTAGAAGAGATTCTGATCCTATCATTCAAAGATAGCAGGTAGTATACATACAAACCCTTGTCCTTGAAGCCAGATGTGTAACAAAGGGACGACCCCAATTTCTACTTAGTTCATAGTAGCTGAGAACTGGTGTCCTGAAGTGGTTAGATGTTGGAGTCGGTTCAAGAAGTTCTTGATTCAGATTCCCACTCAACTACAAAGTTGAGTGGGTGAGTCATTTCATATTCCCCTCCAAGAAGGAGATAAACTTGCGTTAGCAAAAAGTGTAATTAGCGTATTGTCCTGGGAGAAGACAGATTCAGTCCTCTGCTGGCAGCTCCCTTCTCCTGCTCCTCCGTGTCCATCTTGTCTAACTCCTGCGCTAAACTTCCCTCATCTTGCTTGCTCTGGCACCAAGTTCCCTGGTGCTTGTCCTCTTTCTAAAAAATATTGACAAGAGATTTTCAGCAGCATAAATGAAAGGTAATTTTGACTCAGTAAGTTCTTGGTAATATGCCTAATATTGATTTGCCAACGGATCAGGGTTTGTTTGTTTTTTTTACTATATCACTGATAATGCCTGTATAACATTATTTATTGGTCAGTTCTGTTGCCTGAGCAAAATGAAAAAATAGTATATTTCCTAGTATTCTCAGAGAAGGGGAGGTTTTTCAAGACACCGTAGATAATAAATATTGCCAAAGGTGCTAAATAGAGAAAGAAGTTTCTGTGTTATCTAAAGTTATCCTTCCCTTTCATTTTTTATCTCAGCTAGGGGACTGTTAAAATGGCTGACAACCCAGTTCATGTTCACCGCACAGTTTTTTATAGAAGAATGCAGAAATTTAAGGGTTAATTGCTCTCATATGATATTGTCAGCCCTCAGAGGTAGGTCAGGTCAAGAAAAAGAATCAGCAGAGATTCCTGGAATGCTCCTTTATTATTGTAGGGTATAATAACAGAATCTTGAAAGCCTGCCAAGAGTTCATCTCTACCACTTCTTATACCAAACAAAATCAAGGCAGGGATATTTTGAATTTATTTCTCACACTGTCCTCTTTACAGAAATGAGTAATATTTTCTTCTCCCTTAATGCTCCCTTCCGAAGGCCAGATTTTCTAAAGTCTTTCACAAATATAGAATATTCACCAATTGTTAAATAAAGTCATGGACAGCTTTTGTATCACTTTCCAGAGGCAAGATCTGAAAATCCTGCATAGTACCAATTATGGACCAACCTTGTCAGCACTCCTACTTTTTTTTTAGAACATTCTATTGCATTTTAACTTCTAATGTATTTAAGAAGTCCTTGAAAAACTAGATAATATAACTGATTTTACATCTTTAAGCCCAAATAAGCTCAAACACTGCATCCAATATAATCTAATTAATGAAAAAGCTATGTTGGTATTATAGTTCAGTTTTTGACAAAGCTACTGCTGACATTTCAAAAATGTTTTCTGCAAATGGCTGATAGCCTTCTTAACCCTAACGGTATTTCAATCATTTCTAAAAGATCTCATTAAATTAACTGCATTAATGAAAAAGAAAGGAAAACAGAATTTAGGAAAACAAATTGCACAACCTTGGCATTATCTCCTCTTCTGGGTTACCTAGAAACAAAATTCTGGTGACTAATGACATATTTTTGAGTCAGATCTATTGTCATAGTCTTACATGGAGTTCCCTTCGGGTTGCCTTGTATCTTGGGGTTTAATATTTTGTTGCAGATTATAATGACATATTTTAAGCATTTCTCGGCCTGTTTGATTGCTGTCAATATTGACTGCTTGCCTTTTGGTTTCCTTCTCCCCACCCAGCTGTTGGGACCCAGAAGTTGAGCCTTGGAGCCAAACGCCAGTGGCACCAGGAGGCACCCCTCTTTTAAGCTTCAGCTTGTAGTAGCTGGTTCATTATTTCACTCCACTGAAAGGCAACCCTCATTTTGTTGGCACAAATATCTGTTGTTTTCTCCAGTACAGAGCTTGCTAGTGACATGTTTGATCCTTCGTACTATGTATATTGGTTATTAAATAGCCAAATAATCTTATTAACCTTTATATTATTACTACTATTATTATTGTAGCTGCTGAACACACCTGAAAATTGCTGCGGTCTTAAGGAAAGCCAAATACTTTCTCTGCTTAGTGACATCGGTATGTCAACTGTTCTTTTCCATGATGTTGTGATTTAAAGTTTCTTTCCTCCCCAGTCTTTTTATTGTGCCTCAAAGCTCATTCAAAAAACCAAGCAGGCTTGAATGCATACTAATAATTTATTTGTTTGTTTGTTTGTTTGTTTAGACTACTGTTTCTTGACCTTGGCAACTTTCAGATGTGTGGACTTCAACTCCCAGAATTCCCCAGTCAGCTTGCTGGCTGGGGAATTCTGGGAATTGAAGTCCATACATCTGAAAGCTGCCAAGCTTGAGAAACACTGGAGTAGAAAGTTGGGCTGCACTGCCATTTTATTTATTTACTTACCATGGCTTCTCAATGAAAAAAGGTTTTCATTTGCTCTACTGTCAAATGAGGAAACTCTTTTAAAGTTATATAGATAATGGAAAGGAAATGATTAATTATACGAAAATGGGGAAAAAAGATAATTTCACTGCTATGTCATTACAATTCAGGAGTTTGTAGAGACAAGGTCTAAGTATCTCTATACTTTTTTTTTTAAGTGTGTGCATTGTTTCATAATTTCTAGGGTCTGGTATCCAGTATTTACATGAAAACAGAATAATTCATAGAGATCTTAAACCAGAAAATATTGTTCTTCAGGATGAAGCTGGGAAGGTAGGTGGAACACTCTGAGTGTTGCAACAGTGGGTTTAGAAGGCTGCTGTCAGTTTTTCCATCAGCTGGTCCAAGAAATGTGCCACAGTAGTGGACCCCCTGAGTTGCAACTCTGCCCTGACCTACTGACCCCCCACATGTGCTGTACAAACTGGTCTTTTCAAGGAGGTACATGAATGGATTTGAGGAAGTGGTTCTGTTGCAGCACCGTTCCTCTTGAGGAATCGGACCCTGCCTTTTGGCTTGGGCCTCCCTCATCTTCTCCACCAGCAGGTCTTCTCATCTTACTCTTTTGGACCCCAGATTTGGAGCCAAGATTTATACGTAGTGAGCAATATACTTGATTTTTCCTTGAGGTTCTTCTTTAGGGTGTCTGTGGATCACGCATACAGTATGGCAGTGTTTCTCAACCTTAGCAACTTTAAGATATGTGGACTTCAACTCCCAGAATTCCCCAGACAGCATGGCTGTCCACATATCTTAAAGTTGAAGTCCACATATCTTAAAGTTGCTAAGGTTGAGAAACACTGCAGTGTGGATGATATACTTACCCAGAACCCAAGAGGGGCCACTCTCCTTCTGCCTGCGCTCCTTTCGGTCTATGACGGAAAGAAAGATTTGACTTGGCTGTAATGCTTGGCATTGGGGACTGAGATTTTTATAGGTGCTGAGAGACCAGTGTCAGAATCCTCGCAAGATTTTATAATAGATTATTATATGGCTAGTTTAAAAAATGGCTTTTTACATGCTGCGGTTCTGCCATTGTAAAAGGGGGGGGGGAGTAGGAATGAGAAACCATTTAAAGCAGATGGCTCCTTATCACAGGCTCTGGCATGCTCAAGGCCATGCCAGCAAGGGAATCAGGAGACCAAGAACAAAGGGTGATGTAAGGGGGGGGGAAAGTAAGAAAAACAGCTTTTGGCGCGCTTTTGCTCAGTCTTAGCAATGCTTTGGATCTGTACACTTATTCTCAATAAATGAACTTTCTTTTGAATCAATATTGGTTGCAAGGAAAGTTACTGGATTTGGGATCAACAGGTGGCAATTTGTTACAACCAGATATAACCAGGGAGGGAGGGGTGGGGAGAGCTCACAAAAACAAGCATTGATTTAAAATAAAAGGAGCAATGCCACTGGGCAAGTAACCTGATTAGAAGAATTCATTTCTTCCAGAAAAGCAAACAAACATTATGTGGAGGGGGTAGGAGAAATGTCATTTTCATTTTAAAGAGGGATTAGTTGAAAAGCAAGTTAAGGAGAGGGGCAATCTCTCTTCCTTCTCACTTACCAACTTTTTGTGTGTGGGGGGAGGTGCCTTCGAGTCAGTATTAACTCCTGGTGACTTTACTGTACAGACAAGTCCGTGCAGCTTTTTTGGCAAGATTTCGGAAGTGGTTTGCCCTTGCCTCCTCCTTCCCAGGGCTGAGAGAGAGGGACTGGCCCAAGGTCACCTGGCTGGCTTCATGTTTAAGGCAGGACCAGAACTCACAGTCTCCCAATTTCTAGCCTGGTGCCTTTATTGCTACATCAAACAGGCTCTCGCCAGCTTTTATACTGCTTTAAAAATAAAGCATTCTAATGGTTAGTGAAATGGAGGGAGGTGGAAGAGAAGTCAGGAAGCCACAGCTCATCACCAAGAAATGTCAAAAAGATAGTAGCCACAGGTGGTTTCTTGCAGTCCTGGTTCTCCAGCATCAGAGCTATGTCTAAAAAGGCGTTTCGGCTGTCTGCTCCTTCCTTCCCATCTGGTCTGAGCCAACCAAGTAGGGGCCTTCCCCGTCTCTCCTGTTGCAGAGGCTCAGCTGGGAAAAAATGGAGGAAAAAATAGTTTTCAGTTTCAAAAACAGTGAAAACATGAAGAAGCTTATGTGAAGAATAACTTAGGTGTGATTTTATTGCCAGATCATTTACAAGATAATAGACCTCGGATATGCCAAGGATCTGGACCAGGGAAGCATCTGCACCTCTTTTGTTGGGACCTTACAGTATTTGGTGAGGTTTTAACACACATTGCTGCGTCTTCTGTTCTTGGCTGTGGAGGAAGGCCTTTCTCCATCTCTGATTTTTATTGCAATTTCTGCTGTTTGTTTAAGGCCCCTGAACTCTTTGATGATAAGCCCTATACAATGACTGTGGACTTCTGGAGCTTTGGGACTGTGATCTCTGAGTGCATTACCGGATTTAGGCCCTTTTTGCATAATCAGCAGCCTTTTACCTGGTAAGTTTCTCTGACTAAATGGACAATCAGGACACGGTTTATGTTTTGCATTTGCAAATGAGCTGGTTTTGTTTCTGTACCTCCACAGGCAGCTGCACCCTTTTTAAAAGGCACAGGAACTTTGTGGGGAGGTAGGACAGTCAGCAGGAGGACTCAGCAGGGAAAGAGATTCAGTTTCCCCGTGAAATATGCTTCCTAAGGGAGCTATAGATTCAGGAAAAGCTATATTAGGGGAATCTCGGGTGCTGGTGTTCGGGAGGTGGTGAGCTCTGCTTACCGGAAGAGGGAGCTCCTTTTAATTCATCACACTGTTCCAATCTAAACAGGGCCACCATGCCAGGGACATACACTTGGAAGGATGAAAATGGCAAGATAGTGACTGCAATTGCACAACGGATGCCCCGCCCTTTTTTATGTCCATCATGTGTGCGTTTTTTTTTCTTTTTGTGAGGGGGTGCCTTCAAGTCAGTCTTGACTCCAGGTGACTGCTTGGATTAGTCCCTGCAATTTTCTTGGCAAGATTTTTGGAAGTGGTTTGCCCTTGCTGCTTCTTCCTAGGGCTGAGAGAGAGGGACTGGCCCAAGGTCACCCAACTGGCTTTGTGCCTAAGGAGGGACTAGAACTCAGGGTCTCTGGATTTCTAGCCTGGTGCCTTAACCACTACACCAAACTGGCTCTCCATGTGTGTGATGCACATCAAAAAGAGAATGGGACTTTGATCACATGATCTTGAACGCTATCTTGGCCCCTGCACCATACATTTACAGTTAAGAATGTAAACTGGAGCAATTTATGTATTTTTATGTTTAACCATTAGACTATTGTTTTTGCACTCTACAGGTACTATAAATGCTCTAGCTATGCTTTCTTAACTGCAGCACTAACAGGATTTTCCAAGAATTAAAGCAATAATATTTATTGCTTGGAAAATCCAGTGGGTAGTCACGACTTCTCTGAGGAGTATTGTTTTATGCATGTCCCGGTCACATCTTAAGGGTGCTAGGATCAGCTCCAGGCAGCTAGATGCACAACTCTTGGTCAAAAATTGGTGGAGCAAATCCCCATTGTAGGTGATTTATGAACATGTATATCCATGAATGGAGATTAATTTGCTGGACATTTGCAAAGTACTGCAGACATTTCAGGGTGTCACTATTCAAGACAATTTGGTCAAGACAGGAAATAAGAAAACCTGGGAGTATGATCAACCATCTAGAAAGCAAATACCAGAGGAAGGGGTGCTGTGTTGCCTAAGGAAGATATCTGGAAATGAAATAAGTGGAACAATACTTTATGATTTATTTGCTTGCTTAATCCATTTTATATGCTTTCCAAGACTATATTCTTCCAAGGCAGATTACAGAGGAACACAAAATGCTGGTTTGACTGTAGAGAATAAAGCAAGAGGCTGGAAGAGAACAAGTATATTGTAGTGAAAAACCAGTTCTCCAATTGTACTAGCAATCTTGGACGAGAGTATAAAAATTTAGCTTTGAAAGTACGCATTGATCAAAGAATCTTAAAAATCAGGATCACATGCTGTGCCAGTTAATGGCTGCCCACTCATGACCTTGCTGCCACCCCAGGAAATAGGATTGCTCTTTCCTCTTTGGTAAAGCCAACAGCCAACTCTTTTCCATCTCTTTGCCCCAATACACTTCTTGGTCTTACTTTTGCCTCATTCTCTTACCGCCATTATCATAAAATTACAGAGTTGGAAGCATCTGACTCCATGGCCCAAGACGATTTTGAATTTTATTTCTGACCTATGAAATATTACCTCTCTGACTTAATTGTGTGCCATTTGCAGACTTGATAAGCAGTCCCTCCAGCTCCTCATCCTTGTCATGAATGAAATGAAAAAGAATACTGGGTCTGGGATTGAACCTCATCTAAGTCCACTGGATACCTCATTCCAGATTGTTAAGAAACTTTCATGAGCTATTTTTTATTAGGAGTAGATGCACCTGCTAGATATATCATCCAGCCCATATTTATACTGTATACTGCTCTGAAATGCCTCTGTACACTCACATTTTAATGCAGTTGGCAGCAGGGGAAGGCTGAGCATAGCTCTTTAGGGGGAGAATGAATCATAAGCATTTTGATAGGTCCCAAGGGGTCTTCAGGAGCTGTAGGTCACCCATCCGGCTACGGATGTCACAGGTTCTGAGATACCGACTGTTTTTCCATATTGCATAGACTGGACATAGCTGATTAATTTATTATTTTCTAGTCCTTAATCTCCATCCTCCTTACTCTTTTCCTGTAGGCATGACAAAATCAAGAGGAAAGACCCAAAATGCATTTTTGCATGGGAAGAAATGACTGGGGAAGTTAGATTCAGTGCTTATTTGCCAAATCCAAACAGCTTGTGCAGGTAACATTCATTCTTCTCTTTTCTCCTTAATTGGTAGAATTCTTCACTGCACTAAATCATTCATTCGTTCATTCATTCATTGGAACAAAAGAAAACACTCTCCCTCACCAAGGGCCTGGGCAAAGAGCCAGGTCTTCAAGGCCTTTCAAAACACCAGCAGGTTGGGGGCCATTTGGATCTGGGGGAGAACCTCATTCCAGAGAGTAGAGCTACAGAGAAAGTGGCTTCCAGGGTCCTGATAGATGGCATTGTTTAATCAAAGGAACCTGGAGCACATCAATCCTGATGGATCAAATTGGTGAGGCAGATACTATGAGAGACTGGTGGTCCTTCAAGTAACCAGGCCCTATGCCAGGTAGTGTGGCATGATGGTAGTAGTCCTCGCTTAACAACCACAATAGGGACCAGAAGATTGGTTGTTAATTGGGGCGGTTGTTAAGTGAGTCACCACATGACCAGACCCAATTTTACGAGCATTTTTACAACAGTCATAAAGTGAATTGCCATGGCCTTTAAGTGAATCCAGCTTCCCCAATGGATGTTTTTTGCTGGAAACTGGCATAAAAGGTCACAAGTCGCAATCATGTGACCGCAGCAACTGGTTGTAAATGTGAGCCAGTTGCCAAGTGCCGGAATTGCAATCACATGACTGCCGGGATGGTGCAATGGTTTGCAACAGTCATAAGTGCGAATACAGGTCGTAAAGCACTTTTACCGAGGCCGTTGTAACTTCAAACCATTGTTAAACAGTCGTTAAGCAAGGACTACCTATATGTCTTAACATGGTAAACAAAGCAAGCAAGATAGAATATCAACTTTAAAGTAAGAAAGTGAATTCTAATGGCCAAAAACTTATTTAGTTTTGCTTCTTTCCATTTTGTGATAAGGTTCTACTAATGGGATAGAACAATTTTTTAACCAGAGGTCTGCATTCTTTCACATGTGGGCAGGACTGAAGTGTGAAAAAGGTGGAGCCAAAACTGCATTCATTCAAAACCTGGCCACAATCATTAATGCCCCAGCATGACATATCCCACCAGAATCCCCAATTTTCCCAGACCCTTCTCACCTTCCCTGCTGCCACCACCCGTGTCCCAATGTAGGATGCCCCACTGACCTGCTCACCCCTGATCTTCTTGATGTATCTCTGCCTCCACTCAGCCACTGAAGTCTGTGGCTTTTCTCCACTCCTTTTATTTCTTCTTAGAGCAAAATATATCCTTTTTGTGCTGTGCATGGACCCAAATACCCACATATGTCCAGAACTAACTGTTTTGTGCCCAGAACATTTTGGACGTCCTTAGTTCCAACACATCCGCGACATCTGAGAACACAGAGAATTTTTGGGCATCTGTCAGGGTTCAGTCCAAAGCTTCTATATCAAGAAAGAGGCAGAGATAATCCTGGAAATGTAAAAGCATCTCCAAAACAAATTTAATAATAAATAAAAATAAAGTAAAAAAACACGCTTCATAAAATTAGTTTATTTTTAAGTATCCTCTAAGGAAAAGTGCTTGGGGAGCCTTCATTGCCTCACACGGCACATTAAGAAGTCCATGAAACCACCATTCGAAATCATGTTGTTCTATAATCTCTCCTTGGATAAGAGAGGAGACACTAGGATCTCATGAGGCATGAACCAAAAAAGATGGTGTTTTGATTCCAGCTATTCTTATCCTCATTTTGCAAGCATCAGCCTTTCTTTTTCCTTCTCTTGTGGCCACAGGACAGACTTGGTAGCCATGCTTGCATCTTACAATCACAAAATAAACTATCTAAACCCCAGAAGCTACATGTGTTCAAGGAGAAGAATGCCCGACTGAAGGATCCAGGTGCCTGGAACCAAGTTTAGTGCTTCTATCCCAAAGCAGGTGGGGGAGGGGAACTAACCAACTTGGATGAAAGGTCCTGTTCTTTTATCATCTCCAAGAGAGTTCATGGCTAGATCAATAGATTATGTTTAAATATATCCTGACTTAGCATAAGAAATAAATGGATCGTTGCTGATTTTTGTTACTGTTTCTTAAATGTATATAAATGCCTATCCATTTTTCTGAACATGACATTTATGCTGCTTGCATTCAGTAATATATTTATAAACTCTGTTTAATAAAATATATTTCACTGATTCTACTTTTAATGCTGATGGCCATCAATTGGGCTTATGTTTTTATTTTATTTTTGGCTTAGTACAATTGTAGAAATAATGGAGCATTGGCTTCAGTTGATGCTAACTTGGGATCCACAGCAAAGAGGAGGTGGTATAGATCCAGACACGGGCAGTTACAGATGTTTTCAAGTAATGGAACAATTGTTGGGTCTGAAGGTAAGTGGCTAGATGATACACTTTGATCAAAAAGACTAATTAGGAACACAATCATTTTATAAGCTTTCATTTGTTTCTTTGAAATCTCAATAGACTCAATAACTTCAGGACAAATTGCTCAAAGGAAGGAAAGGAAGGAAATTAATTAAACCATTTTCCCCGTACACTTTTATTTTTGAAATAACAGTAACATGGTTGGAAATTGGGGCAAGTGGGAGAGAGAAATCCCAGTTGCTACAAAGAAACACTGCTTTTTTTCCAATTTTATTTTGAACATCTTAAAACTATCTCTCCTAAATTCATAACTCATCTTCAAAAATAACTCTTTCAAAGTATTGAGTACTTTGACATTTCTTTGTGGCGTTTTTTTTTCCAGATTGTTCACATCTTAAATATGACTTCTGCCAAAATCCTCTCTTATTCATTGCACCCAGAGGAAAGTCTTCATTCCTTGCAATCCCGAATTGAAGCTGACACTGGGATAAGCACAGGAAGCCAAGAGCTTCTCCTTGAGATGGGAAGCTGCTTAGATCCTCGGAAACCAGCCTCTCAGTGTGTCATTGATGGCGTAGTAAGATAGATTTATTTGTTTGTTTGCTTTTCAAATTTAGTCACTGCCCATCTCACTCAAAGTTTTTCTTTTGAATTCTAGTAAATGAGGTCTCTCATATGCGCATCTTTGATTTGATCATTCATAGCAGTCAGGCAGATTATATGAATTTATGCCACAGTGGAAACATTTTGCTGTCACCTATTTTATTTTCTGAAAGGCTTTTGATAAATGGCATTGGTAAGCTGCATCCTTTTCTTCATTTAAATTTCACATTGGCAAGACTATAAAAGACTGCAAAGTTTGATGCTTTAGAAGCACCAGAATAATATGAAGAAGGATTAAGCATTACTGCAATTTAAACCTCTTGTGTGTTACACTGTTATACTTGTGAAGTTGACAACTTTAGCCTGGAATGGAGGGGCTGTGTTCTTTCCTTTAAACTTAAGTAATGAATACTAATTTAGAATTGTGAGATTGGAAATCCCCCAAATAATTAAAAGATAAACATATTAACAGTGGTCATCTCTCTCTGCCACTCTATTATCAGGAACTGGGGTTTAGTTTTGAATTCAAGGGGCAGAGTAATGGCTCCACATTAGCTTCTGCCTCTAGCTGCAGTGAAGACAGGAGAAAGTGCATGGCCCACTCGATTGACAAGCTAGATCCAGATAGCTTCTCACAACTCTGCAGAGTTAAAGTCCACACACCAGCAGAGAGTCCAGGTTGGGAAAGTCTGATGACAGGGATCCATTTTGCTCTTCTTCCCCAAACTGTCATCCCTTAGTAGCTGTTCCTCAACTGCTGCAAAAGAAAAAGGGGAACAGTTCTGCTCATCTGCACTGGGGCTAAATGCTGATGAGCACCTTTCTCTCATTGGTCATTCCACATCACTGTTTCATCCTGTCCTTATGAGCATATTGTTTTTAAGTGACTAAAAACAGCACCTAGAAAACTTAAGCTATTCTATGTATTAGTCGATATTCATCATATTGAACAGGCACAGAACTTGGATTGTAAATCTTCACTTAGGATCCCAATTATATGTTCAGGATTCACAGTTTGTTATGGAATAATAAGCAGTAAGAGCTTCTATTTGTCTTGCAAGGAAACCAGAAAACCCAATATTGGAGGAGGAGCAGCGGGCAGAAGTCCAGAGAGTTAACATTTGGGGAAAATGACAGGGAAAATTGAGGCGGGCCCCTGCTTCAGACCAGAGCTATGAAGGATAAGAAAAATCTCAGAGATTGTCCCTAAATAGGAGGGAAAGATCATAGAGAAGAAAGAGAAGGTACAGAGAATAGAAAGATCTTTGTCACCTTCTGCTCCCATCTCCAACTATTTCCCCAAGAACAGTCAACCAGAAACATTTGGAGATGGGAGCAGAAGGTGGCAAAGATCTTTCTATTCTCTGTACCTTCCTTAGTGGATAGGAAAAGGTCTTCATCTTTCCCTTCTATTTCTTCTTTGCAATCTTCCCCATGTACTTTTTTGTGCCCTTGCAGATAGGAGAGCTTCCCAGAGTTGTTAAGGCAGGAGTGCACGGACTTCAGATTTGTGAGCTCTGCCACAATGATTTCAGAAGAAAGTTTTATTGCACAATTGCCCTTACTTACTGAATTTTACCAGAGTTATTTTTGTTTGTTTTGCTAACCCTCATGTCTTTGTAGTTTCTCTTATTTTTCTTTCCTCAAAAAATTGCTAAGGAAGAAAAGATGGAATAACTGTATTGAATGTTTCACTTGTTTGTGTTGGGGGCTGTTGTTTGAACTTGTCGTTCAAGCTAAACTGTTCAGAAAGCAGATGCTATATTACGTTTGTGTTCTAGGACAGAACAGATTGGATCTCACAGAGATCCTCTTCTTGTTAGCTCAAACTTTCTTCATTTTGGCAGAATAAGTTAGTGTTCCCAAGGGAGAAGGCATTTTATGACTACTAGTGCAAGAACCAGAAATTAGAAATGATTGCTAATTATTTAAATAAATCGCCAGAGCTACCTTCTTCAAATTCCTTTCTTAAGATTTGTAAAATAGATTATTCAGTTTAAATTATTCCAGAATTTTTCACTCTGCATGTGTGTCTGCATATGTGTAACATGTATATGTCTGTCTGTGTGTGTGTATTCACAATATATATCTATATATGAGAGTTTATTCATTCATTCATTCTTATATGTTATTAGTGGTTATCTGAATTATTGGTACTTTTTCAAGGTTTGCATGGAAATGTTTTGATTCTATAATTTCTCTTCTTTACCAGAAAGGCTGGGATAGCTATATGGTGTATTTATTTGATAAAAGCAAAACTGTATATGAAGGCCCTTTCGCTTCTAGGAGTCTTTCTGACTGCGTAAATTATATTGGTAAGTATGCTGCAGTCTAATAATAGCTATTAGTTATTCTAAGTAGGGTTAAATTTTTGGAGAGGTTCATCTGTAGAAAAAATATTCTGCAATCGCTTTGGAGGCCTTATTAGAACTTTATGGTAAAAAAAACCCAGCACTGAATCAGTCAGAATAGAGTGCAAGCTTCTGCACCTGCCCTATTCACTGTCTTCTTATTTTGAATCTAAACAATTACATGCAAATTGTCAGTATGTTGCAAAAAGTTGTCTTGTTCAGCTTGGTAATATGCAGGGATTGTGTCAGCTTCGGTTCATTCAGGAATGCTCTGAAATATATAATTTGGCCAAGGGGCCTAAACCTTGGAGCACAAGTGTGTCACGTGGACCATCTATGGAGTGAGGAATAAGGGAATACCCAGGTCTAGTTTCAGCTGGAGGTGGCCATCCTATAGTTGGTGTCCTCTTCCTTCTGGGTAAATGCTGTGATTTCTGGGCAGTCATGCCTGTGGGAACTATACAGAGCCAGCTCAGCCAAATGTAAGAGCAATAACCTTAGCACTGTTTCTCGCTTCCTTTCTCCTTCCGAAGAGATTTTTGCCTGGAGGATCCAAGCAAAACTCTTCCCATTCAGTTCTCTTCTCGTTGCTCTATCAGCTGTAGCCCCGGTAACGTTTTCTTCAGAGAAGGGAGGTCCAAAGAGAAAGTCCACGATTCTCTGTGCTGTTTACCCGAACTAGTTTCAGGGTAAGAAGAAGTCCATCCAAATAGTGGGTCAAGGAGCTTTTAGAATGATATAAGTTTCTTCCTGCATTATTTTATCTGATGTGAATGGACTTGTGTTAGCTTTCCTAATTTTTATAATTCATCATTTAATTTAAAGGTATGATTTTCTTAATGCTTTAAGAAACATCAGTGTTAGGCATTGCACTTGTTTTGAAAAGAAAAAGATGCATTAAGCAATGATAGTCTGACCAACACGAAGGAAATTGCTTTTTATAACTTCCAGTTCTTAATATATGTAATAAGGATGGCTGTTTTTCCCTTTCTTCTCTCACTCAGTAAAAGACAGCAAAATTCAGCTGCCCATTTTTCAGCTTCGAAAGATCTGGGCTGAAGCTGTGCACTACGTCATTGGCCTGAAGGAAGACTATAGCCGGCTGTTCCAGGGCCAGAGAGCTGCGATGTAAGTCCCAGGTTCCCCTAAGAATGGTCCACGGTGGAAAGGACTTGCATATAAGAGGGCTGCAGGATCAGCTCAGCAGCCCTTCTGGTCCTTCCCGTGATCCCCCTTCTGGTGCTAGCCAGGGGCATCCACTGGGGGGTCCAGAACGTCAAGAGGGCAGGCCTTTGCTTATGCCTTTGACCTGTCCTCTTGACCCTGCTGATAACAGATGATATAATCAGTTTTGATTTCAGCAGAGCATTTGAGAAGGCACCCATGACGTTCCGATTAACACGCTAGTTGCATGGCGTGATGTTTAGGTGGACACATGCGAAGAGTGCTCCTTATTATTTCCTCATCAAACTGGAATGAGACATCAATTGGTGTATAATCCTGACCCCTCTATTCTTCAGTATTTTTATTTAGCCCTTGAATGAAGAGGTGCAGCATATGCTTCCCAGATGTGCAGAGGACACCAATGGGATGGCTAAAATTTCAGGACAGTAGATGATCAGGGGACTAGTACCTCTGGGCACACATTTTAGGATGATTCAGGAAACAGAACAGGAACAGATGTAGTGAAGGGGAGTCAAAGGTACTAGAAAGAAGACAGCACAAAACCATCTTATTTTCTCACCTTTCCCCAACGTGACTGCCTGTCAGCAGAGATGTTTAGCAGAACTGAACTGATGCATAAGACTGTAAAAGGTCCATAATTTACATCAGTCAACTGGAGACCGGAATAATGGCATGCAGCCATTATGCAACTGTATAAACAGAGACAACCAAAGAGTTGTGAATTTTTCCATTTAGTGTCTTCACTAGGTAGAATGGCAGACCCAGATAAGTCTATCCCCATACATACATTGGACACATGATTACAGGACTTCTAATATCACCCAGAGCATCAGGGGGACATGCACTCGCTCATCTTCCAATGTGGTATATGTCATCATCTATCAATAGTATACTGGACAAATTAGCAACGTTCTGTACAACATTCCATACAATGCGAAGTATAACACTATAAAGAAACCTTTGGATAACCAATTCAGTCCTCCAGGACGCTCTCTCAGACCTCAAGGTGGCCAGAGAATTCCCTGGGAAAAGATATACAGTGGTACCTCAGGTTACGAACACCCCTCCTTACGAATTTTTCAAGATACGACCAGCTCCAGCCCCAAAAATTTACCTTGACATGCGAACTCCGCCTCGAGCTACAAACCGGATCCGTGGCCATTTGCCCTGCTGCCACGCAGTCGCGGCTTCCTGTGGGCGAGATCGCGGTAGCAAGGAGACGTTCGGTGAGGTTTGTGGTGTGTTTTGGGGGAAATTTGCCTCGTGGTGTGACCAAATTCGGAGGGTGGATTAGCCGTATTTACGTTGAACCTTATGGGGAAATTTGCCTCGTGGTGCAACCAAATTCGGAGGGCGGAACGGATTAACCGTATTTACATTGAACCTTATGGGAAAATTTACCTCGCGTTGCAACCAACTTGAGTTGCGATCAGAGTCACGGAACGGATTAAGTTCGTAACCCGAGGTACCACTGTAGTACAAAAGCGAAGCCATATTATTTCCTTTCTTCCAAGTAAATGGGAGTTAACCCACTTCCCTTTTGCTATCTCCACATAGCAGATTGGAAAAAAACTTTTGTGGTAAGTATGGATATGCCCGTTTAGCCCTGGAGAAAACGAAGGATTGAAATTGTAAACATGGTTGAATATTCAAAGAGATGTTTTCTTACAATTAGGGTGAAGCATTAAGCCAGGGAAAAGCTAGGCCTAGATGTAGTTATGCCAGTTTAGCCCTGGAGAAAACGAAGGATTGAAATTGTAAACATGGTTGAATATTCAAAGAGATGTTTTCTTACAATTAGGGTGAAGCATTAAGCCAGGGAAAAGCTAGGCCTAGATGTAGTTATGACAAAGTTTAACCAAAACTAACCTATAGGCATGTTTATTATTACTACATTGTAAGTATTCTTTTATGAATATATACAGTGAAGAAGAAAATGGATCCATTTAGTAAAATGCACAGGGGACATTAAATATATTTCAAATTACATTTAAACTGTGGTTGTTGTAATGATTGAGCAACAAACAGCCAATAGAACAAATGGCCAAGTCTGTAATCAACAGTGTACGTGTAGATATGACAGAAATTAATCTTAACTTCTCTTTGTCTCAATTTCTAGGTTAAGTCTTCTTAGGTACAATACCAATTTAACCAAAATGAAAAACAATATGATATCAGCATCCCAGCAATTGAAAGCAAAACTGAAATTCTTTCAGCAAAGTATCCACCTTGACTTGGAAAGATACAGCGACCAAATGACATATGGAATCTGTAAGTATTTGGGGCAGCGATAGCCCAAACTACCCAAGTGCTACATATTTTTATTAACTTGTGGGAATGCTGCCCGCACAAGGTCACTCCCAGCTCACATGAAGCTTCCCATGGATGGTTGTAGTGCATATTATCAGGATCAGACAAAATCTTACTAACTGAAACTGTTTTTAAGTCCATTCATCTTCTTAAAAGTCCAAATGCTATAAGTTCCCTAAAATCCAGAAACCCAAAACCTTGTTTTCTACCTCTTTCTTGTCTGAAATGTACAAAATGTGTTAAAATAGCAGGGATGTTCAAGGGGATGAAGGAAGCCAGGCCAAAAAACAGCATAATTCTGGTGCACATTGAAGATAAGATGTTGAATGTGGAGCGTTTATTGCCCATTTCCAAAATCCATCAGTATTACTGTTTCTGTTTTGAAGTAATGTTTGTTTCGAAATAAGTGTTGCTCGTTTTCAGAGAATATTGCTTCTTTAAATTAACTGCAGTATATTTCTTTAAGCCTCAGAGAAGATGTTAAAAGCTTGGAAAGACATGGAAGAAAAGGCCTTGCAATGTGAAGAGGTATGGAAGTGCCCCATTATCAAAACCAGAATGCACTGCTGTAAACCTAATGGCTTTTATTGTCATCATCATCATCAAATATTGTATTTTTAATTCTGAGATAGTATCTCATCCATGTATAGAGAAGAGATAGGAAACTAATCAAAATTAATTAAATAATTAAATTACAGTTAAACTAAACAATAGGAAAGTGATCAAAAACTTCCCATTATCAAAAGCAGAATGCACTGCTTTAAACCCACATTATTATTATTATTACTATTATTATTCTTCTTCTTCTTCTTCTTCTTCTTCTTCTTCTTCTTCTTCTTCTTCTTCTTCTTCCTCTTCCTCTTCCTCCTCCTCCTCCTCCTCCTCCTCCTCCTCCTCCTCCTCCTCATTTCTTCTCCCTCCTCTTCTCCCTCTTCCTCCTCCTCACAACTTGTGTTTTTAATTCCAAGATAGCACCTCATATATAGAGAAAGAATGGGAAGCTAATTAAAATTAAGCACTTCCTTCTGTGTTCTACATTTCATTATCACTAATTTGAGACTGTCCTCAAAAACTAAACTAAACTCTTGCCATTCAAGATAGAGACGTAACTCTCCCATCATTGTCCTCCTGAGAAAAACTGGTATTTGGAGGCCTGTTGCCCATCACTGAGAGGTAACCTTAAGTCCATGATGAAGACCTTCTGTTTTTCCAAGGTCTCTTAAATTGAGAACATTCTAATCTTCCACATTTTTACTCTTTATTATTCAAGATATAGGGCATCTAGACCCACCTGCTGCTTGGTGCAGAAGCCACTAGAGCACTTCTGATCCAGCCTTAATTAAAAGCTCTCTAGTAAAGGAGACCTCATGTGAGCCTGTTCCACAGGCTCAGAGTTCGTACAGTCAGGAAGTTCCTTCTCACGTGTAGCCTGAACCGCCTTCCTTGTAACATTAAGCTTGGTTCTCCCTCTGGGGCAACAAGTCTTGACTTTTTTGACAACCCCACTAGTGACATCCCTGCAGAAGAGTGTACCAGCTTCTCATGATTTCACAGCTAACCAGTTTGATGGACACTTCTCCACATGTGCACCCCATCTTTTCTTTCATTTGTCTGCCTCTCGGTATTCAGGTAGTAAGTCATCAACACATAAGTGGAGAATAATTTAGCATATAACATTTATGATCAGTAATGCATATAGAGTGCAAATCCTTTTATTTACTCCGATGGGAAGAGTAATCCAGTTAGGTGATCATTCAACAGGGGGGAAAAAAATCCCAAGTCCAAAGTTATTTTTAGTCTGTCATATAGAGAATATTATTTCTCCTTTGCAGGTTGCGGATATCGGCTCCCTAGATGAGCAGATCATGGCATTGCACACTGAAATTGTAGAACTGCAGAGAAGCCTCCACGTACGACGTCAAGGCGATATAATGGAAAATCTGTAAGAAAATAAACTTTTCTCATTATGCAACTCACATAACAGTAGTAGGGTTTATTATTATTAATTAACCTCATCATTTAATAGAGCTATAGCTAATAAACCTTGGATGTGCCCAAAAATGTTATAAATAAATGTACCTACCAACAAGCAGCTAAAGACCTAACATTTTTATGTCTTGATTTGGCCATTCAGAGTCTTCTCTGATCAGGGACATTCACAAACACTGCCCTGGCAGCCCCCTGCCTCTGATTCTGATATCATGTTGCCCATGTTCTCTGTTTGGCTCATGGAGTGAGTGGCTGAGATCCAGCAGCAGGAAGATTGGGAGGAAGAGGGCTGCGGTAGGGAGAGATGTGAAAATGGCCATCATGGACATGAATTGAAAGGCTGAAGGTGAGGAGAATCTCCCTCTCCCTTCTTAATCAATTCCTATATTGAAAAAAGGATACAGTATTTATAGTTATAACATGGTTCTGGAATTAAATGTGGAACATTATGCCCATATGCAGGTGAAACTCGAAAAATTAGAATATCGTGCAAATGTTCATTTATGTCAGTATGGCAACTCAAAAGGTGAAACCAATATATGAGATAGACGCATTACATGCAAAGCGAGATATGTCAAGCCTTACTTTGGTATAACTGTGATGATTATGGCGTACAGCTTATGAAAACCCCAAATTCACAATCCCAGAAAATTAGAATATTCCATGACATCAATAACACAAGGATTGGAAATAGAACAATATCGGACCTCTGCAAAGTAGAAGCATGCATATGTACTCAGTACTTGGTTTGGGCCCCTTTTGCAGCAATGACTGCCGCAATGCGGCTTGGCATGGATGCTATCAGCCTGTGGCACTGCTGAGGTGTTATGGAAGACCAGGATGCTTCAATAGCGGCCTTCAGCTCCGCTGCATTGTTCGCTCTCATGTCCCTTATCTTTCTCTTGGCAATGCCCCATAGATTCTCTGTGGGGTTCAGGTCAGGCGAGTTTGCTGGCCAATCAAGCACAGTAATTCCATGGTCATTGAACCAGGTTTTGGTACTTTTGGCAGTGTGGGCAGGTGCCAAGTCCTGCTGGAAAATGAAGTCAGCATCCCCATAAAGCTCGTCTGCGGAAGGAAGCATGAAGTGCTCCAAAATCTCTTGGTAGACGGCTGCGTTGACCCTGGACTTAATGAAGCACAGTGGACCAACACCAGCAGATGACATGGCTCCCCAAATCAACACAGACTGTGGAAACCACACTGGACTTCAAGCATCGTGCATTGTGTGCCTCTCCATTCTTCCTCCAGACTCTGGGTCCTTGGTTCCCAAATGAGATGCAAAAGTTGCTCTCATCAGAAAAGAGGACTTTGGACCACTGGGCAACAGACCAGTTCTTTTTTTCTGTAGCCCAGGTAAGACGCTTCTGATGTTGTTTGTTGTTCAGGAGCGGCTTGACAAGAGGAATATGACATTTGAAGCCCATGTCCAGGATCCGTCTGTGTGTGGTGGCTCTTGATGCACTAACTCCAGCCTCAGTCCACTTCTTGTGCAAGTCCCCAACACTTTGGAATGGCCTTTTCCTGACAATCCTCTCCAGGCTGCGGTCATCCCTGCTGCTTGTGCACCTTTTTCTACCACACTTTTCCCTTCCACATAACCTTCTATTGATGTGCTTTGATACAGCACTTTGGGAACATCCAACTTCTTTTGCAATTCCCTTTTGGGGCTTTCCCTCCTTATGGAGGGTGTCAATGATGGTTTTCTGCACAACTGTCAGGTCAGCAGTCTTTCCCATGCTTGTGATTCCTACTGAACCAGCCTGAGAGACCATTGAAAGGCTCAGGAACCCTTTGCAGGTGTTATGGATTCATTAGCTGCTTAGAGTGGGACACTTTGAGCCTAGAATATTGAACCTTTTCACACTATTCTAATTTTCTGAGATTGTGAATTTGGGGTTTTCATAAGCTGTACGCCATAATCATCACAATTATACCAAAGTAAGGCTTGACATATCTCGCTTTGCATGTAATGCGTCTATCTCATATATTGGTTTCACCTTTTGAGTTGCCATACTGACATAAATGAACATTTGCACGATATTCTAATTTTTCGAGTTTCACCTGTATTCCTTATTTGGTGAGTCACAACACTGAAATCCACCATGGTTCTATAAGTGGCCCACCATGTTGGACTGAGTGAAAAGCTGAAAGTTTGGCTGTGTTGGGTGTGCTACACATTTAGAAACAAAACTTCATTCAGCCTTAAGAGGATCACTTTCATGGTTTTGCTGCCTCTCCTGCTGTAAAATTGTTCCTGGGCAGAACTATAAATATTTTGCTTGCTACAGCTTTTATTTACTGCCTTTAAGATCTACCAGGTTAAAAATCCCAGAGTTTTATTGAACCTAAACACTTTCAGGCTCCCACTCTTACCAAAAGCAAAAGTTAACCGTTTGTTATGTTTGCATTTCTAAATCTTATGAACCCCTAACCCTTGACTACAAAAGGGGAACTGAAGAGGAAATTGTGTTTACAGTTGCAGCATCTCTCCACAGGGAACAGCGAGCTATAGAACTCTACAAGCAGCTGAAATCAAGGCCCCCAGGTATGGCATTGGAACAGGTATGGAAGAGGCGTTGCTCTTAAGTAGGAAGTTTGCAAAGACAGGCAGGTGCCTAAATAGCTGTGTTAAGATTTGGCTTAACTCCTAAAAACAAAACTGAACAGCCGAATCATCTGTGCAACTTATTCATTTTGCATCTTTTTCATTGGTTTTCTAAGCTTATTTGGTCATTTCTAGCTGTTCCCACTTTGAGGGTGAAAATTTAGAATATATAGGCTGTTCCTACACTGATGCTATTATCTCACGTCTAGTCAGATACTTCACCATTCCTTTAAATGGTGTTTTAGCAGTCTTCAGAGCATTCTGGGTTGGGGAAATATTAAAAAATGCAATACTGAAAGCCTTGTTTGATGGCAGCAAAACTTTATAGCTATCCTGCCATGACCAGGATTTCTGATCAGATATATCAGCTACTGAACTGTTAAAAAAAATATTCTTGTTCTTGATGCTAATTTAAAGTTTATGTGGCTTTTTTTTAACGACATCCTTTAATATCTGACTGCCACTGCTTTTTTATGTGGAGTAATGTTTGATCTCTCTCTTTCAGATCATTCATACAGTGACAGCACAGAGATGGTGAAGATAATTGTCCAGACAGTCCAGAGTCAGGACTGGGTCCTCAAGGAACTCTTCAGGCATCTTAGGTAATAATGCATGCACACCTTTGACCCACCACTGCACTTTTTTTTTCATTCCTATTCAGTGCCCAGGTAGCAGAATGATCATAATCCAAGGAATGTCATTAGGTCAGTGTGGAGTTTCATATGTGGTGCCTGCCCTCTATCAATTTACTTAATCTTTTGCTCTCGTTCCTCATTTTTTAAAAAAATAAATACTAAAAATGTGGAACTAATTATTTCAAATGTATTTCTAGTCAATCCAAGCTTGTTCATAGTTTCAAAACATACTTCCTTAAATTGATCTGATGTTGTGAAGCAAGCAAACATCCTGTGTACCCTTAGGAACGGGCTGTCTCTAAGACCCCAGTGGACAGTCCAGAGGCCAAAATCAGCTCCAGAGAATGGAGGATGTCAAGGGCTGAAGGCAGCCCTAGCATGTCCTCTCAGAGAAACTGGTATAAGAAGTGTTATCTTGCTATATTTTCCCAATTTTGATTGCCAAAATGGATAATTCATTTTTTAAATCATTGTTGGAAATGAAATGAGCAGATTGAATCATTTTTTCCCATTTGGTGGCAATGCCATAAAACTCAACTATTCTGGGAAATCATTCAACCTACCATATTCTTATTGTACTTCACTGAACCACATATCCCTCCCCCCTCAAGGTATACTGAAGTAGCGCTATATATGAAAACTGCTGCGAGGGTATTACGTGCCTCTTAATGGAAAAGACAGCTGAGCAATTCAATGGAAGAATGGCTAACCAAGCTGTGGGAACGTGCTTCAATGTCCCAAAAAACTTCCTATCTTAAAAACAAGTCTGGCACAGATTCAACTCAAGCAGGAACCAAGTTTGAATTTATTTAAGCACAGAGTCTGTATTTCAAACTTACGAGATACATAAATCAGAAAATATTTTAGTAATATAGACTGAATTTAAAAGTGTTGAATACAGGAAAAAAACAAACAAGCACTAAAACATGTGCCAAAACACTATTTTTTACACATGCTGAATTTCTCTTCAGTAGAATGGCAATAAATGTTACAATTTCTGTGAAGGAAACAGAGCCTGAGAAAGTGTTCTACCGAAAAGGCATCTGAGCACTGAGCAGAACATTTGTGCGAAAACAATGACAAAAGGAGGGGATTGAAGGACGATAGCTAGAAAAATGACTGTATCTCTTCCTTGGCTATTATGGAGGCTACAACGTCCCTAAAAATAGCATTGAATATGTCCTTTATTTGTTCTGGATAACCTAGTACTACTGTTGAGGGAAAAGATCAATGCCTGTCCTCTAAGAATCTCTTTTCTTTTTGAATCATAGCAAATTGTTGGGCTGTAAACAGAAGATAATTGACTTGCTTCCAAAGATTGAAATGGCTCTGAACAGCATCAAGGAGGCTGACAATTCAGTGATGCAAATGCAAGGGAAAAGGCAGAGAGAAATCTGGCATTTGCTGAAAATTGCTTGCGTAAGGATTTGGATTCCAGTTAGAGAAGCAATATTGCAATGTTTATGAATATTTAATACAGCCTATCAAGGTTACATTATAAATAAGTGTTGTGTTTGTATATCAGTTTGCTGACAGTGCTAACTTGTAAATGGAATTTGTTTCAAATACTAGCCTATACTTGTGTCTTATTGCCAAGTGGAGAGACATGTACAGTATGTCTGTTTCCAGGGTGAGAAATTGTCAGAAATATTCAGCCAACTTTCTCCCCAGTCACATGTAGAATTCAGAGGTTCATTGTACATCATCTAGAAAAGCTGAGTACAGATTTGGACTTCGCAGGACATGAGAGGATGCAACACTCTTAAGACCCTGTTTTATACAAAATGGGGAAAAATGTTTGGGCACAAAACGACAGGTTTGAAAGTTTGGGTTCCACTGATTCTGATGACATTCCAGTGTCACCAGCCACACCCCTTTTGCAGATTCGACCCCTATGCGGAAAAGACATTGCCCCAGGTCACCTCTGCACCGTACGGTAAATATCAATCATGAATGGATGTGTACTGTCCTAGATTGCCTCTTTTCCCATAACCATTTAAGGCTGAAGTTGGTAATTATGGGATAATCGCACCTTGGCACCATACTGGCCATGTTCGTAGGACAAAGCTGACCCAGCAGTCTTTAGTCCCAGTCAGTTCATTCAGCTCTGAATGAATGCCAAGAATGCAACAGCCAAGTGTATTTTATGCATTTTTTCATTCTCATGTGGCCAGGAGGGGGAAATGGAACACAACTGATGCTGCTGATGGAGGAAGAGTTACTTAACTCCCTGGATGCTACTGCCTACCAGCGAGAGTTTAATTAACGCCAAATTATTCCAGAGCTTGGTCGGCTGGCCCAGTTTTCTATTCGCACAACAAACTACTATCGTCATGACCCGTTTACCACATCATGCGATCAGAGCCATCGAGAATAAAAACAGCAGCCTCGCAGGATGCAGATACTGTGCTAAAAGTGTGCATTTCTATTCTAACCCTTCCGTTTTTCTTTTTCCTTGTAGACTCAAAGTTCTGCTCGATCTGCCAGTTCCAGTGTAGATGGTACCGTTCCATCTTCCGTGCCTGCTTGGTTCTCCCAAACCACGTCAGCAAATGTGCTTCAGCCCCTTCCTTTTGTGGAAGCTTCTAGAAATGCGTAAGATAAGGGAATGTGGCTCTTTCTTCCTATTTGAAATCATACCTCACAGTTGGTAATTTACACTCCTGTCAGGAAATGCAATACTTCATTAAACAAACAAACAAAAAAAAGAGCTATTACAGCATAATGAGGATGGTGACTAAAACATACAAATATAGTATCTTTCATTTTTTACAGTATTAAAAAACCATATGCTCTGAATGAACAGTTAGTAGAATAAATAATACCTATGTGATATGAAATTAAAATGTAAAGGAAAAAAGAAAAGAATGCTTGAAAATAGGCAAAACAACTCCATGATTTTAGACAAAACAGCTTGTTTGTACTGAAGAAATATGTCTCCACATTAGGAAAGGTTAAGTTAAGCTTGACACCTGGTGATGTCCGGATATCTTTATGTCGTTTCCTTGGCAATAATATGGAGTTGTCTCTTCTCCCAAAATTGCTATTGCCTTCTCCTGGGATATGTTCTCAACCTCTCAATCCACCCCTTAAACCAGGGGCTTCTGGGGGACCTTCCCTCAAAGCACAAACCAGGTTTTACCTTGTTTAGCTTCTTTCGAGATCATCCAAGTTATTAATTGCTGCCACCTTGCTGTAGACACATCCATACATTAGGGTGGCTGTAAAAGAATGTCAAATCTTCTTTCAATTAGATTACACTTAAAATCATGCAGAATATTATGAATCCAAGAACATAATTGGTTCCAAAAAGGTTCCAAAGTTTGATTTTATCCCCTCAGTTCTATATAAATGTTGGAAACCACTGTGTATTCTGTTTTTTAATGGTGTTAATTTGCTAATCTAAGAATAAGTATTAAAGTCTGGCTTTTTTTCATCTGACATTCCTCCTTCAGCAATGAACAAATGAATCTGCTAATTAATTTGCAACACCTCTTGCAGGCTTAGAATTGCTACTTTCATACTTCTCCCTGCCCCCCTCTACCCCAAGGGTACCTTTTGCAGACAGTGAGTCTTCTGTAATATAAACTTTTCTATTATCATCTTAATAACCTTTTCCTCTGCTAGGAAGAGAACATTTTACATTGCCATGAATTTAATTTTCACAAAAACAAAAAAGAAATCTAGTGGCACCTTAAAAACCTACTATTGTCTAAGCTTTAGCAGGTGAGCAAATCCTTTCGGTAAAAGGCAAAATCAAACAGTGCTGCATGACGTTCTGTGCAGGAGGGAGCCAGGGAGACGATCTTGGAGAAGGAATCCAGAGTCTGTCAGGGGAAGATCCGGTGCAGAAGAAACCTGTGCTAAGTCCAGAGCAGGGGGAGAATATTGCAGAGAGACTCAGACAAGCACTCCCCTCAATGCCCAGGGCCCAGAGTCACTTTATGTGAGATGGGTGGCTATATAAATACGATAAACAAACAAACTCTAGGAAGTATAAGAGGGAGGGAAGGGAAGGGAAGGGAAGACATGGGGAGAGTTGCACGATTGATGTTAGCCCTTCGAGGTAGGCCATATTGGGCAACTGACTCCATAGGATGACTAGAATGATACTTTATTGAGATGGGCTAGAATAACAGAGTCTGCCCTTGCTTGTCTTCCCCTTCTTTGTTGTGCAATTCTGTGGCAACTTAAAACATTTAAGGGTAAGCAGACCTGTTTGTAACATCCATCTCGATGAAAGCATCTGATCGTATAATTCATATCACAAACCATCCTTTCATCCATCCTCCAAAAAGAAACAGACCTGAAATGGTGACGACCAAGGAGCGGAAAACTCCTGATTTTGATACTCATATTTAAATAGTTTTCTTTATTATTAGGAGTAGCTGGAATAGAAGCAGCCAACTTTGTTTTTTTCTTGACAGATTGCCTTTTGCACACTTGCTAGAAGAAAATCTAAGCTATCTTGACAGTTTTAGCGCCGTTATACAAGAGGCAAGACACGACCAGAGCAGCAGCATGATGGTGAGTTGACATCGATACTTGTAATAAACAATTCATTTATTAAGAAGAAAAGGCGGTTTGGAAAGTGGGTAATTCTCTAATTCAGCAAGAGAAACTCATCTACTTTAGAAGGAAAGGAAAATGTCCAAATACTTAACATAAGTGTTTTTGTGGGGGGGGGGGGGGGGGACGTTTAAATTGGGGTGAATTTTCAGCAGGTTTTTTTTTTTCTGTTTCATCCTGTTAACTAAGGGTAGGGTGAGGAGAAAGATAATGCATGCTTTCTTCCACATACGCCGCTTGGTACACCACCACTGACCTCATGTGAACTGTAACCCACAGGATTCTCCACTAGTGTGCTCAAGACAGGTGCTCTGAAGGAAGTTTGGAAGGTCAAAAAGAAACACACCAGCTCCCTGGGATGCAGTGAACGGGATGATCAGTCCCATCCTGCGAGTAAAGGGAGTGATCAAAAGGAATCTTCCAGTTCCTGGTCCTTTTAGTAATAAGGCCAGCAGCTCTCAGTCTCTGCCACTTGTTCTATTTTTGGGGTTTGGCTATTTTTTCCTACAATTCCCAAAATTTCAGCATCAGAATTCAAAATCTCAAGCCAGCAAGCGGGTGGGGGTGGGGGGGACTTAAATGTCCTCCATGCATTTCCTGTGAATCTGTTATAAATCGCCATTCCCCTTGTCAATTAATCCAGATTACCATTGACCTTGCCAGATGAAGGCCACTGTGGAGTGACTTGCTAATTCTTGTATACATGGTTGATTTAATTATCCAGATAGTCTTATTCAGGGGCTATGAGGGTTTTTCCTCTGTTGCCATAATTGACTACTGTGCTAGCCAATAGGAATCCCAAATTTTTCCACCAAATTGCAATAGTCCTGCTACCGAAGAAAACACATGGGTTTTCCAACCAGCAAAAACAGTAATATTTAGTACAATCTCTCAAAAGCATTTACTTGAGAGAAAACATTTGGAGCTTGCAATTTGGAGCTTGCAAAAATATTTGGAGCTTGCAGACTAACTTGTGGGAAAGCCACAATTTCTCTTTGTTTGAGGTGCAGGTATTGTAGATGAGTTCTCTGCAAGAGAACTGCCATGCAGTTACCAGAGTAAAGAAAAAAACAGAGATAGCTCCTCAATTGTTACTTTGGATTTTTGCCCACTTTGTATTTATTACTTCATAACAATACTGAGAGCACTTCAGATTATTGTCCTGTTTTCTTTTACAGAGTCTTGACTGGAGTTGGCTGAATTAGAGCATCCAGATGTGGCACATCCATATTTGCAAAAATGGGCCTTTTGACCTAAAGTACCATGTTCCCTTTATTTAAAGAAGGACCCAGCCTGAAGTTCTGCATTTTTATCCAGTTCTGCAGTTTGGGAAAGTGCCTCTGCTTCTCACTCTAAAGCATTACAGAATGCCTTCGGTCAGAGGATACAGAGCGCACTCTGTATGGCCCAAAAGGTCCTGTTGTAATACAGCATCAGAGGGTTGGAAGAGACCTTGGAGACCCCCAAAAAGTTACAGAAATCTGCTAAGGCAGAAATAATGAAAGATGTAAAATAAATTATCCGTTATATAGTTTATTATGTGCTTTGTGAATTGTCCTCTTTTCTCTGCTCCACACAGAAATTATTCATAGTTTACTTCTAATTAACAACATTAGGGATAATTTTGTAATATATTAAACGTTGGTTTATTTTTTGTTTTTACTTCGAAAATGTCTGATATCGGACCTCAACTTAAAATGTCAGAAATAAAATAATCTCACTGTACAAGAGATCTGCTTGAGGTTTTTATGTTTTGGTTAGAATGTTAGAATAATGCATTAGAAGGAGGAGTTTCAAACCATCTGCGATTAAAGAGTAATAGCTTAATAAGCTAAATAGCTTTCTTAATATTGAGAGTAATTTTGCAAAACTCTGCCCTGTTGACTTTATGGGTAGTAAGAATGTTGAGCACTCATCTCACCAAATACAATCCTGAGGTCTTAAGATTCATGTTAGGGGAATTAATGGTCACCATTACACACAATGTATGATGGCATATTTCTGTTTTTATTTTTAGTTTAGATTTAACTCTGTTTTATGCTTGGTTGATGTAGACCACCAGGAACTATTTTCTGACTCCATGGTATACAAATACAAGCAAGCAAGCAATGAAAATTTGAACTCTAATTGATAAGTCTAACCAAACAGCGAAGAAAATCATTTCCCTGATCTAGGTGGCAATTAGTTAATGATTTTTCTTCAGAAGAAATCAAAGTGACTAACAGAGAAATCAGTAGGCACCACAATTTTAAAACCAGAAACAGGGATGTCCACAGGGGGGTGTCATAAGTCAAGATGGTGGCTGCGACCAAGTGATCAAAGCCCCACCCCCTTTTTCATGTGTTGCATGCAGTACATGTAAAAAGGGTGGGGCTTTGTGCAGTCCTGGCTGCCATCTTGACTTTTTTTGACATCAGTAACCAGAAAACAGCACAGTTGGAAATAACAGAAATGGTAAAATACAAAGAAACAGCCAAACTGCATGAAAACAAGCAGGAAAAAAAATTAAAATCCCATTGTGATGTGATGATGAACACAAACCAATAGTTTGCATATTCTTCTCTCTCTCTTTCTTTCCTCTTTCTGTATAGTAAATGGAAATGCCCCAGTTCTTTGATATCTGCTACAATTAAACTGGAGGTAGCTGAAGCAGTATTCAGATCTCAAGTTATTAAACATTCTGAAAGAGAAAATCTGCATCTTAAAATAATAGCCAGTACAGATCAAGCTACAACAAAGTCATATGCCAACTGCCCCTGACAGTAGTTTGGTGGCTCCATTTATAGGCAGCTCCATATAAACACTTAAAGATGATTTTGGGTAGAAATTATTTGAAGATAAATGACCGTGGTCAGGTCTATTCTAATCAAATCAGGTCAGGAAGGACCAGGTATATTTCCAGTAAGTGTACCAGTGGCTGCCAACCTTGCTTTGCAAGACCATGGCATGATAGCTCTAGCCAGAAATCACCAATGCCCTGAAACTGGCTCCCCGATGATTCTGAGCCCCAAGTACACAACGGCTACAGAGGAACATCAACAGAGGAACCCAAGCCCCAATCAACTAAGACTACCCTGTCAGATCTGGGTTCCTGTTCCATGTAGTCACTATCCACACAGGACTCCATTGACCTAGTCCAGTCCTGGGGCAGAGTAGAAACCGTCTCTCATCAAACCACTCACTTTTCAAGAGGCAAACCCAAACTCCTTGAAAAGGGATTAAATAATTAGGTTGGTCACAGAGCAAATGAAATGAGAAAGGTCTCTACCATACCTGCCAAGTGCCTGGACAGGAAATGGTTAGTGCTTGCATTCACAGATTCTGCAGAGGTGGGAGGAGGAGGAAGACACAGAATATGGGGCTACAACTGAGAAAAGCCTTTTGATGGGTCATCCATTTCCATAACAGCAGCTTTGCTGAGCTCCTGACTCAGCCCCTGCCCCCCCCCCACACCATAACTTGACAGATCAGCTTTTGCAGGGGTTCTCCAGTTGACTTCAAAGCAGTTCCTCATAATCCTCTGAATGCATTGCCATGACAACAGAGCTTGTCCCCAAACCTATGACTCCAGGCTGACATGGAATAGTTCTCTACCTTCATTTTGCTCCTGCCAAGACTACAGTATGTAATGCACTTCACCAGACATGCCAGCTGGTCTAACTTGTGATAGCTGACAACTGCTTTGGGGATATAGGTGTCTAATCTGTGCTACTCCTGGTGGCCTTGGTGTGGCTTAAAGACATGGAATAAAATTATTCTTCCACAATTTTTTTTGCAGTTGTGCATATTTATCAGAGATTGTTCCTTACCTATCTTTCAACACCATTTGGGGTCATGTGGGACACAACATACACACTTCACATGGAATGGGAGCATAGATTTGGTGCTCCATCTAGAAAACATCTTTCAATCGATGCTACCATCCTCCACAAGTGTCCATGGTTTCCCCTTGCTAGAAGCACTAGACTATTGTCTACTTCCAGCAGCCACTCACTTGCCTGGGCATCTCTCTATTGATGCCCAGGCAAGTGAGTGGCTGCTGGAAGTAGCCCCGAGATGTTAGCCTTGCGAGATAGTCCAGCCAAGAAGCACACCCAGAAGTACTAGCTCTGACATTATTGTGAGGTTATATTAACAGAATCTTGCAAGTCTGAAAGTACACTTCTCCCCTGTTGCCTTTACAGCTCAAGAAACTAGGGAGGGTTCCTTCTAAGACATTTGCCACAACCCCATTCCTTCTGTATGCCTTTGAACTGTGGTGCTGGAGAAGACTCTTAAGAGTCCCCTGGACTGCTAGGAGGTCAAACCAGTCAATCTTAAAGGAAATCAACCCTGATTGCTCATTGGAAGGATTGATAATGAAGCTCAAGCTCAGATACTTTGGTCACCTAATGCGAAGAGAGGACTCTTTGGAAAAGACCCTGATGCTGAGAAAGATTGAAGGCAAAAAGAGAAGGGGACGGCAGAGGATGAGATGGTTAGATAGTATCACTGAAGCAATGAGCATGAAACTGAGCAAACTCAGGGAGGCAGTGAAAGACGGGAAGGCCTGGCGTGATATGGTTCATGGGGTCACGAAGAGTCGGACACGATTAACGACTGAACAACAACAACAACATTCCTTTTGTGGGCTAAGCTGCCACTTTCCGACTGTTGCCCTGGCTATGGCTCTTCCCTCTGTCTCCCAAGTCATTCCCACTTACCATTACACCAGGGGAGAGCAAGAAGGATCTTGATTTCCCAGTTCTGCAAGTTCTGTGACATTCACTATGGCAGCCCCCAGTCACAATAGTGGGCCGTGCTGAAGGCTCAACCTGAGGAATATCCCCAACCTTGTCCCTGCACAGGCATCCTTCTAAATTTCCCTTGACTTGCTGTTAATCCATCTGGGGCAGTTGTTAGAGCAATAATGGCCCCACAAGATAAGCCTGGAGTCCATTTGCAGGACTCTTTCAGGTGGCTGCTGGGGTCCTCTGCCACCTAGGAGCATCTTGCAGGGCTGCTTAAAAGGCTACACCTGGAATTTTATGGGCAGACTGGTAGGATTCACAGCCTGATGGGGTGAGATAGTGGCATGGGAAGGTGACTGCCCTCCGTTCTGCTGGGCAGCATCCATTTGGAGCACTTGGCCTGGAGGATGGGGAGGGGTTGGGGGTCTTCTCCCTTTTTCCTGGGGCTGCCAGTCCTGACTGTGTATTCTGGATGCCAGGGGCATGCTCTGAATTACTGGTGTGTTTCTGTACCTCCCCTTTCTATGACTGCTGGGTTGCCTTATGACCCGATTTGGGATAGATTTTTTTCTTTTCCTCTTCTTCAAGGTTTTGCCTTCCTTGCAAGGTGCATGCATTTTCCCATGAGCTACTTTTGAGATGCTGGCCCAACAGCCTGAACGTTGGGGGCAGAGGGAAAGAGTGGTGCTAGCAGGGATCATGGATACAAGCAGAGTAGGAAGAGGACCTGGCTATTTAAAGGGAAAATAACAGGTAGTTGTAAGTCTGGGTGGAGGTTTTTTTTTTTCCCTCCATTTTTCTCTCTCCCCATACACTTCAACTAGCAATGGGGATGAGATTAGTGAGGTCATGATGCTTCAACAGTGCTGGTGCAAGGGTTATGGGATATCAGGGATTTTCCATCTTCAGCAATGTGTTCCACTAACATTCCAGAGCGTAGGACATGGAATAAGGGATTTAGGTTCCAGGAAAAGAGGTTCCCCTTGAATGTTAGAACATTCATCAATGGAACCACTTCGGAAATTCATTAGTGGAACCAGAAAGGTGGTAGGCTCTCCTTCAGTGGATGACAAACCAAGGTTAGACATCCACCTGACACAGATGCTTTAGTCTGGATCCCTACATTAAACCAGGCCTAAATGGTGACCTAAATGGCCTCGCCCTAGCAGCTGAAGAGGCTTTTGACAGTCAGGATTCTTACAGAACCCTCTTAGTTCAAATGTGATATATAATCTAAGTGTGTTACATAGACATGGAAAGATAAACTATAGACAGATTGAAGGTGTTTAATGGTTTCTATATGAAGCTACCCTAGTAGTTTCCTTACTACTAAAATATTAGAAAGATTTGCTTCCCACTGCCTAACAGATTAGTTTCTCTTTTTGCATTGTTTGTAGCTTGTCTTTTTGCATCGTCGGTGCATTATGGCATACAGCTGAGACAGAAGACGCAGGTCTCCAGATTCATCAGGTGCATTGGAGCACAGTGTCTTCAATAGCTCCTTTATGCTGGTCAAGAGGTTGCTTATCTTGTCAAGCATGGAATGACTTACTAGCTGGTCTGAGGTTCCATATTGCTGAAGAACCCAAAGCATGTCTGGATCTTTCAACTGCAAAAATCCATGAGAAAAAAGACAGCATTGACTACAGCCAAAATAACAGAGCTGAAGGGTTGGGGCATGAATTGTATCATTATAACATTATCAAACCAATAATGTTAATCTCAATGGTTCCTTTGTTCATTGTTCATATGTTTGCTTACATATAACAAACAAGCTACACCTTACGTGCAAAAAGAATAAATAATACACATTCTTTCCACCATCAGCATTACCTGCTAGCCAACCTGTTTATCTTTTGCAACCAGGTTTTTCACACTGACTAAAAGAAAGCCTACATTTTCAAAAGAGCTGAAGTCAGTGAAAGAGGTAACAATCCATTGCTGGGACATTTCCAAGGGCCGGATTAATTTTTAATAGTGAAATACAAAAAACTGCAACATACATAAGCAAACCAAATAGTGGTTGTAAAGTGAAGAAAGCAAAGCTAAATATAATTATAGTGATTAAAATAAGTATGGCCAAAAAAAAGAAGAAGAAAACAAATTGACAGAAAAAGAGTCACATAATACGTACACATAACAAGATAGAATTGATTCAATTCTTCAACTGATCCCAGAATGTATCTTTTTGAAGAGCTTACTCTGCAAACAATATCCCATAAATGAATCGAGGCTTTTCAATACCACTTTATGAAAGGCAGCCTCCTTCTGATATAAAGAAACATTCAAAAGTATTTCTTTCCATTTCCAATATGAAGGAAAGATAATTTTTCTCATGATTTTGCTCAGCTTTCTTCATAGGAGTGGTGAATGCCTCATCATATTATGAGAGGGGTGTCCCTACCCTCTTACTATGCAGACCAATATCTACCAATCTTTTCCCCTTTCTAGATCTCCACGTCTAAGTAATATTTGGTTTTAGCACATGATAAAGAAATTTTGCTCCTCAATCTTCTAACGCAAGTCGTATACATGTGCCCATGTACAAAAAAGGCCACCAGCACTTACTTTTAGCCGTGCACCTACGTTCAGTTGCAGACAATCATGGCACTTTGTAAATGTGAGGAAAATCTGATCTTGGGCTTTAATTTTAACCTGGATATAAGCATTTAGTTGAATACAGATGGGCTGGAAAGGAGGGGCATGAACATGGCTCCTGTTGTCCCACCAGTTCCAGTATTTCTCCCGGTTTCCATTCTTATCAAAGAAAGAGCCAGTGCAAAGGTCCAGGCTCAACCTATGGCAAAGAACAAAATTAAAACAAACTGAAGGTGTTTTTTGGATTTCTAGTAGGAGGATGTATGCATCAGCAAAACTTCTCAAGTTAGAATAACTTCAAGCCTATTGTCCTTATATTCTTGGACATTTTTAGCCCTTTGTTGGTTTAATTGTTGGGTTGGCAAACCCTTAGGCTTCTTTTATGATGATACTCAAAGCTACAAAGTATCTACTCAAGGTACCTTATTTCTCTAGGGTATGCCTATTTCACTAGGTCCAAAAAGCTTATGTGTTATAATGTCAGTAGTCAAGAGACTTTCATTTGAATATTCACAAGGTCATCATTATCTTTCAGTGTAACCTATCTCAAAGAGTTGTTGTCAGAATGAGAACAAGAGAAGGATTTACATAACTAATTGTCTCTGCTGAGACACTTGTCCTTCAAATCTCATTAGAGATAAATAATATTTTAAAAGTCACAATTATGTGAATCCATCTTTTCAGTTTCATTGTGCACATGATATATGTACCATCACCAAGGATCAAATGCTGATTCAGGCTTTTATTTAGTCAGTATGTCATCATTTATTGAGAGCCAGTCAAGTGTAGTGGTTAAGGCACACACACACACACATAACATAATTTATTACTTACGTCCTCTATTAAAAGCTTTGAAAATATTTGAAATGGTTGCAAGAAATGCTGTATTGTTTTGCTAAAAAATTAGATCTGTGTGCTTTACATTTCAGAAACGTCCACAGAAGATTAAAAAAATCAATACTTTGGCCCCTCCCTGCATGATCAAAGCCTTGCTCCTTTTTAATATGCATTATATGCAAATGTAGGCAAATATAGCGATAATTACACATATTCTTTATGATTAGCATTACTAACAAGTAATCTGAATTCTGATTAAGATTTATAGTTCTGTAAACAGTTTTTGCTTCCCTTTGGGCATTGGTCTACACCTGGCTCTTCCATAATGTCTTTGGATATTGCTGGAGTGTGATCAGTGCCAAGTATGCAGACATCGTTATTGCACTGTGGTTCTTCTTTTTGTGTTGTTATTGCGTTGTACTGTTGTACACTGCTTAGAGCCCTTTGGAAAAGCAATTTATAAGTTAACTAATACCCAAGTCTGCTGCTTGTTTCATTTATTTCAGAAACAAAACCATCCAACATGCAATGTGCTAATGTGAAAAAGTAATCCTCCCACCCACCCCTTGCCCTTTGATTCAGTAGCTGGTTGTACCACCTTTAGTTCAGTGACTGCAGCCGTGGAGGTCCATCTCGCCCGTCATTGTTTAGCAACTCTGGCCTATTTCTCAACAGCAAACTGCTTCAACTTAGGAACATCTGAGGGTATCCTAGCACAAGCTTCTCATTTCAGGTCACAAACCTGAGTGTGGGTCTGAGTTTTAATTTGCCATTCCAAAACACTGAATGGATTGTTTTTCATCCATTCTCTTGCAGACCTGCTTTTATGTTTAGGATAATTGTTTCAGGCAATGGACAGATGGTCTAATATTCTCCGGAGAACTCACTGATGGCAAGTCACTCATGTCCTAAGACAGGAAAGCCTCCCCAAGCCATAACACTACATTTGTTGCTTATTGTAGGATCTAGTGTTTGGTCACTGCCAGACATAATAACCCTCACATTACCCAGAAAATTCCACTGTGACTCATCTGTCCACAGAGTATTCCTCCAGAAACCTAGAGTATCACCAGGTGCTTTTTAACTTGAGACGAGCATCAACGTTCTTCTTAGTGAAGCATGGCTTTCACGTTGCTACTATTCCATGAATTCCACTTTTCTCCAGTGCTTTTCTGATGGTGGATTCAACCAAGAGAAGCCTGCAGATCCCTAGATTGGCTCTAGGGTTCTTGGTGACTTCTGGAACAATTTTGATACAACGGCTATTCTTGGGAAGATTAATATTGTCCTAAATGTTCTCTATTTCAAGGCTGTGTTCCCAAATATGAATTGGTGGAGTCCAGAGCTTTAGAAATGTTTTTGTTACCTTCTCCAGACAGATAGGCACCAATGACTTTTTAATGAAGGTCTTCCAAAATTTCTGTTGAACAGTCATGACATACCCCTAGAGTCTGTATGATGAGAACGTCACTGTGATGAGGGGAGCCAAAATTTGTGAGATGTACATAGGGCAGGGCTGGCTCACATCAACCCTGATTGTTTAAGAAGTGTTCAGACAACAGGCCTTTGTTATCCCTATAATTTTACAGTGTGTGTGTGCATATGTGTTACTTTTTCATGCTCGCATGTTGCACATTGGAAACTTTGTTTAGAAAATAAATGACACAAGCACCAAATGTTTGTGGAAGTAGTAGTATCTTCATTTTGATCGTTGACTAGTCATAAAATAACACTCAGTGATAACATTACAGATGTCCCATTGTGATAATAGTCTAGTCCGTATATTATGAGAAATTATTAAGATTCAAAGGGTGTTGGGGGGGGGGGGGGTTGCTTGTTTTTTGTTTTGTTTTTGTGCCTTTGAGTCAGTGTTGACTTCTGGTGACTGGCTGGACAAGTCCCTGCAGTTTTCGTGGCAAGATTTCGGATGTGGTTTGCCCTTGCCTTCTTTCTAGGGCTGAGAAAGAGCGACTGGCCCAGGGCCACCTAGCTGGCTTCATGCCAAGGTAGAACTCACAGTCTCCCAGTTCCTAGCCTGGTGCCTTAACCACTACACCAGACTGGCTCTGTCTGGATTTACATTACTAGTTACATACTATAACATCATGATATCAATACACTTGATTGTAAGATTAAGATGACAGAGACAAGAATGAGTGGAGCACAGCACAAATTTAGATAATGTGAATGTTAATATATAAAACAACGGAATAATCTCTAAAAATAATTAAAAATAGGTAGCATGAAACAGAAAATCACCATCTCACTAAAATCTGTAAGTAAAACTATATTTAATATTCATATTATAAGAACCATAATACTATCGTGTAAAATAAAATGATACATAGAAAGGAATGGCAATAATACTGAAAGGCTAGGATAATAAAAATAATCACTAGATTACAAATCTATGAACACAGTCTTCATCAGTCTGATGGCTCTATGGGTGTTGTTATTTATTTGTTTGTTTGTTTGTTGAATTTCTAAGCCACCCAATTCCAGAACAATTCTAGGAAGCTTCATAAAATTAAAAAATATCTTTATATAGAAAAGACAATACTTGTTTGAGGGAACCACATAACTTTCTACCATATCACCCCCAATTTAAAATACCTCCTCCAAATACCCAAACCTAGGGCTGAGGAAAAAGCCATGTTTTTCTGGATCACTTGAAGGCAGGTAGTGAGGGAGCTATATGAATCTTGAGCCATGCATAATAAAATAAACACCTAGGCTATGTCATTAGTGTTATTCACCATCTGTAGGTAGAGCTTACACATAAAGTGACAACATTGAGGGAAGTAAGATTGTCTTGATCATCTAGGAAACAGTGTAAATAAAACTTATCAGAGCACTCTAGAAATTTGGGTGAGACAGGTAATCAGCAGAAGATGAATGTTCCTGCAAAACTGGTGCTAAAGATCCTTAGTGGATCATGGGCCATAGCTTCTCCAGCACTCATGCCACAGGATCAGTGCTGTGCTTCGAAAGGACTTTTTCTGTATGTTCCCCTCCAGAACTGCTGTGGGAACACATTGAAGCAAGTTGGATTTACAGCTCTTCTAAATTTGGGGAATGACATTTGATACGAATAAGAATCTTGTTTAAAATCTAAAAATTGATTGTTTATGAATATATCCCTTTTAGATTCTAAAATCTAAATTAGAAACAGCAGATTCCAACTGACCTGCTGAGTCTAAACTCCTTTGTTTTAAAGATGGTTTAGCTTGACCTCAGTTCAGTGGCAAGAGAGCATCACAGGAAAAATGTTGGTGGCCTTTCTTGTCTCAGACACTTTTTGTATCAATAGAATCCACAGGAAGTTCCAATAACATTTTGTGGCAAAGATATGCAAACATTCAGAAACTCCAAGAAGTGATGAATGCATGAACATTTAGAAAAAATGTATTTAGTACTAGGCCCTAATTTTTGGACTTCTTATAATATATAAAAATTACTCAGGAAACATTTTCCATCATACTATTACAACTACCCTGTAAAATGTAGATTTTTGTAGCCATTGTGACAACTATCTTTTACTTACCTAAGCTTTTCATTTTGTTGATAGTATGCTGCATAGCCCTGATTTGTGAACAATGCCTGAAGTTCATGGGTTTTGCTATCATTAAGGACGATGTACGTGAACTGAATCTCTCTTATGTAAGTAATGAGGATAGCAACACGACCTGATGGGTAATTGATTAAGAGCTAAGGAAAGATATTTTTTATATAGAACGCTAGATATATTAAGTTATCTTAGTAACATAGTCTTCCCTTTATTGACAAACTATGCCTGATTATACTAAAACTTCCAATGTAATGGAAAAGCTCAGCCACAAATACAGAAATGGACAGTTATTAGAGAAAGACCCGGGAAAAGAGGTCAATTCAGTCATTCTGCCTCTCTATCCACCAAGCCAGGGGTGCATCTCAAAACCTAGAGGTCATCGTAGAGATAAACCAGAGAGGGATTCCCTTCCCCGCCCAGCAAGGTTTAGCAGGCGTCCCTATGTTTTTACATCACTCAGATTCCATATGGCTGTTGTCTTTCACAGAGAAAGGAATCCTGAGCTAATCTCCAAGCCATTCATTCTTGTTCCTCTAAATGTTATTTACTGGTGGATATTAAACGTGGCCTGTTCCATCTGGAAAAAGAAGGAAGAATATCTTTCCGTTCTGAAAATATCTTTCCACAGGCTTGAAAGGATGGCAAAACTGAGGAAGAAAGCAGAAGAAAACAGGGAAGACAAAACTCCTTCTGAAACATGGCATGAGCGTTGGATCCCGTGACCTTGCCAGCATCAACATGCTGTACGGCCTCTGCAATGAAAGGGAGCTTTCAAGATGGCCTTGAGCCAGAATGTTGGGGGGGTCTCTCTTTAGGGGACATTGTAGCACACTGATTGGTGTCTTCAGCTTCCAACTTGTTTTGCCTTAGATATGATAGTTTTTAATTTGTAAACTGCCCAGAGTACCTTGTGAATTGGGCATCCATGCAAGTTGAATAAATACATAACACAAGAAAGTTAAACATCAACAAATAGATATTTAGGGTGAAAATAAGGGAGCTGTTCAACAAATAAAGATATGGGGGGAGAGAGGTCCTCTGGAATGAATCATAGTTACCTAATAACTAGTAAGAATAAATTATATGAAACCCAGACATTAATAGTAAACACAAAGATTCTTTCTTATTTGCTTCTTTTTTTTTAATCTGTTCAATCTTGTCTGATTCTCGGAGACTGCCTGGACAAGTCCCTGCAGTTTTCTTGGCAAGGTTTTTCAGAAGTGGTTTGCCATTGCCTTCTTCCTAGGGCTGAGACACGGGGACTGGCCCAAGGTCACCCAGCTGGCTTTGTGACTAAGGCAGGACTAGAACTCATGGTCTCCCGGTTTCTAGCCTGGTGCACCAAACTGGCTTTCACCTTATTTACTTAAGTTTTTTTCTAATCTTATTTCCTTCCAAATAAAAAGATAACTATACGATTTCCTTGTCTGTACCATTTAAACATAGGTTCTCCTAAGTTCTAATCACGCCAAGTTTCTGGCAGAATAATATTTATTTGGTTAGTTAGGGGAAGTGATCAAGTTTTCAGACAAGAGGAAGTAGGAAAGAATTGACCTGATGCGTGAAAGAAAGAAGCGTGAGGTTAACTGCTTTCCTAAAGGAGGTAGAGCTACCGGTCTTCCAAAAAAACAAAGGCTGTCTTTTGGTTGAGTCTGAATTCCAAACCTGGCACAGGGTGATTTGTGTCTCTGAACAAATTTGTGTTCATAGCCTATGTAACTTTTAAAATTTTTATTTTCTTAGATTTATATCCCACCTTTCATTTAGAAATTGAAGGCAACATATATAAGGCTCCCTCTTCCCACTTTCTCCTACAACGACAACCCCTTAAGATGTGTTTCGTTGAGAGAGATTGACCCAAGGTCATCTAGTGAGCTTCCATGGCCAAGGATGGAGTTGAACCCTCCAGCGCCAGTCCAATACTTTAACCACTACATCACACTGAGACCAGCTTGCTGAGTTTCCAATTTAAAATCCTCCACACAGCTCCACTTTGGATATATAGTTGAAAAACTCAGTGTGTTCACTGGAAAAGACATTGCTCAGCATCCAAAAAAAAAAAAAGGATTTTAAAAAAAACTTATCATATACTGTATTTTGGTGGTTGGGGAAGTCAGGAGAAGGGAGAGGCTTAGATTCAGGAATCAACTGAATGAACTCAGGTAAGGGTGATTCTTGCAACCGCAGTGTTCTGTTTTTTTGTTTTTAATCTGCACTCAGTCGTTACCGACTCTGCAGTGACTGCTTGGACGAGTCCTTGCAGTTTTCAAGGCAAGGTGTTTCGGAAGTGGTTTGCCAGAGCCTCCTTCCTAGAGCAGAGCCCAGCTGGCGAGCGCAGGAGGCAGGGTTTCCGTTGCTTCGCGCCCTTTTCGGGTGAGCGCGGTGTTGCGCTTACCGGCAACTGCTCTCGACTCCTTTTGCAAGGCACCGCCAGCATTTTTCCTCCCACCGGAGTGAGAGTACCCATTTATCTACTCACGTGAGTTTTCGAACTGTTGGGTTGACAGGAACTGGGGAGGAAACAGGAGCTCACCCTGTTAACGCGAAGGCTGGACTCGAACCGCTGAAGTGTCGACCATTTCTGGCCGGCAACTTTCAGCGTCATTAAGCCGCCGCACCACCGTGTGTCAGAACCTGCATCACCCATCTGTTGTTGTTTGCCATTGTATTGCAGTCGTTGGGAGTTAGAGTGAATTGGTTCTGCCACTAGTAACTAAAGGGGGGGGGGTTCTGTTAATGGTTGTAATGGGAGCTGGGAAGCAGCTTAACCATATATGGGCAATTTCGCCTGGCTTGATTGCCGGCAAGGCAGCTGGGGCCCCAAAGAGCCAGGAAGAGGCTCGGGGAGGAAGGGGGAGGAAGGAAAAAGGTCACCACCCGGTGGAGAAGACTCAAGACGCCAGGCAATCAAGGGAGGGGGGATAAATAGAGGGAAGTTTAACCAAGGCTTTAGTTTTAGCAATGTTCTGTTGACAAGCTACCTGTACCACTCAATAAAGAGTATTTTTCTGAACCAAGCCTGGTTGCATGAGAATACTTCGGAATTGGGAGTCAGGTGGGGAGGACTTGACACCGTGTCCCCCTCGCAGTGTTTTGGAGGGATGAAAAAATGGTGGGAGGGAGGGGAGATTCAGCGTCTTCAGTTCTGATGACACTCTCTTTAAAAAAGAAACTAGTGATCTATATTCTTTTCAAAACGACATTCCCATTCTCATTCATGCTAAAGTCTTATTCGATTTGCTTGTTTATAAATGTTTCTATTCCTTTTCCATCCCAAAGCTTTTTCTTATTTATTTTTTGATAACACCATTGCAAAGGGAAGCTTACTCAATCATCTCCATTGTCTATCTGCTCTTCCTGCAGATTTTCTTCCAATAGTCAATAAAAAAATATTTCTATTACTTAAGCTATTTTTCTGTGTCCTGCATTCTAGGTGACAGAGAAAAGGCAATAGTCTGTGTATCATTTCATTCACATTCCTTTCTCAGTCTTCTTTCTGAAATCTAAACCCGTCAGTCCCTTCAATCTCTCTTCACAAGATGTGGTTTCTAGTTCTTCACTGGCTTATCTCTGCACCTATCCCAGGTTATCTGCATAGGTTCTTAATGTGTGATGATCAGAACAGGACACAATACCACAAGGGGAATCTGACAAATGCAGAATTAAATTAAAACTATTAAGTCTCATAACTGAGAACCTATATTTTTGTAGATGCAGACAAAAATTGCATTTGCTTTCATTTTGTAGCTATAGCATGATGTTAATTCATATTTAAACTGACATATATTTTACTGTGATCATTGACCAATAATGAAAAAACAAATAAAAATAACATAGCACACAAACAATACTATACAACAGAGACTACTATTGATATATACATGGGAATAGGTAACAGTCAAGACCAGAAGAGCAAGACATTCTGTAGGAGCTCATTCTCACGAGGTCAGCATAAACCAATCGAAAACCAGGCTAGTTCTTTACCAAATCAAAAGACAGTTGGAAACAAGTAGAAACAGGCTTCTAGCTAGTTGTGCTGCACGGATGGGAGAAAGAGACACAAGAATTCAAACTCTGACTTCTCTACAAATAGGCCGTGCATTTAAAACAAGCAGTTCCTGGAACTCTTTAATCATGGCTTCATTAGCTTTTCTACAATAAATCTACTTATCAGAAGGTCTTGCCTCTTGAATGACTATTGCACCTGTTTTGAGTCCAGTTTGTTGATGGGAGCTTGATACCTTTTATTGTAGGTAAGCCTGATATTAGGAGAGCCAGTTTGGGGTAGTGGTTAAGGCACCAGGCTAGAAGACGGGAGCCCATGAGGTCTTAGTCCTGCCTTAGGCACAAAGCCAGCTGGGTGACCTGGGGCCAGTCCCTCTCTCAGCTGTAGGAAGGAGGCAAGGGCAAACCACTTCAAAGACCTTGCCAAGAAAACTACAGGGACTTGTCCAGGCAGTCACTGGGAGTCAGAAACTGACTTGAAGGCACACACACACAAAAAGCCTGATATTAAGAGTGATTGTGTCCTGTAGGCTACAGATTTGGCTATGATAAGTGTCACTCTAGTGTCCTTATCTGACTGAAGATGATGCACATAAAACTCACCTGTCACCCTAAGTGAGAAAAAGTGCTAAAAGAGTCTCTATAGAAGTCATAACATATTAAAACAGGAGTCAATGACTCAACAATATCCACTCCAAGCTTCTAAAGGGATGACCCATAAAAATAAAGTAATGTAAACAGTGTAAACATTAATTCTCTCAGGATGTTGTGCATTTCAAATATTAAGTTATGTATTTCTGTAACTATCTAGAACATTTTCAATAATAGCCCTTCTGGATCTTTTAGGGTAGCATGTTTATTTAGTCCAGAAGTCTCCCATTTAAAAAAGAATAAGAAAAAAGCAGCTCTCTTTTAAGAGGAAAGAGGTCCAAGGGTTGCAAAATCTATTAGATTTGAGCAGGAGAGGGAAGTGCTTCCATTAGGGCAAGGAGAGGACTACCATACCTGGATGCAAAAATCTGGATGATCACTAGATGGTAGTGGAATTATTTTTCTACTGGTCTTCTGAGTTTTTGCAGCCCAAATCTGGAAATGGCAGACTAGGGTGCAAGACTTCTCTTTCTTTCGGCTCATCTGATTGCCATGGAAGAGACAAATAACTTGCACCAGATGTCTGCAATGATCTTTTGCAGAAGCCTCTTAGAAGTGGAGGTCCACCTGAACTTTGGCCAAAGGATATTATCAGCTCACATTTAGATTAGCAAAATGAATTTGAGAGAGCTCAGGTGCCATAAAGGACTAGGAAGAGCCAGATTCAAGTCCATCCTCAGCCATGGAGGCTCTCTGGGTGACTCTGTCTCAGCACAACCTCTGTCGCAGGGTTATTGTTGTGGATAAAAATTGGAGGAGGAAGTTCTATCTATGCTACCCTGGGAGAAAATGCTTGGTAGAAATCAATCAAATGCATTAATAAACTGCAGGTAGCTGTGTGTCAGAGAAAGCATATGGCACTTTATTTTTCTGTTGAGCCAAAGAAAAGGTACTGAGTGTATTCACTTTTTAAATGAGTTCTCAGTCTTGTGCATGAGCATTAGGGCACTAGAAAGGGTCACCGTATATTAGGAGATCTACTTACCTTTAATTGTTCTGCTTTGAACTCCAAATCAATCTCCAGTAGCTCTTTGGGATCTGGATACTGTTTCTTTAGGACAGTCATTTCTGGTTTGGGTGGATAGTCTGATAATGTGAAATGAATCTTGGTGCCTGAAATATTGTAAAGAGAAGATTAAATAGTTTAGAACTTCAGTATAATAAGGACTTCACGGGATTTGTCTCTTTTACCAAAGTGAAAAAGGAAGGAAATATGTGTTCCCACTTTTGCACTTGTACTTCTGGAGATGTGGAGGCCAGGAAGGGTGGTATGATATGGAGAAAGGAACAAATGACCAAAGAAAGGGATGGGCTGGCTTCTGAATCAGCACAAGACTTATACTCACATGCACCAAATTTAATATATTGCTCAAATATCTCCTTGTATTTCTCAAAGCCTCGTTCTTGTAGTCTATGAGAAAAATATTTGAAAATAAATGTTTCATCAGGAAAAGCAGCTGAAGAATACATGCATGAGAAGGGCAACTAAGCACAGAAATCAATCAACTACGTTAATAAGCTGCAGGTAGCCCTGTGTCACAGAAAGCATGTGGCACCGTAGTTTTCTATTCAGCCAAAGAACCACAGATAGACAATTTTCCTTGGGCCTCACTGTGACCCTTCCCCATCCGACTTTATCTGAAGGGTCTTTTTCAATGGGAATCTGGTAGACTGCAAATTTAGGGCCACCAGGACTGGGGTGCTATTAATCTGGATGTCTACTGATCTTCCATAAATCTGCAGCCCTGATCTGATAACAGTAATAAAATAAACCACATGCTTTATTTAAATAAAGAAATTTATTATAAATAAATAAATACTCTAATCAAGAAACTACCAAGGAGTGTAAATAAACTCCTTGGTAGTTTCTTGATTAGAGTATTGTTTTCTGTTTGAGTGTTTGTCTAGGATGCTGACAGTTTTCCAGTTGAAATTATGGTTGAGTCTGTCCATGTGTTGTGAGATTAAGGAGTTTTTATCATGACTTCTGACTGCTAGTTGGTGTTCCTAGACCAAGCTAAATCCAAAAATGCTAGGGAATTCCTGGAAGCTTGGCATTCAGACACATCAGCCATCAACAGATACATAGAGTTAAACCACATTTACACACCATTCAAAAAAGACAACAAGAAAGCATAAATGCAATAAAATCAATTTATATCAACCAAAAGGCTAAAATTATAGTAAATCAAGAAACAACTCAAGATTGTTCAATAGAGAGAGGCACAAGACAGGGATGCCCTCTTTCTCCATTACTGTTTATTTTAGTATTAGAGGTTCTAAATGAAGATATTAGAAAAGACAAACATGTAGAAGGGATAAAGATAAAACAGGAAGAATATAAATTAAGAGCATTTGCTGATGACTTAATTATTACTATACAAAATCCAATAAACTCTATTACTTATTTAATGGAAAAATTACAGGAATATAGAGAATTGGTGGGATTTAGAATAAAGAAAAAACAAAAATGATGAAGTTGAATATGACTCAGATTAATCAAATAAATCTGGAACAAAAAACAGGATTTAAAAGTGTTCGGAAAACCAGATATTTAGGAATTGAGATTGCGGAGAAAAATCAAGATCTATTTCAAAATAATTATATTAAAATATGGAAGGATATTAAGCAAGATTTAATAAGATGGGAAAATTTGAATATATCCCTGATGGGAAGAATTTCGACAATTAAAATGAATATTTTACCAAGAATGCTCTTTTTATTTCAAAATATACCAATAAAAATAATAGATAAAACTTTTAAAATTTGGCAAGCAGATTTATCTAAATTTATATGGAAAGGGAAAAAACCGAGAATCAAATACAGATCTCTGCAAGATAGTAAGGAAAGGGGAGGTTTTGGTGTACCGGCTCTGAAATTATATTATGAGGTATGTGGATTAATTTGGTCAAAAGAATGGAGCACCTTAGAAAATCAAAGATTACTAAAGTTAGAAGGCCATGATTTAACATTCGGTTGGCATGGTTATATGTGGTATGACAAAATTAAAGCAAATAAATTATTTAATAATCATAGTATTAGAAGATCCATTCTAAGAATTTGGAATAAATATAAAACGATACTAGAACCAAATATTCCATTATTGGTATCCCTCCAGGAAGCTTTTGGGAGAAGAGACAAGTACAAATTATAATTGGTTAAAATATAAAGAATTAATAAAATACAGTGGTACCTCGGTTCACGAACGCTTCTGTTCACGAACAATTCGGTTCACGAACAGCTCCGGTCGCAAAATTTTGCCTCCGTTCGCGAACTCCGCATCGGGTGACGAACAGGATCCACGGCCATTTTCCCTCCCGTGACACGTGGTCGCGGCTTCCTGTAGGGAGGGGGACTCTCCCTCCAAGCAATAATCGCCTCCCCACCCGCCTTCCTGTCCTCCACGCCAGAAGTCGGGTTGAGCAAGGTTAGCTTTCTCTCTCTTCGTACTGTACTTTGTGTCATATTTTTGCGGTTTAAAAAAAATATATATATGGTTCAGAACGGATTAACCGTAATTACACTGAACCTTATAGGGAAATTTGATTCGGGACGCGATCAAAAATCGGTTGGCGACCAAATTCGTAGGGGTCAGAACGGATTAACCGTATTTACATTGAACCTTATGGGAAAATTTGATTCGGTTCACGACCAATTCGGTTCGCGACCAGAGTCGTGGAACGAATTAAGTTCGTGAACCAAGGTACCACTGTACGAAGAAAATAAATTTACCTTGAAAACAAGGGAAGAATTAGAGAAAAATGGATATCAGTGTCAATGGGTTCAATATATACAATTAAAAGAACAATTTAAAATAGACCAAAAAAACTTTAGATTTTCAAAGGAGCAATCCTGGTGGGATATCCAAATAGAGGGTACCAACGAACATCTAATTACAAAATTATATAAATTTTTATTACAAATTAAAATGAAAGATATCAAATTTAAAAATTGTATGGCAAAATGGGAAGAAAATTTTGGATATGATATTCCATATGAAAATTGGACTAAAATGTGGACAAAAAGTTTAAAGTTTACATTAAGTTACAATTTGAAGGAAAACGTTTTTAAAATGATGTATCATTGGTATATCACTTCAGATATTCTTTCTAAAATGTATAAAAATGTCTCAAACCGTTGTTGGAAATGTAGAAAAAAAAAGGGTACTCTATCATATCTGGTGGACTTGTGTAAAAGCTGAAAAGCATTGGTCAGAAATACACAATATTATTCAAAAAATTCTGGGAGTAAACATAGTAAAAACACCAGAAATGTATTTACTGGGACTTATAGATGAAGAATTGGGAAGGACCCACAGAAAGCTTCTATTATATTGGATTACGGCAACTCGCATAATTTATGCTACACATTGGAAAGAAGAGATCATCCCAACAATTGAAGAATGGTTACTGAAGGTTTTGGACTTAGCGCAAATGGCAAAGTTAACGGACCAATTAAAAGATAAAGATGTGGATAAATTTATGGAAGAATGGTTCCCTTTCTTGAGTTACATAGAAGAATCACAAAATATAAAAATAACTGATACTTAACGCAGTAGTAATATAAAAAAAACAATATAATAAAAAAACCCAAAATAATAAAGAAAAGGGAAAAAAAGACAAAAGAAAGCTAAGAAGGAAACAAAAAGACCAGAACACATCCTCTCCAGCAGCCAACACCCAGATAAGCAGGGATTAACACCAGGCAAAGAATCAAGCAGAAAACAACACCCTAATTGAGGAGCTACCAAGGAAAAAACCACACCCCCACCAAAACTGGCAGGGCAAGCTACTGTATATAAACAGGGAGCAAACCCCATACTCTCTTGCACTGACAACATCACCTGGTTGGGTAATGAAAAGTCTGCAAGCAAACAACCAAGCTCAGAGAGCACCAAGGACTCCACAAATAAATCATTCCCAAGTGTACTCTGACATAGACACTTGCTTCTTACATAGACAATTCTTACATTGTCAAACTTAAATATGGTCACGCCCAGAGCTTTATTTGGAATTGTGTCTACCTGGCAAAGGTACACTATAGTAGGAAAAAATACTTTGTGGGGGATGGTGGAAATTAAGTACACTGTTAGATGTGGACTGCAAAGCTCTAGATGACCACTAGATGGTAGCAAAGAGCTAACGTTTCAAGTAGGAGACTGAGACATTCAACTTGAACATTGCTTACTCTTCTATCAGCATTTTTTTAGTCTTGCTGTCCATCACTGATTGTGAAATTCGGGGATGAGGATTGATGTCAATTTCACCTTCTGGGCTCTCAGTGAGCTCCTGTATTACACACTGGAAAACTTCTTTATATGTCCTGCAACACAGAAACTACAAAGGACCCCAGTGTTCAGATAAGGGATAGCCACCACTGACACTACTTAGGACTGGCATTTGCTGTTCAATATTTAATAATCTCTAGGAAAGAATATGCTTGTTTCATATCCCAATATTGCTCATGAGCATCTCCTGATTTTTTTTCCCCTAAACTGGAAAACATTCGATTTCCCAAATGGCTAATTGAAGGACCTTCTTGGCATGGTCAACATGAGCAAATCTGTCTTTCCACTGTGGCTGAGAAAGAGGCAGTGTCCTAATTAGTTGCTTTCCTCCTAGATTTTCTACACTGCTCATGGTATTATCCTGGACCACAGCCTCTCTGTTCCTGGATTTGTCTAGACGTCTTGATCTTACTCTTTATGGTCTCTTCAGGTATTCCTGATCAAGAGTTGAAATGAATCCATTAATATTTACTTGCTTACTTACTTAGGAGATTTACCTATCGCCTTCATCCAATGGACTCTAGGCAATATACAGATACCATTTATAATAAAAACAATAATATAGAGGCAAAAATAAGGATCAGTAATTTTGACTCGGCTTTGCTCATGCTTTCTAGAGCTACTCAACAGATATGTCTGCTGCTACCTCCTTTATTGTTCAGCTTCATTACAGAAATATTAGGAGATAACTATCAGCAAGTGCCTTATCAGCAAATTTCAAATTTAAGGAATCAATATAGAGGGTAAAGACTATTTACTAATTTTATTTGTGGGTGATATGGTTCTTACCCTGTCTAACATGGCTCAGGCTTCTTAGTATATAAAAGAGGAACTTCAAGCTTTTGTGAAGGCATCAGATTTTATGGTTAATTTTTAAACAGCAATTATTTTGCATTGACATTCCTCCTAAATTGCAAAACATTATATCTAATATTATAGACATCTCTATTTCCCTGAGTCCTTATGACATTTTTTTTTTTTTTTTTTATCTGCTTAACAGTCATTACTGACCCTGCAGTGACCGCCCCCTAGCGGTTTTCAAGGCAATTGCATCTTTCTAGTTTCGGAATTAGACTTTGCCAGAGCCTAATTCCTAGAGCGTCAGCCCAGCTGGCAGCAAAAAACGTAGTTAATAAATATTTCAAATTTAAATGCCTTACATGCTTAGGAATATGTATACCCAGGATTTTTAAAAACTTGCTCAATATTAGTTATGGCAATAGGAGGCATGTTACACAGAGGTACACAAATATGAATTTCCATTCAAGGAATGAAAACTCTGCGCAATCCTTCTGTTAGGTATCTCTATGTCTACTGCCCCTAGCGGCCAATATATGTATAGGCAACATGGTCTCTTCCAGCAATAATGATTGATGGGGAAGGTTCATGCCGTTAACAATTGATAATTTTACAGTTTTATATAGTACACAGTTTTATCTACAGTTTTATCAGGAAAAACCCAGTTCTTTGTGCAATTAGATTATCAGGAAATCATGATCACTGGTCTGATTGGCAGATAAATATTTAGAAAGATACATACATGATCCATTTTTTCTGGTTTCTCCTCCAGTTCTTCTGGCGTTGGTAAAGGCTTCAGAAGGGTGGTACAAAACTCACAGCGCCTGATGAGGCACAGATCAGTGGTGGAATGATCCTCAAAGAAACAAGCCATTAATTCTTTTCCTCAGATTTAATCAGCAGTGTGAAAAGTTTTGTATGTAAACCTGGTTATACACAATTCATCCAGTATAACAAACTGCTTTTATATTCATGAAAATGATTGTTTTCATTTAGCAAGAACCTCACATTTGCAACGGGGTAGAAAAACAGTGGACGTTGTGAATAAGTAAGTAGGATTTCTTTTTAGTTATGATGATGTAGAAGAGTACAGAGATGACCTTGGAGAAAACATGCAGCAACCATTAGTAAAACATGAAATTAGCCCTGGAAAACAAGATACTGTGAGAAAGAAGCTGAAGATTGCCCCACCTTGACTCTCTTTTGTGTAAGTGGAAGAGAAGGTGATACACTGTTAGGCATTCAAGACTGACGTCAGCCCTTCAAGATAGGCCAAGTCAGGAAATGGATATCACAAGAAATACTAGAATTCTACTTGATCAATATAGGCTATAACAACAAGATCTTATAGTAACTATTGATACTCCAAAGGCATGTGGAGAAAGGAGCCAGTGAATCAATGCTTCAGAGCACAGCTTATTGGAACTAAAGAAGAAACCTATGTGAGGCCTGAGACTTGCCTTACAAAGCACAGTGGGGTTCAGGCTTTATGTGGGCACGTTCCTCTCCTCTCCTTGGACACAGCCTTCCCAAAAAGGTCCATGGTGGGTAGCAACTTGTGACCAGAGAGGAGAGGGCATGCTGGTACCTCCATATGACAGCCAATAGGGGTGTAGACTTTACCTAGATTGAATTAAAGCATGGCAGAAACACTGCACAGCTAGGCTCATACTGGCACAGATCACAAAACACCACTTTTGAAATGGAGCAGGAAAGCCTGATTGCAGACTCCTTCCATGGCAGATGGGGCAAGCCAAGAGGGGTGTCATCTGTTCAAGCCTTCTCAATGAGTCTACTAAGCATTGCTTGCCCACAGTCAGCTGGTCTTTGCAGAAGAGTCCTAAAAATTAAGAATCTCTCAGTGGCATCAACAGACATACAGTACTGGATGTGGAATGCTCTCTTCTCTTCCTAAAGAATTGATTCCCCGCCTTCTCCTCTGACTCCTGTGACACTGTGTATAGCATTTAGTGAGACTCCTTTAAAATGGTTTTTGCATCTACTGTACTCAGACTACAGCTCTACATACCTAAGGTCATCCTCCACTGTTATAGAGGTATGGCAAAGAGAAAGAGGCTGGGTGAAAGCACGAAAAGGCTCTCAAAGAATGTAAAGATATGGGGAGGAGAGGAACGTTTCTTACATACAGTCTATTATTTAAGTATTTGTGTCCTCTACCTTTCTCCAGAGCAGTCATATAGCAAGAAAACATTTCCATTCTAAAACATTTTGGATCAATGGTAGCTTTCGAGTTTATGATTTTAAAAATCCACGTCATGCAGTTGCATCCAGACATGTGCATATGTGTTAGAGATCAGTCTCACTCTTCCATTCACAACCTGAAGAGTTTGACCAGAGGAGACCCAGGGGCAGACTCTGAATCAGCTGATCCAGAGCCTGTATTAGGCAAGGTCTCAAGCCCAGCTACACATGGCAAATTGCAAAGGGAAGGGCAAAGGAAGTGAAGATGTCTCCTTGAAAGAAAGGTGACTCAGCCACCTAATTGAATTTGTAGCAACGGCCGTCTAAAAGAGATGGCTTCTGTGGCTGGCTGTTTGTGGCAAACTATGTTCTAATTCCCTGGGGCTCAGTCTGTATGCTGTTGTTGGATTATCTGGAATCTTGAATTGGAAATGGAATGTTGTTGGATTTTCCTAACCTCAGATTTATCTCTCTGGATAATTTTGCAGAAGTAAGCCGTCATACCTGTTTTCTATGCAGAAAGCTTTGAGTCTGCATGATATGTTATGTCATTTCTGGCTGCAATAAATGCAGAAAGCTTTGAGTTTGCATCAAAAGCTGGATAATCTGAAATCTCACCTTATCTTGGAGAAGAGTCTTTACCTCCTCCTCATCAGAAAAGTTCTCTTTGAAGTTGACAAACCAATGTATGAAAAAGATTTCATTAGGAAAAATAGGAAAGAAAACAAAGTTAGTCTCAATAGAAGAAAACTCCACACTCACTCACACTGATGATGTTACCTAGTTACCTGCAAACAAACAACCAAGCTTGGAGAGCACCAAGGACTCCAAAGTTAGTCCTTCTTCACAAAAAAACATACCAAGTGGAATGATATGCAAGAACTATCTGGGAAACATTCTGGATAAATAAGAATTACACTTATTTACATAACCATTTTTGAAATAGAAGACCAAGCTCCCTAACTGAAAAAAGATCCACAAAAATAATGAGAAATAAAGGCTAATTTAGATACAGGTAGTCCCCAGTTTAAGAACAAGTTCTGTTCCCAAGCTCTGTCATTAAGTCTAATTTGTATGTAAGCCGGAACAGTATTATTGCATAATTGTCAGGCCCAGCTCGAGAACAATGGTGAAGCAGTCCAGCTGAGCAAAGTTCCTGTATTTGCTTACACCTTGTAGAAAGAATCCTGCCAGACTAAATCTATATTACTGCAACTAATGGATGTATCCTGGGAGATTCTGGGAGTGGCTATCCTGAACCTCTTTCGTTTCCCACACTCCCCCTGCAGACTGTGTTGTCTTTGGTCTTTTTTCCCTTCCTGGAATGCCGCCCCTCCTCCCTGATAGCCTTGATCTCTCACATCACCCTCCTCTTCATAGGTACATTCCATCACAGTAATACTGTGTAGTAGTATTGTGTAATTAACTTGAACCATTGTGTATTTAACTCGAATTTTGCTACAGTAGGCTCCATTCTTAACTATGGGACATCCATAAACCAGGCATTCTTAACCTGGGGACTACCTGTGCTCGAGAACTTAGATCTGGAAAAAATATAATTTAAAAAATTCAAAAAAAGTATTCTTAATATACATAACTAAATATCTGACCAAATAGGTTTATATCTGTCTCTTCTTTGGCTCTGTTTTGATGATATAATCCATAGACACAAGTGTGTTTTCACCTCTATCATATACACATTCATAGTCTAGAACAGTGTTTCTCAATCTCGGCAACTTTAAGATGTGTGGACTTCAACTCCCAGAATTCTGGGATGGCTGGCTGGGGAATTCTGGGAGCTGAAGTCCACACTTCTTAAAGTTACCAAGGTTGAGAAACACTGCTAGCAATTACAGCAGTTACTGGCTATACTCTATAATATGCTGTAATTTATAAATCAAAGCATGGACTTGCTGGTACTATAGAAAACAGACACTGGAAAACCTGTAATATGAAGAGAAATCCTCATTCTCTCATGCAAGCCACTGAAGCATCTACTTGCTGCTGTCTACCTCAAAATGCCAATACCGAGTTCACAGATTTTTACGTAATAGGTTATTCTTAATTTAGAGGTACCAGGAAGAAAATCTGAAAAATTTTCTATGGGCAAATGCCTGTGGAACAGAATGGCTTTACTGTTTTATTTCTGTATCAAATAGCTCAGGGTGTCAGAGGACCTTTAATAAAACATGGCATACCTTGACTCTCTAGCTCAGTTTCATATATTTCTTCTTCTTCTTCTTCTTCTTCTTCTTCTTCTTCTTCTTCTTCTTCTTCTTCTTCTTCTTCTTCTTCTTCTTCTTCACTAGAGAGTATTTCTGTTGAATCACAACAACAAAAACATTATAGTCCCAAACACATATTAAGTCTCAAATGAAAGCCTTCTATAGAAATTACGGAGGTCTAGGTATGTGGAAGAGAACAGGAGAAGCAATACCATGGAAGGATTCTGGGTGAAAAGTGTACATGCAGGATACCCTAAGGACATGGGTTACTAAGCACTGTACATGGATTGGTTCTTCCTTTAACAAACACCTTGGTAATCCTTTCCCCTGAATGCTGTCGTGCCTTCTGTTCTTCTCTCATGGTCTTTACAGACGGACAGGCTGCCTCTTCCTTCCAAAGGAAGAATTGTCAAGCAAAGAAGTTTATAGCCTTCAAAATGCAGCAGTGAATTGCTCAGGAAGTGTTATCTAGGAGATTTTGTCTTTTGTCCATTTGAACTGGCTCCCTTAAGTGTTTGACAGGTGATAAGTGGCCAAACCAAATATTTTCCAATTTAGCCTTTATATTCGGAGTCCAGACAGATGGCAGCAGCATTTTCAGACAATGGCCTCCAGCATCTCTTCTATCTGAATGCTCCTAAAGACTTTTTTATTTCCTTCCTTCCTTCCTTCCTTCCTTCCTTCCTTCCTTCCTTCCTTCCTTCCTTCCTTCCTTCCTCTTTCTTTCTTTCTTTCTTTCTTTCTTTCTTTCTTTCTTTCTTTCTTTCTTTCTTTCTTTCTTTCTTTCTTTCTTTCTTCCTGTTGAAGTTAAAGTTTTGGAAGAAAGTCATAGCCTTCTTTTGATTTTATGAACTTTTATCAATTTTTACTGACTAGTGCTTAGACTATGGGGCTATTTTAAGTGATTTACATTTTTCTTTAAGCCACAGCCTCAAAGTTGGAGAGAGATAACATGAGTAACAAAAACATAAATAACAACAAAGTTATGAGGAAAAGGTAACATATGAAGAACTCCAACCTGCAGATGTTCCCCAGAGACTCCACCCAATTTCAAAAAGTGGATTTCAGCCTACCTACTTGATAAGTGAGTCACTCTTTTATCATTCTTGCCTGTAACTATGAGCATTGGGAAAGTGAAGACTGGTTTTCCTAGAGGATGGGTTAGAAACAGAGAAAGGAGAGGCTGTGGGATCCAATACACATGCTTAGACATAAGGCAATTTTGCATGGTAGCCTAAGTTGCAACTTGTAGCTGATTCTTAAGCCAACTTCAGACATCCCGGTCCAGATTGCAGTGGCTTGGCCAAGGGGCAAGGCTGGTACTTGGTCCAGTCTATGGCCACTGCATGAACCAACTGATTGTCCCTCTGCTCCTTGCCCTTTCTGTCCACTGTCTGGCTCCAGTGTGGACCAGTCACCCAGGGCCTGCCTTTTAGAAACTTTTCTCTTCTCACTAGTCCCTCTGAGAACACCCATTTGGAATGGTACAGCTCTGTCAGAAACCAGGAGGCTGTTGGGAATTCCTTGAAAAATTATGAGAAATATCTTCTTCCAGGAGTAGATCCATCCTGGTATTGCTGGCACATCCAAACCTTTTCCCAATTTGGAAGACTTCTATTTATTTTAGTAATGTGACTTAGTGGTTGTCAGATTTTGCTCTTCTGGATATTCCTGGTTGAAATGTGATGGTAACATGAAGATGATTCCTTCTACCCTACTTTCCATTTTTCTTCTTTTCTACCTGATATGTTCTAAGAACTCCAAATAGAAGAACTGCAGCTCCCATTATCCTTAACTGTGGATGATGGGCAGTGTAGTGTAATAAAGCACCTAGTTAGGAAGGCTTGCTTAAGAAACACACTTAATTGTACTAAATGTGGTATGAGTTTATCTAAATATAGACTCTGACTTTATGATATGCTACATTGCACAATCTGGCTTTATGATGGCAAAATTAGACATACTAGCAAGAACCACAATTTTTATTCTATTTACAGCTGATTGCAGAATGATGCCTCAAGCAACAATAGACAATCCTGGTGTAGAAGCAACCAGTATCTTAGAATTTCCTCTTTATGTTATGATGCACATATTAAGATATACTATAATGTCTGTTAATGATTCCTAAACATTAATAAGTCCTAATAGGATTGGAATTGATACCAACTTCAGGAATATTAAAGAAATACTGCCATTTTTGCAACTTACTACCTTCTATTTTCTCAGTTTTTTCTTTTCCATCTGTACTTCTCTGGTCCTTTTTCTCTGTTTCTAAATGAAAAATATTATGATAAAAATCAAACCCAATGATTTATCAAGTGAATTGCATTTAATTTTGTATCATACCATACCTGAGGATAACTGCTATAGAATCAATCATCGAACAATACAACTAGACACATCAAGCAATTTGTAATTAGAATTCCTTTTTTTTCCCCCCGAGTTTCGTTATGTTATAGTATAGAGTCAGAAGAGGCCATGGGAGTCATTGAGTCCAACTCCTTGCTCAGTGCAAGAATCCAGATTAAAGAATCTGAGGCAGACTGCTGTCTAGCCTACACCTGAATACATATGTTGAAGAGAACTCACCACCTCTGTGAGCAATCAATTTCACTGTTGAATTGCTCTTATTCTTAGGAACTTTTTTCTATTGTTCTTTTGGAATCTACCTTCTTGTAACTGAAATCCATTATTCCACACCCTCCACTGGAATGAAACACATTAGCTCTTGGTCTTCTGTGTGACATCCTTTTGGATATCTGAAAAGTCCTATACTATATCCTCCTCAGTCTTTTCTTCTCAAGGTTAATCAGATCCACCTCCTTCTATCTCTTTTCACAGGATTTAATTTCTAGTTCCCTGATTCTTTTCATTACCCTTAATAGCAACAATGAGGTACCCAAATCCAGCAATTTGCTGATTATTTTACCAAACTATTCATTATCACTGACAAATTCTGAAGCATGGGGAAGTACCAAATGAATAGAGGAGGGCCCTATTTAGAAAGGAAAAAAAGAGGATTTGAAACACTACACATCATCAATCCCTAAGAAGACTTCAGAGTAGATGGGAGAAGAAGAAGACTGACCTGTAAGATCCTTAAAAATAATGCAGTGATGACCAGAAATCTGTATGGAGATATAGATATATACACATACACATACACCCAGAGTCGTTGAGAAATGGGCAGCATACAAGCTTAATAAATGATGATGATGATGATGATGATGATGATGATGATGATGAAGAAGAAGAAGAAACTTGTAAGACTAGTTTGCTTCAATTTTTGATTGATTACTATTTTAATAGACTGTGAAAATTCTGGAAATACAATATATTTTGAGCAAAGCCTTTGATAAAGTACTCTATCATATTCTGACTTAGCAATTGATTAAGTAGAGGGTAGACTGCATGGGTATTAGGGGATTCACAACTGATCTGAAAATGATACTAAAAATGCTCCTCAGAAGTTGCTCAAATTGAGTGCCACAGGATTTAGTTCTGGGACCAGTGTTCCTCTACATTTTTATTAATGGTTTGAATAAAAAGATGGAGGGAATGCTATGAAATTTGTTGATGCTACAACATTGGGTGGTATAACTAATACCTTAGAAGATAAAAACAAAATTCAAGATGATCAAGGTTAATCAAGCAGACTGACAGAATAGAATTTAATGGAATTTTTTTATAACTTAGGAAAAAGAAATATAATGTTGGGAGATATTGAAAACAGTATGTGTGAAAAGGATTTGGAAACTGTAGATGATCACAAACAAGTGCAATTTTGCAAATCACAGGAAATGATGGTTCTACTAATTTCTGTGCTGGTTGAACTTCCAGGCCAGATAATGTGTTAGCATTCTCTGGCTCTCTTGTCAATATTTATATTCTGATAACCATTTAATTGCTGCTTTATTTGCTACTATTAGAGCTAAAAACAAGTAATTATTTTCTATTTCAATTATGAGAGATAGTTCATTGTTTGCTAACACCAGCTACTGAAAGTGATGTTCTTATGGAGATGAAGGAGGGTTATAAAAAGCTATTAAAGATCTGAAAGTGCCAATTAAAAGCAGTTGAGAATAGAACAGTGTAGCTGGAAGATCATGGGAAGTCTGTAGATATGTTTATACAGTAGGTGATTTACTGAAAGCTGATTAGATCTTTCACCTTTAGGATAAAATTATACCTTGGGAATGATTTGTATATGTATGAAATTTCAGAAAAACAGAGAAAAGCCAGCCTTTGGAAGACCTAATACATGAAGAATTGACTTTGCCAGAAGAATATCAGCTATACGATAAGATGGATTTATCACATTCCATCTTTTCCTTTTTGGAGAGCTGACGAACCCTGGTCCAGGTGTTAAGAGGTTCTTCAAATATGTCATGAGAAATGGCATTGGACAAAAGTCATGATCCACTCAAGTAACTTCGTAGGAAGATAACAAGTGTCATGTTATGTTCTTCCCAGATTACATTACAGAAGTCCAACAGCATATTAATACAACTGAGAAATATTGCTCAAGAGAAGTATCTTCAGTATGAAATCAGGTTTCCATTATTTCTTCTTCTATATATTTATGTCTTTGGATACAAAAAAGTTATCAACTACAGCTGTGTTTTGACTTTTCCACCCACCCAGCGCTTCCCTTTTTTAACATTTAACATTCATTTAAAGGTTCCATGTTTCCATATAATTGTTTCTTGACTTCTCTTTCCTCCCCTATTGGTTAGTTAATTAGTTAATTTTCTAAAAGAAAGAAATTGAAGAAGAAATATGAGGTGGAGAAGGTTGTTTTTAACATGTGAGACTGAGCGATCAACTTTTAGCACTCCTGAATCTAACCTCCAGAATAAATACATACTGTAATTGTTTTCAGTATTTGCATACTAAATCAGTGGACCATATAATAGTCAGAGTTCATATGTTTAGATTGTAAACAAATGAACTCTACTATCTGCTACTATCAAAATGCTATTCTTGGTGTTTGCAAGTTCACATGTCTGAATTTAATTAAGTAGGTATTTGGTGCCTCTTGATACTTCCTAACATCAAATATACTTTCTTTTATTTTATTTTCTCTGGAAACAGAAAAAAACTGTTTTCTTTAGATTATTTCCTGGTACTTTATTCTTTAATATCTCAATTTAAAGCATGTGACATGCTGCAACTATTTCATTCCACGCTCCCATAACATTTATGGCCTCAGCTAACAATTAAACAGAGAGAGCCAGTCTAGTGTACTGGTTAAAGGCACTAGGCTAGAGACCAGGAGACAGAGAGTTCTAGTCCTGCCTTAGGCACAAAGCCAGCTGAGTGACCTTGGGCCAGTCACTCTCTCTCAACCCTAGGAAGGAGGCAATGGCAAGCCACTTCTGAAATCTTGCCAAGAAAACTGCAGGGACTTGTCCAGCCAGTCACCAGGAGTCAACACTGATTAGAAGGCACAAAAAAAGTTACATCTTTTACCAAAGCTACATACAGTCTTTGGTATGGAAGCAGCAAAAGCAAAAGCTGTATTATTTAACCTGTTTCTCATTAAAAGACACAACAATTAAAGCTAACTCTCTAGAGGAGAAAATAGAAGAATTGCCAATTCTTTATGCACCTCATCCATCTTCTGAGCAATACATATCTTTAGTCTCTGCTAAATACGAACTTTACAAGTTTTATGCTTCCAAAACTGAATTATCATTACATTGCACCAGGGAATTGTACTGATAGAGAATTCTAATCCTGTAACTAACTTGTCTTTAGGCTTAAACAAATTAAACAGCATCATCTTTTTGGGCAAGCATATCTATTAATCAACAGGGCTTTAGGTTTTTTTTAATTGTATAGTTCTAATTTTTCATCAACAAGTGAGTCAGATTCTTTTCTGCAGAATGTGAAACTACCAGAGTTACCCAGAATCTGGTGATTAACTTCAAACAAAATTGTGACTATTGTTAAATTTGTGAAACTGGGAAGTCAATGTTCCAACCGCAACAGTTCTTCTTGCTTTACCTAAGGTAAATAAAGGTTATTTGTTTTAGTGCTAAGAAGCTTTTAATACAATTCTTTGGAAGCTTTCTTAGGCACGCTGTTTCCAATTATGGGCACTGCACTTTAAAAGGTATGTGGAGAAGTTAGAGCAGGCGGTTGGCGGCCAGCTTTGGAAACGATTTAGTGGATTTCTGCACCGGGCAGGGTTGAATCAGGGTGACCACCGGGAAGCGGAGGGTGTCAGAAAAGTCAAGCTGGTGATCAAAGCCCACCAGTTTGTTACATGCAGGTTGGCAGAGGAGGATGGCCTAAAGAACCCCACCAACTAATTCTATTTTCTTGATCCTAACATTCTCTTTGAAAACCCAAACTCTCAGTACAACTTCCTCAAGAACTTACGTAGCTTGCTTGAATCCGCAGCACTGTCTGAATAACTCCATTCAGTTTGAGTCTCCAAATCAGCAACTTCCCGTTTTCTGCGGGGGGGGGGGGGAAATTCAGGAAGAAATTTCCTATATGGAAGCGTAGCACAATGCTCTGCTGTTATCAAGGGGACTATTTACTTAATGGTTGTAATAGTTTATAGTCATACTTAATCACAATACATAATTGTACGTACAGTAATTATTAAATAACAATTACACAATACATTTTTTTAAAAAACATGAGAAGCAATAGCAGAACAAACTAAAATTATCACAACCTTGCCTATAAAACAGCTGATATTAGTTAACTTGCCTTATACCAAGAGGGACCAATTTGAAATATCAGGGGTGTCTGCAGGAATATTGTCAACTAAGCCAAGACGGTGGATGCGGTAGGGCAGCCGAAGTTCTACTTCTTTTTCATAAGCAGGTCCAAAAGGGCAGAGCTTAAATCACACTGCCGTGGCTGCCATCTGGACTTTGTTGACTGTATTCTGCAGACATGCCAGTGAAATATATAACCCCAAATTTTATCATGTGTACAGGTGAAACTCGAAAAATTAGAATATCGTGCAAATGTTCATTTATGTCAGTATGGCAACTCAAAAGGTGAAACCAATATATGAGATAGACGCATTACATGCAAAGCGAGATATGTCAAGCCTTACTTTGGTATAATTGTGATGATTATGGCGTACAGCTTATGAAAACCCCAAATTCACAATCTCAGAAAATTAGAATATTCCATGACATCAATAACACAAGGATTGGAAATAGAACAATATCGGACCTCTGCAAAGTAGAAGCATGCATATGTACTCAGTACTTGGTTTGGGCCCCTTTTGCAGCAATGACTGCCGCAATGCGGCGTGGCATGGATGCTATCAGCCTGTGGCACTGCTGAGGTGTTATGGAAGACCAGGATGCTTCAATAGCGGCCTTCAGCTCCGCTGCATTGTTCGGTCTCATGTCCCTCATCTTTCTCTTGGCAATGCCCCATAGATTCTCTATGGGGTTCAGGTCAGGCGAGTTTGCTGGCCAATCAAGCACAGTAATCCAATGGTCATTGAACCAGGTTTTGGTACTGTTGGCAGTGTGGGCAGGTGCCACGTCCTGCTGGAAAATGAAGTCAGCATCCCCATAAAGCTCGTCTGCGGAAGGAAGCATGAAGTGCTCCAAAATCTCCTGGTAGACGGCTGCATTGACCCTGGACTTAATGAAGCACAGTGGACCAACACCAGCAGATGACACGGCTCCCCAAATCAACACAGACTGTGGAAACGTCACACTGGACTTCAAGCATCGTGCATTGTGTGCCTCTCCATTCTTCCTCCAGACTCTGGGTCCTTGGTTCCCAAATGAGATGCAAAAGTTGCTCTCATCAGAAAAGAGGACTTTGGACCACTGGGCAACAGACCAGTTCTTTTTTTCTGTAGCCCAGGTAAGACGCTTCTGATGTTGTTTGTTGTTCAGGAGCGGCTTGACAAGAGGAATACGACATTTGAAGCCCATGTCCAGGATCCGTCTGTGTGTGGTGGCTCTTGATGCACTAACTCCAGCCTCAGTCCACTCCTTGTGCAAGTCCCCAACACTTTGGAATGGCCTTTTCCTGACAATCCTCTCCAGGCTGCGGTCATCCCTGCTGCTTGTGCACCTTTTTCTACCACACTTTTCCCTTCCACATAACCTTCTATTGATGTGCTTTGATACGGCACTTTGGGAACATCCAACTTCTTTTGCAATTCCCTTTTGGGGCTTTCCCTCCTTATGGAGGGTGTCAATGATGGTTTTCTGCACAACTGTCAGGTCAGCAGTCTTTCCCATGCTTGTGATTCCTACTGAACCAGCCTGAGAGACCATTGAAAGGCTCAGGAACCCTTTGCAGGTGTTATGGATTCATTAGCTGCTTAGAGTGGGACACTTTGAGCCTAGAATATTGAACCTTTTCACACTATTCTAATTTTCTGAGATTGTGAATGTGGGGTTTTCATAAGCTGTATGCCATAATCATCACAATTATACCAAAGTAAGGCTTGACATATCTCGCTTTGCATGTAATGCGTCTATCTCATATATTGGTTTCACCTTTTGAGTTGCCATACTGACATAAATGAACATTTGCACAATATTCTAATTTTTCGAGTTTCACCTCATGTAAAACAGGAGAAAAAATTATGCATATTAGTGCTTATTGTCCAATGCATTTCAGAATAGTTCCTTCATCTGCAAATATATTCAAAATACTTAGACAAATGTATTAAATCCATTTACAAAAACAAATTGTTTAAAAGAATATAACTATACCTTCTTAGAAATAAGGCCACTCAAAAGACTTGAAAATATATATTCTGTGTGTGCGTGTGTGCGTGTATATACACACACATACATTCATTCATTCTATATACAGTGGTACCTCGGGTTACGAATTTAATCCGTTCTGTGACTCTGATTGCAACTCGATTTGGTCGCACCGCGAGGCAAATTTTCCCATAAGGTTCAATGTAAATATGGTTAATCCGTTCCGCCCTCCAAATATGGTCGCGCCACGAGGCAAATTTCCCCATAAGGTTCAATGTAAATACATACGGCTCTGCATTTTCTTTGGAGCCATGCTGACAAGCACACCAAAAACCTTCCAAACGCCACAAAACACACCACAAGCCTCACCGAACGTCTCCTTGCTATCGCGATCTTGCCCACAGGAAGCCGCGACCACGTGGCAGCAGGGCAAATGGCCGCGGATCCGGTTCGTAGCGCGGGGCGGAGGTCGCACGGCAAGGTAAATTTTTGGGGCCGGAGCTGATCATATCATGAAAAATTCGTAAGGGGGGGTGTTCGTAACCCGAGGTACCACTGTATTATAAATCTGTCAAGTCTGAAGGTAACCTACATGTGTCCATGTAGTTATGCTGGCAACAGTGCAGAAATAGATGATGATGATGAAGATGGTGGTGGTTGGTCGCACAGCAGCCAGACTGGATTTGGCATTTTTATCCAACTATTGAGTCCTTCCCAAGGATAGGCAGATGCTGTTGATGGATGATGTTAAAGGTATCATCGCAGGATGTGAGCTGTTCCAAGTAAAGCTGCCTTTTGCAATTGACTGATGGTGATTTTGTCAATGCCGATGGTGTTCAAGTGGTGCTCCAGATGTTTTGGGATTGCACCCAAGGCACCTATAACTATTGGTACTGTCTTTGCTTTCTTTTGCCAGAGTTGTTCTATTTCTATTTGCAGGTCTTTGCATTTTGCAATACTACTACTACTATTACTACTACTACTACTACTATTATTATTATTATTATTATGCATTATTCCTTATATAAAGAGTCTTAAATCTTCCAATTATCAAGCATTGAAAGAAAAAAAGAGAATTAGGAAAGAGAACATTGAATTCAATTCTGCCTCTCTCTTGGCTTTAAGGGGAAAAAAAATCAAATGAATATTCTTGCTCACCTGCTTTTATCACACTTAAATTCCTGCAGTGGTGCAAGAAATGCCATTATGCATGGGGAAAATCAGAACTGCTTATTTATGAAAGGGACATTTAGCTTCACACTCCTACTAAATGAACCCAGTTCCTACTAAATCAATGGCATTGTTTCTGAGCAACGTTGTTAATGACAAGAACTACTGTATGCTTGTTTGCTCACTAATAGTCCTACTTCTTACATATATTACCATTTACTTAATACAAGTATCTGCAAAGGACTGTCTCATATGTTTTGAGTGCTTTACTTCAGTGACATATCAATTAAAACTGTTGTGGGTGCAAAAGATGGAACACAGCTCTGAGGAGGAAGACATACTTTATTGAAACAATGATCGTCTGTTTTCTTCTACACTATGTCATGAACCCAGAAAAAAAGAGGAAGCTAACTTTGGGATGACATAGAGCATCTTGGTGGACTAAAGGAGAGGACAGGCAGCAATCTCAACACATGGGGATGTTGTCTTTCGGTGCAACATTCCCAGCAGCCATTTTGTGCGGCACCTAAAATGTATCCTCAGAATGCCAAATATGTCCACCATCCCATAAGCTTTCCTACTTATGAGCTAAAGTATCCATCAGTGCCTTTTCTGATATCTGGGGACCAGGATCAATTTTCTCTATTGTTGTTCTATGATTATTCAACTTCTTTCCCCTGTAAAAAGAGGTGGGTTTCATTACAGCTTTCCTTTTAATGTTTTTCAGATAGGATTGTTATATAAACAAACAAGCAAGAGTCCCATGATAATCAGCAAGGCTGCCTTTATTAGAAACAACTGAGGTATGATGTGCAGAAGAAGAAACACACTACACCACTAGGACAGGCTTCATGCCCTGGGCTAAATGTAACTTTTGCTTTGGGTTTAAGAGCTTATGTCAATCCAGCCACTGAGTTTATGAACCATGATTTATGGCTTAATGTGTTGTGCCACTTATGGATTATTCCATAAACAATGGTTAAACCAGCCATGGTTTAGTATGATGTGAGCACTCAGACGGTACATAACTGAACATGGGAGTTGCCCTCCATTATGCTGAGGTACTGTAGGAGGAGAAATGCCAGAGGAGCAGCTGGACTAGGACTCAGTCCTATCACTGAATCTAACACATCCCTAAAAATCGGGGGTAACACTGTTTCTGTGTCCTCAGAATCTTGCGATAGAAGACTAGAAACAGGCCCCATTATTGGCTCTTTTGGAAGGTCTAATTTAGGGCAACTAGATCTGGACTAAATAGAAATGGAGCCACTAGATGGCCCCAAACATTAGATATTTCTATGTTTCTTTGCTGCCATCTACTCAATGTCTGAATTTTTGCAGATTTGGTTGCCCTACTTAATGAATTGTTTAGGCATAGTGCAATTCCTACTATCGATCAGTTTTGGGAAGAATGTGACTGAAATAGGCAGAAACTATCCTTACTTTGATGGCTGAGCTTCAGGAATTGAAGTCGACAGAGGTCTTCTCTGGAAATCTAAATGGAGGGAGAAAAGAAATTGCTTTTCAAATCATAAAAGTAAAGGTGTGAAAGTTGCTTTTACTAGATACAAGATTATCCATTTTTGACTTGCAACTAAATTCTCAAATGCCTTAAAGTTCTCACATTGGATTTTCTGATTCCATTGGTTAGATAGGGTTTTTAAATGAGGATTCACATCAACTTACTTAATGCATTCCAGAATACGTCATATCATGGATTATGTCTTCTATCATGTCCCAAAAGATATTTTATACGTCTCCTTATTAAGGGGACAAGGATAGGAACCTTCCAAGCTGCAGGCCTAATCCAGCCCCCAAGCTGACTCATCCAACCTGTGAGAGATCTCACAATGAAGAGAGAGCTGGGCTGACTGGTGCTTCTGCTGGAATACATGCAATGGCATTAGCACTTAGTGCTCCCACATCTTTCCCCAAAGGGAAATGCTAGGGAGGCCAAGTGTTTGCAGATATTCCAGAAGGAGCACTCCCATGGAAGCTCTGGCCTGGGGTGTCCCTTGCCTTCTTCCTTCGAAAAAATGAGTGACATCACCTGCAAGCCAAAGTCTTCGTGCTGCTGGGGATCTAGGAGTGGAGGGGAGAGGTTTGGGTGGGAGGAGAAGGGCTTTGCTACCCCATGGTTTTTTCCTTCAGGCCAAACTTGCAAGAGTCACTAAGCATAGCTCTCTTTGTCCCTTATCTTTCTCCTTCAGAACAGGTGCCAAGTGGTTTAAAGCCAGCTCGTCCTTCAAGTGCAATTTGCTAAATGCTTCACTGCCTCATACTTTTCATGGGGGGGGGGGGAGGGAGGTCCTCAAGTTTTAGCTTCCAAGGAAAAACAGTTCTATCCTGCAATTGTATGCTCCCATGCTGAGCTCTGGCCCCAAGCCTAAAGATGGCCTGCAGCCTACAGGAAGGGGTCTGGAGCAAAGTCCAGGATCTGGGCCAAAACCCATTCCAACATAAAGTACAGTAAATTAGGGATGCAAAAAACCTGGATGACCAGAGGATGGAAGCAAAGAGAAACAGAAACCTCTAACTTTAGTGTTTAGTAGCTGTCTGAATGTACACATCCTAGATCTGATAGCATGAACTAAACACTTGTATCATATAGGCCTGTTTGTCAGAAAATTAGCTGCAGCTCTCCCATAAATTCCCATAAATTCAGTAGCAGTATATGGAGAAGAGGTTAAGGTCTAATTTACACATACTATAACAGGAAAAGAACTGTGAGTGAAGGCATGTAACATTATAGCAGCTGAGCATATATCAGGAAGCCTGATAATGAAGAACGTCATCCATGATATCTTACATGTGCTTCAGTAAACACTGTTGAATATTCAGCCATGACATTTCAGACTGATTTGCATAACCAGCTTACCCCAGTGCGCGTATGGGCCACTAAACAATTCTCGAGGAAAAGAACACATGATGTCATGTGCTATTGTAATGGTATGTGGGAATGACCTTGGGAGACAGGGGGAAGAGCCACAGCCAGGGCAACGGTCGGATAAGAGGCAGACGTGGCAAATGTCTCAGAAGAGACCCTCCCTAGCTTCTTGGGCTGTAAAGGTGACGGGGGAGAAATGCACTTTCAGACTTGCAAGATTGATGTCAGCCTCATGAGGTAGTCCAGGCAAGGAGCACACCCAGACAAACTAGCTCTACTTAAATGTAAGGTTACATTAATAGAATCTTGCAAGTCTGTGCGCCTAGTTTGCCATATTATGGTGTTTTGTGAAAGATATAGTCTTTCACATACTAACTTTTTATGCTCCCCTACACTCATTTAATGCTTATACCCCTTCCTTTGGATTATCAATTTTTATATATTCTTTTAGATATATATTAAAAAAAAAAATCCCCTCTCACCCCTGTGGGTGGTATGTGTCTTCCTCAATCTCGGGTCCTCTACCAGAGGCCTGGGAGTTTGAGGGTTCTGCGCAGTATCTTAGCTGTTCCTAGCACTGCACTCTTCTGCAGATAGATAGATAGATAGATAGATAGATAGATAGATAGATAGATAGATAAGCTTTTAAATAATAGTGAGAGGCATGATTGTGAGCCAGAGTGAAGCCATCTTAGTCTGAGCGCTAAGGACCCTGGGGCAGTGGAAAAAAACCCAGAGAGACATACGGGTCTCAAACTCATGAGAAACAGGGTTCTGTTGTCTTTCAAACTCATGGGCCACAGGGTATGATAAAGACCTGAAACTGCTGATGTTGAGACTCTTTGAACTCTTTGTTTTCTGTTCACACAAGATAATTGAGGAAATTCTTTAGGATGATATGTAGGTTTAGGTCAAGAGTTCATGAAAAGCGAGATGTGGATTCTGTTGACAATGCACATTAAAACAGGTTAAAACAACATTGGGAGTTAATTGAAAAATTCCAAAGGAAGATTTCGAGCCAAGCCCCCAAAAGGGGAGGAGGACAGTTAGGGTATAAATGAACATGTCTTTGAGTTGTTCGGGGCTCCCTCTTGCTGGAGGGGCCCACCTTTGCAAACGCGTAATAAAGCTTTCTTCTCTGGACCAACGAACCTGTGGTGTGAACGTAATTGCCCTTAGCACCGATGACAATAATAATTTAAAAAAAACTAATATAGAGCATGAGAAGCTGGAGAAGTACCAGGGCCTGAAGGAGGAAATCGAGAGGATGTGGAAAGTCAAGGCCAAAGTGGTCCCAGTGGTGGTAGGAGCACTCGGGGCCATGACTCCTAAGCTGGGAGAGTGGCTCCAACAGATCCCAGGAACAACATCAGAGCTCTCTGTGCAGAAGAGTGCAGTGCTAGGAACAGCTCAGATCCTGCGCAGAACCCTCAAACTCCCAGGCCTCTGGTAGAGGACCCGAGATAGAGGAAGACACGTACCACCCATAGCGGTGAGAGGGGAATTTTATTTATATATATATTAGCTTTTTATCATTCTTTTTAGATTTTCATGTTCACTCTTGATATATATATATATATATATATATATATATATATATATTTAGTTCCCTTATATTTCTTTTTAATGACTGTTGCCCACCCCCTACTGCTGGTATATAACCATAATAAAAATTTGATTTGATTTAGATTTGTTTGGATCAACATGCTAATATCAAACTGCTGCATCCTGAGACTGAATTTAACATGTGAAGGGTTAAAATAAAAAATCTCAGGTACAGATGATACCAATGGGACTTTTGCACAGGTGTAAAACTAATACGTGTGATAAACAGAGATTACGATGATGAATGTGAATTCACAAGAATGAGGTTCTTTAAAAATGGAATGCTTTTGGTTCTGCATCCTAGATCAATGTTTGTCAACCTCAGCAACTTTAAGATGAGTGGACTTCAACTCCCAGAATTCCCCAGCCAGAATACTGGCTGTGGGGAACCATTAACCTACCATTGTGAAAAACATATTACATTGTTGGGGACATCAAAAAGGAATGGAAACTAAAACTACTAAGATTCAAATGCCTTTAAACAAATAGAGTCCTCACTAGGAATATTGCTTGCAATTCTGAAGAGACGGAAAATCTGAAAAAGATCTGCAGAAAGGGCCTTCAAAATGATCAAAGGGTTACAACAATTCTCCTATGAGAAAAGTTTATAAGATTTGGGGGGGTAGCTTAAGAGAAAAGGTTAAATCAGGAGTGGAACAACAGAGTTATATATGTAATCTATCAAAAATCTCAAAATCTGTATAACTAAAGGGACAGACCAAAAATATCTCTCAAAACACATTCAACTTGCTTAAAAATTACAGCCTGAATACCCATTTTTATCCTTCTCTCCCCTGAGCACCCTAAGAATTGTCACTGCCAAACTCGGAGCTAAGTTCTGAGTTTTTCCACTGATACCTTCCAACGTGTTTTAAAGTTTACTGAGTACTGAGATTTATTTAGTTCTTCACTTTTGTTTCTTTAGGAATGCCCAAATACCTACAGTACAGACACACATGTTCCAACAGTTTTGCTGAATGCAGGGAACAAAAACATCTTTTGGTAAGAGAATTTTTGGGAGAGAAAGATGGATTTCAGTATCACTATATCCCATTATCACTTCCCTGGTCTAGACCAATCCATCTCCAGATGCTTTTGAACTTTAAAAGAATATTTAGTTAGTAATCTCTGTCATAGATTGACCATTTTATGGAAGAAACGCAAGGAATGTACTTCCAAGGATATATTGAGAAAATAAGCTACGGCTACCTTTTCCTGAAGTTTCATCACTGTTTTCTGAGCAACCTTCATGAGGAATTCCTGATTCTTCTTCATATGACACAGTCTGCTCCCTGCTTCGCTCTGTATTGGTCCTGCTTGCATTCAACAAGCGATTGCTCCCTTTAATGTATGTTTCTATTGACCAATGGGCAAGATCTGATTTAGCAACAGGGTTCTTCTCTTGAAGTTTTTTCACATTTTCAATTGTGAGAAGCGAGCTGGAAGGCTTGTCACTGGCTGGCTGGGATAATGAATCTGTTTGTTTTTTTGATTGCAATTGCTTTTTGCCACCAATTCCTGAGGGGTTCAGTCCATTAGACATATTGCCAGGGCATGAAACAGACTGTATTCTGAAAGAAGAAAACATTACTGTAATACTGTTTCTTCAATGGAGGTAAATGCGCATTTCCAAGAAAGCATATTTGAATCAATATTATTATATTTGTTTAGTGCTGTATTTGAGCTGAGACTTGGCCCTGAGCATCAAAGATTCCAGAAGTTTCCAAATACATCAGCCTGATCTCCAGCAAGTTTTATATTTTCTTTCCTTCTGGAAGTCTGGGTGAGACTTCTTCTCATCGCAAGACTCAGAGCTGAAGCAGCGTGTCATATAATCCCATCAAAATCAGCTTTTTCATGGATTGTAGTAATAAAAGAATTCTGTTGTGGGGTACTTGGTCTGCTGTGTTTTGCTGGAGAACACAACTAAAGTATGAGTTACAAGCTAACCTGGTAAGCCTATTCCTTATTACTAATCATTCCCAGTGGCAATAAAAGATTTAAAGGGAGAAAGAAAGAGTTAAGGTTTCAGCCTCAGCATAAATATTGGACTGCAAAACAACAGAATAGTATGTAGGAGACCATACCACAAAGAATTCACAGGATGGGATTACCCTAACCCATTTTCACAATTCTCTGAGATCACTTAAGGAGAGAGAGCAGTTGTTTTAGGGATAGAATAGAGATACCCACTCAATTTAATAAGGCAACCTCTGGTTTTTAGTACTGAGTGGGCATCTCTCTTAACTCAGTCCAGTAAATCATTGGGATGGGCAGCTTAGTGGCTTAGCAGGAGCTCTGTTCAGACACAACAAAAATATTTAAAAGGTAACGTGCAAACAGCCAAGATGGCCCCTACCCATCCCAAGTCAAACTGACGTATTATATAATATTCAGAGGTACCCACACCTGCAGTAACTATGTTGGCAATGAGGAAGCTTCCCTGGCTAGAAAGATGCCTTATGCACCCTCAGAATGAAGCATTTAGGCTTGACAGAAGATTCCTCAAACTGGCCATCCATTTTCACATAGAGGACTGGGGTTAGAGAAGACAGAGGGATAGCAGCCATCATCTTCTGCCTCATGAAAAATTCCAAGTAATGGGATAGAAGCAGACGAAATGGAAAACCTGAGCCTTGCAAATCACAATGAGCTTTTTCTGACTCATCATCCTTAAAAGCAGAGTCATCTTCCTTTCGAGTAAACACAAGGGAGAAATAAATATATGGTTCTCAGGACCAGAATTAGCAGCCACCCTAATGTGGAGCTTTTTCAGCAATGTCACACAGCTTTTAAAGGTAGGAAATCATAAAAGGATCAACTCTGTTGGAGTAGATCACAGTTCTATCAACTTTTCTCTAGCTAGGGAGACAGATGAGACAAAGATTGGCATTTGAATCATCATGCAAATTCAGATTCAAATCATTGATTGATTGGATTGGATTCATTTGATTGGATGATTCGGCTATTGGTGGTCCATGGTCTTTACCTGCCACTCTGCTTCCTTTCCTCTGCTGGCACTAAGTAGGGTGGCAGAGAGCTGCCATCACTGCATATTTTGCAGAAGTCCCTGTTTCAAAGGATGGTTCACCGCTCAGTTCAGCATCTTTCTTAAAATGTCCTACTGGATGCTTTGTGACAGTCCATGAGAAAAGTTATGAACATAATAGCTTTCTTTCACTGTGCCTTCCTAGCAACTGGTATCCAGGTCTATATTCAGGATTCCATATAGCCATTGTGACTAATAGCTACAGATCAACTTCTCCTCCATGATTTGATCTTATCTTTTCACTTGGTCACATCTTATAGCATCAAATTCCATAAATGAATTCTATGTTGTGATTAAATATAAGTATCAACCATCCATTGTGCATCATGAAGCCACTGTTAATGAGATTTATGGTATGATTCTGAATTCTATTCTAATAAGATAAAGGGAGAAGAACTTTATTTGGAATAAATTTGGGTTTTTTGCTTCTGGAACGTTCTTGTTTGGAAGGACAACCCAGAATTAGGAATGAAAAAGAATGAATTGTTGGATACCTGTGGAAGCAAGTTTAAGAATTTTGCTCTTCTGGAACGAGGTTCAACTCAAGTCTCTTTCCCAGAAAAAATCAAGAATGGAACAGGAGGAGATGCATTTTTTAAATGTTATTAAGTGGCTGAGAGTTTTTTCTGCTTTTTTTCTGATTATAAAAACATTTAAAAGCAGACACAACTATTCTAGCCTAGGAAAAGATATTACAAGGCATGTCTGACCGGTGCTATGCATAAACTAATATGTACCCCAAAGAATAGAGCTTTTTTCTTGTTTGCTATTTTTTAGTATTTTTTAAATATAAAATATTTAATTGTTTATAAATATGTTACATTTATTACTGGCATTAATATTTAGATATTAATGACAATCTCCTTTGTAACATAGAATGCTAAGAATGCTTAGCTGGGGTCTTCACCTAAGTAAACAGTATTGGCCTTGAAACTCATTATTTCCTCTTTTTTAAAAATAATAAATAAACAAATAAATAAATAAATGCTATTAGCCTTGAGACCCGTTTTCCTTTTATGAATGAATGAATGAATGAATGAATGAATGAATGAATGAATGCTATTAGCCTTGCCTTGAGACTATTTCCTGATTTTTTAAAAAATAAATGCTATTAGACTTGACACTCATTGTTTCCTGTTTTTTTACATAAATAAACAAATAAATGCTATTAGGCTTGAGACTCATTGTTTCCTTTTAATAAACAAATAAACATTAGGCTTGAGACTCATTCTCCCCTCTATTTTTCTTTAAATCAATCAATCAATAATCAAATGCTATTAGCCTTGGGACTCATTGTTTACTCTTTTTAAAAAATGAATGAATGAATGAATGCTGTTAGCCTTGAGACAAATTGTTTCCTCTGATTTTTTAAAGAAATAAACATGTAAACACTATTAGCTTTGAGACTCATGGTTTCCTCTTTTTTAAACAAACAAACGCTATTAGCCTTCGTAAGTAAACGAACTTGAGACTCGTGGTTTGCTCTTTTTTAAAAAAATTAAAAATGAATAAATAAATGCTATTAGCCTTGAGCCTCCTTATTCCACTTGATTTTGGGGCACCCCTCCTCCAAATGCCAACTGAAGGGAGCCACAGTGTTGGGGTGCTCTGGGGACCCCACAGGCATTATGGGGGTGCGAGAAACAACACCCTGAACTCAGCGGGACTCTTCGCGTCTCCTTGGGCTGATTCGCAAGCTCGTGCAGCGTGGGCTGGATGGAAGGTAAATAAAGATTCAGTGGACTTGCAATCCTGTTCCCTGGTTCAGTCTACACATTCGCGAGTCTATGTCCCGCTCTCCATCTACTTCCCGGTCCCCCACCGAAGAGACGTCACTGTCGGCGGCCGGCCGGCCGTTTCCGCTTCCGAGGCCAGCTCGGGTTGTCCTTCCGCCTCGTCGGCACAACTGAGTCCCGACACGGAGAATGGCGGCGGTGGCGGAGCGTCTGGGCTCGTGGGAGCGTCCCGTGCGGCCCCTGGCGCCTCTCAGTGAGCGGCAGCAGGACTCCGTGCTGGAATTGCGCGCGGCCTCGCCAGGGCTGCCCGTTCCATCAGAGGTAGGCCGGCGCCGACCGCGGGAGCCTCCTGAAGCCGTCCTGGCTGGGCTCTCACGTTATCCTCCACGGGGCTCCTTGAGGGAAATGAGGAGGCTGAATGAGTTCTCGAGGAGCCCAGCTCCCCCCCCCCCCCGGAGCAAAGAACGACGCCAGGTCTTCGCTTGGCACCAAAAAGCAGATAATATCTAACCAAGCCAGGGCACTACAGTTGAGAGAGTGATCTCTCATATCTCCTCATACCATGCTTCCCCCAGCTAAGAACACTGAGGAGGATCTGATGATCTTAATTAATTAATAATAGTCCTGAAGATTTTATTTGCTAAAAATATTTATAGCCTACCCACAGTTTTAAGAGAGATGCTCCCTCCTGTTAGGGTAATAGACCTTAAATGTCAAACCTAGACTTTGAAATATCTGATTGATCTGATTTCCTGAATCCAAAATATGATTATTAGCAGTTTCTGCTTCTGAACTTTTATTATTTTATTATGTTCATGGGCCTCCAAGATAGTACTGAGAGAAGCTTTTCAGCTCTTTCATGTGTTGATTTTCATCTTGTTTTGCAACTTTGCCATTTTTTTATTATTTTAAATGAAAAAGTTGAAAGTAATCTATATTCCATGCCTTCATATATCCAGGAGCTATATCTGTTTCGGATGCTTGAGTTTTTAAGTGAAACGTTTCATATGTTACTAATAAACAATTGTGATATCAATCTTGTTCTGAGGTAACATTACTTTTTGCCATTCCTGTATATCTGAGGAAACAAATAAGACTGTGGCTGGTTTCTTGAGATTTGAAACTCAGTTTAATTGATCAATAATTCTAATTTCTTTTCCTTAAACAGCTACCCATAGAAGATTTAAGCAGTCTTGTCCAACCATCCTTAACAGTGACACTGACAGCCACATTGCCAGAATCCACAGAGAACATTCTCTTGAAAGGATTCTCTTCTTTTGGCATGGAAAGTGAAAGAATTGAAACAGCACAGCAGGTAAAAAGAAAAAGAAACAGCAAACTCTCTCGGATTCCAGGATAATACAAAAAAACTACTGCCTGGGCAGCGTAGATATTCAGTTTCAAAAGGAAAACGTGACTTGGAGTGCACATGAAGGATCTGTGTCTTTCCTTGGTTGCTCAGAGCCAGGAAAATATGCATTTGACTTAAGGAGGCGCAGATAGCTGCAACAAGCATGTTACCTTTTCCCTGTGCATCACTGCACAGCTCTGATTATTAATGGAGCATCCATTATCCTAATGGAGCATTCCTGAAACAGATTAAATTGAGACTGAAATAACCAGTTCCTGGATGGCTGGTATGTTTGCCTCTCCCTTCTTCAATTGGGTCATTTTGGGGATTCAGATCATCTTAGATTTGATGCATCTAAAGCCGCCTTGATTTGCCGCCAGAGCTTCAGAGTAGGCCTTCAAGTTGCATAAGGTTGAAATTTAAGTACTAAATTTCAGTCTCATTAGCTTGGGTGAAAATGGGAGGAAAAATATATGCTGGGATTTGGGAGGGAAGAAGTCTGCTTCTTCTGAGTTAAGGGTGATTTTTGATAAGGACACTAATGTGTAATACTTTAAGCTTTTAGAAATATTCAATGAAATTAAGTTATTTTTCTCTATATGGCATCATTGTTTTAACAGATCATGAGCTTTGTCCCGTTGTTGTTCTAGTTCTTCTCATGGTTTGATCAACTTCGTGCACAGATGGATCAAGATGAAGAGACCAAGTACCGGTATGTATGTGTGTGTGTGTTTATATTATAGATATATATATATTTACCTTCCCTTAATTGTAATTTGAATAGCAATGTATAGTATCCATCAGTAATGACATAAAACAGCTGATAGAAGTTTTAATTCCTATATTTTGTACACTTTTAGCTTTGTTTTCTTCCTCCCTTTGTTTCACTTATTCAGCAAGATACTTGGAATCTTATCCTTTGATTCATTTTATATATTCTATTATTTTTGTGATGCAGAAGTTAGCTGCAAGAACTTACTTGTACGTGAATAGTTTAACTACTATGTCTATTTTAATATCTTAATCTGAATGTGACAATTCAGATTTACAGTATTTTAGGGGGAAAAAATCTGAGTCAGCTCTCTGTTAGTTCAGTAGCTTTAGAAAGTGTATTGGGGTGAAGCATTTAAGTAAAACTTCAATCATCAATTGAATCAAAATTCAATTTGATTGAATTGAATCAAAGATCAACTTCATCTTTCCTTTTTAAAAAAATAGTTTTTATTAAAAGATTTTACATATATAATAAGAAATACATTCAAAGAAAAAAGTATGGTAAATGTGGGAAAAAAGGAAAGGAGAGGAAGAGACAAAAAAGGAGATAGAAAAAAGAAAAATAAAATAAAAGATCAGAAATCATGATATATCTATATATCTATCTATATGAATATAAATAAATAAAAAAAGAAGTGGCTTCCAATCTTCCTCTCGATAGCTATACATACAATTCTAATCAAACCTCTCTTTCTAACATTACATCATAGTTCCCTTATTTCTGTAACCTTTCTATCCATCAAAACCATAAGTCACAAAATCATGTTCTTTTTTACACAAAAAGTCCATAAAGGGTTTCCAGTTGTGAATGTCCATAATGGCATTTCTCTAATCAAAGAAGTTATGGATGTTGCTGAGAAACAAAAGATTTAGACTTCTAGCAAAAGAGTTAGAAGGGCACAACCTGAAGTTTGGATGGCATGGATATTTCCGGTACGTTAAAGTTAATGTGGATTTTAAAAACCATTTTATGAGATGTGCCATATTGAGAATATGGAATAATAAACCCAGGATGTGCCCGAAAACACATCTCTAGATCTCAGCACAAGAAGCATTTTACAGAAGAGAAAAAACAGGTAGACAAATGGTTAACGTACTAGGAATTATTGGAAAATCACCAAGGGGTATATAAAATTAAATCAAGAGAGCAACTAATGGCAGAAGGATGTAGTTGTCAGTGGTTTTCCCATTTACAGTTATCAGAAAGATTTAAAATGGATAAATGGATATTTATGGTATGGAGCAAAGTATAGAATTTGAAGTGCAAATGTATACTGATGATGAACATGTAATTGCTAAAATGTATAAACTCTTGTTGAAATTTGAAATGGAAGAAGAACAGGTTGAAGAATGTATGATAAAGTAAGCTAAGAATTTCAGTTATAATATACAGATGGATCAGTGGGAAAATATGTGATCAAAAGGGTTAAAATTTACATTTTGTTATGATCTTAAAAAGCATTTTTATTAACTGATGTATCATTGGTACATGATGCCAGAGAAATTATCTAGAATGTATAAGGCATTCCAAATGTATGTTGGAAATGTGAATAACATGAAGGGACATTTTATTATGCTTAGTGGACATGTAAAAAAGGTAAATAATTTTGGGTTCACGTACACACATTGACACAGAGGATTTTAAAGACCACTATTCAATTGAAGCCAGAATTTTTCCTTTTAGAACTGATTGATATACACTTAGAAAAGAGTCATGGAAGATTATTTCAATATATGATTACTGCGGCGAGATTATTATATGCACAAAGATGGAAAGATTCAGCATTACCCACCATGAAGGAATGGTTGGTGAAATTGACAGAACTTGCTGAGATAGCCAAATGTCTTCTTTGATTAATCAACTTTATCTTCCAATTTTAAAATATTCTTTTTAAATGAATACAAATCTGAAAAATAGGGGATTGCATTTAAGAATACTGGCTAATTCTCCTTTTTACACAAACCCTAAAATTAGTTCTATTTTACATATGAAATTGTAGCATCTTCCTACATGCTAATAGTAAGGGCACCATCTAATAGGAAAATAAATATGATTTATCTTGACAAAATAGAAATAAAAGATATTCCGCTGCTAATTTTATGATGTTTCCTACCCAAAGGAATTGCTTGGGATGAGTAAGTTCATGGATGAAATATCTTTGGACACAAATGAGAAATTTAACAGGGAACAAGAATTGAAACTGAATTTTCCAGCAGAAGTTTTATTAGAAAAGTAACCTGTTCCCTCAGTTTTTATGAGATAGCCAGGCATCTTTTTTGCTTAGTAGTCAGACTAGTGGTAGAAGTTTTAGCTGAAAGAAAATAACAGTTTTCCTGTTGTCAAATATATTGTAATAGGAATATTTTGAATCAAGATATTATACAAAATTTTAAAAAGAGACAAAGAAAAAATTGAAACATAAATTGTTTTTGTTGTTGAATATTCAGAGATATGACATATCTGGCCAATCATAGTCTCTCTGCCTGTTGATCCAGAATGATTGGGTCAGCTCAGCTTCATAAAAATGTGTGTGTGTGTGCGTGCGCGCACGTGCACTTGTGTGTGACAGAGATTTGTTTGTTCATTTGGTGGACATCACCCTTTTGGCCTCCTTTTCCACCCTGTATTTCCCTTGGGCAGGGAAGGGGAAGCAAAAAGAAGAAAGACGGCATTCTTCTCTGTTTGGGGTATAGCAAATACTTTGCTTCTCAGAATTGGGAAGGGACAGTTTAATTATCTGTTTATTTATTTATTTAGATTTAGAAGGCTGCCTGACTCCCAAATGACTCTGGATGGCTTTCATAGTTAAAAAGAAGAGAAAAGGATAAAAAAGAAAAAAGGATATGTACACCCAGACAAAATCACCCAATACATTTAAAAAAAAAAACTTGCAGGGGCCTAACAAACAACCTAACCTCAGGTCTGGGAGCAAAGCCAAGTTTTTAAAGACTTGTAGAATCCTTGCAGGGTGGGAGCCATGCGAGTCTCTGGGGAGATGCTGTTCCAGAGGATCTGGAGTCCCACTAGATTGCACTGTTTAACTAAGGGGACCCAGGCAGCTCCCACTCTGCCCAATCTCACTGGGTGGGCAGGAATTACTGGAGACAGGCAGTCTTCCCCCAGTTAACCTCCCAGTAAGTAAAAACACAGCTGAGTGGATGGGAGTTTGCGCAAAAACTGTCTTTGGCTTAGCTATGTTTGTTTGTTAATTAATTGAGTTAGGATGCAAGCATGACATTCTTACACACACACACAGCCCAAACCTGTCCACTTAAGCATGTCATGTAAACAGGGCCTAAAAAAGGGATGTCTGTGTTTGAGTGGTAATTGTTACCTTAAGAGTCTATGGTAGGTTTCTTCGGGAGTATTTTAAATTGTTTCTTTTAAGGTGCCCCAGCTGGCTTCTTAGTCAAAGAGACATTTAGATACTTTCCATGCAAAACCCAAAGGATCAAAAACACTTTTTCCTATAAAAAAATACCTTCATTACAGTTTGATGTGTTTGGGATATAAATTCTTCCTTTTGAACTGGGAAATACATATTGTGGGGGGAGAAATAGAATAGAAAAGAAGAATGAAATAATAGATGACAATTGTGTCAGTTATGTAGCTGCATGGAAATGCCAGAACAGGTGTATACCTTTTAAGGAGGAAACAGTTTTATTGATAGTATATCTTAGCCTTCCCTTTTGTGGATTTGTAAAGACTGCAAAGTATTGTGAGTGGAATTATCTATGCTTTTTAAATTTGAAACTGCATTGAATTTTCAATGAACTCCTTTCTTTTCTACTGTCTCCCTCTCCACCTGTCCTGGTGCCTCAAACGTACTATGGACCATGGTATACATAGAATTACCATATATTATTACTGTATACAGTAGCTATACAACAGAGCTACATGGTTTATCATCCAAAATTTCTATATTGTTCTATTGATTCTTCCATTGCTACAAACAGTTAAATGTACTCTTGTGTGTATGCTTGTTTCTCCAGGCTGGCCAGGGCTGATTATTCTGGATTTGAAGAGCAATGTGATGCTATACTGAATGATGTGAATTGTGCTCTTCAGCACCTTAAGTCATTACAGCAACAATACCTCTTTGTCTCAACCAAAACAGGAACCCTGCATGAAGCCTGTGAACAGCTGTTAAAAGAGCAGGTAACTTCAAAGTTGAATGGGAACAGATAACTTTGACTTCCCAAGTCCCAGGGCTGCAAAGGGTAGAGCTGATGTTTCAGAGAAACTTCTTAGACCTTGTATAATTTGATTAGATTTTTTTTTCTCTGATGTGTTGTTACCACAGATATTTTTAACAAACTGTTACACAGATAGTGGTCTGCAACCACAAGGCAAATGACTTACAAGTATGGACAATAAATCAGAAGAACTGTTGTTGTTGTTGTTATATTTTTATCCAACCTTTTCATATATAACTAAGGTGGTAAACATACCTAATAATCCTGCCTTCTATTTTCCCCACAATAACAAGCCTGTGGGGTGGGTTGAAAAAGAGTGCCTGGCCCAAAGTCACCCAGCTTTCATGCCTAAGGGAAGCCTGTAACTCACTGTCTCCTGATTTCTAGGCCAGCACCTGAACCATGACACCAAACTGGCTCCCACTGTAGTATAGCTTGCTACCTATGTCTTATTTATGAATTAATAAATAATTGATTAACTGCATTTGTTACAATAGTATTATTCTCCTCTGTGTAACACTGCCATACCAATTTTATATCCAAGTGAAATGTTAGGAAATATGCTAAAATGATAATATACAGTACTGTGCAAAAGTTTTAGGCAGGTGTGAAAAAATGCTGTAAAGTAAGAATGCTTTCAAAAATATGTATTATAATTGTTTATGTTTATCAATTTACAAAATGCAAAGTGAGTGAACAGAAGAAAAACCCAAATCAAATCAATATTTGGTATGACCACCCTTTGCCTTCAAAACAGCATCAATTCTTCTAGGTACACTTGCACAGAGTTTCTGAAGGAACTCGGCAGGTAGGTTGTTCCAAACATCTTGGAGAACTAACCACAGACCTCCTGTGGATGTAGGCTGCCTCAAATCCTTCGGTCTCTTCATGTAATCCCAGACAGACTCGATGTTGAGATCAGGGCTCTGTGGGGGCCTGTCCATCACTTCCAGGACTCCTTGTTCTTCTTTCTGTTGAAGATAGTTCTTAATGACATTGGCTGTATGTTTGGGGTCATTGTCCTGCTGCAGAATAAATTTGGGGCCAATCACATGCCTCCCTGATGGTATGGCATGATAGATAAATATCTGCCTGTATTTCTCAGCATTGAGGACACCATTGATCCTGACCAAATCTCCAACTCCATTTGCAGAAATGCAGCCCCAAACATGCAAGGAACCCCCACCATGCTTCACTGTTGCCTGCAGACACTCATTATTGTACCGCTCTCCAGCCCTTTGGCAAACAAACTGCCTCCTGCTACAGCCAAATATTTCAAATTTTGACTCATCAGTCCAGAGCTGCTGCCATTTTTTGCACCCCAGTTCTTATGTTTTCATGCATAGTTGAGTCACTTAGCCTTGTTTCCTTGTCAGAGGTATAGCTTTTTGGCCACAATTCTTCCATGAAGACCACTTCTGGCCAGACTTCTCTGGACAGTAGATGGGTATACCTGGGTCCCACTGGTTTCCACCAGTTCCATGCTGATGGCACTGCTGGACATCTTCCAATGTCAAAGGGAAGTAAGCGTGGTGTGTCTTCCATCTGCTGCATTAAGTTTCCTTGGCCAACCACTGCGTCTACGGTCCTCAACGTTGCCCGTTTCTTTGTGCTTCTTCAAAAGAGCTTGAACAGCACATCTTGAAACCCCAGTCTGCTTTGAAATTTTTGCCTGATGCAGTATAACTCCCTTGTGTCTTGTTGCTGTGCTCAGTCTTGCCGTGGTGTATGACCTGTGACATGAAACTGTCTTCCACAACCTCACCTTAGTAGCAGAGTTTGGCTGTTCCTCACCCAGTTTTAAGCCTCCTACACAGCTGTTTCTGTTTCAGTTAATGACTGTGTTTCAAACTACATATGAAATTGATGATCATTAGCACCTGCTTGGTATAATTGGTAATCATATACCTGACTCTAATCCTACAAGATCCCTGACTTTGTGCAAGTGTACAAAGTGTGCAAGTGTAAGAATTGATGCTGGTTTGAAGCCAAAGGATAGTTACACCAAACATTGATTTGATTTGGGTTTTTCTTCTGTTCGCTCACTTTGCATGTTGTAAATTGATAGACATAAATTACAATATATATTTTTGAAAGCATTCTTACTTTACAGCATTTTTTCACACCTGCCTAAAACTTTTGCACAGTACTGTAAATTTAATAGCCTATAAATCTGCTGTGATTTTTAAGAGGCAACTAAGGACTCCATGTTGTATGTGTTAGCATGCTTTTAATTACCTGCTAATAATTATTTCATTTCTTATTAAATAGTCAGAACTTGTGGACCTGGCAGAAAATATCCACCAGAAACTGTCCTATTTCATTGAACTGGAAAATATTAATACAGTAGGTATTGTGGTTTACCCTCCCACCATCTCCAAAGCCCCAGTCTCTCTGCATTTTAAATTCTTTCTAAAAGTGTATAGTGAATCCGGTGTTCTTATTTAATAATTATTGTTTTAAGATTGAAATCTAGTTAACTCAGAAATATACACAGAACTCATTAAAACTTTGTTCCAAGTAAACATTCATAAGATTGTGCTGTTATGAAGATTTTAATTTCATCTTTAAAGACAACAAAGGAGGAGACCTCTGAGATGTATTAAAATGGTATGTTAAGTGCAACACAATAGAGCGTACAAGGAAGAGTATATGCAGGTAGTCTTTATTTAATGACCACTCATTCAGCAGCTGTTCGAAGTTATGACAGTGCTGAACAAGGGGGAATTAGACAGGTCTTCATAGTTGCGGCTATCGTAGTGTCCCTGTGGTTACATGATCGCAATTGGGATGCTTGGCAAATGGCTCAGAATTACAATGTTGCAGCGTGCTGCAGTCCTGTGATCACCATTTGCAACCTTCACTGCCAGCTTCCAACAAGCAAAGTCAATGGGAAAGCCGGCAAGAGGTCGCAAATGGCAATCACGTGACCACGGGATGCTGCAACAGTGCAGGATTCTAATGATGGCAACTGGGACTGACACAACTGCCATCATAAGTCATGTGATGTTGCGCTTTACGACAGCGTCGTTTAGCACAGAGTTGCCGGTCCCAATTTCCATTGTTAAGCAAGGACTACCTGTAAAACATAGGCAGAGGCATAAACGAAACTTATGTCTCTAAACTTCTTACAAACATAAATCATTTTAAATATTATTTTCCTTTTTTAAAATGTTATTGCTTTAATATAAAGAAGTATCAGATACAAAACCCCAAACCATTCAGAAAAATGCAAAGGACAAATCATATTATAAAACATATTAACAGGTCAGCTTTTAAAGATACTTTTTTATAGTGCTAGAGCTTTTTTTTTTTAAGGTCTGAATCTGATTATTTTCTTGGAAGTTTATATTTGGTCTATGCAGGCCCTCTTCTCTTGGTTCCCTTGCTTTCCATGAGATGGTTATAACGTGTTCTTTGGCCTATTCTTGTGGCTGGAATGTTGGGGATGTTGCTGGTTTTAGGAATCATTCCAGTTCCGAAACCCACCCCAGGTCCAGAAGCCTGGTGTTGGCTTCAGCAGGCTGCACATAGCAATAGCTGCACTATTTTGTTCTGTGTGTCTTCAGATGTTTTATTTCCGAGAGTTTTGTTGTGTCCTGGTCTGGATCATGCAATTTATATTTTCTGCATTGATTATCTTTATTAAATCTCCATCTCTCTGCAAAGCTACTCGGCTGCTAGTATTCTGTGCAAGAGCTATGACATTGGCTTTTTGGAACACAAAATATAATAGACTGTGCCCTGGAGATGTCTTCACTTGTCCTTCCCCTGTTCTAGTCAGAATATCTTAGTTTGATTCTTGTGGAAGTCTATTATGTTAATCAAAGGTGAAAAAGTATGATCAAAAAGATAATCATTCCAAAGAGAATTTTGAAAGTACAAAGAATTGGTACAAAATAATGAGATAATGTTGTTAAAACACTTACTATTTTTAAAGAGCTGGAAAGCACATTGTGTAATAATAGTACTAAACGGAGATTTCGTTTGTTGTGCATTTTTATTGACTTCTATATTTTGTTTGTTTCCCCCCCCACAAGAAATTGAATTCACCTACGCTGTCTGTTAACAGTGATAGTTTCATCCCAATGTTGACCAAACTTGATGACTGCATAGCATATGTTTCGTCCCATGTGAGTATTATTCATTTCTCCCCCACCCTCTTCACACTCCTTTAAGGTACATAACTATGTAGTATTTCATTTATTTCTGTCTGGGGGACAGAGCAATATAATGAATGTGTGCCTTCCATGCCAAAGATTATGCTCTTCTACTGTTTCTCGCTACGTAGGGCTAAAGCAAACATGGCAATCCTTTCTTCTCAGCGTCTTGATGCATTGCTTGGCGCCCTTTGCTAAGCCTGATTTATTTCCCACTTGTGTTCTAAAGAGAATCTAAATCTTTTGTAGCCAGTTTTATGCACAATACATACCGTATTTTTCCGTCAGTAAGACGCCCCCATGTACAAGACGAGCCCCACTTTTCCAACCCAAAATTAAGAAATCAATATTTTAAAGATAGTGCAGAACACATTTTTATTTAGTAATTAGTTAACATTTACCTGATACACTCGGTGGGAGGAGGTCCAAACCGTCTCTCTGCAGCTCTATTTCCAGGTTCTTTTGCATAACTGATTACATTCAGTCACGAGTGAAACTGCTGATAGCTTGTCTCTGCAAACAGACTTCCTCTAATTGGTTTGTTCAGCATCAGCTGACGTCAGTTACATAAGGCTCGTGATTGGAGGAAGTCTGTTTGCAGACTGAAGCTATTTCACTCATGATTGGAGGCTCGTGATTGAAGGAAGCCTGTTCGCAGAGACAAGGTATGTGCAGTTTTGCAACCACGCGGTTCTCTCCTCGGCTGACTTCCTTGAATAAGATGCCCTTCAATTTTTAGCGTAAGGATTTTAGAAAAAAGTATCGTCTTATAGTCGGAAAAATACGGTACATAATGGTATGTATGTATTGTGCATAATACTCCTTATCAAAGAAATCACATTCCTGTATTCAAAAATAGTAAACTCATAGTTCATTTTTTTTAGATTTTTTTTTTTAACCTGCCTTTATTATTTTTAGAAATAACTCAAGGCGGCAAACATGCCTAATACTCCTTCCTCCTCCTATTTTCCCCACAACAACCACCCTGTGAGGTGAGTTGGGCTGAGAGAAAGTGACTGGCCCAAAGTCACCAAGCCGGCTCTTGTTGTGCAGAGCGCAGCAAAGCTCTCAGAAACTCTGCTCTCAGGAAAATACACATCAGCATGAGAGCTTGCAAAATGCAATGTCCATATTTTGCTCTCCAAAGAAAATCCAGTCAGAAAATATATACTAACTGGTTTTTATTGATAAAAAATTGTATTGATAAAATACAAGTTACATACAAAATATAGGAAATAACAAAGACTTCTTCTCATCTTAGCATCCAAGACTTATCCACAACAAAGTCTCTAGCTAAAAAACACTCTCAGAGAAGAGGTACACTACTTGGTTATTAGTTACAACTACATAACCTATAAAACTACATGATGGATAAAACTGTACATGACTGACAGGCTAGGCATCTAGCCCTCCCATTATATTGCTAGCATGTACCCCCCCCCCCGAATAACTAGCATACACATGCCAATAGGTGGCAGTAAAAAACATAACACAGTCACAAGATACTTTGTTTACATTAACTTCCCACAGTAGACGAAATAAGTTGTTGTACAGAGAACGGAATGACTTTCTTCCCATGAGAGAATCCTGACAGCTCTCATGCCCAAGGCAGGATTAGCACTCATCGACTCCTGCTTTCTAGCCTGGGGCCTTCACCACTAGGCCAAACTGGCTTTTTGCTTTTCAAAGTATATTTGGGCTGATCTTGTGGCTGACATGTAGGAGTGGCTACAAAATACTGGGCGGGATGACTCAGATTTTATTCCCTAGAGATCCTGCAGGGCCCTGTAAGCTACCATTAGATTCTCTGTACACATGTTAAAGCCATTCTCTATTCTCAGATTTTTTTTTTTTTAAGGAGGCACCAGCAGCCACGGTCCATGCCTGCTTCAAAGCGATTTCAGGCTTTGGCTTTGAAACACTCTAGGCAGCATTCATTCAAGCTTTGCATCCAGATCATAGGAAGTAATAGTTCCATGTATTCTCTGCTGGTTGGACCTGCAGCTGAGGAGGGGAGACATGCAGACCAGGAAAAGACACGGCTGCTTTAAGGACATTCAGATGGGTGCTGTGTACGTGCCCCTGCATGCTCTGAAGCAGCCCTAATATCTAGTAAAAGTTGGATCGATGACAAGAAGTGAATGCCTTGGTTTACACAACCAGATTGAGTTAAATTATCTGTATTTTCTGCCAGCTAGAATTCTGTGACATTTCTACTTATATAGCAGTAGAAACTAAGAAATGTGTGGTTGATTTTCATTTGAGGCTTGGGAACCAAAACCTATCCTTTGTATGCGAGGTAATTGGAATTAATCAAAAATACATCTGCTAAAATGAGAGCATTCAAATTGTACAGTTAGCCTTCATCTGATGGCAGTTTTTTTTATTGTGTGTCATTTGATTAACTGATTTGCACAGCCTTCTGGCAGCCTTGATAGGTTCTCTTAAGCCCAATACCTTTCATTCATCACTGCATTCCTCAGTTGATATACAGATAGTCCTCGGTTGATGACAGTAATTGGGGCCAGAATTTCCATCACTAAGCGATGCTGTCATAAAGTACAGCATCATGTGACTGCATCACTTAGCGATGGTAATCCCAGCATTCCCCATTGCCATTATTAAGCAAGGATCACAGGTCATTAATGCGAATCCCAGGTGGCTTGCAAGGTCGCAAATGTCAGTCTTTGGGGTGCTGCAGCCGTCATAAGTGTGAGCCGGTTGCCAAGTGCCCAGATCATGATCACGTGACTGCAGGGGTACTTGGACAGCCAGAACTTGAAGGATGGATTGTAAGTACCACTCATTCAATGCCATCATAACTTTGAATGGTCGCTGAACAAGTGGCCATTAAATGAGGACTCCCATAATCATCCTTTATATCATTCTCCATTTCACTTCTTTTGAGACAGAAAAACTCTTGCTTTAATTTACTGAGATAAATTATTGATGTCTCTTAATATTCTTAAGATACTTACTTCTAATTTGGTGCAGAGGGAACTTTGATTATCTTTTCTAGAATGTTTCTACTCATTCAGTATGAACCATGGAATTCATTATTCCCCTATTAGTTGTTTAACCCTTTTATCTGTCATTCTTGTTTAACACACTTTTCTTCTTTTTCAGCCAAATTTTAGGGACTATGTTGTGTATTTGGCAAAGTGTAACCAGTGTGTTTCAAAAGCGGTGCATCTCATGAAAACATATACTGTGAATACACTACAGAACCTCACAAATCAGTTAATTAAAAGGGTATGTTATTAATTAGTTCATACTAAATAGTGTTAAATACGTGTTGAATGAAAATCATCTGCAAAATGTCCTCAATAATGTCTTTTTTGCGATGCAAGGATGGGCAACCTTTTTTGGCCACGGGGTGCATTTTCTGTTGGATGACTTATAAGTATCAGCCTTTGGTGTCCTCTGTTCACCCAGACTTCCTTCATGTATTGGTAGGGTTCACATTCAGTGGCAAAGAGATGGAAAAATGGATTCAGAAAATCCAAAAAAAGGACAAATGTTTTCTCGCAGAACTTCGTATCCCCAGGGCAATCTTGCTCCTGCAGCCAGCTTTGCCCTCAGCTGTTCACTGCACCCTGGTTCTTGCAGTGCTAGCGGTTTGTGCTTCCTAGGACAGGTGCTCATTCTGACAGCTCTTCTTCACCAGATATCCTGTACTAGGAAAAGCGTTTGCATCCGGTTTCTACTCAGCATGCGCTTGGGATTCTCCAGTCTCCTTCAGGGCCTGCTCCTGGTCCTGAATAGGCATTACTACCTCTCCTCATTAGAGACTTTTCAGTGACAGTGGCACTGTGATGTCACAAATGGACAGCAGCAGTCAGGGGAGGGAGGGGGGTCATGAGCTGCCTGGGATCTTCAAGGAGTTTACATAGGGGTAATGGTTGCTCCTTCTTGATCCCAAAAAGTTGATGGCCAAGACAGATTGAGTTACTTAAAAGGTCTGCTCTAAACTATCTGAAATTGCCCTACAGAGTTATTTTCTACAATTGGAGGATTCAAGATGAGAAAAATATATAAGCTTTGAGATTCTCTCTGTCCTCCTTGCAGTAGCTATATGGGTTTCAACTGTCTCCCCTATTTTCCCCTCCCTTCTGGCCATTAAGCATTGTAGTGTTTATGTAAAAGTTTTTCCTGTTATGTAATAATACAACATGTAGGTAACTTTTTCTTTTTCTTTTAGGATCCTTTTGTTGCTCCAAATTCAGACAATGCCTTTACTTTATTTTATGTAAAGTTCAGAGCTGCTGCACCCAAAGTCAGGGTATGTGGAATGGGTGTGTGTATGTGATTGTCAGAGGGAATGTAACATTTTTGTGAAGGGTTATTTGTAGGGATCTTACACAGTATACCTAATTAACCACACATGAACGGTTGTAGTGTCTCTCTAAAAGGAACCAATCACTGGATGGATTCCTGCCCATCAGAAGACAGACATTTTTATTTTAAGAGAAAGTAGAAAGGCTATATAATGTTAAAGAATATTGACCCCAAGATTGAAACCTGTAGCCTGTCGCTCTACACCTTTCTCCAGTTTGATGAGGAATCTTTGATGACCATACTGAGTACATTTTCAAGCCCAAGCCTAATGGTCATGTCAACCAGGCCATACTTACCTAGCTTGTTAACAGCAGTCAAAATAACAGAGGTAATACCAGGAGGCAATCCAGAAATTTGCAACTACAGGTGGCAAAAAGTCTGACTGTGGGCTGAGAAATATAGATCAAGAAGTTTGGGCCCAAAAAGATTCAAAAGTCTTTCTGGCCGTCATTCTGGACAGCCAGAATGGAATTGCAGAATAGCAGCTCTAACCTTGTTTGCAGCAAACTGAAGATGTTTGTGCTTCTATCTTCAGAGCCTCATCTAGCCCCAGCTATGAACCATCAGAAACTACTTGGCTAGAAGTCATACGTTTGAGTAAGTCCTTACTCCAGAATACTCCTTGTGACTCACCAGGAGACATCTGCAGGCTTACATTCTTGCCAGTTCTGATTTTTTACCCTTGCCTATGTTCTTCTAAGGCAAAGGTGGTATTGTCTACTCTTCCAAAAAAGGTCATCCAAGTAGGACTCCAGAATGAAACTTTGTGCCACTGCATTTTATATATCTCTCTAGTTTGATGAGCAATCATTTATGAAGCACTCTTTGAGGATGGTTTTTGAGCCACTTACAGGTGAAACTCGAAAAATTAGAATATCGTACAAATGTTCATTTATGTCAGTATGGCAACTCAAAAGGTGAAACCAATATATGAGATAGACGCATTACATGCAAAGCGAGATATGTCAAGCCTTACTTTGGTATAATTGTGATGATTATGGCGTACAGCTTATGTAAACCCCAAATTCACAATCTCAGAAAATTAGAATATTACATGACATCAATAACTGTCAGGATTAGCCCAGGAAACTCCAGGAGACAATACAGATTCAATCCAGCAAGGTTTATTGGCTCAACTCCCTTTACAGAATCTTCTCAGAGTGAGAGCAATTCCCAGGGTCACCCCACAAACATCCTCTGCATTCCTTAGGGAGGGGCCAGTCTCATTCTCTTATCTCGTGTTCATTCTTCTGGGGATGAGAGTCCATGTTTCACACCCTTACTCCACACTCCCACAATAACACAAGGATTGGAAATAGAACAATATCGGACCTCTGCAAAGTATAAGCATGCATATGTACTCGGTACTTGGTTTGGGCCCCTTTTGCAACAATGACTGCCGCAATGCCTGTGGCACTGCTGAGGTGTTATGGAAGACCAGGATGCTTCAATAGCGGCCTTCAGTTCCGCTGCATTGTTCGGTCTCATGTCCCTCATCTTTCTCTTGGCAATGCCCCATAGATTCTCTATGGGGTTCAGGTCAGGCGAGTTTGCTGGCCAATCAAGCACAGTAATCCCATGGTCATTGAACCAGGTTTTGGTACTTTTGGCAGTGTGGGCAGGTGCCAAGTCCTGCTGGAAAATGAAGTCAGCATCCCCATAAAGCTCGTCTGCGGAAGGAAGCATGAAGTGCTCCAAAATCTCCTGGTAGATGGCTACGTTGACCCTGGACTTAATGAAGCACAGTGGACCAACACCAGCAGATGACATGGCTCCCCAAATCAACACAGACTGTGGAAACTTCACACTGGACTTCAAGCATCGTGCGTTGTGTGCCTCTCCATTCTTCCTCCAGACTCTGGGTCCTTGGTTCCCAAATGAGGTGCAAAAGTTGCTCTCATCAGAAAAGAGGACTTTGGACCACTGGGCAACAGACCAGTTCTTTTTTTCTGTAGCCCAGGTAAGACGCTTCTGATGTTGTTTGTTGTTCAGGAGCGGCTTGACAAGAGGAATACGACATTTGAAGCCCATGTCCAGGATCCGTCTGTGTGTGGTGGCTCTTGATGCACTAACTCCAGCCTCAGTCCACTCCTTGTGAAAGTCCCCAACACTTTGGAATGGCCTTTTCCTGACAATCCTCTCCAGGCTGCGGTCATCCCTGCTGCGTGTGCACCTTTTTCTCCCACACTTTTCCCTTCCACATAACCTTCTATTGATGTGCTTTGATACAGCACTTTGGGAACATCCCACTTCTTTTGCAATTACCTTTTGGGGCTTTCCCTCCTTATGGAGGGTGTCAATGATGGTTTTCTGCACAACTGTCAGGTCAGCAGTCTTTCCCATGTTTGTGATTCCTACTGAACCAGCCTGAGAGACCATTGAAAGGCTCAGGAACCCTTTGCAGGTGTTATGGATTCATTAGCTGCTTAGAGTGGGACACTTTGAGCCTAGAATATTGAACCTTTTCACACTATTCTAATTTTCTGAGATTGTGAATTTGGGGTTTTCATCAGCTATACCCCATAATCATCACAATTATACCAAAGTAAGGCTTGACATATCTCGCTTTGCATGTAATGTGTCTATCTCATATATTGGTTTCACCTTTTGAGTTGCCATACTGACATAAATGAACATTTGCACGATATTCTAATTTTTCGAGTTTCACCTGTACATAGAAGTAGATGTTATTTCTATCTTTTTCACGCACGTGTAACTAGGTATAGTACAAACAATAAAATATAGCATAAAAAAATAGTACAACTCACTCTAGATGTATCATATTCTAAAGTATAGAGACTTGGCAATCCAAATGTCCAATAGCATGTAAAATAATAATCAAAAGTTATATCTGAGTAACAGTAAATTTCTACATAAAATTAATACCTTGAACTTCAATGCTAATTCCTTGGACTGTACAGATCAGGTCCAGTCTGATTAAAATAATTGATTTGAAAAGTCAGATAGATTTGAATGCCTTTTCTAAAATGATGCTGGCTTTTCATATTTATGTATATCAGTTTTTCATTTCTGCTTAGTTGTTTCTTCTTAATTATATCTACTTAATTGTTATACTGTACAGACTACATTTAACAAGCTTGCTAAACAGAATGTTATGGGATACTTTGTCAAATAAAATCCTGAAATCAGGTTATATTATGTCTGCAGCATTACTGCAATCTGTTTATTAAGTTACCCAGTCAAAAAATGAGATAAAGTTAATATGGCAAGTCTTCCTCTTTACAAATCATATTGACTTCTAGTATTTATTTTTAAAGTGGATATAGCTCATGGGTGTCTTGTGAGGGGCAGTCAAAATTTGCAAGATGGCAGGCGCAGCGTCATAATCAGAGCCCAACACTTTCGTCTAACTCTACTTTCACAATTTCTCTTTCATGTACAATGCTGACATTTGCCCAGCTAGAGAAGGAGATGTCAGGCCTAGCCCAAGGAACTCCAGGAGACCATACAGATTCAGTTCAGCAATGTTTATTAGCTACAACCTCTAACAAGAATCTTCCCAGACTGAAACTAGTTCCCAGGGTCAGCCAGTCAACACAGAGTGAATTCCTCAGGGAGGTGCCAGCCTCATCCTCTTATCTCTTCCCCACTCTTCAGGAGATGAAAGAGGATGTTTCCCTCCCTGAGTCTGGCCTTCATAATTCCATTCCATCACAGGAGAAGCCTTTTACTTATAGGGAACAGAAGTCCTTTTCTTACATTTCAGGTTTAAATTTTATGCATATTCATGAAGCATTGTTATTTTAAGGATGATCATAATATGGCCATGATATTACAGGTGACAAGGATTATTAGGCAATAGATGTGCTGAGTACACATAGATGCGTAGTACAAAGGGGTGCTGAGTACAATAGATGTGTAGTACATCCCAAATGAAAATGCTGATTTAGAACTAATTACAGTATGTCCTCTTAGGGTAATTAAAGTACCCCTTTTTGACCTGAGTGGGGTTCTGGTCTTCCATCCTGTAGGGCTATATGTACCATGGTTAGAGGAATCACATCCAGTGCATGTTACTGTCTTTATCATAGGAAAGTAAACATAACTGATAGGAATTATTCTAAACTTGGGAAATCATTCTAGGAAAGGATATGGGTATAATCTTTATAGTCAAGCAAAACTTATTTGTTTTGGTTATATATGCTGTATGCCCACTAGAATACACTAAAGGTTGACAAATGCACACAGCACTCACATCTACATTCTAAAACTGGGTCTCTGGCCCAGACCAGAGGTTAAGGGCAGGTGCTAAAACGCTTCAGTTGTTTCCTGCATAGCAAATGCTTTGGTGTTTATTAGAACATTCCAGTGTGAGTCCAGTAAAAAACTAGCTCTTGCTTCCCTACCTTTTAGTTTCTGGGATTAGCTACCCTATCTGATCATACAGAGATTTGGATTTTATTGTCTTTGTCCCCTGGGTCATGACATACTTAATTTAACCCTGCAGAAATGTCTGTGCCTTCATCTTTTAAAACACTGGGAGATTTGAATTAACAGGATTGCAGAGAAAAGGCATTTACTGTAGGACAGAAAGGTGGGATTTTTCATATGGGAAGTTCAGGGCTATGTGTTCAGAAAAGAGTCTCTTTTAGAGTGCAGAGAGAAATCAGGGTAATTGAATGGGATCAAAAGAAAACAGTTGAAACAAGAAAACTTGCAGGAATCATTTAACTTTTTTCCCCTCCTTGTTCCCTTAGACGCTTTTTGAACAAATCGAGCAACGATCTGAAAAGATGCCAGAGTACGTAGAAACTTAAGTTATTTATAAGCATTTTCTGTTAAAATTAATGCAAAATACTGTTCTGTGGATTGGAGCCCAATAAGGTGGCATGTGATTATCATTCTTTCCTTGAGCACTGCAGGCCTAGTTGGGGAGACCCACCTCTGGCACCAGTGAGACTGTCTCCATTTCTTTTTGCATGGAGAGGGCCTCCTTTGGCCCCATCAGTTCAAATCTCTACTTTGTTTGCAAGCAATTGAAATAAGATTAGGATAAGTAAACATATGGTGAGTTTTTAAATCAATGGCAAGCATCCAAGAGGCCACCCTGAGAGGTAGTTTGGGAACAAGCCTGTCTTCTGTGCCCTTGGAACCCCTCATGGAGAGCTTAATACCTTAACTAAGCACAGCCAGCTCTTCTGGTCACTCTTCATTGGACTTAGGTCTCTGGTCTCCCAGTCATTTGCATCGCCCTTCTCAGAGTCTGTTCTGGTTTCTGTGGATCCTTTTTTGAACTGTACGTGGTACTAGAGCTACTTTTATGTCCAGGATAATTTCAGCCCATCATGATTCCATCCTTCTATCCTCAAACCCATAGAAAGAGAGTGACACACCTAGGATACAGTCAGAGTTGCTAAATTCTGTCTAGGCAGCACTGTATCACTTTCAAAGAAAGCCTTTTCTTTTTTTAAAATACTTTTTATTAATAAGTTTTACAATGCTAAAAGCTAATACAAACTGATACCAGAATAGAAATGAAAAAATACAAAGTTCAAAAAAGAAAAGAAAATGGAGAGAAAAGAAGAGAAATAGAAAAAAAATAACCCTAACCCCCATCCATTCACAAAACTGAAAATCGTTGTCATTTCTATCCAAATGTTGGCAAAAAGTCCATTAAATGCTTCCAGAATTTTATAAAAATATTCCATATTTTAGCCCTGATCAAACAAGCAAACTTTATATTCCTTTCTTTTGCTTCTAACAATCTTAATCTTTAGTTCGTCAAGTTGGCTGTTGTAGGATTGAATCTCCATGCAGACTTTCTTTCTCTCATCTCAAAGATTTTTTTCAAGGTTTTAGAAACCCTCTTTCATAAATCCAAAAATGTCCTTCCCCAGGTCCTTTTTCATCTCTTGATTTGTCATTTATGTTTCCGCTCTGACTGTCATCTCTGTTTTATAATCCAATATTTCTCCATGAGCTAGGATTTGTATCCCTCTTCATCTTGTCTCTCCATAAATTCTTCTATATTTTTGTCACATTTTTTACTTCTTTATAATCTTCTTCAAAAAATACATTTACTGGTGCAGAGATTGTTGCTGTCAGATTGGTTATAAGTATCTCTCCCAGTTCTTCAAAAATCCTTTGGAATGTCTCAAGTGTACCTTTATTTCAAAATTCAAAACCCTTCATTTTGCAGATTTCACTTTTCTTTTTCCTGCCTGGAACATTAGCCCCCTCTAGTGGCCCATTTCTACATCCATGAAGTCTCAGGTTTCATTGTTTTATTTTCAACTTTCAGCCAATAATTTCTTTCCTGATAGACAATTTGTATTGTCACAGATATATTGTTTTGTTTATTCCAGTTTTTCAAAAATCTTAGCAAAAGTCCTTATATTCCAAATTCATCTGGTCCCTTAATCCGTTTAAAACTTTCTTAAATTAAATTCTTATTTGGCTTTTTGCCATTTGTTTTATATTCTTTAAGTTCTTTAAACTGCTAGCTAACTTTTCTTCTATTTTGGGATGAAGTTTTACTCACCAGGTAGTTTTTCAAACTTGTTGTTTGGAAGACCTCTTTCACCTGCAAAATAATGTAATTCCAAAAGTGATTAGAAAATCCAGTGTCCTTAAAGGCTCCGCTGTGGTTGAGAGCTTGATGGCTTCCCTCATCTCCCGGTGTTCAGACCCATGTGAGACTGCTGACCTGCAGTCTTCTTGTGAGGAGTAGCCATCTAGAGCACAAGTGGGTGATTTCCCATCCTCTCCTTAACCGATTCTGTTGGACTGAGTTTGCCTCCAGTCTGCCATTCGTCATGAAGGCAGTGTCTCCGCTGTTTCAAGATGTCTAGTTTGTCATTTTCCTCATCCAGAAGTCCATAGAAAGCCTTTTCTATGGGCAAGGTAAAGTCTGTCTACACCAATAATTTTTGTTGATAGAGTGCATATCCCTACTGAATCTGGGGTCTGTTCCAACCCATTCCGTCAAAGCAGTGATCTTTTCTGCATCTTTCTAGGAAAAGACCCTGTTAAGAGTACATTTTCAGGCATCCACTTGGCCACTGATCTTCACCAGACATTACAAAATCAATTTTTTTCCTCCTCAGAGGGCACCTCTTCCAGCAGCTCCTAGGCAGTGGCTCACCCACAGATGTACCACTTTTCTACATCCTCATAAGCCTTCTGTGCTTGAAGTTAAAATTGCCATCCTGTTCTTAGCATGAGTTTCTATCCTACTCAAGTAAAGGGACCACTGAGCCCATCTTGGGTTAGTCGTGTGAGAAAAGGGCTATTCTAATTGTTTCGGACAGGAAACTCTGTCCAAAACAGGCCCCTTTCTTTCCAGGACCAATCAGCCAAATAACGAGAGAATTGCTGTCCCAGTTCAGTTCAAATCACTAGGGAGCTCTGCCTCCTCTAGAAGAGAATATAGACTGCCTCATTGGTCCCTAGAGTAGAATAGGAATTAAGGTAAGTGCAGAATTTCTGTTTCTCGTTTTTTTCTTTTTGTTCACTTGTATAACGGGTTTTCCCCCAGTTTTAGAGGGAACGTGAAGAGAAAGGAGACTTAAGGGCAAAAGTAGATACTGCTCTGTACCTTGACCTAGATGAAAAGAGACTTGCAAGTATGTATAGTTTTTCTCTTTCCTGAGTGGCAAGCTACAAAATCTTCCACACTGCTCTTAAAGGTACAAAGAATTCTCATTAATGGAATCAGGCAATCTTTTGCTAGTTTTTGGAGCTGAAAGTTGGTGTAGTTGTCTGTGCTGAGGATTATTTTTAAATGACTGGGCAAGGCAACGTCTTGTAAGTGTGTGAGGCCATAGATTGCTGAGTATTTCCGGGGGGGGGGTCTTTCTTTTTTTAACAATAGGGATCATTAGAAGGCATTTAAAATTATTCCTAACCTTGAAAATGGCACATTAACTGCACTGTTGTTTCTTAATAGTTGGCCACAAAATTTCAGTCATGTGGATGACTGCAGTCACAAAAAATCATTCACTTTTTACTGCCCATTCTGCTGCAGAGAAGAAAACAGAAGATGGGCATATAAACAGTGATGGGTTTACTGCCTCTAAAATTTAGTTTCTCTCTGAAATGGATTATTTCTCTCTTTTTCTTTGTCTAGGTACCGGCAACTGTTAAGCGAAATCCACCACTGTTACCTTAATCAGAGAGAGCATTTACTGGGGCCTAGTATTACTAGTACTGTAACAGAATTAACTAATAGAAACAACAGAGATCATTGTGCCCTGGTAAAATAATCTTTTTCGATTTTTGTTTTTATTTTCCTGTTTGTCTTTTCATTTTTTAAAAATGTCTCCTTTTGAATTTAATAGAAAAATATTTTGCTTGCATAGTGTATGTTTTTTAGCTTTCAGTGAAATTTATTTTTCTCTCTCAGTTTTATCATGTAACAAGTCTGATTTTTCTTAACAATCCCAAAACAGATAGAAATTGCCCGAGGAGCTTTGATTTTATTTGCCCAATTTGCTTATAGACAGACATCTTTTTAAATTCATTGTGGTTTGAAAGGTTCCCAGAGATAGAGATAGAATTAATTAATTAATATTGGCTAAAACTGAGTAACACATCTTTCTAAACATGTTTCCTAACTTGAGTTGCAATGGTTTGTTTTAGTAGCATTGGATCACAAACCAGTAAACCAATCCATAAAGTTAAGGATTGGAAAATAGGAACAGAGAAGCTAGGGCCCAGCCAGCAATGTGACTTTATTGCTTATATGGTTTGGCAACACTGGGATCTACAGTAAAGCATTCATAACTGCCAAGTCATAATCACTGGTAGATTTCAGCATTAAGGGATTGGGTTCAGGATCGTGACAATGTGTACAAAGTGCTGTAAACTAACTGTGCATCTGTTTTTTACTGATTTGAGGTGCGAAGTGGCTGCGCCTTTATGGTTCATGTGTGCCAGGATGAGCATCACCTGTATGATGAATTCTTCACAAAACCAACACCCAAACTGGAGTAGGTGACACATATTATCATTTAAATCCTAAATCCTACTGGCACTGTTTATCTGTCAAAGCTGAAAAACAGAAGTCATCCATTTATTCATCCACTTTTAGCTTACTTCTATACATTGTTTAGATTAGAAACTACAAAAAGGTGGCTTTTAAATTAACAGATTGTACCTTTGCCTCTTTGCTGTGCCTGGGTGGCAGAGATTAGGGTGTGGAAAACTAACTTGTAGAAAAAATAAAATAGAATTTGGGACTGAGATATGTAATATGTTTTTTGTAAAATTCTGCAATATTCATGACCCGTTGTTTTTTAGTAAGACAGGTAGTCCTCGACCTACAACCATTTGTTTAGTGACTGTTCAAAATTATGAAAGCGCTGAATAAATGATGCTTACAACTAGTCCTCAGAGTTCCGGCCGTCCCAACACCCCTGCAATCACGTGATTACAACCTGGGCACTTGGCAACCATTCACACTTACGACTGGTTACTGCTCCCTGCGATCATGGGACTGCCATTTGCAACCTTCCCTGCTGGCTTCCCCAGAAAGTCAGTGGGGAAGCTGGCAAGGAAGGTCACAAGTTGCTGGGGTAAGTCCTTCCCCAGCCCCTCTATGCTCGTGCTGCACCAGCCACTCGCACACCCCTGTGCACCTTCCCTGACCCTCACTGCACCATCCTCACACACCCTCCCTGACCCATGCCTCTCTCACACCCCTTCATACCCTCACACACCCAACCTGCACCATGCATGCCTCATGCACCTTTGCACATCCTCCCCAAGCTGCGCTGTGCCTCTCTCACACCCCCTCACACCTTTGCATACCTGACCCACGCCACATGCATCCTCGCATATATGACCCATGCCATGCCTCTCACACACACCCTCACTCACCCTTGCACACCCCCTTGCACCCTCCCTGGCCCACCCCATGCCTCTCACACGCTCACACCTTGCGCATTTTCACACACCCTCCCCAACCCTCATGCTTCTCACACACCTCCTTGCACACCTGACCCACCCTGCACTTCTCACACCCCTTGCACCCTCATACACCCTCCCAGATGTGTGCCACGCCTCTCACACACCCCCGTGTACACCTTCCCCACCTGCACCGTGCCTCTTGTGCGCCCCTTCACACCCTCCCCAACAGTTGCACACACCCCTGTGCAACCCTTGGCTCCCTCCCCCACCCAGCAGCAGCCACCTATCTGCCTGCCAGCGTGGGACTGACTTTGCTTGTGGGAAGCCGGTAGGAAGTTGCCTCGCCTAAAGACCATGGGATTCGGTTAAAAACAGCAACCAGGACTGCAGGGATTGCCGCTGCTAAGTGATACGGTAACGCTTTATAACCGCATCGCTTAGTGATGGAAATTCCGGTCCCAATTGCTGTCTTAAGTCACAGACTGCCTGTAGTGTCCAGCTGCATTCTTTTTAAGTGCAGTGTTTAGGTACCACCTTTTGTGTTTAGTATTTGACCCATTTGCTTTTATCTGCTGAACTAAAACAGATTCATAGTCTGCCTACTCTTCTGCATCTTTGTCCAGAAGTAACTGTCCTGGCCTCAGGGTAGATAGTCTGCAGATAAGATTGAAGCAGCAAATGACTCACTATAGACTATTTGGATCAGGGTTAGGAAATCTTTTAATTTGGAGGATATGGTTTGGGGAGGGGAGGCAGTTGCCAGAGCCTTGAGATCCACCACAGCAAGACACAAAATGGTGATTTGGATAATAGCCTATAAGAAACATTAGCAAAAGTACTTAGACTAGCTAAATCATTTTCCATCCAAATGAAATTACCTTTAATTAATCATGGCCCAATAAATTAATCTTAAATTAGCTTATTTTCCCACATTAACATAGTCCTCAGAAATTTACATCAGTTCCAAATTCATTAGCAGCTGAAATCCTGCCCCAAATTAATATTTATTCAATTGTTCAGAGTCCATTTCTTGCCCTCTCTGCTTTCTCCAAAGGAAAAAGTATTTACCGTAGTTTTCTATGGTAAGGAGTGGAGAAAGCTCAGTTGTTTGGCTGTGAGCCAGAGTTGCTTCCTGACCCTCCTCCTGCAGTCTGTATGAACTCTTGGGCCCCAGCATGCCGTGGACATCTCCGTTAATGCCCCCAAGGGCTCCAGGCCTTGACTGATTTTGAACTACTTTCTTTTGATTTAACAATAATAACAATAATAAATGAAAAGCTAGCATGCTGCAAAGCAAGGTGCCAGTCTCAAGCAGAATCTTCATCTTGGCCCTCCCCTGTCCCTAAGAGGCTGCAGGCCAATGCCTTATTTGTGCTCTCCTATCCAGGAAAGCCAGAGGAGACCTGAGGTGATAGGGAGCATCTTGGGAAGCTAGAGGAATCCTAGGGAGCAGCCTCAAGCCTGCTTCCAGCTAGTGGATGTTCTGGGATTGGCCTGAAGGAAGAACTGAAGGTAGTAGGGAAAAAGTGAAGGTGAAAGTGACATTTCTTACTCCTGGGCCTGTACAGGGCTCTTCATCTGTTCAGGTGAAGTGGGAAGTGGTGCCTTGCTACGTTGCCTTGTGCAGCAAGAGGAGGTGAATCTGGGAGCGATGAGATAAGGAGATGCTTCCTCCGCATGAGAGCAACAGAGACACGCTTGTTGGTTCTCTAGACAGTGCAAACCAGGCCGGTTAGTGCAAAGCAGGTGAGATAGAGGGCCTGCCAGAGCGGGAGTGCGCTCAAGATTTCCCATTCATGACTGAGTGACTGATGCTCCTGAGTCAAATTGGATGGAAACATCAGAGGGGCCTTTGTGACGGTGGTTCCCATACTTCGGAGCTCCCTGCCAGGGGAAGCCAGGACAGATCCATTTTGGTTATTTTTCAGTTTCGTTCAGCTGTGTGAGCGCTGCTTGTTTCCTTATGTTTGTATTTTGCTTTTATCCACAGTCAAGAGGTACGTTAAGTTTTATTTCTTGAGGGAAACGAGTGGCTGTTTATTAACGCTTCTGATCTTATGATGCACTCGTTCTTCTCTTCTTTAGTGAACTACTGGAAAAGTTATGCTTGTCATTATATGATGTCTTCAGGCCACTAATCATCCATGTAATTCATTTGGAAACATTGTCTGAACTCTGTGGGATCCTTAAAAATGAAATGCTTGAAGATCATGTGCAAAACAATGGTAAGTGTAACAAATAAGAGTTGAAAATCAAACCATCAAAATAAGAACATACCTTTTAAACATCACAGGATAATGTGTATTCAGAATATATTGAATCTAACATCACTGAAAGGGAACTGTCACAAATTTGAGGAAAGCAAAGAAACGTTTGCTGAGGTGAAGTGTAGAATGAGTGTGGAGATAAACAGTTGACAGGGCGGCATTTCTCCCATATGAATTTATTTTTTATCAAATGCTATCATATGTGAGACTTCAGGCATATCTGATGTAAAACATGCCCTGTGCTTCAAGCAAAATTCCTTTCAAAATTCACGCAAATAATACGTCTTCATTTCTATATTCTCTCTCGAAATAGAATTTAATGGAGTAGTTTTGTTAAGCTTTTGCAGCAAAAACAAAAAGTGTCTAGTGGCATCTTAAAACTAAAGAATGTATTATCATATAATCTTTATGGGTCAGGGTACACTTTATCAGATATATGAAACATAGCCCTGGGAGAGGAACATTTTATGTACTTGTTTGTTTCGAATGGAGAAGAGAGAAGAGAAAAGAGAAGGAATGATGAGGCACAAGAGAGAAGTCAAAGAAAGAAGAATTACTTTAGTACAAAAACGAGTCGTGTTTTCAGACAGTGTCAGAGTTTTGCACCAAAACCAACATATGCCTATTAACACATGACTTTATGGTCCTGAAAAGGAATATAATTATGTTGTTAAGAGGGAGAGAAAAGAGGAAATGGCTAGAAGAAAGGTGTGAGAAGTGATCAAACATAAAACAGTAGTTGTGTGAAATAAAAATATTTTTGCACTGAATAACTAGTTAACATAGTGTGATAATTAACTTCAGTTCTTGTTTGATTTATGAGAATTGGTGTTGAATCTTCTAATGAATTTTAATTTGGCTGTTTCATGTTCTTAGTAATTTCTTTTGTCAAGTACAGCCACCTTGAGCCAGGGATCAAATATCCAGAGGACTTAAAATGTTCCTCCACTGTTTTTTGAATATTGCTGTTTCTGATATTTGGGTGCACCTATTCTTTTATATAGATATTGGCCTGCTTGTCCAGTATAAAGTATAGTAGGGCATTGCTGATAATCTTTATATCTCATTGGAAGGATGACATAATGTATTGTTCCCTTGCTTTTAGGCATGATGTTATTAAGTCTATAATAATGTTTCCAGAAAAATTAGGTGAACAGAATTGGCATGTGGTTTTTCCATAAGGGTTGGTTCCTGTGCCTGCATCACTTTGACCTGTTGTGATTTCGTAACTGCTGCTTTAGATTCAGTGGTTGTCTGTAGGCAAAGAAGGGCTGATGTGTTTGATGATGCATTTAAGAGGTTTGAGTTGGGAAGTGTGGAGGCACAGAGACGTCGCCCCACTAAGTTCATCTGCCCCCAACCAGTCCCTTTTTGTCTTTCTCCTTATTTGCAACCAATCCAGATAAAGATGCTGGCTGTCAGCCACCCCCATGGTCAGGTACTTACTCCTGTGCTTCTGGAATTCAGAAATAGATTTCTCACCCAAAGACTCAGGCATAAAGGTATGGATGATGAGGGTCAGAGCTCATTTCTGCTCATGAAAAGCAGTGGTAGAGGAGGAAGAAGTAAGGAGGAAAAGGCTGACAGAGTCAGCACGTGCTTATTAAATACATTGGCCGACCCAGAACACAGAAAGGCAACAGTGTTCTCTGTCCCAGGTCAATGAGCTGTCAGTGTGGGGTCTGTTCTTGGTGAGTTTAGTCCAACTGCTGGAACGAAGTGTTGCTTTGCATGATTCCTGTAGAAAAAGCAGCTTGTTTTCCCCCTCTCCTAGGAAAGTTACTCAGGTAAGGAAGGAGAAATAGCTTGTGGAATTAAAGGGTGAAGACAAATGGACGGTTGCCCTAAGTAATAATTCTGCATTTACTACAAAGTGGAATGGAAAGAGAAAAACACTAAGCACTTAGGGAAAGTTTTTTAAATTGGTTCATTGTTTTAAAGAGAGAGGTAGACGGTAAGTATGAACAATAAACTTGCAAACCATTTGGGAAATAGTGTGCAATTTCTAAAGGTGAAGTACAAACTGTCTGTATCCCTAATTGTGCCTGAGCAAGTACCTGACATTAGTAATTCACTTTAATAAATATGTAAATTTATACAAATGAATTTGTTCCAGTTTTATTCTTGGAAATCTGGCCATCCTATGCAGAGGCTGTACTTTGTTCCCCCTTTAGAAAATGAAATAAGGCAAGTAAAGAATGATCACAGTAAGAGATCATTCCTAAATTCAGTTAGATGGTTTAAGGAACTGTATGATAATACTGTTTTCATCTGAATAGAATTACTGTAGTGTATTTTTTATGATAACTGGCAGAAAGTTGAAGAGAGTGAAGATTTTACATGTTTTCATAGTGAAACAGCTTGGTGCTTTTGCTGCTGGAGTTAAGCAGATGTTGGAAGATGTCCAAGAGCGTCTGGTCTATAGGACCCACATCTACATTCAGACAGATATTCTGGGCTACAGGCCCGCCCCAGGGGATCTTGCCTATCCTGCTAAGTTGGAAATGATGGAGGTAAGAGTTTGTACAGAAAAACCAAGTGTAATCTTGACAAAAGAATGCTGTTGACAATTATGAGCGTGGTGAACAATGCTCACTAGCCGATCTGTTCATACTTTCAAAATAATGTCATATGAAGGAGTCAAACATTGCTGTGCTATCACTGAGTTTGGGCATTAAGCTACGTTGAGAAGCTTGTGAGAAAATATGGAGATGGCACAAAATTGTGCCCATTTTGCCCCATCCCATGGCTGTCTATTTGGACAACTAAATCTATATAAACATACTGTCCCTTTAAGCTACCAGTGGGATACTGTTGTTTTCTATTTATATTTTTCTGGATACACACACACACCACACAAATATAGAATAAAATGTATCCTTTTTCATTCAGTATAGCAGCAAAGAGTCACTTATGTGAGATCGGCAGCTGTATCAATATGATAAATATTAAAAATAATTCATTGCTTTGTATGTGTAGTGTGCGTATAAATATAGAATACTATATCTTACTAGATTTTAAAATATTTTACCTATTATTTTATCTCATTTGTTCCTTTTAGTTCACCTTACCAGTATCACAAGTATTTAGTTTAATATTTAAATTTATGAATAAATACAATAAAATAGATAAATGTAAATTTTAAGAAAAATATATTGCACAGTGGTGAAAAACATTCATATGAAAGTGCAGTATCCTATCCTGACTGCTTTCCTACTCTGGTTTTGAATTGCTTGAATGCATTTGGCTGGCCATTCCTGTATTGGAGTAGGTTTTATTTACTGGTTGGTGGTTGGTTGGTTGGTTGGTTGGTTTTATATACTACCCTAATCCCTAAGGACTCCTGGTGGTTAACAACAAAATATCCATACTGATTCAAGAAGGGAAAAAAACATCCATGTTAAAAGTACAAACAATACTGCACCTTTTTTTCTTACTCAAGGCCCACCTACTTTTTTAAGGCCCTGCCCATCTTTTGAGTGCCCAACATACAGGTCTGAATGCTCAGCTCCTGCCCCCAAACGGGAATGGGAATCTTCAGGGGTCTAGAAGCAAAGTCTTATGTACAGAAATGGAAAAATCTGGGTCAGTTTGGCTTGAGAGGAGGAGACTGATATGATAGCATCCCTTCAGTGCTATAAAGATGTCACAGAGAAGATCAAGGCTTGTTCCAGAGAGAATAATGGATGTAAGTTACAGGAAGCCTGTTAGAGAAAAACAACTCCCTAACATTAAAGCAGTTTGACAATAGATTACGTTAACCAGAAAAGTGGTGGGCTTCTTTTCACAGGATGTGTTCTAGCAGTAGATTTCTACACTGAGCAGTCGATTGGATTTGATGCCATGAACGGCCCTTCCCACACTCTTTCGTTGTATAATTTTGGGTGTTAGCCATCTATTTAGTTGATCCACTGTCTAGTGATAGAGAAAACAAAGTATATGAACTCTGACGATCTCCTCTTCTCAATGACATAGTGAAAGGCTAGACCAGGAATGTGCAAGGACAAAATGGTAGTATCATGCAGGCATATACAGGAATAGCTCTGCCAAGCCTTGTTAGGTTCAGAGGCCTTTTTCTACCAATCTCCCCTTCAACAGAATAGGGGCTTGCTTAATAAGAATAACTGCCTACAAGTAATTCAATAATTAGAAGATTGTTTGATTGATATACAGACTCAGTATTTCTGTTAAGTTCCTATTTATTTGAGCACTGCATTTGTATTTATATTTACTCCTTTTGCCGTCTTTTTCTTGTATGGGTAAGTATAAATAGGGATGTTTATACTTACCCATACAGGAAAAAGGAGGCAGGAAACTATGTCGTTTGGCTGCTTCAAGATAATCTTCTCTTTTTGTTGGTCAGTTTCCAAATGTTTGTTACTGAAGGAATCCTGTACATTCCTTATAAGTAATATGCTCAGGAGGAAGTTGTGCTGTGTCCTTGCTGTTTTTTCAGAATGCCCAGGACACGTTATTAAAAATGCTTTACCACCTTACTGTGTTTTACTGTTGACTTTTCCTACACAATTTTGAGATTGGATTTTTTGCTTATATTCTGATTGTGATGTCTCACCCATTTCATAGGATAATATTTCCCAGAAGCTTTGTGGGATTATAAGCCCTCTTGCTTCAGATAATTTCCCTTCACTGGTCAACACCTTTCCAGGTCCCTAGTGCTTGTCACAATAGGCCTCACATAGTTGTTGACATTCTATACCATTACATTGGTCTTGGCCCTTGTTCAACCTCACTGTCTTTATGAACTTTCAGCTTTTTCCAGCCTTAGTCTGGCTTTTCTTAAGCCTGTTTCAACCATTTAGTCATTTTTTTTTTAATCATTCTTCCATTTGCATAATAAAATAGCTACTGTGTATCTAAGTTTCTTGCTGTAGGGTTATGCAAGTTGCCCCAAATTCATGACAGTAGCCCCATTAAAGTTACTCCGTCATTTACACCTGCAGTGCACAAGTCCTGATTTGAACTTTGTACTTTTGGGTTTCCATCTCCACCCTTTCAGGATGGCTATATAAATAAAATACACACATGCAGTTTAAATCTCTCCTGATCCACTTCAATATGCTTCAGCCAAGTATTTTCTTGCCATTCTTTGTGAGATGCAGCCTATGTTGCTCCAGCAGTCCAGCTTCGAGGTAACAGAGATCATGGTCCCATACACCAAATTTGTTCCGCTGACAAAATTTATATAGCCCCAGCCATTTGCCAGTAATATTGTTTCTTTTCCAGTCTTTTTCCGTGGACGAGAAAGCCAGGAGAAAACTCCCAGGACCCTTTTAGTTCCCCTCCTACAGCTTTGAACTCTGAGGTGATGCAGTCAGAGATGATTCTTTGCAGTATCATTTGTCCTGCCACGCATAAGCAGAAAAAGATCCCTGTCAATGAGTTGGATAACTTTTAGTAGCTCTTTCGTCGTATTTCTCATTTGTGCTATCAGGAGGGAGCCTGCTTCATGAGCCAGTAATGCCAGATGGCACATATTCATTGTACTTGGGAAGAGAGCCAGTGTAGTGGTTCAGGTGCTAAGCTAGAAACCAGGAGATGGTGAGTTTGAGGCCTCCAATATTTGCTATACTACATCACTCTCGCCCCATGTTTGTAGGGCTTGTTCTAATGATAATCTAGCGTGGCCTAGCTCACAAATGTAAATTTCACACCTTTCCTGTCTTCAGAGCCCAACTAGTTATCTGTTCTCTGACAGGTCCCAACTCAAGGCTCTCCCCACTTCAGCATTCCAAGTACCCATTGATTTCTTCCCTTCCAGCCATATGCAGTAACATCCCCTACAGGTTATTAACTGTGTTGGACAGATGTACACCATACTGAAGCAGCATATGCAAGACTGATACCTAACTAAAATGATTTTCTATAAATAAGATTCAGTATAATTGAAGTTGGTGGCATGCCACACCAGACTTTATTTTTGCAGAAAGATTTTTAACTCCAGAAAATCATTCTGTATTGAGTTTGATCGTTACTAGGATTTCTATTGATGGTAGAGATAGAGATGGGTTAAGATAATTCTGTTGAAAGTAAGTAGGAATAATTACAACAAATAATAAAATAAGGTGTGCAAACATATTAATGGGCTTCTTCACAAAATGGGCTTTTCCTGGCAGCAAATTGCACAAAGCTTAAAAGAGGAAGAGAAGAAGTTGCCTGTTGATGCTTCATTTTCAGCTGTAAAGCAAGAAGATTCAGACAGCTGTGGTGAGGTAAAACTTGGTATGTATGTGCACTTGTACAAAGTACTAATAATAATTATATCTGGTTTCTGCTTCTCAATATCTAGAAAGAGCTCAGGAGGGAAACAAACATAAACCATTTAATTGGTGTTACTGTATTGATCATTCTTAAGTCTCTCTTTGAAAGATTGTACCAGTTGTTACTTTGAGCTGTTGATTTCTGGACATTGTTTGATATAACAGATTTAAAGGATAAAGACTGATTCTTCCCATGCCTTTAAAGAGCCTGGGGCTTCAGTCTAAAAGACAATCTCAATTGTTTCCAGGCTGGACTGGACTTTAGCTCCGGAAGATGCCTCCCCATGGTTAAAAGAAAGGGACCCTCTGGCAAGAACACTACCCTGGGAAGGATCTTCTCCTAGCTGGTTTGCAGCAAGCAGGGTTCTAGTGTTGCTTCTGTATGACAGAGGCAGGTATCCCTTTGGTGGAAGAAGATGCATTTAACATTTAGGAATGCGCAAATGTTGGCCATTTTCATTCCCATGTTATTCGTTTATTTACTTACTTTTTTCCTTTGCTTTCATTCTTAATTAATTTGTATCTCTAACTGTGAAAGCCACATTTTCCTGTCTGATGCTTTTTCCCAGTACATGTTCACCAAGCACATATTTTGCATTCACTGCAAATTTCATGAGACAAAAGTAACATTGTTTCAGTAATAAATGCATTGCAACTTTTGCACTTGGTAACCTGCCTGAGAAGCACAGGACACACAGGGACACTGGTCCATTCTAAGTCATGAAGTTTAATTTATCAATAGCAAACTTTTTTTTTAAGTAATATTGTTGACGGGCAGCAGCACATATTTCACTAACCCTAAGCCTCATCTCATTCTTTTTCTTCTCCTGAGCTATCTCTAGTGGGACCAGAAATGGAATCTGTCCCTTTTGATTTATCATTTATCCTTTTTCCTCCATATCTTGGAGGAATAAAAAAAGAATTGCAGCATATTGGAACAGTTGAAATAGCATTCAGCAAAATTCTCAGTTTTGCCTTGAGCTTAGAACACAACTCCAGAATGCTGGGTGTTTTATTCCATGCTCAGAACACTCAAAATTGATATTCAGAGCTTGGAAAATGTGTGCAGAATGTATTATGCATTCCTGGAAAGCGTCAGCCTTCCACTCATGTGAGGTCATGGGTTGACAAATCAAGTAAGAACAGCACTTAAAGAAACAGCATTTTAGCGTCCCTGCTTGAGCAAGTACAGAATGTTGCTTTTGAGCTTGGACTGTTGCAAGACTGTGCTGCAGCACTGAAAATTGTCTTGAGATAAGAACAAAACTAGAGAGCAGTGTAGTTCAGAAGCTTCCTTTTGCACTTAGCATGGCTGCCCGCTTCAAAATCAGGAGGAGTTTTGTGCATCATTACATGTTGATTTATTCTGTAGGGCCAAGGAGATGATCTCTTACAATCTAAACTGAAGGGGATTGCATATTTTTACACAGGGAACGTGTGACTCTTACTCAAAGCTGTTGGAGAACCTTAAGTTTTGTGAGTTTCTACTCTCTTTGTGATTGTTTTGAATGCTTTGTATAGGCCTAGTAGGCATTTGGTTACCTTAACAGTAATACTGTACAATAACTGGATGTTTTTAAATATGAGACCACAGTTACTTTGCCCCCTTCTGTATTACAGATACATTGGAACCTTGTACTCCTAGACTCCATACCACTGTGTCCCCTGCTGATCTCCATGGGATGTGGTATCCTACTGTGAGAAGGACGCTTGTGTGCCTCTCCAAGCTTTATAGATGTATTGATGTAAGCATTTTTTCTGTCAATGTTGAGACTTCATTTTAAATTTCACGAACTTCAGAATATACACATGTCAGACAAAAGTTGGCACTGAAATACTGTCTTCAGTGCATACAAAACGAAAAGCCAAGTTTAGTTTCACATCTCCTTGCATAGGATTTTCAATGGTTAACCTTCTCTAAAGCTAGAAATAGGCAGAAAATCACCTCCTGGATTATATCTGATAAACTTTTAATGGTAGCAGTTTTACAGAAATATTTAAAGCTAAAGTTTATCCTTTGATATGTATATTTTCAGTTTTAAATGTGGTGACTTTTAGTGGCATAATGGTCCTATGCAACTGCAGGATTACAAATCACCTCACTTCTGAAATATGAATTCCCTCCCAGACTGTGTGTTTGGCAACCCTTGGCTTTACCTTACATTTCCAGACATGACAAAATAAAAACAAAACTGAAAAAAAATGTGCTAAAAAAAAAATAAAATTCTGAACTAAGTCTTCCAGGAAACCTCAATTCTGGATCAGTGTAAATTAGGAAAATTAAGTAACAATGGATACATTTTAATTTTGCCCAATTTGTTAATAATTAGAATGGCATGGGCAAATGTAAAATATTAACATTATATGCAGAAAAACATAAATCTTCATTAAACTTGCCCTATTGTTTTGGATTTACTTCCTGGTAAGTTCAGGTAAATAAACCCGAGTCAATCATACTTAACTAGGCAAACTGAGGGTGCCAGCTGTAATCTATGCAATATGAAATTGATATGTTCAAACCATTATGAAAGCATGTATTATTTTTTTCCTCTCCAGGGAACGGTGTTCCAAGGATTATCCCAGGAGGCATTATCTGCCTGCATACAGTCATTGTTGGCAGCTGCAGATTCTATTGCTAAAAGCAAGGTCAGATATAAGCACTTGTTAGTGGTAGGAGGACTGTGCAAAGGGAGGTAGATTCACTGGCAACTTGATTCAAGTCATGGGGACAACAGGGTTGGCTTTGCTGAAGTGGAGGCTGCCCAGTTTGCCTCCAAGCAGTTTGTGTGGTCTCAAAACTGCTTCTGGCTGGTTCTGCAGGAGAAGCTTCCTCTCAGCCTTCTTCCCCAGCACTGGCCAGGTTTCCAGGTGGGGTGGTTTCAGGACTGCTGGCAGCACACACCAGAGCTCCCCAGCCTGGAAGCATTTCAGCCATTGCTGGAGCTGAAGGCTTCTTTCAGTCTTTACTCATGGCATGAACAATGCAGAAGAAAGCCAAGGAGGTCTTCCAGCCAAGTGAGCCCAAACCTCCCCTCCCCTCTCCTCTTAGAAGCAAGGGCACCATGTTGACACCTGAAGCAGTTTCAAGATGAGTCTTCAAAGAAAGGCAGACTCCCTTTCACGCAGCTGTACTAAATAGGGAGGGGCTTATGAGCCTAATGGCTGTTGCATTCCAATGGAAGACTAAAGATAACAATTTGCTTCTAACAATCATAAAGACGTAGGGAGAGTTTCTGGGGAGCAGGTACACGTTTCTATGACTAGGTGTGGCAAAACAAAGGATGGAGACATTGTGAAATAGGATGGAAAGAGACTGAAGAAGAAAAAGTATATTTGAAAGAATGGTTGTTTCCATTTCTGTTTTGCATATGAAAACTAATCCAATTCAGTGAGAAAAGAGCCCAACCAAGCATACTAGAGTAAGGAGTAAACATTATCTACTCCTGTGGCTTCTTATAAAAAGTGGTGGGTGTTATGATTAAAAGTAATATTTCTTTGTAAGTAAGTCTGTAAAAAGTGGGAAATGTTTTAATGGGAAATGGGAAATCTAGGCAGAGTAAAGCACAAAAGCAAGTTATTTTTTATCAGTTGACAAATCAGTGGTCTGTGTCTGTCTATCTGCCTTGACATATGTTGTTGTAATTTAGACTCAAATCGATGGACAGCTTTTTCTAATAAAGCATCTTTTGATTCTTCGTGAACAAATTGCTCCCTTCCACACTGAATTCACAATTAAGGAGATTTCACTGGATCTTAAGAAAACTAGAGGTATTGTATTGAATAGACAGTTGTAGTGGGCTGTTAATTGTAATTTGAAGGTATCTCATATACAGCAAGGATGAGGAACCTTTCAGCCGAAATTCCTCCTCCTGCTGTTTCTGGAAATCACAGGGAACATAGTAATATTCTGACATCACAGAGTGGCGTCAAACGTTCTTGGAAACTTTTCAAAGGATGGGGCTCTAAGGGGTGAAATGATGCCTTACATTTTACAGATGTTTAATGTATCCATTTTGACCTTAAAACTCACCCAAAGTGAGAAAAGTAGCCTGTTTTTGGTGAGGGGTGTTAAACCCGGAAGATCCACACCAGCCTTGGTGTTAAAGATACTTAAGCCTTTGCAAGGGTCAGGTAGTCATTTTGCCCTTTAAAATTACACACACACACCACCCTTCTCCCTCCAATTAATGCTAGATTTCTGTGTTTTGGTAGACGTACCACACAAAAAATTCAGTCATCAGAACTATATCAAGTGGTGGACCTATTCTCTGAGAGTATTTTTTTAAATTATTTAATTAAGTATGCAATTAAGCACAGCATGCATAGTTCCAAGAAGATAATCTGTAGCACAGAGTTCAACTAGTGCAAAGACAGTGTTGTGTTAACTTATATATATGTGTGTTTTAGCAATAATGTGAACATCATTTGGGGTAAATGTGATCATTATTTGTATTCCTTCATACTATTTCAAGTGAATTATGCAATATTCAACCAATTTTTTTCTGTGATGAAACATATTACTTGTATTGTGCTCTACAGGTAGTCCTTGGGCTACAACGGCAATTGGGACTAAGACTGCCATCACTAAGCGATGCAGTCATAATTCCTAGCAGTCCTGGTTGCTGTCGTAACCTCAGGACCATGCGGGTTAAGTGGGAAGAGGTGGGAGTCCCAGGCAAGAAGTGCGGGGAGGGTGTGCAGGGGGTGGGGGCCATGTGCAGGCTGATGAGGGCTGCGGGCAGGTGTTGGGAGTGTGGACAGGCCAGCAGAGGCTGCGGGCAGGCACCAGGGAGCGTGGGCAGGCTGGCAAGGGCTGTGGGCAGGCAAGGGGTGCCATGGGTGGGGTAGGTGCTATGGAGCGTGGGCAGGCGGGAGGTGCTATGGAGTACGAGATCCTCTGAGGACCAGTCACAACTGAGTACCACTTGCTCAGTGCTGTCATAACTTTGAATGGTCACTGAACAAGTGGTTGTAACTCGACTACCTGTACTAAAACAAGAAAAGGAGACAGAAATCTCAAAGGAGCACGGCGGTTGACTAATAGAGTAAAAAGACGGAAAAGAAGAGGTGATAACTTGTATGGAGAAGAGAGAAATAAAAACCCTGGTGGCTCTTGTGACAATAATTCTGCTATTAAGCACTCCAGTGTTTATTATTTTCTTCAGTTCCTCTTTTTTATTACTGTTTATAGCTTCCTCTGTCTTCAGCCTTATTTTTTGCCAACTAGTGTAGTCACACTAACAAAATTAAAATATCAGGTTTTCTTCAAGTCCTGCACCTTACAATCCTACTTGTGATAGAAATCAAAATAAATTCAGTTAATAAATGTAAAGCTTGTCTGCATAAAGTATAATTCTATGAATGGAATCCCAGTACCCAGCTATGGGTTATGAAGGTAAGTTCTCTGTTCCTGGAGTAAGTTTTGTGTCAGAGTTTAGCAGAGACGTTTGTGGTGGACTCCAAGAATTCCCCACAGAGTACCTGAGTACCCAAGTACCTTCAGCCCATTTCTAAGGGTTGGCACATTTGTTGTACTCTATAGGATTATCCTAGGGTAAGGAAAAACTACAATTGGAGTTTTTTCATTGTTTGGTGTTCAACGCTTCATTATAATCACCTGACTCTGTAGAGAGTGCTCACTGACATGTATTGTGTAATTTTCCAGCTGTTTGAGAATCTAGATTTTAATTTCAAATCTATTACAGGTAGACCATTTGTTCAGCAACTGTTCGAACGACAGCACTGAACAAATGGTACTTAGGCCTGGTTCCTGAAGTTATGGCTGTTGCAGTGCCCCCATAGTCACGTAATCAAAATTCAGACACTTGGCAGCCCAACCAAATTTATGACTGCAGGAGGCGCTTCAGTTTCCCCCACCCGCCTATCTCCCCCACATCTCTGCCCTTTTCGCTATCCTGCACTCTGCCTCCCCTGCCACCCCCAGCTGACCTCTGCTGTTTTCTTCCTCCTGTTGCTGACGAGGCGTGCCTGGCCCGGCCCTTCGCAAGGCAGTTGCTGGCTGCAGGAGGCTTCCTTCCTGAGGCTGTAGATGGCCTTCTCAGGAAGAAAGCCTCGTGTGGCCAGCAGCTGCCTCGCGAAGGGCCAGGCCGGGCATGTCTCGTCAGCAGCAGGAGGAAGAAGACGGCGAAGGGCAGCAGGGGCGGCGGAGCACAGGACAGTGGGGGCGCAGGTAGATTGCAGGGCAGCTGCAGCTGGGGCTTTGCACTGTGGCACCTAGGGCTTCATGCCACAGTGCTGGGGCAAGTGCAGCTAGGGTTTTGCATCATGGCGCTGGGGCAGTTGCAGCTGGGACTTGGTCCTGAGGCAGCTGGGGCTTCGTGGGGTGGTTGGGGCTTCATGCTGCGGTGCTGGGGCAGCTGGGGCTTCATGCCATGGCACTGGGGTAGCTGGCTGCAGCTGGGGGCTTGAGACGGCACTCAGCGATGGTAGCAGTGGCAGCGGCTTGGGCTAAAGTAGAGGCCAGGGTGCAGCACTGGTGGGCTGAGACTGCTGAAGGCCCTGGGGCTCTATTTCAGCCCCAGCACCACCACCGAGGAGTGCCACTGTGCAGGGCAGCCAGAGATGATGGGGGTAGATAGGTGGGTGGGGGGAGTTGAAGAGAGGCAGTCCCTTACCTTGGAAGAACTGAGACTCAGGGCTGGGAGGGATGAAGCCAGGAATGGCTTGGATCAGAGTGGGTTCTCGACTAACGACCAGGTGGGATTCATTTAACAACAGCAACAGGAACTGCAGAACTGCCATTGCTAAGCGGAGAGGTCATGTGATGTCTCACTTAACAACCGCATTGCTTAGTGACAGACTAACGTTCCAGTTGTGGTCGTTAAACAAGGACCACTTGTAAGAGTATGAGAAGTCTTACGTTCAGGAAGGCTCAGAGAGTGTTTTTGTGATCATCGTTTTCTTATTTGTAGTGAAATGTTATAAAAGTATGAGCTTGTAGCAAATGTAATTTCTCGTTGGGTATAGATAGGTAGCTGGGTAGATAATGAGTTCTACACTGTATGTTTTGAGCACAAAATGCATTTCGGTACTTATTAATAGGCTGGATATTACTAAGAACGCAGCAAAATTGCATTCTGCAATGCATGGAAAGCCTACATACCATAATATCTATCTGATCTTCAAAATTCACATGAGAATTCTTAGAAGTTCCATTAAATTTAAATGCATAAAATAAATATTCATACATTCCTTAAAATAATTCTCTTTTCACAGATGCTGCATTTAAAATCCTGAATCCTATGACTGTTCCACAGTTCTTCAGACTAAGTAGCAACAATGCAATTATACAGTTCTTATTGGAGGTAAAGAATACTTGTTAAAATGTTAAAATGCATAAGAAAATAATTTTTGAAGTGTGGCAAATTCAGAAGAGAAAAAGAGACAAATTGCCTTTCTCTTCCAGGGCACTCCAGAAATAAGAGAACATTATATTGACTCTAAGAAGGATGTGGATCGGCATTTGAAACTTGCTTGTGAGCAGTTCATTCAGCAGCAAACTAAGCAGCTTGTAGAACCTCTGGAGGAATTCTTGTCCAAGGTATTAAAATACTAGACATCTACTACTAGTGTCTTCAGTTGCCAATTTGACATATTTGGACTTGAAATTTTATTTTGTTTTGTATTTTGCTTTCTAAGAAAGAGAGCAACACAAACACTGCAAGTCAATCTTGTGAACCAAAACCATTAGAAATCCCACTGAGAGGCCATGTTACACAAGTCAGCCCATATGTTCTTAGTAAAAACAGTGTGGAATATTTGACTGTAAAATCTCACATCATGTACAGAACCATTAACCTTGAAATTACACAGTCACTTAATGGAAACTGGGCAATTGCAATTAGACCTGAGCTGGGTCTAATAATAAACAATGTATATAATCATCTACTATATGAAAGAAGTGTTGTTTCAATATCATAAAATGCCAAAATGATAAACACATAGAAGAATATCAGCCTAAGTGAAGTCCATGTCACATGCAGTCAGAAATTTTTTGATAAGTAGATCTTATTCCAGCATTTTTAATCATGACTAGTTTTAGATAAAAGTGAAGTAATTGTGGTAATACCTGCATTATGGAGAAAATTAAATGAATTGGCCAAATCCTTTTAAAATATGAGAAATGAAGCAAGGACACAGTAAAATGGAATGTTTTGCAAAGTATCTTAATTGTCCATATAAAATGAAATGTTTGAGCTCCTCAAAGGAACTTAAAACAGTCATCAGCTCTTCCTTGTCTACCTCCCTTTCCCTTAAGTGATTTTTTTTTTTTTTTTTTTTTTGGTCTTTGGCCATGAAGAAGAGAGAATCAAGTGTTTGGTCTTAGCTGAGCCTTGTAATTTAATGTTTTGCCAACAAATGGAAGCTATAAAATCTCAGTTGTTGACTTTTATAGGAAAAATAACAATATAGAATCCTCTGGATTTTAGACAGTGCTTTCTTCTATGGTGTCCTGAGATGATGGAAAATATGTCCCTGCTATTGTGCCTAAAGTTGCACTTGTTAATGACTGCAGATGTAATGGCATTAACTGCAGACTTTAATCCGGCTTTAATATCCAGATTTCTGAAATAAGTATCACTGAGTATTAGTTTAATATCTAGCGAGTCATAACTCAGGGTGCCCATGTCACCTCTGCCAGGAAGTAGCTTTGACACAGAACTGTTGTCCTCTTGGTTTCAACCTTCTGCTTTGCAATATGTGGATACTGTTATTGGCCTCCGTTGCAGGTAAGTGATAGGAATGGAAGAGGGGACATAAAATAGCTTCAGTATAAATGGGCAGACTCACTGCTGGATTCCAGTTACAGTGTGCCAGTACATACAAAGCATTTTGAACAAACTGAAATGCTATCTGTGAAGTATTATATACATATTTAACATATATTCTCTCTTCTTCTCATCTCATTACTTTAGGTTTCGGCTTTGACAGCAGTAGCTTCTCAGAAGGGTCCTAAATACAATCTCTCGCAGCAGCCTTGGGCACAACCAGGTAGTTTTTTCCAACAGTGAAAAATGTTGTGATCTCTCTATAAGCTTTGTTAATTCTGAAGGTTTTTAAACAAAATCACTGTTGTAAGTTTGATTCAGTTGATACCATCCAAAGGATTTGATTGCTCTCCAATGAGCTATAATATGTTTTTAATTTTATTATGTTAAATTTAGCATTAATAGAAGAAATTAATTTCACATTTTAAAGTGAAAGCCCTCTTTCCCCCATTAGTTTACCAGGACAGGTTATTCAAGCTTTTTTCCTAGAGATCATAGAAATAACTAACATAATTTCATTAACTTCCAGCACTTTCCTTAAAAAAAAAACTTATTACTGACTTAAGGGTCATAGTTAATTTCTCCAGGCCCCTAACTACTGTGGACTTTTAGAAGCAGCAACACAATTGTTTTCATTTTCAAGCCGCTCTTTGGGAGCAAGATGTAAAGGCAACAGATTCTGAAGTTATTATCCTCGTCTTTGTTCAAGTCTGCTACTCTGTCCCCAGATTGTCTAGCAACTCATTTGTCGTTTTGCGAGAATGAATTCTTCACTTCCCACAGGGGGATCCTCATGTCTTTGCTGTGCCACTTCCACCAAGGGAATCACCCATTAATGTTCAAAGACTTTGAGACCTACATGTCTGATTTTAACTAGATCAAAAATAAGAGGAATAAAGGCCCTGTTGTTTTTCTGATTTTGGCACTAGTTGTTCTTTGTAATAGTTCTCTCCAAGTTCATTGCTGTGTTCCTGCTTATGGGAGCTGATGTTTGAAGGAGAGATTCAGATAATTCTCATCTCCACTTACTAATCAAGATAATTGAATCTGAGACTCTCCTCTTTAACCATCCCAGAGTCACTGAGATTGTAGTTGTTCACCTTGCTTCTGAAGGGCATCTCTCTCCAACTTCGGACAGTTCCATGCCTCTCACTCGTTTAGGGTGGATTATTGGTCCTCGCAGCTGAAAGCCTTTTACAATCCCAACCAGAGGGACTGTATTTCCTGGAATGGCTCAAGATATTGTACAGTGGACCATGGCACAAATTGGCCTTCTACTCCATTTTTTTTTTTAAATTCCAGCCCTTAATTGTGCCTTTAACTTCACTAACAACTTCCGAGGTTTTGTAACCTCAAGACACTGCCCTCCTCTAGCATGCTTCTTTGGGGAAGATCACGTGTCTGTTCCAACTCAGCACTGCCCCCAAATTATTGTCTTCTCAGTTATCTCAGTCATCTGCAGAGAACGCTTAGTCCAGGTGTCCACTGCCATTGAGCACAAGACCTGTCCTGCTAATCCCTAGCAGATCTTAAGCCAATCTCTCCAATCCAGATGATTATCCTCTGATGCCTCACTGGTCTGGTTGAGATCTCTTTCGACGCTGCCATCTGATGCTCAGGTTGGGGAGGAAGGCTTCCATTGTTACTGTCAAACCGGTTTTTTCCTAACATTCAGACAAAATCTGCCTCTCTGTTAACAAATCCATTATTTCATGCCTTGATTTCTGGGACAACAGAAAACATACCTTGACTCCATATTGTGTAATAAGCAATCATCCCACATTTTTCAGCTCTCAGTGCTAAACATTCCTGGTTTTTTTCAGTCTTTTCATAAAATTTCGTTTCTTGTTCCTTGATCATGTTTGTCAGTTTATTCCATACTAATTTGGAAACCATGCTTATGTTCAGAAGTCTTTTTCACAAGCACTGTTATCAAACAGGTAGTCCTATTCTCATCACTTTGAATTTGTTTTTTATCCCTAAGTGAAGATCTTTGCTTTTGTCTCCATTAAATTTCACTGTATTATTTTCAACTCATTTTTAAATCAAGATAATTTTGAATGTTATTTTTTTTTAAAGTGATTAGTGATTCCATCCATTTTGTATCATCAGCATATTTGATAAGCCATTAATAAAATTTAGAAGAATGTGTGACTGAGGACAGAACTTTATGGTATCCTATTTGAGATTTCCTTCCCGTATGATGTGGGAACTATTGAAGTGAACTCTGAAAACAGTTTTTGAGCCAGTTATATATCCACTTAATTCACATGCAGTCTAGCCCACAAGTAACTAATATGCCAATTGGAATGTCATGGTATACTTTTTAAATGTGTTACCTATACAATATATCCCACAGTCTACTAAGGAACTTAACTCATCAAAAATTATATAATGTGAGCTTGGCAAAATTGTTCCTGAAAAATCTATACTTCTTTTTAGTAATCCCTGCAAATAAACTCCAGCATATAGGCTTGCAATATTTCATATGTATGAGAATTAAATTTCCAATCTGATAAGAGAATTAGAATGTTTAAAACTCCTATCTAATATTGTCTGATCCACACCCAAAATAAAAAGATTGTTTGTTTTATATTATACAATTTGGCAAGTATCTGACTCTTTTTAGATAAAAGGTCTTTCATATTAAGATCTTTTATATCACACAAAACTAATAAAATGCCATATTGATCTCAAATTAAAATTGATCTCTAATTGATCTCTCAAATTAAGAACAAGAGACAGAGACAACATGCAAATACACAGCCCCCCATATGTTTGAAAGTCAAGAGAAAAATAGTAAAATTGTTTTGAGCTGACTTGAATTTTCAGAAGTACATTTTTTAAAAAGGAAATAAAGACAACATAAAGCAAAATCCTTTTAAAAAAAACTCAGATGGGACAGATTGAATTCACATATAGAAACTTATCTTCCACCCCTAACCCCGCAAAAAACAAAAGCAGTGAAAAAATATTTTTTAAAAAGCCCACTGTTCCTTTGATCCAGATCACCCTCCTGAAAATAAACTTCTCAGCAGCAATTGGATCATCAAATGTTTTCACGTTTCTATCTAAGGCTAAACAAAAAAATGCTGGGGGGAAAATGATTTCAGACCTCTTATTCCAAAGATGTTGGGGTAATTTAAGTACTTCTATCATTGATTGCTCTCTGTCATTAGCCATGCCGCTTACAGCCTTGGAAATTAAAATCCTTACAAAAAATAGGAAGAACAAGGTAGCTCACAACTCTAATCTGGTAGATAATGAGAACATAATGGATCAGGTATACTTGATTTCAACAAAATATTTGGGGTTTTTTGAATATATCATTCTTGACAAACAGCTAAGTATGGGTTGAATAACCATACAGATGTGTGCTTTTGACATCTCTATGCCAATCTGAGGGGTTATAGACTCTTACAGGATTTATTTTTAAGAAATTAAATCTCTTAAAAAACCAAATGCATCAAAAGTAGGATGAGAGAGACCCTAGTCTGCTCCATCTGTTGAAAAAGCCAGTGCCCAGATCTGATTCTGTTCTGCACTGATCAAGCTGTATCTAAAGCATTGGGTCCATTCTGGGCTCCTTTGTGAATTTTAAGTCTGTTTGGTTCTACTCAGCAACCACCTCACAAGGTCCTGGGAGGGATGGTGGAATATAAGTGTAATAAACACATTCTTAGATTTTTTTTTTCCTGCACTTTACTGATTATTTTACAGTGATTTGCCTAAGTAACTATATAGTAAGTGAAAAGAAAAGCATACTAAAACACAAAGAGAGACATTGCCCGGCACTCTGTTTCATAATAAATTCTCCATTCTGTTTTATTTCCAGCAAAGATCAATGACGTGGTATCATCAACATACAAGAGAATAAAAACAAAACTGCCATCAACCTTACAGAGTATGTCACTATATTTGTCCAATAAGGATACCGAATTCATCTTGTTCAAGCCCGTTAGGGTAAGTCTTTGGTAACATCAAATGTTATTTGCACATGCACATTCGCCTGTAGAGCTAGTTTACCTGAAATTCCTGTTTTGCATTGTCATGTTCAGCATCATTATTTTACCACAATTGTCCCTGCCATATTTCTCCTGGTTCCTTCTTCTCTCCCTAGCCCACACTGTAGGCCTTAAATAATTGGTCTGAACTGCCCCTTGGATTCCTGGGGCTCCATGTGCCTATAAAAAAATTGATTGGTGTGACGTAAGTGTTGTAATATTGAGTGGAAGTCCATGCAGCCCTCGGAGCAGAGTGTTCGTGTTCATACTGCTTTTAGGATAACGAAGTCACAAGTATTTTTTTCTCTTTTCCTCTAAGAACAATATCCAGCAAGTGTTTCAAAAGCTGCATGCTGTATTAAAAGAAGAATTTAGTAATGAAGATCTCCAGATCATAGCTTGTCCATCAATGGAACAGGTATCTAATATAGCTTCTTTTTTTTTTTAAGCACATGGTAAAACTATTTGCCCTTTATTTAGGGAGTGAAATCTTAGGTACAAAAGTGGAGAGCATTTATTGATTTCATAAGACAGTAAGAGATGAAGCTGGATTTAAACAGGTATTTTAAATTGTCCAGCACATGCAAGTATCTTGCTGAGACAAATCAGCTTCCTATTGAATTTCTCAGGGAACGGGTTGCAAGAGACGTGGCACTCCACAACCCATCTTTGGTATTTAGATTTGCACTGGGGAGCTCCATACCTTTTCCCAGTTTGGAGATTTAGTTTTTGCAGGTTTTGTGCCTGACAATCTTGTGTCTCATATCCTCTTTGAAGGAAATCTCTCTCTGCCTTTCTGAGAACCTGACTGTCTCTCACAGATAGCAGGGAAAAGTTCATTCTCCCTTGTTTTTGTCCCTCCTATCCTTCAGAGAGGTTGTGCTCAAATTAGGTTTATGTAGAGTATTAACATTTTATAGTGAATTGTATTCTTTTCACCGTCCAGTTCTTTTTTTAATATATACCTACCTTCCTGGAGTAGAAAGTTCTCAGCAGTTCTCACTGTATGGCTTAGAAGTTTTGCAACATGCAATCACCAGAAATTCTTTTAGGACTGTTTTCCCGCCAGTGGCTTATATTCTCTTTGTAGTAGCATCATTCATCTGTCACTGAAGTGAGATCAAGCCTTTTGTCACAAAAGTGATTGGATGATTCTGGAAAGGAGTGTAAGTCACTAGTAGAGAAATTAGCTAGAAGACCTCATTTTTTCCATTTGATAAGGCTAAAAAGTCAGTTATTCCCTCTTTATAAGAAATAGTTTTTGCTTCTCCTATATTTGGAACAGAACCTCTATCGCTTACTGTGATTTTTTTTTCCCGGTTTGGTGCAAAAGGCTTTCCAAGGATCTTAAGTGAGCTGAGCCTAACATGTTTGGGGGCTTCTTCTCTGGCTGACCTCTTCCTACTCCTGAACAGAGGGAACTGGGAGAGCTAACATGCTTTTAATCATGGTTCCCTGCCTTCCTCAGGAACCTCCGCCCTCCCTTCTCAAGACCACGGTCTTCTTCATGCTTTGATTTGCTGCAGACATCGCATGGCTCCATCTGTTGTCTCCGCCGTTCCTTCTCCCCGGGCCAGTTCTCCCTCAGACTTGGCCATTCCATTCTTCTCAGCCTTTGCTACCCCTGCTGCCTCCTTGTTCTCTCAGTGTGTGTATTTGTGTGTGCACTGAAGAAGGAGGAGTGCAAGAGTTGTGCAAGGAGAGGACAAAACAAAGCTACTTGTCTGGAGAGAAATAACGGAGAGGAAGGGAATTGTTAGATTTGTGGGGAAGAGAAAGGCAAGCAGGGCAGCATTGCAGGGGGAATAAAAAAAACAAGATGAAGGACAGGATAAAAGTTTATGGGGAGAGTACAGAAAGGATGGACAGGGAGAACAAATGCTGGAACAGATCCAGGTATTCATTTCTAATTTCTGAAGAGACTGAAAATGGACATCCTCCTGGCAATTTATAAATCTTCAAGAAAGTCATTTGTGTCTCTAAAAAAATACATTGTCTTTCAGGTAAATCTCCTTTTGTCAATAACAAAGTAATAATCTGGTAGCCGAACTGCACCGTGCTTCTTCATACTGACCATCCATTGGAAGCCACCAGCTTAGTGTGCCTTTTGAATTGCTTTTACCTTTGTTCATCCAACATCACATCAGTTGAAGAAGGTGAACAGGATTGTTGTTGCAAATTCAGAAGATTCAGAAAAAGCATCTCTTCTGGCAGCACCTACCATGATGAAAATAACCCTAACCATTGAACTGCTCCACTCTATTTTGTATCCAGAGAATAGCTGCTTTTTCAGATTTCTGAAAAGAATGCGGAATATCCAGATTTGGAGAACAGATGCCTTTTATTCGTAATCTGTACATCAGGACCAGTTTGAAGTGTATGTACAAGCCTTCCCACAAAAGTTTAGTAATATTGCCCAATATTTAGCACTATTACATTGTTCATCTATGTAAACAAATCATCAGGCTTTGTGGTGTGTAAGTGGTAGTGTGAATTTGTGGAAGATACCAGATAATCAGATTATCACATAGCATTTAATGTAATCTATTTCAAGATATCAGTGGTTTTTTGAAAACCTTTCTATTGATGAATGCTGACCTTCTCCTGTTTTTATACGTTGCAAATAAATTGCATTGCCTTAAAATTATGTCTACAAGTATACAGAAAAAACAGTGCAGTGGTAATAAATCCCCCATTTAATAGGTTATGACTGAATTAACTGACTAACCACTGACTATGTGGAAATTTTGATATGGAAAGATTGGGGGAATGGGGAGTGTAGTTGAAGTGTAAAACTGCAAGATTGGTGCAAAAGTAGAAGCAGCCTTTCTTTATTTTTTCCATAATTAAGTCTTTACTTGAATTATGGCAGTGTGTCTTCAGCTGTGAACTTATGAAAAGACATGACTTTTCTACACATTGTGCAAGTGATAAGTTGTGCATTTCTCCATGGCATGCAGAAGTCTTGATATTTGCATTTTAAGTCAACTATATATTGTATTATAAACAAAATTTTTATATTGTTCAGGAACCCAGGTAACTTTTTAAATGGGGTGTATATATATCTTTGTGTTTACAGTAATATTGATATCTAGAAAATAGTTCAAATATTAAAACATAGTTTTGCATAATCCAGCCTTATTTTGTCTATATATTGCTCTGTCTAATGTTAACAGTCATACTGTTTTAAAAATCTTATGTTTCAAATGTTGAGGGAGATAAAATTAATTTTTAAAAACTTTAAAATAACTAAAATCAATGTTGTTTGTAAGCATTAGAAATGACATCAGATTTTACTATAATCTAACTATTGGTATCCTAGTTAAGTGAAACAGACATATGTAAAGTAATAGGCTGTGAATTTTGAATAGAGATTTTCAATAAAATAGAATGTGAATAAGTGTATTGTATCTTAATGAAATGTTTCATGGAAGTTGGAACTGGGTAATTTAAATTCCTTAGTTTCTAAAACAGAGTATCTTCTATTACAAACGTAGACATTATTTTATTACACAGTGACTTTCCAAATGGCAGAATTGTATAAACTGTACAGGTATTTAGCTAAATAAACAATGTATATAATTTGTCTAATCCTTCACTATGATCTTGTTCTCATTAAAATAAATGCTTTCTTATTTTGGGAGGGTTTTATTTTGTCCAGTATTCTTCAGGGAAACCTACCTCATTAAGGCCTTTTACAGGTGAAACTCGAAAAATTAGAATATCGGGCAAATGTTCATTTATGTCAGTATGGCAACTCAAAAGGTGAAACCAATATATGAGATAGACGCATTACATGCAAAGCGAGATATGTCAAGCCTTACTTTGGTATAATTGTGATGATTATGGCGTACAGCTTATGAAAACCCCAAATTCACAATCTCTGAAAATTAGAATAGTGTGAAAAGGTTCAATATTCTAGGCTCAAAGTGTCCCACTCTAATCAGCTAATGAATCCATAACACCTGCAAAGGGTTCCTGAGCCTTTCAATGGTCTCTCAGGCTGGTTCAGTAGGAATCACAAGCATGGGAAAGACTGCTGACCTGACAGTTGTGCAGAAAACCATCATTGACACCCTCCATAAGGAGGGAAAGCCCCAAAAGGGAATTGCAAAAGAAGTGGGATGTTCCCAAAGTGCTGTATCAAAGCACATCAATAGAAGGTTATGTGGAAGGGAAAAGTGTGGTAGAAAAAGGTGCACAAGCAGCAGGGATGACCGCAGCCTGGAGAGGATTGTCAGGAAAAGGCCATACCAAAGTGTTGGGGACTTTCACAAGGAGTGGACTGAGGCTGGAGTTAGTGCATCAAGAGCCCCACACACACACACACACACACACACACACACACACACACACAGATCCTGGACATGGGCTTCAAATGTCGTATTCCTCTTGTCAAGCCGCTCCTGAACAACAAACAACGTCAGAAGCATCTTACCTGGGCTACAGAAAAAAAGAACTGGTCTGTTGCCCAGTGGTCTGAAGTCCTCTTTTCTGATGAGAGCAACTTTTGCATCTCATTTGGGAACCAAGGACCCAGAGTCTGGAGGAAGAATGGAGAGGCACACAATGCACGATGCTTGAAGTCCAGTGTGAAATTTCCAGAGTCTGTGTTGATTTGGGGAGCCATGTCATCTGCTGGTGTTGGTCCACTGTGCTTCATTAAGTCCAGGGTCAACGCAGCCGTCTACCAGGAGATTTTGGAGCACTTCATGCTTCCTTCCGCAGACGAGCTTTATGGGGATGCTGACTTCATTTTCCAGCAGGACTTGGCACCTGCCCACACTGCCAACAGTACCAAAACCTGGTTCAATGACCATGGGATTCCTGTGCTTGATTGGCCAGCAAACTCGCCTGACCTGAACCCCATAAAAAATCTATGGGGCATTGCCAAGAGAAAGATGAGGGACATGAGACTGAACAATGCAGCGGAGCTGAAGGCCGCTATTGAAGCATCCTGGTCTTCCATAACACCTCAGCAGTGCCACAGGCTGATAGCATCCATGCCACGCCGCATTGCGGCAGTCATTGCTGCAAAAGGGGCCCAAACCAAGTACTGAGTACATATGCATGCTTCTACTTTGCAGAGGTCCGATATTGTTCTATTTCCAATCCTTGTGTTATTGATGTCATGGAATATTCTAATTTTCTGAGATTGTGAATTTGGGGTTTTCATAAGCTGTACGCCATAATCATCACAATTATACCAAAGTAAGGCTTGACATATCTCGCTTTGCATGTAATGCGTCTATCTCATATATTGGTTTCACCTTTTGAGTTGCCATACTGACATAAATGAACATTTGCACGATATTCTAATTTTTCGAGTTTCACCTGTAGATCTTAATTGCAGATGCAGAAATATTCTTCACAGCATAGCTGTGTCAGAACTTCTTTTTAGATTCTTTTCTTTTGAAAAGCATATATTATAGGCTTAACTAGTGTAAAGAAAAAATCAAGGTCTGTATTGAAAACAAATTACATGGTTATTTTATGCACATGAAACTAAAGTAATTAAAATCAAGCCACAGAAGATGTACAAGAGGTTGCCAGAACATCTAAGAAGTGCTGCCTTTCAAAGATATTTAGGTGGTAAATATCTTATATTTGGACCCTTCAAGAAGGGGATAAATGCAAACAAATCTGCAGACAGGATCTGTCACATATATGTATGTATGTGCCTCCGAGTCATTGTTGAGTCCTGGCAATTGCCTGAACTCATCCCTGAATCAATCCACCAACCTTCACCTCACTGTTCCAAAGACTGGAATAAATTAAGAGGCTAGCAATTGTTCCAAAAGCAAATAAATTTGATCTCCTGATCCTGAATTGCTCCAGAGAGGGAGACCACCACCAAGAGTTTGTCTGTTAAAGAGAATGGGAGTGAGCACCATAGGTTACTTTCTAGTATCCTCAACATTGCTACCAAATGTAATCTCTTTTTCAGTTGACAACCACCCTGATAGTGCCATCTCCCCTAATTAAATTGGCAATAAATTATTTTATCTATCTTCAGAAGATGTACACCCCAGCCAACCATCTGGAAAAGAGCAGGAGAACAAGGCGATCTAATAGGGAAATGAAAGCCTTGTTCCTCTTTATTTAGTTCAGATCCAGCCTCACAATTCCACCATTTTATTTGCAGTGGGCACTCAGCTGCAGCTGCAGTCGTCAACTTCCAAACACTAACATCCTATATCCAGGATGTCTTGGTTAAAACTTCACCAAGGTTTTGTAGTTTGAGGTCCTTCCAATTTACAGTATTAGAGGGAAAAGACTACATATGTCCCTTTTAAAGACAAAATGAAGGAACAAGAGGCCAACTTCAATATATATTAAAAAATATGAAATATTCACATGAAATATTTGTGCTGCTTGATAAGACATTTTTAAGTAGGGTACCACAACCATACTAATCTGAGGTTAGGTATAATTTAACTTTTTCATGTCTTAAACTTTCTTTAATTTCTATTGTCAAGAATTTATTAGAACCAGCATTGGTAGTACAGTTACAAAAAGCATTAGGACTAAATTTAATGATAGAACAAGAACTTAACACTAAATCATAGAACTAGAACTTAGTACTAAAAGTAGAAGTAGACCTAATACAATTACTACCAGTATTGGTACCAGAACTGGAGTCCTAGAAAATTACTAGAAAAAAGTGTTGCTATTAGAATCAATCCTTGAAGTAAACTAACACTGCAAGTTAGTTCAAATCTAGCTCCCCTTGAAGACAGAAATGAAGGGTCTAATACAGTGCTTTTCAAACTTGTCAACTTTAAGATGTGTGGACTTCAACTCCCAGAATTCCCCTTAAAGTTGCCAATGTTGAAAAACACTGATCTAATAGGAGGCTGTTTGTTTTTTTTAAATAAAGTCTACAATCCTCCCTAACCAAAATAAAGGCAAAAGCAAAAAGAGCAGGCAAAAATGTTTTCCCCAAGTCTTGAGAATGCTTTTGGTAGCAAGAACTCTTGTAAGCAATGAAACGGCCTGTCTGCATCCTCGAATCTTCTTGGAATGCCAAGAGGGATGAAAAAAGATTTTCAACAACGGGGAAAAATGCCCTAAAAGAAGTTTGCAAACAATTTTGGGGCACCACCTGGAATGGCTGGGAATGGAGCACAATTTGTAAGTCACCAGAAAGGGGTTGACAAGGGTCAATCGGGAGAAGAAAGGATCAAGCCACTCCACCCCAGCCTCTGAACAACTGGCAAGAGGGCAGAATGTGCTTGCTTCAAAGCTCAAGCCCCACCATGGCAACCAATTTACTTAGCATTAAGGCTCTGGATTGCTATGGAAACCTCACAACAGCTCCTGAAATTGACCTGGATATGCAAGGAGAAAAGCAAATAAAAGCTGCAGGACTCAACCTAAAAAAAAGCAAAAAAGAAAAAGAAAAAATGTAGAGCTGTGGAAACTCACCTGACTCTGCAAAGGCAAGCAATTAAAAAACCCTCCAAACTGACCTGACTGCGAAAGCAATCTAGAGCTGCAGAAATGTTTTAACACAAACCCAAACAGCATCTCCTAAAACTGACGTAGGAACTTGGAAAGTAATTGTACATGCGAAGGTTCCAGAAGCTGCAGCAACTCCCAAATGTGAGATACACAGAGTCCTCGTTTAGCAGCCGCAATTGGGACTGGCAACTCAGTCGTAAACAAAGTGTTTTCTAAGTGAAATTGCGACTGTGCTTTTGATCTGACTTTTGAGCTTTCCTTTGCTTTACAGACCTGCAAAGGTCATAAATGCGAGGATTGGTCGTAAAGTTATTTTTCATCACCATTGGTACTGCGAATGGTCACTGTATGAGGTAGTCACTAAGTGAGGACTACCTGTATCTTGTTACTGACCTGGATGTACAACCTAAGAGCAACTTAGAGCTGCAAAATTTGACTTGCCACAGCAAGAAAGAAATGTGACATTGCAAAAGCACAAGGAAGCCAGACGGAGGCTGGCGCAGAGCTCAACAAAAACAATTTTTAAGATCCAAAGTTCTCAGGTCCACCCATGACCAATGCATGAAATGTATGGTTAACTTTTAGGGTTAAAGGAACTCCTGCAGATGTAAATCAATGGGTTGAAGCAAAAATCCCCACAATGTCTATAAAATAGACTGAGATAGAAAAGAAAAAAATCCTGCTTCCCTCCATCTAAGAGATGCTTTTCCATACAGAAAAGTATTGTGCAAAAATATATAGGAAGAAAGATCCAAGGAGACAACTTCAACTGATTCCTTTCTAGCAGATTTTTTGCCCAGTTAAGACCTTCATCTGGGGGAAAGGTTCCCAACAATTAAGAAATTCTCTCTCTCTTGACCAAAGTGTTTAAATGTATCAAAATCATTTCACTGCCCAGCTTTTCCCAATAAAACTAGAGGCCTTTTAACTAATACAGACTATAGTATTTTTGCTAAAGTGTTGACTTATCAAAGCTGGCTGACACAGCAATTTTAAAACCTCACACTAATACTGTAACAAGCTGATGGATGATCCATCCTTGGTTGAGAAGGATCTGCATTTGGCTGAGGGTGATGGTGTGAGAAGCAGGCAGCCCAGGAGAAGCATCCTTTCTTCTCGCTCCCGCAACTGCAGCAACAGCTAACCAGAGGCAGAGATCCCACTGGCCTCATCCTGGAGGCCCAGTAAGATTCTGGGGCAGTGGTTTTCAGATCAATATTCATTCCCCCTCTCTTGAGGACCCTGAAGTCAAATGCTCTGCTGAAGTCAAGGTTCATTCTTTCCACCTCATTGCCAAATGCAACTAAACTAACCACTCTGTCAAAAAAGAGAGAGAGAGAGAGAGAGAGACAAGATTGGTTTGGCCTGATTTGGTTTGGCCTTGATAAAACCAGGCTGGCTCATAAACTGAACACTTAAACGTGTCCAGAGATTTGCCTGCTATCAACATCAAGCTAATGGTCTCCAGTTAGCTGGGTTCTCTGTTTCCCCCCTTTTTGAGACAGAAACACCATTTGCCCTTCTCTGAGTCCCTGCCATAACCTTCGTTCTCCAAAGTTGGTCAAAGATCACAGAAAGGATCTCCAAGATTCATCAGCTCCTCATCCTGATAAGTGAACAAAAATGCAAGTGTCCAAGGTACTTTTGACTCAGTGACATTAAGCAATAGGAAATACAGCCATTAAGTTCCATATTGCCTGATACTCAGGTCTGATAACACAATATCAAATTTAGAAATAGAATTTAGAAACTGTAGCCTCCACCTCATTATGTTCTAAGGTAACATTTTGTTGAACTGTCAGTTGGGTAACAAAACAGAAGCCACATCAGACTTATTCCATAATTCTTCATTACAGATTGTAAATTATAGTGGATGTAGCTTGATGTGGAAACTGATAATAAGGAGCTAAGATTAAAATACTAATTTCTCTGTATTTTATTTGCAACAAAATCATTCATTGATTGCTGAGACTGCAGCTGTACAGTCTTGTGAACAGCAACAGCCTTAACAGCCATAAAAACGCTTCCCTTCCCTTCCCTTCCCTTCCCTTCCCTTGAGAACCCTAAAAAACATGTCGCCTTAGAGCCAGCCATCAAGAGAGGTTTCAGACAGTGTTGATTTTGTTATTGTTTCCTATGGTTTGCCTTTTCCCTTGATATCTTCCTTCATATCATTTTCTTCTGCACTGAGTATATGTAGCCTCTCAGAAGACAAGTAAAACCTGGTTCCAGGGTTATATCTTCTTGCTTGCATTCTTGAGAGCTGGTGACAGTATCCCAGGACTACTAAAATTCATGTTATGCAATTCACACTGAGGGAAGTGTACTTTAGTAACTCAGCTGAAACATGAGAATTTGAAATAGTTTGCTGTAATTCCTCCCTCAGAGATTATGCCCATTTGGAATGGCTTCTGCAATGGTTTAGTGGCATTACTGTCTATTTATTACTTTTCTATACTTTCCCTATCCCCAGGGTTACAACATATGGCCAAACAATAAAAACACATTCAGTAAAAAACACTGTTCTAATAAAACCCACCTACAAATAAATATACACAGAAACTGAAACAGAAACAATCAGGCTGACCAGACTTCCTTAATTCTCAAATACCCAGCAGAACAAAATGGTTTCACCAACTTCCTGAAACCCAGTGGGGAAAGATCCAGTTTCACCTTGGGGGGCCCAGAGAGCTAAGGCCAGAACTGAGAAATCTGCCACCAGGCCTGGTCTTCTAAGATGCTCCAAGTGCTTTGCCAGGTATCCCATGTTCTTATTTTCTGGGAATCTGCTTTATCTTTTCCTGGCCTTGAGAGTTGTGGGAAGGATATCCCAGAATATGGAAACATAGCAGCAACTACTGGTTTCCATTGATTACAGTTGCCATCTAGCAAATTAAGAAGGGGACAAACTGGTAGTTCACCCAAAACCCTGGCAGGTAGGATGTTCCTCATATTCAGAACAGGCATTATTTTTTTTAATGTTAAAATTGTTTCCCAACCTATACTATTAGAGAGCCACTTTAACTCAAGCAGATCCACTTGCTGATCTGGCTTAGCATATTTATAAGCATCATCTAAGATACCCAATAATCTCTATGAAGGCCAATTTAACAATCCTCAATGCTTTCTCTTTCATGAGCAACATTTATGTTGTCACTAGAGAGCCCATCGGTTCTGCAAGTTTTTCAGATTTCTTCCCCTTCCTCTTTAAAGAGAATTTACATCCTTCCAGATGGGAGGATTTAACAAAAACATGTAGCTTAATCCTAACAGATTATTTAAGCAGATATATACAGGTGTTTTTTTTTTTTTGCTTACAGTTTACTAGGTTCAAAAGTAGCAACCACTGTTATTGCTGTCAAGAAGCACTGTTCCACAATTTCTATAGACCAAGGGGTTTTTAGTTATGTCTCCTGACCCTCGTTTGCAATTATTTTGTATATTTCAATTGTAGAATTGGTGCTTAAGGGATACCTGAGTTCATGGGGCCAGATGATAGTGTCTGAATGCTTCCTGGATAAAGTCAGGGACTTTCCTTTGTCCAAAGAAACAGAGCAAACAGCACAAAACCCTTTACAGTAACTTACAATGTTGATTTTGTTCCACTTACAGTTCCCTTTCCAGACCCGAAGTCATCAACCCTCACTTACTCTTTTGTTTGTTCTCTATCTGAATTCTTGCTAATCTGATCTAACAGGCCCTTGGCATTTTAGCTCTAGTATCTCCATTAAAAAACCATGATAATAAAATACTAAAATGCCAAATAGAATGTACTGTAATTATGTATTAGAATAGAGAGTTGACCCAACAGGAAGATTGAAGAAATACCTAAATTTCCTAAAATCTAGCAGAAATAAAAAGGTATCTTGGAATCCATCTTATCACTCTCTGCAGTACAGCATCAGCTGATATATAGCAATAGAACATAAAAACTAGGGTAGTGTTAAAACTCTTAGTTCTAAACTATGAATTATTTCGCAGTAAAACAGTAAAACTAGTACTAGTAGAACTAGAACTAACACTAATATCATAACACCACATATACCAGACCTAACAACAGAACATTAAAGCTAGAATTACCAATAGTATCAGTAAGTAGTAAAAATTGTTAGAAGTAATATTAGAATGATACTTTAAGCAGAACTAGTTCTGCTGCTGGACTGTCATGGCCCCGCTGGAGATGTCCTCTGATAAGAAGGATGGGGAGGAAGCAGAGTCAGGGACATCTAGAGTCTTGGCACGAGCAATTCCAGTAACGATAGAGCCCATGACTCCACTGTGGTTGAGGCAGATCCAGCAAGCCCCCAGGACCCCTTGCCTGCACCCACCGACAGCTTCTCGGACTCTGAAGTCCAGCCACCCAGCCCTCAGCAGAGGCGTGTGGTAAAGATTCATCAACAGAGAGCAGAACTTCATAGATCTGAATGACCTGCCAAGAAACAAGCTGAAGAAGAGCCAAGGCTGAGGAAGAAACGCTACAGCTGGATATTGGGTGGAGGCTGATTTATTGGCCTCAGTTACTGGGAGCAGATGCTGAGAACGACATTTCAAGCCTCAGCTCCTTTGTGTTTCCCGTGCCGTGCTTAGGACTCAGATTCTACCTCACTGTGCCTCTTGTCTTTTCCCCTTGGATCTGATGCTTGTTGACTGGATTCCTGGTCTCGACCTGTGCCAAGCCTCTGATTACATTTCCAGTTGCTGTCTTGAGATATTGGTAAAAATAACTCTTTTCTGCCTGAACGTGAATATCACTGGACCCTGGCAGGCATCCAGCTTGGCCTCTTGTGACAGCACAGAAAACAGAATGAGTTCTAGTGCTAGTACTTATAAAGCTGTTTTCAGGATTAGAATGATTAACAATGGAACTAGAACTTGTTCCAGGTGTAGAACTATTGCTAGCATAAATACTAGAACTCATACTGTTAATAAGAGCTAAATCTAAGACCTGAATTAGAACAAGAGATAGGAAGGGTACTTGTAGACTAATAATAGAATTAATACTAATACTTGTGCTAGAACTAGTATGATAAATGTTAATATAGGTAGTCCTCAGGTTACGAAGGTAATTGGGACTGGAATTTCCATCGCTAAGCGATGTGGTCATAAAGTGCAACATCACGTGACTGCATTGCTCAGCGACGGCAGTCCCGGCGCTCCCCGTTGCCATTGTGAAGCAAATTTCACTGGTCATTGGGTAAGGACCCACCGCGATCGAAGCCATTCCCAGCTTGGTCCCTCCCAGCCCCGAGCCTCAGTAAGTTAAGGGACTGCCTCCTCTTCAACTCCCCCCAATGCCTATCCCCCCCCCATCTCTGCCCTTCTGGCCACGTTGCACTCTGCCACCTCCGCCAGCCCTGCCACCCCCAGCTGACCTTCACCATCTTCTTCCTCCTGCTGCTGACGAAGGAGCCAGAATGAAGATTGAGGCTGACAGAAACATGTTTGGGAAATCTCTTTGAATGGTTTAATCTCGGGATTAAATGAATTGCATCCTAGGGTACCGAAGGCAGCTGCTAAGGGTTTGGCCAGCCTGATGCTTAGTCACTGGGAATCCTGCAGAATCAGCAAGTGCCAGATGACAGAAGAGAGAAAATCTGTCTTTGTAAAAATAGAAAAAGGAAGATCCCTGAAACCTCATACAAATCAGTCTAACATCTACACCCAGGAAGATTCTAGAGCAGATCACGAAGAGCTGATCTGTAACAATACAGTAACTGCCAGCTGTTAGCATGGATTTGTCAAGAACAAATCTTGCTACATGAATCTTACATCATTTGGAGTAATTTCCTTATTAGATTGTGGAAATGCTATTGACATGTCTTAATTTCAGCAAAGGATTTTAAAAAAGTACCTGAGACATGCTGATTGAAGGGTGGGCTGCTGGATGGCATGACAATCAAGCAGATGCAGTGCTGGCTTCAAAATCATCCTCCAGAAGTGCTCATCAATGTTTCTGATCAAAAAAGGTAGGCCTCCAGTGCCACAGGGATCAATCCTGGGTCACTGAAGGAGACAGCAAGTTGAGGGAGGAAACAGGACCATTTTTGGAAGGGATGTTGGAATCCAGGAAGCATGAGAAAGAGACTCAGAATAAGTCCACCTTAATTATACTAGGTACAGTATAAGTTGATCTGGAGAACCACTTTGGTAGGCTTTCAAGATTCTATTACATCACCCTCTTAGCTATCAAGATTTTTCCAGAAATCCAGGTGGTTCTGGTTTCCTGAGTTTGCCAGCCCCACCAGGTTTGACACACATGAATGGAAATTGACTGACTACTAACATCATCAACACAACAAAACAAATTGGGATTATTCGAACTGCTTCAGGCCAATCGTGTAGAAGAGACCCCTTTCATTCTTCTTCTGCAAGCGCTATCTGAAGAACTTCCAAGCTGGACCACTTTGAGGCAGCCTGAAATGTGCATTCGAGCCACTCAGCCTGAAAGACTTTCCTGTGTGAAGGTTTTAGAAAAAGATATATCTCTTGCCTCCTCTGGCCTGCTGACTTCCAGACCATGAGTGGCACCTTCTCCACAGTGTATCTTAAAAGAAGAGGTGAGCAGTGCCCCAAAGTTTTTGGTAAGAGGTCTGGAGGACGTTCTAGGCTGACTGCCTGCAGCACACACTACATTTGCCAAAGCCACCAGGTCTGGAAGATCTTTTGGTGCTGCAGGGGAAGATTCTTCTCAGCCTTTTTTGCTTGCTAAAGAAGTCTCCTCAGGGCCTTCTGTTCTTGCTTGACCTCTGCAGGAGAAAGCTGAGAGAGGCTCCAAAGCAGAGCATTATGAAACAAGGAAGCCAGGGGACCGTGTTGCTTTCCAAAGCAGGTTCAAGGGCAGGTTCAAACCTTTGTCAGAGCCTTCAAAACTTTGCACAGCCTTAGTTAATCACCACAGGGGAGATGTTCTGCTCTACAGTATGCTCCAGCAAAGGAACAATGTAAATCCAATCTAATCTTTTTGAACAGCATGTCTGTATCATGCCAACTAGGAGGTTTCAAAGGAGAGTAAAAGAGGATTGAAATCATGGAACACCACTGCAGATGACTCACAAAACATGCTGACTTTCTATTAAAAGCCCAGATTTTAAGTACCTAAGTCCCACTGATGTCAGATGAACATGATGTAGAAAGGCTTGAAGAAAAATAAGTCTTTATCTTTAAAATCCAGTATGAGCTTTAAAATGTATGATCCTTAAAAAAAAATAAATAAATAAAATCCAGTATATCTTTAAAATCTAGTACATCATCCAGGATGACTCAGCTCCTGATTAAAAGAGTTTTGATACCACACTACACGTGCACAGAACAGAATGTGTCAAAATACTTAAGTATTATTTAGTTTTTAGTTTTCATTTATGAATTCATTAAAGTACTTTAATTATTGTATTTTAGCATGCCCTGATAATGCACTTGAGGGGCAAAATGTAGGTTTAAATTCATCAGGACCAGTTGTAAGAAGTTTTGTATAGGCAAGAAGTATTTAGCCTGCACAGAGACACCTCCCTTAATTTTCAAGGCAGTTTTAAGGGTAGTCCAGACCATGGCTCCTAGTACCATCGTAATCACTTTTTGTAGGAAAAAAGTGGAAATACTGGCAAAAACCCATGGCAGCTTATTTACTTATTAATTCAATTTAAATAACAGTTACAAGCAGTGACGGTGCCATGATTCTTCTATGAAGTTTTGCTAGCGAAGCAGGACGATTGCACAATGAAAGCTTGGCTTTATTTCATATATTCATTCAATTAATTACCATTACTACCATCCTGCCTTTTCAGGACACCAAACCATCATAAATAATAATTAGGTTTCCCTTCCAGAAAGCAGTTCGTGATAATGGTTGCGGGGGGGGGGTTGCAGATGTTTGAATAAAGGCGGAATTCCTGGATACTGAGAGCACCCGAGTCAAGGTTCAGGGTGTCCATCTCGCTGTTTGGAGATGTAGCTGCGGGGGACCGCGGCAGCAAATATCAGCCAAGGTGGAATCTGCTTTAAGATCCAGGAGACTCGCTTCCCCGGAGGAGAGCGGCCCCCTCACCCCGACGCGCGTTCCGACGACGCCCGACACCGCCCCTGGCAGCTGGGCAATCCCTTCCCCACTTCCTGACGTCAGCGATCCGCCCCTCTCCCCGGCCTCATTTGCATAGGCTCCTCGCGCCCAATCCCGCGCCGCGTCCTGCTTTGCATGCGGACGCCCGGCCACTCAGCGAGCGCGGGGCCGGGCCACCACGTGCTGTTGCTAAGCTTCGGCTTCTAAATTGTTGCTATAGCGGCTGGCCTATGAGCGACCAGGATCGCAGTGCCGTCCACGCTGTCCGCGTCCGAGGGCGGGCCGAGCGTCTTGTCTCGGGCGCGATTGGCGGCGGTGCGGCTCCGCCTTCAGCGACTGGCTGGCGCGGCTGCCTGTTGAGCGAGGGACCTGCCAACCGGGGCCGGGAGGCGAGGGGGCGGGAGGGGGCGCGCCCGTAGCCCGAGCCCTCCGCTGCCGAGGAGAGGAGAGCCGCGGCGGGCGATGGAGTGGAACTCGCTGCTGATGCTCCTGGAAGCCGCCGAGTACCTGGAGCGGCGGGAGCGGGGTGCGCGGCCGGGGCTCCGGTGGGGGCGGCGGCGGGGGCGGGCGAGGGCCGCGGGGCTCGCGGGCGAGGGCCGCCCGCGCCTTCTCTGACGCCGCGCTTTCTTCCCGCAGAGGCCGAGCACGGCTACGCCTCCGCGCTGCCCTTCGAGCGGGCCTGTGCCCGGAGGAGGACCGCCGCCAGGAAGGCCCCGAGCAGCCGGTGAGTGGGGGTCCTGCCCTCCGGACGCCGCCGAGGCCGGGCGGCCGCCATCTTCCCTCCGCGGGGCTCTCCTCCAAGCGCCGCCGCCACGCGTACAAGCGGCGCCGCCGAGTCGCCCGGGCAGCCCGGCCGCCTTCCTCTGGGCGCCGTCGCCCGAGCTTAGGGGCTTCCCGCGGAGGCTCGGCTGCCGTGGTAGGCCTCGCGCGGCCCCCTGGGCGACCGGCCGAGGACGGGGGCCCCGTCCAGGCTGGCTTGGGAGGTTGGCACGAACGTCCCGGGCTGTGGGCGAGCTGAAGGCAGGTTGTGGGACCCGGCCGGAAAAGGAGAGGTGTTTCTGTTGCGGCGAGGGCAGCCTTTCCCGACCTCGGCGACTTTAAGAGGGGCGAACTTCAACTCCCAGAATTCCCCAGCCAGCAACCTTTAAGAGGGGTGGACTGACACTGGGTTAGGGGCACGTGGGTGTCAAACTAATGGGATGGACGGTGGATATCCGTCCCATTAGTGGATGCTGCTCCTGGGTTAACGCTTGACTGTTCCAATCACGCCGCCCAGCCCTTCCTCATCTTGTCGTTTGCCTTTGCTTTGTTCCTACAAACGAGCTCCTCCAAAGGCCTACCCAGAAATCCGAGTGAAATGCGAGCTTATTTCACAGAGGCAGGATTTTCTTGTGGCCTCCCATTTCCCCAAAGCTGTAAGCCGTGATGTGCCAGCTACGGTAGCAGGATCCACTTATCTCACTGCTCAGGGAGTGAATTTGGTCCTGAAGCACAGTCGTGTTTTTCCTGGTAGGGAAAGAAAGGAAGAAAACTTCTCTTTGTTGATTTTTGTGACAGGAGGCTGTTAAAATTTGAAATACAGCCCAAAGAAAAGGTGGGGAATCTATGGGGAAGGGAGGGCACATCTGAACCCCAGAGCCAGTGGAGGATTCCAGGATCCAAGCGGTTGCCTTGCAGAAAATAATAAAGGGAAAATCTTGCAAAGTGTAGCTTCTGCTGTAGTGGCAACACTGATGCCAAAAGAAGAACACACCAGATGAAATTCTAGTTTCCCATTCACAGATAGGACCTGATAAGGCATGGACTCCAACTGGTAAGGAGGCAGGAAGGCCTAGCCAGCAGTGACCAGAGGAAATTACTTTCAAGACTGATCTGAAAAAGCTGATGCATCTGTTGTAGCAGGCAAGCAGTGCGGGACCAGATCAGGACAAGGCAGTACATTGGGAACTTCAGGCAGGATCCCTGTTTATGCTATTGGGACCCCATTGGTATAGAATTGTGGCCAAATCCAGTCTCATCTGTGTTCCTTGTGGACTGCAATCAATTGACAGACTGTAGATATGCCCTAAAGTAGATCTTGGGAGTAAAAAGATGATGACATGCTAATCACTGACTCAGTTCTCTGTCTTTTTTATGTCTCTTTTCTGGAAATAGTGATAGGTTGCTTAACTATGTTGAATAAAACATGGCATGTTAAAACCAGACTTAGTACTGTGTGTGAAACCAGATTTTTAGCTACAGCTGCTATGCAAGTTGTGTGGAGAATAGCTGCAGTTCACTCCCAGTGAATTGCATAGCTAGCAGAGTATGTCAAAATGCATAGCTATGGCAACTCCCCTGTGCATATTAAGTTGAGTCCACCATTAGCATTGCGTATCAGGTACAATCACATCATAAGTGGTGGTTGCCAAATACAAGGTAAGCGTTTTTTCTTTCTGGTCATCTGATTAAGCTTCCAATCTTTAATGTACAGTGACATTTTTGCCTTCAACTCAATCTTTTAATTAGTCCTGGCCCATGAAATGATGGGTATTCCCAGCCTAGTGGTACATCAGTGCAGACTCTGCATTGCATCAGTGTTGAACTTACATGGTATTTTTGCAGTGCATACGCTGTGACACTGTTGGCACAGCAGCAATTATACTTTTATTCACAGGAGTATTTTTCCCATGCAGATTCCCAAAATGTAAGGATGAGATAATGTCAGCTTATTCTAAAGGGTCCGTGAGAGTGCTTCCTTCCTCGCGATATGATGATAGTATCCTATAAGGTTTGGTGTTTGTTGAATTTACTTCTTCATTTAGCTTAAGTTCTTTAGGCAGGAGGCAAACCCCCCCCCCCCCCCAGTGCAATAGTTTTCTGTTGTGGTGCAAGCTCGCTTAGCCTTCAGTTAGTCCTATGACTGAGTTTTCCATTATGTTTTATCTATCTAATTTCTTCAGTTTGGGGAGCTTTAATCTCATTCAGGGTTGATTTTAAGATTGTGTTAAACCTGAGGAGAACATACAAATGGTGTACTTTGTATACTGAGATACATTAGGAACTTTTAAAATGAATTTTTCCATTTGCATTTGAATTAATACGTAATATTCTAAAGTATCATGTTTTCTGTTTTTAATAGGTCCTCACATAATGAATTAGAAAAACATAGGTAAGTAATAATTAACAGAATTGATATAGATATTAATATACACAAATAACAATTCTGATGTATTTGCTTGATTGACAGTTACTCATTTACATATTGATGCAATAAGCAACAAACAAAATGAAGCTTTTTTAATTATCTTGTTGGAAATCAGTGGGTTAAATTTGCTCAAGTTTTACTCATTTGTATATTTATAAGTACCATTTTTATGTAGGTAATTTATATATTCCTGTTTCATCAGGAGTTTGCAGCGAATTTGGAACACTAGCTTTCAGAAACTTGCTTTAAAACAGTTATATTAGAACTCTGAGTCATTTATATTTCAGTTCAAAATGAAATCAGAATTTATTAAACATTATTTTATTTTAAGGAATTGTTAACTGCTTATGGTCACAAGAGTCTTCTTGAAAGAATTTTAAATGAATTTAAGTAATTTTAAAAGAATTAAGCACACAATTAAGCTAGTAGAAAAGAAAATGAAAACAACTTCCCTTCCCCAGAAAGTTAACAAAGGGTTTGGTGGAAAGAGATGAAAATACATATTGTTCTACTGAGTTTAACAGTAGAGAGGTACAACCCTTGAAAGACTGGAATGCAGACACATGTAGAGACCACCAAGAACAGCTTTACAGAGTAGTCATGTAAGCCTGGAAGATGTGCCTTCTCTGCAAAATACCTCCCTTGAAGCTGCACACCCTAATTCACTAAAGTGAAAATGGGAGGCCAAATTTCAAGTTTTGTGTAATATTCTGTAGTAGTTACAATTCTTCTATTTGCTTTTGGAAATGGTTAGTATTTGGAATTATTGCTGCCACCAATAATCCTAAGTTCATGATTTAATTATCTTTTATCAGTTTCCAGAGTTTGGAAAGCTTCCAGGAGTTAGCATATCTCATGGTTGCCCCAGTCATATGAAATAATACTTCCCATATACTTAAAGAAGCAGCCATTGCTACCATTTCTGCAAGAATATTACTGAAGGGTTTAAAGTCCCAAAATATCTAGGCTTCGATATGACAGGTCTAATATTGATGAAATAATTTTCCCACATTTCTAGCATATATCTAGATGTTAGATAATTTATCTGGAATTTGGTAAAGCTGAATTACTATTTTGAAAAAGGGGTTTCCACATGAGTGTCTTTTTATGTTTCTTATTCATATGTTAGTTACTATCTTTTGTTGCTCCCATCATATAAATATAGTTCTCACGTGGATAAAAAATCAGTAAAAAGCTGGAACTTTAGCTAGCTGCTGCTAAAGAATTAGAGGATTTATTTAAAAAGGGAAGCTGTCAGTTTGGCAAAAATGATAAGATAAATAAGTTGCTGTAGGTTCAGCTTTCGGGCCATGCAACAAAAAGGCTTTTGTTTTAACAATGAATATCTGTTAAACTATATTAAGATGAATGGAAGTTTATTTTTCTTATGTTTTATTATTTTATCCTTATCCTTGTTTGGGACATCTTTAGCCCTTGTTAGGTGCCCAGAGTCATTTGGTGAGTGGATAGCCATATAAATTTATTAAATAAAATAACTAAATAAGATATTGCAGAATTTCTGTTTTCACAGGCTGAGAACATGGATTAAGATATATTTCCAAAGCACCAGTTGCCTGTGTCTGTTTTCCAGTATTTACTGCTTTTTGTCTACAGAATGAGAAATTTTAAAGGCCTCTTTTTCTTCTAGGAAGAAGCTCAAAGGAAAAGGATGAAGTAATCCTTTATCCTTTTCTTTAGACAGATTAGCATTTACACATTTCATAATTTACTGTAATTAGAAGACATAATTAGCTAATGAAGCTATTGAGAAATATGTATATTACAGATTGGAAGCACTATTCTAATTTCTTTTCATGCCCCACATTTAAAATTGGTCTTTGGGAATCATGTGGTGGCACAAATCACAGTATGTTTAAAACTCAGTTTAAAACTCCATGTTATAAATCTTAAAAAGAAATGCTGGTAATGGAAGAGAAGGCCTTGTTCCCTGTCCATCTAGCTAACCCCAGTTCTTCAAGTTAGGGCTGTGCAGCACTTTGAATTACATTCCAGAATGGTGCTTTGGAGCATGTGAGGTATGGATGTAATATTTGCTTGCAACTTTCAGTGCGGCTGCATCTTTTTCCAGGGTTATTTGGTAGCTGCAGAGGGCAGCCACCAAATCCTGGGAAAATATATAGCTGCTTTAAGGAGTCTTCAGACAGGAACACCCTTTTTGGAATCACATCTGAAGCCCAGCACTGCACTGCTTCTTATTGGTTGGCTCAGTCTTGAATTTGGAAGGGAGGTGGCCCGGGAAGAAATACCAGAGGGAAGATAAAAGGGGCAAGAGTGTGCTTCATACATCCTTATGGTTATCCAAATAATTGGGCTCCACCCTTGTTTCATACACAATGGACATTGAACATAAATATGCTGATGGTGTTTCCTGCATTATTGGAAGCTAACTAGACTGGTGGCTGGCCTTATACCTTTCGGCAATATGATTGGGTAAGGAGTTTTATCACATGAGAATTTTTATATCAATTCGCCTCAGGCCTCCAGCATATACTGGTGAAACTAAAAGACAACTGCAAACTGATATTAACAATTTTCAGAATCTCACGACTGATTGCTTTTAAATCACACAAATACTTGTACTGGAGAAAAACATACACTATACTGTAGTTACATACTTCATTTCACTATAACATTAGCTGAGTTTAAAGGACAGGCAGATTTACATGGAAGGAAATGGTGGTTCTGGTTTTTCCAACAACTTGGTCTCAAGCTTCCAAAAGCTCTAATCAGCACACTTGGACATATTTCGATAGTGCCCACGAAGGTATTGCTATTCCCAAGCAGAGCCAGCTGAAGATTTGAGGGACCCCAAGTAATGCTCTACCCCTTGTGGGATTTTTTTGGAGTCTGCTGGCAAGAAAGAGAAGCACTATTGTCTCAGCTTTTCTGCATCCAACGAATACACATTTTTTCTTTCCCAGTTCTTTACCAATAACTCTTTGTTTTTATGTTCCATCTTTTCTTATAAATGAAGTTGAACACTTCAGGAAAAAGGAGTAAAGTGTTCAGTGGAATAAACACAAACCTTCAATGTGAAAATAAATAGTAATGGGGGGGGGAGAGTCCTGATGGATTCTTACATTATTTGTGTTGATCTAAATGAGAAATTCTTTCCCCTCCCTCCAAGTGGAACTCTTTGATTGGGCTTTAGTGAATAGTAAACAAATTAATATAAAATTTATGATATAACTACACATAGAATGTTGTGTACATTTCATTTCACTGTAGCACACCTCAGCTGTCCTTTGTAGATCTGGGAAAGCTGTGGAGCAGCATAGCCAAAATGATCAAAAGGCCACAGCAATTCCTCCAGGAAAGTTTTACATGGGCAGATTGTAACTGGAGATGGAGGGAAGAAAGTAAGAGATGTAACAGAAGACCAATAGAGGTGAATAGTAATAGAAGAGTATGAAATCATGCATGGTTTGGAGGAGCGGTTGGAGATAATGTTTTTTATTTTCTCTGCCCCAAGAGAGTATTGCTAAAAGATTCAGGACAAAGGAAAGGAAGGACTTTGTGCACCCATAGTTAAACTATGGAATTAGTTATTTGCTATTGCTAGGGCACTAATTTAGATGGCTTTAAGAACATATTGGAAGAAGGAAATAGCAGATCACTTCCATCACACTGCCAAGAAAACTGCAGGAATTCAATCACCAGGAATCAAGCTTGGCCCAGGGCATCTTGATTGTTGACTTTGTCTTCAGTGCTGACAAATCAGATTCGCATATCACACTGCGTAGTAATGAACTTTGTTTGGATTGATACACTGTGTTGTATGGATTTAGCCATTATACTGTGCTTTTGGTTTTAACATGTTTGGTGAACCAACCAGTTAGGGTTTGTTTAGGGTTCATTTATTGCATGAACCAACCTTGGTGTCAGTGACTAATAGGATAGCTATAGGTTTCCTCAAATATCAGAGAAGGTGGTCTCGGGTATAATAGCTGGGAGGCACAAGTGGGGTCCTGAAGACGTTCTGTGTTGGATGCCACTTCAGGAACAGGAGGCTGAACAAAATGGGTCTTTTGGTGAAGACCACTGCAATTTTTCTGATCTGTGGCATTAAGCACATCTATCTTTAAGTCCCCATCAGATGTTCTCTTTGCAAGATTAGGATTCTGAAAAAGTGATGAAGGAATGGTGGGGAAGGAGGAGAGAAGAATTAGGGGGGAATGAACTATTCTTTGCTTTTTTCCTGAAAAATTAAAAAAAAAGACTGAAATATTTCCTACGAAGACATACAGTGGTTAAGGCAAGCATTTATTGCTATTCAATGTTGACTCTTCCTAATGGCTTCTAAATGTAATAGCAAAACTTTTACTTATGGAAAACTATTACAGAATTGGATGCAGGTACTGTATAGTGACAAGCTATATAATGTAACTCTTACGTGTAAAGATAATCTATCTTTTGCTCCTGGGTGTGGATACTGACATTTATTTTCACAAAAGAAGTTTTCAGTCCTCCTTGACTTGCCATTTTTTCTACCAATTCTGTACCAAAACTACCAATTAAAATCCTGTTTATCTTTTTTCTTTCCCACCCCCACCCAATATTTTAACCCTTTCAAGAATTTTGAAACCATAGTACAGGGACCATTTCTTTTTCTAAACGCTTACATGATAGGGCCGTCCGTGGGTCTTTTAGTTGCCTCCCAGTTTGATGCCAGGGTCAGATGTTTGGTGACAGTGTTTATAATTGTTTTGAAATATGTTTGGGAATTAAGTGTTCCTAATTATGCACTGAAACTGCTTTTGGTGTTTGTGTTTTGAATCCTCATATCCAGAGCATTTGTTATCAGGAGATTAGGCTGCTTCCTACTTGTTATGCAAATGGAGGGAGTATCCATGGGTGGAGGGGAGGGGATGTGTGAAAAAAAATGCATGTGGCAGTCACAACTACCTCTGCAAACAGCTGCCATGTGCAGGGTTGGTATTCAGTACTCCAGCTTTTCCCACACTGTCAGCAGTCCTTATTGAGTGGCCCTACACTTCCCTGGAATGGTTGAGGCAGGATATAAATACATCAAAGTAAGCAGTGCCCTATGGTTATTAATAAATTTAAAAGAAAATTGCCAGCTTGCTATGGTATCTCCATTTTATTCCTCAGGAATAATGTTATCTTACTAAGAATCACATTACAGTAAATTATGTTTTATTTGTTTGCAATTAATATTGTGTAGAAAGTAGGACAGATTTTAAATGCTAATGACACTAAAGCAAAATTCTAATTTTTGATGATTTCAGGCGGGCTAAGCTACGACTATATTTAGAAGAGTTAAAACAGCTTGTCCCTTTGGGAGCTGAGAGTACTAGACACACCACACTCAGCCTGCTGAAAAGAGCCAAGATGCATATTAAGGTAAATCAGAAAGAAATTTATTTTGTTTTAGCCCTAGCCTAAATCATTTTGCTTTGTGGAATATTCTGCTTTGTGGCCTTTGATAGGGAACCAGTCAGCTTAATATTTCATTACTCAGGGCATCTAAAATTATGATATGATATGATTTAATTTATTTGCTTTACACATCCTTTTTGTGTTCAGAATAAACACTGAAGATGGCCTTCAGTTACATTAGTATTAAAAAGGTAAACTTCAGCTTTGACTACTGGTCTCCTTCATTTCTTCTGATCATTTTAGACTTTGGCTCAATTATATTTTTCTCAAAAAACATTGTTGAAACAACTCAGAAATCATATGATCTCATTTATAAATATGTTCTGAAGTTATTGAACTTCTCAGTTCCCAAAAATTCTCTGGGGACTTTATACTACAACTGTACACTACTTTAAGAAACAAGCAAAGTGCAAACACAAAAAGTCATGTTTTCACGTTGAGCCCTAAACAAACCAAATACATCTCACAAAAACAGGCTTTCTGGAGCATCCTGTGGTTTACCATGTATGGCTATCGATGCAGTGTGCGCCCACAACTTGGGATATTTAAAAAGAGAAGAATTCACATTTTAATATATATATATTTGCTTTCCATAGACACAAATTAACTTTTATATGAGACAAAAGCTTTTTTTTTTTGGTTAACATAATGTGTGAGCCAGGAATTGTGGCATTCTTACAATGGTTTAAAAGCCCTTGATTTATAGCTACATGTGGACTCAACTTGTAATTACTTGACCTTGTTTGAATTACATGCCACATGTAACAAGACCTTCAGTGCAGAACATCTACAGGAGGGTGTAATATTCCCCTAGAGAAGAATTGGCAGAAAGAGTTTAAGGCTCCCTGCAGTCCAAAGTCATGTTTACATTGGTAGGAATGGAGATGAGGCCAAAGGTGCTGAAAGAGAAAGAGATTAAGTGCTTATTTTTCACCTGGTCCAGTGCAAATGATTTATATCACATGTACTTTGTAACAAAGGCTGTTGAGGCTTCTGATACACTTTGCTGCTATGAAACATCCATTTTAACTAATAAAAAAATGTTTTTAGTTTACAGTCTCAGCTTACCCATAACAAGTGGTTTGTAACACCCGCTTTGTAATCAACTAAATACTTTTCCTTTTGTTTTCTGTGTGATTCCTTCACGGATAACTATGAAGTCAATTGTTTTTTCAGCTGTTATCTTTTTTGCTTACATTGTTCCATATTCCTTTAATCATCTGTTTTACAGATTATTATAATATCTCTTGTACTTCTTTTTCCTAATTAAACAGACCAATTTTTTAAAAATCTTTGTTCATCTAAAAAGACCCTCAGTGTTGTAGACATTATAGTTACTCTTTTCTGCCAATTTTGCCCATTTTAATTCATTCCTCAAGAACCAAGGTAGGAGACAGCATTCCAGATGTGGCTCCTTCCTTTTCTTGGAGCAATGTTTCAAGATGTATGATTTCTACATACACCATTCTACACCATTCAAGATGTATGATTTTATGAATTGTAATTTCTACACCATTCTACACCATTCAAGATGTATGATTTTATGAATTGTAATTTAGTAAAACCTGATTTCTTTCTATTTTCCATTCTGCAGTCTTTCCAGTTTGAAAGCTGGAGTTGGAAACCTTCTTTTCCTAGTTTGAAAAGTTTTTATTTATTACTCCTCACTTGAAACTATTTTGAAACACACCAAGAGTCTTCCCATAAAATTACATCTTCCTTATTATGCTGATAATCCTCAAAGTCATTCCTTTTCTGCATATCTTTTTTTGTGTGATTATCTTCCTTAAATTTGACATTTAAGACAGGCACTCTAGTTCTGATTTAGTTTGCTCTTCTGATTAAATTAAATAAATTCTCTTATGCAACTAGGACTAATACTCTCATTTTATCAGTGATGTCTTCTCATCTTGTAGGAATTTAGTAGGAACAGAAAGCAATTTTATAGAGGTAGGTAAGATTTATCTTGTAGGAGGACAGTAGTGTTAGTCAATGGTAACTAAAATTCAGAAGTCTGGTGGCACCTTTTGTTATTAAGTTTTTTTTATTATAAGGTATAATTTTTCATGAGATGCAATTCACAAAGGCTTGTATCTTATAGTAAAATTCAGTTGTCTTAAAAAGTGCTACCAGATTCTGTCTGAAAGTTTAACTTACCTGTTACTTATAACATTACATTTTCAGGTCTAGGAACCCACAAATTAATTTCCCACCAATGGTTCTGTATTCCTCTTTATACTGAAGTAGCAAAATATTGGAATCTTTACATAGATCATTTAATGTACAACACACTTCTATGTGTGTGAAAATGTCTTACTTGTCTCAATCATTAAAAGAAACTTTTTGAAATAACTGCAGTGGATTTTACTCTTTTGGAAATTTCCACTGAAAATTATCTCATGCCATTTGTATAATCTAATCATCATCAAATCATTGATATTTTGAAGTATATATTATTTTAATACCTTTCTAATAAATAAATATAAATATATATATATTTATATTCACAAAGGCTTGTATCTTATAGTAAAATACAGTTGTCTTAAAAAGTGCTACGAGATTCTGTCTGAAAGTTTAACTTACCTATTACTTATAACATTACATTTTCAGGTCTAGATATATATAGAGTGGCTGGATAGCGTAGTGGTTAGAACACCGCCTTTGATGCAGGAGACCGGGGTTCAAATCCCGGCTGGTACCTACCTTACCAGTAGGGGTCCTTGGGCAAAGACCCCCTAACGCTTCACCTGCCTGCCTCAAAATATGAGAGTGACACGAACTAAGAGAGTCATGCCGGCTTGGACGTCGCCCGGATTAACAAGGTCCGCGTCAGATGTTGGGGAACCAGGACAATCTGATGTTAAGTGGGCTACTGGAACAAACCATACATGGATGAGACAAGAGAACTTGGAAACGATGGAATGCTACTACAACAGCAGACCTAATGAGGGGATATATGAAACGTATGAGGGAACTATGGATAGACAGAAGGCCTACATCCACGCTAACTGAGAAACAACTAGTTACCCAGCGCTTCAACATAGTGAAGAGGAAGCTGCTCTCACAACTTGAGATAGACCAACTCTACATTACAACCCGGACTCAAGCAGACCTGGAAGAACAAGCAGATGTGCAGCCACCTGAAGCTGGAATGTCACTGCCACCCCTTCCATTACAGAGCACAGCAGCTGATATGAGGCATAAGATCATGGATAAACTAGCTACAGTCAACCCTCGAGTCCGATTACCAAGGCTCAGTGGAGAAGTACCATCAGATAGTATGCTAGAAGATGCCAACAGAGCCCTCCAGACAATCCCTACTACCACCATAACTGAAACCAATGAATTGGTATATGCTACAGCCGCTGTAATCCTGGAAATGCTTGGCTACACGATCAAGAACAGCAGTACATACCCACCCTGGAAAATGAGATTGGAGGCTAAGATCAAGGCAACTCAGAGAGAAGTCAGTCAGCTGGTGGAACTACAGAAGCGTGTGGAGATTAAGGATAAGACTCGGCTACTGAAAAAATACATGGGCCTGACTCCATCTGAAGCCCTAGAGACTGCTAAACAAAGGCTCACAGCACTGGCTGCCAGGCTAAGGAGATACACTAGAGAAGCAGAGGCCAAGCAGAGGCCTGTTCTCCAAAGAACCATCCAAAGTGTACTCCCAACTGCAGTGCAACCACAGAGTAGCAGCTGAGCCACCAGCAGCGGAAACTGAACAGTACTGGAAGAACATATGGGAGAAAGAGAAGACGCATAACACCAGTGCAAAGTGGCTGCAGGACCTGAAAGCAGACCACAGCAATCTCCCAGAACAGGAACCAGTCACCATCACAGTAGCAGACATTCAACAGCGGGTCAAGAACATGAAAAGCTGGACAGTACCTGGCCCGGACATGATCCACACCTACTGGCTAAAGAAACTAACAGCAGTGCATGAATGCCTAGCAGCACAGATGAACCAACTGTGTGCTGATCATGAAAGACCCTCACAAAGGAACAGCACCATCCAACTACCGGCCAATAACCTGCCTCCCCACAACATGGAAAGTTCTATCAGGCATCATAGCTGCCAAGCTACATGACCATATGGGCCAGTACATGAGCACAGCTCAGAAGGGCATTGGGAACAACACCAGAGGCTCAAAACACCAGTTACTCATAGATAGGGCAGTCGCCCAAGACTCAAGGTCTAGGCAGACCAATCTGAGCACAGCCTGGATTGACTACAGGAAAGCCTATGACTCAATGCCGCACACATGGATCTGTGAATGCCCGGCACTATACAAAGTCAACAGGACACTAAGGACCTTCCTCAAGCACTCAATGGGACTGTGGAAGACAACACTGGAAGTGAACTCAAGACAGCTCGCACAAGTGGCCATCAAGCGCGGCATATACCAAGGTGATGTACTGTCCCCACTGCTGTTCTGCATAGGCTTAAACCCCCTCAGCCAGATAATCACAAGGTCTGGATATGGGTACAAGTTCAAGAGTGGAGTCACCATCAGCCACCTCCTCTACATGGATGACATCAAGCTGTATGCTAAGAGTGAACAAGACATCGACTCACTGATCCACCTGACACGGATCTACAGTGAGGACATTGGGATGTCATTCAGACTGGAGAAGCGTGGCAGGATGATAGTAAAGAGAGGGAAGGTAGTTAAGACCGATGGAGTGGAACTACCAGTGGGCCACATAGACATAGAGACCAGCTATAAATACCTTGGTGTCCCACAGTCACATGGGAACCATGAGGAGGAGGCAAGAAAGACAGCAACATCCAAGTACCACCAAAGGATAAGACAGGTCCTGAAGAGCCAGCTCAATGGGAAGAACAAGATCCATGCCATCAACATATATGCCCTGCCAGTCATCAGATACCCTGCCGGTATAGTGAGCTGGCCAAAGGAAGACATGGAGGCTGCCGATGTGAAGACCCGGAAGCTCCTCACAATGTATGGAGGTTTCCACCCCAAGTCCAACACCCAGAGACTGTACACCAGGCACAAAGAGGGTGGGCAGGGCCTGATGAGTGTCAAAGCCACTGTCCTGGACGAAACCCGAAGTATCCAGGAGTACATCAGTAAGATGGCACCCAAAGATGAGCTGCTGAGAGAATGCCTCAGGCAGCAGCAGACAAGGCAGGAGGTTCAAGCAGAGGAAGTGCCATGGCAAGACAAGCCCCTGCATGGGATGTACCATCGACAGATAGCTGAGGTGGCTGACATTGGGAAATCCTATCAGTGGCTGGAAAGGGCCGGACTAAAAGACAGCAGTGAGGCACTGGTCATAGCAGCACAAGAACAGGCACTAAGCACCAGATCCATAGAAGCAGGGGTCTACCACACTAGACAGGATCCAAGGTGCAGATTGTGCAAAGAGGCCTCAGAGACAGTCCAACACATAGTGGCAGGGTGTAAGATGCAGGCAGGAACAGCATACACTGAACGGCACAACCAAGTTGCTGGCATTGTGTACAGGAACATCTGCACAGCGTATGGGCTAGACCCCCCCCAAGTCCAGATGGGAGATTCCACAGAAGGTTGTGGAGAATAACAGGGCTAAGATCCTGTGGGACTTCCAGATCCAAATGGACAGGCAGGTACTGGCTAATCAACCAGACATCGTGGTAGTAGACAAAGACCAGAAGACAGCGGTAGTGATAGATGTAGCAGTGCCAAGTGACAGCAACATCAGGAAGAAGGAGCATGAGAAGCTGGAGAAGTACCAGGGCCTGAAGGAGGAAATAGAGAGGATGTGGAAAGTCAAGGCCAAAGTGGTCCCAGTGGTGGTAGGAGCACTCGGGCCGTGACTCCTAAGCTGGGAGAATGGCTCAAACAGATCCCAGGAACAACATTAGAGCTCTCCGTGCAGAAGAGTGCAGTGCTAGGAACAGCTAAGATACTGCGCAGAACCCTCAAACTCCCAGGCCTCTGGTAGAGGACCCGAGATTGAGGAAGACACATACCACCCATAGGCGTGAGAGGGGAATTTTATTTATATATTATTAGAAAGGTATATAACTTGTAGAGGTTTGTTATGTAATTCTCAGTACAGACATTTATAAATCATGTCTTCAACAGTATTGAAGCTATTATTTTATGGGAGAAAATGCATATATATTGTAATTATACAATATAATTTTAGATTCACATTTCCTGTTCTTCCAGTATTTCAGTAGATAACTATTTGATCAAATATTCTCTATTCTTAAAGAAGTAGTTAATAAGTTATAGAAAGTAGAATTAAAAAAAAAAGTTTTGAAGCATCTAGAACTGAAGTGAGCAATCTTTTAGTCCACCGAGAACTCTAGAAGAGCTGCAGAAATGCATGGAATGTACTAAGAGGGCTCAAGACATTTCTGCACTCCCATTTACATCCGTAGGATGGTTTTGCCTTCGTCCACTGTATGTGAATCAAGCCATTGATTTGTTATGTGCCATCAAGTCAGGTTGACTCTTAACGACCATATAAATAGATTTTCTCCGTGATGATCTGTCCCTGATCTGGTCTTTCAAGACTTCCAACAGGGTACCCATCACCACTGTAACTGAGTCCATCCACCTTGCTGCTGACCTTCCTCTTCTTTTTCCTTCCACCTTTCCCAATATCAGAGCCATCTTCAGAGAGCTGGGTTTTCACCTAATGAGTCTGAGGTATGATAATTTCAGCCTGGTCATTTGTGCCTTGAGTGAGAACTCTGGGTTGGTTTGCTTGATAATCTGTTTCTTTATTTTCTTGGCTGCCATGGTATTCTCTGGAGTTTTCTCCAGTACCAACTCTCAAAAGCATCAGTATTCTTTTTATCCTGCTTCTTCAAAGTTCCACTTTTGCTTTGTCACAGAGCTTACCTTTGCTTGCACTATTCTGATCTTTGTAGGTATTTCACAGAATTTGGATATCTTTTCCAAAGCCTTCGTGGCTGTTCTACCAAGGGCTGGTCTGCAGCATATTTGTTGATTGCTTGTTCCTTTACTTCTGATGGTTGATCCTGTGGCTTAGTCAACAAATCATGTTAAACTACAGGTTTATGTGTGCATGAGCCCAACCAAAGATAGTTGTTGAGGAAAGAGACTCTTTTTGGGAGAACGTTTATCAGGTTTATTTTTCCCATTGTTAGTAGCAGGGAATCGGTTCAATTTATGTAGAAATAGCTGGGGGAGGGAATACTTGGAGCCTTCTCCTTCTCCCCCAACTATCCTGATCAGGACTGCTAGGAAAAGTCTTCAGCTTCCTTGTCTACCACCCTTTGCTGCTCATACAGGTAAGATTGCAGCTGTTACATCACTAGTGTGCAGACAGTAATAGTATGGATGCTGCAGTCTTCCTTGGGATCTCTTCTCTGCAGTCCAGGTACTGAAATATGAGGCTAATCAAATGCAAGCAGATTATTTTCTTTGTTAAGCAGATGTTAAGCATTAATTTAACTCCATAGAAATTGGAAGAACAGGACCGGAAAGCTCTAAATATTAAAGAACAATTACAGCGAGAACATCGATACCTCAAACGTAGATTGGAACAGCTGTCCATGCAGGGCCTGGAACGAGTTCGCACAGATAGCCTTGGATCAACGATATCAACAGATTCTGAGCAAGGTAGGCAGTTTGAATTCTGCCATCTCTCACCTAGAAGTAGGCACGCTTGAAATCCACTAACAGATACAGAGATCCGAAAGTCCAGCAACAAAATTTAAGGCAATTCAAAGCTATCCAACTTCTTTTTAAAAAAACAGAATTTCAATAACAATTTATGATGGGCTGGGAAAAAAATTAATAAGTTAGAGGGAAAACTGGTTGCTACAGAGAGACATGAGGCATTAACATCAGAGGTACAAAATATCAAGATCCAGGATATAAAAGGAACGTTTTTAATGTGAGCCTGCCTTTTTAAAATTGCTTGGAGCACATGGTGCAGAATGTAGAAGCTAGAATGTTGTCTAGGATTTAACGTTTCCTGTGCATTTTCAGGTGATAGGCTTCATCTATAAAATAGAGATAATTTTCAACTATCCCCTTTCCTAACCTTTTCTAACTGAGAAATAATATTTCCTACAGTTCCATATTTAGAGTGATTGATGATACTTCATGATATCAAATGCCTTAACTCTATCAAAATGTATTCCAAAACCTGCACAATTACAAATCCTATATACAGTTATAAGTCTCAAATGTTTTTGCTTGCTTCAGATCCATATACTTCAGAAGAAAAATAATCTAACTTAAGTTTGTAAATATACACTAAAAGAAAAAAGGAAACCTGCAAGATAGTAGAGAAGTTTATTTCTGTCCATATACAAAAAACCTTGTTTTTATTATAAATATATCTTGAGGTATCTGCATTTTCAGACGATTGTGCTGTTGACGTGACACAAAATGACTGAATTCTGAGAGTGCTTTCATCTAGCCAGAGAGGGCATCCTTGATTTTAAGATTGGAATTAGGGTAACCATTTACCTCCCTGCTCCCATTCCTGCTTTTCATGCTCCCAGAGCAGCTTGAAAAAGGCCGCCACCTTTTCACAGCATCCCTGGGATCCTGTCAGTCATATAACTCTGGCCACTTTTCCTCCGTAGGAGAAAAACTGAGTTCTCCATTGCTTGCTGCAATGCTATATTCCAGTGCAATTTCTTTAATTAATAGGGTCTGAAGTACCCCTGTTTGATCATTTGAGGCTCTCTGTTAGCCCAGTGTTGTTGCTGAAAATCCACCACCCAGCTGTCATAGTACCATTTCCAGTAAAGAAAGAGCTTTCAAAATACAGTTCTCCCAAACATGTCTCCATTTTGCAAATGTCCAGTTATTTTCTTTTTTCTTGCTGTAGGTGCTGTAGGAGCACTGTTTGTAGTTCTGATCCCTAGTTCCCAGTTCATCCTTTCTGTAATTCTGCAGACATTATAGTAGTTTTATAGACAAATCTTGTGCTTTAAAGAGACAGAAACAGTGACTTAAGCAGCTTCTGATTTTTAGTGAATTGCAGTGGCTTGTGGTATTCATAAGAAATAGTTTCCTAGAAAGAAATTGTTTGTTCAAAGAAAAAAATTACAGCTCAGGCTGTAAAAAATGGTTTGTTCCAGGCCAAGTTGAAATAAACCCTGCAACAATTAGAATGTTAATGCTGGACAATATCCCAGTAGGTGATGGTTGCATTGTTACTATTATTGCCACATAATAAATACTGAAGTAGATTTTTCTGGACTTTGTTCTTTATTACTAAAAGTAACAGTTAGTTTGACAACTTGGAGTTATCTTTTAAGTTAAGTAATTGCAAGCAGCAACCTTTTTCTACAAACATTTATCCTAATCTGTATTTACTGATGGAATATACAGATTCTACCACTACCCAAAAAATCCCCTCGCTATTGCAAACTACACAGCGGATTGATTGCAAGGTGCATATACATGGTCATTAAATAAAATCCCTCCAGATTTTTCAGACTAGGAACGATAATGGCTTAGAACAACTGAAATGGCAGAACCTCTTCCCTGCCCACTTTTATGACCTAAATCCCATCCCGTTCTCCCTTTGCATTAATTTGAACATTCAAGGTGAGTAATGCAACTTTTAAAAAATCCAGAATATAGGAAAAAATGAAAAATAAACTATAAATACCATGTTTTCAGTCCCCTTACTCAAAAAGGGGGCATTCACAAACCAGGGGAGGGGAGACTCTTCTCCTCCAGGGCTTCATTTTCCACTCTGTGGACTAGCCCAATCAACTTTGGGCATTTTCTTATAATGCTGTTATAATGCAGTTTCAAAATATAGCATACTCCTAGTATGACAGATCTTGTAAACATGTTAGTGCAAGGTAGCCCCCCAAACTCGTTATTTTGGGCTTTTAACTATAACTCCCCACTGGTTGCAGATTTTTAATGTCTTGTCACAAAGATGTTGCTTGCAGGCTGACCGAGAAGTTCTATGATGTTCCTTACAGTGACATCATGGGCACTATCAAGTGCAAGTCATTTATAACAGTATATTTCATTTGGATGTTTTGTGGGGAGGGACACCAAAAATCAAGATTAAATTAGTAGATACAGTAGCTTTGTTTCTTATTTGCTATGTCTTTTTTCTCCAGAAGTAATGGAATGCACTAACGCTAGCAACGTAGAATCAAAATGTAGAAACAAATCAGAAATAAATAGTAATCTTGATAAATAATTTTGAGATCCTTTATTTTAGTTTATGGTCGCTGTGTATTAATAGGCTTATAAAGGCAATTAATCAAAATTCAAATAAATAAAACTTGTGAGTGTCAGAACTAAAATGTTTTTAAACAACATATAATAGCTAATGGTGAATGATCATGTTATGTTTCTTAATTCATTTAATTCATTTATTTCATTTAGTAACTCTGAACTTGGTATAGTAAGTTTAGGAGGTTGCATGCAACTGTCAGATACTGTTACAATTGGAACAGGCTGTTTTGATCATTTTGGAAGTTTTTCAAGCTTGCACACTAGTTGTACTTCCTTGTATAAGTTTCTGTCAGGAAGTATTGATAGAATTGTTGGTGTGGTATCTACTAAACGTTGTCCTTCTGTAAGTTTCCACAATATAATTATTTCTCATAGCCAAACAAATATAAATATGATTTGAAGTTTTGCATTGGTTAGTGAAAAGTTACCCAGGAATGGGGGTGGCGTTGGATAATGATGAGTTTCAGCTGTGAGATGATACGTGTGACATGCTTTAAATACTTTATTTACTGTATAAATAGTGAACTGTTTAGGGATAGACGGTCTTCCTGGCTGCTCTAAAACTTCTCTTGCTTCTGTTTCAACGTAGAGGTGGACATTGAAGGTATTGAATTCACCCCCGCTGAAATGGACAGCAGTGGAAGTGCTAGTGACGCAGAAGACAGTTTGCAAGGCAGCTCGAGCGACAGCGGCTACACCCGGCCCCACAGACGGAACGCCAGGCTTCTCTAGCCTTGGACTGGACTGCTTGTCCCAGGATCTCCGGGTGGAAGCCCTTCCCTAAAAAAGCCCAGAGGTGTCGACTGCCACTCTTCGGAAAGCGCCCCTTGAAAGAGGCCTCTGTCCAGGGTTCCCTAGGCTATTAATATATTAAAGTAGAAATCATGGGGGTTTGTTTTTTGCTTTTTTTTTTACTGCAGGCTGAGATTAGATACAATTTTAGGTTAAAGTTCCTTCATGTCCCCGTCATACAAGCAGTTAATTGTTGAGAGGGGTTTTGTTAATCTCTCCCAGAAGTGTAGAAGTTCAGCTTTTGAATAAATTACTTGGACCCATTTTGACAAATTGTTCTAGATGTTAAAATATGGACATAGCAGGGAACTAAAAAAGACATATAAAATTCAGCTTTTACTGCTTAAAAATGGTTTGGCAAATTACCGGGTACCCCTCCAGAGATCAGCTGATATAACCAAAACTGCAAAAATTCCTGTTTTGTGGGGTTTGCTTTGTCTCACTTGCAGCAGCTTTGGATTCTTTGGAAAGGAAAAGATGAAGCTTTTAAAGTAGATTATCGTTTTTAAAAATAGTTTGCAAAGACTGCTACAGTAGGCTCTTTTGGTCATTTTGAGACATAGAAAGTATATGATGCTGATAACTAAAAAGTGTATTGTTCTCCAAAAGAAGGGGGAAAGCTGGTTCTATTAATCAGGTTATGTGCAATGACACCAGCTTTCTCTGTTTTATAGCAGCTAATTCCAGCTAATTCCAGCAGCGTACTCACAGTGGCTTGAATATGCAAAAAGGCTGGGCAGAATCCAATTTTCTGCAGCATGGACTTTTTATACACAGAGACCGCTGTCTCCCATTTGAGGTTTTTAGCAATTGCTGCACATGAAAAGTTTTTAGTCTCCAGCATATGTTCTAGCACCAGCTGTCCATCCTACTTCTCTATATTTTTAGGTACAATCTCCACTTTCTTAGAACAGTTCATGAATCAGCATTCACGTACTTCAGGAAACCAGGGAAATCCTAAGAAACTGCAGTTCAAGAAAGGTGCCAGGTGTGCAACATAGGTGTATACGTTTGGCAGCTCAGATGTGACAGCCACGTGTCGCATTTGAGCAAGCGTGTGGGTGTACACACCCCTGTGGTTCCAGCTCATCTCCTCTTGCAAGCAGGAACTATTAAATAAACCAGAAAGCTTCTGTATCAAGAAAGGGTCAGTTAAAACTCTTGGTTTCTTGGACTGGATTATACATTAAACATTTCAGTATTTTTATTGGAGGATTCTGAATCATATGACCCTGGGTAGGATAATTAAAACAGAATTGTTTGCTCAATTTTGTGTTGTTTTTCTATGTGGAGTTGCCAATAAACTTAAAGGAAAGTTTAGCTTTAAATTTCAGTATTGATACTGTGATTTAAATGCTATACTTGCAGTTTTCAAAATAACAAAACGCTCTAAGATTGCATCATTCATTTAGCGTTCATCAAGCTTTTTAGAATGTAGTTACTCCAGTTGTAGCAATATTGCAAAGGTGTAATTGAAAACAGTTTAAGCTTAGTGAAGTAATTAGTTTGGCTTGCTGATAATTAAAAATGGACCAATCTTTGCATTGAAAAAGGTCTTTTTTAAAAAAAAAGTGATAAAAAGCTATATACTCTCTAGCCAACTGGTGTATTTCCTATAGGTATATTTCCTATAAAATAGTCTGTATTGTATTTTCCTAATTCTTCTGAACTACTTAACTAGAGAAAGGAGATACTGAACCCAACCAGAGTCTCAGGGACTCTTCATGTTTATCATATTGTGCCTTGGTACCTATTTTATCTTCCTTCCTTCCTTCCTTCCTTCCTTCCTTCCTTCCTTCCTTCCTTCCTTCCTTCCTTCCTTCCTTCCTTCCTTCCTTCCTTCCTTCCTTCCTTCCTTCTTCTTTCTTCTTTCTTTCTTTCTTTCGCTAAATAAAGCTCTTTCAGAAGCCTCAGTCACAATTCTTGACTGTGTCATTTTGCCTCAGATGAAACGCTGAGTTTTATTTTACCTTTCTATGGATGGGAAAAGAAATCATTCCCATGATTCCCCCCTCCCTTCCTTAGTGAAATATATAATATTTGTGCCTCTATGAGAAGTGCGCTGCAAGAAACAAAATAAGCTCTGCTCCAGAAATTGGTATCCTTCAACACAAGAGTTCAGTCAATCATAGTGATTTAAATGGATAGATCAAATTCATGTGCACCAAGATGATGTATAGAAATGGGGCTTTCCACTCAAGAGGAGTGGGCTGCTGCAGGCTGAGAAACTTTACTTGGATGTAGGGCCTATTGTAATTGGTGCAGATTGCAGGATCAAATCAGTGCCTTCGGCTAGTAAAATCCAAAACTACAATTACGTGCTTTTAGCATTGAACATTTTTAAACTTAAAAAAAAATTGCTACCTGCTAGGATGGGTGAAATTAACATTTTGTTGGTTTCTTTATGTTCAGTTATACTTGTTTTCCCTTTGGTGCTACAATACAGAAAATTAGGAATTCAATTCTGGCAGCTTATAACTCTTGGTTTGCTTCTGAGTAGCCTCGGATTTGTCATCAAGGATATCATGGATTAAATTACTTTTGTAGCTATCCCTCCTTTATCCATGGGGAGAGCTGTAAGGTTATTTCTGGCAGCTGAATTTAAGATTAATAAACATCTGTTACACTATTTTAGTATGCTAAACACATTGTATATTTCTAAAATCCCCATTGGGAAAGGTATACAGCAATATAAGCATTGTGTGTGGCTGATAAAGCAGCATTAATTACTAATTCCTTTTGATTATTTTAGTTCAATTTCCAAATCATGGTTTTTCTTCTAGAAGCTTTAATAACTATTAATGGGAAAAATCGCTAGTAATGTTAATTTCCTATTACAATATAATGAATTTACTCATGGCTTTTAGAATGTTTGTTTCATGAAAAGCAATTCTTGCACAGAACTTTCCTACAGAAAAAACTGGGAGAATGGAAAAGAGACTTCATGAAAAACATCATTGACTTTCTGCCATTCTGATGTTTTTAAAAACACGTGTGTACAGTTTAATGAACTCTTCCATGCTGGGTATCAGTGGCTTTGTAGATCTTTTATATTTTCAATAAAGATTATTCAATATTCTGAGCTGAAAAGTAGTTGTTTCTTGTTTTCACTTAGTCATTGCTGCAAGGATATCACATTGTTAGCATGGGAAGCTGTTTTAATGCAATCCAACACAGAGTAGATGTTGTTTCAAATTCTACATGCAAGGAGAATTGCTAAAGGGAACAGCTTAAGTTAGAACTAGTTGTATGGATTAAGAATTGTAAGCTGGATCAATTAAATAAGGAACACGTTAAATCAATGTTTCTTTAAAAAATACAAGAGAGATTTGATACCAATGCATCAACAAAACAATTACAGGTAGTCCTCGACTTATGACCATTCATTCAGTGACTGTTTAAAGTTGCGTCCATCTAAGCACCCCCACAGTCACATGATCGCGATCTGGGTGCTTGGCAGCCAGTTCACATTTGCAACTGATTGCCAAGCGCCTCGCAATCATATGATCGCCATTTGCAACCATCTGCAGAAAGGGGAAGCTGGCAGGGAAGATTGCAAGTCACTGCGGTAAGTCTCCCCCACCCGTGCACCCTCCCCCAACCCCTCAGCTCCTGCACCATGCCAGGATTCTGACTGGGCAAGACAGGCCGAGGTACCTGGGGCACAGTCTGAGGGGTGTGATCTGGGATGAGCTTTAGCCATTGACTCCCAAAGAAATGAACAGGGTTCTTTGTTGTCAGCTCAGCCACCTGTTTACTGGGTCCAAGCCCCTCCTAGGTGGTTAAAGCCAGGAAGGTGATCCACAATTGGGTCCAAGCTGTGGTGTCAGCCTCTGAACCAAGGGGGTGGTACCTCCTGCCTTGAAGGTGGTGGTGGTGCACCCTCCCCTCAGAGACCATCCTTGGAACCAATAGTTTTTGAAAACTCCCTACCAGTCTCCAATTTTTCCTTTCTAATTTGTAGACCCATTTCAGAGATTTGGTACTGAGACAGCCTTGGCCACAGTCATTAATGAGCTGTGGTGGTGCCAGGATGGAGGTAATGCATCTATCTTTGTGCTCCTTGATCTCTCAGCAGCTTGCCATACCATCAGCCACATTAACCTGAGTCAGCTCCATGGGTTGGGAATTGGGGGCACCATTCCATGGTGGTTCTCTTCCTTTCTCCAGCTCCAGTTCCAGTTGGTGTTGGTTGTGAGTGGGAGAGATTGTTCCCTAGGTCCCTCCTTTGTGGGGTGCTGCAGCGTTCTGCTCTCTCCCTTTTCAACATCTACATGAAACTACGAGGTGAAGTGATCTGCTATCATCAGTACAGTGATGATGCCCAACTATATCTTTCAACCCTGGGCTGGCCAAGTCAGTCTACCAAGGTTCTGTCCCAGTGCCTGGAGGCTGTGTGGGTTTTGATGGGAAGAACCATCTCCAACTCAGTCTTACCAAGACCGAGTGGCAGTGGGTGTTTGGGCCACCCAGATCTGGGAATATTCATCTTTGACCTTGGATGGGGTAGCACTTCCCCTTTCAAGGTGGTACACAATCTGGGAGGCCTTTCTGGACTCACAGCTCCAGCTCAAAGAGCAGATGGCAAAAGTGGCCAGGAAGGCTTTTATACAACTTCATCTGGTGCCCCAGTTGTACCTTTTCCTACATCAGGGGCCCTTCAGGCTGTCCCTCATTCCCTGGTCACCTTGGGGTTTGACTATTGCAACATGCTGTACATGGGGCTGCCCCATGTAGGCTACCCAGAAGCTCCAACTGGTGCAGGACAGCAGCACAAGCAGTAATGGTCATGCCTTAGAATTCAATGCTGCAGGACTGGCACACTCTGGGCTACCTCAATTAAACAACGTCATGTATCAGGAACCCAGAAGTGTGCCTTCTCTGTAATAGCACCTGCCCTCTGGAATAAGGTGCCCCCCAAGATCTGGATGGCCCCCCCTCTCCTGTTCTTTGGAATGTCCATGAAGACCTGGTTCTTCACCCAGGCCTGCGGTGAGGAAGAATGGAGCCACCTGCTTTGCTGCCTTCTTTTATCTTTTAACCTTTTTTTCTTCCTTTTACAGGTACTCCTCATTTAGTGACTTGGACAGCAACTGTTGGCAGTTACAATGGTGATGAAAAAGTAACTTTTTGACCAATGCCCACACTTATGACGCTTGCAGCATCTCTGTTTCAGTCATGTGTTCGCCACTACAGCCAGTTAGTATGTGTTGTCCTGTGCCTGACCGATTTTTTCTTTCCCCCCCTCACAGAGCAGAGGGATTGCCTAAACAAGTCATCTCTTCCTGAGCTGCTTTTCTCCACGGTGCAGAGCATCTCAAAAAAGTGTTAACTGTAAGTTAACAAGCTCAACTCTCTGACCTTAATTAATTGATTAGAACCCTCTGGCTGGAGCTGCTGCCTCACACTGACAAGACCCTAATCAGTTTCACACTAAAGCTTTTGTTTGCCTCCTAAACTGCTGTGGCTTGCAGCCCCAAGTGCACTAGGCAAACAGCTGGCGCCAGTGCATTCCTTTGGACGTGTATTCCCCGCTGTGTGCCTGCTTACTCTCTTGAAATCCCTTCCTCTCCAATGAATGTAAATACAAACATTAATTCTCTTCTTGCTAATTATCCCAGCGCCAGGGTGAACATTCCAAAGGCTGGGAAAGTAGGGAGAAAGGGCCATAGGATTCGCCCTTTTACCCAGCTTCCTCATGAGTTGAGTCCCAGAAACCTTCCCTGTCTTTTGGGCTCACCCGACTGTGATCATACACTACTGACACTGTAAAGCAAAGGAAAGCTGGAGTAAAATCATCAGCACAATCCTGGTCACATGATTTTCATTTAGCAACCACTTCACTTAACTAAGTCACCGGTACCAATTGCGGTTGTGAAACAAATACCACCTGTAATTGGTTTTTTTTTTCTTTTAATTTCTTCATTTTGATTGTTGCGAACTGCCCAGAGTTGTTGGAAGTTGAGCAGTGTACAAATTTAATAATAAATAAATGTGTTAATAAACTGTATAATGTAAAACATTTTCAATTTGTTCTGAAGACAATTGTAAATATTTAAGAAAGTAAAGATAAATATTTTAAAGATGCATGTAATATTTAAAATCATAAAAAATATAAAACACTGCGTAAATTCATAGCACGCTAAATGCTTTTTGAGAATAATTTGATCCTCAATGCCTAGAATAGCATTTTCTCACAAATTAACATCACGAGGTGGGAATAAAACATTTCTTCACAACTAGACTTGTTAAAGTAATACCATGTGTAACAGTTCCTTAAATAAAGTTGAAATAGTTGTAAATAATAGGAAATGAATACAGAGAATCAATATTTCAAAAGCAAATAAAGTATATTTAAGATTAAAGATAAATTATAAAGTTATATGCTGAGTCTTGGTACGTGGCATGCATCTCCTAATGCTATTTAATCTCTTAATGCTAATACTAGAGACTACTAGTCTCTAGAGCAGAGATGCTAGCTTGCATAGAATTGCCTGAGCATACTTGCCGTAAAAACAGGTTTTGACTGTGCCAACAGCCTTACCATTAGGGAATGCTACCTTGTGGCATGGGTGTACCATGCTGGTGAACTCGTGTAATCTGATGGAAACATACTGTCTATGAAAGTTCCAACTGGCCAAAGCCTTGTGTGATAGAACTCTATTTATGGGCCCCTCTGTTGAGAACCATGGCATATGGAACATTGTAATTTGGAATGGAGGAGGAGGAACTGGTAAAGAACTGGATTATTGAATGGATGTAACAGAAAAATGTTTGTGAAGCTAAAGAGAAAGAGGAAGGATGTAATAGTTCTCAGTGGAGGTGATCTGATCTTGAGGACTGCAGTTGATGAATTAAAAGGCTAAAAGATACATTAGGAAGTGTGAGCTGGTGTCATTTAGATCATTGCGCATATGTATTAAAATAGGAATTCCTAGATTGGTGACGGTTGTATGTTCCATTCCAAAGTGATAATGAAGACAGTTTTGGGGGAAAATGTACAACATATGAATTAATGAGATCCAGGGCAAAAAAAGTCATGGATGAATAGGAGTAAGTCAAGTGAGTACAGGAAAAATGACTGGGCCCCTTAGAGACCCAAGAATGAATGAAACTAGTGATGGGTGAGTATCTGCTTTAAAAAAAGTCTTATCTAAAATTCATGGTTTAAGTGAGTATATGGCAAAAGAAAGAATCTGAATCTAAAAGCACTGATTTGATTGTTCATGCTGAAAGACTGAGAGAATTGGTAGGAGATATGGTTTGAATATAAGACACTTTTGGATAGTGTCAACAGTAGATCTTGAAAAAAAATAACATGGAAGAAAGGAAAGAAGAGTAAAAATGAAATGATTGTGGGAAGAGCATGTAGAAATCCTATATGGAAAAGTATTAGAAGTTACAGGTGAAACTTGAAAAATTAGAATATCGTGCAAATGTTCATTTATGTCAGTATGGCAACTCAAAAGGTGAAACCAATATATGAGATAGACGCATTACATGCAAAGCGAGATATGTCAAGCCTTACTTGACATATCTCGCTTTGCATGTAATGCGTCTATCTCATATATTGGTTTCACCTTTTGAGTTGCCACACTGACATAAATGAACATTTGCACGATATTCTAATTTTTTGAGTTTCACCTGTATATTAATCTCCAAACAGAATGAGTGGAAAGTAGATACGAACAAAGAGGATGTCTTGAAACAGTGCAAAAAAGAATTATGTCACAGGGTTCCATTAGTAGGAAAGAAGAAGATGATGCTGGGTGGAATAATAAAATGAATAACATGAAAGGGGCTGTAGATATAAATGCATACAAGAAATTTATTTCTGTAAAATATAAGGACAAGAAATATATCCTATCGTGTATAGAAAAAGAATGCAAAGAATGTTGTCAGTGCAACCAATGCTTAAAAGAGGCAGAGGAAATGCAGAGCTTTTTTTCATATTTTTATTAGAGTTTTACACAAATAAAAGCTAATACATAATTAGAAAAGATATGCAAACAAAAGAAGAAGAAGGGAAAGGATAAAGACATGACTCTCCCCTCCCTACAGACAGGTATAAGCATTTACAGTAACTTAACACCTTCTCTGATATTACAGAAAAAGAAACTCTTCTTCCCATTTCTCATCACTAAACAATAACCAAATTATTAAAAAATGTTCATTGATCAGTCTTACACGGCAAAAGCATTAAGCGTACCAGTAATAATAATCCATAAGTTTTAAGCTTAAAGAACTAAATCTATTTTACTTTTTGACTTATAACTTTCTCTAATAAATAAAACATAAAAAAAATTATCCCCATAAGCATAAAGAATATCAAGAATAGTAACATATATATTTTAAACTAGATCCAATAGATCCCTTTTACATACTAACCCCTAATTTTCTCTAACAAATAGGAAATAAAAGATTAATCCCTATACAAAAAAATCTTTACATTGTCTTGCAGTCCTAGTCAGAAAAAAAAATCCAATAATAACCCAAAATCAAAACTTATACAATTTAACCCTGGTCAAATAATTCCACTTTGAATACCTATTTCTTCTTTTTAAGAAGTTTGATCTTCAGTTGCTTCTTCAAATAAAGTCCCACATAGTGATTTCTTATCGTTTTCTCCCTGTTTGTTTTCAGAAGCAACTTCAGAGATTTAACACTTCCCTTCTGTGGATCCAAAGTAAAATAACTCTCCAACTCACTCTTCTGATTTGCAATCTGGATATCCCCTTTAATCATTAAAACATCAGCCAGCAAAGTTTGTATATCCATTACAACTTTTTTCTCCATGTCTCTCTTGTAATCAAACATCTTTAAGTCCATTTTCAGATCCACAACATCTTTTTCCATATCTCTTTCGTAATCTAGCATTTCTTTAAAGTCCACTTTAAACTCCTTATTCAAATCATCCTCAGCTTCTGTTTTATCCAGCAGAATCTATTCTTCTGTAACCTCTGTTAGATCCAATTTTAAAAATAAGTCCTGATCACATTGTTCCCAGATTTAAATTCTTCTATAGTACGACAGGGTTCCTCCATTATGTTAGGACGTATCTTTTCCTTTAATGGCTCTCTGGTTCCCTCTAGTTAACTTTCAAAGCCCAATCTTCTTTTGTTTATTTTTGGAGCCAAAACTTTCCCACAATAGGTTTTCTCACAATTAAGTCCAAAATCATTTGCTGTATTTTTATAAAATTCAAAACAGACTATAAAAAAAAAACTTATTCTTTCAAATCCATCTGGCCCCTTAATTGTCCCCAGTCAGCATTCTTAACTCCCTTTCTCTGTTTTCAAAAGTTAAGGTTTTTCTTTTTAATCTTTAAACTTACTTAAATCTTCTTTCTTCCAGGATAGAAGGAAATTCTCAGCCACTTGCCTTTCAGGAGGTTTTGCTGTCCAAGTAAATTGATAATAAGTAATTTTCAATGGTAATTAAAAGAGGAAGTGAAAGCAAATCTAGTGTCCTTTTGAAGGCTCTGAGCTGCAGCTTGGGCTCAATGTTTTCCGTGACTCCCAGAGTGCTCCTCCTGCTGGAGATCTTTAAAATGCAATCTCTTCAGAGGAAGCTTCGGTAAGGAGCACTTGTGGGTGATCCAGTCATCTCTTTTGATGGTTCTGAAGAGCCAGACCTTTCGCCAGCTCTTCTGAGCTGCCCTGGTTGTTGGCTTAGTGAAAACAGAGCTGTCCTCAATCCGCCATTACTCCTGTGGAAGTGAAAAAATGCAGACTGGTTTTGATGGAAATAATTGCTTTGGGAATGGGTGAAAAAGACTAAGCAAGGAGTCTTTAACAGAGTGAATGGAATTAAAAATGATGACATTATTTAGGATAAAACTGAAGTGAACAATGCATACATGAATTTGGGAAGGAGAAAGACTGTCAGGCTTTCAAGATTCTGTTGTAGCCTGTATCAAAGTTCTACTATTTCTTATGGTTTGTGCTTCTTGGTCTGACAAACTTCCTTCTTTGGTGCTTTTCTCCAGACTCTGCTCAATGTTATTTCAAAAATCTTGCTCCAGGTTCTTCCCCTTTTTATCACTAACAGACTTGCCCTTCAACATTAGAAAGATACATTTATGGCATCAATTACTCAGTGGACTGAAGACCTGATGTTAGTTGCACCTTATGTGGATGTAGATTGTGTATGGATGACTGTTACAAAATATGGCCATCTTTTATTCGAACTTGTGAAAAACTATATACAAATGTATGTGCAAGAGATGCCCTTATATATTTCTTCTTTTTTTCTGTTCGGTTTAATTAAATAAAGGACAAAACAACATCAACAACAACCAACATTCCTTGAATTCATTTTGATTCACCATCCTTCTTCTCCAAAGCTGTCTTCCCAAGTCCCTCCTTTTCCTGCCCCCCTTGTTTATGTCTGTCAGAAAGGTCGCTGCTCTACCAAAGGAAAACAGCAACCCTGCCTTGGAGTTCACATGACAGATAGCAGACTGTTGTTCTTCTAGACAAGGTAGCAAGAGGGAATGCAAAACCTACAGGGAACTGGGAGGTCTAACTGAAGGGGTACAAGAAGTGACCATGAGCAAACTTTTGGAAACGTTGCCCAGCTTAATGCCAGGCAGGACACGTGCAGAACCAGATTTTTGCTCTTCAGCAAGTCATGAAACAATAACAGTGTATTGTATGTTGATTTAGAGCAGGTTTCTCAACCTTGGCAACTTTAAGATGTGTGGACTTTGACTCCCAGAATTCCCGAGCCAGCTTTGTCACATCTTGAGTTGCCAAGGTTGAAGTCCACACATCTTAAAGTTGCCAAGGTTGAGAAACACTGATTTAGAGAAAGCATAGGTGTACAAGACTGAATTATGGAATGTTTTACACAGATATGGAATTGAATCTGATTGCTGAATGTGTTGAGTGCTATATGATGGAAGGAAAGCATGCATGGGATTAAATGGAATGCCTAGGAAATAGTTCCAACACCGAGCAAGAAGCAGAAAAAGAACGTGTCATTTCCCTTAGTTGTTTAAGGGATAAATGTGTAAGAAATGCTTGCACTGATGCCAAAGCTAAGTTGGTGAGGACAGCAGTGTGTGTGCACTGCTTTGTGCAGACAGTGCTGTGGTTCTTAGTTGACAACCCAAATTATTTTCAGCAAATGTTGGATTTTATGATGCAGCAATATGTATGCTTGTGAAAATTAATGTTTTGACCAATGTAGTGCATGACTCTGAAAAGGGAATGAATATGTTAAACATAAATGGTGAAAAATTAAGGAGAGTGGGTGAATTGGTAAAAAGTTTATTGCAGATGAGAAACTGGATTGAGAAATTTTAAGGTGTGTAAATGCTGATTGAAAGGTAGTGAGTGGTACGTGATCTGTTGCAAGGAATGAAGGTTAGTTTTAAAAAGTGGCTGTGCTTTGGCTCACTTATTACATGGAAGTGAGAGTTGGGTATGTCAGGAGAAATATAAAACTAAGTTGAATGCAATGGAAATGGAGTACTTAAGAAGTCTGTGTGGAAGAACAAGAAGGGATGGCTCTGGAAAGAAGGGATGCCGAATGGATCTGCGGAAAATACAAGAGTGAGAGACCAAAATGAAAGAAGTTCATGAGGTGATTTGGTCAACTGGAGAGAATGAAGAAGAATCAAATTGCAAAAAACGGTAAGAAGAAAGAGCAAGTGAGCTGAGAAGGAGAAGACTGTGAAAGTTGTGGTTGGATGGAGTTGAGATCTTCAGAAGGAGAGAGATGAGAAGTTTATGGGACAAAAGTAAGCATGTGAGACAGTGCATGGACACGGTGGAAACACAGATGGTTTGCAAGGCTAGAAAGATATGGACAGGCGCAGTGACGGAAGTGGTATAAGTTTCCCTCTTTTCTCCTTTCATTTCTTTGGCTCACTAAGTCTTACCTTTTTCTGCACTCTTCAGAACATAGCTTGTCCTGAACAGGAATAGCATACCAAACAGTACTTTCTGAGCGGGGTAAGGAAACATTAGTGGAAGGAAAGGTGAGAGACAGTAATTTAGTGTGACTCAGATATTCTTGCATTGTGGTTAACACATACAGCATGATAAGAAACGTGGTCTCTGTTTATTCTAAAATAGTGAAGTTTTCATGAATTCCAGCTCAGTGCTTCACAATGAAATAGTTATTTGTGAAATTGGTCTTTGTATTGTATTTATTTCCTGAATACATTATCTGGGGTTCAGAGAAGTGTGGATAACACCTAAGGTCAGTTGAGAAGAATAAAATTGCAGCCGAAAATTAGTGAATGGGAGGAAGTGCAAATGGTTGCAAACTATGCTGCAGAAAAGTTTAACCTAAATATTTGAGGGGGGAGGCTGCTTCCCTGCTGAATTTTAAACTTTGTTTTGTTTTGTTTTGTTTTGGTAAAGCCTATGTCATTTATTTGTTTGGTCGGGATCCCATCTTTCTGGCAGGTCCATGTGTGTATCGCATACATACATACATATACTACACACACACAAACACACATATGTCACATGCTCAATTTATTGTTGGGGGGGGTGCAGGATTGGTTTCAAGGGTGGTGGGCTGCCATAGATGAACAAGATAGGGAAGCTGGGCAATAACAAGCTTCTTTGTCTGGGTTTTTTTTATTCTTCCCTTTCAAGCTGATTGTCTTCCTCATGTGGATTTCCTTTGGGTGAATTCCTTTTGTCAAGGATGGCCCCATTGAGATGAGTGACGTTGTTGTAAGAACTAAATATTCTTTGAGGAACATTTTTTGGGCCTGTTCTGATGTCACAAGTATGCTCTTTTTGACTAGACATGACCAGTTTTTCCAATTAAAGCATTTAGCATTGTTGACAGACATGTACCATATGGAAGCATGAACAAGTGTATGCTTCTTCAGTGGTGTGAGATATATAACTAGGTCTTTTAATAGTATAGTCATTAGATAGAGGGGCGGAATTGGCCTCTAGGTTTGCCACCCTAGTTCTGCTCTCTATCCCCCAGTAAGTGGGGTATAGTGGTTGGTTGCTGGTGTTGGTTTGTAACTCTTAGGTTGGGTGACTTCACTACCTGCTATAAAAGGCAATGTCATTAGGCTAATAGGTCACTGGTTATGCATGGGAATAGTTGGGATCTGTAGGTGATAAACAATGCTCTTTTCAAGGCTGTTTTGTCAATTAGTCCAAGGAAGCAGCATGGTCCTTGTTGAATCATAGTTCAATTTTCCTGGAGAATATTATTGTTTTAAAGATGTCTGATTTTGATGTCTCCTGGTGGCCTGGGCCTGAACAAGTATAGTTGTGGCTTGGCTATAAACAATGAGTGGATGTTGGAAACATATAAACAGCCTTTTTGTTACAATGACCATGTATTTTCAAAGTACAGTGGTACCTCGGTTCACGAACGCTTCTGTTCATGAACAATTCGGTTCACGAACAGCTCCGGTCGCAAAATTTTGCCTCCGTTCGCGAACTCCACATCGGGTTACAAACAGGATCCGCGGCCATTTTCCCTCCTGTGACTCGTGGTCGCGGCTTCCTGTAGGGAGGGGGACTCTCCCTCCAAGCAGTAACCACCTCCCCACTCGCCTTCCTGTCCTCCACGCCAGAAGTCGCGTCGAGCAAGGCTAGCTTTCTCTCTCTTCGTACTGTACTTTGTGTCATATTTTTGCGGTTTAAAAAAAATATATATGGTTCCGAACGGATTAACTGTAATTACATTGAACCTTATGGGAAAATTTGATTTGGTTCACGACCAATTCAGTTCGCGACCAGAGTCGCGGAACGAATTAAGTCCGTGAACTGAGGTACCACTGTAGTGCCAAGAAAGTGAGTGGTGAAAAATGGAGTGAGAAAATTATGAAATCCTGATTGAGCACGGGACTCTTCTTCATGAGTCCAAATAATACATATATGTCAGTATATCTCAAGCTGATAAAGTGTTCTAAGTCTAACATGGAGATGTTAAGACATTGTGATGCTGTGCAAATACCCATGATGTTCCAGATAATGTCTATCTATCCTTATGATGGATTTTATTGTACAAAAGGACCTCAGTTTCTAGTGAGCTCTGTGACAGAAGAAGGTGGAATATAAAAAAGGTGGAACATAAAGAAAAGTGGATTATAAAGGAACTACAGTATCTAATTTAATATCATGTAAGCCAGGTAAGTGGAATAACCTCCGTATCTAATGTACGCTGAGGAGGACAAGGAGGACGGGGAGTGAGGGTGCATATAAAAAAAAAAATAGACAAATGGTATTAAAATTATTGATTGATTATGTGCCATCAAGTGGATGTCAACTCTTAGTAATCACATAGATAGACCTTCTCCAGGAGGATCTGTCCCCAGCCTGGTCCTTCAGTTCTTCCAACAGTGCACTCATTGCCACTGTAATTGAGTCCGTCCACTTTGTTGCTGGTCGTCCTTCTCTTTCCATGTACATTCCCCAATATTATGGACTTTGCAAGGGAGCTGAGTCCAAATATGAATTTGAGCCTGGATATATCCCATCAGTCAGGGGATATGAGCAAAAATACTCACATCTTGCATGCTATTAACTACAAACCATAGAATTTGGTATTTGCCTTAGTGTTATAACATTTTGTCCCAGAAACCTTATTTCTTGTCTTTGTTCTCACAATATTGTGATGATGATGATGGCGATGATGATGATAACAACAACACAGATTGCAAAGAAACATGAAGACAAAGAATCCCTGTGGAATAACAGACTTTTCTCTGTTTTTTGTAACTGTTTTTAGAAATGTTAATTGGGACAATATGTAGCATGCTTACCTCTTTCCAGATACTTTCTTTGTCATTCTTTGCTGATACAGTATAAGCATCCTAAACTACATTCTCTGCTCATTGTCTTTCTTTAGCTCTTTCAAATGCAGGTTTCTGTCAACAAACGATCTGAATAAAGAGCTAAGAAAAAACCTTGAGAGGATATTGGCAGTACTGACAGTATAATCCTAAAACTCTTGAGCTACAGTGGTTCACAACTGGAAATAAAATCTTGATCACTAGACAGCTAACAGTTTCTCAGCCATGCATTATAGAGACTCAGATGTCTGCAAAACATCTCATGGTACTTTGCTGGTCAGCCATTTAAAGATGGCATATGCTATATTTTCTTGAAACAACTATTCCTCATGTATTTATTTGTATCACTTCTGGAGACTCCTGGCAGAGGTTGAGGGGGTTGAATTCCCAACTCTCCATTTTAAACTTCTAACTTTCTGCTAAAAAATACTAAGAGTGTTGGACGTTGACATACTGAATTAGTTCAAGGCCCTGCTGGGAAGAAATGGTTGAATTCCTCAGTGGCCTAAGATATGTTAATGAGGCATTTCAAGTAAAATGTCTCATATTTGCTATAACCTAGATAACATCATTAATATTATTTTAGAGACATTAAGTTTTTTGGAACAGGTTCAGTTGTTGTGGCTTTAGAATCATGGGCAAATTGTTTAGAAAAAATCACCCAGTCATCTGTAACTTCATTGTTGCTTATCTTGTACATCAAGCTAAATGACTGGTTAAATCATAGTTATAAATGCTTCATTGAGAGAGACAAAGAAATTTTGAATGCCTGGAGGAAGTTATATGACCTCTTGCCAAAAAAACAAAACAAAAAACAAAAAAAATCCTCATTGGACACGCAAGACCATCTCAACTAGCGTGCACTGGTATTTCTTTTTGGGCAATGTGCTAAGACCATGAATCTGTGTCCCAGTGTTTTATCTGACATATATGATCTGGATCCATTTAATTCACTCTAACAGGAAAAAACTCAGGAGCAGTCAAACTCTGTTGAGTCTCCTTGACTTGTCATCAGCTCCTAGAATTCATCAGCAATGGTAACATGTTGGACTGGTCTGGCTTTCTGGTTGGGAAACAGAGTAACATGGTAGCTCTCCCTTTATCTTCAGGATTGGTTTCACAAAGTACTGTTTGGACATTTCTGGTCAACTTCAGGGCCTTTCAATTATAAGAGTACTGCATATATATTTTTAGCATCTATATGAATGCAAAATATTTCTGGAAGATTTCAGAACAGAAGCATAATTCTGACCCTTAATCATATGACCAAGTTAGATTCTAGGTTAATCACAGATAAACCTTTCTTTTGGAATTTGTGGATTATTAGGGATATTAGTATTTTGGATCAGTTTATTGTCAATCAAGTTTTCAAAACATTTTGAGTTATTGCAAGAGGAATTTGAATTGTCTAAAACTGGAATGGCAATTTAAATATCTCTTGGTTTAACAATTTGGTCCAGACACATTAGGAGCATCTAAAACTCTCAATTTACTATCAGTATTAAATATGTTTGATTACTCCAAATCTACAGTATTTTTGTATAATTAAGGAGCATGTATTAAGGTGGATATTTGTAAGAACTTTGGAATAAAGAGTTGGAATACCTTTTATTAACAAATCGGCAGTTGAGGGTCTTAAAATAATATCAGGTATGCTTCTTTTGATGTGAAGATGTGGTTATTTCAACAAAATATTTTTGGCTTGTTTCCTGAACACCTCAGAGAAGATTTAAAACGAGTTGGCTGTCAACTTCATTGTGCTGAGAGTATAAAATGATTGAGAGGACCTTTATACAAATGATACAGGCTTCCTCCACCATCATCCTATTTTGGTTTAATATCCATAGGATTGTTAATATGGTTTTGGGAAGAATAATATCATATTAAAATGTGAATATAGTGTTGAATTATATACAAAAATTTGGAATTATCGTATATAAAGAACTATGGACTTACTAAACACGGAATGTAGCAAAAATATTTCTCAATTACAACGGAAAGACAGTGCCAACCTAGATTTACAATTGTGTGTCTACTTATGAACTGGCTCTATATTAGTGGAATGGGAGGATTGACCAGAATTATTCCATGTGATCAAGTATGAATGCTATGTAGGTCCAAACTCTCTCTTCATCTGAGTCATTGTTTAAAAATATACTGAAAGGTATAAGATCAAAATAATTCCTGAAAAAACATGAATGAAACTTCAGGATGGGTGAATTGATACAGTTGTTGGATTCACCTTTGGCCAGGCTGGTGAGAATGTGAAGAATGTTGTTTCAGCATCATCAGGAGGACCATAGATTCTTCACATCTGCTCTGAAAGGTTTGTGATCCTGGCAGAGTTTAGATCTAATACTCTCTGGCCCACAGGCCTCTATATTGCAGTTGTGTTTTTATTTTTTTCCTGCCATTAACCATGATGTGAATATTTGCCTGGTTTCTGTGGGCTCTGGTTCATCCCACGTTGTTTCTCAGATCCCTGTCTAGCTGGCATTTTTACCTGAAAAGTGCAGCTGCCTGGTCGGCTGAGGTCCTCTGCCCATTTCAATGAAATGCTCGTGCCCACTCCATATCCAACGAAGCACTCCTGTCTTCCTACTACCCTAAAGGCACCCCATGCCAGCCAGTAAGCTGAACCAAATTCCGTATATCGATTTTAACAAGGAGCACAAAGTGCGGGTCTTTCATTACCCTTGAAAAATACTCTAGTATGTTGAAAGTCAAGATGCAGTTCCTTATTGCCTTGCTCTGATGCCTTGCTGAATTGCTAAGCAACAACTCTGCAGGATGTTTCATAAGTATTTATAATCTCCAGCATGTGATTTATTTATTTTTCTCTCCCATAAGGAGCAGTAAGAGAACACGGGCTTCCACCAGTTCATCGCATGCCACTTCAACCCAAGTAATTAACAAGGAGATGCTTTTTCCACAACTAAATTGCTGTATGTGAGAAATGAAGCACAATTGTATGAACCTGGGAAGACAAATAGCCTACCTCCTTCACACACATTTTCCACATCTGTGTACCATGTTACAATATCAGCTTTTATTATCCACAATTACAAAATGATGCTGAGGCCCTAGAAAGAGTACAGAGAAGAGCAATGAAGATGATAAAGGGTCTGGAGGCTAAATGCTATGAAGAACATCTAAAGGAACTAGGTATGTTTAGCTTAACGAAGAGAAGGCTGAGGGGAGACATGATCGCAGTCTTCCAATCCTTGAAGGGCTGCCACAGGGAAGAGGGCGTCAATTTATTCTCCATAGCGTCTGAGGACAGGACAAGAAGCAATGGATGGAAGCTCATCAGAGGGAGATCCAACCTGGAAATAAGGAGGAATTTCCTGACAGAACTATTAAGCAGTGGAACAGCTTGCCTCCCAGAGTTGTGGGTGCTCCATCACTGGAGGTTTTCAAGAAAAGACTGGACAACCATTTGTCTGAGATGGTATAAGGAGTCCTGCTTGGGCAGGGGGTTGGACTAGAAGACCTCCAAGGTCCCTTCCAACCCCATGATTCTATGATTCTATGATTCTATTTAGACTTCCTTTCATCCCCTCCTCTTTCTCTGGAACCACCAGAGGGTATCTATCATTTGCTCTGCTGCCTAGGTCCAACAGCATGTTGACCTGGAGATGGGTGGGTGTCCCAAAGAGCATCATTTTCCACGTTCTAACATTGCATTTCCTCTGCCCTTGTGTATGTGTGTGGGTCTGTGCATACAGTAGATCAGGGAAGAGTGCAAAGGAGACAAGGTTTTTTCCAATTGGTTCTCTGTACATGTGCAGAGTTGATCCCCTTGAACAAATTTCATTAAGTGTGTGCCGGGGTGTCTGCAAAGTTAAGATGGCAGAAGCAAGGGTGTAACTGAAGCAGCGATATCAACTTTTATTTATTTATATGTGTCGTGCATAAAAACAGGTGGAGCTTCAATCACACTGTCTTGGCTGCCATCTTGACTTTTTTGACCAAACACTATGGACAGCCCTGCACACTTTGTCTGTGGTGCAGTCCGGTGACCTACAAGGAGAGTCAGCCCAGTGCCTATTAGACACTTCTGGCAGATGCAGGTTGTCCCCCCTCAAGTCTAGGCAACCTCATTCCCCCCCCCTTTTTGTGCACCCTCTCAAGAGCAGCAGGTCAGTCCCCTTTCCAAGTTCGCCCTTAGCAAGCCTGCTGCACTCCAGGGCTTGCCTTGCTGAGAATCAAAGGAGCTGTCTGGCATAGAAGAAGGTGGGAGGGGGACTGACCACTTTTTTAGTAAGAGCAGGGTCCCAGGTTCAGATGGGGTGGGGGAGAGCGAGTGTTAAGTACGGTTGGAGTCAGAGAAGTGAAGCCTTGGTGCCTTTGGAGCTGAGAGGATTAAATCCGGTGCAGTTTTAGATAGTCTCCCGCCTGAAACGTTGCACGGGTCCCAGCATCCCCTTGTCTGGCCCATATCACCCTGGACGCTTCATGGTGTCTAAAGTTCTGCTTTGCTCTGACTTACAAAGATCCGGCTAGAGAAGGAAGAGAAAAGGAGTAAAAATTTCCAGTGAAAATATTTTTGATTTGTAATGTTTTCCCCCCCACCCTTATCTGTGCAGGTAAGGAAGCATCAAGAGCAAACTGGAGCCAGTGGGGGTGGGGAGGGCAAAGGCAGCATCTCTGTTTTGGGATGCAAAATCAGCATGTAAAACCTCAGGGTTGGGGCTCAGCTCAGGTGCACGCTCACAGGTAGGTAGGTAGGTAGGTAGGTAGGTAGGTAGGTGGGTAGGTTAGATAATGTATGGATAGATAGATAAGACATGGCTGGATGGCTGGCTGGATGGCTGGATTATAGAGAGAGAGAGATAGAGAGATATAGAGATAGAGATAGAGATAGATGATGGATGGATGGATGGATGGATGGATGGATGGATGGATAGAAGATAGAAGATACATAGAGATAGCAAGATAGAGATTGAGATAGAGCGGTAGATATGCTATAGATTAGATGACAGATTTTTTAGTAGACAGATCATAGATAGATGATAGAAAGATATAAGAAATGGATGGATAGATAATAGGTGATGGATGGATATATAGATGACGATGATGATGATGATAGAGAGAGAGATGATAGATGAGAGAGATAATAGAAATAGAAATAGAAATAGAAATAGAAATAGAAATAGAAATAGAAATAGGGAGGAAGGGAGAGAGAGAGAAAGATAGATACTGTAGATAGATAGATTCGGTCAGTGACCAGCTTGAAACACGATATAACAAAATCCAGCCATAGAAGTGTAACATGCTGAGGTATAATAAAATAATGCAGTACTGAACTCTATGAACACTAAGTTTAACAACTGAAACAAAAATTTAAGATTAAGAGAAAACATTAATTGTAAGTGTAGTCTAGAAGTAGCCATTGTCTCACAGTTTCATAAGGAAGGAAGGAAGGAAGTGCCTGCATTGCCCTTGGTTGGTTTCCCTTGCGTGTGTTCGCTAGAGGCTCATAAATGAAGAGAAGGAACACAGCGTTGCACACTCACCTTCATGGTTTTATTTAATTTATTTATATAGCTGCTCATCTCACGGAAATGACAAGGAATCATCACCATGCATGGGGAGAGGCTTGTTCTGAGCCCATACCACCAGCAGAGCCGTGAAAGAGTTGCAGACCTCCTATTTGCCCACCTGATGCTCTCTTGGTTTAGCAAAACTCCACACTCCCTGGAGCAGTTTTGGACATGCTTACCAATGGGCCATATTTGGAAAGAATGTGCATGCCCAGGACTGCAGGGGAAAACCCTTCTAGATATGCCTGGATTTTTTTCCAGAGTCCTCTCAGTACAATTTACTTAGTCACTGAAGTCAATGCATCCCCCAGATAAAGGTATAAAAACAAATTAAGAGCTACCAGCCCACCTGCCCAACAAAGTGATAATGTTTGGATGTTTTTCCACTGGTTGGGAGAAGTTTGGAAGGAAGAAAAGACAGCCTGAGGAATGCACCAATCGCTTTCCTTAATATACACCATGCAAGCCACAGCAGAAGCAGAAGGGCCTGGCAATCCTGACCATGAACGTGATGCTGGTATAGTTTTCTGTTAGCCCAAGGATGTGAAGGAGCACCAACAGCAATGCACATGGGCCCTGAGCTCATCGTGCCCATTACTGAAGAACTGATGTGTCCCAAGGTCTTGCAAGAGCACCAACAAGAAGCCAGCCAGGGAAAATGGCTCTTTGTCTTGAGATCTGCCTCCCCTCCTGCCTTGAAATCCAGGAGATCAAGAGGCTTTGCTTATGGCCTGCATTCTGCCTGCCCTTCTCACACCCCTGTCACAGCAAGACCCATCTCCCCTGTTTTGTTCACCCTTCTGAAAGATCCTCACATGCAGAGGCCCCAAAGGCTAGGAGCCCAATCCACTGCATTCCTCTTGCTCACCCCCACAAGCCTGTATTACCTGCTCTTGGTTGAAAAAGTCAAGAGAGCAGCTGTGGTGGTGCAATCAAAGCTCTGGGGGCTTTTTATAGGAGTCGCTGCCTTCCATACTTTTTGACCATGTCCTACGGACTCCCTCACCCTCTGTTCTTCCTCACCCACTGCTGCCTCCTTTGCTTTTCCTCACCCTGAGCATTTGCCCACCCCCTCTTTTCCTCCACTGAGAGGGACCTCTCCATTTCAGTGCCACAACAACCTTCATCACCAGGACTGCAAGAGAGCAGGGACCCATCCTACAGAGGCTGATGGATAGGCCATTGCTTCTGGAGATGTTGGCTTTATTTCCCTGGGGATTTTACTTTGGGAAGCCTAATATTAGCTGATGCGCATATTAATTTTAAAATCTAACGGGGACTATTTCATTGAAAGTAAACTACTGCAAAACAAAATTACTTCAAAAGATAAACTGCTTCAAAACTTCATTTTAAATCTTAATAAGATGTAATGGCAACTGTTTAAAAGTTTGTTTTTCTAATCTGAGCTGGGGCAGGAGAAGACTATGGCTGTCAAGTAAAACCCCAAATTCTGGTTGAGCGTGTTGCCATTTCAATCCCTGCCAAGTAACTTTGTCCAGCAGCCCTGGATTTTCTCTGATGCTGGACAGGCATCCATTTTGGATTCATTTCCCCTGCTGAAATGTTCTTACTGTTAGGAAATTCTGTTTTGCATTCAGCCACATTGAATCTCCTGTAGCTAGTCTGTCATTGAATCTTTGCCTTCTCCTGGGGAAGAACTTTATTTTTCTCTTTATTTATTTTATTTTTATTTAATAGACTTGTCCCCGCCCATCTCCCCACAATGCTTTTTTTTTCTTTTTACTTCTTTTTTTGCTTTTTACTTCTTCACTCCAGGCTAAATTTAGCCAATTCCTTCAACCCCATTAATGTTCGTTCAACTCCTCTTCAACTAACAGAAGATAGGCTAAAAGTCTATGCAAATACGCACATAGAAGATAAGCATTTGTTGTGTTTCACCACCCACTCTGGGCAGGTTAGTTTTAGGGTGCAAAAAGCATTGAAGAGGAATAACCAAAATTATAGTGTTTATTTTTGAAGATCCCTTGTGGGTCTGGACCTTGCTTAGTGGAAAGCTCTACAGATATTCTCACAGTATCTCAAAAAATCAGGGTCATCCACAGAGTGGAAGGGGAGGTTCAACAAAACTAAAGATGACAGCCACAACTGCCTTAACAAAGCCCCCCTCCCTTTCTTAATCCCCTGCATAAAACCATATGTGTACAAATACTTTGAGTCTTATTTTTTAAATCAAACTACCACATTTTTATAATATAAATGCATGTTTCTCTCTTGCCCTTTGCTATTTGCAAGCCCGTTTATTTTTATTCCAATGAATGCTATCTGCTTTCTTTTGAGTCTTTCACGTAAGTGCTGTTAGTTCCAAAGCCCAACAGACAGTTTCTTTCAATAACATGGAAGAAATTAAACTGTTCTCTAGGCAAGAGTGTCAGTGGAACTTAAACTACAACTTATACAACAAAGAATATTATTTAGAATTTATTGGACTCCATTACGTTTGTATAGAAAAGGACTGTCTAAGACAGCATTTTGTTGGAGATGTAATAAGGATAATGCTTCTTTAAAACATGTTTTTACACTGTCCTATACTTACTAAGTTTTGGGAGAAAGTAATGGACTATATAAATGTGACTCTGCAACAAAAGCTAAAATTTTCAGAGGATAATATTCTCTTGAATTATATACCTAGTACATGGAACTTGACAACTGCTTAACGTAAATGGATTCTCGGTGCCCTTACTATGGCCAAAAGACCGATATTGCAGCATTGGAAAGAAATGCACGGCCCCATTCATTCAGTGGATTGAAGACCTGATTTCACTTGCTACTTACAAGCAGATTGCCTATAAACGTAGACTTTGTATGGACAAGTATAATGAAATATGGGACTCATTTATACAAAGTACAGTAGATTAAAAAGAAAAAGCATGATAGTTATATAAGTGTATTAGCATAAATATATTTATACTTCCACAATATTTGCATTAGATAAGTATATAGAAGAAACTGTTTACTGTTATATTATATTTTGTTTCTTTGTTTCTTTTTTCTGTTGCTTTTTTTTCTTTCACTTTTTTTAAAGCACATGCTATGTGGTTTTTTTCTTTGACTATGTATGTATTTCTATCATGATTATCTTTGTGTTTTGTTCCTTTTTTTCTTTTTCTGTTATTATTTTAAAAGCAATAAAAAATAAATTAAAAAAACTGTTCTCTAGGCCACCACACATGAATAAAGCCAACAAACAGATTTGGCACATTGCTTTTTAAATACTTTGATGAATACTACAGTTGAGCAGTGGCCAATTCTTATTAAATGCACACAATTAAAGGGTTGGCAGTTCATATGTTAAATAATTTTATTAATTAAAGTTATTAATTTGTATGCGAGCAGCAGGAAATTGACACTTTTTTTTCTTATCATGGGCCACCATTCAAATAACGTTTTTCAAGAAATGTCAGCAGACCTAATCATGGATCTCATGGGTAATGTGTAGTTTCACCCTCACTGGGAGAACTCAAATAGTTAACACCATTATCTCAATTTATCAACAAAAAATTTGATAAAGTGAAAAAGGATACAATATGCTCTTAATAGTCCCTGTAAGAACTAACGGAATCATTTAATCCAACCTCTGCTTGATGCAGAATCTGCTAAAGATTTTGGACAATTGGCTATTCAGCTGCTGTCAGAAGACCTTCATTATCACTTCCTGAGGCAGCCTATTCCACTGGTTGACCACTCTTACCATTAGGAAAATGCTCCTAATTTCTGACCTGAATTTACTTCACTGTAGTTTCAGCCCAATGGTCCTCTTCTTCCTTACAACTGATCTATAGCCTCTCTGCCCTTCCTTTTGTTTCTGATCTTACTGAAAAATACTTTTTTGTTGTTGCTCTTGTTAGGGGCAAATCTTAGATGTCTAAGCTCATTCTATGCTTTAGCCTTTCTGACGTGATCCCTAGAGTTTCTGGTGACTGTCTTCTCTTCTATTTCAGTACTTTAGAAATCTCTCTGTGTATCCACACCGATCTCTTTAGATGTCTCCTATTTTTCCTTCTAGCAGGAACTATTTGTGATTACGCCTTTGGTCTCTTGTTTCACAGGGTTTACCATCCTTCCCAAACATTTTTCTTCTTCAGGGTCTCAAACCTGGTAATAGAAATCTCACGGACACTATCACCTGACTTTTTCAAAGTTTGATCATTTTATATTAAAAGCCTCATTCTTATCTTCTGCCTGTGCAGAGGGTCTATAATAAACTCTCATAGTGATATCACATTAGTTTCTCTCTCCTTTCATTCTTTACTATAATGGTATGTGGGAATGACCTTGGGAGACAGGAGGAAGAGCTGTAGACTAGCCATATCCTAGCCCGCAGAAGGAAAAGGGGTATGGGAAGCATTTCAGAAGGGACCCTCCCTAGTTTTCTAGAGAGTAAAAGGAAAAGAGGGGAAAAATACTTTCAGTCTTGCCAGATTCTGTTAATGTAACCTTACAATAAAGATAGAGTTAGTACTCATAGTTGTGCTTCTTGTTTGGACTACCACAAAGGGCTAACATTAACCAAACACTTCCACAGGATTTCCATGCTCTGATTCATGAATTTCTGTGCAGACAAGTTTTCTTAATGTGTAATGCTATATTCCTTCATCTTCTGTTGAGTCTGTGCCTTTTGAATACATGGTAGTCTTCCAAAGCTATGCTCCAAACTTTTGTGTCATTCCATCAAGTTTTAGTAATGCCTATGATGTCATATTTGTCCTCAAGTGTTGGGATTTCCTGTTTCCCATACTTTGTGCATTGATGTATGGACACCTGAGGCTGTGAGTGGTGCCCCAACCAGCTTTATTGTTTTAGTTTTTTGCTAAACTTTAAGCTACAACTCTTCTCTCTCCCTGCTCTTGTGCTTCTTCATTTCTTTTCTGCATTGTTGATTCCAGTCCAATATGGTGGTATGTTCTGTTCTGGTCTTTTGCTACCTCCCCCCAGTTTGTCACCTTTCTGACAAAATTGGCAAGATGCTTGCCAAAAATGTCCTATCCACTCTTCATGAGATGTAGCCTGTCCCTTGCCAGATGTCCTTCATGTAGGTAACACAACCCATGGTTAAGGAATCCAAAGCCTTCTCAGGTGCACCTTCCACATAGCCAGTTGCTCATTTCCAGTATTCTGTTCTCTTTTCTTGCAATGTGACCCTCAACTAGAAGGATCAGCAAAACCTCAACTTCAACTCCCAGTTCCTTCACCTACCCTCCAGAGGCTCAGAGACCCTGGACATCTGCTCAAGGCTTCTTTTGACAGTAGTTTGTTTACAATAAAATTAGTTGGACAAGTTAATTTGTATAAAGCCTTTGTGTAAAGTTTAGGGTGGAGAGAGGATAGCTCTGACCACACCTTTAGATCTCTTGGTGATTTGCAGTAGAATGCTACAGATTTCTAACTCTCAAATGTCTTAACAATAGCAACAAATTATTACTTAGCTACCTTATATTATTCTGCTCTAATGAAGGAAGTTTGAAGAATGAAGAGGGAAGTTTGCATGGAAGACTGTGAGCATCTTTCCATTTTTGGCATTCAAAACAAATGCAAGGATTCAGCATTCTTGGTTTATTTTATTTACTTATAAAATTTGATACCTGCATTTCATTTCCATCATAATAATCCAAAGACATACGCTGTGTTTCCTTAACACGCTTACCCATGGTTAACTCAACCCAGTTTTCTGGATTCACAGGAACACACTGAACCATCAGCTAAATAAATGGGCTGGGTTCACACAACAAACAAGGCTAAAATGGGATTGGTTCAACTGTGATTTAATAGTCATGTGAACAAAGACACAATATAGATATACTCAGGTTGGTGGACCTTTGCAAAAGCAAAATTGATGCCACGAATCTTGCCAGTGCACCCACTGTACTCTTAAATATAAAGTAATCCCTGTCTTAACATCAAACCATGGAGGCTGAGGATGGCAAACTGAGCTTCAGTAAAGAAAATATGTTGGAGGTTTAGAAGAACAGCAAAAGAGATTGTGCTGGATTGATGTGCAAAGATAGGGACTGAGATAGGTTTCTAGTCTGAATTATGGCTGTCTGATTAAACTTGTAGCCAGAGTTCAGAGGAAAAAAACAGGCTTCCCATAGATTAATCTGGGAAAACCACAAATGACTGTGCATGCATGTCCTGTAACCACACACACACACACACACACACAGATACTCTTTAACAGGATGGGGTGAAATTTGCAGACCATCAGATCTGGCACTGTCAGGGTTCTGCCCCTCTGAAGAATCCCATTCAGAAAGTTTCATGGCTGAGAGTTTTGAAGAGCAGGACTTTTCTATGTAGCAGCCAGCGCTTGCATCAGTCTTTCCTCTGATTTAGCTAACACTGATAGGTCAGTGAGGCTCTGGAAGCATGGAGGGGGGGAAGTTTATGTGAATTTACAGATAATCACTTGAGGAACCAGTTTCAGGTATATAATCAATTATTTTTCACTGTGGTCTTTGAACTTGATGGTGCATCATATGAGTTGTGAAAGCACTTCTTCTAAAGAAAGCATCCTGGGTTGATTGAAGATTAAGCCCAGAGTTTCTGACTAATGGGGAATATAGTGACCTGATTGTAGGATGTAATAACATTATTGACCACAAAAGAATGCCACTGGTAGAATATCTCTTTTATCAACATTTTTATTTTGACAAATCTTGAGAGGAGACTTGGTATCTCTTCCATGGAATCTGTAGCACCAAAGCATTTGTTGATCATTCTCAAAAAAGTCTCAGCTTTTGGAAAAAAGACGCTACTACCTACATCAAGACCATAAAGCAATATCTCTAGTGGAGTTGGCAGACCCTAGGAAAAAAGTGGTAGAGGCATTCTTTGGAAGAAACAAGACATAAGGTCAAATACTAAGTTATTGTTATGGAAGTGAGCATGCTGTCAAACACAACATTAATTTCCCCTGAATACCAAAATAATTGCAGCAAGGAATTGGAGTGAAGTAGTATTCTTAGGATGAAAACTTTTGTACACACATTGTCAAAATAAGGGATGACAACAGTACCAGAGTTGATGTGGTAGGCACAGATTAAGGAAACCTTTCACAATGCATTTAACAAAAAGTTGAGAAAAAGCAAACGGGATACCAGTTTGATGCTAAAAATGAGAAGGAACATCCTTATGATTCAAGAAATAGAAAAGCTCCTCCAGAATTCTGAATGGCAAAAGTGTCAAGGTCAACTTTTTCTTGGAGACCAAGTTCCTGTAACATTCATGGTACAATTAATATATCATCAGTATAGATGTGCAAAACATTTTGTGCATGAACAGTTAGCTTTGGTTTGGTCATTTCCAAAAAGAAACATACATGCTTGGTCTAGATACAAAATGAAATAGAGCTGTTCTGTTTTGGGTTCAAACTGAAATGTAGGTATTCTGGGGACAAACATTTCTAGAGGGGAGGCAATAACAGTGGGAAAAGCCAAGGACACTGACTGAGATGGCAGCTGAGAAGATACAGAAGGGAGGGAAAGGACTGGGAGGTTTGGGGGCAGATGGGCTAGTGGGATATGCTGAGCAGGGAGTTGCTCAGGGAGGGGAAGAAAGGAGATTGGAGCCAAAGCACACTAGCCTGGCCCTGCTCATCCTTCAGATTAGTCTGAAACCCTTTCAGAAGGCATGGGTGAATTCAATGGGAATACCATGGAAACTGTGCAGCGAGGAAGTGCTATATTAAAAATCACTATGGGTAAGAATTGTAAGTAAACCAAGGCAGGTGGACTTTGCAGCAGGGAAGACATGGTCATTGTAAATTTAAGGGTAGCCCTATCAAATCAGAAACTGCCTGGGCTTCTGCAGAATATCACAACCACCAAAGGCAAGGGTGGGCAATGAGAATGTCAACAGCCGAAGATTCATGAGGAACAGGTATCAGGTTTCCATGGCCTGTGTACAATAACCTATCCTGCTGAAATATGTTATAGCAATATTTTGATGAGAACAGGTGATAGGACAGATAATCCGAAGAGGAAGATCTGTAAGGCTTGAGAGAAAAGTACTGGAGACTGCATATAACCAGCAGAATTATGAAAAGAGAAATGGTGGAATCAGTTGCAAGGATTCTGTGTGTGTTGACCTTGGGAAGGACTGGCAGAGCAAAATGACCATGGACAGCCCCTTGAGTAAAGGAGTACACACATTGTCAAAATTAAGTAAAGGAAATGCACCTCAACACAGAAAACTGCTGGAATGTGGGTCAAAACATCTCAGATGTCAAGCCTTGATATAAATTCCCTACATTGGCTAGTCTCTGAGTGATTGGGGGCAGGCTGGAAAAGGAATGGAAAAGAACATAGACCTAAACAATCACAAGATAGTGAGTCAGTTGACAGCTTATCTCAAAAACGGCTACTTAGCCCAGTGAAGAGAACTCTGGGAAGAAGTGTTTCAAAGAGACTCCGCCTTAATTAACTCAGTATAACTGAGGCTGGGAAATTCCTATTACAGTTTTCAAGATACTGCATTTACCCCAGACTACCTTGCTGAAATCTGTGAAGTTCTTGTTTCCTTGATCTTGCCCAGTTGCAATGGGTCTCGACTGTCTGAGAGTCTTTGGATATGAAGGAATAGTGGCAGAGTTAATAGAAGGTCAAGCTCTGGAGGAGTTGGTTCCATAAATAGGAGAATATGAGAAATCGGGTTCTGTTGTCCTTCTCTTTCCTGTGTTCTTGATCTTCAGTGTTGCCAGGATGTGAACGTTTATCAAGTCAGACTGGGGGCATTAGGTTGCACTCAAGCAGGTCGAAGGCATCCTTTTGGATCCAGAACCTTGTTACCAGGATTGCCTGATTGATCCAGGTGGTGTTCGGAAGCAGCCATCCATCTGCTTTGTCTCACTTTTCTCGATTGCTTGAGTGTAGCTGAGCATCCTTAGATAACAGTCGCTCAGTCCTCACGCTGTAGAGTTACATTAATGGGGCGATTCTTAAAGATTTGCACAGAGGATGATTCAGTAAAGGTCTGGCAGTGTGAGCAAATGTCTACATGTCTGTCATCTAAACAGATTAGACAGAATGAGTGTTCATCAGAAAATGGAAGGTGGCTTCCAGACTAACAATATTTTCAAGAAAAGGGCCTTTAAAGTAATGTCATGTCTCTGTTCCTGAAGGTAGAGAATAGCCAAAAGGTGACAACCAAAAAATAAATTAAAGACCAAAACTAAAAAAGAAAACAAAATTAACACAATTGGGTTAGATCATACAGATGAAATATACTGAGATTCTAAGTGTGCTACTACCATGGGGGACCAGAAGGAAAAGGAGAACTGTGTCCAGAAGGGTGTGCATGTGAGGAAGAGGCAGAGCTCTTGTAAAATTTAAGCACTAGAACAGTGTTTCTCAAACTTGGCAACTTTAAGATGTGTGGACTTCAACTCTCAGAATTCCCCAGCCAGCACTGAGTTGAAGTCCACACATCTTAAAGTTGCCAAGTTTGAGAAACACTGTTCTAGTGCTTAGATTTGCATGGCTGGCTGGAGAAAAAAGGATGCATGGCTGGCTGGGGAATTCTGGGAGTTGAAATCCAGGCAGCTTAAAAGTGAAAAGTTAGTGAAAAGTAAGTAAGTATCTATGAAACACTGCTCTAGAACATCCTTTATGGGGCTGCGACCCTTTCTGCCTCTGTTGGAATTAAAGCAGTGGACTGATAGGAGGTTTTTGAAGGAAAAACTTTAATCAGTGAAACTCCTTATCTAAGGCAGAAGGAAACTCAGTTTAGAGATCTGATGTATTTATCATGAAGCCTCAGTGAGAAGCAGCTGTGGGGTGACAGAAAGTCTCTTATGAAATGTACTAACCTTATAAATAAAGTGCTTTGATGAAAGAAATAGCAACAAGGGTTGATGCACAACAAATAAGATGTTACTATAAACCAGTGAAATAATCTATGCCCAGACAACCTTATGGTTTTTGGACATATACAAACAACATACAAATATATTTTCTATATATAACATCTTAGAGATATAGAGATTATTACATATATGATTATGTAGGGTTATCATGTATGTGCACACATGTACATACACATATATATGATAATCTTTCCATAGCTAGAGATTAGTATGTTGTCCAGTGATAACTGGCATTGTAAAAGCAGAGTGAAGACCCCAGTTCAGTCATTAGAAGGGCTCACTAATGAACATTTGCTTATATTGGTGTCTATTAAGATGCAGAGTATGCTTGAATTTACAATATTTTTTTGGAATTCAAATTCCAATGCTCAATTTATTCTAAAGATGCTCAGATGACTTTAATCTAATGCACATTTTTTAAGCTGGGCTGATAAGAAATTAAATATACAAGCAACTTAGCCATAGAAGAATGTCATGTGGTAAATTAGGCAACTGCAACAGCATTGTTTAGTGAAAGGTGCTGAATTTCAGCTAAGCCATCAGCTTGAAAGAAATACGAGTTATCTGCCCTCAGGAAAGATCAGTGAAGTCTTATACCAAGGAAGCAAAGTTAAACTTTGATGACAGTTTTAGCAAAAGCCTGAGAGATCAAATTTGGAAGAAGCTCAGATATGTCATATACTGTAACAGCAAAGGTTCTTGGATTTGAAGGGTAGAAATGTTAGTGTTTGTCTAATGATCATAGGAGAAGACTACTGCTAGTTCTAGATTTAGAAACTGAAGAGGGCAAAATACATCAAGCTAAATACATGCTGAAAAGCTGTCTAAAGTATTTGGAAAACATTTTAATTGCCCACGGCAGCAGATAAGGAGGAGATGAAAGACTTTTATTAAAGTCTTTTCACTATGTCAGATTCAAGTGAAGTGCCCCATTTTCCCTCCTGAGAGCAAGTAATCCACTCATTTAAACAAAAACAATAGCCGCGTACAATGGACAGAAGTATTCAAGAGCTTCTGAACTGTCCGCCTACCATGAATTGTTAGTCCATTTTCACAGCACTTTTTCAGAAGAAAGGTTAGCAGTCATTTCTGTAGATGAAAGCGGTCCACAGTGTTAGTCTCTGGACTTCAGTGACCGCTCTGTATAAGCCAACTGTTGGTGCCAATGCTTCAAAAGAGGTGCTTTGCAACATGCAAGCACATTTCCAGACTTATGCAGCAACTTCAGAAGTGAAACAAAGCAGCTTCGAATGCACACACGTGTGGAGACAGCTGGGAACAGCATCCAAAGCTGTTGTGCAAGCCTTGAAAAAGATGTGGCTGATTTGAAGAAAGGTGCTTCATAGGGACTCTCACATATTATGAAATACCTTTTTTCAAAGTATTTGCAGTCCTGGTAAGTTAGTGCATTTTATGAAGGCCATAAAGAAGATACACACAAAATGCCCTAAGAATACAAGGGCTCGGTCTTATTTACCTGAATATAAGGTGAACAAAATGTATCAACCAGAAGGATGCTTTTGGAATTATGCAGCTGATATAGAAACTCAATGGAGGTTGCATATTAGCCTTGGCTCTGTAAGTTAAATTCTTGTCATGCAATAAATTCCAGGAAGAAGTCAGTTAAGAGAGTAATTACTTAAATAGTATTTGTAGACATCATAAGGTAGGGGTGTCCACAAGAATGGGGTCAAGTAAGTCAAGATGGGTGGCCTCAACCATGAGATCAAAGCCCAGCCCCTTCTCCACATTTGTCGTGACACATGTAGTGGGGCTTTGACTGCATGATTGTGGTTGTCATCTTGACTTGGTTGACACTCCCCCGCCCACCTCACAGCCACCCCTGTGATACAGGCTCTAATGCCAGAACTCCTTGCCTAGTTGCCCCAAGTCATAAAGTGTTGTTGTTGTTGTTTTTAAATCTTCCTTACTCATAAAAGGATACCAAATTTAAGATAGACAATTTTGTTTTGGTTTTACAGCCTATCAAAAGTGGTGGTCACGCACCAGCCACATTAAAATCATCAGCATAAATAGCAACATTGCTCCGTTGTGTTGTAATAGGTACATCTCATGGGGGGGGGGGGTATTTCCAAGTAGTAGCTGGAAAAATGATGCTACAGAAACTTGTAATGCAGAAATGTGGAGAAAGCGCCAGATATTTGGTTCCAAGAGAACACTCAGAATCAGTCCTATTCGGTCAGGCATGGGATCACATGGAGCTGCATCTGCTTTCCCATCAGCCTAGGAATTTATTCCAAGGACTCATAAAACTCCTTCTGAAAGACAAGCCCAGGTCATACAGCATCAGCAGTCTATACCCCAAAGCAGTGTTTCTCAACCCTGGCAACTTTAAGATGCGTGGACTTCAACTCCCAGAATTCCACAGCCAGCATGCTGGCTGCAGAATTCTGGGAGTTGAAGTCCACCCATCTTAAAGTTGCCAAGTTTAAGAAACACTGCCCCAAAGAATATATGCAGCCTTTACGGGAGAAATGTGCCTGTTATAAAGTCAGTCATATGAATGGTATGTACATCTATAATACATGAAAAATATCGCTACTTGAAGATGTGGCATTTCTTAGGCCAGAAACTCTATAAAGGTCATAAACCAATGCGCAGTGAGTTGGGAATAGGTCCATGAACATAGCGTGATTGATTTGTTTGTGAGGTAGGATGCATATAGTCACACCACAAGTCTAGAATTAAGCTGCTATTGGTTGTGCTATCTCTCCCTGGGAAATGGGAAAAGGTTTTGGTAGGTCAGTATAGATCCGTACAGGGATAACTGCTACATCATTTTCGAAACCACTTGTTCTTTATCAGGCTGAAAAGGAAAGCAGATCACGCTGGGTAATTCACTGGAGAATTCCAATTGGTTGCACTTAGCATATTCCCTCAATTGCTCTAAAATGCAAAATGCTACAGAGCCTCCCCCCACCCCCACTTGCATCACAGTTTGGGGCCTGCTCCTTCTGTTGATAATGATTTGATGAAAAACCTAGCTTCCTGCATCCTATATCTTCTTTCACATCCAAAGTAAAACCACCTTATAGGATATCATTCCTTCTAGATTTATGCTGAAAGATGTGTTTCCTGTTATTCCTAAATTAACTCTTTGAATGTTAGGCAATCCCATTCACCAACCTGTACTTTTAGGCTTTTACCATTCGTGTAGAAACACTACATGCTTTGTCCCTTCCTGCTTTCAAAATCTGCTCTTGTCTTTAACATACGCTAATCAGAGCTCCTTCTCCCATAACTTCTTCATTGCAGAATTTATGCTTCTTCTTCCCCAGTGGGTATAGAATACGTCCAAAAGCAAGTTGAGTTTCAGACCTTACAGGAGAAGCCCAGAAAGAGAGGTAAAGGATGTTTCTGCCAGCCCCTTTGCTATTACAGCTTAAAGAAGGTGGAAGGAGGGTACAACCAGATGGGAGAGAGAGAGATGCCAACCTGCCTCCCTTGGCATGGAACTAATTGTATGAATGAATTCAGCAGAAGCAGGATAAGCAACACTTCGAAACCCGTGTATTTTCAAAAGCTTGCTCCCATATGCAGTCTTAAAAACGTTATCATACAGTGACAATTCAGTCAAGGTCTTCTATAGGAGAACTTCCATATCTGGTGTTTTGTCACGCAGCTATTCATACGAATAGGAAATCTACAAAGGTACAAGCATCAAACCAGCCACATTCTTAAAGTGCCTCAATAAAAATTAATCATATTCCACAGAGGTCATGTACCATTCTTATCCTTTCATCTCCAATTAATTAGGCTATATAGTACTATTAATTCTCCAGAAATCATTTAGTGCAAGGATAACACAAGAACACAAAGGAAAAATTAAAAGGCACAAGCAGTTCTTTCCTTTCCCTTTTTTCCTAACACTTTATAATATTCGTCTGGGTTACGCAGTTTAATGTAATCACCAAAAACAGCTATAAAATATTGTACCAATTTCTGTACACTATACACCTCTATCCTACATTTTTCCCACAGTACACGTTTGAACTTCAAGAGAAATGTACAGCATAGAATTTCTCTTTAAAAAAAATACATTCTACATCGACACACACTCAGTTCCAATAAGTACATTCTGTTCATCAAATCAGTCTATAGTACTGATCCAGTGTTTTATTGCTGGGGCACAGTTTGATCTTGCCATTTGTAGATCATGGCACTGTCTGAGGCAGGAAGGCATTCACTGTTGAAGCAGAAAACCATGTTTTACTCTTGTGACCCATTCTTCTCACTTTATTTGGTCATACCCTTATTATTAGCCTGAAAGTCGTCATGGTCCAAGTTGCTCTGTGCTTGGAACTGGAGCATCTTGGAAATCCCACTCCCATTATCAGTGCTCTCCCTGGATAAGGATGAAGAAACAGCTGGTCCTCAGGAAGCACACCGATGGGGAACTCCTCACATGGGCCTGAGATGAGGACAGTCCCGGGCAGCCTTTGTGTCCTCAGTGTGGCCTTTGCCATTTTTCCACCCATTCCCCATTTTGATACTGAAGCAAAGTACAGAGGGTCTCCATATCACTGAATAGAAATACAGCTTTTGTCCTCCAGCGTCAAAAGTTATGATCACCCAGGTGCCATACAGAAGGATTGGCTCGATGGCGGTGTTTCTGCTCTCGTTATTCCCCAGCTTCCTTCATCTCTGAAACCTTAGCCCTCCCAATGGGTTGCCTAATTTCTATCGTAACGTTTTCAACATGAGGAAATGTTAAACGAGAGTGCTTTTTAAAAAGCCAAATCCTTCAGCTCCCCCCCCCAACTAAGTGCAACCAGAAATGTTCTGAGCATTTCTGACATATTGCATTTGAAAACAAAAGGCTGCCTGATTTCTATTCAGATATCATGAATGCAAAGTTGCTTTCTTGAAATAAATGAGAACATCGGTATTTTCAAGGCAGAAGAAGCTGCAACCTTAGGTGTTTTAGTGCTGGATTCCAGACAACATGCCATATCTCTGTTGCATTGCATTGCTTTTTGCACGGAGCTGTACAATTCACAAGTGTGACATTGTTAAAGCAGCAGTGACTTCACATGGCAGCTCTTCTATATTTATCCCACTAGCAAGTAGCAACTGATTAAAATAGTATCTTTGCTTTTCTAGCCACCTTCAGCCGAACTGGCAACTCCAGTTATCTGTCTTTTGCATATTGCTTTTCTGAAGCGTTTAGATTTGGTGCACATATTAGCGTACAGGTGTGTTGCCATAGAAACAGAAGTCTCCATTTTGCCTCTGTGAAACCGGTCCACAAAAGCGAGAGTTAGAATCATGAAAGCAAAAATAAAACTAAAGCAAAACTACTGAATAAAGGAAAAATTACACTGTGTATGGAGATATCTGGCAGAGGACCTCAAAGTCTATCTACATTCGCATATTTGATATTTCAGTAATTTACATATGTTACATTGGGCTCAGGGTTCATATTTGCTGGCTTAAGAAGAAAATGAGGATAAAGGAACGAGTCCTAGGTGAGATGTTCCAATATTCTTGAGAAATTGGGCACAAGGAGGTACATCCAAAAGTGCATTATTAGAGCCTACTTGGTAGTGTGTTTGAATGCATGCAAATACTTCCTCTTCATGCATTATAGCAAGCAGGTTTTTCACATTTTCTTTCAGCATTATTAACCGTTATTATATCATGAAAACATGAATGCATACTACTTCATAAAATACTGAGAAATGCATTCACATAAAATGTTTGCACTTAGCTGTATCATGAAGTATCGCTTTTTTAATACTTGAGGGGGGAGGATATTATTATTATTATTATTATTATTATTATTATTATTATTATTAAACACACATCAGACAAGCAGCGTTGTTATGCATTAATATTTCTGTGCTTATGTAGGCAACCTGGGTAAGATTGGGAGAGCAATAGTGTCCATCCTGACCTTGACCCACACGAGGCCAAGGGCAGTCCACCGTACCTCCAGCGTTAGCGCCATCACCCTACAAGCATTTCAGAAAAGAAGGGCCCTTTGCTTGTACAAGGAATTGTACAAAGCCAATGAAGAAAATGAAATGAAGAAATGGCAAATAAACCATGACATAAACCCCCACAAAACATTGGCAAGGAAGGTTCTGGGGAGGAACACAATGAAGGTGAGGCTTTCTCATTCTTCCCGCAGCTGCAGGCAGTAGCGGTGGTAGCGAAGCTGGAAAAATATTTGCTCTAGAATAGAATGTGTCATTCCAGGCAGAGAATAGTGTTCAACCACCCCAACATGCTTGAATCCTAACGACTCATACAACTTGTGGGCCGCCACTTTCACTGCGGTGGTTCCCAGCACAACAGAGGAATAGTTATTGACCATGGCAAACTCCAGCACCTTGCGGCCCAGAGCTTTAGCGATCCCTTTACCACGGTATTTAGAGTCCACAGACATGCGACGCAGCTCCACCGTGTTGTCTTCCTCGTTGCCTCTGGCTGCTACGATGCCCACCACGTTGCCGTTTAACACTGCCACCCAGAAACAGGAACCTGTCGGTACAAAGCACAGGATGAATTGGAAGAGAAGAAATCCTTCTCCAAAGATACATCTTGAAGGTCATTTAATGTCTTATCATTTTAAAGTGCTGGTTTAACATCATAAACCCAGAGGGAGGAAGCAAACAAGCACAATTAGAGACCATAATTAATTCAAAATTATTCTGTCCAATGCATTCCTATAACTTTTCTTGTGTTACACCCAAAACATAATTTTGTTTCATTACATATTGTCTAAATATTGGAACCATTGACTAATGAAAATGAATTATGTTTTGTGAGCCTTGCCATCTGTGAAAGAGCAGTTTATGAATGTCTTTCTTAATTTGCCCGCTATTATGTCTGCTGCATTTTTTTTCTCTCATGAAGCTTTTCCTCCTGCTAAGCAGTGTGGAAGCTTGTCCAGTGGAGGCGGGTTGGTTCTCCATTATTTCTGACCTACAGTTAAAAAGAGCCTTGCTGGATCAGGCCAAAGGACCACAATGGCCATCTGCTCAATGAAGTTTGCATGAAGCAGCACATGAAGAATGCCTTCACTTCATCCAGAGATCAGTTGCTATGCAGTAGGGTGGTTTACAGCTGAGAGCTTCAGCCTAGGAAAGGCTCCCCTGCTCTAGCCATTCCAGTCCTTTAGTTCTCCCCTCAGTTCTCCATCTCTTCCCAACCTGACCTCAGTGTTTCATAATTATGTGCAGGTTCAGTCTTCATGGAGTTTGTTGGAGACATTTTTCTGTCCTTTCTTTTTTTTCTGAAGACTTTTAAACAACTGCAACTTTCTGTAGACCATGTCTACACATGGTGGCTGGTCCCATTTTGGCTACAAAGACTGGGTCTTTGACAATTTAGAGGGTTATGTAATAGGAGCACCACCCTTTTGGGGGTTTGTGGCCATATTCCTTTTTTGTGGCATGCCAAGGGCCATATTCAAAAATAGACATAGTCAGGAAAAGGATGAGAAGACAAAGCAAACAAAGAAATATTTCATAATTTGGATAATGGATATGTATTATGCACTACTCCTAGCAGTGCCAAACAGATACTTCCAGAGCTTGAGAAAAAAGACAGGAAATCCTTAGCATCTTTTGGCCTGCGAGGATCAGAAGGAGCATTTGTGATAAGGCAATGTCACTGGAAGATCAAAGGTATTTTATCATCCTTCCTTACATTTTGCCAAGTCTAGGATCAGATTTTAAATGCACAATAAGTGTGTTGCCTAGCAGAGGTTAAGCATGCATACTTTAGCCCCAATTTTAAAAACCACAAAAATGTAGTTATGAAAATGGGCAGCTTGCTATTGAATTTTGGTGGTGTGATCCTGGAGTGATGTAGAATAGAAGACTGACTGATGCATACAATAAGGGTATTCCATGTACATACAAACCTACATATATACACACACACGCATATATATATTTATATATTTCATATTTTACAATAGCGTTTAGGTAAAATGGTTATTTACTTGGATTACATTCTGATTTACTACCACCATCTGGCAAATATGTTAGACCTTATTTCTCTTGACTTTTCCTGGGACACCAAACCTCTCCTCCAGTAATCTAGCAAGATGAGCCAAAGAGAAGATTTTCTATCCTGGTAGGAAGAATGTGGAGTGAAAGAACTACATCTGATTGGTTTCCTCAGCATTTTATCCCAAGCCCAGCAGAACTGGCACCTCCAATCTCAAATCAACTTTGATCAAGAGTACCATTTGGAAGAAGTACATGGTTCAGCAAGGTTTTTAGTGATTTAATGAGATAGTTTCTTCATAGTTCAGTCTTTGTACTTTATTAATGTCTTTGTGATGAACAAAGAAATTCAGTACAGCAATTTGGTGGTTCCGGTACAGCTTCTAGGGATGGCAGAGTGTCCCTGTCCTTATGACTCATAAACCGTAATAGTGCTGAATGGAATGACGTTGTGAAGGATAAGGAACTTCTAGCAATTAAAGTTAGATTTGAGATTCGGTGATATTTTCTGAAGTGACCAATGCAATTTGTAATACCTTCAAATTGTCTAGAAATTAAACCAGAGTCAGATTGGCTAGTTATTGCTCTTCTCCCATTTTAATTTCAACAAAATGCACACTCACACACAGACATAAAACATTTGGTTAAAGAATACTTTGTAATGGGAAGGGAAATAGCACCATATGCGTTCAACTAAGATTTTTACCTAACTGTCATGTGAACACAGACAGTATCAATATAGGCTACCAAATTCATTGTATGCTTTTGGAAGACCCTGTTCCCATCTTAGAACATCTCAGTCCATTCAAATACTGTTTCCACAGCTCTATAAACATTCAGCAGGTTGGCCAGATTAACTACCTTTTACAGAGTTTGCACACCATCCCAGCATTTCTCCCCAGCTAGCTCCCATTCTTCTCTAACTAGGGATATAAACAGTCCCATTTCACAATAGGCTTTCCAGCTGTTGTAACTCCTTCTCTAGTTCATTGGCAGGCCAGTCCTCTAAGAATTCCAGGTATTATGGATAATTACAGAGTTTATGTGGCAGGTGAAACAAATAGACTTGTATTTCATGAACTGACATAATCAGCCTGGTCTTCCACAGACAACAGATCAGAGTTAGAAATCAACTTGTTATTCCCATCCTTAAAGATACTTGCAAAATGAATTTCTGCTATACTGGTCTCTCCCCATTTCTGTCTGGGTTAATAACATACTGCTCTCATCTTTGCTCTGATTCTGCAAATACACCTTGCATTTTATTGTTCTCTCCTTGTTCCTAATTTGCCATCCAAAATCTTGCACTGCCCCCCACCCATCTTTGCCAGAGAGCAGGGGAAAAGTAGCAGTCTTGCCTCCTAACTCCATCAAAAATGGTCAGTAGCTCATTCAATTGAATGGAAGGGTTGGTCTGGAGATTGACTCCTGGAAAAATATTGATGTTATCTGTACGTCAGCCTTTGACCTCAATAAACTAGTTTGGCTTAATTAGTTGAAGGGGGATCCTCTAGAGGGAGATGATACTATGCATCATTGGAGGAATCCTCACCAGATGATGAGTCTGAATTCCCAGAAGGAGTTGGTTTTGTGAGATTTTGAACCAAAGTCCAAGAGCTTTAGACTCTCTGGAACTACAACTGGACCCTTTTAAAGCAGATTTAGACTGCTTTGATGCCAAGTGATCATAGTTTGAATTAGAAAGAGAGGCCAAGGGTTCACCAAGACTCAAGGAGCATAAGTGATTAAGGGTTCAATGGTAGTGGTGGCAAGTACATCTATGAAACAGGACTTTTCCTGTGTACAAGTACTCAGCTAAAGTTCTTAGGAGGAATTCCTTCAGGAATGCTCTAAGGTGTGGCGTGGGACTTCTGGTTCCTTACCAAAGTACATGTGGGGATATCCATGATTCTCCCCAATAGATCCAGTCCAGTTAGGTCTTTCTAATAGGAGTCTGGGATCCTTCCTCATGAGGAAGCAAAAGTACTGGATACAGAAAGCAGAGCTGCACAAACATTTTTGGTTACCTTGGCATCTCCTGCCAAGCAAATCTCTTTGCATGTATGCTTCACTGCTTGCTATTTCAATCAGCATAATGGGAAGGCTCCATTTCTCCCTCACCCCATGTAGTTCAAAACGTAAACTTCTGTTTATATCAGGAGTCCAGTGCAAATGGGGATTTAGAGAGCTGTCACAGGAGCCTTTTTGAGTAGCAAATTTGAATGGTAATGGTTGTCCATACATAAACAGTGGTAGTGGTGACTGTGAGAATCAAACAATTAAAATAAAAGTAAGGCATCTTTTATCTTATCTGCTAGGAATATTGTGCTGAGAATATTATCTTAGTCTGGGAGCAGACGGAGTTAGTTTCAAGTTCTAACCAACTTACAATTTGCAGCTTTTATGAAAAGGTTCTGTCATTTGTGAAAAACTGATTTTTATTTTTGCCCCATCAAATCCAATTCTTTGATTTAATTTGCATAAGCTGTTCCATAAACCTCTACTATCCAACAAGACATCACACAATACAAAAGGACTTAATTCAGCTAGCTAAAACCTTATTTGCATCCCAAGACACAGTGGGATACAAATAAATACACTCAGACTTACAGCTGGATTGGAACAAAGGTAGTAGTGCTACTGTATATTTTCAATTTCTCTTGAGAAAAAGTTTTGGGGGGTGGGGGATTGGTTGCAAGGTTGAAATGTCACACCCAACACACAGAAAGGGAGTAAACTAAGTGTAGGTATGGATGATCAGGACTGCTGCCCTCCTGAACAACAATTCTCTATAGAAAGTTAAGGAGTGGGTTCAGGCACTTTTTGCAAAAAAAAAAAAATATATATATATTTGTAATAGTAATTTCAATTTAAAATAAAAGAGACTGCAAGCAGAACTCATTAGAAGGTACTTCCAAAAAAAGAATAGAAGGTTTATCTCTAGATTCATTTGCTAAGATTAGGAGGAGGCGGGAATTTAATTTTTGCACAAGATAAAGTTCTGTTGATTTCATGGACACGTCCATAGAGCTTTCTTGGTACTGTCTTCCTTTGGGATGTTTTTTCAAATTTCCAGTCTAGCTTACACCCCTGGTCTGGTATCCAAATATTAACCAGGTCCTGCTTCACTATTCAAGATAATCAAGGCCAGCTAGATGCTGGCCTGTAACTATGTATCGACAGTTTAGACAGATGGTTCAATCAAAATGTTGTGTGGATATTTTAACATTTTGAAAACCTTTGGTGTTGTGCATTTGATGATTCAATGTATTCAGTGTACAATGTATCAATATATTAAAAAAATTAAAATAGGAAATCTGCTTTTAGTTTGAGAAGGAGGGCAACAAATTGGCTGGCCTACAGATTCTGGCAAACGGCAACATCACAGAAAGTTCCACAGGAATTTGGAATATGGTTTTCCATCTCTTGTCAGTCAAGCAAGAAAAAGCTAACTTGACAAAAAGTCCAACCGACACCGCCGAGACCTGCCAAAAATGTAAAGTGCCACGTTTGATGGTCCTTCTCCAAAGTGCAGTAAGAACTGAAGGTCTCTGATGGAGATGTCAAATAATTGTGGAGCTGAGGCAACAGGCTACTCTGCTCTTGCTAAGATCCAATTTAAATAGAACGTGCGGTCATTAAGGGGAACTTACCCTTGCAGAATCATATGCGTCTGGTACTGTATTGCATTTCATCCCCCAAAACAAGGCTGCTTTAGGTCGCTAGGGATCCATGATTTGGTTCAGCGTAGTGAGGCATATTCCCGCAAGAAGGGCATAATGCTGGGGAAAGTGAAAGGAAAGAGAGGAAGAGGACGAGCCACTGCAAGATATGCATGGATTTGATTACAGCAGCGATGGGTGCACCACTGGAAGATCTGAGGGGCCAGGTTTGGAAATAGATCCTGGAGAAGTTCTATCTACATGGTTGTTAAGAGTTGATTCCAATTTGATGGCGCATAATCAATGTGAGATATTATCATTTGCACGCATAGCTGTTGGCAGGGAAGGGTTTACAACAACCAGGCCACATTGCCTGGAGAGGTTCTTCTTGCCTCCCCAGTAATAGTTTTAGACTGAACGGGGATGAAGCAGGGATGACATCAGAGTAATGTACTAGTTTACAAAGAGAAATCTGACCAATCAAAGTCAAACATCACCAAGCAAAAACATAAACACTTCAAAAATAACAATAAAGCCACCCATAAAATAAACCAAATACAGTATCAAAATTATACAAAAACAAAAAAGTAAACATACAAAAATTAAAATCTTCAATCACAGCATGCCATCCTTCTGCACTTGATGGAACAATCAAATCTTGAATGCTCTCCTGAAGCCCAGAAGGAGAAGACCAGATTTCAATGGAGAGGGAATTTGAGGGTGTGGAGTAGTGATAAAAAATGCCCACTTCCAAGGCCCCATCAGATAGCATTCTTGGATAGATGGGGCCTGGAGGGACTTGATTATGCTCAATCTGATCAGGCAGGCAGATTTATATGAGAGGAGGAGGTCAAACAGATAACGAGGTCCAGAGCCATATATAGCCTTTAAGGTGAAAACTAGCACCTTGAATAGCACTTGGAAGCCAGCTGACAATAGTGGAGTCACCTGAGTACAGGTAGTCCTCGTTTAGCAACCACAATTGGGACTGGCAAATCTTGTTAAGCGAAGCGATCACGAAGTGAAACTGTGCTTATGATCTTACTTCAGCTTTCCTTTGCTTTACAGACCTACAGTCATAAATGTAAGGATTGGTCATAAAGTTACTTTTTCGTCACTGTTGTAACTGTGAACAGTCACTAAATGAGGCAGTCACTGAGGACTACATGTATATCAAAAGACATCTATCACTGCTTGGGCTGCTACATCTTGCACCAAATGCTTCCCAAGGGCAGTTCTGAGTACAGTGCACTAACCTTGATCCAAGTGAGGGGTGACTAGGGCATAAGTGACTATGAGCAGGGCCTCCTGATCCAGGAGTGGCTGCACTGCCACATAAGAAGTAATTGTACAAAAGCCCCCCGACCATAATTTCTATCTGTTGATCAGGCAGGAGCTGTGAGTCCAAGAGGACACCCAAATAGCAAACTACGTCTGAACAGGGGAACATTTCAGAGTCAAGGATATTTCCCCGGAATTGTTTGGCCCACAAACCCAAAAGTGCTCTGACATGGAGGAATTCAGTCTGAATCTGTTCCTCTCCACCCAGATCCTGACTGCCTCCAGGCACTGGGTCCACACTTCTACCAACTGTTTGGTCAGTTGTCAAGATGGATAGCTGGCTATCATCAACATATTGATGATACTAGACCCCATGACAATGGATGATCTTTCCCAGTAGTTTCATATAGATGACAGTATCCCCCCACTCCAATCCCATATACAATGGATACTATGGGAAAATATGCTCACTGATATATGGATTCTATGAGAAGGATACTATGCTCAATGGTATAAAAAGCTGCTGAGAGATCGAGGAGGATCAAGAGGGTTTAACTACTCGATCCCGGTCTCTCCAAAGGTCATCCACAAGCACAACCAATGGAGTGTCTATGGTGTATAATACTCTAGCCCGAAACCCAACTTCCAAGCTTCCAAATAATCCATTTTATCTAGAGTCTTCTGGAGTTGCAAGGCCACCACTTCCTCCCCAACTTTCCCTAAAAAGGTCTAAAATTATCCAAGATAGGTTGAGTGAAGACTTCTTGAGAAGGGACACACCAGAGCCTCTTTCAGAGGTAAAGGGAACACCCCCTCACTCAAAGAAGTATTGATTACTGGTTGAATCCAATTTTTTTAAAGTCTCATGACAGACTTTAAACAATCATGAGGGGCAGGGATACAACTGAGAGGTGGTGGTGTTGATAACACCCTCTATCCACCTCCTCAGGACTCAGATTCAAATTGATCCCAGATTGGGATGAAGTCCCAATAATCTCTATCGGCCGTGTCCAGTTAGAATCCAACTCTATTTGAATCTGAGCCAAATGCTGTGAGAATTCTTCACAGAATTCTTTTCAAGTGTTTTTGGCAATCATCATTCCCTTTTAGGTCACCTCAAAAAGGACCATTGGGTGGTATTCAGCAAATGCCATAAAAACAAAGTATTTCCATTTTTCCACTTGTAATGCCACCATGTAGGCTCAAACACGAGCTCCTACCAGCGTCTGGTCAGACCTGAAATGGATCTTCCTCCACAGCAATGCTCTTGGCATCTCTTCTACTGCTTCACCTCCTTGAGCTTCTCAGTAAAACAAGGAGCTTCAGTGGATCTGCAAGAGGGGAGAGGCCGCTCCAGTGCATCTAATCAAGCACCTTAGTTGTCCACTTATTGCATTGGGACCAGGGTCTGGACTGAACTGCACCCTTTGAAAACCCACTGGATCTAATAGGTGCCTGGGCAGATCAATCTGATAGGTCCTTCCCCACTGTAGAGAACAGTTGCACCACAACACTCCGTAACAGTTATCTGTCCACAAGGGCCAATGCTCAAAGCTCCCCACTTTCAGATCATGTTGCACCTGCCCTGGGACAAAAACCAGATCTAGCATGTGACCTCTCATGTGCCATGGTTGCCATGGCTGCCATGAACTCTTGGGCCACTCCAGATCTCTCACCCAGGAAAGGCAGGTTGAATTCCCCCAACATCACCAGTTAGGGGACCTCTACCATCACCCCATTAATTAGGTTGAGCAGCCCTGGCAGGAGTGTTGCCGTGTAAGCAGGGGGAGCAATCCACCAGCAGCATTCACAACTGCCCCTTTGGACTCACTAACTGCACAAACAAAGTCTCACATCGTTATCTGTGGTGTAGCATATCTTGATGCCAGCAGTCTCATGGATGACAATAGCTTCCTCCCTACTTCTGGGATTGGGACTGGTGTCAAAGCTGAAATCTGGGTGGGCAGATTCCCAAGAGAGGAATTCCCCCCTCTTCATCCTCCTCCTCCCCTCCCCAGTTTCAGTAATGCAAGTCAACTCTGCCCTCTAATCTATAATTAAATTGTGGATGAGAATGTTTTGTTTATTACGGTACAGACAAACCTGGCATTCAGTAGCATTTACTTTAAAACAGTTGTTAATATTGTCTCTCTTAATTTAGGAGCTTTATACCCTGGTTCCAGCATATCTATCCTTGCTCCTACTGTTAAAAAAAAGGAAAGAAGTTAACTATTTTCATTTTATCTCACGTACACCACCCATTAACATAGCTTCCAGCTTTCCTGGCAGATTTATTCCGTGTCACGTGATAAATAGTTTTATTTTAATACAGCTCTGTCACGTATACAGTATTTAAACTCTCTTCCAATCACAACTTTCAGCTTATCCAAGTCTGAATATGTACTATTTCCTTTTGATTGAGGAGGTCAAATATATTCAAGAGATCATTGTGGATTGAAGTTTGTCTGATTGCTTAATTTAACTACATGTCCTATTTTTCTCTTTCTTACTGTTTTAAGTATGTCAGTGTTGTAAGGTTTAATTTCCAAATGGTTTTATATACAGGATATTCCTTCTTTTAATTCTGTTTTTCCAAGATCATGCTTCTCAAATAATGAATAATTTTTCAACCAATTACCAGTGGGGGCTATTTTAGCTGAAGAAATGTAAACAGTGATAATTCCCACTGTCTAATCCTTTTACATAGTATCGGTTGTAAGCACACGAGGAAAAATAATGTTAAAAAAAAGATTAATAGACAGGTTCCAACTTAGCATGTTCACTTTCCTGCAGAGGTGAGCACACCTGCTTTGCCACCCAGATCATTTTTTGAGGATGGGAGCAAAAATTCTGGCTGGAGAAATTAAGGGAGGAAATGACTACCTTAAGTGGTGTTCATCCCCTAAGAACACCACTAAACCCAACAAATGAGTCAATCTCCCCTGTTTTGGGGAAGGATTTTCTTTTTAGCAAGGCTAAAGGCAAACTTTTCCCTGCCAAAGGTGAACATTGATGCCATCATCACTGGACACACCACCTGCAGTTCTCAGAGGCCCAAAATGTGATTTTAAGAGAGTGCTGCCCCAGCCACAAACAGGTGCCCTTCATTTTTCTAGTGAATTATTATGAGGGGCCTGCTGAAACACCACATGCAACTGGATACTCTTTGCAAAGATGATAGCCTAATACCACATTTTCCCTCAAAGAAAAGGGCAAATTCCTAACTTCCAGATACCCTTCCCAAACTGGGGGCATCTTTGTTCACAACTATCTGATTTTAATGGCAGGCTTTATATTAGATGACAGTAGCTTCATGTTAGAGAAGAAAGTTCTTAGGATACCCTGGTCTCACCTGGACACATCAACAGGGCAGATTCATTATACCCCAATAGTGACTTGGAACTAAGTGTTTTTGATCCTACTTAGGATTGTAAGTAAGGGGAGGGGGGAAGGTTAAGGCTTTTGCTACAGGTGCTGCTGACAACCCATCTGTTGGGGTTCACACAGAAAGGGATGGAACTCACCATAGTTGGAAAAGGCTACTACACTACTGCTGGGGACTTGGGGCAATAAACTTGGTGTGGGAAAAAATACACACATCACCTGGAACATTGGAAAAAAAACACAAACTTCATTTATTTTTTTCATACAAAAGGGAAGCCAATTAGAAGAACTTCAAAAATACTGAAATGAAAGCAATTTGAAAAAGACCTGAGATGTATATTGTACACATGTGCATTGCCTTTTGACTGTCAAAAATTATTCTCTGAGGGGAACAAGTCCCATCTTCTGAGAAATGTTCTGGATATTTCCTGTAAGCAATGAAACATTTGCAGGTATTCCTGGCCCACCATCTGTACGAAGACTGTCACATCACTTCTTGAGACTGCTGCTTCTGCAGAAATTAAGAAGGAAAAACCCACAATACTGTTGTTGCTGCCATATCAAAATGCATTCTTCTGAGCATTTCTTTCACATTTCTGCTTCTTATTCCAACCACTAGGCTCGTGTTGTAGAAAACAGTTTATAAAGCCCTTCTAGCTATCATACAAAAGCTGCACTATGCTGTTTTTAGTCCAATTTGTACTGAATTGATTGAATAACTTACTCAACCAAAGTTTTGCTACATGTTATTCTTTAAGGGTTGCATTTGACACTCACATTTTTGCAGACTGACAACCTGATTGCACTTACAAAAGAAGAAGGGAAGGATATTATCTCTCCATAAAGCTGTTTTCATAGTGTTTCTGTGATCCTGGAGAAGTGTTTGGGTCTACTGCTGTAACAGGCAAGATGACTGGAAGCCAAGCTTCTTTTCCAAAAATGCTCAGTCTTCCTGTAACCCTGCCATCAGAAAACACTAGCTCCAGGATGGTACACTGAAAATACTTGCTGGATCCTGCCTAGGCTATGGGGAAGATGATTCATAAGAAGATGGGCGTCTGGATCATGCACTATAGCCTAAATCTAAACAAAGGAGGGTTACATGAAGAAAGGAAGGAAGAGAGAAAGCAGAACAAGGACCTTCTGCTGCTCTGGCTGTACCTTCTTCCAACCAAAAGGGACACTAGACAGAATTCCAAGAAATACCACCCTACAGCACACGACGTAAGATTCCTCCCACCATTACAACAACATTCATTTACACATACCTACCTTGGTCCGGATCTCCAGCACCTGAAGGGCTTGTTATTACTTTTTTCTGAACCTGATAAAGCAAGAAAATATTAATCTGTACCAATTCGAAAAAGCACACACCAAGTCTCAATATCCCCTGCCCCATTACCATGATTCTGTTCCATAGATGGTACCTCTCCTCCTCCTTCCAGACCCACCTCTAATCTTACACCCACATTCACTTACAGCTGCCCTTTCATCTTCAAATTCATCCTCCACAGAATCTTCCTTCACCGTTACTGACTTTCAAGTCTCCCACTATCACCCCATTAACATGCCTGCTGCACAATAACCAATGCACTTACCAAAGGAGAGTTGGTGGATGCCTGTAGTATGCAGCAGAATGCTTCATACTTGCCCGTTATCCTGGATAATCCATGAGACTGGAGACTCTTATGTCATAGCTAGAGAAAGGTCAATGGCGTATGTATGGGGGGAGCCACTACCAGAGCTGCTGCGGTTATTTTCTCTTCCATCAGTGCTAATGACTTCTGCAAATAAAGAAAGCCTCTCTACGCAACCAATCTGATGCAATTAATGTACAATGTCCAGGAAACAACATGTACATAATTGAGACACATTACATACAAAACACCATTTGTGCCCTACAATGGAATGATTTGGATTCCAAAATGTGGGAGGACACTCAGGGGCTAAAACTTATTTATCCATAAATAGTGAAAGTAAACAGTTTCTTGCATGCCTTAAAACTCAATACTGGTTCTTGACACAGTCTAAAAGTGATCAAAATGTATATTACATCCATTAAAGTAATGTGTCCACATCCCAAATCAACCCATGCTTTGCTTGCAAATAGTGAAAAGTTAAAATTGATGGTCAGTTGAGTTAACAGGCCACAAAAGAATATCAAACTGGGCGGTACTGCAGCAGCAAACATTGATTAAGTTCCTTTTTTGGATCAAATTGATTATAGGATAACCTGCTGCAAGCAGAAAACCACATACAGTACTTAATATTCTGAGCACTTACCAATTTAAGGAGCAACTCAAACCATGCTCAGTCAACAATTAATATCATTTATTCTCTCTGCAACATCAAGTTTCCTGGTTTGATTTATATTGTAAAATGCCTGTTTATCTTTAAAAAGGCATGCCAGGAAATCCAAAGTGAAATTTCCTCTGGGATGATAAATGCATTTATAAAAATGATACAGGAATATACAGCATTAAGTTAAAGAAGAAATTATTTCAAAGGTATGCTTGGAAGAGTTTGGAGAAAACTATAAACATCTGAGATATGGGCACTTGAATAAGGAGCTTTATAGAGATAACTTTGTCTCATATCCCAAGATATCCAAATCTGATTAAGAACAATACTTTATACATTAATTTCACATAACTTATCCAAGCCAGAGTTCAATTTAGCCCGATGCAGATCTTAAAATCACAGATCCTTGGTCTTTGATCACATGTAGCCTTGATTTAACATCTTCCCTTCTAGCAAACTCCTGGAGAAAACTTTGTTATTGGGAAGATATTTCACTATATTGCTGAATGGTGGATTCCAATCTTTGTGAAGCTTTAGAAACTGACCAATTTCATCTGATCAATTTTTTGAAGGCAGCTTCTGGAAAACAAGGCTTTCGTTCCTCTTATTAAGAATGAAGACTGACTGGTATGTAGTAAGATAAGACAATTACATTCTTATAAATCTAAATAGTATGAACTGTAGATCTGGTAGGTCTCAATCATCTGGCCTCCACCAGATCATTCTCTAGGTCATGGATTCCATTGTTGAAATGCTCTCACGATTAGTAAGGATTCCACTCTTCTCACTTCCCTGCCCCCAAATTTAGTTGGAATCTGCCTTTCTGAAACATATCCTGTAAAACCTTTTAAACATATTATTATTTGTTCTAAATCACCTAGAACTCTAACACAGTACATAAATAAGAAAACAAATTATCTAAAGTTGAAATCCAATGGAGGTTTACAACTTAAGTAAGTAGGTATGTCAGTAGACATGTATAGGAATGTACTGTGCATCCTTATAAATATTGAATGGTTTTAGATGTAGTTAAATAAAGGGCTACCTACTTCAAAAACATTTGTCTGGGAGATTTTTTTTTTGTATATTGATATGATCTGCTTTGAGATAAAGATATAATCGACTTTTTTCTTTTTGCCAAGATTAAAGTATAAATGAATACATAAAGTCATGTGAAAAAGTGCACCCCATTGAAATTTTTGACTCTCTCAACCTATTTCATCACACATATATTTAATCTTCATTTCAACAATATTGATAAAGGAGATACAACAAACATGCACTATTTATATGTTGTAGTTCATTGTGTAATTTAAATAAACACAAATGCAAATTTCACATGTGGAGAAAGTAAGCACACTCCTCACAACCTCAAAGACCTAAAATTAGAATCAGGTGCAGAAGACCAGATGCAAATGATCAGAACATCATTAGAGGGGATCTGGGAGGAACCTGTCTAATTGAAACCTCAGATATTTAGTTTGATTTACTCTTTGTTGTTGAAGTGTGTGGTATCACGATACCTAGATTGAAAGAGCTCTCTGAGGCCTTCAGAAAGAAGGTTATAAATGCCTATGAGTCTAGGAAGGGACTTAAAAAGATCGCCAAACAATTGGGCATCAATCATTCCACTGTCCAAAAGATCATCTACAAGTGGAGAAGATTTCAAACAACTGCCAGCTTGCCCAGGCCAGGCCAGGCCATTCCAGAAGTTCAGCCTGAGACCAGAACACAAGATGCCTAATAAGTCCCCAAGAACTCCAGAATTTCATCACATGACCTACAGGTAGCTCTCACCACTACTGTTGCACAAGTGCCTAAATCTATCATTAAAAAGAAGCTGCACAAATTAGATCTATGTAGGAAGTGTGCCAAGAGGAAAACTTTGCTGTCCAGAAAGAACATCAGGGTGAGTAAAGTTTGCTCATGAACACCTAAGCAAAGGCCAGGACTTCTGAAACAATGCACTCTGGACAAACCAGGCAAAGATAGTTATTTGACCATAGCATCAGAAGACCCATTTGGTGAAAGCCAAACACCAGAATAACTTGATACCAACAGTAGAGCATGGTGGTAGAAATGGTATGATTTGGGGCTGCTTTGCTGCATCAGGGCCTGGGCAGCCTCCTTGAGGTTGTTTCTGCCAAAGGGGCAATACTAGGTATTAGAGCCAGGGGTGTCCTTATTTTTTCCACTGAAGGAAATGGCACGTCTGTTAATTTTTTGTTGGATAAAAGATTGCAAAGTCAATTTTTCATAGTTTTTTGGTTCAATTACATCATCTTTATCTTTACATACTGTTTGAATTAAGTTAAAATATTGATATGTCCATATACGTTAAGAAAGAAAATACATTACATGGGGTGTACTTACTTTTTCACATGATTGTACTTGCAGTCCTATAACCGTTCTCCTTGTCAGATACAGCTATCTTAGTCTCAACATATTAGTTCTCAGACAGCCATACTCCTTTCTGTATCATATAACCTATCTAACATTTGCTGCAAATCACCTGAACTGTCAGCCAACAACACATCATTTGCATAAAAATACACTTTCATGTCCCCAACCAACAAACTTCTAACATTACCACAAGCCTTCATTATATGTTTACCTATAAACCCAAGAGATATCACAAAACCTTGCTTTACTACCTGCTCAGTGCTGACCCAATCAAGAAGCATGAAGGTCAGTAACTAACCTTCCATTCCACGTATGCAAAATGTTCCACAATTCAAGCTTATTCATGTGGTCATATGTTTTCTCTAAATCAACAAATGTACAATAAAGTTGATTGCTCGTCTTCATTCATTTTTCAGCAATTTTTCAGTGGCTGGCACACCCACTGCCCAGCATAAAGCCACAATATATTTCCAAAATGTCACCTTTTGTGCCTGTTCAATCAAAATTCATTTTGTGAGTTGGGCAGCCATACAAATCATTTAAATAAATAAATTCTGCCAAACATCTTTCAGGCAAGCTAAACAAACTAATTTCCTATCGTTTTTGCAATCCTCATTATTTTTTATTTTGTGTAAGTGCACAGTAACAGTATTTTTCTAATTGCAAGGCACAGGTACAGTCTTCATGCACATATTAAACTATTCACTCTTAGAATTATCAAAAAAATTCTGTCCCACATTTGAAATAAAACTTTTATCATTCTCAAATTTTTCTCTCATTCTTTGCTTTTATTGTAAACAATCAAATCAAAGTTTTTAGATTCATTCCTTTACCCTGTGTACACATAACATACATGCTTAAACCACAAATTTGAGGGGACCATATTTTAAAGTGCATATTTCAGTAAACTTACTGAAACAAATCATCATTCTCAGTCATTCTTGGGTCTCTGAATGTCCCAATCACTGTTCTACTCTAGTACAGTGTTTCTCAACCTTGGCCACTTGAAGACGTGTGGACTTCAGCTCCCAGAATTCTGAGAGCTGAAGTCCACACGTCCTCAAGTGGCCAAGGTTGAGAAACACTGCTCTAGTATCTTGTTCCCATTCATTCAATTGCCCAACAAAATGACTTTTCCACAGATCACATTCATTAAGAATGTTACATTTTTTCCCTAGAGTCATCTCTGGCTCCTCCATTATCACCATTCACTGGATATACACCCACAGCAATCTAGGTGACACCAATTCAAACTTTGAGACATACATTTAAGCCCTTTCACTCATAACTAAACCAACACCTTCACTTCCATACATCTATTCACCAGCTCTGCTCCACAAGGTCAGGCCATTTTCATTCAGATATAGTCTTCTTCTTTCTCTTAGATTCACAAATGCACACCATACATGTCAACAACATTCTCACAAATTGTTAATTAAACTGTCCAGTCTAAAGTTAAGCTATACTTTGCTGGATCCTCCTTTTCCCCTTTTGTGTCTCTCTTCCAGTTATCCAGTTAACTCCATCAGCAGTTCTCCAGAATTTTTCAAAGATAATATAAAGATCTGGACAGATAATCATATAGTTCCCTCAAAACACTAAGCTGTAATGCATCTTGTCCTGGAGATTTAAGCTCAAAGTAAATTTGTTTTCCCACCATCTCTAGCTTCAGTCCTGCCTCTTCATCTGCTCTTCAGTATTTCCTGGTGGGACATGTACTTTTTTGTGGAGAAGGCTGATTATAAAGTGTTATAAGGCCTTAGTTGTCTATTTTCTAAAATATATAAAATTAAGAATGGTCCACCATCTTCTAAAGTATGTTCCACCTCTAAAAAGGGTTCAGTGTATGACTTTTCTCCTAATGTTCAATCAAAATATTCTGCCTTGCCATTTCTATTCATTGGTTTTACTCCTGCTGCCTACAATAACTGAGAGCAATTCTGCAACAGATTCTGCTCTATCTTCCACCTTTCAAAGATACGAAGCTCACTTTTCTGTCTCCCCCTTAATTTTTCTCTTCTCCAAGCTAAATATACCCAACTCTTTCAAACTTGCATCACAAGACTTGTTTCCAACCAACTCACCATCCTTGTGGTTTTTCTGTGGATGTGTTCCAAGGTATCATTGTCCTTGTCAAACTGTGGCACCCAGAATTGGACACATTATTCCAAATATGGCCTGAGTAGAGTGAATTAAACTGAAACTATTACTTCACATGGTTTGAATACTGGGCTTCAGTTAATGCAGCCTAAGATCGCATGAGGATTTTTTTAATTAGTTGCATCACACTATTGGTTTATATTTAGCTTTAGATTGAGGTTAGATTTGTTCCCCATGTGAAGCTATATTTGTACCCTTGCTTTCTTAAAACCTATATGCAAGTCTATATTAAATTCTACGTAATCTCAGACTGTGAGTTTGGTCCATTTTTTCAGCCTCTCCGGGAGAAGAAACTGTTTTTGCCAATCAAGTCTGTTTCTCTTAGAATAGAACTGACAACTACATCCATTCTTTTGTCAGCATCAGAAAGTAGTTATCTAATAGTGAGCATATTTTTTAAATTGTTGTGTTGTTGTTTTTTTTACCAAACTTCAGAAGCATTTCATTTGGTTTTGCATTCCAAATTGCAATCATGGTCTGGGGGAAATTCCTGGCAATGATTAGCTGAGTTATTTACTGAAGTAACCATAGTATATATAAAGTTCACTAGAAAAAAACAACTTCTCATTTGGAATAGCCAATGTTCACAATGCAATCTTAGCAAAGATAATTTTTAAATTTAAAGTTTGGATCAACACAGCGACCCCTTTGTGATCTATTTTGGCATATGTTATTTATTTAAAAGTTCAGTTTGAACTGTTTCTGAATCTGAGACAGGTACAAGGCTGAGAAAATTATTCAATTAACTTTTGGAATCATTTCTCCCCCGTGAACCTTCCTCTGAATACTATTTTACTAAGGATGGCTACTTTCTGTCTCCCATTGTTCTCAAGAGTTCAGCAAATAGTCACAAAAGGGCCTTCGCATCAGGATGTCCAACTCATGGAATAGCCTTCTAGCTATGAAATTTGTTATAAGCTTCTCCACTTCATTCATTATTTTACTAAGAACAAAGCCCCTGCTTTTTATTTGTCCTACAAAGAACTCAGCTAACTAAGCAGCATAGCCTTTTGGGCTCTAAAATAGTTGATTTGGAGATCTCTTTATTTATATCCCACCTTTTGCTATATTTCCCATCATAGTACCCTCAGTCTTTGGACATTAAAGAAAATGCAGCTGGATAGAAGTTCTCTATGGGATCCTTTTGCCTCCTTCCTCCCCTTTCCTAGAAGCAGAGAGATTTACACCACAACAGCCAGCTCCATGTCCTTCCTTCCTTAAGTTGCAATTGTCACAGCAGGCTAGCTGGACACTTTAGCTTGGCCACCCTACCCTTCTGACTTTTGGTGGCCTTGCATCAGAGCACACCTCAAGAATTACATTTCCTTATGCCCCACCTGCCCCTGTGTTAAGACTCAGACCAGCAAGTCTACTGCAACCCACTCCCCCATCTCACCTTGGGACTAGACTTTGTAACTGACCTACAGTGTTTCAAGGATCTTGGATTTTACAATGAACCTATCGTGCATCCAAAGTTTTGTGATATTTGATCTTTTCTCTAAAAGGGCCAATTTATTCCCTCATAAGGCCTTCCCGTCATCCAAGACAGCTTGCTGTTCATTGAATAAGCTTTCTGGAATGTATGGTTTGTCCAATCATCATATGTCTGACAAGGCCCCCCAATTCATAGCATGTTTTCAGATAGTCCTATTTCAACTATTGGATGAGAAGTTCCCCATCCTTAGCCATTGGATGCAGAAACATAAGACAACTGTCACCTTAGAATAATACTTTAATTGCCATGCTAACTAACCAACCAGTAAGATACTGGCCAAATTTTTTTTTAACCATGACAGAATTTGATTATAATAATTTAGTTTATGTTTCCACTTAGTCATTGCCTTTTTAGCCATCTACAGCTACCACCCTTGCCTCTGGCCAAACACTACCAAGATCTCACCTATCCCAGATACCTTCTTACAGGAACTTCAGGCAACTCCTTATAGATCAAATGTGCCAAGTCCTCCTGCAAGCAATTTATTGACCATAATTGTCAGGAAGCCGTCCCCTCTATCATGGTTGGAGATTGCATGTGGATTTCTACCAAGTTTCTCCCCTCCATGCAACTACCTATGATCTGGAAAATAAGTTTATTGGATAGCACAGATTGGTCTTATGACTTCAAGTACAGCTCCCAGCCAGATTAAAGATACACCTCGTTTTCCACCATCTCCACTTGCCTTGAGAGCAATCTTCCTGCCCCTTATGCACAGCATCTCCAACACAACCTTCTGTCTCAGGGAAGGACTCAAATTAGAGCACATTCTGGTCTCTTGAAACAGAAGAGGCAGACATGAGCATTTGATACCATATACCAGGGGACACCAATGCATTTAACATTTCTGGGAGGCAACAGATTATGCGCGCGCACACCCCTCCTTCACCATTTTATGTGCTACCCTATGAATCCATGTCATACACAAATGTTTCTGCAACTGCCTGTGATTCTGACTGTAAGGAAGAGCGGGACTTGAAAGTAGAGAGAGAGAAAGGACTGCATCACCTAAGAAAGAGGTGCAGAAACGAACTTCTCTGTTGTCTCCCCACACACAGACTAGAAGTGACTGCGTTATCTGAAAGAGAAAGTTCTGAAATGGTGGGAGCCCTGTCATATCCAACAGAAGAAGCCGAAAAGGAGGGAGCGGGTAGGGTGTCAGAAGACAGTCCAATCTCCATAGAAATGAAGGTAGAGGGAGAAACCGACCCCTCTTTTTCTACTATGAGGAGGAAGAGGAGGAAAGGGGTGGTTTCTGATGTACACAGAAGGAGAGGTGGTACAGAATGGAGAAGGGATGGTGTAAGAGAACCAGATCTTCTCAGGCTGAGATGTCAGTTATATCACCAACCAACAACTGCTTGGCTTCAAAGGGCAAAAGATCCTCTGAAATGCAGAAAAGACAGAAAGGAGTAGTAGGTTTAAACCATTGTGGGCATAAGAGGAAACCGTACCCTCATTCTGACAGAGGACAGTCAGCTATTTAATGTGTATTCAGTCCAGTTTACAACAATTCTTGTCTAGCCATGCAGTGCTGAGCATCTGACAGGTTTCTGCCAGGTTCAAGCATAGCAGCCAACTTAAGGGGTTGGAGATTTACATTTGTCAAGAGTACCTGCCTTCCCATGTGCAAGGTGCCATAACCAAGGACCACTTCAAGGGTGCTGTGGGACTCAGAACCAATCTTCTGATTAAAATTGCAAGGTAGAAGGTGGCTTTCAGTTAGCCGGTCCCTAAGCCACGTAGAGCTTATACACAGGTGATGAATCACCAGCAGAAACAGAATTAACACAAGAACTCTCCAAGACCATTCAGGATTTAAGATGAATGATAGAATTTGGAGCCCACCCTTACTTATTTCTCTTTCACCTCTATCTGCAACTCTATTCCAGGCCTCATTTCTTCCTTTCCTGCTGCTTCACATCTCCCTCTTCCTGCTTTCCTCCACCCTTCCTCTTTTCTGCTTTGCTCTTGCTCTTCCACTTTTGCTTTCCTCTTCTCTGCTTCCTGTTCCACTTGTCACACTCTAACTATTTATGCTCTCTCATTTCTGTTTCTGTTCATTTACTGGGCATTAATTTCTCATTCCTCTTTTCACTGTCAACCTCCCCTCGCTGCCTCTGCTCCCACTCTCACCCACTCCCATATCTCATTTTCTGTCATCACTCCCACTTCTCTGTGTTTGCATTGTGTTAAGTGGCACCATGAGACTCCAGACACTCCCAGAAGAGGCTTTTGTTGTGCAGACATCCCGCCTCGTTCTCAAGATTTGGGAGAGAACCTTCCAGACCATGTCACTTTCCATTTTTAACTCATCCCCCCCCCACCCCCGTTTCTTTCTTTTCCCTCCTTTTGCAAAGTCTCTGGATTCACTTGAAGATAGTTATCAGCTTCTTGATGCTTTGTAACTCCGGTTGAGTACAAAAATGTATGTTAAGACTGAGTTGTCTAAGTTGCATTTTTAAAATAGTAATTGAAATGCCTGTTAATTTGTTGAAAACAACCTACATGTACCCATTGTGACAGTCAAGTCCAGAGCAGACGAGTTCAGATGCTCAGGACAGCAGCACATAGCATAATCCTCAGCACTGAGAGGGGGGTGAGGTTGTGGGCCTGTGTGTAAATGGACGGTGAGATGGCTTTGATTCCACCTAGACATTTCTCCAGCCTCCACTATGTCTGTATTGCCTTGTAAGTAAACTGGGCCTTGAATGACACTGGAAGATCTCTCCATTTAAAGACCTGCTTCTCCGGGGCATGGGCAGCCCTCTGCACTTTGCAAACTCTCCACAGTCTTAGCTGCATGGCCTACAGTGGGAGATGTCATGACTTGTAGCTTAGCAACATCTGGGGCACAAGTTCCCCAGCCCTGTTTTAGGGAAAAGGCACTCTTCTTCCCCTTAGTCCCACAACCACAAGCTCCACTTCAGGCTCACCAGGGTTTAGCATCACCAAATAAATGATTTAGCACTTCCTTTGCTTCACACAATTGATGGAAAGAAACAGAGCCGAGTATCATCGGTGTCCCAGAAATTTGCAAGATTAGGGTTCATCTTGCCCAGATATTACTCAAGTGTACACATACATTCATTTCAATACATGCCCGTGTAAGAGATCTCACTGTATTATCATAAGTAGTTTCATAATTAAAACTTCACACCTTAGATTTTTTCCCCACCCATCTCCTCACTGAAATATGTGGCTTTAGGTTGGTCCTATTTCAGGAATGACTAATTACAAAATATTGGGAGGTATCATTATTTTGCTCAATATTCTAGGGCTACTAAAATCTCAGCTTTGTAAAACTTGGAACACACACACAATGTTGGCTGAGCACTAGAATGATGCCAAATGCTTGGCACCATCCTTCCATTCTGATGGCTGTTGGAGGAACCCCAAAGAATGGAGGAAAATGAGGGTGGAAACACACACACACACACACACACACACACACACTCAGTGCGACATCCCACTGCTCTGTCTTCTTATGGCAGTGCATTCTGTATTTTTTCCTTCCTACCTCTGTAGTCCATCTGCTACAGAGGTATCTGGTGGTGGCACGTCAAAATCTACAAGATGGCGGGCACTGCATCACAATAAGCCCCAGCCCTTTTGCACTCCACACACACGTACAAAAGGTGTGGTGCTTCTGTCATAAGGCTGCACCCACCATCTTGCAGATTTTGGCTCTGTCCATCACTGCAGCCTTCACTCCGTTTCTTTTCATACTTTCTCCTCTTTTCTCCTTCCCCCTTCCTCCCTGTGGAAGATGGCCAGAGCTATGGAGCAACTCAGCGTGTGTGAAGCATTGTGTTATGAATGAGTACTTGTTCCTTCTCTTCTACGGCTGCTACTTTTTTAATTACAGCACTGTGAAAGAACAAGGGACCTCAGTGGACTAGAAATTAACTTTTTAAAGAGTTCCAAATTTGCAGCTTAAAAAACAAACAAAAAAACCCCAAAACCACCTTCTGCATGTTCTGCAAACAGAGTTTGCTCTCAGGCCATTCAATCTATTTTCCAAGGAAGTAAGAAACACAAAAACAAAAAGCCCTCTGCTTATAAAGGTTTGTTCCGTCCCCAGATCTTCTTGCAACGAATTTTACAAAGCATTTGTGTGCATTTCAAAGTAACAGTGGGAATGTTCACAGGACATTCAAACAAATCACAATAAGATGGCAAAGCCTGAGAGCTCTCTGACCCTATGCTTTGTGTCTGCACATGTAGCATCATGGAATTTTATTTTCAGATTTGGGTTTATGCGGCTCTAGAGGCTTTATCCGCATAGCCTTTTTGAATCAAAATGAGTTCTCCATGACTGTACTTTCATTGTTCCAAAGCAGCCCCCCCATTATAGTATTTTACTTTTGAAGATATTTGATATTCTTCCCAATAAAAGTAAGGCATAAGGGTTTCTTTTTCTCCACTCCCAACTATTCTGTCTTCCAAAAGCAGTTATATAACCATCCACAAAGATAGATGAGATGGGAGAAAGAAAGGCTATTTTCTTGAAATATAGTGAATTACAATTGGTGTATGAAAGTAGCCTGTGAAATTAGTTTATGAAGCTTAGTATGCTAACTCAGAAATTCAGATTTATTGAACAAAACTCAATGGGTAAACTCTGCAAACTTGGCTTTTGAAGCAGGTTAACTCTGCCATCTGAATCCAGGGTCCCTGGTTTTAATTTAACACTCTAGCCCAGTATTTCTCAACCCTGGGGAGTTTAAGATGTGTGGACTTCAACTCCCAGAATTCCCCAGCCAGCCATGAATTCTGGGAGTTGAAGTCCACACATCTTAAACTTCCCAAGGTTGAGAAACACCACTCTAGCCAAACCTTGTCTCAGCCAACACCCTCTAGATTTTTGGGATTAAACCTCCCATCATCCCGGAGCACCCTCCACAGTATTCCACTGTCAGCCCTCCTCTCCTGCTTTGGAGGAAAGAGTCCCTTTTAGTGGGGACCACAGGGAAGGGATTGAAAAAGGCAAGATGGGTGATGCACCGCAGTGGTGCAAGTCCTGTCCCTTTTGAATGCATGCATGCATAGAATGGACAGACTTGCATCACAACACTGCATCCACCACCTTGCCTTTTTTGAACCTCCTCCTGAAGCTTCAAGCCTTTATATTTCTACCTCCCCTCCAGCAAATAAAGCACTTGCAAACATGGATATAAGAAAGGTTTAAAACAGCCAAATGCCCCCTCAAACAAATCTCACTACCACCTAAGCATGTCTATTGGAGTTCTGTCTTCTGCAAGCAGTTGTCCAAATACCACTGTTTCCCTGGTGGCTCACCCGCCTTCTCCTTTACATACCTAACATACAAGAGTATCACATACTTTTGCATTTAACTTCAGGCCATCGAGGCCCTGTATGCAGGCCTGAAAATACAACTGCCTGTGGATTTCTGGACACGAAATAGTCTGTCCCTCAAGAAACATCTGAAGTTTGTTTCAGAGTTGAAGTGTCGTAATATAAATATGAACTGGTGCAACTTTTAGGAGGTCCAATTGTTCTGCCAATAACTAGATCTTCTACAGCATCTTTCCCAAGTCCACATTTTAGAAGAGCACCAGGCAGTGTGAATAAGCCCCAAGATTCATGCACCCAAATTTTCCAGAAATAATGGCTCATGGTGTGACTGACATAATAGATAGCCAAACAAGCTAAATTTCAGCTAGCAAGTAGATATGGGTATGTGAAAATTAGCAAGCCATTTTTCATTTGGACAAGATTCCAACCAGCAGAGGTCCTATCACCTCCATCCTAACACCTGAGAGTAAGAAGGAGCCAAATAGCTTCCCTCTTCTGGACATGTGGAAAATGAAAGCAATGCTTCCTTCTTTTGGAGGGGAAAGAAGAGCTTTTACTGTATAAGAGGGGTGGAACAAAAAGGATTTGAAAAATATACCTTTGTCAACAAATGCCTCAGATCTTCCCAGCATCCTATATTTTGCTTGGCCAGCTTAGCTTTAGAAGTTGATATGTACATATGTTCATATGTGCGTGTTAGTGATGAGCTCAAGCAACTGCCTTTTAATAAAGAAAAAGCTGATTTGACTTAATTTTTGCCTGAAGTTTCTAACTCTGGTAGATGATTTCAGCCTCAACAAATCACACAGTCCAAATTGTGATTATGTGATGGACTATAATTGTAGGGCAGTGGGAATTACTGCAATTCTGGATCAAAAAAGTAAAATATTTTCCAGAGTTTTTAATATATAAAATATATTTCTTAAACCAACTCCTTTGACAGATAGTTATTACTATTTTAAATACTTGTCTAAATTTAAGGTAAGATACGCATTTATCTGCAGGAACATTTACAAATATTTAATAAAACAGCAATGCTACAAATTCTTTATGTTTCCTGTTACTTGGAGTAGGTATGAGCAAAATGTCAAAAAAATAATACTGCAAGGAAGTGGAACCAAAACATCTTTTGAAATTTGAAGAATCAATTTATTATTGAAAACAGTGAATCTATTATTCTGAATTTATTCAGATTTCTTAACTAAAGCCACCTCTGTACTGGGTATCATTTTCATATGACCTGGAAATATGTAATTTGCCAACATCATATCCTGGATTAATGCTAATGTAAGGAACAATGAAAAGTTGTTTTCTAAGATCTAGAAAAACAATTTGATTCTTTTAAAATTGACAGCAATGATAATGATAAATATGATGAACTGACAAGTAAAACAGAACATCATGAGAAAGAAATTACAGATTTATTGGAATAGAAGAACAGTGCTAATCTCTTAAAACTTGGAGATAAATTGAGATTTTTCCAGATGTCTCCTCAGACATGCTTGGAAAGAGATCTGATATTTCTGATATCTGTTCTCAAAGAAAAGATGATCAGGTACAGGTGAGCTATTCCACTTCATCCAGAGGTCTTCTTGAATGGCAGCAAAGCATCCTTACATCTGCCAGGGGACTCTCATGAAACGCCTGACTCATTAAAAGTCACAGAACAGGTTAAAAAAGTCTCATACCATATAGAAGATCAGAAACTGAATTGAGAGCTGCTCTTTCTTCATAAATTAATCTAAAAACAGGAATCACGGATCATATAAAATGTTTTCAACCAATATTAAGACTTAATGGTCATCCAAAAAGAAAAAAATAGTTTCTTGAAATTAAAAAAGGAAAATGCATATATCATGTCTTCAAGAGACTCACATTAAAAAAGACAATGTCTATCTTCTAGAATATAAAATACATAGCCTTGGATAAATGGAAGAAGAATGGAATAGCCATATAGGCCAGAAAGTTATCTTGGAATTTGGAAAAACAATTTCAAGATACTATGCAACTTCAGAATGAAGAAGGGAAAACGATGCTCTAAATGAAAAAAACAACAACTCTATTTTGTCCTAATCACTTCTTGAAATTGCAGACAGAAATGTTCTAATTCTCAGAGATATAAATGGGCTTTTCTTCTTAAATATAGACAAATCTGGATTATTTTTACAGTTTTTTCCCTTTTTATTGTGTTACTATAAATCGATACATTATGTTATTTCAATACCATGATACCCATATAATTACAAATTCTTGATTATTAATAAGGACTTTTAATAAAATTCCCAAAAAATGTTTCAGATTACATGTCATTATTCTCTCTGATGCATAGAGACGTAACTACCCTTTAGAAAAGGAACATACTTATTCTTCTGTTCATAAGGCTTATTCATGGATTGAAATGTTGGATTTCCAGTTCGTTGTTAATTATTATTAGGTTGTGTGCTACATCAGTTGCACTTTTCACTGATGTAGGTCACAACCTAATAACAACAACACAGAGGAATCTTCAGATTGAAACAGTTTATTGATGCTACAAGAGGATATTAAATGGAAGTGTCAACACAAACTTAAAAACTTCTTCCAAACCAATGTAACTCCTGTTCTTTATTTTCAGTATGTGATCTGAGTATAGTGTTTATGAGAGGACTTCGGACTGAAGCAACTAGAATTGCTTCAAAGCAGAATCCACTTTTGGATTAAGAACAAAAGATTAAAGTTATTTGTAAAGAACTGGGGTTAATGGAAATAAATGACACCTATAAGAAGATGAACAAAAATACTTTATTAAACAAAAATATTTTGAGAAAGGCAATAAATGGCATAAACTTTATCAACTATGAAAGAAACAAGGGAAAAGAATTATTACTTTCATTTGGGATGGCAACAGATATGTTGCAACAATGGAGGAGGTAATGAATCAATTTGTTAAATATTATTCCAGATTATATAGTAAAAAGATATTCAAATCAAATCATTGTCCCAGATCAATAAAAAGATACTTATTTTAGAATAGATTAAAGAATAACTAGATATAATCCATCTTTAAAAAAATCACGGAACAACAAAAGGAAACTCTCAATAAATCAACTGCTGAAGAGGAAACAAAAGAAGAGATACAAAAATGGAAAGTGAATAAACAGGATCAGAATATATGCAATATATTGTAAGATTTTTCAGGGAATTCTGATCGAACTATTAATACAGTAATAAATAGGATTCAGCAATGCCAAGCACTTCTACCTACCCATGGAAGGAAGTTTTGATTTGACTTATAAAGAGAGAAATGACCTGATTCATCTGGAGAAATGCAGACCTACCTTGTTATTTAATGTGGAAAATAAGCTCTTTACTGCAATACTAATACTAAAAGGCTAATTGGCCTCCGAACTGAATTGATACACCCTGAACAGCCTGAATAACATTTTGAACGCAAACATTATTGTCTTAGACGCAGAGGAAGCATCTGGTTTCTTTTCAGATTATATAAATTATCACAAAAATGCAGCATAATGAAGGGAACAAGATTGTCACCTCTCTCCTTTATATCTACTGGCATTATAACCACTAGCAAAAAAGATACAAGATAGCAGAATTTCAGGAATCGAACTATCAAATCAAGGGCTCCGATTAAAATTATATGCAGATGGTGCTGTACTTACAGTGATTCACCCAAAGCACTCTCTAGATCCGATAACAGAATATTTTTCACAATTAACTAGAGATATACTGGAAAACTATAATCTCAATTATATTAGTAAATCCCTTGTTTATTCATTTGTATTTTATTGTTTTATCTTTTTCCTCTTTCCTTTTGCTTGCTTATTTACGTTTTCTTTAACATAATAAAATAAAAAAATATTGCCTTATACATACATAATTTTTTGTAGTCAAAGAGAAGCAGTATTAGAATCTATTTAACAGGCAGCGTTCTACTATTAAGACCAACCCTCTTCAAGATTCACAAGGACTCAGAAACAAGCTTTGTTTTTTGGTTTTTTGCTGAAAACCTGCTTTTATTTTCTTGCTAGAATGCTCTCAGGCATTGTTTTGTAGGTTCCCAACGGACTTTTCTTGTAAATACATCTGGTGAGTCTTGAGTCTTATCTCTACCCCCCCACACACAACCAAATATGAAAAGCAAGTCTTTCAAATAAGTACGGTTTCCTCTTTCCCATCATGCCCCAATAAATGTATTATTTGCAATTAAAAACACAACCTCTCTAATGAAACTAAACTAAAAACTTTCAATACTCAGTACTCAGTTGTCCTCATTTCCAAAATAATTTAAATAAGTTGTTCTTTAAAGCAGCTTTCTTTCTGTCTGCAGTTGATCTTCAAAATATCTCCTCCTACCCGAAGGGTACATTTCTTCCCAAGCAGAAATGAATTCCTTATTCTACAAACACAGGCTTACCATTCATCCCAGCCTCCTCAGGATTATCCTGGTTCTGCATCCCAACTAGTTTACAAAACACTTCCAAAAAGTAGGTTATGCAGACTTGTAAAGGAGGAGGGTGGGCTTGGTCATTTGACAGAACTTGGTCCTCCTTTTACTTGATCGTGACCATTAACTCAGTTTAATTTCTTAAAAACAGAATAAACTCAAAACCAAAAATTAGCACTAGTTATTTTACCAACTAGCCCAGACCCATAAAGGACAGTAACAGTAGTATTGTTATTATTTATTTACTTAATTTGTATGAAGGCTGTGTACAGCCAACCCACAAAAATATCATAAAAAGAACTTCTCCAATAAATAAATAAACCCATCCCAAAAGAATAATAAAAAATCCCAACATGATCTTAAGGGACAAATATACCAAGTCATGTGTAACTAGCACATCCCGACATTCACAGAATGCCTTCATCCTGGGCTATGTCTTAACTGCTCTCCTGAAACTCTGAAGGTAAAGAGTGGACTGAAGCCCTGCAGGGAGGGAGTTGCAAAGCACAGGGGCAATGACAAAAAATGCCCATTTCCTAGGTCCTGTCAGATGGCATTCTTCGATAGATAGGTCCTGGGGGGAATTGATCCTGTTCAATCTGATTGGATGGGTGAATGAATATAGGAGAAGCAGTACCACAGATAATCAAGTCCAGAACCTTAAAAGTGACAACCACCACCTTAAATAGTACCCAGAAGCTGTGGCAACCAATGCAGCTCCTGAAGCACTGGGGTCACCCGAGTATGTCAGGATACACCCATTACTGCCCAGGCTGCCACATTTTGTACCAGATGAAGCTGCCAAATGCTTTCCAAGCGCAGCTTCATGTACAGTACATTAACAATTAATCCAAGTGGAGGGTGAGTAAGGAATGAGTGACTGTGAGTAGGACCTTCTGATCCAGGAATGGCAGCAGTTGGAGCATAAGACGTAACTGTGCAAAAGCCCTCCATACACAGCTGTCACCTGCTAATTGATTAGCAGCTGTCTTCCAGGAGGATCCCAAACTGTGTACCATTTCGGAGCAGTAGTAGTAAAACCCCTTTCAGAATCAAAGGTGGCATTTCCCTGGAATCATTTGGTCTACAGACCAAAGCCACTCCATCTTGGAGGGATTCACTCTGAATCTGTTCCTCCTCACCCAGACCCTGACAGCCCCCAGACACTGGATCAGCACTTTTACTTTACCATCTGTTTGGCCTGGTGCTGAGATTATAGCTAGCTACCACCAGCATATGGATCTCACTGGATCCCACGCCAATGGATGTCTTCCCCACTAGTTTCCTGCAGATGTTAAAAAGAAGTTGGGAAAGTACAGCAGCGCAAAGTCGAGGTCTCTGGGCAGATCTCTTGTTCCCAACCACCACTGACTGGAACTGACCCCTCAGGAAAGAGGAAAATTGCCAAAGAACAGTGCTCCCCACTCCACTCCTGCTGAAATGGCCCAGAAGAATACCACGGTTAATGGCATGAAAGCCACTGAGAGGTCAAGGAGGACCAGAGGGGTTGTTATGTTCTGGTCCCAGTCTCTCCAAAGGGCTTCTACAAGTGTGACCAAACAGTTTCCATGCTGAACTTCAGCCTGAAACCAGCTGCCATGGGTCCTGATAATCTGCTTCTCTGAGAGTTGCATTGCACTACTTTCTCTACCACCTTCCCCCCAAAAAGGGAGTTTAGAAACTAATCTAAAGTTATCCAAAATAATCAGATTGAGTGAAGGCTTCTTGAGCAGGGGACATACCATTGCTTCTTTTAGAGGAGATGTAAACACCCTCTCAAAGCACCAACTACTTCTCAGAGCCAAGCTAATAGTGAGTAAATAGCTACTTCTAACTTGACTTCATTGATTTTGCTAGCTAGTACAAGAATTTGAAATTACACATGCAAAGCAATCTTTATTTTTGTAAACCTTCATAAACTGAACAGAGGTCTCCCACATTCAAATATATCTCTTGTATGTATCAATCAATAGCTTTCCAATAGCTAGAATGTAGAAATATTTATCTGAATCAGTAAAACAAATAATGCAAGCATAGTAATAGAGAGAACGGAGGAGGATCCTAAAATCTTAGCCTCAGAACACCTGATCAATTAAACAACAAGTATGAAACATTCAGTAACTGGCATAAAAGATCTGGACAGTGTAAAAAAAGTGTGCATTCTACTGATTCCTAATATATTGTCTCCCCTCTGGTGATCCAAACCATTGGCTTGATTTGAAAAGTGTGTAAACCAATTTTAAATATGAAATTTCCAACCCGTAGATCTATAAATTGTGCTTTTTAGAAAAGCAATGTTTTTATTTGTCTAAAGGCATTATGGAATTATGAAAAAAAAAAAAAGCAGTATTTTCTGGAGAAACTGATTACATTGGCAGTGAAAGCTTGAATTCCATTTTGATATGATTTCTTTCCTAGATAGCAATGAACATAATTTATTTTTTTAATTGCTTGTATGCTTATTTAAAGTTATTACCACCAGCACCACCACCACTCACCATATTAAGCAAAAATGACTTAAACGATATGAGGAATCTTGTAAACATTTCTTTTAAATGAAACCCTTTTACAGTATTCCAAAAAGTCAGCAGCAAACAAAGTCTCATTATAATCCCCATTAAGGCAACAGCCACTCCAAAGTGAATCCACCTCATTTTGTCCTACTTCAAGGAACTGCTGCAAGGAACTCCCTTTGACTTGCAATTTGTCTAAATCAACGCAAATCCACACTCTGAAATCTTTAAAGGGAAGCTGTGAAATCCTATCCAATGGGATAAGCTCCTCTGATGTCAGAGCCACCCAAATGGCAGAAAGTTGCAGCATTTATTCTTTCCTCTTCCCCAAGCTCATGGGGGGAAGGGAGAAGATGCTTGAGAGTGGCATAATTTTCTTCCTGTTCTGGGGGCATCTCACTAGTAGAGGGGGGTTGTAGATTCTGCAAATATGCAACACCCTTTTTTTTTTTTAAACCAACGCTTGCTCTGAAGAGATACAGAAGTTTCTTGAAAGCTGGGAGGGACAACAGAGGTTTGGCATGCCCTCACGGGAGGACCTCTTTCTGTATCTTCAGATGAGGAAATCTCAAGACATCCTGTGGACAGGGAATTGCTTTGTAAGGCAATCCCTTCCCTCACTGGACACTGATAAATATGGTCAGCAAATCAGTGCCAGTCTTGGGAATGTGGCTTTCCTCCACTCAAATACTTCCTTCAAACAAGCCCCCCCCCAATGGTTATGATAAACTCATATGTCATAAGCTGGGGTAGGTTTCTGTCAGACTAAAAGACACACTTTGTTGGCTAATCTTTAATTTAATAGATAAAAATATGGTTATTTTACTTCTTGGTTCATAAATCACTTGAACAATATTCCTAGATTTCAAACTGAAGGTCATTATACCATTTTCAAAGAAGAGAAACCCTATATAGACAAAGTGCTTCGCAGAACACTTTGGGGATACACAAAACACTTAACAAATGTAGTACAAGGGCATATACGGACACAGGTTGCATAGAAATTTTTTACAGTATTTCTTACTCTGAGGCAGAATACAACAAAAGACAGTATTAAAGTACCAAGCTTTCTATTTTGGCAAGGTTTTCAAAAGAAAACACACACACACACACACACACACACACACACACACACAGAGCCCGCTCAATAAATCAGAGTAGCATATCTGTTGTACAAATTTATCCATGTTATAATAGAGGAATTTTTGCAGTTTCCAATCTGGCTGGTCTTGAAAATGCTAAGAAAGACCAGACAAGGTTGGTACTTGAGGTGGGAGTCAACTAGCAACTGACCCAAACCTCAGAGTTCTAGGTGCATCTAGAAGTTGGATTAAAGATCTCAAAAGAAGGTAATAACGAACCACTTCTTGCCAAGAAAACTACATAGCGCCCACGTAGTCACCAGGAATTGAACTCAACTGGAAAGAGTCTTTCTTTCCCTTTTAGCTATCCGGATATATATTCCACATATCCAGGATTCATATATTTTTTGTGTACAAATTGGTTTGTTCATTTTTTGTATAGGTACCAAATATCTCAAATAATAGTCTTTAAATCTTTCCCCAGAGCTTCTTTCTTTTTTCTGATGCTACCATATATTAAGACATACAAGACGTTTGAACAGAAAAACCAAGTAAAGTTCTATCAACTGGATTGCCTGTAGCATTAGCTGCTTAATACAATGAAAATGCAACCCAAAGAATTTGCTGAGATTCAGCTTTCAATGCTTCCATACAAACCCAAGTAGTAACATTAAAAAATGGCAGAATATTTTTCCACTGTTTCGCGTTTTCATTTAAAGACAAAGGCTCCCTTAGGCAGCCAATAAGAGCTATATTCTAAACAATGTATAGATTCCTCATCTGTTAGGATGCAAGGGAAGATATTAAATTATTCTATTTCACAAGCAGGGTTGTTGCTCAGTTCCTTCATGGATTTATTACTCACCTGGGGATTTCATGTAATATTGCTCAATATCAGACATGTCCGTATTCAGGGCGCATTCAAGATAGCTGAGGATAACTTTTCTACTGAAGTAGTACCTCATGCCCATTAGAAAGATGGGCAAACAGCAGGTCACCAGCAAGGACTTGGTCACAACAAAGCATATTACTATGGAGATAAGGAAGAGAAATAAACGACACCTGTCAGAAAAGAGAATGCAGTGTTGATTTTGGAACACAAACCCATAAGTCACATACATTATACAATTTCTACACACGAAGGTTGTTTACACAATACATTTCTATATTCATTTCTATCTTTCTTTGGCTAATAAAAGGATTTTCTATAATAAATATGTGCTGCTATATTAAGATTTGACTGCTTTTTTTTAAAAAAACCATTGTTTCAATGTCTGCAGCAAGCAATGAAAAATTACTATTCTTAATCTGATCTGTACTCCACCTACATGCCCTTCATCACTGTTAAAGGCCAGCTATTACTTATTAAAACGTATTAAGATTTCTGCGTGTTCAACTACTGAAATATCTTGGTATTGATGGTGACGTGCCATAAAGGAGATTGAGGAAATAGCTATTTTCTGAAATAAAGCACTCAAATGCACTCAGGAAAAGGACTTCTGTATGTTCTGTAAGTGAAGTTTATCAGCATTTGGAACATTCATCCAGAATAGAACCATGACAAAATTCAAATTAATGTGCAACATTTAATCCTGTTTCTTGTTATCTTACACTGTACTGGTCTGCATTACTTTCTTAGGACTGTCAGACATCGAGATAGTGGACTATTTCTAAAATCTCACCAGATCTGGAGCAAGCACCTCCCTCTTCCCTCTGCCCCTTCATGCCAAACAAAGTATGAGGGGGTGTCCCATATTTTTAATACACAAGCCTGCCTCATTTATCTATAAAGCAGAGGATATGTATCTATCTTTACTTTTTAATGATATACTATAGCTGGGAGTACATCTAACATAGTATTTTCTTCTATTTTTCAGTAGCTGGGCCATGTATTTATCTTTTCAATGCTGAAAAGTAGGTCTTCTAGGTATTTAATCATTAAAGTATGCATATCAAATTGAGTAATTCTCTGGGATTTTGTGTCATAAGATTTACGAATCACTTGTTACAGATTAGCTTCTATGATGTAGAGTCCAGATAATGATAAATGATCTCATCATTACCCAAGTTAATTGGTTTCAACCTTAGCTATTACGATTAAGAAGTTTCTCAGAATGTAACTTGAACCTATTAGATCTACTCCTGCCCTTTGGGACAGCACAGATTGCCCACCCACCCAAGCAGGACAAAATAACCTCTGAGATTTCTTTCAACATTATGATTCTAAGTTTTTGTCCTCTATAGCAGTCCTCCAGAATGCTATCCTGTCTCATCTCATTCTTTTCTTTTACAGATGAAGCAGATAGTTAGTTCTTTCAACTTTTATGCTTAAAGACTATGTTTTCCATGGGTTAATGCCTTTCTTTGAACCTGAAAGTATAATTTTCCATGTTATAATTCAAGATTTGTGATTGCTATGCCAGAAGATGCTTGACTGATATACAACTCCTACTTCTTGTAACTAAGAAATTGCTTCATAAATGCAGCTTAAAAATTACATTTTTTCACAACCACGTCATATTGCTCAACTGATTCATATTCAGTTCATACAGTCAGGAAGTTCCTCCTGATCTCTAGCCTGAACCTCCTTGGTTATAGTTTAATCCATAAATTCTTTTCCTGCCCACTGGGATAATAGAGAAGAAATGTCCTCCCTCTTCTGTGTGACACCCCTTTGGATATTTCAAGATGGTTATTGTATCTCTCTCAGTCTGTAGGCTACATATATCAGATCCTTTAATCATTCCTCAAACGGCTTAGTTTCCAGACTCTGCACCATCCCAGTAGCCTTCCTCTAACTTCCTCCAGCTTGTCACTATCCTTTTTGAATGGACTCCACATGAAGTCTGACCAGAGCAGAGTGGAATAATTACTTCCTGTGATCTAGACTCTTATGCTCCTGTTGATATACCCAAGAGAACATTCAACCTTTTATGTTTATTTAGCATGGTCAACAAGGCTGTCCAGATCTCTTTCACAGGTACTGCTCCCAAGCCAGGTCTCCCACATCCTACACATTTTTCCTACCCAGAAGCAAAACTGCACATTTCTTCCTGTTAAATTTCATCCTATTTACTTCAGCCTACTGTTCAATCCTATCGAGACCTTTTTTAATCTTCTTCCTTTCATCTAAAGTATTAGCCACCTCTTCCAACTTTGTGATATCTGCAAACTTTTTTAAGTGTACCCTCAACTTCCTTATCCAAGTCATTAATAAAAATGTTGAAATGAGGCCAAGGACAGAATCCTATGGCACTCTACTTAATATTTTCCTCCAACAATTTGTTGGCAACAAATCCATGCTGGCTCCTGTTAATTCTAGCATACTTATCCAAGCACTCACAAATCTGCTGCTTGATAATCTGTTCAAAGAACTTGCCCAGTATCAACACCAAGTAGTTGCCAGTCTCCCCCTGCTTTCCCCTTTTGAAGATGGGGATGACATTCACTCTCTACCATTCTTCCAGGACCTCACCAGTTCTCCAGAAGTATTCAAAGATTGCTGAAAGTATTCTGTGATCATCTCTGTTTCTTCAGTGCCCTGGGATATCTGGGTCTGGAGACTTGAATTAATTTAAATTAGCTAAATTCTTCTTGCCTTCTTCTTGTCTGTCCTAAGCTGTAGTACCCTCCTTCCCCCAGTGACATTACCATGATCAGCTACAGTTCCATTTTTCTTCTGAGAGATAATCAGAATTTCTCACCATCACCCATGACCACTTCACTATTCTCTCTTTGGCTTTTCTTTTATTTCCAACATACCCAAAGGACATATTTTTGTTATTTTTGCATCTCTGGCAAATCTCAGCTCATTCTGAGCTTTAGCCTTTCTGACAGAGTACCTACAGCTTCTGGAGTCTACCTTGAATTATTGAATTATTCCACCTTCCAAGACTGTCATTCCCAACATCCTTCTAACAGTCAGCTTTGCTCCTTCTCCTGCCAATATACCAGCACCAGAAATTTAACCCCCCCCAACCTGCAACTATTTAATTTCACTTCTCTACCACCACACCATGCATTCTGTCTCTTAAGCCCTGAAAGGGATAGATCTAAACAAGGCATTGGTGTCTGAGGCTGAAGCAGAGAATTACACTATGGGAACATTTTTCTTCAATGTCAAACCAAGAAATAGATCTAAATAATGTGTGAGAGCTCACCAGCTACTCTAGGCTGAGAAAAAACTTTTCAACATTCCAACGTTTGCATGCTTTAAGGTAAGCATATCCAGTCAACCTGAATTGAACCTTGAAAATCTTTGAAGTGGCAAGTACTTGTCAAAACTTCCATTGGTACTCAATGAAAACTGTATGTGTTTTACTCTCCAGAGCTTTGTAACAATTGCTTTTCAAATTACTGCATGCTTTTCTCTTATAATGCAAAAAATAGTGATTGAATTTTGGGCATCCAAAGAATATTTCTTAGCCATTTCACTGTCTGGAAATCGTCTGCCTACCATTTAACAGAAACTGTTATTCAAAGGAAATGGGAAATAGTGCTGGATGTAAAACGAAAAACAACCCTGATGAAATAATTCCACATTACATCTTACTGGGTTGTGTGGATTACAGCAAGAACATATCAGCATTTAGCAGGATCTTAATTCCCTATAACTTTCCACATTTGTTTGATAGTACCTATGTACCCCTTTTATATCATGAATTCTATCACAGGACATTGAGAAGTGACAGGGACATGTTTTCACAAGGCACCCGTTACCTTTTCCATGTGGCTTTCTAAACCTACCACAGAATGTGAGGAACTGTAGTTTTTTGATACTTTGTTTGGATTTCTACTTTGACATAGTGGAACAATGAGAATTTGAAAAATAGCATACTGCTTGGGATAGGAAATGCTCTTGAATGGAACACTTAAGCAGTTTCTGAAAATAAATTCTGTTCTAAATAAAAAGAAAAAAGCTTAATTTCAGTTCTGAATCAAATTTGATAGTAAACTATTGTTCTGGAAAATAAAAGTCCTTGACTAGAAGTGGCATTTAAACCCAACCATCTAAACCTTATTATGCTTTTTGATGCATTATGGTTATGCAATATCATACCCCATATAATTATAATAGGTACATGTATAGAATAAAAAAGAATGTTTAATTTCAAGCCTGGAATAAAATCACTGTGTTCCAGAGGTTCCGCCAAACTGTTTTAAGCAACCACATTGGATATGATTGAAATCAGGAGCCCTCTTATTGTTCCCAGTTTCAGGTTAAACTCTAGATTGGATCAGCAGTGCAAGGTTGGTGCATACTGACCCTCTCTATCCTGTTCTCTGCCAGTCCCAGCACAGCATATCCCACTGGCCCACCAGCACCCCATCTTTCCAGCACTTTCCCCTCACCCACTTTCCAGAGCATCATATTCCACCTCCTCAAGTTTTCCATCACTTTCCCTCCCTCCCCTCAGCTCTTGCTTATGTCCCAACATGTTATCAGCCCACCTGGTCTGTCTTCCAAGTGTCTTTCCTTCCTTCTTTCCTCCTTTCAGCTACCAATGTCCCCAAATAGCATATCCTATTGGACTACCCACCCTGATCTTTCTGGACCCTCCTTCCACATCCCCTTGGCCACCAATGTCCTTGGCTTTTCCCCCACTCACTTGCCCAGAAGAAATTAAACCTGTCTCATTCTGTGCATGAATCAAACACCTTGAAATGTGCATCTTTGGGGCACTAACCTGTTGAAACCAGTTACTCCTTGCAGAGTCCAGTTCACTCATGAAACATTTTGCACATTCAGCAGCATCCACTGGGGAGGAGGTCCACCAGAAAATCATAGTGGGAATACATATCTATAACTACATCTCCTGGAAAAGGCAACAGCAAACTACTTCTGTAGCGAAGTTGTCAGGTGGTGAACTCAATTTGAAGAAGACTGAACTTTTTAATAGATAGCCATTCCCAGCTTTGCAATCTAGACCCCAAATGTATTTTATAATTTGCAGTTTATTTCACATGCCTGTTTGACTTACTCCGGTTATTCCCAAAATAACTTTTTGTATTTCCTTCAACTCTATTGAAGGAATACTGAAGAGAAGACCAAGCATATAGCTGATGTACAAGGAGATTTGTTGAACTGATGTATGCAAGGAGTTATTGTAAAAAAATATCAACCATAATAATTACACTGTGTAGCATTTCTGCATTCGGTAGTCCATCAAACTGAAGTGAATAAATTATAGATAAAAGGAGATATTTACTGCTAGAAACGTCAAATTGTTTTGCCAGAATCAGGCCATAAATCAAGAGCATCAACCAAACATTATGTATTTGGAAAATCCATGTAACTGAAACAGATGTTTGAGGAACAGCTGAAAACTGGTAGCACTGGCCAAGGAACAAAAGTGGGAGATTTTAGAAAACAAATTCGCCATAAAAAAGTTGGTGTGTTGTCCTTGGCAGAACAGATAAATCAGAAATGAAAGCTATTACAATGGCTTTCCAGGGTCCAGCATGTATTAGTACCAAAAACCAAAGACATGAAGCAAATTTACCAGGCAAATAATTGGCACATCAGTGTAGTGGGCAAAACCCTATGAAGTGTCACATATCTTCACTGAGGGAAGTCCACCAACACTGCCAAGGAGAGAAACAAAGGGTTTTAAAGAGTCTGAAGAATCCATAGCTGACTTGTCATGACACAGAGCTAGTACTTCATTTCTAATGAACCCTGCAGTCAAGTGTATCCAACTGCTATGAATCAACAGTCCGTTCTGGTATGAGTAAGGTGTTAAGCCCTATAAAAAGGATGGTTCAGGAAGTTTTTAATCTCCAGAGCAAAGGCATCCATCTGTTGTTCAACCAGGACTGTGCAGGCCCACAAAGTATGTTTCAAGAGTTTTCCAGATAAAATAGTGTTTTTCTTGGGTCCACTCATGGTTTCTTATGATTTCTACCAATATTATATCAGCAATGACAAAACTGAAAGAGAAACAAAGGACCAGCAAACCTGCCATTGGTTAAGTTTACAGGCCATGTAGAAGTATTCAAAGGTTACAGTGGTTGGTGTGCACCATGACTAGATGAACTGACCCTTTCAGCAAGAACCTGCATGTCTCAAAGACATATTTTATCACCAGTTAATTCCTTGTCCTAAGTTCTAGGTTGTTCAGTAAAATTAATATTGTGTGAATTGTATCTACACAGCTGTAGGAAGATCACAAGAACACTGTGTGATTATTTTGCAAGGATCTGTTTCTACTATGAGAACAGTTAGAATACTGTAGAATAGAATAGCGTTGTGGAAAGTAACTGTTTTAGATGCTGAAAGGCTTGTTGGACTATTTCACTCACTGAAATGGGGCGTTGAATCAAAGAGGTTTGATGAACTATGTAGTGAAAGACTGGAACAAAGCAACAATAATAAGCATGTCCTAAAAATTGTCATATTTCTTTTATATTCTTGGGTAGTTCCTAGGGCTGGATATGATAGCTTGGACTGAATGGGCCTCTATCTGTCAAAATATAGCACCCAAGGTAATCTTGGGAAACAGAAGATTTCCAATGGAAAAATGAAGAGCACACATCTCCAATATTACATAGATGATGGTCTTGCAGCAACTGTGAGATTTTTTGACATGTTTTCAACTTTATTGTCTGCCAATTACATTAATACATTATCAAAATAAATTATGAAAAATTAGTTCAGTAGGTCCAAGAATATGTCAGTCATCAAGTATTTCAAGTGTGCAGAAACATCACACAGCCAAATGAATTTGACTATATTCATAATGCTCATAGTTGGTTTGAAATGAAAGATTCCACTTGTCCCTCTCTGGATGTATATTGTAATAAGACGACTTTATTACAGACATTATTACAAAAACACTTTGCTCTTCAAACAAATTTGAAATGAGGGGATGAGGATACTTTTTCCCAGAAATTCCTAATTTTATTTATGGCTGAGAAATCATTACAAACTGTCCTGCTTGCTTCTTTACAAAAAGGACAGGAAGGATGACTATTGAAAGAGAACCTCAAACAAATCTCTTTTTCAGTAGTTCTCCTAGATATGAATCTTGAGGAGAAGGGTCACCTCTCTATCACTTCTATTGTAGCGGGTTTGGGGAGTTGAAGTCCACACAGCTTAAAGCTGAGGTTGAGAAACACTGCATTAAAATATTTGAAACTGGTACATCACCACTTTCTTAACACTACCAAAACTAAAAGTTCCCTATCTTAACGCCATCAGTCCCACTGTCCCCATTTCACTCAGAACTCACATTTTTCCCAATCACGCAGATAACTTTCATTCTTTTCTGCAGTGCTTTACTCTATCCTTCAGCTAATTTTTTTTTCATTGCATAATGCTTGTCAGCACTTTTCATTGCTTCTGCATATGTCTATACAATAAACACACGCCCTTTCAAAAATGTCAATGCTTGTTTTGAGCTCATTTTCTAATAAGCCTGGATAGTTAACTTGAGCTTCATCAAAGTAGGCACATGTAGGCAAACAGTTAGAAGGTTGGCACTAGCTGTATTCGGTATTAGGAAATAAGACTTGTCCAGATCAACTGGTCAAAATAAAATTCTGAAAAGGTCTGCCATAGAGCCCAACTCTAGCAATCATCAGAATGGGTTATTTATTTCTATTCTAATTATTTCCCTCACAAAACACTCTGCAAAACTACTGGTGTATATATATGCAAACATTCTTTTTAACAACCTAGCCTAGACACACAATGTGGGGAGATCATTCTGCTGCATCACTGTTACAGAGTAGGTCAGTGTTGTCCAAACGTGGCCACTTTAAGATGAGTGGACTTTAACTCCCAGAATTCCCCAGCCAGCATGGGGAATTCTGGGAGTTGAAGTCCACTCATCTTAAAGTGGCCAAGTTTGGACAACACTGGACTAGGTTGTTAAACGTTAAATGCAGACCACATTTGGACAGATTCATTATAAATCTTGCTCCTTTTGCCGTGACAAAAACTGTGAATTTCCAAAGTTTGATTCATTCAGCTCCTTAATTTTATTCTGTAAAATTAATCACTGATTAATTTCTAAGTCTGTCTCTTAGTGGCTATACAACCTGTTCTATCTATCTTGATCAGGTCAAGTTTGTAAAGAAAAACTTGGCACAGCAGTGTCAAGCAGAGGCTTTATGGGAAATTACTTGTAAGGAATGAAGGGAGGTGAACTAATTCAGAGGGAAATTATTTATAGATTCATTGATTACAAGGGGCTTGTTTACCACCTGCTTCCATATACTCAGGTTTGCAATAGTTAAAACGGCAAAAGTAAAACCACAAAAATCAAGAACCATCAACAAGACAACATTCCATTAAAATCAAAAACAAGGAATGTTCCCCAACCCCACCCAAAGTCCCAAATGCAACATTGAGAAATGTTGAGAAAGGAAGCAGGCGAAAGCTTCTAATGAAATGCTTTTCTTGCAAAATTATTAGTGAAGGCCCAGCTCCAAATTAGAGCATTCACACAGCAAGTGTTGCTGAAACTGTAATTAGACATTCTTAGCAAAGCAGCCTTTGGGGTGAATTGCAATTGCTTGGCTTGCCAATTCATTTGAACAGGAGGAAGAAAAGCACAACCAATCCTCAAAACAGAGACTCTGCCAAGGGAGAACGCAACAGCCGTCTTCTCAAGGACACAGATAAGAAAATGGGCTAGAAAGCCTATCCCTTCTGTAACAAAAACTTCCCCAAACAATATCCAGGTGTTTGCTACATGGGCAATGTAATGTACTGCTGAACTCTAAAATACCTGTTTGAAATAAAGAGCATCCTTTTCTTTATCCTGCTCCTCCATGAATTCTTTTGGATTTGTCCAAGACCCTTTAAAACCATCTAAGTTAGTGGCTATCACAACTATGATATCTGCATTGTCGTAGAAAAACAAATCTTGGATTCTGGCTGATAAGTAGATCTTCTGCTTAGTGATTTCATCATTCTAAGTTGGCCCCAATATATACTCGGTTGTATATTACACAATATTCAGGCAACAGTCTACTGTGTGGATATACGGCCATTCCGGAGTGTAGAACTAGAACTACTGAAAGAAGAACTGTATCTCTGCAAAGATCCTGGTGTTTCTGAAATTTCCTGGGAAAAGAGTATCTCTGATGCTTTATACATACATACATACATATATAAAAACTAACTCCAATCTCTTTTGATTCAGCACCTACTCCTTTAGATTTTCTAGTTCGGAAAACTGCTCTGTCAAAGCAGGTAGAAAAGGGGATTTTTCAGAATTGGCACATTCCTATCATGTATTTATTAGTTCCTTCCCATCCTGGCAAAAAGAAGTTGTGCAGAGTACCCTGTTTCTGGAAGCCCATTTCTACGCTAACAATATGTTAATGCAGCCAAAAGGCCTAAAATAATTATCCTACCAACATGGTCATCTGCAGGGGTGGAAAGGGGGCAAAATGACAACACATGCATGACTGATACCATCACACATAACTTACCTATTTGTGTCAGATGTTTGGATGGAAATACATAATGGAAGCGTTTGTGTGATGATTTCATTCCGCATGTCATTTTGATGTCACTGTGATCTGTCGTGGATGCCTTGCTGTGTGTCTGCAGTCTAGGCTCATCCCTCTACTTACCCCACAAATCACTACACAGTTCTGATTGACTGCAATGTTAGCTTTCCACGACTGCCACCCAAAGCAGATTTGGTCAGTGCAGGTCAGCTGATGAGGTACTTGGGCCACAAGCGAAGTGTCCATATAGATATGCTATATCTAGCATATCTTCTAAGTGTGAAGGCTCAGCACGGCTACTTTGATGGCCAACCCAAACATCTTCCGGGTAGGTGTGTCCATGCCCAGATCCTTTCTATGGTTAGTGGAGTGGAAGTGACTTGCCCAGAAGACTTCAGGAGGACCTCAAAGCAGCTGCACAAAGGCTCCATACAGCTGTGGCTACTTCCTTGCTTCATTGTGGATCTCGAGGAACCCATGTCAAACAATCTGCACAAGCTTCATAACCCACTCCCATATTTAATAAATTACATCACTTAAAGGTACTTAAAACAGTTCAGTCATCTGTGTTAAAGTTGAGTTTAAAACAATATTTGAGACTTCTGGCTGTCTCCTTGAAATGTCATTTATTTCCAAAAAAGCTCCTGGAATACTACCCATCCTTCTCAGGGAACTCCATCCCTCGCTGGCTGCAAGCTTTGTTGCTTAAGAAAACGTTAGGAAAAAAATTAGGCCCACTTCTAATTTCTTTTCCTTTTTTTGAAATGTAAGACCTGTGCCAAAACTTTAGTGCAGATCCATAATAGTTTATTTGCTACCTGTTAGCAGAACACATTGGAACCTGTCCTGAATAGTAAAGTAATAAAATAAAATAAAATCTCGGGCTTTCTGAAGTTCAAATACTTTAACGAAATTTCCATGTGACACTGAAGTAGTACACAGGTGATGCATTCAATCAACCAAGCATGTCATCCACATATAATCCTTTAACTGGTAATTGCTGGTAATTTTCCCCTGCCCATTAAGTACTGCTATACAGACACTGGTCCAAGCATTTATGATTGGCAACATGCCTTCAACAGGGGTTCCTGCAGAAAGTCAATTCTTCTGTAAGCTCCACTCTGCTCTAGAGCAGCGTTTCCCAACCCCAGAATGTGGGAATTCTGGGAGTTGAAGTCCACCCCTCTTAAAGTTGTGGAGGGTGAGAAACGCTGCTCTGGAGCATCTAAGAGAGGTTCTGCCTCCGCGAAACAGCCTCGTTTAGTCTATAGCTCGAGAGGACCATCCGGCATCACCGCTCTGAGGCTGTCCAGGGTCCTGCACAGAACAGCTACTCTCCAGCGTTCCGATAGGAAAATGTTCTTTATTGGCTACCCAGATGATGGGGGCGGGGGGGGGGAAGAAAGTTCCTTCGGATGATGCATCTTCCATGTATGCGGCATCAGAGGAAGCGGGCCTAGGCCCAAATCGTTCCGTCCTAGGACAAGCGTCTCTAGCAGCCACCCCGGAGGCCGCTTGCTAACCCGCAGCGCCTTCCTTTCCTACAGGCTCGGCCCGCACTCGACACGCTGCGCTGAGCCGACTCACACGCCGCTAAACTCAGCTTGCCGGACAAGGTGCAGAGGCGGACTCCCCGCGGCACGCCGTCCGCCCAGTCGGCGCAGCTGCGGTGGCCTCGGCCAGCACGTGCCGCCCAGCCAGACCCGCCGACCGGCCCCGCCTTCCAGCCGCTTTCCCAGGCGAGCCCGATCCTCCGAAGCGGCTCTGCGCTCCCGCGACTGCGGCGATGCGAACGGCTTTCCTTCCGCGCAGCCTTCGCAGAGCCACCGAGCGCACGGCGCACGGGACGCTCCACGCTACCGGCATCCCGGCAGAGCGCTTCCAAGAAATGCGCATTCGGGCTGGGCTTCCCCGGCGTCGCTGCGGAAGACCCCCGCGCCGCCTTAAGCGGCGCTCGCCCAACGGAGAAACGCCGAAGCGCCGAGCGGGGAAAGTCGGGCCGGGCGCTGGGCGGCCGCGGGGCGACGGTTGCGAGGCGGAGACGGCCGCCGGCGGACTCCGGCGCCGCCCAGCAGCTCGCCGTCTGCCTGCCGCCGCTTACCCCCGAGGGCCTTGCCAGGGCGAGCCGGCCGCCGCTTGACTTCGCGCTACCCCGGAGGGACGGAGGGAGCCAGCAGCGAGCGCGCTAGAGGCGCAAGGCCGCCGCCGCCGCCGCCGCAGCTCCGGCGCAGCTCCCCGGGCCGGCGAGCAACGTTCCCCACGCCCTTCCCCGACCCCAGGCCGGCAGGAGGAGGGGGTCCGGCCCCCGCCCCCAGGGCAAAGCGCGGCCCCACTTACCCGCCATTGCCCCGTAAAGCAGCTGCGTCAAGGGCTGGTCTTTCAACCCGCGGAAGGCCGTGTTGGGGATCCTCTCCAGGATGCCCTCGTAGAAAATGCGCCGCGCCGCCTCTTCTTCCGAAGGGTGGAACTCCCGGATGGAGACGCCCGCCGTCTTCTCCCCTTCGCCCGCCGGCGGCGCGCTGGGCGAAGCGGGTGGTGAGCCCGCGACAGGAGGCCACATCTGCGCGGAGGAAACAATGATGGTCTCCTTCTTGGCGGCTGAGAGCGAGTCGTGATCCTCCGCCACTATCTTGGTCTCGCAAACCATTTTGGGAGACGAACAATTCATGCAAACGGGCCAAGGGGAGAAGGGGAGCTCGAAATCTACCGGGGCGGGGGAGCTGCACCTTGCCCGGCAGCGGCTGCGCTTGGAGGGGTCGTGCGGCGAGCGGGCGGGCGGCGGGAGAGACCGGCGGAGGCAGCGGGGAAAAGAGATCCGCCGCATTTTTGGAGAATTTATAAGGCGGCCGCGGCGCTGCAGTTTGGAACGGGGTCCCCCAGGGTCCTAGCGTCCCGTTCATTGGCTGCCCGGGCCCCCGCGCGCTCGCTGGTTCGCCGGCTCGCCGGGGGCGGTCTCGCGGTGGGCCGAAGGAACGCCCCCTCGCGGGGCTTGCGAGCAAATTACTACAATGTTTCTTTCCGCCTTTCGGTCACCTTTCAACGCCCGGCGCCGTGATCGGGATGGATGCTCCAGGTGGCGCAAACGGGCCTGACGCCGTTGCGGGGTGGGGGTGGGGGTGGGGGGGGAGGGAGGGACCCGGCGGGCTGCCAGCCCGGGCTGGTGCGGCGTTTCGGGGCAGCAAAAGCTCGAACGTCGGAGGAGGAACTACGGAGACTCGCAGCGGTGCACCCCGCGGTGCACGTGGGTCGGTCTCCCTTTGTGCAGACCGCGGGGGCCTCCCGGACGTTCGACGGAACCGACGTAGCTTGGGGACCGTGGCCTTCCCGTAATTTAAGGAGCTTCTCCAATCTGCCTTTGCAAAACTGATGTAATTTTGCGGATGCAAAATTCGCGTCCGGATGTAAAATTTCCCCTCCCGGCGTATTTGCGACCCCAACCCAGCTAGGTCTCCTGGGCAGTCAACGGCACTGATTCGAAGCGGGTTGTTCTGAGAGGAGCGAGAATAAGATCAGAGGCCGGAAGTGTTTACAGCCTTAGGATGACACGACAGAAACTTTACTTTTCCTCCCTTAATGCCGCAATCCCACGCAGGCTTCCTTGGAAACCAGGCGCCTGGGACTCCGCGGCGGCGCTGACTGCCCCCGCGACTGGCTCCGGCTCACGGCCCTCCCACCCGGGAAAGTGACACTCGCCCCCCAGCCCGTCTCCAGCGACTCTCTCCCTCCGCGGGATTGGATGAGTCATTCCCCACTGCGGTAGTTCCGAAGGGGCGACTGACGCGTCCCTTGTCCGCAGGATCCCCGCCAGCCGCTCCTCTGCTCGCCCAAACCGCGGAGCGGAGCGCGTCCGCACCCAGCAACCTCCGGGAAGGGGGCAGGGCAGGGCAGGGCGAAAAGCACTGAAGGGCCTCCGTCCCCGCAGTTCGCAGCATTGCATAACCACCGCGCGCTCTCCCCCCCTCCGCAACTTCTTTAGCAGAGGTCTGGCGGAATCTCTGTTATCCAAGCCCGACGTGCGCGTTTAGATTTCGAAAATCGGAGCTTCGGGACTGGGGTATCAGAATCGCAGACAGACCGAAGTTTCCAGCAGTCTAACGAAGGGAGAAAGGGCGCCGCTTCGCCGTGGCCCCAGCCGGCAACCAACTCGTGCTATCTACTGCAGTGGGGAACCGGGGGGGGGGGGCGAGGAAAAGTTGGTCCCGGCAGGCAAGCGAGCCGCCGTCTCGTTTCACCCCGTCAAAACTCTTTCCCTCGTGAGGAAGGGCCAAGAGCGGCTCCCCGGCGACAAACGTGTCCTAATTTCACCCTCCCCGCTCTCGTGTAGCTCCCGCCCCCGGTTCCTGAGAAAAAGAAGGGTTCTCTGGGGCAGAGCAGGAGAGGAATGAAACGGAGCCCCTTTCTTCCCGAGTCCTGGGCAGGCGGAAAGCGGGACAGAACCCGACACGGGGGCCTCGTTTTCAGCTTCCATCGGAGCAGGGACGGACCGCCGGGGCAACCTTCAGGTTCCCCCCTCCCCGCAGCGCAGACGTCGGGCTTCTCCGCAAGTGACCGCCAAGCAGCCCGCCTCCCCTTTCCCGGCTTGAGCCACAGCTCCGAAGGCCGCCGGCCCCTCCGCAGGGCAGGTCAGGTGACCTGGGGCGGGTGGGACCAAAGGGGCGCCTTAGGATGGGAAGTGTGGCCCTGCCCTCTTTCCTGGCCGGTGGGCTAGAGCAGCTCCACCATTGGGCGGATGCTGACCAATCACGGGCCGAAACTATTGGACCCCAGCCCGTGAGGAAGAGACGGGGGTCGAGCGAGGCGCCCCTCGGGAAGGATGGGGGGGCAGAGCCGACGGCCTGGCGAAGGCGCCCGCCCGGGAAAGCCTTTGCGCGGCCTCCGGCAGACCTCGGGCCGCGTTCCCCCGCGCCGGCACCTGAGAGAGCGAGGTGGGGCGCGAAACAGGTTGCGGGGCCCCGAGGACGCAGGGGAGGCGGAGGTCGCCCCTGGCGGCTCAGGACCCTCTCCTCCCCGGCGAGAAAGGCCGGCCCAGCGTCCGGCCAGAGGCGCTGCCTGATGGCACGCGAACTCCACCCGCAGGGGCTACCGCGCCCTTCCTCCCCCCTCCCCGGCGATAACATGCGCCTTGGCCGCTCGGTGCAGGTGGCGCTGCGAAGAGCGTCGGCTGCACGGCCGAAGATCCGCCGAGGGGGAGGCGGAAGAGGCTGGCTGGCTGGAGAGGCGCGCGGCGTCCCCGCGTGGTGGCCGCCGCGTCAAGCCTTCGTGGACGGACAGGCTGCGGCGCAGTGCTGGTAGCCGGGCGACGCCGGGCGCTGCAGGCCAGCGGCGCGAGCGGAAGAGCTCTTGGAGAGAGCAGAACCGAGCAGCGGGCAGTTCTAGCGGAGGGGTGCGGGCGCTGCGCAGCCTCCTCGGGGCTGAGGCGCGCGGGCAGTCCGGACACGAAGGCTTGGAAGGCAGCATCATCATTTCGCCTACATCTGGATTCTTCTTCTTCCAAAATATTTGGCCTGCTAAGTCGGTACCAGGCCTAACCCTAAAACCTTCCATCTAGATCTTACAGGCTCCTAATGGATAGCTATTCTTTTGATGGAAACCATCTAAGCTGCTACAAGGAACTTGCCTTGTTGGATTTGCCGGGTTCCTTAATTGGTGGGGTCCTCTCGAATTGCGATGCAGAGCGCCTTTGCCCGTCTGTACAGCCCACTGAATTTCTCCCGTGTAAAGAACTGAACGTTTTCAAAACTTTTTTTTTTTTTTTTGGTCCCCGAAGACAAAATCTGATATCCACAAGAGTTGGAGGCAGACAGACATATCTGCAAAAGGTTCTAATGTCAGGATGTGGCTGATGGGGATTGAGAAGAAGATGCTTGGCGCTCAGTCCAGCTGCTCAGGTAAAAATGGGAGGATTCCAGATCAGTTATTTTCTTTCAGAAAACCATTTGAAGATCCAGTAAGGCCAGAATGAAGAGGGTGTAGATCGATTGACCTACCAGATTTGAAAGCATATGAGCAAGGCTAAGAAGCCAGAAAGTAAAGAGGTAAACTCCTCAATTTTTTTTTCAGTTTGATAGGGCCATCCACTCCAGAAGACTCTTAGCCATCAGGAGGCAGAATTATTGAGGGATCTATAGCCCTGCATAAATCCGTTTAGTTTTTTTTTGTTTCATGATTATCAAAAGCAGAACAAAGGAAAAGAGTATGTGAGTTAGTTCGGATTGTGCATTTTATGCTAGATTCACTGTTCTTTTTTTGTAGTGTCAGACATACATAACATATGTAATAAAAGCCGTATTACATTGGGCTTTTATGTAGAGTAGATAGGACATAAAATACAGTTGTAGGTCAGAGATAAGAAAAGGCATAACTTTAGTACAGGAGTAACAAAGAAGCATAGAATCAATAGTGTGGGCAAGCCTAGACCTTTTCGTTCCCAGCTTTTGGTCAGTAAGGTACAGCAGATGATCCATAGGGTTGGTGCCAAAATAATAATTTTAAAATTTTAAAATTAAAATTGAATTTTTTAAAAATCAGAAATCTCAGGAGATCTTTGTGCTCTCATCTGAAGTCTCATGAGATTTCAAGCAAAAGACACAATCGCAAGATTTGGAATCTCAGAGAATTTCAGATATTCCCAAGTTTAAAATATTTTTTCCCCTAAACTTAGGGAGTGGTGCAAACTTCTGGGGATCCCATGTGGCAAGTGGCCTGGATGATACAGTGGCCCTCAGAAGTGATGATTTCAGTGACAGTTACATAGTGGTCCACATAGGCCATGTTGTGGCACAGCTTCATTTGCCTGTGACAGACCCAGCAGCTTTCTTTAATTTTGGAAGCGGCATAGCACATAGAGGTGGACTTGGTTAAACAGCTAAGACTGTTGAGGAAGGAAGGGGAGTCTTCAATTCCGGGGAGGTGGGAGTGACCCCCTTCAAAAGGTTTAACCAGCAAAATTTCAGAAAAAGTGACGCACAGACTAAGAAGTTGTGATAACTGGGCATATTTTAAGGCTGTTTCAAATCTCTTCTCAGTTGGCACCACAGTCATCAAAAAGAACAGGATTAGGTGATAGATACGGAGCATAACAGAGACAAAAATCCGTTGCCGCGTCTTTCTTTTCCTACTTTTTTTCTCTTTGTATTTTCTGATCTTTTCTCTTTTTCTATTCCCTTCTTTCTTCTTAAGTATCTAATATTTTATTTTCTGTTGAAATTTAATAGTTTTTTTTTTAAAGAACCCATTGCCACAGCTTCCTGATTTCAGTGTCCATCCAAACTCTCTTGAGACAGAAAGCACTTTTTAAGAGTTCTGCGGTATTTTATTTCCTTAGCAGATTATGTGTTTCATATGCACAAAACTGCATTTTATTCCTTAGAACCACCGTGTAAGGGCTGAAAAAGAGTCAGTCTGAAATTCTGGAGAATTCTTGACAATACTGAGTTAGATGGGAGAAAGATCTGCCTTCAGAGGAGGCAGTTTCCTATGTTTCTAAACTGTTTGCCTTGTTGTTTTTTCTGCAGATGAAAATGACTATTTCCATCTTAGAAGTAAATCTCTAAAACCTAGCCCAGATCCGTAACCATAGTCCTGGTTTGGTGCAACACGTTAAAGGCACCAGGCTGGAAACCGGGAGACTAGTTTTGCCTTAGGCACAAAGCCGGCTGGGTGACCTTGGGCCAGTCACTCTCTCAGCCTTAGGAAGGAGGAGGCCAGGGCAAACCACTTTAGAAAAAGGTTGGCTGGCAAGAAAACTGCAGGGATTTGTCCAAGCAGTTGCCAGGGGTCAAGACTCACTGGAGGCACAAAATAAGATATAGGTACCAAAAGCAGAAACAGGGCGTAGGCAATTCAGAATGGATGCTAGGCTCATCTTCTGTATCTCTGTGATTGTCATAGTTCTTCCAGGATAAATGGCTGTTGCTCCATTGTCTGGAGACTTTAGTATATTGTACATGTTCCAGTTACACAGCAGTTTCCATCAACAACTGAATCATGAATGGGATGGGATTTATGCTGTAATTAATCTGGAGTCTCAAATTACTTGCCCCAAGAGATCCAGATCACACCCTTAATTGTGTTTTTTTGGCTTAAGAAAAATACCATTTTGTTTGTTTATTTCAGAAGCATTTATCCTGTAATTCAGTTGAAAAAACTTCCAAAGTGTCTTACAGAGATTAAAGGCCTTGTTCTCAGGTCTGCAGTGTAAAAACCACACCATGAAACAGATTGAAAGGAAAAAGGAAAAATAGTCTCTGAAGAAAAATAAAATAATTATTCAGACTGTGCTGCATGGTACATATGGCCAAGGTGATGCATTTATCACCTCAGAGTGAGACGTAGTTGCTATGTAGAACATAAACTGCCAAGCAAAACTTATTAGGGACTTGAACCTTGCACAGTTCACCAAGTGATGGGGCTTTTCCTTCTTCAAGACCCTGAAGATAAAATAGGCTTTTACAGAATGGAGTATCCAAGGGGGGCTGGATCAGAGGAAAATTCAGACCGCACAATCACTATCTGAGATAAGTTCCAGGTAATTCCTAGGAGTTAGGATAAGGCTGAGTCCTGCAAAAACTCAGCCTGATATGCAGTTTCTGTTGTGCAGAGCGCAGCAAAGCTCTCAAAAACTCTGCTCTCAGGAAAACCACACATCAGCATGAGAGCTTGCAAAATGCAATGTCCATATTTTGCTCTCCAAAGAAATTCCAGTCAGAAAATATATACTAACTGGTTTTTATTGATAAAAATGCAAAACTCCATAAAATACAAGTTGCATACAAAATATAGGAAATAACAAAGACTACTTCTCATCTTAGCATCCAAGACCTATCCACAACAAAGTCTCTAGCTAAAAATTCTCAGAGAAGAGGTACACTACTTGGTTATTAGTTACAACTACATAACCTATAAAACTACATGATAGATGAAACTATACACGACTGACAGGCTGGGCATCTAGCCTTCCCATTATATTGCTAGCATGTACCCCCCCACTGAATAACTAGCATACACATGCCAATGGGTGGCAGTAAATAGCACAACACAGTCACAAGATGCTTTGTTTACATTAAGCTACATACAGTAGACATAACAATGTTGTTGTACAGACAACGGGATGACTTTCTTCCCATGAGAAAATCCTGACAGTTTCTTGCAGATTTTGGTCAGGCTCCCCCTTTTTTTAGATAAGCAGTATAGTGAGGGCTGGAATCCACACTGGGACACTGTGAAGAAACCCCTGCCCTGTACTTGACTTCACCCTGGTGCGCAGACCCGGCGCACGGCTCACAGCGAGTGCTCTGGTCAAGCCTTTCCCCTGCCAACATTGCTCTCTTCCTGCAGGCAGGTGTGCCAAACGTGCCCTTAAGCAGGGCTGAAGTGTGTTCCTAAATTGCAATAAAGGTATGTGATGGTTTGGGTTTGTCATGTAAACCTAATCAGTTGTGTCTAATTCGGTGAAACATAGTTAAGCAATCATGTGTTAACACAGCGACAGATCTCACAGTTTACGGGGTGCTGCACTGCAGAAGATGCTTCTAAACTGGGGTGAGTTTAGACTGCATAGGCATCAAATCCAGATGACAACGAAGCAATGCAGACTCCAGTTTTTCATTGGAGACAATGATGTAAGGATGTATCATGTGCTCATGATGTCACGACTGATAATTTGTTCCTTGCCTCCAGACACCTATGCTGTTTAATTTACATTAAGTTGAGCTCCGTTCCAAGTTATTCTAAGGAGGAGGAAGATGCATTGGCAGTGCTGATATCAAAGAGAATTAATAGCCAGTTCTCAGTCATGCTTGATAAATGGCATTTTGATTTGCAATTTCAGCTTTCAGATAACATCTAAGAGCACACCCAAACTGCATTGTCTTCTTCAGGGAATCAGTGCCATCCAGTAGAGGCTGTCATAAACTAACTGAATCGCCTTCATAATTGCTGCTTTTGTTTGGATTAAATTTCAGGTTCCCTTTATTTGATCTGTGATAGGATTGATGCATCAACATATGGTTTGTGTAATTTGGGATTTGCATTCACCTGGCCATTGTAATTTGCAAACCATTGCTTATTGTTTATCATAAGCCAACTGAGATTTAAGCAGATCACAGTTAAACAAATCACAGTTTGATGCGGTGTGCAAACCCAGTCTATAACAGTGTTGCAAAGTTTCAAAGATTTCACCTGTGTTCCTATATTAAATGTAACTACAAAAATTGCGAGCTGGGTATCTTGGCGCATTGATACAGAACTTCACAACAAATAGCAAATGTCTCTGAGAACTACAGATTAAAAATGCAGAAGATAAAGTGGAATCTTGCCATATATTATGATTAGCGCCTGAAGTTGCCCAGCGTTGTTTTCTCAAATTAGCTTGCCAGAAGAGGTTGACTCCTCTGCTGTCAGGGGTTATCCGACAAAATATGTTCTTACCCACCACTACAATGCACGTTCCACTCTCAGGACAGATATAATGCCCTCCTGCCATAGCAGGCGCAATATTAACTTTTACATTAGCTTAATTCTGGCACCAAATGGTTCACTGTCCTTTTACCCAGAAACAGGCTTTAAAATCCTGATTGCAAGCCAAGAATAACTCCTGCCATCTTTCCATGATTATACATAAAATGAGTAACTGAAACAGACACCTTCCTTATATATATTTGTGAAGGTCTTTGTTGCATACTGCCTCTGGTTTATTATAGTCTTGTGAACAGTTGCATCATCAATGTATTTCATACTTGGCCCCTCCATGACCACAAAGAAGACACACAGAAACGACATTTTTCATGCTTGGACCAATTAAGAGAGGCTAGTTTGGGAAAGGCTGGGGTTTCTTCAGCTGGCATAAGGATGGAGAAATCATAAAGGCTAGAACTAAGAATGGATACCGAAATATGGCAAGAGAGGTGCTCCTCATTTTGTGGTTGCCGGGGGTTCATTTTCTGCTTGATTTGGGGGGACAAGCATCAGCAGTCCACAGAAAGTCAGGAGACGTGCATTGGAGGGAGGGAGGATAATGAACGTGGGGCTCTTCCAGATGCCTGAGTTAAAGCACTGTCCAACTAGCCCCTGAGCTGGTGGAAAATATACCAGCATGAATTGTGCTGCCAGTCCCTGTCACAATCTCAAGGCTGGGGATGGGGCTGCCTTACCTATTTCTTGGACAGCAAGTTAAGGATTGGCAGAGTTCCCTGGCTTTATTTTTTGCTCACCAGGTATCACCTGCTGGTTGGAAAAACAACTACCAATCACTCTCCTTAATGGCGAGTGGGGTAGGATTGGCGGAGAGCAGGCGTATGGTAGATTTATTCACTTATCAAGTTGCCCAGATCAGGTGGTGACGGAGGGCTGGGTGAAATGAGAGGAAAATCCTCTAATGTTTCTCACAACCCCTCCTCTGTGAGGCTGGCCTATCAGTCAGGCTATTTCTGAAAACAAGTCTTGTGTTGTTCTAGAAGACAGCTAAACCTGTGTTCAGAAATAGCCTGTCTGACAGGTAGCCAGCATGAAGGCAGGATTGTGAGGAGCATGGGGTGGGGGGGTGAGCGTCTCTCCCGGTGCTCGTGCTCATCACAGTCTCTTACGCAGCTGTCAGTTGGGCAATTTCTCAACTAGAAAGGTGCTAAACCCGTGTTCAGAAATAGCCCAGCCGACAGGAAAAAGATGCAGAGGGAAGCACGGGGGTGGACAGGGAGGGAGCAATAAAGAATGAGATAGTCCCAACCTTGACTAATGTAAGGAAATGACAGCGCTGGCGGTTAGTGGCCCAGGAACAGATCGGAATAGGCAACATGGTACTACCACCGCCAGGGATGATGTAAGCAACCACGGTGTGTTGCACAAACATGCACAGGAGCTGCAGCTGCGTGATGCTGGTCCTGGGACATTGGCTTGGCATGGTGACGGTTCTAGCGCTCCTCTGGAAATCCTCAGGAATTGTAAAAATGAATAGAGAACAGTAACACATGCAAAGGCAAAGGCTTTCATGCAAAAGCCCTTGTTGGCAAAGGCAACAAAACCTGTCGTGCATCCAGCGGTGACTGAACTAGCAGCCTGCAGAACCCTCCTGTGTAGCACAGAACTAGGACAAGACTGGCAATTTAAGAAATCGGTCCAACACTCCTTCAAAAGAGGTCTAGTGCTGCTTTATGTGATGTTGGGTGAGCAGATCCCTCTGTGCCACCTAAGTATCTGGCCTGCAGTGCAAGTCAAACCAGCCATGGAGGGCAATTCCAGTGTTCAGAGGTGCAAGGACATCCTTACAACAGCCTAAAGGGCCACCTAGGAGTTGGGCAGATCCGCCCTGACCACATCAGCAACCAGTCAGTGATGGCTGTGCACGCAGACATGGATTCAATTGGGTGTTTCAACATTCAGAATCATGAAAAGAATGTTGAAATGTATTCAGTTAAGATCTTTTAGTGGCACTCTTAGTGTGTTACAAATTACATCTCAACATCCACCCTGACTTTCTTGAGCTCCTCCAGTCACTTCAAGACAGGGTGATGAGTCAGAGCAATGCCTCTCAGCTCCAAAAGGGTTTGGGGCATTTTTATGCCATTCTGTGTAAAAGAAGAGGAGCCAGCTATGCTTCAAATGAGACAACTGTGGTTGCTTTGTAAGTCATAGAAATTAGCAAACAAAATACTACATTTGAGATAAACTGGAAGGAAGAGCTTGAGTGAGTTTTTAAAATACAATCTGTTTCCTGTTAAGCAATGACAGTATTGGGGACTTTGTACTGTCTGCACTTTTAATTTTGTTATTGGGTTTTAATTAAACTAGGATTAAATTAACTTCAGTACAGAGAAAAATCCATTGCTGTGCCCAATACATCTACTGCTTCCCACAGGTGCTTCATTTGAATGCAAATTTGTTCATTTGCTTGTTTATATAATATGGCTGCCCATCTTGTAGATGCAACTCTGGGTGGTTCACAACACATTAAAACCAATAAAAAATATCAACATATTAGCCAGCGGTTATGCCAATTTCTGACCCAAACCCAGCAGATCTACCAGATAAATAAACTTGATGGATAGTAAGTAGCTCTTCTATTTTGTCTAGATTTAATTTCATCTTCTCCCTCTTCATCCAGCCTTTTTTCAAACTTAAGCAATATTCAAGTATATGTCTGCTTCTTTGTGTTGGAGGGTAAAGAGCAATCTAACTGGGTTTTAATTAGCCAACTAATGGCATTAAGTTCCAGAGCCCTAATTTTTCTTCCCCATCAGTTTCATGTACTGTAGTTGACAAACAGCATAGGGGACCAGTGGATCTCTTTGGGATACCAACGATTATCAGACCAGGTGTCATTGCTACGTTCTGGAGAGTACCATAGGAGGATTAGAATGGCTACTAAACTCTGTCCCCAAGTGCCAGTTCCATCAGCCACCCAGAATGGATACCATTATCAATGGTATTGGTTGCTGTGGAGAGGTACAAGAAAAAGAGTAGGCCCTTGCTATTCTTGCCATATGCCAAGTCAACCAAAGCTCGCTTCATCTCTACGCGCTGGTTGAAAGCCTGACTGAAATGGATCCAACTAATCAGAGTTATCCAGAGATACCTGGAATTGTGAGAGCAACATTTTCCAATCACCTTAATCAGAAATGGAATGTTGGGGAGTAGCTTGCAGTTACACAGATCTTCTGAATTAAGAAAGGATTTCTTCAATAGAGGTCTTACAACTGCCTCCTTTAGGCAGGAGTAAACAGACAAGTAGGCACTGCTCACCTTCCTTAACAATGGAACCGGTCACTTGATGTGATCAGTCTGTGGCCTGATATGGAAAGCTGAATGTCTATCATGCAGTATTCAACAACTGTAATTGCATCACGCTTACTCATCGTTACGGTTTATGGAATTAACTCAGTTTTCTGGGATTGTATGACACATTGAACCATAAGCAAGCCATTTAAGTTTTCACACAACACACTAAATTCCTGTCTCCCTCCTCCTCCTCCCCTTCTTCTTCCTCTTCCTCTTCTTTTTCTTCTTCTTCACCACCTGACTCCCAATGACTCTGGGCAGTTCACAAATAAAAAATATTAAAAAACAATAAAATAATAATACATAAATGAACAAGAATGAAGGATAGCAAAGATGACAAAAACTGAACAGGAAGAATCAAATGGATCCACACAACCCACAAGGGGGCTTCAATCACTCTCACCAAAGGCCTGGGCAAAGAGCCAGGTCTTCAAGGCCCTTTGAAACACCAGCAGATTGAGGGCCATTCAGATCTTGGGGGAACTTGGTTCCAAAGGGCAGGCACACTGCTACAGAGAAAGTGTGCTTCTGGTTCCAGACATATGCCATTGTTTAATCGAAGGAACCTGGAGCACACCAACCCTGCCAAATCAAATCGGCTGGGCAGATACTATGAGAGAGAGGCAGTCCCTCAAGTATCCAGGCCCTGTGTGTTTGTGGATTCAGGGAGATAGAGGTACATAATAGTTGGCAACTAATTTCTCTGTGATGCTCAACCTATCACTGACACTGCTCAATAAAAAAGTAGATTAATGGATCTATATCGTGTCATACTTTATGACTGAGATGACATGATAATGGAAACACCAGCAGGGATTGGTAAGTTTTACTAGTCCACGATGGACGCCAATATGAGGACAACTTTCAGTGCTAGCTTTCTGTTTCTTCCACAAGTTCATTTTCCACGTTGAAATAAAGCTGGATAAATATGGAAAGTAGTACAACAACAGTATATAAGAACCTATAGCCCATTTCTTCTGATTCATTCAGAAGACTTTGCCCAGAATTTGTCATAATTTGTGCATATGGTACTGGAGATGTGAGAATGAAATCTGATGGAGTTATACATCAATATAGTTATAATATTTAGTAAAAGCAATTTCTGTTGAATATACAGTACACATCTTTGCACCTTATCAGGAATACAAAAAAACTGGGTGAATGTACAAGTGACCACACTTGTAAAATGATATTCTGTTAAGTTCAGAGTATATTCAGAGTAAAGAAACAACCTGTAGGAATACCTTTATTAAAATAAAATAGACAACCTTCTTGTTCTTGATTACTCCAGTGTTGGATTTTTAATCTAGCACCACATATCCCTAAACCACTTAGACTTTATTGCTGATCCATCATGCGTGAGAAAGGGGTGGAGAAACCTTTTACAGAAATTAACATCTTTGACTTTGTAGCTCAAGTCCAAAATACCTTGAGGGAGACTTTCCAGCATCTCCTTAAGAACTTACAGGAGATGCACACTGACTGAAAAGACTAGCCTAATGAATGAGCCAGGGGCCATCTTTTATCCCTAAGAATGGGTCTCTGGAGTTGTCAGTTTGAATAACAGCAGATTGGAAGGGCTGCATAATGTAACATAAGTTGGTAAGTCAGACCTGGGTTCTGCAACACCATGCCTTTAATGCAACACCAGGGCAAGATTAACATATTGACAAATTCTCCATACAGGGAACTATATGAAGATACCATCTATATTTATAGACTACTACAGAACCCATATGCTGTATTATATTCATATAACATTTATATTATAATTGTTAATTTTTTGGTAAACGTTTATGAAAAACTGGTTTGGGTTGAAAATGGTTACTAACCTTTGATATGGTAATCAGTTAAACCTCTTTTAGACAAAGAAGATGAAACCAGCTTCATCCCAGCCCCCGTTCTCAGTTTAAATGCTACGATATAGTGGATTAAGGGCAATCTTAATTCTGAGGGGCTTGCTGGCTAGCTCGGGGCTTTCAGTCAAGCTACTCCCTTCATTTGGGGTACCTACTCCTTTTTCTGTCTCTCTGTATTTGCTCCACTTTCCTGACTCCCTCTTTGGCTGTTTGCTGAGACTATTTACAGATTTCTCAGATTTAGCTTTGATCTGCAGATCTCAGCCACATTTAATTTCTTGATTACTCCAGTGCTTATAATCCAGCAATGTGTGCTCCAAAACTGCTGATCAGAAGATGAAAACTGGAGCCATTTAATTAAAAGTGTAGTCTTAGGGAAGGGGGAAACCCTTGTTCTGACCATTCCAGATTCCAAGTAAGGGAGCAATTCAAGAACAGGTGGTGGTAGCATAAATACTTGTACAGGGGAAACCTTTTCACCTGGAAGACCAGCCATACCCTTATTAGACAGGAGGTAGAGATGGAGATTGCAAAACAGAGTCTGGTGGGCTGATGTGTGTCAGACAGTTCATGGATTCCCTGCTGTATATGCATGCGACTGATGGCTGTTTTTCCCCTGTCCTGCTGTGCCATATATTGAAGGAGGACAACCTAGTTTATGAGATAGATGGACTATCTTCAGGCACCTTGCTTCTTAGAGGAGGAGTGACTACTATCTTTGCTCCCTCTGGATGCATTATACTAGTTGGATGCAATCTATCACCATATCATTTAGACAGAGAATACAGGTGGGTGCCAAGTTCAAAGGATGGTGGCATGTGAGCAAAAATGTCTTTGCCTTCTCAGGAGGCAACATGGAAGGTCCAATCTCTCCTGTTCTAAGACACATAAAAAGGGAGCCAAAAAAAAAAAAAAGCAGTGGGTAGGAGCTTCTACAGTCCTTCTTTTCTACATGTAGCTTCTTATCCAGTCCTAGAAATATTAAAAACTCTGCTTGGAGAGATGATCTGGGGGCTACCTCGCTGAAGTTTCCTCTCCCTAGTTCTTTTGAAGCCAAGTGGGAGATGTTATCACATCCACAGACAGCTGTGCATCACCACTCCCTTCATATCCATCATTTCTATAGTAACTTAATGAACTCAGAGCCAGAACTGATATAGGATAAACTACACAGAGTTGGGTGCATATCAGCCATCACGTCTGGACCTCAGGTGACAAAGTTGGAAGAAACCAATGAAAGATAGATGACAGCAAAGAACAATTGCACCCCAAGCCACCAACTCATACTATGTGTATGAATAGTGGGAATTGCAAGCAACTGACCATCAAACAATGTTTAGATAGGTATAGCCTTGGAGGGAACCCAGGATTTAACTGGCTGTGAAATGAGTAGTTCTAACTATCAATAGGATAATTTGTTCTAGGCAAGCAAGACTAGGGGTTCTTTTTTTCCCCCCAGTAATTTTATTAAAGATTATATATAACAGATAAAACTAATACAAGAACCTAATACAAAAGTACATTAAAAGAAAAAAATAATATTAAGAAAGTGCAGAGAAAAAAGAATCCCCCTCCAAAAAAGACAAGAAGAAACTTTCCCCTTCATCCCCAGCAAGTATATTCAACATTAACAACTCATCACTGTCTCTTAAAATACAACCAAATGCATCTTCATTCCATACTTCACCCCATTTTTTATAAACCCATCTCTAAATCCTCAGCTTTCCTTATTAATCAACAAAAGGTGTAAAAATTAACAGACATAACTAACAACATAAGTATTTGGTCCCCTTTATATTTAAATATGATCCCCCTAATCCCTCTCTTAATAATCAAAATATAATCCCAATTAACAACTAAAAATTACAAAAAAATAAAAAAATAACTGTTAATCATAAGCAGAACTAGCAACCCATTTTAATCCCAATTAACAATTAAATATTACAGGAAAATAATGGTTAAACATTACCAGAAATCATAATCCCTTATTTATATACCAAAAATAGTAACATAGATATTACAAACTAATCCATTACACCCAATTGAACATTTTTTTCCAAAAAACCCCCCTATCCAGTCAAAGTATCCATTAAACATTACCACAGATAGCAATCCATTACTTAACCCATTACATAATCAAATAAACCAATTTTGTATTTTTTCTTCCTCCTCCCATCAATCCTTGAATTCCATAAATAAAATTCTAACATCTGCTTTCTTCTACTATCCTTATCTCTTCTCTCAAAATCCTTGCCATCTTTATCAAAGTCCATCTGTAATTTCAATGTAGCCACCCCAGTAAGTCTTTTATATTCTAATTTAAATGGGTAATCCACATCTCTCTTTTGATACATTATTTGTATATCTTTTTAAATTTTTAAATGATCATCCAATTCCATTTGTAAATCCAATATTTCCATCTTGTTCTTATAGGTTAAAAATTTTAAATCCATCTTAAAGTCCATTTTGGTTATCTTCCAAGGGACTTGTTTCTCTTCAATAAGAGCTTTTGGTTCCAATATAGGGTTAAATAGCCCAAGTATTTCTTAAGCCAACTTATAAAACATTTCCTTTAAAGTAGCCATTTGGTGCTCTCTAGTGGCTAACCTTCAAAGCTTTATTAACAGGTTGAAATATAAACATGAAATTTTTTCCCACATGAGAGGATCTTTTTAATTAACTTCAAAGTCTTTATTTAAATCAATTTCATCCAAATCTTTAGTGTTTAAAAACTTTCCAAAAAAACGACACTATAGTCCCCCTTTTGTTAAATATTGCAAAAAATAAAGGTCTTACAAAGCAGGAAACACATAGCTTTCTTTCTTTTTAAACGGATTAAACTCACCCAGTGAATACCCGGCTTGCAGTTATGAAGGTTTTTCAATCTTAAAGAAATGGTAAGAAAAAAATTAAACTCCAAGGTGATTAAAAATACGAAGTTTGGTTTAACTTTGGGCCTACGGCTAAACCTCTGTCTGCCCCCCCCCCCAACACACACACTTACTGGAACCAGCCACAGAGGAAGGAGGAGAACCACTGCAGAACAATGCCTCCCACTCCGAATTCCCAGAGCCAGTCCAGAAGGATACCATAGTCGATAGTATGGTATCCTTCTGTCGATACTATTAAAAATTTAAAAGCCAGTGTGGTATAATGGTTAAGGTGTTGGGCAGAATTGAGGAGACCTAGGTTCAGGTCCACCTTCTGATGTAAAAGCTCATTGCGTGACTTTGGGCCAGTCGTTCTACCTCAGCCCAACCTATCCCGCAGGATTGAAGTTATCAGGAAAAGCAGAGCATGAAATGCTACGTATGCTGCCTTGACCTCTTGGAGGAAAAGCAGGACATATCAATCAGCAAGCAAGCATAAAATTAGTTTACCAATATAGAGATGATATTTTACTGTTTCTCAGTTGAAATCTGTCTCTTACAACACTTTTGTAGAGAGTAAGGAAGATAATCTTGATGGAGATACAGGTATACTTGGTAACTATGGTAATTGGGACTGGGAACTTAGTCACTAACCAACACACTTGTAAAGTGAAATGTCATGTGACCATGCCAACTTACAACGGCAGTTCTGACAGTTCCAGTTGCAGTCATTAGGTGAATTCTGCACGGTCATTAGGCGCAACATCATGTGATTGCCATTTGTGACCTCCTGCCAGCTTCTGCACTGACTTTGTATGATGGAATGTATCTACAAAGGGGAGGGTGATGTGGTGGATAGCAACAGAGACCAAAGCTATGAGGAAGGAGGGGGTGTGTTCCAGAAAGGGAAAGGAGACAAAAGACAACACAGTCCACAGGGGGAGCATGGGAAGCATAAGAGGCCACTCCCTAGAATCTCCCAGGATACATCCATTAGTTGCAGTAGTATAGATTTAGTCTGGCAAGATTCTGTCTATATGATGTAAGCAAATAAAGGAACTTAACTCAACTGGACTGTTTCACCGTTGTTCTTGGGCTGGGCCTGACACTTTGCTTGTTGGAAGCTGGCAGTGAAGGTCACAAATGACACTGCAACTGTCGTAATTGCAAGCCGGTTGCCAAGCACCCAAATCATGATCACGTGACTGCAGGGACAATGCAACAATTGCAACTTTGAGGACCAGCTGTAAGTTTCCTCATTCAGTGCTGTTGTAACTTCGAACGGTCACTGAACAAATGGTCATTAACTGAGGACTGCCTGTATGCAGAATCTGTTGCCTAGGCAAAAGGGGCTGAAGTATTTTTTAAGTCCAGAAAGTCCAGATAACATTTGGAAGTGGCTCAGATAGACACCTCCCTAATTCATTGAACTATAAGAAGGAGGAGGTACAGCATAATCAAACTTGCAAGATTTTGTTATTAGAGCCAATCTCAATAAAATAGTTTTAGCCTTCCGGTGGAGTTGATTTCTTGGTTGGGTCCATCTAGTGGGGCTGACTACTTCTGAATAATTAGTGAAATGCATAGAAACAGTGAGAAGCAAAGGCTGCCCCCTTCATCCTTTACACTAAGAAATAAGACAACTGCTACGTTCCTTTGCAGTTTCAAGCATCTTTCAGGGGAGAGAGGAGGAAAAAGCTAATTAGCTTAGCATTGGGGGAAAACACCTGTGGATGATCAAAAGTCATTGGAGAACAACATGGAGGCTCTGGGGTATCCAGTGCAATCCCAGGGCAGGTTTTCCCTGGTAAGCCATCCTATGTAAGGGACTGGGCTGTTTCTCTTTGTGGGAATGATTGATTCTGACTAGAGTAGCTACAGCTGTACCCCCTTAGACTTTTAAGCTCTAGGAAAAAAGCTCAAGAATTGGCTTTGTCCTTCATTCCTTCCATTTGCGGAGGAGGAGGAGGAGGAGAGCTATGAAAAGTGTGTCACTGTGAGACATCCCATTTCTGGAAGCATGGCCTTTTCTTCATGGCTGAAAGATTGGTAATACAAGACAAGTCGAAATTCACTGAGACTGAGAAGAATATGTTTAGCTGAGACTTGATGACCTTGGTCAAGAGGGTTTAATCTGAATCCTGTGGAGAAAGAAACTTATTATGCAGTACAGGAAGAAATGAAAGAATAGTTGTTTTGGGGCCTGTTGACCTACTCAGTAAAATTCAGGAAGTTACATGATTCTCATACATGGGAAATAAATAAGATGAGCTTGAACTTTTAATATAGGTATAACTGACACCAATGATTGGAATGTAGCACTTGAAGGATATAATTTGTTCAAGAAGAATGAAAATAATATACAGGAAGAAAGGGCCACACTATATGTTAAAATATATACCTGCTTAGAAATCTGAGAGGATGAGTGCTGTTGAGGCATCTGAGCTCCAATGGGTACCTTCCATGCAATAGTGTAGCTGGTATCTATTGATATTCTTAAAAAAAAAAAGGGAGGAAATGTGGATACAAAGTGCACACTTGCAAAAAAATTCAGGTGAGAAATGGAGGACAGAAGAAACCAATGTAAGTACACAAAAAACTTAGAAAAAAGGAAAAAGGTAGAGATAGGAGATGGAAGGGGGTCCAGGTCTCCAAGAAAGAATACATCCAAGTAACCCTGAGCTGCAGAGAAGAAATCAAAAAAGTAAAACTCAGAATGAACTGAGGTTAGCAAAGAAAACTAAGAAAAGCCCAAACTGCTTTTTTAAGAATGTTCCAAATAAAGAATCATCTTAACGAAGATGGCAAAATACTAGCATGCAGCAAATAAAAGGCAGAATGACTCACCTCTTATTTTGTTCAGTCTTCTTTTACAAGAAAGTATGTTGTGAAGAGCAGGATGAAGCAGCAGAATTAATGCTCAAGATTAATAGAAACGTTATCAGGGAATACCTTTTTTATCTTAATGGGGTTTATTGCTCCAAGATCAGATTAATTGCACCTTAGGGTTGTGAACAAACTACATAATGGTTTGGCTGAATCTTTCTGTATTATATTTGTTGAATCCTGAAGAACTGGTGAGGTATCAGATGTCAGAGATGGATGGAAAGAGAATTTGGGGGAACTACAGAACAGTGCTCATTCAGAGATGGACATGTCTGAAAACAAGGGGCAAATACCAGAAGCCAACATGGATTGTTCCAGAAGACATTACCCTGGTCTCATCTTTTAAATTAGGTAATTTGTTTAGTAGATTGGGGAATCTGTGGAGGTAATATACTGTATTGCCATTTCAGCAAAACATTTGACAAAATACTCCATGACATGCTGATTAGCTAGCTAGTTAAGCATGGGTGGGACAATTAAGTGGATGCACTGTTAGCTCAATGTTATAACTCATCAGAGAAGTAGACCAAGTAGACCTCTTTCTTTCATCCCAGAATGTAGAACAAGAAATGGTAATCTTAGGAAGGCATTTTTCGGTAGAATGTTATGAAAAATGTCCCAAGGATCACTGAGCAGGGGAATTGTTTATTCAAATAGGTGATAGGTTCTCCTTCACTGGAAATGTTCAAGTAGAGGCAGGACACCCATCTGTCTGGCAAGGAACATCTCCTTTGAGTTAAGTCTAATATTTGGAGTCTTCATGGTTGCACCTCTGTAGTTTTCTTGGCAACAATACAGAAAGGGGTCACCTTTGTCTTCTTCTAGGATGTTTTTGATGTCCAGCCTAGGCTACAGCCCTGGTGGTCTTAGGCCTACTGCTAACCAAGCCTGATGGGATCAGCAAAGACAGTCAGATGCTGCCACCTGTTTGGGTCCAGATTGGCAAAGGTCCTGCAAAAATGCACAGTGTCTCTTGGGACACCGCCAGAGAATACCATGTGCTAGCTAACTGAGCATCCCATGACACTCTGCTACTGCCATGTGATAGACACGGTTCTTTTTTCCACGTTTCTTTTAGCATCCATGTGGTATGGGGAAGAGCTCATTACAAGTCTTAGTGGTGGAATTTTCTTAAGAAGTATAACACTGCCTGCAAGTGTCACCTAAACATGGTCAGGACTTCCAGAAGTTGCTACCATGTTAAAAATTACACTGTGAGAATAGTATTTACATGATTTGAGAGTAATCATTTTCACTGTGTTTAATTTTAAACATAAATGAAATTCAATCAAAATCTGTTTCTTGTTCTGGTCCCATGCACAGTTTTTGGGGGTGCAGCCCCCAGCATTGCTACTCAAATCCCATCTCCACCTTCAGCGTCCTGGAAAATGTTACATGATTAAGTCTGAAGCTGAGTTATCTGAGTCCAACTTCAGCCTGAGGCATTGAGGAGGTGCTTCTGACTGCCCAGTTTCCCCTCTCTTTGATGGAGGTGATGGATTAATTCATACTTTCCCTGTTATGCAGCTGTAATTGTAAAACCTTTTTTAATTTAAAACTTCACAAATGTACACACTTCACCATCATCCATCCATCTGTACACACACACCTCAGTGCTGTATTGAACCCAGCTAAGTGCAGAACTTTGACCCCAACTAAGAGTTGACCCAACAGAACAACTACTTTTCTGGCAACATTTCAAATTAATAAACACATTTAAGATTCCTTAAATAAGGAGGGTATTTTATGTGGTTCCTGCTCTCTTTTAGTAGCTGCAGCATAGTTATAAGAAAAAAAAAAACCCTGGTGCTATTCAACCTTTCAGGAGTTGAATTATTGGGAGAGGGGGAGGAAGGAGCCCAACCACGTTCTTCTATTTTTAACCATAACATGATCTCCTGCAGTTTTCTCTGAACATTAGCTAAAAGGTTTGAGGCCTGATCCTGACTTTCTTCTCCTCACACTGATAATTCAGCATTCTAGCACATTGGGCTTATTTTTTTCCTTGTTGCACAGAAGCAGCAATTATCCTGGTCAGGTAATTTAGGTATTTAATCGGGTATTTAATCTTTGCTTTCTACTTCTAAAAACAGAATGGCATTGAATACACTCCACAGCCCCTTTCCAATTTCTCATGAAAACGGGCATTTTATATTGCAGATACAAGCAAATGCAGATTATTATAGAGGATAAATAAATCAAGCAAGCAAGCAAGGCTAAAATATCCGAGTTGGTGGCAAGAAGAAAATAGTGATATTTGGATCCCTGGATCTCTGCAGACCTGAGATACCTGAAGTCATACTTTGCTTCTGACTTCTGAGATGCAGCTTACACTTACAACATGCTTTCAAGCTTTATTCTGCAGTCACCAAACTTTCAAAAGTGAAAGTGAACATCCATCTGAACTGGCTGTTTTGAAAATACTATAGTAATAATAGAAGAATGAAGAATAGTCTAAAAAGAATTAGGTCAATAAACATTACAGTAGAAATATTAAGAATTAGTAAAATATTATCTATGCTTCTCCAAAAAAATCTATGAATTGGAATATAGCAATCCAATGTCATGATCTCAGATCTTTATTTTAAAAAGTATATTTCCCCAGTACTAGAAGTGTTTGTACATTTACATATGTATGCACACACAAACATTTCTTGGAAAAGAAATGATACACAGATAATGTCTATGATACACTGATAATGGAAGAACACTGTTCAGCTAAAATGGTTAGGAGATAACAGATGAACTACAAATTACTCAATGCACCAACTCACAGAAGTATGAAGGTATGGCTAGAGATGCACTTCCACATATCTATAAGGAAAAGGTAGAAAAATGAAATCCTTTACAGGCCTTGTTCACTAATGTCTTAGACCTTCTGCCTAAGTGAAACCTGGTTCCCTCAAGTCAAGGAGAAGTTACATTACATGACTGATAATTTTTGTAACTGTTACCTTTCTGCAGATGAACCTAACTCCCCCCCCCCAAAAAAGTCAGTAGTTTTTGAATTTTGCAATTAGAAATTTACTTCATCAATTATTTATGTTAAGAGCGTCACTATGGATTTGGAGTTGGCTTCTTTCTCTCCTGATCTATTAGGGACCCTTACAGGTCCACCAAACAAGTTGACATGATGCATTCAATTGGAGAACAATTTACTTATTTATTTTTAGACCTGAATTTTCAGATTTTAATCAATTCATGATGGGAGTTTTAGTCTATTAGCCCAACAGTTCTGAAGAAAGAACTAGAAGAAATCAGCTTAGAAGAGACATGCTCCCTGTGTGCCAGGGAAGGAAAAGGGGCGTTTATGGTGATCCTGGCCCAACTGTAAAAAGAAGAGGCCCTTTAGCAGCAGACTAGGACTGGGCTGAAGTAGGTTCAATGCTCTGCCTCTGGCTGTGCCACTCAAACAGCTATTTCATGGGGTCTAAAAGACATGCCAGCTCTAGAGCTGCTTGCCCTTGGTGGCCATGGTCCAGCGGGGAAGCGGTGCACTGCAGCTCTCTCCCAACATCATGCTGTGAATCTTTTCTGCATGTGGCTACGGGGCAGAGAGTGATGGCAGGGAAGGGGTCCATTCAGGGTGGGTGGGATGGAGGGAAGGAAAAGGACACATCCTCCTTGCCCTGAAGTTGCTTTAGGAGATGCCTCTTCTTGGGTTACTGCTACTTTTTAAATTTAATTAGATTTCAGTTAATTCATATTCTTTAATAATGAAACAAATGGTTTAATGACTGAGCCTCTGACCTGATTCTGTTTCATTTCATGTTACATCTTTTACACACTATCAACATCATATTTGGATATGATCAAAATCTGCTTTGTATACATTATTTGGTATAAATATTCAATTACTTCTAAAAACACTCATGGGAAAAGAGACCCAACAAAAGATCCCCAGAATCTCTGCTATGATCCTCACTGATTACTTTTAGGTTTCTGTGGGGGGAGAATATAATATTAAAAAGGAAAGCTTCTGAAAACAAAACTCTAATTTTTGCAAAAACCCATCACTGCATCCCTCCCGTCTTTTCTTTTCCTTGGAAAGTATCTTGCAACTCCCGATGACACAAGATGAGGCTGAGTGGAGGGGAAAGACATACATATGCTGAAGGCAGGCACAGCAATCTCATAGCAAAATTCTCCACTTAGTTTCATAAGCATCCAGATTTACATGTTTGCACTATTTGTTTCCTAACAGCGGTGTGATGAGCGTTGTCGAAGACACTCCCGGGTGGAACCTTCAGGACTCAGTTCAGGGCATTGATGGTTAGACAGTCACACAGGGTTCTCTTCTCCACTTTGAAAAGCAACGTCTCTGTCTGCATGAAGGGTGGGTGGGGGAGAGACAGGGGAGAAGCATCTTAGCTAATTTCATCACAGTCTCTCTCTCCTCCATTACAACCAAATGAAAAAACAGGTACAAAACATGATTTTAAAATTCTGATTTATGCTTTGTTTAAAAACAACACAAATCTTACAATACTATTGTATATAAAAATGAGCTACATAAACGTGGCTGTCCACATTTTAACTACGGTTATCTAACAACCCAACACCACAACCAGAACTGCCAACTAATTGCTAGTTTTCCGTTGGGGTGGGAAGAGGACCAAAGTGCCATTAAACTTCCCCAAGCCTTCAGTTTCCCACTCCTTCAGACAGATGAACAGCAGTATAAAAGCATACCCTGATCACTAACTTCAGCACAGTTTCTACTCACTGAATTAGAAGGACCCTTGGACCATTCAGCTTTCCGGTTTTGTTTGAAAATATCCAGGAAGGCAGAGAGTGCTCCCTTTCTAAATAACCAGAAGTAATACAAGGTTATAGCTGGATGGTGACATCAGTGTTCATTCTTCCAGCCCTGGAGCTGGCAGAAAACTGTGCCCTTGTAATCTGCATGCTGCTAATGATCAAGGCCTGTAACTATCCTAGCAACCAGGTTTCAAGTGGCACTGTCTGTATGGCTCTAACGTGGGACAATTTAAGGGCAATCTGGTAGATTCCTCAGTCTGAGTCCCACAGCATCACCAGCCAGCAGAAAGAACCATCACCAATTGCTCTTGAACATGGGGTGAGATAGGATTGGGCAAGTGCGGGTGATGCCCAGGATGGAGGGAGGGTTAAGCCAGTTTTCAGGCTGGCCTGCGTGAAGGCCATGATGCAGAGAAGGGGCATGGGGTGAATCAAGAGGGACCTCTCTCCATTTTAATGCTGACCCCTCCTCTGTCTCACTAACCTATCAGCCAGGTTATATTCAGACACAAGCATAGCGTTTTTCCAGATGACTGTGAGATCTGCATTCAGAAGTAACTCATGTGACAGTTCACACATACAATGGGGGGGGGAGTGCTCTCTTCTGCCTACCCCTACCCCTGCAACTAACAACTGTTGCAAGGGAATGGCAATGGTTGCAGGGGTTAGTCATAGCCAGCAGCACTCAGAAATGGCCTATGGAATATGCAAATTGGGATTGGAGAAGAGCAAATGGTGGGAGTGCCACTCCCCCACCCCTCCCAGTAGCAAAAAGGACAGCCCATGCAAAGCAGCAGAGCACTTACGAGACACTCATTTGGGATAGAAGCAGCAACACACAACTGTCAGAATCTGGCTCTCTTCCCTGGTTTTAATAGATGTTCTGGGCAGCATGGAATCTCAGCCTCTTCAGAGAGCATCAGTCCTTTGCTCCTTTTCTTTAAACACAGGTCTGACACTCTTTCAGAAGACCACTGAATACTATTCCAGAAAAGTACTGCACCTATGTTATATGCGAACAGCGCTTTGCAATGCACAGATAATGCATCCTAAGCATAGATGCCTCTAGTGGCTGATCTCTCCTGCAGTCCAGGCCAAAAGGGCCATGGAGGGCAGCGCCAGCGGCCTGAGGGGAGGGGGCATGCTTGTAGCAGCTAGAGTGGCCACTGGGAGCGGGGCAGGTCCATCCCCTGCCACGTCCTCTCCGGTACCATCAATGTGGTGTCACAGATTGTCCAGCAAGACTTCCTTGGGAGAAGAGGGCCAGCACTACTTTAAATCTGGAACCGCAAAAGACAAATGCAGGCTGCTTCTGGAGATGAGATGAAGGGGGAATTATTAACATAAGTATGTTCTTCAAAAACAGTTAGCAAACCATCTCCATGTCCTGATCTGCCCCATAGTGGCATGTGAGGATGAGCCCTGCTGAGCTACCCTTACTCTTCAGAACTTGACTGGACAACTCTGAGCTGCACAAAGGGTAACTCACAAAGATTCAGGGATCTGGGCTCAGCTGATACCTGCTGTTGTGAAACAACTATTGCATTCGCGCACACACACCACATACGAATTGCTCTTTCGCCCTGCAATCTTGATAGTGTTGCTGGTAGAAAAGAGGAAGTCAGTTTCTTCCAACCTTCTACCAACCCTGATTCTCATCGCCTCATCACGTTTCTTGAAGCCCTTATCAACTTCCGTTGATAAGCAACTTTTTTTTGGTCAGCTATCTGTTCCCCAGCAGTCATTTTTTGAGCCTGACCTGCTAGCAGGCAAAAAAAAAAAAAGGTTGCTTTTCTCCTGAATAAACTTTACTTAGGGGTTAGAAATGCAGATCTTCAATACAGAAAAATATCCACAACCGAATATCAAAATAGCAGCCTCGCTAGTTTGTGTGTAGCTCCACCTCATTTTGCTGTCACCAAAATTCTATCTACTTTAGAGTGAACTGTTTTTCATGATTTGAACCAAAAAAGAGGCCACTAAACCAAACAACACTGCTCCCAGTACCTGCACCAACATCCGTGAAGCATGCCTTGCTTCCTCTATATACAGGTGAAACTCGAAAAATTAGAATATCGTGCAAATGTTCATTTATGTCAGTATGGCAACTCAAAAGGTGAAAACAATATATGAGATAGATGCATTACATGCAAAGCGAGATATGTCAAGCCTTACTTTGGTATAATTGTGATGATTATGGCGTACAGCTTATAAAAACCCCAAATTCACAATCTCAGAAAATTAGAGTATTCCATGATATCAATAACACAAGGATTGGAAATAGAACAATATCGGACCTCTGCAAAGTATAAACATGCATATGTACTCAGTACTTGGTTTGGGCCCCTTTTGCAGCAATGACTGCCGCAACGTGGCGTGGCATGGATGCTATCAGCCTGTGGCACTGCTGAGGTGTTATGGAAGATCAGGATGCTTCAATAGCGGCCTTCAGCTCCGCTGCATTGTTCAGTCTCATGTCCCTCATCCTTCTCTTGGCAATGCCCCATAGATTCTCTATGGGGTTCAGGTCAGGCGAGTTTGCTGGCCAATCAAGCACAGTAATCCCATGGTCATTGAACCAGGTTTTGGTACTTTAGGCAGTGTGGGCAGGTGCCAAGTCCTGCAGGAAAATGAAGTCAGCATCCCCATAAAGCTCGTCTGCGGAAGGAAGCATGAAGTGCTCCAAAATCTCCTGGTAGACGGCTGCATTGACCCTGGACTTAATGAAGCACAGTGGACCAACACCAGCAGATGACATGGCTCCCCAAATCAACACAGACTGTGGAAACTTCACACTGGACTTCAAGCATCGTGCATTGTGTGCCTCTCCATTCTTCCTCCAGACTCTGGGTCCTTGGTTCCCAAATGAGAGGCAAAAGTTGCTCTCATCAGAAAAGAGGACTTTGGACCACTGGGCAACAGACCAGTTCTTTTTTTCTGTAGCCCAGCTAAGACACTTCTGACGTTGTTTGTTGTTCAGGAGCGGCTTGACAAGAGGAATACGACATTTGAAGCCCATGTCCAGGATCCGTCTGTGTGTGGTGGCTCTTGATGCACTAACTCCAGCCTCAGTCCACTCCTTGTGAAAGTCGCCAACACTTTGGAATGGCCTTTTCCTGACAATCGTCTCCAGGCTGCGGTCATCCCTGCTGCTTGTGCACCTTTTTCTACCACACTTTTCCCTTCCACATAACCTTCTATTGATGTGCTTTGATACAGCACTTTGGGAACATCCAACTTCTTTTGCAATTAGCTTTTGGGGCTTTCCCTCCTTATGGAGGGTGTCAATGATGGTTTTCTGCACAACTGTCAGGTCAGCAGTCTTTCCCATGCTGGTGATTCCTACTGAACCAGCCTGAGAGACCATTGAAAGGCTCAGGAACCCTTTGCTTATTAGGATTCATTAGCTGCTTAGAGTGGGACACTTTGAGCCTAGAATATTGAACCTTTTCACACTATTCTAATTTTCTGAGATTGTGAATTTGGGGTTTTCATCAGCTGTACGCCATAATCATCACAATTATACCAAAGTAAGGCTTGACATATCTCGCTTTGCATGTAATGCGTCTATCTCATATATTGGTTTCACCTTTTGAGTTGCCATACTGACAAAAATGAACATTTGCACGATATTCTAATTTTTCGAGTTTCACCTGTATAATGTTATAATTTCCAGGGAGTCCAATTTTCCCCCTCAGATTTCTAAATTATTTATTTATTTATCAAATTTGCATAGCCACCCATCTCTCAGAAAAGTTCTGGGCAGCTTACAACAATCCAATAAAAGCAACACATACATAAACAATCAGTATAAAAAAAATATAAAAATCAACATTAAAAGCTAAATATGATAAAAACACACACACACAAATATACCAACCCTAGGCAAAAGGGAATAAGGATAGTTAACTCAGCAGTAGAGCCATCTAAGCATGTCTCTGGTTCCTTGGGAGCCCCAGACCTGGTACATAACCAGGTCTTCAGGGAAGGTCAAAAGGATAGAGCTAATCTAATATTGGGGGAAGAATATTCCACAAGGTGGGCGCCACAGCAGAGAAGGCCCAACACCTGGGACCCACCAACTGTACCCGCAGCATGCCTTCTCTGCTAGATCAGATGGGGTGGGCTGATATAATTGGGGAGATGCGGTCCCTCAGATAACCCGGTCCCATGCTATGAAGGGCTTTAAAGGTTAAAACCAGCACCTTGAATTGGACCCGGAAGCAAACTGGTAACCAATGCAGCTCACGGAACAGAGGTATAACATGCGCTGTTCTAGGAATGCACATAACTGCCTGTGCCACTGCATTCTGCACCAGCTGAAGCTTCCAGATACTCTTCAAGGGCAGCCCCAGGCAGAGCGCATTACACTAGTCCAATCTGGAGGTGACTAGGGCATGAGTGACTGTAAGCAGGGCCTGCTGGTCCAGGAACAGGCACAACTGGCGCATAGAATGAAGTTGTGCAAAGACCGTCCTAGCCACAACTGCCACCTGCTCCTTGAGCAGGAGTCGTGAGTCTAGGAGGACTCCCAGATTGCGCACTGCATCTGTCTTGACCCCATCGAGCACCAAAGATGGCATAGTCCCGGTACCAATGGCCCCAAAACCCAGAGCCACTCAGTCTTGCCAGGGTTCAGCTGAAGCCTGTTGTTTCCTATCCAAATCCCTACCACCTCCAGGCACCAAGATAAGACATTCATGGCATTGCTTAATTCACCAGGAGTAGAGATATATAATGGGATATCATCAGCATACTGATTGGGTGTATCTCACCCCATGGCAACAGATGAGCTCACCCAGCAGCCTCTTATAGATGTTAAAAAGGAGAGGAGAAAGCACCCAACTCTGTGGCACCCCACATAATAGGGGCTGAGGGCAGGACCTCTCCTCTCCAATTGACTGGAATTGGCCCTGAAGGAAGGAGGTGAACCAGCACAACACTGTGCTGCCCACCCCTAATCCTCTGAGCTGATCCAGAAGGATACCACGGTCGATGGTATTGAAAGCCGCTGAGAGGTCAAGTAGGGCAAGGATGGAAGCACAACCCCCACCCCACCCATGCCAGAGATCATCCAAAAGCACAACCAATACCATTTCCGTCCCATGCCCGGATCTGAATCTTCACTGAAAAGGATCCAGATAATCTGCTTCCTCCAAGGCCCTCTGAAGCTGTTGCACAACCACCTTCTCCACCACCTTCCCCAATAAAGGGAGGTGAGATACTGGATGAAAATTGTCCAGTATGGTGGGGTTGAGTGATGGCTTCTTGAAGAGGGGCAGACCAAAGCCTCTTTAAGCAGTAGAGGAACAACCCCCTCACTCAAAGAGGAATTAACCACTGCTCGAACCCACACAACACCCCCCAGATTGCTTTAACCAACCAGGAGGGGCATGGAACTAAAGAGCAGATGGCCGAGCTCACAGACCTGAGGACCCTGTCCACTTCCTCAGGCCAATAGGATCAAACTGTTCCCAGATAACCAGGCAAGACTCCTCCCCAGGAATCTCTTCTGGACCTGTATCAAAGCCAGCATCCAATTGGGAATGAATCCGAGCGACTTTATCTGACAGATGCTGTGCAAATTCCTCCGCACAACCCTGTAAGAAGTTCCCTGCACTCCCTTTACCCAAGAGGGTTTGTGTCACCTGAAACAGAGCTGTGGGGTGGCAATCTGTGGATGCAATAAGGGCAGGGAAGTACTCTTCTCTTCAGTCTGACTCACAAGCAGCTTAAGGCAGGCAACCAGGGAGGAGGATTTCTTACTTTTCAAGCAGAATTATTTTTAGCCCCAGAGTTTGTAAGGACAAGCCAATTCTTATATGTCCTCCCCTGCTCCTGGATTCAGGTCAGAGTGCCACTTCTGGCACTAAAATATAACTATATACAGTACTACAGTTGTGATCTTGTTTGGATATTTAAAAGATTTGGTTCCATGAATGTTACTGTGTTCTGGAAACATGGGTATTAATTAGTCTCTACAACTGGAAGACTGAAAATCTCCTTTGGTAGAAATCTAGCTAATCAAAACATGGTTACCAGCTTAATTAACAAAATTCATTTTTTAAAAAAAGAGCACCCTCCCCATGAGCAATACTATAAGATATACCTTCCTTAGTATAAGCATTACATTTTAAATAAATGCTTCTACTACTTGCTTATGTAAAGTACATGTAATGGAAGGCGTTAGATCCATGACAATATAATTTTGGAACAATACATATCCCAATCTTAATTGTTTTCAGTAAATATGTGTAGGTGTATTGACAACAACAAAAAAGTCATACTCGTGAATCTAAATTGTACGCTGTCTTCTTTAAATCTTGCAAAGCCCTCTGCATGAATTCGAAGGCATGGCAGTCAACACACGGACGACCTGGAAGTGGATTTTAATAGAAAGACTTAAAGAACATGAACTATTACAGAACGTATACAACTCTCTAAAGCAAGCACAGGAACTCAGTCTATCAACAAGGTATATGCAGCCCAGTAAAAACAGCACTGATTGCCAAAAGGGTTTTTTAGGACCACACTTCCATGGGCCAAGAATGGAATCTGGCCTGTGGATTAGAGAGCAAATTTTCCTGCAGGATGATATTAGAGAAAGAAGAAGCTCAGTTCCGACAATCCCCTTTTTATTTCTAATTTCCACTCAACTTTCATCCACTTAGACCAGAAGTGGTCAACGTGGCACACCCAGAAGCTCAAAATTAAATTAAAACTAAAAACTATGAAATCAAAACTGGACAAAATATTACAAGTCTCACACAACTTAACATTTTTGGATTTTTTAAAAATACCCACAGAGTAATTATAAAATATAATATAATAATAAAATATAAAAATACAAATATAAAGTTCAATATTATATACATATTAACAAAAGGTAGATTAAACTGACAGGATACATTTTAAGCACTATAAATATATAGTATAAAAATAAAAAATACCTAGATGTTTATTTTATTAAAAAACCATGAAATATTGACCAGCTAGGTAGAATGACAGAGAATGACCAATAGAGGTGAATGACAGAGAATGAATTCAACCATTGAAAAAACACATATCGACAATTCACCCCAAACTGGGTGCTGGTTTATCCTTCTAGTGTTGTATGATAATTCTTTGGCTACCCTGCTGAGAAACTGATAACTTTTGATGGGGTGGTACTTGCTGCTTGAAAAAATTGCCGTGCTCTGAATTAGAAAAAGGCTGAATGAGTCTCCAGCCTTCGTTCTGACAAGAAGACTGTGTGTCAGAACCCTCACAACCAGTCACTTATACCACTAGTTTGCTTGCTTCTTTTCTGCCATTACAGAGAGAGGGAGGAAGGGGGGAAAGAATGGGAACGTTGAGCGCAGATGAGCTGTTATCTCATTCCCAGGAATGCCCAGGGCTGTACCAACGGTGAAACCTGAGGACATCCTCAATGTGCACCAAAGGGTCAAGTCTGAAGGGTCTGTGTGTGATGGGAATGAGGTAAAATTAGGTTGTGGTGTGTGCAGGACTCAATTCCAGCAATGCTCTAGAACTGTACACTACTTCTCAATAAATGAACTTTTCTTTGAACCTACATCGCTTTCAGTGGGAGTTGGTTTCATTGGGAACTGAGCACTGCAGTTTCTTACATATTGCTGAAACTACCTTTTCAGATTTTATCCGGAGTGAAAGCTCATCGAGGAAAATCCGGTGGATTGCTCTGACAGGAGTTGGGGTTAACGACGGGATGGCAGACGAAATTATCAAGGTGGAAGCTTGTGGAAGATCCAGCGGTTGGACCGGAAGCGGGGACGTTGAAGCCAGCAGAAAAACTGGCGGTGAGGAGGAGAAAGCAGCGAGCAGCCACGCGCGGGGCTCGATTCCAAGATCCCGGGGATTTGGAGGAGTGGGCAGTTGCCAAATCCTCGAGGAAGAAGTCAGCGGTTAGGTGGTTGATGGGCGTCAGTGACATACAAGCGGCCCAAACCCTGAAGAAGAAGAGAGGCCGTGTGGATAGGCTGGAGATGCAGCTAGCTTCCATGGCGGATGACCTGAGGTCATTGAAGACCTTGCTAGAGAGAGCGCTGGGAAGTGGGGCTCAGCAACTTCAGGCTGGGGGTCCCCCAACATCCCTGGGGGACAGTGAGGAGGCGAGTGAGGGATCTGTGTCTAGTGAAGAAGAGGAGGTAGTCCCACCAGGAAGAAGTATGAGGGAGGAGAAGAATCCGTTACAACAACAGGGCCTGAAGATGAAATTCGGAGGGGACCCCAACCAGTTGGTGTGTTTTTTAATGCAAGTGCAAATTTACATGGAAGGATGTGGCCGCCTGTTCCGGAATGATGCAGAGAGAGCGGCCTATGTGTCAGGCTCTCTCAAAGGTAAGGCGGCGGATTGGGTGGTGGAGATGCATGAAGCTGGAGCAGCAGAGCTGAGAAACCTGGATGGGTTCATGAGTGCTCTGTGCAAACCCTTCGAAGATCCCTTCGCAATCATGACAGCAAAGAAGACCATCGAGCATATCAAGCAAGGGAATTGAATGGTCTCGGACTATGTGCTGTAATTCAAGGGGCTAGCTGGGAAGCTCCGAAACTGGCCTTTCAAGGTCCAGTATTTCCAAAAGGGGCTACAACCTGACCTTCTAGCGTGCGTGCTGGCCAGAGACAACCCTGAAACCCTGGAAGAGAGGCCAATTGGATGTCTATTAAAAGAAAAAGGAACCGAAACCTCACTGATTCGTCAGGCCTGATGTCCAGAAGATCAGGCTGGAAACCCAAGGAGGGTGGCCAGGATCAGAGACAAGGGAGGTGCCCGTGCTTCCGGTGCGGAGAAGAGGGGCACTATGCCACAAACTGCCCTCAGAGCCAAACCCCACGAGCAGCACCAAGAAGCAAGCAAACCGGCAAACCTTCGAAAGGTCCCAAGCAGGAAAAGAAAGGAACAGCTGCTTCGGGAGCAAAGGAGCAGTTTCAAGTCCCATTGATGTTGGAGAGTGAGTTTTACGAGGATGAAGCTCAGCTAGCGGGAAACTCCAGCCGCCTGCTTTAAAACACGCCCAAAAGCAGTCAGACAACTCGAGGCGTGAGGACATAACAGCAGACGATTCGGAGAATGAAGATGTCATGGTGAGTCCTATGATGGTTGGGGTGTGACTGAGGGCCCTGAAAACCAGTTGCAAAGCGGACTTAACGGCATTAATAGACTCTGGGTCCGCCCGTTGCTTAATTAATCCAGTCATTGTGAATGGACTTGGACTAAGGGTGCGGAAGTTAGACCCCTATTGTGTTTACGCAATTAGACAGGTCACTTGCAGGAGGGGGCCCAGTAGAATTTTACACTGAAGCAATCAAAATGAGAGTCAGGACTCATGGAGAGACTTTAAAGTGTCTACCGGCTCCATTGCTGGCCATCCACTAATCCTGGGGCTGTCCTGGTTAAGGCTGTGGAATCCTAAGGTGGACTGGAAGTCGGGGAGCCTGATATTTCAGGACGGGACTTACACTGTTCAAAAAATGAATAGTGCCAGCCCCCCGAGGTCAGCACTAGCGGCAGCGGGTGTGAAGTCTCCTAAGTCGGGCGACCTCAAGGACACCTGCTCGATTCCGGAGCAGTACAGAGACTTAAAGGGCACCTGGCATATTCATGCAGTTGATAAATGAAGTGCTACACACATTTTTATACAGGGGAATGTTGGTATATTTGGACGATATTCTAATGTATACAGAAATGATGGAAGAGCATGTGGAGTTGGTGAGGAAGGTACTAAAGAAATTGTTAAATGCCCAGTTATTTACAAAACTTTCCAAGTGTGAATTTCACAAAAGTCAAATTGATTACCTGGGATATCGGATGTCCAGTAGAGGAATTGAGATGGATCCGAGTAAAGTGCGTGATGTAGTTGGATGGGAGGTGCCAAAAACTCACAGGCAGTTAGAGTTTCCTGGGGTTTGCAAATGTTTACTGCCAATTCATTCCGAACTTTGCTCAAGTCGCCCTCCCTCTCACTGACTTGTTAAAAACAAAAGGGAAAGATGATAAGGTGAAAGCTCAAAGACCGGGGGCGCCTTTAAATTGGACAGAAGAATGCCAGTCAGCATCTGAGCAAATAAAGAGGTTGTTTACTGCAGAGCTGATTTTAAAACACCCTGACCCTGAGAAACCTTTTACAATCCAAGCGGATGCGTCGGATGTGGCTATAGGGGCTGTTTTACTACAAAAAACCGAAAGTGAGGTGTTGCATCCTTGTGCTTACATTTCTTGGAAGTTTACGGAGACAGAGAGATGCTGGTTAGTGTGGGAAAAGGAAGCCTTTGCTGTGCGGTGGGCGCCAATGAGTTGGAGGCACCTATTCGGGGGGGGGGGGGCACCTCATCCTTTTGAAGTCTGGACCGATCATAAAAATTTAGAGGCTTTAAAGTCTCCGAGGAAATTATCCCCAAAGCAAGTCAGATGGGCTCAATTCTTCAATTGGTTCAATTTTACTTTGAAATATATACCAGGGGGAAAAAATTTCCTGGCTGATGCACTGTCTAGATTGTCACAGCATAATAGCTAGTGAGAGGAGGTGGTCACCGCCGTTGTTCCATGTTCCCACACAGGAATGGTGACTGTTACTAGAGCTCAAGGTAAACAGCAAGAGTGCAAGCCAGAGGGAGATTTGCTGAATGAATTAAACTGTAACTTAGAAAAGGATGAGTGGTTTCAGAAGAGTAAAGAGTCTTTGACAAATAAAAATGGAGCATGGTGGGTAGGTAGCAAATTGTACTGTATGTCCCAGCTGAATCCAGAAAAATTATCCTAGAATGTGGCTATGACAGCAAAACAGCAGGTAAACAAGTCAGTAACTGACTTGTTTTCAGAACAAGCCCATTTTGTGACATGCGCATCTCTTCCAACTGCAGGGAAGTTGACCGAAACTGATCCTTCTTTCCAGAGGGGCGGCATGTCAGAACCCTCACAATCAATCACTTATACCGCTAGTTTGCTTGCTTTGTTTCTGCCATTAGAGAGAGAGGGAGGAAGGGGAGAAAGAATGGGAATGTGGACTGTTGGGTGCAGATGAGCTATTATCTCGTTCCCAGGAATGCCCAAGGTCATGCCAATGGTGAAACCTGAGGACATCCCCGACATGCGAATAAAGGGTCCAAGACTGAAGGGTGTGTGTGTGATGGGAATGAGGTAAAACTGGGTTGTGGCGCGCATGGGACTCAGTTCCAGCAATGCTCTAGAACTGTACATTACTTCTCAATAAATGAACTTTTCTTTGAACCTACATCGCTTTCAATGGGAGTTGCTTTCATTGGGAACTAAGCATTGCAGTTTCTTACACTATGTTTTCCTCTCCTCAGGGGGAGGGAGGAAGGAAGGAAGTTTTGCCAGCCTTCTGTACTGCATGCTAATATGAGACCCAACCTCCTGCTGCACACAGAAAAGGTTTGAGGCCAGAAGATGTGAGGATGTGAAGAAAAGCTTTGTTTGAGCCTATGAAGAGCAGATGGGGTGATTTGATCCCTGGGCCAGAAATTCCCCATGTTTATGTTATGGTTCTATACAGTGCCTGGACAAGACTAGAATAAGCATGTCTCTTTACCCAAAAGAAAAGAAATCCTAAATAAGTTATGGTTCCAAGGTTAATTTTCAAACACCCTCACTCTCCAAAGAGTTAAAACATCCCCCAAACAGGTGAGAAGCTCAGAACGGACACTTTGTTTGGAACTTCTAAATAGAAGCAATTGCACTGTAGAGCAACATTGCCAGAAATAGCGCCAATGCAATTCATTTTAACTTTCCTGTCTATATAGTTGCCAAAAGCTGTTTCCCCAAAATTCTGGAAATAGTCTTTGGCTTATTTTATGAAAAATACTACAATATCTTTGGTAGAATTTTTATTTTAAATGTTCTTATAAAACATCACAATCAAAACTAAGCAAAAAAATGTAAATACATTCTGCCAAGTTAAATATTAAAGACATTTGAAAAGAGGTACTATCAAAAACAGTAAAAGCTATACAGTGCCTGGACAAGACTAGAATAAGCATGTCTCTTTACCCAAAAGAAAAGAAATCCTAAATAAGTTAGTTTTGATGGATGAATATGACCTGTACAAAGAATGGGAAGATGGATGAATGAGACACTTGATCGCTGATGGGAAATTGTTCTCAGCTGAATATATTTTGATGAAAAATTGGTCACCAATTCCAACCTTTTATTTTTTCATCAAACAAGAAATTAAACAGGACTGGAAGAATGTATCACTACAATTTCAAATATATTATACAATACTCTTCCTTCAGAAATAACATGCTCTCTTGAGAATCTTTCAGTGATATGGAAAGAGGATTTGGGCTCTGAACTTGTGAGTCTGCTTGGAATTTTTTATGACATAAAATTGCTTATCAATCCACCTCAGCATGTCATCAGGAAGTGACTATAGAAATAATTCACAGATGGTACAATATTTCTTTGATGGTGCATTATACTAATCAAAATATTTTCAGATTGTGCTGGAAGTGCTTTGCAATCAAATTACTGCCTCTGGTGGCAATCCACAATCATTGCATAAATTTTTTTTCTAAATAAATTAGAAAAATCATTCCAGAATCCTTGATCAATCTAGTTTGGCTTTCCCAAGACATATAAAAAGTTGCAATGAAAAAAATCAATGAATTTGTTTAACTAGCTTCCAAACTTAGAACAGCAAAACATTGAAACACTAATTTACATCTTTCCTTTGATCAAGGGTACTTAAAAGGGTAGGAAATAACATTGGCTAAAAATTAACACAAGCAGATTACTTTAGCTAAAAATTGTTTCAACCACATATGGTCTCCAATTTTAGCTTTAGTAAATACTAAATAGAAAATCTGATGTTTCAGTATGCAGAGCAGTGTTTCTCAACCTCAGCAATTTTAAAATGTGCGGACTTCAGCTTCCGGAATTCCTTAGCCAACATCGCTGGGGAATTCTGGGAATTGAAGTCCGCGCACCTTAAAGTTGCTGAGGATTAGAAACACTGCTCTAGAGTACAAGTGAGCTTCCAAACTAGCACAAGCAAACTTTTCTTTGACCTATGCTAACTCTGATTTCAGAAAGAAATAGGAATTTGGTTGGGCTGTATTATAATGTGAACATATTCAATTCATACTTCCCAAAACTATATGTATATTGGCTCAAAACTGTAAGGCAAAAATATACTTTTGCAATGCTTTTAGCAACTAAAAATATTGTAGATGTGCTGGTCCAGAGCGCACACACCAAATCAGGATAAATATACAAAAATGCATTGTAATAGGAAATTAGCTTAGAAAAATGCACATGTTAAGGAACATAAAGCATGTACAGTGTACCCTAGTAAAAATATGCACAAAATACATGAAGTTTATGCTATTATTTTTTAAATTGATGCAAGCAAGAAAACAGAGTTGATTAAAGATGCAAGCAAGAAAACAAAGTTGATTATGTGTTCACCTAATCTTAACCCAGCTGCTTCAAAACAGAAACCAGTTGCTTTAAGGGACTTTCCCATTGTGGCTGCTCCTGCCTGCCTCAGGCAGCCTCAATGGAAGATTTTATGAAATGCATCAGAAGAGGAACAGCACCTGAGGATGGGAAAGTGCAGACATTTACAAGCTCTTCTAATTTTGCCAGCTCTTAATTAACAGCAATGATATTGAAAGTGTTCAAAGCTTCAGTAGAAAGAGCATATGTGCAGAGGACTAAATTAGGAACATTAACCAATAGTCTGTAGAAAAGATGTATTCTACAAAACCATTTCTACATCTAGAACACATTTGATTACATTTGTTTTAGAAAGTTCTGCTGGTGCTGTGTCTAAAAATAAGGAATGTCTTTTTCATTATCCTGAAATTATTAACTGAAAAGCAAACTTTTTATCTTTTGAGGTATAGGGAATTTGCTATACTGTATTGACAAAACCAAGGAAGCATTTTACTTTTTCAAAAATGATGAGATAATGAGAAAATATTACTTTTCAAAAATGATAAATAATGAGAAAGATACTCAAACTGAGCAGATAGTTCAAGTAATTAACAGTAAAACTCCATTTGAAAAAAAAAAACTTTCAGGAAGCTTTTTAAGGAAGAAAATACTTGTTAAGATGACTTAAAGCCACTTAGAGTTGATGAGCTGTAAAAGACGAGGAGGAAGGGGAGAATAAATGAATGAATGAATGAATGAATGAACAAACAAACAAATTCACAATTCTAATGAAAAGTCTGCATACAATGGACACAGTTGCAATGAGCATATCCAAGAGGGACACATGCTATTGGATGTGATTACTGGTTGAAAAATGTTCCAGCAGGTTTAATCTTTTGCAGCAAAACAGAATTATATTGTGTGCAATTTAACTGCAGTCTGTGATCCAGCTTGAGATAAAAGATTTCAGATGCATCTGCAGGGTGTGTGTGTACATAAATAACAACAACAACAACAACATGGTGGCTGCAACTGCATGATGAAAGCCCCACCCCTTTACACACATTGCAAAGGGGGGCTTCATCATGTTCACAGCTACATTTGACATTTTTTCACTCCCCCCCCCCCCCCCCATATGACCCTAATAGTTAATCTGTTAAGATGCTGCAAGAATTGTTGTTTTTGCTTGGAAGCACACTGTGTTGACTTGACAGGACAGATGAAATTTAATACATACTTTCAGCAGGAATAGCTGTTCCTGATTCTTCTTCAGCTGTAGCGGCCTTTGTAGAAAGCAGCCCAGCCATCAGAAGTAAAGGGGCTAAAAGTACCATCTTGCTTGTGCAAGCTGTTAGCATCTTGCTAGTGGAGTCTTCCTCCTTCTCTGGAGAAAATAGGAAATGTTATGGATAACAGAGATCTTTCAAAGCACATAATTTGTCTGAATGGAATTTTTTTTAGCAATCCATGTGAGTAAAAACTGCAGATTAAGAATACACAAATCAATTTCTCATTCCCACTGACACAACTAATTAAATTATCTTCAGCCACACCCTTTTCCACGAAATCCATGCAATTGGTAGAAATAGAAGTAAGAATTAATAATAGAATAATATTAATAGAATTAGTAGAAATAGAGGTAAGAATTAATAATAGATGTAAGAAGCAATAATACCAAGAGGTTTCTTAAAAGAAAGGTGGTAAATTATTTTCCTTAGTGCTGTAATATTTCCATTATACTCTGTCTACATTTATATGGATATGACTGGCATGAGAAGGGTTGGGATAATTTCAAATTGTAACGCTCCAGGTCCTACAAGCAGCACTGTCCCAGGAGCATCCACAGTGGGATGGTCAAAAGAGTCAGGATGGCACCTGTGCCTGCCCCATCAAAGGCCTGTCTCAGTTTTACATGTATCACATGTGCCATGATGTAACAAGGGGTAGGGCTTTGATGGGGCAGGCACAGCTGCCTTCTTGATTTTTTTATCCTTCATGCCCTCGAGGATGCTCCTAGTCCTTTATTTATTTATTTTCTTGCTTGTACTGTATTACTTCCCACCAAGAGACAAAAATCACATTTTGACCCCAAAGCTGTTTCTTGGTCCTGAAAGAGATGGGACTGAGGCAGAATCTCTGCTGCAAAGTATTCTAACTTTTTCCAGTCAACTGCAGCATTTATCACAATATTTGGTTCTACAGTTTTAGAACAGGCTGCAACAGTTAGATAGCAGAGTAAAAATATCACTGTTGTAAAGATATATATTAAGCAATCTAACCCCAGAACTTCAGCAGTGTGCTGTGACATCTTACAATATTCCCAAGGTAAAGTGGAATAAATCATATAATCACAAGCTTTTAGATATGATGAGGCAACAATTCTTGATAACGGTAAAGAAGGGCGAGTACATAGCTGTGGGTTTGCAGAGTCATAAACCATGAAGCACTGCTGTGAAGAGTCAGAATATCTGTATGCAATGAACCAAAGAAATTACATAAGAATGCAGGCTAAATAAGCATGGGGGAAATTTCCCCATTTCATCTCTCAAAGGTCAATTAAAATTATGGCACCCGAACAAGACACTTTTTGCCCACAGTTCCACAGAGGATGCCTATTTACAAAAGCACTGATAAAAGCAAAATCATTTTCCTGCTTAAAAATAACACCTATCTTTCCATTTCCTCCATACAATCCACACGTGAATACGGTGTTCTGATTGTGGTAATCAGAGTGGGTTTTCAAACCACCAGAAACGTGCAGAGATGTTACATTTCTGCACTTGCAGTAACTGCAGAAGCAGCAGGTCCCCCTTCTCATTCTGACAGCTTCCCCCCCAGTGAGCCTGCTCTTCCCAAAGCAAAGCCTTGCCTAATCACCCCAGCCCCAGGGCGATTTCTCAGAACAGCCTCTAGTCCAGAAAATGGCTTGAGAAATCACCTGTTTTAGACCAGATCTTGTGACTGATGTGTGGTGTGCAAGCTGTGCACCCCAGCCGAGTGGGCAATGCATGGTCACAACACCGGGCACAGCCTCTTTTCAGCTAGATTATACTTCAGGGAAAGCAAATTATGACAAAGCAATCCATTTAAAATAGAAATACCTGCTCTCTCCCTTGTCTTTGTGATGGCCGCTTTGAATGGCTGCCGCGACTGGCTAGTGCAAGATGTACTGTGCTCCCTCAGAGCAGGCGCACAGCTGCTCTTTATCCTTTCCCAAAAGGATCTGCCATGGCAACAATACCGAGCCCCAGACTAAGGGGAGGCTTCAGAAACAAAGGTTTGCTTTCCCTGCTTTGTTACAAATGGCACAGCTTCCGTTAGTCTTTTACAGCATAAAACATCTTGTGACATGTGAAACATGAATATATTTATGACTGCATATGCCTCTGTGAATGATCATTTACTTCTTTAGATGCAAAGGAAAATGTGTATTATAACTGACAGAGAAAGGAAGACATGGAAAGGAAGATGTGAGGAGTTACCTATAGATAATATTAGAGGTGTTCTTGCCTGATTAAAATGTAATGTGATAAGAATCTCTGATAATTTTTTTAATCCATTACTGCTCCAACTAAATTCCAGTTCTCCTGTTTTCCAATGAAATTTGTCTTCATAACATCTTCTTTTGAAAAGAATGGCCACTCCATGATAGAGTGACTGGATGAGCCCAAACATTCTCCCTTTGTGGTTTTGGACCCACAAATTCTGATTCTTTTATTCTTTTGAATGTGATTTCCCCAACGTAAAGCAGCAGATGAGGACAAGCAAGTGTACATTCTTCAGTGTTGTAGATGATGACATGTAAGCACATTGCCAAAATAGATATGGCACCAGAATTAGTATCAGGACTTGCTGCATGGGGGCACAGAATTCCTCCACATTACTAAAGGCAACATGGAGCCATAATGACTCATGTGCACTGATGAGTTGACCTTCCATTAATGTTGTCTATTGTCCTCTTAAAAGGTAAAGTTGAATTATGCCAAGTCTGGACTTTATGACAGATGGGATAAGACAGAACTCTGCATAGAAGGGAGTGTCAAGTCCTATAGCACCCCACATAAAAGGGCCTGGGGGATAGCCTCTCCTCCCCGTCCGTCCGCCAACACTGACTGGAACAGGCCATAAAAGAAGGACAAGAAGCACCGTAACACAGTGGCTCTAATTCCCGACCCCTGACGAGCCCACGCTGTGAAGAAATTCCTCACTTTTATTCTGATAGTGTAATGACAAGTGCTAGTAAATTTCAACTCTTGAAATTTTCATCTCTGCTGTCAGTATGTGAGGAATCCATCTTGCACGAACCTTCTGACACTGGAAATCAATGATGTGATCCACGCATTCCTGTGAAATGCCAAGTTTTAATTGGTTCATCAACCTTCCTTATGTGAAACTCATTGGTTGCTGTTACAGGTCCACTTCGTTGGACCTGTACACATCTTCCAGATTCATCATCTTTACTTTTTGGGGAGCCCAGCAACACACAGTACTCACATCAACACAGTCATCACCATAAACAATCTGCATTTGGTGGTGAATTTCAATTGGAGGGACTGTTTCAGCAGTCAAAAATTCAATTATGGCAATTAAAACACAGTGATTAGTACTTGCTGCCGGCTTCTATTTCAAGAATAGCAACACGTTTTCTTACAGCAACTTCTTCTCAACTAAAGTGAAAGAACAGATGCTAAAGGACACATTTTTAGAGCATCAGTTCTGCCACCTCTTGGTTACTTATAGCACTGGAGGCATTACTTTTCATTCAACCCTTGTATATAATTTAACACATCACTGTACAGTACTTTTCTCTGGTCTTGTTCTCCAGCTTCTAACACTAGCAATACTAAACATATACAATCAGTATTATTTCCTCTTTTAGTATGCAGTCCTCTTTTCTAGGTCAATCTCTCAATTTATAATTCGTTACTAGACTTTTTAAAATTAGAGACTCAATTATTTCCTTATCAGTGGATATCCTAGTCTTATTTTTTGCTTTCTAGTTTATTTCAAAGATTGACTTTTCTGTTCAATCTATACATGTAGATTAAACAAGACTGAGTGGTCCTTCATGCCCTGGTCACCTGGCAGCTTGACTACTGCAATGTGCTCTACATGGATCCATCCTTGAAATCCACCCAGGAGCTTCAACTAGTCTAGAATGCAGCACTGCAGGCAGTGATGGGCATGCCTTGGTACACCCATGTAACACCTCTGGTCTGCCAGCTTGCTTCCCAGTGCAAATCAAGGTGCTGATTGTTACCTATAAAGCCCTGTGTGGCATAGGGCCTGGTTACTTGAGGGACTTCCTATTGCCCATAGTATCTGCCCAGCTGATCTAGCAGGGTTGGTGTGCTCTGCGTTCCTTCTATTAAACCATGCCATTTATCAGGACCCTGGAAGCGCAACTTCTGTGTAGCAGCGCCTGCCCTCTGGAACAAGGTTCTCCGGGATCTGGATGGCCCTCACCCTGCTGGTATTTCGGAGAGGCTTGAAACCCTGGCTCTTCACCCAGGCCTTTGGTGAGGGTGACTGAAGGCCCCTTCTGGGTAACGCGGATTGGCTTTGCTTGTTGTCTGGTTTGTGTCATCTTTTGTTCTTTGTTTTAATCACTGTATTATTTTATTGTACTGTGGGTTTTTGCCTGCAAACCACCCAGTTGCTTTAAGTCAGATGTGATAGATTCAAACCAGACCACCACAGGAATTACCTTTCCCCCTATAAATTGAAATTCATCAATGGAAATCCATTGTCTATGAGTATGTGCTCCTTGCTAAATAGGGAACCTTAGGTATCTTAACAGTTTTGAATCACATCACCATCACTATTATTATTTCATCCTTTCTTTCTCATATATAACTCAAGGCGCGAACATTACCTAACGCTCCAGCCTATTTTCCCAACAACAACCCTGTGAGGTGGGTTGGGCTGAATGAGAGTAACTGGCCCAAAGTCACCCAATCCCTTTCACGCCAAAGGGAGGCCTAGAACTCACAATCTCCTGGTTTCTAGCCCGGTATGACGACACCAAACTGTCTCCCCTCTTTTTTTTTTCTTTTTAAAGAAAACATGCAATTTTCTTCGTAACAGTTAGCATGGACATAATTTGACACTGCCACCTTCTTTGGGGTGGGGTGGGGAGGTCAAAAAAAGTCAAGATGGCAGCCACTACAGTGAGATCGGGCTCCACCCACTTGAATGAGCCTTGTGGCACCTGACACACATAAAAACATGCAGAGCTGGGGTTGCACCATGGCAGCTGCCATCTTGACTTTTTTGCCCATGCCCTGGAAAGACCCCGGTCTCTTTCCTGGATGCTCTTCCAACGTTTAATCGAGGATTCCTCTTGTTTTCCTGCTCTGGATGAACATTAATCTCCGTCCACCGATGGCGTTTCCACAGATCTCCATCCCAGGCGGGGAAAGCAAGATCGTGGCGTGGCCTTGCTGTCCAGGAGGGGACTCTCGTTGGCTGCTCCCCTTGACCTGGGGGGGGGGGTCGCACAGCGGCGGGGTCTTTTCTTCCAATCTGCCCTAAGAAAATTGATGCAAAACTGCGGGATAACGTGCCAGGGCAACCCGGGAGAGGCGCTGCCCTCTGGACCAACCGCACGGAGGAGACGCCATTTCCCTCCTTGGAAGGGTGGGAAACGGACGGCGGCCTCTCTCTTTCGGCGAATAAACGAGTCGCCCGCGTTCACGCCACCCGTTAAGCCGAGGCCCCGCCACCCCCAGCTCAGCCCTTCCGCGAATCCGGGTCGTTTATTTCCCGCAGGAGGCGCTTTCGCCGAGAAGAGCGGCGGCGGCGGCGGGAAAAACCGCTGGGGAAAAACGGACGGAGGTTCAAACGGGTCCCGCCATCTTGGCGTACGGCGAACGCGCGCGCCGCCTCCCACACCCCCGGAAGAAGCCTTTCCTCTCTCGGGCGGGCGCCGCCATTTCCCAGTCCTCCCGCGCGTCCCCGCCCTGCCCGTCCCCGCCGCCGCCGTGGGCGCCATCTTGCGTTACGGACGGAAGGCGGCCCCTCCAGGGCCGGGGCCTCGTTCCCCCTCCCTCTTTTTAGGTGTCTTCATAAAATGCCCGCCGAGAGCCCTCTTTTCGCCCCAAGATGGCGTCGATGCGGGAGAGCGACACCGGCCTGTGGCTGCACAACAAGCTGGGCTCGGCCGACGAGCTGTGGGCGCCGCCGAGCATCGCCTCGCTGCTCACCGCCTCGGTCATTGACAATATCCGCCTCTGCTTCCACGGCCTCTCCTCGCCCGTCAAGCTCAAGCTGCTGCTGGGGATCTTACACTTGCCCCGCCGCGCCGTGGACGAGGTGAGGACGCCACGCCGGGACGGGACCAGCGCCACTGCCGCCGCCGCCGCCTCCTTCCCGCCACGGCCGGGGCAGCAACCTTTCGCGGCTCCGCTCCGCGCTTGGTAGCCCGCCTCGCCCTCGGCGGGTGCTCGAGGCGCCTGGGGCGAGGGGAGGCCGGGCGCTCGGTCCCGCCGCCCGCAGAGCCGCCGGATTGTTTGGCGGGCGGGTGGGGATGGTGCCCCCCGCCCTGCAGGGGTGCCCGGACAGCTTCAGCCGCGGTGGCGGATGGGAGCTGGAGTCCCGCAGCCCTGCGGGGTCAGCTGGAGCACTGCTGATGGTCGTCGTGTGGATGGATGCCTGCAATTGGGGGAGGGGGGGCTCTTCTTTCCGGCCATCGGCTCTTTGGGTCCGTTCGCCGGGCGAAGCAGCGCGGAGCTGGTGGTGTGAATCCAGCGGTCGGGGTTGGCAGCTGGCGCGTGGCGAGGCAGGCTGGGGTAGCCCGGCTAAGCCAGCCGAGATAAGCTCAGGGAGTAAATCCAGCCTTCCCGGTTGGGTTGCAGGGAGCCTCGTGCAGCCTGCCGCTGAAAGCTTTGCTCTGGGCTGAAAGTGGGACTTGTGGTCCTCTGAGGATGCTCTGTGCAAAAGCTTTATAGCAGGGTCCCCCGGAGGGGTGAGTGTTGATCCCCAAGGGTCGATGTTGTTTGTAGTACTGTTAGCTAAAGTGGTACGGGGGTCGATGAACCATCTGATGCTTTGTGAAGGGGTCAATGAGCTGAGGAGTTTGGAGACCCCTGTTTATAGTCATGCTTTAAGAGAGGATGAAATCTGTGTGCGATGATTCGGTTTGCAGGGGAAGCTTTAAACAAGTAACAGCAGGTGGCAGCGCCTAACCATTTTGGTTGATTTTGAAAAAAAAAACTCATAAAGGTTGGACCGCATTGCTTTGTAGATGTGAGACCACTAGGAAATGCCCCAGGTTGTAAGGTTAGACCGGTCTGTTGAAAACTCAGCCCAGAAGAAGACGACGCTGATAAATAAAGCTGTACAGGCTCAGAAAAGGTGGCGGCAAAACTTTTGTATCTTGGCGCAGCTTCAGTAACATCTTCTGAACTTGAGTGAGTATTTTCCTGATCCCACACTGCCACTGGGAGCTCAGTAAAAAGAAATGCCTCCTGTAAAGAATTGCCAGCAGGTACAGAGAGGGGGCCAATGCCAGGCCCAAGGAATACAGGCTACTCTGACTTCTCAAAGGCTGAGGGGTCCGATTCATCGAGTTGCCCGGCTCAGGAGCCAGTAGGTGATCAACTGCCTGAGGCTAACTCGGTCAGTAATCAGAATCACAAGGGCGAGTAAGGGTGGACTCGGGTGATAAGAGGACAGATCTTGGCAGGGTGCCTAGTTCCAAGATGTGGCAGCAGCTTGAGAGACCAGAACAAAGGAGATCTGCTTTGCTCCTCGAGAAGCAAAGATGTCAGTGTCCCTAATTAAACCACACCTATGGCTGGGCTACTTAGACTAACCTCCAGAGACTGCCCTCCGTTGGAAACATCTCTCTGATATTGGGCTTCTGTTCCTACATCCTTGCTTCCTACTCTGCTCCTTGACTCTCAGTTGTGCAACGCAGACCAGCATATGGAACTCTCTGTCCATTGACTCCTGGAGTGTCGCCAATCACACTTGCCTCTCTGCCACTGCCTTGCCCTATTTTGAACCTATGCTGCATTGGCCTTCTGGCACCACCACTTGTCTCTCTTGGCTATGACTCTGGACTGGGCTGCGGGGTAGCTGCACCTGGGTAGTAGGCATGATGTCACTTCTTTGAGCAGACCCACACATGCTTTGGAAGCAGACAGACAGCTTTCCACCTGCCTTTGGGTTTTCCTGACACAAGTCTACCAACTGCAACTCAGTCCACTGTGTTTACTCAGCCTGTAACAAGACAGAAAATATATTTCCTGCTACAGAGCCAAATACTTGCATACCTCTGCTGGTAAACAACTTTGGTATTGTTGCCAGAGAAATGATATGGATACGTCTGTGTAGTCACCTGGCACTTCACCTTTACTTTGCATCTCAGAAAAATCACTTGTTAGCAATCCATCTTGTCTATTTCTTTGTCATGTTTCACCATCGATCCCTGTCTTGGACATTAGGCAGATTAATAAAACTGCCCCAAGCTTCAAGCTGTCTCCTTGAATGTGTCCCTCTTTGAATTTGTTGGAATTGCAGTTCCCAATAATTGATGGGCTAGTTTGGGAAGAAGAGGGTACTTGTCTAATGCACCTGAAGGATGCTTGGATTAGGGGAGGCTAGTGCCCGTGAGACATTCGGCGAAGCAAGCACTTGCATGGGAGATTCCCTGAGAGTTTAGTTTATAGCCTTCAGTGTCTGTTATCTTGAATTCCATAGAGGAAATGTGGAATATAAATATTACAAGAACAGTGAGTCATTCTACCCTGCTAAGAAGCAGGTAAATAAGTGCAAAATTGTGTTAAAAGGTCTAGGTAAATAAATAGTTTTTACCTAGTGCTCAGAATTCATAAGTGAATCTTGAAAAAACAAATACTCCTATTGGGAATATGTTGGTTCTTCGCTATGTAGGGAGTTATAGATCGATAGATGCGCTTTGTGTCTGACTTCTCTGACAGAAACCAGGCCTGGAAACAACCCAAGGGACAAGACTTTCTGAGCTTAGACTAGTAAATTTTATTAGTGTAATGACAAATAATAGAATTTCTGTGAGTATTTTCCTTTCCAAATGGGAAACATATACAGGCAAACTAAGGCAGTTCAATTCTCTTTCTTATGATCTTTTATATTAAAAGGGGAGGAGACTTGTCTCCTTTGTGAAGGCAGCCCAGCTTTCACCTGTAGATCGCTTAGAAACAGCGGCTGTCTTCTTACAAATGTGAGAATCAGTATCTCACCATTTGACTCAGGAATGCATTGGAAGTTCATCTTTTGCTTTATTTTTTTAACTGTTTATATTAGGAGTGTGCAGCTATTTGGATCCAAAGCAGAAAAAGTGCTTTGAAGAGGGTGAGGGTGCACTCACTGCACATATCTTCTTAAAGAATCATATTCCTTTCTGGGCTCCCATGATAGCCATCCAGTCCCAGGAAAATGCACACTTGAGTTAAGGATGCACTGACAGGTGAAACAAAGTCCTTGTGCCTTGCCACTATCTCCTTCATTCATACGTTCTTCTCTCTGTGCAGCTGTGGTGCGGACCCAGGAAAAGCAGTAGCAGCAGCCTTAGGTACAGCAAGTGCTTCCTCACTTCCACCAATGCACCTTTTCTGCTTTAGATCTGAACAGCTGCCATTCCAAATTTGCTCCTGCTGTTGTGTTTTGAAGTAGTTAATTATTAGTTATTAGCCCTTAAAAGAACATGGATGAGTCTCAGCCAGCAGTCTTGAAGAGGAGGCCAGGTAGCTAGGAGGAAGTGAACAAGCCCACAAATAGAATCACAGAAGTTTTATGAAGGAGTTGTGGAGCTGATCCACTGACTTTGGGGAAAGGCTGTTTGGCTTGATGGAGTAGGATTGTGTGATTTTTCTGACTGAAGATGTTTGCTGAGCATGTGGTGTGAGCAGGAGGGGCTTACAACTGCAGCTGATTAATTGATCAGCTAGTGCATGAAGCCACATTCCCAAGCTAGCAGTGCAGCTCAAACTGCATTCTTTTGAAAGAGGCCAGGCAGCTGGGAGTTTATAATCAGAAGGAATAGGAGAGCAAAGAGGAGTAGGGTGAGGGTTTAGCAGAGGGAGGACCAAACCATCCTCAAACCGTGCTAGAATGATGAACCCCAAACCATCCTCAAACCGTGCTAGAATGATGAACCCCAAGGGAGCAGTGGTGATGACTTACTAGACATATACTTGGTACTGTATGTCTTCTCACTTGAAGTTACGCTCTTTACAGATTTTGCAAGTTAAATCCTTTGTTCCCAGGATGTTGTCCAGGAGTGTAGGAGGACCTTAAGAAGGATAAAGGTATCCTCATAAGAGTAACAAATACTTGGAGGAACTTGGCAAGAGAGAACAAACCACAAGGAGATCTGTGCCACTGGAGCTGACCAACAGATAGATTCCGGACATGAGGGCAAGTTGCAGCCATATGAGAGAGTTCTGTCATCCCTTTTCAGAATAATGGAAGTGGCTTTCAATTCCATAGTGATGAACAAAATCAAGGTTCTCCATTGAAGAGGAAAAGAAAAGTGGTTGTGGCGAGAAGCTCACTATTGTGAAGGACAGAAGTAGCTCTCTTTGAAATGGGCAAGCTGTCAATAGAGTGCTGTCTCTCTGGTATCCATATCCAGGACATGGTGGAAAGATTACTAAGGCTCATCAGAGCAATTGGTCATTAACCATTCCAGACAAATAACTGCTCTAGAAGAGGAGGAATACTTCAAAGGCTTATAGTGAATATAAAGCCACAAGTAGAAAGGTAAAGGAGTTGAGTTGGAAGTAGTGTTTTCCTCTATCTCCCGACTGATGGTCAAGTGATGAATAAGGAAAACAAGATCTTAGAAGTGGAGATGTCTAAGAAGATGATGTTATCAAGAAAGATTTAGATTCTGAAAATTTGGTCTTTATCATGAGATAGGCTGCACTTCAGAAGGGCAGGGAAAAGTGTATTTGAAAAGAGTCTTGTGAATCTTATCACGTCTTTAAAGAGAAGGAGAAGGAGCAGCAGACTCAGGTAGAGAAGTGTTGGGTATTAGAAACATGGTTGTGCATGGTGATGGCAGAAGGCAAGAAAGAAGACTCAGAAATTCTCCATACAAGGCAGTAACAGTACCAGTAAACACTGACATTCCCAGATTCCATTGTCTGCTTTTCTTATTTTGTGTTCAAGGAGGAACTAGAAATTTTAACAACAGAAAGCAAATATGGAAACCTGTTAGCATAAAAATCATGATTGGAAAGTAGAACTTGAAGGATACTCTTTGTTCAAAAGAAATAGACCAAATAACATGAGATGTCAAATGACCTTTTGTGTAAAGAAATAATTGCCAACGAAGAGATTAAATGCCTTGAATGTGAAAGTTCTGCTGAAAGCTGAAGTCCTGTAGAAAACATTTAGATAAATGTAAAAAGAAAAAGAAACAGAAGTGAAATACTTGTAGGAGTCTGCCACAGTCCGCTTACCCATGTAGAGGATGTGGATGATGCCATTCTAAATCAGTGTGCCAAGTTCTCAAGAGAATAGACTAAAGTGATAATGGGAGACTTCAATTACCTCATTATCTAACTCAGCTTGGAGTGGAGGTCCAAAAGGTATCTGAAGTCTGTTGCTGACAAATTCATTTTTCAGAAAATGGAAGAAGAAATAAAGGGGTCAGCTATTCTGGAGCTAGTCCTCACCAACAGAGAGTGATTGATGGACTGAAGATGAGGCAAGTGACCCCAGCATGTTGGAGTCCAAGATAACTAGATGAGGAGAAGTTGAGAGTACTCAGCCAAGTGCCTTGAACTTCAGGAGATTTTAGCAAGCAGATTTTAACAAATTCCATTGAAAGGTGGGTGGCATACCATGGCTCAGGATCCTAAAGGATAAAGAAGCCCAAGTGGAATGGGCAAACCTGAAAAACAAGATACTTATGCTTTAAGTTCAGCAATCCTGATGAGTAGGAAAATGGGAAAAGCTTCAAGAGGCCTACATGGATGAATGAACTGACAAGTTGGGAAGCAAAAAGGAGATGTACAAGAAACGGAAGTAGGGCTAATACCTAAGGAGTACAAGCTGGCAGTTTGAGCCTGTAGGAGTGGTATCAGAAAAGCTAAAACTGAGAATGAGATGAGGTTGGTGAGGAATACAAAATAAAGCCTGAAAGCCTTTTTAGGTATATCCATTGTTAAAAGAAAATTAAGGACAGCGTTGGTCTCTTGCATGGAGAAGGCAGGGAAGTAATAAGAATAGGGTGAAGACCTACTTAATGCATTCTTGATGTCTGTTTTCTCTCAGAAGAAGAGAAAATCTTTACATCTTTGAAGAAGGGGAATGAAACTCAGGAGTAATACAGATATAGTAAGAATACACCTTAATGATTGATCTCAGTACATTTAGGTTTACTTAACTCTGCATAATGTTTTAAGACGTACAGATAGTCCTCATTTAGCATCCACAGTGGGATCGACAACTCTGGGTCTTGGAACTCTAAATCTGGGATTAAGTATAATTGAACTCAGAGGGATTACATCAGTTTACATATATAGACAAAAAGGAATTGGCTAAATCTTGCTGGCAGGGAATTCTAGGAGCACCATTCCACCTGAGATTAGGTCAGCCCCAACTGTGCTGGCCTTTTGCAAGGCCGTAAAAACTTGGTTTGTGCCTGGGCCTAGGGCCCCAGAAGCATGATACAGCCCATCTCTTGGCTTTGCGGACGGTTATTTTATGATGCTCAGCTATGTGTTTTATATTATATATTTTGCTTTTTATGTATTTTATTGTAAGCTGCACAGAATCACATACAGGTGAAACTCGAAAAATTAGAATATCGTGCAAATGTTCATTTATGTCAGTATGGCAACTCAAAAGGTGAAACCAATATATGAGATAGACGCATTACATGCAAAGCGAGATATGTCAAGCCTTACTTTGGTATAATTGTGATGATTATGGCGTACAGCTTATGAAAACCCCAAATTCACAATCTCAGAAAATTAGAATATTCCATGACATCAATAACACAAGGATTGGAAATAGAACAATATCGGACCTCTGCAAAGTAGAAGCATGCCTATGTACTCAGTACTTGGTTTGGGCCCCTTTTGCAGCAATGACTGCCGCAATGCGGCGTGGCATGGATGCTATCAGCCTGCGGTACTACTGAGTTGTTATGGAAGACCAGGATGCTTCAATAGCGGCCTTCAGCTCCGCTGCATTGTTCGGTCTCATGTCCCTCATCTTTCTCTTGGCAATGCCCCATAGATTCTCTATGGGGTTCAGGTCAGGCGAGTTTGCTGGCCAATCAAGCACAGTAATCCCATGGTCATTGAACCAGGTTTGGGTACTTTAGGCAGTGTGGGCAGGTGCCAAGTCCTGCAGGAAAATGAAGTCAGCATCCCCATAAAGCTCGTCTGTGGAAGGAAGCATGAAGTGCTCCAAAATCTCCTGGCAGACGGCTGCGTTGACCCTGGACTTAATGAAGCAGAGTGGACCAACACCAGCAGATGACATGGCTCCCCAAATCAACACAGACTGTGGAAACTTCACACTGGACTTCAAGCATCGTGCATTGTGTGCCTCTCCATTCTTCCTCCAGACTCTGGGTCCTTGGTTCCCAAATGAGATGCAAAAGTTGCTCTCATCAGAAAAGAGGACTTTGGACCACTGGGCAACAGACCAGTTCTTTTTTTCTGTAGCCCAGGTAAGACGCTTCTGATGTTGTTTGTTGTTCAGGAGCGGCTTGACAAGAGGAATACGACATTTGAAGCCCATGTCCAGGATCCGTCTGTGTGTGGTGGCTCTTGATGCACTAACTCCAGCCTCAGTCCACTCCTTGTGAAAGTCCCCAACACTTTGGAATGGCCTTTTCCTGACAATCGTCTCCAGGCTGCGGTCATCCCTGCTGCGTGTGCACCTTTTTCTACCACACTTTTCCCTTCCACATAACCTTCTATTGATGTGCTTTGATACAGCACTTTGGGAACATCCAACTTCTTTTGCAATTACCTTTTGGGGCTTTCCCTCCTTATGGAGGGTGTCAATGATGGTTTTCTGCACAACTGTCAGGTCAGCAGTCTTTCCCATGCTTGTGATTCCTACTGAACCAGCCTGAGAGACCATTGAAAAGCTCAGGAACCCTTTGCAGGTATTATGGATTCATTAGCTGCTTAGAGTGGGACACTTTGAGCCTAGAATATTGAACCTTTTCACACTATTCTAATTTTCTGAGATTGTGAATTTGGGGTTTTCATCAGCTGTACGCCATAATCATCACAATTATACCAAAGTAAGGCTTGACATATCTCGCTTTGCATGTAATGCGTCTATCTCATATCTTGGTTTCACCTTTTGAGTTGCCATACTGACATAAATGAACATTTGCACGATATTCTAATTTTTCGAGTTTCACCTGTATGTGAGATGGGTGGTTATATAAATCAAGTAAATAAATACTTTGTAGACCCATCATATTTTGTTGGCAACAAATATTGTGAATTTTAGAACCTTAAAACCAGATTGGGGGAAGCTATATATTCATCACATGTTCAAATTCTATGTACGGTTTCTTAATATAGTAACTAAAATTCAGGAGCAATATATTTATTCTGCAGACTTTGGGAAATGGGAGGGAAATAATTGTGGAGTCCTTGGGGTTCTCTGAGCTTGGTTCTTTTCTTGCAAACGTTTCATTACCCAGCTATCTTATCTTAACTCATTGAATATAATTATCTGTTATACAATTATATAAACCTGCCAATTGTGCCATGCTGTACAATCATTAAGAACACCTTTTCCAAATTGTTCATTGTAAAAGACGATTGTTGAAAGATATTTGTGCAAATAGAAAGCACTTGGGTAATGCTATTTTCATTGGTGTTCATTGTCACCTCTAGCTAAATAACAAGGTATTTGTAGAGTCTTGTTTGATACAATTCTATATTCTTTATGTTTAAGAACAGGTGCAACCCACCTCAGATATAAATTCCATTGTGGTGCTTTGAGTTTTATTTCCAAGTAAATATGAATGATACTGCAGCCATAGTGTCTCTACTACTTCCATATTTGGACTGTTGCAATGCGCTCTACATGGGGCTGCCCTTGAAGAACATTCGGGAGCTTCAGCTGGTACAGAATGCAGCTGCCCAGGTTGTAAATAGTGTCGCCTACTTGGCACATGTAACACCACTGCTTCAGGAGCTGACTGGTTGCTGGTGTGTTTCTGGGTGCAATTCAAGGTGCTGGTTGTCACCTTTAAAGCCCTTCATGGCTTGGTACTGGGTTACCTTAGGGCAGTGTTGTCCAAACTTGGCCACTTTAAGATGAGTGGACTTCAACTCCCAGAATTCCCCAGCCAGCATGGCTGGCTGGGGAATTCTGGGAGTTGAAGTCCACTCATCTTAAAGTGGCCAGGTTTGGACAACACTGCCTTAGGGTCTGTCTTTTCCCAGTTGTTTCTACCCGTCCAATCCTGTCCGGCAGGTTGGGCATGCTCTGGGTCCCGTCAGCCAAGGAATGTCGGCTGGCGGGGACCAGGAGATGCGCCTTTTCCACTGTGGCGCCTGCCCTCTGGAACATCCTCCCTCCTGAGATTAGGATGCCCCCGACCCTTTTGGCTTTTCAGAAGGCCTTGAAGACCTGGCTTTATGCCCAGGCCTGGGACCCTGAGCATGCGAAGGGCCCCGTTTCATGGTTGTGCTGATACCGATGGTTTTAAAAGATCTCTTGGCTGTGTTCATATTTAATTTTTTGTACCGTTTTAAGTGCTGACTATTTTGATTGTTGTTAGCCGCCCAGAGTCACCGGTCTGAGATGGGCACTATATAAATTGAATGAATGAATGAATAAATAAATGAATAAATAAATATTAGGACATGATGTTGGACTGGTATAAGAGCTGAAATTGAAATATTGTATTCTTTTAATTTCTATAGCATTGCTGAGTGTGCAAAATAAATATTCATTGACTCTATTCTCAACTTCACCTTGTTTTCCTTCTTAGTGTTTTAACATTATTCTCATCTGCATTTGTAGTTAAAGTGGAGAAAATGTGTAAACTGTTTCACCTACAGTTGTTTTGGGAAAAGCAGCTTTTTAATTTGTGACTTGACAGTTGAATCATCCTGGGTTCAAAAAAGATAGTTTTGATTACCATGGTAGATTACCATGCTGCTTTCTCCAAAAACTGATCACTGAGGCTTTTTTTTTTTTTTATCTAGTATGTATTTTCATAAATGTAATCTCTCTGGACATGAGGCATCTTCAGTATCCTGTCCAAATAAATGGGGTACCTCTCCTTGGGTTGAAGGTTTTTCTGATATGTCTGCTTTCTGCAACACTGGAAAAGGGGTATGTTTTTCTTTAACTCCACAAGGCTTTAAAGTAGTTTCTGCTAATATCAACGGAGGATTTTGGATAGCAGTTATGCTATATGGAATGACAGTTTCTCTTTGTATGGAGCCTTTTCTTCACCAAAGCTGTGAGCCTTTGAAAAATTGTCCCTGGTCTCTCCATTGGTGCCAGTGGAGATTGTTCTAAGACCTTTGTTGTAGGCTTAGGCGTGAGGTCAGTGCCTTAGGGAGTGTGTGTGCATGCGCACGCTCCTTTTCCTTCCCTTGGACCTCACTGGCTCTTCTGCCAACAAAAGTGGGAAAAGTTAGGATGATGTGCCATCAAAAAGAAAAAAATGGAAGCCTCAACTAGACAGATGGCAATCACAAGAACATAGCAGGAACTGCTGAATTTGTTACTCTGTCTTTTGGCAATTCCACTTCCTAATCTCTCTGTTCATCAAGCACTAATTTGCTAAATTTCATTCTACTTCTTGATTTTATTGACCCTTACGTTTCTTCTTCTGTTTGGGAAGCTTCTTCATCTCCTTCATTAATTTATTTTCCCCTTTACTTCAAAGCTTCTCCCTGCCTCTCTTTTTCACCATTTTCTTCCTGGATCTCATGTCTTTAGAGGATGAATCTGTAAATAGAATATGCATTGGTTTTGTGTGGTAGCAGGCTAATTTCACAAAATGTTAAAAAATGATGACATTTTCTCTCTTGAAAGTAGATGTATCTTTGTTAAATGTTCTGGATATTTTTCCAGTTGCTATATGTATCTAATATTTGTTCCTAAGAAGTTAAATCAGTGCCTGTATCTCTTACATGACAGTATCATTTCAATGCGATATAGGGTATCTTTCATTGCTTTTCTTATCTTGGGCTTCTTATAAATACAGTTAAATGTAGAAAATAAACCTTAGCAAAATAATATTCCAAAACAACAAGCAGGCATTTAAAGGAGAAATGACATTAATTATAAACTACAATAGCATACAAAATACTTACACCCATTAGCAAAGTTTTTGCCCGGAATGATGCTCTGAACTAGTTACCCTTTTTCACTTCGTACTGAAATAGGGATAAAACTGCATGTCTCAATTGTTAACAATCAACTTATTGCTTTTCAAAATGATTCAAAAGTTTGGGGAAGGCTATTCTAAGAATAAATAAAATGCATCCATGCAAAAAATGGCTAGGTAAGTAAGTACAAAGATGGAAAAACCTCCGATTAATCAGTTCACCAAATTTCTCTCTGTGAAGATAATTACAATCTGAATCTTTTGAATATTCTATTTGTAAAGTTTTTTAACAGTAAATAAGCCTGCTGAAATTTAATTGTATGGTTGTATCAGTTACCCATGTTGGCAGTCCTTCTAGTTGCACAAATGTTACACTTAACCTCAATGCCTTAGCTTCGTATCTTCATGCATCTCTGGGATAAAGCAGACAAAAGAATGTCCGGGTCTTACATGAGTAACCGTAACCTTTGTTAAATAGCAAACTGTGCGCGGAGTAAATGCATATCAGGAATGAATACCCACTTTAATACAGATAGCCTGCTGAATGGAGTGTTAAGGTAGAAGACTGAGTGATAAAAATGAGGGGTGGCTTTGCTTTTTGGAATGGGAATGTAGTAGAAATATATTCATAATAATTTTATTGGAGAAATTCATGACCATGATCTTACAAAAGAAAAGTCATTCTGTAAAGCATAATAGAATCTTACATTATGGACTGTATCGATCCCGAATTACGTTGGCCCTCAATACCTATATTTTAAATTAATTTTAAATTAAGGATCACTTTTTTGAGGTGGGAAGGATGATAGCACATTCAAGATATGCTGTATAGTTCTGTAATAGTACTTAGAACAGATCAGCATTATATTCCTTTTCATTACTGTAGATGTGAAACTATTTAGGATAGAAGAAGTAATTTAATTTACGCCAAAGCTGTGTGAGAGAGGTAGAATCAGTCTTAAATGCAGAAGTTTACAAGGGCAACTGCTTCTTCCTCCAGTAGGTAACTTTCCAGGCTCTTCATCGGTGAACAGAGAGAAAGGCCTAAAGAGCAAATGTAAAATTAGGGACTTAAAGACAAGGATTGAGATACTACTCCAAAAAGGATAAATTGTGAGGAGAGGTTCTAGCAAGTAATCCACGATTCCTTGAATTAAAACAGCTGGGGCTTTTCGTGTGTGTGTTGGGTGCGTGTGTGTGCATACTAATGTGCTGAGTCTGGGAAGGAAGCAACCTGGAGTACTAGAAGATAAACATAACTGGAAAGAGGTAAGGGAAGATGATGGAGCACAGGAGTTAAATAATATAACTTGTTTGAAAAGATAGATTAAAGAAATGCTGAATATGCATTTATGCATATGAATTGGATAAAGTCAACACTGGAGCAAAATAAGTAATGAAATAAGGGAGTAAAAATGGTGTTTGGTAGGTGGCATGACATGGCCAACTAGGTCTCTGTGTGGAAACTAAGCAGGGTTGAACTTGTTGCTATCTGGAATTTCAGAGCTTAGACTGGGAAGTTGAAAAGCATCTTCGAAGAAGGCAATGGCAAGCCACTTCTATCCTACTTCCAAGAAACCTGCATGGATTTATCTGTATAGTCAGTAGGAGCCCAGGATTATGGGGCACAAAGGGCAGGTTTAGGAATAGAGGGGGCATTGGCTTGTGTCCAGATCCCATATAGCTACATGTCTATCCCCAGCCTAGATAAAAGCCAGAAGAAAGAGGTTTCTCAAATCATCTTCATGGCATGTTGAAATCTTCACAGTGACTGGAATGTAGGCTGATGGCTTTCCCTGTGAGCTTGTGGGGATATGGGAAGATAGAGGCCAGAGTCGAGGAGTGAAAAATATTCTTTCGTCGAGGGAGAGATAAGAGGATGAGGCTGGCACCTCCCTGAGGAATGCAAGCGGTATTTACTGATTGACCCTGGGAACTAGTTCCAGTCTGGGAAGATTTTCTGTATAGAGGTTGCAGCTAATAAACCTTGCTTGATTGAATCTGCTTGGTCTCCTGGAGTTCCCTGGGCTGAACCTGACAGAGCTAGAATTAAAATGGGCTGTGGTTCTGGTGGATTACTCTGATGATCTGAGTGGAAAAACTTGCCAGTGCCAAGCTGTGAGGAGGGATGAGTACAGCTCTTGATGTAAACTTCCTTCAGAGCCAAAAAAATTTAGAAGTCTTATTATTTCTCTGTAAGAATGGCCTGAAAACTCTCTCTAGGTTTCTTCCTATTAGCTTCCACTGTCATTCATATCTGGGCAATTTGATGGAAAGCTTGAGAAGTCAGAAGTAAGGCTAAATTAAAGTTTTCTAAATTTCATTATGTCATCGGTATATTTTTTCACTTATTTGTTAATGCTGTTTTTTTTTTAATTTCACATTTCATTGACAATTAGATTTATGTCCAGATTTATGTGCGGACTTCAACTCCCAGAATTCCCCAGCTAGACTTCAGTTTTGGGAGTTGAAGTCCACACATTTTAAAGTTGCCAAGTTTGAAAAAATCTGCTCTACACCATAATAAACATTTCTATAGGAACAGGCCGCTCCTAAGGTCACCTTCATCTCCTTGATTTGTCTCCGTAAAGATTTGATGAAGTCTAGTTGATCCTTTCGGCTTCACTGTGAGATGAATTGTCCTGGTTACCTGCTAAAAAACATTAGCTATAAAAAGCTAGATTTCTTTATCATGAATTGTTACGATGAAGCTAATGATAGACTGCAGAGTAGTGGTTTTCATATGCTTCATATCTAGTCTAATACTTTTCTGTTCATCTGGAAAACTTGCAGATGGTAGTTTCTAGCAGCTGCAAATTATAAGGTTTGTTCTTTAAGCAAATATTTGCTCTTCTAGAACAACTCACAGCTTTTGCATCACACTCTGATAAATCTCTCAGGTTCAGTTCCTGGATCTCAAAGATGAGGTACCAAGGTTGAAAGTCATGTCTAGTTAGGACCCTGGAATACTGCTGCCAGACAAGGAGGACTCCACTGTGCAAATAGTTTCATTGATTTTATGCAGCTTCATGTGTTAATTACTTTGAAAATAGATTGTAGCTCCATTATAGAGCTATTTTTCAATATTACATAATATGTATGTTAGAATTAATAATGTTTGTTGGAGTTTCAGTCAGGTAGAAGCTTTTTTGGGGTGCAGATACCTATACAAAAGACTTCCTTTTCAGGTGTCCATGTTCATTGCATGGACACTGAGGACATAATAGAGTTGGCAGTGCAATGTGGGGATGAAATCAGCTGTGCAGCCCTGTTCCTTGGTTTCTGCGTGGTCATGTTTATAAATACGTTTAAGGACTAAGGGCTAAATCTATTTTATAGAGCTTCAGAAACAAGTTCTAATTTATTTTGAACATTCCACTCTTAATTTTTTTCCCCTCTTTCTTGTTAGATGAAAGGTGCACTGACTGAAATTATCCAGCTCGCTACTTTGGATCCAGACCCCTGGGTCTTAATGGTGGCTGATATTTTAAAATCCTTTCCAGATATTGGCTCCCTTAACCTTGATCTGGAAGAGCAGAACCCCAATGTTCAGGATATCTTAGGAGAACTGCGAGAAAAAGGTAACCCTCTTTTGTATTTTCCTTGTCTTACATTGGAGCCGTGTTCACACAAACTATATCTTCAATGTTTAAAACACTATTGTTGACACAAGAGAGTTCATTTTGAAGGGAATTTCTGTGTATTATTAACCATAATTAAAATACATACAGTAGTTTGTCATTTGCAAGGAGTTTTGGAACACATTAGGCTTGCTTAACAGAGCTACTTGTGCGATGTAAACAATGACAAAAGCAGAAGAAGGCAGCTTCTGATCTCTGGCTGATGTACTGCTCCCAGCTATCTAAGCGGTCCGCTATGAATTAGGCTGCCTCCCTACAGCGCTGCGATCAAGGAGGCAGCTGAGGGTGGGCTTCCAGAGAATGCTCCCCTACTGAGAAAGGTGCTTTCCCAGCACAGTAGTAGGCTCTTCCATGGCAGTTGCTTGGTGGATTACTAGAGTGCTCTCATGCTGAGACAACAAGTTCCCCCAGTTCAGGAGTTATCTTCTCCAGCAGCCTGCGGAGCATCTGGTTGATGGGGTTCCAGGGAGTGCTGTTTGGGATGGTAAAGTGAGTAAGCATGCAGTTGGCAGAATGCCAGTAGCAGAGCATCTGCATTCCTTATGAATCCCTTTGGCATGGGCCTGGAGTTTATTGTGCAGATTTTTACTTCGCTTGCCCAAGGATTGCTTGAGCAGAAGGGAAAATGTTTCTCTCTCTCAATGATCCTGTTTAGGATATGATGAGACAAAGGATGTGCAAGGGTGAGTATATATATTGTGGCCAGGTGCCACGTACAAGTCCAGGGGTAAAGGGTTGCCAGCATCTGATTCAAGAAGTCCTGTGAACACTTGGCATGCCTTACTAAAGAGAAGGTAATGCTTCTTTGAACTTACATTATTCATCTTCTCTTGGTGCTTGTTATGGTTCTCTTCTTAAAGTTGGCAAGCACGGGATGAGGGTTGAAAGAGGATCAGTGCCATTTTTCCAAGTTCAGATTTGTTTCCCTGTAGCTGGTTTATGGGGGAAAACTGGTCTGAAGGTTTCCTTGTGTCTGAAAAGAACAGCCAGGGTGATTGGATGGGCATTTGTAATAATAAGTGGTTCAGCAATATTGGTCTTTGGGTGCAAGGAGACGCAATTCAAGTTTTGTGAAAACTAGAAAGAGATAAAAATACTCAACTACTTTAGCTCTGTGAAATCTGTCACATCCTGTGTGTAGCATTGCACAGCTTTAGAAATGTCAAATGAAATACACATACGTGATGTTCAGTATTTGCACATATTATAGCTGTGCTAATTTTAATATAAAGCCAGTTTGGTGCAGTGGTTAAGGTACCAGGCTAGGAACCAGGAGACTGTGAGTTCTAGTCCCACCTCAGGCACTAACCTTGGGCCAGTCACACCTTCTCAGCCCTACAAAGGAGGCAATGGCAAACCACTTCTGAAAAAGCTTGCCAAGAAAATTTCAGTCGCCAGGAGTCAACACTGGCTTTAATATAGAGGGGATGATTACGATATATAGCAGATAGGAACCTCTAACCATGTCTGAATCTGATGGATAAAAACCAAAATATGGTGTTGTCCTTTAGACCCAAACATTTCTGGTTTGAAACTTTATCTTGAAGCTTTTTTATTGTTATTTTTGTGTGTGGTAATTCAGCAAATACACTTTAGATTCTAGGTAATGTTATTGCATATTGTTTATTTATACTTAGGAACAACAGAGAGTTAGAGCATGATACTTTGCTCTCAGGTAGTATTCTTTCAAAGTTGTGAGGGAAATAGGCACCCATGTCAGATTTCAGCAAGACAGTGATCTGAAACATACATCCAACTGTGAAGAACTGGAATATTATTGAAGATCTATGGGGATATCTCAGACATGCAGTGCATTCAATGAGACCTAAGAATATTTTTGAACTAGAAGGGTTCTACACACAAGAATCAAAGACTCTAGTCTGGCTATAAGAAACATTAAAAGTTGTTATTTCTGCCCAAGGGGCTGATACGAAGTACTAACTGAAAGGGTGTCCAAATGTTTGCATCTGCTGTACTGTTTTCTTATCTTGAATCTGTAAACACTGCACATAAATAATAACTATGCATTCACATTTGCAGTAAGATGTTGCATTTAACTTTGTACCACATAGAGGTTGTCATCTTCTGAATTATCACCACCTGAATCCAACTTCACACCCTTCTCCTGACCACCCAAAGTTGCTAGGAGGGTCATGGATCTAGTCCAAAAGTGGTGAAGCTCATACTACTGATGACCCTATTTACTTCCTTATGAGCAACTTTATTCACAAGGAAATCCCCAAAATCATCTGCTCAGCCTGTGGGAGACTGGCCTTGCCTATTTGAACAGAGCCGTCGGTCAGGAATCCATTATAAACCCAGAAAAGAATTGACATTTTGCTGTTAACTAGACTTGAGTATAAGCTCATACCAGTGCTCAGTCATGTCTACTTTTGACTTTTTGCCACCATCATTTTAGGTATCTTTCCAGTTGCTTCATCTCACAGAACTCAATGAGGCAAAAAAAAAAAAAAAAAAAATCAGTATAAGAAAGAATATAAATAGGATTAAAGCATATAAAAAGGCACCCAAGAAAACTAAAGGCTGAAAATATGTTAAAAATAAGAAAAGCTCCGATTTGTTTGTAAAAAATAAGCAGGGTTGGGACCATCTGTTCCTCTGGAGAGAAAGAGAATGCCAAATAATGGGGGCCACTGCTGAGGGGGCCTGTTGCTTGGTCTACCCCCATGAACTTTGCAAGGAGAAGGGACCTTTAACAAGCCCTCTCTAGATCTCCAAACTTGACTGGCAGATTCTGTTGCCCAGGATTGTGGCAACTAATGTGAAGGTCCCCATTCTCTTGTAATAGTCTCCCCAATGCCCCCTGCCATACTTGCCACCCCTACACATCACAATCTTGATGGGAGCCCAACCTTCCTGTCTCTGGAGTCCAATTCTAGCCCCCTTTCCTCCACCCACCCATCCTGTCCTTGCCATTTATACATTCCATTGGCATTGCCCACAATATACAGGGCATTCTGCAGGTAGCCCTAGAACATAGCCTTCACGCACACAGTACCCATGCCAATCATAACCAACCAACCACTTTCACCAACTTAAAATCTGTCACTTAACAATCCCAATCTGATGCTTCCTGTCCATGTGTCAGTCCAACATCTTCCTTCCTAACAACCCCCAAGGCCTTCCCGCAGGTCCCCTACCGCACTCCTCCTGCATCTCGCACCATGCATCAGCACCCACCTGTTCTTTGTGAGTGTGGGGGAGAGTCTTCCTCACTGCTTGGCTCCTGTTCCTTGGGGATTAAGGGAAGAAATATCTGCTTCTTGTTTACATTCTGGACAAATTCTCCCAAAGTCCATACGTTCACTTCTTGGTTGGTTGGTTGGTTTTATGCTTAAGAAAACTTATTTCTTATGAATTTTGTATTTTATATAGTGAGTGATTGTGAATCATCAGTCATGTTGCCTTTGGAATGCCAGTACTTAAATAAAAATGCCTTGACCACATTGGCTGGACCACTTACACCTCCAGTAAAACACTTCCAATTGAAACGGAAACCCAAAAGTGCCACTCTTCGAGCAGAACTCTTGCAGAAGTGTAAGTATTAGATCACCTATGGCTGTGCACACACAGCTAAGAAAAAGATGTGTGATGTTCTTGACAAGGGGCATGTCAGAGCTATTTGATAACTGTTCAGTGCACAGCATGGCTTTCATACCACAAATTGTAATTTTAGTGATCTTCACAAGTGATTTGGGAGATGATAGCTATCAATTGCAGCACTGTGATTTTCCCTCCTGCACCTTTATTTTAAGAGAATGAAAAGGATAGAAAGCCAAAGACAGAGGACTTCAAGAGAGCCCTAGTGCAAAGAAGAGATGCTTTTTCTCCCTCTCTTTTTGCAGACACGAAAGAGGAAATTTGAACAAGAGGAGGTCTTGGTTCTTTCATACCTGACTGACAAATAGAACCTATAGAAATTTTTACTTATTTTATAGAACTCCTTAAGTAAAGAAATTTTTCCTGTTTTGCATCTGGCCATCCTAGAAAATAGACTTATTTATATGAACTTAAAAAAAATATTTGTTATGTGAAAAAAAGTTAGTGCCTAAGATTATCCTCTTTCTGGATAGACTTAAGTTTAATGCTGCAATACAAGCTTTCTTTGAAATTATCATGTAATTCTTTTTAGTTGGATACTAAATAGATTTAATTTTTTTAGCTACTGAAACTGCGCATCAGCTGAAGAAGACTGCTGGGGTACCTTTTCATGCCAAAGGAAGAGGATTGGTTAAAAAAATTGATACAACAAGTAGGTTTTAATTTTTCTCTCATTTTATATATAACCATTTATATATAAATTGGCAATAGAAAAAATGCAATCCAAATGTTCCTGGCCAGTTATAACAAAGGCTATAGATTTCTGCTGATCTCTTCCTTTGTGGGCAGAGATGGAAGGCTGCCCATGAGTTGCTAATCTTGAATGCAGAAGGCCTAATAAGTGTGTAGGGTTTGTGAAGAAATGTCTTCCAGAGGAAGTAGGGCCTCATCAAACTTGCCAGCTCAAATTCCTGCTTTGTGGTAAGAAATGAGCTCTGTTGGAGCACACAGCAGCAATAAAGTAAAAGTTTTGTGACTGGAAATTTTGTCATTGTTGCAGTCAAGTGAGCTCCTTTCACACAAAGGGCAATCTTGAGGGGAAACGTGCCCTTCCTGTAGAAGATTTCACAGATCCAAGCAACAGCAGGGCCTCACTGAGCACTCACTAAGCTATCTCATGGTTCTTGGAAGGCTTAGGTAATGAGTAGGGCCTTTGTGTTCTTCCCCTTCAGCTAGCTCAAGTGCTGTCTACTATAGTAGTCACAGCCACTCAGTTATCTCCATAAGGGCCGGGATGATACTAGAGTAAGAAGTGACAAGAGGGACCTTGTATACTGGCTGCTATTCTTCCTTCTTCCTGCCAAATGGTAAACTCTGTTGCTACCAGGAGGACTCTAGAGATGCACTTGCCAATCTCCATGGCTGCAAGAACCTTCTTTCCCAAGGAATCCTAGGAATAGGTTTCCAGACAAGATCCCTCAAGAAAAAAAATAACAGATCAGCATGTGGATGGTCTTGCACTTCTCTTCCACCAAACAGTGCTAAGGCCTGCAAAAGGGAGAGCAGCCTTTTCTACAAGCAACAACTGGGATAAAGTCCACTTTAGGAAGTCCTGATCCAGCTCAGGAACCAGCCCCAGGTGTGCTGCCCCTTTCAGCAGACACCAAATCCAAGGATAGTTGCAATAGGGCTTTCTTCCTTTTTTCCTCCACATCAAAAAATTGTTGAGATTAGGCAAGAGAGAAAATAGCTTTCTCTGTTCTTCACATACTGAAGAAAATCAGTGCCTCCTGAGATCTTACAGAATAAGGATTCACAGATACTGCAGCTGCTTGAAATCCTCAAGATTATCTGCTAGTGTCTGAGGAATGGAAATTTTTCCATCTGTTTCTCAGAGGCCCACTGCACTGATGAGACATTATGTTTCCTGCAGGAAGAAACAATTCAGTTCAGGATCTTCCACTTCACCAAATTCAGAATTTTGGACATTCACCAATAGCTTAAGTAGCATGGCTTCAGGATAAGAATCATCCACCTCTGTACTTATCTGGATGACTTCCTGATCTGTTCAACATTATCAATCATTTTTCATTGTGGATTCATAGTAAGAAAAACATGCTGACCCACCTCTTTCTCTTACACGCTAACATAGATAAGAAATGTGTCTGTGACACATCAGCTATTAGTAAAGTCTTGAGTTCATCTCAGACAAAGGAGATTCCTGTTTGTCATAGCTGAACTCCTAGGGAAGAAAGGATCCTGCCTGGACTTCACCCATTAGACAGTGTCACATGTAAGGCCCCTATAGACCATCTTCCTTGAATTCCAATTGAAAGTTTGCAGGAAGCCAAATACTTTGGTCTTAATTTCTTATGAAATAAGACATTCTGTGGACTGGTGAACAAAGCTAAGCAAGCAAAGCAAAGGGAATCTTGATCAAGGAGCTAGTTCATCTTCATTACATCAACCCATCAGAAGAAGGAACCCTTTGTCTGATCACTTGCAGAATATTATGTGAACAGTTTTACATGAGATACAGAACTGTCATGAAGGAAGCTTGGAAGCTGCTCACCTGGTCACAGTAAAAACTGTAAATCAGGGCAGAATACTTGAAAAGATCGAGAAACAGTCATGTTTAAGTTGCCACAGCTTAGATCCAAAGGACCTACATTTGGAAGACTTGCAGCCAGTAGTGGGATGCTGGGGAAGTCACGCTTTGATCTATTCCCATTCTGGAACAGTGATGTCTAATGTACCTTTAGATACAGAGAAGAAGATATCAGGTCAGCAAGCACTGGCTGAGGAGCTTCCTATGTACTTTGCCATCTGTTTCTGTTCTTCCAGATTTGTGTGTGTGTGTGTGTGTGTGAATAACAAACTGCGGAAGTTAACCTTACAGCTTTGAATAATGACTCTGCATGCCAATATTTGAAATCTGGTCATGGTTCCTTTAGGAGGGATTTACCCCACCTGGATTCCATAGCAGAATCTAGGAGGTAATCAGCACAAGATTGATGGTGGCCATTGTAGCCTCTGTAATGGCCTGTCCTTACAAGAGTTGATAACTGGAAGTATTTTCAAACCTGATGTCACTGCAAGAAGAAGAAACCCCTAGCAGGGAGATCCTAGAACTGAAGTTCTTGTAAGATAGCCTCTCATCTGGCATTAATGCAAGCACATTTGAAGAGACAGGGCTCCATGTATCAGGAAGTTCCTCGTGGCATAGTTCTTTATGCAGTAAGACGTTTCCTGGTAGCGCGTACATTTGATATCCAAAGCCTCTGAAGACTCAAATTCTGTGGATTTTTAGTTAGATTTTGCATTTTATTCACTGTGAACCTTGTGGTCATCTTGGTAATCTACAAGAATTTGATGCAGTTCTATGACCATTCAAGGGATCTAACTTCAGACACCAATAAAGTGCATCCTAAACTTCAAATACATTTTGTGGCAACCTTTGGTTTCTGCTTTGATATTTTAGTTTAGTCTTAAAAACAATAGCTCATTTTGCCATCCCCATGGATAAAAAATGTAAGAATTACAACATGTAACCCGTAGTGTCTTAGAGATTTTAATATTCTTCACTGGAAGTGAATTCCCCAATTGTAAGGATTTTGTCTTTATTATTCCTTGTTCTATTTGTTTTTAGCTCCACTCAAAGGAATACCAAAGCAAGCTCCTTTCAGGAATCCCACTGCTCCAATTGTGTTTAGCCCTGCAGGAAATAGAACTCCCATTCCATCCTCAAGAGTGCCTCTGTGCAAGGAGAGAGGCGTAAAGGTATATATGCATTTTTAAAACACGTTTTTCTTCTTCAGCCTCAGAAGTGATTGGCTTTTTCTGAGCTGGAAGATCAGAGGTCAGGTCTGTTTAAGTCTCAGATGAGAGGCCTGCAGGGAATATCAGGGGGAAGGCCAGAGTGGGAAGTCAAGAACATCCTGGAGAAGGCAAAGCAGACTATTTCTGTAGAGCTTCCCAAAAGGTTATGGCCTTGTAGTCACCAGGATTTGAGTGTGATATCAAGGGTGTCTTTGCCTTTATGTATTCTGTCTTCACTCCCAAGAACAAAAATCTACTGTCTTTGCCTATCTATAGAAACATTTAAGTTTTATTTATGTTTGGACAACAGTAGAATTTGAGTGCCTGTTCTAGGATGGTACCTGTGTGGAGGTCCTATTATTTTTCTCCTGGCAGGATTGTATGATTGTCATAATCATTGTTAAAAGACAGCTTAGATCAATCCTCCTTCACTGTAAGAATTTATTCATTATTATGTATTACTATATAAGTAATCCTTTCTTAAGCATTAGCCCCCAAGTTAAGGTTTTAATAACTTTGTTAATCTTTATTTATGTATTTAAAGCATTTATATGCCGCACCCAAAACCCCAAACTCAGATAAGAAGAAAAAAATCAACCAACAACTTAAAACAGCAACACCGCTATCATTAGAACCTACTAGACAATAACATGTTGATCAGAGCTGAAATATTCTGTAACTCTTCAGACTGGGAACTCTACTCATCCTAACCCAAAGTCTGGGGAAAGATCTAGTAATAATGTCAGTTTCCCTGTTACTCATTGTCTAAGAATAATATCAATAAATTATTTCCCTTTCTATATATAGCGTGCCACTCAAATCCCCGGGTGGCCGTGTGGTATGTTAACAGCATCCAAATCATACTGGTTGACAGTTTTGTGGGAAAAGTCCCTTCTGTAGTTTCTGGTTGTTCAGTTTGGAGGTGCTTTTTGATCCATGCCACGCTTTCAGTGACAGTGGCTTTAAAAATATTGCGCCAACTAAAAAAGTAAAATTTCTGCTTAAGTGTTAAGCAGTCTTTTGGCACATGTTTTCATTTTCACAATACAAGGATTAATATGTTTTATTTAATTGGCATAGTTTAAAACTGTTACAAAAATACCTAATAAAAAATTACAAAGTACAGGCACAAGCAGTAGACATGTTCTAAAATTTGTACTGCCTGCAGAATGAAACAGACGAAACCCGCTGGCAAGAGATCAGGTTGGTTCCCATCCCCAGAGCAGGAACTTCTGAAGTTTAGAAGCAGATCACCAGCATCATAAATTGTATTCAGAAACAAGCCAGTAACCTTGCTGGATTGCATAGTATTCTCCCTGCAAGCACCTCGCAACATTCTTGTGCATTCTGGGCTAGTTGCCGTTTTAGAAGCTTCTTCGTTGATGGCTCCAAGTGCAGAACATTGCATTAATCTAATTCTGATGTAACGAGGGCATTTCACGATAGCTAACTTGTGCCTGATGTATGCCACAATTGTTTAGTGGTCTATCTGAATGGTTATATTTACAGTTCAGGATTGCTATGCAAAAATGTTTACATCTAGATGGAAGAAATCATTAAAGAAGCATCCCTAAAAGTAATTAAGGGACACGTCTCTATTTGAATTATTTCGTACAATAAAATTGTAATTCTTTTCACAATTAATTGAACTCTGAAATTTGTTCCTGCCAGCATTAGCATAGGAGGAAGCAAATCCCATATGCTAATTTTTTTAAGCTTCTGCGTTCTTGCTTGCTAATAATCAGTTTTTTTCATCCACATCATTTTGAGAATAATACACTTTATAAAACAGGTTTCCCAAACTTGGTGCATTTTATAAGTTAGACCACAGTCTTGCGGTTTTCATGTGCCTCATCCCCAGCACCTCGCAAGATGATGATGCTGAAATTCAGGAGCAAAATGCTATGTTTTGGCATTGTTAAAGTTTGTGAATGTTTATAAAAATAAGCACTCAGATATGGCACTTGTCCTGCAGCCTTTGCAGACTAGGAAAAAAGTATGGCCTCAGAAATGTTTTTTAAAAAAATGAAAATGGAGCCATTGTGTAATACTGATAAACTGTTAAAAGAGATCCAAAAGCTTTTTCCTACCAATTGTTACTTTAGGTTTAGGGACATCACAAAAACATTCTTGGATGTTGTACAGTAAAGTGGAACTTTAATGCACACACTAGAACTCTCCGTGCTTTGTAATTTTTAGTAACATGTGAAACAGCTCTGATGGTGATAAATAATGCACATCAAAGCTGCTTCATGAAATCATTGATACATGAAATCATGCTGTATAATAAATGAGAAAGTAAACATTTCGTTTATGTATTTGTAGTATCTAGATATCAAAGAGCTGAATACTGTTGGTTCAGGTCGGGAAGCCAAAAGAAGAAGGAAGACTTTAGGTTTGTTGATCTACCCCTTGTCATTTATTTGCCAGTCTTTAATCAGTAGTGTGGGCAGAAATCTCTGAGAAAGTGGAGGGGCTGGGACTGAGGAGTGCTTGTGGTGAACGTCAGAAATGGGGAACAGCTTCTCACATGGCCCGTGTTACAGATGAGCAGAGAGGAGGGGTTGTGCAAAGAATGTCCCCTGGGAAAGGAAGAATGACATGATGAATGCAGTGCATAAAATATGGCATATTACAGTGCAATTATGTAAAATATTCAAGATGTCCTGAATCTTGTTTTTGTTAATATAGGGAAAAAGCTATTAATAGAGCCTTTTACTTGGGCTTTCCTAGAAGAACAAATTACTGGGTTTGAGCAATCAGTAAAAAAAAAAAAATGAAACGACTGAATTATTCTATATTTTTCATTCAACAGATACAGATGTGGTGGCAAAGCAAGCAAAAGAAGAAACAGTTGTAGAAAATGCTACTCCAGATTACGCTGCGGGACTTGTGTCAACTCAGGTATGATTTTCATTTAAAGTCATTTGTTATGTCCCAGAATTTTTTTTTAAAGTCTCCTAAATTACTACCCAATAATGGAGTAAACATGTGACTTCCAGACGAAAAGGTTATACAAAGATTTGTGTCTTTTGCTGGCATGATTCCTATCTGAAACGTCAGTGCTTCCTTTTTAAAACCCAGTTCTCTGGCCTTTTCATGGAAAAATGTCAAGTAGTATAATTCTAACAACCTCTAAAGGATTTGGAAGACAAAAGGTAAATGTGATTTGAGCTGTAAGATGGTGAACCCGCTTTTAAATGAGTTCTATTGGCTGGCTCCCACCACATTTCCCTAATTATAATAATGAAGAAGCAAAAAAGCTTGATCTTGACCCGCCCTGTTTTGGAATTATCATCTCTCTTTCTGGTGATACTTAGTTTTAGGAGTGGGTATCTCAATGGGAAGGGGTGACCAGAAAATCACAAGGAAATACGTAATTCCCTTTGAAATTAAGATGTGACAGGGCATGCACCAAGGATGCCCTGTATCTCCACTAATAGTTTGGTCTTGGAAACTTGTTTAATCATACAATCCAGCAATATTCTGAGATTTTCTGGAGCATATGAATATATGATGTTTTATGATGCAGATGAAATGTTGGGTCTATTTTATGACCGTCAAAGATCTTTGCTTATATTTGTTGAAATTGTACAGCAATAGATCAAATACTCAGGGTATAGAATAAATTGGAGTAAGTCCAATATTATGCCAATTCATAACAATATTCCCACTGATAAGGGAAAAACCTAAGAGTGTATTTTATGCTGACTATTAAATAACCGAGGATAATCGTTTCTACTAAAAGAAATTTCTACTAGGAATACATATCTTAAATTGTATTACTCTGGTGAAAGCTGGTATCAAGAGATGGATAAAATATCCCTGAGTTTATGGAGAATAAATGTGATCAAAATGTTTATGTTTTTTAAACAGATATGTATTTTGAGAGTAACACCTGTGTTCACTCCTTTTAAATATGTTTTAAAAATTGGTAAGTTTTTTTTATGGAAGAAACAAATATCCAGGACTTCTCTTTGTAAGCTATGGCTTCCTTATGAAAATTGTGGTTAGTTTCCCAATGTCATATTTGTTAATTTCAACACTGTACTGGAAAGAAAATGATACTGAATATGCTCCATTGTGGGCTCAATTTAGTAGTTACAGGCAGTCCTTACTTAACAATGGTAACTGGGACTGGAATTTTTCTCGCTCAATGACACGGTCATAAAGTATGATGTCACGTGATGTCATGTGACTTGATGTCACTTAGCAACAGAAATTCCAGTACTTCCAGTTGCTGCTGTTAAATGAATCCCACAACGTCATTAAGTGCATTGTCACATTGCCATTTGTGACCTCCTGCCGGTCAAAGAAGGTCGCAAATGGTGATCATGTGACACTGGAACACTGTGCCGTTGTAATTATGGGCTGGGCACCAAGTGCCCAGATTGCAATCATGTCACTGGCAGGGATGCTGTGACCCTGGTAAATATGAGGGCTGGTCATAAGTACCACTCGCTGAGCTCCGAAATAGGTTCAAATGGTCGCTGAACGAGTGGTAGCTAAGCAAGAACCACCCACATTACTTAATATCTTTAAAGTCCTGGCTAGTTCTTTGCTCTAACTATAGGAGGATCCTTATGGTGTTCCCAGCACTTAAGGCAGCTTGACATATTTGGCTCTTACTAGGAAAAATTAAAAATTGACTTTAAATCTCAGGGGAAATTGATACTTTGCAAAAATGCTTATTTTGAAATGGCAGGAAGAGTTTTGTGTGGAGGGAAATCATGGGCTGAAATACAGGATAATTAATCAGTTTTAAAACTTGTTTTGAAAACTACAAAAATAATATAGCTCACTAAAAATAGCCCAAGATGGCAATATATTTCAGTAAAACATCTGTTATTTTTCTTGTTTGACCTTGAGTTTCAGCCTCTGAAACTCCCAAAACTGCATCTGTACCAGCAAAGGTTTTTCAGAGGCTAAGCCAACAATTCATTATTACCAAAGCTAAGAAATATTACTAAAATATTTTAATTTTCCTTTCCTTTCCTTTTCTTTCTCTTTTTCCTTTCTTTTTAGGTTTTCGCTGTTTTTAATCTAGTTTTTGCTGGATGGCATTTTTCTTTATATTGGTTTAAATGGGATTTAAATGTAATAGTTTGATAATGACTTGTGTCATCATTATTACTTCTTGTATTGGCTTAGTAATTTGGATGGATGGATGGATGCAGTGAAATTGCTACTTTCGCACTCTTAAATAGCCCCAAATAGTGTTCTGTGTGTTTCTTTTGCAGAAACTTGCTTCCCTGAACAGTGACCCGGCGCTTGCTTCTACAAGTTACCTGCCTGCAGCGCCCAGCGCTGTGCCGTCATCCTCTTACGTCCCAAGTTCTGAGCCCCAGCCAGGTGGGTGACCATCTGTACCTTCAGTGTCTGGGACGGGACTGATGGGAGGCGATTTAAGAGCACATTTTAGAGTGATAATGTAAATATATACAAAGTGATTGTAAAGTTTGGCTTTGTGAACATTTGAAGGTTGCTGTGTTTGAACAACATTTTGTCCCAAAACAAAAAGTTCTGAAACAATCAAAATATAATTTGAGGAAGAAGCAGAACTTGGCGAAACTAAAAGAACCAACCTCTGAGTTCCAAGCTGGGTCAATAATTCTACCCAGCTTCCTTTAAAAAAAAAAAAAAAGACGTGGAAAAAGTATCTATAGGAATTGGGTGATTGTGGTGCCATTTCACTTTTTCTCAGTTCAACAATATCACGGGAATGATTTCTCTGGGAGTATATCACAGTTTTGAAATGATCATATACTCCCAGACTTAATTCCTGCCACAGTCCTCCCGCATCTATTGGTGATTTTCTGTAGATGGGTGCTGCTCTTAGTTTTGCGCAGCTATTTGCAGCTTAGAATTCTGTGTAAAACAAGTCCTGGCCTGGGGTTGCTACAAGAATTCAAATGTAAGGAAACAACCAATATGTGAGGCTTTTTAAGAGATTGTGGTGCCAGTGGGCTTCTTGTGGTAAATAAGAAGCAAATATTACATTGCTCTAAGTCCTTCAGTAGGAGGAGGAGGAGGTCAGGATTAGTGATGCAATACAGGTATTCCTTAATGACCCTTTCCCCTCTCACAGCCTGTTTGTCCTGACCCCCTTCTGTTTCAAACAGCTGGATCTATTCGGGAACCCCTGCAAGTGAAAGAAGAAGCCACTTCAGCTGCCACGGCTGCTGTCCCGACTCAGTTTAAACAAAGGACACCCATGTATAATAGTCATTCGAACATAACTGCTCCTGCAGCAGCACCAACTGAGTCCCCAGTGACTCCTCCGGTTACCTCTCCGGCAACGCAGGGACCACCAGCCGCTCCCCAGGATGCCCCCGCCAAGAAGGGCCTCTCTCTAACAGTAAGCAGCTAGACAGACATCCTCAGATCGTAGCTGGGCATTAGTTGACACCTGACCAGGATATTATTAAGTAAGAAACAAGAAGGCATTTGTTAACCATTTTTTCAATAGGAGAAATCAGTCAGTACTAAATGAGGCAGCTAATGTCGCAAGGCTTGTATGCACATTACTCTGTGGCTATTGAGGGTTTTTTTTCATGATTGTTCTGATACTGATACAAATACTGATGATTAATTTAGCCAGACTGGCAGAATTCGTGACCCAGCAGGGCTTAATAATTCCTCTGTTTTTTCATGTATGATAGCATTATTATTTGATGTATTATAGGTCTGTTCACAGGCTTTGTTCTGTTCCTTAAAATTACCCCTAAAAGATGTAATGGATGGAGTGAGTCTCTGTCATGGAAGGCAATTATTGTAAATCACCACCATCCCCTTCAGCTGATGGATTTATTGAGAAAAAGCAACTGTTGCCACATTACTTTCTGTTAGATGGAAATTACTAAAATGTTCCAGTTTACAGGAAAATAGGCAGTGCCAGGGCTGGGGGTGGGGTAGAAAGTCAAGATGGCAGCCCTTGACTATTTAGATGAGTGAGAATTTCAGTAATGCAGAAATTATTTTTCTGCTGTTGTTTTCAATGGAATGTATTCTTGAAATTCACTTGCAGAAGGAGCAATTGTTTGCAGCACATGAAATATTCCAAACAGCAAACAAAGTTACAAGGCCAGAGAAAGCTCTTATCCTTGGATTTATGGCGGGATCCAGAGGTGTGTATTTTTTTTAATTCCTCTCCAAAGGATTGCTAAGTTAATAGTAGTATAGACTTTCATGGCCGATACCTGTTGGGCAGCATTTTTGGAGTGCAGATTCCTGATTGGTTCTTTATTTGTGCTGGGTTCTCGTTGGTTAGTCTGAGTTCTTGTCCAGGCAAATTTCTGATTTGCCGATTTTAGGGGGCTGATTCCTGGTTGGTCCTGCTTTTGGGCAGAATCTTGGGGTAGCGCAGGACAGGTAACCAGGCTTTGTTAACCCTCAGACTACAATGGAATGTAATAGAGCACCAGGTTCTCAGGAAGGAGGGAGCACGTTCCAGGGAAGGGGGCGAGACAAGAGACAACACAGTCCAAAGCAGAAGCATGGGTAGAGGAAGAGAGTTAGGATAGCCATTCCCTAGAATCTCCCAGGGTATATCCACTAGGTTAGAGTAGCACAGATTTAGTCTGGCAAGATTCTGCCTATATAGTGTAAGCAATAAAAGAACTGAACTTGGCTGGACTCTTCCTTGTTGTTCTTGGGCTGGGCCTGACATAGACTTTCTTCTTTCTTGTTGAAGCTGTTAGGATGTTTGTGGATCTCAGACATCTCTGCAGGCATACTTAATGGTTTGATGTTGTTGACAGCACTTGTGTATCCTATAATTGAATTTCATGTTCATTATGGTACAGCGCATGTTCCACTACTGAAGATTTTTTGGACTCTCCTAGTCTGCAGTGCCTCTCATGTCCCTACAGTTGGGTGTGGAAACTGCGTTTTGCGGTGCCAATGTATACCTGTCCACAGCTACAGGGGATGTGATAGACCCCAGATGCTATGAGTGGGTCTCTGCTGTCCTTGGCTGATTGAATGATTTCCTAGATTTTCTTAAAAATGACTTGTAGAGCCTAATTAAGGTGTCTTAACTCCTCAAATAGTTTCTCAGGCTTGCAGATGCATCTGGCATGGTCACTTAGCATTTTGATTAAGTTTCTCTTCTGCTAGGACGTTGATTGAAATCTTTGTGTAGGTAGCGATCCATGTGGGTGGGTTTTCGGAATACCCTGTGATCTAGCTGTAGGTTCTCAATATTGGTGATTAGGACATCCAAAAAATCAACTTTCTTTTTCCACAGTGAATTTAATCTTTGGGTGGATGCCATTCAGGTGTTCTAGGAATTTCCCAAGTTCTTGTTTACCATGGTTCACTAATATGCCAGTCAAGGAGTCATTATTACATAGCAAATAAATCTCCCTTGAGGACATCACCAACCTGTTTCACCATTGTCTCACTACTTGCTACTTCCAATGGAATAATGAATTTTATGAACAAATTGAGGGAATCACTATGGGAAGCCCCCTGAGTCTAGTCATCATCAACTGCTTCATAGAAAAATTTAAGCAACAGGCACTGGGCACAGCACCCCTAAAGCCATAATCGTGTTTCAGGTATGTATATGACATCTTTGTGAACTGGAGCCAGAGAAGCATGATCAAAATGCTAGGTGACTGCGCCAGACACACCTGCGAGCCTGAGAAACTATCTGAGGAGTTACGACATCTTAATTAGCCTCTACAAGCCAATGGATACTCCACCAGTGAGATCAAGTGAGCATTACAACCAAAGCAGGAGAATACAGGTAGTTCTCGCTTAATGACCACTTGTTCAGTGACTGTTTGAAGTTAAGATAGCACTGAACGAATGGTACTTACACCAAGTTATGGCTGTTGCAGTGCCCCTGCAGTCATGTGATCAAAATTTGGGTGCTTGGCAGCCCAACCACTTACATGACCGCTTCAACTCCCCCCACCCACCTATCTCCCCCATCTCTGCCCTTTTAGCTGCCCTGCACTCCACCACCCCTGCCATCCCGCCATCCTCCACTCTGCCCTACACCCCACTGCCCTCCCCTCCACTGCCCCTGCTGCCCTGCACTCTAGCATGAATAAAGGACCAATCAGGAACCACCACCACCAAACTGACCAATCAGGATCAGGCACAAACAACCAATCAGAGACCAGCCCTCACCAGCCTGCACCAATTGGAAACCAACTTGGCTAAAGACCAATCGGAAGTCAGGTTTCCTGGCTATAAAGACAGGAGCCCAGTCAATTCCTGCTCAGTTGTCTGTGGAGGAGACCACCTTGCCTCCAAAGATGCCAGCCACAGTTGCTGGCGAAACGACATTAAATACTGTTGTCTAGACTATAGTCACTAAACTCTGAAGCCCAGCACTGCCAAATTGCCAAATGACTTGATTGATCGGAATAAGGATTATATAACTTTACCTAAAATAATATTTAGTGGTCTTTTTCTATAACATTTAGATGAGACCTGGATAGGAAAATTTATATTGTTGTTTTATAAATCACATTATAGAGCATCTTGATGTCTTTTAAGACAGGGCCCTCATCTGTTAGAGCGCAAACTGTCAACATGTTCTCTAGGATTTTTACTAAACAAATATCACTGAGAAGACAAAAATTTTATAGACCTAGTTTTTCAGGCAAAGATTGGGCACTCATCAGTTAAGAATGTTGGATTGCCTTCGTTGAGTAGAGATTTCTTCCAAGGCCCGTCCTCGAACACATTTTTTTGTAGGAAGGAAAATAAATGTTAAAGGATGCTGATGCACACCAGTGAAGAATGTAGTTTCCTTCATAGCTTCTGTCCTAAATGGCATCTCTGGTTTCACTAAATTCCTCAGATGCATCTGATTTTGATATACATGTTTTTTCCTCCACAGAAAACCCGTGCCAAGAGCAGGGTGACGTAATCCAGATCAAACTAAGCGAGCACACAGAAGTCTTGCCAAACGCTGATGGAACTGGAAGTACCACCATGCTAGTGGACACAGTCTTTGAAATGAACTATGCAACTGGCGAGTGGAGCCGGCTAACAAAATACAAGCCGATTACAAATGTTTCTTAAATAATTCAGTAACAGGAAGATGTAGACCAAATAGATTATAGAATAAGCCAGCTTGTACATTATGTGTCAACTAAACAGAACAACATTCCTGGGTATGACTTGTAACCAGCCAGTGTCGTATCTGTGGTTGGCCGAAGTAACAGGACAAGACAAAATGGCAGTGCGTGTATTTTACTGTAGGGTTGGGGAAGATGCAGTGATTCGTAGCCTTCAGCAGTTTGGCGGAAAAGGGGTTACATTTCTGTGCCTTGAGAAAGAATAGTAAAGGAGGATCTTCTAGTAAGGCAGATTTCACAGCGGGGACCTCAGTTGACGTTCCTGATTCTCTGTTAAAAATAGGCACTGCTATTTTCGCCATTTCTTTTCCCCTTTTGTAGCTGACTGCAAATAGTGTTTGTCATTTTGGGTGGCCCTTGTTGAAGTGATTTTCTGAGGCACTGTGAAAGGCTGCAGGGTGTTCCCTCTTTCTCTGTTTGCAAGATTGCGCAACAGCCGATCCAAGTTTCCCGGAGAGCTTCCACTACCCAAGTGTGTGGACATGCATTTGTCATATAAATGGGTTACATTTTAACATGTATACATAGAAAGTATAAACCCAAAGGTTACAATCTCAGCAGTGCCAATGTTAGTTAACTTCCATAGTGTTGAAGTTGAATGGGCAACATTTGCTCTGCTGCTGTATACTCTTGAAATGGATAAATTCCAAGCATTTGAAATCTGATGCTTCAGGCTAATATAACTAGTTCCAAAAAAACTAAACGATTGTCTTGTATGGTGGAACTGAACTGAACTGCTACTTTTTCAGTTGTTGAAGATTAATATTGGTGGATGTCATAATGTGGTGAAGGTTTTTGGGAATGTCATCCCTGTTTAAGCAAGTCAAAACAATAATTTGGTGCCCCTTCCTGCTTTGTTACACCATTGCTGAAGGATGGATCTGAGATGGTTTATCACGCATGGCTCATTTTCTGCACAATGTTTTCCAGAGAATTAGTTGGTCATCTTAGGGCTGCAGAGCATCACCAGGAGTGACATTACTTGCAGGCACTTCTAGCGTATTATTATTGCAAACCTATCTCTTCTTCCTGACAAAAGCCAAGGGCCTTTTAGAACAGTTTTTTAGTTTCTGTGCTCCTGGGGAACTTCACTTGTAAGGCTTTGAAGTTTAAGAATTGACAACTCAGTAGTTTAATAATTTATGCAGAGATTTCATTTCTTTCTGTTAATTGAAATTGTTGAGGAGATGGTAGGATTTTTTTCTTTAAATTAAGCTGAAGGTCAAGGGAAGCTGTTTGGGATAGGTGAGAAGGAGAAGAAATTGTGCTTGCCCAAGCTGCAGATGGAAGCAAAATGCTAGCAAAGTTATTTTGGTTCTTAGATCCTGATCTGAACACCCTCTGGAGACTCTGAAGCTAGAAAGAGGGAATACAAGGTGCCTTTTATGTTTTATTTTAACAGACCTGAATTATGTCTTTTTGTTAGAGAATATTATAACTCTTCTGGAATAGTGTGCTTGGCTTGGTATTTCTTGTCCCAACTTTGATTGCTTGAGACAAGAGTTGCCTGCCTGTCCTATTCCTTGACTATCCCATTTGTTTCTAAATTATACCCAGCGGGCAAACCAGAATCAGGAAAGCGCCACAGAGGTGTAGTTTCAGAAGAGGCTCCTTGTGCAGCTGCATTTTATTTTAACATTTCAGCCAGACCTGAACCTAGAAGCAGAGTTTTAAACCATAGGTCTAGTTTTACCAAATTAGTAAGTTTTATGAAATACCAACCTGGCTTGTTCAGGTTATTTTAGGAGGCAACCTGGCTATGTTCTTTTAACGTTGGAGGCCTCTACCCCCTCACTTGCTGGCATGTAGTGTCACATGTTCTAGCACGATCAAGTGCTAAGACATTAACCATTCGATTGAACATTGCGGCCATCTCTAATCTGGAGTACATTACATTTCGTATATCTTTTAACCAGAAACTTGGTTTGAAGTTACAAACTACGGTTTTCTGTAGAATGGTTGTGAAGTCTTACAGCAGTACAAACTAACAAAACAAGTTCATGGCTCTGCTCTTAAATAAGGGAGGTGTCATCACCCTGTTTTAGAATACTTTCCTGAATATTTTGCCGGGGGGATAGGGCGGCTGTCAAAAAAAGTCAAGATGGTGGCTGCAGTTGTGTGATCAAAGCATGTAAGGAAGGGGCAGGCTTTGATTACCCAGTTGCAGCCGCCAAATTGTTTTTCTCGCCCCTCCTCTGCAGATGCCCCTGTTGGAAGCAGTAGCTTCCATGCTTTCACCTATGATGGAATTCACTCAGATGAACTTACAGTACACAGACAGTAAGATTTCTTGTGTGGACCTGGCATATCCAGGAACAAAGGACATTTTTGCCTCGCCATGGGAGAATGTTGGCTGTGCATAGCCAGCAACTTTTACTTGAGTTATAAGTCCCTTCAGAGTCAGTGCAAGGAAGGTAACAATGAAACTCCTGGTGATGCAACCCAGAAATAATAATAATATGGACATCCTACTCTTCAGAGAGATTCCTGTTAGATTCCCATATTTGCTAAGCTCTTGGGATATCATCATCCAATTTTTAAAAATTCAATTTGGGATGCATCTGCCCAGGATGAACTTAATAATATGTTCTTTCTTGGGTCACTGTTCCTGCGCCTTGTACTTTTAGGTTAAGGTATGGCTCCCTGGAGAGGGCTAGAATTGTTCCGCAAAGACAGGCTGCAAAGGGACATGGGGTAGGATTGAGAGAACACAGACAGTCCAGCAGCCCCCCAGGTCTATCTGAACAAGCATCATTACTCAAAGCAACTAGGCTCTTTGTGTCATCATGCTTTGCTTAAAAGGAACTGTTCTGACTCTGACAGAAGACGACAGATAACATATGCTACCCACAGTTCTAATTTTTTTTCTCCAGGAAAAAAAAACGTTTCAAGGTCTAATTCTAGTTGTAGGTTATTTGTAATATCCTACAGCCATGAGCACTGAAGGAGCTAAAGAGTTACTATTGAGAAAACACACAGCTCTCCTCCTGCCCTACCGGTTAGTGGGATGGTGGCCCAGAAGTCTTTTGGCAGCCTTGTGACTTCCCTTGTGAATCATGTTGCGGTGCCCCTGGCTGCCGCTGGAACGGGAGAGAAAAGGCAAGGCTAGTAATTGAACCCAGAGACCTTGGGAATCTGGTACCTTTTTAACAAGCAATGTTGTTTTGTAAAATGTTGCATATCTAGTAGAGCAGGCCATATGTTTTCTATCTATTTTGTTTTTGTACAGATGTAAATGCAAAACCTCATGTCCTTGAGTACGTATTTTCGGCATAATATCTGTAATAAAGTTCAGATTTTTCTAAGTATACTTTTCTTCTTACACCAGCAATGTTGTTATTGGCATTCGGTCACCCTTGACATGGCTCCCGAGTGCAAGCCCTGATGAAATGCTAACTAAGTGATAGTTATTTTTAGACCCGATTCCACCGAACAAGCTGAATGAATGGTAGCTCTTACAACCAAAACACTGCTGGCGCTTCGTGGATTTAGATTCACTTCCAGCCACACCAGACCAGAAGCAGCCAAAAATATCATACTCCTGTTGGGGCCTACAGAGCGAGGAGAAATTGCTCCAAAGGAATAATGTGGCAATGTAAGTTCTACGGTAGGCAAGTGACCGTGTATTGCAGTGTTTCTCAACTTTGGCAACTTGAAGATGTGTAGGCTTCAACTTCCAGAATTCTGGGAGTTGGAATCTACACTTCTTCAAGCTGCCACGGTTGAGAAACACTGGCCTGTTGTCTCCATCAGTGTTTTGCCCAGTTTTTATTGTTTAGCAATAGTTTTTCACATTACAAAAAAAATGACAAATGAAGTGGAAAATAAATGTTAATCAGATAGTTAAAAATGTTTACAAAGGTTACAATGGTTGCAGTTAGGTTCAAGCTAAAGATGACATGTTATGAAACTGGCTTTCAGTTTCAGCACTTATATAAGCTAAGAATAACACCTAAAAATATAATCAGACATGAGAGGAAGTCCTCAACAAGTAGGATGGGAATTTGTTTTTTAAAAAATTACCTCTGCAGTCCTGTCTTTAAAGGGACAAACAGTATTTGGCTGTATTCTGTCAGATTTGTTATCAAATATGTTATTTTTCCTTAGTAAGCACACAGATAAAAGTGGTTTGGGAAAGGGAAATAACATAATACTGACAAATTCCAGCAATTCTACTTGGAGACATTTTCAGTTAAAAAATAAGAATAAAATGCAGGTACCAACCTAGGCAGCATTTGGTGGGAAAAACAATCAAGCCATAGCAACAGAAAGGAGGGAAGTAGAAAAAAATGCAAGTGGAGCCCACCTGCATTTGGGAATAGAAACCTCCCTGTTGCAAAGGCTCTTGCTGAAGGTTTCCTAGAAGCCTTTCAGTTTGTGAGTTTCTGGGTGTGAGTTTCAGAGTTTATTTAGATATCACGTGGGAATTGGTCAGAGAAGGAAAAGCAGAAGCATTTCAAAAGTAGGGGCTGGGTTGGAGCCTTGCTTGCAGGGTAAGGTACTTCCTGGTGTAAAGATAAAGCACCCCAGCCAGCTCTTCTTAAAGGGAGTGGGGAGAAAATGTTGAGAGGCTCCATTTGGGGATCAAATTATTTCCCAAAGAAGGAGCACCTCCATTCAGTGAGCATCTGCTTCATGCTTGGGTGAGAGGCTCAGTGAAGCAGAAGGAAGCTGCGATCTACCTAAGAAAAGTGAAAAAAGAATCCCTTTCCTGGCTTCGTGGAAATCTAGCTGAGGCTGCCAAAGCTTCCATAAAGATGGCAGTTTGTGGTTTCTTTCTCTGGGATCTCTGGGAGTTGGGAAAATGGGGGCCAGAGCTCTTGGGAACATTGAGATGCTCACTTCTACGTGGCCAGGTATGGGATTATCCAAATGCCATGGGTGGGTGAATACTAGCCAGCATGCTCATTTGCAGGCCGCCCATTAAAATATTTCCAAATAAATTCATTATTTAATTTAAACCTCATCTGCCTGAGAAGTATTCAAGCTGGCTAATAACATTTGAAACTAAAGCTATACAATCTTGAAAACACAGATTTAAAATAATGATAAATACTAAAACTGGTGATCGATTTTTTTAAACAGTACATTTCACAGACTGGCACAAGGCAGAAGACCATCTCCTGTCCATCTGCCAAAAATATGGGTCTCTGACAGCAGGGGCAATGGCTTCTTCTCTTGCCAATCTTGAACAATAGTGGAATAGCTGCCCCGTTAGCTAATCAGGTCCTTTAAAGATCAGTATGTTAAGATCTCATTTCTTCAGGTCTCCATTCAGTGGACTTTGGATGCAGAAGAATTCATTTCCAAACAATGGACAAAATCAGCTGTTTCCAAAACAGACCTGATAATGGCTGCAATGTATGTTGTTTGTGTAAATGGATGCAAAGATCAATATTGTAATTATTACATTACATAATTACGTTTAGGTGGAACAGGAGGACACCCTTTGCCCTCAGACTATTAAATGGAGATTTTACTGTATCAGTGCCTTTAAATTATGCCTAATAAGCAACTGGCAACCAGCACAGCTCTCTCAACAGAGCATCATTTAATTCTTTGCATCAGGTGGCAGCCTGCCACATTTTCCACCAACTGTAATTTCCAGTTTTCAGTGATAGCTCCATGTGAAATGCAAGAGTCAAATTGCAACAGGCTAGATCTAAGCTGGGGTTAATGATCAGAGACAGCTGAGGATCAAGGAGCACTCTTGGACTATGGACCTGCTCTTTAGTGGGGAATGTAATGCCATTCAAAGCAGACTCAACTTCACTTCCCACATCTGGTTTCTATTTACCAATAGCACTTCATCTTGTCTGGATGAAATTGCAGCTTGTTCTCTCTCATTCAGCCAATTCTTGGAGATAGGCAACGTTCAAAAGTACCAATTTCTTCTCTGGAATTGTTCTACCTACATCAGGTATGTGTCTGCAATGGTGGTTTTGTAGGAAGGGCAGAAGAATATTGGCCCATCATCAGTATTGTACCCAGATATTTTGTGACTCTGAAAATGAGGAAACAACAGAGACAGTAAACTCAAGTCTGAATGAATGTATCTATTCTATTTTTATTTCATGTTTTAATTATTTTGGATGTAGCTGATCTTAGATCTTAATAGATTTCTTTTACTGATAACACCCCACTCTCAGTTGGGGAAATTGCTTTTTCCTTGACTCCAGTAGTTCGCTTGTCATTTATAAACATTTCTTTCAACTGACATCTGTCTTATTTCAATGGTTAGATTGAAAAGAAAGTGTTCCTACAATCTGTTTTGCAATCAGTGCCACACTCCTAGGTACAGAAGAACTAATCAATCAAAACTAAACTGCCACTCCAGATGGGGCCAGCTGCCAAGGCTGGACACTCAAACTCTGAGTAACCAATGAGGAGCAGGAAGATTTCCGTGACTCAGATTACCTCCCTTCCGGCTTTGTTCTTTTCTCTTCATCACAAGGAGACAGCATTCTTACTCATCAGGTAAGAACCATGCCCCAACCTGAAGGAGGATTGATGAATCAGAAGGAAATAGCCATTGAGGAAGCTAGATGTAAACTAGAACTTTAAAAATAAATATATTTGAGTTATTAGTTTGTTCATATTTTTGGTTCTATATTCTCAATGTTCTACCTACATTGGGTATGTGTCTGTATGTGATATTTGAGCCTGGAAGATAACTGAGTTATGCCTACAGGATCCACAAGATTTTCATTTTCCTTTCTTCCAGTGTCTTCAATTAGCTCCTTACTCTACATCACAAGCACCATGTATCTCCTAAGAGCTGGGCAGCATATACATTTAATGAATTAAATGTAAATTAAATCTGTAGTCTCGTTCTGATAGGGAATTTAGCCCACTCAATTACAGAATGGCAAGAAGATGTGCAGAAAATAGTTCAGGCAGCAGCATGATGCACAGAGAAAACAGAAGATGATTTTTCTTCAGCCATCCTTCAAGTGGTATCTTGTGACAACCAGGCCAACAGACTGCAGAAAAAGCATTTTCTGTTTCTTCTGCTGCTTCACACCAGCTGATCTGAATGGGAAGCAGTCATTTCTCAAAATTTGTTCTTTCAGCAGTCCCACGTGTTTGCAGATGTGGCTGCTGACCCTTTGTGAACTAGCAATATGCTCTGCTTTGGGCTGGAAGCCTAAAAACCGCTTCAGAGTATGCAGGGTGTACATTCTGCGCTGGTTGACGCACGTCAGCCTCTTTTCCTGGGCTCACGTGGTAGACACACAATTTGTTGAGGACCACCAGGAGCTCCGACTGAGCACGGGCATGCTGCTGCCTCCTTCACGCAAGAGGCATAATCTTCTGGGATCGTGCAGGCGTGGCTTTTGAGCCACACACTCTTGGCACACCTCTCTTGTGAACCTTCTTCATCTGAGCTGATTTGGAGTGGGAAATCTGCCCATCTTGTGTGGCTGTAGGAAAGAGCTGTTTTCCTCCTAGTTTCCACGGCTGAACCAGCGCAAAGGCTAAGGGTGGGTGTTAGCAGAGTATTTTTCATTGTGGTCTCCATGCATCACAGTAGTAGAAGAGCAAACTTACCTGAATGAGTTAAGTTAGATGCCCAGAGCTCTGCCTGCTTTTAAAATGTGTTGCACTTAAACAGGTGGAGCTTTGAGTGCACTACTGCGGCCACCATCTTGACTTTTTTGAACACACACTGCAGTCACCCCTTCCTCTTCTGGATGAGGACGGCGTTGGTTGCTACACTTACAAAGTGGTGGTCAACAGGCCTTGGGTGCGGAAAGACAGAAAGCTGGGCCCTCTTCAATTCTTTTATAAATGATATACAGAACTCCAGTAATTAAGAAAAACAACATTCTGAACAAAGAAAAACATGCAGTTGAAAAAAAATGAAAAAGAACTGAGGGAGATGTGTGAGAAGGGCAGATTCCTAGCCCCAGATTGATCCAACTGAAGGAAATTTCTGATGAGGTCTCTTGGCTGAAGATCTTTAACTGAGCTGGTGTAAATCATTATGTATAAATTAGCTCCATGCGCCCAGTTTGTGTTGGTGTTTCAGCTTGGCACTGGGATGAAGAGGGGTGTACTAAGGTAAGACATTCACCAGGTGCAAATTCCCCATTCACCTCAAAGAGAGGAACCTGAATTTAGGACTGATGCCTCTGCAAAGCATTGGGCTTTCTTGAAATCCTACCAAAATGTGTAGACAAAAATTCAAGGGGGGGGGGGAAGGGGAACCATCTTCCAACCAAAGGTCTATTTCAGTCCAGCATTTAGTGACCAGCCAAATGCCTTGGTTTGCAGCTTTTATGGAAGGCCGAACAACCTCTCTACCTTAAACCTAATGTTATCCACCTCTATTGTCCCCGAGTTACAAGCCCCATTGTTAGCATTCTTCACAGTTCCTCCAGACCCTGATAATTGCAGTTTTTTCCTGCATCTTTACTATTTAATTACTATATTCTAGCATTAGTATAAAGTTATGTGATGCCTTAACCCAAACTAGGTCCATATATGATTTTCTCATCTGCCATGAAACTAAAGTGCCCAGTTTACAGCCTTTTAGTGTGAATATCCCTAAATTAGTATCATTAAAAAACCTGGTTGTCTTACAGCTCACCCCTATTTATAACCTCTCCTTAAGTTAAAAAAAAAAAAAGCCCATGTCTAGGTTCTTCATTATGAAAACAGCGTATTCTTACTCTCTGAGAAGAGTTAGGTCCCTAAGAGGATCTTCCTACTTACCTTGGACGCTAACTAAAATCAGGAGAGTTTCATAGCATCTTTTCAGACTGACACATTCTATGAAACAGCAGATTCCATAAAGTCTCACATCATCAGATGGACATAGTGATTCAATTGGTGTAAGATTTAAAGTTTGAGGTGAAGACTTTTCTGCCCCCCAATCCTATTTAAATCTTACTTCTACAGTAACTCTCCAAAAACAGAACAGAATGGGACTAAATTTGGTGCGTGGGGAGAAGCTGGCAAAAAAAAAAAAAAAAGTTAAAAAATGGCCTGGACCCAGCTAGGGGCTGCAGAGAAAAAGACCTAACAAAAAAATCCCCAGGATGTGTTCCGATAGGAGAAGCAACTGGTAGCAGCTTGGCGTACTCAGTAGAGGACATGCAGCCTACCCCACACTCACAAAACTCTGGTCATTGCTGGGTGAGAGGCTGGGCAGAATACCAGAACTGTTGCTCTGCATCCTTTCCCTGTTTTTCTATTAGACTGATGATTACTTCTGATGAAGAAATGTATGTTTTAAAAAAAAGTCTATTTGTGCTGGGCTTCAAATCCCATCTCTAGCCAGGACATGAAGAAAAAACAAGGGGGAGAAGGCTGCTCACGAAGGCCACCTTGTAGTTAATTTTGCTTCTGACATCACTTGGACACTTATTTCTGCTTGCTTTTTTAAAGAGACCTCAAATAACTTAAGTTTGATTTTGAAATACTTTTATTATGCAAATACGATCTAAAAATTGGGCACAGATTTTAATATCCATTTAAATGTGGACACTGGCAATGTATTGTTTCGCTTATTTGAAACTAAACAGTTGACCGAGGCAGTTGACTGGACTCTTCTTCCAGAGCCTGCCACGGATTCGAGAGGTGTGCTGCTTCCTTTTCTTCAGCGTCTTACTTGATAGAATGTTATTACAATAAAAAAAAATCAAAAGCAAAACAGACATTTATTGTATGAAAGAGACCAAGTGGCACCACTGTGCCTCGCAATGGTACGATATCCCCCCCCCCCTATTTAATGCAATCATGTCAAGCGGACCTCCTCACATTTGGCTTCAAAAGCTAATCAAGGTCTCTCTTACCCTCTATTTAAACATTTGTGGAATGGTGACTACTATTTCAAAAGCTATGAGTGTACATATACACTGTAATCGGTTGAAAATCAACACACCTCCGATTAGGAAGTACCGGGGAAGAACTGTTTCACTCCTAACAGTTCAAGTATTCTCATTATTCCTGGAGAGAAAACTTTGTTTGTCCTGAAATGTCTGAACTTGGCATGCCACAGTTCATGATCAGTGCAGATGCAGCAGAACCCTGCTGCAGGTTGGCTCAGTGGATTAAAAATCATTTGCCCCCAAACACAGTTCTTGCACAAGACATGTAAAGGTGTGTCCTTCCCTGACCCTATTCACAACTTATTTACAAGACAACCTTGGCAGCAGGACTGGAAGTTTGTTCCTCTTAATATTATGTCCTCTTCCATTTGTTCCTTTGTCTTTTACATTTCACTGAAATCAGTTTTCTAGGAGGTCTTTTCACTTTCTTCTCAGTGAAGTTCTCCCCAGTGTGGTCGGAGCAAAACAACTGTCCATTGAAGTTACATTCAAGCACCACCTCATCTTGATGGTCCTTGCAAAAAGAATTGGGACAGAAATGGCAGAAGGAAACAGAGGGTTTACCACAAACATCACAGTGATGCCAAGGACATTCCCATTTTCCTGCCATGAAAAAAGAACAACACGTCAACTCAGAAATATTTGCAATCATCTTGGTTCAATGTCCGCACATCAGCTAAAATACTTCCCTTTGACCTTAATGAACTGGAAAAAGGCAGCCAATTTATTATTATTTAAACTATTTACACATTCTTTATCTCCCTAAGACTATATCAAAGTAGTGCACAAGAACAGATTAAAAACAGCTTAAAATACAAAATAAGCATTTCATTAAGCAAACAACCAAAAGCATTTAAACACACACACACACACTTGGAGAGGGCCTCTTAAATGACCTTTCCTCCCTGCTAAATAAACTACAATTAGCTTAGCAGTGTATGGTTTATCTTTGGAGTCAGGTTTCCTCTATATTAATCTACTGCTTGTCATTTCAAGGAATAACTCCTGAAAATAGCTTACTTCTCCCCAGTACAGAGGGATCTAAGATACGTGGCTTCCTTGAGCCTGCTGGTTGTGTTTGGTGCCTGGCCTGTCTGAATGACAGCTAGCATCCTTCCCCATACCCACCAGCACCTCTTGAGTAGGTGACATACAGGAATACACACATCCAGAAAAGGTCAAACAACTCCTCCCTGGTCAAATCACTCAACAAAGCAACATCTACCTTCCCCTTCTCACTGTTTTCCCTTGCACCAATTTAGCTGGATATTGTTAGACATTTCAAGCACCAGCTTCAGTTCTTAACTTTACAACCTGAAGGGGGAGCAGAGGAAAACAAACTGCTGCTGAACTTGGAATTTCGGATAATGATCCTCAGGGGCCCAAAATCATTGTTACAACCTGGCACTTATTTTAATGCGTCCTTTTTACTCACCAAAAGGACGTTTTACCAAATCAAGACAAGAGAGATGATAAGCCTTGGTGCAAGATTTCCTGTCACACAGGACAAGCTGGCCACCGTCCCCACAGCGAAAACAGTAATCTTCTGTTTTTTTCCTTGCTTCATTCTTAGTTTTACGTCTCCTTGCCCTTCTTTTGGTCTTCTTTCCTTTCTCCTCTGAGGCATTAGAGGATGAATTCTAATAATAATAATGATGATGATGAATCCATTTTCCAGATTAGGAGATTAGTGCAGTCCTTAGGAGTCGTTTTAGCCAGCAAACACATTTGGAATTATAAAAACCTGCTGAGGGAACTCTCGCAAAATGGTTCTGGGGTGGTGGCTGACCACGGCAAATGGCTGCCACGGAGGGATGAACCAATGGCAAAGCATTGGCTTACCAGAATGCTACCCATCATCCACTCCTATCTTCCTGCAGGAGATACTCTAAGACTACTCAACTTTCTCGCCTTTCTGAGCAGTTGGGCAGACTCCTCCACTAAGCACAATCCGTAGTCATTTTCTAAGGAAAAGTGACTAAGTCCCATTTGGGGCCCAGAGGCATTCTTGGAAATATAAAAGAGGCAGGAAGCTAGCTTTGCAAACGTCAGTTTTCCATTTTCTAATTAATGTTCTTTTAAATGTAAAAATTCAAGTGGAGAAAGGAACTTAAAGGGCATTAAGGGAGCGATCTGGGGGCACGTTAGAGATCCTGGACAGCCTGCTAACAACTAGTTGGGCTCTACCTTGATGTACCTTTATTCTCAAGAGACAGTCCTCCACTTTCCAGTCTTGAGCTACCAAGTATAAGACTGCCAAGAGGATAGTCTAGAACATCTCTCAAACATTTGAAGTTTCTCTGGTGTTCAACAAACTAAGAGGCTGAATCTAAGGAAAATATTTGGTCAGGTTCTCTTAAAAAAATTACAGGATGTATCTAAGGAGGTGCGACATCAAGAGAAACTAGAAAAAACATATATACAAGCATTCTCAAGATGTATTTCAGGGTTACAGAGTGTTCAGCAGATTCTTGATAAAGATGTTTTGGCTATGGTGCTAACTCTATGGCACAGAGTTAATTGTTTATACTGAAATTTATACTGAAGTCACAGGCCATCCTTATGGTATAATTTGGGGCTGCAGAGAAATCTATCAAGCAATACATTTGACTCTTTACCGTACTCATACATACCTTTGGTCTGTCTCCCAGAAAGCCACTACAGTTTGGAGCACCACATTTACACACAGTTTTTTCATTGCCCAGACAATCAAGATTGTAATTAAAGGTTAGTTCTGTTCCTGAGGGGAAAACAAGAGGAAACTATTATTGTAACCATCATTAAAACAGGAACATTGGCACATTTTTCAAAAGATGCTCCCATTTCACCTCAGGATGACTGTGGTGCAAGACAGCAAGGGAAGGGAACCAAAGATACACTCTCACACTCTATCAAAAAAGAGGCAGATGTACACGCAGACACACAAATACTTCCTAAAATCTAAAACAAAGTTAAAAGAGGACATTTGAAACTGTACTAACCAGCAGATGAAACATGTGACAAGCAATGGCACAAAAGTTCATAATGCTACTGGAAATGCCTAAAGGTTGGTTAATGAAAGATAAGAAATACAGAATCCAGATCTTCTGCCTGAAATCTCGTTAAGATGGACATAAATTTCTCAAAGAACAGACAAAATAGAAGAAGCAGAGGTCACTATATTCATCTCAGTATTCATGCAATAAATTCTGATAGCTCCCTTTTGCTAGCATTGAAGAAAGGTATTAAACTGAGCTATTATAAAGATCATTCAGGCCTATTTGGACCTGCAACAGCTGATAGACTAGAAAGATGGTAAGTGCAGAGTTTCTCTGTATATACTCAGATGTCTTTGGAGTATGTCTCCTCCCTGATGATGCTTGGAAACTTAAATTCAAGTACTTAAAGCAATTATTTGTCTGTAACCCTCTTTTTTATCAACCTGTAATTGGTAAGTAATGCATGTGATCTCTCCTCATATCCATTGGTGTCATGAAGGCCATCAGCACTGAAGATACCAAGAGACCCTGCCTCTCCAAACAACCTATGTTTACTTTTTGGCTTTCAGTAAAGCCACTTAGTTTATCTCTCCCAGCCCAAATCTCCTGACGCAGTATTGGGTTAAACACTAAAATATCAAAATGAGATTTCAGATTCACTGAACGAATGCCCATTCATTCAGCAATGCCTCGTAACACTTCCACGAAGGACAATCAACTTGCTTATATATACTTCCTTAAAATACCTTGACATAGGGTTCTTGGGTGGACAGACGGCAAGTTTTCTGGAACGTCCATGAGCAGACCTTCAGCAAACTTTAAGTTGTGTGAGTGTGCCATTTCCTGCATGTTTAGTTGAATCAGGACTATGTGGTTAAAGCTCAGACCAAGCACCATGGGCCAGTGACCAGGATGAATTGTCAAAGAGATGAGATAGGGACTGAAATCCCTGGTTGACTCTAGTTTCACACTCTGTATGGGCTCAACATCTCACAACTGAATCGATTACGAGCAACTTATTAAACAAAGCTCTGGTGCAGACCAATGTCTGGCTTCCCAGACTGACTGAAACTGGCACTCTGTCATCCTAATTTCTAAACTGACATTGGTTCTGAACTCTTTCTGAGGACCAGTTGGGTGCTGCTTGAAAGCCTTAAATGAGTACTTCATTCAGGAGTCCTGATTTCTCTTCACTTGGAATGCTAGAAATAATTCTCTGTCCTTCCCTGGTTTACAACTGCTTTCAGTAGGTATCGACTCAGCAAGTAAAGTAGATATAAGTTGTTCCCACCTTGAAATAACCACTGCTTATGGCCAGAAGAATAACTAAACCCTCTTTGGATGTGATATTCCACATGACGCTTTTTCTTATTATTTGTCTGTCTATATGCTCGACGAACACGGAAGTGATGCCAGCTCTTTGAATGTGTAACTTGTAGCTGTGAAACTTCAAGAGATGTAGTGCTGGCTCTCAGCTTGGCTGGTTTCAAACAAGGGTTGGACCAATTCATGGGGATCAATGGCTATTAGCCTTCATGGCAGGGTGAAAGCCTCTGAAATCCATCTGCTTGGAGACTAATGGTTGTCCTTGTGCAGTTTTGTTAGCCACTATGAGAACAGACTGCTGGACTAGATGGGCCAGGGGTCCGATCCAGCAGGGCACTGCTGCTGTACTTATTCTATTCTTAGGCTCTTTAGGCCAAATAGTGGCCAACTTCATTGTCACAGAAAACCCAAGCTGATGTAATCTGAAATAGTAATATTTCCCCCCCCCCTCATTTGTAGGAGAGAAAGAGGAATGCAAGCCTGTTTGAAAGTTAATACAATTCTCATTCTGGAAATCTGTTTTGTCAGCTGCTCAGTGGGCCCTAAATCTCAACATGTTAATACTGACAGTAGAGAAATCGGCTCAACGGTACCCCATCTTGCCAACTTGTGCCTGATATTTTATGGACTGAAACACGATCTGTTTGCAAAAGCTGGTCTATTTAACCAAATTAATATTTTTCTTTTTGAGGGAGTGACATCTAGTTGACTTGGAGGATCTTTTGGTGTCTTATTTTTGCCAGGCCCCCAATCCAGGCACTTTTCTCCTGCCTTTCCCAACTTTACATTTGTTTGAGATAAAATGTCTAGATATATTTGAACAAAAAGATCAAGGGAACTACTGAGATTACCCACTTTGTTCTTAACACTTAACAACTGTGCAAAGATAACAAGAGCTGCTTTTGTTCTCAGAAGACACTGGATGGCAACCATCTGTTGAGAGTCAATCTGATAGCTCATCGCCCACTTGGGGGTATTTCCCAGAAAAAGTTTGTTAATTTGGAGAGAGCAACACCTTTGGCACACTAAGATGAACTGTCCAGAGGAGTAGCTGAAGGATCTTGCTTGGATCTAGCTCCAGATACAAATCCAACATTGCAAATGTTTTAGGGGAAAGAGAAAAGATTTAGACACTTAATGCATTTTTTAACCGTTCTAAGTTGTTAAAGTCTGGTGCCACTTTGCGCTACCTCCTCACTAGCTACCAATGAAGTTTGTTGTGAGATGTTTTTTGCAAAACAAGTTCCCACCCACTATGGCCTCAAAGGTAAATTTATATAAGCAGACTCATTTTCAGCACTAAATTAAATTAAAAGCCTTGGAGGACTCGGATGTCCATTGTGTGCAGCACAAAGCACCTGCAGAAAGGCAGAAATAAGTTCCTTTCAAAACAAGGATGATCCCCGAAATGCACTTCTGCAAAGGTCATTCTGTTTTGCTGGTTTAAAAGAGAAGCTAAGCTGGTTATTTTCTGAAACTGAAAGATGAAGTTGCCTTAACAGAGTAATAACTTCAAACCAATATTCATGCAATTTTAGTTACAGAGTTTATGTCTAGGCAAGATTCTACTGTTTTAAAATTGTAGGGGATAATATTTAAACACATACATGGATAATACTTAAACACATACATGTAGCTGTTATGAACAGCACAATTAGATAACTCATGGCTACACATTACGGTTTTACACCAAGACCTAACAAATACTGTTGGAAATTCTGGACAAAGAGACACTTGAGCAAAGGAATCATGCATAGCCAGTTCAGAGCTTTGAACCTGAAGTACATCAGCAGCTCCCCAGAAAGGAAACCAAAATTAGGATAGCAGACAGTTGTGGGTGCTGTTGTTTTCTCTTTTTGTTATTAAGGGTCTCAATATTCGTGAAATTGGTATTTCCACAGGGAGAGAGTTAATGAGTTTGAATAACTGGTGACAGCAAAGCCCACGAAGCCATCACAAACAGAAAACTGGGTCAGAGTTAACACTGAGAAGGCATTTGGTGGCTTTTGAGACTTCCAAACATCACCTGGAAGACTGGATCGCAGAGGGAAACTGTTGCATTTTGGCCGACTGACAAGATCAGCTTGGAAAAAAGCCCACATTTTCTGTAACGAAGTTTTATGTAAATTGGCACTTTGTTAAATGAAATCATTGTTTATCTGTTTTTCATGGCGGTTGTTCTGCTTCATTAAGATGGCAAGTTAAGCACACACTTTTAGCTTTAAGGACTTTTCAGCTACATCACAGTCAATATAAGAAACTGTTCTGAACAGGTTTTAAGATTTTTTTTTTTTTTTAAAAAAAGGCTTTCATGGGATGGGAGCTGCTCAGTCATCCGTACCTGCAGGAATGTCACACACTGCAAACAACCCTACGCGGGTGTCGCCATGTACCGTCCATTTCAGGGTCTCACAGTTTGGTTGGCAGCTGTGGTTCATAAAGCGAGAATAGTTCCCTTTTGGTCCAGCATCAATTATGCGGTCCTGGAAGTCAAGGGATTCAATCAAAAATCTGATTAACACCAGTACCATTTCAACATGGTTGCTCTGACAGAAACAGAGACCTAGTCACACAGGTGGTTATTCAGTCAGAACCAAATCTGTCAGTTGTAATTTTATTATGCTCTCTCACCCTTCACGAGAAATTTAGAATTCTACAGCTAAACACAGTTCTGACTTGACTAATTTTGCCTTACGGTAATATCACACCACATAGCTAAATAATATACCTGGAAAATATACAAAAATGTGTCAGAAATATAATTATTCTTCAGTTTTGCTTGGGAAAAGAAGGTATGCTTTCTAAACAGATCTCTGGCTACTTGTTTTGAGATGAATTTACACAGATAAAAATTTTTGCATCTTCAATGGAAAAATGCCAGAACTGGGTTTCTTCCAGTTTTTTAAAAAACAAACCCCGATAGCCCTCTCTTGAAAAGCAGGGAGGGGAGAGATACTGCTATTAAGCATTTCCAGCCCTTGGAATATGAATGGGTAACAAACAAAACTTTTTATGCAGACATTGAGATTCTCCTCATTATTAAACCGGTGCATCTCAATGTTGGCAGCTTGAAGAGCATGCTGGCTGGGGAATTCTGGGAGTTGAAGTCCACACATCTACAAGTTGCCAAGGTTGAGAAACACCGTATTAGACCATTCAGAAACTATTCTGCCCTAGTCTAAGAGACAGAGGTTACAAAGTAGGTGAACGTGTTCAATGAAGTTGAAGCTTCAGCTCTTTCTGACAAAAGCATTGTTAGATGAAAGATGCAGAGCTACAATATAACACAAGCTTCTATTCCTCAATTCAGAGTGTAATCCAACACACATCTACATAAAAGTGAACACCATTACATATAATAGGACTTACACCTAGATAAGTGGATATAGGATTGCAGTATCAATTGCAATAGAAAATTAGGTGTCAAGGAAATATTAGCACTTCCTGTTTTCCCAATTTCTACATGGACATTCAAACTCATTCTTAAGCCAAGGAGGTGTTGATAAATAGGTTTATCCATACTCATTTTGTGGTAGTTTTGTTCACTGAGAGAAGAATAGCACAGAATGAGAGCGTTGCTATTGCTGACTAAAAAGCAAGTTTATAAATACCAGTATTAAGGTCAAATATGGGTGCCAACTTGAGCCATGTAAAAATACTGTACCTTATCAATCGTAAGCATGTAAAAGTGTGTGATGTCATTTTCATGAGCATATTTGATTCTTGCCATACATTCTCCTTCATCAATTACCTCACCAACATACTCATTCACGAACTCACCCTGAAGAACAGAAAAGCACGACTGCTCAAACTATGCAAAATCTGCCAGAAGTAAATGCAGTGACTTGGTGGGTATGCACAACCATTGATCTGGCCAATTTTTCAGTTGATATAACTAAATCTAATCCCAAAGGCTGCATATTTTGGCCTCTGTTCAATGTACTTTTTCCTTGGTCTTGTATGATATATACATTTTGAATCACAGCATCCCTGCAGAAGTCTGAAAACAGGCTATCAAAGCCAGGGATCAGATCTCCAGCATTTGGTAAAATATTTCCTTTCTACCTTGTACAATAGAAAACAAAATGGACCTAGCTACAATTCCCTAAAGACATTTATGGGCTGATGCTGGTACACCATCCAGTATTTGCAGCAGCCTACAACTTTCAACAACAGGCATGGCAAACTTGCACCTTAGGGGGCTGGGGATACTACAGCACCCCTCAATCACTGAATGTCACTGAATGTCAATGTTCAGGCTGCTGATAATCAGCGATACCATTTCCTGCCATTAGGAAGCAAGAAATACATGAAACTGTAATATAAACCCAGAAATCAGCACATGTGCAGACAGACAGATAATTGGGAGAGATGTCTATCTATCTCCATACTATTGCAAGATTTTAATACATATTTTTTTAAATGTATTTTGGAGATCAGCGAGTATCCCTTTCATGGTGTTATGACAGCTATGTTGCCAGTTGTATTGCCAATCCCCAGTACAGGTAGCCCTTGTTTACTGACTGCCTCATTTAGCGACTGTTTGCAGTTAAGATGGTGATGAGAAAGAAACTTTGTGACCAATCCTCGAATTTATGACCTTCGCAGGTCTGTAAAGCAAAGGAAAGCTGAAGTCAGATCATAAGTCCAGCTGTAGCTTCACTTAGCGACCACGTTGCTTTACAACCATGTTGCCAGTCCCAATTGTGGTTGCTAAACAAGGACTACCTGTAGAAGCCTTATTATACTTACAGTAGATAAGTAGATATAGGATTGCAATATAAAATCACAATATAAAAAGAAAGAAACAAAGATTCCACCCAAAGAAGAAATGTAGAAATTCCTGGCTCAGCCACATCTATGCCTTGCCTATCGTTAAGCTGCTCTTGTGACCTTTACCCTCTGGAGTTATGGAAAACCCAATGCTTTTTGCACTCCTCTATTTCTCTTCCCAAGCAGGCGTGCAAAATATAAGGTCCCCCACCCAAAGACTGCTCACTCAGGACCTAGAGGAAATTAAACAGAAGAATCAATACTAATTGAATCATAACAGAATCATAACTAAAATGTAAATGTTTATATTATCCTTATTTTATCTTTTGCATGCACACCAAAACAGAAAGGTGGGATATAAATCCAAAGAAGAAATAAACAACTAAAAAAGAGAAACTCAGGAATTCTTCCTCCTAAGAAGAACTGAGCCACTGCTGCAAGCCTTCCATGAGATACTGCAGCTCCCCTAACCCATACCTTTTTAATGTCCCTCTTGGCGACTAAGCCCCAGCCTTTGCCCTCAGTCCTGATTATCTTCGTCTCGGGGTACTGGCGCTTGGTAAAGCATTGGTTCTGGCAGCGCTCTCCAGCTGGACACACTTGTGGGTGGCATTCATACATTAACATCCGGTTTAGACATTCGGAATCAAAACCACAGGGGTTTTCGTCAGAAGGTTTACAGTTGCATTTGGGAATCTCAGAAATATCCGCAGTGTAGATCTGAACCTTTCCAAATGGCTTATTTACCTGGCATATAAAAGAGCCAAAGCAGGCGCTGAGCATGTTCCTCAAAAAAGGCAAACAATGTTCTAACCCAAACTCATTTACCCCCATTAGTACTTCACGCTCATGTGTGTTTTCCACAGCTCCATCTCTTACTCTCTACCACTTCATCTGCTGCTATGGGACCTCAAATGCATTCATCATTCCTGATGTTGTTCAGGTTTTGATGTCTTTTCGTTTGCACACCACCATGTTTGTCTCCTAGATGGCCGGAAAGCAGCAGGTCTCCGGGTTCTAGCACTCATGCCTGCTTCTATTTTCCCAGCACCCCACATGGGCCCAAAGTGTTTCTCCAGCCAACAAGAGGGTGAAGTTCTGGTAATCCTAACCCAGCCAGTTTCCTTCTCACAATGAAAAGAAGACAACTAGCTGTGTAAGGTTAGTCTGAGGGGCAAAAGAAGCCACAAGGTACCTAGCAATTCAGTGGTGGGGGGAGAAAAAAGTGAGATTAGATCCTAAATTTAGCATTCTTTGCTGTATGCAAGTGTGAGTTTGAGACAAGAGAGTTAACTAATGTAGGAAATCTCTTCACACCTCTTCTCTCCAAGTGTTTTTTTGTAACTACACACATATATAAATACATAAAAATATCATTAATACCATATAACGAAACACACATTCCAGAAGATTCATTAGATGCTTTTTTGATGGTGTTGAAGATGTCTAATTCCTACTTTATGGATGAGCATTTGAAAAAAAAAAATCTTCTGTCACGAATATTTTCCTTTAAGTAACTGTAAACAGTCTGATTTATTTTAAACACTTCTATAGCTGCACAGTTCTATTTCCCACACGTTTATATCTCTATAAATCTGAACTCCTTGTTATTATCATTCAGCTTGTCAAGTAGAACTAAAATCCTTTGAGAATATCCTTTTCCAGCATATTTAATAAATTAATGCACATGAATTGACTAGAAGAAAAAGACAATTAAAACATTTATCTCTAGGAAATGTACTCCTGTACTTAAAAATGGCCTTTTACTTCTTCCCCTGACAACCGATACAAGTCTCCCCACAGTACCCTATTCAGGCTAATTCTGACCTATGGAAACTTAAAAGGGGTCCCCCCCCATCATTCCCATGAACGATCAATCGTATTTCATCCCAGGACAACCTGAGCCCATTGCTGGGTCTTCTGACTAATTTGGGGGTCAGGGAGGAACCAGCACTTGCCCTCAGAGCATCTTACCTTGATATGTTTGTAAGGGGGAGGTTTGCGTTCATTTTCTTGAGTTTCTTTGGCTTCACGTTGAAATTTTATTTCTCGAAAGCGTGTTTCAGCGTCTTGCAAAGCTTTAAAAAAAAAGTGGGCAAAAATTACAACTACAAATATTTCCTATATGAATATGCCTCAACCTCATCACTTCCAGTGGATTGATTCTGCTCACGACCTCTGCTCCAAATCTCCTGGACGGGCTTAGAAATAGCAGTGCATCACTCACGCTCTCCTTAAGGATTAAAACCAGAAAACCATCCTATGGAATGTTCCCATGCCAACTCTTCTCAGTGGGACAGTCACACCCAAGAATGGTGACTTCCTCTTAAAAATTCAAACAAAAGATTTTAGGTGTTCAGAAACGGCAGTTATTGGCCTTCGAATCCTCATTTCCTTAGCCAGGGACCCCTTCTCTATTTTAACCAAGATCTACTTCTTGTACAGATACCACATTGTACATTTCTCTATTGGCCTATTTTAGCCAAACAAACAACATGGCTAACTTGCTTGGACATGGGTGACTGGTCCCAATCTAATTTGGTTTCAGTTCTCATCAGAAAATGGGCTTCAAAATATATAGTGGGAAGAAATGACAAGCACAAAGCTATGCTTTCTTCCTAGAAAATGAAGATTAAAAAGACAGAAGCAGTTTCACTTCCTTGTTAATCCACAGCAATTTGTTTTACAGCAGGAAGATCATGAGCTCTAATCTTGCTTGATCTAGATCCTGGGCTCACCCTTTCCCTATGACTGTCAACAATTCTGGTGCCAATTATCCCCTAATGTGAGGGGTACATTCAGTTTTCTTCCTTATCTGGTAATATGTATCAACAGCAGAACTTTGGGACAAAGCTTCTGAGGCTGAAAACCCACTCTGACAAGGTCTACCTGGCTTCGTGCCTCTCCTGCACAAAACAAGCCCAAGCTGAGAGCCATGCCGGTTACCTTCAATTTGGAGCAGAACAGACAAGGCTCTGTTTGGTCTGCCCTGCATCTTCTCCAACAAGGTGGCTGAAGCGGGCTGACCCTCTTAAAGGAACAATCTCGATTTATGCATTGCTTTTTTATAGTAGCTTGCAATAGATTAATAACAACAACAACAACAATAGTAGTAGTAGTAGTAGTAGTAGTAGTAGTAGTTGTAGTAATAGAGAAAATCACAAAATATAAAGACCTGCAAATAGGAGAATGACTATGGCAAAAGAAAGCAAAGATAGTATCAATAGCTGCCTTAGGTGCAATCCCAAAACATCTGGAGCACCACTTGAACACCATCGGCATTGACAAAATCACCATCAGACAATTGCAAGAGGCAGCTTTACTTGGAACAGCTTATATCCTGAGACAATACCCTTAATACCATCAAACAACAACATCTGCCTACCCCAGGTCCTTGGGAAGGACTCAGTAGATGGATAAAAACGCCAAATGCAGTCTAAACGTCTGGCTGACTGTGCAACCAACCACAATAATTGGGAAGGACTTGATAGGTGGATAAAAATGCCAAATCCAATCTAAACAACTGGCTGACTGTGCGACCACCACCACCACCACCAATAAAGCCTCCCATCCAAGAACTAACCATGTTGACCCTGCTTAGCTTTTCTAAAATCAACCAAGCTTAGCTAGGTGCTATCACCAGCTGCAACTAAGTAAAATATTGAAATCCAAACTCATTGATGAACTGCAGTGCATTTGAAACACTCTGCTTCTATGTAATGAACAAAGGTCCTTTATACACAAAATGATCATTTACTATGAATGCATTTGAGCTAAATTTACCATTTTTGAAGACCTTTCCAATTCCTTTAATTCCTTGGTATCGACTTCCTCGGTCTCCTTCCATATATGGAAATACACGAGCTTGATGTGTCCAGTAATAATCTTTAGAGCCAAAGAAAAACACAGGAAATTCTCCAATCTCATGTTTCATTTTCTGGATATTTGGGGGCACATTTTTGGGATGGCAGACTTCTGCAGGCCACCACCTACCACAAAAACAACCCAACAAAAGGAAGAATTTGAGAATACTGTTATCTTAGAAACAAATGAATATTAATCTCATACAGACAGATCTTTTTATGGACAGCGTACACATGTATACATGCACATAACTATCAAATATCTTTCTGCATACAAATTCCCCCATTTCTGAGCTCCAAGGAAAAGTGAGATACAATTATATATACCAACAAATATCTCTTTAAATATTTAATTATGTTTAAAAATCCAAACCTGTAATTTCCCAGTTTGACCCAAATAATATCTTGAAAATGAATCTTCTTCCCTGCCTTGCAGTCATTACAATACCAGCTTCCATCTGGCATTTCAATGTTTAAACAATCTGGATGAAACGCAGCAGGACAAGATTCACAACATAAAAGGCTTCCCCCTGTAATGAAAGGTGCAAAACAACCCTCAGTGACATGAGGAGAAAAATTAGGGTTTTATTTTAAGCATAAAAATGCTAATGTGTTTAGTGCTAAGGATTAAGCCTAAACCCATGCAGACAAGAAGGAATTATACAAAGATTAGGGATTCTGTTAGGATCGACTTAGGCAGTGTCAGCAGAACGAACTCTTCGTAAACTGGGAGATGTGCCTGCTATTAGCACTTCCCTTTGTTACCAAACTCACTGAGAAGAGCTGGAAGTACAGCAGTTGAACCATGCTTGTTGGATATTATCAACAGCATACAAATATTATCCAAAGACAGGAAGCTTCAAAAAGTGGGTAATATTATCCACATCAAGTTTGTCTACGGATGATTGCTTCCTTACTCTTTCAGTACCGATTTTTAAATCTAGGCTACCTGGGTAATATGATTGTGGATCTGAAGCTAGATTAGCAGATTCTGTTGTCATACACAATTAACTCTTTTTTTCCTGATCAAGATTTGAATTTAGTTACATCCATCTGCTAGAAGAAAAGTAGATGGATTTACCATGATATAAGTCTTTGGTCACCATGCTGGAGCAAACCAACAGGGTTAATCCAGGGGGCCACCCATCTGGGTAACTGGGATGTCATGTTTACAGCCACTTCTCCATTTCTTCCCTTCCCAGTCAGAGAGATGCTCTTCAGAACTGGTGTTAGCAGTGCTTCTGCTTGGGGGATTCAAGCCCTGGATTTCCTCCTGCTGTCCATTCTTTCAGTCAGGAATTGCACCATCTTGGCCTTCCTAAAATTCCTACTCTGTGTGGGTTCTCTCTCCCCCTCTTCCCATTGAGGGATTTGTGCTCTCAGTTGGCACTATGGCTGGTGCATGCACAGTTCTCTGTGCTTTCCACTCTCTCCCATCTTGGCTTCTTCCCATGCCTCATGCTATTATTGTCACTTCTCCTTCCTGCTGCTACAGCAGGTGAGGCCTGGATATGTGCAGGAGAAGGATCAATCCAGTGTGTGCTCATATGCCCATTTCTGAAGGCTGCCTCAGTCCATCTCTTGCCTGCAGCTGCTAGAAGCCCACAAAGGCATTGCTCAAGCATTCAATGGGTCCTTCATTGTTCCTCCATCATCTGCTTCATTTCTATCCCATCCTTCTTTTTTTCCCCCTTGTCAGAGGACAGAGCGATCAGCATTCCCTAGATGCTGCAAAGCCCATTTCCATGGTGATCGCTCCCTAATGCTCAGTTACCGGCCTCTCTGACACATGGACTTAAGTTTGCCAATCTTCTGTGGCCCATCTCTCTCTTTTTCCTCCTCCTTTTTAAAAACTACTCCAGAGGATGGAGCTGATGTGATACAGCTGCTTTCTTCAAGAAAGCAGAGTTGTGTGAACCTCCACAGAATTCCCCATATATAGACTCAGTGTGGCTTGACTCTAGCCTCTTGTATTCAACTTAGGTTCGCAGACACATGATACGACACAGGTAGATAAGAATCTTTACTGCATACTAAGACGAAACCTCTGTAAGAGTTGAGTCCTCTCTGTCAACATAAAGATTTTTAGACCCACTGTAATTTAATTCCAGCGCCTCTTTCTCCCACCCCCCCTATTGTTCAGTGGGCTTTTTGTCTGGTGTTTCTTGACTTTGAAGCTGGGCGATTGTTGGCTGTTGTCACTACTAATGCGTCTACCCTGAGACACTCTGACTTTCAACTCAACTCCAACACCAAGACTGAAGGTATATTCATGCAAGGAACAGGAAGAAAGTTGGGTTTGGTCCTGCTTTCTTGCTGGACCAAAGCCACAGATTGGGTGACTGAGAATGCTATTTGTTACTGAAACCTATTTCCTCTCTCACATCTGTTCTGAAAAGGAGAATCTTCTGGAGCAGATTTCTGGAGCCACGGGGGGCAGGGAGGAGTCATTGCCCTGGCCCTGTCTGCTCACTTGATGCTTATGAAGGAATTCTTCCCACTCTTGTATTTTAGACATGCAATTCTTCAGCTTCAATCATACTTTTCTCTAAATGCTTTGGCAACATGCACACACCACAAGAAATAAAGGGCCTTTAAACTTAACGAAATGCTTGAACAGCAACAACAAAACCCCCTTGCCAACTGTGACATAAGAACACTTAAAGTTAAATTAAGTAAGTTATTTACCTTTTGAGCACACAAAACACCAGCTAACATTAACGTGAGCATGATGGCTTTTTCCTTTCGTGGCAGTAAAGTGGTTGGTACAAACAATACTGCTGGAAGAAATCATGGCGCACCCGGCAGCCACACAGTTGTCACCAGCATGGTAAGCCACCGGACAGCGAGTACATCGTATCATTTTGCCTAGTGCAAAGAAAAACACACACAGCACCTTTTACAATACATTGGTAAAAATGCTTAAAGACTTAAAAGAATCAGAGCACTCTGAAGCCTTAATAACTAGCTAATGGATTATGGCCTCAGCTTTCATGAACTACCACCCACAAAAAAGAAAGGCAAGTGTCATTTTTCATGAACACAAAAATGATGCTGAATGTGAGGAATTACAAAGGGAGAAATGAGAGGTGGATGTTGCAGACTGAGAGAAGACCTATAAAATGGGCATCAGAGTTGTGCCAAGCATTCCAAAGCTGAAGTGTACCAGCCCCCAATGCCCCAATTTGACTGGAAGATGCTCACATCAAAATGGACCTTCCCCACTTCTATTCCACAGCTAGGACTCTTCTGGTAAGGCCAGAAGGGCTCACTCCAAGTTGCAAGGAACTGACCGTGAAATGTTTGGTGCATGTCCAACCGTTGTTCTCTGAGATACCACAGTCATGCATCGATGATATGACTAATACATGAGGACTGTGACTATTCAGAGAAGAACTCTTGTTCTCTATTTATGTAATCAGGAATAACAACCCTAATCCTAACCACCTAATAAATCCTAACCACCTAATATATTAACAGCTCAGATTCTAACAGTAGCACTGTTTATTTCATTATGAAACTGGTATTTCTACTTTCTTTGCTTAAGAATGTCCATCTTTGGATAAATGAAAGAACACTCTGAGGAGATTAACTGTTTCTCCATTGTTTCTCCTACTCCCCTGGATGCTGTTTATGGACACTCAGATCTCATATTGAATTTGATTTCTCTTTCTGTACTTATTGCCTGATCCAACACAATGACTTAGGACAGCCTTGCTCCATGGCAGTGTGACAGTATGATTCGCAAAGAGTGTCAGTGAATAAATTCATTGTGCCTGAAATGTTGTTTCCAACTGTGGTTTTCTGTGATTCGTGGAGGGGATTGCATGATCTCTCGACTTACTTGTCTGGAGTTATCACATGTGCTCTAAAAGAAAACAAAACTGAGGAAACCCAACCCAAAGATACTATAACATCATCTCCTGAACTTAAGGAACTAATATTTTGTTTCATTATTTAGAACTGTAAACTGACTTGGGTTCCTTGGGAAGATATAGATTACATAAAAAATTAAATGCCTAAAAAGAAGCCATACACAGGACATGAAAGCAATTGTGGTCTTCTGCTGTTGTTCCCTATTGATGGCATTCAATTACATATTACTTCTGAACAGAGAAGAAGCATATACGCACTATGTCAAGCAACTATTAAAAATTCTTTCCCCTAAAAAGCCATTTAAGTAAGTGATCATCATCCATCTGGAACAGGGCTTTAGAAACCACGGCTCCTTGCACATAACATTAAGCCAGGATTTCTTTTAATAGTCACTTCTTGCACAAGCCAGAGTGAATGTCCTCAAATTGTTTAAATTCATTCCTGCTTTAAATTCCAAATATTCCAACAACTGTAAAGTACAGTTTTGACAGGATGAATTGGTTTTTTTAAAGTTTAATAGAGAAAAGTTGTTCTGTATCTGTTGGGCGGGGCTGTATTTGCTGATTCATGGGCATTTCTAGGTTTCTTTGATGAGGAGTATATTGTATATGAATGTTGGAGGTTGAGGACAGGTATCAACTCAACCTGTGTGTTTCGCATATGTGTTTGTGAACGCTTTTGTTGTATTTATTGCTGTGGATGTCTTCCTAAGGAGCTGTTACATACGGAATTTAACTTCCATTCTGCGAAATGGCTTCTTGTTTGAAATGGTTGTGTTTGTAGGCATTCTCATCTTAACTATGTTTTTGAATTCTGGATACTGCCAAACATACATCACGTTTATTGCCCGGAGTTCAGATATTCAAACAAATCACATTTAGACTTAGCATGACATGGAAACTAGGCCACTGATGAGGGATGCAAGGATCATGATTATGTTAATCATTATTTTAAAATGGTTGCATGTGGTAAAACTGAGAAATGTGAAGACTACTTAAAGGAGGGAGAAGGTATATAGGTGTTACTGTTTTATTAACTCCAGTATTATTTTGCTTAGCCTCACTTTTTCTATATGCTGCAAATGTTTCCAAATTCTACAAGTCTCAGTCATAGTTGGTTTCTCAACCAAATAACTGAGTAGAATCGATGCTGGGAAGGAATGTTTTATTAACATCATGCCACCACCTGGATCTGTTTACATCAGTAGCCATTTTTTCTTTGAAACAACTTGACCGTTCAAGACTAATCATGATCGAGATCTTAGTGCCATAACCAAAAATAGGCTACTTGAGCTATTAGGAGAAGTTGGAAGTCTTCTCTGGCAGAATAGTCCTTGCTATGAATAGTTTGGAACTATTTGCTTGGAACTGGTGTTTCCTTCACAAGAGATCAGATTAGCCTGGCTCTTTCTATCCTGGACTTTATGCAAAGCAAGGATGAAAAATACATGCCACTGTTTAGTCCATAAGGAACATGCCAGCTTTACAGATTCTCCTTACAGCAAAAGAGGGCTAGAAAGAAACTGTAGGAAGGAAAGGTCACCTTGAGAACAAGCAAATGGTGATTAGCAGTTTCTTCCTAGCTCTCTTTAGTTCCAAACTAAAGGAAGGGCAATGCATACATTCACACAGAGACATCATAGCTGTTGCTGTATGGTCATAATAGACTTCCAGTCTTACAAGCCACATATTCCTGAAAGTGGGCGCAAGAACTTTTCATGCTACTATGAGCTCCCATAAAACAAACAGTAATCAGAGTGCTATGCTACCTCTGAAAATGAACTACAGATGCACAAAGAGATACAGAGAAAAAGAGAAGGAAAAAAGTAAATACCTTTAGATACTTTGGCATTTGAGGGGTTAGCAACATGACAACTCTCACAACTGTGGAGAGGGCACCGAAAACCCCTATTTTCAAAAACTGTGAGGGGAAATTTTTTCACACAAGCTTCATGATAAAACTTTCCACAGTGGGATACGATGCAGCGTTTAACTTCTGATTTTTTCTCCTTACACACAAAACACGTATGAATACCTAATGAAAATTTTAAACAAAATTAAGTTTTTCTCGAGAATAGAACAGAACTAAGTTCATTTTTAACTAGAGCTAGTTAAATACTTGGAATTAAAGTAGTTACTAATTTTTTACAAAATCATATTTTTCACATGCCTTTCTTCATAAGCATCTTCCTTTCAACACTACATGTCTAAATTTCTAAACCTCTTTCAGAGAATAATCAAGTAAATAGAAAAACAGAATGGTAACTATAATGCAAAACAATTACAGGGTGGACCAAATAATTTTCAGCATGCAGCCTTTTCACTCTTGGAGACCAGTTGTTATCAAGTGACTTCCAGCTCCATCAGGCACTGTAAGGTACAGATCTGAAGGTTTCCAATTCTAGCTCCAGGTCACTTATCATCAAACTGAGAATGCTCAAACCTGTTCCTATGAGCTCCCATTAATAATCATAATGTTCTTGGATCTGGCAGACCCCTTCGATTTTTGCCTTACAGACTTTCCTGATTTGGAAGATGTCTGTATCATGCTAGGATTTTGCTAATGACATTCAAAAACCCTCTTCCTTTAACCCTACTGTGAGTCATTAGATGCTTCTCTGTATTTTCTTTCACAGGGTGAAGCACCGTGGCCCTCCCACATACTACTGAACTACAGTTCCAGACATCCTTCAATGACACCTATAATAGTTAAGTTTGCTGGGAACTGCAGCTCATGAATAACATATGGAAGACCATCCATTCCCTGGTATAGAGCCAGAAAGTTAAAAAGAATAACAAGTTAAACAAGCCACCAGCATAAGACAGAAAATAACAATTTGATCAGCAATTTAAAGGGATTTCAAGATCCGTTTTCATCAGTTCTCCGCTTCTCTCAGCATAAAGATTCAACTGGCAGAGAAATGAAAGAGTTTTGCTATTGTACAGCTTTATTCCAAAGAATGCTCCAGGAACAGTTTTTGTGGTATGAAGATACTGGGATGAATGTAACTACCAACCCCTCTGAAATGCTCTGGGCAAAGGCAGATCCCTTCTAAAACCCTGGCATTTCAGAAGTGCTGGAGAGTCTTGCAAGCTGCTCCCTGTACCCAGACAGCCACGCCTTCCCTTATGGGACAGAAACCTTAAGAGCTGCCTGTGGCTGCTGAAAGCCTTGGAATCAACTTGAGGAGTCCCGCTAAACCTTGCCCCCATTTTACAATGTTTAATATGACAAAAGGGGAAGTTTATTAAATACACAGGCATTGCCTCAATGTCTTTCTCTTGGCCCTACCTAGTTTTTTGGTGCATGGTCCTCCGTTTGAAAGAAGCTGTGCACCCTTGCTCTATAGTGAGCAATTCATTTTGCAGGAGGACCACTGAAGAAGGTAAAAGGGGTGATCTACTGACAACGATCACACAATCCATCCTTCATAAGCACCAATAAAAAACCAAAAACACTCCACGGACTGCTTCAAGAGTCTCTAGTGTCAGATTATCTGTGCAAATCAATCCAGCTGCATGCAGCAGAATCAAAATCCCAGGGACACAGAGTCCAAAACCTGTCTTATGTTGGTGGAGCTTCCTAGTACCCCAAAGAAATGGGGAAAAACAGATTTTATGCAGAAGAGGAAAGTTGAACTCTACATGACGAATAAATAATGAGATAAAGAAGTAAGGAACCCTGGCTAGTATTTCTGAGTGAGGTAGAAAGGGAAATACAGGAAGATGTTAAAGATGCATTACTTCCTTTATTTTCTCAGTATTAACTTTTTAACTGTTCACGTTTCCTATCTTTGCTTTTCGGTAACAAGACACCTTTAGCATGAGATCCAGAGGATAACCATTTCCATAGGAAGCATGCAAAGACTGCTGATCACCATGAAACAAGACTTGCCTGAAGTACATTCACCACAAATAAAGTGTCCTTTGGGTCTTCCAGACAGGCCACTGCAGCTGGCATGGAAAGCCCCAAGACACCGTCCTTCACAAAACAGGAGTTCCCCAGGCTTTTCACAGATCTTGAGAAGAGAAAATGTTAAAAGGCACAGAATACTGATAAGCATCCTTTCCCTCAATGCTACCATCTTTTTTAGGGCATGGGGTTCCTTTTTCAAATTTCAAATTAATTTAGAACAGGCCCACTTTCAAGCCCATTGGAATATATGTCAAGGAATAGGATGCCTGCAGCAGGAACAGCCACAGACCTGGTTCTAACAGGGAGTTCCCATGGAGGGGAAGGCATCCTTGACTTCTTGTCACAGAGAAAAGAAGCATCTTCAGACTCCTTTAGTATCAGGGAATGGAGCCTTCTGAGCTAGTTTAGGAAGTCAGAAGGTGATGAATAAGCAAGTTTATTTCCGGACCTGCCACAACCATTCCCTTATCTCCAGACCACTGGCAGCCCCAAACCTCCTGACCCTACCCAAAGAATGTCCATAGCTGGTAATATTATGGTTCTAGAGATTGATCTACCATGGCCAAACAGGGTGCACTCACTTTGAGACTACATGAGACTAACATCAGACTATAAATGATCCATTACCTAGGCAGAAGAAAACTGGGTGCCATCATGGAACTGGGTCACTTTGGAAAGTTAAGATTTACCAGATGTAGTATACATGCTACGTGGGTTGTGGTTCTTTTCAGGCAGGCAAACCTATCCACCATATATGCATTTCAGACAGAACTATGAGTTTTCAAGTTGCCAGATATTTCGCTTGTTTGTTGAACTTTCCAAAGATGATGGTGTGCCAAAAATACTACAGATGTGTTGTGACATTTTTAAGCATTCAGCCAAATGCAAAGGGCAAGCACATGAGTTAGGAAGGCCAAACCCAGAGAAATGTATTGTTGCTGTCACTACATAGTTCATGTTGTGTGGAGATAAATTCATCATAATTGCTTTTTCTCAGTTCTGTTCTATGAAGGCATGGGCAACGTGTCTAAAAGATGGGCTTAAATGCTTCCATTGTTTGCTATGGGAATTTTTTTTTTTAAATATCCTTAGCCAATTTTTATATAGGCTGAGCAGTAGGGGCATGGACCCCCTTGTGTCCCAAAAGAAAGTTCCAGGTGGGACTGATTAATTCCAAGCTCAAAACATTTTTTTTTAAATGCACACCTTCACAAATAATTTCAATTGTACCTGGCATAGATTTGCAAATTGTCTATAGCAGGTAAGATTTTGTTATTATACAGACCTGATGCTCTGGTTTGTATTCTAATTAAATCTTGTAATGTTCATATTACTGTTATCCTGACTGGCAATATCTGTAGTACTTCTGAGATTCCTTAGAACAAGTTTGTTTAGTTACTGACAAGGAACATTCCTCTTTCAGATTATCATATACATGGAATATTACTTTTACCCCAAATGGCATTGTCCTCTTAAAAGGCCAAGGGATGAAGCATCAACCTAGATATAGGGGAAGATGACTCTGATGACAGTTTCCAATGAATATTTCAATGTACTTGTCCATATTTAAATTTTCAGTTTTACAAACAAGAATGTGCTTTGACAAGCATTGATTGTGTGCTATCAAGTCAGTGTCGACTCTCAGGGACCACATAAGATAGACCTTTTTCCATGACAATCTGAACCTAACCTGGTCTTTCCAACAGTGTACCCATCGCACTTGCTTGACAAACATCTTCCTTTCTTACCTGACAAACATATTCCTTCCTGGCTGTGGCTCCTCGGTCAGACTTTTTGGATAGCTGAGAGACTTCTCCAAGAGCCTCATCTGCACTTTCATAGGGAGACTCTGATCTTTCATCTCCTTGACCATCTGAAATCTAAATACAGCAGAATGAATTAAGAGCTTCATATATTCTGTACATTCTAATTTAACATAGATTCTGTGAGAAAGACCATTACTTATTAACTACTTTAGCTCTCCAGAGGTTGCCGAACTACAGCTCTGAGCATCACCACCAAGGTCCTGCAGGCTGGAGCCCTTAGATTTCTGCTTCAGCAACATTCATGAAATCCCAGGTACCCAAACTGTCCTTCATCGACTTTCATTTGTGACGTGCCTGTTGCATATTCAGTTAGTGAATTCTAACACAGATAATTACTTACCTGTGTGTCAACTATGAATTCATACATATGACTTTTATGTCTGACCAGAAGCCCTCACTGGAACCTATTACAGCTGAGACTTTGCAGGAAGCCCTCTCCTGGGGTTGTCTAGTCACAGTTATCAACTCTCCCTCAGTTTCCCAACAGATGCAGCAGTTCTGGAAGCAGAGTACTCAACAAATCAAGAACCTGAAGAGGTGTAAAATGTGTGCATGCAGAGATGACCATCTGAAGAAGTTACAGGTAAACAAGTTAGTCTTCACTGTAGTCTCTGTTAATTTGCTATGTAAGAATAGCAAATTAACAGTCAGGAGGTATGTAAATGTGCTGTTAGCAGAGGATAACACAGCTCTGCCAAAAGACACACATGTGGTAGTCTACGTAAGAGTGGTGCATGAACATGCTGTATGAACATCTGCTGGCTAGAACAAGTGCTCAGGAAGAGTGAACCCTTAAGACAGCGCTACTGATATAGAAAACTCTTTAGTAAAAGATCCACTGAACAAATCTGAAGGTAAAGTTTAGTTAGTAGGTATCCCATTCTGATGGATTTCTTGACCGAGTGTCAGAACCTCCAGCAATCAATCTGTCAGCTCATTAGTTGCTTGCTTCGTTTCTGTCATTTTCCACTAGCGGGGAGGGGGGAACAAGGAAGGTGAAACCGTTAACACAGATGGACTGTTATCCGGGGCCAGGAATGTCCAAGGTCGTACCAACATGAGAACCAAGAACTGGCTGAGGAGAAGGTGGGTTAGAAGTGAGGGCAAAAGTAGACTGGGAATGCGTGGGCTTTTTAGTTTCAGCAATGCTTTGAAGATGCATATATCTCTCAATAAATGAATTTCTTTTTGAACCTGACTTGGGTTTCAAGAGATTTTTCTTCATTGGGATTTGAAGATCGCAGATCTGACATCTAGTTAGTGAATCTTTGGGCTGAAACCGTTTTTCTTTCCCCATTGTAACAAATTTGTGAGAATGACAGAATGCCTTTATCAGTAATAGGACTCCGTACACTGGCTATATGCTAATCGGTACACATCAACTGTTTAGATGGTAACGGGGAATATGGAGGTAATAAGAGATGCTATTTCATGTGATATTCTGAAGATGCTTTGTTAGGAAGACGATACCAGGTTGGAGAATTATCTTATTGTATCTGGAAAAAAGTGAAGGGTTAGAATTCTGAACACACAATTTGCCCATCCTTCTTGGATGATAAGATTGTTTCACTGAAGGACAGAAGACTAAACATGCCTCCATAGGTACATATTATGCTGTGATTGTCACTGTATATACTTAGAGTAGGGCAAGTTCTTTTCACTCAGAGGAGAAATTGAAATACAGTCATCATTTCACATTGAAAAGCAGGACCATTGTCCTGCACATGATTTCCTTCTTGTGATATCTAGAGACATCCAAGATTTTGATTATATCCTTTGTGAAAAACTAGGCTGTACCAATCATAGTGTGGAATTAAGAGAGTTGAGGTTTAGCTGCAGGAACTGCCTCAGGAGTTCATTTATAGTTGTGAAAGACACATGCAAATGCCACTGGAAAAGGAGAATAGTAAACTTGGGCAGCCATGGTGTGATCATAAATACAGCTGCCTGGGTTCATGGATGATACACAGAGGGAAGACATACAAATGATAGCAGTTGTTCTCTGATGATGAGCTTTGAGTTTAATCTCCTATAAAATCAAGGACTGCTTAGTTTCAATCTCTTCTGTTTCTGATACTGTCTTCTCCTTTGAATGTGGACCTTTATACTGCTGCTCTTGTGGTTAAATGGTTGTATCTGTTTATTCTGCTGTCTATGACTCAAATAAATGCAGTGTGTCTGAGGCTCTTATCAACAGCATTGGGAGGTTGAAAGATGGATGTGCGACTGGTGGAGAAGGCCGCAATGCTTGTAGATCTACAATAAAGACATCTGAATCAGGTGGTCTAGATTCTGTAGAAATTAGTTCTAATCTATTACTCTGCACTGGCAATCAGTTTTTTATTTGTGTGTGTGTTTTCTTGGGCGATGTGGTGGAAAAGGATAACACAAGTTTTTTTATGCTATGTGATAAATTGTCCCATTGCCCAGTCCAGGTATAGCAGTATATTTATCACCAATGAGCATGAAGGGGAGAAACTCATTATCTGTTTCTGCTACAGCATGAACAGGAAGAGCTAAAGGAGCCTGGGAGTCTGATGAGTCTTAAATAATCATTGGAACTGGACCCTAAATTGATTGTACTGATCTTGTAACTGATTGGGGAAATAATTCCCAGATTTCTCCATCTGAAGTTGATTCTTGGAACTGTGAAGTATGCTTCAGAAAGGACCATAGGCTTGCAGGCTTTTTACATGAGACAATAATTGGAAGCAGAGTGGGCTTGTCGTGATTGGGCAGGGCAGACTGAGCTTTATGGTTAGGCCAGTCCTTTTGATGAGAAGGTTTTGCAGTCTTTGTTGGGTATGGCTGTGCTTATTTTAGAGAGGTGATTCCTCCTAGCTATTTTCATGGAAACTACCAGAGCAGTACAGTTAATGGGCAAATACTATATATTCTGTGTTGAGAGGTTTGCAGGGTGGTGGCAGTGTATACAGACTCCTACCAAGTGGGTTTCTCTAGTCAGGTAAGGTGGAGTAATTGGCCATTTCATCTTCTTATTTCCTTCCACAGTTAACGCATGTACGAAATAAGGCTCTGGGGATCATATGTCATGCGCCCAGCAGAGCCCACCAACACTGTTTAAGATGACTAAGATAAGAGGAAAATAATCATAGTAGTAGGAAGGAGGATTTTAGAATAGGAAGGAGGATTTTAAAAAATTAGGGAAAAAAGTGTAAAGAACTCATCTAATTCCAGTGAAGTTCCCAATGATGTAATTGTTGCAGCGGTCAAAAAGGAAAAACCAGGAGCCATCCCCCTGGACATGCATAGAAGGGACGGGTTTCCTGCCAAAAATCTCAGCGATAATAAATTCTAATAAGGGATTCCGTAGACACACAAAATCTTACAAGTTTAGACAAGAGTCTTTCTGAATCAGATACATATTTAAAAAGTATGGTTGAATTCAGTGCATCAATGCTCATACGCACACATTCTATATAAATGCATAAATCAAATCCTAAGAACAACTTAGAGGACAAAGATAGATCATTAGGTGTGCTGCAGACCCTCATGTCTCAGTGACAGAAGCAGGAATGTGGCAAGTTCAGAGTCAGACTTTCTTCAATGTGAAGATATAGGCTTAACCATTGCAGAAGCCAGTCAAACCTTAAAGCGTGGTACAGATTTAAAGGATAGGTCTTCTTGGAAGTAAGGACTTGTTTAGGAATAGAGCTCCCAATTTCAACCATAGCAATTCTTTGGATTCTGAGCCCCATTTAACATTGGATGGAAAGCTGAATTATATTAAAGTATATTAACTATATTAAGCATATTAAAGCTTCAAAAATGTTATTATGGAAAACATTAAACTAAGTGGAAGACCAATAAAACCAAATCAAGTTTTTATCTGAATTGCTTAGATTTTAATAACTTATTATGGTTAATTGTGCCTAAATTTAAGAGGTATGTATGATTGCAGTTGGGGAAAGGCTGCAGCTAGGTTTATGACATACCTTCTTCTTAACAAATACTTATCCCCAACACAATCCCAAAAGTTCATAAAGCAGTATACAGAAATGCATAGCTGTTCAAGGAACATAGAGACAAAAAGTCATTTCAACTGTTTCATGTCCATTTTCAGCAACAGAAAAATAAAAAACTTTGCTGAGCAACCATTTCCAGGGACTCATCAGCAACTTCCTTACAGTTTCCAGTAGGGGGGGGTCTTGGAGCAGGACAGAGACTGTATTCAGTCCAACAGCTGGTAATTATCCAACTCCTCTAGGAAGTCCTTGCCCCAAATCTACCAAGGTAGGTTCTCCAGACTCCAAGGTTTTAATTATGTTTTAATTATATTCTTCCTTTTCTCTAGGAACTCAAGTGAGTATACTTATCACTTTCTCTGATTCTTTACAACAATGTTCTGGGCAGGTTAGGCTGTAAGACAGTGAGCTGCCCGAAGTCCCCTATGGCTAAGGATGGCCTTGAATCTGGTCCTTGTCCAACAACCTTAACCATCACACCACACTCATGTTACTGAGTGCATTCTCACACTGTCCATGTGAAACCCAGAAAGCAGCATTATGCCATCTATGGCCTTGTCCTATGTATTCATGCAAAAATAAGGGAACCCTGAAATCCCCACCCCACCCCACAAAATTAGGAATTTTTTTTTTCCAATGCCACTTTGTCAATGAGATCTAAGATGACCATCACATCTTACATTTGGGGTGAGAAACGCTTACTCTTCCTTGGATCAACACAGTAGTGGAATTTATCAGCCCTCTGGGTATCCCAAGTGAGCCACCCTCTGTCCAGGAAGTGGCTGTCCTGATGCAAAAGAATGGCAGCAAAACCTGTGCTATTTGATGTCTGCCATGAAGAATGGGTCTGGGCTGCGGGTTACAGTATTTTACTGTGATAGAAACAAAGTTATTTTCAGTCGGTAAGGCCTCAGTTCTGATTTAGCCCTAGCTGAACTGATGGTCACAAGAATAATGGTCTTCAGATAGAAATCTCAAGGAAAACTGACTACATCCTCAAGTAGAGTTCTAGAAAGGAGTCTCAAGTTTATGACTTTACCTGGGGAATTTATGTCAGAATGGCTGAACAATTTTTACTCATATAGGTATGGCTCTAAGGTACCTTATTGGGAACCCAGGGGGCTTAAGAGCACTAAGGTTTGCCTCTGGAAGGTTTGGGGCTTAAGGTTAGAGAAGAAGCCATTCTCCAGAAATGCCACTGTACTGGAAGCATTGGTGAAGGAAGCCTTCTTAGCAAAGACACCAGATGAACCCTCAAGATCAGCTAAGAGTATCTAATACCTTGCATACTCCAATGACTAGTTTTCCCACTCAGTTTTCAGGGAGTTAACATTAAAAGCCTGGATTCTTGTAAGGTTTGAATCCTGAGTCTGAAGCCTCTTGTGTGGGAAGTGGCAGTAAGCAAGCCCTAAGGACCCTGGTATTGTGCCTATCCCTTCTGCTCTCCAATCTTTGATCTTTTAGAGAACCCTTGGGATCTCAGAGATAGGAAGCCACAAGAGAAGTCATTTGAGCAAATCTGTGGTCATTGTGTCCTTGGATTTTTGCTTTCATCCTAGCTATCTTGATGCAAATCAGAGGTGAAGAGGATCGAGATCAAGGAGTTGGTCCTAAGGTTTTACGTTATGTCCTTATACTGCTACTGATAAAACAATTCACCTGGGTTTAGGTCTTAGCGCAAATGTTTAGCATTCCTTTGAAATGTTCAGCTCCGAATAACTGATGCAGCCAAACGCTTACCTCCTTCAACAAGGGTCTTGGTCTTGTGCTTTTTTGGTTTATGTATATATTTTTCCCAGTTCTACTGAGACACACATCTGGGTTCACAGTAGACTGATGCTCACACGGGATACCCCTATGGACTGTAAACCATGTGTGCACGCATGTACTCATGTGTACATATACATGCACCAAAAGGCTTTTTCCCTGAGAAAGATGTCCCAAAACTGGGATTATTTCCACTTGTAACTGGTGGTCCTAAATACTGCCATCTGAAACAAGCAGATGGCCCTGAAGTTGATTTTCCCCTTATCTTTCCCAGATACTTCCTTTTCTCCCTGTCTTCTGAATAATAAAGGTGGATAGGAACCTGTCTTCTGAATTATCAAGATGGAAAGAAACCTGTGGATGGGAAGAGAGACTGAATCCTCTCTCCAACCCTTATGCACCTTTTGGCAGGTGACTGCATGGTACAGAAAAATATCCTACTTCTCTTTCTGAAACTGGATTTAGTCCAGCATGCTATTGCTGCATGTGATCATCTTATCAAGGATGTGGACTGCAAGAAGTTTGTGCATTTTTGTGTCACCTTACTGAAGTTGAAGCCCCCTTGTCCCTTTGAAGTGGGCCTACTGGCCTTCTGTCCATCATTTTGAGCTTGTCTAAGCCACTCACAGGAGTTGAGGGGACTTCATTTTTGTTGTCCTCTGAGGCCCATTTCTCACTCTCAGAAAGTTTTCTGAAACCTGAGTGCCAACTCCACACCCTTCAGGTCCTACTGAGATGAGCGTAGGTGATGGTTAGAAGCTGGAGATAACAAACGGTGAGGATTGCTGCTCCCATTCCCAGCAGTAGCCACTTATGTGTTAGATGAAAGTTCAGAAAAAGCAATGGATGTTCACCCAGGCGGCTTCACTTAATTTTTTTTTTAGGGAGCTAATATGCAGGAGCTCTGAAACAATTTATTTCTCAATATAATATAGTAAGACTGGAACATAAAGAATGAAATAACTGCCTGTATTTCTGGAAGATAACAGCTTCAAAACCATTATCCTCCATCACCTTGCTGAATCTAATTTCTCTTCAGTGAAAAAAAATAAAATAAAATACCACCTCATTTTTCTGCCTAATTTCAAATGCATTTCTATTATAGTAAAGTTGATTAATGAAGTTACAACACAGAGGATATCTGAATATTCAGCATTTTCTTCTGAGACCATTTATATTTGTGCTCTAAATTTCCTTTCCTGGTTTGCCTTAAGTCAAAGACCTTAACTTGCAAACACACATGACTAGTTTAAGAATATTTTCCTATCTTGAGAGATATTTAAATTAGCCTTTGTACTGTTACAATTGACATCAAAAGCTGTTTTTAGAAAGACAAGAATTCTGCTCATTTTTATTTGGAATGTAATGACAGACTAAGGTTCCAAATTTACCTTTGCAGGGTCTTTCTTTTCTTTTTGATACATAAAAATTCTATTACTTTTCCCCCCCTACTTTTAGAAAACTATTTAGAAAACAACTCCTTGTTCTTAGTCCTGCCATCAGATGCATATGTATTTATTCATTCTTCAGGAACCTTAATATTACTGGTTGTATATACAAGTAGTCCTCACTGAACGACCACAATTGGGAGTGGCAACACTAAGTGCTAAGTGACACAATCGTTAAGTGAGACCTCACTTGACCGTGATGGACTTATGACCTCACTTCCACCACAGTCGTTAAGCGAATCACCTGCAGTTGTTAAGCAAGACATCCCATGAGACTGCAACTTGCGATTTCGCTGCCAGCTTCTCCATTGGCTCTGCTTGTTGGAAGCCAGCTGTGAAGTACGCAAATGATTATCACATGACCGTGAGACACTGCATCAGTCGTAAATACCCATCGGCTGCAGAATGCCTGAATCTTGATAATGTGACTGTGGGGATGCAGCAATGGTCATAAGCATGAGGACTGGTCATAAAGTTACTTTTTCAGTGCTATCGTAACTTTGAATGGTCACTAAACAGGGCAGTTGTTAAGCTAGGACTACTTGTAAGTGTATATTTTTTTCAGAATTGATTTGAAATATTTAATTATAATTTTTTTGTAAAGGTATACTATTCATATAAGGATCGTGGAGGCTATATGTACATTGTTCCACCACTTCTCTGGGCAGTTCCAGCATTTCCCAATCAAGCTACCTGAAAATGTGGATCACTTGGTTTGCTGCTATACCGAGCCACTAATATTAAATGTTGAGCATGCTCAAAGTCCCAACACCACCCAGTACAAAGCCCATTACTTATTCACCAGTGCTAAGCCCAAGTTGTTAGATGAAATATACTGATAAATATCTTATGCAGCCTAGATATCATTTACTGCTAGACTCAAAGGAGTTGGTGCAAAAATAATTTAATGCATCCCCAACATAATATCCATGTTTTCTGAATACTTCATTTGGTGTGACAAGCACACCACAATGGCAGACATAGTATAAGTGGCAAATATGTTATTTGTGGTAGCCAAAGTGCCAAAAATTGCTCTCAAAATTCCAATGATGCTACCTACCGAAACAACTGGGGGCGGTGGGAGAGACCTACCATGAACCTTTACTGAATGCACAACTCTAGTGACTAAATGTAAATCTAAATATACATTTTTAAGGGACATCATTTAAGCCCAAACTGGTTTACTGGGATGAAAACCAATACAATTTTTAGCCCCAATTTTTTTACCTATGGAAGCTGAGAATTGAAGCACCTCTCCTGTAATAATAGTGTAGTTTCCATGACTGATTGCAACAAAGCTATTTAGAACAGTAAGGCATTAGCAGAGCTACTAGGAAACTTCAACATTTGATCAAAATATGTGACTTTTTTTAGGACAACTTTAAAATACAGAATGTACAGCTTATAAGAAGCAGCACATAACAATTCACCTCCTATTTCCTTGCTCCAAAACATCTTGCAGTGCCATTTCCCACTCCTTAAAAAATCAAATTTATGTTTGTCAGTGTGGGAAACTTCCTGAGACGTGGGGCAGAGAAACAGTTGACTTCTTCATCTCACTCTTCTCCAGCACCCTAAGTCCATCCGAAAGTAGTCTTATTCTTTAAATAGAACAACATTATATGTTCTTGCAAGAAATACATATATCTATGGCTCTAAACACTTATTTGTCTCTTAAATGATCTAAAAATATTACAAATAGATTAGAAAACATCAACATTAGGGTCTGTGAATTAAAGAGATCAGTAGAAAGGGAGGAATTGTTGCAACTAAACAAGTTTAAAAATGTAGATAAGAATAAAACTGATAGCTAAATGAGCTAGCAGTTTCTTTGTTTCACAGGGTATGAAATATAACACAGAGAAGAATGCTGAGGCGTAAAAGTCTGAATTGCAATACTGTTAACCACATTTGATATAAATTCTACTTTGCTGTAGAAGGATGATGTGTACAGACTAGAAAAGTGGGACAAAAATGTTCACGTATGATTTGTGGCTGGAAAATGCTACGAATTTCTGAACATGGGTGAATCTAAATTTTAATTCTTTATTTACACTTCAGAAATTTAAGAAAAGAACTTGATATACAAGTCTGAATTAAACAAAAGTCCTATCACAATCAACACTGAAAAGTCAATATACCTCCCAAGAGAGTAAGTAGAGCATTTTACAGATGCTTACAGTAAAGATTTGAGAGCCCTTCAACAAGGCTACAAAATAAATTCTACCCATTTGATGAACCTCAAAAATGAGTAGGGCAATTTTATTTATTTATTTGATCTGTTTGGAAAGTTCTAATTTATCAAGTGTAACAAAACACCACCACCATCAGCATGCAGGTGGATACAGCCTGAGAGTCAAAGCCAACTTTTAGAACAGCATGCCAAATTAAACTGTAACAGGCATGCCCTACACCAGTGTTGTCCAAACTTGGCCACTTTAAGATGAGTAGACTTCAACTCATCTTACGTGGGTTTTAGAGGAGGGGAATCATCTTGCCTAAGCCACGGTTCAGTGCCTTTAAAAGGACATTGGGTTCACCTACTTCCTCTCTTAATCACCTTAGGAAATTGCCTGTTATTCATTTTTTGGATGTTAATAACCTTCAGAAGGGCAAGTTTCATTACACTGGAAGAGTTTCCTTCTATCTTCGATGAAAGAAGTTTCATGTAAGTTTAAGGATTAAAAAGAAAAATCTTTACTTTTGAAAAACAGCAAAAGGAGGACTAGAATGTGGATATTGGAAAGTCAAGGGGCCAGATGGACTTGAAAGAATATTTCCTGTGGGTTGCTTAAAATTTTATAAAAATTTTGAAATTAACTGTAAGAAATTCTCCTGTGGGAAAGTTTTGTTGACTGGAAAATAAACATATAAGAGGAGACTTTGAAGGTTCACTAGAGGGAACCAGAGAGAACTAAAGATTACACTTAAAGGAGAAGAGACCCATTAATACAATGGAGCAATACTATTTGACTATAGAAGAAATCAAGGATATTTGGGAACAATGTACCCAGAAATTACTCTTACAATTGTCTGCCACTATAAAAATTGATTTAACAGAGGCTACAGAAGAACAACAGATTTTACTGGATAAAATAGAGACTGAGGCTGATCTGAACGTGGATCTGAAAATGGATTTAAAAACGCTAGACTACAAGAGTATCTGTGGAAAAAGAATAGTCTGTGGAAAAAGAAGCCACATTGGATTTAGAAATGAAACCAACTGGCTGGTATCTTTATACTTAAAGGAGACATGCAAATAATAAATCAGAAGAGTGACTTGGAAAGCTTTCTTATCTTGGATTTACAAGAGATGTGTTAAACTAGTAAAGAAGTTCCTGAGAGGAGACAAAGAGAAAATGATAAGAAATCAACTTGTGGGACATTATTTGAAGGGATTAAAGATCAAGCTTTTTAAATGAAAATGGAAGGAATATAAAGTAGATTTATTTGACCACGGTTAAAATATATATGTTGTGGTTTCTGATCGCTATTAATGGAACTTTTTTTTTTAACCAGGACTGAATGACAAGGCTTTAAAGATTTTTTTATAGATCAACAGATAAGATATTTTTTATTTTTTAGAGAAACTGATAAGTTGGAATACAAAATGGATTTATTTGATTAAGGTGAAAATATATGTTATTTCTGATAGCTCTTAATGGACTTTTGCTAATTAGGACTGAATGATGGGTTTTTACAATTAGTTTATTGAAAATATATATATGTTGTGGTTTCTGGTAGCTATTAATAGAATATTCTTTTTTTAAACCAGGACTGAATTACGAGCTTTAAAGATTTGTTTATAGACAACAGATAAGATATGGGGAGAGATTTCTTTTGCTTCATTTTTCAGAGGAAGTGATAAGTTGGAATACAAAATAGATTTGATTAAGGTGAAAATATATACATTATTATTTCTGGTATCTCTTAAAGGACTTTGCTGATTAGGACTGAATGAATTTTTACAATTTTTTTACAATTTATTGATAAGAGATGAGACATAGGAAGAAGAGATTTTTTACTGAAATATTAGAGAAGGTGTTAAGTTACTGAAGTTGTTTGTACTTATCTGGAGGGAAGGGGAGTCATATATATATATATATATATGTTCTTTTTTTCTTTTTTATTACCTTTCATTTTCTCTGCACCTTTTACTTTTTTTCTTTACTTTTTACATTCTTCTTAGTTTATCTTTTATCTTTGCATTTGAAAACTTTAATAAAAATTATTATTTTAAAAAAAGGAAAATTAAAGGAGGCTCTTCTAAGAAAATGGTGAACATGGAGGCATGATATGGAATGTAAGAAGCTGGGGAGCCTAACCGTACATCAAAGTACAAATCTGCCTACAAAATATGACTGACTACCATCCTACAAAAAAGGAACTTTGGACAACCCTTTTGTAAGAGATGTATTAAAATCTCTTTAAAGCCACATCTGCCTATTCCTTCTTCTATTGAAAACTTGTCCTGCAATCAAGCACCAATTCTCAGATCACTGAATTCAAAATCTAATGGCTCCATCTGCTTATTTTCAGGGTTTTTAAGTGCATAAAAGTAGAAAAAATGCTTCACAGGAGAGCCTGCGATTATGTCTCCTGTTCAAGACATTTTCTCTCCACCTATCTTGAGGAAATGGTGTGTGGGAATTTATTATTTATTTGTTGGAATGATCCAAAAATGAGTTCCCTAACTGCTGAACAAAGCATTTATGATGATCACCTAGGATTACTCCCCATGTTAAACAGGGCCTAGAATTCCACTAGCACAGGAAATCCTGAAATGATCACGGAAATGAAATTCTAGATATTTTGACAGTTGCCCAAACAGAAGACTTAAGGAATCATTATTTTCTACAGCTTTGCAGAAAGCACAAGGGCTGCCTGAGAGACCAACTGAGCTGTTTGGCAGAAAGCAACTGAAATTTGGCTCACTTATAAAAGGATGGTTAGCCTGAAGCAACACTGATCACTACTTCCATTTGCCAGCTAATTTAAAGGCTGCAATAAGCAGTGCCACAGCGCCAGTAGGAAGTAAAACAAGAAATAATGGGACAGGCTTGCAGCTAATAACATAACGTCTTCTTTGCTGTGAGGGGCATTGCTGGCACCTGCTGAATCATGAATGACTGTGCCGAATAACACAGCCGAACCCTGAGAAGGTTAAGTGCAACAACTCGTTATGGAATTCCAGTTTATAATTTTAAATAAGTTAAAATATTCTGTCTTGCTCCGCAAAATTAAGTTTTGTGTTTATAGTCTCAGTATGTTCCAGGTACAGATATTCCCATTCTCTCAGAGCATGAAAACCACACAGTTAAAAACTCTGTTTCTATAGCTAGATCTGGGGGAATGGCTTTATTAGTAAACAACTAGCATTTGGAAAGTTTTTGTTCCTAAAAGCAGGGTTTGTTGTCTATAATCATCTTGTTACAGAGCCACAGATATATTCTTGCAACCAACATGCCAAGAATCTGGCTTCGCTTCCAAATGAGCGCCCCTGCATTATGCGTTGTTCTGGGGTTGTCTTAATCTTTTCACCTGAACAATGTTGGTCCTTGTCAATGCAGCTGAAGACAGTCTAAAGAAAAGCCAAGCAAATGCTCCACATCTTAACTGAGACTTCAAATCCCCTGTTAATAAAGTATTGCCCTGATCCTACAGACCACTTGTCAGATTCCACATGAAGCTACTGGAGCTGAACCATTTAGTGTGCAGAAATCCTGTATGGTATCACCAGAAAGAAACAATCAAAAACTCTATGTGGCTTGGAATTTCATTGTCTTTCCTCACAAAGGAGTTCATCAAAAAGGCCAGAGAAGAGCAGGACTGCAACAACAACAACAACAAAAAAGCAAGTGGCCTTAGGAATGTGAATCCTCCTTTGCCCCACCTCATGGCTTCCAGCACCTGTATCCAAAAGAAGAAAAAAAAAACTGTGGGGAAAAAAAGGCCTGTCTAGAGAAATTGCTCTCTTGCCCTGTCATTTCAATAAAGCTCATCGGACTCCAGAATGGATCCAAGAATGCTCTGGCATCAGGAACGTTCTAGAAATACTCTGGAATTAGTTCAAGTTTAGAAGCATTGTTTTTGTTTTATGTCCAGAAGCCTGGATTTTCAAGGTTTCTAGAACTTGATTCTTTATTCTCTGCTGTGGATTAATTATTTCTAGAATGATATAGAATAACTGTAGGAACAACCACCCCCATCCAGGTTTTACTGTGCCCCCATGTCAACGAGGCACATAAACTAGAGCCTGGAATTTCACTAGCAGATTCTTTTCCTGTGTCAGCCCTATAAGGTAGACCAGACTAAGAAAACAGTGCCATGTAGTTCAGGACTACATTTTATTGTAACAGCTATAGTAAAAGAACCTTGCAGGTCTGAATGTGCTTTCCCCTCCCTCAATTTATCTTTGTATGAACTGGGAGTGGGCTTGTCTGAGATGTTCTCTCACATTACTTTACTGCCCCTCTTTTCTGACCACTACCTTGGTAGCAACTCTTCCTCCTGTCCTTCACAGCCATTCCCTCTGCCCTCTACAGCCTTGACCTTCCCTGGAATGTTTCATCTTTCACATTAATATGAAGCCAGGGGAAGCTTTATGATATAAATGAGAATTTGGTAAATAGAAGATAACCTAAAATGTTGGCTTGGATCCTAAATTTGCAAAGGAAGCTTTTCTGCTCCTTTCTTCCAACTGTTGCCCTCAAGATCAATCCTTTGTTTTCACAATTGCCCTCATCTTTCACTGAGAATTTTGGGAGAATGCAGGTTATTTCAAAAATGCAGAAGGTGTGAAGCATTTATCATAGTATATTTTTCTTAGATTCAAGCCAAATACAATCTGTACTTTACACTGTTATAAGATTAACTGAGCATTTCTTTGTGGTTGAAATAAATTACAGCCTTAGAGAAGTCTGTGTTTTTAACTTTTTAAAAATAGTATTAAAGTATTGAAGTTATCCACATTTCCACTTCTGTGTATTACACTAAAGATCTTTCATATTTATTTATATGTATTTCATTTACTCAGATTTATATGCTGCTCCAGTTAGGAAACTCTGATCTCCTTAAGATTTAAAGCACAAAGAGCAAATAGCAAAGAACAGCAAACAGCCCCTCAAACATATTTTTCTAAACAATAAAATTTCATCTTGGGGGCTGTCCAACATTCTAGTTTTTCCTCAAACGACCCTCTGGAAGAGGCAAGTCTTCAAGGCTCTTCAGGAAGTCAACATGGAAGTGGTAGCTCCTATATTGGGGTGGGGGCTACTATTCCAAAGAACAGGACCATCACAAGTTTCTGAAGGTGGCATTCTGTTGGGAGAGGCACCCTTAATGTGGCACTCTTACAGATGGGCAGATTCTACTCCGAGCCAATGACGTTTTGAGATACCCAAGCCCAGACTTTAAAGATAACAACCAGAACCCTAGCTGCAACTGGGACCCACATGGAAGCCAACACAGCTAAGTGGAGATGTCATATAGGTCTGCCTCAGTGCGCCCCAACTACGGGTCATCACACGCTGAGCCAGCAACGTCTGAATGGTCTTCAATGGCAGTCCCATGTAGTTGCAATAATTAAAACAGATTCCCAAATGGTTCATAAAATATTCATCTAAACCCAAGAAAACAACTGCTCGTATATTGGATTGCATTTTACAGGAAATTTTGTAATAATGTGTAAGGAAAAGATGTGATCAGATGTGACATAATTTGCTTCCCTTCAGAAAAGTTGTAGAATGTCCATCCTGCACTGGAGCAATATCTATCAAATTTTGATTTTCAATTTTTAAACCAAATTTATTCTGACTGCAACACAAATTGCATCTTGCTGAATTGCGTGTAAATTCAAAATCCTACATTTTGTTCTGGCTCTTAAAGGATACTTTTTAAAAAAAAACTAAGCTTTGCAATTCATCATTTTACCATAATTGTTGTAAAAGAAAGAGGCAGACCAAGAAAGACACAACAGAAAACAAGTGCAAAATGTTCCAAGACTGGGGGAAAATACATTATCTTCTGAATTTTTGTCTTGAGCTTAGGAGAACACAGGGTATTTTGCTTTACTCTGTCTTGAGTTCCCCCAACCCACTATTGAGATTTTTGAATTTTGAGAATCGTTCCTGGCATAAAAGAGCAGGCAGAGGTTCCATCCCTGTGACCATTATCTGGAGCTGTGTTGTAGGAAGAAAAGATGGGGATGAGGGGAGCCAGTAAAGTACATGCTCAGAGATTGGGAGGCACATTCTGGGAAGGAGGAAAAGATGGCTGCCTGCTTGCGAACTACGTCTATTGCTGTTTTAAATTCTTTGTTGTGGGGAACATTAACATTTGGAGGCTGCACTGTAACGTAGCGGTTGTGCTTTCTTTTTCAGGTGGCTTGTCACGTACAAATGCCTCCACAGTGTGTTGCAAATGTGTTGCCTGAGCTTTGAGGTAGCTGAATAAAAAAGACACGCACCGTGTCAGCATGTGCAGTAGGACTGTGTGGTGCTCTGAAGTCAAAGGGAAGGGTTCACGTAGTTCCTTACGGTAACTCCTTAGATCAGAGGGAGACACTTGGTTAACAAGTGACTGGCAGGTGCTACAGGCATGCCCACACGCTCTCAAAAAGCACATTTTCTCCTTCCAGTCCGAAATTCTGCACAGGCTTAATGCGTTTTAGGAAAAAGCCTCAGTAAACAGGAAAATGTATTTTTCCTCTCATTATATTGCCTGTGGCTAATTCTGATAGCTGCTTGTGCCAATACAGCCTGTTTAACTTCTATATGTTTCGCGTATCTGATAGAAGCACTTCTTCCTAAGCATTTTAAGAAATGCTTTTGCTGAGATATTTGGGATTAAGCAGCTTTTTGGGAGTTGAGTTAGTCGCAGCCAGCATCGCAAAACTGTCAAGGGTTTTTGGAACTGTAATCAAGGATGGTTGGAGGGCATCAGGCTGCCTGGCATACTCCATATTTAAGGCACTAGCAACAAGCCACTTCTGTTGCAACATCCAACTTCAATTTCTCATAATGCTATTTTGAAACCAAAATTCAGGAAAGCTGAAGGGAATGAAAAAAAAAAAAGCTCATCAAACCTCAGTGAAGAACACAGCTGACTTCTCACCATCTTTTCCTCTTTCCCCTACAGGGATAAGTTTACCATGCTGCATTTAAAGAAAAGGCAGAGAAAGGTGAACTAAAGAGAAAGGTGTTTATAAACATATTTATCCTGTTTCAATGGTTATTTCTTTCCATTGCTTAAAGAAATCAAATTTAAGTTGTTTGCATCTTTTTATCTGTCTTCCATTGTTCATTTATATTTTACCTCATTCTCAGTTAAGGAAGCTGAAGGAGATGAACTTTTGCTATAAGGAAGATGGGAAGATTCTGCTCCTGAAGCCCGATTTCGCTTCTTCAGTGGCTTACATGCATCTGACAGACCTGTCGTTGTGGTAAAATAATTTTGGTTTACAAAGTGAACTTGGAATCCCAGTGTCTTTCCTTGATGTCAGAAGTAAACATCCCCTCACTGTTGTACCAAGAACTTACAATGGTCTTTTAGATCCCCATAGTACAGAATTATAAAGCAAGTATAGATACAGAATTGTAATAATTAAGAAATAATGCATATAACACATTTGCAATCTAGCATTACATTGGTATTCCCATCTTTTTCTAGGGAAGTTGGAGTGGCGTGTATTGATCTGATCAGCAATTTGTTATTGATGTTTCTGTATAGATTTGCTAATAATTTTTACAAGGTCAAAGCTTATGTTTTTAAATACTCATGGGAACTAATGCTTCTTTTGTTAAACCACACTACATTTAATTGCCTAACTTCCTCTATTAGGCTTAAACACACGCTCACTTAGAAATAAGACCAATTATACTCAATGGGCCTATCTGTCTGTCTATCTACAGAAGAGAATTTCATTTACCAGTTCTAAGAACACAATAAGGGTTTCCTGTCCCCTCCTCACTGGTACTTTAAATGTGGTTCTTGAGGGTCAGAAACCCACCCAGCATAACATCTGAACTGGTGTGGGAGGCTATGGTGAGGAGAAGAAAGAGGCAGTAATTTAGGTCCCCTGTCTTAAACAAGTAGAAAGTGTGTCCTGATTCTGAAGCTTACAGAGACATCTGAATGGCTTATTTCCCCAAATTTCACTAGCCACCTTAAATAGCTGAACATAGAATCTTTTTAATTTAAAAAGATGTATCAAGCTTATTCTAACTACATTACCTGACTGGTTCTTTTGTGAAGAGGTTTCTGTGACTTTAGCAGAGTTTGTTTTTGCTGTTTTGTCATTGCTCCTCTCCCTCTGTTATAAAAAAGGGAAAAAAAAGAAAGAAATGGAAATGGAAAAAAAGAAAATGAAATAAAAAAAAATAAAAGCCTTCCTAATTTAGATAAACATGGAAAATATCTCAGGACTTGTCTTTGTTATCTTTGTTTATTTTGGGGTATAAAACTATAGCAGATACAACAGAGTATGTCTGAAAAAGTGAAGGTGGGTGGGAGAGGAATCCCACAGCAGAAAATAATCTCATTGATATGGACTCTGTGAGTAAAAATACTATCCACTAAAACAGTAATTTAAATTTAAAATAGTGTGTCTAAAGTTAGGATCTTTAAGACTTCTGTGATATGACTAATTAGAACTTCCACTTAAAATTCTCACTGGCATACCAAATGTATTTCTAAATATGATGTTTAGTTAGTTGATCTGGTATAAGTTTGGAAAAACAGGTCACTAAGCAAACAGTAGTCTTACTTGAAGGTTAAAAACAAATTTAATAGCAGCACTTCCATTTAAGAAAGGACTTATGATTTGTAAGCACGGGGGTAGTGTTGCTACCAAAGCTTCCTATAAGGATGGCTGAAAGTTATGTGCAAAGGTTTTTTTACCCAATCACTTTATACATGCAGGTAGCTTACCTGTAAAAGTAGTTCATCAAGTTGTCATCTGTATAGAACAACCTAAATCTATGATTTTTAGCAGGAAGGAGCCCCAGTAGCTAACCCAGCATTCATGTCTAAGGGCGTCCTGCCAAATTATCTAATTTCTGTTGCTTCCTTAAAGGGTATAAAGAAATACAGGTGAAACTCGAAAAATTAGAATATCGTTCAAATGTTCATTTATGTCAGTATGGCAACTCAAAAGGTGAAACCAATATATGAGATAGACGCATTACATGCAAAGCGAGATATGTCAACCCTTACTTTGGTATAATTGTGATGATTATGGCGTACAGCTTATGAAAACCCCAAATTCACAATCTCAGAAAATTAGAATATTACATGACATCAGTAACACAAGGATTGGAAATAGAACAATATCGGACCTCTGCAAAGTAGAAGCATGCATATGTACTCAGTACTTGGTTTGGGCCCCTTTTGCAGCAATGACTGCCACAATGCGGCGTGGCATGGATGCTATCAGCCTGCGGCACTGCTGAGGTGTTATGGAAGACCAGGATGCTTCAATAGCGGCCTTCAGCTCCGCTGCATTGTTCGGTCTCATGTCCCTCATCTTTCTCTTGGTAATGCCCCATAGATTCTCTATGGGGTTCAGGTCAGGCGAGTTTGCTGGCCAATCAAGCACAGTAATCCCATGGTCATTGAACCAGGTTTGGGTACTTTTGGCAGTGTGGGCAGGTGCCACGTCCTGCAGGAAAATGAAGTCAGCATCCCCATAAAGCTTGTCTGCGGAAGGAAGCATGAAGTGCTCCAAAATCTCCTGGTAGACGGCTGCGCTGACCCTGGACTTAATGAAGCACAGTGGACCAACACCAGCAGATGACATGGCTCCCCAAATCAACACAGACTGTGGAAACTTCACACTGGACTTCAAGCATCGTGCATTGTGTGCCTCTCCATTCTTCCTCCAGACTCTGGGTCCTTGGTTCCCAAATGAGTTGCTCTCATCAGAAAAGAGGACTTTGGACCACTGGGCAACAGACCAGTTCTTTTTTTCTGTAGCCCAGGTAAGATGCTTCTGATGTTGTTTGTTGTTCAGGAGCGGCTTGACAAGAGCAATACGACATTTGAAGCCCATGTCCAGGATCCGTCTGTGTGTGGTGGCTCTTGATGCACTAACTCCAGCCTCAGTCCACTCCTTGTGAAAGTCCCCAACACTTCTGAATGGCCTTTTCCTGACAATCCTCTCCAGGCTGCGGTCATCCCTGCTGCTTGTGCACCTTTTTCTACCACACTTTTCCCTTCCACATAACCTTCTATAGATGTGCTTTGATACAGCACTTTGGGAACATCCAACTTCTTCTGCAATTACCTTTTGGGGCTTTCCCTCCTTATGGAGGGTGTCAATGATGGCTTTCTGCACAACTGTCAGGTCAGCAGTCTTTCCCATGCTTGTGATTCCTACTGAACCAGCCTGAGAGACCCTTGAAAGGCTCAGGAACCCTTTGCAGGTGTTATGGATTCATTAGCTGATTAGAGTGGGACACTTTGAGCCTAGAATATTGAACCTTTTCACACTATTCTAATTTTCTGAGATTGTGAATTTGGGGTTTTCATAAGCTGTACGCCATAATCATCACAATTATACCAAAGTAAGGCTTGTCATATCTCACTTTGCATGTAATGCGTCTATCTCATATATTGGTTTCACCTTTTGAGTTGCCATACTGACATAAATGAACATTTGCACGATATTCTAATTTTTCGAGTTTCACCTGTAGGTCTCCAGGAGAATGTTGGGTAGTTGGGGTGACTACTCAAAATTATAGATAAAACAGCCTATCTTAATTCATGGTTTCCGAGCATTGTAATCAGCAAGCTTTATTCAGCAGTAGCAGAGCAGGCAGAGTGCAGAAGTATAGAAAAAAACATTGCCACTTCAAAAGTACCATCACTTCTCCTCTTAAAACCCATCTGAGAGTGCTGGACCAGGTTCAATGGTTGGGACCTCATGGCTAGTTTACAAACATCTGACAGTGGGATTCCACTGAAAAGACCTGCGTTTCAAGGAGAAGGGTTGATAAGCCTATCTGTACGGCAGTAAAATAATCCCTGCCATGTACAAGCAATAGCCTAAGGGGATGTCAGACCAAAAATCTTTGCATATTGCAAAACGGGGTGTTTTGGAACAAGTAAAAAGTAAATATGGTACCTCCAGTCACAGTGAGGAAAAAGTGAAGATTGTTAGGATAATATCATGAAGAATACAAAAGACAGAGATCACCTTAGGTAGAAAAGAAACATCCGGATGAAAATTCACTTCATCCTGTGGAAAATTGGGAAAGATTCATATTTTTTTCAATGTATCACATCAGACTTGATAGGTGGTGTATCTTCTCACTTACTCCTTAAGGAAGGTGAAAGGAAAAGGTGTACTGCTCCTTATAAGAATACAATGGCTGATCCTTCAAAAACAACTTGGTGGAAATTATCAACCAAATTTAATTGCATGTCTTGATGGGATGATACATCCAGTACAGTAATAAGTGGCAATATTTACTGAGTGTCTTTGAAATGAGTTAGGCAATAGCCAAAGGTTACTTGTTTGGAATTAACACTGACCCTGGAATTAAACAGAAACTGCTAAGGCTGGTCAATAGCAGCATTTTTTAATTTTTCATCCTGGCACTGAAAGACTCTTTCAATCAATATTGCCAGTAAATATAATTGAATATTACTTTGCTTTTCTGAATTTGGGGATAAGGATTATTCTTCTCATTTAAAAAATCAACATATAGGCCTAAAAATTGACAACTAAAAGGGTGAGGGCATTTTTCCTATGCCCTACAGCATTCAGTTTGAAGCTGTAAATCAACAGGCTCAGAATGGAATTCGTAAGATTCCTTTACAAGGATACAGTTTACTGCTGTGGTCTCGATGCATCCTGTAGATACAGTTTGCATGCTGATGTTTGCATGCTGATTAAGACCTTGCCAAGATTTTTTGGCAATGTCATAGCAGGTGGCAGGGCCTAGCCAAACCTGACTGATCCGAGAGAAGCTAAGTAGGGTCAGATCTGGTTAACATTTAGATGGGAGATCCCTGGGAAACCCCAGATCTGGTTAACATTTAGATGGGAGATCCCTGGGAAACCCCAGGGCAGTAGACTAGACTGAAAACTAAAAAAAAGATACAGGAAGGCAGTATCAAGACAAACAGCTTCTATACTACTGCCAAGAAAAATAACATTATCTGTTTAATTACCAGGGCTAAGATTCACGTAGCATGGCCTTTATCCTATTTGAAAGCGGCATCAAGTAAGGCAAGGAATATGGGAATTAAGCCTGGAACAGAAGAATCTGCATTAACCGAGTCAAATATTGGCTCAGTTGTAAATAAAGAAAACATTTTGCTTCCAACCCCAAAGTTTCTGTCATTAAAAGTATTTGTTTGGAATAACAATGGCTATTTTCAGAAGGGAAAAACTTCATGTAATCCACTATGATCACACTCAGTGATGCTGTCGATGCCAGAAAAAAAAGAATAGAGTTCAGTTCATAATAATATATAACGGTAAATAGATCAATAGGTTTAATAAATAAATAAACCTCTGATTTTGAGGAATGTGATGAATCTTTCTATTAAGATGAGGCCAAGCAGGATATACAAAATACACTTACGTTTTTGGTACAGAGGGAGGGAAAGAAAATACTGGAGGGACACCTAATTGGATCTGACACCCCCTTCACTTAAATATTAAGAGCTTCACCAGGAACCACAGGAGGAACCCAGTTTTTTCTACTGGTCTCAACAAGGGCTACAGCTACGGTGTATCTGCCTTGATTATCCCAACCATAATAGTAATTGTCATGGAGCCAACTCACAGGAGGCCAAGATGGATGGGAACCCATTCTCCAAATCCCTATTTGAATTATTCATAGAAATAACATCTTGACTAAGCCCTAGCTATAGTGAATTACTGTATGACTAAACAATTCTTGTGCAAATACACTTATAGATTTGTAGACCTATTTGAAATTAAAAGGCAGTCAAAGAAATCATTTTGCAAATTTTGGACCCGCTTAAGAATAGCAAGAGCATGTATTTAAACTAAAAAAAAGGACAAATCTCTTACTCATGAACAATAGCTTTGAGAAATCTAGTCAGAGAGATCAGAGCTAAAAGCTGAGGCCATAAAGATGTTGCTCAATTGCAACTCACAACAGCCACAATGCCTCTGAGAACTCAGCAGCAACTGCAAGACCAGTGTTAAGAAATCACGTTTAACATGTGCTGGCATTTCTGAGCAATCCAAGGGATGAAAAAGGCAAAGTCCAGGAACATACTGAGAAGTGTACCCATGTTCAAGCAAACAAAAGTGTCCCTCCCTTTTGTCTGAACACGTGGGGCTTTGAGTTTTCCACAGATTAAGATGAATATATGAATGGAAGCTACAGTCTACTCAGGAATTCATTAAAACTGATAACCAAATAGTAATGCCAATACAACATGCTAAAACATAATTACTTCATACTAGCTGAAGTAAAGAATCAGCTTTTTAAGACCTAATGTTCATGTTTCTTTTAATTATAGTTGCCATAACCTGTTTGTGTATTTTTATGGTAAAATAAAAAAAAGAAACATTTTTTTAATTTTACCATAAAATAATGTTGCATGTGAGCTCACTAACTTATTACAAAATAGGCATTAAAATGAGGGTATCTATACAGCATACTCTACTGGCTCTTTCATGTTTCTGGAAACACACATGAATTGTTGCTTCCACCGGTTAATCAATTTTGCCCTTAAATATGTGGAATGTTGAATGCAAATATACAACTAGTTCACAGCTGAAAAAAATATATATAATGACTGGCATCTCAAAAGCACGGTGAAAGGGCACTTTATACTCTTTTTCAGATGAAAGACATCTGATTCCTAGATGGAGATGATTACCTTTCTTAGCTTTTCACCAGCACCTCTCCTATCGTTATGGAAAAAAGATTCAGAAAACAGACTCACAGATGTAAGAAATAGTAGAAGATGCTTTCATGCGCATCGTACATTTCAGTGTTTTAAGATGCACTCTGGTCAACCACTCGTAATTAATTCATCTGCTCCAGTGAAGCAGAATATTATAGACATTTTGATAAAACAAAGCCAAATAATCATGTTTGTTGCCACTACAACACACCCAAATAAGTCAACAACAATAGTTACCTTCTGATAATTCTTTTTATCCATTCTGAGCCTTTTTCTAGATGCTTCCTGAACTTCAAAATCTTCTGTGGGTTTCTTTGTCCTCTTTACAGGTTTCCTTTTATTTCCATGTAAGTTACCTTGGAGTGGGGATGGGGAAACTTACATGAAAAAAGTCTAAAGCTCATTTAGAAATTATCTTGAACCAATGTAGTTACATTACTGTACTAATACAGTTTGATAATGTTGATTACCCCTAAACATCTTGCAATTCACAACTTCTCTTATTAAAACTAGCTTTACGGTACAAACCTATCATAGCTCATCTTATATACAAAAAAACTACTATCTATCTGCACATTAACATTAGTTTCCAGTTTCAGTTTACTAATGGATCTACAATCAGATCCAGAAGTTTTGCTTTGAAGTAACTTCTTTTAAGAAGAACCCTTATGTTATGTAAAACAATTATCCTATTCTCCGAGATCACTACATGATAGACCATTAACCTCATGGTTTGGAAAACATATAGCAATACATGTACCATGTGAATTTCTTTCATACAAAGACCAGGAGAAAACATTTTAGACAAAGACTAAAAAATAAGTTTTAAGTATCTTGCATATTTATATCCGAAACCAGCAGGTCTGGGTGGAACCCATTTGAAATAATAAAGTTCCATGTTACAAGTTCTAAGACACAAGATCAACAACCAATTTAAATAACCTATTTCAGTAATTCTCCTTTGGTATATAAAGATTCTACTCCCCACCCTACCCCAAAGCTAACTTCTTAACAGTCTGAATCTACTGAACTATAACAAAACTTTCTATTTACTGTTTATTATTCCTCAACTATACTTTTTAGCCTGGAACCAAATTGCCACGCTTAATATGGAGCCACAGAAGATCATTCAAGTGCTTTGAAAATCAAGATTCTTCTTTTGGTAATTAAATGTTCAAGCCTCAAGATAGATCTTGTTATCCTATAACATGTTTCTTTTAAAAACTTGTGGATAACTCTTAGTTTCCACATGCCAATGATGAAGTTTAAATTTACTGGGAATAGCTATTACATATGCTAAGTTTTGATATTGACATGAACTATATGGGCATGCAATAATGGTCTTTCACAGATTCCTAAATGTGCCCAAGTCTGAAAGTCATCTTATATAGATGGTATCCAAACTGAGGAAGCAATATTCATTTTAATTGGATTGTAAGAAGAAACTACCATAAAGCTGAACAGAATTTTGTACTACAGCACTCAAGTATTTAATTCAAGATCCATAAAAATGCTAAAACTGAAGGAGCACAACATCTGAGAAAAAGTATTATTGAGCAGTTACATGAAAGGCACACTTAAGGGTTACTTAGTTTAAAATCAATATTACACAGCACAAATTTAAATTACTTCTGGATCTTGATCTTCTTTTACGTGATCCTTGATACACTTTACGTTTGGCCTTGCTCATACTCTTCTGTGATGAACCTTGAGAGATACAGAATGTTGTGTAGTGTTGTTTGTTTTTAAAATTGACACCCAAATATTTTATACATTGAGACAAAGCATTTAACTTTCCCACAAATTGTCCCACAAGATGTCGTTTCACACACAGATAACAAGACTATAATTTTAATACATTTTGTCCAAAATTGAGAAACCTTTCCAACACACTCTCATTCTTCTCATTGTCCAAAGCAGCAACCTGATATCTTAAAATTTCTTAATAATCCAACAGTTATACAGACTATAATATTACTGAGAAATAAAAATATGGCTTTATCTTTTGGGGGGGGCGCCTTTAGGCTTATTAACTATTCCAAAACTATAACTATCAGTATATTAAGCTAAATGCTTTATAAAAGATGGAGATCTGGCCAAATTCCTGCAGATTCTAATAATATTCTCCACCATTAGCCTGTCTTGGAAACGTAAATGTTGGATGTTTTCGCATATCAACAATCTTAATTATTGTAAACAAAGGGACACAGATTACAACCTCCACTTCAATTTTAAGAACAAGAATTACACTTAAAGCAAATGTTTAATTTAAATTCTAGACTCATTTCTTTCAATTTCCATAATTCCCACTTTGTTGACAGCGATACCCACGGCAGCTGCTTAGAGACAGGAAGGGAATGAGAAACCAGCATTATCTACAATAGATTTACACAGAGCAACTTTGCAGAACAATGACCAAGAAATGCAGACATTATTGACTTTTGTTTAAAAAAAAAAAAAAAAAGACTGCATTCACTGCTATCAGCACAACATCCCAAAATTAGAAACAGAGGACAGTAAAGGCTGCTCCTCCCTACAAGTTTTGAACTGTGTGCTTAATTAAACATGACTACATATATTAAACTTAGTTAGAGTATACTAGCACAGTTTTACGTTTACCAGTGTCTTCTTCACATTTGGGAGAGGTCACTATGGCAAATTTTGTGTTATAGCGTGCTTTCTGTTTTTCACTAAGCATGTTCCACTGTGACTCCAGCAGTTCTTCAATTTCATCACTTGAGGCATCTGGATGTTCAGCAACCACCTGAACAAACAAACATTAAGGCATCTACTTAGCTAAGACAAATGGTCTATTTTTAAAGTTTTTTCCAAGTTTTTAAAAAAATATTTTATCCTCCTATAGGAACAAGACCTTCTGCACACCTTATGTACTACATTTCTGTTATCCTTAATACAATGGATTATTCCTGACAAACAGTGAAACCTTCAGCTGAAAAACAATGGCAATGGGTTGATTTCAGATGTGTAAAAACAATATCATGAACAACACCTGCAATTGGCAGATAACCACACATGATACATCTAAAAGCACCATCATGCTGTAGCAAATTCTACAGAACAAGACAAGCATGAACTGAAAGAACCAGAGACCAGAGATGAATGGCTTCTAAAAGCATGCAAACCAAAGAGAAAAAGCATTCTTCACTGAGCCCAGATTATCCTTCACAGCAATTATTTGCTGCTCCACTTGACAAATAATTCAGACTACACTGGATGATTTTTCTTGTCTTGCAGCTTCTGCTGAGAAAAAGGTTCCATGAAGAATGGAACATTACATTTTAGAAAACAGACAGGCATCCGGCAAGATACTCTGTTCCCAGTAAGAATGTTAGTTTTCTTTCATTTTGTCTGGCTTTTATAACTATGTTCCAACTCTAAGGCACATTTTATTTTTCTTTTGTAAATTTGGTCTACAACTGTGAATTGAATAAAGAAATAGGAATGGGTTGTCAATTGTTTAAGTAATCAATTTCTACTCAAGGCATTCTGACTCTTGCAAAAAGTTGAGTATATGTATATGTACTTTTTGCAAAAAAGTTGTGTGTAAATATTAAAGATGCTTTAGCATTCAATGTTTGTCTTTAGTTTTAAGAGGGAATATGCATGCTCATAAGCCATGATTCAGAAGACCTAGTAGATATTTATTCTTTATTTGCTAGACTTTTCAGTATCTCTCTTAAATTAACTGAATTACCAAATCTTTCTGCAAGGAGAATTATCACTGATAATTAATGTCTCCTTTATATTTGAGCAGATGGGTGAATTACAGAGGTAGTGGTTAAACTTCGTCAACTGAATGTGAAATGATTCTCAATAAATAAAAATCCTTATTTTCATTTGACAACAATGCAAGATGAGATGTAAATGGTAGACCAGTTCTAGAATGTGAAAAGTGAGAAAAACGTCATGATGCCTAAAGCACAGGGTTAATGCTTTATGATTTCAGAACCTTTAATTGATTATAATAGTAATTTCATGTTCGAAAATGGTTTTAACCCACTGCATTATAAAAAAGCAAAGGAATCTATATGGTGAGTATAATTTGTATCAATGATAGGCAGCCTGAAGTCCTCCAATCAGGTTGTCATCATGGCCAGTGGAAAGAGTTTATAAGAACTGTAGCCTCAAAACACCTTAATCAGTACACTTGATTAGATTGCCTACCTACAGCCTCTACAGGTACATCTAATAAGAGGTTATTAGATTTCCTAACTATGTCAGTGAAAGTTACATTTCACTTAGAAGAGCTCCTACAATTTCTGGAGACCTAAATATGATAATCCATAGATTTAATATCAGGGATGTAATTACTAATATTTTCACTAAGAATTTTATGCATGGATTTCTGCACTGGAGAATTATGCTTCCGTAACCCTTACAGTAAGAACTGTCCTTTTTGTTCAACTCAAAAACTGCACGTTCCAATCTTTTTTTTCCCATCTCACATTCTCCTCCATGCTGTTCCCAAAGAGAAAAGAGAGAAAAGAACTTGTGAGGGGGATTATTATCTATATTAAAAAAAGAAATGATGATCTCTGCTTAGGCTGGTGTGGGTCTTCTGGGCTGCATGGCCGTGTTCTGGAAGTTTTGTTTCCTAACGTTTCGCCAGCATCTGTGACCGGCATCTCTGCTTACTTTAGGATATCTTGAAGATATGAGAAGGTCATTTATTAATACCAAGAATTTACCCATAAGGAAAAAAGTAAGGAAAACTATTGGAAAGTAGGAATAAATCTGACTGTTCTCCAGTCACATATATGTAATAGCAGTTAAGGGCTGATTTTGTTCATATACAAAATCCTTGGCCTATCTAAAAAGAAGACATTTTGAAATAGGTACTAAATGACCTTTAGTAATTAGTAAAGATACAGAATTGAGATACATTGATTGAATGGATTTCAGTTTAGAGGACTTCAGATAGACTAGACATATTTTTCATTCACTTCTATTTAATGGGAAAATGGAAAAATTGTGGGGCTCCCTGTTAAATCAAAGTGTTACTGTGAGTGAAGCATGTGTCAATTAAGGAACTGTGGAAATGACAATTCATGCAAATTATGTTAATGTAGATTTAATGGACTTTTGGATTTCATGGACATGCCCTTCTCTCACATGGTCCATTAAACTGAGTCTAATACACCAAAATAAAGTATGTAAAATTCTCAAAAGTATAGTTTCATTATAAAGTACTAAACAACTACTCAACACGAAGTAAATCTGCATTCTCTTGCATGACAGCCAGCTAAACTTTCGCAAACCACTTTATTTATTTATTTATTTATTTATTTGGCTTGTATGCCGCCCATCTCCCCCAACGGGTGACTCTGGGCGGCTCACAATAAAAAGAAAAAAACACAGTTCTCTCCAAAGATGGCTAAAATCTATAAATAGTTAAAAAACATATTAAAAATGCCCTAAAAAACCTCCTTTGATTTTGGCCCTAAAAAAAACCTGTAACATGCTGGGGGGGGGAGGGACAACCCATCATCCCACCAGCCATCTCCACAGGTGCGGGCCCCCCTCTGGCCCCCAGGCCTTCTGGCAGAGCCAGGATTTGATACCTTTCCTGAAGGCCATGAGGGAGGGGGCACACCGGACCTCAGAAGGCAGGATGTTCCATAGGGCGGGCGCTACAGCAGAAAAGGCTCTCTGCCTAGACCCCACCAATCGAAATTCCCTGACTGGTGGGGTCTGCAACCTTCCCCTTCTGCTGGACTGAGTGAGGCAGGCTGAACTGACTAGGGCGAGGCGGTTCCTCAGATAACCTGGTCCCGTGCCATGAAGGGCTTTAAAGGTAATGACCAACACCTTGAATTGGACCCGGAAACAAACCGGTAACCAATGCAGCTCACACAACAGCGGTATTATATGTGCCCTCCTAGGGGCATTAAGAACTGTCCGCGCCGCCGCATTCTGCACCAGCTGTAGCTTCCGGATACTCTTCAAGGGTAGCCCCATGTAGAGCGCATTACAGTAGTCCAACCCAGAGGTGACCAGGGCATGAGTGACCGTGCGGAGGTCCCCCTGATCCAGGAAGGGGCGTAACTGCTGCACCACACGAAGTCGTGCAAAGGCCCTCCTAGCCACAACTGCCACCTGCTCTTCAAGCAGGAGTCGTGAGTCCAGGAGAACCCCCAGATTACACACCAGGTCTGTCTGGGGTAGTGCAACCCCGTCAAGAACCAAAGATGACAAAGATGATATTATCTTGCCTCAGTCTTTTCTTTTGCTCCTTCAACCATCTGTCATGGGGTCTGGTTTTCACACCGATTATTATCCTGATTCTTCTCATCTGGATCTGGTTCCAGCAACTCCATATTACTTTTAGACAATAGTGCTGCAAATACTACTAAAATGGAACTATTATCTCTCATGATCTGGGTGCAATGCTTCTGTTAATGCAGGTCAAGACTACACTGGCCTCTTTAGTGCTGCATCATACTGCTTGCTCACATTAAGATGTTAGTCTATTAGTACTTGTAATAAGATAGTAGTCTATTAGTAGTCCTAGATCCTTTTCACATGCACTGCCAAGTCAAATCTCCCCAGTCCTCTACCTATGCATTTGAATTTTCCTACCCAGACAGTACAGGTCCTGCTACTTGTCACAGATGAACATCAGCCTAGTGGATTTGTTGTTCAAACCAGCTAAGTTTGAACTGTGTTTAGCCAATCCCCAAGCTTAGTGTCTTCTGCAAATCTGTTAAGTATCCCATTCCATCCTCTAGGTCAATGCTGTATGGTACTAGGCCAGGATTAATGCCTGGGGGATTATAACTCTTTCCAGGCCAATGCAGAAAAATGTATGACCATCCTTTGGGTATGGCTGTTTAATCAGTTCCAAATCTAGTGGGCCACAGAACCTTCTATTCCACATTTAACCATCTTGTCCACAAACGCATCTTAAGTGACCTTATTAAAAGCTTCACTGAGATCAAAGAATGCTACATCCACAGCATTCCTTTGGTCTATCAAACTAGTCATTTTATCATACAAGGACACCACATGGACTTAACAAATCCAGGCTAGCTCCTGCTGATAACAACAGCATTCTTTTTTAGAAAATCTGTTCTAGTTCAAGCGTCCAATACATTAACTGGTCTGTAGTCTCCCAGGTTGCCCCTCTTCATATTGCTGGGATCATGTTTGCTCAAGTCTCCCAGCTCCTCACCAGTTCGCCAGGAGTTTTCAAAGATGACAGCAGTTCTGAAATCATTTTTGAAATCACAGAAAGAAAGGGGAAAATTAGGAGCCTAAGACTCATAATGCTAACCTGAAATGCATCAATAAGTAGTAATCTTGCTGATTTTTAATGAGCATACAAACCTTGCCTGAAAATCTTTGAGCTTTACTCCTAACGTCTAAGAGATTTGTTAATATTAGTAAAATCCTACAGTTGGAAATTAATAGTGCTCTTCCTCCATTCTAGCAGTTCGTGCAACTGAGTGTATAACTAAGAATCCTTTTATTTCCCAATTTACATACAAAATATAAACTAATTAAACTTTTGCCTTACCTTGGTCATTATTCCCTAGGTGAGTGTAGAACAGTGTTTCTCAACCTCGGGAACTTTAAGATGTGTGGACTTCAGGTCCCAGAATTCCCCAGCCAGGCTGGCTAGGGAGTTCTGGGAGTTGAAGTCCACACATCTTTAAGTTCCCGAGGTTGAGAAACACTGGTGTAGAGCAAGGTGAGCCCCCAATGAATGTCTTGGGGGCTACACAGGTTGGTAGGACTCATGAGTGGAGCCACCACGGGGGGGGGGGATATATTTGTAAGGAAGGAGGCAGGGTCTGACTATATCCTTTCTCAGATATAAAGTTCCAAGTCAATTTCTCTTGCAGCAAAAAAACAGTAACCTGGTCATGGAGAAGAGCTTTATTTCCTAGATGTTCTGGAGTCATAGAAAGTGCAACCAACAGTCAAGCACAGCTGGCAGGGTTCAATGACTGCCTTTATAGGCTTTTAAGACCTTCCTCTCTCTCTCTCCCTAAACACCACTCCCCAGTGTGAGCACCATACAGGCCGTAATTCTGATTTGAGTTGTTCTGTTTTAAAAATAACCAGTGTGTCTAACCATACTCAGCATCACAAATGTTTTTATATACTGTTAACCCTTATCACCAACAGCTTTCCACTGTTAACATGTGAAATTCAAGCAGATATCTTAACTAGTTTTTTCTTCAAAGGCACTTCCATTAAATGAGTTATGGCTTCAACACAAACACAAGGATCAACATCTGATTTGTTTTGCTGGTGAAAAACAATTAACCATCCTGCTGACTCCATCATGGAAATGGAGTCTGAAAGACAGATTCATATTTAAGACCATTTGTAGAATAGCAGCCAAAGTAAGGATGAGTTCTAAATCAGATTACAATCCAATTGTTATTGTTTTCCAATTTCTTCTAATTTGGCTGCAACAAGTAAGACTGTTAGAAACAGTTTCCCACTAGTTTAATTGAGACCTTATCACCCCTCCATTTGATTAAGTCCATGCATATAAAAACACAGATCTTCCAAAAATTAAAATATTTAAGGGATGGTGTTGAGAAGCAAATGGAACACTGGAATAATTTTTGATAGAGCTATTACAAGGTATTCTCTCTCAATTTAAACGAACTCACAGATTTACTACCTCAAGAACATCAGGTAAGCCCTATGAATTATGATGGACCTTCCTGGAACATGGATGAATGAGTTTAAGTGAACAAGAGGAGGACAAACAGATTTCATGCCTTAAGAATCTAAGGGACACATTCAGACACCTGAAAAAGAAATGTGTAGCAAAGAGTTAAATGCCATGATACAAATTCTGAAGGCACAAACCTCATCTCTGTGCTTCTGACAAAAAACCAAGAACTGAGAAACTCCATCTCCCTTTCGGTTTCTTGCAGCGTATGGGACTGCTTTCTTCCTACTGAAAGGGGACCCTGTGCCTCCTTTGATTTCTCTCTCTTCAAGGTTTTTTTCAGAAGTGATACTCTGAACAGGTTTGATGAATTCTTCTGATTCATTTGTGGAAAGCAACTTTATTCTTCTCCCCCTTTTGGCTGGAACATCATATTCTTTGCTTGATTTCAAAGTCTGAGAAAGGTCTTCATCGGAATAAATTTTATCCATCTCTTCCAAAGACTTAACAACGAGTCCTGCTTCTTTTGCCACTTGCGGATTGAGAAGTGGTCTGCCCCTAACATAAATGAAGTTATACTTAGCTTTCCTTTCTTCCACTGTCAAGGACAGGGCATCTTTTGACTGCTTGACACCCATTTCCCACTGGGGACGTAGTTTGCCTGAAACAGGTTTTAACATCTGTAAGGAAAACATCAAAAAGAGGTAATTGAGACTAACAAAAGAAAGCCCTATCTACTGAACTTTGAAAAATATCATTTCCTCTAATAATACCAATGCATAACAAAATGCTATTAGCAACAGATTGTTCCCTGAGAATGGAAGAAAAATGTGTTTGTTTTTTTTAAAAGAGTGGTGGATCCTGTGATATCACTAAAATGTTTTCCAGCACTTCTTGGAATACTCAAGCAGCTATGTTGACATACAATTTTTACCTTTATTTTCTCTGCTTTGGTAATGGAATGCTTTGCACTTTCTTGGCATAATTGCTCAAACTGTTCTTCTCCTTTGAATGGTACAAGACTCTTTTCAAACACCCAAGCTCGTTCTGGGGCATCGCCAAAGAACTGTACATGATACTGGCGAAAACTCTTCTTCTGTCCTGAAAATATAGAAAGTATACTTAACTAATTTAGAATCTTATCTTAACAGAGTCATATGTAAAGATTAAATAACATTTGATGGTCAGAAGATACATTTTCCCAATATTTTTACTGAGTAAATATTGTTCAATACCAGCTTGGCATCCTACATATGTGTGGATTTCCATATTCTTAGCAATAGCCAGGACGGATGTGGCATTCTGAGAGTTGAAGTCCAACCATTTCGACCAGGTTGAGAAAGGAAGTCCACATATCATACTATTACATAAAACTGTTTGATAAATTTTGGCTTACTGAGCTGTATGAAGCCAGCCATTCTGGTAGTAAATTAGATCTTGGCTTAACAGAATGCATGGATTCAGCAAAACTGAAGCTTGTTCAACAAGCTAATAAAGCAAACTATGGTTTAGCATGGTGTGAATCCAGCCTACGTCATCCATTTTGAATGTGTAGGCTTATTAATTAATTAAAGCAAAACCATCTTGAAACAGGTTACATAATTAATGAACATATGAATTGCTCCACATCCAAGTTTGCTTCTTTCAAGACAGTATAGAAGTAATGATTTCTCATACCTATGACATCATTCAAAAAAGCAATAAGCTATTTTGGTCTTTAGGAATGATCTTGCAAAGGTCATAAATAATCTTCCTCTATTCAAAAAGGTATATGGTTTTGAAGAGTGTTGAACGGTAATGGGCTAAAGTTAACACACAAAATGAAGCCACATGGATATGCCATAAAGAAATCACATCCTTAATGGTGGGTCAATCACTGTATTGGAAGAAGATATTTTAAAAATGTCTAGTGCACTTTTAAAAGCTTGTATTCTTTCCACCTTTTCTGTAAAATTAAAACCAACACAAATGGTTCAAATAAAGGATATTTGTTTACTTCCCTTGTTTTTGTATTTTATTTTCTATATTATTGCCTGAAGCCAATAATGTAATAAGCAAAAATGCCCCATAACTCCCCCTCCTCAAAAGAACATACCATTTAGTTTTGTGAAGTTATGAAGAAGAGGGTCAGTTGAGATCATACAGGGCCACCATGGATAGCCAGATACTTTGGACCAGACCACGTCTCCCACACTGTACTTCAATATATGAATTTTGTCATCTTTTCCAGTAAGCAAAGAAGAATCTTCTTTAGCAGGAATCTTTAGGAAGGGAGGGAAAGCAAATATACCCAAATTCTAGCAATAAGACTACTTTTACAATTGAACAAATATGAAAATACTTTACAACCACACCATTACTTATTAAGATCAGTATTACTGATTTGGTCCATTTCAATCATAATTTCCAGCCTGAATATACACAACCTTTTGAAAGCAGTTTGGGCTGTTAAGAAAAACAAGTGAGAAAGCCAACTATGATATTGCTTCTAATGCTATGTGAAATTTTCTGATTTTCAAGGAATGATAAAACTTACTATTTAGGAATCAAAAGGCAGCATATATCTTAAAGAAGAGAGCTTCTTTACTCAGCTTCTGTAGGAAATATAGGTTTTGGGACAGCAATATGGAACGCCATACCTTTCCTCAGATTGGAACTCCCCAGGTGGGTTGTGACTTTAAATTAGCAAATTCCTAAGCTAAATAGAATCCTTGACTTTGCGGTTCTGCCTACATTTTTCAACATCTTACACATACACATCTAAATCCCTCTTGGAGATGAATATCTTTAGGAAGGCTCAGTAGCTGCCATAATTTTGAGAATGGTACCACTAAAGTCAAATGTGATGGGGGGAAGCTAGGAGTAATCCATAATGGGGTTAAGGACGGTTAGGGCTCCAGAGCTATGATGGAATTGGACCATGTCTTGTTGCCAAGAAACGTATGGACAAGGCTATAACAAGCCTGAGTAAGCAGGAAGCTAATCAAGATGATTCTCCTGCTACTGGCTTAAGGCTTCTTTGAAATGGAAGTGCACAGTGCACACTTTTTGAAATCTGCCTTTCTTGCCAAGCTCAAAAATCAAAGCTGCTTAGTTGTTTTAATCCAAGAAACTGAACAGTCAACAGCCCAGCAACACTATCTGAAACACACATGCACATTGCTACTTTTAACATGGAAAAGTACAAGACACACTTATTAAATCTAACTTTCCTGTAACAAAGATTCTAAAAACAGCAATTAATTTACATATAAGCTGTAATCTTTTTGTGTTCCAAATAGTTTCCAGCCTCTGAATGCAACCAACTCTTTCTCACTCACTTCTCCCCTTAGTGCCTGAATTTTTCCATCTACAATTTTATATCTGCATAGTTTTACACTAAAGGCATTATTTATTCTCTTAGTACTGAACTATTTGGAAAATCACAGCTGCTATTCAGAGACCAAGAGAGGAAAACAATTCTGCTGTTTTGCTTATGCGAATAAATGGCCCATAGGCAAGAATCTAGCAAGAAATCTTGGACAATTGAGAATTTTTAGGCAAAATGTTTATCTTATCCTGTGCCACAAAGGATGCGCTATCTATGTGTTTTCCCCCTTTATTTCACAATTCTCACAGCTCCTCTGAACTATGACTCACAATCCTGTTCTCAATTTTCCCTTACCTCAATTTTCTACAGATGGGTTGAACTACAACTCCCATAATTCTCAGCTAAAGTGCCCAGTGCATTTGGAGGACATCTGATTTAAGGTAGGTATTAGGATTACGAAAAAATTCCTAATTTTTTTTAAAAAGATACCTAAAATGGTTAAAAGTAGAAATGATTTCTAAAAACTCTCAGAGGAAGACTTTATTTAAGATTATTTACCATCAGTACATTTCTCAACTGCTCAAAAAGACTGCATGTCTTTCCTGAGGGGGAACTGGTACCTATTTTCACAAGAAAAGGAAGGATCATGCATTCTTCCTTCCTTTTGTTAACTTTTGGCCTAGAAACTGGTGGATTGATTTCAGTCCTTTACCAGGCCTCAAATCACTGGAAGTCAAGTAGGTATCGGCAGCAACATTTATTTATCTTGTAAAAGTGCTAGAAGTAAAAGGGCATTGTACACATTCAAAATTTCCCCTATATTTCAGTCACCTCCTCCAACTCATATGTTTCTACATACAGAGCATATTCTAGATGTTACGTGCAACCATGTTATTCACCATAGCAACCATGTTGGAATTCAGTAGCAAATGATGATTAAAAATTCTCTCAGACTGGAGATTTTTATTTCCAGAGAAGTACAATTCCATCCAAACAAGGCCAAATCAAAATCTCAAGGTTTAATTTCCTGTTGATCAATAGTACCTCTTTCATGTCTGGATTTAAATTCCAAGTGTTCTCCCTCATCCAATTCATAATCAAACTTAGATAGCATTCAATGATATTGATTGCTTCCTTGGAATCAGACAGCAAGAAGGAATGGTTCTGAGCACCATACGCCTATTAATGACACTTCATTCCACAACTCTAGCAAACGTAGTAGTTTCAGTAGATGTTGAATACCTCATGGGATGAGATGCATCCCTGCGAAAGAATATGTGTCAACATCCTAGGAGTCAAATAGTCTTACAACTTGTGGAGATGGTCTCACAGAAACAACCTAAACCATTATAAAGCTGTTCCCAAGGTCCAGTTTTACTACATGGTCCATATGGAATATGGTCCTGAAAATGGCTTGAAAGATCCAGGAGAACTGGCAGATTCACACTTCCTCCATCCAATCTCAAGTACGTTGTTTAAGCAATCAAAGCAGTTTATGTCCGATCCTGAAAGTCCAATTTAAATCAGTCCAGACATGCAGTATCCATCAGATGTATCTGAAATTACAAGGAGATTCCCTTCTCCATTTCCTTAGCCAGCAATGGGATTTGGACCTGTCCTGTTTGGCCTGACTAGAATAGAGATAGTTCTCAATCTCAGAGTGCAGCTGAGGACTATTCTACATTGTCCTACATTTGAGGTACTCTAAACTTAAAAATACATCAAACACCTCTACAATGGAGTGGAACTTTGGGAATTACAACCGGTTCCTGCCCTGAGCAGAAAAGGAGAAGAGTGTTGCCTTTTGCACACAGGCAAATGGCATTCTTCAATGACGAGCAACTTAGTGAATTCCTGCATCAGACAACATGTCCAATGATAGTAAGAAAAAAAAGTCAAATCCATCCTTCACAGAACAAAAGCATTAAATTTACTTAACCACCACTGCTCTTCCTTTCCCCCCATATTTATTATACCTCACAATATCCTTTTGTGCTTTCTAATACTGGTAAGTTTACACTGAAATCCCATCTTTTTAGGCAAGAAAATACATTTCAAAATTTAGGAATGTGTCAAGGGTGCCATCACAAAACAGCTGCAAAAGCTGGGAGTCAATTTTGTAGACTAGAAAATTAATGTACAGTAGGTGGAAGATAAGAATTAATTTGAAATCTGAACGTGTGGAAATGATGGGAGCACAGCCCCCAGAACAAAAATCCTTCCTTAGTTCCTGCACCTTTTTTTCTCATTCGAGATCCCATTCTCAACTCCTATCTAACACTTTATTTTAACACTAAAAATCATTCTACTTTTTTTCAGCGGTACTCTTCAAGCATACTCCCATACTTGGAGAGAGTGCAATGCACAATTCCAAGGATGGAATAAAGATTGCAAGTGATTGGAAGAAATGCTACTAGCCTCTCCTCCAGGATATCTAATGTTTAAAAAGAATATCAGCAGAGCAGCTCATAAACACAAGCACCATACTGCTAAAAATAGCCAGAAGTGCACGAAAACATCTGGATCCAAACCTTTTCAACATCAAAACCTACACTATGACTGGTTCTCAGTTTAGCATGAAGTACTACTCAACTTACAACCATTCATTTAGTGACTGTTCAAAGTTACGATGGCACTGAAAAAAATGACTTACGATTGGTCCTCACACTTAAGACCGTCGTATCATCCTCGCAGTCATGTGGTCAAAATTCAGGCACTTGGCAGTCGATATGTATTTACAATGGTTGCAGCATCCCAGGGTCATGTGATCGCCATTTGCGACCTTCCCAGCTGGCTTCCAAGAAGCAAAATCAATGGGGAATTGCATGATTCACTTAACCGCGTGATGCACTTAAAGGATCACATGGTTCACTTAACGACCACTGCAAAAAATGTTGTAATATTGGATGCGGTCACGTGACACCTCGCTCAATGACCCCACTGCTTGACAACAAATTTTCCAATCCCTATTGTGGTCATAAGTCGAAGACTACCTGTATGAACTTATCCTCTGATTTACAAGCTATTTTTTTCCTTTTGTCTATATTCACAAATATTTAAAGAAAATCTTTCTTCATGTATTAGAAAAAGCAACACTAAGGAAAATACAACTCCTTCCATAACTTCCAGCCTCAAATAGCACAATCTGAGTCTGCTGTGCTAAGATGTGACTCCTAGATTCTAGACCTACTGTATGACTTTTCATCCCTCCTGTTCCTGAGGTACAGAATCAAGTGAAGATCCTCATACCATTCACACACAAGTAAGAATTACCAGATGAGAGAAACAAGAAGGGGACTTAAATGATTTTGGAAATGGACACACCTCCTCTATACCCATATTTGCTAGCTTTATTAATTGGGGACTACAATTAGCTGACCTTGGCTTATTTTGAAGAAGCTAAACAGTACTGGACCTGGTTAGTATTAGGATGAGACAGCACCAGCCTGGGTAGTTGAAAAAATATCCAAAAGGAAGGCAATAGCAAGCCACTTCCATATTGCTGCTGATAAAATTATAGGGTATGCTCTGTAGCTACCAGGAGTTGAACATACAATTTAAGGATGTCTTTACTTTTTCAGAAACCAAGAACTTGCTAATCTGGGCAAAGAATCATTGGAATTAAAATCTTAAAACTTGATTACAAGCAAACCACAAGTTCTATCACCCAACCATCTAAGTTAGCAAGACACGCAGTACCTTTTCATAAGAGGAACTGGACGAATTGGATACTAATGCTGCTTCAACAAAACCTCGTTCGAGTAGGGAGTCATATTTGATGCTTCTTTTTCTATTTCTCTTCTCTTTGTTTACTGGATTTGGCTCAATTTGCTCTGTCTGAGTTACATCCAGCACACTGTCACCACAAATTGAAGATTCAAACAGAGGCTTTCCATTCATGTAAGTTTTAGTGATTTTCAGTTTAATTTCTGGAGAGCCATTCTTGGCAGGAGTAGTGTTGGGTGGAGTTCCAGCTTCTTTGATATCCTGAGACTCAAAACGCAGTTTGGTATCTTGTGTTCCTGATTCCCCATTAAACACACGAGATGTGAGATCCTGGAGCTTGTCCACGGGGATAAATGGGAGAGCATCATGGCCATTATATTTTGGCATGACATCCTCCTGTAGTGTGGCAGAAAGGTGAGTTTTGCCCAGGTAAACAGAACACTCCCGGTTCACTTCACAGTTTTGTGATTTTCCTGTGGGATTTCCCAAGATCTCGGGTACTTGCTTCATTTTGATGTGGTTGGCACTTTTTTTGGTGAGCAACAGCGAGTTACTTTTAAAATCCATCAAAGAGGCTTCCAGTTTTATATTGCTGCATAAATAAAGAAGAAATAACAAAATTGTAGTATTAGTACTGGAGGATGCAAATTGAGTAGTGTTTGGAGAGCATAGTATTCCCACTAAGGATTCTACCAAAATAATATAAACCTAACCAATATTTATGATTGATTTGGCAGCTGGGGGGGTAACTTTTAAGATAAATCATTAATGCTTCCTACTTTAAAAAATCACATTGAATTCTTCTAGCTAAGTCTGAGAATGTGACAATGTGGGTTTTGAAAAAAGGCACGTACAATTTTGCTGTTCGGCAGTAATAGTTCATAAGACAACCAATACAAGAAAAAGAAGAGATGGAAAGTATTACTTTGAGCTGTTTTCTTGGGATTTTATTTTATTCCTATTTTGTTTGGGGGAGGAGGCACTTCTTCTGCCCCAAGTGGAACAGAAAGAATACCTGCTCGTGCTAATTACACATTGCTGGGGCTGGCCAGCTTAGCAGGATGTATTAAAACAAAGCACATAAGAAATCAAGGAAAGAATCTAAGTTCCACCAAAATATGGGAGCTAAGGATGATTACTAATAACAAGGCTCCATCTAAATCCATCCAAGGCACAAAAAGCTTCAAATAAAACCAGGGGTGGCTCTTGACAGGAAATTAAAGGATGTGGGATAGAAATGACTCATTTGTAGCAGAAATGCTGTTGAGTTCCAGCTGCAAGCTTGCATAGGACTTAACTGCAAGGATTTAGAGAGCATGCAACCCATTGTGCTTTAAAAATCTAGTAGTGCAAGCAGACCTTTCAGCATTTATATTTGTAATATTTATATTTTAATGTTACATACTGTGATCTATAGCAGTTTAAATGCAAGATGCTTGTAAATGACACCAAGACTGACTAAAGGGCTTCTTTATCCCTTTAAACAAAAAACTGTGACAGATTTTAATCCTAAGAAAGTGATTTACAGGTAGTTCTTTGGGATAAAATGTAAAAGACAAATGGAAGGATACAAATGCAGAAAGATTTAGTGATGGTTTGCATTTGGAACGTTGTAATAAATAAATGTAATCCAATTTATTTATCTCTACAGGGTCAACTCCAAGTACCAAAAGCAGAATACTTGAGAATATTTATACAGGATGGTAATCAGGCGGTGGCAGTGCTAAGAAGAGTTGGCCAATGTTTCTTCATCCCTACACTCTATTGCTTGCAGGTAGGTAGGAAGCCCTATGGATGGAAGCAGAGGGGGCAGAGTGATATCATGGACTGAAGCAGAAAGTAGGGCGTCCAGATAACAAGGTCTACAGGGAGCAAAGATGGAGATATAGACAGTGAAAGATTTGGGGAAGAACTGTTCAAATTCATAGCAGTGCAATCCCACTAAACATGTATGGCAAGGAAAGCCAAGGGAGGCTTGCAAACATCATAACAATGTTCAGACATGCCCAGTGACAGAAACTTAAATAAAAGAAATAAGCACCCATTTCTGCAGGCCAGAGTTCCCCAAAATGGTTTCCCCAGATGAATTACCAACCATTGTCATCAGAAACACAGGCATGGCAGTAGGAGAAGGATAATGTAGGACACCTGAACTCCCTTTATGTATGTACGATGTCAAATAAAAAAATCTTAGTATCTGTGATATATTGGAGTATGTGATATCTGTGTAAATGTATCATTCTGCATCTAGATTTACTAATGGGACATAATATAAAATTGTATTATTTTACTGAGCTACCATAGCTACAAACAGGAAGAAATGAAAGCAACTGTATCAAGATCTTGACTCAGAGGGCCTGTTCTCCTATAGATCTGCATAGTATATTTAGCTAAGGTTGACCCCTACTAAGTACAAGTTGGGAGATGATTTAGATACTTCTCTTTTAGCTATACAACAAAGCAAGTTCATCCTTCCCATTAAAAATATAGCTTTAAATTTGTTTGTTATTCTAACGAAAAGGTTTTATTTTATAAAGTTCCAAGCTTCCAATGTTGTTTTCTAATCATACTGACATTCATATGTGGGGATAAAATGAACAAAGATTCCCAAGAAAAGATCCTAAAAAAAAGGGGGGGGGGTTTATAAACTTAATAAATTTTTTAAAAAATTATATATATAGCAACTTGGTTCAAAAGGCTGATCAATTCAGTGCTTAATTATGTCACAAATTCAGATTTCAGAGACGTAATTAGGTCAATCTCTTATACCAACAATTTATATGAGTCTTGTACCTCCTTAAAATTTAGCTAATCTATGATTTGCTCATTAGATTGTCATCTATACTATCTCCTAATAAATGTAAATTTGAATTTGAAGTGTGAAAAATTCCTTCTATCCACTGGAAAGTTTATAATACTATCAGAAAATTAAGTATTGGAGACATGAAAGCTGAGGGGAAAACAAAACATGTTTTTTTTCATTTTTGAGGCTTTTTCCACCAAAACTGAAAATAAAATAAAAAATATTTCTAATACATTTAATATTTTCTTTTAAAATTATATATAAATAGGTTGAGATGTGGAAGAAATGGGTCTATGTTTGAAAATTCCTGCACCAAACCAAGAAATTAACATGTGAAAGAATTAAAAAAATGTCTTAATACAGGCAACCCCTCCAGTAGTCATGAAAACAGTAAAAATCAAAATCAGGAAGAGACACTGTGGATGAGGATATAAGTGAGATTTAGAAAACGAAATACTGATCACTGACATTTGACAAAATGTATATTCTGAGACTAGGCTTCCCCCCTCCAAACCATCATAATCACTTGTGCTTTTTATCTGAAACTTAGCACTTTCTGAATCTGTGTGTTTCAGTGAGGGACAAAATCCAGAATTATTTTTTTGTTTTATCGGGTTTTCAGTGGAAATTCTTTGCTTGCTTGAATCTCCCAAGCAGAAAAATTGAACAGAAGTCATATTCTTCAGAGCCCAACTACTTGCAGTTCCATATACAACAAACATTAAATGCATTAAAAGTAATTTCAAGTCAATCTATAGTTGAGTGTAAAACCATACTGTTTTTACTGATAACATACTTTTTAAAGCATACCAAAATGTACCTTTTAACATATTTTATAATGTAATGAAGTGGTTTTAGATCTATAAAGGACAATAAAAATTACTGCATGTGTAGCTTTTCCCTAAGCATCAATTTCCAAAACCTCTCATGCTGCTTCAAAATTTCAAAAAAGCTTGCATTTCTTATTAACCCTGAAGCAATTTCTCTCCTTCCCCACATTACTGCATAAGCAATGGTTTAATCACAGCTGAGGCCAATTCATCAGTTCATCTAATATTTTTCATTCATCTGTAGGTGCTAGGAAGAGCAAACACCCGTGTTTCATGAGTTTGTTTCAAGAAAATAACAAGTCATAGTCTTTTGCTCCACACCTGAAAAAACGAACTACTGTTTTGAGGTACACAAGTAGAGTGTTGATATGCCTTTTTTTTTAATTCCCACCTTGGCCAGTATGATAGCTAGTTTTGGTTGTGCTAGTCTCTGGGGTGGAATATGGGGAAATAGGAGGAGCAGCAGAATCCAGAGGTCTACGAGTTGCTGAGCTACAGTCACCTGCTCTCAGCAATCCCCCATCCAAACCAGCTCAACTGCATGGCTTCTGTGTTTTAAAGTGGTTTAGTGGGGTATTGGTAGGAGGAAGAGAATACATTGGTTCTACTGAGGTTTTGGCATCTATGCACTCTGTGTGTGGTCTAATGCTTTCCTGATGTTAAATATAGGGGACACCTAAGGGACTGAAAACACTGCTGCTTTGGCTGCTGATCTGTGCTGTGGTGTTCTGCCAATGAGCCGCTAGTGAGTGCATTTATTTTAATCCTGGTATTAAGAAGATGGGTAGGTTATGATGGTTTCCCTTGCTATGTTACTGGACACAAATCATTAGGGATATACAAAACTGTGTGGTGCATTTCAAGAACATTCTGGTATTTCCTGGAACGACCCACCCCTCCTTCCCAAAAGAATGTACCATCTAGACATTTTGGGATGGATTTTTCAGAATTGAATTTTCCAGAAAGGCGGCAGTTTCTGGATGTCATCCAGTCTTGAAATCTCTAGAACAATGCAATCTGGGGGAAAAAACATGGAAAGTTTTGCAAATGGATCATACAGCTGGTTTTTCACACAATTGTTTCTCATGCCTTTAGCAACACCAGCAACTTTTTTGTATGCAGCCTTACTTAATGGTTGAAAAATATGAAAGCGATCCCACAGCACAGCGTATCAAAGCTGGGAGGTGTCAACTGTCTATTGAAGAACATGAAAGGACTCACTTTTTGTCCAACGTGTTTAGTTCTGTTTTATTCCTACTTTAGAATTGCTTGTTTATTATTTTTCTTAATTGTTCCTTTTGTCAAACTTTCTGCAAGTTGGCTGGTCAATAGCAATCAATTAGCTCTAGAATGTAAAACAAGTAGGTAAACAATTCATAGTACGTTCCTATTGTTTCATATGGCTGTAATGCTCAGTATGTTTCAGGTTTTGTTCAAGCTGTTTTCATTCTTCTTCCACTGTGGCACAGCAAACTATTTGTTCAAATGTGAAATAAAATATGGTTTCCATTTTGTGCATATCTCCAGTAGTAGATCCAACTTTAAAGAAAATACTAGTCTGACCAAAAAGATACTCCCTCCACTAATCAAAATACAGGAAGATATCTATCCAGAAATCTTCTTGCAAGCTGGAGACAGAAAAACAAAATTATCCTTCCTTTTCCAGAATGTGCAGCCAGCATGAAAAACCAATATATGGGGGATTTAGTCAGGAGGACTAAAACAGGTTATGCTCTATATTAGGGAAATGTGAGATGAACCTCAAAAAATATATGACAACCAAAAGCTAACGGTTTAGGTGTCTTGATGACAAACCATTCAAAGCAAAAGACAACTGAAACCAGAAGATACTGGGTTTCTGGGACAAAGTCCAAATTATCTCAAAGGTGGACAAGTAGGCACAAGAAAGGTTCTGTCTTATAATGACTGGTAAATATGTGCTTGGGCAATGGTGAACTTGATCAGAAATGTGATCAGGGCTGCCCTGAGGTTATCAGGCAAAAAAATATGAAGACCCTCAGAGAAATAGGGAGAAAAGAGGTTCAGAAAACTTCATGTACTTGGTTATCTGCATATGAATGTTGAATATTTTGGGAATAAACAAAACAAGTTTGGATCCCTAGTGCAGGAATGTAAATATGACTTAGCACATATCTTGGTGGGATGGTTCTCATAACTGAAACATGGCAAAAGATGTAAGTAGTCCAAGAGGAACTGAAGCAGTGTAGAAGTGTACTATAATCTGTTTAGAAACCTAAATAAACAAAGCTGGAATATCTGGGAGGACCAAATGAAAGCAATATTTTTATTACTGGCACCTTCTGCTCACCATACCAAGAAGAATATGTGTGGTCAGTGCTTTCAAAGGCAAACTGTAGATCTTTCAAAGAGGCATAAATTAGCAGCGATGGAAGACTTGAATTATCCTGATCTCTTCTGGGAAATGTGCAGCTAACCGCTGTACAAGGCCAAACTTTTACTAGTGAGGAAGGACTTATGCAGAATATAGCATCAAGAAAGCTTGAAATATCTTGGTAGTACATAGGATTCCCCAGCTGAGTCAGTTCAAAAAATGAAAGTGAATGGTTTTAGCACAACAAACACGATTACAGCGTGATTAACTGATAATACCGGATGTATTCAACAGTTTCACATATTCTGTTTGTAATCCTCTATAAACAAAAAGGGTGACACAAAATCATTGGAGGGTCATAATCCTTATGAGCTCATTTACAAGGTATCATTTTATGATGCAGAAATCCAAATTAAGGCATCTCTTGGCCCACCAGTAGCTCTTAGTATTAAACCTGGCTTCCTGTAACTGAAACCCATTATTTCCTTGCATTTGGGAACAAGAAAGACAGGTTTTGACCTTAGTATAGTAATAGTATAGGACACTTGCCCAGATCCTAAATCTCCATCCCAGTCAACAACTGATAAACATTTAATGATTCATTACCAACAACATTAACATAGTGTGACCCAAATATCTGCTATTTCCACTCATTCAGGGCTAGCCAATCTTTGTAAGCTGACGGACACAATTTGATGTTTGAGTACTCGTGAATGGGATCATTAACAAAATGTAACAACCAAAAGTAAGATTACTCTCTGCCACCTTAGCTCTCCAGGACTCTCCCCCACCTCACATTTTTTATTATTCAAAGAAATTACCAGATTGCCACCTAATCATTTAAAAAAATATCTAAGTCACCAACTTTTACAAGATACAGTTTTGTACAAAGTACAACTCTGAAAGTTTTTAAATGTAGAAGATAGAAAATTTTGGAGATCAAATAACATTACAGCAACATCATACATACCTGCAAGTGCTGATTTGCTGTCTGATTTTCTATGATTTGCTGTACCTTTCACAGTAGCCAACTTTCTTAGAACACTCATAAAATGTTCTGATAATTCCAATGTCACTTTGAAAAAAATGGGGCTCTAGATCTAAAATACATGGTTCTCAAATTATACATATTCTGCTTCAAAATTTAGACAAACTAAACACATTGTGTTTGTTCATGGACTTCTTTTTAAAAGGTACGCAGGCACGTACATTCTTTTAACAAAAATGCTTTTAAATAGAATCCTTCGTTGACTTAAAATGGTGTAAAACACAAATAATCAAACATGGAATAATTCCTTGGACAACTTATGAAAGACTTGATAAAATCCCATTATGACTTCATCTAGTGGCTTTGAACAGTGTATAGCTGCATGGTTTCTGATGCCAACTTCTGGAATTCATCTGGAGACCACCATGCCCTCAATGCAGGGCTGGATTAAGAACATAGAAAAAGTAGTACAAGAAGATCACGATTGCATTCACCTGTCGTATCCCTGGAAGAGATCCTCCATCAGAACAACCATGGTTGTTTCAGAATGGAGACCCCATGCACTGCAGCAAACCAGAACAACAGAAAAAGGAAACAGACTACCTATACATCTTCCAACAAAATGAGATACCCACACAACTTTATCAAAAAGTGCCTGATCACTCAATCCACTACAGCACAACCAAAACAAGCTATGAAAAGGATAATGCTGCCATACAGGTAGTCCTTGCTTAATGCCTGTTCATTTAATGATGGTTCAAAGTTATGATGGCCTTGTAAAAAGTGCTTTACAACCTGTACTCGCACATACAACTGTTGCAAACCATTCCACCACCCCTTGCAGTTATGTGATCATCATTTGCTACCTTTTTTATGATGGCTGTTAAGCGATTCACCGTGGTTGTTAACCAAATCATGTGGCCATTAAGTGAATACTGGCAAAAAACGCCCATTGGGGAAGCTGGATTCACTTAACAATCATGTATTCATTTAGTGACTGTCGTAAAAATGGTTGTAAAATTGGTCTGGTAACATGGTGATGCACTTAACGACAGCCCCACTTAATGACCAATTTTGCGGCCCCTATTGTGGTCATTAAGCGAGAACTATCTGTACATCAAAAACATCTCAGAAATATCCAACAGACTATTACAATGACACGGTTTCACTACAGCACACAACCCAGCTAAAGCCCTCCAAAACATCTTAAGAAAACTAAAAGACCCAGTAGCCCAAGAAGAAAAAACAGGAGTCATTTACAACATACAATGTAAAGACTGTAACAGCCACTATGTAGGACAGATAGGCAGAAGACTAGCAGAGCACATCCATGAACACCAACTAGCAGTCAGAAGACACAATGAAAACTCAATCTCACCACACATGGACAGACTCAACCATAGTTTCAAGTGGGAAACTGTGAGTGTCCTAGACCAAGCTAAATCCAAAAACACTAGGGAATTCCTGGAAGCTTGGCATTCAGACAAATCAGCCATCAATAGATACACAGAGATAAACCACATTTACACATCATTCAAAAGAGACAATAAACAAGCTAAGAAGATCAGAACACATCCTCTCCAGCAACCAACACCCAGATAAGTAGGGATTAACACCAGATAAACAATTAAGCAGAAAACAATACCCTAATCAAGGAACTACCAAGGAGAAAACCACACCCCCACCAACCCTGGCAGGACAAGCTACTGTATATAAACAGGGGGCAAACTGCACTCACTAGCACTGATGATGTTACCTAGTCAGGTAATGAAACATCTGCAAGCAAACAACCAAGCTCAGAAAGCACCAAGGACTCCCAGTAGATGTCTTGCTTGGATTCAACTTTAGCCTGTCCTGTCCCATCCAGATTCTCACAACCTCCAGGCACTGGAACGAGTCTATAAGACATCTCCAGCATGACCTGGGGACATGGATATCTTCATCATATTGATGATATTGAACCCCAAGTTGCTGAATCACCTCCCCCAGTGACTACATGTAGATACTGAAAAGTAAAGGGGAGAGAATCGACCCTTGTGACACTACACAAGGGAGCGATCACCAAGCCAGCCTCTCCTCTCTCCCCCTGCACCCAGCAGACTGCTGAGGAACAAGTGCAGCCACAGTAGTGTCCCTAATCACCACAGATGATTCAGCAAGATAGTTGAAGGCAACTGAGAGATTTTAAGAGGATCAGGACAGGTGCAATCCCGCCATACAGATCTAAACAAAAGCCAACTACTACAGCAATCAATATCTTCTCTATTCCATGTCCAGGTCTGAACCCTTACCAGAAAGGCAATTTCAGAAACTATTTCTATCTAGGTCTTAGGCTGTTGCAGCAAAAGGGCCTACAAACTAATAAGAGAAGATGGGAATCAAGAAAACAAAGCTTGTCCAGAAGTTTTTTCCATTCTTCCTTCCACAATCATAACCATCAAGTGATGTTATGTGTTGATGAACTGCATCACTTAAGACTGCCTATAGAAACTGGTGGCAAACTTAACATAGCTAAAAAAATATGTCAGGTTCTATTTTCCACAGAAAATACAACCTGGCATATCAGGAAAGTTTCTAAATTAGCCTAATAATAAATGGATAAAAAGATTTGCTACAATAGTATGATAAGTCAAACCTCACAAATGAAACTGCTCATTTTCTGATTTAGTTCTGATAGTACTTTACTGTAAGTAATGGATTGGAAACCATGGAAGCTGAACCTAATTTTTTAATTTGTGAAAAGTCTCTGAGTTTGGTGGCTTGACAGAAGAGTGAGCCTCTTTCAAAGAGTGCTACATCTCTAACATTTATCCATTCATCTCCCCCAGATGGACAGCCTCTTTAGATCTCCTTTATAAGCTAGAATCAAACATTGTATGTTCATTTACAATGCAATTTTTCGTTTGAAATCCAGGCATTAATTCTCTATGTTTGCCCTTTAAGGATGAGAAGCTTAAATGTAAAATACAAAGCAGTGTTTTCCAACTGTTGCAGCTACCAGATAGGTGGACATCCACCTCCCAGAATTCTACGCCATGGCCATGCTGGCTGCGGAATTAAATCATGAAACACTAATCTAAAGTGAAGCTTCAGAGACCAATGCAACATGTAATTATTGTGATTTTAACTGGAGGTTCCAAGTTACCTGGATCTTACTATAAAAGTGGTGATGGTGGCGGTGGTGGCAGTGATGATGATGATAAAAACTAAGTTCAAGGTTTTTTACAGTTTCCATGCAAAGTTAGAATGGCCACTGAACCCAACTCACTGGTTAGTGCAGGAATCAAAATTAAAGTGCCCCAGATAAGTGGTTATTCAGGCTTTGCTGGAATATATCCAAAGAAAGGGAGCCAATCATCTCTTTTGCAGAGTTGGTTACATAACTGAATTTTTTAATATTAATATTTCTTAAAATCTGCCTTCCCATAACTTCAAACCATAATTTGATGTCTTACAGTAGTTTTGGCTACCTTCTTGCAATATCTTTTCAAGTATCTGGAGAGTGCTATAATATCCCCAGTCATGATCATGTCCGGCCCCTTCAATATCTCTTCATGCAACTTTATTTCTCATCCTCGGAGCCTTCTCTGTATATATTCCAGTTTAGCTGAATCCTTCAATGTAACGCTCAGACAAAATACTGAAGGTAAACCTTGACCAGTGCATTCCCCATTATTTCTATTAATGAAGCCTAACATTTCATTGCCCTTTTTGCAACCGCGTCACACCATTGATTCATTCATTCAACTAGTATTAAAGATCTTTTTCAAATTTTGAAAAAGGTAGTCCTTGCTTAACAACCAGTCATTCAGTGACCATTCCAAGTTACAACAGTGCTGAATGAATGGTAGTTATGGGAGGTCTTTGAAGATACAGCCACTGCAGTGCCCCGTGGTCATGTGATCAAAATTCAGGCACTTAGCAGCCCACCCACACAACCACAGTCTGTGCTTCAACTTCCCACCCACCTATCTCCCCCCCATCTCTGCCCTTTTGGCTACCCTGCACTCTGCCACTGCCTACCCCTGCCAACCCCAGCTGACCTTTGCTATTTTTTTCCTCCTGCTACCGATGAGGTGTGCCAACCGAAGGGCCAGCAGCTGCCTTGGCCAGGTGCTCCTCATCAGCAGTGGGAGGAAGAAGACAGCAAAGGTCTGCAGTGGAGTTCAAGATGGCACTCCACTGCAGCCGCTCAGGTGGGTGGGGGGAAGTGAAGCGGAGGTGAGTGTGGCAGGGCAGAAGAAACATGAGGCCTAACAACCACAACCAGGACTACTGAAACTGCAGTGTGGTCACGTGATGTTTCACCTAACAACGGCTTTACTTAGCAACAGAAATTCCAGTCCCAATTAGGGGTGTTAAGTGAGGACTACCTGTACTACCAAGATTCTTCATCCCATACTGGTGCTTTTGATGCTTGTTTCCTTACTGAAGAACTCTGCAACTAATTTCTCTTAAATTTCATTCTGAGAGTATCAGATCACTTGTCTAACCTATGATTTTTTAAAAATTGTATTTCTGTCTTCTACATTGGCTATCCTTTCCAAATTTCTTCCTTCCACTTCTTTATATGAAAAATATTGAAGAATATAGGACTCAAAAATATAGGACTCAAGACATGCCTATATATTTATTTTGGGGCCCAAGACTTAACCTTATAGCATTCCACTCAATACCTTTTCTCCAGTTTTACAAGGAGCCACTGATAAGCACTTTGATTTTTTTTGTCTCGCCATCCTGCCCACACTTAACTAGCCTGTTAATCAGTATGTAATGGGTGCTTTGTCAAGACATCTGTAGCATTCTCACAATCTACTAAGGAAATTACCCAATCAAGAAATGAGATAAGGTTAGCCTGAAAACATTTGTTCTTGACAAAGTCACACTGCCTTCTGGCAAGTACTGAATCAAGTGCTTACAACTCAATGTCTTTATGAGCACTCTAGAATCTTCCCACATACTAATTCATAGTTCCCCCAATTGGCTTTTTCCTTCCCTCATGAAGACAAGGACATCTGCAGTTCTTCAGCTGTCTAGCACTTCACCAGTTCTTAAGTGTTCACTCAGCTTGCCCCATTGGCCACCTGCCTCATGGCTTTCCAGGTGGCCTTCAAGGAAGACTACATTGTAGTTTATTACATTACTGTTTTATTATGTCCTCTTGAATTCTGTCCATATCATGATTGCAGCGGTTTAGACGTTCCATAAAATGAATATCCTACCATTCATCTGACCATGGCAATTTGAAGTCATTCTAAATAAACAGGTATGCTCTTCCCATTTTCCTAGCAGAACAAAGATTTTTGTTGTAGAATCAACTAGAAGTTGAGTAGCTCTGCCCTGTCTTTGTTAAATTAAAATATCCCTTGAATCGAGCTCAATTCCTGGCAATTTCATGGATTTGTTTTCTTAGTAACAACTCAGAAGTGGTTTATCCTCCTGGAATATTTAGCCCACGGCCCTGACATTCTTATTGATCTCCTTTCCATGCAGTAACCAGTCCCAATCCTCCTTAGCTTTTCAGCTCAGGCAGTTTTGAACAAATGATGCTAGCTGCAATTGGAATAGTTTGCAATTTGAACTAAACATCTGGTGGAAATTGGTAGTAATCATCCCTTTCAAACCATGAACTCCACTGTAAAGACAAAACGTACAATACTGTAACTATTAGGGAGATATTCCTGTTTAATTGTTGGTGCTCTGTTCCCTCCTATGCTGGATTCTCGACAATACTCAAATCTGGTCTCCGAATCCTGAACTGGAGAGCAAGTTTGGAGACAATAAAAAAAGAGAGCATCATTTGAAAAGGAAAGAGAAATAGAAATGAAAAACTAGTGCTGGGGAAAAGAGAGACCAAACTCTTAAAGTAAACAAAAAACTGACCAATGATTGCCATTCATTCTAATAATGGCCAATGGGTTTCCTCAGGGGAAGAACAAAGGGAAAACTTTACAAGAAAACATCCTTACTAATGTAAGGATTCCCAGTACCCCAAAATTTAGATCAGAAATTTAAATCAGAGGCTGCTGAAAAAATCTTGTAGTTGCTTGTTCAGGGAACTAAGGTACAAAATTATGTGGGGAAGGAGGGAAAGAACTTAATTTAGTTCTTAGTTAATTTAGGGCACCCACAATTTGGAAATAGGCAGAACAGCTAAAATAGAGAATTACCGTGTTTGTTAATTCAAATAATGCAAACACAGAAGGCATACTCTACTTATAAACAGCAATTCTTGATACTCTATGGTAGGAATAAGAAACGCATCCAGACAAAGCAGCAACAATCTGGAGAACTGGAAACCAATTAAAATCTTTGTTTCAAGATGAACTACATGTGTGAAGTCACAGAGCTTTAAAGAAAGATTTCCTTTTTTAAAAATACATGAATGAGTTAGGATGTGAACGAAATTGGTCTGTTTGGAAATACTTGCAATAAATCAAGGAATTAACACACGAAAGGAGAGAAAAGTTTGTTTCAATCTAGGCAAACATCCCGTTTTCAGTACTCATGAAAACACTAAAAAATCAAAATTAGAAGGAAACACTGCTGATAGTGATAATACAGATTCAGAAAATGAAATATTTCTAATCAGTGGCATTTGACAAAATGTGTATTCTGAATCTGACCTCCATCTTCTGACTCTCACCAACCACATGCTGCTTTTTTTCCTACAGCGGAGGACAAAATCCAGAATACTTATTTTTCTTTGTTTTACTATGTTTTCAACAGAAACCCTTTGCCTGCCTGCATCTTTTGATTTGGTGCAATTGAACAGATGCTTTGTTATTCAGTGTCCAGCAGCTTGTAACACTATATTGTAAACACATTAAAAATAAATTCAAATAAAGGTAAAATGGAATAAAATATACTTTTCAATTTTTTTCCAGGAAAAATATAATGCATTTTATTAAGCCAAAAAAAAAAAAAGCTTTCTATCTAAAACAAGGATGGTGAAAATTACTGCATGTACATTTTTCTCCTAATTTCCAGAAATTTTATACCTTGAAGTAACAAAGCATAGGTATAATAGGGGACAGCAAACAAACTAAACAGTTTGAGGGTTTGTCACTTGACTTATTTCCATGTCTGAAGTACAGATTTGGAAAAAAGCAACCATAGGAAAAAAGTGAATAAGCTTAAAATCGCACAAGGAGATTTTTGATTACGAAAGGAGTGTTTTTTGTTCACCTCCTCCCAACTGCATCCCCTGGTTTGTGAATGGGAAGCAGAAAGGTCTTTTGCCCTCTGGTCCACTCCTTTAGCGCAGAAGCACAGGATCCGCAAAAGTGGGACCAAAGGGCCACTCGCTATTCCTGCCTTTCTCTGCTGCAGAACTGCTGGTTTCTCTCAGCTGGTCCAGGAAAACAAGAAGCAAAGGAGAGAAAACCAACACAAGGGAAAAGAATCTCGTGCGGCTTGAAGTAGCAACATAAAACCTGAAACTTACTTGATTTGGGTGGAGAGAACAAGCAGAAGGGAAAAACAACAAAAGCCTGCTATGATTTAGCAGCCATACTGATCTTATTCAAAACCCTTTCGAAAAAGATTATTCCCTTGCTTTGGGGGGGCAGGGTGGGGGAATTAATTATTTTTTTTCTATTTGCTTTGCTCTTTTAGTTGATTTTCCCGCCCTCGATAAGGAAGGAGCATTGCACGTGGCCATTCTGGGATCAACTACCTGATCAGAACATCTGAAGTGGCCGCAACAGGAAAGAAAAAAGGGAAAAATCGCAAATGGAGGTGCACTTTTCTTGATGTTAAGATTTCTTGTCTTACTTTTTAACCATTTTATTGTTCTGTTTACGTTTATTGTAAGTGTTTTAGAAATAATTTTTTTATTAAAAAATTAAGATTTGTAGGAGGAGAGCTATGTTAGACTATTGTAACAAAAAAATTCAGGAGTCTGCCTATTTCAACAATCAGCAGGAATATTTGGAAAAAAGAAGTTAGAACTTCCTTTTACATCCATTGCCTTAAATTAAAAATTTTAACAGCTTTTCAGCCCAGCCTAATTTTATATGTTGTGTGCATGTTAAGAGGCAGAAGCATGCCATTGCAATGCCTAAGTAACTAATACTACGCAACAAAGGTAATCAAGTTTGGTCTATTCATAAAGACAAGGGATAAATATCAAATATGATTATGAACAGAAGACAGGATGATGGATCCCCGACAGGCAAAGAAGTTGTAATTGCATCAAGTGAGACAACTGAAGGTTCATGGTAGTTGGTGACTCAGTACTGTGAGCAATTGAAACAAATGTGTGCCAACTATATTCATCAGTGGGTGAAACACACTGTTTGCCAGGAGCAAATATTAAGGATGTGACAAAACAATTTCCAGTATTTGCCGAGTCTACTGCCAATGAATTTTTTTTCTGCTAATTCCTATAGGCACAAAATGGTGTTGAAAAAAAAACATATGCAACACCATGGGTTTTGGAGTTCGAGAGGAAAAAATGTCTGGAGGATGATGAGACATTGTTCATGGAAGATAATTGAGCAGGTGCATTAGACTATGTAAACAATATCAACTGGAAGACCTTGTTGCTTGAGTCAAGGTCTTCAGATGAAGGACTGCAGTCATGAGACAGGCTGCATCCCGCAAGGACTAGCAAAAAAGAGTCTGGTAACCTGGATCAGGAGGGCTTTAAACTAAATTTCTCTGAATGCTTTTATTCAGGGATAAAAATCTTGAAACAGCGTTATTGTTGTGGGGAAAATAGGAGGAAAGAGTATTAGGTACATTCGCCGCCTTGAGTTGTTTATAAAAATAATAAAGGTGGGATTAAAAAAAATTAAATAAATATGTTGGAAGTAGAGGTAATAGACAAGATAAACTTGGAGTTTTAGTACTGGAAAGCAAGTATCACTTAATAAGTGTAATCTGATGGTATGTCTCCCATGATTAGATGCTAGCAATGGAAGGGGAAAAAAACTTACCCAAAAGGAATTGAAAGACAAAAAGGGAGAAGTTGCAGTCTATATTTTTAAAAAATCCATACTGGCTGCAAGTGAATTAAACAAGATTCTCTACATAGGGTTGAAATAAGTGGAGGAATAAATAAAAGGAATACTGTTGTTGGTGTCCATTTCCCACCACACCAAGAAGTATGTAGATGATGCTTTCCACAAGTATCAGGTCTTTCGAAGAAGTATGATGTAGTAATGATAGGAGATATGAATTATCCTGACATCCTTGGGGAGACCAGTTCTGCCAGACAAATTCCTTTCAGGAAATTCCCAATTTATCTTGCTGAAACGTTCTCCTTCAGAGAGCAGAGTAATATACAACAAGTCAAACAGAGTATGTTTAGGAAAGCCTTAGTTGAGGAAATGGAAGTAGCAGGAACGTGGGAGAAATGACTGTATAACAGGAAGAACGGGAGTTAAGAGAAAGAACTAAATCTTGGGATTCAGGAAAACATGCTCAGGAAATATCTATTTACTTCTTAAATCTCCAGGACCAAATGAATTCCAGAATACTAAAGAAACTTGATGATGTTCTGGAGTAGATCATAAACGAAATTAATCTGTAATATCTTGAACACAATGCAGTAATTGTTAGTGGTCAGGAAGGATTTGCCAGAAACAAGTCTTTTCAGACTAGCCTTATCTCATTTCTTGATCCCTCAGCAAATTGTGGGTTAGATGACAGGACAATTTAAGTGACTATATAGATGACTTACAAACCATACTCAAGGAATACTCATCAGAAGTTCCCGTGAAACTGAAGTACCACCAAATAGGTTCCACACTTTTGTCTAGGGCCTTATACTGTACTTCACCATTTTTTATTAATAGTTTGAATGAGTACTTGGAGAAGAGAGCTGTACACACTTAAATGATTCGTAGGATGTGAGCTGAACCTTATGGGAGCACAGAACCACACCACTACTAATTAAAGTAGCCTATATTTTTCAGGAATTCATAAAAAACTAAAAAAAAGCTGCTGCTAAAGGAATCCAGCCATTAAAGTTAACACAACTCTTAAGCAACAGCATCTTGATTTGCAGGTTTGCAAACAACAAGGAAAAACAAAACAAACCTAAACAAACCAAAAACCAAAAACACAAAACCTTGGTAAGTGACCCTGCTTTACACAGTAGAACAGATTAATTCCAAATCATTTTTAAAATGTGCATAGATCTACCATTTATCAAAATTGGTAAGAAAAATCTACTTTCATTTGTTAGAACAAAAATTCATTCATTTCAAATTTCAAATATGTTAATGCTCAGCGTTGGGATCTTTGGGATAAAGCTGCTTTCTCTTTGTCAGTCTAGTTACATGACCAATTGGGTGAGAAACAAGGCTTTTGTTGGACTACTGGATGACCCTCGTTTTAAAAGAACAAAAAGATGCCTGTGGGATATTTCTGAAACTTTTATGGGCCTTCAAAGCCACTGACCACAGGTTGGAGACACATCTATCAGTAAACAACGGCTTACTGAATAAACCACATGGGCTTAAGGGTCACACCTGTTAAACCATTAGATCAGAGTTCACAAACCAGTGGCTAGGTTCATGCATCATTCTATGGCAAAACGAAACAAATCCAGACTGTAATACTTATCATTTCCAGGGAATTCAAATTATTGTTAAGGGTAAGGAGAATCTGAGGCCTGCTGTCAAGTCCACACCCAGCAAATCTTTGAGGACATAGTTAAAATGCAGAGATTTTTGGGTAGTTTGGACAGCCCCACCTGACTACCAGGCCCTCATATTACACTTGAGTAAAAAATATTTTTGTGTCTGCCATACATAAGCATGCAGAGTAAGTCACTCAGACACAAAGCAGCCCTCACCCTACCAATGTGGGATGCTGGTTGCTTCAAGCCATTAACACATTGCCTCTTATTTCATTGGGGTGCGCAGCCCTCCAGAACATGTGGGATGCTTATACAGCATCCGTCAGCGACTCCTTAAAGCAGCTGCATCTTTTCCAGGATCACACAGCCTGATATGTGCCTCAAGAACGGCTACATGCACACTCCAAAGCCCTGCACAGCTCTGATAGCTCAATCCCACTAAATTTGAGAAACAGTGACTGTGTTCAATGGGCTTCTGCCCTAAGCCAGCAAACCACAAAATGCAGTTTGACCTACTTCTATATAAATGCACACAGATTGATATATAATGTAATAAGACTAAAAGCAGAGTACCATTCTAAGGCAGTAGGAGATTTAACTTTTTTTTTTTAATGGGACCAATGATATGGCACTAGTGCCATGAATTTTTTGTCCTGACAAAGCCTGCAACTATTGTATACATGTATGAGAATGAATATATTTAAATAAAATAGTCACAAAACTAAGCCTTATCATTACCAATACACAACTGTTTTAGCAATACTTATTCAAGATACGTGTATGTTTTAATAGACATAAAATATAGTTTAGTTCAGAAATGTAACAGTGACAAAATAAAGCAGGGAACCGTAAATCAAAATCACTACCCTAAAGCTCATGGAAAAATAAATCACTGAGAATGAAAAAGCCTATATAATCTGAGATAGATATATGCCATTAATATGCCATTATTGAATTCGCATTAGAATGGTATTGTATGCAGTACTGTAAATACGTTTAAATTATGCACATCTCTTAAAAATCTATCCAATTTTTATCTTCTTCAGTTCAACCTTTCTCTATCGTTTTTTTCACTCTCCATTCCTTAGGCCACACAGAATGTATCTTGTTTACAGAGCAGCTTAAAGACTCCGCTGCAACTCCAGAGCCACTAGGTCGATATTTTTACGGCTCCAGCGAAACCCAACCCTTAGAGGAATTTACTCTTCCCCCTTTCTATGCCTTTTAACGATAAAGATGCCACATTTCAGGCTGGAACCAACCCAGGCTGCACACATCGCAGGGTGCACGAATTCCTGCACGTCCCTGAAGAAGAAAAACGCCAATATTCTGGAACAGAAGCGGGATTTCTCGGCACAGCTCGAGAGAGCTCGGCCTAGAGAGGCGGACTGGGGCATTTTCCCTCTCAAAAGCAGGGACTGGGTTGGGCAATAGCCACAGAGCTCGTGTGGATGCGGGCCTATTTCACATCTCCTTTTCCTCCACAGCGGTGAGGCGGAGATCGCGTTCCCCGGAATCGCCCAAAGCGCGCAGGAGATGCTCCTCATGGCTGCCCGTCCTGCATTCAGGCGAAATAAAGCCCAACAGCACGTGGCGGGGGTCCCCTCCCCACCCCGGTTCACGGCCCCTTCCCTCCTGCCTCCCTCCCCCTCCCCCGGGCGCAAAGGCAGCGCTCCCGCATCCATCAGGCCAGCCCAGAGAATGAATCAAACATGGCTTCCCCGCCACCCGCTCCGCTCCGCTCCGTTCCCGGAGGGTCCGCTTCTCCCCCGCCGAGCCGACGCGCGCCAGGCGGAGCATCCCAGCCCGAAGCGCGGGGCGCGCTCTCCCGTTCCGGCGGCGCCCGAGCCTTCCCCGCGAGCAGCCACGGCCCCCTCCGGCCACCCCGCTCGCTCGGACCCGGCAACCCGCGGGGCGCGGACGCCGCCCGGACCGCCCCAGCTGCGCCGCGGAGGCGGAGAGCGGGGCGCACTGGCCGCCCGGCGCCCTCGCCCGCCAGGCCGGGCGCCCCGCGGGTGCGCGGGCAGGAAGCCGCCGCGGAGGTCGCCCGGGGGGGCCCTGCCGGGGCCCCGAGCAGCCGCGGGGAGCGCCGCAGCCCGCGCCCCGGCCCCGAGGAAGCGGCGCGGCCGGGAAAGGCCCCTCGCCCGCAGGCGCGGCGCGGCGCGGCGCGGCGCCCCAGCCGGCTGGACTGACCTGGCTCGCTCCGAGGGGCTCTGGCATCCCCGGCGACGGCGCCCGCTGCCTTGCCTCGGCTCGGCTCGGCTCGCCCCGCTGCCGCCCCGGCCGGCCGACCAACCGCCCGCCCGTCCCGCGGTCCCCGCCTCCTCCTCCAGCCAAAACCAGCGCGAAAAATCCCCCGCGTTGATTGGCTGCCGCCGCCGCCTTCGCGCCGCAATCCCTGAAGCGGCTCATTCAAACCAGCCTCCCAGCAGCGGGGACGGGGCGCACGCGGCGCCGCCCAGGCCGGGCCAGGTCGGCGCGCCGCCGGGCGCCGGGCGGCCTCTTCCCCGGGGAGCAAGCGCCCGCCCGCCCGCCCGCCCGCCCGCGCGCTCACCCTCGGCCGGGGCGATTCGCTGGGGCCGTCTGCTGCCCTCTGTCCGAGCGGGCGCCACCCGGAGCCTGGGAGCCCGCGAAGGAGCAGCGAAGCGGCCCCGGAAGAGAAGGTGCCCGCCAGCCGCAAGGGTGGGCCTCCCCCAGTGGAAATCAGTGCCTTTCTTGGGGTCCCCGCCGCCGCCGCCTCCGTCGAGGCGGCGGGCTGTAACCTGAGACGCCGGCAATTGTCCTCCCCGCGCTCCACCCAGCCGGGAGAGCGTCTGACCCGAAGCCTCGGCGCTGCTTCTGCGGCAGCGTTATGCCCGCGGGGTCCCGCATTAGCATCTCCACGGAGCAAGGCAGCCCAGCCCCTTCCCTTCCCTTCCGGCCTGAGGCTCCGAGAGGTCAAGTCACAAACCCCCCATTTTACAACACAAAGGCCCAGAGCGCCGCGCCTCTGTGGAGGATGGGCGCGCTTCCCAGTTCCTGCCCCCAGCCCCTTGGTTCTCCCTCCCCAGCTGGTGGGCCGAGGTTTCTGTGGCCGGCGTCCATGAGACAGCAGCAAAGCATCGATGGGGAGCGGGAGTGTGGAAGGCTGGCGGGCAGACCATTTTGGCAATCGCTTGTTGGTCCCTGGACGTAGCACTGGTCAGCTCTGGGAGGTTCACAACGGCCTACGGTAGAGACAACTGCAGGCCGTTGTGAGGTCAGCTCTGAGGATTTGAAGATGCGGATAGCCCAGAAATGCCCTCAGCATCAGCCTGTGGACCCAACTCACAACAGCTGTCCTTTCTAGTCAACACCACTGCATGTGAGTTACTTTTCACTGCAACTGGCACCATCTGTATAAACTCAAACAACACCCTTTAAAGCCAAAGATTGTGACTGAAAAGCCAAATGGGGTGTGGTGGTTTTCCTAAAACGAATTAGAGCACAAAAACAAAATTATATGTCTTGGGATCTAATTTCAAAGGAGTTCACAACAGCCAGAAGGGCACAGAACTCAGTCTAGAAATCAAAAATAAACCTGCTGGAGTCCTAGATAAAATTCCAAAAGATGAAGACGAGAACAAAGGTCATGGCTGAGATATCAAAGATGGGATACATTACAGATCAAGCCACAAAGGTTAGGTTAGGTTAGGAAATAAAACTCAGAGATAGTAGTTGCTAGCAACCCTTTCTTAATTGGAGAGTTTTGTATTTTATACCCCACCTTTATTTGGTGCTCATATAGTCTAATCTGGCTGCAAAGCATACCTGGAGAATTGAGTAACACTGCTTCATCTCAGCTGGTGCTTGGGTTTCCCCTGAGTAGACTGCCAGGTTCCAGAGTCTCTCTCTCGCCAGCAAGTACTTGAGCACCTCTGTGCCTTTTGATATTTGATCCTGTGTTGCTACTCCCATGGGTAGCATGGCGGCTTCATGGTAAAGGGCAGATCATTACAGTCCTGGAGTAGTGAGGGGTTGGCTCAGAGGGTTTGGGTTCACCTTTCTTGAAACGAGACCATCGGTGTGATGATATAGGAGTGACACATTCATATTGGACACCCAGAATGTCTCAGTGTCAAAAGGGTTCACTCTCAAATGAATTGTAGCCTGAATCAGTCAACTGATAAAGTTTTAACTATCACTCTTCCAGAGTAAATATGTTTTGTTGCCAGAAGCAGAAAAGCAAACTCTGCCTACTTTTCCTCAATTCCAGGTGGACCTGGTGGATATAGATTATCACTTTTCAGTTAGATGGGTTCTGTCACTGAGATTGCTTTTGTTCCCCCACTTTAACTTTTCTCTTGAGTCATCAGTGGATTTTGATACATAACATTTGGAATTGGTCTGATGGATTTGGGCCTGGGAAGACACTACTTCTCAGTGGATCTACAGCTTCCTATCAAGCCATACCCCAAAAATGAGACAGGAACAGTACCATTCAAGCCATTGGCCTGTAGTTCCATCATATCTCCATACTGTTTAATATTTACATGAAATGGCTAAGAGAGGTCATTCAGAGCTTGGGAATAAGGTGCCACCAGTATGCTGATAACACCCAACTCTGTTATTCCTTGTCAAACATTCTGATTTTTTTGTTCCCTCATGAGCTAAACATGCAAAAGCTGGAATTATTTTGAGGAAGTGCTCTTGGTGAGTAAAAACCACATGGAATTCCACTTTATCTGAAAGAACAGTTTTGGAGTGTTTCTTACAGGGCTGTGCAATGCTTTTGATTCAATTTCAAAAAGGTGTTTGAGAGTCTCCGGGGATGTACCCCTAGTAACTGACTTTGACTCTTTAAAGTAGCAGTGTCTTTTCCTGGGATCATGCTACATCTGCAGAGGGCAGCTTTATGATCCTGAGAATGGTTATAGCTGCTGGAAAGAGTTGTGCTCTGAGGCCCTTTTTTGGAATCAGATCCAAAGCATTACACAGCCCCACATCCTAGCTATCTCTGGACTCCAGATGGCTGCAGTTGCAATATACTTTTAGAATTTGGGGCTGGCCTTGAAAAACACTGAGAAGCTTCAGCTGTCCAGAATGAAGCAGCATGTGCAGTTTTGGGCGCACTGAAGTTTGCCCAGGTTACAGTACTACGGTGTGACCTGCAGTGGCTTCCAAGAACAATTCAAGGTGCCGGTTATCACCTTGAAAGCCCTGCACGGCACAGGGGGCCAGGTTACTTGGGGGATTGGTTATCTCTGAGGGTCTTGGCCTGCCCCACCACAACTGACAGGGTGGGCATGCTCCAGGACCCCTCTATTAAACAGTAGCATCTTGTGGGCCCAAGGAGTCTTGCCTTCTCTGTTGCAGCATTTGCCCTATGGAATAGTCTCCCCCTTGAGATCTGGAGGGCCCTGACCCTTCTGGCCTCCAGGAAGCCTGTGAAGACCTTCCTTTTTGCCCAGGTGCTGGGCTGGGATGTTAGATGAGCCCAACGTAGGTGTGGGTTGTATGGCTGAATCTATGGTGTCTTGGTTATTATACTATGATTATTTTCATTTTGTGTTTTGCTTGATTCATTGATTTTATACTGCTTTTGTTGACTGTTGTTAATCACCCAGCATTCATATGTAAGGTGGGCAGCCATATACATTTCCTAAAATAAATGCACAATTAAATAAGTCAATTTTAAATGAGTCTGTTGCAATTGTTCTGGTGCTCAGTAACAGTTCTCCATGCTTTGGTTATGTCTTGAATTGTCCACTACTATGTTTTCTACTCTTAAAAATTACTCAGAAAAAATGCAGTATGCAGTAGCCAGCTGTTAGTTAATATCAGAAACACATAATGTCCCTGTTGAAAATTCCACACAGTTGCTATTTTCTCCCCAAGCACAGTGTAAAAGGCAAGTTTTTACCTTTAAAAGCCATAAACTGTCTCACTGTCTCCAGGCCCGTCTTTCATGCTATGAAACCAGACCAGATGCTAAGAGTTGCAGGAAATGCTTTCTTAAAGATACTGCTCCCTCTAAGATCAGAGGCTCCTTGGCTAGACATATGTGAATTTCTGCTCTCACATATTTGGAATGGACATCCTGAAGAGTTGTGTTTGTGTGACTTGACTTAACCATGTTTTTTCAATCCAATGTTTTGGAATCATAGAACAACATTCTAGGTTAAAATAGGGTGGACTTTTATGTTAATACAGGCATTCTCTCCATCTTGAGAAAAGAAGTTCACATACATTATTTCAACCAAGTATTTTAAACGGTTTTGAATATCTATTTTTTAGATAGGAAGATGGTCCTCACTTCCCCAAATAATTAGCTGTGAACTTAGGGTGGAAGTTGTTATGCGGTGACAGAGATGTTAAATGAGGAGACTGATAAATTCCCAGTTAAAGTGGATGTTTCTAAAATGAGCCTTTTCTGGAGAGGAGTTGCTTGTTTGCTGAATGTAACTCTTTTTAAACAACACCTAGCCAACACTGGCTAAGATCAAAAAGTTAAATAGGATTTGGCATCCTTAGTATTACTGGGTAAAAGACTATCAGGAAATGCCATGGTCATAAGCAGAAAAAGGCAGTGACAACTGACTTCTCTGTTGTGGCCAGTAAAACTTCATGCACATGTCCATATTACCTGGAGTTGAGTTTATGTTAAGGGATTCTTGGCTGATTTTGATCTTGGCTATAGTTTGGATTAGGAAATTAAGAAAGCATCTCCAAAGGAGAGAGCGGCAAACCACTTCCACATTGTTGCAAAGAATGGAATGTCCATGTGGTCAACAGAGTAGAGCTGGACTTGAAGGAGACTTCACCTTAATCAGGTTTGTTCTAATATTAGACGTGCCATATTGAGAATATGGAATAGATATAAACCCAGGCCATGCCCAAAAACATCTCTAGGGATCTCAGCACGAGAAGCATTTTACAGAAGAGAAACAACAGGCAAAGACAAATGGTTAACGTACCAGGAATTATTGGAGAATCACCAAGAGGAATATAAAGTTAAATCAAGAGAGCAACTAATGGCAGAAGGATGTAGTTTTCATTGGTTTTCCCATTTACAGTTATCAGAAAAATTTTAAATGGATAAATGGTATGGTATTTATGGTATGGAGCAAAGTATAGAATTTGAAGTGCAAATGTGTACCAATGATGAACATGTAATTGCTAAAATATATAAACTTTTGTTGAAATTTGAAATGGCGGAAGAACAGGTTAAAGTTCAGTATGTATGATAAAGGGTTAAGAATTGTGGTTATAACATACAGAGGGATCAATGGGAAAATATGAGGTCAAAAGGTTTAAATGTACATTATGTTATGATCTTAAAGAGATTTTTTATAATATGTTGCATCGTTGGTACATGACACCAGCAAAATTTTCTAGAATGTATAAAGGCATTCCAAATGTATGTTGGAAATGTGAACAACATGAAGGGATGTTTTGTCACGGTTGATGGATGTGTAAAAAAGCTTAAAAAATTGGATTCAAATACACACATTGATACAGAGGATTTTAAAAATTAATACTCAATTGAAGCCAGAACTTTTCCTTTTAGGACTGATGGATACACAGTTAGAAAAGAGTTATGAAAGATTATTTCAATATATAATTACTGTGGTGAGATTATTATATGCACAAAGATGGAAAGATTCAGCATTTCCCACCATGAAGAATGGTTGGTGAAATTGACAGAACTTGCTGAGATGGCCAAATGACTTCTTTGAGAAAGATCATTATTGACATTTCTAGAGAAAGATCATTATTGACGTTCATCAATGACGAAACCCCTTATGGATTTTTTGCATAAAAAAGAATGATTTTGTGACTTAAGGTTTTGATGGTTAGGAAGACTATGTTATAGAAAGAAGGGGATTATGATGTAATCTTAGAGAGGTTTGATTAGAATTATATGTATAACTTCTGAGAGGAAGACTGGAAGCCATTTCTTTATATTTCTTGTCATGTTTTCTGTTCTTTTATTTTTTTTTTCTATCTCCTTTTTTCTATGTCTCTTTTTTCTTTTCTCTTTCACATTTACTATATCTTTTTATTTGAATGTACTTATTATATATGTAAAATCTTTTAATAAAAACTATTTTTTTTAAAAGTCTCTTCTCTTTCCTTCCTTGCCCAACTACCCTTTCCCTTATCTGATTTCTATTCAGCTGGGTTCCTCCCCTCTCTGTTCTTTCAGAGCTGATACACTACCTCTTTACCCCATCTCCATCACCGTTTTGTTTTGTTTTGGCTGCAAGGGAGGTGATGTGTGTACGTAGGATGTGTGTTATGTGACAATGGTTGTGAGAGAATAGTGGCATATGTAGAGGGCAATCTATTAATTTTAATTACATTGATTTTAGATAGATAGATAGATAGATAGATAGATAGATAGATAGATAGATAGATATCCTGGCCCTAGCCTTTCTTTAAAAAATATGGATTCTAGAACATAGATGTACCTATATTACACATATAGATATTTGGAGTGCGGCTTGAGGTTGTCCAGGACTTGTTTCAGGGCAGCTGGCAATGATAAGTAGACAAGATAGGGATCCATTGCACTGGATTTTGTCAATCCAGAACTGCATCCTCTAATAATTGGAAATTCAGAACTGCCTTCTTTCTGCAATTTGACTGTATTAAATTGTGATTCTGGAATACTTTGCTGAATAATAGAAAAAAATCGTGGTAGTCAAAAAAGACAGGTCACTTTAAAACCAAAGCGTTCGACAGGGTAAACCTTATGCCATTTTGAACAAAAGATACATAGCTAAGCAGAATAATTGTTTAATCATGAAATATCAGAGGTGAAAGCATGGAGTTAGCACAAAATGAAGACTGTGTTCTTCATCCTAGATTTCCCTCCATTTCTTGTTTCTCCATCTCAGATTCTTCATCTTCATTTCCACTTTTGATCTTTCATAATCCAATACAATTGTAATTTTGTCTTAGTCTTCCCAAACTTATTTTGTTTCCAGGACAAATGAAGCAAAATCTAACAAACCACTTTTGGGTTAATGTGTTTTTGGATTAGCATGTTGGTTTTAGTATGTTGGTTTGTATGCTATGCAAACCAGCCATTGAGGCCTGAAAATCATGGTTTGTTATTTCTGAAGTCAGCCAGTTGTAGCACACTCAACTGATAACGATTCAATCATGGCTTATGATGAGGCTTAAAATCAGCAACTGAATGAATTCAGAGGGAGGCGACTTTCCTGTACTGAGCTGGAACAATGAATGCCTTAACTTTTCCCTTTCTCCGAGGGTGGAAATTGTGAATTAGTCATAGCAAACCATGAAGTCATGTCAGGATCTCCTATTGCAGTGTAACTGGCCTGCCTTTTTTAAAAAACAATTATAGTTTTTCTAGGCCCTCTAAAAGCTTTTGAGTTTCCAGGATCTCTCTCGGGTAGATAAAAAACCAAAAGGGGGGGAAAAAAGGGAAGTAATTCCCTCCCTTTTGGAAGTGATGGGGAGAGAGAAGCTCGCAAGGACTTCGTGCACTGGGTCTGCGGGCTGGGCCTGTCACACGCAGCAGAGACCGCCTCTGCGTTACATTACTGCTCTTTGCAGCAGCGGAGCCTCGAAGCCTCCCCGGGACCTCCGCGAACAGGAAGCCCAGCAAGCGCGGCCCGGCAGAAGCGCGAAGCACCCCGCGCTGCCCGGAAGCGCCTTCGCTCTCCAAGGAGACGCGGCTGCAGCACGTGGCCGCCGCTCCGGAAGACTCCATCTCCCGGCCTGCACCGGGGCGACTTCCGCCTCCGCCCAGGCGAAGACCGGCTCGGAGGCCCAGGCATGGCGTTCGTGCTGCTGAGCCGCTGCGCGCGGAGGGCGCCGGGCCTTTCCCGGCGGGGGAGCGGAGAAGCCGCCGCGGCAGGTGAGAGCTGCGAAGGGGGTCCTCGCTTCGGGCAACGCCGGCGCGGGAGGAGGCCGGCGGGAGGCCTCTCGGCCCGCGCAGCCGAGCGGGAAGGGCGGAGGAAAGGTGCGGCCTCCCGGTGTGGAGCCAAGGCGCCTCTGCCCGTCGCAGGCGGGCGCTTGGCAGGGGAAGGCGAGGCAGGCCTGAGGGCGCGTGGAAGCCCCGGGAGGGAGAGCCGGCCCGAGACGCGTGGGGGCCTTAGAGCTCTGCCAGGCGGGCTGCCCTGTCTGAGGCACTATTATGGGATGTTCCGGGGTATTCTCAGGTAATCCGTTCACGCCTGAGGCGAAGGAAGGCGTCTGACTGGAATGCCCTTCCGAGAGGCTTAAAAACCTGGCGGCTTTTAAGGCCCTTTCGGGACAATCGTGAACTCCAGGTATTTGTGCGCGCTCTCTCATGCCCCCTCTCCCAAAATAAGTAAAACTACATAGAGGGAGCAGAGCGCGTCCTCCGGCTTGCATTTAGAGGTGGGGACGCGGCCGGACTGGTGGTTAGGTTGCCCCTTTTAAATAGCCTCGACCCAAACTAGATTAAAGGCAAAGGAAATAACTAAAGGCAGTTACTTCCGAAGAGGAGCAGCTGCCTTCCGTTTAGAATTGGGGTAGCCCTTCAGGACCACCAAGCCAGTAAATTATGAATCTGTGGCTGTTCATGGGCAGTGAAACAACTACGAACCAGACCGGAGGCTTTTGTTTTTCACCCACAGACATGGTATTTGCCATGTCCGATATATGTTGAATATTCCAGAAAAAAAAGATAGGAATAAATGTCTGCTTGCTCAGGAATTGTGAACACAAGAAAATAAAAAGCATATCCTTTGTTTCTAAAAAGTGAATTGCCAGCTGCCTGTTTGCCTGTTAGAAAACTAATGGTACAGATGGTACCACCATGGCAGTATTTTTTGTCAGCTCTGTGAATCGCACAGTAACATGATATATTAAATGTATGTCTTCCCTTTATAATTGTACGGGCATCAAAGGCAGCTCACAGCTAATAAGACAGTGGCAGGAAATAGTAGCTTGATTCTCCCAGCCCTAGAATATTGTTACTTTTACAAGGTATTAAATGTACTGAAAATGTTGGTCATGTACATGTAGGCTAGTCTAGGAACTCAAAACAACAACAAAAAACCATAATGGAAGAAAGCAGTGGCAGACTACTTCAGTATTGTTGCTGAGAAAACTATGTGCAAGTCCCTACGTAGCATCGAGTGGAAACTTGACTCAGAGTTTTTTCCTATTTACCTAATATATTTAAATGAAGTAAACCACAGTTGCCCAATGACTGCCCATAGTATTGCTAAAAGAGGTTTATAATTTCACTATCAGAGGCTGTTGTTTCAGTCTCAGTGGTTTGAATTCTGAGGACTTCCAGGGACCATATTTTCTGTTTCTCATGGTCGCTTTAGTGCTCTCTCTCAGGGAAAGGTTTCCTAGGTCCATGAGACTCCTTTAGGGCAGTTGTGGTTTATATAGTGCCCATAAGAATTGCATTAATAACTTTTTGCACAGTGTGCCTTTGGGAGAAACAAGCTAGATTCAGACACCCATTGTCCTTGTTCCCAGAATAGAATTCATCAGGCTCAGCTCTGCATTTTTATATTATGGTTGAAATGGCCTCTTGCCATGCTAGCTCTCACAAAATCCATTATAAGTTCTTGTACTTGATTCTAATTATGGCATTATTTCTGCCTGAAGTATTCAAGTAGTATGTGAACAAAGTTATTTTGATACCATGCTGGTACAAGTATAATGTTCTTATCTATTTCTAACCTACCTACACAGACTGCTTTTCCCCCCCACTTCTAGGTCATTTGGAGAACCTTGCTTGTTTTAACTGTTCCTCCATGAGGCTAATAAAACCTTTGTAAGTATACATCATCGTAGCACTATTACTAATAACCTGCTTATTTTGACAGTTTATAGAATGGAGGAAGCTGCTGAAAACCAGCCTGGTCTTATAATGGGTGGTATATGTATGTTTGTAATAAATAAACGTGCAAAAGACTAAGACATTCTTTGAGGTGTAGCTTAAAGTCTAGCTCTTGATTGGGAGGTGATGCTTGTGTAGTTCTTTTACCTTTTTACAGTACCAAAGTAGATCTTTCTCTTTAATTCTTTTTCCATTTCTGTTCAGTTACAACTTCTCATATTCATCCAGTTTTGTTTCTTCCCTTCCCAATGCAGCCATCCCTTCCACCATCTCAATCCTCCCCCATTATTTTTTGTTTGTGTTGGAAGGTGAACAGGGTGTGTTTATGTGTGTTGTGTGCAGGTGTATTTTGTGTGAAAATTATATATATGTGATGAATGTTTGCTATTAAGATGGAGGAGGTACCTTATTTTATAGGCAGTACATTTTACTAGTTAAAAGTAGTTCTTAATTATGGGATTTTGTTTTCCTATGGCACTTTTGTGGAGTATAGCTTCTGGCAAGTTTGTTTGGAGACACATACGTTCATATGCTCACATACAAGTGTAAGATGTGTACACATTTATTGGAGAGGAGGAGCTCTGCAGGATTGGTTTCAGCTGGATTTCACCTTAGGTTGATAAGGTGAGAAGCCAGGCACTGCACAGGATTTTTATCTGTGTTTACCTTTTCCTAAGGTGTGTTGACATCTTTTGGGGTAAATAAGTTGTCTTTAAGGCTGTTATTCTATTTTGGCTTAGCATGAATAGGCTTGAACTTTAATAATAAAAGTTGTCACGGTTTTTAAGTATTTCTAATGTGTAGTGCAAAGCAAGAAGCTAGTTCTTTTTCTCCAAAGTAGCAGGGAATTTTGAAATACATTTCCAAATGTCCAATCCAGAAAGGAAATGGTAAAGGACCTCTGCCATCTAAAACACAGAAAATCAAAGTGTGGTGCTCAAAATATTTATGACTTCCAACTTTTATCCTCTGTGGCCATATGGCCTACAGAGTTATTGGTGACCTAAAGAGTTATCGGTGCTGGAATCTAGTAATACTCTAAGGGTGACAAGCTGCTTTCCCCTCTTTTAGAGGATAGGAAGGATGGAAATAATTATCTCTTGTTTTGGCAGATCAGAGAATTATAGGGAAGGGGAATGGGAGTTTATAGAATGCTATGCAATTATTTTCAGTAGAAAATGTTTATTATCCTGATTATACCATAATATATGGTATTTATAGATACCATAAATATCCCAAATATTGTAAGGTAGAGCCACAATACAGAAGGCAGAGGTTCATACTGAATGTTAATGACAAACCACAGTAAGCTAAAAATACCATTAAAGCACAATTATTAAAGCAATTATTCTACAAGGTTTGTGCATCCTCATTTTCCAAGTGTGCTTGTAAGAATATTTTTTAAAAGTTTGTTCGAAGCAGAAAAACTAATTTTAATAATCTGTTGGAGATACTCTAGTTCATGAATGATTATGATCAGTATATCATAAGCTGTAACTATGAGTATAGTTAATTATCGCAGAAAAATACATCCTTTTTCCTCTGATAGTAGAGGAGAAGAATGTCCACAGAATTAGATTTCTTCTGAACAAATTATCTCAATGGTAGCTAGGAGTAGGTGGAAGTTTTGAGGCAGTGATGAAATAATAGACTTTTGAATTCAAAAATTTTGAAAACTTGAAAATGCGTGCAATATAAATGTACATATTTACATGCTACCTTTCTGCCCATACATCAAATGTAAGTCATCTAGTTATTTAATGAAATAAATTATATATAAATTGTATTAGAAAATATTTCATTTGTTTTTTTCAAGCCTTTGTCACAGTGTGCTTTTACAGTTACGTATGCTTGTGCCTTTAAGGAGGACAGTTGTTTCACAGAGACGATGGAGGTGGTTGTGTTTCTTTTGCTATGTGACAGCACAAGGCCGTGCCTGGGCACCTTCTCCCTTTTTTCTCTCTCGCTGATTCACACCAGCATAACATCAGTGATGTCTGGCCACAAAAGTCATGTACCACAGGTTTCTATTTAAAAAAAACAAAAACAAAAAAACAAACCCAGCCCTAAAATCATTTTTTTCTTCATTTCTTGTGTCTCTAGCTAAGAGGCAATTATAGGTTAGTGTGAAATTCCAGAAATATTCTTCCAACACATGAGGAAAATGCCAGGAGAAAACTGGGTAATACAATGAAGAACCAGGGAAAAGGGGGTAGATTTTTAGCCTGCGTAGCAATAGCTCTAAACTGGCATTGCTCTACTTAACCATTTAACTCTGTTAGCTTGGCTCAGGATCTATGCACTGGCTAGAATCCTTTCAAGATTTCCACTATTTCTTTTATTGCCTGTATGACTCCAGCTGTTTTCCTTTTCCAGATGGAAAGGGTTTTCTCTGTTGCTGCTCAGAAATTGCGGGTTTTCTTTTTTGGTAGCCCCCTGACCGGGTGAGCCCAGTTAGCACCAATCTCCTTTTTAGCCTGGCTACTCTCCAGCCATCTCTACTCCTGTTGGGGGCTTCTTTCAGCACAGCCCCCCCCCCCATGTCAGCCAGAGAAGAGGCTCACTGTGATCAGCAATTTCGGGTGCATTGCCTTTGCTCCTGAAGGATCCTACTCCTACAGGAGTTGGTAAAGAAGCCCCAGGTTACCCTTAATTCCTGATAATTACATGAAGTAGTAGTTCACTTTGCAACTGTATGGAGATGATTTGCCATTACCATTTTCCAGCATGGTTTTTGATTTCCCAGAGTAGCTTACAGATACATGGTTCCTTGTGAGTGTCCTTGCTCCTGAACCAGACAAAGCAGATAAGGTGCCACTTGCTGAGGCAGGTAACATATATACAGTACCTTATTTCCAGGTACATACAAACATTACCATGATTCATTAAATACAAATCAGGTATTCTACAGGGGTTCTTGTTTTCATGGAAATATTATTGTAGTGGGAAAGCTGGTAGAAGAACATCTTAACATTCTTTTTTTTCTGATACCTGCTTAAAAATATTGCCGACCTAAACTCCCAACAGCCTCAGCTAGAAGGATTATATGATGGCTAGTTGGAGTATAGGAATAGCTAGATTACCACAGTTCTCCATTTCTCATGGAGTAAAGCATACACACAAGGACTGTGTATGGATTAATAACTTACGGAATGCTGCACATTTACTGAAGTATAAATCTATGGGATGGAATCATATTTAAATATCTCTTAAGTCCTTAGCGTTGGGGTATAAAAACCCTGTAGGTGTGGGAAAATATTGTTTTAGAACAAGGTGAAGCTGATACTATTTGATTTTTAAATCTTCAAGTTTGGCTTGTTAATTTCTCATATTTTTGTAAATTCCCTTAATTCATCTATTCCTCTTACATGATAAATTTATTTCTCACTCATAACCCTTTTCCCCATGCTCATTTTCAGTTTCTATGGAACTATCATTAAACACTTTTTCTTCAGTGTTTTGGTGGAGCATCTTGCTTTGCTGCTTGAAAGTTTAAGCAGTAAGCTCAGAATTTCTAGCCGTTAAGCATTTTCTCTCTTTGAACTCTTTATTTTTTCTGTTGTCATAGCATTTTGTGTTTTCACAGACTCAAATGTGTAGTTGCGGTATTTATGCTTAGAAACATCTAATTATATACATGCTTCATATGAATGAATCATAGAGTTGGATGTAGGCCATCAAGTTTAATCAGTGAATTGCAGGGTAAAAATCTAAATTGAGGCATCCTCTATAGCCTCTGCCTGAACATATTCAATGAAGGGGAGCCCACAAATTTCACAAGCATTCCCTTCACCTCTTTGCCCAATTCATTAATATATGTGTTGGATAGTATCTCTGTCAGGACTGAATCTTGTGATACCCCACTTGCTACCTCTCTCCAGTTGGATGAGGAACCATTGACCTGCACTCTTTGACAATGATTTTTGGGTCAACTATGTATCCACTTATTTATGCAGCCCACATTTAAGTAGTTTGCTGATCAGAATGTCATGGAGTACTTTGTCAGATGCTTTGCAAATAGTATATCCATTCTATCCATTCTTTCTCCACCCACAGATATTTTCCCAGGAAGTGAGTCTCTCCTAGTGAGAAAAAGGCAACAGTCTTTAGCTTGATTTGTAGTAAGTTCTTCCGGTGTAATCCTGGAAATAATAGTTCTGAAAGTTCATAAATCCAAAGTTCTTTATTGCAAGTACAATATTGCTTTTTGTCACTGCTTGTTGTATACAACAGCTACAGGTTGTTGTCAAAATAATGGGACAAGAGTTGCTAATAATTGGAATTTTATAACTGTTACCTAATAAGCAATTTTTAAAATCAGTTAATTTAGTGGAACTTTATGTCCTGGACACTAGGCAGCATATACTGCAGTTCAACACAATATAGCAGAATTGTGCAATAAATAGAAATTTAAAAGAACAATAATTAATAGTTCTCTGCATAATTATATCCATCAGCTTTCATGTAAATCACCAGATGACACTATCACAGCTTGGTAGATAACTTCTGATCCCAAAAGCCTCTGCAGAAAGGTAGTGCTTAGCCACCCTTGTGAATATTAAAGGGTGGGGGCCATCCTGACTTGGGGGGGCAAGCCGTTCCAAAGAAGTGAAGGTTGCTCCACCAAGAATAGAGACCTGTAACATGAAACATCCTTTGTTAACAGGCCTGGATGGTGTATTGGATAGTGTACTAGATAAACTGCAGGATTTGCACGTGGAGAATAAATTGAAGTTTCTCAATCATGCAGTTAGTTTTGGTGGGCCAACTTAATTTATGGTAATTGTAGAAATAAATGGGATGAATTGTAAAGTATAACATGTGCTATTAATATTAAAATCTACTTTTTCTTTTTTACAGGCCTGTTCATTTTAAATATTGCACTAATATCTCACCTTACATTTATTGTACAAAAGATAGCTACATTTGGACAAAAGGATCAGAAAAAAGACAGGGCATAGTTCAGAGATCATTTGACTCCTGGTGTCTGTCTCCCAATAGAGGTGTTTCAGGACCTTGTTGGGTTACAGTACGGAACTGGCATTCTTCACCATCCAGAAATGATGACTCTGTAATAGAAAAATCATTGAAGTCTCTTAAGGACAAAAATAAGAAGTTAGAAGAAGGAGGGCCTGTTTATAGTCCAACAGTAGAAGAAGCAGTAGTTAAAAAATCTATTGGACAGAGGATTATTGATGAAGTGAAGCATTACTATCATGGCTTCCGGTTGCTATGGATTGATTCAAAAATTGCTGCAAGGATGCTCTGGCAAATTCTTCATGGCAGTTCTTTAACCCGTCGGGAACGAAGACAGGTACTTTGTCCATGGTGTTCTTCTTGGGACTGAAATTCAAATAACGTTCTTTAAATTAAGTAATACCTAACAAGTGTAGATACTTTGACGCTTAGTGATAGCGACACTAGATGTTCAGTTCTTGCATTGAATGAGTGAAACATAAGAAGTAAAGAAATTAAAGAAACATATGAAGATATATTTAACAAAAGAAAAAGTGTGTGTGTATATATACACAAAAACGTAGAACGTTTGCATTCACTTCATATAAAGAGCATGTGTATAGAGTAAAATGTTAATTTAATTAAGAAAGGGTGACCAGATTTGAATAATTCAGTAACACAGTGATTGAAATGTTATACCAATATATATTTTGCTATCATGCTTTTAATAGGTCCTCATTATCTAATTTTTCTTGCAAAGGTATAAAAACTATATACTGTCAGATATGAAAATTGCAAAGAAAATTATGTTTTTAACAAGAAGTGCAGCTGTTTCATGAATGTAAATAGAGCAAATTAACACATTCTGATACCACACAAAACTTACAGTTTTCTCTAATACAGAGAAAATTTCAGCTGTCAGCTGATGTTGAGCCATTTTTACTCAGTGATGATTGTAGTTTAATAGTGCTGTTTATGCCTCCTCTGCTGAGAGATAAATCATATAGTATTCAGTAGGGCCTACTCCCAATTAACTGTGTCTGGGATTGCAGCTTCAATTGTAGTAAAGCTGATGTTTTGGAACAGGAGAAGTTTGGGAATATTGTTTTTCTCTCTATAGAAAGTAGGAAGGATATGTTGCTTGATCTGAAAAGAAAAGAGCTTGGTAAAACTGATTTTTTCTGTTAATGCTGAAAATCAAGGGAAAATAGAAGGGCACAGGAAACCCCCACCCCCAAGAAAATATCTTCAATTAACCACATGATAATATCACCTTTAGTCTTTCTTTTGAAATGCTTGGAACAAGGGAATGGCTGTTGACTGTTTTCTTTTTCCTGTTGTGATAAACAGAAACTTGTTTTTGTTTACAGTTCCTTCGGATATGTGCTGATCTCTTCCGGTTGGTCCCTTTTCTTGTCTTTATCGTTGTTCCGTTCATGGAATTCTTGCTTCCAGTAGCTTTAAAGCTATTCCCCAATATGCTTCCTTCAACATTTGAGACAAAGTCTAAGAAGGTAACAGCTATATTGATATGTACTTGTATAAATGTGGGAAAGTATAGAGTGATAGTATCCCTGGTTAAAACACTTGCTGACCTGTACGCATGAGCAGGTGACCCTAAGTGCTTCAGACCCCCTGTTCTAGTGAAAATTTATTATGCTGTCTACAGAAACCTCTCTGTAATAACTATATATTCATAGTTGTTAAAGTATGCTTAATTAAATGTTTAAGGGGATGCCACGGAATAAGGAATTGGAGTGTCCTGTACTTGAGCATTAATGGAAGACCATTTTGGGATCTCTGTCACATTTCTTTAGTTTTAAAGTTACGGTACATTTAATTAAAAAAAGGTTTTATTTCTAAGGGGCACTTCTCCATCTTTTTAAGAAAAATAAGGATGGGTTTAGTTAATCCCTAGAAATGTGATCAGAATGCAGTTTAATTCATATGTCTCTCTTGTGTCATAGTGGCTCCCTTTTGAACAAAGGGACTTTACGAAGTTGAAGTGCATACACTTGTTTATAGAGTTGTGTGAAAAAGAAAGTACACCCTCTTTGAGTTCTATGGTTTTACGTATCAGGACGTAATAAAAATCATGTCCTTAGCAATTCTCAAAAGTAGGTAAAATACAACCTCAGATGAACAACAACACATGACATATTACACCATGTCATAATTTAATTTACAGAAAGAAAGCCAAAATGGAGAAGCCATGTGTGAAAAACTAAGTACACCCTTACTGCTTCCATAGTATGAAGAGGCTAAGTAGCAGCCAGGTGCTGCTAATCAAATGCCCTTGATCAATTGATCACCAGCAAGTGTGACTACCTCTACAAAAGCCAAAGTTTTAGGAGTTTGCTGGTCTTGAGCATTGAGGTGTGTGTTAACACAATGCTAAAGAGTAAAGACATCAGCAATGATCTTAGAGAAGCAATTGTTGCTGCCCATCAATCTGGGAAGGGTTATGAGGCCATTTCCAAACAATTTAAAGCCCATCATTGTACAGTGAGGAAGATGATTCACAAGTGGAAAACATTCAAGACAGTTGACAATCTTCCCAGGAGTGGACGTCCCAGCAAATTCACCCCAAGGTCAGACCATGCAACACTCAGAGAAATTGCAAAAAATCCAAGAGTTACATCTCAGACTCTACAGGCCTCAGTTAGCATGTTAAATGTTAAAGTTCATGACAGTACACTCAGACAAAGACTGAACAAGTATGGTTTGTTTGGAAGGGTTGCCAGGAGAAAGACTCTTCTCTCTAAAAAGAGCATGGCTTAGGTTTGCAAAGTTGCATCTGAACAAATCACTAGACTTCTGGAACACTGTCCTTTGGACAGATGAGACCAAAGTGGAGATGTTTGGCCATAACGCACAGTGCCACATTTGGCAAAAACCAAACACAGCATATCAGCACAAACCTCTCATACCAACCATCAAGCACGGTGGTGGAGGGATGATGATTTGGGCTTGTTTTGCAGCCATAGGACCTGGGCACCTTGCAGTCACTGAGTTGACCATGAACTCCTCTGTATACCAAAGTATTCTAGAGTCAAATGTGAGGCCGTCTCTCCGACAGCTAAAATTGGCCAACATTGGGTCATGCAACAGGACAACGATCCCAAGCACACCAGCACATCTACAGCAGAATGGCTGAAAAAGAAAAGAATCAAGGTGTTGCAATGGCCCAGTCAAAGTCCAGACCTCAACCCGATTGAAATGCTGCTGCGGGACCTCAAGAGAGTTGTGCATAAACAAATGCCTGCAAAGCTAAATGAACTGAAGCAATGTTGTAAAGAAGAGTGGGCCAAAATTCCTCCATAACGATGTGAGAGACTGATAAAGTCATACAGAAAATGATGACTTCAAGTTATTGCTGCTAAATAGCTTGGTTCTACAAGCTATTGAATCATAAGGTGTACTTAGTTTTTCACACATGGCTTCTCTATTTTGGCTTTCTTTTTGTAAAATAAATGATGACATGGCGTAATATGTCATGTGTTGTTGTTCATCTGAGGTTGTATTTACCTACTGTTGAGAACTGCTAAGGACCAGATGATTTTTATTATGTCCTGATATGTAAAACCATAGAACTCAAAGAGGGTGTATTTTCTTTCTCACACGACTGAATGCTTAATTTCCTATTTGTTTCTTATTGGTAAGTAAATTAAATTATGTATAAAACTAGTTTAGTTTTGTAAATATGTATGCTTTGGGGAATTTTTGATTTATACTTTTTATGTATACCCAATAATGAATTTTTTAAAAAAATGTTGCGTTCCAATTGCTTTAGGAGGCCTAAAGCAAGAGATGTTGATACTTGCATAGAATCATGGGGTTGGAAGGAACCTTGGAGATCTTCCAGTCCAACCCCCTGCCCAGAGGCAGAAATCCTCAGACCATCCTAGACAAATGATTGTCCGACCTTTGTTTGAAAACCTTCAGTCATGGAGCATCCGTGGAAACATTCTGCTTGTTGGCCTAAGGGGAATTTATTGTGTTTAAATGTAAATGTTTGTGCACTTGTTAGGCTGATAGTCTGCTGGGGAGAATTTAGTGTAAGAATTTCAGGTTAGACTGCGAGGGAAGTTGACTTCATAAACATCCGTGTGGAGTGCCTTACACAGGTATTAAAGAAACATAACTGCATGCATAGTTAAATGTGAAGGAACTGATTTTTAGAGAGAGGGCTCAGAAAATACCTTAATGAAACAGTTGTAGAGCAGCTGTTCATTTGGATTCATTCCCAATTAAGCATGTAAGCTTGCAACATATGCAAAGTTGCAAACTTATGTGCTTAATTGGGAATGAATCTGTTTCATTTGGCTGGACTTGTTTTTCAGTCTGTGTTCACGGGCTAGAAGAGTTTGTATGAGAGTGTTGCTTAAATAGAATGGTATTCGGTCTGATGTTTAATAGTGTACAAAGCAGACATAATAGGAAAATTATTTTTAATGCATATCTGGACCAGCTTTCTATTAAAATGTTTTCTTTCTTAATAGGAAGAGAGGTTGAAGAAAGAATTGAGAGTAAAGCTTGAAGTGGCAAAATTTCTTCAAGATACTATTGAAGAGATTGCCTTAAAAAATAAAGCCGCTAAAGGCAATGCTACTAAGGATTTCTCAACCTTCTTTCAAAAGGTATTCAATTTATCTTACAATTTAAATGTATGTTGTTACATTTTAGCACTAGGCTCCCAGGTGCATAACAAACGCAGCAAATGCCTGCGTTTCTGAGTAAAAGTTCTAGAAACAGTGTTAAGACTTTATAGTATACGTTTTATAATTTCAGATACGTGAAACTGGTGAAAGACCAAGTAATGAAGAGATTTTACGATTTTCTAAACTGTTTGAAGATGAACTAACTCTTGATAATCTTACAAGACCCCAACTGGTTGCTCTGTGTAAACTGTTAGAACTTCAGTCAATTGGAACAAACAACTTTCTTCGCTTCCAAATAATAATGAGACTGAGAAGTATCAAAGCAGATGATAAAGTAAGGGAATCTTTTGTTTATGGTTTATTTAAAGAAACTGTATTGTGGAAAAGAAAATTTAATTAATTTTAGAGTCATGATGTATGAGAGAAATTTAGGAATAAAAGAACTAATTTCACCTGGTCAAGACAGCTTCCAACAGGTACTATTTTGTGATTTTTTTTTTAAGTTAATAATTTCTGTGGCCTGAAAAAGTTTGAGAAACACTATCCTAAGGGATCAGGGAAGTTCTGATCCCTTACTCTCTGAGTTGATAAACTCTTTAGAATTGCCAATATTGCACTTCTTCTATGTTCTTTGTTCTTAAAAAAAGTAATTCATTTAGTGTGATTTATTTATGTGGGTGATTTCCAATGAACATGGCTTCTATGTAGTTTGTTTTAACTTTGCTTCTATTTTATCAAATGATAAAAACTCTAATCCTGATATCAACAAAGAGGATTTGTGAAGGTTCTTTATGCTGTACTCATAATAGTTACTTATTTCTGAATATTTGGATAATCAGTTTTTATATGCTATGGATATGTAATGATCTTTTGTCCTGTTTAGCTGATAACTGAGGAAGGTGTGGATAGCCTGACAGTAAAAGAATTACAGGCAGCCTGTCGAGCAAGAGGTATGAGAGCACTTGGTGTCACAGAAGAACGCTTAAAGGAACAGCTGAAGCAGGTATTGATAAGCTAGGACTATCAAGAGGTTTTTGTTACAAGGCCAAACTCATACTGGACTCTGATGGGAACAATATAGGTAGTCCTCGCTTAAGAACCACAATTGGGACCGGAATTTAGGTCACTAAGCGATGGGGTTATTAAGTGAATCACGTGACCGAACCCAATTTTACGATCTTTTTGTGGTGGTGGTGAAGTGAATCACAGTGGTTGTTAAGTGAATCACATGGTCATTAAGCGAATCATGTGGTTTCCCATTGATTTTGTTTGCTGGAAGCCAGCTGGGAAGGTCGCAAATGACGATCACGTGACCCTGGGACACTGCAACTGTCGTAAACACAAGCTGGTTGCTAAGCGCCTGGATTGCAGTCAGGTGCTGTGGTGGTCATAATTTTGGGTACTGGTCGTAAGTCACTTTAGCACTGTTGTAACTTCAAATGGTCACTAAACAAACAGTCGTTAAGTGAGAACTACCTGTATGTACAGAAGTGCTCAGATTTTTTTCTTGTGAGAAAATGGCTCTAGAACTAGGAAAACTGCTAAAAACCACTAGTGTAGTTATAGTGTTGGATCTAATTTTAACTCAGGCTTGAAACCAATGGCCTAATTTTGAACTATTGTGAGAACAGTGAGAAGCAGGAGTGGGAACTGTATATGGTGGCACAAAGCTCTTTAAATCAGAATAGGAAAAAAACATAATAAAGAAAATGCACTGCCTATGAGCTGGAACATCCTGCTCTTTCTCCCTTTGGTGGGGGAGGCCTGGTTTCTGCAGACACCCAGGTTTTTAAGCAGTATCTGAGAGAGAATAGTTAGTACTCTTAGTTCTGGCTCTTTTGCTTGAGAATTCCTATATATAGGAATTCTCAAGCAAAAGAGCTATATATATATATATAGACTCTCATTCTTTGAATAAATCTGGAAGGAGATTTTATCAAAGAAATGAGTTCTGCAAGTAATTTTTGGAATTCTTACCGAATACTAAAACTTTCCACTTCTTGCTTGTGAAATCTATAAAAGCAGAATACAATACTCAAGATCATGATATTCTTAGCAACTTATGTTTTTCAGAACTTGGAGCTCTGTCTATGGAACAGCAAGATTGTCATTCTTTTTGTTACCCAGGACTTGATATTTCAGGCATTCCTGGGTATATTTTCGGTATTATTTGCATTATGTAGTGTATTGTTACTTCTAATACTTTTCTAGCCCCAAACTTGTGATATCCAAAAACATCTCGAGAAGAAATGTTGCTCTGAGGCAAATTATGCGGTACTTCTATTTTTAATTATTGAATCTCCCATTTTGTGTTCTCCACTTGTAAACAGTATTGCCAGTATGAAGACCTAAGATCTAACTTCCACCTGAAGAAGGCCTTCTAAAGGAATGTTTCATAATTGCCCTAGTATGGTACTCTGCTTCCAACCCCTTGATGAGTAGAACCACAACTGAAAAATCAGTACTGCATTCTTATATTTTATCTTTTGATTGCAGTGGTTAGACCTGCATCTGAATCAAGAAATCCCAACTTCACTGCTTATATTATCCAGAGCTCTGTACCTTCCAGATACTCTGTCACCAGCTGATCAGCTGAAAACAACCTTGCAAATACTCCCTGAGAATGTGGTATGCCTTGCTTTATGTGGTCAGCTTTTTTCTCTGCATGAGTTGTGTTTGAAGCAGTTGGTGCATTTGTTATAATACAATTCTAGCATTAGAAATTTTACACATTTGGGGGAAATGTTGTATGTTCCATATCCACACTTTATCTGATTGTTGATAATGTTAGACTTCTTACTGAAGCTCATGGTGACCCTTTGGTCAATTTGGAGTTTTCATGTTACCTGTGTGGTGAAAACCTGATTGTTAAAGACAAGTTCAGATTGTGTCCCTCAAGAGGTGTTCATATATCTTTACCATAGACACCAAGACATAGTTGGTAGAAGAAGGATTAGCTTGTCATGACAGTACTGTTTGTCTTGTAATTTAACGGAGCAGAAGGATAGCCCTTTGGGAGCTAAATATATGGCTTGACAAGCTGTCATGTTAATTGGTCTATTTTGCTTCATACAAAGATTATTTTTCACTTTGACAATCAGTCCAAAAACTTGCTCTTTTCTATGCGATATCTGAAATAAATGATAACATACTCATTTGTTACCTCTGCAACTTGTTTAGATGCCCTTATCTCCAAGTTCACCAATTATGTATTATGATTTATTTTAAAAGTATATGAATGTGATTTCTTTTTTTGCAACATTTGTAGCAGTAATTTGACAAAAAACAATACCTGTAGACTGCGATGGACTCTTTAATCTATTTGGAATGTTTATCTTATTACTCTTTTATTTTGCCTCTTAATTTCCTTGGAGGTGACAAGTGTTGCAGTCCAATATCATATGGAGGACTGCAGTTTCCGTCTTCTGGACAATTTTCTTTCCATCCTGTTAGTTGGCTTCTCAAGACTTCTGGTTGGTCTCTGTTGAAGATGATGTTGTGTGCTTGAGTGAAAATAGGGTTGTTTCCTGTGTTATAGATTGCAGGAACTAGCTGGTTGATCTGCAAGCACAAGTCTTAGTATTCTACAGAAAAGTTCTGTGTCTCTGTATGTTGATAGTTTTTTTTTTCAAATAAAGGCAAAAGAAGCTCAGGTGAAAGCAGCAGAAGTGGAAGGAGAAAAAGTTGACAATAAAGCCAGATTGGAAGCAACTCTTCAAGAAGAAGAAGCTATTAGGAAGGAACACCATGAGAAAGAGTTGGAAAAACTTTCCGAAGCAGCTGAAAAAGCCAAAGAGACTCTTCAAGTTGCGGAAAGGGTGAGCAAATAAGGCATCAATTTGAGGAGGGAGTGGTGTCGATGCCATATTGAGCTCCTGGAGGAAAGACAGGATATAAATCCTCCAGATGAAATAAAGAGAGCAAGAGAAATAAGACATTGGAATTCTTCTTCCAAGAACATTTGTTAAAAATCAATGCATTCATCTAGCAATTCCAAAGTGCAAATTCAAATGTAGAATTCTATTAAAAATGCATCTAATTGTTGTGTTTCCTGTGTTCCTAAAGGAGGTGGTAGTAGATCTGGATTCTTCAGCTCTGAACAAAGGCAGTATAGATGCTGCTGCTGAACAAGAACCGGCAAAAGTAGATTTAACCCTGCAGTCAGAGATTTTGAAAGATACAGCCCCGGTGTTGGAAGGCATTAAGGTAAGTGTTAGTATGGGTGGGAGTCAATATAATGCTGTAAACCACAGCACAAATTCTGTAAGGGGAGTGAGGAAGTTAATGCTTACTTTATCCAGATTGGCTGATATATCCAATTATAATAGATACAGAGAAGGCTAGAACTTATTTAATTTATTGCCTACTGGTTACTTAAGGTTTCAGTAACAGTTCTTAAAGTAGGGGTCAGCAATCTTTGGGTCATACGTGAACACCAAAATTTTATTACATAAGAATATCAGCACCACCATAAAATAAAGATATCATTTAGAAGGACAGCTTCAGTTATTTAAAATAAAATTGATAACAGTAGTATAACTGCCAACTAAAAATAGAACAAAGACCATTTTAGCTACTGTTGTACAGGTGGAAAAAAATTTAGTAGTTATGCACCACCAAAGATATTAATAGTGATCTTTCACACTCCTGCTCAAATCTTTGCAACGTTATGTTCTAAAAGAATTACTATCAAGGCATAATTGGAAAAAATAAGGACACTATGCATATCAGTATAAAATGGTCATGACCAAAAAGCTTGATTAATTGTTTCTACCAATCCCTGATCATAGGAGCATAAACATTCTAATGGGAGTTTTATTAATTTTTCCTCTAATAATACTAAAAGGATTTCACCACAGTGAGCCAAAATAAAGGCTTTTCTGTGGCCGGGGACTGTTAGCTATGTAGGGCATTTAGCAAGTATTCATGTGCACTTTATATTTATGGATAAAAGGTGATTGGGATGCTGCTTAAATCAGTCTGTTGTTTTGCATCCATGCACTGCTTAAGAAGTGGCGTTGCTTGGTCATAACCCTTGAGAAAGGGTTATTCAGAAGAATTTGTAAATAGCACTTAGTGAGGCACAGCACATAAGTACCATGAGCCCTTCTGCCATCAGATGTCTGGGAAACCATCCCAAGTATTTATAAAGTGGGACTTGCTTGATTTTGAGCCAGTTTATGTACCTTGGGTGAGTGTTTGCTCTCTTTGGAAAGAATATGACCTTGGCTTTTACTATAATTGGTCTTTAATTGATCTTCTTTACCAGAGCATTCAAAGCTCTTCTAGCTGTGGGGACCTTGGCAGGATCATCAGGTTAGCTGCATAAAATAGGATGGAGAGATGCTTGCCTGTCGCCCTAAGAGGATGAAACTTCAGGTTGCCTAAGCAACCCACCAGGACATTGATGTAAACATTAAACAGAAGTGGAAGAGTGTGCAGCTTCTTTTAACTTCCTGGTGTTTTGGAACAGAATTTGATAAATGTCCATTTATCATAATAAATGACTATTTATCAATGACAACATATCACTTTCAGAGTGCTGCTGTTATAAAAAATCCAAATAAGAAGTCATAAGTCGGGATCTAGTCTCCAGTTTTCTCCAGAGAGGAAATTCTCCAGGAAGTAGAATCAGATGTGATTTTTTTATCAATGAAAGCTATGTATTATAAAATTAAGAGTCTTTCTTTTTTCCTTCTTTCTTGGCACTCAGGCCCCCAGAAATAATGCCACCGGGGTTGGGGGGGAACATTTTTAAAGAAAACTTTTAAGCAACCTTTTAGGCCTAACAGACACTCTCTTCCCATACCTAGTCCACCTAAAATAGTCACGCCACCTAGAAGTCATGGCTTTTTGCCCTTCCCACTATATCCCTCAACTTCTCTGCCAACTAAAATGAAAGACGAGAGTGACCTGCAGCCTTTTCAGAGTTGGTATTTGCTTTTTGCTTCCATCTTGAATTACATAGAAACAATTAAAATATTAACATATAATACTATTTTTCTCCTTCTCTAGCCACATCTAAAATAATTTACTACTTATTCCTTCTCCCTAAAGAATTCAGAGAATTACTTGTATGTCTGGTAGATAGAGATGTTAAAATTCTTAATACCTGAACTAAACTAATACTGAAGAAGAATAATGAAAAAATAGTTTTCTAACATGACATCACAGGCACTAAATATGCCTCCAGTCACTTCTCTTGGTGCCCTGAGGAATCATTGCCAAAACTTGATGTTTTATGACTGGCACGTGACCACAGGGACTATTTTGTCAGTGGATGAGCCTGTCCTGTGGCTGCTGCAGTTTCATTTCCTTTTTAGAGTTATATGCCACTGACTCGGTTCAGACGCATGGTATGCTCAAACATGTTTTTAAAATTCTGAATATGCCTAATTTAAGGACCCCTGATTTGTACTGTATGTATTGTAATGTAGAAAACCTGTGGGAAAGTTCTTTGCTAGAAAATTAGCAAAAGTATTGCTAAATTAGTCTGGTTTCACAAACTGAACAGAATATTTTCAAAGTTGGTGTAGATTCACTTTTTCTGTTTCATGTCAACATTTCCTGGTAAAAGTGCTTTAGCTTGAAAGTCACCTAGATCTGGTGTTTTCCACTTTGAATATGCAGGGTCCGTGTTTTAAAAATTTCAACTGTCTAGATTTATGTAAGCATTATTCTGTTTTTGTGTACTGTTTTAGTTATTAAAAAGTTCACATTAATTTGGATGTACTATTCATGAGATTTTTTTTTTCTGGGATCCTAAGAAATTATATTAGTGTTTATATGTTGTGTGTTTGTATGTGTATATTTCAGGTACTCATAATAATGATATAATTTATCTAAGCAAATAATATAATACATTATAACTCTTTCCTGTCTTGCATAGTGCACTGCATAGCGTAGCATACTTCATAACATAGCCAGTTTGTAACTCAGGCTGTGACAGTTTGTAGTGCAGAAGGATGCATGAAAGGCACAAGAAGGTATGTGAATTTAGCCATAGCATAAAAAGCAAGCTTATCAACTATTTTGCAATAGTGTCACGTTTAATTAAAAAATCAGTTATTGTTGCTTTAACTAGATTTAAGTAATATGTTATGCATAAATAGAAAATCTTGTTAACATTTACTTATGAGTACTTACTATGTCCACAAAAATTTGAAATATGGTTCTTTTGTGGACCCTAAGTGTCAGAAGTGAGCAATCTCCTGCCATTCTAGTCTTCAGATTGCTCCTGGCTAAACTGTAGCTGTTGCCATTTTTTTCTCAGTTTCTTTTATTCCCCTCCCCTCCCCTCTCCTCCCCTCTCCACTGCTTTTTTACTGTGGGGACTGTCCTGGCCTTAAATGACCAAGGAAGTTGCTCATTATCTCTGTCAAGATGGTTGGCATTGCCATTCTTGGGGCTCTCCCTTCTGGTCACACCAAGGGCATCTTCAAAAGCCACGTGCAAGGCCACAGCAGAAATGCACACTGCTTTCTTGGAAGGTGATGGTCATCCTCGGTCCCTTCAGGGAGCTTCCTTACCCTCCAGAAACTGATGGGATCATTCGCCACCTGCACTTTTATTGTTCAATTTAGCAAATAATTAGTGCAGAGCTTTCTCCCTCAAATCCAAGCACTTAATCAACTGAGAGGTGACTCCTTTCCTCTTCCCATGACAGCCACTACCTTGGATAGGCCCAGGAAAGGGAAGTGCTATCCCTCCCAGCCCTTCAGAATGTGCCAACAAAGGTCGTCTTCATGGCCTATAGTGAAAACACCATCCCTCCTTTCAGGGTCTTGTCTGTTGTCCTTAGACGTGCTCAAGGTGCATGTTCTCAGCTTGGAGATAAAGCAGTAGCACCATTAGCTCAAGACCTAGTGCTCCAACTGTTTCACCAGGTGTAGGTACCCCAGTAACAGTGTCTGTGTTACCAGGCTTTCTGTGGGTAGCCAAGGATACATGGCAGAAGACCCAAGAGAAAGTTTGCTTTTTTCCCCCTGCTCCCCATGGCCTCTTCCAAATCATCATGGAGGCTTCAGAGTGAGAACCCTGCCAGAAACCACACAGGAATAGTTGCCTACTTTCATTTGCGGTTCACATTCCTGAAGATACTTCAGATTCTGCTAAGGCATGTGCATTGCTTGTCAAATCCTTATTACTCGCTCGGCTGGACAATGCATTTCCGTGGTTTGCTCTGCCCTGTAGGATTTCACAGAAAGCAAGGCTATAGGAACTGAATGCTAGCAATTGTCATAGTTCACTAGGGTTCCATAAACCATATAATTAGGGCTAGTAATTTAGCTCCCCAAAAGGGAAAAAGAACCTAATTTGTTTTTCTTAATCATAACCCATTGCTCCACTGTAGATCATACTAGAGCCTTTGAGTTTTTAGTGACATGCTTAGTCAAGATGCTGTTATTCATGGCTGTCCTGTCAGTAACTATTATTTCAGTTTGCCTACTATTGGAGGTGCAGTTCAGGGATTGGGACAATAATTCATATGATCTGAGAATTTACTGTGTTCAAAACCAATAGGGGCCTTTACAGTTCTCCTAAGCATTCTTGTCACTGACCTCTAGGTGACAATCCCTGACTATTTCAGACCTCTCAATCATTTGTGTAGTCACAGAATGATGAGTGAAGGGGTGTACATTAGATTGGAATGTCTTGTGAATGGTGAATAAGAAGCTGTGCATGTGTAAAACATTGGATGGACTTTGTCCATTACATCTCATTAAAATGATGTTTGGTAAAACAAGGGCATTGTCCTTTCTGCCCTCATATTTGAGTCCCATTATTCCTTTGCATAGAGGTAGTCCACTGTAAAGTTTAGCGGGCCCTGCAGATAGATGAGAATGTATTGCCATATTGAAGGGTGGGGAAGTACACGTTCTCCTGATGATTAGTTCCTATAATAGTGTTGGCAAAATAGATATGGGGCAGATTTGAATTGGGGGTTGGCCCCATGTCTGTATCATTGCATCTTGCCATTTAGAGTAAATGGCTGACTGAAAGCTGTAAATGTATGCTGTAGATTTCTTGAAGTGCTATAAAAATCTCCTTTTATTCCATAAGTTAGATTTTTTTAAAAATCATAAAGAAAGGACCCGCTAATTAAGTACTCCCAATTTCCTGGCCAGAGGTGGAATGGCTAGTTGGCATACACAGATCAGCTTAAGCAGCCCAAACAAGGAGTAAGTAGCTATATTACAATGCAGTATCCAGAGGGTGACTAGATCAAGCAAGAACCATACAGCATATGTTTAAATTGATGCCATGCATCCAGAACAAGTGGGCATGCCTGTTTATGTCCTCATTTTATGGTGTTTTGAATTTAACTTGGGATGAGGCTAAATGTTAATGGGCACATTCTCTGAAAATGTGAAATTGTAGTTTGTAGGAGGAACACACGCCATTCATATCTGAACATATTTTATATTTCAAATAAGAAACATGGTTACGTATTTCACAGTCAGACTGAATCTATTAAATTAATAGAAATATAATATGAATCACATCGGTCTCTTCCTGAATATAGTACGTAAGGATTCATGTTAAATTCATGGAATGGCATCCAGAGAGATAAGGAGTCTCACTGTAGCATCACTTACCTTTAAATCTCTTGATTTCTGGATCTCCTATAGAGTTTCTTGTATAATTTTTTACATGTGCAGCAAGATGTTGAGAGCAGGTGAGACTTCAATTCTTTTTCCTTCCAATATATTTAGGGAGAAGAAATAACAAAAGAAGAGATTGACATGCTAAGCGATGCTTGTACTAAATTGAAGGAACAAAAGAAATTGCTAACAAAGGAGAAGGAGGAACTTGAGGTACTCAAGGATGATGTGCAGGAATACAGTGAGGTAAGAGCAAAGGAAAAGTCAGCTGAAGGAACCAAGATCCATTTTGACTTTTACTGGAAAAGGAAAATGAGTGCTAACATGAACTGTACTACTGCCAAGCTCTGGTAGACAGAAACAGCGGTCATTCGCTGCCATAAGAGACACCGGTTCTTTGCTCAATCATGTCAGCTATTTTCAGCTGCAGCTCTTATTTCCTTTTTGCTCAGAATACAGCTTTCTTTATGTGTTCTGTCAGTGCTTGAAGACTCACATTGTGGAGTGGACCACAGTCACTGGCTTTGCTTTGTCCATCACATGTGTGTCTCCTTCAGTCCTGGACCTTGCCAAATTATTCAGAACTGCCACTGGTTCTATGATGAGTTTCAGGGGAAATGCCTAAGTTGGGTATAAGCAAGAGGGGCAACAGTATGAATGCCTTCCCACATGGAGCCCTTACATGTTCAGAGGAACCTGGGAAGAAATAAGCCCCAGTGGCTTTTATAGAATTGGAGTGGATTGCCTGTAAGCCAGAAATGGCTCCCATAGCCTTTGGTGCAACTCTTCTCCCCCCACCCCCCTTTAGTATCAAAGATTTATGATGTAAAAATGCTTCTTTTTGATCCTTAGGATTTGCAAGAGATCAAGGAATTATCTAAGACTGGACCAGAAGACATAGTTGAAGAATCCAAAGCAAGCAAGAGACTGACTAAAAGAGTGAATCGAATGATTGGGCAGATGGATAGAATTATTCAGGAGTTAGAGACAGACCAAAAAACAATAGATGGACAGTTGGGCGGTGATGTTAGTCCTCCTGTTGGGTAAGTGATTGGTAATATGACTAAGGGAGATTAGTTTTATAATTGCGATTCCCTTTTTTGTTGGAAGGGGCCAGCTTGTGAGGAGCAGAAAGCAGGCTGCATCATGAAGGTGTCTTAGAGAAAGGCCTTGTTACTCTTGGTTTCTTCCTTACATTTTTTAAAAAATCGGTTGCAAATAACTATGATTTCCACCATAGTTATTTGCAACCTATATATGTGTTATATAGACTGTGCATGCATGAGTTCACCCTTGGTAGTAACTGCTTGCTTTACTACAGGCTTCATTTTCCATTTAGGGAGAATCTCATCAGCATCCATGATCTTATTAATGTAATGAAGCAGCTTCAGAAAATACCAGAAAGCAAACTGAACAAGCTGGCTGAAGCACTGGATGAAAATAAAGATGGCAAAATTGACATAGATGATGTTGTGAAGGTGAGTCCACTGAAGAGCAAATCAGGCAATTATTTTACCTTTGTATTAAAAGTATTGCTTTTGTACTCCTGGAAGTGCGGCAGGAATGTCCATAAGTGAACTTAGGACCAAACCTAAATTTAATGCTGTGCTTTGATGTGTACTGAATTGTCTTCCGGCTATCGTGTGTGCATAAAATGACATGGAATACAGCCTTCCCAGCATGGATCCCTTCAGTTGGGTGGGTCTCAGTTCCTAGAAATACCTATCACTAGCCGGAGGGAGAGCCCTGAACAGGATTAAGATGTAGCACAAGACACTCCCCCTGCCCCCCATGAAGGTAATTTCCCTGAACTGAACATCCAAAGGCAGAGAGATCGGTCTTCATGTTGGATTAATGGAACAAGTGTGGGCCAATAAAATGATACAAAGGAAGGCTTTTTAAAGTCTACAGCTTCATCTACTTTTACTGATTAGAGAATCACGAATGTGTTTCTGTGATCAGAGTTAGACAAGTGAGCTAGAGATTCAGGTAGATGTGTCTGAGGAGCAAAGTTAATGCTCCTATATATTTGTCAGAGAAATTAAAATAGGAATAGCAAATAGAATAGAATAGAATAGAATAGAATAGAATAGAATAGAATAGAATAGAATAGAATAGAATAGAATAGAATAGAATAGAATACTTCATTGGCCAAGTATGTAAACATACAAGGAATTTGACTTTGGTGCAAGGAGCTCTCAGTGTGTTTGCATAGCACCAAGAATAAGAAGAAGAATATAAATAAATAAATAATAATATTAATAACATTATACTAAAAAACTATGCAATCAGAAGAGGAGAATTAGAGGAAAGATAGTACTGTGGTTAACTAACATATATTCATTTTGAAAAGGAGAAGCTATTATCTAACATATATTCACATTTACAGAGCATTATCAGTCATGTCTTAACAGTCATATCTTCATGCAATGTATGTCAATGTCATATTGCATTAATTAGGTGCTCAGCAGAGCAATGGCACGAGGAAAAAAAACTGTTCCAGTGTCTAGATGTTTTAACATACGGTGCTCTATAGTGCCGCCTGGAGGGGAGAAGTTGAAACGATTTATGTCCAGGATGAGAAGGATCTGCAGATATCTTCTCCGCCCTCCTTTTGACCCTCACAGTATACAGATCTTCTATAGAAGGCAGGCGGGTTGCAATTATTCTTTCTGCAGACTTAACTATCCGTTGGAGTCTGTATTTATCCTGTTTGGTTGCAGAGTCAAACCAAACAGTAATAGAGGAACAGATAACAGACTCAGTGGTTCCTCTATAAAGCTCCTGAGGTAATTTCAACTTCCTAAGTTGATGCAGGAAGAACATCCTTTGTTGTGCCTTTTTGATGATGGTTCTGATGTTAAGCATCCATTTTAGGTCTTGAGAGATTATAGAACCCAAGAACTTGAAGGACTCTACTACTGATACTGGGCTGTTGAATATAGTAAGGAGAGGGGAATTAGAAGAATTCTTCCTAAAATCCACAGTCATCTCCACAGTTTTAAGTGTATTCAGTTTCAAGTTGTTATGACTGCACCACAAGACCAGTTGTTACACTTCCCGTCTGTATGTTGACTCATCACCATTTCGAATGAGACCAATGACAGTTGTATCACCTGTGAATTTCAGAACTTTAACAGAAGAGTCTTTTGAGGTGCAGTCATTGGTGTAGAGGGAGAAAAGCAATGGGGAGAGCACACATCCCTGAGGGTTGTCTGTACTGATTAACCGAGTACTGGATATAATTTTGCCTAACTTCAGATGTTGTTTCCTGTCTCTTAGAAAGCTGATTATAATGTATATTTGTCAGAGAAATTATGTACAACAATATTCATTCATGGGAACACCTGTTTTTTTTTTTTTAAATGCATATTGCTGTTTCTAAGATACTGTACCATATGTTATCTCGCTGTTGAGTAAGGCTGAACTTGTGAACCAGCTTGTTGCTTAAGATACATGTTTTAGTTACTTTCCTGCTTAAAGTTTTTCAAAATATTTAGGAAGAAAACCTAAGTGTTATAGGTAACACTAAACTTTTTTAATGTTTGCCTAGGTGATAGAATTGATTGACAAAGAAGATATTGATATTTCTACCAAGCAAGTAGCAGAGATAGTATCACTGCTGCAGAAGGAAGAAAAACTAGAAGAAATAGAGAAGACAAAAGGAAATGCTGAGAAGGAAGCTGCAGAAGTGAAGAACTAGCCTTCACAGTAGTTTGAAGGTTAAATCAAATAAGATACCATGTGTACCTTAGTCAGTGCTTAGTGGTTGTGAGATGAAGAACACTGGTAATTTTTCAGCTAATCAAAGATAAAGTGTTTTTGGGCAGAGGGGGACATTTCTCTGATCAGAGACAAATTATCATTCCATGAAGAAGAAACTGTTCTGGCCTTCTAAGAAATCAACCCATCTTCTGCAATCATGTTGATTCTTTGGTATGCTGTGGTGATTCAGTCTCTTTGTCTCCAGATTGTGATATAAATTAGAAATTTCTTTGCAGTGCACAAGGAGTCAGCTACTTCTTTTAAAATAATGCTAAGTTTACTTGGCACGGACATGTGTTTTTCTTCTTGGAAAAGTGAAGATCTCTACAGCAAAATTTCCAGTACTGAAACCATTCAAAAATGGCTAATCCAGGTGAAGGTTGGTTTTTGAAAGTTCTGTAGTGGCTTTGGGTTAACACATGTAGAACTGCACTGCATATGTAAGTTAAAAAAAAATCTCATATAATTTTTATTTTGGCTTTGTTGATTTTTCAGTACTAAAAAAAAATAGAGAAAAAGATATTGCACTATTCAGCTGCCACTACACACATTTTTAAAAGTGTTTAAATTCTTCCATCCCTCTATAATCCCACTGATCTTCCTCTCAGTTTATCCATTTATCCAGCTTCACTAATATAGAACCTGGACTCCTCAAGTTTGCAGACCAGGTGTCAGTTGGATGCAAGGCAAATTTGAAATTGTGAAAAAAAAACACCTTTACCAAAACACTGCTTATACAATAGGTGTATCTAATTACAAGGTTTTTCACCTTGGATATGAAATGACTAATATAACAAACTGGAAGCTTCATGTAAAAGTTGCCTATATAATCAGGACAGTTAAAGGCCTGCTGAAATTAATAAGTACCTTCCTTAGTTTGACTTTGCTTTTGATCTAGTTGTTCTAGAAGCATCTCCTGTCAGTGCTACTATGTAGTTTTACTAGGTATCAATGCAGATTTTCTTAATCAGTCCTTTAAAGCATTAAGAGAGGTTTGTGTTTTTCATAAGGGTAGAGATGATTCTGAGTCTGTTTCCCAGAAGTAAATCATGTTGAAATTGGTGACAAGAGCCTGAACAACTGTTTTCAGTTATAACGCAAAGACTTGCTTGGATTTTATCATGGCTCAGAGAAAGTATTTGCATTGCCTTTTTTAATTGAGTCGTAATATGAAAACACCCTAGGTCTACTATGTATGGTTTCAGAATTAATAGAAAATGTATTTTTAGATACCAGTTTGAAGGAATTAAAATTACGAAAGATGACAGTTCATAGATTTGTTGCCCGTTTCTATTTATGCTGCCTTCTTAGTCCTATTGACAGGCATGAGGCAAACTTAGCAAATTTATTTTCACTTTCCTCTTTCAGTTGTGATTTGCAATGATTTTATGGGAGCCACATGTTGCTTTTTGGTGGCAATTAAGTACATTTAATTGCAACAAGTAAGTCTGCAGCTGAATTTGGATCAAAAGTGATATATAGCACCTTATATAGCAGCTTAAGAGGCCATGGAGGAGAATCCCATTTTCATGGCATGCGTAATGGACCATAATTTTTATTGCATGTGTTTTCCTGTGACAGGTTAGCAAAAGGGAAGCACAACTGTACTATCTATCCAAGTGCCTAATTTGGATTAAAGAAAAAATTATTATGATAGCATAAGGAGTGGTTGAACATTCTGACAACTGCACTTTACGATATGTCAGGTTGCAGTGGCTAGATGCATGTTACAAAGTCCATTTGTCAAATGGATCTGTATACTTGCTGTTTCTGCATTGTTGCAGAGGATGTGGAAGACTTGAAAGCAGCATCTAGGCTAAAACACGCCTTGCCTGGGTGAGCCTGGGAGCAGCTACTGGAAGTACGTTGTGTGCATACGTGACTTCCGAAGGCATTAAAATGATTAAATCCATAATGTAGTCCGTGATACTAAGATTTCTGTAGTCTAATGCTCATTTTGTGTGTACGTTCATCTCTGTTCTGAGTGAAGTCACAGTGATACCTTTCCGTTCCCCATCTCCTTTCCAACTCCATATTGTTACCGTTTCCATTGTCCAAAACCTAGCCGGTAACGTAGCAAGGAATTGTAATAGGGAGCTCTCATTCTTGTACCCATGTATAGATCACTGTTGTGTTCACAGGGACAATTGAGCACAAGATCATGGAAGATCAGAGTTACCTCACTTACCCTTCTGCCATGACAGCACTAGTATTCTACTTAATGTTTTGGGAAAGAGAAGAGAGGGACTGTGTCTGGGAGGTGTGATTACATTAGTTGCTTACGAGCATGAACTTCAGAAAAAATGTGGGTTCCATTTATAATGGTCTTGAAGGAGAGGAATACTGTCAGGTCCCCTTCTGTCCTCATGTATGACGTTCAGTGCCATTACTAGTGATGTGATTTTCTTTCTTCAGACATGAATAAAGGAAGATAAATTGGCTTTTAAACATTGTCACATTGGTCCTAGAGCGGACTGCTACATGCAGTTGGCTTCTATTTTATCTTAGTTTCAATAGCTTTACCAGTATTTCTGAGCAAAGAACTTTTATAGCTGATGGAGTATATCTTTTGACATTTTATGGGAGCAAGTGGTGATTCAGTGGCAGGCCCTTTGTTCTGCATATAGAAATTGCCAGATCTCCATTTAAGGCTGGAAAAAAATCAGTCTGCAGTCCTGGAGTGGCAATATCAAACTCTATTGACTGTCTTAGCTTAGATGAATCAACAGTCTGTCCCAATATAAAGCAGCTTCCTATCTTTGCTATATTATACATAAAGGGCAAAGTAGATAAGTGTAACCTTTCTGTACTTATGGGTTGATAAATTGGTGTTAGGAAAGTACACGTACTATTAGGCATAATTTGCGCTTTGTACATATGTATAAAAATGCACACATACCTTTCTGACGGATAAGGATAAATAGTTGGATTTAAATGCAAAACTGTACAGGATTAGAGATGTGAAGCCCTAAAATGGGGAGGGAGGATGTGTTTTCAATAAATGTGAATCTTCAGTAATGGAAATAAAGCCTGAGAAGCAGTAACTGCTAATGAACTTCAGATGCAGAATATTAAACATTTCACATTTCATGTGGCAAAGTGTATTTACAAGCCTTTTGCCCCTTATGTCTGAAAATCATTGCTTTTATTTCTGTCCAGAATTCATAGTGTTGTTTTGGTACAATGTTGCTGATTTTGACTACCTGCATCTCCAAAATAGGCAAAAGTAAAGATTTGTTCCTTGCTTTGATCTCAATTCATACTTGGGTTGACTGGCAACTGTAGTAACAGAGGATTGGACTAGAGCAGGAGAGATCAGCTGTCACTGTAAGATTATACTTATAGAACTATTGAATGTGGTGTATAACAACTCTCATCATCTTTTCTAATCAAATTGTAAATATTTTGCCCCAGTTCAGCTATAATAAAGAATATACTGTTCCAGTGTTTCCCAACCTTAGCAACTTTAAGATGGGTGGACTTCAACTCCCAGGATTCCCCAGCCAGCATGCTGGCTGGGGGAATCCTGGGAGTTGAAGTCCACCCATCTTAAAGTTGCTAAGGTTGAGAAACACTGTACTATTCAGTCTAAATTAAAAAACGATCAAGATTCTCTCCTCTTAAAGAATATTCTGTTGGCCATAATTTGGTTGTAGACTGCCGTGGAAATCGTATTGGTGGATATAACTTCCTTAAAATTTTCATATAACTGGTTGCATCTAGCAATTCAAAGCTTTTTGGAGCTCTCCAGAGTTCTCCGAGAAGTCCAAAGATTTGGGGGCTGCAGACTGATAGGATGGAAACATGCATCTTCCCTTCCTTTTCACGGGTTTCTTTTATCTAAACTGTTGCCTTCCATCTTTTTTACCAGCCAAATGGGTGAACCCAATTCACTGCAGTTGGTGAGAGGAGGATGCTTAGTGGCGGAGCTGGTTGGGGGCAGAGTTTTTTTCTTCCTTTTTCCTAGTTTGAAAGCTTGGTGGTTAAGCTTCTTTTCAGACTTAACAGTTTTCATGTGTTTCCTGTCTCAGAGTGGAGGGAAAATGTACTGAATTCTAGGAATTATGGGATAGAGTTTCAGGGCCACAGGACCTCAAAATTGGGGTTAGTGAAATGCAAGTGGCCCCCATGTTTAAAAATACTAAAAGATTTAGCCCCACTTCAATATTTTTTGAAGGGTAATGTATATTTAGAACATGTAAATGAGGCAAATCCCAAACACTAAAGAGAGAATGCTGGAGAAAAGCTCATCTTCTTTGCCAAGGGCAGTGTTGTGGTGTGGAGGCTATTGGAAAGATGTGGGAGAGATAAAATGCAGTTCCTTTTTTATTTAGTGAAGACATCAGAGAGAGAGGAAAAAACCCTCCTTTTGAGGGAGTCAGAAGAATTTTTTTTTCTGGCTTTGTGAGGGGTAGCATGAACTTGCATGCTTGTAGCTCAGGATGGTTTAGGCACCAAAAGGTATTGTGTGTCATTCACTCAATTTGGTGGATGTTGTGTAATTGTCCTTAAGAGATTGGATGATGATCTCAGCTTTGGTTATAACATTCCGCCTCTTCCTAATTTTGGTTCATTCTGGCCACACGTTCTCTTAGCAGATACTCTTTAAGCAGAATTGCCCCTTGTGTATAACATCTGCCCATATAAGCCAGAGCATAATGAAGTGAACGTTTTTTAACTGCACAGCTTTCAACCCCATTTCTGGGAAAGAGAAATTCATTTCTGGAAGAAATTTGCATTTCATCTTATAGAATGTATAGGAACTTTTGTTTACTTGCTGTGATTTCTGAGTACTGATGAGAAACACTGACCTCCTTTCATGAAACGAACTGAGATTATGACCACTGTCATCAAGCTAAGTAACTTCATGTAATGAATGAAATGAATTCTGTATGTGAATGTAAAGTTATGATATTGTCAACAGATACATTCTGCTTGAATGTTTTGGGTGTATAAAGTTTAAATTAGGCCCATGTACACTCCACTTAATATTAGAAGGGAGAAACCCCACATTTCTTTATAAAGATTGGAAATGAATGCACATTGGCAAATCAGTAATTTTTTAACAGCTTAAGTGGCAATCTAAGCTTGTAGATAATCTAGTAGCAAAGAAATTTCATGTTATTTCATAGATTTTAACAACTAGCATGAGGCATACCATGTTGCTTTTTTCTAGAAGGGAATTTGACTCTCTTTAGAGAAGAGATTTGAACCATCTGAAGTTATATAAGAACTGAGTTGAAATACATTTTAGTGTGTAATGCTAGTGGTGCTTTGTGTTTAATATGTATAAAAACCTTTTTATCTTTCTAAGCTTAAATTATTATATAAAACACCACATTATTAAAGAAAAATATACTATATCCCCTCTTTTACTGTGGATTATTTATGAATAAAATCTTACATGATAAACCTGCCAATATTGATCATGTGAACTGAAAGACATTACTTCTTGATGTACAGCAAAATAAAAAATGATTGAAGCTTTTGCTGTTGGCATGCCTTTGACTTTACATTATTGGTGCTGTTTTTGTCCTCTTTGAATTTGTTGCCACTTTAAACTGTTCACTTCTTACAATCTGAACAATTCATTGAAGTTTAACTAGTACAGGTGTGATAAAATTATTAGCAAGTGCAGAGTATTAGCTCAAAATGGTGATCTTACTCAACAGATACCTTTTTCAGAATGTTTCTGTATATTCACAGTCAACATTGTCACCAACCATTGTCTGAGTTTTTAATCCACGATTGGATGATTGTTACTGGTCCTTTGGGTGGCTTAGAAAACCAGTCTATAACTAGTCAGTTTCTTTCTCTCCCTCTCAAAATCTTGCTGCTTCTCCCTTTTTTAAATCTTGGACTTTCTTCTCCTTTCCAGTTTGTGGATTAAGGGGGGAGTCACTTCATATAGTTTCACCCTTTCATAATCCTTTATCAAGGCTAGTTGCTGGAGGAGTTCTTGTTGAAGACTTATTTCTCTAATCATCATAAATCTCTAGGTTTTGAGCCAAGAATGGTTTCTTCTAATTTCTTAACGGGCCACCTTTGTAGACTTAAAGTAGTGGTCCCCAACTTTTTTGGGCCAGTGGACACACTTGGCATTGTAAGACCAGGTTGAGAGCACTCAAGCATCCATAAATTGGCCCCATGCTGAGAGACTTTAATAGAAATTATTCATGTTTGTTTCATGCAAAACCCCCTTTCCCGTATAATCTTTCTATACAATGAATGACAGAACTAGTAAAAAGTAGTCTGAACCTGTATCATAAAACTGCAGGATCATTAGGAAGGTAGGTTCAGCCCCTAGATAATTTATCTGATTTATTGCCTAGCTTCGAGTCATGAGGGAGGGATCATTTTAAATGGGCAAAGCAACAACCATTCTTCCTGTGTACTATAAAACTTGAAAGAAAGAAAGAAAAAGAAAGAAAGAAAGGAAAGAGAAGAGAAGAAATAAGAGCCTACTTAACAACAGCAAAGTAAGGCATCCGATGATCTTAACTATTTTCCCTGCAATGAACTTTGAAGGTAGGCTAAGGACAAATCTTACTCAGCTAACTAATCCAGTTAGACAGTTGATTCTTTAACATTCTGGAAGTTGTTAGTTGCCATCTCCTGTTTCCCTGTATTCCTTTTATTTTTTTTTATTTGGAGATGTGATTCATTATTTGATCCATTGGCTTGAAAGGGAGAAAATATCATGGAAACCTTTCCATACATGCAAGATTACACAATGGCACAGTTATTTTGTGTGCTTCACGCTTGGCACAAGGTTTGTTAAGTTCTGTGTTGCTAGCTTTGAGCAGGAATGTCCAAAGTACAAGGCACCTTTTCATCTGTTTTTCCCAGAGCTGGGCTGAAGGGAGAAGGGCTAAGAATTCCCAGCTGGATGTTCAAGAAATTCAACCTGATTAGTGACAACCTATCTTAAGTATTTTTATTGGGGAGCCTTGAGAAGAGGGTTCTGCTAAAATCTCTCTGTGAGGTTTTAATTCCCTCCTCCCAGCAAGTAAGTTCCCCACCCCGGCAGAGAGGAAAAATAACAAATCTAAATCCCAACAGGAAATGAACTGACTGATCAAATCCACCACTTTAGGACTGGGGTCCTCCTGCCAGTGGAGAAAACCTAACTGTGAACATGTCCTGTCACATACGCTGCGTAGGAAAAACCCAGGTTTGTGGTGGTGCCATGAAATTCCAAAGTCTTCGAACTGGATGAACAAAGAAGTCTTTGATTTTCTTTGAATCAGATGCTTTTTCCAAATTGCCTCTCCTCCTCCTCCGTACTCCCTCCAAGATCACAGGATAATGCCCGGCTCTTCAAGGACTTTCAACAGATGTTACGCTTGTATACCCAAGCACTCCGAAGCCCACTTGGGCCTTTCAATTTTGAAGTGCTTCACAGCCCTAAAAGTCTGGTGGGAGATGTGACCTACATTAAAAAGCCATAGAAATCCAAGGGGAATCTGATCATCTTTTCAATCACGCCCCTGAAATCGCACAAGATCCTCACCTCTTGATTCATAATTTTCTCAGTTTCACTGGGCTTCATACAAGTTGGCTTTATTCATGCCTTGCCCTTCTGGTTGTGAATGGCATACAGATGCCCCCAGCTCTAGCAATAAACTCTCAGCATGGGTGTCAGAATCCTCGCAAGATTTTATAGTAGATTATTATATGGCTAGTTTAAAATCTTGCGAGGATTCTGACAATGGGAGGTGCTGTGGACTCTAAAGGCAGGAAGAAACCTGATTGCACTTGCTGTTGCGTGTACTGTTCTTTCATTGGAAAAGTACCTACAACAACTACTACTAATGCAGTGCAAACATAACTTCAAAGCTTTGTTTAAAATAATACTGAATTACCCTTCAATTCAACATTTACAGGGTGATCCAAAGGTTAATTAGTGCTAAGGGTACAAATAATCCTAACAACTAATAGTGATGGGGTGGGGAACGTGTTTGTTGTTGTTTAGCTCCTAGTACAGATGAAAAGCCTTAGCAAGCATTGCTGTCCTCACTGGGGAACACCTAGAAGAGACCACCTAAGGAAGAACGTGATCCGCCGTTGATGAGGGACGAGGCATTTCCTCAAACATCCAGGTGCTCTTACTGAAATGGGAAAGCTGCCACTGTCTCATTCAACTTTAGGATAAATGTCCGCTAGAGAAAGTCAAAGCTAAACAGATGAAAACTGAAAGCATAAGACTTAACATGATTCATATCATTATGTGAAGTCAGATTACTTTGGTAGAGCAAGTAGTTTTTCCCTGTCTTTTGTGACTATAGTTTTTAAATTGCTTTTAGTGGATAAACTATGTTGATTTTTTAGTTTTTGTTTTGATTGTGTACATTGCCCAGAGACACATGCAAGCGAGATGGGCGACTATATAAATTCAATCGATCAATCTTGGCATTTTTGCAAGGCACGTGGAGCGTTCACAAAATTGCACATACATATGCTTGGTCATCTTCCTTCAATTAAACAATGTCGTCTATCGGGACCCCGGAAATGTGCTTTTTCCGTGGCAGCACCTGCCCTCTGGAGCAAGGCTCCCCTGAGATCTGGATGTTTAGAAGATCTGTGAAGACCCGGCTCTTCATCCAGGCCTTTGGCGAGGGAGAGTGAGACCCCTCGCTTCACCATGCTTGCTATCTTTTATCTTTCATGTTTTATTGTAATTTTTTTTGTTTGATTGTCGTGAGCCGCCCTATTATTATCTCAGTTTCTTACTTTACTAGCTTTCAGAATGAAAAGTTCTTATCCAGTTGGCCTCTTGTGAAAAACTCTTAAATTTTTCAGGATACAGCATGGTTTCCAGGACAATATTTTAAAACTGATCCTAGGTTAGTCCTGCTTGATGGCAGGGCCTGCTTATTCTACCCTGTGCTTGCTATTGGTGCATGATGCAACGAGGAACCTAATTTTTCATCCAGCGTGTTGCAGAGCCTGATGCTGATTTGGGATGAGAAGGAGCAACTGGCCCAAGGTCACCCTGTTGGCTTCCATGCCTAAGGGAGGACTAGAACCCAGATTTCCCCCCTCCTAATCCAGCACCTTAATCGCCAGACCATACTGGCTTGTTGGTGATCTGTAGGTCCACTCTTTGAGTTATCTTTAATTTTTGTTAGTGTTGCTATGCTGGGGTACCACATAATGTGTGCTGCCAGAAGCCAGCACATCTGAGAAATTTCTCACTAGGTGGTGCTACAGGATTACAAGAGACCAATTAGTTGGTTATTGTGTTTACTGGAAGAACATTCTGCCCATACCAGATTTGCTGAGTGTTAAAATGATCCTCTGCCCAAATGCTTGCTTGGTAGCCTCATTCTTCGATCCGCTCACGTCTCAGGAATGATCATTTGCTAGCCACGAGCTAGATACAGCATTGAACAGGAGGAAGCAGAAAGAAAAAAAGCTCACATTTGCTTTCAGGAGAGCAAATGCTCACTTGGACTAAGGTCAAAACAAAACATCTGTTGTGTTTGTTTTCTCTGTGTAGGTACAGGGACAGGAGTGTGGTTTATGAGAAGACATTGCATTAAAAAGGAGACTGCAGGGAAAAATGGGCAGGGTGATTTCACAAAGACTATTTGATAGGAACTTGTGAGATCCATTGGCCCTAACAGATTTGACAGAGAACTCTTATGTAGGTATCCGGACCCTGGGGGTCTACGTGCAAAGCCACTCAAATTTAGATGCGCATAGCCACCAGAACTCATCCTCGTCCATAGGATTCAAAGTTCTCCAAAGTTGTTTTGCACCTCAATCTTTTTTAAAATTTATGCATGCAGAGCAATTCTATGATGTGCTGAAGGAAACAGACTGGGACAAATGAATACTGTGGAATCTGTGCTACATACTTTCTTGAAACAAATGCTGCTTGGTTCATGTTGCTTTCTCCCCAATCAACCAGTGTAGCAGGATGTGGCCAAGTTTAAAAAACAAAACAAAACAAAACAAAACTTTTCATCTGTGTAAGATTCAACTATTTTCTAGAGGCTTTTTAAAATAATAATAATAATAATAATAATAATAATAATAATAATTATTATTATTATTATTATTGCATTAATATAGATACAGAAAAAATACATTAGCCAAGTACAAAAAATGCAGATGTATTAAAAAAGTAAATAGAAATGAAAGAAAAATAAAAACAGAACACTAATGAGCTAGAAATATATAAGATTTTTTTTAAAAGTTCAGTTCTTAAATGTGAACTCATAAAGTAATATTGATTTAACTTTCCACCATGTCAATTCTTATTGAATCAGATATAGATGTTTTTCCCATCTTCTTAGCTGTAGGCCAAGTATAATAAATCCAAAATTCTTTATACTGCATGGATTCCATATTTTCAGTATATAATTCAATGACACATTCACATCTTTAAGACTCATTTTTCTTCAAATACCATATTAACAACCCGACAACCTGGTGAATATTAAAGCAAAGAGTTATGTGACTATACAAGAAGCCCAAAACGCAGGAGTCATTGTCCTCTCCATAATATTATATTTCCAATATACTGAAATTAGGATCCTGCCCTTGGTGAACATGTTCTGGTTGCACCTTAAGATCTTAGGATACAAATTTAACTTTATTCTAAATTCTAATCCATAGATTTTCTTGTAGGTTTCCCATATATATCTTCGTAATATCTTTCAGTTGTGCATAAAATTTTTAACTCAGACTAGGGAACCTCCAAAACCTTTTCTAGTTAGATAATTGTTTAGAAGTTGCAGGCATAACAAGTGCATCAAGATCAAGTTATAAAATTCTGCGTGCATCACATCAAATGTTTTAAAAGACCATAACAATAAACTGCTCCAAGGTGTAAGAGCTCCAGAATAAGATTTTATTAAGATACTGGTGTGGAGTTTCACAGCCAGTGTCAATCAACAGGGATAAGATTTTGAGCTGAATGGCCGTGGCCTAGTTTTTTGGTGTCCTGACATTTCACTGGCAGTTGTCTTCAGAGACAGAGTGAGTTACTTTGTGGTGCTTTTGGCAGCACTTTTCAGGTTGGGCTCATTCTTGAGCGTCAGTTTTTCGTGTGAATTAAGATCAAATTCAAGTTTAATTCCTGCATCATCGAAAGATGCCTTGCAAACTTTAATATAAGAAAGTCAATTGACTTATAATTGAAAACAGGTACCAAGGCCCTGCAGAGAAATCAAAGGGGCAACCTAATTTTCTATATCTATTTTTTAATTATTTTTATTATTATTCTAATGTTTTGGGGATAAGTCATTTACATTTTCAGAGAAAACTGAAGTCAAAATGTAAGCTCTGTGATAAAGCTGGAAATCAGTAAAATTGAACCCCCGTCCTCGTGTGGAAATTGGAATTCAGGTAAGGAAAAGAGTCTTTTGAAATATCTTGTCAATCTATTTACACTTTAAAAACATTTTGCAGGCATTAAGATGGGAATCCCTCTGAGAACATATAAAAATCCTGAAGTAGTATCATCTTAGTATCATTTATTGCTTTCTGTAAACCTATAGGATTTTAAACCATATGTTTATTTCATTATTAATTTGACATAAACAGTTTGAAATACTAATTTCTATAAATGAAGAAATCTTTCCTGGAATAATTATACCAAGATATAATTATTCCTTAAAGGACTTCCTTAAGGGAATTCAGATACTATATAAGTGTCCCCTTCATTTTTTTTCTCTTTTTCACAGAACATCATTATTTATCATTTACAGAGAATGTAAGACTTATTCCAATTAACTGAGTAATCTGATCATTTGCCAAAGTGTGTACTATAACCATACATTTAGGTAAGGAATATTGATCCTTATCAATAACGCATACAATACCATCAAGCCTATAGCGAAGATTTGTGTTCCACCCTAACAGTAGTTGTCTGCTAAAACAGACTTCTGTGCAACATTCAGATGGGTAAAGAAATAATTCAATCTGTGAAAACTTCAGCTAACAGGTAAGAACGCCAGCTTTATCCATGGTGAGTTCTACATATTTAAACTGCACCATATTGGAGGGTTTTTCCACATCCAGTATACCTGACTATCGAGGACTTATTAATTTAATACTGGGGCTTGACATCCTTTTTAAAATGAGATTGGGCAGGACGAGCCTTTGAAGGTAATATAGTTTGAAATGTGAGCCGGTCAAAATGTTAGCATTATTTAACTAAGAGCTTGGGCAATAACTTGCACAATCTGTAGGACCTTGACCAGCTTTCAAAATCAAAGTTATAAAAGCATCTTTTAAAGAGAAGCCATTGCTATAAGCCTTTGGCTTTTCCCAAGTCTGTATGAAACACATTCTTATAATTCTCCCCAAAATAGGAAGAAAGAAGTCAATAAATAATTTATACCAATCAATAGGGGAACCTTAACTAATTTCACCCAAACTATTGTCTCTTGAAGTGATCATGGAGCAGCTAAATAAGTAGTATGATCCTGAGTAATCTTTCAGAGATCTATTTCATTAAAAGAATCTTTGATTTGTTCATCTGAAACCTTTAAGTCAATATTATGAAGTTTGGTATAGCAATGGAAAAAATGCTGATTTATCAGATTACATTGAGCTTGTCCTGAGAATGTTGTTGTTGTTGAACCAGTGAATCTGACTTGTTCACTCCCAGTAATCATTCTTGACATTATTCAATAAGTGTTCGATATTGAGTGCAAAAAAATAATTAAATTCCACTTTAGCAGCTATTAATGTTCTATAATACCAGTGATCTTGGTCTCATTATCATTCAAAATCTCCTTGATTTTGTTTTCCAAATTTCCATGTTCTAATGTTTGTTTCCTGTTTGGATGCCCTAGAAGCATCTAAACAGTCAATAAGTTTGCAGTATGCTATATATATATATATATATATATATATATATATATATATATATATAAATAAATAAATAAAGTTCTGAGGATCCATTTGCTTTGTTAAATAAGAGTTTCTTCAAGCAATATGTCTAAGTAGAATGTTTTTCTTTAAAACAATAATGTAGCAGGAACATGCTCAGGAAGTGCAATCAAACATATATTACAATTGTCTACTTGATCAAGTAAAGATTGAAAAACCAAAAAAAAAAAAAAATAGTCAAAGCGAGTACAAGTTTTATGAAGAATTTTAAAAAAGGTATGTTTACACTGAGATGAATTCAGCAGTTGCTAAGGAGCTTACCAAATCTAATTTCAATCAATAAACTTGCAGTACTTTTCATGACTGAGCGTTCAATTGATTTGAAACTATTAAAATTCATAAAGGACCCAAAATTTGGTTAAAGTCAGAATTATTTGATAGACCACCAAACATAGACGCCTGGACATTGGGGAGGGACAAAATGACAAAAAATTCATCAAGAGATTTTGTGAAAATGTCAGTGCTGCAGATACCTTTGTTAAGAATTTGAGCAAAGCACCTGGATGGCCTTTAGCTGGACCCGAGTAATTAAGAAGTGCTGCCCTGTTGTTATAGCTCTTATTTTTAACATTAAATTCTAAAATTCACCCTTATGAATTGCTTATTTTTTTGTTCCATGACAAATTCAGATTTATTAATCAAAGCTACAGTGCAATCCATTTAGCAATTTTGAGTTTCTTCTGGTTTATGTTTAACCTAGCCATCATCTAAGAAAAAAATTCTTTTCTTCTGTGAGAATGAATTTTAAAACTGTAGGTTTTAAATCACCCAATTTATTAAAAATCTATCTCCTCTTGGTAGGCCACCTAAGATCTTTAACATCACTGAGGGTGACATAAATATTAAAAAGTCTGTGTATGTATAATATATATTGCACAGACACACACACACACACACACACACACTTGAAAAAAGTAAAAAATAAAAATGCATTTATATAACTGACATATTTATGTAGAAAACTAAAATTAAAAATGGAAAAGATACCAAAGAAAAGAAAAAAGGGAGACATTTGAAACACTCAGAAAGCATCATCATCATATCTTTTTTTAAAATGGGAATTTTTTAAAAAAGTGGCTGAAAGGAAAGGAGATTGAAAAACAGAGACACCCCCCTCCCCTGCCATCAGGAAATCTCTCTCCAACTAAAATTTTGTGAAAATAGTACTTCTTTGATCTATTTGCTCCTCACTGAGTAAAGCTGTCAGCAGCTTCTGGATCAGAGAATTTCTGCAGTAAATTTCAATTTTATGCAGTGCCTAAGTTAGTTTGTTTATTTATGTATTTATTACAACTCCTTTTATGAAGATTCAGTCAAGTGAAAATAAGCAACTTACAAAACTGTGTAACACATATCCAGAATATTAGGAAAATCTGTGTCTCATAAACAAATTCAACATCAGTGATGGCGGTAAAACAGTTATTATCATTCAGTGACCACAAAACGTACCAGATACATACTTCATTGATTCCTCAATCCTCAAGGAATGTTGGGGCTTGCAGACCCAAAGCGTGTGTATGTAGGTGTCTACAGCCTATGGGACATCTGTTGTCCCTTTCCTAGCAGATGAAACAGTTCAATACAGGGTTGTTTGGTGAACAACTCTAAGAACAATCTAAAAACCTTCATCTCAAATCCAGCCAGAGTCTTCCAAAGATTTTTTTCAGTGCTCAGCCTGAAAAAAAAACTCTGCTCAACTCTCAGGTCATTGGTCCCCAAGATGGTTCAGCTGGATACCTCATTGTCTATGGCTAATTCTTCTCTTCTCTTGGGCCAGATCATAATCCAAAGGCTACTCTGTGGCTGGTGTCTTGTTTCTCACAGATTCTCTTTTCTGTCTCTGACAGCTGAGAGTGGGAATAGTACAGTAAGTACGCCATTTTTTTCTTTTGGCCTAGCGAATAGCTTTGTCCATCTGCAAATTTAACTTGAATGTGTAAGATAATTAACAGATGAGTGCTTGTCTGAGTTAATGCGTCCAACTCCTGAATGCTTATGAGAGAGAGTTGTTTTCAATTTAGAAGCAGGTTGTATCAGTGGGGTGCTATGCAAAAGCCGATCGCTTTCCCACACATGGTTCAACATGGGTATACAGTATGTGCTGGTTTGCATATGAATGGGCAGTAATGCAGGAAGAGTCGACAAATCAGGTGACTTCAAAAGAAGATTAGACAAATTCATGGAGGTTAGATCTGTTATTGCCTCTGAGGTGTATTGATAACAGATCAGAATTGGTTCGTGCTTGGTACCCGTTGCTAGGCAACGGGTGTGGGAGGGTGCATTTGTACTCGTATTTTGCTGATTTATTTTCTGGGCTTAGCTATTGCAGCTCCTTATAATAACAAAGTTGAACTAGAGAAGGTTTGGATCTGGTCCTGCAGGTTGCTACCGCTGTGTTTCTCCTCCGTTTGCCAACTATGAAAGTGAAAATAATGTAGGTGTGTTCTCGTTTTCAACATTTTTCAGTTCTGGGGTTATATTTAGCATACACATATGCAGTGTGTATTCATTTTATATCTTTCAAAAACCCTTGGGTAATTTGACTCCTCAACTGAGTAAATGTTCAAAGGGCTTTTAATGTGGGCTAGTTCCAACATCCCAAAATTATTTTTGATCCCTCAGAATAACTGGGTGTGTACCCAGTTTCTCCCTTGCATGTATGGCAAGAAACAGCATGTCTTTTTCAGTGTAATGTTGATGTTACCTTCTGCCAGAGAGATGCTTCAGAGAGATGCTGACATGCACACACACCCTGCATATATATGGGTGGATAATTAAGTAGGAAAAAAAAATCTGGTAGCATTCTGTCCATACATGTCTTAAAGGGAAAAAAATAAACATAAAATAAAAATAGCAAGGTTTCCATAGGAGATGAACTGTGGTGTTTAGGCATTGTTATAAATAAAATACTGATGAAGAAAACTGAGCTTTATATACTTTTCAAAATATTCAGCATTAGAATAACATGCCAACGTTAGAAGTGAATAAATTTTGCACGAGTGTGGATATGCTTGACAGATCGTGCTCAACTTTTTCATAATCCTATTTTCAGGATGGTCATCTTTGCAGCACGTCTCAGGTATTCAGTTCTGATTCTTTGGCTGATCTTACACTTCCACCCAATTTTAAAACTCTACAAATGTTTTCACAAAGCAGTATTGACAAAGCGGCGGATGTAGAAGATAGTGCCAGGTCTTTGTGAGTAACTTGCTGTTCAGTGGCTATTACTTTCCCAGATTTCAAGGAATGATTAATAGCCATTGTTTTAAAGCAGCCTACTTGAAGATTGCCATTTGAAGAATGATGGATAAGTGCACCAAGAGCCAATGTCACTGGCTTAGGAGCTGCGTTGTTCAAATATGTCACAGCATGAAAGCATGCCTTTGAAACCAAGTGAGTGGGATTAAGGTTTGGATTCCCTGCTTGAAGGAGGACATAAGGCCCTGGAAGAGTTCCTTAAAGCAAGACCCTGGTATGCCACACTTTGCTTTTTAGAGTAGAATTTACAATTATGAAAGTCTCAAGAGAAGAGGATTAACTTTCTGACAAGTCTCCAACCTCTTGAACATCTTGGGGATCCACCTGCATAGCACCCTCGAGGAAATAGATTGTTTGAACTCTTTTCATCAGGGTTCAAGACATGGGATGAAGTCAGCATTGGTTGCTGTTACGAATGACCTCTGCAGTGCACCCCTCTTGATCCTTACTATCCTTCTGGACTGACATTGGGAGATTGGGGACCCTGGTTTGTAGGGGTTCCATTCCAGTTAGTGGTAGTGAGGGAGGAGAGGCTGGCTGGGTGATCACTCCTCTGTGGGGTTGGTCCTCTTCTTGTTTAACATTAACACACAGCTGCTGAGAGAGGTCCGTGTCACCTATGGCTCAGATGGAGCTTCTAGTTAAAGCTTTTCAGAGGCTCTGGAGGCTCTCAGTCTGGATGGGGCAAAATTGACTAAAATTGAATTCAAGCAAGAGAATGTTGCTATTTATCCACTGCATTTCTCTCTCAACTCTAGTGCAGTGTTGTCCCTCAAAAAGGGTGGCCCTTCCTGGAGGGAGGAAGTTCATAATGTGAGGAAAGTTCTCTCCTCAAATTCCAGCCTTCTGTGTTTTATGGAACTACTTTCAAACTTTTGTACTCACATTTATTTATTGATTTGACTTATGCCCCATCTTTGTACTCCAGCAAGTACTCAAAGGAGTTAACAAAATGTACATAACAGAAACAGAAGACAACATATTAAAAAAGCTGATTATAATTAACAATAAAGTAAGAGCTGAAGTTATTTACTAATCAGAACTTAGCAAAAGAAACCTTGTTACAGATTTTTTCAGTGTCCAGGAAGTGGCAGCCAAACTCAAAAATGGACTCTGGATTTGTTAATTCTTATAAAAGAGATTCCATGTTTATCAAAAGGAAATGCAAGTATAATGGGAGGATTTTGCTTCTGTGATCATGGCAGCAAAACATTCATATAATCTGAGTGTGTGTGTGTGCATGCACACGTATCAAGTACTGTTAGTGCTGAAAATATTTGCTTGCTGCAAGGAACCCATAAATCAACGGTTTTTCCTGCTTTGCCAGCAGCAACTTAATAATAAAGCAAGTAAAAATGTTTTTAAGATTTTGCTTCAAAAACAAGCTATACCAATTCAACCGTAGTTTAATTAAAAAAAGATGATCTATCTGCCTGGGCAAGGAACCAAACTGTAATGTGTGTAGTGAAGGATTAACTCCTTGCTCTCATAACAGGTTTGAGGAGAACTTTCTGTCATCTGAAATATACTTTGCCAATTTGTGTTATTTCCTAAGCTTTCTCGCTGTGTATTCCAAAATGGGATGGTTCCTGTCTTCTCTGTATGTCACAAAGGGATCCTGAAACCAGCAGGTTGTTCAAGGAGCCATTGGCTAATGTCCTTTTTTCTAAAGAAGATTCCAGTGCCTTTGGGATCACAACAGCTCGAGGTAGGGTACCATTCGACAAGGTTCACAAAATCTGATCAACCAAAATGCGGTTTGTTCATTGGTGGTTTAAATATGTTGCGTGAACCCTGCTGCTGTGGTTCGTAAAGCAGGATTTATGGCTTAGCCTGTTGTGTGAACTCAATGAGCACAGCTTATCCGGGGAACCACGGGTAAGTGGAGTTTGTCCCAGTGTGCAGGGCTGTCAAGGTGATGATTACACTGCTCTTTTTTAATGTGTGTGGCACGTAAAAGATGCAGGGCTTTTATGGTGCGATCATGACACCATCTTCACTCTTCTTGATCCTCTGTTAATATGTGTAGTGATCTGCTGTGATGGCTACAATGGCCCCTGGTGTAAAATATGAACCCAGATATATTTAGTTCTGATTTTACCAGGCTTATGAACTCAAAGTTAGATGCAAACCATTTCTCTCACCTCACCATCTGAGGAAAAAAAACCAAGATGGATTAACCTACTTAGGATGTCAGAACCGCAAGATGCTGAATAGGTAGCAATTTACCCACCATAAGATGTTATGCTAATTAATTTCATTGTGCCAGGGACTCTCCTTACCTATATTTATCCTGAAAGGGATGAATGTAATGGTAGCAATTGTTAATCCTGCCAATTGGCTTGATTTTCAGCTAGGCAAGCCAGTGGAGAAACTTGGGGATAGCTAGGAAAACATTTTCTTCTGGGAAGTTCTCACCTCCAAACAGGCCATTTGAACCTCAGAATGGGATATCTTGCCAGGATGTTCTGCATATTCCAGATGTGCTCCAATCTGTTTTGATGTTTGACTCTTTCTACAACATGGAATGGCCTGTCAGGGATCAGAACTCTGGAGTGCTTGATCCATTACAAGGAATTCACATAACATCTGGAGGGTAAGATCACTCATAATCCCTTGGAACTGGATCCCAACTGGGCTAGTCCAGGCAAAATGGTAGAGGCCTCATCTTGAGAGATTATCTGGGATTAGTCTGAGCCCAAGGATCCTGAGGAAATGGATGGTGTTCTTGGTTTGATTGGTTCTGCCACCTGTGCATTACATTTCTGCCCTTCTTGGGTGGTAAAAGGCACCAGGGAGGTGATAGGAGCTTGGTTTGAGCAGGGGTTAATGCAGCCTTGAGGGAGGGGAAGATGCCACCAACCTTGAAAGCAGTGATGGTGTGTCCCTTCCTCAACAAACTATTGCTCGACCCTGCTATTTTGGATAAGTAGCAGTTTGTCTTCAACCTTCCTTTTTTTAGAGAAGTTTGTTGAGAAAGTGGTGGAGCTGTGGTACAGAGCATCCTGGTGGAAACATATTATCTGGACTCCTTTCAACTGGGATTCAGGCCTAGGTAAAGGATGCTTTGGTTGTTTTTGTTGATGACCTTTGGCAGCACTGGCACACAAAGAGTGTGACTCTCATGGTCCTGCTGAATCTCCTGGCTGCTTTCCGTATAATCAGCCAGTATATCCTTCTGGGCTAGCTAAGGATTGAAAGTGGGCCAAAGGGCTGGTTCCAGTTAGTACCACAGAGCTAGATTTTCTCCCTCTGGCTGTTTGACATCTAATGAAACTCCTGTCATCCACTGGCATGGGGTGAGGTATCAACAATGTGCAGATAATACTCAACCATAGATCTCTACCCTTAGCCAGGCAATGTGGTAGAATTCCTGACCCATTGTCTGTAGGTTGTTAGGGCCTAGATGGGGAGAAACAGACTCGGGCTTACTATCTGAGGCTCCTTCTGGACTTGCAACTCCTGCTTCAATTGCAGGTAGAGGCTGTCACCAGAAGGACCTTTGCACAATTATATCTTGTGTGACAGTGTGGCCGTTGCTGGTTCAGGAGATTTTGCTCATGGCCTTGTCATCTTGCATATGGACTGTGTTTAACATAGAGCTATGGGGTACCTTGAAGACCATTCAGAACCTTCAGCTCGTTCTACATGTAATGGCCCATGTATAGTTATGGGTACTTTTAGTAATACTGCTACTATAATTGTTAGTTATCTCCTGGGTGCAATTCAAGGTGTTGGTGCAGAGAAGCAGATATAGCCTTGAGGAAAACATGTAGCAGTTGTTAGAAAGCACCAGTTTAGCCTGGAAAGAGAGGGTGAAAAAGAAACTCAAGATTGACCTACATGGGTATAAAAGGGAGGGAGGGGGAAACTCTGTCATGCTCTCAAGATTTGGTTATTATAGCTGATATCAATACAGTTCTAGCTGAGCCCGTCTGATTTAATGGCTCCAAGTTAGAAAGCAGGAAACTGTGAGTTCTAGTCCGGCCTTAGGCATGAAAGCTGGCTGGGTGACTTTGGGCCAGTCATTCTCTCTTAGCCCATGATGTCAGGCTTGATCAACAAGCTGGTCAGTCAATTCCTGTTGCAACCAATGGATCAACATTCGGTTGATTTCCCCCCCACCCCCAAAAAAATAACATGTGGGAAAAATGCTGGAAAGAAAAAAAAAATCAATAGCATTCTAGTATGTCTTGTGGTGTTTGTTTCCTGACTTGGTCTATCTCAAAAGGCTGAGAGTGAGTTAAAGCCCTGGATGTCTCAGGGCCTGGCTATCTCCAAGAATGTCTGCTCAGGGTTGATTCCGCCATACAGAAAATCAAGAGAGAGAAGACTGTCATCTGCAGGGATCCCATAGTCCAGCCTTCTTGGTGAAGACCTCCTACTTTGTAACAGGGTAACCTGAATATCTAGACTATCCCCTTTGTTATGATTCTGAAGAGTTGTAGGAACATGGCTGTTGAGGATGGTTGAGGATTCTTCTACCCTTTGAAAAGTAGAGCATTGGGTTGGGTTGGGTTAGTTTGGGCATTATTGTCATTTAGTGGTTTTTAGATTTTCTTCTTGGTTTCTTGAGCTTGTTGTTAGCTGCTCAGAATTACTGCAACTGGAGTAGTGTACAAGTTGGAATAATCAACATTTGATGGCAAGTTTTTAAGGACAATGCTTTGGGGGGAGCTGAAACTGTGCTTCTTCTGCCTGACAACAGAAATAGGCAACCAAGGGCCATCCAAAGGATTTGGCTTCCAAATGGTGAGGGATTGCGAGATGTGTTGCTTAGCTGACCTAGGGACTTGTGGGTACTGTCTGTGGATTAACAGGGGTTGAAACCAGCCAGGCTGATGAAAGCAGCATTGCACCATTGCAGTGCATGCCGTCACATTTTGCACACATTTGCACACGTTGCATGAATGTCCCAAAGGGGTGAAGCTTGTTATATGGCGCTGCTTAAATCAGATGGAGATGTGGAAGCCCCTGGGCAGAACACAACTGTTGGAGCTGCTGCTCCCCTTTCCTCCCAGCAGAATCTCCTAGAAGAAGGCTGAAGCCACACTGCAGCTTTCCTGCTCTTTCCGTGGAGGTCAGTGGAAGGGAGGATGCTGTGTGCTATCCTGGCAAATGAGAGATGATCCCAGAGAGGCAGACATTTCCAACTCAATCGAGGCTGCTTGTTTCAGCAAGTGGCAGGGTCTTGCTGACTTTGGAATCTAAGTGGTGTCAAGGCTGGGTTAGTTTTTAGATGGGAGACCACCAGGAAATTCTACAGTGTTAAGTTAGACCGGGAATTTGAAAATGCATTCTGGATGAGGCAATGGCCAAGAAAAGCAGCCAAGTTTCTACTCCAAGTCTCTAGGAGTCAACCCTGACTTGAAAGAAACTTTTTAAAGGAGTCTGGCTCAGTATCTGAGAGCTATCAGTGTTCTGCTGTTTTTCCTCTCTCGTACTTCACAGTGTAGCAGTTCCAGAACTCCCTGTTGAGTGTTCTCTTTTATGAAACAATCTGTTTACTATGCAAAATGAGCATTGCTAGAGGCAAATTACAATTATTACAAGATTAACACTTGTGGGGGGAAAAAAGCTTGACAAGAGTATTGAAGTGTATCAGATGTAGAGATTTCAGTGCAAAATACAGAAGCATCTACTAGTTGCAGATAGCAGCAGATAAACTTCTGATGAGAAGGCAGTTGGCAGCATATATCCTCGAGATACAACAGCATCACAACTGAAAACCACACATGCCTAAAGATAACCCAAGTGTCTCATTCATTTCCCACTGAATATCAGTGGTAGAGAAACCCTGACTTTTCCTGGATGTGTATCAGGAAAGAGAATTCCTACTGACTCGGTCTTATTTTGTGCTAAAAATGGTGGGGGGGGGGGGGGGGGGAGGAGATTGTGAATGGCCTAAGAACCTGCACAGGTTCCCCAAGGGATCTCCTGTTAACACTGCAGCCTAGAGTTGACGGGTTGCCTTTTTTGGGGTGGTGGGAGCCCCAGCTGGGGAGGACCTGGGAAGGAGGGGGTGTTCCTAGTGCTGCAGAAAGACAACTATCTTGGGAGGCCTCCAGAGAAAATACTTGTCTACTCCAGCAAAGGAGGTCCTTGTAGGAAACGTACTCTTTTCTCAAAATGGTTGATTTGAAAGATGTTAATAAATTACAGTGGAAATGCATGGAAAAGGTTTAAAAAGGGGGGAAACTCCTCTTGAGCGATGTTTGATGCCCTGCATCTACACAGGTGCACCTGTGCAGCTTCCTTGGAAACAATCCATCCAGAGTTGGCTTCTCTCTGGTTGCTTCAAGGACGCTAATTCAGTTGTTAACCTACCAATCTAACCTATAACTTCCTGCAAGTGTCCCATCCAAGCAGTCCTCAGCCCAATCCTGTTTTGAGATTGGCCAAGATGGTTGCCATCCAGCTGGGCACAAAGTAGAGAGGGCACCGTTTCCTGACCCCTCAAACAATTCCACGCATTTCTGCTGCGTTCCTCTAACAGAAGCCTTTTCTGAAAGCAAAGCTGAAATTAGATGAATAAAAATAGGAAGACCAATTGTGCCAAGTATATCTATTTTAAATCAAGCAGAAAGATGCCTTTTCTATATATTAAATGCACGCAGATGGAAGTTGGGGTATTCCTCTCCTGGCTTGCGTCCACCCCTCTTTGTGCTTGGAAGAGAGTTCATCTACTCCTGAGAAAGATTTCTAAATTTAAAAACCCACTGACACTGTACATTGCTTGTAATTTACACGTTAGAAATTTCCCAACAGTCCCTGCTTAGTTTTTATTTTTGGTGGGATAGGAAAGAGTTGTCTTTTGAGACAGGGATGGTGCAAATGGTTTCAAGATAAATGCAACCCCATCATCCTCTCTTTACTTTCAAAGAATAGGCTCTCTCCTTTTTTTTTGCCTCTCTCTCAAGTCAGAGAGAGCAGCTTTCTTGTTTGAGCTTCTGATGATCCAGTCTCCTATTTGGAAACCCTTGTTCCATGTAGGAATTCAGTTCTGGTTCAAGGCCACTGAGATGCTTCAATTTTTGTTTCACTTTTGGGTGGGGGAGATTTGATTACCGTATTTTTCTGACTATAAGACGATACTTTTTTCTAAAATCCTTACTCTAAAAATTGAAGGGCGTCTTATTCAAGGGAGTCAGCGAGGAGAGAACTGCGCGGTTGCAAAACTGCCCATACTTTGTTTCTGCAGAGAGGCTTCCTCCTATTGCTAGCCTCCAATCACGAGTGAAATAGCTTGTCTCCCAAGCAGACTTCCTCCATTCACGAGCCTGATGTAACTGATGTCAGCTGATGCTGAACAAACCAATTAGAGGAAGTCTGCAGAGACGAGCTATCGGCAGTTTCGTGCTTGAATGTAATCAGTTATGCAAAAGAGCATGGAAATAGAGCTGCAGAGAGACGGTTTGGACCTCCTCCCACTGAGTGTATCAGGTCAATGTTAACTAATTACTAAATAAAAATGTGTTCTGCACTATCTTTAAAATATTGATTTCTTAATTTGGGGTTGGAAAAATGGGGGTCTTGTACATGGGGGCGTCTTATTGTCGGAAAAATACGGTACTTATGTATCATGCCAAGGAAAAGGATCTGCACGGCTGCTTCCCAGAGATGCCAAAGTTTCTTTTGCATAAAGTCATAGTACGAGCAGCTCCATATAATAATTGGTTTTTTTTGGGGGGGGGGGTCTTCAAGTCGGTCTTGACTCCTGGCAACTACGTAGAAAATCCATGCAGGCAACATTTTCAAAAGGGGTTTTCATGGGCCTCTTCCTAGGGTTGAGAGAGAAGGATGGTCCCAAACTTATCTGCTGGCTTCCATACCTAAGGCAGGACTAGATCTCAGGTTTTCACACTCCTAGTTCAGTGCCTTAACCACTATACCCAACTGCATCTCTTTACTTATAACAACATTGCATCAAATAGTATTGCATCAAACGGCAATACTGCATGAACAGATATACAGTAATACCTCGGTTCACAAATGCTTCTGTTTACGAACAATTCGGTTTGCAAACAGCAGCGTTTGCAAATTTTTGCTTCTGTTCACAAACTCCGCATCGGGTGATGAACACGACCCGCGGCCATCTTCCCTCCTCTGATGCGTGGTCGTGGCTTCCTCTAGGCGAGATTGCAGTCACAGACACTTGCTGTGAAGCTTTTTGGTATCACCTCAAGGTTAGTGTTCTCTCTCTTCATACTGTACTGTACTGTACTTTGTTTCATATTTTTGTGGTTAAAAAAAAATACATATGGTTCAGAACAGATTAACCTTATGGAGAAATGTGATTCGGTTCGCGACCAATTCGGTTCGCGACCAGAATTGTGAAACAAATTAAGTTCGTGAACCGAGGTACCACTGTAATCTGATGTCCTTTTAGGATGAAAAGCTCTCAAGATCCCTTTTCTAATATATTCTATTATATCTCTGTATACATATAAAATCTTAAAGATTTACTCATAAAATAAAGGCAGGAGTGACAATAAATTATGTTTAACTTTTTTTATTTTTGGGCCAGGTAAGCAAAAACAGAATAAGATTTCTTTTTTGTTTCACATTTTCTAAAATGTTCAAAGCAATACAGAAACTAGAAGATGCTGAACCAGGAAAATGTTCATCAAAATGTCACAATATGCAAATGTATTGATCGCAACATGGACAGGAATAAAGATTTAAAGAAATATTCAAGTTTTCAAATCCTGGCTTTAAAGTTATATAAGAAATATATCTTTGTAAATCTTTCATAAATATATTATATATGAATATAATATATTTAAGGTAATTAATGAACTCAAACTGGAATAGCAATTTTCAGATCCTTGGAATGTACAAAACTACCATACGTGGTAAGAAAATAGCACAATTCTTTATTTCCAAAAAAGTACTTGTATATAGAAATCTATTTTTTAAAACTCTTTGAAGCTTCAGATCTATAAATTAACTATTTTGAAACAATCTTGTGGTATTGCAAGAATATACTGACTACTGATCTGGAATGGTGCTCATTTTCTTTAGTGAAATTGCTGATCTGTAGAGAGAATACAATTGCTATACTATAGGTTCTTGCATTCAACTTCCTAGCTCTTACTTCTTTTTATATAGCCCTACTTTTTACTTCCTTATTCAATAGATATGTCCCTTGCTCCAATTGTTGCACCACTTTGGGATCACCTTTGGACCTGACAGGTTTCATGATGCTGTCGTTGAAGCTGATTCATAGCAGAGCTGCCATCAATTGCTGTGGTTCTGCAGACCTGGGAGGACATCCATTTCCTGCGTAGGGGAACTTTTGCTTCCTTGCTCCGAGAGCTAAGTGGGCCACGATCCGCCTTCCCCCCACCCCCTGCCCCCAACTAAAGGCTCATCTTCTTGTTCCTGGAATCTGTGTCTTCTTGTATGCATTAGCTATCTATTGTTTCCTCCCCTCTCCCAATCTAGCCACACTATAGCAACCCCTGCAGCTGTAATTAGAGCTACTGGGGAAAACAACTCTTTGCAAAGCTGCTGACTTGCTACCCTTTCATTTTCACAACTCACAGGGCTTTTCAATGCAATAAAGGAATGACGGAAAGGTGACTGGGAAGCTTATGGGGAATTGCCATGCTTTTGTTGATTTTCAGAGTTTAACAATTAACCTTCCCCTGCATAGCTTTCCATCACAGAAGCCTCTCAGACTGGAGTTGTGATTTGACATGCTACCCAATGTGGGTAACATGGCCCAACAGATGTGGCAAACATGGAGGAGAGCAATAGCAATTTAGGCCGTTTCCTCTTCTTCTGAAATGGACTGAAAGGAGTTTTTGACTAGTGATAGATCAGAAACTTGGGAACTGACTGAATGATGTCCTCTGCATTCTCCTACTGGAAGAATGCAACTGGAGAGTGTTCACAGCATTTTCTGCATATTCATGTTTCAGGGCCAGCCGGAATGAAAATCAACCTTCAGTTGTTATGTGAGAAACTGGAAGGTGGAAAAACCAGTGATGGTGTGGAACTGCTCTCGGAGACTCTACAAAAAAATCTTTAAAAACTCTTTAGTGTGTTTTGACTGAGTTATCTACAAAACCTAGTATTTTCCCAAGCTAAATGTTAGGTTCAAAATCTACCTACAATCATCAAAACTTTCTCTACATATATTTTAAAGTATTATTTTGTTTGGATCCATGTCTCTACCATAAAAATGCAAATGGGAACACACACACGTAGAGGATTAATCATTGGCAGTCAACATTCAGCTCTGCCACATATCTGTTATTTAGTCAACCATGAAGAAGAACACCTTCATTCAAAGGAAAAAACTGGAAAAAAAACCCCTCTGACTTAATGCACAGTGGCAAAAGTGATGAAAGATTCCTTAGCTCTTACAGAGATGGAAAAAGGATTATTTCTGCTGCCATAGGTTTGGATTTAATATTAATATATTACAGAATGCATGTCCTGATAATTGTTGCAACCCAGGAAAGGCATTTTTTTGTTTTTAAAAAAGAAAAATTAGTATTAAAAGTAATGTGTTAAATGACTATACAGCTATACATTTTTCTAAGATCTCTCAGGAATTCAGAAAAACAATCTTGAATTATCTTCCTCTATTTTCAATAAGTTAAATCCTTAAATCTGATGAAAATTTAAGTGTATACATTAATGAACATATGTTAATATCTATAAATAATTTTACAAATATACATGTTAAAATATAACTTTTAAAACAAAACAAGCTGACAAGATAAAAAAAAAATTCTTTGCCTAAATCAGTATGTCCTACTTTGGAAGAATTCTTACCTGGAGAAATTCTTTTTCAGACTTGTCAGCCATGTTAATATCAGAGATATTATATACACACAAGAGCTATTTATAGATATATGCACAATTGTAGGAAATAAAACTTTTTGATTCATTGAAAGGCGCTTGACTATGGGTACCCGTAATATTTTTTTCTCCAAGTGTCTGATGATAGATTTCTGGGAAAAATTTATAGACCTCAGTTACAAATATATTTAAACCTTATCTACAGAAAACTCACCCAGAAAATAGCTGAATAAATGTAACAAATAGCAAAATTTGGGTCTGACGCAGTTTACAATTTATAGAAATCCCCTGGAAATAGTTAGCAAAAGTAATTGCTACATGCTCATAAACAAATGACACACACCCCCCCCCAACACACACACACTCCATTTCCTAGAGCGTGCAACACCCCCAGTCCTTCACGTTCCTTCTGCCTGCATACATTCATCTATCCAACTGTTAGTGCAAGGGGTGACTGTTCCCCACTGTGAGAAAGTAAAGGCAACTTTAAAAGAGGTTTAATGCTTTCAAGAGTGATTAACTCCTCAGAATGGCTTTGAATATGTTCTTAAGTAGATGGCAAATTTTATATCTATTAAATATAAAATTAGTACTTACTTAAGATTCCCTGCAGGCAATGTGGCTATTGAGCCCCACCAAAGAAGATTCATGCGCGGATTGCATTATGCCAAAGCCTCCTACATTCTTTGCACACTTTTCATCTTCCCACCCACCACCAGGATTGCAGGCACAGAAAACTGACTCGAAGGCTGGAGGTTCATGATCCTCTACCTGCCTTTCAAGGTTTTCATGTGTTTTACAAGAAAGTAGGAAGAAAGTATGTTCAGTGCCACGGCTTCACAGCAATACACTCTTCTGTGCCATGGAGCAGAATAACATCTTCCTGGGCATTTTGTTCTTGAGTTCCCCTAGACATACATTCATGAATCTATTTCTTGCAGCTCTATCTGTCATCATGTCCTGATGATGCCATTTGCTTGCTGTTTTGGAAGACAGGGCTCATCTGAGAGAAGGTCATGTGCAAATACAGAGTCATCTCCTGAAGAGCAGGCACTGTGGGTATCGTGGCCTGCAGGGGAGTACTGCTCAAAGGCCACTGACAGGTCAAGATATTCCTGCAAGAAGAAGAACTGTGTGAATAACAGCGAGGTGTACACACAAGTTCATCATTCCCAGTGACACCTCCTTTTATTTACCGAGATGAGATCTGAAATTCCACTCCAAGCTGGTAAAATCTTCTGGCCTCCACACATTAAGGGCCACCTTACCTTCAAGAATCCAAAGTGTGGCTTCATGCCAACCTGGCAGGACTCAAATGAAATTAGGAGTCAAAATAGGAGTCAAAATGCATTATGGAGCAGAGTCTAAGGATGACACCAAGCTGAGGCTATTATTCCATTAACTGCACGGTGCAACAATGGGCGAGGCTCCTCCTATGTCAATTGGTCCAATTACTGAGGTCATCCTCATGGGCCCTATTCAGAAAGAGTCCACCTTTGAATGAAAAGTGGGTGGGCAGAAACAGCCTTTTCAGTTGTGGTACTTGGATTGTTGGACACATTCTCTTACAGATTTGCCTCGCACCTTCTTAAATAGTTTACAAACTGTGCACAATTCTTTCTGGTACTTAGGATTTTTATACTGTACTTTTGCTACTGTTAGACAGCCTTTTTTGATTTTGTCCCGTAAGCGCGTCCTCTTTTCTATCGCCAGTTGGTTGTTTTCTTTGACTGAAAGTGCACTATTTTTAAAATTCTGCCTGAGAACGGAGAGGTTCCAAATAAAGAAACTAAATCATGTCATTAATTACATTAAATTTTCTTTCTTTCTTCTTCTTTTTTTTTTGTGGCTGTGTGGTGTTGATCTTTAGGGTTTTTTTTTTTCTCTTTTTCTATCTGTATTTACTATTCTCATTTTATGTTTGTTAGGTATTTGTGTGTGTTAAATTTTATAAGCCAATAAAGATTTATAAATAAAAAAAATTAATTACATTAAATTTAAATACTACATTGCAGCAATGAAAATGCATTTCATGTGGCACTGACTGCAGCATATCTCCTTATTCACTCCCTGCAGCTCTCCGTGCTGTTAAAATGATTGCAAAGCTCAAGAATGCTCAAATCATCTAACACTGGAGTAGAGTACCCATGCCAACTCCACCCTAGAATAACAGCTCTAATTATTAAGAAAGAAGGAGATACACACATCTGTTGAGGTCACTGTCAGCACTCGATCCAGGTCTTCTACCAGCTGCTTAAAAGTCGGCCGCTGTGAAGGCACTGCGTGCCAGCATTCCCTCATAATCATGTACCTGAGGAAGAGAAGGAGCTGATCAGTACAGCTGATAAAGGACTGGAAAACACACGAGCTTTAATCAGCACATTTGAGAATTGGCTGGTGTTTTGTTTACTCTCCATGTTTTCTACAGTTACATTTGTTTAAAAAAAAAGCAACGCTTTGAAGTTAAGTCAGATGAAAGACCCATACAATAATATTTATTTATTAGATTTATATCCCATCTTTTTTGCAGAAAAGCTCAAGGCAGCATACATATTGCTCCCTCCTCTTGTTTTTCCTCACAGCAAAAATCGTGTGAGGTGGGCTGCAGTAAGAGAGAGAGAGAGAGAGAGAAGAGAGAGAGGAGAGAGACTGGCCCCAAGTCAGCCAGGGTGCTTCTGTGGCTGAAGGTGGACAAGAGCCCGGGCCTCCTCACTCTTAGCCCAGCACTCCCCCATTACCCCTCACCGCCGCTGGGCTGAGATGGAGGGATTGTCCCAGGGTCCTCCATGAGAAAGGATGGACTTGACCTGGGTCTCCCCACTTCTACTCCAGCACCTTCTTTACTACACCACACCAAACAATACTCCCAGGAGATAGGAGATGATCAAGATGACCTTACAGAAGCACTTCCAACTCTCTAATTCTTGAACCTGAAGTCTCACGGAGTAAAGACTGTTCTGAGGCAGTATCTTTTTGTACCCGAGAAAAGCCAGCTTGAGGTGTGGAGAGGATCCTTCCATCATTCTCCACAGAAAATCTGGCATGCGCTACAGGTCGCCTAGAAACCTGACAGAAAACTGCTGGCAGTTCTAATGGGATGCATCATCATGTAGCTGTAGAGCCAGAATAGTCTCTACATTAGAGGGGACATGTTTGGGATAAAACTGGGCTTTGACTGTGCTGCGTCCAAACTGACCTGCACTGAATCTTTCTCATTAGCAGCAATGCTGAAGATGGAATAAATCAATAAGAGGGACAGATCTGAAAAGTCATGTACCAAAGCAAATGTGTACAAGTTACACATACATGGCAAAAATGAGAGCAAGCAGATGAGTTTGTGTACCTTGCTAGAATATTTATTAAATGTATGGAGAAGTTTTAAGATGTGCAAATAGTAGCACATCAGCAGTGGGTGGCCTGTGGCAAAGAATGAATGCTGAAAGGAAGGAAAATGGCTTGTCACGACTGGTCTAGGAAGAGGACAACGGCTAGTCCAGGGCTTGCCTTTGTGGAGAGGCAGTTTTGGAGACCAGGGGAAAGTGCCAAAGCATCCAAAGAACATCATGTAGATCTTGGCATAAAGCCAAAGGAACCTCTAGAAGCACGCATGACTTAGGTGAGGACCTGCATTTTTGACCCTGTTTGTTTATATCACTGTTGGATGTTTGTCTTTTGCATGCTAATGGCGGTAGTATTGAGAGTTTTGACAGATTCATTTTCTAGCTGTTCATTAAAGGTCCATCAGAAAAAGGACTCATGTTTCTCAAAGTTGCATACAAAAATTGGGAATTATGATTTAGGGGAGGAGAACATACAACATACACTGTAGGTACTTGGCCTTTCTCAGTCCCTTTCCCCACTTTGCCACTGTATTTGCCTTCTCTAGCACATACTGAGATTCCCATTATGTTCTCTCTCTTTCCAAGTAGAGATGGAGAACAAATCAGTAAAACAGATGTTTGTTTCAGGAATCACCGCCCCCCAACCAAATTGGAAGGCTCGCCCTATTTACAGACAATGCAGTGGAATGGATTTACACTCATCTGCACATCCTTAGTTCTATCTGGAATGTCTGAAACTGCCTGGAAATGGAATGGTTGGTATTTTTGTGAGTGATGTTTTCAGCTTGTAGAGGAAAACTCCACCTTGGTCTACCCTGAGGAAGAAGAACTTGACACCTAAAGGAGCATTCATGAATTTAACTTCACTTCTTGCGCTACAGATTGAGGTTACTGACAGGCAAAGACCAACATGACCTGGTGTTAATCAAAATACTATGTTCTTTTGATCAAGAGTGTTTATCCACATCTTGGCAAATGATATATTTTTAATATTTTTTTTATTAGCAGGGAATCTTGTTGCTTTACTGAGTTTGCTAAGGAATTTGACGGTTAGCTTATCCACAGATGGGCTTATTCTTGAGTATATATGGGATATACGTGTGTTTAAAAAAAAGTATTACCATATACATTCGTGGATAAGCCCATCCACGGATAAGCCAAACCCAATTTTTGGGGTTTATTTTGGCACCTAAAATTCTCAGCTTATCCACAAGTATATATGGTATATCTTTCTATTGATAACCCGTCTGGTTATTTTTGTCAGTAGTTGAAATTCAGACGTAAAATGGACTAATGGGCTATAGAAGAACTTTAATTCTCACTGCTGCTAATAACTGCCAAGCCTCAGAGTTCAATGTTATGGCCTTCTCCCCTGATCTAGGGACCACAGCCTAAAAGGAGACATCACTGAGTATTTCCCCAAAGGTCTTCATCAGAAGAACACGCAGTCATTCCAGCTCTGGTTTATCTCTTCTGTCCTTCTTGTCTACTATGTTGTGAGCCTTCATTCAGTCTTATCTTTTAATATGTATACTGTACTTAGGATAGTTGAGATTTTATAAGTGCCCAATAACAACAACTATTGCCAATTGCATGTCCAATTGAGTAGTCCTACTGAAAGGTATCATGAAGAGGAAAAAGGTATGCAGTCTTCTGGAGTGGTGAACTGTGCCATGATTGGTCATTGGAATGGACTTAAAGTGAAGTCAAATCAGCCAAGCTGAGAACATGTAACAGTAGTCCTGTCAAGGCAGCTGCTGAGAAATGCTAAACAGAAGAGTCCTTCTCTGTAGTTCACCTGGCCTGATGCAGGAGGGCTTTTCTTGGGTGACTTGGTCTTTCAACTAGGCATCTGTGTGAATAAACCCAATAGACTGATTTGACAGTTACTTTTACTGTCTGTATGCTTCCTAACACAAATGGGTACTTTTTAGAGGTTAAAGATAGTTATGAACAGAGAACATGGGGGTGAAGAAACTGAATTAACAAGAACTCATCCTGATAGACAGAAAAACATGCCTTCCCAAAGTATGGTATTCCCAGGTAGAAGACTTACAAATCTGGGGTACAATTTGCTGGCTTGTCCATACGATGGCCCTCCTTTAGCAGTTTGAAGAGTTCCTCAACTGGAATTCCTGGATATGGAGACCCCCCCAAAGTGAAGATCTCCCATAGCAGCACTCCAAATGACCATCTGAAAACCAAAGTTGAAAAATCCAATGAGATGTTGAAAAAGGAAATTAAGATGTATTTTTCCCCCTGTGAAGCCATACAAAGGTAACATGTCACCAGTAGCTTGAGGACTGAATTTCCTGGATCTTATTTTTTCAAACCAAACACTGGCAAATCTGTTGATACAGCTGAATAGAAGCCGAAATTTGAATTTAGATAAGCATTTAAATAGATACAGCCCATCTCTTTGATCTTTGATAAAGTCTCCACTAAGACCAATGAATGGAATAAGCCCATTTATTCATGGATTTCAGGACATCTTCCCTGCATGGCATTACAACTCTTTCATGAATAGACGAATTGTTCCTTTTATTTTAAAACTGTGGGTATTGCTTACACATCACTCTGATGAGTGTAGACACGGTCAAACAATGCTTCTGGAGCCATCCATTTCACAGGCAGCCGGCCCTGTAATTAGAGAGAGGAAAATGAAATATCCGTCAGCAATTTCTGTCATCCTGCTGTCACACCATCTGATCCCCTCTGCTGTAAACTGGTCCAAATAATTTTTAATCATAACCAATCCAAATTCATCAAATAATTGTACACTGTACACTTATTATCTACTTGATCCACCATCCACAGTTAATGTATCTAATACAAACTTCTTCCTCTTAAGATAACCAGTCAAGATTCTCATCAATTGACTCATCTTCTTCCCATCTGTCTTTCTTCTGGTTTCCCCTCTTACCCAAACTGCAGCTCTTCTACTTGTCCCTGACATATGCATTGTAATGGCTTCACCTCACAAATAAAATGCAAGACAGAATCTTATCACAAAGATCAACTGACTATATTCAGACAAATTTAAGCATTGGTATAAAAAATTCCTCTTGTAAGAAGACAGAAAGGTTTACTGGGCAGAGCAGAAACACTCTCTGGGCTGCTGGATCCAGATCCAGCTGGAAATACTGTCACATCATGAGATCTCTTGCCTTAGGATGAAAGCACAAGCCGATTTCAGCAGCATTTGGTAAGTCGTTCTACCTAATCTCACCAAAATCTGAGATACCTTTAACAAAATCTAAAATAAAAGGAGACAACCTGAGGATTCCAGTGGACAATTTATCAATGACAAGTAATACTTTCCCTAAGAATAAGCAGTATTGTTTTAAAGGTTTTTGATTAATGAATAATAGTTTATTTCTGTTCCAAGAAGCATCACAGAGGAATGGAACGTGAGCCTCACTGGGCCATAGCAATGCTAAGGAAAACTAGTTTTTTACAACCTTGGCATGTGATCAAAGACTGATAATCCTGATTCTTTTCTCTTCCTTTTGGCCAACCTCAACTCATTCTGCTTTAACAGGGCTTCATAACAGCAGCACTTTCGCATCCTTCTACAGCAGGCAAGTATTGCTCTTAGGGAACTTACTACAAAGTTTTCACCTACAACCTGCATAGGACTCAGTCTAAAGCTGCCCTGATCAAGTTGGCCATGCTTTAGCCAAACAGATGTTCACCAGCCCTTGAGAGCTGTAACTGTCTCGTGCCAGCACCCCATATTCCAGATTAATCCAGATCATGGACCCAGAAATCAAATCTTTCCTGTTTAGCATATGTACAAATGAGTCCCTATGCTTTCTTCTGGAAATTGGACAGTTTTGTATTTACATACATATGCACTACTTCTTGTATGAATGTCTCAAGATGCTGGATTCAGCTAGTTAATGAGTTTAAAATGTACTGGATTCCTTCAATATAGAAAGCTTTCCTTTCCTTTCTCTCAGTGAGAATGAATTACAAAAAGAAAGAAAATATACATGTAAATAAAGGACTTGTTTTCAGTTGGAAAAATGCTTAAAAAGAATATAAAACCATTTTTGAGATATCCAATGTATCCTTCCTTGATATGGTGTTCCCCATGCTGGCTAGGAAATCTGGGAGTCACCATTCTAGCACATCTGGATGGCAAATGATCAGAACTGCCTCATTTTTTGGAAACTTTCCACTTACATTAGTTGTTTTTTTGTAATAATCAATGTTGTGAACATCTCTGGCTAGGCCAAAATCAGCTATCTTCATCACATTGTCTTCTGTGACCAGAACATTTCTAGCTGCCAGGTCCCGGTGAATACACTGCAAAGGGATAAGTAAATAGAAAAACATGGCTTAACATGTTGTTAAAAAGTTATAATGGACATTTGGAGTCAATAAGCAGCTATATTCTCCATTAAAAATTTGAAGAATTTTAATTTGAAGAATTAAAAAATTGAAGAAGGGTTCTGTTTAATTCCTTGTACTTTGGGGTACAAATTGTTGCAGCAATGTTGAGATTTTCAATGTAATAGCAGCTCTTTATTTGTCCTTAAAGATACATCCTAGATGTTACTACAAAACAACAGGAATTGGAGGTAAAGGGGAAGTATAAAATTACATCATTATTTGCTGCTGCTATCCTAGCAGTTGCCCAGATTTTTACACCCTAGATTGGGTTGCCTAAATGTTAATGCCTATTAAGTGGGAATTAATCCATGTTAAGGAATCTTGACCGCACACTTCACTTGTGCTTTTTAATAAAAGGTGTTAGTCAGGAAAGGTGTTACTAGACGACTCCTGATTGTTTTAACACCATAGGCTAACAATGACTCTCTTCCCACAATGCAGGCTCCCACTCCTACCATGTCTACAACAAGAAACTGTAGTGCTTGAAAATCATCTCAGGGGTTCAGGGTGAGCCACAATATCATGCAGAGGGAAGGACTGTCCCCAGAATTCTGGATGCTCTAGAAGATTATGAATTATGATGCTCTAGAAGATCATGAATATCTCTGCACAGGCCCATTAATGTTGTACGTGAACCCCCAAAACTATGATGAAGAGATGATGCACTAACCCTTGGTGTAGCAAAGTCAATAACTGCTGTACGTTTTTGGTGATCAAAGTGTATCTCATTCATTACCTTTTGCTTGTCTAGTAAAGTAGACAAGCATTCTTATTTGGTCTTCTTAATTCACAATAGTGGCAATGTTTTCAACTTAAGCATTTTTTGATGGCTCAATATGGGCCAGATGCTTCAGTCACTTCAGAGGTATCCAAACTGCTTTCTTATTTGGCAGAATCCAAGACTGAAACTAAACTACAACATAACGCTATCAATATTTTTTAAGTTGAAACCACTGTGATTTAGGAACTATGGACTAAGAAACTGGAGGACCCCATAATATCACATCAATGATCACAAGTCCTTAAGAATATCACTATGAACCGATTTGAGATTAAAATTGATCCATTAAAAAACTGTGTTTTGATTTTTTTGGATTCCTCAAATAATGTATTTGAAAGGAGAGACATTAGATTTTCTTTGTTGGAGAGATGTAAAAAAAATTGAGGGTTCATTGTCCCATATGACTTGATCCTGAGAATTACTGGATTTTTTTGGGGGGGGGGAGGAATAACATTTTAATATGCAAGAAGATTTATAGGGAAATCCCTCAATGTAAAAGTTGTTAATATTATGCTGAATTATATTCCAAAACTCTGGAATCTGACTGTCTTTGAGGAATTGAGGCTCAGACTGGGGAACTGCCAAAAGAATTATTTTGAGAAATAGGAAAAGTGTAATGTATCTGTTTTTTTAAAAGGCAATTCTTTCCACTAAACAGAAAATGAAGCAATATGCTTCCCTTTGACCTAGTTTTCATGATATTTTACAACAATAGAGCAGTTTCATCATTTTTCCATTTAATAATAACAGAGTATTGTAAAGTATTTTTTGTAAACCAATGATTTGAGTTCTTTCTCTCTTTTGCTCTGTTTATATTTTTCTTATAATTAGTTGTTTTCTGTATTTTTATTGTTTATGTTTTGTAATCTTGTTGATTTTTTAATTCAATTAATTAACACGAGGAACCCTCACTTGAAAATACTGTATTACAAAACTGTGGCACATGCAGATCCCACTTTGGCTACTAAACAGATCAAGAGGCCAAAGGTAGCTCCTGAACCAGCTAATCCAGAGATCTCACTAGGGAAAAACTCCAGTCCTAAAGCTACTAATACCACTGAATCCATTAGCAGTCCTTCACTATCATTAAAGTTAAAACCTTTCTCCAGACTTTGTTCTTAACTTCAATACGAGGTAGTCCTCGACTTACAATGGCAATTGGAACCAGAATTTCCATCACTAAGCGATGTGGTCATAAACTGCGACTGCACTGCTTAGCGACGGCAATCCCTGCAGTTCCGGTTGCCATTGTTAACTGAATCCCACAGTGCCAGCCTCCTACAAACAAAGTCACTGGGGAAGCCAGCAGGAAACTGCAAGTCCCAGCTGGGCAGGCAGGGAAGTGGCTGCTGCTGGGTGTGGGAAGGAGCAAGACGGTGTGTGGGAGAGTGCACAAGGGAGGGTTGGGGAGGGTGCGTGGAGGTGCACAAGAGGTGCAGCGCAGGTTGGGAAGGATGCACAAGAGGTGCAGTACGGGTTGGGTGCATGAGAGAGGTGCGGGTCGGGCAGGGTGCGTGAGGGGGTGCACAAGAGGCATGGCATAGGTTGAGTGCTCAAGAGATGCGGGTTGGGGAGGATGAGTGAAGGTGTAAGGGGATGCGCAAGAGGCGTGTGGGTTGGGCAGGGTGCAAGGGGATGCGTGAGAGATGCAGCGGGGGTTGGGTGTGTGGGGAAGTGAGGGGGTGCATAGTGAGGGTCAGCGAGGGTGCACGAGTGGCCAGCATGGCACGAGCACAGAGAGGCTAGGGGAGGACTTACCCTAGGACTTACCACCTTCCCTGCTGGCTTCCCCATTGACATAATCATCACAATTATACCAAAGTAAGGCTTGACATATCTCGCTTTGCATGTAATGCGTCTATCTCATAAATTGGTTTCACCTTCTGAGTTGCCATACTGACATAAATGAACATTTGCACGATATTCTAATTTTTCGAGTTTCACCTGTAGACATCCCATCCTTGCATCCTTTCTCTCAGCTAACCAAAGGAATAAATATATCATCTTCAAATCAACTTTTAGCTGTTCCATCTCCACAATCTCTCCATGAACTATGTATGATCCAATGCAAGCGAACTCACTTCCAAATTAATGTCACTTCAGCTTCTTACACTTCTTCTAGTCTATTTATCTCCTTTCTCAGCTGTTTGACCCAGTGTATAATGTTATTCCTGTTCCCTTAATACAAATTAGTATATTTGTTTCACATTATCATATAAACCATCTTTTCTCAGCTCTCAGTACAAGGTAGTCTTTGAAAGCTTAGATTTTGCAAGTTCTTTGCTACTCACTTTTTGAGATGCCAGATACTCCATTCCACGCGCTACCTGGTAGGCACACGAGACTAAGTCTTTAAATGTTAGCTGTTCTTCAGGTAGTTTGCAGGTATCAAAGGAATAATCCATGCCAGGTAGCCGACAAGCTCTAAGGTATTCCCTTAAATTCCCCTTTGATGCATATTCCACAAGAACATAGAGAGGTCCTGGAGAAAACAATCAGTCATTGTTTGAAATGCACTTTCGTATCTCTCCACATTTTCTGCCAGCTTGCTACTCATTTTATGATTGGTATGTCCTTTCTTTCAGATTCTAGAAGAGAGGAACTTCAGTTCCAGGATAGATGCATTAACTTTAATACTGCAAAGAGGAGCTGCACTGTAACAATTTAGCAAGTGGGGGGGGGGGGGGATGGTTCTGGGAACTTCCTCAAACTACAGACATAAAACCTCAAACTGGAAGAATCAGAATATCTTCCAACCATTTATCAGAAAGGAACCTATATACCCACGCCAAGTCAAACTGGCATTCAATACAGTATTGATAAAGATATTTTTTTCATAAATCCGAGCAAATGGATATTTACTGACTAATCAAAGCCCTACCTCTTCACAGTGGCCCTGGGGACGTCTCATTTGAAAGCCCACTTGCATGTTAAGCAGAGATGTCTCACCAAGATGCCTTCCTGAACACCCACTAAGCTTCTACTGGGTTCCAGTTCAGATAGTGGAAGGTTTGAGATCATGTGGGAATTTCCACACATACAGTTTGACCTGTGAGGTTCCCTCATGCAGATGCTTCTCCAGATTAGATACCACCAGAGTGATTTTGCAGAGGCAGAATTCACCTCAACAGGAGAAAGCAGAAAGCGGGAACATGGAGGGAGAAGATATTGGGACTCTGCTTTTCAACTGGTTCACACAGAATCTTCCATTAGGTGCCATCAGAAAATTGATATTCCTTTGCTGATGACATCAATTTACATGGATTAGAATAAAAACAGGCATTGCAGAAGACCAAAATAATCTATTCAAAGTAGGAAAATGGGTATTAAAATGGCAATGGCAGTTCTATGTAAAGTGGTTGAAATCTAATGATGGGCTCTGAACTGACAGAGATTGCTTGGGCATCTGTGGTTAAATTCATGAGATCTGGTTCAGGCTGGTTGCAACATTGAAATGGTTCCAGAACGAGCAGCCTAGAACTGCCGGAAACTGCTCTGTGCATCACAATAAAAGTAATCTTTATCATTTTATAAACTTTTTTTAAAGCATCAGTTCTTTCTTTGCGAAAACAGTGCAAAGCTGCATGGAATTCACTTCACTTCAATTTTTCCTTCTAGATAGCACATTAGTTGCTCTGCAAACACAGGTAAGTCAGAGAAAAAATGTGCAAAAGAACATTGCTGCAGAAAAATGGGCTATTAGCCCCGTTTAAATAATTTAAATATTTCAATTGGTCCTTCATGGCAATTGAGGCATGAGAAAGAGTTACTTTTCTACACCAGCTCTAAACTCACAGACAAAAGCATTAGGTGATACTTAATAAAATACAGCCCCCCACCCCCCACAAAAGAGTATTCATGACAGCATTGGTTCAATATGCATAAAAAGATCCAGGCTGAGCATGCACATGACTAACGTTATCAAGTTCCACAGCCACGCGCTTTAGGAACGTACCATCCTGTGTGCAGGCACCCAAGAGATTAATAATATTTTTGTGCTTCCCAATCATTTTCATCATTTCCATTTCTGAGACTAAGTCAGACAGATCTTTGTCTGTGGCATCATCTACGAGAGAGAGGAGAAAAGCAGCACTGAGAAAAAAGCATTTCTGTCCTATGCCACGCGTATCTAATTCTGCCTGGTGATCTATGCACATTTTAGCTTGCAGGTTGACAGCACTCCCTGCTGCTTGCTTGTGATTCCACCCTATTTCTGGTTTTAGGGATCACTGGCTCTTCCCCCACCCTTCCTCCAACTCTGGATAACAAAGGATGTTTTCAAATATACAAATCTGCTATTCTGCACTGCAGAATTGCTGGTCCAAGTTCAGGTCCAGGCTAGGTCAGGGGAACCGTTCAGAATTTGTTCAGGAATAAGGCCCCTTCTGCTTCAAAGATGGAATGGGACAGAAGGCATGGCACTTATAAGCAAATGCTCCCAACTCCCACTTCCTGTCTTAAACTGTGAAGAGCAGCAGTTTAAGAATTGAGAGGCAGAATCAAGGATGAATTGGAACCCACAGCCTGTTGACTTGGTATGAAGGACAGGGAAGAGACCCCCAAAGTCTGAGATGTCATATCGCAGAAGTCAGTCCATGGAGATGAAGCTTGAGAAGGGAACCAAGGCAGGACTGGAAATCAGAAACACAGAGGCAAGGCTCATGGGAAATCCCATCTCCTTGCATTTGGTGCTTTCAGTACCTTTCAGCATCTTGACAGCTACAGTAATAGGCTTGTTTGGTTTTTCCTTGTCAATCCCCATTGCTTCTGCCATCACTACTTGACCAAAGCAGCCTTCACCCAGTGGCTTCCCTAGAGTCAGGCTGAAAAGGAAACAAGCGAGAACGTGAGCATGGAAAACACTGTGATACCCGAAGAACAAAGAGGTGACCATCCCAAAGCAATGCCTGTATCTAGTTTCCTCACCGAGATCTTGCCAATTCCCACTTTGGGTCAGCTGGCAACTCAAGCTCAGAGACATTTGCCAGCATGGCTCCCTCGCTGGAGGAAAGGCGGGTGATCCTGACCAGAGGAGTATTGGAATTCATGGAAGAGTTGGACTCCAAAGACACCTGCTTGAATAGAGCAAAGGAAGTGTTATTGCCATCAGCCTCTCAAGGTAGCACACGGATGTTGCAGCAGAGGTGGAAAAGGGGTGGTGAGCTTTTGTGAGCTGCAGTGCAGGAATTATTAAACCTTTACTGGAAGCCACTGACTATGTTGTATTTTGTACTGTGGCATTCTTGTTAAGTAATCCAACTAATGTTTTTCAAAACTATGTATTTTGGTTTAAATGATCTAATTTCTAATTCCTGAGAGTTAACAGTGCTGCTCCTTTGGAATTTATTCCAATGAGGGAAGCACATCTATGATTTTGCATAACATTAGGCCTCCTCCTGGCAACAATAATTATCTATGGAATAACTTGCTTGAGTGCCTAGATATTTCAAAAAGCAGACCCTTTTCTTTGAAATAAGAAAGAATATTGAGAAAATCTGGAGCTCCATTTGCCAGGACTTCCTTCACTTACATAACCTGCCATTTTCAGATTAGCATGCTATGTGACCAGCTGATTGTATTGCATTCAAGAAATTCACAGTTAAATAAGTCATGTTTAGTATGATGAGTGCACTTAATGAAACGATAACTAAACCCTGAATGGAGAAGAGGTCAGTGTTCCACACATTGCGCTTCAGTCTCCTAAAAAACTGACAATTTCCTTTATTAGACAAATTCTACACCATTGCCCAAACCTTTGTAATAAAGTAGGAATAAAAATGCAATTTTCTTAATGGAAGGAAAGAAGATGTGGAATCCTTTAAGAATTAGGAGTTTTAAACTTGTTCATAAATTACTTCTTGTAGTAGTGGAAAGAACTACTGAAACAGCACACGTGCAGGTACGAAGCTCTCTTGGATGAACAAAAACTCTGCCCAACAGCTACAGCTTTTCTGGAACTACAAGAGCTGAACTGGCCCCAAAGGTATGGTGAACACACACTGCATCTCACATCCATAGCTTCAATAAACTTGACAGGGGTAAGTAATGACCTTGGCAAAGTTGTGGATGACACCAAACTGTTCATGGTGGCAAAACTCAAAAGTGATTGCGAAGAGCTCCAGAAAGATCTTTACGGTGTTCAGCTCAATGGCAAATGCATGTAAGGTGATGCACACTGAGGCACCCCCCCCCCCGCCATTTTTCTTATGTAATTACCGAATCAGAGCTGTTTGAAACTAGCTAGGAGAAAATCTTGAGGCCATTTTGTCAGTGCTCAGCAGCTGTGAAAAAAGCAATTCCATGCTGGGGCTGTCAAGAAAGGGACTGAATATTAAATGGCCAACACTGAAATGCCATTATAAATATAGGGCACATTTGCATCTAGAATACCATGTCCAGTACTGCTCCCCATATTTGAAAAAGATATGACAGAGGTAGAAAAAAAGAGATGTGGCAACCAAAATGTCAGGGCTAGAATATTTGGGACTCTTTAGCATGGAAAAACAGCAGTTGAGGGGAAACATGCGTGACATGGAGAAAATGAATAGGGATTTTTTCCCCCTTCTCTCGTAATGTTAGAACCATTCAATGAAAACGGCTGGAAATAGATTTAGAGGAAGTCAAAGGAAGCATTTCTTCACACAATACTTAATTAACTTGTGGAAGTGATTACCACAAGATGATGGCTCCTAAAAGTTAGGCAAAACTCAAGGTATATCAGTGGCTGTTGACTCTGAAGACTCAATATTATTTATTGTCATGGGGCAGCATAACAACACAGTAAGTTGCCTGTTATTGCAGGCAAATAAGGGAGAGAGATGTCTCCACCACTTGTCTGCAAGTGCCCCAGAATCATCTGTTGTCTATTGTGAAAAAAACAGTACATGGCTTGATCCAAAAAGGCCTATTCTTATAATCTGAATGTTTCCCACTTCTTCCTCCAAACACAGGAATCACCAAGTTTGTTAAAAATAGCACTGACGTGATCCCTTCCTGGTATGCTCTTCCAAGAGAAAGGCTTCATATTCATTTTGAGCTACATCAGTGAAAACAGGTTCATTTGTGCCTTTTCTTACTGTAAAAAGAAGCAGTTTGGGAAGTGTGCTTTTAGTCTAGGTCTATTTTATATTCCATGTTAATGCTAGATTGTGCAGAATCCAATACAGAGTCAGGATCCGTAAACCAGAATGTTGGTTAAGTCCCCAGCAACAGCAGAGATCCACTGGAATAAATCCACATTCTCCAAAGCGTGACCTGACAACTTGCTTAGTCCTTCTCCAGATCTAAAAAAATAAGGAGGACAAGGAGAGGGTAGAGATATAGGGAAACCGTGATCTTGTATCTACTTTCTGTTACCTGTCTCTTGAGAGGGAACTTGGAGACCTTCTGAACTGTGGTGGTGTTCATAGCCTTTTTGGCCGGCCTTTTAATTCTATAAATCACCACTATCACTGCCACCAGGATGGAAAGCACGAAGGCGATCCCATAGCTGAGGATGCCTGCATAAAACGAGCTGGAATCATCTCTCGCAACTCGTTTTTCTGCTGGAGAGGGAGAGATGCACGTTAGGAACCAGAAGAATGGCAGCCCGATCCTATCCTTATATGTTTCAGTAGAGGTCATGCCCAATCTAAAATACACTACTACAAAAAACACTCATGACGCACTACTAAATAGCTGTTTTCCCCCTTCTTACTCACGGCACTCACAAACCTCCTAGGTTGCATGCAAGTTATTTTAAAAGGTAAGTTCAGAATTGTGCCACAGGACCTTGAAAAACATCTCGCTGTTCTTCTGTAGGGGTGACGGGGTTCATGCTAGCACTGGAAGTTTCTTTATTCAATAATAAATAGCAAAACTCACAAAACCTAATGTGGCTTTCTAAAAATTTGGTGATGCGAACTTCGGTGTAGAATGCTTTTCAACAGATAAAATATGAAGCCCTATCTTCTGAGAATCTAGCAGCTTTCTCTGCTAGATCCTTTATTTAGGAGCTGCCATTTAAATACTGAAACGAAACACGTGCTGAAATTCAAATATAGTTAACAGGCACTATTAACAGAAAAATGCTGAAATGCAAAATTTCAGTACGTGCTGCAGCACTGTTTGAGAAACAGTCTAGAGTTTCTGAGATGAGCTGGCAGCCAACAGACTTTATGGAGTTGGGGCAGAGAAGGATATTAATTTGGGAATGTGGTTCTATGATTCATTGGCACCAATCATTAACATTCCTCCTTGCCAAGAGACACCCAAAGGCAGAAGAAGGGCTGGGGCTCCACAGGGTGGGTGGGTGTGAGCCAAGAGGCCGCCTTCAGGTCCACCTTGTGAGCAACTGACTACAGAAGGTGAGAGCCGCCAATGACGCACAGCGCTTCACATAACAGGTCCGAATTAAATGTGGAAGCTTGGAATCCAGTGATAGGAAACCACTCCACATAAATGCCCAAGCTCATGAGTGGTTTGAAACAAAGGCTTTTGAACTGCTCAGGGGCATCCTCAGGAGGGACCAAAAAGTCGTGTGTTTGCAACTGTTTGAAGTCCTGCCCCCTTTTCACATGCATGACGCACATAAGAAGGGAGCGGGGCTTCATCAGCATGGGCAGGGCCGGGTCAGACCCCCTCCTGATCTGGCCCCGGAATCTGTGGCAGCATCTCTCTTCTCACACGCTTGTAGCTGTTTAAAAATCAGTGTTACACCCACAACAGTTTAACAGCCTAAGCATTCTGAAGATGGCACCACCCCTCCCAGCCGCAGAAACGCTAACGATTCAAGCACATCTCCAGAGTAGAAGTGTGTTATTTACTGCCACTTATAATGAGTTGCACGAAGCGAAACGTGCCTGAAGATGATCATCCTGGCCTAAAACACCAGATGCATCTTCTGCTCAAGAACTAGGCCTTCCTGAAATGGGTTCTATGCCCTTCAGAGGCAGAGGGGAAAAGGGGACCAAGCAGAAATACCTGGTAATACCGTCAGCCAAGCAGAATGATGTGAAAAACCAATAGAATTCCCAGCCAGGCAAGTGTATTCCCCAGCGTCCTCAAAAGTAACATTGTGCAAGGACAGAATTTCTAGCTCTTTATCCGTTTTGTTAACACCCGCTGTCTACAGAGGAAAGAACAAAACAAAACAGAGATAGGAAAGGAAGGAGGAGAACAGGATAAGCAAAATTCCCAGAAAAGGTAACCCAGACAAATTTCAAAAGCAGATGGCGATCTGAAGTGCCTGTGGCCTATTCCGGTCCCCTAGCACAACCAGACGTCTGTATCCAAAGCACCAGCTCCCTTCACCAGGCTCTTACTCTGTCCCACTAAAGATGCATGCAGCCAAAGCGTCCGATGAAAAATTCCCTCCACAGAATGACTGTCTCGTGGTCAGGAGGGTGAGGATGGAGACTGGGCAGCGGAGAGAAGTGAAAGAGAAGTCGCCGAGACAAGCAGTGAGGATTAAGACGAGTGGGGCAAGTTAAACGTGGTTTTCAAAGAAAAGCATTTCATGTTTTACGTTAGAATTCATCCAGAGATTTCTCCATCAAGAAATCCCTTGCTCACCTATTCCCGTTGGGAAGGTTTCAGTGCCTTTCCTTGCCCATTTTTGGAAAAGCGCTGAAAATGGGAAAGGAGCTCAAAACGTGTGGCTTTTCTGACTAAAGGTTTCCTCCCTTGCCAAAGCGAACGCCTGCTACAGAAGCGAGCTGGATGAATCACGAAAGGAGGAGGCAGAAAACTTGAGAAAACAAAGAGCCAGTTAATAACACAATAGGGAGGAAGAGAAGTTGAAAAGACAGTCATTAATGTGGGAATTTTTCTTAGCAAATGATTCACAAAGCATTTCGTTATTCTAAAAGTTAGAAAAAGTGAAAGTCATTATCTCAAGCATCAGGGGAGAGGAGAGAGAACAAAACGGCCAGCAGCTGAATCTGTTGCAGCTCATTCGTGCAGCTGCGAAGCCTCTGGGACAGAGTTGAGGGATTACCTGGTTCTGGTTTGTGAAAGTGGAGCCAAAATGATTTTTCGGCTCTGCCTACGAAATTGTTGGCTCTACAAAGATATTCGCCTTCATCTTGTTTTGTCACATTGAATAGATTTAGGTAAACATCGGCTTCAGGATCTTTACTGATCCAAGACTGCAGAACAGACAGAAACCTGAACTTCAGTAAACCGAACAATCTCTCTCCATCACACGTTAGACAGACAGGGCTGATTAGCTGTTCCTATGCTTTGTCTTTTGGCAGAACTATAATGCTGGAAGAAGACAGCTTCTTCTCAGTGCAGGAGTCCAAATTCAGGGCCCTCAGGCTGCTGAGTCTCTGCTTGGACATATCCAGGGAAGAGGAGCCCACCTTCTCTCCAGCCCACTGGTCTCACCGCCAAACTGCTTTTGCTCCTACGAAAATCCCCTTAACATTTAACTGGAATCTGCCTTCCAATCACTTGAATCTGTTTTTTTCAAATGCTGCACTCCAGCATGAGGGAGAACAGGTCTTGGCCTTCTTCTTCGAGAGATCCCCTCAGGTATCTGAAAAGGACTATCCTAACCCCCTCCATCTTCTCTTTCCAAGGCTTAACAGGCCCAGCTCAACTCCTTCAATCTCTTCTCACACCAATCCATTTCTAACCTTTTAATTACCCTCATGGCTTTCTCTAAACCTGTTCCAGTCTGCCTTAATCCCTCTTGGAGTGTGGTGAACAGAACTGGACACAGTATGTAAAGAGGGGTCTGACCAGTGCACAATAAACTTAAAAACAGTATTTCTATTGCTGCACCTGAGAATCATATTTACCTTTTTTGCAGCCACGTTGTAATTGGCAATTATTATTCAAAACTTTCTTACAAATACTATTATCAAGTCAGATATCCCTCATCCTATGCTTGTTTTCTAAAGGAAGAACTCTGTATTTGTCTCTTTATTATTGTATTATTTTCTGCCTTTCTCCCTATCCTATCAAGATCACTTTCCATTTTATTTCTTTCCTCCAGAGCATTAGCTATTCCATGCAAATTTGACAAGCAGTTTCTTAGTCACTAGCCACGGGACTAAGCCTTGTGATTTTATTTTATTTTATTTTATTCAGTTTGATGAAGAAGTAATCAATGAGATTCTTTGAGTATGGTTGTGTATCCATTTAATTGTCACACCATTCTGACTTTACCTAGCTTGCTAATTAGAAAGTCATGGCGTAATCTGTCAATTTTTGTGCTGTAATCAAGATGCACCTACTGCATTCCCACGATCTGTTAAAACAGTTAGTGGATTAAGAAAAAGAACTCTTAGTCTTGCAAAATTTATTCTTGATAACGAATAAGTATGGAATTCAAGGGGCTCACAGAACCAATAACTTTATGACCTGTTCAGAAGCTTCCCAATGTTAGTTGGTCTATATTAAATGGTCTGTGGATCTTCCTTTTTTTGAAGATAAAGGACATTTAGTATTCTCCAACATATTTCTATATTCAGAGATCATTTCATCCATGGACCAAGTGAGGGAGGCCAGCAAAAACACTGTAATGGCTCTGCTAAGGAACTACATCCAGTGTCTTTGGAAAGCAATCTCTGCTTATCGCTTGCATGAAAATTGCTCTTGTTAATGTGAAGGTCCTTTTGGGAAGGCTATAGTGCTGGGAAACAGCTGCCCCACCTATGCAAACAATTCTTGCGTCAATCCTGGGTGGTGATCCAGTGTTATTATCTTCCCTGTTGCAAAGCCTGACAACCAGTAGTGTCTTGAGTGTGCCAAATAGTTTTGTGATAGAGCTCAGATTTATATTACGCCTTTCCCAATTTCTGGATCTGTCTCTCAGATATTGTCATACAGTCAGTTCCTCTGCAAGATTAAACCCTGTTTTTTTCAACAAGATTTTCAGCAAATATCAAAGTTAATCTGGTAGTGGGTTGTTATGAGTGGTTTCCTGTAAATACTGCTCTCTCTAGTAGGTTACAGACATAAAAGAGTTGTGTAGCTGTGTACCAACCTTTAGGACAGAAACATAAGGAGTCCCATCTGGCCCATATTTGCTTCCGTTGACTTCCACATGTTTCAACCACTGGATGTGAGGTTGAGCATCACTATATACTTTGCAGTGGAATTCGACGTTGCTCCCAACCACCACGGTCTGATTAGCAGGCAATCCTGCCTGGAGAATAGGACGGTGGGGTGATCTTTCTGTGGAAAGGAAAGGGGGTTTACTTAATATGGATCATCTGCAGTATCAACTGCTCTACACAGCATTTGTCCAATAAAAGCTTCTTTTTACCACACCACAATGCTGCTAGCTTCTGTATGAGGCCTATATAACCATAATACTGATGTGTGATATAATATTTGTGTGCGTAAGCTATTGCTCAATTTCTTTATTAAATATGGAAGCTAAACTGTTGACTGAAACTCTGGCATGGAAACTGCAAAATACATTATTGCCTTGCTCAATCTGGCTTCATAAACGGACAACAAGCTTCACCTATCATCACCTATCATCAATATATTAGAAATCTAATAAAGAAAACAGGATGTGGCAAACCTCTTTGAAACAGTGCAGATTTAATTTTTGGAATGTGTTTGGTGAGACATGGTTTTCTCTGGTTTTTATTAGTTGGATTAAAATGCAGTATCTTAATTCATCAACTGGAAAGACTACAGTTGGATTTATCTCTTCATCTATTTAGATGTCTCATGGAATTCAATAAGGATGTTCTTTATCTCATCTCATATTGAATTTGGCATTGGAACTGCTAACCTGTTTTAGTAGGCAGTCAAAGGAAATTTGGGGTATAAAATTGTAGCCACAGTGGAACCTAAACTGCTATTATATGCAGATGGGAATTTGGGTCTTACTAACAATTATCAGAATTCTTTGCCTAAATTTGTGAATATTGTTCTGCATCTCAGTAAATTATCAATTCAATAAATTGTAGTAGGTTTAATATGCTTCCATATCTAGAGTATCTGAGGAAACTTGTAAGAAATGAACATTTTTTTTAATTTTATGAATCCTCTTTAATATCTCAGAATCTCTCTCTGTATTGTTGTCTTTAACACCCTAAACTGATTAATTCAAACTTATATTGATATAAATAGCTTATATGGAGTAATAAAAATAGTTAAATATAACATCTGGATTGATACATATATTCAGAGTAATCCCTACATTAATTCCTCTTCAATATTTTAAGCAAATTGATAAGATATTGAGCAAGATTTTATGGGTCAGATCTTCCCACCCAGTTTTCTTTATCTAAATTGTTACTTCTATATGAAGAAGGGATTTCAAAAACTATTATACTGGAAAGTTATTATTTGACCTCCAAACCAGTTTACTGCTAATAATTCTTTCAAGACACAATGCATTGCAAAAAGAATCTGTCCTATGCAAATTTGCCAAAGGATAATATATTCCAGTAAAGCAGTTTTTGACTTCATCAGTTTCTGAAACTCCAAATGACTTCATTGGAAAAAGTTTTATAAAATGTCAAATATGTCTCTTATGATCTTAATATGAAACTAATTCATCAAAAGAGGCTTTTCCATGTTTATTGGATACCTTAGTGGATGTTTAAGAAGGGTTGGGTGTCAAATGTTTTATGCTGCATTTGTAATACAGTTGAGGGACTCTGACACATGTATTCAACTTGTAGTTCCATTTGGGGCTGATTCAAATCAATGTTAATGTGATTTTGTAAAGAAAAATAAGATGCAAAGATGTTAATGTGATGATGAATTATTTGCTGAAAACTTGGAATTTGTGGATTATGAAGGAGTTTGCATTTATCAAGCATGGAGCGTAGCTAAAAAGATGGTTTTGTTTTGTTGAAAAGAAGTAACTCCTCCAGACTCAAAATCTTAAACTGAAGATATGTGTTCACATTTGTCTTTGAATTTGCTGTTTACTAATGAAATGGAAATATTATTGATCAATATGATTGGTAAGGGCAAGGTTGAATTTCTTGTTCAAAAATGAACATCATGTTTCTATTGTAATACAGGCAGTCCTTGGTTAATGATGGCAATTGGAACTGGAATTTCTGTTGCTAAGGGATGTGGTCATAAAAGCGCAATGTCACTGACTGTGCCACCTAGCAACAGCAAGTCCCTGGTTACCATTGTTAAGCGAATCACTGCAGGTCATTAAGTGAGGACCTCACGTGACCATGACTTCCAACTTCCTGCCAGCTTCCCAACTGACTTTGTTTGTAGGAAGCTAGCAGGAAGGCTGCAAATTGTGATTGTGTGACTGTGGGATGCTGAGACGGTTGGAAATATGGGCTGGTTGCCAAGCACCTGGATCATGATCATATGACTGCAGGGGCACTGCGTTGGCCATAACTTTGAGGACTGGTTGTAAGTACCACTCATTCAACACTGTCATAAGTTCAACCGGTCACCGAATGGGCGGACATGAAGCAAGGACTACCTGTATGTGAAGTTTTTAAAATTGTATGTGCATTGTTTTTTTAGGGATTTCCCCCCCCTTTTGGGATAGATAGATACAGTACTTTTTCATTTTTTGCTACCTGCCTCCAAATTCTAGCTTAAATCTGAGGCTGAAGGGAGATTAGTGTACTGGATTCCAGCCTCTTTCATCCAACCCATTTTCCAACTGTTTTCTCTTTAGAAGTGGAGTAGTTGAGAGGAATTCTTTCCTTCCTCAAGAGGATGTAGCTGGGGCAGATGGGGAACAGCTGGCACATGATTCTTGGACACAAAGTTTAAAACAACACTTACCAAGAACATCAAGTTGGTAAGTATGCCAAATTACACCATATTTGTTCTGGACCACACAGGTGTAGTTTCCTCGGTCTGATGGAACAACACTCTCCATGACAAGACTCCACTGCTGATGCCGCAGCTGCCAAAGGAAAAGGAAGATCAATATAAACTTGCCTTGTTCCTTCAGAAAAGGACTTACCATGAAAATCCTTTTTCTAAAACAGAGATGTGTGGTATACAAGATTGGGTATCTCTCCCCCACATGCTCCAGAAGCAGAGCTAGAAGTGTGAGATTTTTTCAGGTGGGAAGAAATATCTCCTTCCCCAGTTTCAGAACGACAAGCCAATGCAAAGAACATGAAAATGTGGTGATAAAGGAAAGGTATGGTAGACAATGTACATTTGGTCGCAAAGAGTGATGTGGTCCCCTTTCTCCTTCCTTGTCTAGTGCCTGGGCAGACCAGATACCTTGCTTCCATTGTAGAAGAAGGATCTTCATAGAAAGAAGTCCAATCTACCATTTTCCTACAGTGGACCCAGGTCAACCTAGGATGGGAGATGCCCTGCCCTGCCCTACCTGTTCCTATAGACTATCTTGCTGCTTCTTGAAGCAACAACGTTCTGCAATTCCCTCTTGTTGAAAGAAGCTTCAACCAAAGTATAATAATTAAGCTTATAGTGCTTTTTAAAGAACACAGTGGAGCATGTGGGATCCCATCTGTGGCTGCACTTTTAGTGAAATAGGTTCCAAATCCTTTTGTGCTCCATAGGCTAGTCTGATCATGCAAGCTTTAATTCAACTGGCGATCATGATCGATATGGCTTTGCAGCCTAGATGAGGCTGTCATAAGGAGCCTAGGAGGCTGTCTGCTAAAGGGAAAGAAAGAAGATAGAAGATAGAAGGAAAGGAAGATACTTCCTGTCTCTGGGGAAAGGTCAAATTCAACTTAGGCATGAGGGCTGGGCTTAGGTGACGACTGATATGTAAGGCTGGATGGTACAACTCTTTTGGCTGAAAATGTTCTTATTTCTGACATTTGCCTCTTGGAAGTTATGGCTATGAGGACTGAGGCGCTTTCCATCTCAGGTGCTCTAACCTTATGCATGGGTCTGAATGGGGCATGAAGCATTAATTTAAGGTCCTATGATGGAAACTGATGGACAGTGGATGATCTTCATACAGAAGGTATCTCTTAGCAATTTCCTGATGTGAGGGTGGGCCAAGAGAGGCTCACTGGTCCCAAGTATAAGAATTGAGGAGATGGTTGATCTGGGGATGCTTGGTGGGGTCCCTCCTTGAGGTCCTCATATAGGATATCTTTCTTTTTGGTCCATCTGTCAAATGCTCACCATATGAGCTTGTATATACAAGTGATGAAAGCTCTTCGGGATGCTAGAGCAGTCTGTATGTTGTCCGTTACATTTTAGATAATGAGATGGCCCTGCACATTGTGTAGGCATTTAGTTGCAACCAATAGCAATCTGGATGTTCAAATATCCTTTGACTCAAAACAAATGGTGATGCTGCGAGGTTCCACGATCAGGATATCAGCAAGTTGGCCAGGTGTCCTGAGACAGTGGGGTGCTGTTACTATCAAGTCTACTGTGTGATTTCGCACTAGTTTCAGAAGCCTGGGGATTAATGGAAAGGGACAGGGTGGCCTTTGGGCCAGGTGGCACTGAGCATCTTTCCTCAGCTTCTTGAATTGGGAATCATGAAGTGAATTACTTGACCTTGCAACTGGCAGAACTGCACCAAGGACTCCATTGGCAGAATTGCTAGGAAGTCATCGCAGACCTCCTGAAGGTTGATATAATTTGCACACTCTGCGACTGAGGCTCCATTTGTCAGGGTTCAAGTCCTCGTGGATGAGCTAGTCTGCCACTGTGCTATGGATTCCACTGATGTGGTGTATTGTGAGAGGTCACTGTGTATTATTTTCCTCAGCCCAACTTAGCAACTTATTATCCTACTTCATCACCAGTATTGATCTGGCAGCTCCCCTCCTCATCTTGACAGCTTGAAGGAGGCCTTTGGGGGGAGGAGTAGGGGGAGAGGGGAACGTGAAGCAGCACCATTTTCCCCTTCCCTCCCCTTCACTGGGGAGATGTTTCCTGCTGTCACTGTTCCTCTGGGTGACCAAGACATGCCATGGCCTTCCTCAGGCGTCTCTGAGGAGCAGACAGCTACAAGGCTGAGGTGTTTGGAGGAGATAAAACACACGGAGGAGCCAGATGAAAAATTGGAGGCCGCTCTTCTCATGGCAGTGGTGGTGGTAATCAGGTGCTTGGCACTGCCAGCTTCTCTACCACAGAGTGCCTAAATCATCTGGCTCCTCAGAGGAGTGCTGATGGGCCCCTGGGCAGCTGTAAATGATTTGGTGATTACAGCACTGGCTGGTGTCTCCTGTGGAGAGTGTGACAGGGACACAGGAGGGTGTGTTGAAAATGCCACTGGAAATCAGATCTATGACTTGGGTCCAGAGAGGTCCTCTGACTTATCTCTGAGCATCAGCTGCTGTCCAGGCACTTGGTAGAAATACTGGAAATCCAGAAGAAAAGAAGATGCAAAGAAAAAATAGAAGCAGCAAAATTCTCTGAGGTTGATCCAACAGGCCTGTGTGGTTTTAGGAACGAGGCAGACCTGGAACCGGGAAAGGAGATGTTTCTTCAAACATTTTCTAGCTGTGCTTCTGGATTAAGCAGGAGAGAAATACTTACTCTAGGAAGCCCTGTCTCTGCTGTGGGGAAATGAGCTGACTTCTGGATCTGATGAACTAAGGTGAATGATGAACTGCTTGTATGTTTAAAAACTTTTGCAATAGAAAGTTATACATTTAGAGCTAGGTTAAGATAGGACCTCAAAATCACTACAAAATAATTTCTTATATCAAAACAGTCAGGAAGGGTTGTTTTATCACCCAGAAAAATTCTTTTAAAGCTACTTAATCTTCAGAAAGTGACTTTCATGTCTGAAACACAGTATTGGTCTGGACAGCGTATAAGGAAATCAGATCACGTGAGCAAATTCTGCATACTGGAATTTTTAGTAATTTGTGTTCTAAAATTTATTATTATTTACTAGAATGAAAGCATTACATTGAAACTAATTCTGCAAACCAGAGAAATTGCTTCACTAAAGGTCTAAATCTCATGAACTTTAAGATTGCAAAAGTAAATGGAAATCTTGTAAAAATTAGAATGCGATGCAGTATTGTGGGTTTACTTTGCGCTCATGATTTAGGAAACACACTTTTCTTGAAATGACTAAGGAAAAAAGTACGTCTCTGAGCACCCACTGAGAAGAAAAGTTGCCTAGTATTGTACGGGGTTTTATGACATGCAGCATGCAAACATTTTATCATCCAGACTATGGCCCCTCATTTGCACCATAAGAATATTAACTGTGCAAATATGTTAATGAACATCCAACAGCATTCTGGCACATCCATAATAACTGTGTGTGTTTTCCTGAATAATACAACCAAGTGGATGCAAATTGTGACATCAACTACCATACTTTGGCTAAGTTGGATTCAAGTTAGAAAACTTAATACTAACATTCAAGTAGGTTCACACTAATACACACTACGTAACAAAAAATATATACATACACATTAAATATATCATTTTCTTTGTACATTAACATTCATTACTGGTATAACCTCTAGGTCTAATTTACAAGTTTCTAAGGCATCTGGTGCATTTCAAAAATAATGCCCAAGCAGCTTGTCAGCATATTGAGTTTCAATATGAAAAAGGGTGGATCCTACACTCATTTATCCTATAAAGGCTCTTCTGTCACAGAAAAAGGAAGGACAGCTCTGAGAGTGCCAACTCCGGATTTAAGCAAGGTGGTGGTCAGCAAACACCACCCACAAATGATGCCCTACTTTAATGCCTCCAATACGGTGCTCCCCTTTGAACTCTCTGCCATTCTTCAGCCAGTATATGGAAGGAAGGGGCTTGCCAGCAGATGGGCACCGAAAACGAACGGTATTAGCAGCAGGCACGGCCAAAAGCTTCTTTTCCATTCTGTCGCGATGGGTCCAATAAGGTGCAACTACAAATACAAAGCAGAATGATAGGAGAGGTCAGATGGTACGGGCTATAGGTCATCAACTGCTGAACTAGTGGGTTCTAATCCAACCAGCTGTGTATCAGGGATGGACTCCTAAAGGTAACTGAACAACAGCTTTCAGCAGTCCTAAGCAGCATAATCAGAACCAAAGGATGATGGGAGTTTGGAGGATGACACACCACCCATCCTTATGTACAATGACTTCTCCCACGTGTGCAATTAAGTGTGGGATGAAGAGGAGGAGAGAAGGTTGTGTGAATGCAAAGACAGCCACTTAAAAAGCCAAAATCACAGAAAACAAGCTGACTTTTTTCTTTTTAGCGTTGTTACACACAAGTGGGTGAACAGTAAGTTCACTCATGTGGAGAACTGGTCAAAGCCAAGAAGACAAGTCAGCTCATTCACAGATAGCATCACTGCATCGCTGGTGCTGAGTTGCAGTCAACAAACAAAGAAAAGCTGACGGTGCAGGCCGTACAACTGATGAGCCTTGCTCATACCAGGAAGGAGAGCTTTCTGCGCAAAGCTGGGTGGCACTGGCTCACAAATCCCATTTTTGCACCCCAACAGTTCCCTCTATCCACTATTGCTGAAAATCAAGAGACAGTTTTCTCTCATTTTGAGGGAAGAAAGACACTGAAATAACTTAAAGTTGGTTAATACAAAGAAAAGCTCCAAAACGTCCCACAAACAAGGAATAAAATAAAATATTGACCTTGCTACTGTAACCCTTGATACCCCAAAATTATTAGATATGGTCCCTAGCCACCAAAGGGCTGACCATGTCTTCTCTTTGCAGGTACCTTCAATTGTCTAGTAGAACCCTTCTGATTAAACACTGTGGTGAAAGCCAGTTCAACATCATTACAGACTAGTGGGCAATATCTATGAAGAGACCATGATACTGAGAGGAGCAAATGTGTTGAATTCTACAGCACAGCCATGAGAAATGACAAAGTACTAACTTCTGTTGTCATACAGGACTCCCACTGAAAAGAACAAGGATACCATAGCTTGGGTGCAAGGCTGGTTTGTACAGAAAAATGCTCCTGTCAACTCTGGGGCAAAAAGGAGCACTCTTAAATTTTGGCAAGTTGACCCAAGTGAGACTTTGGTCAGCAACTTTGGGAACTGTTGTATTAGAAACAAGGAAGCAGGAGAGCTATTGTGGCCAAAGGGAGAAATTCCACATTTGTGCTACAGTCCTCAACTTTCACATTTTGTCTAAACCATTACCAATGTATGTGTTTAAGAAGCTGTCTCCATCAAAAGGGAGATCTGTACCACGGAACATCAGCTTTGGGCCAGATCTGCCAACCTGAGTCAAGCATAATACTAAATTGTCTTCCTTCAGTCAAGAACTTGGAAGCAAGTTCTTTGCAAGACTAGGTTTTTTGCAAGACTAGGTTTTTACCTCAGAGATCCTCTGGATGGTTGTCTAAGAATGAAACAACCTTTCCCAGAAGTATGGGCAATGCACCATACAAACTTGAATAGTTTTTGTGCTGTCCCTCTTAGCTAGCACAGAATAAAATTTCAGGCTGGAATTTCAAGTGAAAAGCTGATACTATAATCAAACTGTAATCATATTCCTGAGTGAACCCCATGAGTCGGTAGAAATAAATAAGCAGACTGAAGCATTCCCTTCTTTATCCCTTGGTGACCAAAGCTGAATCTCAGATGATGGACGAGAAATGTGACCTTCTTGGGGTCAGAAGATCATGGTGTGGAGCCATCAGCTGAAGGGGGCAGCTAATCTGCTGAGTTGGCTTCAACAGTCCCAACAAAGAAAATGATTGGGGCAGCTATAATTACTAGCAAGAGATCTAGCTGTGAGATTTGCCAATTAATAGTCAATTCAGAGCACAGGCCCAAAGCAATTTCATGGGATGCTGGAGTTTGAACGATCAGCAAACTCCATGGTACATTCCCACAATGAGCTCAAAGCCACAAAGATTAGTTTTGCCAGCTGGACAAAATGCTGACAACATGGACACATCTGGGCAGTATGTCTCCTGCCCAATCAGAATAACAACATAAAATGCCATCTACAGCTGAAAATTTAGGACCATGCAACATATATTTTCTGAAGCCAATCTTCTGGCTAGAAGCCAACAGGAAAGACAAGGGGAAAAAAAGGCACCTAGAACATCTGCAGATGTTTAACAAAAAATTAGAACAGAGAGAAAGATGACTAAAATAAGAAAAACACAACTCAGTGAGAACACTTCAGAGACGACCTAGAAAATACTAAAGGAGAATTTGGAAGCCATTCCTTCCCAAAATCTTAGTTCTAAAACAAGGGTGGGCAATTCAGAGTTTGCATATGGCCTCCAGTACCCCAAGATCAGGCTTCCAAACTCGGCTTATAAAATGGCCTGAAAACGGCATTTGGGGCCTTGGCAGTTTCAGGGGGGAAAGTGAAGTGTTTGCCCAAAGAGACCTCCTGTTCCATTTTTATCCTTAACACCTCCCCCCAAAGCAGTTCCCAAATATTGGGAATGGTCCATCCAGTGGTGTTACCACCCTTCTGGAGATGTCATTTGTGGGCCTGTGGGCCTGAATCACAGCTGATGAACCTTCCAAAGTTGTTCATGTACATCACCTCAAAAAAAAAAAAAAGTATGGAAACTGAAGAGAAAAACAAGGAAACAGAAAGTACAGTGGTACCTCGGTTCACGAACTTAATTCGTTCCGCGACTCTGGTCGCGAACCGAATTGGTCGTGAACCGAATCAAATTTTCCCATAAGGTTCAATGTAAATACAGTTAATCCGTTCTGACCCCTACGAATTTGGTCGCCAACCGATTTTTGATCGCGTCCCGAATCAAATTTCCCTATAAGGTTCAATGTAATTACGGTTAATCCGTTCTGAACCATGTGTGTTTTTTTTTTAAAACCGCAAAAATATGACACAAAGTACAGTACGAAGAGAGAGAAAGCTAACCTTGCTTGACGCGACTTGGCGTGGAGGACAGGAAGGCGGGTGGGGAGGCGATTACTGCTTGGAGGGAGAGTCCCCCTCCCTACAGGAAGCCATGACCATGTGTCACGGGAGGGAAAATGGCCGCGGATCCTGTTCGTCACCCGATGCGGAGTTCACGAACGGAGGCAAAATTTTGCGACCAGAGCTGTTCGTGAACCGAATTGTTTGTGAACAGAAGTGTTCGTGAACCGAGGTACCACTGTATTAATTTCTAAGAGTGCTTATGTAGAAGTTTACCAATGGTCAGTAGGCCAACATAACAAGTACAAACATGGCAAGAACAACTTCATTCATTGTAATGAAGTGTTGGACATCTGCTTCACTACTGCCATCACTGGACTTATGCACACACAGTTTCTGCTAATCCACATCTGCAACATCAACCTCAGGCTTTAGGTCATGTTGGTATATGACATGTACGCAATAAGTGCATATGTGTGCAATATGACAGTGCAATAATTCAGTCTGGGTGAACCAAGTAATTACACAGAAACATCATGCAATGCCTAAATCTTGCAAAGTACCCTATCTCACATGTTTTAACTAATCCCCTAGAAAGCCTGAGATTTATGCTTGCATTCTTTAAAGGGATGTCAGACGGGTTGTACCTCAGAATCAATCTGTGTTTGAAAAACCAGTGTATGAACAAGGCAGACCACAATCATATTCCTTAAATAGACAGTGCCTCTTCTTGCCATTTTTGCACACATTTGTTGTTAAATGACAAACCTTTCTCCAGGCTAACAGTGCCCAGAAAGATCTGTGAAGAGACTAATGCAGTGTTTCTCAACCTTGGCAACTTTAGGATGGGTGGACTTCAACCCCCAGAATTCCCCAGCCAGCATGGCTGGCTGGCTGGGGAATTCTGGGAGTTGAAGTCCACCCATCTTAAAGTTGCCACTGCATGAATCAACCTTTTTTCCTTAAAAAAACAGACCTCTGCCTAATGAATGGCTCTTCCTTCCCCAGTGTCAAGGACATACCTGAATAAATACTGTGGTGGCTAAGAAGCAGAAAAGCAAGAGATGGGAGGAATAGGCTAACTGAGTTATCCATGTGGTGGGGTTCCCTTGGCAGCCCAGCGGGCATCAGCTTCCTGGCACAGGAACCCTATAGCTTTCATCCGCTTCCATTTATTTCCTCTAATGGAGGCATCTGCAGACCACAGCCCATATTAGCTTCTCCACTGCTAACTTCTAAGAGAGGGAGGAGGCAGGCGGCCATGTTTACCTGTGCAATCAAGGGGCAGAAACTCCAGGGTATTATCTACTCACAGGCTTCCATGGGGGGAGGCGGAGAGAGCAGCTTTTGCCCCTCAATCAAGCAGTCATTCTTACAGAGAGAGGGGTGTAGGGAACAGAGAGGGGGAAAAGAAGGGAAATGTTTCTAAACAGTCCAAGTAAATTCTTAATTTCTTTAAAAAAATCATTCAAACTGTGGTTTGGGCTGTGGGTGTATGTGTGTGTACATGGAATTGTCCAACATGGCAAAAAAGATGGTTTCAATTGTAATTCTGAGAGGGGTGGTTGATCACGCACACTGCCTGGGTGATGGCACTTGTGTTACTGAACATAGAGAGACAAATACGTTAAGTGTAAGACAGGATTCCTTCTGCTAAAGAAGTGATTCATCCATGTAGCACGTAGCACGATCAGAAAATACTGGCCAAGACCATTCTGGGTAACAGCAAGGTCACTGAGATCTTCTACTTTTTCAAAAGAAAAAGTCCCAACACACTCCAGACTTTACGAATGCTCAATTTCCCTCCCAGATTCTCCTGACCCATACAATTTAGGGACAGCAACCCTGAACTACAAACCTTGGGGGAATGGAGGTGGGTAGAAAAAACCCCTGTGTTTTAAAAAGAAGATACTGACTTCTTTTAACTTTACTGACCCCCAGTTCTTGCAAACTGGAAGACAGCAGCACGTGAGTAACCCAGAGGGATTGTGAACTGCTGCGGCCTTACTATCTCATAACCAGTGGCTTGCTACTCATCTCCTCCTTTGTGCCAATAATTCAATGTCTGTCTTCCTCCCTCCCTCCCTCTATTCTCGCTGTTGCACCCAAGCAGAGATGACAAGCTGACCTCATATTCCACAGACTTCAGTGATCTGCTACTTTCATTTACAGTATAAGCTGTTGGCTCTGTTGGTAATGATTCTCCCTCTGCACTCCTAGGCTTCCTTCTCTGTATGTACATATGGGCTCTGTAATAGCTGGCATAAGTGGACAGAACAACATAAAAACCCAACGCTGCACGTACGATAGCTTGCTCAAAGGTTCCAGCCACATCGCCTACTCTGAGCCAACAATGTCAGATGACTGCGTGTTTGTATAATTCAGCTGTTGAGGAATCATGGATCAGCATTAGGTAATGAGAGAGGAAAAACAGAGAGGTGTGTATGTGCTGTAGCACCAGGAACTGGGGGAAAATGGAGCTCATTCGAAGCCCTGCAGGGAATCCAGGGTGCAAGGAGGGGGTTTCTTCCTCTGCAGAAACCTTCCCCAGCCTTAAAGAGGCAGAAGGAAGAAGTTAAAAGACAGAAGAGATTCGCTCCAAGCTTTCTTTGGGTATTTCTTCTGGGCAAATATTTTCCCCAAGGTGCTGAAAGGTAGGGCAACAGACTTTCTCTGAACCCTCTGAAAATCCCAGAGAGGTAAATAGAAAATGCTTCATTAGATGGATGTAATTTAGCACTAGCTTTTATAAATGCTGGCTATATCAAGCTTTGCTTCTCTACATGAGATTTACCTCTATCTTCAGAGTCATCATCATCATCATCGTCATCATCTTCGTCATCACCAGATGATGGGGATTCTTGAAATGAAATGGAAGAAAAACAGATGAAAATTGTTTCTGAAAGTAAAATTCCGAACTTATCTTTGCAATAACTTTTGTAATCATCAGAATATGGGGGATGATTATAATAGCGGGACCTTAGCAAATATTTTCTCAGTAAAGAAAAGATCTTCTGAATTAAGTTTTATTTTATTCACGGCCTCATCACAAGTCTCCAAAAACGGCCCAGATACAAAATGCCACCAAGTTTTTACAGCTGTGGCACCCTGCATTATGCAGATTTACTTAATCTACGTCTTAAGTCATTTGTCTGATGTGTTGCGCCTCAGAGCAGTATTATCTAAAATCAACAAAATCATGGTGGCTACGACTGATGAAATTTATAGCCTAGCACTTCTGGTATTCACCAGTTTGGTGAAGACTGCCACGATTTATCTATGAATCTTTGGTAGCCACCACTGAATAGTTCTGGCAGCATAAGGAGTTTCTAGTTACTTTTTATTGATTGATCTTTTTGTTTTATCGTGGTTGGACTGCGTCTTGACACAGCGTAAGCAACATTTTTGTCTGCCGTATTGTAAAAATCATATGGCAGTCTATCCTACTGTAGTGCAATAGGCTTCATTAACTTCTGTTCATTATACAGAATGGTGTTCAGCGAGCACGTTTAATCTTTTTATGATAAAACACTCCTGTAAGCAAATTTAGGGGTCCCAGACACTCAGGGAAGTATTCAGGGGGAACCCCTCAGATTCTGTGATTGTTGTTCATGTGCAACTTGCATGTTAAGTCCAAAGTCCATTTTCTACCTGTGGTGACCTGGACGAGGTGGTGAGGGCTCTATCCCCAGAACGTCACCCAGACCGTGGTGGTAAAGAAGCCGCAACTGGCTGGAAGATTACCAGGTCAGGGGTCAGTAGAGGAAATGAGCCCTTGCGTGATAATAATCTTCATTTAACATCTTGCCAATAGCAGAAAAGCAGGGAAATCAGACAAATGTACTTAAACCAGTTACAACACAGATGGGAAGAAAGGGAAAGATGCCTGTATGAGAACAGACTTTCAGAAGAATGCAAGACGAGGCAAAGTAAAAGGCAGGACTGAGGCATCCAGGTTAGGCTTCTGCTCCCCAGTTTCTCCCTCTCTCGTTACACACCCTCAAGCTTCCAGTGGGGGAAAAAAGAGGGGGGCCCAGTACAGCTGGGCTTTTTAGTAAGGGGGGGAGATACAAGATTCCTTCCCTCCAGGAGTGAATTCCTGAGCACCTGAACATCAGCTCAGTAAGTGTGGCTGCATGTGGGAAGAGCACAGTTGCAGCCACTGAGCACGGAATCCATGTTTCTGCAGTGGATGAGCGACTGGCCATTTTTTCACGTTCACATTTCACATTCTGCCCTCTCAGGTTCTGGCCACATTTGCCTCTGAATATCACAGGCAACCACAGAGGAAGTTGTTCAGTCCCTGATTTGATTTAATACTATGTTAATCCTACAGTTTAAACCACAGACCACCAGGGACTTGCTTGCTTGCTGCACCAGCTGCAGAAGAAAATGGTCCATTTCTTATCCATTTGCTTTTTGTTTTGCATATCTTGTTTTTGTTTTATTTCTAAAAAGGTAAACTCCTGGTGATGATGGGGACATAACTCTGCAGTTTTCTTGGCAGCTTGCTGAAAGTAGTTTGCCAGAGTTTTCTGACTTCCCGGTCTGGACTACTTAGGGATCTCCTAGTGGTCTCCCATCCCAAGGCCAATGCTGATGAGCTTCAAAGCTCAGACAAGGTTGGCCAAGCCCTGCCGCCTGCTGAGATTTGATTTTGTTCCTGAATACTGAATGCTATCTTATGCCTGCTGCACTGCAGAATGTTTTAACTATTTGGCAGCACAATTTAAGGAGTAAAACTTCCCCTATTCCTGTAATATAGGTTGACAGTTCACAGAAATCTGCAATTTCTTTTTACCCAGCCCTGGGGTAGAAAACTTCATCTGCAAAAATGACTGGATATCAACTCCCTAGATTCCCTCCCCCAACATCTGCCAGTCTGAACTTACTGTTTCCCCTCCTACTTCCATCATCAAAAAATGTGTTCCAGCAGCTCGCGTTTGTAGGCTTAGTTGAGAGGAGGAGGAGGGTAACAAAATCCAATTTAAATCCAATTCTACCTTCTAGGTGGAAAAAGGATCTCATCCCCCCACATTACCAGTATGCCAAGCAATATTTACATTCACTTTTTATGGCATGACAGGACCTATCTAGTCCCACAATGTTTCTTCTATCTGACCACACTTAACCAGTCATTTTTTCAATAGTAATTTTATTAAAAGTTACAACTATGATAAAAACCAGTACAATAAAAAATAAAAAATAGAAGACACAGAACAAAAAAAATAGAAAAAAATAAGAATGTAGTAAAGAAAAAGAAAAGAAATATGTAAAGAAGTGACTTCCCCCTTCATCACAACAAGTATAAACAATTTTAGTAACTTATCACTTTCTCTTAAAATACAACAAATGATCTCTTCTTCCCCTATCCCATCTCTTATCTGTAAATAAATCCTTAAAAACCTCATCATTTCAGTCCTGATGTCAGCAAAAGTCCATTAAGGGTTATCAGAGACAACAATGTATCTATTTTAACCTTGATCAAATAAACCAACTTTATATTCCTTCCATTTACTTTTAACAATCTTGATCTTTAGTCCCTTCATATCAAATAATGTCCTAAAACTTGATTTCTTTTCATTTTTTCTTTGTCCCTTCTCACAAAATTCTTCAAAGCTTTAACAAGTCTCTTCTGTAGGAAGATTATCCAGGTCAATCTCTTGGTTTGTTATTTGTATATATTTTAAATATTAAGACATCAGCTGGGTTCTTTTGTATGAAGCGTAGCATCTTTTTCCACATCATTCTTGTAGCTTGTCATTTTTAAATACACTTACAGATCATTCTCAATCTTGTCAGGTAACATTTGTTCCTCTTTCATAACATCTTTTAAACACCATGTATCTATAGAGGCAGACATTCTTAAAATTAACTTCTGGGTCCACTGTTCAAAAATATCCTTCAATATGCTGAATATTAAAATATTTTGCTCCATTCTGTATTAGTAAGTCAAATTTAAGTGTTCTTCTCCTTTAATTACAATCTTTAATTCCTTCTAGTTCCCTCTAGTGTCTAACATTCAAAGTCCCATCTTCTCATGTTTTTTTTTAAAGAATTCAAAACAAAAGTATTTTCTCATGGGAAGGATTCTTATAATTAATTCCAAAATCTTATTTCAAATTTATCTCAACCTTTAGTCCATTTGTAACTTTCTAAAATCAAAGTTTTAATCACCCTTTTGCTGTTTATTCCAGAAAAAATAAAATTAAGTCCTTAAACTTGTATTCAAAACTTCTTTCACTAAGGATTGAAGGAAACTCACCCAGTGCTGTAAAACTTGTCTATCCAAAGGTTCCTAACAGCCAAAAAGCAGTTAACAAGCAATTTCTGAAAGTGATTAGAAAAGGAAGCATGTGAACCCAGTGCCCTTAAAGGCGCTGACTGTGGTTTGAGCAAGATGGCTATTCCCTCATCTCCCAGAGCACTAAACCTGCTGGAGACCACTGTCATGTGGTCTCCTCATGAGGAGCAACTGTCAGGAGCACTTGTGGGAGATCTCAGGTGCCTTCTTTGTCCAGAGAGGAATTATGAAGAGCCGGTCTACTCGCCGGCTCTTCAGTCTGCTGTGGTTTGAGTTTTGTGGAGCCATCTTCAGTTCACCTTTTCTTCCCCAGAAGTCCCCCGCTCAACCAGTCATGGGCAATCTGTGGTCCTCCAAATATTGCTGTTGCTCTGGTTTCTTATTTGAGAAATGGAAATCCTAGCTTAAGGATAGCTTTAAGTTAGAGGGCCCCTTTGCTTTTGAACCACTATTAGAATGAAATGCTTCCATTCATGGTTCAAATCAGCCCACCATGCTCTTTTCCCACCCATTCCATTTTTATTCTTTAATTCCCCTGCACATCCTCCTTCCACCCTCTTTTCAGAAAGCTGACTGTACACTGATAGCCAGCCACCTGCAAGGCTGCTTTCACAGCTTAGAACAACATTTAAAACCAACCAACAAAAGAATAAAATTAAATAACATACAATAAAATTAGATCAAAATTAAAAATGAGCCAAGTTAATGGACACATTTTCAGGTCCGAATTGGATTTGAGCAAACAACTGCTTGACTTAAAATAACTAACAGCAAATAACAGGTCAGTAATATAAACATCCTAATTCTCAAGTTGTTAAGTTACACTTTTCATTTGGTTAGCATATATAGTGATTAGGCTTTCCAAATTTGGAATGAGCTAAAGTCATTTTAAATAGGTTACTGGCCAGTGTTCAGCACAACCACTCTTTTCATGAAGAAAACTATTAGAATTCCATGTAAATGAAATGCAAGCATGCTCAATCCCAGTGCAACTATCTGGACTGATTTCAATCTGTATTGTCACCTGAAACTATTTCTAGAGATTCCTGTTGAGAACACGTGAATACGTTTGCTTAAGAGGCTTTGGAAATATTTATTAAGAAGCCTCAACGTTTGAAGGGAGGGTGTGGCAGCAATATATTATTATAGTATTTCTTTTCTCCCTTTATAGTTGCAGTTCCATTATGTCATACAAAGCAAAAAAGCTTGCACGGAGTGTTTTTTTAATTAAGCATTAATTTTTCAGTTTGAAACAGTAATTTAGAAACTGAGGGAACTTAATTTTTATTAAGACGTGCTTAAGAGTCCTAGTGAACTCCCAGTTTTTCACACTGATGCTACCAAAAAAGGAGATCTGGTAACCTAGCCACGGAAACTTCATTTTTCTGTGCACTTCCAGAGGACTGTGGGCTTCCTCCTTTTTTCATGTAATGAGATGTTTGGTTTGCCAACATCAGAAACTTACATTATATTGAGATCATGTTTCAAGAAGAAAGAGAGGGTTCTGTTTGCTCCAGATATGCATCTCTTCTAGTCAGTCCACCTATGCTCCTGTTTTGCTGCAAAATGTTTTTGAATATTGCTGCCCTAAAGATCTGAAGGTCTGGGGGAAAAAATCCAGTAGAACTTGGGACATTACTCATCCCCCCAAGACAAAAAATTGGGAAATCCACAAAAACAATGAGCCCTCCCCCACTGAACTGATAAAATGATTAAACCAGGACTTGTGTGCATCATATGGGCGGCCTTCCAGCTATCTTTCATGTCTGAGAGCCTGTAATTGTCCTAGTCATCTTCATGGCCTTTGTTCTCTTCATCTGTGCTTATCTTCCTATTCTTGTTTACTTTCGCTGGAGTCATGCAGATAGTGAGCAAATCAATACACTTTTTGTGCACAGCAATGTGAAGAGAAGAGGGAAGGGCTGCTGTGACTTTTGCTAATGGAGGCGCATAAGTTATGATTGAAGAGGTAGAATCTTTCAACCCGAAGGGCCATTTTCCCCATGGGAAGCCTTCTGGTCATGGATGGGCAGGATTAATTTATGAACCAGGGGTATTTGGGTGTAGGGGTCAAAAAAGTAGATAATGCCATGACTGTCCCTTTTTTTCAGGTGTGCATTGCACAGGTGTAAAATAGTGGTGGGTCATCAATTGTGTAGTTGTGACCGCCATATTGACTTTTTTGACTCCCTTCTCTGCAGATGCCCGTTATCAATCTAGTCTCATTCTCCCTTTCTTTCCTGCAGATGAAAAAAGCCCAATGGCTGGGCAGTGAGGGGCTTGTGAGCCAGAGTACTCACAGAGGAGAGGGTTATCCATTTCTCCCTCCACAGAAATGTCCCCCCCTCCGGCTTTTTAAAACACCGCCATGGAGGAGTTTTTAAAGTTAAACTAGGACTAAGAGGGTACCTGCTACTAAACTCTATACTAAACAACTACGGAGTGTTAAATATTAATTTAACACAATGCTTTGCACATTTCATGAGATACAAGTTGCAGCAGTAAGACAGGATTTTTTGCGGGAGGGAAGGGAGATGATTGCAAGTTTTCACTGCCCAGCAATACTTTAATGCAGTCTCTCCAATGGAGTGTGGAGAAAGCTTTTCTTTACAGCAGTGTTGTCCAAACTTGACCACTTTAAGATGAATGGACTTCAACTCCCAGAATTCCCCAGCCAGCATGGCTGGCTGGGGAATTCTGGGAGTTGAAGTCCACTCATCTTAAAGTGGCCACGCCTGCTTCCTCAGCTATGACTTTTAAAGGTTCCAAAATAATTTATATAGACTTATTTGTGAAGCCAACGAAATTCATTAAAAGAAGATTATGTTGATATAAAGCTATTAATACCAATTACAAATTGAGGGATTCATGAGGGCAACAAACAATGTCAGGGCCCCCATTAGCTATGCTCTGATGACAACACACAGACCAAGGTTAAGCAATGTGCTTGCAGATGTTGTCCTTAGTTTCCTGCCTTCTGATTTGTACAAGATGGTTTTAATTTTTAAAAAGGAAACACCAGCTTCAGCATAACCCCAACCACATCCTTGCAGAATGAACAAGATGGCTGGCTGAATGTAAGCTAAGATGATACACCATAAAACCTCACCCGTTTGCTTGCTGGTACAGGGATGTCTCATGACCAGCCAAACCCAGCAGGGCAGCTGTTTTCTGAACAGCAAGCAACAGACACTTTGGAGCCTACTTGTGATGGAGGTAATGTGCCCAAAATGGTTGCTTTCCTGCACGCGACAAAGCTGTGCTTTGACAACAGTCAAAGTTCAGGCTGCAGTCCTGTCCTTAGATTGTTGAGGCCCTACAGGTAACCCGGTAGACGTCAGTCCTGACGATGCCTGGCCTTATTTAAGCAGCTGACATTTTAAAACACTGCAGCCAGCTTAAGTGACTTTGAGCTCTGAAAAAAGGTGGGTTATAAATGCAACAAATAAATAGAGACACATATTTCTGTTTCCACCTTCACTCTGGTTTCTCTTCAGATTGTATAAATCTTTCTCATTCAGCAACAACAATGTGCTTCAACTCCTGCTTTGTCTTGCACCATTTACCAAACATACTAAGTTACTGGTTGCCCCAGTTCCAATTCCTGTTGGCATGAACATGCAAAACAGGGTCCAATCATTCGTCTAAATAAGGAACCTAAGGAGCATGCTTGGTCATTCTTTATGCCTCATGCATTCATTCATAAACAGAGAACTGTTTCTTTCAATGCCCTTAAAGTCACTTGCAGAATACTGTTTAATGCACGGTGGTGAGAAATAAAGAACTGGACATCTGCAAAACGGGCTTAACTTTGGGCTACCTCAATTCATAAATCTTATGTTCAAGAGAGTGACTTTTACAAGATATGATTCTATACCACTTTGTAAAGGATAAAAAGAGGGAAATGTGACATGAAACAATCCCAAACCTAGAAGAGAATGCATAGTTTTTTTTACTACAAGGCTTAGTTATTGTTGCCTTTAAAGTTTCTTCAAAATAGATACCTGGATTGATAGTTTACCCCACCCTTAAATCAATGTTGATTACTAATGGTCTGCCCTCTTGGTTAAATTTATGTCACCCCAAAACACCATCTTTCACCCATTCTTTTTAACTTGGCCATAGAACTTCTTGCTAGCATAATTAGAAATTCTGAAATATTCATGGCTGGGTCAAGGGGCAGAGGATAAAAGTCTGCTACATTCACAAGATAAGTTCCACTGTACACACAGGCATTTTTATTCCAAATTTTATTTTATTATACATGAATTCCCTATCATATATACTCATGTACTATCTTATGATTTTATAATTTGGAATATATTGGGATTGATGGTGCTGGATTATAGCCATAATTTTCATATTTATAAAAATTAGGGTTTTTGATTATTTTCTCTTTCACTTGGCATGAAAATTCTTAGGTCTCATTCTCAACTGGTAAGTTTGAATTTATTCCCTGTTTTGGTGCAAATGAATGAAGATGTATTCAGACAATCCAGGTACTTCTGAACGTTTGGGGAAAGATAAATCTGATTACGCTGAATTTAACTTCAAGATTGATTTACAGTGTGACACTGTTCTCTGTTTATTCCATAAGCTTATTTTAAATTAATTTACAGAACACTGAATGGCATGGAATAAAGAAGTTCAGAATTCAGCTTCTCTTGGGTTCAGCTTGGGAGTTTTTATCCAATCCTGTTGAAATCCTGACGAGTATTAAAGATCCTGCTGGGGTGGGGATCAGTTTCTCCCACAATATATGGAAATATATACGGAAACATTAAATCACATATATAATTTTGACCATTTTACCATGAAGAGCTTTCATTATGGGAAGATCTGATTTTAAAAATAGCTGGTAAATATTTTTGGGGAAGGTAAAATGACTCTCTTATATTATTATTCTGGATCAAGTTGGTTATGAAGGAGCTTTTTAAAAACTTGCAGAATTAGAAAAAGAAAATTTTAGAAAAAATTCAGACTGTTTCTTGGCAGTTAAACTTTTGTTATTCAAACTGTTTGGATTAGGTTACAAACAAATTAACTGTGAGTCCCCTTTTTTAAATAGGTAATTAATAAAATGTCCTATTTAATTAAGAAAACGAATTAATAAAACTGATATAGTTATTTACATAACCTCCAGAACAATGTATTTAAATGCCCTGTCCTGGTAAACACGTGAAAAGATGCTTGAAATAACCTGAACTCTATAATCTTAAAATTAGGTTAATACAATAACTGCTTTGTGTGTGCACATATATAGTATATCTCAGAGAACGTTTGGTAATGGTTTGCATGTGCTCACGTGGGATGCTTTTATGATCCCACTGGGCTGCAATTTGAATAACATGTTCAGACAACTCTCTTGAATCCTTTTTGCCCTCCTTCCATTTTACAAATGCATTCCACAACTTGCATGAACGGTAAGCATTTCCCATCGCCTAAACTTAACTTTTTTAGTTTAGAACCCAAGGGTGCCTAACATGAAACTCCAGGTGCAGGGTGTGCTCTTGGGAGCTCTTTCAAAAGTTGCTCTTGAATTATGCTTTTTAATATGCTGAAGGGGAAAAATATTAAATACACAAAGGATAATTATATTACCCAGTGTGGTATGGTGATCAAATATTGGACTAGCATACAGGAGACTCTAGTTCAAGTCCTCATCCATGGAAGCTCTCTGGATGACCTCGGGGGCTGTCATTTCTCAGCCCAACCTTTCTCACAGGAAGACATTGGGAGAGAGAGGGCTACAGACACCACCTTGAACTCTTGGAGGAAATATGGGATAAATAAATACAAACTAAAATGAAATCAATGAAATTCAGTTCTGGCCCTGCCCATTTCTTTGTCTTTGCTCCTTTCCTTACTAAAATGCATCCTATCAATCAAAAAAAGATTTGTATACTCTAACGTCACCCAAACAAAGAACAAACTTTATCTGAGAGTATGGAAGAAATATATACATTAATCCTTTTGATCAAAGCAGGGTTTCACCAAAGTAATCTCATGCCAGTAAGGCAAAACTCTTTAAAATAAGTATTTAAGTAGGATTAAGAGACTTGTGTGAACTCAAACATAAGGAATGGGAATAACCTTTTATTTACTACTAAAGCCTAGCTGTGAAAAAAACCCAAAGTTACCAGAAAGAAGCACCATACAAAAAGTGAAACAATAAAAGGATTAAAATTCACAAAGATGTAAGAAAACTGGTTAATCTTATTTGTGATGCAGCAGGATTGAACAAGTGTAAATATTTAATGATTTGGAAGCCCAGACAGTTCGCCCTGTAAAGCAATACCAATTGTGCATTTTTGCAGACACATCCGCCAATAAGAGGCACTTTCTCCTCATCAGGCCCGCCAGGATAATTTAACAATAAGGAGGTTATTAAATCTGTGTGTCAAGCAACATAAAAAGGGCAACACAATAGAACATGCGTAACAGGCTCAGTATCCCCCCAGCTGGCACAGGCATAACGGATCCTGTATTCAGATGTTATTGTATCTCCCTTCTACTAACATAGATGGCAAAATACTGAATCTTGCCAAGGAGAAGACTGTCCAGCACAGGACATGTGAAATGTTAATTAGTTAGCTAGACTGAATGGTCTTTCACATAGACCACCCTGGCAGTCAAAGACATGTTGTTTCAATACCAAGTTGGAACATGAGTGAAACCAAATGCTCAATTGAAAGACCACAACATCAAAGACCCAATTCAATACTCCCCCCCTCCCCCGGATATTGAAAACCATTCTAAGGATCATCTTATCCCTTGTTGAAGGTAAACTTTCACTAAAATCCAAGGTGGAATTCAAACATTTGTGGCAATCAGATGACAAAAATAAGGAGACATAAGAATGAAAGACTCACCTGTCACTCGGACTGTAAAGTTCCTAAACATTTCCACTGAGTGCCTCATCTTACAGCTGTATAGGCCTGAATCATCGTAGGACACGTTTATAATCCTCAACAGTTTTTGACCAATATGAGTCCGATTGGTAAGTGAAATCCCAACACCATCTTTATACCAGAGGAGAGATGCAGACGAGGCCGGAGTATTGCACTGAAGTTCAACTGTATCGCCACTTCCAACCACCAACTCTTCAAGGAAACCCATTTCACTTCTTAAATCATCTATGAGAAATACATTTCAAGAAAGATAATCAGGTTCTTGAGCATCTGGAATATATTAGTCGGAATATATAGGAGCATTGATTGTGTACCATCATAAGATCACTGACTGATTGATTATGCACCATGAAGTCCGTGTCGATTCTTAGCAACCACATAGACAGATTTTCTCCATGATGATCCAATCATGTAATGGGATAAAGGTAAGTATGTGGGTGAGCTCCATTCCAAGTGATTTTTCAGTTTTCTTTTTAGCTTACTACTATTTTCCATCTCCCAGCCTGTGATTGCTTATCTCCACCTTATCATCGCATCTGCTCATTTTGCCTCTCACTTTAATTCTTATCTGGATTTTTAAAGCTCTTGTTAGCCAAACTGTACACACTCCACCTCCCTTCCATCTTCTCAACCTACTTCCTAGAATTGCCTACCTTCTCTATCCCCCCCTTCCTTGTTCCTCCAGCTGTTTCTTCCTATCTTCTCTACTATAAATTGCTTTTCCATTCCAGGGTTGATCTATGGAACATGTGCATCATAAGAAATAGGATTCCCAAGTGTGGCTTTTCTCCCCATAATTAAAGAATTGCCTTTTACGCATGCATTTCACAAATCCTGCAGTCCATCAAATTTACCAAGAATTTCATAGCTACCAAACTAGAAGTTATAGGATTGGGAAGAGCCTCTGCCTGACATCCAAATGGCAATATGCTAAATGGCATAACTGTTTCAGTTAGAAGAAGGTGACCTCGTGTGATTTTTTTCATTCATCGCTTCCTGAAATTCTACTTCTGGACACATGATCCTGTCTCTTACAATAAGTTTTTCCAAGCTACTTAGTTCAAAAATCTTTCCACCAGTTTCAGTGAAATTGAAACAATGGAAGAACAATATATAACCTGTTTGAAAATCTCTGCACTGAGGACAATAAATTGCTCTCTCATGAGATTATAGGTTGCCTGTAAATTCACTGTATTCTTCTGAAAACAAGGAAGCTACGTATTTTCCCATGCTAATCTTCCATGCTAGCCCATAACAGAACAAATTGGTTTGGATCAGACTTCAGCCAGAGTGACTGAAGGAGTTCATCCTCCTTCTGGAGCTCCAGTTTTGGCTCCTAAAGCATTCTGTGTGTTCTCTGCACACCCCATGTTAGTAGTAGGTTGGCCAAACCTCAGATATGAATGCTTATAATTTCACTGGTGCTTTCTCAAGAGTCATAGGGATACAAGTCTTATTTCACAAGGAGCATTCTCTAAAGATCTCTTCAAAAGTCACTGGCACTTTTCCAAGCAATCAGTGGACTGTCACAAGGGAAGGGATGTGTGGGGAGTTCTGCCTTCATTTCTCTTCCTTCCAGGTCTCAAGGTGCATGGACCTGCTGCAGATATCCATGGGAAAGTATGAGGCAAGAGTGAAGCCTGCTGTCACACTGTTGCCATTTTGCCTCACACCTGAACACATTGACCAACTGTGTGGAAGAACCCCAATGTTCGCTGATGCCATTAAAAAAGCATGTGCCATTAAGAAAGCGTGTGCTACAATAAATTTTAATTTTAAAACATCTGTTGGAAGTTTTTCTTTCGCGTTGTGCCTGTGGTGGAGTGACATGACAGCTCCAAAGAGAGAGCTAAAGGGGCACCTTTGTGTTGTTGACCGTGGTCTAAGCCACATTAAAAAGACACTATTGTTCTTAAACTTCATTTCAAAAGCAAGCACTGGAAGCCTTACATAATAGTTTGAGACAAGATTTAGTGTCCACCATCTCTCCTTAATTTTTCAGTACTCAAAACATGATTAACACGCTGTTTGCTATATGTCACTTTGTGAAGGGTCATTTTCATCCCAACTCTTCTCCCTTCAGTTAGCAATTCTGCAGATAAATGTTCTTAATTCTTATGTGTTTCCCTGCCCTTTTGTCACCTCTTAGATTAAATCTTCACTTAAGACAGACAGCTGGCATCCAATATCTCAGTGCAGGATCCTGGAGTCCCAAAAGCTTCATTATGAAAAAGAACAACCTTTGGATAATTCAACAAAAGGACACAATAACCGAACTTTTGCTTGGCAAGCTAATTAAAACGGAAGCCACCACAGCCCAGAGCCAATATCTTGGGCCAAACCAGGAAAAGGGGGTCGGGAGAGAAAAAGAGCTAGGGGCTTTACTCCATTCAAAAACCAGCTTCCAACTGGGATTATACTCTCTGCACATTAATTGTCATTCCAACTACAACTGTCCTAGTTTCAGTGTGAAACTTACTCTCCAGTACATAACTACTGAAAACCAACATCAGTTTCAATGCACAGATAGCCTGTATTTTTTCCACAGCAAGTAAAAGAGAACTTTTAAGAAGCATAAAGGCCCTCAAAATCTTGGCCTTGTATTTTTCCAGCTTTCCATCATTTCCATCCATTCCAAAAACATGCAATCTCATAGTAACTTGAGTGTCTAAGATTGTTTCTATACATGTCTATGCACAAGAAATACTGAATCTAAAATCAACAGCAGCACATAATAAAAGTGAAATGAAAGCAAAGAGAAACCAGTCATGAGATTTAAAATATGAAAAACTTTCTATGCCTAGGTCTTCTATACAGGCTCCTTCAAATACATCATAACTCCTGTTAAGATATAATCTCAAATTTCCTTCTTAAGGACCAGGACTCTAGTAAAGAAGCTTCATTTTGTCTGACAGCTGTCAAAATGGATTAACAGCTACTGTCTACCTGAGAGATACCGATGGACTGAATTTTAAGCATTATCTTTTAACTTATTTTTTATTTACCAGGAGTGAACCTAGATTTAACTGTCTGGTCCTCAGTCAATTATTACTTTAAATGTTTAAAAACAGCTATTCAAATGTGTCCAGAAATGGGTTAGTTTCGTTGACTATATTGGTCAATTTCTATTTGACCTCCACCTGAGCAGTTTTGAGTTACCTGAAGTTTCTGGTTTTCAAAGGCAGCCCCATATACAATACACTAAATGGATATTATCAGAACATAAGTAACAATTGCAAGATCATCTCTCTTCAGGTAGAGGAGTGGTTGGCACATCAGTTCAGGCTGATCAAAGCTGCTCTCAACTCATGAAGCTAACTGAACCTTACTGACAATTATGGACCCAAGAACACCATTCTATATTGGTTGGGAAATATTTTCCAGTTGTTTCCAACAAGAACACCAGTGGGGAAAGATGTGGGGAGCTACAAGTACTCAGCAATACCTGGAGGCACAAGTTCCTTACATCTGTTTTGGGGGAATGAACCCTCTCCAAAATATGATAAACATCAGTCCATAAGAACATCAGCTCCCTCACTGCACAAACAAATAAAGCTGGGTATCATCTGCATAATGGTGACATCTTGACTGGAATCTTTGAAAAATTGCTCCCAATGGTCTCATATACTGTATATGCTGAAAAGCTTAGAGGGGGTTAAGCATCTGAATCTTAACCACCATAAGTCAATATCCTCCCTATATTCCCTTCTAGAATCAGTCATCCAGGTAGGAGGAGAACCACAATAGTGCAGACCGTGCCCTGCCAATTCAGAAAACCATAATGGCTGGTAGCCCTGAGTGCCACAGAGAAATCAAAGAGAATAAATAAATCTGGAGAATCCTGTTTGTTCAGGAGTGAGTACAGTTAATGATCATGTCTTGGTCCAGGAAGGGGACACTGATAACTGACTTTTGGTATCTTACTTTCTTCAGAACTGGACTGATCAGTGCCTCTTTAAGAGATTGCCACCACTTCTGCTTAAGACTCATCCAGCCAAAGGAAGCCAAGATGTGCAGAAATTGCTACATGAGCTTAACTGGCCTCACCAGCTGAAACTTATGCAGCCTATTCAGATGAGATGGAGCATGCATGAATGACTTTATGTTGAAAATCATCTGCAAATTTGTCAACCCACCTCTGGACCCACTAAGCCAAATAATAACTCCACCCACCTTTTTCCTTGCAACAAAGGAACAATCATGTCCAGGACAGTTTGCTGGCAACTCTTTAACATTGCACCTATTTCTCTGAATTATTTAAGTGCTTTGAATTGTTCTATCACGCCTATCTCCTCTTCCCTTATCTTGAGAAATGTCACTGGAAATAACGAGACTTTGCTTGCAATTCATGGGACGCAGTATATAAATCCATTCATTTTTGCAAGGACAATTGGAGAAGGTTGCTTGATCTACTCTCTGCTCAGAGATTCACCAACTTTGCCCACTCTGGGGCTTAATTAATCTGTTTTTACTATCCTCAAATTGTTAAAACTCCCTTTACACTAAAATCCCATGATTTATCTATCTGAAATTGGGAGGGTTTATCCACACAGGAGAGGCCACTGTGCTTGTAAAAGATATCTAACATACTCACTCACTAACACTGATGATGTTACCTAGTTGGGTAATGCAACATTTGCAAGCAAACAACCAAGCTCAGAGAGCACCAAGGACTCCATAGTTCAACTGCATATACTGTATTCTCTTCTATTCATATCTAATGTATAAACAAAACAAAACAAAATAGTGGCACTTTTAAGTGATTCTGGCTCCAAACCTCTTGTACCTGTTTTCCTGAAAATGTGCATACTTAATTCACTAGAATCATGTTTCCTACTGTTCCCACTGTACTGGGAAAATAAATAACTGACAGTGATTTTCTCATAGTTGTTAATGGGAACTGACTAGGGAGCTTTCCATTTGGTCTGAGTGAAAGCAGGCACTTTTCCAAAGTGTAAAATTAGGCTTACTTAGAGCTTTCAACTGCTGATTAAACTACTTACTCAAATTAATGAAATTAAATTTCTCCTAGTGAAGCTTCAAGATGTGCAAAGGCCACTAGGTCATTACACGGCTGGTGAGTTTGTGAAAGCATCTGTAAAGAAGCCAATCCAGAATCTTTTCAACTACAAGTTACATCAACTAGTTAGAGCACTACATTGTGTTCCATTGCAGTTTGTCTACTGGTAGCCACTGGCCTTTGTGGCATAGCTTTTGAATTGTTCCATCCGTCAGTTCCAACTGTTGATTTAAAAGCCTTCTCTGGAGACGCTAAAACAGAGGCTAGGTGGTCAACTTTCAGAAATGCTGTACTAGTGGATTCCTTTACCTGGACCAGGATCAGATCAGATCAGATTATCTCCAAGATCACTTCCATTGCATTCTATGTTTCTAAGATTATCATGTAAATAAATAGCCAAAAGCTCATTGAGAGATACCTATCAGCTGTGCCTTGAAAAAGTAACACTTTTTCCTGGTTTCACATGATTGCATCATGCAAGACTAAAAAAAAAGGTGAGGTTTCTTCAAGTTACAGCTCACAGGTAAAGTGAAGGCACCATCAGTGGATCTGTGGCACCTTTCTCATTTTGGATCTGAATGCCACATACCTCTGCTTTCATTCCTTGGTGCCATGCCATCATGTGTACAGCTTCAAAGTTGTATCCTTTATCCTGGACTGAATAATAAAGAATAAAGCTGAATAAATAAAGCTGAATCCAAGTACCAGCTGGTGTGTGTGTTTGCAAGCACACATTTTCATGGATTTTACCTCTATGGTGAGCTACACCTTGAGGTATTTCTTAGACCATATCTTCTGAATCTTCCTTTTGCTCAACCTCAATTTCCAGGACCAGAGATTTCCAATTTCTTGTCTTTTTAGAAATGCCTTGTTTACCCTGAGATATCCTTTTGCCTTGAACTCCCAATGATTATCTCTTGGTAAATAACTATTGAGTCCAAAGCTTGGTGCTATCAAAAACCATGATAAAGTGGGGAGATAAATCATTTCAAGGCGAGCTAAAACACACACATTCCAGTGTTTGAGAGAGAGAGAGAGAGAGAGAGAGAGAGAGGGAGGGAGGGAGGAAGGAAGGAAGGAAGGAAGGAAGGAAGGAAGGAAGGAAGGAAGGAAGGAAGGAAGAAAGAAAGCAAGAAAGCAAGCAAGCAAGCAAGCAAGCAAGCAAGCAAGCAAGCAAGCAAGCAAGCAAGCAAGCAAGCAAGCAAGCAAGCAAGCAAGCAAGCAAGCTGTTTAAAACCTGAGGAACCAAAGTCTTGGAAGGATCAAATATAAACTCTCCCTGGTGCCTCTCCATCTTGTAAGGATTCAGCATCTATTTACCAGCAATAACATTTCAATTTCAATGGCTTTGTTCACACAACACACTAATTCGTGGTTAACTGAACCACAGTTAATAAAGTAATCCAGTTGCTTTGATTTGCACAACACAGAGAACTATAAGCTGGTTGAATAAGACACTGAGCCATAAATTCAAGAACTTGGCTTTAGCCTAGTACTGTATGAAAACCCAGCCACTGAGAAATGGAGACTGATTCGTATGCCCCTTTCTCTCCCCCTTCCAATATTCCTTTTTTCCATGCAATTTTGGCTTTCCACTCAAGCAGTTACATAGTGCCAATGTCCACATAACAAATAACTTGCAGTGCTCATGTCTGCCTCAATGCACTTTGAATTGCACAAAAGGATGGCTCTGCCATTAGACCATACTTGCAACAGTGAATTAAAAACGCTACATTCAGTTTAGCTCTTCTTGGTTGATTTAACTCTTCGATTGAAGATCATTTTCTATAATAAAAGTATTTCTGGTTTAAGACGAGAGTCTGAAATATTTGCAATATATGTTTATGTTTCAAAAACCAAGCAAATAACAATTTAAGAAATCCATCTTCAGTTCCATGCCACACAGACTGTAGATACTTATTTTTAGTCTTGTACATTGTAATGGATTTAGAAATTAAATTTGTCTTAGACTTTCAGCTCATTACTAGATTGGAGAAAGACAGCTATTCTACAGGCAGGGCTTCTCACTTATAGAAATGCTCTGATGAAATGTGCCTGATGCATATCTATGATGCATGGTGTTTCCCAGATATACAAATATGAACATGCAGGCAAAATGTAAAGAGGTCCACAACTCATCCATAATCACTTCACACAAATATATTTGATACAAATGTTCCACATACTGACAATATGCACCATGTCCCATATATGAAACTGAAGCATGGGAATCCCAACCTAGCGGGGAAGAAGAAAGCTCTGAGGGGAAGGCTTTGCGGCTGCACTGGTTGTCAGTTTGCGTCCAGGGTGATTCAAGGTTCTAGCCATTACCTAAATGGCAGTAGAGACTAGTTACTGGAAGGACTGCCTGTCTCCCATAGTATCTGCCCAGCTGATTCAGATCAGGCAGGGTTAGCCTGAAGCAGTGCCATCTACTGGGACCCCAGAAGCGTGCCTTTTCTCTCACACCATGGTGCCATCATCACCACTGTAACTGAGTCCATCCACCTTGGTGCTGGTGGTCCTCTTCTCTTTCCTTCCACCTTTCCCAGCATTAGAGCCTTTTCCAGAGAGCTAGGTCTTCGCATAATGTGTCTGAAGTAGGGTAATTACAAAAATTCAAAGCTGAGTAGGGTTATTTGGTACCATTGGGTTGTGTTCAATTCCTAGAGATTATATGGACAAATGCTTGCACACCTGGCCTGTTTTTAGCATAGGCTTAGAGCTCTTCTAAGGGAATTTTAGTTATCTCTTTTATCTTGCCTATCCATCTTCACATTCAGCTTTGCTGAAAAAATATTTTTTTTTCCTAGCTGATTATCCATTTGAGCCTTTCTCAACCTTTTTACCTTGGAGGAACCCCTGAAATAGCATTCAGGTCGCAGGGAACCCCTGCATAAAAATGGCAAGAAATACAAACAAACAAACAAACAAAAAATATAATTCACTTCTAACTTACACAATCCATGTTTTACAATGTTTACAGCGACAGCAATGTGGCAAGCCAGCAATTGAGTTGCAGTGCGTACCCTCACCCCAAAAAAATTCATGCTAGTGTTGTATGCCATGTGAAGTTCCAAAAACAGCATTTATTTTTTTTTCCCCCGATCATGATCTCTTGTGGAACCGCTAGTGACCTCTCATCCAACCCCAGCTGAGAAAGGCTGATCTGTTTGCATACCATGCCCAAAGCACATGAGTTTGTGCTTGCTGATCACTGACTCAAGGGAACAATCAGCCTAAATTGCAATTCATGGCACTCTTAATAACCACCCTCAAATCCATAATTTGAATTTGTGCAACTACTTTCTCTTGCTCTTTCTCAGTGTCCTCAGTGAAAGACTACTTTAATTATTTTGATCTTTGTTGTTGTTGTATCCTTCATAAACTTGTCTATGTTAGTCACTGTCTTCCTCATGAGCACAAAATGAAAAAAAGAAAGAAAAGGTGCTCATAACAAGCCACCTCTGTCTCATAGTTAAAAATATTTAATTCAGGCTAAACAAGGGGAACTATGAGATTTCAAAACAAGCCTCTTGCTCCTGCGATGCTGGTCCTAGGGCCACAAAACAGCTGAAATAGTTCATGTCAAGTGCTTACTGGGGTCAGAGGCTACCTCAGAAACATACAGTGAGAAGCTGCAACTATCCTACTTCACAAGACTATAGGTTGAAGTGTAAACATCCATAGGACACTCTTATTATTGTCTTTTCTAACAATGCTAAAATAATATTGTCCAACCTCCAGCAGTAGTGGGAATTCATATGCGCATAGATTCATATATGTACAAGTAGTCCTCAACTTACGACCATTTGTTTAATGACTATTCAAAGTTATGACGGTGCTGAAAGAAAGTGACTCACGACCAGTCCTTGCATTTATGACTGTTGCAGCATCCCACAGTCACACGATCATGATTCAGCTGCTTGGCAACCGTCACACATTTATGACAGTTGCAGTGTCTTGCAGTCACTTGATTGACATTTGTGACCTTCCCAACCAGCTTCCAATAAGCAAAGTCAATGGGGAAGTTGGCAGGGAAGGTCACAAGTTGTGGCCCCATGAGGTCTTGCTTAACGATCGTGGTGATTCACTTAACAGCTGTGGCAAAAAAAAAATCATAAAATCAGGTGCAGTTACCTGATGCCTCACTTACTGACTACACCCCTTAATGACAAATTTCCTGCTCCCTCTTGTGGTCATAAGTCAAGGACTACCTGTATGTTTTCCTGCAAGGCATAAACTGTAACTCTGCTACAGCTGCTCCATTGCAGATGCCTTATTGGGGCATATTTTGATATCAAAAACCTAGGTTGATCTGCATATCCTTATGGTGTCACACTCCAAAATGGCTTGGTACTGGCCTGGCTCATGATAACTGTGCCAACACAATTCCACAGCACCATTTGAAGTTTTGGTCAAAAAATCGTTCACAAAAGGAGAAGAAACTGAAAATCTCTAGTCCATTAAAGCTGCTTCACAGGAAGCTGCTTGTGCCAAATTACCCCACCTGCCCTTCTAGCAACTTCTCTCGGACCCCTCAGATGTTATAGACCACATCAGCCCAGCCAATATGGCTAATGACAAAGCATTATGGACACCACAGTATAGAACATCTAAAGCATGTCTACAAGGACTGGAAACAGCTCCCAGGGTTCTGCAATCAGGGTCTTTCCTAACCCCAGCTGGAGATCAGGGACCGACCCAGAGACCTGTTCCTTTCCATTCCCAGGTTCTCCATTTCAGCTCTGCCTTCTACATTCCTTGCCAAGGCACAGTTTCTGCTAAGCCACGTCCAAATCTCTTTTCCTTCCCATGCAGATCTGAATTTCATTCATGAGAAATGAAGGCTCGTAGCCCAAAGTGCAAATCCCTTGTCTTCAAGTTTATTACTGTAACCACTCAAATGAAGCTATTTTTGCACCAGGACTGCAAATTTCATGCCATTCTCTAAATATTCAGATTCATCATCCATAAAATTTCACAAATCTCCTTGCCCAAATGCTTATTTTCCTCTTAACCTACTTGCCCTGTGCAAGATTACAAATTTGCTAATTGCAATATAGCAGTCATTATTTGCTGGAAAGATTAATTTTTTTAAAATCCTTGTTTTTCAAGACATATGAGGCACACGAATAAAGCAGTGAGCTGAACAGTTCTTTTTGGTGTTCTTAAAGTAAACTCAAGCCTTGAGAAGAACTCCCCAACTCCCACCGCCACACAACTCTTTTCCTTTTTCCCATTCAGTGCTGCCCATTTTGGGAGCTCTCAGCTGAAAGTACACAACGTACCAGCATTCCCTTTTGTATGTTAGGTAAAGATACAGAAGATGCATTCCATTCACAAGAATGCAACAACCTTCTATTTCTGTACTAATTAAAACTGTGTTTTGAGACTTCAAATTCTGAGACTTCTGCCTTTTTTCCTCCAAGCATCGAAACTGCTGAGAATTATATTTCCTGCCATATACCTACAGCATGAACCTTGCCAACACACTTTATAAAGCTCATTCTGTGTTGTTGTAACGTGGGAGACCAGCCACTACCTGATAGTGTATTTCTTGTTCCACAAACACAGAAAATAAGCTACTGTAAGTCAAAGTTCATTCTCACAATCAAAACGCAGAAATCTAGATGGTTGATATGTATTTATATTTAACTTAGTCATAGAAAAAGTGAAGCCAACAACTAAGCAGTCTTTTTTTCACTATGCAAGAATATTAAAACAGGGAAATATGTTTTGGAGCAAATTAAAAGTTAGCACAAATGTTATCGTAGTTGTTTTAAATATTTTGAGTCATGGATTTTCTCAAAGACTAACTAGCTTTCTGAAAGTGCCGAAGGACCATCACACAAACCTAGACTTTCTAATGTCAACTGGAAATTGTGCCCTGCACACAGCAGGACTAGAAGCCACCAATGAGTAAAGCTTTGAAAAGGAGACAAACATTATATTTGGGAAGCTTCATATTTCTAATATTACTTGGTATTCAAAAGCTGATTAAACAGTAATGTGTTTATGGAGAGCCAACACATGGCGCTCTTCCTAGAAACTTGTTGATCTTAGGAAGAGCACCCAAGGGTGTTGTATCACCCATGCTTCCTATATTTGACTGCAAGGGTCAGGACACAGACCTCCTGCCACACTGGCACCTCCTCAAGAACCTCAAATGATATTCTACAGTCACCTTCTGGTGCCCCTTTCCTAGCAGATACTTCAGTGTAACTGACCACTATGTTTAGAAAATGTTATCCTTGATGTTAAATCAAGACCACCTACACTGCATAAATAAGCTAAAATACTGTGTGGGACAAGGAGGCATTTGATTTAAAAAAAGAGAGAGAGAAGGTTTTCTGAATTTTTTTAGCAGAGGGATGGGAGTGAGGATAGGAATCTTCTTCTTGCTTGCTACAAGCCAAACGGGTCAACGCTCCCATCCATATGTATCTCCAACATAAAAACAAGGGACCACCTATTAATTTTCTGTGATTTAAATGGCAAGCACCTCTCTCCAAATTTTGAGAATATTTTGTTTCAGCCCAGACTGGAGAAATATTTATCAGAGCTCTTTTAATAATTTCTGCTGTTCTTATTCTTATCTGTTTGTTTGTTAGATTTACATTCCATGTTTCGTTCAGGGGCCCCAAGGTAGTGTTCACAGTCTTCCTTCCTATTTTCCCCCATAACACAGCCCTGAGAAGTAGGCTGGGCTCAAGGAAAGTCACCTAGGGAGCTTCTGTGGTTGAGGGTAAACCCAAACCTGGGTCTTCCCAGTGCCAGCCCAACACCTAAGAACACGTGTGAATATATAGATATTTACTCATTGAACCACTGACTCATTTTAAGTTATTATCATGGCATTTCAGCTTTTGGGTTTCTCCACTGAAATGTCCACTGGACTTTTCAGAGGTTATCTACTGCCAGGATCCCTTCCTTGACTACTGTACCATGGAGTAGAGCTCCAAGCTGTTTGTTTAGAAAGAGGATTGAAGTAATTCTGCGGTACCAGTTCACTGGTACAGACAGCCCTCACTTAACGACGGCAATTGGGATCGAAATTTCCATTGCTAAGTGACGCAGTCTTAAAGTGTGATGTCATGTGACCATGCCGCTTAGTGATGGAAATTCCAGCACTTCTGGTTGCCCTCGTTCAGCGAATCAACACGGATCACTAAGCGAGGATGTCAGTTTGCTTGTAGGAAGCCAACAAAGGTCACAAACAGCAATCATACGATGCTGTGATGTAATCGTGATCATGTGACCATGGGGATTCTGCAACTGATATAAGTATGAGGACTGGTTGTAACTGCCACTCATTCAACACCATCGTAAATTCAAATGGTCATTGAATGAGGGGTCATTAAATGAGCACCACCTGTATTTCTCCAACACAACTAATGCTTGGTGGGCATATATCTTCACAGAGATGTCAGCAACTTTTTCAGGCATCAGGCATCATCATGTGACTTCACATTATGTTGTGAACACCCAAAAAAAATTACTGACAAAAACAAATGCTTTTAAAAACAATCTACATGAGAACCCAAGAGAACTTGTGAAAAGTATATTTCAATTTTTAGGAGTTTAAAATGTTTTTAAAGTTACCTACAATCTGAGAGGTCAATTGGTGCCCTCTGGTGGCATTCTGTTGCCAAGCCCTAGCTTAAAAAAAGGCACCTATCCATCAGAGGGCTTTAGACAAAGGCTTCAGTTGCAAAAGAAGTAGGTAAGGAGGCAGATCATAGATTTGTTATTTGTGATTAGCGCAAGCCACGTGTGCGTGCCTCTAGTTGCATCTAATGAGATTCCTTCCCTCTAATGAATTCACGACCACTTTTGTGCTGTTGTGTTAGACTGCTGGATTTTTAAAATTCCTGTAACTACATGCCCTGCGCTGTCATGGTGGTATGAAATGAAAAGTACATTTTAAATTAAAAGTTGATTATATGCTTGACATGTTTGCATAGTTTTTCCTGTACAGAAGGAGCTTATAAAAACGTAAACTGTCCATTCTGGCAATGCCTCTCCCCGCCCCCAGTAATTCTAAGCCGAACGCTTCCCTAAGGATAATCGCAAACAGGGCTTTAATGTATATGAAGAATTAGCCCTGTTCCCCTTCCATCCCCACCCCATTTCTTCTATCCTGAAAAAGCAGTGGGGAAAAAACCTGAACAATAAAGAAAAACGAAGATGGGAGGATTTGGATGCGCACTGTGTGAACTGTGAATGACTCCCATTGCACATTGCTGGGATATAAAGTACTTGTGACGGTGATTCCTACCTCTCTGAAGAGCAGATCTCAGGAAATTACATTCATGCTAACGCTAATGAAGTGTTCCAAATAAGAGCACAATTTCAAGACAAGAAAACAGAGTGAAACAGACTTTATCGGTTGACTTCTGAAGAGCTTATTTGGACATATTAAATGTGCAGGAAAAATAACTACCTGCCTGGCTTGGTTCATCCCCTTTCCTCCAAAGTTATGAAGAAAAACAAGGCAGGTTCAATCAGATTATCTTTCACATTAAACAACTAAGTTTACCTAAGGTTTAGCTCTTCCCTTATCTCACATTCCTGTTTGCTTTTGCTGTCCTGGTGACCAAAGTCAATGGTTGCAACAGACACATATAGTGAATATCAAATTCACTGTGTGAAGCCTCCCCTTGGGTCACAGCTCCAGAGGAAGGGAGTAATAAAGCACAATTCAATACTACAGAGAGAAGAGAGGGATTCGAAAGAGGGCTAGATGCACAACATTAAAACAGTCCAATTTTCCTAAGTTCGGAGTCTCCAACTCTTCCTTAGGAAGAAAAAACAGGGATGGAATTGCCATGGCTCTACCTATATTCTGCTCAAGGATTTCAGACATTTTTTATACTGCATTCAGCAGTAGGTGGTGTTCACTGAAGTGACATGGGAAACGTTTGGCCACGTCTATGCTTACAGTCAATAAAATTTCTTGGCAGATTATTCAAATTGTATTCCCAGAAAAACTGAAGTTGTAGACAATCAAGCAAATTAAGTATATTTGTTTGTTTGTCTTATTCTGCATATGTATTTTGTTAATCATGGCAAAAGGATCTATAAAACAGGCAAGCCCCATCCTGTGTGACTGGAAATCCTACTGAACGATGCCTCTGATTTTGAAAAGTCTTTTTAAAGGTCTTTCAAATATCTCATCTCAACCCCTGGGAATTAGAAACTTGCATGCATGTGATGTGCCATGTGGTTCATAAAAGCCCAGGAACACTGCTTTGCATCTAACTTCATATTTTATGTATTTTTCCTTCTCCTTTATACCTGAATTATTATAATTATAACAACTGGATATACAATATCCAATTGTTCTGCCTAGCTTTTACCCTGAACAAGATTGAAGCTGTATCATTTAAATAGGCATGGTATTCAGTCTACAGTGCCCAAGATGAAGGTTAATTGGGGCCAATGTTCCTGAATAATATATGGATAAGATCAATCTGAGGGTACTACAGTACAGTGCAACCATACTGATCTCTACTGTCAGTACTGTGAAGAACTGAGCATTTCCAAAAAGTACATTTTCTAAGTCTGAATTTCTTACTTCTAGACTCTGTATCATGTTTTACAAGAACATAAAATCCCATTAATCTTCCTTTTTAAATTTTAAGAATGGATTACCACCTAAACCTCCATATTCCAAAGGCAACTGTATACATCTTTTCACAAGTGTAGCCTCCAGGACAGCCACCGTGAAGATCTGGTCTCTAAACGAGAGATGTGTGGAGGAGCCAGCCAAAAAGGAAGAGAGTATGAGACACAACCAAATAAAACAAGGTTTCTCTAGCAGGATTTGTTATGCCTAGATCGTGTTTTGTTATTTCTTCACCCCTTTATTTCTTTTAAATCTTATACTGATTTATTTATTTAGTAGAACCCTCATGAATTCCCCCCCGCTTTTTGCTGGGGAACTGTCCCGTCATTCCTTGTTACCATGGGGCCAAGTTGGCACAGCAGATACTCTCCCCTCACCCATGTTCATCTGAAGTAAACACTTCTTTGCAAACACACCACAGTGAAAGGGTTCAGAACAGAGTCTCATTTTGCTTGTTGAAGCTTTACAAATTTTTCGTAAGGACCTACGTTTATCCATGTAAGACCTAGCTAGAAATGTTCTCACCAGGACTTGCAGTTTTAGGAAACAATTAAAAAAGCCCAGGAGGTTTTTATTCCCACTGCTGAATTACAATGGAATGTACCAAAGCAGAGTAAATGCCAGCTGAACTTTGAACCCGAAGGGCTTTTGGAACACAACTGCCCTGGTTATCTAGAAAGGGAAGGCAGTCAAAGATTCATTTGAAGAAACATAAAATACAAACAGAAGACCTGTTATGATAGGGAATCAAAGAAGTTAAACATACTACAGCCAGGTAATCAACTGTACATCTACAATTACTAGTCAGCACAGGCAAGTTACCAAGAAATCCCACATTCTGTTTGACAACTTCCATGGCCAACCCTACTAAAGATACCAACAATTACTTAATGAGAATCAAATTCAGATGATCAAATTCACTGCAGCTCGAACACAATGCTCAAAACAAAGATCTGATCTGTGCAAAGCTTCAAAGGGGTGATTCAGTGTGAAGGAGAACTTATTTGAACTCAATCCTTCAAATAAGATGTTGGAATCAATTTAAATGTCAGATCAAATTAGATGCCTTCAGATCACTTCAGAAAAACTTCAGAGAAACCTGAGGTGGACTTGCCATTTGCAGGGCCTCAAATTTTTGCAGCTTTCCTTCCATACACGTACAAAGCTGGGGAAGGAACTGATACTGACATGAATAGCCGCCAATGGCTTTTATTACCTCAAAAATTTCTGCCTATTAGAAAGCAGAAACTACCGTTTGTATCTCTCACTCTTCTACTAGAACTTAATTTAGGCAGGCTGGTCTTTCTTCAAGTCCTCCGCTTTTTCAGCCCTCTATCTTTTCCTTTCATTCTGCCCATATGCCTCAATTTGAAAAGCAGACTGCATGTTTCCAAGGTTGGTATGGACCAAGGAAATTACTTCTGGGTAATACTGTGTGAGACAATATGTACTGACATTTATCTAGCCATGGCACTTACTTCTTCAGAGTGGATCTAAAACTGAACTCTGTAACAGATATTATAGTCTAATATACTGCCTACGGACTGTTCAGTGGAGTGGAAAGCCTGAAATCAATAAGCCCCCTTTAGATGATAGTTAATACCTTGCCTTCCTATTTAAATCATTTGTAACCGAGGAAGTGTACAAAAAACATTGCCAGTGTTGGGACAGCTATACTGGAGATACTACGCTGGAGATACAGGATATTCCAGAGGAGACAGAATATCATGCTTTACAACAGTGTCTCTCAACCTTGGTAACTTTAAGATGTGTGGTCAACTCCCAGAATTCCCTAGCCAGAATAAGCTGAAGTGCACATTTCTCAAAAGCCGCTAAAGTTGAGAAACACCACTTTACAACAACCTTAGTTGAGCGTCAATCATGAAGACCAAATCACAAAGTGGATTTGAAGAACATTTGTATCTTGGCATAATATAACAGTATTTCCCCATTACAGAAATAATTTAAATAGGAAAAAAGGGTTCTCAGTTGGTTGCTGGCATGCGGCTCCACAGATCCCAGGCAATGTATAAGGAGGTGACATCTGTTGCCAAGTTGGCTTTCAGCAGCGCGGCTCACAAAACATCAGCACGTATTCTTTGTCTCCTATGCCATTACCCAGAAGTCAGTTTACCAGTCATTTTCTGTTTTCATTCTGCTCTTTGTCTCTGTCTTGTTTTGCCTGATCTTTTTCACTGTACATGAGTCCAAGATAGAGTGCTTATTGCTGAATTATGGTGCATAGCTCTTAATATCATTGTATTTTATACTTGCAGTAATAGTAACACAAGATGCACACACTTCTGATTTTCCCTTCATGTTGCACAAGCAGTGCACAATGCATCAGTCCCAGAAAAGGCTACGATTCCCAGTGGGTCATGCCCACAAGCATGCCAGCTCAAAAGTCAGAAGCCGACAGGTTCTTTGCTAGGCTTTCCAACTATTTTAAGTTGGAGCAGGACTTTCCACATTAATTCTGCTTTATAGGCTCTTGGAGAGATAATATGGAGGTGGCAATGTTGTCCTTTGCTGTAAAATGGGGGATATTTAAGAAGTAGTTGCAGGGAAAGCCTTGAAACTACCCAGTCAAAGCCTTGCAAGGTTAATATCTACTATTCCCCCTGCTACTTTACTTGTATTCTGACAAGCAACCAGCAAACTGCAGGCATTTTGATGTGTCCTTACAAAGGCCTATGATTTAAACTTTTATCAGTTCAAATGGAATTGAATCTTGGTGCCTGGATCTAAAATTGCCACTGGACCCTGATTCATGCAGCCTAGTAAACAGCAGACATTTGGAGCAAAAGCCAGGATAGGTTTCCTCATGGAAACAGTTTGATGCTGAGTGAAGAACAAGATGATATACCTTCTGCTATTCCATCTTCAGAAGCTGTCTGGACTCATAGTTGAATTGTATTATTTTATGCATTGGTTTTATACATTGCCTTTCATTAAGAAGAAATAATAGGGCAGTTTTCAGGATTAAATACTGTAATCAGATTAAATTAAATGGTTGGACAAACCCTCTCATGAGTCTTGTCCACATTCTTAAGCCACAACTGAAAGCAACTCCATAAAATTAGACCAGATGATACCATGGATACTTCTTTTAGTATCCAATGGCATCCAATTCACAGCAAATTTGAATAATGTTGCTCAGAGTGCCTAGTGAATTGGACCTGGCTGGGTGATGGGGACGCCAATTACCCGGACAGACGACTGGAACCATACAGCCCTTTTATCATCATAAATAGCTAAGCTAGAAATCAAATTGAGGACAGATGATAGTGGAGAAAGCGCCTTCTCATCCAACACTATTACCATTGCAGAGATGGAATGATGTGAACATATCTCTGCTCTTTCATATTGGTAGTGAGATTTCGGCTATTTGTGCTTCAACAGTTCTTCAGTCTGCTTCACTACCTACAGTTGTCCAGTGGACTGGGAAGAACCCCTGGTTTTACATTACAATACTGTTCAGAGTACTCAGAAGCAATCAGATCAACAGCATCTTGTTCTGCTAAACAACTAGATCTTAACTGTAGCCCTAGTCATGCCAGCCAGAAAATTGGGAGTGAAACAAGTAAGTTTCCTACTTTGCGAATGCAGCTAGCTACACTCAACCCAAATTTGACCAGGGATTGATCCATTCATGACAAATAAGCTACATTAATCACTTCCATGTTCTGAATATTTCAAATCTGATCTTAGTGAAGAATAACAGATTGAAGGTATGACCGGCCACATGATGTTCTGAGACAGTGGCCAAAAGCTTCAGAGCTGGCCCTTCCAAGGTAGACCCTTTATTGACACTCCAAGATTAGGGCTGGGAACATTCCAACACTACACAGAGAGACGACATTTGACATCTCTGGCAGGAAGAAGGCTGAGCTGAAGGGTTTACCAGTAAGGCCCCTCTTCTGTCTTCTAGCCCAGCAACGGGAAAATCCTTCAAAATCAGCTCCAAAATAGATTGGCTCCCTAATAAAAGAGATGGAATTGTTACAAACAACTGCAGTTCTGCAGCAAATTTTAAGATTAGCTTGGTAAGGTCCACTATTACCAATCACTACCAATACCATTACCCCTGCTGGTTGGTGACTGCTGTTCACAGGCTGGTTGGACAACTAAGAATGGGAACAAAAGAGAACTCAGACTGAAGTTCTACTCATACACAGGGCCTGCTCCCAAAGGATTTAATTAAGGCAGGCAAAATTAAGCTGAGAAAACCAGGGTATTAGCAGGCACATAACACAAAGCTTTTGCTGGAGGACAAACTTCATGGACAGGTGGTCCATCAGCAATTCAGATTGGTGTCCCAAGCCACTTTCCTAAAGATCAGCTTCATTACAGTACTCCTCCACTTCATTTCCCTCTTCATCTGCCCAGGATTTTCCAAAACCTGACCCTCACCTCAAATCCTTCTGAAATCAACAGAATTGTCTTCTGATAGGACATGCTCAACCATTAAGCCAATTATGTTTGCTTAACACAGTATGGTGGATTATAACATGAGAAAGAGTTTGCCTGTTGGAAACAACCATGCCTCATGTCTTGATACATGTCAAACAATCAAATATAATCAATTTCCTGACCATGTGCAGCTCTATTTTCTGCTACTGAGTATCTACCTTGATGCTGCTGCATAGTCCTGGTTAGATGAGTGAGAGTAAGCAGAACTGTACAACAGAAAATGAAATCTGGCTGATGTCAAAGAGGAACATGCTGGAATACCCTTTTCTCTTTTGAAAATTTGTGTTAAGTTTATGGAGGTCATTTCACTTTCCATAATCTGCATTTGGTCTGATTACTTTCACTTGTTTTTTACTGTATTTTACTTATTTATTCAACCAAAATCCTTAAAACTACTAGTATCTGTTTTAATTGCTTTGTAAGCTTTTTTGATACATGAAAAACATTGAAAAATGTTTAAACTAAAATAAAAGCAGCCTTGCTAGATATTCTACTAACTAGTTCAGAATCCTGTTGCCCACAGTGGCTACCTAAATGATTCCTGGAAGTCACAACTTGGTTACACAAAGAGCTTCATAACTTCATCCTGCAAGTGGTATTTAGAAAGATAATTTTCTCTTAGTTGCAGGTTCTATGAAGGTATCATGGCTAATAGTTTGTTAGGCACTTGTCCTCCATGAATTGAATAGACAAAAGAAGAAAAGGGGACCAGGCTAGTTCATACTGGGTGCACTCCAGATACAGTGGACTATAATGCCCATCCAGCAAATCATGGAGATGAATACTGGTAATCCTCATTTAACAACTGTTTGCAGTTACAACAGTGATGAAAAGGTAACTTTGTTACCAACCTTTGCATTTATGACCTTCGCAGGTCTATAAACCAAAGGAAAGCTGAAGTAAGATCATAAGCACAGTTGTGGTTTCACTTAGCGACCACTTCACTTAACGACCAAGTTGCCAGTTCCAATTGTGGTCATGAAATGAGAACTACCAATAGAGAAATTTACTATCTGTCCTTCAGATACATAAAGAACCAAATTGGAGAAGGCTACCTTATTTCTTCATTCCCCACACAAACCCATTCTACATCCCCCAGCTGAATCGATGGAGATTCAATCTTCTCTGCCCAGTGAGGGTTCCCAATCCTTCTGCATGCAACTATCTGTGATTCTGGATTTCCCTTGGCTTCTTCAACGGGGTGGGAGGAACCCTGAAACACTCTCTAGCACAGCACAGCCTGGCCAAGTCAGCACCTCAATTTCTTGTGTAACACTTGAAAAATCAACATTTCATTTAGGTTCAGGTTCCTTAGCAGTGTCGATTTCCTGAGACTGGATGGATAACGTGGCATTATTGTTACTCACCTCAATTATTTGCTGAAAGTACTTTATCAGCTTTTGAATTGAAAAGGCTCCAAGAGTGGCTTACATAAAGTCAATAAAAAGTCATGGGCATGATTTTACAGTCTAAAAGACATACAAAGAGCAAAAAGAATGGGGAAGAAAAGGAGAACAAGCAAACTTGGAAGTCTAGTTCTTAAAACTGAAGAGCAATCGACTGTAATCGACTTTAGAAGTTTTCTACAAAGCTGCCAAGAAAACAAAGCCCCAGTATGACAATTCATAAGAATTTTTTCTAATATGATTTGACAGAACTCATGACAAGGCTACTATACAGACACACAGCAGCTTAATGCAGAGCTAATGAATAAAGCTCTTCTCATCTTCCATCTTAACACAACAGGGCTGAGACCATTTAAACTTCCAGAACAGACACCTGCATCCAGAGAACTAAGTATTGCTATATGACATCCAGCATTCCACAATCTATTTGCTCTCTCCTCTAACATTTAATATTTTCTTGCCCCGCTACACAATCTCCAAGGTCAAGACACCTTTATACTAAGGCCATGTCCCTTTACGAGTTGTACTAATTAAATACATGTTTTACTCATTAAAACAGCAGCATCTTTAATGAACACCAGAGAGAGGCTGTGCTTACAGGAGGCCCAAAGCCTTTCTTCCAAATCATTTTCATAGCATGCATAGTCTTATTTTTTTTTTATCACTCCTGTACAGGTAGTTCCTGGATTAAGAATGCCTGGTTTACAGAGGATTCATAGTTAAGAATGGAGCCAATGTAGCAAAATTTGAGTTTAATACACAACAATTCGAGTTAAATACACAATAGTTTGAGTTAATTACACAACACTACTTATACAGTATTATACAATAAAACTGTTCTGACTTAAATTTGATTTAAGGATAGACCTCAGGAATGGAACTTGTTCTTAAACTGTGGACTACTTGCATTTGTTTTATTTATTTATTAATTAAATTTATATGCCACCCATCTCCCCCAGAGGGTGACTCTGGGCAACTCACAATGAACGTTTTAACTTTTTCCTAGCACCGTTGCTTCTAAACCCTCTTACAGCTTCTACTTTCTGGGGCCTTCTAATCAGCTTTGCAGAGGTATTTTCAGGATCCAGTCCTTTCATCCAAATTATGAAAACAGCAATGAGTGGTCATGTTGCAAGCTCCACCCTTTTCATACACGCATGGAATATCACAATGCCCATACAAAAGAGGTGGAACTTGTATCTGTCAGTACAACACTATTTTCATCATCTGCACATACAGATCCCCCCTATGGATGCCTCTACTTGCCTGCCATGACTCCTTCCACAGATCTTCCTTCTATAAGCTTGTACAGGTAGTCCTCGACTTACAACCATTTGTTTAACAACCCTTTGAAGTTATGACTGCTGAAAAAAGTGACTTACAACCGGTCCTCACACAACCATCATAGCATCCCTGTGGTCACATAATCAAAATTGCAGTGCTTGGCAACCGGCATGTATTTATGACAGTTGCAGCATCCCAGAGTCATGTGGTTGCCATTTGTGACCTTCCTAGGGGGCTTCCGACAAGCAAAGTCAATGGGGGAAGCCGGATTCACTTAACAACTGCAATGATTCACTTAACAAATGCAGCAAAAAAGGTTGTGAAATCGGACACAACTCACTTAATGACCTCAATGCTTAGTGATGGAAGTTCTAGTCCCAACTGTGGTCGTAAGTCGAGGACTACCTGTAAGTTCTCAAGACATAATAAGCATGGATCTATGAGGGTTTCAATTCCCCAAGTCACTGAAGTGTTCCACAATCTCACAGCAGCTTGACCGCAGAGGTTTCAATTCACCAGCCTACCAGTCCTCAACTTCTCCCTCATAAGAACCAAGACCTCATCACTGGATGCTTCTGTGGACCACCACACAAGCCCAGCCTTTTAAACTCTTTCTTAAGCATGCCAGGCAAAAACCAATGATTCATATTTGGATTCTCACATTCTAACTGCCAAAGGGTGCAAAACGCACCATTTCACATTCATGTCATACAAAAGTGCCACTCTTTCAAATGAGAGAATGTTTCACTGCGCAAGGATGTTTGTGAAGCAAACTGAACCGCAACTAACAAAAGAATACCAAATATGCCACATAGTATTATATATTATCTTCCTGTCCCCCAAGAATCACTGATACCTTCTGTAAACTGCAGGCTGGGAAACATTGCTCTAAACACCATAAATGTAATTAGAGATAGCAGGGCTATTTTTAAAAAAGGAAAAACAGTTTTATCCACCAAAAAAAAATTGAAGTTAGCAAGATAACTAATCTCGTTGACATCACATGATTCAAAACCTATGTGATTCTGATCACAAGATCACAACGATCCTATTTTAAACAAGAAAGTGATGTATAGCACGATCTTCTGTGTGACAAAAATGTAGTAGTCATTCCAATTCTCTTGAGATGTTTATACCGCAGGTCAACTTTTCTTATTATTAAAAATGTGCACGAGATGGCCAGGCATATGTTTCTGCGCTGATCCCTGTGCAGAGAAATTAAAAGGGCACACAAATGCATTTCAAGCTAAAGAGAACAGGCCCCTTGGGCCTATGTTGAAGTTACCTAAAAGGAATAACTACTCTTATACCAAGAGTACACCTACACATTCTGAAATAACTCTTCTGATCAACGTTTGAGCTATGCGCAACCGCAGTATTTACCCTGGTGGACATGTATTCAAAACTTGTGATTTGCTGGACCTTGACTATCTCTAGAAATAAACACAAGGACCCTTTAAAGAAGCTAAACTGAGTTCAGTGCTTTTCCATGTCCGTCATGTATCTCATGTGGACCTGCTCATGATTTAAACGTAGCTTATTTCAAACAAGTCATAGTTCATCACTACAGCTTTAGTTTTAAGAACTGCAATTAGCCACAAATGAAAACAAAAGTTTCCATCCAAATTTGCTATCAATCTCCGGTTTAGTGCCTAAGCCATTTCTCATTCTTCTTCCCTATTCCTTTTGGGCTGTAATGTTTTTGAAATATTACTTTGGACTAATTTGCTGTAGGCTTTTAAAAATAAAAATATTATTTTTAATTGCTAAAGTAATGTAATCCCACCAGGGCCTGGAAAGTGGACACAATTATACCAGCTAAAATAAACACATGGTTCAGACAATTTCCCTCTCCATGTATCTGTTCTTTTTTGCACATTATAGGTTTTGTTTATATCTGCAAATTAGCAACAAGTTGTCTAAGGTACCTCTTCAGTTTGTAACTGTAAATATGGAGGAAAAATATACATTCGGTACAGAGCAAAGTAATCTTTCTTTGGGGATTTAAAAGTAAGTGTGGCGGGTGGCGCACGATTGGGACAGAACACCTTGTGGACTCTTTAATAGTCCCACTGCTCTATCTCTATCTATAGCACAGTTAGCACTACTTGACATGCACCAATCGTACCAAGTTATATCTTTATCTGAATACGAATGCAAATTCGAATGCTTTTTTATCTCAGTGTCTATTCTGTGGCTGCTGAATAGAGTGACCACATGTTCCAGGCTGCAAAGGAGTTCACTGACCTCTCTAATCATCACTGCAATTGCTCATGAATGACCTACACGGTCAATTCTGTCTTGCCTCTCTACTTTCATTCATAAAAAATTGACATTGTTCTTGCTGCTGCCCTGAGAAAAGGAACAGGAGAAAAATTCAGCCCAGATGAGGCCCCCAGAGACTTTGGTTTGGATTCTATTCAACTGCAGCCCGCCATCTGCCTTCTTCTTGCTAACATCAGAATACCTCCCTGGAGAGATGCTAGAATTTGCACCACCTTCGCTAAGGGCTAGTATTCCTATTAGCAAACACTCACATGCCTACAGAATGCCTCCTTTCAGTATAGCTGAGTGGTAGCACAAGGCAGTAGCTGTTATAACCTTCACAGCCCTGCACGGAGAATTAGATCACGAGGGAAAAATGTTTCGAAGACCCTTTATGGAAAATAAGGCCTTGGACCGTTAAATGCAAGGCTGCTGCGCCACACGCCTTAGCAATGAACCAATACTAGCCCCCACTTCATCCTCAAAAAAGTGCCTGTTTGCGACTGTCCAATGTACTGATCTAAAGGTAAACATTTGTGCTGTGTCTGGGACTGAACTGTCTTCTTTATACAAGCTATTCAACTGAATATTTTCACAAAACTAAGATTTATATCATTAATGTTACATTTATAACATTTATGACGTTATATTTATAACATTTATGACCAGTTGAATGCATAGTTTCGCTGCACTAAAATGTTTTACTAGCTTTACTATTGAAATTCACATTTGCCTCCAGTGCCAAGCACTGTGGACAACTACTGTCAACATGTACTCAATTTAAGAATGTTCTGTCTTCAGGAATTGAGTCTATTTGTGATTTATTCCGGTGGGACTATACCTACTTACATCCAACAAATTAGTCTTTTGTATTTCTAGTCTTCGCCACATTTCTTGTAAACAAATTGTGTTTATTTACATATAACATAGCAGCAGAACCAAATTTTGGTGTTGCTTGGGCTGCACCTTTACTTAATTTCTTATGTGTACAACTAAACAATGTAATGTAATACAAGAAGCAGCTCTTAAAATGCATAATTTTGGACAGATGGTTCTTGCCATTTCTAAAGAACTGGAATTGAAAAGCTATATGGTGGTCAGCAAAACCAGGTAATCTCTGCTGGACTATTTTTATTTTTACATGGCAAAAACTAGATATTGAAATAGCTTTTCCTTAGGACAGCAACTCTGTCCTGAACATGGAACTCTTAAAATACATCTTCTAGGACATGCACAGGGCTGTGGTATTAAGTATCTTTCAACATAATAACATTTTTGAAAAAGTCCCAGTGTTTTTCATCAGGAGTTCACAATGTTTAAATAATAAATAAAGGCAGCTGGGAATGTAAAACACTGAATGCAATCATCCAGTTCTCCATTTGCCAATTTTTAATATCCCAAGGACTGAAACTGAACTTCATTTCTCAGCTGTTTTCTGCAGCATCTGAATGAAAAGATGCTACAGAACTACCCAACCGTTGTACACTCACTGCACATGAAATCAGAAAACACACTTGCTTCTTTCAGATTTCAAAAGTACGAAATACTTTTTATATAGAACTAGTGGCTGTCATAGTTACTATTTTCAGAACAGGAGGCACACCTTGTGTTGTTACTCTCGTGCATAAGCGACTGAGCTATCCAGACTAATATTTGTTCAGGGTTTCCTCCTGCAGTACCTGGACAAAATATTATTCCTCTATGTTCAGGGTTTGCCTTGAACCGCTGGCGATTTGTCATCAAGCAGACTGAAAGCGATCAAGACGAAAGTGCAATGCATTTGGGAGGGAAGGAGGGAACAGAGTTGGGACTGCAAGTTTCTAGAGGAACAGTTGGAGCAGTCTTTTGCAAGGACAGAAAAAGGGGCTATTGCACTAGAAGGACTATTATTTTTTATCTCACAAATGCCACTGCAAAAGAGGAGAGCAGAGGGGAACAGCAACCGCTTCATCTTCGCGGAAGGAGCAGAAGAGCACACAGCTGTCTTCGAAACACCTCGGCCAGAGAGAGGTGAACCGACCCTGACCTTCTGAACGTTCCCCAACGAGCAACCCTTCTGGGATCAGAGAGGAGGAACAACTCAGACGAACGAACGGCCAACGCATCGCCCGCGCTACCGGGGCGCCCGGCCAGTCTCCGCGCACAGCCGTTTCGCACCGCGCGCGCCGCCTCTCAAACTTTCTGCCGCAGTAAAGCTGCCGGTCCTTCGAGTGGCAAAACTCGAGGGGTTTTAGAAGACGCTCGACCCCCGAGAGCTCCATCTACGGCCCGAGGAAGGGAAGATCTGGGGGCGGGACGAAGAAGGCGGCCGGCCGACCCGCCGTCGCCTCGGCGCCCGCACCCGGAGCGCTCCGGCGGCCGGCTGCTCCTGCTCCCGCGAACGAGCGGCCAGGACGCTCCTCGCCCCCCGCTCCTTACCTGACGGCTCCCTCGTCACCCTGCCGGCGAGGTCGGCCGTGGGCAAGCCGGGGGCTGGGAGACCGCGCACGACGGCCAGCAGGAGAAGGCAGAGCAGGGCGCCCCACAGCCCCAGCATGCCGCCTCTCGTCCTGGGCGCGGGCCACCCGTGGGGCGCGGGGGAAGCCCTCTCCGGGCCGGCCTCAGCCATCCTCCAGATGCATGCTGCCCCTCCGGCCGGGCTCTCGTGCCGCCGGGCCCCTGCAAGGGTTCAAGCACAAACGGGGGAGGGGCGTTAGAGAGGGGCAGGGGCGGCGGGAGCGGAGCCGGAGCCGGAGCCGGAGCCGGAGCCAAGCCCCCGTCCAAGCGCGCTCCCAGAGGAGAGGAGGTCTGAGGTGCCTCCCGCCCTCGCCGGCCTCTGCCCGCACAGCAATCCCGCGAGGTAGGCGGGACGGGATGCCCAGGGCGACGCTCCCTCTCTTTCCCCCCTTCCTCGCTCGCCGCCGCCGCGCTCCCTCTCCGGCTCCGAGCGCAGCCCCTCCCCAGCCCCAGCTCCAGCCCGGGGCAGCCCCGAGAAGCGCGCCCCGCTTGCCTGGCAGCGTCCCCCGTGGAGCCCGCTCCGGCCGCTGCGCCTACCTGCAGCGAGGCGGCGGGCGCGGGTCTGGGGAAAGGCGCGGCTGGCTACTGGCTCGCCTGCTGCGGCTGCGGCTCCCGCCTGCCTGCCTGCCGGCGCCACCTCTCTCCCAGGGTGGGGCAGGCGGGCGGCGAGCGGCCCCCAGCAGCGAAGAGGAGGGCCATGCCTGGGCCAGGGCGCCCGGCGGGCCAAGCGCGGGGCGGAGCTTCGCGGCCTCGCCTCGCGGAGAGGGGAGGGGGGAGGAGGAGGAGGGTCCGCCCGGTCCTACCTGGGGGGCGGCTGGCCGCCTTTCCCGCAGCCCGGCCGAGGCGCGGCCTGGTTTCAGCCTCCTCTGCCGGGAAGGGGACGGGAGCTCGGGCTGAAGGGCTGTCCGGGCTGGAGGCAGCCTTTCCCGGCTCCCCAGTGGGAGCGCGGCCGCCCGGATTCGGTGAAGCAGGATGGAGCTCGGCTGTCCCCTTCGCCGGTCCTTTGGGAAGGACGGAAAAGGCACGGAGCCTTGTGGGTCCTCTTCCGCGGGACCCTCAAAATGCCAGTCCCATCCTTCCGCACAGACGGTGATCAGAATAATCACCCGTTCCCCGCCCATTCCTTTCTCCCACTTTTTAGATGGGATCCAACAGAAGCACAGACCACCCCCATTGCCAAAGAATGGGCTGTAGCAGTGACAGTCTTTGTAGGGCCACCAGGGTGTAAAGGTTGGGGCTCTGAGATGACTGCCCCACCTCAGGCTTGGTGACTTCATCAGGCAGCTTTAGGGCAACAAAAGTCATTGCCTTCTCCTTGGACTTTCCAAGAAATTCCCACCTCTTCCACTACTAACCCTGCCCAGCTCCGCTTCACTGCTGATAGCTCCGTTGCACGGCTCTCACAATTTTGCATGGGAGCAACCTAGAACCATTATGGAATGACACAATATCGCATACTGTACAAATCACAATCACACCACAACAATTCACAATTTGCTGTGTCGTCAAAGATGGAGGTCAATATTGATCCAATAGTTTTGCCTTGTACAAACTAGGAGGACCCATGAGGATCTCTACCCCGGTTCCATGTTCCTGGATCATGGTGCTACCCGAAAGCATCAGGAGCATAATAATACTGGCTCCCTATTGCAGAGAGATGCAATTTGTGAATTGATGTGGCTCTAAGTGGATTCCATGGAAAAATCAGGAAGATCCTCATGGATCCATCTGTCTGCCACATCTTTTGTTCTGCCTCCTGCTTCCAAAATTGTCAACTGGTTGTTCATGTACTTTCTTTGTGCCTGCCACCAACATGGTGCCAGTCTGCACCCTCGTAAAGCTGTGGTCTTCTGGGACATAGCATGACCAGACGATGTGGCTGCTGACATCTGGAAGCCCCAGCCATGCTTGGTTTGCAGCAGGTTGGTTCCCTCTCTTTAAATTCAGCCCTCCCATAAGCACACTTCTCAAATTCCAGATTCTGGGCTCATCTTGATGCAGAGGATTTAAATATTCCTAAACGTTGATATTTGAAGTAACTGAAAATTTGGTCAGTGCACTAATTATCATAATACAAAAACAGCAGTTGTGCATTCCAAACTCTTTCCTTGGCCCGTCCTCTCACCCCCCCCGCCTTTACCTTGGACAATTTTGCTAATCCTTTGGATAATGCTCCCTTGGTTTTGATGCTTCTGAATAATGCTGCAATCAAGCAACCATGTTTCTTTCCTAAGGTGGCTGGGAGGGCTGATGCTCTGGCAGGGCATAGTTGAGACCCAAGTCAGAAATCTTTTAATTCCAGCTCTGAGCCAGGATCTGAGGTTGCCAATGACCCATGCAAAGGAGGTAGGATAAAGTCTCAGTAAACTTTCAGACAGGATAAACGGAAATGCTGGGTTATGTATGGGCTGTGTGAGGAATCTTGGCTTCAGATGCTGCCAGAAGAGAGATGCCTCCTAAGTTACTTTACCATGTTGTTGTTGTTGTTCAGTCGTTAAGTCGTGTCCGACTCTTCGTGACCCCATGAACCATATTGCGCCAGGCCTTCCTATCTTTCACTGCCTCCCTGAGTTTGCTCAATTTCATGCTCATTGCTTCAGTGATGCTATCTAGCCATCTCATCCTCTGCTGTCCTCTTCTCCTTTTGCCTTCCATCTTTCCCAGCATCAGGGTCTTTTCCAAAGAGTCCTCTCTTCGCATTAGGTGACCAAAGTATCTGAGCTTGAGCTTCATTATCAATCCTTCCAATGAGCAATCAGAGTTGATTTCCTTTAAGATTGACTGGTTTGACCTCCTAGCAGTCCAGGGGACTCTTAAGAGTCTTCTCCAGCACCACAGTTCAAAGGCATCAATTCTTCTGCGTTCAGCCTTCTTTATGGTCCAGCTCTCACAGCCATACATTACTACTGGAAAAACCATAGCTTTGACTATGCGGATCTTTGTCGGCAAGGTGACGTCTCTGCTTTTTAATATGCTATCTAGGTTTGCCATAGCTTTCCTCCCAAGGAGCAAGCGTCTTTTAATTTCATGGCTGCAGTCTCCGTCTGCAGTGATCTTGGAGCCCAAATAAATGAAGTCTTGTTACTGCTTCCATTTCTACCCCTTCTATTTGCCAGGGATTGATGGGTCCAGATGCCATGATCTTAGTTTTTTTAATGTTGAGTTTCAAGCCAGCTTTCGCACTCTCCTCTTTCACCCTCATCAAGAGGCTCTTTAGTTCTTCTTCACTTTCTGCCATTAGGGTGGTATCGTCTGCATATCTGAGGTTATTGATGTTTCTCCCTGCAATCTTAATTCCTTATACTTTACCATATAAGTTTGTAAATAAATACATAAAAGAAATACCTAGCAAAGGGCCCTGAACTTTTTCTCCTACCAACTGATCTTGCAGTCTGGCACTTATCCATGTTAGCAAGAGATCGAGCGTAGCATGTGGTACAAACTTGCTCAAAAGCTGGGTTTGAATATAATGGTAACCCATGATTTGAGGTTTAGAAACCACAGTGGCTAGTTGGTTCCATCTATTGCACTAACCCCAAATGAAACAAACCACATTATAGCTTAGTGCACTATGTAAACACAGTCCTGGTCTGTTCTCATGAACCAACTTCTACTCCTTTCTACTTGATGAGCAATGACCTGACTGAGGCTGCAATGCCATTTGGGAAGAAATGCCCCCAATATACGGTCCCATTCTTCTAATCACGGAGTCCCTCCTTGGAACTGGCCCTGGGGGGCAAAGATGTGACCTGATAAGAGGCCAGCAGGGAAGCATTTATGCCCCAAAGTTGGAATCCTGCCCTGTCTCAGAATCTGCAGATCTTTGGGAGGAAGATTTGTCTTGCCAGAGAAAACTTGCGTAAGGCTCAAGAGAAACAAAGTACTGGTGTGATAAAAGTGTTGGAACCCAGGAGTTTAAACAAGGGATCTGCCAGGAGAGAAAGTTTTCCCTCCTCCTGGAATTTTTCTTTTCTTTAAATTATGTTGCTTTCTCGGTACTTTCAGAATTTTGGGGGTGGGTGGGGGAGGGAGCAAATTAAAATATTCAGCCATGTTGGTGCTTCTTCTTCATCCCCACCCCGCTGTTTTAAAAACAGTAAAAAGAAATAAGCTCCTCTTTTCAGAGTTACTAAGGGAATTCATGAAGGAAAGGTACTTGGAACAGGAATTTAAGGGGAGGTATTGGGAAGCTGTCCTGGCTGACAGTCCTGGAATGTGGACTTCTAAAATGATTATCATAATTTAATCTTAAAATAGAAGCCTCTGACCCTTACTTACTGGAATGATTGTAACCGGGATAGACAAACATTTACTTTTATTGGGGGGGGGGGGGCAATTGCAAGGGACATTCGTTGACACCAGGGTGATTCAGCAAAGTGTCCAGAAATGGCAAATTCCTACTAAAGTGGTTTGTATTCCTCCAAAACAGCTTTCATCTCCATTTTTGTCTGTATAATGAAACTGTTGAGTTTGCTATCACAGCAGGGACATGGGGGGATAGAAGGGGGGAGTTGTCAAAAAAGTCAAGATGGTAGCTACAGTTATGCAGTTGCAACCACTTGACTTTTTGGACCTCCCCTACAGGCGCCCCTGTATCACAGGAAGGCGCAAAGGCCACCACTGTGGACTGCTTTATGTTTTCCCCACCAATGCGCCCTGCATGTACTTTAGACTTTGGGAATGAAGTATCTAGTTGGATATTTTTCTAAGTTTTCCCTCTAAATTTTGTGGGCGGTACAGCTTCTGCTGAACGTAATGTCCAGTGTTTGGTTCTAATGGAAGCTGTTGTGTGAGAGATTCTGCGAAAAGTAGAAATTGCAGAAAGTACATTAGAGATCTGATTATGTTAGAGATCTGAAAATCTGACATTTTTAATTAGCAGAAACAGGTCCCAAAAATCTCATTGGGCTCATGAGGGTTTAAGGGCTAGTGGCCAGACAAATATCCAATTGAACACTCGTTCCCGAAGTCTGAAGACTATGCAATATGCTTTTAAAGTATATGCACCAATATCATATTAGTGGGGAAAACATAAAGGTAGCTGAGTGAAAATTACAAGCCAAGGTTGGGGGCGTTCACTGGACATATTATGATTGCGTGAAAAATAAACTGTTGCCTTAAGCAGTATATCAGACCCTAAGTATTAAGTGCAGAATCATGTGCAGAAATTTTACCTTCAGAAAATTTAGGAAGGGTGGATGCTTGCAAATGTGGCTTAAATGTGGCATTATGTAGGATTTCATCACAGCTCCCCAAAGTATCAATTCAGCTATAGAAAGACAAATTCGTGCGCATGCTAATCTGCCTTTTCTCCTCTGTGACCCTACTTGCACTTAGACCACAGGTGTTTACAAGAGGCATTGGCATTGTGTAAAAGTGGTAGAAAAGGAAAATGATTTTGGACACCTTCCCCGACCAGCTACTTTCATATCCTGAATGACAGCTCCAGAACAGACACTGGTTGTGCTGACTGCAAATTCTGGAAGATGTAATCCAGTATATCTGGAAAGTATCAGGATGCAGAGGGCTATCATGGCTAATCCCACTGTAGCTACGTTTGATGACATTGGTGCTGTTCAGTTGCTTGAGTAAATTCCATGGGCACCAGTTCCCTTTAGCAGAAATATCTTGCCCTTAGAACTCAAACTAATTTGTTTCTTTTTATGTATCCTCACCACCTGAACTCCATTAGAGCAAGTTCGTCCTTCCTTGTAAGTTCCATCTGTATGCATAAGCTGCTTCTCTCCATTCTGTGTTGGGGACCAGTATGCCCAAGCCAGTGGAGGAGAGCTAGTCTGGTAAAGAGGTAGAGGGATAAACATTATCGTAGCTAAAGCTTTTCTTTGGATATGAGCTGATGGAACTCCTGCTGAGGATGATCTACGTTTCACAGCAGGCAGCATGAGGTATGGAGATTGTGGGAGAAGTGGGAGAAACTGACAAGGCCTATGCTTTGACTTTTTGCAACTATATATTTTTTTTAATATACAATGTTTATTAAGAATTTTGATTATAATAGTAAAGTCTAACACAAACTAGACTTAAAAGAGAATAGAAAGGAGTAAAAAGTGCAGTGAAAAAGAAAAAAAGAAAGAAGGAAGAAAAAAGTAATAATATAGTAAAGAGAAAAGAAATATACGAAGAATGACTTCCAACCTTTGTTGCAAAAAATATAAACAAGTTTAGTGACTCTTCTCTCCCTCTAAGGTTACCAAAATTTATCTCTTCATCCCATATCCCATCTCTTATCTATAAACAAATCCATAAAACATCATCTTTTCAGTCCTGATGTCAGCAGAAAGTCCATAAAGGGTTGCCAGAGGTAACAAATTATTATTATTATTATTATTATTATTATTATTATTATTATTATCATCATCATCATCATCATCATCATCATCATCATCATCACTACTACTACTACTACTACTACTATTACTACTACTACTACATTGGATTTATCTCCGCCCATCTCCCTAATAGGGGACTCTGGGCAGCTCACATAGTGAAACATCTAACAATTACAGTTACAATTACAATTACAGCCCTACTCTATTGCAGCCAGCAGCAGTCGCAAGGGAGTCAGGTCATCTGGGCTTTCTTCCACTGATGATCTTTTCCACCCATCGCATCAGTCGTGTCCAGTGTCTGGCGTTTTTCTGCTGATCGGGTCCAGCACCGGTTCCAGCTTCCCCGCACAAAGCACCGCCAGCATTTTTTCCCACCGAAATGGGAGTACCTATTTATCTGCTTGCAGATGTTATGCTTTCGAACTGCTAGGTGGGGAGAAGCTAGGGACGAGTGATGGGAGATCACCCCGTCACGCAGAGCTAGGCTTGAACCTCTGGAGTGTCGACCATTTCTGGCTGGCAACTCCAGCGTCATTAAGCCCTCTATGCCACTGTGTCCCCAGTTAAGATAAGATAAATGTATCTTGTTTTACCTTGATCAAGTAAACCAACTTTATATTCCCTCATTTTACTTCTAACAGTCTTAATCTTCATTCAAATATTGTTGCGGGACTTGATTTCTCTTGATTTCTTCTTTGTCCCATTGCACAGAGTTCTTCAAGGCTTTAACAAGCCTCTTTTGTAACTCCAGTAGGAAAAAATTATCCAGGTCACTCTCTTGGTTTGTCATTTGTATTTCCTTTTTAAACTTTAAAGCCTCAGCCAGTTTTTTTTGTGGATCCAGTGAAACATCCTTTTCTAAGCCATTCTCTTGGCCTGTCAGTTGTAAATCCACTTTTGATACCATCTCTATCTTGTCAGCTAAAATTTGTTCTACATCTGTCATTTCTTCAATAACATCTTTTAGACATAGTCTATCCATAGAAGCAGACATCATTATTGACACTGCTGATATTGTGGCTACAATTTTCTGATTCCATTCTTCAAAAGTCTCCTTAAGTATTTTCACTGTGAGAACATTTTGCAACATTGTGCAGGTTTGTAAATCTTTCCTCTACCTAAAATCTTTAGTCCCCTCTAGTGTCCAGTTTTTGAAATCCTGAAATTGCTTATCTTTGTTTTGTCTTGTAAAAACCAAAACGAAATCTATTTCCCATGAGAAGCTGTTTGCTTTTTATAATTAATTCCAAAATCTTATTGTAAAAGTTTCAATATTCCAATTTTATCTGGGCCCTTAGTCCATTTATAACTCTCTAAGATAAAAATCTTACTTAGCTTTTTGCTGTTTATTTCAGAGTCTTTACATTCTTAAGCTTATGATTAGAATTTTATTTCATTCAGGATTGAAGCAGACTCACCCAGTGTTTTCAAACTTGTCATTCTGAAGGTCTCTAGTAGTTAATGAGCAATTTCCAAAAGTGATTAGAAAGTGAGGTTTGAACTTAGTGTCCTTTAAAAGTCTTCACCATGGTTGCGAGGAAGATGGCTAATCCCTTTGTCTCCCAGTGCTCAAACCCATGGAAAACCACTGTCTTGTGGAGATCAGCCATCTAGAGCACATGTGGGCAATCTCCCATCCTCTCCTCATCCAGAGAAGTTCCAAGGAACTGGTCTACTCTCCAGTTCCTTGGTCTTGCTGTGGTCATTGGCTCTGCAAAAGTCTTCAGTTCGCCATACCTCCCCTGGAAGTCCGGCTTTTTGCAACTATATGAAAGCCTGCTCTGTGCATTCTTCTAGAAAGACCATCAGTAGATTAATTATTTCTCCGGCATGCAATCACCTGCCATGGCTGGGACATAGAGAAGCTGCTCATCTGAAGGATGGTCATCCTAGCATCCAACAAACGATCTGTTGGGGCTTATGAACCACGCAGTTCCCCCATGGTGCCTTTTTCTCTTTCCTTGATGGTCCCCCTCCCTGAGAGTCGTATCCTAAGGAGTGTGGTTTTTCATGTCCTTAGACAAAAAAGAAAGGTTGGAGATGAGTTGGAGGCCAGCTGGGCTCCTCACTGGGGTTTCCGGTATAGCTCATTGCTTTGAATGACCACAAAAGTGATTTGCTTTTTTGGGGAGGGTGCATGCATGCACACTTCGGTGTAAGTAAAGGTCAAAGGTTCTCAAGTCAAAGTCAATTCCTGGTGAATATATGGACACAACTGTGCAGCGTTCTTGAGTGTTTTTAATCCTCCTGGTCCCATTCAGGGGTGTCTGCAGAGCATAGTAAAAATAAAAGTCAAGATGGCAGTCCAAGATGCTATGCTCAGAGTGAATCATCATAGCCTCCATTTTGACTTTTTTTACCATACCCTGCACACCCCCTTGCTGTTCCCTGGTAGTCTTTTTTTTACGTGTGTGGAAGTATCTCTGGGTGGGAAAGTAAATGTCATAACTGTTTCACAGGCAGAGCAAATACAACCATTGGCTAATTTATTTTTAATGAATAATCCAACAGTCACAGGGACTGTTGCAAAGCATAGGGCAAAAGTTGAAGATTTAATAAATGAATCCTTTTTCGAAAAAAAAGAGAACATCCTTTGGAAACATATAGGTATTGCAGGCAGCATTTCCTAATGAAAGAAAATGTTTGATAGAAAGTTATATTGGGAATCAAAAACATATCATAACCGACAGAAGTAAACAAGTACATTTCAAACAAGCTGTCAACTGTGGGCTGCATTATGACGCTGTTACCAAAAGGCAAAGTTGTAAACACCTCTGTTCCTGCCCCAACATTACTTTTTCTGAAATCAGTAAGTAATGCATTTCTTTGGCATGCAAACCCGTTGTCATGAGTTTGTTTCCTATTTGCCTACGTGAGGTTTACAACTCAGAGTTCCATGGGAGTAAATCTGCCATCTATAAATTGGCTCTACTTCTGCAATGGAACCAGTAGGTGGATACTTCCCATAATTGCATCCCCATTCCAGGCAAAGCTCCTTCTGATCCATGCATTTCTGAAAACTCTGAAGGAAAGCTATAAGGTCCAGCTTACCTTGAGGGATCGTCTCACCCCCATCACATCAACCCGTCCCACCGGGTCAGGCAGAGAGGGCATGTTGCGGATCCCATCAGCGAGAGAATGTCGGCTGGCAGGAACCAGGAGGAGAGCCTTCTCTGCCGTTGCCCCCGCCCTTTGGAATACTCTCCCCCCAGAGGTGCGGTGGGCCCCTACCCTCCTGGTTTTCTGGAGAGGACTTAAGACCTGGCTCTGCCAGCGTATGTGGGGCGACATGAGCTCTAACTGTCCCTGGGGGTGGTTAGCACCCTGACGACGCTCCTCAAGTTATTTGCTAACTCTCCATCTTTCTTGGAAGCTATTTATTATTAAGATTGTTTTTATATTGTAATTAATGAATTTTATCTCTGCTGTAAACCGCCCAGAGTCATTTCAATGAGATGGACGGTGACAAATTTGATCTATAAATAAAATAAATAAAATAAAAAATATAAGAGATGTAATTTCTGAATGGCTGTAGGAGACATAAATTCTGGATTTTCCTTTCTCACCTTCCAACACCCTTTGCTCTTCAGTCTTTGTTCCTCAAGTAACGCTTTTGTAGGGAGAGAAATAGAAGAAATAACTAAGGAAGGGGAAGGAATGATTATGGGATAATTTTAGTTATTTATTAGGAATCAGGATGGGTTTAACTGGATTTAGGCACTGCCCACAAATCTTATTAAGACCCACTGAACAATATCTACTTAACATCCTGTTCCACAGAGTGAAGGACTGGGGGTTGAGTGTGGGGGCACACAAACAACAACAAAAAGTATTATTGTTGATTTTATTTAATTAGTGTGATATACTTTGGACCTGCTGTCTATTTTCAAGGGCTCAAACCAAAAACAAGTTTGTAATTTAGGTTTGTACCAAAAGGAGTTTGAACCCTTGAAAATGACCAGAAGGTTTGAAGTGCCATTTAAATTAGACATATATAAGATTTCCTGAAGACTGTTTCTTCCTTTTTTTAAGTGGGTTTACTACCACATGTTCTAGCTATATATCACAGGAAGATCACAGAGAAGACACGGAAGTGATGGTCCTTGCTTTGTCACACTGGTATTCAAAGGTAGACATTTTCTGATCAGGCAGGTTCCATTTCATTCTTCTGGGTGAAATAACTCAACAATGTATTAAATAATTAGTTAAATTGTTGTTTTAATGATTTAGGTTTCATGAGTATTATGTGCAATGCATGCTTTTTTCTTTTTTAACACAACTGCCTGAAGTTGTTTTTCCGTCCCCTCCCAAGATTTGGGTGGGGAACAGGGCATTGTAGCCAACATTCGCAGAAGACAATATTAAGGAGAAATGCTTGTGGTAATGTTTGTGGCATACAATCCATCTTTGCCTTAACAAAGCACATCTCTCAGCCTGATGAAGTTGCCGTAAAATTTCAACAAGATTTCACCTTTGGGGCTCAGACACCTGCTTTGATTTTTGATTTGCGTGTAGTCAGTGTTCTCCTTTCAGTAACAAGGAGCCAGATTCTTCTGCAAAGCGAAGGCACAAGGTAAGAGTGATCCATGGAGAAGTAAGGAGTGTTAATTTACTGTATATGTAAACATCTCCAAACATAACTCAGAGTTTTAGACCAATTCAAGATTTAAAGTGCTTCAAAGAAAGGAGACAAAGAGAAGGCTAAAAAAGAATGCTGAGAAATATCTGATAAACACAATGAAGCAGATTTGCCTTCTAAAAGACAAAGGTCTTGACTTGCAACCACCTATTTGGATGTCTTTTGAGGTAGGGAGTTGCATACCTCAGATAGCCACCCTATTCTTGTCCCAGTCAATCATGGTTCTTCCAAAGTTGTGGCAGGAAGAAGGGCTCATCCATCAAGAGTGGGCAGCTGACATGGCAAGAAGTAATCCAGCCTGCAACAAATGCCATAGGCAGATTGCTGATCAAAGTGTTGTCAGTATGACAAGATGCAGTATTATACTGAAACACAACAACTATAATGAACGGTATCATAAGTGATTGCAGTTTTATAGCTCAAATGTGAGCAGTAGAGATTAAGTGGGGGAAAATACTTCTGCTACAGCGGAACAAAAACATCCAGAGGTTAATCTTATTTTACCAAAACATAATTTTCAAAGGCCAATTATTGTCTCAATCAAGAAGCCACCCCAAAAAACCATCCTCAAGCTTTTGTGTGCCTGTGCTAACATCCAGCATAGAAATCAAAATCCCTACAGCCAGCCAGTTGATGCAGATGAGTAATTCTGCACGGATTAAAGAGCAGGACACTTGAACTGAGCCAACAGCTCCTATCACATCTTCATTAAGGTGGGGGTGAGGCCTGGTTAAGTCCCATCTTGGTGTATCTGGAATTACAGCTGAAACAGCAGCGGGAAAAGCGCTGGGATAAACCTCGGCTGTCTGCCTTCCCTGGTGCTTGGGGAATCCCACTGTGAGCCAATCAGGGTCCTAAGTAGCATGTGCTGCAAATCAGAATTTCCTTTGCTCAGGAGCGGGGCAGATGGTTTTAAGCACTCCAAACAATTTCCCTCTCTTAATCCCCCTCCCTTGCTCCCGTGGCTGTGGAGATTTGCATGTGCTCAACAATAATTTACTGAAACAAACCAGTTTGTTTCCACCTAAGACGCTGCTGTAGGCTCCTGCCCCACATGAGAACCTCAGCATGAAGGATCTTGCATATATCCAGAGGAAGCTAGCTGAAGCACACAGTGGCCCAGTCTTTTAAGGGGAGTGGGGCACGATCTATGTGCTCTGGTCATGGATGTCTATGGGGTGTCTAAAAGTCAAGTTGGTAGCTGTGACCATCCAATAATCCCACCCTTTCTTTTATGTATGTTGCACTGTGTATCATGGCAGCATGAGAAAGAAGATCATTAAAATAGTGCCAATTCAAGCCCCCCCCCCCCCGGCTAAAAGTAATGTCAGTCTTCCCCCTTCCCCTCCCAGCTCATTGTATATGAGTGATCAAGGCATCTCTGTCCAATTCTCTCTCCCAGAGAGGTCCCAGGCAGTTTCTACTGATGGGAGCATCCACCAGGGCTACCACCTGGCAGAGATTTTCAGGGTGGAGGGAAGGGGCAAAATGATTGTGGGAACATTTGGCCCCTCCCACCCCCTGTCATTTCTTAGCTCCATTTGTGTGACCGAATGTCTTCTAAATCTATCCCACGGATGTTGGAAATAGTCTTTAGCTTCAGGAATCAAAAAGTGTTACCTAACCATAGCTTCTGTCTGATCTAAGGTTCAGTTCAACTTGATCCCCTTGTCATGAGAAGACCCAATTAATCCTTGACTGTTTTCATTTATTCCCTGCCACGTTGCTAGAGGCTTGTGCTAGACAGCCACACACTTCCTCTTCTGGCTTCAGGATTCACTTCCTGTTGCCAACTATTGACAGGTGGCAATATTTGAATACCAATGAAAGCAGGCAGGCTCTTTTGAAGAGGTTTGGATAGGAGGACTCTGTAAGCAGGGTGAAATCCGAGAGTACATCTGCCTGAATATAGTTTCACTTTTCCCCTTTTTTTCTAGGAGAAAAGCATCAAATTGGAAGCCTTGCATTCAAGTTCAGGAGGGTGGTGTAGTACGTTCCCCATTTCTGTGAATCAAACATTCAGCTCAGAAATGTCTCAGGTCATCCTAAGTGTCAGGTGGCAGCAGTTTCTCAGGCCTACAAAAAGTGGAGAGGAGGGCAAAGCCTGGGGAAGCGAAGGCGAGGAGCCTTTGCGTGGAAGCAGCCAGTGACAGCTTTACAGCCTGCAGAACAATGGTGAGAGAAGCTTTGCTGATGATCAGATGTAGCCTGTTCTGGCAGTGGCCTGCCCCCACCAGGGCTGCAGAGAACAAATCCACAGATCTCATATAAAGGGCCCAGTTGGAAAGACACACCTTTGTGATGCACTCTAAGAAAAGCTGCTACTTAGCAAAACAAAAGGCATTTTATAATCTACTTATTGTGCTTCATTAGGGTGGAAGGCGGGTGCCGCATCGTATCCCAATGTGGAGGTGGGCTAGGCAATCCCCCGTTCCGGTTGGTGGTAATAAAGACGTTTCTCTCTTCATGCCCAAGCAGGACAACACATTCTTGTCCTTTCTTGGGGACAATTTGACATCTTCATTATCTTTGTCGGAGGAAGATTTCTTCTTGGATTAAAAGCAAAACAGCATGAAAATATCTATTTCCCTATGGAACAAGTTGGATTGTTCCAAAAGTTGGAAAAAGGAGTTCATGTTTGTCTGAATGGTTTTAATGTGCCCTTGGAATGTATCAGTATCACTGGAGAAAATGTGTATTTAATCTCCTTCCGCAAGTTTTTGGAAAATATGCTATTTTAACTACTTTAAGGTCTCCAGTGTTTGTTTAGCAGTCATACATCAAAGGCACTTTTTGATACATCTGACTGAACTGAGCCTTTGACGCCAGAAGATAGTGCATGTTCCAGTTTAAATGCATCCATAGGGCAATTTATGCAAAGCGATTATTTAAAGCAGTGAGTTGAATTCAAACTTTGTGTTTAGAGCAGAGCTATTATAATCAATAGAAAAAGTTAGTCCCCTTGGAATCATTCAGCCCCAATGATTTTCTTTCTTTCTTTACTTATTCTGTTTTCTTTTTTGTCCATAGGTTGATGTTTCTGTTCTTTCCCCTCCATCTTCTGCACACACTTTCCTCCTCCTCCTCCTCCTCCTCCTCCTCCTCCTCCTCCCTTCTTCCCACTCAGTTGTATCTTCTCCTCTCTCCTCTGCTGGAGACAGAGAGAGAGAGAGAGAGAGAGAAAACATTTCTGCATTGTAGAAAGCGAACCAATCTAGCCTATACCTGTATTGCTCTGTGATGTTTGTACAGTCTTGAAATCCATGCATTCTAATCTGCAGGTAAAATTGCATCTAAATGCCTATATCTTGAATGCATGTGCTATTTGAATCGAATGGATTTCCAAAGTATTTTTTTCCCCTCAGCATGCAACTTTTTCATGTGTTTGGAGCGGATGCATCCCAAAAGCCAATCAGGTCATTTCAAATGGGGATGTATAGTTATTTGGATTATTCCCTGCTAGCTGTGCTTCCTTTTTCTTCTCATGGGGAGTACCAATGCAAGAGACTAAGAAGGGAAGGAGAAGCTCCCTGCTTTGACACCTGAATGGATTGGGTCCCATTTGCCCTTGAAGCCACAGAACTGGGGCTCTGAGGAAACATACCTTGCCCTTATTTTTCCCAGTGCCCCGGAAAATTCTTGATGATCAGTTTTGGAGAAAGAGATGACTGCCTCAGTGAGCAAGCAAGTCTGAATTAAAAGAGCACTACTTTTCTGCATTACTTGAATCCTTAAAAAGAAAGTGTTCTCTAACAATAGGAACTGGAGGCTACCACAGGAACAGGTCATATCCATCAAACTAAGATGAAGCTTCATTACACAAAAGCAAGGACATCCAGAACATGGTGTTTTACTTAATAAGAACCATTAAGTAGACATAGTGATTAAGCAGAGTAAATATTCTGTGGCAACTAGCATGAGACCGTAATGTTTTTATTGAAAGAACTGTATCAATATTTAGGCTAGGATTCTAAAATACAGCTTCCCCTTAAATTTGCTCAAAAATGTTCAGGTGAAGTAGTGTGGAGTAGAAGAAATATCTCAATCAGCCTAACCCTTACTGGTGAAAATAATTAATTGAGTTTAGTTGGGCTTAACTGGCAGAACATCTTAAATGATCATGCAGGAGAGACATAACCAGTGAAAGTGATATTTGGTGGAAAAGTCAATAACTGGTTAATTAGATAAAACATTAAAGATATCCATAAATCAAAGATCAAGGATAGTTAAGCTATCTAGTTGGTTGTAGAGAATCACATGAGCCCTTCCAGATATCATTTTTAGTTTGCCTACAGAATGCCCCATTTACTGGACAATTTGATGACATAAACATTGTTCATTTCTTGCCCAATGTTTCTTCAGCCTTCCCTGAAGTCTGAATAACACCCACTTGCAAAGGATTTTTTTTTTAAAAAACAAGTTCACTGATGGAACTGTGAAATGGTGGATGATCCTCCTCCTCCTCCTCCTCCTCCTCCTCCTCCTCCTCCTCCTCCTCCTCCTCCTCCTCCTTCTCCTCCTCCTCCTCCTCCTCCTCCTCCTCCTCCTTCCTTCCTTCCTTCCTTCCTTCCTTCCTTCCTTCCTTCCTTCCTTCCTTCCTTCCTTCCTTCCTTCCTTGTATTCTGCAAGTGTCCCCTTCTAGCCAAGTGACTGAATGGTAAAACGGTGGTGTTTTGTTTGGTGGATTTTATTTTTACAGTACTGGCCTGGTGGGTGTACCAGACAGGATGTGGCAGGAGGGTGGGTGGGAGGAGGGCTCATACAATGGGAACCATATGTCCCAAAGACCTGCCCACAGAAAGGAAAGTGATTGGTGTTTGCATTTCTGACACAGATGGGAGGGGTAAAGAAGCAGGGAAATCTACTGACTAGGGCGTAGAACCCCAGACAGAACACCTGCCAGCTTTTTGGCCAAAACTGAAGAATGATTGAAACCCAGATGGCAGTTTCTTAAGCTGACTTCATTTCCCACTGGTATAAGCATGGGAGACAAGCAGCTCAAGGCTGCCGTGTAGAATTGCCCCAAGATTTCATAGATTTGTTAGCCTCAGGGCATAATCCTCTGCTGAGCAAGGCCCCAGATTTCTGAGAAGAATGAGAGAAAACTTAATTTCTCTTGCCTGATGATAGATGCCCAAAGGCAATATGGCTGGTGAAACAAACAGGTGTCCTAATTATTGCCAGTCTAGCCTGATAGTTTGGAGGAGGGCAGATGCCTGGGAGGACCTGCATTCTCTGCCCCACTGAATCTGATTTCAGGATAGAGGCAGAAGGGTCTCTACCGCCAAGCCAGTAAGCCTAACGTGGCTTCTTTTCCCCAGACTGGAGAGGATGGAGGAGCAAAAGGTCTCTTCTGTCTTAAGCCCAAGCAGCTACCCCAAGGATGAGTTGGGCCAGAGTTGAGCCCATGTGAGATGCCAGCTGGACGCATCAGTCACGATCCTCTGATTTCTAAACATCAGTTCAACCAATAAAAATTTAACTGAGATTTTGAACTTGGTCAACAGTACAAGGATGCCAGTGGCTCCAGATTTTCAATTGGTTGGAAAAGTGGTTTCAGATTAAGCAATGGATTTAAAATTACATGACATTTCTGAAAATCTTTCTTCTTGTCTTTTAATTCTAAATTTTGCCTTCCTGCAATGAAGGTCCATTACACAGCTGCATTTTTAGCATTTATGAGATCTAAAAAAATATTTTCCTGCTGTAGACAAGGCAGAAAGCAGTAAAAAGTATCAACAAAAAGCTTAGGCAGAACATACATTTTAATGCAAATAAATTAAAGACTCAGGTTCTAAAAACGATTTTATCTCAGAGTCCCTCTTTTGCAGTGCTGTGCAAATTATTACATTCATTCTTCATAGAAAATCTGTGCTTGTCTTTTTTAGGCTGATTGCTGGAATTCAGTGGGATAGTGTTATTTTAAATTAGTTTTGATACATTTAATCAGAAGCCGGGAGTCTCACAGTCTAGCAAGGTGAGGAGATAATGTGGCAGAGCGTGCCTGCAGTGCTCAGGAAGCTAGACAACACTTCCTGTAAATTTTGAGATCATAGGCATCTGATATAAATCCATGAAGTTGTCATACATATCATGATGATTGTGCAAATGATGTGAATTCTGGGAGCTGCATCAGTTGCACAAGACTGATGCAAAGAGCAGTTCATGTCATTTGTGCATTGAGGCCAGGATGCCTGTGACATCCCCATGGATGCCCAAGTTTGAAATAGAATTCCAATCAACCATAATTAGGACAACTTGTTCTGGGGAGTACCTTCTACAGAATAAGTTGGAACCAGACATCCTAAGCCGGTGAAAATGCCGGCCAGGAGTTTTTCTGCTCTGCTCTATTAATCCTGCTATGAAGACTAACAGCCACAAGAAGCTGCTTCAATCTCCTTGAAATCAATGGGTTTTGAACAAGCTAATTAGGAACAGGACTGTGGTTAAGACCAACCCCTTTGCTTGAGATCTTTGTCACATCCTTTGAAATATTCTTGAAAATGACTCAAGAGTAGAAATCTGGACCACAACACAGTATACTTAGTTGGGAATACCTTATACATGTCTTTCTTCTGCAATCTGACTAGTTTCTTCTAATTAAAAGTCAGTCTTCATGTTTCCAAATATTCAGAGGAAAGGCTGTCCTATAATTATGTTATCATTCTGCAGTTACATTATCACCATACCAGAGTTGTGTTTTTACTTTGTAAATTCTCAAGTTACTATTGCTGTGAATTTAGTTATTTTCTATTTATAAAAGTCATTTTATAAAGCTTGGTTTCCATTGATTCTCACGGCCTTTAGGTCCATAAAAATGCTATATCTGTGGGGGTGTTGATGAGAGATTGGCAGATTTTACCCTCATAGGATCTACTTTGATCTTTCCTGGGGTCCCAAAATATACTAAGCATGGGGAGATGAAGAAGACCTGGAATTAGAGAGTTCTGATTCCAGAAATTGGTTTCAACCACACCAGCACTGAATTCACTCCAAGTCCTTCTCAGCAAAAATCCATCCAAGCATTCTTCACTGCAGCAGGCTAGTTTGGAGGGAAGAGCATCATTCTGTAACTATTACAGTATTGATAACAAATTTAAAATTGGAATAAGGAAATTGTTTGCTGATGTAGTTGATCATTCAGAGATCAAGCCATGTAACAGCTCAAATCTGTCTTCGGCCCAGCAGTATGATCAGCAGTTGTGCACTGGAATAAGTGGTCTAGATTCACAAGCTTACGTTGTAAAAATACACTAGTCTTTTTGGTTCAACACTGCTGCTCTTACTACTTTACAGAGGTAAGGAAGAGAAGGGAAGGTAAATAAGGAGATGCTGGGAATAGCAGTTCTCAATAGCTCTTTTACTACTGTCACTGTGACACAGCAAGCTGACTGGTCTCTTCTGCAGAACAAGGCCTTTTCCTTGTTCACCCTCATTGTTCAGGCCAGTTGTACATCCTAATGAATATCATGGTTTAAGTTTTGCTTGCAAAATATAGTTCTCCTCTATCTCTTCTTCCTTCCAATAAAAGAGCATACAAGCTCTACTTACATGTCCAGCATTTTGCAGAACAAGATCTGCTGATGTTTCCATTCTCTGCATGGGTAGTTGCATCTTACCTTGTACTGGGATAGACAAGCTTCTGCCTAACGTTCTGCTGGCTTGCAAAATCAGGTGCATTCCTGCTGGCACTGGCTACGTCGCATAAAGAAATGCAACAGGGAAAGAACCACTAAAGTTAAGCAGAAGCTAACATTGTTGTCATCGGATCACTAGCTCAGGAGGATGAAAAGTACTGAAGAAGAATGAATAGCATAGCTGATGCCAACATCCACTAGCATCTGTGGATCCAGCAGCATCCACTTCTTCTGTCTAATATTACAAATATATAGTAGTGTGTTATTGGTGATGTGTTTTATATATGCACATTTTTTAAGAAACTAATTATGGTTCCTTTGTTCACTGTCCTGTTTTTAATTCCTAATACAGTGGTACCTCGGTTCACGAACGCTTCTGTTCACGAACAATTCGGTTCACAAACAGCTCCGGTCGCAAAATTTTGCCTCCGTTCGTGAACTCCGCATCGGGTTACGAACAGGATCCGCGGCCATTTTCCCTCCCGTGACACGTGGTCGCAGCTTCCTGTAGGGAGGGGGACTCTCCCTCCAAGCAGTAACCACCTCCCCACCTGCCTTCCTGTCCTCCATGCCAGAAGTCGCGTCGAGCAAGGTTAGTGTTCTCTCTCTTCATACTGTGCTGTACTGTACTTTGTTTCATATTTTTGTGGTTTAAAAAAAAAATACATATGGTTCAGAACGGATTAACCGTAATTACATTGAACCTTATAGGGAAATTTGATTCGGGACGAGATCAAAAATCGGTTGGCAACCTAATTCGTAGGGGTCAGAACAGATTAACCGTATTTACATTGAACCTTATGGGAAAACTTGATTCGGTTCACGACCAATTCGGTTCGCGACCAGAGTCACGGAACGAATTAAGTTCGTGAACCGAGGTACCACTGTATATGTATAAGGCATATATATATCCAAATAAATGTGTTTAGCATCACAGTCTAAAACCTGGAAATCAGTGAGGTTGCTACAAAGATTTGAATCAGGTAGACTCAGTAATATGTTACTGAGTCAGCATAGATGGCTTTAAATTGCAATTCTTCCTCTAAGCAATGCTCTTACCTTGCTCTTCTGGTTTTTCAGGAAGATACCAAACTATTTTTATAATCAAGAACATTCCAAAAGCCTTGCCTCTGTTTAATAAAAACAAGAAAACATACAGTAAATAGTTGCCTCTGAAACATTGCAGCAATCTCAGAAGAAAATGACTCTACCAGTGAGTTCAGAATATTGCAAATTCTGAACCTTTAAGGAATTGTTCACTTGGCTGAATTCTAAATATTTGTAATTGAGGAAACATAATTACACAGACCTGTGTGTGTGTGTGTGTGTGCACCTTCTACATGCTTGAGCAACAGGTGTGCAGAGGAAAAAAACAAAACTTTTACAGGTGAAACTCGAAAAATTAGAATATTGTGCAAATGTTCATTTATGTCAGTATGGCAACTCAAAAGGTGAAACCAATATATGAGATAGACGCATTACATGCAAAGCGAGATATGTCAAGCCTTACTTTGGTATAATTGTGATGATTATGGCGTACAGCTTATGAAAACCCCAAATTCACAATCTCAGAAAATTAGAATATTTCATGACGTCAATAACACAAGGATTGGAAATAGAACAATATCGGACCTCTGCAAAGTATAAGCATGCCTATGTACTCAGTACTTGGTTTGGGCCCCTTTTGCAGCAATGACTGCCGCAATGCGGCGTGGCATGGATGCTATCAGCCTGTGGCACTGCTGAGGTGTTATGGAAGACCAGGATGCTTCAATAGCAGCCTTCAGCTCTGCTGCATTGTTCGGTCTCATGTCCCTCATCTTTCTCTTGGCAATGCCCCATAGATTCTCTATGGGGTTCAGGTCAGGTGAGTTTGCTGGCCAATCAAGCACAGTAATCCCATGGTCATTGAACCAGGTTTTGGTACTTTTGGCAGTGTGGGCATGTGCCAAGTCCTGCTGGAAAATGAAGTCAGCATCCCCATAAAGCTCATCTGCGGAAGGAAGCATGAAGTGCTCCAAAATCTCCTGGCAGACGGCTGCGTTGACCCTGGACTTAATGAAGCACAGTGGACCAACACCAGCAGATGACATGGCTCCCCAAATCAACACAGACTGTGGAAACTTCACACTGGACTTCAAGCATCGTGCATTGTGTGCCTCTCCATTCTTCCTCCAGACTCTGGGTCCTTGGTTCCCAAATGAGATGCAAACGTTGCTCTCATCAGAAAAGAGGACTTTGGACCAGTTCTTTTTTTCTGTAGCCCAGGTAAGACGCTTCTGATGTTGTTTGTTGTTCAGGAGCGGCTTGACAAGAGGAATAAGACATTTGAAGCCCATGTCCAGGATCCGTCTGTGTGTGGTGGCTCTTGATGCACTAACTCCAGCCTCAGTCCACTCCTTGTGCAAGTCCCCAACACTTTTGAATGGCCTTTTCCTGACAATCCTCTCCAGGCTGCGGTCATCCCTGCTGCTTGTGCACCTTTTTCTCCCACACTTTTCCCTTCCACATAACCTTCTATTGATGTGCTTTGATACAGCACTTTGGGAACATCCAACTTCTTTTGCAATTACCTTTTGGGGCTTTCCCTCCTTATGGAGGGTGTCAATGATGGTTTTCTGCACAACTGTCAGGTCAGCAGTCTTTCCCATGCTGGTGATTCCTACTGAACCAGCCTGAGAGACCATTTAAAGGCTCAGGAACCCTTTGCAGGTGTTATGGATTCATTAGCTGCTTAGAGTGGGACACTTTGAGCCTAGAATATTGAACCTTTTCACACTATTCTAATTTTCTGAGATTGTGAATTTGGGGTTTTCATCAGCTATACGCCATAATCATCACAATTATACCAAAGTAAGGCTTGTCATATCTCGCTTTGCATGTAATGCGTCTCTCTCATATATTGGTTTCACCTTTTGAGTTGCCATACTGACATAAATGAACATTTGCACAATATTCTAATTTTTCGAGTTTCACCTGTATTCCTAACAAGTTTGACATAGCAGAGATTGTTGAGAAAACTCACTTACCTGCAATCTTATAACCTACGATCAGGTAGCTACCTTTGATTGTCTAGGACAACCAGCAGTGGTTAGTGCAAAAGCCAGAGCATAGCTACAGACACTGGACCTTTCAAGACAGTGGCCAATTTTCTGAAAATTCCTATTGTCTTTATGATGTCTATATTTCACCCAGATGGGTCTATGACTGTGTATAACAATGTTCTGGAGCAGTTTAAAATGGACTCTAAATGGTAGAATGGCAGGACCCTGTACTCTTCCCCTGTATTAGAAGTGGCTCTTGCTGTTCTGCAAAATACCTTTTGTAGTACCACAACACCAGGAGGATTGCAAATATGGTTTTTGAAAGGATGGTTAGCTCTTCCTTCCTTCTTTCCTCCCTCCCTCCCTCCCTCCCTTCCTTTAGAGAAAAACATCCTGATATCAGACCTGTCCATTACTGAAAGAAAAGGCAGATGGAAACTGAGAAATGGATGTCGGCAGAGATGCACCGTGATGAAGTAAACTCTGCTCCTCTGGGATGAGCATGCGATGCCACACCAGTCACTCTGACAAAAGCCGCATCATGCCATGGCACCACAAGCACCGCAAACTGCAGTGCACATCAAAAGGGGCAGGACTCAGGTTACAACTGTATGACACTGTTTTTGCCAGACTGGCCGGTTTGATTCTCCCCCACAGATACCACTGGCTTGTTTCAATTTAAAGAGGTAGTTTGTGCTATGGTAGAGACATCCTTTGCTTCGTCAACTAGATGAGTTTTCAGATTTTCTTTCAGAGGGTGATTTGATTCAATTGTCACTGTATCATCCACTCAAAACTTCTTGTAATATAGGGTGATCTGGAGTGCTCCGATTTTCCCACCTTTGGATTACTGTGTCAGAGTATTCTTAGAAGGGCTGGTAAAGGACTATCTACTGATTTCTTCCCCTGAAATTTCGTGGGAAAATTCTTCAAATATGAATACAAGTACAACTTGGGGGCTGTTGCCTGGATTGCATCAAATCACTTAATAGCCATGGCCAACCCCCTCCTCAGATCATTACCCTTCATTTAGCCAGAAAAGGCAAGCTTGATGAGAGAATGAGAACTAAGCAGAGTCTCAGGCTAAGCACACAACAATGAGACCGCTATAAATGAACCTTTCAACCATAATTTCCATGTGGACAGTAATCCTCCCTACATTCTTTCTCCCCACTGCAAGTCTCAGGACAAAGGCTTGCCTCTCTGAAGGATGCCATTCTGGGGGATTAAGCAATTTTTGTTGACAAAATACAAATTACAACTTCTTTCCTGGGTATCCCGCCTTCTCTGCTGGGGCCAGCTGTCTCGGGAGCAGGTACTATTATCTCTGGCCGGGTGAAGAGTCCCATAGTGGTAGATGTAATTATCAACACCGTTCCATAGGGGTGTCCTTCTGAACTATCCATTAAGAACCTCCACACTGTTCCTTGTGCTAAATGCTCCCTGTGATGCTGCCTAATCTCTTGACAATGCATTTGTTGTATGAAGGGGCAGGGGGAAGGCTTTTAGGGAAAAATGCCTGAAAGGCTATTATACTCTCGCAATACACTCATGACGCATGGGGTATACACAGCATTTATACAATATTTTTTTGGAATTGACTGCAACATATTTTGGATGGGTGAATCTTTGGTTTGCTTCAGCCAATAAGTGCTTCAGGCCTGAAGTTCTGCTTAGTGTGAAAGCCTTGATTCTGAAAAAAAGTGCTCTGGGGTAAACTTTATTTTATTATATAAAAGTGTACTATATTTTTATGGGATGGATTGGGAATCTTTAGAAATATGCAGGACCATCCAGCCATTATGGCCAATAATAAGGATCCTGCAGCTTCCGGTATCAGCTTTTCAATATTTGTAGCTGCCTTGAGTGCTATTTTTGAGGACTTCAAAGAAGAAATGGATTCATATCCAGATGAGTTTTTTTCCTTCACGATAATATTTTTATTTATTTTTATTCTAAAATATTTCAAATGCTTATCACTAAAAATAAACTGTAAATATGTATACATGCACTTTAAAACAAACTCAGATAAAACAGATCAACAAAAGAAATATTAAACTAGTATTGAACATCAAGGAAGCTCTGAATAAGGAGACCTACTTTAAAAACTGTAAACATGGCATAAGGCCTGGTGTGGCTTCCATTGGCTTCTTGGATTTTTTCTCTTCCTTCCATTTTGTGTAAATGTGTTTTTCTTTTTCATAAATTTTAATTATGTATTTATTTGTTTTAATTTGTTGTAAACTGCCCAGAGTCCCCCATTGGGGGGAGATGGGTGGAGATAAGTCTGCTAAATAAATAAATAAATAAATAAATATTAGGAACAGTAGCAGGAAAAACTTCCCCTTCTTGGTTTTTCTGCTTTGATTGATCGGGTTGTGTGTGTGTGTGTGTGTGTGTGTGTGCATTCCCTTTCTTTCTCTCCCAGATCTCAGTCCTACTGGCTCCAAAGTCTCTCTGGTTCTATCTGAAAATGAAGTTGGGATTTGGGCTGTTTTGATTCTGCAGATACCAAGAAATGCTGAGCCATTTCTTGTACAATTACAATGTACAATTATCTGCTTATGAGATAACTGACAGCCAGTCAGCAGCCAGTTGCCAGACACAGTTGTGGTTGCTAAATGAGGACTACCTGCACTGGACTGCATAGGAGAGTGGCTTCTTATTCTTGATGTTTTTGACTGTTTTTTTAAAAAATAAACTGTATTTAAAGTCACAACAATTGCTACAAACTATTTCCTCCGTTTTGCAAAATATCCAGATACCCTGCAGCAAAAGCGAATGGTATTGTATGTCATTTGCGTGATTCTCTCAACCATTGAAGAAAGCCCTAATGCACCATAACACAATTATCTCAATTAAAAATGTAAAAAAGTTTTCAGTCATGGGAACTGTAATGAAAATGGCAATTATGCAAATGAAACGGGACCGTTATCAAATTCATTTGGTAAAACTCCATGTAGGTGGCAAAATTTTATTTGTAAAAGATGGAAAAATCAAGCTAGAACTACATTCCTGTAGTTATTCCATTCCGTTTTTTGTACGGACAAAAAGATTGGATTTTCTATGGTCTCAGAAGAGGTGGAAGAGCTATAGGGGGCCATCTAAGGATGCTCTGTAAAAGGTGAATGCGCTTCTACTGAATGATTCATAATTCAGTGGAATAAATAATTCCTTAAATTAGGACTTACTGAGGACTGAGAAACAGCAGCTTGTCCTTTGATTCTTCTCCTAATTAAATCCCGTCCTCAAATCCTCAAGTGAGGATGGAGAGCCGAAACTTCAATTTCACTTTGTTTTGCATTTTTCTTAAAAGATAATATAATAATATAATATCATATCATAATATAGTAAACATATATATTTGTTTGACTTGACTAACTGCTTGTTTGTGGTTTTTTGTCTGACTTGAAAAATTACTCCAGTGATGAACAGCCATTAAACTGTAGCCAGTCCTGTCCGTGGTGGGTGTTCCTTATTTTTATTGTTTGTTTCACCGCATTTAAAATAGTCAGAGTGTGACATTCAGCATGCATCCAGCTGGTCTTTACAAGTGCTGAGCCTTCTCAGAGTTTACTTTTGCCCTTGGAGTTTAGAGATTCACATAGTAGTTCAGAGCTGCGCCCTGGCGCTGAGCGGCTGGGTGCTCTGGGCTTATCACCTTATACGGTGGAAGCTATGCTAGACAGGGTGTCTTGCTGAGTGGCTAAAGTTAGCCAAAATCACAGAGAGCTCATTCTGTTACTGTCATTCTGTTTACTTCATATTTCAACAAACCAACCTGAATTTTAAGGCAAGAAGAATAAAACACTAAACGTGGGGCCCATCTTACAGAGCTGTCTGAACAATGAGTTACAATGCCGCATACTTCAACAGTGAAAACACTGTTGAGACCAGCTGCACGTCATAGGCCTAAGACAGCATCTGTCCATGGCTAAGATGGTCCGTCCCACAGAGGACGTATATCTTATATTGTCTGGGGTATATGCATCGCCTCAAAAGGCCGATGTAATTAAGATGGGGCAAATACTGGTGCTTTTCTTTAGGCTGATTTGGATCATGCATAGGGTCAATGCATTTCTAAAGTATCTCCAAGCTAGCTTGTGCCTCGGTTCAAGCATAAACAAGGCATCAGTAGCATTTAATGGAACAGCTTGGCCTCTTCACAGCGAGGACCACAGACTTCAGTTAGGGGCCAGTGCCAAAGGAGAACACAGCCGTAGGCCCTACAAATAATACAGAGCACTGGAAATTAGCCAGATAAGAGGGAGCCCTCTTTTTGCAGGCATGGAGACAGGAATGCTTCCTTAGTATCAAGAAGTACCAGCCAGGGCCCGAGAGGAGGGATAATAGTTGAAAGCTCAGGTGCTGAGCGCCCAAGTTTTCTCTCTCCTACCAGGCTAAGAGAGCTTCCATCAAACTAATTATGAGTACAAATCTTTTCTCTCTTAAACCATCTCCATTGCTCCTTGGTAAGTCTGTAATATTTCTGCTGTGCTCTTTTCGGGAACTTCCATGCTCTGGAATAGCTTTGGCCACATCATGCCCTCCATATGCTAAGATGTCATGGTTTTGAAATATCTTTTGGAATAACTCCTAAGGAATGGTCTAAAGAGACTGAATTCCCTGATCTATTGTTCACACCTCCCTTCTCTCCCTTCCTTTGCACCTTAATTAAAAAACGATGGCCAGTAAGTGACCATTAGGAAGGCGATCTGAGAAGAGCATCAATTTGTTTGTTAAAGGTTTGAGGAACTAAAGATGACATTGTGGAGATGTACTATTTATCTTCCAGGCTAATAACGTGGCAGTTGTTGTAACAGTTCAGAGGCTCCGTGCTCTCAAGAATTAAAGTCAGTTAGTGAAAATAGGAGTTTTTAAATATGCCAGGCTAAAACAAATGAGTTAAAGAAAGAAAATGTCTTGACAGTGGCAAAAAATGTCCTTTTCCTGGTTTTAGGAATGTGCATACTTTTGGCTAGAAAAGTGAAATGCCCAACATCTGTCAGCATTAGGAGAAAAGCCTCTGCAGGCAATTTACACATGAATCACACCAACTGGCAAACACAAGAAGCTTCTGAGAATTAAAACACACATGCACAGAAAACTCTAAGCAGAACAAGATTTGATTTTCCCAGGTGAACCATCCTGACGCCACAGGACAAGGGACAACACTGGTGATCTGTCCTTCTTGTTTAAATAAATAGAAAGGTAGAAAGCAAGTATTCAGGAGCAACTATTCAGGACGGTCTGCGGAGTACAACCCATTTCCCTAAGCAATCAGAATGCCATTATTAGTGCTACATGATTGAATGCTCTTTGGGTGAGACAGCTTTGGGCCCTCTTTGTAATGCAATGCAATTCATTTGCAAACACTCCAAAAGAGAAGGTCTGTTCTGAGTAGACTGACTGACTGACTAAATAAATAAATAAAGCATGGAGAAAACAAATAGATTTCAAAATCGGTCAGCTCCACCACCCTCCTGCTTCTGATTCCCCAAACTCAACAATGTGGGCCTCTTCTGACTGCCTCTCTCTGCCGCTGCCAGCTCAGCTAATTCCAGCAAAAACAAAAACAAAAACAAACCCTTCTCAGTTTAATTTTTTAAAAAACAAAAACACTCCCAGCATATTGAGTGTGTCATTTTAAGCTCCCTCAAACCATGACACAGGAATAAGCGGAGTATGCATACTTGGGCTTTGAAATTAAGCACGCTTACTTGAACAAGCACATCATTCTGGCACAGAAAAAGAAGCTGTTTGAAGAATAAAGACAATAAAATCTTTGGATCATGAAGAACATTGAAAAACAAGATCAAAATGTGTTAGAGTGACCAGCATGGGCTACAGAGCCCTTAGTATGACCATGCAGGCCTTGGTGCTTCTCATGAACTTGACCTGTTGACATGAACTGTTCTTGGGATTGATGTCCTTGACCTACCAGAGCTGATCTGGATCTGAAATTGAGTTTGAGGTGTACCAGTACACTGGAGGTCAGATGTATGTTTAGATGTTTGTTAAGGGTAGCAGATATTTTGTTTCCAGATGTATCATGACTGTCTTTGGCATTCAGGTATGGAAGAGGGGCTTATGCTATTTTCTCTCTCATGTCTGAAATAACTGGGTTGGGTTCAGTGGGGTACACCTTGAGTTGAACGGCAGATGAGGAAAACTATTGATTGCCCTTGGATTAGCCCTGAACACCCCCCATTCATTACAGGATTTATTTTTGTCCCCCACTTTCAGTGATCTTGATCTGTTGAGAGGGGAAAACAATAGTATGAAAGCTTTATTCATTGAGGCTATATCGGTCTGCAAAAAGGTCATATCCAAGCACTCTTCTGAGATTGCTTTTGGTTTTAAGGATATCAACTACATAATTAAAGAGAGGCGGCGGTGGGGATGCTGAAATTTCTTCTACTCTCCCACTCATAATGCTTTAACTGTTCTTTGGAACAAACTATCTCCACACATACAGTAAGCTAGAAAATGTAAGTAGTTAACTCAAGGTTAAGAGCTCTCTTGCATTTATTCCTTTTCATATTAGGTGTAAACTTGGGCATGAACCAGGGCAATTTTTGACAGACTTTTTATTCATTCAAGGCAAAGCAGATGGCTCTTGCTTATTCTGTCCCAAGTGAACGAAGTTCATGCCTACATCTCTTGCCCTAAATAGTAATGCTATGTAGCCACACCAAAAAGGGATTAAAACAATACTTTGGGTGCTTACTTTTATAACATACCTTAGTGGGGAGGGAAAGGGAGGGAGGAGGTCAGGGACTATTAGATTCAGTGGCTGACGTGTTTGTCCTCCCTCCAGAATGACTCTTGCGATTAGACCACCATCTGCGGCGAAGTGGCACGATCATCAGAACAAGGTTTCCCACGCACTGACTGAGCTGTGCAGGGAGGGGTTCATGTCACCTGACACTCCGAAAAGATTATTGGGAGCTGGGGAAACTGTGCTGAAGTGGTCTAAGAGCCAATCAAGTATTGAACAAATATAATGTGAGATTACCTTTTCCTCCTTTCTTATGTAAACAATAAACGTTTCTCTCTCGCTGAATTAGGTTGTGGGTGATCATATGATGGAGGCAACTTCCTTATTTTACTGCCTTCACCTATACAGAGGTAGTTCTGATAATATTTGATAGCTGGCTGGCTGGGAAGAAGTGGATAGAAGAGGTCTGTCCTGGTTTCAGTGCACTGGCCACTTTCTCAGATCCAGATTAGAAATAAGAAACAAACACCTAAGCCCTGAGGGGATTGTCTCAGAAAGCCCATTTAAATGACGCAGATCCTGTTGTTAGAAATCCCAAATTTGTCATCTTTCATTATGCCTTTTGGAGTCTGAAAGATGAATACCTTCACCTCCAAGCCTGGCTATTGTAATGATTTGGGTTGGAAGCGGGGGGCGGGGGGGGGGCGGGGCGGGTTGAGTCAGTTTTGACTCCTGGTGACTATATGGACAAGCCCTTACAATTTTCTTGGTAACATTTTTCAGAAGTGGCTTGCCCTTGCCTGCTTCCTAGGGCTGAGAGAAAGCGACTGGCCCAAGGTCTCCCAGCTGGCTTTGTGCCTAAGGCAGAACGAGAACTCACGGTCTCCCAGTTTCTAGCCTGGTACCCTTAACCACTACACCAAACTGGCCCTCTTACTGTAATGATACTGCCTATGAAAATAATTCAGGAGTTTCAGCTGGTACAGGATGTGGTGGCCCAGATGATGCAATATCAGTTTTATGTCAGTTGCATTTGCTGCCAATGTGCACAGCTGAGTTCAAAAGACTGGCATTGATCTTTAGTGTTAACATGTGAGGCCAAGTTACCAGTAGGGCCATAGACGCCTCTAAGAACCTTCCAAAGCATTAACAATGGCTACAGATCCACTCCTTATATGTCAGGAAGGGCAGCTAGCCTGGGGAGTGTTTGAAAAACTGCCCTTTTTCAGCTCTGGGCTTTTGGAAGTACATTTAATGCTTTTCCTGATGTCTTTTTGGCACACCTTAAAATGGATTCAGGCTGCTTTTAATTGAAAGGGGAAATAATGCATGTCTTGTAGTTACTGGCCTTGAAACAGAATGATATATATTGCTTACAGTTAAAAAAAAGTCATTTGTCTTTGAAGTCTGATAATATTGTTCCCTTTTTATTTCTGAGGGCTGCTGCAATTATTTCATTGTTTTTGTGAATTCGCAATATTATTTTACTGAACTTCAATTACTTAAACACATTTTCACTCTTTGAATCTGTTTTCCTTTCCTTGAAGAAGGCTAAACATGAGCACTATTGAATCTTTGTCAACTAATTGGAAACGAATATTTTGGTTCTTTGTTTGAAATCAGGTGTGATTTATTTGTTTTTGCAAATTATTGATTCTGACAAGGTTACCCAGTATAACCACAGCATGAAATCAATAATTATATTATATTATATTAGTTATTTATTTATTTTATTGATTAGATTTCTCTCCCGCCCATCTCCCCTACAATAGGGCACTCTGGGTGGGTTACAGAGAGAATAAAACTATAAATATACATAAAATATACCCCATATATACAATTAAAACAATACTAAAAAACAAAAAATCCAAGAAGATGGATTATATTGATTATATCCTTCTTTGGTTCAGTAAAAGAAGTTATGGTGATTACAATCTTTTCCACTTGCACAGTGAATTCTTATAATTCTTAATTTAATACTTCCTTAAATGATTTAAACATTATTGGCTTTTTATATTTGGTATTATAATAACTTTTTAAAAAGAGAAAGCAGTAATAGCATTCACTGTTTTGCGCAGAGTATCTTAGAAAAATATTCTGAAAGCAACCTGTATTGTTTCTGAGATTGTGAATTTACAGGAGAAGAACTTGCCTGTTTTCATCTGTCTATATCCCCTCCATTCCCTAAAAAGGTTGCCCTGTTAAACAAGGAGATCAGGTTGGTCTGACATGATTTGTTCTTGATAACCCCAACTTCGCTTGGCTCCTGAATTTCTAAATACTCACAACCTGATTGCTAAATTATTTGTTCCAGAATTTTGTCTAGTATCAATGTCAAGCTGACCAGTTATAGGCCTGTTGGGTTTCCCCCCCGCCTCTTTCTGAAGACTGGAGCAATATTTGGTGTTCTGCAATCCTCTGGCACTGTTCCTGTTCTCCATGATTTCTTAAAGATCAGAGAAAGGGGTCCTGAAATGACATCTGCAAAACCTTTGCTTGTAAGATTTTATTTTTATAGTTCATAATCGTTGGATGTTCTAATGTAATATTTTTCTTGCTCTACTGATATATTTTATAGTGTATCCATTTGTCAGCACAACAAGGTAGACCAGTCTAAGGAACCAGTGCCATATAGGTCTGAAACGACTTTTATTGGAACAGCTACAGTAACAGAATCATGCAAGACTGAATGTGCTTCCCTCCTCCCTTGCTTTGTGTGAATTAGAGAAGGATTTGTCTCAAGTTGTTGTCTTGGCCCAAGCTCAAGCCCCACTTATCAGACTGTTGCCTTGCTAGCAGTTCTTCTCCTATCCTTCAAGGCCATTCCCCATGTCCTCTACACCATTACTTAGAAGAGCATTACACACAGGTGTTGAATTTTATTTGCTTGACTAGTTGCATCCTTATTTTATCAGTCCTGTTCATTGTTTTTTTAAATATAATTTTTATTAAAGATTTTTAAAAGGGAAGATAAAAACTAATACAAACTAATATAAAGTAAGAAAAGAAAAAAAAGAAATATAAAGTAAGAAAAAGAAAAAAAAAGAAATGAAAAAACAAAGAGAAAGCTAAAAGTGCAAGAAAGGAAAAAAAAGTAAAACAAAAAGTATACAAGGAAGTAGCTTTTAATCTTCTTTACAGCAGTTGTAAGTACAATTATAAATTTACCTCTTACTCTGGTTACAACATAGCTCTCTTCTTTCTATAATCCATCCTGTCTAATCATCAAAACCATAAATCGTATATTTATTTTTTTCTGTTTTACACAAAAAGTCCATAAGGGGTTTTCAATCAGCAATAAACATAAATATTGTCTTTTCTCTAATCAAAGAAGTCAATTTGGTCATCTCAGCAAGTTCCATCATCTTTTCACCAACCATTTCTCCCCATTGTGGGTAGTGCCGAATCTTTCCATCTTTGTGCATACAATAATCTCACTGCAGTTATCAAATACAAAAACAACGTTCCATGACTTTTTTCCAACTGTTTGTCCATCAATCCCAAAAGAAAAACCTCTGGTCTCAATTGTATATTAATCTTTAAAATCCACTGAATCAGTGTATGCATTTGAATCCAGAATTTTGTAGCTTTTTTACATGTCCACCAAACATGATAAAATGTCCCTTCTTGTTGTTCACTCTTCCAACATAAATTTGAAGTGACTTTATACATTCTAGACAATTTCTCTGGTGACATATACCAACGGTGCATCATTTTATAAAAATTCTCTTTAAGATTATAACATAAGCCCTGTTCATTGGTGACCTAACTATGGATATGTTGGAGTGATGCAGCATTGAGATAACCATCTCCATGTCTCCTTTCTATATACTTCATAGTTTTGATGGCTGTCATTACTTCACTTCACTAGAACAGATATTGCCCCAGAATTATTAAACAGGATATAGAATTTATAAACAACCAAATCATTTAAATGGGAGGAGAGTTATCAGCTATTGTCTACATGGTGGTTGGCAATTGGTTCAATGGAGCTGCTGCTCCGTTGAGCACAGGAGATATATAAAGAAGTGATCTCTGATGCCAAATTCAGTTTTGCATCTGCTCTGAGGAAGCAAACAGCATGGCAAAGAAAACATCAGCATATATTCTTAGTCTCCCATGGCATTACCTAGAAGCCATTTCACCCATAACCAGCAGCCATGAAAACCTACATTCCAGGATTAAGTATAGCTTTTCTCTGAAAACCTTTTGGAGTTCTTGCTTGATTCCTGTTTATGGAGGGAATCCTCTTGAGGCGCGATTCATCAGCATGGCTGGGAATAGGGAACGCAGCCAAAGGCATATACTCCACAAGGTTAACCATGCGGAAAAATATAGAGTTCTCACACACAATCAACCACATTGAAACCTTGGGCGCAGTTTCCCACTAGCAAAGTCTGAGAGCACTTAGGGTGCTTCCAGCTGAGGCTTTCATCCTACAATCACTCTGCTTCAGGACTTCCCATGCTTTCTCACCATTTCTTCTACAGAAATATCCAGAAAAAGATTGAAGACTGAATACTGCCTTTAGAAGCTATCTGTCTAGAAGAACCATGACCATTAGCTCACTATCTGGGATTCCCATTTGGATTCCCCATGTCTGCTTTCTTATTATTGGCTCAACTGAGCTTGTGGTCTTTCTCCCACACAGGGACCAGCAGAACTTAGTATATCCAGCTCCACCTGGGAACACCTGTTGACTCCGAATGAGTTCAAATGTCCAGGGCTGTGAATTGCATCGTAGCGTACTAAAGGAATTTGTTGATGGTCTGGCCAAACCTCCATTTGTTAACCTTGAAATACCCTAGAGAAGATTTAAACTACCAGATGACTTAAAGATGGTGCATATCATCCTTACAGTATCTTCAAAACTGAGAAAAAGCTGGATCCAGGGGAATACAAACTAACCAGTCTGCAAAAATTTTGGTCCAGATCCTAAGGAGATCTATCTGTAAAACAATGCATGAACAGTAGAAACCAATATGGATTTGACAACAAGTCTTGCCATTTTAATCTGACTTTCTTTCTGTAACTTCTTTAGGATGGTTTCTCAGTCTTTCAGCTCAGGTCAAGTGTAGTGTGTATTATTCATATATACAGAGGTCTTTACTATGGAAAAGTAGTCAAATGCATAGGTATAGGATGAAGGCATCTGAAGAAGACTGCTTTTGGAATTATGGTTGATTCTGATACGAATATGAGCAACAGCATAATGTGGGTGCTAAAAGGCAAATGCAATTTTAGATTGCATCAATATGTTTTCAAAATTAATGGAAACAGTAGTCCCACTCTATTCTGCATCACCTTACTTTTCAAGAAATATTCCAAGAAACTGGAACACAGAGAAGGAAAATAAGGATGATCAAGGGGATTGGGAAAAAAGAGAGGCTGAAGGAGTTGGATGTGTTTGGCCTTGAGAGAAGATAACGGTATGATAGTCCTTGAAGAGGTGTCATGCAGCAGAATGCCAACCCTGTTCTCTTTCATTTCCAGGTGCACGACATGGAATAATGGCTTAATGTTTCAGGAAGATACCCCAGCTGAATGACAGAAAAGCTTCCTAGCTGAAAGAGCAACTCAGCAGTGGAAACTAATTACCCAAAGAAGTGTTGGGCTCTCATTCATTGGATGTCTCCAAGCAGAGGCTGGACAGCCATTTGTCTGAGATATTTTAATTTAGATTTCCATATTGAGTAGAGATTGAATGGAATGCCTCAATGGCTTCTCCCAACTCAACCGGATCCCCTGATTGTGATGCTGAGCAGATTACTGTTATCTCCTTCAGTATCTCAAAGCTGCTTACAGGTCTCCAAAGGCCCCATGGGCTAACTTGAAGGGTTTGTATTTATTTTTTTAAGTTTAGTTAAACTACAGAATATGGTAACTGAAATAATGTTAAGTACACATGTTTTAAGTTGTAGGAGGAGGAGATCAAGTCTGTTGTAGCCAAAAATCAGAAGGAGCCTGCTAATAAATTTTATTGAAAGGGATCAACTTCTATGAACTGTAGAACAGTTCAACAAGAACAGACAAATACTTCTTTTTCCAAAGACTGTGTGTTCAGTGTTGCTTTTCCACCTCAGGAGGCAGATAACTCAGTCCCAAACAGGACTAAGACAAAGCTTTGCAAATTAAGATTTGCAACTTAAAGTCAGAGGCTTGCCTGCAATAACAGCAACATAAAACCAACCAACCAAGCAGGAATACCATGGACAAGTATAATGAAACATTTATACAAAATAGAGTAGGTTAAAAAAAATGATAGTTACATAAATGTATTGGAAATATACATATATGCATCTGAATAATATTTGCATTAGATAAATATATATAGATTTGTAACTATTCACTGTTATAATAATATTAACTTCCCTCCTTTTTTTCTTTTGCTTTCTTTCCTTCTTTCCTTCTTCAGCATATAGAACACATCATTTTTTGGTTTCTGTTTTGTTTGTTTTTGTTTTTTTCCAGGAGAGTCTAGACATGGGAGTGTTCAAAGGCAGGAGCTGGACAATATTTGGGAGGTTCATAAATATCGATACATGTACCATGGTGGTGACTGCAAAGTATGCACCATGTTTATATTCCTGCTTGAGGAAGACTTCCAACTGTACTTGTTGCATTGCTGGAGGAGAAAGTGGCGGGGTTGGAGGTATGTCTGGCCAGACTGAGATTCATCAAGGAAGAGGAGGAGATTCTGGACAAGGTAGAAGAATGTCTCCAGAAAGAAGGAAAAGACTACTACAATGGAAGCAGGCGCTCCGAGGAGGAGGACTGGCAGGACCAAGAGGGGATCCTCGTCACCACAGCTGCATAATCAGTTGCAGATTCTCCTCCTAGAGGGTGATTTGCAGACTTCTGGAGAAGGGTTTTCACCCAGTGTTCCAGGGATGGAAAGGATATAAATTCAGATTTCCACTGAGAGGAGGAATCCAATAGTTGTCCCAAAGAGGAAAATGGGTGTGGGGGTGATGGGTGAGAAGAATGGAGTTGGCAATCTGCAGACCAGACGTGATATCAAGGGAAATGTGTTGTTTGTCAGGTATGAAGATCTAAGATGTGATGGAGGAGCAGAGGTGACTGATCAAACCTGTTGACCACTATCTCTTTCTTCCATTTCATGTAGGAACAAATGACATGGACAGGAAGAGCCTAGAAAGAGCCTATTGAGAGACTATGAAGAGCTACTCAGGAAGGCAAAAGAGTTCAGAGCACCAGAGGTTTTTTTATCCATATGACCAACTGAAGGTCATGGACCAAGAAGGGAATGGAAGAATCCGGAGGTGAACTGCTGACTCAAGGGGTGGTGTCATTGAGAAAACTCTGGATAACTGGACTATAGCCTACACTACTTATAGGAAGGGCTTCTGGTAAGAAATGGACTACATCTCATAAAGACTAGGAAGAACATGTTTGGAAGATGTCTTGTTCAGGTCATCTAGTGAGTTTTAAACTAAAGCCCAAAGATAGTAGGAGACCCAGTTTGGTGCAGTGGTTAAGGCTAGAAACTGGGAGACCATGAGTTCTAGTCCTGTTTTTGCCACAAAGCCAGCTGGTGACCTTGGGTCACTCATTCTCTCTTAGTGCTAAGAAGGAGGCAGTGGCAAACTGCTTCTGAAAAACTTGCCAAGAAAACTGCAAGGACTAGTCCAGGTAGTTACCTGGAGTCAACACTGACTCAAAGGCACACACACACAAAGATAATAACAACAAGGAAACCCTTGTACCCAACAAGGCTTGGATAACAATATACATATCAAATGCTATTCTTGCCCCCATATTGGTCTCTTAAACTGCAAGTGTGTACTTACTTGCTTCTAAGTCAACCAAATTCGTTGGAACTTACTTCTGAGTAAGATTCATGCATATATAGCATTGATTGCACTTTAATGATCCATTGTCAATGTTTCAACATGCTGTTTTTGAATAATTTTTCTATTACTTTGTAATAAATGTGATGTTTATATTTGTAGGGGTGGGGTGTTTGTTTGCTTTGCATTTATTGTGCTTCCTGCCAAACAGGAGCATCTATGAAGCATGAAAGAAACACACTATTTTAAAAAGTCTGAAGATTGTTTTAGTATAGTTCTGGAAAATAACTCAACATGCCTTGGACTTGTATAACTACCAAGGTTAGGTACAAAATGCTCTGTGAAAGAGATGGAAAGACTGCATTGAAAAACATTATTGTGCCTCTGCTTCTCATGCACAATTTCACAATTCTCGTAATCTGCAGAAGGTAGTTTTCTGTCAAAGGCAGCTTTGTAAATGCAACTTAATCATGTATTAAAACTCGCATTTCTCTGGCAATAATTTAAACAGGCTGCCCATTATGATAAAGGAAGATTTGAAGGACTCGCTGTCTTGTTCATGCCTTCCCTTTTCCTAATTTCACCTTTTCTAGACAAAAAAGTACACATAGTCAGAAACACCGCTTACAATATCCTCTTTCTTGTAGGAGTCAAGTCTTGGAAACTCTGCCACGTTACGATCAGGCGTGTTTTGATGAACCTGAACCCACTTCCTCCAAGAGCCATTGGCTTGATAAGGGCAGGCACTTCAGAGGCAACACACAGGTCTTGTGTAGACCCACAACTGCATTAATGTAACAAACAGCTGGAAGGAAGTCACGGCAAAACAACCAAGCCTTTTTTGTAGCATGCTTTATATAGAACTAGAGGATTGTTAAAGGAAAATGCTGAGATTTTAGCTTTACAGAATGATCAGCATAGATGTATTCCTGATTGACTAATCTATTTTATACGCAAGTAAAGAAGACATAGATTCTAACATGGAGTGGAGGCTAAGAAATGATTTTCATTTTAAGAAGATAGCTAGAGGGTCCAGTCATGGACCCCATGCTTTAAGAAGGATTCAGAGAATTTGGAACAGATTCAGAGAAGGCCTTCAAGATTGATTGTGGGATGGACATGAAGAGAAAGGGACTGAAGTGTGGCTTCTTCCATCTCTCTGATTCTGTAACAATAAAGTTTATGGACGATTCCATGAGCTGTTCAAAGCAATCCTACCATTGTTCCCACAGTTCTGTATTGTTCTAACCAATGTATTCCTGCATCTCCAGATTACATGAGACAATTTCCCCTTCCTTTCTTTAATAATTTCCTTGCAAAATTAGTCCTAGAAGATAATTAATGGGCCCAGAATGCTTGGAACTGTTCTTGCTGGGGGGGGGGGGGGGGGCTTCGGACAGCTTAAGCTATTATTATTTTAGGATTGTGTTGATAGAACTTCTTTCAAAACAGTGACCCTTTTAAAGAAGGAAAGGAGAAGAGAGGCAGAGAAGAAGGATGAAGACTAATGCCAGCTCCCTGAGTTCTACAGTTAATTCAATAGACCGGGAGAGTCTGTAGGCCTGCACAAGTGCGTAGGTGTGGCAGGTGAACACTTAATCCTTCATTTCTGTCAAGTTACCCTTGCTCTGGCTTACAGATCAGAGATCAAGTGCCTGCAAGGTGCCTGTCCTTATCAGACTGAAAAACAGAGAAGGAAACAGACAGCTAGAAGAATCAGTAACATGTCTTCACGCTCCAGTTGCTCTAGCCAGATCCTTTCTAACAGTGATGGGCAACTTTTTTTCAGCCTGCAGGCTGCACTTTCTCTTTTTCCCAGCCCTGAGAGCAGCAGAGTAGCTGTGACTAGGGATGTCGTGTTGTCCCTCAAGCTCCAAGTTTCACTTGGTGTCAGCATTTGCAGTCTGGAGACTGCCCACTGCTTTTTTTTTTTTTTTTAATGTATATGGATTTTACTCTGTTTTTGCTATTTTAATCTAATAAGGTTCTAGTTTCTTCCAGATGGTTTTTTTCATAAAGCATAGAAATAATTCTAGGGAGAAAAATAAATAAGTATATATAGAATGAATTTTGAATGAATGAATAAATGAATGAACAAACTGTTTTTGTTGGATACCTGATGGTCTTCTGGATGAGTAGTTCCTTGATTTTCTAAAATTATTCTTATTAATTCAATTTGTACCTTATCTTTCTTCCCTTCTAGATGAGCTTATTCCTCCTCTCAACCCATGCTGGGTATCAGATGCATGCATGTATCTTTTCCTTATTTTTGATGATCAAACTGATTAAAAGCAACAATAAAGGAAAGAAAGAGGAAAAAAAGAAGGAAATACATTTTATAATGGCAAGTTTGTATGTGCATTTCTGTAAGTTGATTTTTCCAGCATGGAGGGGGGCAACTTTCAGAAGAAAGGCAGTGGTGGACATGGAGAAGGGAAAGACCTTCTTCTGGCTCCTCCTTCACTCCAAACCTGTATTCCCAAGGCTATTTCATCCCATAAGAATGGTCTTCTCTGTCTTGGCCTTGGCCTTGGCCTTGGCCATGGTCTCTCCCTCTCCTTTACCCTTTTCCTTCCCTCATTGCCATATTAAAGAGCTCCCCACCAATCCTTGTCTTGGCAAAACAGCTGAATAGCTTGCACAGATGCCACTTTTTGACATTTTCTCTTGCCTTAATGGACAATTTCAGCAGAATTATGCTGTTTCAGAACCCAGCATCTCCATGTCTACTCCTTGGCTTTTCTGTTGGAAAGAGAGAAAAATAGCCAGCAGAGAAGAGTGTCTGGGTTCAAAAAAGGAGGGTGTTTCCACCACATCCGGTAGTGGCCAACAGGCACCGGCCGGTCTCGCTCCCTGTGGGTCCCCGGACTGTATTGCCAAGAGCACGTCTTGAAACTGCCATAGGCTGCTCTCAGCTCTAGGGGGAAAGGATATGGTTAACATTGATTTAGACAAGGATGATTTAATGCTGTCTCATGCATGGGTTGGGGATGAATGAAGGCAGAAAAAAGATGTTTGTCCCATGGTCAGATGCCGGTGGGAAAAGCCCTCTCTCTTATTCCAGGATAGGAGACAGGGACTTGAAATCTGTTGGTGACACTGAGGACAGCACAATGTCCATTACGGCTGCCCTTGGACCTGCCCTCACCCATCACATGATGCAGTTTGGCAGAAGCACATTGCAAATAGCAACTCTCTTTCTCTTCATCTTTGGAAAATAGTGTGGGTGTGTATGTGTGTCCTGCATTTCTGTGCTGGGTGCAGTTCATGCACCAAGGCCAACCTGGGGAAGAAACATTTTACTGGGCTTGCTGATCTGATCCTTTACGGAATGCAGGCTTTTCTGCACATGGTATAGAAACAAGCAAGCAAACAAAAATGAGAATACAGCAGGTATCTTATCCTGAAAGGAGAAGTACTACTTCACAGAGCACAGAAACTGGGAGTAGAGCATAAACTTGGCAATTGGTCATACAGTTGGATTAGAGTAAATATGGGTTACATTTAGCTTCTGGTTAATGCTATCCCCCTTTTTAAAAGATGAGCACCTCTAATGCTAGTTGGTCAGTATCAACTTCCGTGGGAGTGACCTTCTGAATTAGCTATTACTTCTTGGCTTCTTACCTTTGCACTTACTCTCATGGGATACAGGGAAGTGAGAGCTCTCCTGAAGCAGCAGGTGATCAAGGTGGACTGACATTGCAACCTTCCTGTTCCTGAAAGCCACAGGTATATAGCAGCACTCGCAGGATGACTGATGCACAGAAGGGCAGTGAGTCTGGTTTCTAGAACACCTTCCCTGCAACTGTCTTAGAGGGAAGTTATAGGAAGATGTCTTTCTTGGAATGCCTTTGGCACCCAGATAATGCGGAATCATTGAACAGGTCCTTTGCTGTGTATGCCCATGACTCCCAAAACTACCAGGCTGCAAAGATGAATTTTTTGCATATCTATTTACTTTTGAAAAATGACTCTTACAAGTCACATTGCAGCCAAGAACTACATGACAGTGGGCAACATCCATCAAGAACTGACAGAAAGTAAGCATGACCTAGCCCTGAAATCTGTATTCTGATCTTCTTGTTGTTGTTATTTACGTTCACAGGGTTTTTAAGTAATAGTTTTATAGTTTCTTTGGTAATACTGAAAGTCATTTGAAAATAACATGGAATAAGTAAACTGGATTAAATGCATAGATGTAATCTATAATTGCATAGATTTTAGCGTCAGGCATCATGTTGTGCATGCGTCTGTACACCCGCAAAAGGACTGATGCGAAAGGAATTCCTGGCTGCTGGAAATTCATCTGCAAAGCTGAGGAGGTCTAAAGTCAGATCAATCGAACAGACCTCAGAACTACTGCAGTCCCACCCAGATCTCTTTCCATTCTGCGGCCTCTTTAAAACCATTTCCCCAGGATTCTGGGACAGGTCACCTGCAGAGCCTGAAAAGAAAGCCACCACCAAGAGAAGAGTAAATATTGAACTGCTGGAAGACTTACACGATGATTCAGATAATACTGCAAATAAATACTGCTCTTTTTTTTCCTTTCCTTTTCTTTTCCTTCTTTCTTTGTTCACCATATTTAAATATTGCCTGTCAGGCTATGCATCCCAAGCTGGTATTCAACCCAAACATGCCTTCAGTAAATACAAAGTGCTGTAAAATAGATACAGTAAGATAATAAAATAGGTGACATGCCCATATCAGACAGGTGGCCAGGAGTAGTGAAACAGGATCCTTACAAAGTGTCAAATCCTCAGGAGAATAAAAAGGGTTTCTACCTGTACCTACAATGTGAAAAAGTGACGTTTTACACTAGAAAGATGCTGCTATGCTGTTCCTTCACGACTTGCAGGGACTAGGGGTTTTACTCCACCAGCTGAGAGTAAATTAATATAAGGTTGAATTGAGATGTTTTGTGAGGGCATCTATGGGGGTGTGGGGTAAAAAAAGTCAAGATGGTGGCTGGGTCTGCATGATTTAAGTCCCACCCCTTTTTAATGTGTGCACTTAAAGGGTGAACTTTGACTGTCGTAGCCGCTCTCCTGATATTTTTGAACCTCCTGCATACCCCCCTGATGTTCTGTGTGTGTTTTTAATCTCTGGGACGTAAACATGATATAGTGGTGCTTCATTGACTAGAACAGAGCTGTTTTGATAAGACAGAGCAATATAACTGCTACATTTCATTTCTAATCATCTCAGAACAATTCCACTCAAGTCAAAACAAGGGATATGGGTGGTTGAAAATAAAGCCAAGGGCAACTGTGTGGATTTGATGTTGGGGTTGCTACAAAATTGTGGTTGGTGACTTACTGGTCATTTACTTGTAAACAGAGTTATGCGTAACAGGTGAACAAGATAACCTGGAATCTAACAGGTTTCCGACTGGGTAGAGAAAGAAATGACATTTAATATAATTTTAACATTCTTTTGAATTTTTAAGTGGTATTGCCCAATTTGTAACTTGACTTCACTGCTATATTGATAAAAAAAGCCCCCCCCCCCTTTTTTTAAGCTTGCATGGTATTTAAAATTATCTGGAGCTTTGCTCCTATTATATTCTAATTTCTCTCTGTTTCCTGGGCCAAGAAACTCATATTTCATATGTGGATTTAAGGAGAATCTAGTAATAGATTTATATTTCTGTGTTGGCTTTCCCTTAGTTTTCCCTTCCCAGACATTTTGGGGGGCCAATGCAACTTGCACTCATCATAGCATCAAGTCAATGCTAAATGGACATTTATAATCTCTTCTCCTATGATTTTTGTGATTTTGTGGCTTCTGCACCAAATCAACAGTTCCTTTTTGCTGCTTTCCTTCCTTCTTTGCCTGCTTTTGCCACATCTCATCCACTGAAGAGAGCTGGATTCTCAAAAGTTTGCACTTCAGTTGGCGCGATAAACGTTTTCCCTTAACAGGGACTTTGGAACGCTGCTCACAGCCAACCTTAAGGATGGGGCTTTGATCACACGGTTGTGGCGGCCATCTTGAGTTTTTCCGCTGCCCCCCCTGCGGACCAACCGGTGGTTACCTTTGCTTTTCGCATTCTGTTCAGAATGGCCCAAAGCAGGTTCCCAGGCAGGGACACAGAACATGCTCCTGACTGCAAGCCTTCTGCTCCCATTCTGAAATGAGTTCCAAACAGAAAAAGTTCCAAATCTTGTATTTCAAGCCGTAACTGGAGGCGCCTTGTTCAACTGGACTTTTTACCTTCCTACCTTACTGGAGGAGCTGCTTTGCTTTCTTTGTTGAGGCTACTCGCTGTCAGACACACCGACTCCACTTAATAAACTCAGATAAAGCAGCGCTTTCTTAGGGAACAGAGTAAGCACATTAATGCAGTTAGTTGTTGCTGCATTAAAACAAACACCCTTTTCCATCACTTTCTCTGGCTCACCTAGTTAGCAGCAAGGAAGCCAAGTCGGCGATTAGCTGGGAAACAAAGAAAGCATTGGGGATGTTGTCTTCAGGCCAGAAACAGGGAGGCTCTGGGGCCAGATCTCCAAAGAGCAGCACGAAGTGCAAACAGGAGGCCTGCTTCACCAGAATCAGCCGAGGCACCTACTTTAGAAACCTCCTTGCAGGATTTGTTTATTTGGTGATTTATTTAATGCATTTTAGCCCTGCTCCACCAAAAAGAAGAGGTGTACAAAAGTCAGTAATTAGCTTCAGCAATAAAGAGCCCCTTATGCCCCTCACACACAAGCCAAAGCAGGCCATCGAAGGGAACAAGTTCACCGTGTGTGTGTAGACCCCACACCCCAACCTTCGAGCGTGGATGGAGTTAAATGAGCACATATCTTTTCCAAGAGGCGGGAAGGAGAAGGATCCAACCAGATGTCCACAGGTACTTCATAGTATGATGTAGTGGAGGCAAAGTTTTACATCCATGATGTATGTGACATGTTTGTTGTAATTCCCAACATGCTGCTTTCTTTTGTCTTCTGTGACCCATGTGGATTTCCAAGAAGATGCGATTGCTGCAGAATGAGAAGGAAACAAGAAGGTTAGCCTTTCTTCCTACCTGTCCCCTCCAGGTAAAGCATAATTCTTGAACAGTTCCTTCAGGGATTCTCATCCCTTTTGGTTTGCCAAGAATAATCTCCAGCAAGAGAAGCATACAATTTCACAAGATAAGTGATACATCATTTTGAATGGCTGAGTTTTGGCTCATCAGCCTCATGCTAAGAAATATGTGTTCTGACTTTGTTCCTGTGAATGACAGAGAACCTGGGGAGAACCTGGGGGGTATGAAGGCAAACATGCATACATGTGACTCAGCCCATCATGACATACAACTTATCTTAGAAAACTTTTTGCTGTGGAAACGTTGATGTAGCTGGTTATATTCAAGGATTCAGATGTATGTTATTTTCACCATTTGGGGAATTTTGTTGACTGGTAGCTTCATGCACAAGGCCCATATAGCATGGAAAGATGTTCAGATAGTCACCATAAGCATTTAACAAACCCTGAAAACTAATTCTGATAAGTCTGCAAGAGCTTATGAACTACTGAAACCTGCATGCAGTGACTCCTTTCATTGTGATATTCTTGTTAAGTGTGTGAAGCTGAATTGGGATCCTGAAGTATCAGGAGCTGGAACAATTGCACTATTGTGCCTAACAGAATGATTGCATTATTACTGACTGAAGAGAAAAATATTTTCACGCTTGATTACATCTTAGATTTTTTTTTAAAAAAATCCTGTTTTATTTCATTACTTTGCTGAGAGCAAACAAGAACAAGAAGAGAGGACTTCTTTTTATTAGCCAAAATCAAAGTGTTCACTTTTAGGCAGAAGGAGACTTTATTTAAAATAGCTTGAAATAGCAATAACATTTTGAAGTAGTGTGTTCCACAATAAGTTCAGAAAATTAATATTCATCCCTATGTTGAAGAGTTGGTTTATTATCACATTTGAGATGGCTAATAGAATGGTTCTTAAATAAGTAGTGTGAAAACGCGGTCATTGTAAGGTCTGATATTGCTCTTATCATGCTTAACCAAGATTTGTCAGAAGAGTAGTTGTCTCCTTGTTAAACTATGGTATAATTGCCTCTCTAAGCTTGCCTATTCATCTCATATATCACACATAACTCTTACAGCCAGGGAGAGCTTTACTTCTTACTTGCCAAATAAAATCATAATAGAAGGAGGAGGCGTCTAATTTGACAGGTCTCCTGGGTCATGTTCATCTCTCTCCTTACATGATAGCCATGTTCAGGTAAATAGAGGGCAGCTACAGGGAAGAAGGTCAAGAACTAATTTCCCTGTCTAGAGAAATTAACTGGCATTAGTTGGATTTTGTTTAGATATATAGAAAAACTTCCTGATGGTAAGATCTCTACCACAGGGGAACATCTACCTAAGAAGGTAAAGAGTTCTTCATATCTGGCAGTTTTAAGAAGAGGCTGGACAACCACTTCTCAAGGATGGTTTAATTGGTTTTCCTGCACATTACAGAGGCTTGGACTAGATGATCCTTGTGGCTCCAGCTCTACAGCTCTGCAATTCTTTGAAAAAGTTTGCAACGGTTGGTTCTCAGAGAACCAGTGACACTGCAGCCAAGGGAGACTTTGGGGGGCATCCACACAAATGTCTGTGGAGCCAGCAGCTGCCCCTAATCTGGAGAGGCACACTGGGGCCACTGCACTTCAGAAGTGAACAGGGCCAGGTCCAATGGTGGGTTTGGCCCTGGGAAAAAGAGTGGGGATATCAAATTAAACACACACACACACACACACACACACACACACACACACACACACAAATTCCACTTAGGCAGAGTCACTTGCATTATCCTTCTCTCTTGTTCTCTGGTTGTAGAGACAGCAAAATAATTCCAAGAGCAGCAGCAGCAGCAGCAGCAGCAGCAGCAGCAGCAGCAGCAGCCTAAGGAGCACATGGACCACTGGGGTTCTGTCTTGGTGTAAGATGGAAAAGTGACAAGTGGAAACAAGGGTGAAAAGAGCAGGATGATTAGAAAAGTAGTGGCTGTGGAGATAACAGCTGAGGGCAGGGAATTGGTGGTGAAGGGGGCCAGTGTCGTGGGTATGAAAGAAGCAGAAGAAGCAGGAAACATGGCAGCAGGAAGGAGAAGGAGAAACATCAAAGAAGTCACAGGTCAGGACAGAGTGGAAGAAGCTTTAGGGGGCTGAGTGCGTTGGGCTTCCCTGGAGATATCTGGGCCACTTGGATGGGACATCTGCACTTCTGGTATACCTGGCCAGCCTAATAGATCTAGTCTCAGTTACATCTTGGACACTGCAGTGCAGCAACATTATTTGGAAGTGTCAGCAGGTGGAGAATATTACAGCCAACCGTGGGATTCCCAACTGCAAGTCAAAGGACTGGTTTCAACCTTGAAAGCCTAAAAGGGTTTAAATTCTGATTTGTCTGAAACACTGCCTGCTTTGTTCTAGGATAAACATCAGAGGCCCTCCTGACTGGATGGCCAGGTTGGCAGGGACTAAAAATAGAGTTTCTCAGTGGTGGATCCTGCTGTGTGAAATTTCTTTCCGACCCAAGAGATACATGGCTGACTCCCTTTACAGCTTTAAAAGACTTTGTAAAAAGTGCTTATTCTCTTCAGCTTTTAACCAAAAGGCTTTTGCTACATTTTTCATATAAGCTGGTTTTAAGTTTTGACCTTCTTATGTTTTTAAAAAGTAATGCCTGTATTTGTTTAAAAATATCTGATGACTATATGAATCTTGGATACTGATACTAAACTGGATGTTTCAAGTTGTAGGGTACCTCAGGAGACTTGACAGATGGCTAAGAACCAGGCTAAAGAAATAATAATCTTAAATATTTTATAACATTTTCAATTCCACATCCCTTCTCTTGGGCTCCAGTACTAAACCCATGTCCTATTCAGCAAGCCCCTTCAATGCATCAGGATTTCCTTCGAACTAAACAAGATTGGGATTACTCAATTAGAGCTATTGTTCTTGCATCAAGAAAGACCACCCGAGGCCACCCAAACTGGTGGAAATGCGCAGCTCCAGAAGCATCAACTAATGGGACCTTTTATCAGAAACTTCTTCTTTCCTAATGTAAATACCGGAGTTCTTTTCTCCACTTCTGTATCTGCTTGGCAGCTTGCAGACCAGTTGATAACATTAAAGTGGGGGGGGGGGGGGGGGGGGAGCAGCCAAGAAGGGATCAGGGAACCTAAGCCAAAAACTGGAAGAGACCTGGCAGCAGCTGATACTAGCCACAGGGGAAGGGTTGTGCACCTTCCAGTGTGGTCAAACAGATCATGCTTTTCAAATGCCTGTGACAGCGCAACGGACTTTGCTTCTTTCAAAACTGGTGGTGAAGCACAATAAATCTCACATACCTAGAAGGTGTGCTGGGACGGTGCTGGATTAAAAATAGGTATTTGTGTCACAAAGTGATGACTCACTTAAATAATTAAATAAGGATGTCTAACTCAAGGATGAAGGCAAGGTGAGCCTGCATCATGTGAATACAGGGGTGCATTATTTTGGTGTCACTCTGAGCTGCAAGTGGGAATGAATCTATGAGTCTATGCCTTAACAAGATGAACATGTGGGACATACTCAGCCTAGCAAACTGAATTAGGCTGATGGGATGAGTAAACAACTTCACCCATGTCTCCTTCTTATTCCATGTTTCTTAGAGATGAATTGTTCATTTACAGTGGATTCTCTGTCTTAATTTGTTTTTAAGTGGTTTCTTAAATAGCCTGGAGACTCGATCATTGTTCTCCTAGGTACTTTACAAAAACAGGCTCAGTTAGCTAGACTTTTGTGTGGATTTTCTCAGGGTTATTATAATAGATCTTTAAATTAGAATGTTTTGCATCTCTGAAAGCTGGATACATGGGATAAAAATAATGTTTGAGCAAAGTATGGAAGGTTGGAAATCAAGCCTTGCAGTGAGTTTGTTTATTACTATTGAAAGGTTGATTTGTGTTCCCATTATATAGGTGCTCGGAATATGGGTTATTGTCAGCACATACAATGTTTCCTATGGGGGTAACTGTGGCTGTGTAGCCTAAGTGAAGTGCCATTTGGAAGAACTAATTTGTAAACCCATTCCTGAACTTAGGTTCTCAGAAAATCTGCCTGTGAAAGGAGAATTCTTTTCATAAATTCTCTTGAAATTTCAAAAACACATAATTGCTGCAGCTGTGCTTTTCCTAGTGGCTGATAGTCAGCGTTGCTCAGATGATTTCAACATAAAATGAAAGGACTGTCTAGGCACGAACTGTATTACTTGGATTGGAGAAGCTGAAAGGCACAAGCAGTTGGCTCTCTACATTCAGGAGAACCAGTCAAACACTGCTGGAATCTCAGGTGAGAACCTGTAAATCACGTGATTTTTCCATAGCATTTGAAAAGTCAGAAGTTGTCTCCCTCTTATAGGGATAGTTCCAGTTCTCGGTTCATATAGCTACTTAAATGCAAATTTTCCCTTTGGTCAGTGTGTTTCAAACTCAAGGTGGTTTACGGTGTAAAAAAACAGCAAACAACCAAAGACAGAATTCAAAAGATCAAGCAAATTAAAACCGAATTAAGCAATGATTTGCTGTTTTCCATGAATTTATCTATCCCTTTACAAAAGCATCTTGGGACTTTTTTATTGTTATGAACTTGTGTCTTTCTTAATAAAACACCCAGCACAGAGCATGCAGTCCAGAGATTTACAGTCTAAACCAGGAAAGAGCCAGGACTCTTAATAAAATCTTAAATAAAAGGCAGCGGTGTATATGAGCCACATATGCCCTTTTCCATGTTTATGAAAGCACAAGAAAATTCCTATTTTAAGGGGATGAACTGGGGAGGTTCTGAGAAACACACACACAATACTACCCAACCTATAAACCATCATTAAACACACACATACACAGAAACATACTTACTTTTCTTCCTCACATACCCTTCTTCAAACCAATTTCTACATTTTTATGTTTTCTCCTTGTGTCTCCCCCCCTTCTTTTTGTATTATTTCCAACCCACTAGACCAGAGCTTCTCAACTTTGACAACTTGAAGATGTATGAACTTCAACTCCCAGAATTCCCTAGCCAGCTGGCTGCAGAATTCTGGGAGTTGAAGTCCACACATCTTCAAGTTGTCAAGGTTGAGAAACACTGCACTATTCGAAAGAAATGACTGTATACATGTAAAGGGACACTGAGCATTCTCTGTTTGTCCATCAATAGGATAACTCTCTGAAACCTGAATAGAAAAGAATCAGATTTGGTGTGAGGGATAGACGCTGGAGAAAGAAACATCAAGATTGAAAACGGGCCAGATCCGTCCAGTATTGCCAGAGGAAACAAATTGAGGAAAATGTCCCACAATGCATCCTTTTGGAAGAAGCAAATGGGGAAGAGCTCAGAGTGTTGCTGACTGCTCCATTCCTAAACCTCCTTCCTACTTCTTTCTGGTCACATGACCCAGAAGGCTGATGCTATTAAGAGGCTGGGGAAAAAAAATCCAGAAACCAAGTTCTTCAAACTTTCCATAACTTTTTTTTTTTTTTTTTTAACACCCAACAGTAGACACAGGCACTTTCCTGTTTCCAGTACTCATGACCCTCATGGCATTTTTCAATAACTTAAAGGAGCCTATGACAACCTAAAGGCTCCTTTACATTCCTTTCCTCTTGTTTCTTGGCCCTTTTCCTGAAATACACTTAACCCAGTCAGCTGCTAACTCAGTCAAATGTCTTTATTGGTAGATCTGGCAACAGACAGTCACATTACTGTCAAAACCCACCGTTTGGGGAACACAAAATCCCCACCCACGTTCCCTGGAAAAATGCCTTAACATCCCTTAACCCTTGAAGCAGGAGAACATTGGCAATGCTTCATTATATTCCTAGCCCTTTCCCTACTGGTCAGGCAGGAATAAGTCAGGCTTGACTGCTGCAGCCAATTGGTGCTGCTGGACCTTAGGATGGACTTTTGCAATGGACCAGCTGGTTTTTCAGTTACCATTTCTTTCCAGCAGCAGGTCCAGGGAAGGGACGTCAAAAAGTCAAGTTATCTAAACATCAGAGTGTTAATAATCTCCAGTCAGTATTATATAAATACAACTGTACTCAAATAATATAATGTACTACTTATGTTTTACAATAAAACAAATTATAGAAGGAAAGGAAAAAAGTCAAGGTGGCAGCCACAATTGGAGCTCTGCCCCTTTTTGACATGAAACACGCATACAACTCAGACAAAAAAGGGTGGTTTTGACTTTTTTGTCCCCTCTCCCCCCTGCAGATGCCCCTGATTCTTTATCATGGAGGGCTGGGTATGAAAAAGATGAGTCGACTGCTTGGGTGAAGTAACCCAATGTTCCCACAATCCAACTGACTGGAGGAGGGGGGAGTTAGTTTGACTCCTGCATGACTGAATCTCTTTGGGCGTACATTTAACCCCTTTGGGACCAATTCACTGAGTCAACTGGTGCATTTTAAACATTCCCACATTCAGCTCCTTACTGATGCTAGAGAAACGGCCATTCTCTCTCCAAAGCCTTCATGACAGCTAGGAAGAAGCTGAGAGGCCCAGCTAATAGGAAAAGCATCTAGTTTCCCTTTATGACTAGATGCTGAACTCCTGAAGCCCTCGGGAAAATACATTTTCTCCAGTTCTCGGCATGCCTCTGAGCATGTAAATTTTAGTTGACTGATCTTGAACAGCCCTACCCAGTCAAAAGAAAGACCCAGCATGTGAGAAACTGCTAATGTGAATTAGCCTGCAGGGCATTTAAGTTGGCTTCCTTCTCTGTTGAATGTAAGGGTCTGCCCTAGGTCTGTCCCAGGGCAATGATATGCAGGTTGAAACATGCGGATGAGTAACAAGATGTCAGCCAACCTCTAACTCTTCCCGGTATTTTGCAGCCCACTGCAGTAGTCCTAGTCTCCTAGATTTTAGATTGAGTTACCATCATCATTCATAGTACAATTTGTTTCTTAAAAAAAGGAGAGGCAAATGTTTGAAAACGGATATGTTTGGGAGCTTGGTTTGGAATGGGGTTCCGAAAAATGTATAGCACTGCAGTTTCAGCATGCACATGTAATGATTTATCCCATTCCAAATTAGAAAGCATGGTTTATTTATTCAGCCCAAATCAGAAAGGAGATCTGAGTAACTGTGGCAGCCTGCAGAACTACTGGTCATTTGCTCCTTAAAATCTGAGTGATCCCATTAATTCCCCGCAGATCATTTTACGAGCCAGGAGTGGTACACTCGGCGTCATCTGTCTTGAAGTTGATTTAGAGAGGCTGGTCTGTGTGTTTCAGCAGGTTCAAAAGTGCAAGGCTCAGCTCATTTGGACTGAATTCTTGCCCCTGGAAAAGGCCTTGAAAGCCAAGCTTGTAACTAGGAAAACAGAATAAAAATCAGGGATTACTGACATTTAGAAATACAATATTGCTCAGTAGATTGAGTGTGACATCATACCATCCAGTTTAGACCTAGGTGAAACAGGAATTGTGGGTAAGTTAGCACTTTCCTCCTTGTTTGATAATATTTTTTCATTATATGTCTGGCTTATCTAGACTTGGAAGAATCCTCTCTGTCTCTCTCTCATCTCTTTCTATCATCCATCCATCCTTCCAAGACTTATATGCCACTCCAACCATTAACCAACTCTGAGCAGCTAAAGCAGGGGTCCTCAAACTTTTTAAACAGGGGGCCAGTTCACAGTCCCTCAGAATGTTGGGAGGCCGGACTATTTATTTATTTATTTATTATTATTATTAAACTTGTATGCCGCCCATCTCCCCCAACAGGTGACTCTGGGCGGCTCACAATAATAGTTTGAAAAAAACATGAATGAATTCTTATGCACACTGCACATATTTTATTTGTAGTACAAAAAAAAAACCAGGAAAAAAAATACAATAATTAAAATAAAGAACAATTTTAACCAACATAAACCTCACCCTGCATTGGTGGTCAGTGTCAGTAAATGTTATCCTCCCCCCGTCCCAGCCCCCTCACCCCCTGCCCCCCGCATTATTGGTCAGTGCCAGTGGCCATTCTCCTACTTGAGGGGCAACCACACAGCCCAAATGGAGAAAGTAATAGGGCGCCCTGGACCCCACCGATCACCCTGCACAGAGGATCCCTCCCGCGGAGTATGAGGAAGTATGAGTTGAAGTGCCCCTGTGGTTGTAAGTGTGGACGGGCTGCCAAGTGCCCGGATTTTGATCATGTGACTGCAGGGGTGCTGCAACAGCTGTAACTTTGGGGACTGAGCATAACTACTGAATGAATGGTTGTTAAGCGATGACTACCTGTACAAAGAATTTGAGATGATGGAACAGGTCTGGGCAAGGAAGAGGAGTTTGGATATAAATGCAAGGAACAGAAGAGAAGAAAAAGTGAAACAGAAACTGAGTACAATGCTTTCTGCGGTCCTGATAATTTGCAAAGTAGGCTGACCTGATTTCCAAAAATAAAAACTTGGATATACGAATATTAAAAAATGCATACATGTATACAAATCTACAAGTCAATTTCCCCAAAGTCACAGGCAAAAATTACCAGAAAAAAAAGGACACAAAGATGTTTAGAAGAGCTTCTCTGGAATGAAGCAACTTTAAGTAGTCCCAAACATTCCTGTTCCCTGTTGTGCTTTTACACTCTGTGAAAGATTATTTCCAGGCCAAATTAATTTAATAAATGACTAACAATCAATTGACCACTCTCTCCATCATAAGGCTATCAGACCTGATCTGCAAAAATCCATTAGTTGGCAGCAAAGAGATACAGGAAACACTAACTTTGCTTCTTATTCTGGATTTCTGCAGACTAGTACTAATCAATCAGCCAGTAAAATGGATAATGGAATAGCTTCATTCCCACGTTTCCTTCCACCATAAGGTACCCCGAGACTTGATGAGTAATGGAAAGACATCATTTCTTTGGCTACTTGTTCCCATACTGTTCTGCCTGCTCTACCTTGAGCCCTCCCATTAGTTCGAGGATGCCTTCCCCAAAATCAGGACTGTCCCTGTAAAACTGGAATTTAATCTTGGAAATAAGTTTCAGGCACTGAGAGTGCCTTCTGCTGACTAAAACCTAGTCATGGCAGCAGGTTATTGGGAATATTTTAAAGACATTCCCAATGAAATCCATTGTGTGGGTAAAACAGGAAGGAACATAAAACGCAAACGCGAAGCACCATGAGAACGGGGCGCCTGTACTCATGAGACCTGGGGAAGACCAGATGGTTTCCGAGGGACTGCAAGAACGGGATGGGCAATTGGGAGAAAGAATAACACAAGCAGCTTGGAGAACGACACACCAATCACGCTGCACGGAGGATCCCCCCCGCGGAGTACGAGGAGAGGAGGAGAGCCGCCGGACCCGGTATACCTGTAATGTAGAAGAGTCCAGCTCTGCGATCTCCCTCCTCGTGTATCGCCTGCAGCTCCTGCCACGGCCCCGACGCTTCCGCTTCTGAGAGACAGCAGCGGCGGCCAGGCGGGCGGGCCGGCCGGATAAATGACCCTGGTGGGCTGTATTCGGCCCGTGGGCCGTAGTTTGAGAACCCCTGAGCTAAAGCTTCTCAGTCAGTAAGGGTCAGTTAAATGTCCTCTGACAAATTTTCCCTTGGATGGAGAAGGAGTTGAAGCTTTAGATAGGAAAGATGGCAAGTATTGACACTGAAGCTTAGGAGAGTTAGGGGAGAGCCACCATTAGTGTTTGGTGGAACATCTCTGGCTGCTCCTATTCTTGTGGCGCCAAAGGACTCAAGCAAGCTGGATGGAGTGGCCCAGCTCTCTGTCTCTTTGGTGAGGCTGGCTGAAAGGAGACAGATGATGGGCCCTGCCAAAACCAACATAATCTCAGCTAGCCATTGGTTACTCATATATCATCCCAAATTATGCCTTGTTTTCCTTTCATGGGCATACATTTATAGTCCTACAACCAAAGCATTGGAGATGGAGGGGTGGGGGGCATTTATTTGGAGACTATGGTCCTGAAAGAGGCAAAGCATAAGCCATATAGATCTTTAGAGTTTTGCACTGCAGTCCTGATTTCACAGTACATATGCTAAGGGACTCATAGGACCCACAGTCCAAAATAGCTAAAAGCCACTATTAGGTGCCAAGATTCAAATTTTGAGGTTCCATACAGCAGTGCCAGAGCAGCAAAGAATGAAGGCACCACATCAGATGAGATTACAGATGTTGCTGCAATGGTGACCTGAAGACCTGTGAGCTTTGATGCTCCAGGCTGAGGAGTTCCATCTTGACATAGCCATCAGCCTTTAGCAAGTAATTGGCTGGAAGGAGCATTCATGAGCAAAGTCCTCCTCCTGAATAAATCAATTACTTCTCTGCTTTTCAGCACTTCTGTGACTTAGGGTCCTAAGTCTGCCACTTAATAAACATTACTATCGGGGAATTCCACCTATTTCACACTGAATTTGCACTGATGATGTTCCCTAGTTGGGTCATGAAATGTCTGCAAGCCAACAACCAAGCTCAGAGGGCACCAAGGACTCCACAGTTCAACCCTGAGCTACATATAGTCTCTTCTATTGAAATTCCACCTAGTCATCAACTTGAACTTCTTTTCTTTTAATTTCAACCTTGTCCTACTCTTGAGATCATTTCTGCTGGCTCCTCCAACATGTAACATTGAGTGTAAATTGCCTGGCCCTGGAGACATGAAGTTGATGAAGATGGCAAGGTAGGCCTTTATTATTTATTTATTGGTCTTGAGAAGCAGCCCTTTACCCCACTTTTCTTAGTTTTGTTGGAAAGTCTATCACCTTTTCTGAGAGAAGATGGTAGTTTTCTTTTTGTTGTGGTTTCTCAGCCTTCTCTGTACAACAAATCAACAGCCTCCATGATTCTTTTTTAACTTGGACATGCTTCCCCACTTGTTATAGTTTGCATTCTTTGCCAACCTCATCTCATTCTGAGCTTTCTGCCTCCACCCCTACAGGCTCAAGCTACCAGCTGGACCTCCTCCTCCTCCTCAGTGGTTCTCCTGCTTCCATTCCTTAGACATCTCTTTTTGCTTCTCAGCAAGACATTTATGTCCCTGCAGTTTACAGTTCTTGCTGAATGCGGCTTTGCTTCTGCTAATAGCTAAGGTAGTTTCTCATCTTCTGGTGCCCTCTAGATGTGTTGGACTCCAAGTCCCATAACCCCTCACCAGCACAGTTAGATTGAAGAAGACTAGGAGTTATGAGAGTTGAATTATAACCTATTGGGAGGTTCCCAAGTTGGGGATGGCTGAGCAGATGGAACAAAGGTATGTCAAAACAGAACAGCAGCCTTTCTGGTCAATATCAACTTTTTGCTTGCCCGGTCTTGTTTTGTAGAGATTAGGTGCTTTTAGTTCATGGAAAGTGAAGCTGTGCTGCTGAACCTCTCCCCCCCGTCCCCCCCCCCCCACTACCCCAGAGGGCAGCCGCTGGCTGAGAATGGAGGAGTGTTTGCAAAGCTGCATTTCTAAATCATGAGGTCAGTCTGTTTTCTGGGTAGAGCACCAACCGAACCTTGAAACACAAACAGAAGCCACAGAATTGCTATATAAGCAAACTGCAAAGAATGAACAAATCAGCATTCCTCTGCATAGGACCTGAAGACTCATTTTAAAAAGGGAAAAAAAGAATGAAAGCATCCTGCTGATTCTGTGCCTGTAGTCTTTTTGACCAAGTGCTGATCAAAGGACCGTACCCACCCTCTTTTTCTTTCAGAGTGGGAGGAAAACCAGCAGCAACCTAAATTAAATGATTCCATGGGTTATCAGATCAGTTGGAAGCTGGTTGCATTGGGATGGGAGACCACCAGGAATTTCCAGGGCATGGGTTGAGAAATTCAACAAACATCCTAGAAAAAGTTACTGATTTATTGATTAGGTGCCATCAGGTTGGTGTCAACTTGTACTGAAAACATACATAGATTTTTCCCATGATGATCTGTTCCCCAGCCTCGTCCTTTAGGTCTTCCAAGGGTGCACCCATCATCACTGTATCCACCTTGCTGCTGGTTGTCCTCTTCTTCTCTTTCCTTCCACCTTTCCCAGCTTTAGGGACTTCTCAAGGGAGCTGGGTCTTCATATAATGTGTCCAAATATGATAGTTTGAGTCTGGGCGTTTGTGCCTCAAGTGAGAACTCCGGGTTGATTTGTTCATTGAGCCATTTGTTTATTTTCTTGGCTGTCCATGATATAGCAAAAAGCACTAGCAAGTCATTTTTGTAGTGTTGTCAAGAAAACAACATAGATGTGTTGATGTAGTCACCAGGAGTTAGGACAGACTTTGCTTTTACTGTACAAGTTTCACAATGGAAAATTCAAAACAGGCGCTCCAGCCAGTATTTCTTTACAGCAGTGTTTCTCAACCTTGGCATGTGGACTTCAACAGTTGCTCCTCTCCAGTTACTGCTGACAACCCCTGTGGCCTTTTTAGTCTGGGCTGCTGGAAGGATGTGACCCAGGAGAAGAGCTGCATTGCTAGAGAAGGTGATAGACCAGGATCTCTGTCAAGCAGCTTGCTTCTCAGGCTGGTGTAGAAAGAAATGCCCCAAATTTGTGAAACCCAAATGCCCCTAGAATAAGGTGAACTGTGACTGTAGAACTTACAGTGCAATTGTTGGGCATTTCCTTCTATAGGGATCTGACAAGCAGGTCAAACCAAGAGTACTAGAGCAGGGCTCACCTTGAATGGTTGCAACAGATGGCCAGGCATGATGCTCTAGCCACCTGTGAAAACTTACCTTCTTCCCCAGCCCCAACCCATATTGGAGGGGCGATTGAGGGATGTTTTTCCCACCCACAGGGTAATCCACCAATCACTGCATCTTAACTTTCTCCACAGTCTTCTTGTCTTGTTACTGAAGCTGACTAGAGATCAGTCAGCATACAAGGGCATACAATGGTGCCTGGAGAAGGGGTCCAAATATGCAAGATGGTGGAACCAATGTTGCGATCTAAGGCCTGCCCCTTTTGTCTATGCATACACATATATGCAAAAGGAGCAGAGATCATGGAGCCACACCTGCCTACCTGCAGATTTTGACACTCTTCTCACCCACCCATGGACATTGCCACTAACATACTTACGTTCCCCATGGACTAAAGGAAAGCAAATTAACTTGGCTGTCTAGAAGTTCTCCTAGTCTTTTGGTTTTGCTGGAGGCTGCTCTCCTTCATCCTCATTTCTGCTTTGGTCCACCCCATGGTAACAGCACCAAATTGAACGTGTGGCCATTTACCTAGTTTTCTTATGGCTGGGGTCCTATGTGGACTAAATGAAATAAACATGACTGCAGATAATGTAAACCACATTATCTCATAATTATAATAACTGGATGTTCATCTCCATGAAGAAAATAATTGAATGGCAAATAACTGAAACTAGGACGTAGCCAGTAAAAGAACAATTATGTCAAATAGCCTTCCAGTGTATCCATATACATGTGTGTTTGTCTCTCTGTGTGTCTCCTTCAGCCTATTTTCACAAGATGCACCCACTCAAAAAGGAATCTGTGATTTTAGCTCAGCTAAGGAGACTAAATGACATTCTGTCTCTACACCAATTACTGTATTTTAGCTGTGGGTTGGTAAGATTTGACTTTACATTCTGACCAAAAGCCATGTTCCATAACACGCACACAGTTGACACAGCAGTCATTGAGGGTTTTGGTGGTGTGACCACAGATGACATTTATGGAAACTTAGGCAAGGAACTTTCTTTAGCGTTAAGATTTTTTTTTTCACTCGTTTTGAAGAAAACTCTCTTACTGCACTATTTGTTGACTTTAGGGACAATTCATTCAGCCCCAAACTATCTTAAAATTGCCCAGGTGTCTGAATGCATAAAGATCTGGCTATGGTGCATAACAGCGTGACAAAGATGATTATCTTTGCATGAATAACATCTTTGCATAATAGCACACAAAGATGAACTTAAGATATTTAATGTTAAAATGACACCATTTGAAATAAAAACATTTTAAAAAGTGTCTCTCAGCCCAACCCTATGCATACTTATATACACCCTACCATATTAAAACAATAACAAAGAATCTTGGAGCTAATCAGCTTGTTATTGCATAAGGTTCCTGTGGATTAGAGCCCACTGAATTCAGTGGGGCCTAACCCTAAATGCATAACGATGCCTGACCATCTGAATGTTCTAAACCAGCCTTTTAATAATGTGGCGAGATAACCTCTACCCCCCGGTGATGCTCCATGTTAGAAAACCTTTTGGATCCAGAAGGGTATTTTTGCAAAACTGAGCCAGCACTAATGTTTGCAAAGCCAAGAACTGCTGCTGAACGTTTGCTCCCTTTTTGCCTTCTCCTTCCCACCAACATTCCTCCTCTGGGTAATGTACACATACTCAGATCTTTAACCCCCTTGTCGTCCCACAGACCAAGATCAACAGAGGTGTAAACACCGATGGGGCTTTTGCTCAGGGATGACGTCAAAACATGCCACCAGGAAAAAAAAAAAAAGGGACACCCTAGGAACTTTTTCTGGAACATAAAAACAAATGGCTAGCCAAAGTCCTATTTTAGTAAGAGGAAAAAAGAACAAAACCTCAGCAAAGTGTGAAAATATTGCAATCAGATTTTCATTTTTCTGTCTGAGGATCTATTGAAACAACTCGCTCTCTTCTTTCTCTCTCTCGTATGTATTGCTAAACACATGTATGGACTGTGTGTGTACATGTGTACATTTTGTTTTTCCATCATTCTCTACAATCTGACCCGTGAAGCAACTGGGAAGCTAGCTGATGTGAAGATGTGAACACAGGAACAATATTTCTCTATTTGTTGGGCCACTATGATCCAGACATAAAAACCACTGAATCCCCATTTCACCCAATCAATCCCCAATCACATAGTTGGTGTTGCTTCTTGGAAAGGGTGTCATGGATATGGAGTCCCTTGCTTCGGTGATAGGAGGCCCTCAGCTGGGAAGAGTTTTGATGAAAGGCCCTTTGAGAGACAGGCTCCCTGGGGGTGTTTGCTTTTCTGAAATGCATAATAAGTAAGACACAGGAAGACAACCGTGTGTTTAAGCACCCTCCCCTATTCTGCAGGTCTGCAGGGAGAAATTGTTTTATTTATATATTAAATGATTTAAATGGCTGTCCAACTTGCAAATATCAACTCTGGGCAGCTAACACAGGGTTCAAAATGTAAAAATAGGAGAACCAATCACAGCAATCACAAAACACCACAATGTCATGATTTGAGACAGCCCTCCCAACTACCGTTTGAAGAGTCCCCCTCCCTGTTCTCTTCCCCACAGGACAGAAGTAACAGGGCCTCCAACTCAAATTTGGAGAGTCAGACCTGGAGGATATCAAGGTCAAGATCACCCAAAGCTACTGAGACATCAGGTGGCCGCATTTTCTCTGTTCCTCTGTCAATAAAGGTAATCCACAAGTGAAATTCTGCTCTGACAACACCACGTTTGTTTTGGTTCAGAGGTCTGACATTCTGTGTTCCAACATTTCACAGCATAGAATTGGCCTTTTGCCTCCAGGCAGATCAGCAGCTGGATTTTCTTTTGGCTTTAATCTGGCCTCATCATAAGCACCAGTACTACTTTTACTTGCTCTCTGCTCTTCCCCAGGACCTTGTTGGATACCTTCTGACCTAGAGGCTTATCTTCCAGTATCATACTGACATTATCCTATTTGGGCTTCTTGGCAGAATATGGAGTTGATCATTTTTAGTCTGGTCCTTGTGTATAACCTGCCTGGAGTGGAAACTCCCGATGGTTTGGCTTGTAACACAATTGAAGTGCACAAACTTCTTCAGCGCTACAAAGTAACAATCTGTGAAGGGAGTCCCACTTTCACTTTGATTTTCAGATCAGGAAGTCTAGATATACAGTATGTCACCTTGGTTTCTTCTGCTATCTTTCCCCCGCTCACTGTTGTTTTTTTAAGTCTCTCCCTCTCTTTCTCTCTCCCTCTCCCTCTCTCCCTCTCTTTTGGAGGGGTGAGAGGAATACATCTGGCTATGCTCAAATTGAATTTTCTTCAAAATTAAGACCTCTAATCACTTTCCAATATTATACCTCCTTTCACTTCACTCACGAAGCACTTCCTGTTAGTGTAGGGAGCCATAGAGATGACCTTGGAGAATGCATCCAGAAGCCACTAGGACAATGATAGGTGCAGAAGAAGAATGCACTAAGCCTGGGGGGTGGGAAAGTGCTAGGAAGAGACTCAGACTGTCCACCCCACCCTGACCCCCTGGGGTACAAGAGAAAGGGAAGGGAAAATGCAGGCAGACTTGCTTGCAAGTTCCTGTTATTATAGCTCATCTCAGTGAAATACAACTATAGTCATCCTGTGGAGTCAGTGTCCTGATTCGCTGTACCTTGCAGGGCTGATCGTTAATCCAGTCAATGAGAACTGATAATCTTTCTGCACCCTCTTCAGGAGAAAGTTTTCCCTAAGCCAGATTAAGCACTTCCATGCTAGGGGTGATGTTGCCCAGTATTTACCCTCTGCTGGGCATTTCCCCGCAGTGGTTTAAGGTACCGTGTTCCCCTTACATTACCTTGAGTGCTCCTGTCTGCTTTGGCTGCAGTGCTTTTCTTTCATCAGCTGAATCCAGAATTATTCAGATTATTATCTTCTAGAGCTGAAATAGCACACTGGCTATGATATTTGCCTAACATTTATAAAGTTGCCAGTTTGCACCTTTCAGAAATGTTTTCAAAGTATTATTTTTCTGAGCTAGCTAACATTACCCCATTACCCCTGCTATCTATCTATCTATCTATCTATCTATCTATCTATCTATCTATCTATCTTTATCCATCATCTCTCTCCCTCCTTCCCTCTCCCCCCACCCCTCTCTCTATCTCTAGGAGAGAGAGAATGAGAGGTGTAAGGAGGAAGGGTGGTGGTGGTGTATGATCTCATAATTTCTTCAGTCACATGCTTTTAAATAAAGTGATTGGAGAAACAATGAAATGGTGCACTTGTGGGTGACTTTGGGTCACTCATCCTCTTTCAATCTAATCTACTCACAAAGCTGTTGTCGTAGCTGGGAAGATGGGAGAAGGGAGTGCTATGTATATTTCATAGATTGCCTAACAAAAGGTGAGGTATAAGGCTAAAAACAAACAAACAAACTCTGCTAGCAAAATGGCCAACTTTCAGTGCACAATATTTGGTAATTCTTAGGGAAATTAAGGATGCATTTGAGTACATTACGCTTATGTAAAGCCAAACAAAAAGTGTTTCATTTCCATACTTCAGTCCCTCCTAATCCCCCCTCCCCAACATGAAAAATGAGTTGGAAATGTCTGTTCTTCTCCCACCTATTGATATCACTACTAGATATGTCCCTTTGTCAGCAGTACAAGGTAGACTAAGAAACCAATGCCAGACAGGTCAGGACTACTTTTACTGTAACAGCTGTAGTAACAGACTCTTCCAAGTCTGTTGCTTTGTCTTCATGGGAACTAGGAAAGGGCTTGTCTGAGATGTTTTCTCATGTTAGTTATCTTGGCCTGGGCTCAAGCCCCTCTTATCTGACCATTGTCTTGGTAGCGGATCTTCCTGTCCTTCAAGGCCATTCCCTCCATCCTCTACACCCTTGCAGTCCCTGGAGGTTGAAAATCAAAGTGTGGTTTTGGCACAAAAAAGGGGATATGCTCTGCAATGAAAGCTTGTAAAGTAAGGATAAACAATGAAGCCAACCAATCACAAAAATATGCTTCTCAAATGCAAGTTGTCAAGAGTAGGGGAGAAAAACTGAGAAAAAAGCCAACAAGGAAATGCCCCCACCCAAATTTGTGCTTAGTAAAGTGTTTATAAGCTACATCTGTTATTGCAATCTAGAAAGTTAGGAGGCATCATTGTGCCTGAGAAGGAAGCTGTTGGAGCTGATGGTCACGTGGAAGACTTTATGGATCACCTGGAGAATTAAAATTGCTCACACCTCCTCCCAGTGGGGAGATGTGGATCAGAATGGCTTGGATGGGTTGTTGGCAGCAGCTTTCATTGACTTATCCTGACCATTGAAGGCCAGATGAAATAAACATCGACCATTCTTTCAGATACTGTACTTGGGTGAGGATATTGGCAGTGTTGATTATTAAAAAGAATAAATAAATAAATAAATAAATAAATCTGATTTCATATGTATATATTTCTGTGATTCACTAGATTTTGTGTGGGAGGGAAAGAGTGTAGTATTATCATGTATAATATTAGTTTAAAATTAACAACAAAACAATACTGAAGCAACAAAGTTGAAAAGTATATATTTTTTTAACCCACACCATTATGATGCTAAACAGAAGTTTTTTCTTAACAAAGATGCCAGCTGAGAAAAATCTCTTCAGTACAGTTGGCTGATGTTCATGTGTAAACCCATATAATTTTATGGATGAAAAATGCCATCGATCAGATAAGGCTCAACCGCACACTATCCTTGTTCTGAACACAATGGTATCCTCTCTGCACCCACCGGCTAGCATTTACTTGAGAAGAATGATCAGTAACTTGCCAGTTTTTTAAACCTCACAAGCCTTTATAGACTTTGAAACTCCTCCTCCTTTTAAACTAAAGGCCTAGACAACAATCTGGCCTATCAGCAGTCTAGTCCATGCATACATACGCCATTTCTATGAAAGATCATCAGCCTAGTCCCTGTGAATTCCACTAGTTCTCTTGTGGTTGAAATAGACATTTCACAGCCATTGAATAGTTCCCTTGCATGGTGAATCCCTCAGAGTTCAGCTCAACTCTGCATCTTTTCTCTGGTTTCCCCCCCTCCTCCCGCCATCGACTTGATTTACATTTCTAGGGAGATGGAAATGCAAGGGAGAAGCTTGCTGCTGCTCTTCCTGGGGGTGGGGTGGGGTGGGTTTGAACTAGTGTCTCCTGGCCAAGACTCCTATTATCTCGGCTGTGCTAGCTGCGGGCTCCCTACTACTACAGGACTACTCAATTGGAATTTAAATACTTTGTGATTGTTGTCTCAGAGAATAGGGAAGTGCTGTGCTAAAGAGTAAATGACAGCTGAGAAGTAAGTGGCTTAGAAAGAAGAATGAATGGACAGAGGAGCACGTTCCCAAGCTTTCACAAAGATGATTCCCAAAGATTCTTCCACGCAATTATGGAAAGTCATCCTGGGTTCATGGAGATTGATTCTGTCAAGTACTTCATTGGCTGTATAAATCTGATCGTTGACTAATTAATTGGGTTACTTAAGAGCAGAAAATAAGTTTGGACCATTTTGTGCAGGCACATTGCTGCCCCCTCCTTGCCTAGAGAGTAATGTCCAAAGACATTAACTTGTTAGGGAGGTGCAGAAGAGATAGGGGAAGAGTTTCTGAAATCCTTTCTTTTTTGCATAACACTGTCATCAGTTTGCAGAGCATGTTCTTTATGAGGTCATCTTGATCACAAGTCCTGATAATGTATTCTGCACAGCTTCATTTCAGATGGAGACTAGCCGTTCCTTGTAGGCTTGGCTGCATGCAAACCTCTGAGAAAGATCACTTCCTCCATCGAATCTCGTTGCGTTTCTTGGCTTCCTCACAACCCTTTACCATGCGTTGAATACAGTTTATTGTTTGCTAATAAAGAAAAGAACGCTACTCTTCAGCATCTGCTTTTAAAAACCACTCTACAGCCTCTTTCCAGAATGGAAGAATGCTTGCAGCTACATTTTAAAGTGCGTCTAAAAACCACCAAGCAAATTCAGGATGGGCTTGCATCTCCTTTTAAGAATAAAATGTGCCTGTTTTGATTTTCTATGCTCTCTTTGCTGAGAATGGGGAATCTGGTATAATACTTTAAGATTTAATAATTTTACTAGTTGTTACAAAGCCTTTTAGAAATATTATTATTGATTTATGATTGAAAAAAAAATGGATGGGCATCCTGGATGGTTTTGGTTTATCTTTTTCCTTTTTGGTTCTTGTGATCAATTATTTAGTCATGATATTTCTACCCCAACTTTCTGCACAAATCAGTTCTCCAAATGGCTCAACATTGCTAGCCAATTGTTGGGCCGGCATTGGGAGACCCAGTATCAAGACCACTCTCACCCACGGAAGCACATTGGAAGCACAAGACTGACTCTGGGTCAGTCTTTCTCTTTCAGCCCAACCTACCTCACAGGGTTCTTACTAAAAGATAGGAGAAAGTAATGAGACCCAGTTTGGTGTCGTGGTTAAAGGCACCAGGCTAAAAACCAGGAGACCCTGAGTTCTAGTCCCGCCTTCAGCACAACGCCAGCTGGGTGCCCTTGGGCCAGTCCCTCTCTCTCAGCCCTGGGAAGAGGGAGGCAAGGGCAAACCACTTCTGAAATCTTGCCAAGAAAACTGTAGGGACTAGTCCAGGCAGTCGCCAGGAGTCAGCTCTGACTTGAAGGCACAAAACAAAAACAAACCAATAAAGATATGTACATAATCTTGAGCTCCTAAACAAGAGGCAGGAGAACAATTCTGGCAAAAAACAACTAAAAATGACTAAAATACAGAACATAAAAAAATTGCAATATAAATTAAAATCAAGAATAACATTAATAATTAGGTAGTAGACTGGTGGAAGAGATGCCTCTTTACTGATTTTCTTTACGCTCTGGGTGGTGGCAAAAAAAACTCCTAAAGGAATGCTGCAGGAAGGTTTCCTCTGTGCCAAATAAACAAGCATCTGATACAGAAGGATCTTCAGAAGGGCTCTTCTAGAGATCTTAATGCCTGGTCAGGTTTGTAATAATCAAGTCCAAGACTGTTTACAGCTTGAAAAGTTAGGCAGTGCAGATCTATTCAACATAGGGATCCCTGCACCTTACACAAGTTAGCAGTTTAGCTGTCTTATTCTGCATCTGTCACAACTCTAAGGGCCTTTAGAAGAGAAGACTCATGTAGAATCTGCTGTAATAAGACAGGATGTAACCAAGGGATGGATAACCAATGAATAATGAAAACGCGCTCCTTGCCACAGCTGACATCTATGCACTGCACTCATCTAGTGGCAGATGAGAATTAAGGAGGTGTTCCAGACTGTGGACCTGTTCTTTCAGTGCAGCCCCATCCCAAATAGGCTGAACTTCACCCTCCAAGTCTAGTTTCTTGTTTACTGACAGCATGGCTTATCTGGGCTTAATTTCAACTTGTTCTTTGTCATCAAACATCTGCAATATTCAAGAATGCTAATTGTTTCTTTGGAGTTAGATGGCAAGGAACAGTAGAGGATACTCACCCCAGAGCTCCACGTGAGCTCCCCCCTCCCCCAGAGGTCTCAGATGTTGGACAGAATGAGGGACAAGATGGAACCGTGAACTCTGGATCAATGGCCTTAATGTCAAATGGTGGTCCCTCAGCAACAACTTCTGGACATGGCCATGCTGGAAAATCGATTTCTTGAAGGCCAGCCAAATGCCATAAATAGAATCAAGTGCTGGGAGGCTGACTGAAAGCCTGTGATCTGTCAGGTTTAGCCCATGAAACTCCAGGATACCATACAGATTCAATCCAGCAAGGTTTATTTGGCTTCAACCTATACAGAGAATCTTCCCAGACTGAGAGTAGTTCCCAGGGTCAGTCCATAAACATCTCTAGCATTCCTCAGGAAGGTGCCAGTCTCACCCTCTTATCTCTCCCTCGTTGTTCGGGGGATGAGAGAACGTTCTTGACCCCTCTTGCCTGGCCTCTCCCTGCGCTCACCCCCACAGATCTGATTCTACTAGTGCATAAGTTCAGGGTGACCAGATGACTGTTGGGAAGACTCTCCTTCAGCTTTTCCCACTGATCAGCTAGCTGGCAAGGACAAGAATACTGGACAGTACAAAACCAGTCATCAGCTGGCAAGAGGGAAGAATCCACCTAGCTTCCTCCAAGATAATAATAATAATGACAACATAAATAATAAAGACAAAAAACTCTGGATAGTGGACATTGCAATATGTGGAGACAGCAGAATAGAAGAGAAAGAACTGGAAAAAAATCACAAAATATAAAGACCTGCAAATAGAAGTAGAACGACTGTGGCAAAAGAAAGCAAAGACAGTACCAATAGTTATAGGTGCCTTGGGTGCAATCCCAAAACATCTGGAGCATCACTTGAACACCATCGGCATTGACAAAATCACTATCAGTCAATTGCAAAAGGCAGCTTTACTTGGAACAGCTCACATCCTGTGATGATACCTTTAACACCATCAAACAACATCTGCCTAAGCCAGGCCCTTGGGAAGGACTCGATAGGTAATGCTAAATCCAGTCTAACCATCTGGCTGACTGTGCGACCAACCATCATCATCATCATCATCATCATCATCATCAAAAAATTGTATGCTGCCCAACTCCCAACGACAAGTAAAAAAGTTAAAAACAGGAAAAAAATACAACCACAGACAAAAATAAAAGAATAAACAATGGCAAGGATGTCAAAAAACAGATAGGAACGAAAGAGAAACAAACCCACCTAATCCAAATGTAAATTACACAAATCACTTTGAGAAATTCCAGACCTATTAAACTGAAATTTCAAATATGATCTCTTCAGGAGTTCTGCCTATTAGATTTCATGGAGCAAGTAAGAAGTTATTGGCAAATTATGTTTAAAAAATGAAAATATAAAAGCAATTAGAAGATAAAACTCCACAGCTATTTGCCTGAAGTTTTTGACTCTTCACCCCTTATAGGAAAATAGCGACTGTTTGCCAAAATGTCATTACGTAGATTATACACCTGCTCACTGATTTTCAATGAGAGAAAGATGTAAGTTTTTGAAGCAAAATTCAGCAAGTTTTCCATATAAGTGAACTGGTATCCAAGCAGACTCTTTCAGTTTGTGTACATCTTTAATTAAATGATGGTATTGTCAAATTAAGCTAACGAAGAAATAGCCAAGGAAAAATAATTGTAAGAAGGAAAAGAAAGGGGAGCAGGTTCCAATTATGTGTTTGACGGGACCAAATCCGTGTCAGACACAGAACAAAATTTTGATCCATGAAGAGACTTTCCCTTACCTCCACGCCTCCTCTTCTCACCAACTTTATCCAACATATATATGGGATGATGGAACCACCACAAAGCACTCACCTATCATCATCACACTCAATAAAGGAAAAGGGGTTAGTCATAGAGATGGGCATTGACATTCAGCAGACCAGGTTGTGATCCGTTCCTGCTAAAACTCCTATATATTTTAAAGTAAGCACCACTAGGACTTTTCAAAACTATTTCCAGTTAACTTGATATTAACAATCTTTTAAAGAAAGGGAGTGTGACATACAACCTGATCCCAGCTGCCTCTTTCTGACACACAAAGCCCTTTAAAGGATTGTTTTGATTCTCCCTATTAATTTTATTGCTCTTCATTCTTGCCTTCTGGTCCATACTTTTTAACCTTACAGACCTTCTGTAGATAAACCTAGAACACTCATATAATCCATAGATCTTAGGCTAGGCAGATAAAGAAACTGGAAGTGATTTAAGACTGCATGTTCTTCACCTTTTTGCAGGTCAGATTATGTGCTTTTTTCCTGTTTCCATCAGCCCACATATGTTGCTGGAGACAGATTCCACTGTATTTTCATTTCTTACTTGAATGTCAGTCCATTCTAGACATAGCAAAAGCATTAATAACTTACCACACACACATGCACAGACACATACAGACACACACACACTTTGTGCAGCTTTGAAACGATGTGGAAATAGTGAAAATGAATTTCTAAGCCAGCCTCTTGCAGCATCTGGCATGTGACATTAATAAGATGTTGTTTTTCAGTCAATTCATTTTGCTGTTTGTTCTGCCTCTAATTTAAGAATGATGCTTTGCTAAACATCTGATTCCATGAACTAGTTAATATGATTTCAGCCACATTTCCCTTGATTCTGTAACAGAGATCTGCATGTAGAAACTGCTTCCATGCATTTGTTCCTTTGCTGGACCAGGAACCCCAGTTGAGGACTGGAGGCAAACACAGATATATATTCAACTGTGACGCATCTGATAACTCAGACTATGTTGTCCATTGAGATAAAACCCAGTGCCCCTAAGGAGGATACCATGGTTGATAGTATCAAAAGCTCCTAAGAGGTCTAGTGTGCTATCACCACAGAGGTCCTGAAAAAGCTAATCCATGACAGCAGCCAATAGCATCTCCATCCCAGACCCAAGCTTGAACATTGACTGAAAATGTAATCTCAGCTGAATCCCCAACATGTGCACAACAGTCTTCCATAAAAAAGGAAGGTGGAGGACTGGGCAATAGTTATCAAACACCCTTGGATCGGGGGAGACAGGTCTTAAAGAAGGGGAGGCACCAAGCTTCCTTCAGGGCTGCTGGCATCAGTCCCTTTTGAAAAGAAGCATTGACAGTCTCTTGAATCCTATTTAATTCAACATGAGTTTCATCATCGAGACCCTACATGACAAGGATCAAGGGACAAGGATCAAGGCTGCATGTGCCAGATGTCATACCAGAGAACTCCTCACCCACTTCATTGGTAACTATAAGCCCAAAAGAATCACAAATCATAAAACTTGATGATGTCCCAATGATCACTTCAGACTCTGCCCATGAATCCAGATTGAGGAATCTGAGCAACTTTGTCAGCTGCATGTTGAGCAACATGGTCAGAGCTGCCAGGTGGGAGCCCCTTCCTAAAGGTGAATCTACTGTTCTAAGCAAGGTAGTCAACCAACAGCCCACCAGTGCAATAAGGGAGGAAAAATAACAGTACTTTATCTTCCCTATTACCATGATGCACGCTTGAACATGAACCCATGTTTGATTCATTCTCTTCTGCTCCTTTTCCATCAGCATGCCAGAACTTGTTTCTGGCACTTCATCCCTTGGAGTTCCTCAGTAGACCAACCATGCCCCACAACTGGTGAACAGAAAAGGTCTCTTGAAACAATTTCATTGAGATCCTAGATCATCTATAGTTCTGTGTGGCAATCAGTGGAACTGCCTAATTGGGAAACTCTCCAAAGGCTCTGGATACCTTGTGTCCATCAGATGTCTGGGCTGAACCATCCTATCATCTTCTGGAGGAAATCCTACGGAAGTCCTGCATGATAGTTCATTCTAGTTGGGCCAGGAAGTGATCTGACCACAGCAATGGGCTAGCTGCAATGGTCTCCATATTCAGATTATCACTCATCTGCTCCAAGCTGAACATATGACTTCTGGTATGTGTTGGACTGGAGATGACTTGGGACAAAGTAATTTGGTTGCCACAGAGACCATGAACTCTCAGGATTTCCCATCCCCATGTTGAATTCACCCAACACCAAAAGGTGTGTAGACTCCAACAGCAACCTGAAGATTAGGTCAGGGAGCCCAGAGAGGCAGCAGGGTGGCTGGTACACCTAGTGGATACCCATTTTGTCCTTACAGACCAGTTGAACAGGTAGGCACTTATACCTGGCTACCTCAGGAGAAGTGTTCCTGGTCCCAAATAAGTTCTTCCATAGGATCTACATCACCACACCTTCCCCAGCCTTGAGCTTAAGGTACAGGACCTGAAATACAGCAAGATGGATCTCTAGAAGGGCGTTTTCACTGCCATCACCTAGCTAGGTCTCAGTAATACTTGCCAGGTCATCCTGCTCACCCACAATCAAGTTGTGAATGGGTGTGACCTTATTACAAGCAGATCTGGTATTTACCAGCAGCAGCTTCAGCCCAAGGTCACCTTTGATCCAACCACCAAGACCCAGGAATGGAAGCTGAGATTAACTTTAGAGTTTTGATTTCCTTTCCTTTGGAAAAGCCCACCTAATGCTCCTGCCATATCTTTCTTAGTGCATTACCATATCATTCCCCTGGGCAACTGCCATCATGCTAATTCACTGCTATAATCCTCAACAACAACCACACAACACTCACAAACTCCAATTTGCAACTAACTCCCAACCACTCACCCCCCCAAATATATTCCACACTGAAACTCATCTGCTCTTGTCCACTCCCACAGCTGTATTTCTACTGTTCTACTAGGAGAAAAAACCTTTTGATTATAATAAGAATTTGGATCAGTTTTAAATAAATCTATCCTTAATTATAAAAATGTTCAAAGTTCTTTGCTATTGGATTAGTACAATTTCCCGCACTTTTAAATACGAAGGAAGGAAGGAAGGAAGGAAGGAAGGAAGGAAGGAAGGAAGGAAGGAAGGAAGGAAGGATATACATACAAATTTCCCAGTATTTTGTTATAATAAATCTGGCAACTAACAACAAGGAAAGAATTAATTTCTTATTTACACTGACATATAACTTGTAAGAGAACTGGACAGATGACCAATAATAATTAGCAAAGTTTATTGGAGTGATTTTCCTGATATTTTCAAAACTTTAAATTAAAATAAACAGCTAATTGGGTATACCCACCACATATGGCAATATGCACCAACTTTCTTACAACCCCTCCAACACAATCTAAACAAAAATTACAATTTAACATAATGAAGTTTGAGAGGAATGTAGTACCATTAATCCTCGGTGATTTCCTGAAATAGATTAAAAGACCTATTTTGTACGATAAAGCATTCCAAGGAAATTTATCTATTTTGGTCTTCAAATTCCTTCCAGAACTTTTGAGACATTCAAGAGAATCTATCATTCATTCATTCATTCATTCATTCATTCATTCATTCATTCATTCATGCAATTTCTATAGCTGCCCATCTCAATCCCAGTGACTCTGGACTCTGGGTTATAAAAGTATTACATAATTGGGATAAAATAAGTGGTGGAACAAATGAAACCAGTGCTGTTACTGGTGTCTACTATCAATCTGCCCAGGCAAACAGAAGCTGGATGATTCTTCCAAAAAGCAAACTATAGATCTTTCAAACAGGCATGAAGTAGTAATGACAGGGGATTCTTCACATCTGTTGGGAGACAAACACTGCCAAGTTCTGGTGCTTTCAGGAAATTCCTGATTTGTCTTCCTGACAACTTTCGCCTTCCAAAGGTGGAGAAAAGCACTAACCAAGACAGAAGACCACAGGAACATTGGGGGAATGTGATTATGTGATGTTGGAGTGCTCAAATTTAAAGGAAACTAAAGCTGAGTATAATTACATTGTTTTCTTGGACCACAAAGAACAGTGTATAATAAACTCAGAGCTATGAAAATAGAATTCTGTGACAGAAGAAGCTAATAGGAAAAAGAACATAAGGAAGATGAGTGGGAACTCATAAAAGAGAGAGAGAAAGAGAGAGGGACTGAAAGAACCAATTCAAATAATTCCAATGAGAGAAAAAGGCAGTAGAAAAAAACAAGGTATCTAAAGTTTGCCTATGATTTGAAAACAATGGGTACACATGTTGTATGTGAAATGGAAAGAGGAATGTGCAGGAAGAGCATGTAGAGTTAGCCCAGAATAGCATTAGGAAAGCCAAAGTTTAAAATGAGCTGAGTTTGGTGAAGGATACTAAAAACTACAACAAGGACATCTTCAGATATGTGAAAATCAAGGGAAAGGAATCAGGACATCAATTTCCAGGGTTTTTTGAATAGCATTTTAAGGCGCTGAAGGGATTTACTGATAGTCTTTAATAAGAGAAAAGGTGATTGCCATGAAGGAGCCCTAATGCAGGTCATGAAGACTTGGATCTACAGGTACCCTGAAAACCTCATCTTGGTTTTTGATCAGATAAGTTCCATAATAAATTATGAATATGTTGTAGACTTAAAATATCTTGATTTCCTAGAAAATGCCTGATGGTGCTCCAATTAATAAACTGATTAAACATGGGCTAGTTGTCATGCCAGTTAAGTGGAACCCGAGCTGTCTCAAAAGCCATAACTGAAGAGTCTCATCAATGAATCCTATTTGAACTTGTGTGTGATACTGAGTGGGATTCCTTGTAATCTTCAGCATCTTTTAATGAGTTGGATGAAAAGATGGATGGAATGCTATTGAATTAGCAAAGACAAGTCAAAGATTTTTACTTAGAATCAGATATCAAATGCACAGATACAGCATGGGGGATACATGGTTTAGTGACAACATCTCTGAAAATGATCTTGGAACAGTAGATGATTATACACTGAATATGAGTCAGCTGTTTGACTACATCTACATAAGTATAGTTTCCAAATAACAGGAAGTAATTGTTCCAGTTTATTTTCCTTTGGTCAGCCCTCCTTCTTTCTTTCTTCTTTCCAGTCTTCTGTCCAATTCTGGGTACTTCCTTTAAGGAGGATTAAGAGGAACTGGAATAAGCTTGGAAAAGGGCAATGAGAATTATTAGGATGCTACAAGCTAATTGTTATGAAAAGAGTTGCCTTGGGCTGAGAAGATGGAGGTGGGAGGGATATGATAGCACTCCTCAAATACCTGAAAGAACATCAGGTAGAAAATGGTCAAAATTTGTCTCTTTCCTATTCTAGAGTGTAGACCATGGAATATTAGATTTTAATTACATGAAGGCAGAATTGAATGTTAGGAAAAAAAATCTGAATAAATAAAAGCAGTTTGGCGGTGAAGGCAATCACCCAGATATCTGGTAAGGTACTCATTATTAGTCGTGCTGGAGCACAGCAAGTTTTCTATTGGGAGTGCTTTAATCTGGATTCCTGCACTGAGCAGGAAGTTGGACTCACAGGACAAAATGTCCTATTCTGACTCCATGCTTCTGAGAGTGAAGCTGTTCTGTTGTTTTAAAGGAAAACGATGTGCCCTTTCTTCATACTGTACATTGTAACTGATTAACAAAACAAAATTGTAGGCTTTGATTGAAGTCTCATTTTGACTCAAACTGAAATGTATGACTAATACTACAAAGAAATATCTTCAGCGATAATAGATTTTTTCATGAAAATCAATGGATAATGCTTTTATTTTCTGATAATCAACCAGTCACAACTTAATACTCCTAATTCAGAAGGAATGTCTCTCTCCTTTGACTGCAATTATCTCCACAAAGCAATAGCTGGAGGTCAATAGATGTTCTCAGAACATTTCCCTGTTATATGCCTTCCAGCAGAAAAAAAATCAAGGCAGCAGATCTGTTAAATAAACTGGAATTCCAATTGTAATCAGAGTTTAAAGAGCTGAAAATCAGCATCTAAAAAGTAGATAATGCTAAAGCAATGACAGACACATTCTTGCTGTGTGTCTATGACAGGGAAAATAAAATCCAGAGAGGGTAGGATTTTATTAATTCTCTCTAACGATGGCTGACTTTCCATATCCTGTTAGAACATTTTAGCAGTGATGAACGAGGCAGGATGAGTGTCTTTTAGAGTTGGCAGGGAGAAGAGGACAAAGCAGATCACCCTAAGAGCTCTGGCACGTCTAGTTTAGAGAGTTTGGGCAAAATACTTCATATTCTCCTTCCCATGCCCATGGTTTGTCGCTGCACCCCTGTGGGATAACAGACTCTGGGAGGCAGTGCTTTGATGGAGGAGAGGGGAACTGATTGTGTCCCATGGGCCTGAAAGGTAGTAGCTGGGAAGCCTGTTAAGGCATGGGGCCAGGTTATCTGAGGGAATGCCTCTCCCCGATTACATCTGCCCATCCCATCAGGTCTGGCAGAGAAGACATGCTGCGGGTCCCATCTGCCAGAGAATTACCTTTGGTGGGTTCCAGGAGGCGGCCTTCTCTGCTGTGGCGCCCACCTTGTGGAACCTTCTCCCCCCAGAAGTGAGGTTAGCTCCATCCCTCTCAACATTCTGCAAGCCCCTCAAGACCTGGCTATGGGATCAGGCCTGGGGTCCCAGGGGACAGGAGAGATTTCTCAATGGCTCCCTTATTAATAATATCCCCTCTTGTTTGTGTGCTTTGATAGTTATTTTTACTTGCAATTGTTTTTATGGTATTTCTTCTTTTTAATTGTTGTATACTGCCCAGAGTCACTTTTATGTGAGAGAGGCAGCTATACAAATACGATAAATAAACAAACAAACAAACAAACAACATTAGCCTTCCCCAGGACCTATGGTTCTACTTTTGTATTAATCCCTTTTGCTACTGGTGGTAAAGAATGAGTGGGAGCTTGCCCTCACTGTTCCCTGTAGTAGGGTGGAATTCTTTTCTCTGTTTTCCAAACTCATGCAGGAACCTGAAATAGTTGCTCCCGTTCTTGCTTGTTCTAGCCCATTTCTTGAATAGTTTCAGTATCCAAGGAAAGCCTCAGTTCCCTCTGTGTGAACCTTTGCCTAGGAGAACTATCTGGGGGTTAATTTGTTGGGATCCAATTCCTTCCCTTTGGGTATGGGAGCTAAACCTTTGTTTGCTGGGATTCCTTATAGTTTAAGGTGCCACCGTAAACCATCATAGGATAGAGGGCATTGCAGTAATGCCGTTCATCATGGAACCTGCAAGAATGCATGAGCCTTTCTGGAATACAGATGTGGGAAATTTGATTGAATATCCATTCAGTTAAATATATTTATATCAGCGCTTTAGTATTATCAGAACCTTGATGGCCTTATACAAAACCAGCTGGAGCTGAATACAGAAGGCTTGGAAATATAATCGGTAACTGACAGGCTATTAAAATCAGAGCTCCTCCATTTATAAAGGAAACCCATTGATAAATGGATCTGGAATATGGGTACACTTTCCCAAATAACTATGTGTTAATGTGTTTACATCTAAAAGCAGATCATTTAACTGATTCCTGTCTCCTTTGCTGGTGAAAAGGATTGATGTTGATACTGTAAAAATAAAAATCTGTACTTCAAAATCAGTTGAGATCAATGTTTTTGCAACGCAACTTTAACTTTATATACCCAAAAAACAAAAATCTAAATAATAACATATAAAAGAATGATTGTGCTGGTTAACTAGACCATATCTGGGCTGCAAAAATCTGACTGACTGCTAAATGGAAGACTTACAGAAAATTCTAACTCTTTGCTGCCATCTAATGATCATCTGGAGCTTTGCAATCCATAGTTGGCCACTCTAGCTCAGTGTTTCTCAAACTTGGCAGCTTTAAGATGTGTGGACCTCATGCCAAGTTTGAGAAACACTGCTTAACATAACTGGGAAAAAAAGCTAAGGTTTTAGCTTTAAAGAGGGGGTAAAGGCCACAAAGAAGATTGCTGATTATATTTCTTTCCAATATTTCATAAATAAAAAGGTCTCTGCTAGGACCAGCCAGTAGAACAAACAGGCATCTAATTAGGACCTAAAAATAATAATAAAAAAAAATGTTTGGTAGCCTGGAGTTAAAAATAGCCCCAGTAGCAAGACATAGAAGGTTTTCAATTAGCCAGGGAGACCTCAACAGAAGACCCCACAATGTTCCACAGCCATAAAAACTTGAAAAGATTTTTGCTTATGATCAGGAATCTTAATAGGATATATAGTCCAGAAAGCTCCTCGGTGGGCCTTATTTCAAAAAAGTCTTTCCCTTTTCTTAACACTTCTTTAGAGTAGTTTGGAAAGAGCGTAATGAGAAACTGATTTTTCTCTCCTTTTTAGAGTCCACGTGATTCACGTCTGTTACAAGGAATTGGCTGGCCCCATCAATCACACAGGCTGCACAATAAAACTGTAGCTGTACAAACAGGGAAGACTCCAAGAATGCCACTTCAGCCCGGAGACTTTTCTATCCTTCTCTTTTGCCCATTCAAATGGATTTGAAATCCCAAAATGGAGCCCAGGCCCATGCAGATTAAGAAAGAGCACCTCTCCTTTTCAAAATGCAATCTGTGGAAGAGGAAGGGAAATTAGAAGACAAGACAGAGACAGAAGGATGTTGTCCAATCTTCCTTTGCCAAGCTGGTAATTTGGGGAGTTGGAACTTGAATTCAGTTACAGCAGGTTGCTCCTGGCCTCTTGCTCCTCTTACTTGTACCTGCTTTCCTCTCTTCATAACTCAGCCACCTGTCCCAAACATGGCACACTTCAAACCAGACTGGGAGGGGGCAAACAAACAATCAGCAGGCAGAAAGAAAGAAAGAGGCTGGGCTGGGTTCAAAGGCAAAGAAGTGCAACAGGTTTGTTGGGGTGACTGCTGTGGATTTAGAGGGCAGATGCCCAGGACAGAGCTGTCAGAGCTGGTATGCCAGCTTAAAGAGACGGGAACTGTTTTATAACAATAATCAGGGGCGGGGCGGGGTCTGCAGGTTATGGTAAAAAAAATCAAGATGGCAGCCATCATGGTGTGATTGATGCTCTACCTGGTGTTTATGTGCATCACACATAAAAATGGATGCCCCTCCCCGAAAATAATACATGCATAAAACCTAGACGGAAGGTGCTTCCAGTAAGATTTCTTGTATGTTATTACAGAATTAGTCTAGTGGACATTGTTACCAGGGCTGAAATTTCTGAGAGGCCAGTACTTCTTTGGGGTTTGGTTTTCTTGGAAGGAGGTTGTGGGAATTAATTATCTTTATCCTCAGCGTATACATACTTATTGCGCATAAGCTGAGGATTTCGTAGCATGAACCCTGATTCCTGTTTCCTCATCAAGTTTCCTGAGGGAATCAGATTTTTAAGATTTCTGCTAGATAGCCAGTAGTTCTCTGCTTCTCAGCTGGTACTGACTAATCTCCTGACAGATGAGAACAGCCTCCCTTGGGCCTTTAGGAGGAAGAAGGGTGAATCATCTGCACCCATTCGTGGCAACTGCCCTTTCTACCATGGGCAGTTGCCAGTGGAAAATCATTTGCCCTTTGCCAAGTTCTAAGAGGTATGGTCTTAAGGGCATGCAGCTACTTCTAGAAGAGTGCGATGCAAGATCTTTGAGCATGATCTACAAGAAGAGAGGGATTTTGAATTGCAACCATATAATGCTGTCTTAAGTCCTAACTGTGGAAAGGCTAGAAATTATATCTGCTGCTAAGCAAGTTTTCAAGACCTCAGGCTGATCCTTCCAACTGCAGCAAGTTTTTGGTTGAGCGCAAGCCTTCCCAGTTGTCTGTTCTCCTTCAAAGGTTGTTTGTTTTATGTCTGGCATGTTTATATAAGATAATGGTTTGCTATAGGTATCTGTCAGTCCAAACTAGCAAAACTACAGAAGTTGCAAACTGGTTGTGAGCTGAGGTCCACCAAGAGCTTCACTTTGTACAGAAACAGAGACAGTTTTCCAAAAATGTTCCAGGCATCACTAAATGGGCCTTTATAAAAATATTTGACATCTTTCTGATAATGAAAACTTTTGCCAGTGGTTACTTTCAATGAAATACTTATTTAATAAAGTAGATACCTGTATTAAGTATATTAAGGGAAATATCTTCTGTATTGATCAGAAAGAGCAGATGGTATCTCCTTATACCTTGAATGGGAAGAGCAGACAAGAAATTACATGGCCATCATTTTAATTACTTGATAGATCAGTATTTCTATTTACCTAGAAAAATACTTTAAAATTCTGTGAAGTCATTTGGCATTGTGCCTAGGAAGTGTTTGGCAGAAGTCTGATCAAAAAGGTACAAGAGGTGACAATAAGCAAATTTTGGTGGGAAGTATACAGTAAACACAACTTTAATCTAGATAACGAGTCTGCAGACCAAATTTTTGCTTTCCAGTAAGTCATTCACAAAACTATGAAGGCATGACAGTTTGTCGCATATTTGTTGATTTAGAGAAAATATGCCAAAGTGAATAGGCTTGGAGTGTGGAATGTTCTGTGCAAATATGGAGCTGAAGATTGGTTACCGAATGCAATAAGAACAGTATATTATGGAAGCAAACCAGCAAGAGAATATATGCAGTGCTTAACAAATGGAGCGCGCAAGGAACAAGACAAAGATGTTTGATGTCCCCTTGGTTAATTAATGTATTTATGGATAACTCTACAAGAAATTTGTGTTGACGTTACAGAGGTGTACTTTTGAATGCATATGATGCCACGTTGTTGGCTGAGATCCCAAATGATTTGAAGTAAATATTAGATAGCTTATGTGATGCAACAAGGAGTAGGGACTGTAAAATTAAGGTTTCAAAGACCAAGATCGTTGTATTTGACAGGAAACATGGCGTGAATGATTGCACATTATTCATAAGTGGTAAAAAATGAGAAAAGTAGATTAATTGGTGTACTTTCATAGAATGTTTACTGAAGATGGGAAAGGGGATGAAGAACATTTAAGACATGGAAATGCTGGTAAAAGAGTAGGGGGAATATGTGGTCTGTTATAAAGTTGAATGTGTGGGAATAAGGTACTTAAGAAGTGTATGTGATAAAACAAGAATGGTTGGCTGCTGAATGAATGGAGATTGAATACAGTGAGTGGCCAGTGTAGAAGTATGTGAAGCTGATTCAGTCATACAGAGAGAATAAGGGAGGATCAAAATACAAAATAAATATATGAAGGCAATATGAAGGTGCCAAGAAGAGGGGCAAATTGAGATAGTTGTCATTGGGTGGCATTGGTGAGGTCCTCAACAAGAGAGAAGTAAATTGTATAAAGAGCAAAAGGCACGGTATGAGTCAGTGTACGGTTTGCGAGAACTGAAAGGTGTGGGGAGGTATAGAGAATGGTGTTCATGCAGTGTTTTTCAAACCTGGCAACTTTAAGATGTGTGGACTTCAACCCCCAGAATTCCCCAGCCAGCATGCTTAAAGTTGCTAAGTTTGAAAAACGCTGTGTTAGTGTCAACTAGATTTAGTTAGATTTCATTTGTTTGTCTCCAGTTTCTTCCCTCCAATTTCTTATGCTTATTACTTCTCTTTTTCAGAGCTTTGCATAATGTTGTTTAACCCCCCCAAAGGAATAACATCATGGATATATTTGTATATATGCATGTCATAAAATGGTTCCAAAGCGAAACTGATTTTTAAAATTTCAGAATATCACATGTATGCTCTGGTGGAACATAGCATGGGACAATGGCAAAGAAGAAAAACGATTTTGCCAAAACTTGTAAAACAAAAGACACAAAGATGAAAAAAGTGCCTACGATCCAAGATGGTGAAGACAATGGAGGCCCACCCGATTGAAACAAAACAACTCTGTTTAGCCACAGCACCACAAAAGATAAAGGAGAGATAATATTTGGTAGTTGGAGGAAAACACGCAATTCGGAACAGCAGCACAGTTATTCTGGAAGAGAGCTGTCAAAGAGCTTCAGGGCTTTTCCATACCCCAAACCCTGACACAACAGTTTGAAACTAAAACTCTTCTTCCTCTTACTTGCTCTTTGGCTTGATATGTTGTTGTTCAGTCGTTAAGTCGTGTCCGACTCTTCGTGACCCCGTGAACCATATTGCGCCAGGCCTTCCTATCTTTCACTGCCTCCCTGAGTTTGCTCAATTTCATGCTCAGGCTTGATATGGCCACCCATTTATATGGCCTTCTCTTCTGTTGAAAGCCATGCAGAAACCCAATGAGTCAATCAGTGCTCCCCCACTTTCCCCTGGCTGACCAATAGGAGAAGAACAACCTCCCTCTCCATGAGCCACTACCAGCCTTGGAGTAACACAAATCCTTCTACCCCACTCTCTATGAAAAGGAAATAAAATAAAAAGTTTGTGCCACTCCTCCAGGGCTTCTGGTACATATATTTGTCTGGTGTTTTGCAAAACAGCCTGAGAAGTTGCTACATTAGGAAGTTCCATTTTAAAGGAACTTTAAACTTTAAATTTAGGTTTTTTTTTTTTTTTAAAAAGAAACCTTCACTACCTGCATCCCAAAGCTTCCTGGCAGCCTGGCTGCTATGCTTCTATGTATTAATAAGTGCTTCTCACTTTCCTCCTTGCACCAAAATATCACGGTGCAAATGACACGAATGACATATTCATGTCACACAGGGGCATAATTTGTACCCTTTGCATGATCCTGTAATTGTCATTGTGGTGTTTACACGATGTCTGTGACACTCTCAGTAGTGAAAATGCCTTTTATGGAATGTACTTCCACGATAGCTCCTGGATGCAAGCGTGTCCTCCTGGTTTAACCGCGGCTGTGGTGAGATATGACCAGTTTATCTGAGAACAACACTGCAACTGAATTGTAATTCTTGGCCTTCACATTTCTTCCACTGGTACTTCACAAGGAGCCTTTCTGATGATTGATGAGAAAATCATTTTTAATCAAAAGAGACTCACAGGGTATTTGCCCAAGGGAAGTTCTTGTTCTGTACAAATACCTCATATTTAAACTACACACCTTGATTAGTGAGCCAAGCAGACCTTTAGACCTGCTTGGAAGACAGACATGAATTTCTGGTCTTAAAAGGGGAGCTATCGCCACCCATGCCCGAGGGGAAACATCGACATGGAAAGAGGAGATGGTCTGTTTTTCGTTTCTCCACTCGTGATTTTCCACTGCACCTCAATGGATTGGATTGCATTTAGCGTGGGCTTGAGAGCGCCAAGGGCGGATTTGCTTCAGCGCTCAAGAGCTCAGCCCAAGGATGGTTATGAGCTTGTTGGCTGAGGTGATTACCCTTCACTGCAAGTCTTTTAAGTTCAGCTACCTACCAATTTTAATCACATCCTGCTTTCCCTAAGGTAAAATAGTTTGGTGAAGAACAATTTACTTCTGTAGTCCTCAGATGGAAATGTATGCTGAAATCCAAACAGATAAAGTTAGCAACTACAGGCAACATTAAGCAAATCATAGGTTACCAGGGGCTCACTATATATAGGTAGAAAAAATGTTGCCTCAGCGAGGGAAACCGAGGCATGGGGAAGAAGGAACAGATGACTCAGATGTTCTCAATGAGGGGGCAGTTTTGCAATCGTTAAAGCATGAAAAGATTGATTCTATCACAGTCCAGAATCCATGTGAGGTCAGTAAATTTCCCTGTGGAGGATTGGTGTCCCATTTGTGTTGATAGCTCCTCAGTTGATGTCTTTTCAACACCGGGGGATATCTACCATAGCATAGCTACAGCACCTGGACAACTCTTAGATGGCAGAAAAGAGATGCAGAAAACTCTTATTCCTTGCTAGTGTCCATTGCTCTTCCAAACCGTCCTATGCAGGAGCCCTACATTGGGCCATGTACTTTGTGGTTTGCCTTTTCCTGCCCTGTTTTACTGCATTTTAATGGCTGCCTTAGTGTGTGTGTAGCTATTGCTAGCAGCTCTGAGTATCTTCTGGCTAATAAGTAGGATAAGCAATGCTCTAGAGATGAAGCGCTACCTGTGCTATTGTGGCAACCTCTCCCGACATGTGAACCGTGCCAGAGTTATCATTTGCAATCTCTGTATGCAGAGTTGAGCCCAAATTAGGTGGTGTTATGAGGAGATCTTGGCTTCAAGTCACCCAACTGACAGCACATGCAACTGCCATCTTTAGCTGCTTAATGCGACAGCTGATGTGTCCCATCAGAAAGGCCGAGCATTTGTCTTTTATCTCTTTGGGCTGACGGTTGTAATTCTCCACCAAGCCCTGGGTTCTTGGCTGAGGTGCCCATTCATGACAAAGCACTCCTTAGTCTTCGGCCTCCTGTTTCTGTGACCATGTCACCATTGGAGCAATGAGGTCTCCTGGTTCTCACATTATACACTATGCACCACAGCCTTCCCAATTAAATCAAACCATTGATTAAACAAACCAATGAACATAATTGGCTTAATTAGATTCTCTCCCTATTGGCACTATACCATTGTAGAAAGGCAGTGGCAGAATGAAGTGAACCAAACTTTTTTTTCTCTCTGAGATAATTAGAATTGGCCGGTGCGATTTTAAAACCCACGATTCTGAATAGCGTCTGAGGGGTGGGCGAGGGGAGAGCTGGGGAATGATGAATGAACTGAGGAAGGGAAAGAATGGGCTGTATCTCTAGCGAGCGAAGAGGACGTGCCTTCATGGAGGCAGCAAGTTGCTCCTGCTAAAATGCCTGTCTCAAGTGTAGTTACTCAGCCTTTCCCTAATCACACTGATTCATACATTGCCTTTTATTCAGGTGTAAATTCCATTCTGTTCAAACAAACTCCAGGGGCTGAAAGCACACCCAAGTTAAAAGATTTTGAAGACTCTGTATTTCTGCAGTGGTTTCCTATGGTCTCAAAGCAATATCCATCAAGCATCTCTACACCATGGTCATCTGCCGGATGAAGGCAAGTGGCATCATGCACGTCGCAATGGCATGAACAAATTAGGTAATCTGCATCTGTTGGTCTATTATAGGATCCATAAATGGTGTCATTTGCAACGCATGATCATAATGTGACGTGCATAAGGCCATTGTGGCTTGCACCAGGCAACTGCCCCATGAATCTGTAAAATGGTGCAGATGGCGAGGAGAGTCTTTCCTGTTTACCAAGCCAGACAGAACTGGAACCAGGATTCCTTCACATCTCTTCTGAATTGAAATAAAACTCTTATGTTCAGAGAGATTTGTCCCAAGCCCAGGACAAAACTCAGTCCTAATACACTGGTTTGGTATCAAGCTTGGAAGCCAACCCAGCCAGGCAGTTTCAAGGTCCTTGTTCCAAGCATTCTGAATGCTGTGGTTTGCTTGTTTTCGGAAATTGCAATTGCTTGGGATATAATTATTATTACATTTTTATCCCACCTATCCATCTCTCTCTCTCTACACACACACACACACACACACACACACACACGTATATATATGAGTTCAAGGAGGCAAACTTATCTTACTCCTGCCTCCTATTTTCCCTACCACAACAACCCTGTGAGGTGGATTGGGCTGAGAGAGAATGACTGGCCCAAAGTCCCCCAGCTGGCTTTCATGCCTAAGGCAGGACTAGAACTCACCATCTGGTTCCATCTTTGCTAATATTACTTTGAACTAGTTGAGGAGGGGACAGAAGATGTGATGGTTGGGAGAATAATTTAAGGCTTAGAGACTGCTTTGGACCCAGAAAAAAAGGCTGTTTTCCTGCATGTTAGGTGAGTTTTCTGCTGTTTCTAAATATTTTACTATGGGCAAGTTCCAGCTTAGTAGATCAGTTAATGGCTTAATGAAGTGTTGTTGTCTCATTCCTAGTGTGTTGTTCTTTCTTCTACTTTCTTCTGTTCTTCTGTTTCCTTCTTCTGCAGACACCGCAGATAGACAAAAGTGTGTCCAAGTCTTGCTAAGACTGTTGAGGGAGGTTTCAGGCTGTGAATATGAGAAAACCTTGTGCGCTTTTGGAAGAAGCAGCTCTGAAGCATAGAGCCAGAGAGGAGTCCATGTACTGCAGACAGGCAATGTGAAAGTTGGGGAAGTATTGAGTGAATCCCACTGGGCTTGTATTGGAGCACAGAGATGACCTTGGAGAAGGTATGCGGCAAGCATTAGTAAGTCGTGAGCTTAGCCCAGGAAAACAAGAAAGTGTCAGAAGGAAACTTAAGATGGGCCTGCCTTGACCATCTCTGGTATTAAAAGGGAGGGAAAATGCTGTCAAGCTTTCAAGATTGATATCAGCCCTTCAAGGTAGACCAGGCAGGGAAACAGATACCACAAGAAATATCAGAACTCTGATGAAGGTTTATAATAACAGGATCTTAAAAGCCTGACATGATTTCCCAGCCCAGATACGGTAGCTGTGAGAGCCACTTTGGGTTGGTGGTTAAAGACACCAGGCTAGAAACTGGAAGCCTGTGAGCTCTAGTCCTGCCTTAGGCACCAGGCCAGCTGGGTGACCGTGGACCAGTCTAAGCTGTAGGAAGAAGGCAATGGGAACCCCTTCTGCAAATGTTTCCAAGAAAACTGCAGGGACTTGTCCAGGCAGTCAGTAGGAGTCAAGGCTGACTCAGAAGATAGCTGGAGCAATGGGGCATTAAGCCTGGGGGTAACCAAGGGAGGTCCCACTCACCTCAGGTTGCCTTCTTTGGTTGCAGATTGAAAGTGGAAGCCTCCTGTAATTTGTCTAGCAGGGAGTTTGCTGCAAAGTGTGAAGCTATGGAATCTTTGTAACTGTTCCGCCAGATGTCTGTGGATCTTTTGCTAAAGATCTGTGGACGATTGTCCAAAGTTCTTCCAACTGGACACCCTTTCAGGTGCTGTAGCTGAGCACCAAACTGCATTTTTCCTCATCTCACAATGTGCTAAGAGGATGAAAGACTCCAGTGTGACATGAAAAAGGAAGCCTTTGGGCTTCTCCAGGCAAGGAATTTAAAGGATTAATCACTTCTGCCCAAATCACCACAACTTAACTGCCAATGAATTTCTTGGTTTGTCTCCTCTGGAGCTGTTGAGTGGACAATAGCACCTTCTCATGCAGGGAAAGGAGCCTCAAAGATTACTTGTCCTAATGAGCAATTAGGGAAGTGTGGAGGGTTTCTTTTTCTCCAGTCCTTCGGGAGCCCCGTTCAAGAGGCAAAGCTTTTCTTCCCGACTTCCTGTTTGTCAAATGAAGGGCCATTCTTCACTATTCTCTGGGGAGCGTTGAAGGGACTGACGAGGTTGGATGAGGTGAAATGAATTAGTCAGCACTAATGGGAGCTGAGCGGAAAAAGATGTATAAGAAGCCACACCGTTGTCTAAAATATCTCCACATACCTGAATCAAATTGGAACATGGCCTATTTGTCATGACTGTACTCTTGGGACGCTCTTCCAAAAGGATGTTAAAAACACAGTCAGGAAGGGGTTAGGTGGAAAAGTGATTAGTGCCGGAAGAATACAGAAAGAAACCTGCTTGAAATGTACTTTGGCTAATGTAGGTTTGACATTGAAGCATACGTTCTGGAAGGCAGAACTAGTTTTAACCCATGCTAGGCTAAAGCACAGCTTCAGACCAGATGTCTGGGGGGGGCAAAAAAGTCAAAATGGTGGGTCGTGACCATGCAGTTGAAGCCCTGCCCCTTTTCAGTGGGTAAAAAAAGAGGCAGGTCTTTGATCATGCAGCTGTGGCTCCCGTCTTGATTTTTTTGACTCCTTAGATGCCCCCATTTCAGACAAGCTCAGATGACATCCAAGTCTTGATGGGAAATGTAGTTGGCTAATATGACTTCTGTTTTCCCATAGAAGCTCTTGCCCAACAAAATATTGGATAAATAAGGGTTGTTGCTGCCTATCTTTCTCCTGGGACTTCTGTTGAAAGAATAATTTCTAAAGAACATCAGTTTCCGGTGTATAGGTCCACAAGAATCTGTGGCATGCCTTAAGACTGATACAAGAAAATTCTACAGTTGAAGAACTGTGGTTTGCAAATGTACTCTATAACCTTAAAAACACTGGGAATGTTTAACTTAAAACGCTTTGTCTTCGGTGCCATATGAGCAGTAAACATGTTGCATAGTCTCACATACTGTTTTCAGTTACAACATAACCTCCATCCACCCAAACTTTCTTTTGGGCTTGTCTAGACAATAGCCTACTTCTGCAGGAAGCTAATTTTCCATCCCCCCCCCCCCCCCCAGCTTGTAGAACTATTAAATGTTTTATTGCAACCATCCTTGCTCAAACCCCATATCTTGTCCTCACCCCTAAGACTCTGAATAATAAGCTGTAGAGATCTGACCTGCTCCGATGTCTGTCTGTTTGACCCATTCATTTCAGCCGCTGTACCTTCTCACTTTCCTTCCCTTAATACAACGGGGAGCATTCAGGACCCAGCTATGCAGCTATGAAACAACCACAGCCACAACCACCACAACAACATCGTTCCCCTATTAGTCTCAGTATATTCCGTTTTGTAGCAATGAAATCAACTCTGGTGTGCAATAAAACATTTAATAACAGGAATCACCAGGGATTTCTGCAGGGTGTGGTAAAAAAAGTCAGTAGGGTGGCCACAACATTGCAGCTGAAGCCCTGCTGGTTTTTTGTGGCTGTCCATAAAAAACACTGTGGCTGCCATCTTGCCTTTTATGACCACAGACATCCCTGGGAGTCACGAGACCGACAAAAACATTTTACCGTATAAAGGAATTATTAGGGGTGGCCGCAGGGTCTGATTGAGAGAATCGAGATGGTGGCCACACGGCGCTATTGAAGCTGCGCCATTTTTTATGTATGTTGCGCACATTAAAAGAAAGTGTGGAGCGTCAGTCGCCTCTTGCATATACTCCATAAATGTCCAGGGCGCATAGGACAATTTTATGTCTCCCTGTTGCGTCCACAGCATTCAGCTTTCCAGGTTCTGGGTGGCAGAGCTCGGATTTCGTCGGGTGGTGACTTCTGCCATGCGCGTGGGACTTGGCTTTATAAGGCCTCTCACTGCCATGTCAGGCGTTGTGCAACCTAATGAGTATAGCTTTTCACGTACCGTATACACTTGTGGATAAGCCAAGAATTTTAGGTGCCAAAATGCACCCAAACAATTGGGTTTGGCTGATCTGCAGATTGGCTTATCCCCAAGTATACTTTTTTAAAGTACCCGTATTTCCCATATATACTCACCTATAAGCCCATCTGTGGATAAGCAGGCCTTCAAATTTTTAAATAAAATGCCATGAAAAATACAGATCAGATTATCCATGCATGGTGCATTTTTCATGTTATGTTGGTTAAAAATGCAAGGGTTGGCTTATCTGCAGATGGGCTTATACGTGAGTATATATGGTACTAACTTTTTATGCTCCCCTACACCCGGCTAATGTTCCCATCCTTTCTATTCGATCTTCAATATATTTATATATATTGAAGTTTTAGTGGTATATGTTCTCTTTTATATATATTTTTATCCTCTTATTTTTTTGTAACTTCTTTTAGCTTCTTGCTTTTTATATGCTTTTCAGCTTTTCAGCTTTAGACCTTGTGCAACTTTTTATCTTTATAGTTTCTTTCAGTGTCAACTACAGGTTGATTTGATTATTTGTTCTTAGAAAGTTTTAGTCATGGTTATTAGAAGGGTTGCGTGTTTGCTTCTCACCTCGTTTTCCTCCCTCAGTGAAAACTAGACGGAGGTGAGTGGGAAGCTAGCTCCTAAATAATATTTTGGTTGTTTAAAATTAGAGAATTTCAGTGGTGTAAAGGCAGCATTTTTGCGGTGGCACCTGGCTGGAGTGAGGCTAGGCGCCATGTTGCAAAGAAGACATGGAAAAAGCAAGGGGCAAAGGCAGAGCAAAACACCTAAATAGGATTTAATTTAAATTTAATTACAATTCAGAAGAATTAAGAATAATTAAGATGATTGCCTCCTCGTTTTACAATAAAATAACTGCTTGTAGAAGGACCCTGAGGCTATATCCAAGATTATGCGTAGAAAATACTGCACTAGCTTGGCATCACTTTGATGCATTATAGGACAGACTCATGTGCAACGCCTTTCCCAAAATCTAAAAGCAATAGCCTCAAGTTCTGAATTGAACTGGGACAGTGAGCTATTGCAGGAAGATTTTAATCCTCTTTGGGTGCTATTTTTTCTAATCCAAATTCCACCCAAGATTAGCTTCAGTAATAGAAAATGGCTGGGACCGGGAGGAGAAAAGGTTCAATCTTACCCATGATGCATAATGTTGATCTGTGTCCCCTTCAGAGACATTTGAGATCAGATCACAGATACCCCCTGCATCGGGGGTAGCAGGTGTGGTAAACCCAGATCCATTTCAAATTTCCGATCAGCCATGAAATCCTTGGGGTGAACAAGCACTAACCCTAACCTTATTCATTCATTTATTTATTTATTAATTAAATTTTTCAACCGCCCATCTCCCCCCAATGGGGGAACTCTGGGCAATTCACAACAAACATTAAAAACATAAAATATATAAATACATAAAACCTTAATTAAAAACATTACTAAAAAGGAGAAGGAGAGTCCAAGGCCTCTATGGGGCTAGCCTTCAGTATGATGCTAAATTACCTGACAGCGTGGTGGTGGGGAGGATAAAATGAGGGCTGGGACAGGGGGAGGTTAAAGTATACTATTTTGACTCCCTTGAAGAAAAGATGTAATATACATGAAATAACTAAATGAGCAACAAAGGAGGGATAGATTTCATCAATGTTAATCTCTGGGAATAAATTTTGAATCAACGTCAAGGATTTAGTCAGAGGGCCACAGTAAAATAATTAATCTGGGAAAAACTAATGGTTTGAAAAGGCAAGGTTTGTTAAGAATCCATTAAAAATGGAGCTACTATAGATAACCTGGATGATGTAATCTATTTGGGCATCTGCTAACATGGACTCCTGGATACCCATATTCAGGCAGAACTTCTCGAACCTCCACTAGCAGCATATCCACATATTTTCCTTTGCATTTTTAAAATCTCAAATATATCCTGTTTTTACCTTCTCTTCTTCACGGTGGCTGGCTTGCTTCTTTGTATGGAAACTTTTGGAACTATTTAGCAGCTTTCATGGTTTTGTTTACAGCAAGAGAAGGTTAAGGATCTCAACTAGGGGTTCCCACCACCACTTACATAAGGCCAGATTGCTTTAATGATGGAGTCTTGGAAGGGGAAAAGGCCTGGTCCTGAAGTGGGAGAGTGCACTATTTGGTGTGTCCACGTAGAAAGATCACGTTACACTTCTGATACGCTCCAGCTTTTAAGACCCAGTCCCAAAATTCTCCTTTGGAAAGAACTCTGGCCATCCTGACTCCAGTGCCCCCACAAAGGAAACCACAGTTTTGTTTACTTATTTGTTGCCGTTGCCAAAATCTGGCTTTAACCTTCCCGCATACCTTGGTTGACAAATGCAGCGACTCAAGTAAGATTGTTTGGTGACTACATGATTTCCAATGGAAAGCATTTCACAGAAACTAATTATAGGTTGCTCTTGGTAAGAAAGCAAAAGGAAGCCCCCACTGAAGCAGCACAGGCCGTTTCTGTTATGCTTTCTTCTCTGTATGTAATTATTTAAAGAGAAAACATATCCAAACAGAAAAGCACCCTCATTATGGCGTTTCAAAGGAGCAGTGTGCTGAAGCCATTGTAGAGTACTTGGAGAGGGGCCAGAGCAAGAACTTGCAAAATTATAAGCCCGCATCTGTATTATGGTCTTCATTTTTACCCATACTATAAGTAGATTGTGGTCAATTGTTTATAAAAGGTGTTAAAGAAATCTATGTGGTTTTTCCATTCCCACAATAAAACTCTCCTGAACACAGAGCAGGGATTGTGAGCATTTTCAGTTCTACAGGAGGAAAATCTATATACAACTTACAAAAGATAGCCTTCGTTTGCCTCCATTTGACCAACTAGTACTCCCAAAATTCTTCATGGGCTCACAAGTGTCCCCTATAGATATTTTAATTTTTTCTTTTTCCAAACAAGTCTGAACATAGGTGCTACTGTGACATCTTCAGAGAACAACAACAACAACAACAAAGTAGTTAAGTTTGGATTGAACCATAACATGTACTTGAGTGCATTTTGCACGCTCGCTCTCTCAGCCTAAGTGATCTCATTCAGATAGTATTAGCTTAAAGGGGGAAATATAACACCCTTATGAGTTGCTGGGATCTCAACTTAGCAGGCCTTGGTGTGTCCCAGTTGTCCCAGTGATTCAGCTTTGTGATTAGGACATATTTTCTGGAGTGTAGAAGGCCTTCAGAAAAATGATTTTAAAATGTCCTATTACTTCTAGATTATTTGTAATTTTGGTGACATGGGCACTCACCAAAAGTGAATCGGCAAGCTGAGACCATCCTGCTTTTGGGCATCTTGACTGAGAAGAGCCAATCCATCATTGTCTTCTGCATCAGGAGAGGTGGTAGGGGAGCAATAGGATAGATCTGGAATAGCTGCTCATCACAGCTGCTTGAGGGTTTGACTTATGCTTTTGGGGGGATGAAGGACATGCATCTAGACTTGCCAAACTTGTTGCAGTATTGTAGGGATGTGATATCACTCGCTGGAGCAAGGCAAGCGGACTGAAGTCAAATCAAAGCAACTTGGTCTGAAGCCACTCTGAAGGGAAGCCCACCACTTCCCTAAGAAGCTGGTTCCACATATTACTGTTAGAAAGTCTTTACTAATCTGCAGAAATAATTTCTCTTCAATGTCCTGTGATCTGGGAAGATGGAGAACAGGTAATGTCTTCCTTCTGTGTGACATTCCTGCAGAATATAATGGAACGATTCTTCCCATGATTTGAAAACTGCTTCTGCTGATGCAGTCTAAAGTTATGAGTGTCTTGTTTTGCAGCCTTATTCTTCTGTCATATTTCATTTGTGCTCAAAAATTCCCAGCTCCTTTTCATACATACTTGTGCATTTGATTTTACTTCCCTAAGTGAAGCGCTCTTAATTTCTTCCTGTTAAATTTCATTCTTCTTATTTCCAGCTCAATATCAAGAACATCTTGAAATTTGTTTCTATCTTCTGAAGTTTTAATTAACCCACCCAATTTTCTGTCACCTGCAATAAGAGTTCCTTTCACCTCTTCATCCAAGTCAGTAATCAAAACAAAGAATACTTATCCAAGATCAGACCTTTTGAAATTGCACATTATATCTCCTTTCAGTCTGATGAGAAACCTCTGGTGAACATTCTTTTAATGGATCCAACTAACAGACATCCAGGTTATTCTTAATAGCTTGGAGGTCATGGAGCACTTCACCAAACATTTTGCTGAAGTCATATGTATACGTCCACAGGATTCCCACAATCTAGTAGAGCAGTATTTCTCAACCTCAGCAACTTTAAGATGTGTGGACTTCAACTCCCAGAAGTCCAAGCATCTTAAGTGGCTGAGGTCGACAAACACTGTAGTAGAGGACTTACCTGATCAAAAAATAAGGCAAGATTAGCCTGACTACTCTTGCTTTTGACAAATCCATGTTGTATTCCAGTTACCTCTACACTGTTTCCAAAGTGTTACAGATTAATTACTTTATGATCTGCCCTAGAAGCTCTCCAGGTATTGATGCCAGACTGATTATTCTATAGTTCCCTGGGGCTTCTTCTTCATATCTTTTTGAAGATAGGGACATTTGCCCTTCCCTACTTACCTGGTACACCTCCCATTTGCTGGTATCTCTCAAAGATAAAGGACAGAAGTTCGGTCAGACCATTAGCAAGACTGCTCAACGCCACAGTATGCAGTTCATCAGCCTCAAGTTAGAACAATGCTAATTATTTATTAGGCAATACTAATTAGGCAATACTAAATACTAATTAGGCAATACTAATTCCCAGTGATGGGGCCTGAAGAACACCAGATGGCAACTCATTCCAAAAGTTGGGGTCATTATGGAAAAGGCCTTTTCTCCCATAATAGCCAACTTGATAGCCATTAAGGAAAGAAGGGCTTATGTTTCCAATATTAAAGTATAGGCAAGTTGGTAGGAGTCTTTCAAGTTACGTGGTCACAACAAATCAGATTTTAAACCAGCATATTGAATAGGATTTGAAAACACATCAGTAACCAGTACAATGGCATCATTGTATGTTGTGACCTTCTCATTCCCATCAACCTTTGGACAGTTAAGTTTTACACTGGTGGAACTTTGTAGACCATCTTCAAAAGCAGCCCACATAGATGCATCATAATAGATAGGCCTCTTTATTTCTGCCTGGAATAGAAGCAAAACATAATCTTCAAGGATAAATTTGAAAATATGAAAAATTAAAACTGCTTTTTCACAATAATAATGAAAGTTATTGAAAATCTCAGTGGCTATCCACACCAAAGCAAATTCTTAATAGCCAATGAAAGCACTTGAAATATGACAGGTTGAGAGTGTGAAGGCCTTTTAAATAACAATCTACCTTGGAGTTAAACTAATTTTTAATCATATTTATCTCTTTGTAGAGCTTCAAAGGAATTCTAAACCACCTCTCTCTCTCTCTTGTTTTCTTTGTACCGATGGTAAGTTTAAATTTACCAAGTAACCTTCCTAGAATCCACTACATCAAGATAGCTAGAGAATATTAGCAGCTGATTCCCAGACAACATCAAATCAATTAACTGCCCTTGGGCATTTGAACTCGAGGTTGTCGTCTTTGTGAAATAACAGTGAGGTGGAGCACCCTCAAGTGCTCTAGCTGACATGATTTGAAATCCCTTTGAAAGTTCTCTCTTCCCTGGTAACATCCAAAGGAAGGTGGTGAGAAAGCATTGCTCAGTACCCTTTCAATCACTTGGACGGATCTGAAAATGCATCAGCAGTCAAGTCAAAAGAGTTCTGGGCTGAAAGCTCTCTCTGTGGATGCTATTTTTAACTATCACTAGATTACTTGGTATAATTGCAGGGAATGTATACATTGGAGCGGGTTGCTAATTCTTAGGGGTATTATTAAAAGGCATCAGCTTTCATGAGCTGCAGAGGCCCAGCTCAGAAAAGCTGATGCCTTTTAATAACATTTGTTCATCGGAAAAGGGCTACTGGATTCCTCCTGATTTTTTGCTGCCATAGAGTAACATGGCTCTTCTCCCACAGTATGAATTCTCAGAGGGTGCGTTTTAGGGGCTAACATGTTCATAGGATCTCCTTCTGGTTCTCATTTTGCTTTGTGTTATTCTCAGTTGTTTCACTTTTCTTTTTCCCCTCTCCCCTCTCCCTACTTACAAGACTGCTCATACTCATCCCCACTTCATCTGCCCTTTCTGTTGATGGCTCTTCCTCACTTGCATCTCCAGGCCTCTTCTGTTGACTGCTCTGCAAAAGAGCCCTTTTGTCTCTGGCAGGGTCTTAGATCCTTGTCCCAAGAGGGCTGTGGCTCTGCAGACATCCAGCTGGGTCACTGTAAACCTCCCATGCTGGATGAGCTCTCTTTCCTCCCAGGGTTATTTTGCCTGTCGCAATGCAGGACAGTGGGGTCATTTCCTCATGGCTTTGAGGTAGGGCTTCCCTTCATGTTGATAGTCTTCTCAATGCAATTCCTGGTTGGTGTGCTTTGGCATTTCCATTGATCCAGGATGAGACTGCTCTTGACTTCACAATTCTGCACATGGGCCATGCGTTTCCCCCTTCCTTCTTGGCCTAATGCTGCAGCTAATGCACCATATAGTAATAGCCTGATTGAAGTATGAGACCACCTGGCTATTACTGTCATTTTGTTTTCACTGTTCCCCCACCCCCTGCAAATAACATCTTCTAATTGTCTACACTGGCGACCTTCTTTACTTGATAAATTTGAGAAGAGGCGGTGAACTCACACGAGCTGTTGGAAATCTGCCTATCCTTGGTCATTATGAAGATGCAACTCTTCCAACCAGTTGATGTGTTGGCTTTCATTTTAGCTAAAAATGTTTTTAATGTTTCATTGCATTGCATTTCTATTTCATCAGAGTGGAAAGCTGTGTACCACATTTAATTGCATGGCTGAGTAACAATTCAAATGTTCAGAAATTAATGGAATATAATTAACAGCAGGAAACAACAGCCTCTGTCATTTACAAAGGCATTCAGACCATCCTTTTCATTTATGTAACTTTGAAAGGAATTAGACTCTCTGAGTGCTATTCTTCTATGTCATAGCAAGATATTTTTATATTAAAACATCCTGCCTTTTGCCCTAAAAGTTACCCCGGCCCTGGGCAGAAGAGAAGTCAAGCTAGCCTTTTGGCTGCATTGAAGGGGGTGGTAGATATTCAGATGTCTGTCTGTAATTGGCTTGCCAGCATTTTGTCTGTTGCAGCTAACAGAAGATTCCTTTCTCTGGAGCCAGAGCAGAGATCTCAGGAGAACTCAGCACCTGATGGTACTGTTACAATAGCCCAGTGGCTCCACAGTAACAGAAAGGCTGATTATGATGAACGTTATCAGGGAAGTCTCATCAAACATAACTTAGCTTGCTCCAAATGTGGGTCCTGCCCACCCATGCCAACCTCAAGCCCAATTGCCTGGGTGCATGAGAAAGAATGTCTAACTTCCTTTGTGGATCATGATCTGCCTACAAACATTTCCTTTAATATAAGTAACTCTTAGCATTGACTAGCCAGTGATCCCTTAATGGTGGGAATGCGATGTGAGTCTTTATCTTCTTTTAGTGAAATAACTCTGGAACATTTTAAAAGTCTTAATTTGACTTTGTTTTGCATCCAGGCCTGTTCAGGCTTATTTTTGATCATGAGGAAGCTGCCTATGGGATAGGCCCTTTACCACTGTTGGGCCTAATTCTAATTCTGGCTGTATTATTTTAAATGGCATAGTTTTGCCACCAGTTCTGATATTTTATAAGATAATAGTAAATATGCCCTTCAAACCAAGTGAACACAAACATGGATACAACCACGCAGTCATTTTGGCAGTCCAGAAGTGGTTTATCAGTGCCTTCAATGCTTTTTAGCTTCCCAGTCTAGCCTAATAACCAGATCTAACCCTACTTAGTTTTTTCAAGATCAGCCGTGGTTGGCTAGGTGCTGCCACTGAAATATCCCCAAAGGTTATGGACCAAAGAAAGAGGGAGTGGAATGCCATGGCCTTACCTGAGGAAGACCTTCAGTTGAAGAAGATGGACCAGGTGATCCTGCCAAGATCTTTACTCCAAAGAGGCAAGCTCTTTTTGTTCTTTTTGACATGTTTAGATTTTACTGCTCTCATCAGAAAGGATTTGTCCTCTTTGATTTCCCTTTGTCTAAAATATTATTTGTTTTATTAAAATATAAAAGCATTTTCAACATCTAAAATATCTACCATCTATCTATCTCTTTCATCTCTATCTATCTATCTATCTATCTATCTATCTATCTATCTATCTAACAGTTCTGGGCCAAGCAAAGTGTTCCAAAGCCATATTTCTTGCAGGAAATGTGGAAGAACTACACGTGCAATGCTCTTCCATGGTCTGACATGAAATTAGCTAGGTCAGTCTCATCATGAATCATGTGTCAAAATGCAGAGGCATTTGGTAGCCATCCTTCTTTCATAGGCTCATAGAATTACAGGGGTGCAGTGATGAGTTATAGCTATTATCCTATTGATGTAGGGGAGGAGGAGAGGAGAAAAATGGGGATAATGTCTCTCCCTTATTCTATTGCTTCTACTGCTGCTCAGTCTATGGAACTGGGTGATATCTGTATCTATGAATTAACAATGATTTAGAGCACCTAAATACAGTACGAGTAATGCATATTTCCTTTACTTTAGTCATATCTTTGGGTTTTCACTTCACTGACAAAGTTGTGTTTTCATGCAACTGGAGAGGAAGTTTATGGTGGCAAAGCACCATGGCTTCTTGACTACAGAGGATAGAGGTCTTGGAGGAAAGAGAAGGCAGGAAGTCCCACCAAAGGGAAACCATCCTCCTGGAGCAACGTAGAAAACACCACAGAAGAGTCTTTAGAGTGTTACTGCTGGAGCAGCTGCCAACCCTACAGAAATCTTCCCATTCCTCTTAGAACTCCCTTGCATGGTGAAGGGGCCTTAGAGACCCAGCGGAGGTGATTTCCACAGGGTAGAAACTCCATCCTTCTCCAAACCCTAAGAATATGCAGATTTTGAATGCATCTCTCTTTCTGAATGCAACTCTTGAAACTTGCAGGGTTCAAGAGATGCAATGCTTGTCATATCCCAAGGACTTTTCAGAACTTTTGTCATCACAGGGCTTAAGCTTCTGTCCAGGTTGGTGTTGGTCAGCCAACTGAAAGAGTAGGAGTAATAACTTTGTCCACCATTCAGGAGAGTACTGAATCCTGTGGGAACACATTAGTTACTTTCCACAAAATAAGCAAAGAAGCGTTACCTTTGTCTCAGATAATAGCTACAAGCTTTTCAGATTGGCTGATTTTGGTGCATTATTTATCTAGCTAGTATGAGATGTCAGACACTGTTCACACTTATGTCGCCTAGTGTACACAGACATTCTAGAACTGCCACAAAACATTAAGTCACTAGTCCACGCTGGATTGTTATAATGCTCTCACCATTTGCAACAAGCTGTCAGTTAAATTCCAATGTCATGACAGTGCTTAACAAAGTGACCTATGATAACATAGGTTTCCTGCTAAAAATGACTTGAATAATCATCACTGATGCTGCCATTGATACTTTTGGGGATGTGCTATTTATAGGAAAGACACGACTCCTGATCTAGTGTGGGAAATGTATAGACAATAGAGGGCTTATGCCTATAAGCACCTAGTTGTTCACACCACTAAATGCATAAATCTGTCCTGAGGAAGAAGCCAGGACAATTCCAGGAGGAGAAAACTGACTCAGATGAAGAGTATCCATCAAGCCCATTCTTCCAAATAAATTAGTGAGAACCAAGTTCAGTGACCTCATTGAGAAATTTGAAAATATGAGGTGAGATACTTTCATTTACAACAAACTGACCCGCATTTTGGATTAGTGTTGGAGAACTCCAGGTTCCTTCACCTAGTAAGATGACTTGAAATAATGAACCTCATTAAGCAACAGCAACAAAATATATGAAGTTTAATGTTATATGCTTCTCTCTCTACCATCTACTTTGGCTCCAATTACGCCAACTATTCCAGTAGTACTAAGAATGGTGGATCATTTTATTTGAAAGTTAGCAAATTGATTTATAATGTTCGTTGCTTACATATTTTCTCCAACCTTCCAGTCACTGTGGCCTTCCTTTAAAGAGAAGGAAAATAAATGAATGAAATAAGATCTTAATTGAAAACAGCTTCTCCTTTTCTCTCACAACACTCAATTTGAGAAATTTATGCAGTATCCAAAAATAGTAATGAAAACTATCCCACTAATAAGCATATGGTTAAAATATGCATTAGCTAGGTCTTAATAGATTGAAAGAAAGCACTTACATAAAACCATGAAGTTCAACATTTTCTGTAATAAGAGGAGCTTGATTCTATCTGATTTTATTGGGTAATTGCTGTTTATTTGTGTGCCTGATAGGGACTATTTTCAAACAAATGTTCTTAGAACACTTTCCTCCGAACCACAAAGCCTGTTTCAACTCATCCTATTTAGGTAAATGGATTGGAAAATTTTTAGTAACAAGCAGCTTATCTCCCTCTCTGTCTCTCTCTTCTGGAAGTATATAATTGTGTTTTCAGCTGATTTGAAGCTCAGCTGGCTCTGAACAAGGGTTAGACCAATTCATGGAAGTCCTGGGGCTCAATGGCTCTTAGCGTTGATGACAGCGTGGGCTTCCTTGTGCAGTCGGTTGGCCGCTGTGAGGACAGGCTGCTGGACTAGCTGGGCCACGGGTCCAATCCAGCAGGCACTGCCTATACTCTTAAACCTCACAGGCAACTCTTAATTTAAAAAAATAGTGCATTTCCCTGGTTCCAATGTACTCAATAGTGTCTTGCTGCTGTTTCTGTCTGTTCTGTATTTTCTCAAAGTACCTGTATGATTGTTTTTCTGCACTACACAGTTACTGTGGTGCAAGTTGGTTTCAAAACTGCGGAAACATATTTTGTGATATTTAACCCACCTGCCAATCTCCTCTAGTGACTTCAGGAAGGGGACAAAGGATTTGTAGGCACAAAAATCTCTTTTTTTAAAAAAAAATCCAAGGTTCCTTTTTTCGCTGTACACCTACATATTCTGCAGCTCCAGATCCCATCACGTTTCGTTTTAAATCTGTGTTCCTGCACATCTTCACTGTTCCAGGATGAAAAATAGACATGCCAAAGCAAAAAACAGCAATGAAAAATCCAAGGCTCCTTTTTTCACTGCACACCTATGCGTTCTGCAGCTTCAAGAGCAAAAAACAGCAACCAATTGGAACATCATCACAGATAGAGATGAACAACAATAATGCTAATTGAATTCTATGGGAGAAAATGTAAAACAGTAATTCAACTTTGCTTCAGGTTACTCAGCTTCAGGTTGTAGGTGGCTAGTGAGACGGACTTGTGAAAAAAAACCCCAGCCCTGAAGAGAAGACATACTTCACTTTTCCAATTCTATCCACTTCTTTTCTTCTATAATAGATTGGTACACAGCACACAACTGCATTCTAAACATGGATCATGCAACAGTTGCCCTTCTAATGTGGGCAGTAGATTCTCAGAAGTTAAATGGGCTCCAGCGCAGACACAACCTTTGACTCTTGATTTGGGCAAGATTTCCAGCTTTCCCTCTCCCCTGCATTCTGACTAGCAGCTGACACTCCAGTAGTCAACTCTTTTTGTCTCTTCTTCTTTTTGTAGTCTCTTCTCTTTTCCTCTTCCTCTTTTTGCAGTATCTTCCTCTTTTTGTTCCACATTGTGAAATTCTTGCCTCCCTCTTCCCAATTCCCACGCGGTGCTAGAGGTGGCAGAAAAAGGGAACTAATTCATTCTGAGCAAAGAACATCCTTTCATGGTAGGTAAGGGTGTAGATCTACCCTTAGGCACAATATAGTAATATTTCAAATGGATGATAGAGAAGAACAGCAGTCCGGGGCCAATTCCAAGCCTCTCCCACCATTCCCCTCTTATCTCCATGCCTGACTTGCTTGTTTGCTGGTCCTCTGTTGACTACTTATCTCAAAGGAAGTCATTGTAGATGAATTGGCTGTAGTAGAACTATATCTACCTCACTTTGAGAATCCACCCAGAACAATAAATATGGCCTGGGAAAGGAGGGTGGGAAGAAATGCAGTATATGAGCCAGGTGCAGGTGGGTTGTCTGAATTCAACTTCAGCTTCTTCTTTCACAATCAGGCTTTGCAGATCTCCAACCTTGAGCTTTCAGAAAAGGCAAAAAAAAAAAAAAAAAGTTTAGTACCATCAGCATTCATTAGTTAGCTCCAGATCTGAGATGAACCTTCCCAGGAGGTTTATAGTATGTTACATGACATTGGAAACAAGATATGACCTTATGGAAGCCCCCAGGACAGTTCCCAGGGGATGAACACAAATCTCCCAATAACACTTTCTGCCTGGAAACCTTCAGGCAAAAAGGAGTGGTACCACTGTAGAATCAGAATGGCACCTCCAACTTGCAGTTCTTCCTCTGTGAAGAACTGCAACAAGATACCACAATCAATGGAGAGCCATTGTGAGGTAATAATTAAGTGTTGAATTATGAGTGAGCAGTCTCAAGTTCTAGTCCATTTTCAGCCACTGAAGCTGCCTTCACAATAATATAGTCCAACCTACCCTATATAGTTGTGTTGGTGAGGAATAATAGGAGGAAGAGCTATGAAGGAAAAATGGGATATACTGTAAATAAATAAGGAGAAGCATTTAAGATTCAGGAGTAACCACAGACTTGTGCTTCCCATTTCTCTCCCAAAAGAGATCATCTATCAGGACAACCAGGCTGTCTTCCTGCCAAATCTGGTTGGAACCAAATGAAAGGGATCAACCCCTTCTATTTGATCCATGAGCCACTTTTACAGTACCTAGTTATGAAAATCTTAATGGATATTCAGTTACTAGAATCCTATTTAATCTGAGTTACAGATCAAGCACTCAGCTCTACTTAGGTTGAATGAATTCATATACTGTACAGGTGTGTGACTTGAGGAACACATGTTTACCTATGTAACCCTATAAGGTTTTGCAGGAAGTGAGAAGTGCAAACCTTTTAGGGCCTTAGGAGTTGTCATGTAGGAGATTTGGTCAGGCAATTTTGATGAAGAATGAAATACACAAGAGAGGAAAGACACGGGATATGGGGAGGAGGAAAGAGACCACAGAAAGGGTTCAGAAAAAGCACCATCTAGATAGAATTCTAACTGAAGACCTTCACATAATATTCATGTAACAACTTTGCAGACCAACTGCAATAGGAAGAGGCCCATTACTCTATTTCAACTCAAAACTGTGGAGCAGTTGAGATGTGTAGCATGAGACGTGTAGCATCTCTGTAGCTCAAACAATTACTTGGCTTTAGACTGGAATACATCTTGTTTGTGCAGCTGATCTTTTTATAAGAGACATCCTAAATCTGTCAGTGCTTTATACAATCTGACTTTGCTCTGGAGGTTTTTGTGATGAAATTAAATGCAAACTACCTTCTTTGGAAGAGTGTGAATGCTAACCTGTGAATAACATAACTCTTCACTTTGTATGACTATATAGATGCAAGCATGTATTAGTTATAACTAGAAAATCTGCTTCCTGCAAATTGTTTTGGGTACTATACCAACAGATCCTGTTATCAATTACCTTGGTTTTAAGTTCGTGGTTTCAAGCAAAGAAGTGTTATTTTCTCCATTTTTCAGAAGCGGAAATGGAAATATTGTTTATAGATGGTTAGTCTAAGGCCACCCAGAAATGTGGTAAGCCCTCCAGTTCTCCAGTGGCTAGAGAACTTCCCTCCCCATCTTCCCCTTTTAGAAGAAGCCCTTCCTTTCCTCAGAGCAGCTAAGTGAACAGATCACATCAGAGCAAATTTCAAGGAACTCAGGGATGTTTCAGGCTTTGATTCACCACACTGGAGGAGAAGGCCTTTGGTCAAAATAATTTAAGAAGCAGCCCCATGGATGTATTCTCCTCTTGCTTGCCTCTCTTTTTAGGCATAAAGCTGAATGCAGACAAAACAGAAACTCTGGTCTGGTTTCAGTTAAAATATTTTGAGTCGAGGTGGTGCCATTATTAATGCTGGTTTTAGGGCTGGGAGAGACCCCTGTAGAACCAGGGTTAACAGAATAAGGTGTGAAACCAAAGCACCCTCTACCCCTCATTTAAATGTAAGCCACTATCTCAAATTCATTTGTATTATGATAAATCCGGCCAAGAGGTGTCCACAGACTATAGTCAAAGAGTCAAGGTGGCCACAATGGTGTAATCCATGTAGATCCACATAAAAAAATAAGTAGAGCTTTGATTCCATCTTGACTCTTTTGACCATAACCTATGGACATCCTTGGTCCAGCCTGAAATATAGTGTAGCCTTAGAAGGAATTTAAATAAAGGGTTTCCATCTTATAAATTAGTATCCTAACACTATTGAAATAATGGGGCAAAAGACGTTACCTAAATGTAGAAGGTTGCATCTATTTCCTATTCAATTCTCTTCTCCAAATTCCTTCTACGTTTTTGCATTACCCACTGGTCAAAATTGTGGCTATTTGTCTATGAGATGTCTGTCTGTCTGTCTATCTACCTATGAAGTTGGAAATCTGGGACTTGAAGTCCATACGTCTTAAAGTTGAGGAGGTTGAGAAACACGGCAATAGATCAACCCTGTCCCCTCCCCGTATTCAGCTGCATTTAGCATGTTTCATCCCTTCACAATAATGTAACTTTCTTTTAGAAGACAGAGCTTCCTTTTCACAACTCTACTTCTGTTCTAGAAATAGTTTGGACTTTTTCCTGGGCGACCACACCAAGTGGCTTGGTTCTTGATCTGGTCTATGAAGTGGATGGTCTCTGCATTGGCTTTCTTCTTTGGTTCCAGCTCATCATTCATCTTCCTGCTTCTCTGAGTAACATCACCATCCAGCTTTCTTCACAGCATTGGTCTTTCCCATTTGTTGCCAGTGGCATACAGTAGGATGTAATTTGGTTTCTGAATTTTGTTTTATTGTTCCACATTGTTTGGACACACACAACACTCCAACACACATTCCCTACAGGTCACGTCTTTGGCATCAGAATGAAGGAGTTGTATGTATGTACATCTGTAACTGTTTAGCACAGTGTTTCTCAACCTTGGTGGCTTGAAGGCAGCATGGCTGGCTGGGGAATTCTGGGAGTTGAAGTCCACACATCTTCAAGTTGCCATGGTTGAGAAACACTGGTTTAACATGTTTGAATGGAAGCCTTTCCCTTTCCATGAGCCTGTATCCATGGTGATTTCTGGTAGAAAGCTAGATCGCATCATTAGCAAGTAAGCAAGGCCATTGTAATAATGCTTTTGGAAAATCAAGATTTGTCTCAGCTCCACTACAGAGTGGACACTAAAACCTTTGGAAGGATTCTAGCCATTCCTCTCCTTGTTCAGTGAACATTACAGAGCATAGTCTGGCCACTGGCTTAGCCATAGTGAGTAGAAAGTGTTGTTTCATGGATATTTCTGAGAGCAAATTTGAATATCTTGCTACCCATAGATCTATGGCCAATAAAAGTTAACAGGAATGAAATCCAGATCATGTTGGCCCTTACCTGGACAGGTTTAGAAATTGTAAATATCCACAATGTCCTCAGGGGTAGAGTTAAAAATGTCAAGATGGATGCCACAACTACACAATCAATGCACTGCCCTTTTTTACATGTATCGCAATGCATGTAAAACAGGGTGGGGCTTCAGTCACATTGTTGTGGCCACCATCTTAACTTTTTTGTCTCCATCCCTCTGGATACCTCTCCACATGATATAAAAAGCACATGGAGAGGAACAGGAGGGAAAAAAATCCCTGATTGTCAAAGATATCCCCTTTTTTCAAAGGGTATTAGATATTCCAGAAGTCCAGGAGGTGAGTCCTTGGTCATATCACATGTATCACAAAGGCATTTCTACACCTGTAACATGCATGTATAATCACAGAAGAAATGAGCAGAGCTATATTGCAGACATACAAATAAACCCTCATGCAGATGACATGCTACAAGGCCCAAGTTAGATGTGTTCAAGGGACACACAGAGAAGAAGCAAACAACTGAAAACAGTTCCAAGTTCAGGGCTAAGCTGTGGGTGAATTTTGCACCCATTACAATATTCTCATCAAGAAGAAAAGTTTGCCATCTTTTTTTTTGCTTCCAGGAATAATAATTTTCCAAATGTCCATTAGAGCTAGAAATTCAGTTCTTTTCCAATGAAAGTTAAAATTCTAAAAATACCTTCCTGGAAAATCCAACTGTTTGAGTGATATAGACTTTTGAGATCTCTAGACCATATAAACTCTTTTCTATATTCTTGGATATTTTTCAGTGTATTAAAAGGGACGAGTATAAATCAAAGTAGATGGAATGGAAGTGCAAATAATCCCATTTTATATTTTTATGTGTTCTATTCATTTGTTTTACAAGTACTTTTCCTAGACTATTCTAATTCCTTGCTGTTTTGATTGAAAAACTGCCATGAGAACTTAGCTTTGAAGCTGAAAGCATAAGAGAGTTTGGACTATGTTAAATTGGTTAATTTCATAGTTACTCCTTGAAGGCACACATGCACACACACGAACATTTGTCTGATTCACCTTCCTTCACCAGAATTCCTTTCAAGAATTCTTGCTAGTATTTCAGCGCTTGTGTCTAAAAGCAAAGAAAGAAATAGTTCAACTAAATTTGATAGATAGATGGTCATGTGATTGACATAGATAGATAAACCAATAGATAGGTAGGTAGATAGGCAGGCATATGATAGATGAGGGAGACAGAGAGAAACAGATAGGTAGGTGACAGATAGATAGATAGATAGATAGATAGATAGATAGATAGACAGACAGACAGACAGACAGACAGACAGACAGACCAGCAGGTAGGTAAGCAGATAGTTATAGACATGCAGGTAGATAGTCATATGATAGATGATAGATGATTGATAGATAGATAGATAGATAGATAGACAGACAGACAGACAGACAGACAGACAGGTAAATGGTAGGGAGATAAGGAGAAAGACAGACAAATAGAGATAGTTATGATTGATTGATAGAAGATTGACTGATAGATGATCTATAGATGATAGTCACAGACACACACATGTACTTTTATAGCTCAGTAATAGAGAAATTGCTTTCCTGGGCAATGGAAAAAAACTGTACAGCACAGAAAAGGCATGGTTTTATCTCCTGCCAAGACAGGGATTAAGATACAATAATTCACAGGCCTAAAGATTTCTTAGGGCAAACTGACAGAGGCAAGTTTTACTCCAAACAGCTGCCTGCTCTTTGAATGGAGCCAGCTCTTAATCCTGCACATGACAGCCCGTTGAGTCTGCTCTAGAGGAGAGGGTTCTTGGATCTTGATGAAGCCTCTGGCACAGAACGGGTTGAGGAGACTCTTTGTAAACTGTTATAACCTACTGGCTGTGTTCTCAGTACAGTGGCACTCTAGTCATCACCAACCAAATTAAGAAAAGATGAAGAAACAGCTCTGCATTTCTAAGAGGGGGACTCAATATAAGATGTTCATGTACAAATGGCTACAATCCTCTTTTTGAAATTAAGGTTCAATTCAGAAATGTGGTCCAAGCCACAAGGATGTCACAAATTATGCAATTCACATAATTTGCACAAAGATGTCGTGATACGTGTGATGACATCAAGGACTGTACTCAATGCCTATAGACAAATATGGTATTCTACTTGAGGAAGGAGTTTGTTTTTCTCTTTATAAAGCCATCTTAACTCTCCTAATTCTTTTTCTTGACATTGCATCCAAGTTGTATCATTACATTTCCCAGCCTGGCCCTCTCCAGATGTGCTGGGAAACAGCCCTGATTCAGCCAAATCCTGAACTAAGAGATTCAGTCAAAGCCTGAGTCAAAACAGGAATCTTCCAGAGTTAACTGAATCTGAACACTTCCAAAATGTATTCCTTTTAACAATACGTAGGAACATTGTTTGCAAGAATTAATACATTTCATTCAAGCGCTGTATTTAAAGATGGGGAGAAGGAGGAGGGGAGGAAGTGATGTAGTTCTGTGATTAACAGTTCCTTGTTCTACTCAAATTAAAAGAATTTAACATTGCTGCACAGTCACAATTCTACATAATTCAAGTAATTTCTCTTTCTCTCTTTTTCTTCGGTCACTTCTCTCTCCATGCAATAAATGACTGATGAAGTTGTTCCAATGCTGAACAGCGATTCATGGGAGATGTAGTTTTTATCAGACACAGTTTGATAGATGAGTATGTAATGCCATGGGCCTTTTCTGCTTTAATTGCTACTGTACTGTTGAAGGGTATTTAAAAATTGTTATTCAGGAATATGCCTTAGGAAATGTTTTAAGAAGCTTTATGAACCAAGAAAAAAATAATTTTCCACTTTAAAATGTTGCCAATAATTTAGAATAAGCTTAAGATTTACTTTTCCAATGTTTTGAGATAATCTTGCAGCTAGCAATAAGAATTCATTTCTTTGTTGCAGTGATTTATAAATCATAGGGAAAATGAACAGTAAATGCACAAGGCTAATTAGCAATGAGCACTGAGATCTTCCCTATTTATTTAAAACTTCTTATCAAATTAGGCATTGCTCCGAAGGTGACAATATGTTTCAATTTGTTTACATCCCCACCAATACAATCTAGAAAGGGTACTATCAATATATTATAATTTTTGCAGAATATCATTTCATTTTGAGATAATCTTCATAATCCATTCTCAGTGACTGGCTGAAATAGATTTCAAATCCTCTGACACAAGGAGCTCCAAATATGTTCAAATCCCAAATAATTCTTCTAGGGTTTTGTCCCTTTGAAGACAACTTCTGGTGCTTGAATTGAGTAGTATCTATTCTGCCACTCTGCATAAAAAGGATAAGGCAAATTACTGCCCAATCAGCGTATTGAATGTAATAATTAAACTCTATGCAAGGCACTAATTGACAAATTAGCAAATTGGCTAGATTTGGAACAGATTATTCATGAGGAGCAGACTGGCTTTAGACCATGAGGATCCTCTCTAGACTACGTCTAGCTCTGTACACTGTCTTTATCAACCTCAGATCTGCTTTGATTTCTTCTCTAGACCCAGACAATGGGAAAAGCACATTGATCTTCAATAGATAAGTGATTATATCAGTTAATCTTTAAACTGCATGAATGGAAATTACATTAAAATAAGATACTCTGTCAATGACCATTGCACCAAAGCTACTTTTGTTTCTAGGGTTGTTCAGCAAGGTTGCATTTTAGCCCCTCGGTTGTTCAGCTTTTGGACAAATTTAATGGCTAGTCATTTTATTTTATCTTTATTTTATTTATTAAATTTATATGATGCTGTCTACTGCTGCCATAGCCACCTTCCAATGAACCAGCGATGCTTTATTTCTTCCAGGAGCCAAAAAACTCTACCTCCTCCAATTATTGTACAGAATCCAAATAGGATTGTACCGCAAATGTGCCTCTTTAGAGATAGTTCAGTTTGAAGTTTTGCAGAAAATATTCCAGATACCTTGAAATGTTCTGAATGCACCTCTGTGAAGGGAGGCCAGGTTATTAAAAATAAAGACAATGATGAGCTGACCTTTCCTTCTATTTAGCTTAAAAATGTTCTACCTAGTTGGACTGATTTCCCTTGCATTGACTGGAGAGCGATGATGGAAAAGGAATTTCATTCACTAGGGCTATCTTGGGAGGCTCTCTCTGTGCTAACTTATGACCAGGCAACTAAAGCAATATGCTAACATATATTGGACACAGAATGGCAAGCTCACTCTGCCTTTTACCTTAGTACCATTTCTTAAGTAACTCTGCTCCTATGTGGAAACCAGTGAGCTATCTGAGACACATAGAGAAGATTCTTTACTCTGGCTTGCTGTGATGCCTTATTTATTGCCATCCTGGAAGGAAAATTCAAAAGAGTCCCTTACAACAATGGATCATGCCCTTGTGGTCAAATACAGTGGAATCCTTGGGTCACATTTGCTTATATAGCCTCATCTACAGGGACATGAGAAATAGGTACATTGCACTTCTTTTAATGGAGTTTCCAGGATGCAGAATAGACTGTTTCTATATTCAGCTGTTGCTGGCTGAAGGATGTGACTCCACATTCTCGGCAGTGTCAAATTTTGCTCTGCTGCTTTCAAGATCAGAAGTCAGATTTGAACCCAGCAAGATATATAAGAATTTTAGTTCTTTTCTTTTTGTTTGGCTTTATAACTATGCATCACTTGTCAGGTATATTCTTTCTTTTTCTGCTCGCTTTGTATCATTTGGTCTATGACCGTAAATTGAATAAACTGAACTAATCCAACTAAACCTCAAACATTGTTAAAAGTCCCAGCTGATAAAATCTAGTAAAGAATAAAGGAATTATTAGTCTCCTAGGAAACCAAACTGGAACTTGTGACCAGTCCTTTTGCGTAATATATTCAGAGGGTTTCCATAAATAATTAAATCACTAGTCCTATAATATCCTTATCATCCTACTTCTTGTATTAAACAAATCTATTCTTGTCCTTAAAAACAGAATGATTGAGATTGGGAGGTCAGAAAAGAAGAGTAAGAGGTTGTTTCTATCTTTTCCAAACTTCTAAAGTAAAATTTAAATATATGTTTGTGATAGCAGGTATACCTTTCTTAATGTTAGAGAAGACTGGCATCGCCTAATTAATAGGAAGTAAGTTTGTACAATTAATTTCTAATGATATTGTGTTAATTGAAGAGCATCAAAACCATAATTCAAATTCTATATACCTAAATTGTTGTCCAATGCTAGCTTTGAACAGTATGCATATGTATAAAAGATGACAATTTTATTTGTCGTACACAAAACCAATGACATTGGAAATGGACTATTTAAAACAAAAATAGAATTCTAGGAAGAATAGTCCTTTGAGTGAAGCTGTTCTAAAGCTGATGCTGTAACTAATTTTTTCTTTTAATTTTGCCCAGAATTAAGATCATAATTACTATTTTATTTGGTACCAACCCTTCATCATTGTCTTAAACATTTAAAGCTATTTGTACTGAAGTCCAGAAATTTCTTGAAGCTATATTTTGTGACTTTTTAATGGTGTTGATTAACATAACCAATGAGTTATCAAAATTAGCCTTTCAATCTGCATAACACTTACTTACTTCAAATGGCAATTTATTTCCAGTGTTCCTGTGCTGCTTCAAACAACTGAATCAAAGTGGCTTAGAAAAGCAATTCATAACAAACATTATCAGAACGTATATAATAAAGATACATAGCAAAAGGAATAACCCAAAATATTTACTCAAGCATAATCTAAGATAGCAATTACTAATGCCATGACCGTCACTTATCCCAGGTACATTCACCACTCCTTACATTCCCTCCTGAAAAGCTAACTCTTACCTAGCCATTGCTTTCATTTTTATAAATTATTCCACAGGAGGAGAGCTTTAGCTGAGAATAGGTCTTGTCTCTTTTAGCATTTTGAAGAAAAATGAACATTTGCAAACTGATCTATGTTGTGATACTCATTTTCCTCCTGTATTCTGTTATAATTGCTGTATAATGAGATCAGACAAAGTAGGATCAGTAGATGCCACTATCCATTTTACAAAAAGTCTGAGCCATTGATAACCCCATTATAAAGAACAATTTTAATTTGTTTTTTACTAAGAAATGTATAAATGTAAGTAAACTACAAAAGAAAATGTACAATAATTTGGAAGATCAAAAGCTCCAGAGCCAATTGTCTTAAAATGCTAATTTTTATGACAACTGAGTTGATGGTGGGTCAAAATCTCCATAGAACATGATAAATGTGGCCCAAACATTTGTAAATATATGTTTTATGTTTGGAATCTTTCAGTTTGTTACTATTCATAGTCCAAACTCTACCCAAACATTTCTGCTAATTTTAAAACTGAACACGAGAGACTGAAACTGCCAAGCAAGCTGAAGAAAATAAAGCTTGAGGCAACAAAAACTAATTTATTTCACTTCCCATAAAGTAGTTAAAGGGTCCCACATTTTTTTTAAAGTGGTGATAAAATGTGAGATCTCCTCCTAAAATTGTTTCCACCAGGTGCGTAAATCAGATATGGAGGTAGGTCCCCTTTCTAACATGGGTGAGAAGTAGGCAATCTTCAATATAGTTTTAGACAGAAATGGAGTTCTGTGCATTTGATAGATTACAATGTTATATTTAATATTATTCTACTTGAAACAGCTATATTATGTTGAGCAACAAGCCCAAATTGATCAGAAGGTATATATTTACTATAAAAGTATTTAAATTATTATATTAATAAGTAATGTAGTTTTTAAATTTATCAGTGCATTAGGCCTCCACAATAAGGGCCTTAGTGGCCCTTATTTGGTTTAGGAGTAATCCCAAATTGATTTTTTCCCCCAAGAGGTAGGAATTTTGGTCCCTGTGGGAATATTACTGTGTCGCTGACATCCACAAGCCCTTAATACCATTTAAAAAAAGCTTTCTAATATTCAGGTATGATACAATCCACATTTGGAATTTTAATACTTATAAAATTTGTTACCACATTTTTATCTCATGTTGCTTGATTCAGATACTCAGAGTTCCCTAATTAATTCAGTGGGTTTTTAAATGGCCTTCTCACCCAATCACAGGTGACTCAGATAAAAAGTGTGCAGAGCTTCAATCACTCCATCTTGACTTTTTTTGACTATACCTCGCAGACACCCCTGTTCTCACCCAAAGGAAGCATGAATATTAGAAGAATCCTGGTGCCTACATGAAAGCTTGGTTGGGAAATGCTAGATCTGTATTTCCCAACTGCAACTTCCAGATGTACGGTTTTCAACTCCCAGAATTCACAGCAATGGCCATGCTGGCTGGGGAATTCTGGGAACTGAAGCCCACCATTTGGAAGTTGCCCAGTTTGGCAATTCTATGCTAGACGATCAAGTTCTTCTCTGTTCTGCATATTCTTCATCTCTCTCCTTTTGCAGTCTCTGTGATTTTTGTTGGCAATTGGGCAGAAAACTTAAAACAAAACAAAATCAGCCAACCAACCAACCAGACAAACAAACAAAAAACCAACTTTCCTGGTTCCCAAACTTCAGTCTTCTGAAATTGGGTGATGTACTGTGAATCATTTTTATACAAATAGCTGAAAGGAGAAATACTTCCCCTCCACATGCATATACAGAATGAGAAGGAAGGGGTTGCGGGTGTCTCTCCTACTGGGTTGAAAATCCCTTGTTAATCTATTTTTGGAATTTTGCAGATTTCTCAACTTTTAACTTTATGCTCAGTCTCAATAGTTAGCCACAAAATAATGTGGGAGGAGGTATATCTTCTTTTAAAGAAATTGCACTTGGACAGAAAACCTGAAACTTCTTAGTCTTTTACTTGTTATGGTCAAGTTCCTCCCCCGGCCCCCCAACCATCCACATTTCATTCAGCTTAAAGCAAATCCTGCCAAGGAAAAACAGTTCTGGCAGTTTTCTTTCAAAAGTTAAATATGCTGAAAAAAATCTCTCGAACCTATTTGTCTGTCGTTTGGCAGGTTTAAGTTGCTACTGTTTCCACAATTACGTCAAACAGCCATAGTCAGTGGGGATTTGGATTTCCAAATCATAGTTTGGATTTTGTTCCCAATTTTTTGTTGGGGGTAGGGAGGCTGGAGAAATTCTGAGTGGAGCAATCCTTACTTTCAACCTCATTTCCTATTGCTGTTTTCCTCAAAGCTTCTATCACTGAGGTAACATGTAGCTGAGACTTGCAGTCCAATTGTCTTCTTATAAATTCCATTTATAAGAAGACAATTGGACTGCAAGTCTCAACTACACGTTACCTCAGTGATAGAAGCTTTCATATCTGAAGCCTTCTCCCCCCTTCCCCCTGGGGTACCATGGACAGCCAAGAAAACAAACCGATGGATCATTGAACAGATCAACCCAGAGCTCTCACTCGAGGCACGAACAACCAGGTTCAAATTATCCTACTTTGGAAATATTATGTGAAGGCCTACAGTAGCTCTCGCAAGAAGGCTGTGATGCTGGGAAAGGTGGAAGGAAAGAGAAGAAAAGGATGACCAGCAGCATGGGGGATAGACTCAGTTACAGTGGTGATGAGTGCACCATTGGAAAAGCTGAAGGACCAGGTTAGGAACAGATCATCATGGAGAAAATTTTTCTATACCATTGCTAGGAGCTGAAAATGACTTGATGGCATATAATCAATCGATCGATCAATCCATTTTCCCTCCCCGACAGAAAATCTGTTAAGGAGGAAAAGAGCAGTTCAGGGGTCAATAGAAAAATGCAGATTGTTGCACACTGAGAGAAGTGACTGAAGTTTGGGGCTTGTCCTTCCTTTCTCTATCGTTTGACTTGGGTTTCTGCCAATTTATATCCAGCAGGGCAAATTCTGTAGCACTTGCTCCCTTTCCCGAGTTTTGCCTGATAGATGTTTTTTTTTTAACAGAATGAAACAAAAGCCCTTAACTGTAGACCATCATCCAAAAATACCCTTGCCTCCGCATTTTCTCTTGCTGAATGCCTCTTAATAAACTCTTGTAAACAAGTCTTTTACAAAAAAAGGAGTTCAATCAAATCATCTTTTGATGCCCTTTTAAGTGGCCCCAACATCAGTGAGGAGACCACAGGCGATCAGGAAAAAGAACTTTGGGGTATTCATTTGTCGTAATTTAAGTTTGACTCATTTCAATAGTTTGTATTGCCTTGTCTTCAATACGTCAGATTTTCTTTTTTAGCTTTATATTGAACAGTTAGTTACTATGATATATTGTTGTAGTTATACGTTCCCCCTAGAAGGGTGGTTGAGGTAGATATTTTAAATGGATATATAAAGAAAACAGCCTCTGATTTGAAAGCAGAACACCCTACTTGTTAATTCAATTAACAAGTAAGATATGACAAATAAGTTAAGAGAATCACTATTTACAGAGCAGTCCTATATACAGTATATCTATTCAGAGGAAAGTCCTGCAAATTCAGTGTAGTTTATTCCAACATAAATAGATATAGAATTGCAATCTCTGTTACATTAATCTTATTTATATATTGCTAACATATGAGTTGCTTAAAGTAGCAGCTGGTAATTTGGGGTCTTTTAAGCACCTTTTCTGATGTTATTAAAAAGCATCAGCTTTTGTGAGCTTTCATGAAATGAAGTAAGCTGCAGCTCACGAGAGCTGATGCCTTTTAATAACATTTGTTATACAGTTTTCTATACAACTTTAAGCAGAAGATACAAGAATCTCGTATCCACGTATAAAAAAGTTTTTTTTTTAAAAAAGGTTTCATTTTTAGAAAGTTTTGAAGCTTATACCATGCTGAGGTTCTCCAATATCAGAAGAGCAGAAGCTTTACATTGCATCAAACTTCAAGTAATTCAAGTGGGGGAAGGGAGAATCAAGCCCAACCAGATCTCACAAATAAACCTAAAATTATTCCTAAAGATAATCTGATGAGATATCAAGAAAGTATTTGTGGATCAAAGACCTGTAACCCAGCAGCTGTTCCATCAAAAGAAGATGAATGAATTCTAACTAACTAACAAAACGTAGTTACACCCAATAATAAGACTGAACAAGTACAAAAGAATTTGCGAGGAGTTAAGAACCCCTGGGGGGGTATCACTGATTTTTAAATAGGCATTTGCATTTTTGAAAGGTACATTACAAGCAAATTAAGCAAATTAAGCTCTTGATGTGGAGAAACTATCTATTTATGAATCTATTTCAGGGTTTTCATGGCTGTGTCACACTCTAGTGTTAAACTAAGAAATGGCATGCAAGATAAAGATACAAAACAGAAAGATGAGGGCTTCAGAAGCTCAGTATCTTATTGAGTTTCAAACCAGAAAGGAAACAGTCCTCCAAAACTTCAGAGAGCAGCAAGTTTCCAAAAGGTGACTGCCATCCATAACAGTTTTTAAAAAATCTCCATATGTGGAAATCACGAGATGTGCATAATTTGTTAGTGAGCTTACCCGAGTTCTAGTACATGCTGAGTAGTGTTCATTGGAACTTGGCTTATGGTAATATATTTCAAACTAATGATGCTATTAAAAAGTTTAAAATTATGTACCACTCTACAGTGTATAACTTGCTACTACTCCAAGTAAGACTACCATTTGTAAATCACAATAAAGATTTATTATTAAGCACCATCACAGGGCCGTTTCCTGGTTTGGCTTGGGCTTCTTGCTTGAAGGCCAGGATACTGTTTGGCATCAACCTCCCTCTTGGCACAATGAGCCTTCCTCCAACTTTGTTCTCAAGGAGATGATGCATCCCCCCTGGCAATTCAGGAACATTCACATGCCCTCCAACCATTCACCAGTGAAAGCAGAGATCCTTCTGAAGCATCAGTGGGTGGCATCAGGAGCTTTTAGTGCCTTTCACCAGCTTCAGCTGCCATGTCAAAGAAGCTGCCAAGCCTCCCCTAGATAGGTGAGCAGCCATCTCAGCTCTCTGGGTCCTCAGAAGACATTCAAGAGCAATTACACCCACAATGCAACTCACATTTAAATTCCAGACAATTTGGATCGAATCACCTGGAATAGTTCATATTTCCATGTAGTGTGTTTTTTTTTTAGATTTTTTATCCCACCTTTATTATTTTTTATAAATAACTCAAGGCGGTGAACATACCTAGTGCTCCTTCCTCCTCCTATTTCCTCCACAACAACCACCCTGTGAGGTGAGTGAGGCTGAAAGAGAGTGACTGGCCCAAAGTCACCTGGCCGGTTTTTCATGCCTAAGGTGGGACCAGAACTCACCGTCTCCTGGTTTCCAGCCTGATGCCTTAACCACTAGACCACACTGGCTCTTTTCCCTCTTGCACCTAACCATTACACAAACATGTCCGGGCAACATCTTTTTTTCCTATGTCCCCATGATGTGGTGTTCCTCTCATCCCTAGCCCATGATGGAGATGGGCTTAAGTCCTTAAGTTTGTGTTTTTCCTCCTAAACTAACAGCCTATACCCATAGCTGCAAGGGGTTTAAAACCTGTTAAGCTTCACCTCCTATGATGTGTGAGGCAAAGTCAGGCGCCCAGTGGTGAGGGGGCCAGAGTGATGCTTGTTGGCTGTTCCAGAGTGATATGGGCATGTCCCCTTGTATGATACCATTTGACTGTTGTTGTTTCCATTGAATGCTGAATCTGGTAACACTGTGTTGGTGGTCTGTCAGACTTCGCAGTAGCACCAGACTTTAAACCAGCAGAATTGTACATGCTTTAACTCTACAGCTCCTTCCAGTTTACAGCAAGGTTAAAACAGCAAAACAGTCAAATGATGCAATCCAACTATTTCCTCCCAAATAGATATGATCAAACTTCAGAACAAATTAATATTCAGGGCAATGGGACAGCAGTAGAAAGTAATTTGGTGCTAGAGGGCTTGAAAACAATGTATCAGTGTGTGTGTGTGTGTGTGTGTGTGTGTGTGTGTGTGTATATATATATATATATATATATATATATAGAGAGAGAGAGAGAGAGAGAGAGAGAGCAGGCATCAAGGGTGGGAATGGGACTGACACTGAATGGGTTCAAATCTCCAAGGTCAGATTGATTATATGAAGGAAATTCCTGATGGTGTAGCCAAATCTGTATCTGTTATGTAAGAAATCATGAGAATGAGTGAATTACCAGATGACTTGGTCAAATGTTTCCAAGTTTGAAAAGAACTCAGAGAACTACAAGTCAGTCACTCTGACTTCATTAGCTCAGAAGACTGCAGAACAGATTATAAAGTGTTATAGATGATTATCAGAAATCTGCATGATTTAGCAAGAACCAGTTTTGTCAGACTATGTTCATTTTATCTTTCATTTAGTAGATTGTAGATTAGTAGATTAGTAGAGCCATACAGTAATATAACTTTGACAAAGTGCTCCAATTACAATTAGCAAACTGGCTAAATATGGCCTGAGTGACAGGTCTATTAGGTAGAGCCACAGCTGGATTGAAAACTGTATCAAAGAGTACACATCAACAGTTCTTCACAGTGGAATAAGGTATCAAACAAGGTGCCACATCATATGGTTCTTGGCTTGGTATGTCTTGCTGTATTTGAAGTGCTTAAATCACCCAATAGCGAAAGCTCTCTGTTTGGTTTACAATAAAACTTCTCAACATTCTCATTAATGACTTAGATGAAAAGATAAAATGGATGCTTATCCAATTTTTAGGTCACACGAAACTGGGTGGTGTAATTCCAAACAATATTGTTAGATTTAGATAAGCTTCTAGAAGCCAAGAACATCTGGTCTTACATGGTCACTGACTTTGCCATACAAACCTATGAATGGAAAAAGGAGCATTGGAGGGAGCAGCCTTGAATGAGGCAGGAACTGCAGCTGTGAATGGCTGTTCTTAAAATTTCAGCTGACTTTCCTTCAGGGAGGAAAAAGCCTATCTAACTACCTTCAAAATCCTGCAGGCCAAGCGTTGGAACCTTTGAGTGGCTGGGGATGAACACATATGCTTTTGTGGGGCCAAGGGCTACAGAAAGCAATGCGGCCACATCATAACCATGAGCAAGGCTGAGATTTTCTGCGATTGGGGATAGAGTGGGTTTTTTTTTCTTTTTAAAATTAAACCTACTTTAGGATCTCTCTAATTTTGTGTTGCAGAGTTCAATGATACTCTCTTAGATACTATCCTAGAAATCTTTGGGAAGTTCTAGGATTCACAAAATAAGGTGCAATGTATTTTTCCACTCCTATCCAAATAACTAGGTATTTGCAAACAGTGTTCATCAGACCCATCAAAGATAAACATGGCTAATCATCTAGAACCTTCCACTAGTGATTACCATAGCTTTTGGGGGTGAAGAGATAATACTGATGGCAGACTGAAGCATTATTGGGGGAGATGTCCGTAACATCTCATGAAGAAAAGTTAGTTAAGGGGATCTGGAGTGAAGAAATTGCAAGCTAGAAACGGGTAGAGTCATTCTTCTCACCTGTCCCTTTTCATTCCCATTGCCAACAACAGAAGCAGCTTTTCTTCCTCTAGATAGGTTTTTGGCTACATTAACAGCACAGGCATTAGCAAGTAATGTGCAGCCCAAGCTTAACCCCCCCCCCCCCCCCCCACTGTAACTCTATTTACTTTCCAATTTTCAACAGAATGCTAGGGCTCTGTCTCTCTTCTCTGGGCCTGCAGCCAGAATTAAATGTTGTTTAATTCTGCCATCTCTTTGCTTGACAAAGTGCAAATAATCTGAGCAATAAACGTGCAGTTGAGCTGCATTGAGCCTGAGAGCGGGAGATGTTTGTTCAGACATAACATCTTCCATTAAGCCAGATCGCCCAGCCTCAATTTCTATAGCTCTTATCCTTCCTTCATATAAACAGATGTGGCCCTTCCTTGACAACACCAGGTATGATGTCACATATTGGGGCTGTGCAAAGGTTGTCCAACTAACTTTGAGGGCTAGATCTGCCAAGGGTAGGCTTGGAGAAGCCTGTCTGCACTTGTTCCCAATTCCAGAGAACAATCCCAAAACTAGATGCTCCACCCTCCCATTATTAGCATGGGAAAAAATATAAACATCAAATAACGTCTATGATTAAAAATGTCAGAAGAGGACTGAATTGACAAGAAAGCTAGAACATTATGAAGTCATCAAATTTCATAGAAATTGGTGCGAAATTTTAAGCTGCACTCCCTAAAATCTTGTAACTATTTTTCATTCGGTGCCTATTACTTTTTCTTGTTTGCTTTGTGATAGTGAGACGGAATCTGCAGTTCACAATGTACATCCTTATCTTCGGCGAGAAAATGCTACTTTTGAATTAGACATGGAAGATACTCTTCTAGAACATATTTATTTCACACTGTGTTATAGCATTTTGAGTCAAAGACAAGGGAGTTGATGTACCGATTTCAGATAAGCAGCAGGACAGAGAACTAGCCAGACTGTGTGGCTGCTGTCTGGAATTTAGCAATGCACATTAAGATTGCAACTTCACTAAGTAAGGGCTTCTGGTCAATATTATTTGGAACCAGCTACAAAGCTGATCTGGTTTGGCCCAAGCTACCTTGATGATGGAACAGTCAATTCTGCATGGTTTTGCTTCTGCAAAAACGTATCATTTGCAGGATAAGCAAAACTCATTCTTGGCTGTTAAAGGCTCACCTATATCGCTACCTCCCCATGTCAATATCAAAGAGCAACAGCTGGTTAGATAAAAACCACCTGCATAAGAGGAACCTGGCTGATGCAACCATCACTCAGACTCCCGCCCTTTCACTTCACTTGAAAGCACTGAAATAACCTGTAGCCCAATTATGACATGGTGGAGCTGACTGAAGATGGAGGGAAATCGAAGAGAGCAACTCACTCTTTTTGCTGCGTTTCCATCAAACACGGTTAAGTCAGATGGCTAGCTAGAACAGTTAGTGAAACATTAATTCTACACCTGCAAACGATGGGGGACTAGAAGAGAATGAGATGGAAATGAATCTCTCGGTGGCCATTTTCTCTGTGATAGTAACGGATGCAAATTATTCTTTGCTGAATGTCTAAAACAGTGTTTTTCAAACTTGGCAATTTTAAGATGTGTGGACTTGAGTCCACAGATCTTAAAGTTGCCAAGTTTGAAAAACACTGGTCTAAAATGTCATGTCTCATGTCTAAAAATGAGGATGTTTCTTTGGGGAGAAAGTTCCTGCTTTTCTTACACTTGATTTTTTACAATAGCCAGTCTGCTGACAATTGTTCTCACTTTCCGTTCATACTTAGTGTAGGACCACTGACAGATGGGCATATTCCAAAATGTCATTCCATGAGAGTGTATTGGTGGCTTGCTGAGGTTTTTGTTAAAGTATTTCACCAGAACTTGCTCACTGTAGGCCATTTGTATTACGACTATCCAGCAAGGATTACAAATATCTGCTGTTTAAAAAAATTCCATGCAAAAATGTAACCAGGCACTGAAGAAAAGGAGGACTAGATTGTTATTATCTCAGATATATAATATTTACCCTGTACAGTACTCTGTTAAACATGCAAGAGATAAAAAGAGTTTTTAAAAGATGCACAGCAAATCTTAGGACAGCTTCTTGAATTTAATACTTTCAGGCTGGTTTCAACTCTCGGAATTCGCCATCTGGGAATTGCAAACCCCACAACATGTCAGGTTGGGGAAGGGTACATATGGATATTATTCTTCATGAAACTTTTAAAAAATTCAAACGTTCATATAAAGACCATAATGTTTCTTTACTGTATATCTGTTCACTGCTAGGCCAGGAACTAATATGTTTCACTGGAGGTTCAAAAGAGATCAGAGACCCATGTTCTTTGAATTTCAGAGCCTTGCAGTATCACTCCAGAAAGCTCAAACACTTCACACTGTTTTGTGTTACTTTGGCTGGTCCTTATAAAGGGTTATCGGATATGACATGAACATTTGTGATGCTCTAAATACTTTATGGTGATAATCATCATTCTCAAGCAACAATTTTTCATTTCAGCCTGTGAAAGCTTCTGCTTGGCTATAAGAAGAATACACAACTTACACCCTTGAATAACATTACAGACCTCTGTTTAAGTCCTTGAAAAGCTTAGGAAAAAAATCAAATGTCTTGAATGACAGCCTGTATACTGAGTGTCAAAGCTTATCAGGGTTCACAGCAGCAAATAACACTGGCATTTATCAAACTGGCCTCACAAACCTCAGAACCATTATGGATTCCTTTTTAGGGCAAAAAAAATTCCTAGTAAGACACAGGAACAAGACAGTGGTATAGAATGTTGTACATTTTTCATACCAAATAAAGCCTTGTCTGAGAAGGAAAAAAGGAAGAAAAACTCTTCAGGAAATTATAGTATTTTCCACCGTTACTGCTGACTGGGACATCTGCAGCAGGGGTAGGAGTCAAAAATGTCAAGGTGGTGGATCCAAGTAAAAAGGGGCAGGGCTTTGATCACAGGGTGACCTGGATGTGCAAATTGAGGTAAGACATGTGATGGATGAATGGATAGTCCTTTGGCCAATCTTATCATTTCTTTGTCTCATTTATGGAAATGATTTTCAGAAAGTGAAAGCTACAGAAAATGTAAAAAATGGCTACAAAGAGAGAGAAGAGTTGGAGTTCACCATTCCAGTGCTATCTGACTGCTAGCTTAACCCAATGTTGATAAAAAGTAGGGTCTAGAGTATTTTTTTTCCCTAGCCTTTCATCTCAGGGAGCAGAGATGGGAGCAAGGTCTCTATCCCAGCAGGTGACAGCATTAACACATGCTTGCAGCCACCAAGTTGATTTTTTAAAGTCTTCCTGAGGACTCTCCTGTATAATGGCTTGCTTATTTATTTATCACATTTATATAGCTGCCCATCTCACAAATGTGACTCAGTTGCCAGCTTTGTTAATCTCACTTATTTATTTATTTATTTATTTATTTATTCAATTTATATGGCTACCCATCTCAAATGTATGACTCTTAAAAGCTATCTATATCTATATCTATGTATATCAAAACCATACAAGTACTGTCAGCAGCCAAAGTACAAAAACCACCAACAGGAATTAACACAGCCACTGCAAAGGCTTTACTGTGCATCTGGATCCCTAAACCTGGTGACAGAACTAGGTCTTTAAGGCCTTCTGAAAAGCCAGTAAAGTCAGGGCCAATCTAATATCCAGAGGGATGATGTTCCAAAGGGTGGGCACCATGCCAGCAAAGGCTGTTCCTGGGCCCTGTCGGATGGCACTCCCTAATAGACAGGACCAGGAGCATGCCTTTTCTCCTGAACCTAATGGGACAGGTAGATATAATTGGAGACAGGTGATCGTTCAAACAACCCAGCCCCATGCCATGAAGGGCTTCATAGGTTACAACCAGCACCATGTAAAATCTACCTTATTGGTTTTCCAACTTTTCTTGGTGATTCCCAACTTTCAATGAAAGAAACCCAAGTAGTTGATGATGGCACTGCTTCATCATCTCCAACTCCCCATTTAGTTCCAGGCCCAATTAAAGATGTGGATGCTGAGTTTCTTCTGGATTGTCACCTCCCTTATGTGCCCTCCATCAAATTCAGAGGATCTCCTTTAGATGCCAAAAGGTGTATGGCAGGTGACTGCTAGGAGTAGGGCTTTCTCTGTGTAGAATGCCCTTCTAAGTGTCTGGCCCTTCTTTCATGTTTTCTTCAGGGTCATCTCTCTTTTCCTTTCTACAGTTTTATGTTCAGTTTGATTTTAAGTATACATTTCAAAGGGAGTATTGAATTCTTTCTCTTGCTTTCTGGACAATTTATTTGTTGTATTATTGTATTATTTTTTCTGTTTAAAGATAAGAGTTTAGAGGTACTTAGTAATCTGTTCAGAGAATTTTGATTATTAGGCAGATAATAATAGCAATGAAAACATCTACATCTGTGTTTCTCAATGTGTTCCAGAGAGCATTTCTCATAAGTCAAAATAAGATTTCATTTGGAGACCCACTACTCCAAGAACCATAACCTGAGATCATTGAAAAGCCACTCAATTTCACTTTCAGCTTGAGAAAGTCAAGTTTTAGGGAAACAGAAGGGTGAGTGACCCATGGAATTTAAGGTGGAAGAGGAGAAAGAGAAAAATAAAAAGAGTAAGGGTGTAATGATGGTTTGAACAAGCCAGCTTCATCACTTCTGGCCTCTTTAAAAAACATAATAAAGAGAAATCACTATGTCATGTTTGGACAACATAAGAAGTGATGGATAATGTAAATGAAATTGTTACAATTTCTTCTTGCAACTATACAGAAGCTAGGCAAAGAGGAGAGGAATATAGCTAGGTTCATTCATTACATTACAGTAAACCATGATTTATATCCCAATTTTCCTTCCGAAGCTCAAGGTAGTATACCTTAGCTTCCATGGCTAAGGGTGAACTAGAACCTGGATTTCCCCAGTCCTAGTCCAACACCTTAACCACTACTCCACATTTTGCCTGGTTCGACAGTACTCAGTAATGGTACTGACCATCTGTAGGTGCATCAAATGTCTAAAAAAAGTTTCAAAACATTTTGGATACCTGATGGGCATGCTAGGACGACTAGCATTCAGTTTTATGTCCCTGAAGAGTTAACATGCTCTCCACTCCCCACCAAGTGGGTAATGGAGAATATTTGCTCCATGTGTGCTCTTCTGCAAGATCAGCTAGGGGCAGAAACATGCCTTTGAAAATGATTGAGGTGGGAATCCTATCTGCCAGTTGCCCCAAGCCGTTCATTTACACAAACACCCAGAAAAGTTAACCTATATTTTTGGAAATATATGAAATTGATACCAAACAACCACATTCAGAGAAAATTATAGACTGTCTGCTGGAAAACCTCTTCTTTATTTATATTTTCCCTTGGTTTGGTTAATATTTCCAACATTTTTTTTGATTCATGGCAAAAGTTCAGTGTTTCTTGGTTAAGAGAAGAAAACCAGTTTGTGCTCCAAAAAAACCCTCTAAGTGGTTTATGCAAAGCTATCATTTGACAGCTTTTCCCCATCAACTTACTGAACAGTTTTGCATATCAAAATCTGGGTGGTGACTTTTAAGTTCATTATGCCCTGCAATAATAAAACCAAGACCAGAATCTGAAGAAAACATCTAGATCGTTTCTGGTGCCATTGTAACATTCGCTGGCCAATATTAAACACAGCTACCCTGTGGCAGAGTCACTTTTTTAAAATATTTCATTGTTTACAAAAGTACGTGAGGATGTTCAAGTGCCATAGCTATGTGTGCTGAGGTAGGATGAGGAATTCATGTGTTCTCATGGATGAACTTCAGCCTCTCAACAAGTTGCTGATGTTGAGGTTAATGTCAGTCTGAACTATACGGAGACTGAAGCCCCTGACATTTCTCTAGCTCTGGCAGAAACACTTTCCTTTCCACCTTTTAATGGGAGGGGAAAACCTGATGTAAATGCTTTCCATTGTGAGTCTAGTTTAAATCTCACAATACGCTGGGGCTTCTTTGTTTCAGCTAATGTGTTGTGGGTGAGGGCAGATAGTAGTATCACTGTGGTCATGGGCATATATGGTGGGAACCGGGGGGTGAGCTGCTCTCAGAGAAGGTGGTCTCAGTGTGTTGCACCCATTCCTCATTCCAGCCCTCTATGCTCAGCCCCAATGCTGAGGATCATTGGATCCTCAGTGTCTCGTGATTTCAGCTTTCCTACTGAATGCCAGGTCAGTGTGCAATAAGGATTCCTCACCCATGAGATAATAATGAGAGGGACAATTTGGTGTGTATTGATGAGACCTAGCTGGGCACAGGGTGAGGGTTCCCATCTTGGAAATGTGTCCACCTGGGTTTTGAGAGTGGTACTGGCTGCGACTTCAGGGCAGGGTTGGTGGAATGGCTGTAGTCACCTGAGAGCTGAGACCCTGCTGGCTTTCAGAGGTGTTGCTCTGCAAATATCTGGTTGTGAGATTCTGCTCGTAAGTTTGGGCTCTAGGGATCGGCTGGGATATAGCAGCCTCCCTACCCAAGCTGCTTGAAGCTGGGGCTGGGTTGCCAGTGGAGTTCCCCAGACCTATGGTACTGGGGGACTTTAATCTGCTCTCTCTGGGCATGAACTCAGGGGCAGCTTGGGAGTTCCTGACCAACTCAACAGAGTTTTGGAGGAAAGTATTATCTGGGCATTTTTCTGTTGGGTTTCAGATTGGGATATAATACTGAGACAGTACTGATTGCACTTGTATATGATTTTTGGTAGGACCAGGATGGTGGTGACACATCCATCCTAGTCCCCTTGACCTCTTAGTGGCTTTCAGTTCATGGTATCCTTTTGCACCAGCTCCAAGGGTTAGGAGTAGGAGGCATGGTGTTGCAGTGGCTCTCCTCTTTCTTTCAGGGTTGGTTCCAGTTGATATTGGTAGGGGAGAGAAATTAACCTGAAACCCCAGGGTTCTACTCTCTCTTAGCTCTTATTTAACATCTATATGAAAGTGCTGACTGAGATTATTCATTTGTACGGGGTCAGGTATCATCAGTATGCTGATGATGCCCAGTTAAATATCTCTGCTCTGGGCACCAAGTGGTGCCACCAAGATTTTTTCCTAGTAGCTAGAGGCTGTGGAGGTCTGCAGAGGGATGAACAGGGTTCAGCTTAGTATAAGCAACACTAAGTGTCTGTGAGTTTTGAGGTCCTCCGACTCTGGGGATCCTTCATCTTTAGCTCTGGATGGGGTTGCACTCCCCCAGACAGACTTGGTGCAGAATTTAGGGTTCTTTTGGACTCTCAGCTCCTGCTGGAAGAGCAGACGGCTGCCATAGCCAAGAGGGCCTTTATACAAATCTACCTTGCATGCCAGTTGCACCCATTCCTGGATCATGAGACCCTGCTCATGGTAATTCATACCATGATCACCTCATGTATAGACTGTTGTACATGGGTCTGCCCCTGAGGACCATTCAGAATTGGAAATTGGTCCAGAATGCAGAAGCATGGGTAATTACAGGAATACCACAGTGTGTTTGTGTAGCACCACTACTTCTTGGGCCTATGTTGACTCCCTAAAGGTTTCCAGGTGCCATTCAAGTTACTGTCTCCAAATGTCTCTGCGTGTCCCACAAGATCCAGCAGATTGGCCATGCCTCGGGCCCTTTCTATGAAAGAATGTCACCTAGTGGGATCAAGGAAGTGTGTCTTCTCTGTTGCAGGGCCTGTCCTGTGAAAGAGTATTTTCCCCAAAATTTAGATGGCCCCATCCTTGTTGACCTTTTGCAAGCCCTGAAAAACTTTTGATTTTTCCTTCAGGCATTGAGCCGGAGTGCTGGATGAACCCTCCAGAAACGGTTGGACTCAACTGGAATATGCTGTGGTTGGCCTCGGCTATATTGTCTTGGGTGTGTGTGGTGTGCACATTTTGTCTGGTTGATTCCTTTGTTTTTTATGCTTTTAACCATATGTGAGCTGCCCCAAATGACTATTGCAACTAATTGAATCCTTATTGAAATGAATTAAATACATAAAATGTTACTTTGTGTAGTTTAATTAAGATGGTTGCTCGAAACCCATGAATGTTATATACCACATTCAGATTATATTTGGAATTCCTGTCTACAATAGGAGGCAATAAGTGTGCACAAGCAATCCTATAAACAAGGGAGCAAAGAAAGTCAAACTAAGCATAATAAGCATAGTTTAAAAAGCATCGTAAATAGTTAAAGCACTCACTCAATCTGGTCCTTTTGAGAAGCTTTCAGGCTTCTGCTTCAAAGATTAAAAAACCCCAAAGTTTTTATTAACTCATACATTGTAGGCAGAAGTAACTTAACCAAAGAGAACCTGGTGAAGACAGAAGCATTGTTTCCAAAAGCATCAAACAGCCATATCCAGCCTTACCAGTGGAGCAGACCAAGTCAGAATTGTGTCAAACATTTGCAATTAACAAGGATAAAGTCGTGTCGATCATTTGTCTCTTAACAATTGCAGAAGATGAGAACTATTCAGAGTTATTTAGGCCCAAGTCATTGCTACCAAATTTATTGAGCAAGAATTTCTTTCTATTTCAGCTGTTCGGCCCCGTGAAGTTGGCTCATGACTGCTGCATTCCAGGTCAGAATATGTCTGAATGTAGTTTAGTACTCCAATATCAGCCTCATCTGGAAACACCCTGATAAAAATACAAACCCCCCCCCCAAAACAAAACAAAACCAATCGAAGACTTCTCCTTAACTATTTTTCCTAGCCTCTTATTGAATAATGGCCCTGCCTCATGCACAAAACAAGTTTCCAGGAGATCTGGATGACATTGTTCTCCATTTTTAAACCTCCCGGTTCCCAACTGTTTCTTCTGTCTTGTTTTTTTCTTATAGGAGAACATAAATTTTAAAAAGGCAAGGCAAAACAATTTCATGGTGTGCTATTTTAGCTATTGAAATTGAATCTTACTCTGCCAGCAGAATACCCACCTACAAGGAGTTTTGACAATGCCTGTTCTAAAACTGAATATAAAACTGAATGTATATTCCTCCCTCTTTCAGCACTTTCTCAAATAATGAAAACCATGTTCTCCCTGGAAACCCACAGTGTAACTGGCATTGTTATTACATCTAGATCCTTAGTTCATGGGGATAATCTTTTTTCCATGGGAGAGATAGGTTTCTCAAGCCCATGTTTTATTTCCCACTGTTTCTTGGCTTTTGGGCTAATCAAATGTAGTGTCTTTACTTTCTGAAATCAAACCTGCCCACCCCTTCGGTGGTTTACCATCCTGTTAAGGAGCTTCCAAGGTTCTGACACCTGTGCCTGTTTACAGTTGATCGCAGCCACTCGAATAGGATTTCTGAACATAGGTATGTGTGAGCACTAGCATAGAGGTATGCCGGTTGACCTCTACATTGCCACATCCTTGGAGCTGCTGTGTCCAGGGGCATTCATATCCATGTTTATCGTCAATCTTCCCTCATCATCACTGCTCAAAAGCAACATCTCAGCAGGGTTTTTTGCATACTGCCAAATATATGGAAGGCCATGAATTGAAGGTGGGGGCAGAGGGAATGCTAATAAGTTATCTTGCTTTATTTTGGTGGGAAGGAGAAGAACTCTGGGGATGGGAAGGCACCCAACAGGATACTCAACTATTGGCCCTCTTGGAGACAACTAGGGTGAGCCAACACTGATTGACTGATGTTCCCGCTAAGCTCTTGACCTACAAAAACTTAGATATGCCTATACATTTCTGTGTAAATCGGGAAAAAAGGGATTCGAAATTTCAGGACTGTCTAAGTCAGTTTGGTGTACCAAAGAGAGAGCCAGTTCAGTGTAGTGGTTAAGGTGCTGAGTAGAAGCAAGGACATTACGAGTTCTAGCCTTTCCTTAGGCATAGAAGTTAGATGGGTGACTTGGGGTCAGTCACTCTCCCTCAGCCCAGAGCTGTTGTTGAGGGGAAAATAGGAGATGGGAGTATTATGTATCCTGCCTTGAACTATACAAAAATAAACGTGGAATATAAATCTAATAAATAGATAAATAAATAAATAAATAAAATTGTACTATGGATCAAAAAAAGCTTCAGCATCTTCTGAAGGGTAGAACTTGAAGACCCCTATATGGAGCAGCCTTTTCCAGTCTGACACACTACCATCATACCCATAATTCTCAACCACTGTGATCAACAAAGCATAGTCCATGTAAAAAATGGGCGGAGCTTCAATTACACCATTGTGGCCCCAATCTTGACTTTTTTCATGCTGTATCCTGTGAATATTCCTGATTTTAGAAACGCCCCCCAAACATTTAGGGGGTAGGAAGTGTCCAAACTCTCCTTCTGTGGGTGTCCCTCTGGGGATCCCCAGGCTCAGTGCAAGATCTCTCCAGTGCCCCCAGCAGAGCAGAAAGGGTTTCACTTTAAACAGAGGAAATGGGAAACGGGGGGCAGAGAAGGAGAGAAATGAAGGAGTGGGAACAGTGCCAAGGGGAGGACAAATGATGTTAGTAGAGAATTGGTTAAAAAGAAAAGCCTGAGTTAGAATTGTAGCCCAAATGCTTTTTCACTGACAAACATTGTGCCTTTGTTTCGAATCAGTCAAATGTGAAAGTGGCGCTGAGAATGATTTGAGTTTTGCATTCCTACTTCGATCAAGCTTTTCTACTCTGACCATAATTAGTTAAGAGCAGACATGATGGAAGTGTTTCAGGTCAGAAATGGATTGATGCCTTAGTCTTTAGCAGCAGCTATGCCTGGGCTTGTTTTGAGGTTCTTCAAGGGAAGCTAATTCTTTTGTTCAGGACTTGTCTCCTGACATTCTTCTTTCTCCCATTTGCCCAAGAAAACGTCACATTCTCTGTATAATATGTCAATTTTCCTGATGTGAGAAGATCCCTGTTGTTATTTGTGCAAGCAAATCTTGTGTTAAGACAGAAAGAAAAAAAAAAAGAGAAAGTTTTACTTAATTTTAAAATGAATATTCTTTTGTGTGTGTGTGTCTCTCTCTCTGTACGTATGTTTGAGGGTGAGAGTACGCTCTTACAAAGCAAACATCACAGATTCTGCTTGTTTGTTTGACCCTTTTGGTCAAAACTCCTTTGCCAAGAAGACAATTCAGCGCAAGAGCCTTGAATCAGAAATACATCTCCTGTCAAGCTTAGGGCAACTTGTTTGATTGTGGGTGGGGTTTGTTTTAATTATTCATCACAAAGAGCCAATGGAAGAGTAATGAAATGAAAACCCACTAGCGGGAATTGATTGCATGATATAGGTTATCTTAAAAAAAAAAACCTCTACAAGTAAAACTCACGTAGGTGGAGGGGATGGGGGTTCTCTCTTTCCTGACTCTCACCTTCAAGATGTTCTGCATGCAGAAGACTGTAATCAGTTCCACTGTTTCAACTGATTCTCTACTCACTTCTTCCTCAATCAAGGTTCTGGATTGACCTGTAAACCTTCGTTGCATTGCACACATCAGTTCAAAATAAAACAGCTCTCATCCGTGGTTGGTTTGAAGATTAAGAGCTGGACTGGTGTGGATATCACCACAGTCTGAATGAACTATTAGCAAACTGCCTCTGAATCTAGGGAGTTCAGAACGTGGTAAACTGTACTTGATTCAAAACTAGAACAGGTGGGACTTACCTAAAACAACCGAAAGATACTTAAACAGGCTTAACACATCCAAAGCCTGTGTTAGTATTAGAGCAGGCTTGGGAGCAAAAAACACATATGCAAGATAAAAAGCAGGTCTGAAAGAATCATTCTAGTTCAGTCAGTTGCTAAGCAACATCGCCATGAAGTTCTGATTAGATCTATACCTTTAAACCAAAACTTAAAAGAGAAATCCATCTCTAGTTTGCTCATTGGCGTGATCCCCCACCATTGCTGTCTCTCCATGGACAAGCTGGATTCAGTCTTTCCTAGCTCAATGCATCCATGGACACAGTGCAGCACCACTCATCTTTTTTTTAAATATAATTTTTATTAAGAATTTTAATTACAGTAGTAAAAACTACTACAAACTAAACTTAGAGAAGGAGAAGAGAATGGAAAGAAAGAAGAAAAAGTGCAGGAAAGAAGAAAAAGAAAGAAGAAAAAGAGAAGGAAAAGGAAGAATATAATAAAGAAAAAGAAAAGAAATATGTAAAGAAGTGACTTCCAACCTTCATCACGACAAATATAAACAGATTTAATAACTCTTCACCCCCTATAAAGTTAAACAGATATCTCTTCATCCCATATCCCATCTCTTATCTATAAACAAATCCATCAAACATCAACTTTGCAATCCTGGTGTCAACAAAAAGCCCATAAAGGGTTTTTTTTTTTTTTAATCTGCTTAACAGTCATTACTGACCCTGCAGTGACCGCCCCCTAGCGGTTTTCAAGGCAATTGCATCTTTCTAGTTTCGGAATTAGACTTTGCCAGAGCCTAATTCCTAGAGCGTCAGCCCAGCTGGCAGCACAGGAGGCGGGATTTCCGTTGCTTCGCGCCCCTTTTTCGGACGAGCGCGGTTTTTTCGCGCTTTTACCGGCAACTTGTCCCGTCTCTCTGTTGAGCCGCTGCCAGCATTTTTCCTCCCACCGGAGTCCTCATTTATCTACTCACGTATGTTTTCGATCTGCTGAGTTGGCAGAAGCTGCGGGTATAGAAACAAGAGCTCACCTTGTTAACGCGAGGCTGGACTCGAACCGCTGAAGCTTTCAGCCATTTCTGGCCGGCACTTTCAGCGTCATTAAGCCGCTGCGCCACCGCGTCCCCAACAAAGGGTTGTTAGAGCATTGCAAAAAAAAGGTCTTAGTTTAACCTTGATCAAATAAACCAACTGCATATTCCTTTCTTTTACTTCTAACAGTCTTAATCTTTAATTCAATCAAATATTGTTGTAGGATTTGATTTCTCTTCAATTTCTTTATTCCATCTCACAGATTTCTTGAAGCTTCTTTTGTAAATCCAGTAAGAAAACATTTTCCAGGTCATTCTCTTGGTTTATCATTTGTATTCCCCTTTTAATTTTTAAAACTTCAGCCAGTTTCTTTTGTATATCCAGTAAAGCATTCTTTTCCAAATCCTTCTCTTGGCCTGTCATTTGTAGTTTCACTTTCAGTACTTTCTCTGTCTTGTCAGATAAAATTTGTTCGACATCTATCATTCCTTCATTAACATGTTTTAGTCTATCCATAGAAGCAGTCATCATTCCTGATAGTGTTGATATTGTAGTTACTAATTTCTGGCTCCATTCTTCAAAGATCTCCTTTAATATTTCTGATGTTATAACATTTTGTGTCATTTTGTAAGCACCAGTGTTAACTGACATCAAGACAGGCTTGTATTTTTTTTTCTTCTGCTTAAAATCTTTAGTCCCCTCTAGTGTCCAGTCTCTAAAATCATCACTTATCTTTTGTTATGGCTTGCACTTAACCAGGATAGCCAAAATTAATCTGTTTCCCATGAGAAATTGGGTATTTTTTTAGTTATTTCCAAAACCTTATAGTAAAAGTCAATATTTCAAATTTATCTGAACCCTTAATCTGTTTATAATTTTCTTAGATCAAAATCTTATTTAGCTGTTTATTTCAAATTCTTTAAGTTCTTAAGCTTATAATTAATTTTTCTTTTGTTCAGAGTTGAAGATAAACTTACCCAATGAAGACTTTCAAACTTGTCATTCAGAAGTTCTCTAATAGCTTTAAAAAAATTAATAGGCAATTTCTGAAAGTGATTAGAAAGTGAGGTTTGTGAACTTAGTTTCCTTTAAAAGTCTCCACTGCGGTTGTGAGGAAGATGGCTAATCCCGTCGTCTCCTGGTGCTCAAACCTATGGAAACCGCTGTCCTGCTATCTCCTCACAAGGAGCTGAAACAATCTCCCATTCTCTCCTTATCTGGAGAGGTTCCAAGGAACTGGTCTACTCACTGTTTCCTTGGTCTTTGCAGTGGTTGTCTTCAGTTCACCATACCTCCCCCAGCAGTCCAGCACCAGTCATCTTCTGAAGGATCAAGGACGGGACAATTGCTGCCATTCATGAGCATTTCAACTCCTTCAGCAGGACACTAGTCCATTCAGATTCTGGGTTGGAAAATGTGTATCAAACATTCAGCCAGAGATAAATTAAAGTTTCTGCTAGTATATCAATCATCTCACTGTCCAACCATTTACCAAGACTGCTGCAGGTGTTTTCTGGCATGGTATGTGAAAACTCCAGGACAGTAATAGCAGAGGATAGGGGGAAATTGCCTTAGATGGACCAGCTTGATCCTACTGGGATTTCTATGGCAACCATAGAGTTATCTCATTGCCCAGATGACATACCTAATACAACCTCCTTCATTTTTTTCCCACAACAATAACCCTGTGAGTCCATATTATGGAACATGTAGATTCTTGATCTACTCTCAGTATCTAGTGTTAGTAACAGGTTGAGGCTCACAGCCTGGATTTAGGGAAGTTCTATATGAGCCTGCTGGAATTGGGGCTGAAAGTAATAATTTCTCAGCAGGGATGGTAAACTAATTAAGAAGAGCCATTCTGGGGACTGATGGAATGCACTCAGGAAGTTTCTGGTTAACATGGCTGGACGTCCTGGCCAAACCCGGTTTCCGTATGATATAGTGAAATGGAACAAACTTTCATACAAATACTATCCATAGTTTTTTTTTTCCAGCACTATCAAACCTAGCTAACATCTTGGTTTAGAAGAAGCTGAAGTCTAGAAGGCAGACTGGATCTAAGATATAAGATCTAAAAGAGTGCTTGTTATTTTCTCTGCAGCAAATAGCAGGATGATTTTTACACACAGTATAACAAAATTTGGCAACAGAATTGTCTTTGTTATCCAATAGCTAATGTAAGCAGAATAAATCAGAATTCCATGGGAATTTAGAGAGGAGAGGAGAGATCTACTGCAGATGAGGGTACCTGTGTCAGATTCAGCTGGCACGGCATGGCAAGGCGAACGCGCTGCTCAGCTTCGCCTAGTCAGTTTCACCACCCCAGGCGCTAGTGCTGAAAAGAGGAAGTTAAAACCGTGAACTGATTGGGAACAGGTGGCGGCACTTAACTTCGACTGCAAGCGGATACGTTGTATCGCCGCCGGCTTCCCTCAGGCGCTGCGGACAAAGGGAAGCGCAGCGGCTCGGAAGTGCAGCAATCAGCGCGCGATTGAGAACGCCCGGCTTCACGTGCAAGAGGAAAGCCCAACAAAGACAACAACCACACAACCAATAGACAGCAATCAAGAAGACAAAAGAACCAGACTGAATCTGCCATTTGGGCGAGGGGGGATTACTGCGGGTAATCTGTAACTAAGCAACGGGGTAAAGCCCGGGAACGGGGAACTATAAAGTACCAGGTAAGCTATGCCAAGCCAACCCTGGCTTTGTCTGTACCTACCTACGTTACGCTTGAGTAAACTTCTTTGCTGAACCCACGTGTCACGAGAGTTTCTTTGGAGCTGAACAGGGTAAACCTTACAACCTGTAGAATGAGCTGCATAATAAAGCATAGGCTGTGGTTTCTTTTGCACCTGCATCACAGTGAGCAGGGGATACATTTTCTGGGAGACGAAAAATAAGAGGTTAAATGATGTGCCTTATCCAGGATTTCTTATACTTGGGTCCTTGTTCAACCTAAACTACTCCACATGGTTTTCTTGGTAAAAATCTACCTATGCGGTCGCTAGGAGTCAAAAACGACTTGATGGCATGTATCAGTCAATTAGACTACTTCACAGAATTATTACCGTGGGAAGAAATTGAAGGCAGGTTGTGTTAGATATATCACTTGCAGCCCAGGATCTAAATCTAACGAACAGGCAGGGACTTCAGAAAACAACCCACAGCCTTTCCAGAGAACAATCTGAAGCAGGGAAAATGGTGAAAAGGAAAAATTGAACAGACAATCACGCTTGATTTAAACTTCTTAAGCCTTCCTCTAGGTTGATCCACATTTGCAGCTTGTCCCAGTGTGAGGATGGGCCACCTATTGTTTCTGGAGGACAAGGGCAGATGATGTTGTTCTCATCCCACCCCTAGATTTGGATTGACTTCCATCTGAATTTTCTGTCTTGCATCAACAGTAGCAGTAGTGGAACTGTGAAATGCTGGCATGGTAGGAGGGGAAAAGTAAACAAATTAAAAAGTAGAAGAATCCACCAATCAGGAGCCATCTTAATCCTAATCTAGAGAGAACACCTAGACATCACTGTCACCAAAGCAGAGGAGGGGGTGGAAATCTGGAAAGGGATGGCTTAAGCTGACTTCACTTTCAGGTGGTTTATACCCGGAGACAAGCAGCTGAAGATTGCAGTGCAGAAAAGCCACCAGTCTCCATCACTTGTGCTTTTCATTACTGAATTACTGGGAGACAGGTGCATACCTCAACATATCATGTCCAGATGACTCTCAGAAATCCATTAGGAGTGGAAGCTGAGGATGAATAGATAGGGGAAGTAGGCAGAGCCTGGTTTCTGGATTCAGCTCCATTCTGAGCCACATAACCAGAAGAGGTGGAAGGGTGTCCCAGGAATGGAGCCACTGCCCATTCACTTCTCCCACAAGACCCTCTATGGGATTTTTTTTTTTTAAATCTTGGATCTTTTTCTCCCAGCCTCTGACCGGGTCCAGCCCATTTTTAAACTTGAACTTTCCTTTGCCGACCTCTCCCCTACACCAGATTTGGTCCCATTCTGGTCTGCTTTGCAGGAGAGAGGTTCTGCTTGACGGATAGACAGACAGAACTGAGTTCTAAGCTTATGACATCATTTCTTCCCAACATTCCATGGGGTTGGAAGGAATCAAAAGCCGCGAGCAAATACCTAGAACAGTGTTGTCCAAACTTGGCCACTTTAAGATGAGTGGACTTCAACTCCCAGAATTCCCCAGCCATGGGGAGTTGAAGTCCACTCATCTTAAAGTGGCCAAGTTTGGACAACACTGGCTTAGAGCTATGTGAGTGTCTCCTCACTCTTAAACTATTTGGGCATTGCTGTTTAAACACAGCAAGCAGTTCATTATCATTTGTGTTTCTCTGCTGAGCTTTTACCCTTTTGTAAATCCACTTAAGTCCTGATTGAGACATTGCCAGCCCTTCCAGGTCATTCCTGCTTATCTTTCCCATGACACCCTGTCTTCGAAGCCTCCTGGGGCCATGGCAGTGCACTTCTACATGAAGCAATTCTTCTAGTTCAATGAAGGTATTTTCCCCCACCTCATCCGTTGCTGTGGGGGGTGGGCAGACTCCTAGTATGGCTCAAACACAATGTGGCAGATGCACGGTAGACCATGGACTGAATGTTAAATGGACCATCCTCTAAGTATAAAAAACAGCCAAACATGCCTACTTGATTTATACTAATGCTTATTTTCTCTGTCTGGTCAAAGGTTTAGGCACTTCAAATAGTTTCCCAGGGCAACATGACTGTGACAGACTTTAAAGAAGCTTCAAGGCATAAATTGAATTACAGTACGCTTAGCTTGTGGTTGCTAGGGAGATTCCCAGGGTGGAGAGAATGTCCCTGGCAAATCTTTGCTAGGTGGAGGATTGTGGGGATTTTGGGGTGTGGGGTGTGGGTGGGGTAAGCCTGTTAAATTAAACCCCTTTACTGGGGCTAAGCCAGCACTGGCATGACCCTCTGACATCAGGCCTGAGAGCACAAGCATATATGAAATTGATCTGGCCTTGCTAAAGTCAAATGAGATACAGACTTTCCAAACTAAGAGTTTCAAATAGGTTTCATGGACCTTCCTCCTTCTCTTTCCTGTGGAATTATGAATCAACTGGAACCAAGGTGCTCTGCGGGCAGTTGGAGGGACTTGAGGATCCAACATCAGCCACAGATTGATACAATCCTTCTAGGACTGTATAATTTCCAATCCTTGTCTAGTGACTACCTAAGTTATGGTTTTTCCCTGGGCTTCCAGCACACGTGAAACGAAGCATGTCTGGAGGCTGGTTTGGCCAGCATGCTTTTGCTTTCCATGGGAAAGAACTGTTGTAACAGGAGGCAGCAACCACCAAGATGAGGTCCGGAGACAAGTATATACGTGAGTAAGTGGGAAGAGATCTAGCCTTGCACAGGTTTAACTTGCACAAAAGCTTTGTCCACTGTGCAGGTGGAATCTGCCATCTCATTTCAACCCTAGGCCAGGTATCTCTATGAACATCTTCATCTGGTCTACCTAAAGTCCTTGGGACGGAATCAGCCCTGTAGTCCAATCACACCAGCAGGGAGAGCTAAGCTAGTTCTCAGTCTCATCGCTGTATCCTTCACTCCTCCAATCCAGAGCAGATGTGAGAAAAGCACAAAAAGAATTTAATGTATTTGGCATGCATTGCACACATGTAAAAAAGAGGCAAGGCTTTTATCGCATAGTTGTGTCTACCATCTTGACTTTTTTGAACCCCTCATGGACTTTCCTAGTTCAGAGAGACCCCACCTTAATGAGCTACTTAATAAATGAGGGCTGGAAATTCCTATCACAGTTTCCAAGTTTCTGCGCTTCTAACACTTGATTGAAGTTTGTAATTCTTACTTTCTTGAACATGCCCTGCTTGGTGGTGGTGGGGGGGGGGGGGGTGACACTGTGAACATGTGATGTATATTTGGGGTTCCAGAGAGATGGATTTTGGATTCCATTAAATGGATACAGATTTAGTGGGACAATTATACATAAAGAGTCAATGTCAAGGCTCTAGGTCAGCCTGGAAGGAGGGCTTGAGTGGCGTATCACAGAGTTCCTTTCTAAGCTCTATAATGCTCAATATATTTATAAATGACTTGGCTGAGGGATGATAAAATATAATTAACTAATGTGTAGATGACATAAAGGTGCAGGGTGTGTGGAGAGCAAACACCTTACAGGACAATATTAGGATTCAGGAAGATTTCAATGAGCTGAAATATTGAGCAATAACCACACAAAAACCAGCAGGATAAATTTTAACAAGGTCAGAGTTTGGGGGGATTGTATTAGATATAATGCATTCAAAAAAATCTGGATGTCTTGGAGGATCACAAAGTGAACAAGAGCCAACAGGGTGATGCAGCTGCAAAAGAAGTAAATACAAACAGGCTGCATCAACAAAGGTATAATGTCAAGTTCAAGAGAAGTCATAGCATCCGGTTCTCAGTAACACATTTTGGGAAAAACTTTGACAAACTGGGGCACGTCCACAGAAGAGCAACCATGCAAAGGGATGGAAAGAACATGTGCAGAACAGTTGGGGCACTGGGTATGTGAGAGCAGTCTTCGTGTCTCTGAAGGACTGTCATATTGAAGACAGGGCAGAATAGTTTAGTGTTCTTCCACAATAGAGAACAAGAAACAATGGGTTTAAAATTATGACGATGGGCCCTCAGGAAAAATATTCTTAATGCTCAGAGCTCTTCAGCACGAAAACAGATTGCTTTGAGAGGCTGTGGGTGTTTCAATTAAAGGCCGGATGGCTGTCAGTTGAATAGGCCGGATTTATGCACGCAGCAGCAGTTTCTTTCCATCCTGCCATTCTGTGATCCAATGAGAGCAACGTGACAGAACTGAGGAATCAACACTCAAATGGCGGTGCTCCAACTCTACCTGTGCACCTAAAATCTGACACTTTGAAGAGATATCCCACGATTTATTTATTTATTTTCTTAAGGAGAGGGAGGTTAGTATGACGGACAGCTGTTGGAGCGCCCCCTGCTGGATCACATCTGCACGTGACTGGTAAAGATTTCCAGAGCTTGGTTTTCAAACAGTCAAATGATAGGAGGCTCTGGCTGTTTGGTGCCCCATGCAGAAGCTAATCTTTAGCCAGGCATTTCCATCTGCTCTATTTGTTTTTTAGGGTAAATTTGATCTTAAATTTGTCTTATACATTTTATATTTATATTTGAACGAGAGCCCATCTGCTTCAACATCCTTCCCAAATGAACATTCAGACTGCAACTGGGAAGAAATGCGTGCCTCGCTTTTGTTTCATTTTGCTTTCGCACAGTGTGGATTATTAAATGGAGCTGAGCAATTAACCCTGATCAGAGTCTATCAGGGGCTCCCGCCAGGCTGCTTTAATTCGGTGTTTGTTACAAGGGATTCCAAAGCTTCAGGGGGAAAAATGTATCCCCAAGGAAACCAAACTGTAAACAGATGCATTTTGCATGAAGGAAAAAGATTTAAGCTGTTGTGTCCCAAACGGCAACATTATTCTCTTTCAGCACATTTCAAAATCATTGCTGAGTTGTTGAGATGAGCTCTGGCCTCTTGAACTGGGCTTACTCAGTGTGTTGGCTCTGCAGAAGTTTGGTTTCCAGAAATATTTCCAAATATTTTTTTAATGCAGAACATCAGACTTGTGCAATTGGCTCAAAGTCACAATTAGTAGAAAGGTGTCTTTGGAAAATGGCAACATCTGTTATCTAGAAGGTTGAAGATAGGTTGAAGTCTGGTGGACTCTTCCCTCTTCCTGTCATGGCTGCCTTTGCACTCCCAGGTTCAGATATTGTCCTGTTGCCCACTCCAACATATTAGAAATCCCCACACACCACAAGCACACCAGCAGTAGCAGCAGCAGCAGCAGCAGCAGCAGCAGCCCCTTTCTAAAATGCTAAAAAGACCAGATGGTGTGGTCTGATACCACCCTCAAAAGCAAATGTGCCTTTTGCATGTTAGATTTATCCCTTGCAGGACCTGTAAAACTTGCCTGTAAAACACCTGTAAAACAGGGCATTGGGGTTGACTGTATGGACTAGGTATCCTCTGCAGGTAACTTGGACCTAAGTCAGATGAGGCTTTGCACACCAAAATGAAAATCTTGAACTGGCATTAGGTAGCCCGTAATCAGCAAGTGGGGTAGCTGTTGCAGCAGGGGGCAACAAGAGACTTTCAGTGGGAGTGTTGCACTAACTGTTGATAGCACCTTGCAGTGTCTAAGCCGGATCATCTTTGCATATGTTAACACATGTAACAAATCAGTTTGTTTATCTGCCTATCTATCATATCTATCAATCTATCTATCTATCTATCTATCTATCTATCTATCTATCTATCTATCTAATCAATATCATCGCTTCTCCCTCCAGAATCAGGAGATGGGATATTCGAAGGTGAAAATAGTTTCATTTCTTCTCTCACTAGTGCATGACCATGTATTACACTCTATCCAGACTTGTTGCAGATTAATGTCATAAAGACGATAATATCCAGGGCCTAGAGTTGAATGTCTTATTCAATAAAACATTTAATAAATTGGTTGCAATAGCTGGAGTAAATAAGTCTAGGGGCACAGTGCTCCTGTCCTGTCCTGTGCTCGTGCTGGTTTGACTCTAAGGTAGTATAAGAAATTCCTGTGTGGGTTGAGACACTTTGCGAGTTATTCATTTGGACTGTGGGCTACCACATCCTCCCACTGGGTAGTATCCCTGATGCTGTGTCCTCCCACCTTTCTGTTTCAGGAAGAAATGTCCAATCACTCTCTTTCCTGTAGGTAGATACTGTATATAGATGCTTACTTTCTTTTTCTACCCCCTTCCACCCCCACCCCCCCAGAGATGTCTATGTCTGTGTATGTGTAATGGGCTGTGAGAATAGCCTTGAGGAACAGGAGGAAGAGCTGCAGCCAAGGCAACGGTCAGAGAAGAGAAATCTGAGCCCAAAGCAGGAATGGAATTTGAGAAAGTGGCTCATACTGGACTCTCCCTAGTTCTCTTTAGGATGAAGGCGGGGAGCGGGGAGGCACATTCAGAGTTGCAAGATTCCATTACTGTAACCCTATAATAAACGTAGTTTTAGTATTCATGTCTTCGGTGTTCTCATTTCCAGCATGTACTCTAATAAGGGGTTCAGATCTTGATTTAGCATGGAGAAAGTTGCTGGTTCAAAATCTAGCAGAAACTTAAAAAAAAATTAGGATCTTTCTCGAGTGGGTGGTTTTCCTCCTCTGCTTTTTAAAAATATGTAAGTCCAGAGTTACTGCTTTTTCAGTCAGCTGAAGTGGAAATGTTTCATACCCAGCTTCCAAATAGCTGTCAATGATAAGTGAAGATCTTAACCACTATGCTTTTTTCTTAGAGCTGGTAAGAAGATGTGTAGAACTATTAGTGCACCTAAAACATTTTGTCTGAGTTGAGGGGGCAGTCCTTTCTCTGCAGAGTAGCCCATAAACTACTTAAGTTATCCTGCAGCAAGCTGAAATGCTCAGCCCAAACAGACAGAAGCAGTTGAAGAGACATAGCATGGAAAAGGGTAATTTTGAACTGGTGCAGGAAAACATACACAGAGGTTGCTTGGAAGGAGAGTGGATGACTGATAGCGAGTATCCCCTTTTGTCCTTCAGAAATAGTTGCCAGCCAGTTCTGATGACAGGGCTCGAGGTTAAGCCCAGATATGACCTAGATGGCCCAGTTCTGCTAGTTATTCAAGCAAGTTCCATTATTCTGTCATATTGTGTCTCCTTGCTTTGACTTCAGAACTCTTGCTTGAATTTAGGACAAAACCAGGATTGTGGGAGGCCCAATCCCATGAATCTTTTCTCCAGCCCTGGGTTCCTTGAGATAATTGGTTGATGATGGAGTCCCCTAGGCTAACTGTCCAGTGGTGTTAACTGGCAAAGCAAAAAAGATGCTCACGTTCTGAACCTTGGGAAAAGGCATAGTTCAATGTTTGAGTGCGTATTTTGCATACAAGAAGCTCTAGGTCCAGTCCCAGCCATTTCCACTCAGTTGTAGGTGATGTGAAGGGCCTCCCTTCACATAAAATCCTGGAAAGTTGGCTGCTGCTTCTATGAAGGACAAAAGAATCTGTTTGGAAGAAGGCAGCTTCATATGCCTGCCAATGGCAAGGGCTGATGTTGCCAACTCCATCCTTTTTTGAGGCCTGAAGGGGGCTTAGAAGAATTAGTAAAGGCAGCTCTGGGTTCTGCATCAAATTTGGACCATGGCGCTTCTTGTTCCAGCCTCAGATTTTCCGATAGTTCAGCCTGTGTGATAATATAATATAATGCAGGCCCTCCTGAACTAGCAGTGCCCACAGTTCTTCAAAGGAACAACTGGCCATTGAGGTCCACCAGGATTCTAGGTTCTGGTGATGACACTTAAACCAGTGGCAAGCAAGCATATATTTTAATTCATAAACACTTTCCTAAAAAAATACATGCATGTAAGTGCAGTGCAAAATACTAGCAGCTCCCAGGACTATTCTATATTATCCTGCAATTGTTAAAATCTTTAAGGATGATGAACATGCCCTGGGATTCCTTCCAGATATGCTTCCTCAGCTGGTGGGGCTTTTCCCTTGGATCATACTCAGTAAATCTGAGCTGTTTCTGAAATATGCATACATCTCTTAGATACAATATACCTTTCATCAGCAAACATACTGTGTTTCTTTCATAACGTCTTAAGCTCAACCAAGTATACAAAGTTGTCACAGACATGAGGAAATACCTCTCTGTGGGCTGAAGTCAATCCAGGAATAGCGTTGAAGAAATACCTGCCCTTCTGTCCCTTACCAGGGGCTTTGATGACAGACACTCAAAACCTGATCCGTTTCTTATCCCCACATAAAAAGGATAGCCAATAAAGCCCGCCCTGTTCTTTGCATGGAGCAGCAGCCCGATCTGATGGGGCAACGTGGAAAATGACCATAGGGAGGAATATGGAAGGGAACCAAGAATTCAGAGTATTTCTTTGCAACCAACCGGAGGTCCTGCTATACTGCTGGCAGGCTGTAACATGACCAACTCAACGCAGTCAGGATTCACAGCAAAGGTGAAAGGAAATGGAAACTACTTTTAGAAAGAGACAAGGCAGCAGTCCCATGATGCTCATCTAGCCAGTGAAGTTCCCATATTGGTCATGCCTACAGGAACACGGTTCAATAGTTCCTTATTACTACTCTGATCCATGTCACAGGTGAGATGCAAAATTAGCAGAGCAAACACACTGATGTGAACCAAGACAGCACAGCCAGTGCAAGTCCTCACATTCAAGCAGCTCAGGGACCAAGGAAGGGATCAAGCACTTGGTGAGTACTTGACTGAGAAAACATCCTGAAACAGAAGAGGTATTCTCAGGTATTCTCCTGAGAGGAAGAGCATCCCCCCAATTCAAAACTGGGGCTGAGGGGGACAATATCAGGGAAGGGAACCACCAGGAACTCAGGTATTTCCTGTGCCAGTGAATGCTTTGCTTTTTGATCCAGACCCACCAAGTGAACTGAGAAGGATTAACGTTGCCTTGGCATCTCCAGGTAAGATTGGACCAGACTCTGCTAGTCAGCATTGAGAGTCCTAGACTTAGCTTTGACTCCACGTAAGGCAGCTACTTATGTTCTTGTAAGGAAGTTTTTATTATCCAGACAATATAGCTCCACATATGTCATCATAAAACAGTAATATATCTACAGACATAGGCTGTAGAATATCTACAGTCCTAAAGGTGGATTGTAGGTGGAGCGTAAAATAATTAAGAGAGATTCAGCCTGAAACCTCATAGCTTAGGAAAAACAGGCCCCACTTTTCCATAACAGATGTAAGTTTGTCAGGGAGGAAACACAAGGGTTAAAAGTTCTCCTGGGAAGCAAAGTAGGAATTGGGTTATAAATTCTATGCATAAATCCAGATAAAACAAACTATCAAACAAGCCTTTTAGTTTCCATTTCCTCAGAAGTTACAAAGACATTTTCTGTTAGCGTAAGATACGTTTTAATGCTTCTTACCCAGAATGGACAAAGGTCAAGTAGTGTGTGCCTTGACATACTTCTCTTGACTTGTCCTACCATGTTTACATATCTATTTGCTCTTGATCTTGGCCATTAGCCAGATTTTCACCATGTGATCTACCTTGAAGAGCCAATGAAGGGGGCAAATCACCCATCAAACTGCTGGGGTGGTTTCCAGAATAACTTAGTTTAGGTTAGTTTGTTTTATGGGGCTACTCAAGTGGTAGATCTGCGATTTGTTTACTGTTGACCTTGCCTTAACTTAGTGTAACTTGATTCTTCGTCTGAATTGCCTTGGTCTCTTTGCAATCCCATAGAGACCTTATCTTATCTTGATTTATGTGACCGGGAAAGCAGTAACTTCACTGTCTCTTTCCAATCTTGTGAATAGTTAGCTTAGCTTAGTGAGATCATGAGATCCATAAATCTGAAGATTTACAGCCTTAGTGATCAATAGCTTAGCTTGATACATGAAATCGCAGAAGCTTTTCTTTGATTTATGAAATTCTGACATTAATATGCATTCCTATAGTGCAACATGTCATGAATATCTTAATTTATTTTAGGATTAATTTAGGGTTAATGTGGTTAGAATGTTGGAATAGGATGGTGAAAATCAAATTCAGATTCTCACTCAGTCATGATGTTTACTGTGTGACTTTGGGCTTATCAGCCTAGCTTACCTATAGCTACTTGTGAAGATAAAATTGGAGAGGAATGTACTATGTACAGTTGCAAGAAAAAGTATGTGAACCTTTTGGAATTTCATGGTGTTCTGCATTAATTTGTCATAAAATGTGATCTGACCGTCATCTAGGTCAAGAGTATTGACAAATATAATGTGCCTATGAAATTCCAAACGGTTCACATACTTTTTCTTGCAACTGTACATCACCCTGAGAATCTGGAGGGAAAATGAGATATCAATGCAACAAACAGACAACACCATGGTATGGTATGATGCTGATTACATGCAATTATATGCATTTGAACCCAACCCACATTTCACCTTGTTGAATGGGGTTCCTAATGCTTGTCCTAAAGGCCTGCCTAAAACTTGGGGACATTTCAGTGGCTTCCAATACCGTGATAGCCTTCTGGAATAGTTATCCGTATTTGGGAGTTGAATGCACAATGTTTTGGTGGTTCTGTGATAACTTATTTAGATAGTTGTATTGTTATTATTATTATTGTGGTTAATCATTCTGGAAACACTGCTGATGGACAATACATGAATATTTTAAAAATTAATTAAAAGGAATGATTTTATTGCTGGTGTGGCAACTATGTAGACTGAAGAGAAATGCTCAGCATGTAATAATTGAACACATTTAATGGTTGAATGAATTGAAAACTTTATGGCATTAATGTGCATATTTTTAAAGGCATTAAAAATGGGTAGCTCCGTATAGGTTTACTTGGAAACAAGCCCCACTGTATTCAGTGAGGCTTAATCCCAAGTAAATATGCATTGTGGTGTGCTATATGTTGGAATCTTCTGCATTCTAATCTAATTTGGAGTAAATCTTGTGATTTTAGTGGGATTTATTTCTGAATAAACAGGTGCAGTTAAATAGTCTTCCTTAAGGATGGGGGAAGTGGGAAAGTTTTAAGCTTAACCAATTATATTAGGGAGATTCCCTTTAACAGGCTTTGTGATTGCAGTTAGATTCTATTCAAACACAGATTAGACATATGCATGCAATTTTTAAAGAAAGGATTCTGAGAAAAACATAGGCACAGTTGATTTGGCTTCTATGATGGCTATAAGCAGGTCCCTTCAGAAGTGCCATCTCTGCTAATTTAGACTTTTCTCATGTAGGGTCTCATTGATCAGCATCCAGTGCATTGGCCTGAGTGGTTTATCCGGCTGCTGGCTTTTCCCAGTTCATGGTAGCTTCTCCTCAACCCAATGTTACAGAATAATTAGCCAGACTAATTTCAGGAATGGCATTGAATTACTTTGGGCTCTTGTCCTAGGGATTTCAATGTCCATCCCAAGACTGAGTCCAATTGCTTCCGTTTGAGCCCAACTGATCCAGCGCCAGAATTCAGATTCAACCATCCCTGAAAAATGGCTGCCTAGCTGGTCCTTGAACATTTCCAATGAATGGGACCTTACCATTTTTCAGGATAAGATTCCCCTCCCCCCAACAATCCATTGGAAAGTTTCTTCCTGTAATTTAAATCTATTATTTCCTGTCCTGTATATACTGGAATGATGGAGAACATTTCATGTTCTCCTTGATGACCTGGGATTTGTCCCAATTAGTAACTGGCCATAGACATGTCGTAAGACACACAATGGATTTAGTCTTCTGTTAGAGTAGAGTTGGCTGTCTGAAGGTGCAGGAGCCCAGTATGATTCTGCTGTCATGGACAACTCATTCCTTGGTCATTTTTAGACAGATAATTGGTAGGAACCTCTGCAGTGGTGGAGGACCAGTTAAAATGATACCACCCAGGTACCCAGTTAATCTACTTGGGGAATGCCCCACATTGTCTGTTGATGGTTCTGTTGATGTGGAATATGCAGAAGGCCTTGGGTGGTTGATACTGTTTCTCCCAAGTGTTCTTCTATCTCTCTCAGAGCCACATCAATGGCAGTCACCTAGGGTGCCAGATTTTAGTGGGTGCCAAAATTGAAAAGTCTTCCAAAATACACTATAAGAGTATAAAATCTGATAATCTTTCCTTATTGCTTCAGAACTCTTTCTTTCTACACTTTTCGAAAACAGTTACCCACAAAGTGAACAGCACATTAACCAGATGTTGCAAATCACAATAAAGACATTACAGTTACAGCTATGGACCTTAGGAAATTGATAATATTGCTGAAGGAAGAGAAAGGTCTGATAGGAAGGTACTGAATGAGTGAGTCGCTTGGCCCAAGCCTCCATCAATCTCATCCATAGCAGTTCACAAAACTATGTGACTATCAGCTTATAGAAGTTATACCAGGGAAAACAGTGTGCCAGCATGTCCGCTCAAGGGTTAAATATAATTTCACAGAATTGTTGCTATATGCATAGGGGTACCAGCCCTGTCAATGGGATATCAATGAAGTGCAACTGGTAGAGCTTTTGGGATTGATCAAAATGAATATGGATTGAGGCTCATTCAGAGGAGGTCACTGTAGAGGAAAACAGATAAAGTTGGTAAAGGGATGCAAGAACTATTAGCAGGTAAAAGAGACAGTGAATGACATCTCAGCCCTGGGAAAGGAGGGAGTGTGAGAAAGAGACTTAAAATAGCCATGCCCTACCATGATTCCATATGGTATAAGAGGGGGTGGAGGAAAACTCCAGCAGGCTTTTGAGATTCTGTTATTATATACAATAGAGTAGAGTTCTGGTGTCCACCATCCACACTGAATAGCATCTCCTCCTTTAAGAGGTTGGAGGGAGGAAGACAGAGGAGTTAGGGGCTTCCTGTGAATAATTTGCATCATTTTTTATGGACCAAGTTAACTGGATTCATCTTGGCTTGGACTTCAGGGTAACCTCAGCAATTGCTTCTCTTGTCTGATTGGAGTCATGCTGGCTTGTGAATATTAAGGATGTGGACTGATTTTGTGGAGAAATGAAGCTTACTCCACTTGCCCCTCCCCCCAGTTGATTAAATCACCAGGTAACTTTCCGGAGCGATTTGTATTTGGCTATTTCTGCCTTGCAACGTGCTGTGCATGGAGCTCCCTTTAAAAGTGTCTGGAAGATGCCGAAGAGTTGAAGTCCACACATCTTAAAGTTGCCGAGGTTGAGAGACACTGGTCTGGAAGATGTATCTGATGCAAAATATTGAGCTGTACCTCAATGGAAGCCCCTCTTTCCGGCCCAGGGGACAGGGCCCTCTCCTGCCCCGCTCACAAATTATGGAATGTGCTCCTTGGCTCAGCCTTCTATTTTAACATTTTGCATATTCTGTTTTTTAAAAAAAGTGATAGCCACCTTGAGTACTCACAGAGCAGAATGCTGGTGTACAATCAAATCAAGTCTAAATGTTGCCCACGTGGCAATTTCAGTTTTTAAAATGCTTTCCTTGCTGTGAATTAACAGCTTCCTGAAAACCCAAGGGTCATGTTGGGTGGTAGACTCCCCTAAAGGAAGCAGAGGATTCTTTCTGTAGTCATTAAAATATAAGGGGCTAATTTATATATAAAGAACACTTCACACGATCTGAAGATTGCTGCCTGATGCTGTATGCATCGAGTAGTGACTATGAATCAGCTTCTTGCATGTACAGCTAGAAAGAGACAGTTTACTGTAGCATGTAACTTCCAAGTCTCTAACAGTTCAGAGCTCATATCTGCTGCAGAATCTGCACAGATAATGTTCTGTGAAATATTTCCAATTTTACACCATGAAGATTGCTGGGGCTAATGGGAAAAAGCATGACTTCATAGTAGCAATCTGGAAATTGTTATTTTATGATGCTGAATTTTTTAATAGTAATTTTATTAAAAATCACAATTAAAAAGATAAAAACGAATACAAACTAAGAAATAAAAGACTAAAAAGAAAAAATAGTGCAGAAAAGAAAAAAAATAGAAAAGAAAGAAAAAATAAGACTATAGTAAAGAAAAAGAAAAAAAAATATAAAGAAATGACGTCCCCCTTCATCACAAGTATAAACAATTTTAGTAACTTCTTACCTCCTCTTAAAATACAACAAATGATCTCTTCTTCCCATATCCCATCTCTTATCTGTAAACAAATCCTTAAAGCCTCATCATTGCATCATTTCACAAAAATTTTCAAAGCTTTAACAAACCTTTTTTGTAAATCCAAGATAGGAAAATTTTCCAGGTCAATCTCTTGGTTTGTTATTTGTATATATTTGTATCTATTTTAATTATTAAGACATCAGCTGGTTTCTTTTGTATGTCCAGTGTAGCATCTTTTTCCATATCATTCTTGTAGCCCGTCATTTTAAAATCCACTTTCAGATCAGTCTCAATCTTGTCAGGTAAAACTTGTTCCTCTTTGATAACATCGTTTTAAATACAATCTATCTATAGAGGCAGACGTTCTTAAAATTAACTTCTGAGTCCATTGTTCAAAAATATTCTTCAATATGTCCAATGTTAAAATATTTTGCTTCATTCTGTATTAGTAAGTCAAATTTAAGTGTTCTTCTCCTTTAATTGTAATCTTTATTCCTTCTAGTTGCATTTAGTGTCCATCCTTCAAAGTCTCATCCTACAGGTAGTCCTCAACTTACGACCACAATTGGGACCAGAACGTTTCATCAATGCAGTCGTTAAGTGAGTCGTGCCTGATTTTACAACTTTTTTTGCTGCGGTCGTTAAGGAAATCACATGGTCATTAAGTGAATCCAGCTTCCCCCATTGACTTTGCTTGTTGTAAGCCCCCCTCCCCCCGGGAAGGTTGCAAATGGCAATCATCGTAAATACATGCTGGTTACCAAGCACCCAAATTGTGATCACGTGACTACAGGGACACTGTGATGGTCATAAGTGCAAGGACTGGTTGTAAGTCACTTTTTTCGGTGCTGTCATAACTTTGGATGGTCGTTAAATGAACGGACGTAAGTTGAGGCCTACCTCTATCATGATTTTTTTTTAAGAGAATTCAAAACAATAGCATTATCCCACAGGAAGGATTCTTATGATTAACTTGAAAATCTTATTTCAAATCCATCTGGACTCTTAGTCCATTTGTAACTTTCCAAAATCAAAGTTCTAATCACCCTTTTTCTGTTTATTTCAAAATAATTTTTTTTAAAGTCCTTAAACTTCTATTTACAACTTCTTTCGCTAAGGATTGAAGGAAACTCACCCGGTGTTTTCAAACTTGTTAATCCAAAGGTTCGTAATAGCTGAAGAGCAGTTAACAAGTAATTTCCAAAAATGACTAGAAAAGGAAGCATGTGAACCCGGTGTCTTTAAAGGTGCCCAATTGCAGTTTGAGCAAAGATGGCTTTTCCTTTGTTTCCCAGAGTTATAAACCCACCAGAGACTGCTGTCTTGTGGTCTCCTTGCAAGGAGCAACTGTCTGGAGCACTGGTGGGTGACCTCAAGTCCTCTCCTTGTCCGGAGAGGGATTACGAAGAGCTGGTCTACTCGGCGGCTCTTCATTCCACCACAGTTGTAGGCTCTGCTTTTAGTAGAGCCATCTTCAGTTCGCCACTTCTTCCCCAGAAGTCTTTTTTGATGCTGAATTATAAACACATATAGAATAAGCAGTACTAGTAATGAAACAGGCATCACTTTAAAAAAAAAATCAGGTATATGAGTAAATGATATTCAGAGTTTACATAGTCTAATTTTTTTTCGAGCAGGTGTAGAATTGCAGCCCTTGGGGAGTTAGCAGCACCCACTGGGCTTACTGAATTTAAGATAAATTGAGGTAAAAGGGAATTAAGGTAACAGCAGAAGAGCTTAAAATGTTTGATGGGACTTATAAGGAGCTCTTTCATTTAATAATAATGTTATCGTAGGGGCGGTTTTTTTAGGCAAATAAAGCCTTTATTTTAGTTCAGGGGATTGTTGCTTTTGGATGAGAATTAGGAGAAGGGTGCTCAGTTTGTGGGCCAAGACTGGCTCAGATGTGCATAATTTCTGCTTTGTTACGTTCACTGGGCAATCCCAAAATAATTTAAATTGTCTGGCTATTAACCTTAACTTTGGGAGAGGGAATTAACCAAGGGCTGCCTTTTGATTCCAAAAAGTGGGATGGTTTTGAAATTATTCCCAGTCATCTCTGTTTTTGCACCCCCTGTCCGTGTCTACTCCAAGAAAAACTCTGGCTGCCATTCTAAAAGCCACTTATTAGGGAATAAATTCTGGAGCATTGGCTTTGTGGCAGGAAAAGTAACACAAAGCTTTGTAGCATTTTTAAAACTAGCAGTTCTATTCTGGCATAAGATTTTGTGGCATTTATTTACTTTTACTTATTGGATTTTTAAGGCCGCCCAACTCTAAAAAGACTCTGAAAACAAAACAGACTCTCACAGTCTGTTGCTGTCTATGATGATTCCAGAGGATTCGTGGACTATGTCCCCAGATATTTATGATCCAGTTAAAACCAAATGGATAAGGTGCTATTATATTCTTACTATGAAGTAGTAACTGCCAAGAGTCCCTCCTTGTGGGGGAGTTGGGCGGTGATATAAATTTGACATATAAATAAATAAAAATAAAGTAGGGCCCATTCAATTAGGTAAGTTCAATTTCTGAGTGGGCATGCTTGGGACCATGCACACGGTAGTTCTTAATAGAAGTGGCAATATTTGTTTCAGCAGCGTCTAGTAATATAAATTGTCAGAATAGTGAGCTCAAGCCCTGCTTGGCAACAGTTGTGAAATCGCAAGACTTGAGTGTAGGAAAGGAGGCGCTCTTAGATATGCTACCGCTATGGCAGGTGAAAGAACAAAAGATCACAGATGTTCTGATGGAACAGTTAAAATGGAGTGTGCTGGATATGGGTGCTTTCCAGACCTTGACAAGGCCTCATCCATGACACCACTCTAGTCCACGCCTGGACCTTGAACAAGGAATTCCTATCCCATTGATTTCAACTGTTGCTCTCCAGATGTTCTTACTGGGAATGTTCACAAAGGCTTCTTTTAATGCAGTTTTCAGACAGGGTCCTCCTTTAGGAGGCTCCTAGCCCATGTGGTGTGTTTTAAACTAAAATTTAATTAAGTAGTGCTATACCCTTATAATTAAAAAAATATATATTACAGTGCTACAGGGAAAGTCCAAACCAATGTCTCTGCTTCCACCAACAATCCTAATGTCTTTTAAGATGGATCTCAACTAGTTCAGTGGCCAGTCACAGCTTCTCTCAGTGCTACACAAGCATGACTCTTCACCCATGTCTAATAAATGATTGAACACAACTGGGGACTTTGTAATAGAGAAAGGATATTTGGAACAAAGGAAGCCCTTGGCATAAATAATTAAACTAGTACCCAGTGGTAAATATGAAGAGAAAAAAAGATAAATAGTTGCTCTCTCAAGTTAAAGCCCCCGACTTCAAATGCCAGATAAAAATATTTAATAGGAATCTTCACTCTTGCCAGAAGAGACCAAGTATCTCATTCAAGTAAGCAAGAAGGTGTACACACTGCCCTCTTGTGTGCTGGACCTCTGCTGTTATAATGAGTGAGAGTGTGACACAACAGAGACCAACACATGGCAGCGGGCAGGGGAGAAAGAAGCAAGTCCCATGTGAGACTTAATCAACCTTCCTCTACTCTTCCTTTGGGACATTTTGAGTTGTAACTCTCATAATCTCAGCATGGCTGTTGACTTTGACTATAGCTGAGGATGCTGATGGCACGGGAGCATCTTCAAGACATTCCCATTGTCGGTCTTGGGCCTTCAATGTGAAGTCAAGTGGGGGTAGCAATACATTTGCATTTTTACACTATTAATGTATCTCTGATATGCTGTTGGGAGAAAAAAAAGACTCCCTCAACCTCCATTATTGTTATGTAGGCTTTACCGTAGAAGGCTGTTATCCTGTCTCATTAGTATGAATAGATGGATAAACAGAAACAAAAATGGAGTCTTCGGACATGCCGGCTCATGCCAAATAGGCAGAATTCAAGAACATGAAAAGTGAAGATAAAGGACATAAGTCAAAAGACATAAAGTAGAAATGTAAGGTGTTTTGACAGGGGAAAGATGTCACTGACAAACATTAAGAACAACCACACTAGACAGAAGACGAGAAGGACCTATAGCAACTGTCCCTGCTTGGTGACTTTGATAACAACTCACACACCAGCATCTTCAATGGCCATTCTGGCCAAGGATTATGGAGTTGTAGTCCAACACAGCCGACGAGCACTCAGTTATCAAAAGCTGATCTACAGTACATTATTTACTGATGATGTATTATTTGTTTATTTGTTTATTCAAAAGGACAGAATACTGGCACTCACTAAGACTCAGAATCTTAGAATAAAAAAACCTTACTAGATTATAGTGTAATGCAGTTTCTGTGGAATGGTAATTACCAAAATCTGACTGGCACTAATTAAAGAAAAAGATAAAAGAAATTTGTAGCTCTGAAGGGAAACTCGCCCCACAAACATATTGAAGAGGAGGGAGGAGGAGGAGGAGGAGGAGGAGAAGGAGGAGGAGGAAAATGGAACTTAGGCAACAGATGAACTGAGAGCAGGTTTAATTTAAATTTATTTAATCAGAATTTGCTTAATTCAGTGAGGCTCTTTTTAGTTTTGTAACCAGCTGGATAAAAATCTATCTCCATCTAAATGCTGCACTGTGACAGTAATTCCAGAAAAAAAGTGTGAGAGTCAAAATGCCTAAAACCATAAAGAGGATAAATGGGTAGATGGAATAAAAGATGGAATCCATTTACATGGAACATCAATAGCAAGTTGTTTCTCCCAAAAATGTTTAGAGGCTTAAGCAGAAAATCTTCAAAGGCATCAACTTGATACTGCCGTGAAAGCAATAATTTCAACTTTCTGCTGAAGCCGGAGGGCGAAGCATGGAGAGATTCCCACGGGGCCTTCCTTTAAGTGAAAACTAAAGATGAGCTTGTTCACCAGGGATCTGCTCTAAGACCAGGTAAAATTAACTTCAATTCTTTTGTTCTATGGTTTCATTTTCTTATTATATGACTCTTGAGTTTATTGTTCTATATATGGCAATGGGCTATATAATTTTGTGGCATAGGGATGTTGAGAAAAGTAAACTGGAAAATACAAAATGGCAGCCCAAATAATTACTGAATATGAATCCACTTGAAAGAAGATTAAAAACGAAAAACCGAACGTTAGATTGTTATTATGACAATTTTGCTTTTATCTGCCTGTGTTTTTGCAACTGATTTTGCATCAGCATGTATAGTGAGATGGGCGGCATATAAATTTGATTTATAAATAAATAAATAAATAAATAAATGTTCAATATTTGTCGTAAAGTCAAAAAGTAGGACTCCTTTATCATTTTACAGAAACCAGCAGCTAGTTGTGGCCTTGCAATTTGGATGGGATTTCCAGCAGCAAAAAGAGACAGAGAGAAAAAGAGTTATAAACAGAAGAAAGTTATACTTCCTCGTGAGATGGGTGGTGTCCAAATTTGAAATATAAATAAATAAATAAATATGTACTTCCCAAGAATGAGTTTACATTGTTGCATTTCAGCTAAAAGTTAGTCAGACTTATGGACATTTGCCTGTTCTCCTCATGGAGGCAGTCCTTTTAAGAGTTTGGGATGTAAGAATCCTATTCAGGTAATGTAAAATGGGCCAGTGGGATCACCCTGGTCACAGAACCTGTCGCTGGGTGTCAGGGCAGAGAACACAAACTTTTGCCCACTGAGAACCACAGGAACCCATGAGAGAAGTGACCTCATGTACATCATCACAGAGATGACCTGATTTTATTTTTTTAGACCAGTCTTTTTAAAACTTAGCAACTTTAAGATGTGTGGACTTCAACACAACTCAAGCCAGAATGTTGGCTGGGGAATTCTGGGAGCTGAAGTCCACACATCTTAACATTGCCAAGTTTGAAAAACATTGTTTTAGTCTGACATCCTGCCTTTTCTCCAGGAGCAATGTAGCATTTTCCTTCCATTTTCCCCACAACCTTCTGTGTGATAGGTTGGGCTGAGAGAAAGGAACTTAAAAAAAAAAAAACTGTTTAATATGATTGTGTTTGACATGTTTATTGTTTTATATATTTTGCTGTATGCCACCCACACTCACTTCTTGTGAGATGGGTGGCCATATAAATTTGATAAACAAACAAACAAACAAACAAACTGGCCCAGTCACTCAATGAGCTTCTGTGGCTGAGGGTGGACTTGGCCCTGGGGCTGCTTGGTGGCAATCCAGGACCTTAAAAACTGGAGGTCATTGGAATAGTGTAATTGAATCAGTCACATCATAGGCATGTCATCATTGTGGCTTATACCAGACCCCTATGCTAAGACCTCCATGTGAGTACAAAGTGTTCCCAGAACATGATGGTCTCCCCCCAGCATGGGGACATGAAGAGGACTCAGACTCAACATGCCAAACTTCATTCGCGCTGTTTTCAAATAGCCTGAAAACTGGGAGCATCTGATTTCTATGGACCTTTTCATAAAAGAGGTACTTATCCAAAATATTCTGAACATTTCAGTCATCCCTATGTACTAGTTTATTAACATTTAGGAGTAAAAACCAAAAACGTGGCTCCTGTTTTCTAAGGCTATCAATCATCGTGCATGACCCACCAAATGCTTTTTCATTAAGATTTGCGCTCTGGGTGAGGAGCAAGGTATATTTTCTTTCTTTTCTCCTCATTAACTGTTAGATTTGGCTGGGAGACAAGAGCCCTTTAACAAACATCTCCCTGGTTTAGGTAGGCTTCACAGTGTATGCTATGGTTTCCTTGTCATCTGCAGGAAAAAAAAGCATATTTTGAGCACAAAGACGCATGTGTGTCAAAGGAAAAACCAGTTTCCTGCACTTTGACATGGCATATTTTAAAAGGCAGCAGGCCCCTTTGCATTCTGGGGTTGGGATTGTTAAAAGCAGCCTGTTTCAGAACATACACTAAGATTATCTCCCCCAACTGCACACACGAGCAGCGTGGCAGGGCTTCCCAAAAGGAGCCATGAGATTGGAACTGGCTGTTTTCTGTCTTCTCTCTCACTTGTGCAGAACACATTCCTACTTCCAGCAGCTTCTCTAGAGATGGAAATTTTATGGGAGGAAATGCAACAGGAAAAAGTCCAAGCATTTCTACAGGGGTGCACTACATATAAAAAATGGGCGGAGCTTCAATTGCACCAAGGCAGTGGCCATCTTGGCTTATTTTTAACCACACTCTGCAGACCCTAATCCTTCATGCCTAATCCTAATGCTTCAGTCCAAGGATTTGTGGTGGTCTCCAATCCAAGGCCTCATCTGAGTCCAGACAAGATCAGCCAGATGCTGTTACGAGGGGAGAAAATGTATCGGATATGATGTTGATGAAGATTCTCAGTCATCCAGGTAGAATTATCTGGAGGTTCAGTCATGGCAACTGGACTTCTTTTCTTTTTGGTTTGATACGTTTCACTGCTTGTCCAAGCAGCTTCTTCAGTCTAGAAAGTTGGTTGGGGGGACCCCATAAATGTCTTCCAGATAGGTAGGTAGGTAGGTAGGGAGAGAGAGAGAGAGAGAGAGGGAGGGAGGGAGGGAGGGAGAGAGAGAGATATTCCAGATAAATCCAAGGCAAAACAGAGGGATGGAAAGACATAGGATCCACAGCACACAAGAGGGCTGTGGATTGCCATAATTGACCCTGTACATCCCTCTTTCTCCTGCTGTACTTTTGGTGGGTGTGTAGAGAGTAAGGAAGGCAGCAGGTCTTGCATATCTCCATCAAGGTAACCTTACTTGCTCTCTGTAGGTATCTTGAGACCTTGGGGTCAGTCTATGCCATCACTTGGCAGAGTTATTTCTGCAGCGGCAACACGCTTCTCTCCTCCCCAGCCTCCTTTAGCCATCAGAAGAGTCAAGATGGCTCCATTCGCCAGCATAATATATTTTAAATTATGCAAAAAGCATGTGGCATAGCATTTTGTTTTAATTTGCATTCCAATACATAATTTACTTTTAACCACAGTGCATCTCTCAAAGAGTATTAATGCTTTTGATGGCTGGGAGAGGGTTGGAGAGAGATATTCTCTTCTTAAACATTGGGGCATGTCTCTAATACCTAGCAAAGCTCCTGTTTCATTTTCCTTTCCTTGTCCCACTATGTAATTGTGGGTGCCTTTATGTGTGTGGTCTGCTTTAACCGATCCTATGGCAAAGCCCTGGACAGGATCTTCACTGCCGCAGCTGCTTTTCTTCAACCAGTTTGTCTGTGTCTGAAGTGACTTTTCTAATGCTCTGAGAGTTTAAAACTGCCTTGTGGTTTAAGTTAACTCTCCTGTTGCTCATATCCATCCCATTCCTCCCCTAATTTGGTGTCAGAATGTCTTCATTTATTGCTTGTCTTTTCTTTCCAGGGGAAAAATTAAAACAGATGAGTTTAATTTGAAATTGCATTTCTCTCCATGATCATGGATGTGGAGAAATGAAAGTGACAGCAGTCAACTCTCTCTCTCTCTCTCTCTGTTTGTGTGTGTGTGTGTGTGTGTGTGAGAGAGAGAGAGAGAGAGAGAGAGGGAGGGAGGGAGGGAGGGAGGGAGGGAGGAATGGGTAGCCAAGGCTGGGTTTATGACTGTGTTAAATTCTCTCAGGGAAGCTAAAGAAGATCCATTAATCAATGTTGTCAATGGAGAAGCAGCCTTTCTTCCCACATCCTAAGCATCCTAGATATTCTGGGGTAGGGTTATTTTATTTCCCTTTTCTGCCATGCCATGAGAGAGGAAGACTTTAATAGAAAACCTAAAGTAGTTTCCCCATTTCTCTTCCAGCACTGATGTGCTTCCCAGTTCTCTGGACTAGAATCTGGTGATGTTTTGGGCTTGTTGAAGCTCCCCATTGTGGCCTGCAAAGCCAAGTGCCAGGAAAAGCCTGGGGAGAAGGTGAAACTGGAGAGTTTGCCAGTCTCACCTTCTAGATCAAGGGGCAGAGAGAACTGAAACAGGGATGCTCCCACCACCGGCTGACCACTAAATGCTGGGGTGAAATTGACAACACTTTGTCAATTTTCCCTTCTAGCTGAAGGACAAGAAGGTGAAATAGTCAAATGTTGCTGTTCTACCCACCACCACCACTACCACCAAAGGCCCACTGGTGGACTAGTGAAATGCTAATTATGAACAGTGTCTGCAATGAACCTGAAGCTGCACTAGAAAACCATGTAGGATTCTATGACAGAGCCAAATACAAACCACAGACCAGACCATGTAAAGGACAGCAATCAGTGCTTGCTTTCCTAGCACAGGTGGGAGTTGCAAAGAAGCAGGGGAGTTCACCTATCAGGAGGCCATGGTAACAGACTCCCAGAGAAAAAATGGTGAACTGAAGATGGCTCCATTAAAATCTGAGCTGACGAACATGGTAGAATGAAGAGCCGGCAAGCAGATTGCAAAGCAATTCCTTTCTGGACAAGGAGAGGACTTGAGATCACCCACAAGTGCTCCAGACAGTTGCTCCTTGCGAGGAGACAGAGGTCTCCGATGGGTTTAGAACTCTGGGAGTTGAGGGAATAGCCATCTTGCTCAACCCTCGATCGGCACCTTTAAAGACACTGGATTCGCATACTTCTTTTTCTAATCACTTTTGGAAATTACTTGTTAACTGCTTTTCAGCTATTAGGAACATTTGGATCAACAAGTTTTATAGCACTGGGTGAGTTTCCTTCAATACTTGTGAGAGAAATACAAGTTGAAGGTCTTAAGAAAAAAAATTATTTTGGAATAAATAGCAAAAGGGTGAATAGAACTTTGATTTGGGAAAGTCACAAATGGAGTAAGGGTCCAGATGGATTTGAAATAAGATTTTGGAATTAGTCATAAAAATTCTTCCCATGGGAAAATGCTTTTGTTTTGAATACTCTTGGGGGAAAAAAAATGATAGGATGACACTTTGACGGTTGAACACTAGAGGGAACCAGAAGGAACTAAAGATTACAATTAAAGGAGAATAACACTTAAATTTGACTTACTAATACAGAATGAAGCAAATATTTTAATATTGGACATATTGAAGGATAATTTTGAACAATGGACCCAGAAGTTAATTTTAAGAGTGTCTGCCTCTAGACTGACTGTGTTTAAAAGATGTTATGGAATAAGCTTTATCAGACACAATTGGGACTGATCTGAAAGTAGATTTAAAAATGACAGCTACAAGAATGATATGGAAAAAGATGCTACACTGGACATACAAAAGAAACTGGCTGATATCTTAATAATTAAAAGGGATATATAAATAACAAAGCAAGAGAGAGTGACCTGGATAATTGTCCTATATTGGATTTACAAAAGAAGCTTGTTAAAACTTTGAAGAATTTTGTGAAAAGGGACAAAGAAAAAATAAAAAGAAATCAAGTTCTAGGGCATTATTTGAAGGGACTAAAGATATATTCTTATTTTTTCTTTCTTTTCTATTTTCTTTTCTTCTGCACCTTCTATTTTTTATTTTTATTTTTTTATTTTTTAAATTTTTATTAGTTTTTCACCACTGTAATTGTAATTTTTAATAAAATTACTATTTTTTTAAAAAAAGAGGCCATGGTAACCAATGTCTAGGCAGAACACCTGGCCAGCCTTATTGTCCAAACCTGAAATCCAGATGCTTGATTTCTGAAGCTGGCTTTATTTCCAGCTGGAAGATAAGCAACTTATGGGCAGATCTGCTTGACCCATCACCAGTAAAGGCCACCACCACTTCCTGAGGACATCCTCCTTCTCCTCCCAATTCAGCCCATTGCAGATGCACCCCATCCCCATGTTTTCCAGTTTCAATTCAAAACTGCTGTCTTCTGACTCAAGCTGAGACTTTCAGAGTAGATGTTCTCCAGTTCCTCATTCCATTCTAGTAGCAGCCCCAATTCATGGGCTGCAGTACCTGGTATGCCCCTCCCCTCTAGTGACTGATCACTGCCTTGGGCAGCCATTTTTGTTCTGCGTTGATGGGCTGCTATGTTCTCTGCATTGTTTTATCATCTTGCAGATGATCCAGTGTTGGCCCATTAAGTCAATGAAGTGTCCTCACCCCTAGAAACTCAATCTCCATTCAACCCTTACATCTCCCCATGCCATCCTTTTGGTTTCTGCCCTGGCTGGGTAAAGCGTGCTCCCCTTGCTTTCTTACTCCCTGCCCAGAGCATTGCAAAGCTTCTCTTCTCTTCTCTTCTCTTCTCTTCTCTTCTCTTCTCTTCTCTTCTCTTCTCTTCTCTTCTCTTCTCTTCTCTTCTCTTCTCTTCTCTTCTCTCCTCTCCTCTCCTCTCCTCTCCTCTCCTCTCCTCTCCTCTCCTCTCCTCTCCTCTCCTCTCCTCTCCTCTCCCTTTTTAGCCCTGCCACAGTATGGTCTTGGGCTGCAAGATTCTGAAATGACTAAAGAGAGAGGGAGGGAGAAAAAGTCCTTAGACAGTCATCCTAAATTGAATAAGGCCAGATATTTAATCCACTGGAAGCATAGGTAGATTTTCCTTGGAATATGCAAAAAGAAAACGAGAACAAGCTGACTCTAAAGATGGGGTTAGGAAGATTAAAGATAGAAAGATTATACTGGATGGTCAGTGGTCTCCTTGGAAGAAAAAATAACAGCCAACCCAGTTCATTGAGGGCTCACCCACCCTGCACCCCAATTTGTATCTATGTTGAGCCTGGATGAAACCTGGAGAGATCTCAAGCAGAGAATCTTCAACCTTGATATACATAGATACTTTATTTATTTATTTATTTACTTACTTACTTACTTACTTACTTACTTACAGGACTTATATGGCCACCTATCTCCTATAATGATTCTTATTATATGGCAGCTCAGAACAACCCATAAAAACACAATTAAAAACAAAAGTACCCTCTCCTCCAGGTGCCAGATCAAACAGCCTCTGAGTCAGCCCCATCCTAGCCCAATGCCTTGGGGAAGGACCAGGGCTTCCGGGCTTCCAGAAGGCTAAAAGGGTAGGGTTCCCTAAGATTTAAGATCAGCAGGATGTCTTCACACAGTCCAGATCACTGCATGCATGAGCAGCTTAGAAACAGGAAAGGTTGTACCATCTGCTCCTCATCACAAGGAAGGAATACAAGGGGAGAAACATTTCAGAATGCCCAGTTCTTCTTGGTGGGAAAGCAGTTGGCATCAGTAGTGAGCCCAACACTAAGATTAGGGTGCTGGAGAGCCTGGAACATAAGCTTCACTTTGCTTTCCTTTGGTTATTACGGTGACTTAAAGACCCACAAGATTTGAACATGACATTTATTGAGCTGACTCTAATTTAGCCTGGAGCATTAGTGCCCGGTTAAGTCTGGCTGAGACAGGGGAATGGCTCAGACAGGGAAAGATGCTCCGTAACACACATTTCTATTCCCAAATGATTGAGCCATCAAACCAGTTTCATTAACCTGGCATGGGCACAGATTACCTGAGGAACCATCTTGCCCCCATTACATTGACCCATCCCACCTGGACCCCGTTGCCTAGAGAGTTTCACTGGTGGGGTCCAGGAGAAGCACCTTTTCTGCATGCTCTTCCTCCCGCCCCTCAAGGTCATTTCCTCTTTCCTCCACACAGATGAAGATCTGGCTTTGCAGCTGATCATCCTAGCCTGTCTATGCCTCTTATTCCTTAAATCTCTCTCTATAAGGGTTATATGTTTTAACTGAGTGTTTTGAACTGTTATTATTATTTATTTTACTTGGTTGTATTGTTTTTCTTGCTTTAGTAACCATCAGAACATCCTCCAGAGAGTGGGCATGGACTATAAATACTTAATTATTTAAATAGCAATTCCTATTTAAAAAATAAAGAAACAAAAGTTTGGCTCTGCTCCTTCCAGGTTCTGGAAAACGCATGACTGTGCTGACTCTGTTCTGGACTCAGGGCTATTTGAAGCTACACCCCATCCTACATTGCATAGGAAATGGGTGCAGCTCGGTCTTGTGTAAAGAGTACTGCTGAACCTATTTCAACTGGCTTCAACAGAGTATCAAGGGTTACTCTGGAATGACAGCCCATCCATATCCCTTCCTATGCCTGTGCATTTGGTTTCTCTGACCTAAGTGAGAAACTTTGCATTTGTCTCCATGGCATGTCATTGTTATTTTTAGCCCTTCCTTATTTCTTTTTAAAGTCACATGAAGATTCTTAGATAAATGTCCAAATACAAAGGAAAAGTGTGAGAGAAAGGCTGGAAATACACACTCACGCACAGATTAGAGAGAGAGAATTGCAAGCATGAAAAATCCAAGACTTTAATGGCGACCGGCTCAGAATTAAGCTGAGAGAGTGGGCCTGTGTTGATAAGAACACACTAACAAAATGTAATAAGAAAGGGCTTTATGAAAAAAAGAGAGGAGGAAATTCCTGGGATCATCAGAGCCTGTTCTCCTGACTAGAATATTATTTCTACTGCAAGAAACGGTGTACTGAGAACATGAACGGACTTTGGCAGTTCACTTGCTTCCTCTCTGGAGTCACAAAAGCAACAGAAAAAGTAATCCATTGCCTCCTGAAGCTGCAATTTGAATATGTTCAAAGTTTTAGTGCAGATTAAGCCACCATTTTTCCAGATCCCTGGGTTTCTGGGGTTTTGAAGGAGGGATGAAAATTAGCTCCATCTTAATGCTACCTTAAACTGAAGGTTTTAAAAATTATTTAATTGTTGTGCTTTTTGTAACAACAGTTGTTGTTGTTCAGTGGTTAAGTTGTGTCCAACTCTTCGTGACCCCATGAACCATATCGCGCCAGGCCTTCATGTCCTTCACTGCCTCCCTGAGTTTGCTTAGTTTCATGCTCAGTAACAACAGTAATGAATTTTAAAAAAGTACACTCCATCCATCTTCTTCTCCAGCACACTGTCTGATTTTGGGGTCTGAACAAATCCTACTCCATCCAGGCCCACAGAAGCAGTCCTTCCCAGTTAGTGATATTCAGTTTGAAGGGATAAAATTAGTCCTTTTCCATGGACTAATTTTATCTCCATGGGATTCCCATCTTTAAAAGAAATTGTAATTTTGTTGAATTTCTATTAACTACAGAGATAGAAATGGTTTTGGGGTGTGTGGCTTTGCTTTACAACAACAGCTCAAGTATAAATTAACCAACAGCTTCTCTTTTAAATAGTGGGGGAGCTGCATTTGTTGAATGTCTACCCACATACATCCCTCATCTGTCCAATATTGACTTGAAAAATTTGGGCAAAAGGAGAATGCATGAACCCTGACTTGTAAAACAACCTGGATATTAGACTGAAAAATACCTTTACAGCATTTGTGTTACACAGAATATAGATATTCTAATTTCCTGAGGATTTGAAGCATGAGTGGAAATAGGGCCCATTTTATAATTTTATAAATCAATGGGTTTTTGCTTACTAAGTAGACTAGAAATACTTTGATATCGTGAGGAAGGAAAAGAATGGTAACAGTGCCATCTACTGGTTAGTAATGGAATGATACTCTAATAACTATAAAAATAGCATAATTAAGCCTTTAAGAAACTCCTAGCTTTCATTTCTTTTCAATCTTGTTTAACAGAAACATATCTCAGATGAAGATTAATATACTTCTAGGATAATATTTCTTGCTTAAACTACACTACCATATTTACCTAAAAAGGAGAATAGTTTTTCTCAAAATAATTTACGAGAGAGTTATCTACAATCAATATTCAAAGCAGAACTTTTTTTCTGTTTGAAGTTTATTTGGGATGTGTGTGAAAGAGAGTGTCTTAGATTCAGAATCCCTTTCGTTTGGTAAATACAGTATCTACTTCTCTGTTTTGCCATTCTTCTTCAAGTGGCTCATTAAGGACCCCACAATCTTCAGTTTAGTTTTCAGATTATTACAGATAATTACAGTTTCAGATAATTACAGATCGAATCTTCAGATTGTTGCTTTGCTGAGCTAGAATTATCTCCTGACCATTCACCATATGGTACCAAAAGTAGGAAGAAGCCTGCAGTGGGAGCATTAAGAGATCATATTCAAAACGCACTGATTACCAGAGAAAATATAGTTTAATAATTCAGGGAGCTAACCCTGCAATTCTGGACTCAAATAATAAATGAATTTGTGTGACTCCACTCTAGAATAAAACTAATAATCATATTGGGGTTAAGGGTGGGCAAGAAATAAATGGTTTTACTAAAAGATGTGTAATTTTCATTATACTTGCTTGACTTATTTTTATCAGCACTAGGGATAGACTGTTGATCTGGAACTTTTCTCTAACCACTGAGTACATGTGTTCCATGTTGTAAATACTAACATTTAAAAATGAATACTGTGGATGCTGAATTTTACAAACCCACAGCTATTGGCCACCTGGGGGCAGTATGTGACCAGCTTTGTCCTCTAGTGGGACTCAGAGGTACATACACATGGTACAGCACACATGATATGCATGGAACAGAGAAATCTCCCTGCCTCCAAGAGTTGTTGTGGTGGAAGTCACATAAAACTGCATACATGGGGACAGAACATACGTAACATCATCCATACGTAACATACGTAACATCATTCTTCTTCTTCTAAGGGAAGGTGGACTGTGTATACCATTCTGATAGACACTCCAAAGACCATGCTGGAAGGCAACAGCTGCTGGAAAACCATAAGTGGATGGTTTTGAGCGATGGTTGGACCCCGCAGGCGTAGCCATTTCTCAACCTGCTCTGGGCATTTCCTTAAGGCAAAATGGGGGCACTGTCAAAACTCGCTTGGGGTCTTCCTCTCTATGTTGCCTGGGCAAGCCTGCTGTGCATTTGCTCAGACAAAGCAAGAATGAATTTTGACTGCACTCCTGTTTTGCCAGTGCAAAGTTCGCAACCCTCCTCTAAGTTGCTTGTGACCCTTTCTCCTTGGGACTGCAAAGCCCAGTCTGGCAATCCCTGTACCTATGGGCTTTTTAAAATACATAATTGTACCAAGTATATGTTAGGATACAGCAGAAATTCATAAATACCAGAGTTACAGAGTTGGAAGGAATAGGAGAGATCACCTAATCCAGCCCCCTGCTCAGTGCAGGATCCACTAGGGGATCTCAGAGAGATGACTGTCCAGCTTCTGTTTGAAGAACTCTAGCAAATGGCAACAGACCACTCTTCATTCATGCTTCATGGTGAGAAACCTTTTAAGATATTTTTGGTATCTCTCACAAGCCTTGCCTCCCTCTGAGCAGTAGCTTTTCTGACAGAGTTCCTTGAGTTTCTGGAGACTACCTTGTATTTGGTGGTTCCTCTCCTATTCATTTATTTAATTTGTCACATTCAACAGAAAGGACTACCAGTGTTTATCACATAAAATGTTAAAGCATAAAAGCCAATAAAAACATATAAAGCAGTGAGTGATGGTGACCATTCGTTTCCCAAAGGTCTTCTGGAACAACTCTGTCTTTAAGAGTTCCCAGAAAGCTGACAATAAGGGTGCCAGTCTAATCTTGAGGCCCTGTAACACAGGGCCTGCTAAATGGCTTGTGAGTCCTGCCATCCCTCATCTCTGCCCCATGGAGGATCCTTAAAAGAGGTTGGTTGGAGGTCTGCACCAGACAAGATGGGTGGGCCATCTTTTGCAGTGTCACTCCTTCAAGAATTATTATTGGAGAAAGTAGATTTTCTTTCTGCACAAACAGCAACTGTCTTGCCTGGGTTTAATTTAAGCCAGTTTCATCCTATCCATATCCAAACCGCCTCCATATACCGGTTCAAGACTTCCACTGCATCTCTGGCTTGGCCCTGAGTGGAGATCTACAGCTGAGTATCATCAGCATACTGATAGTCTTACCCTGAATTGATGGATGACCTCTCCCAGTGGTTCATGCCACATTAAACAGAAGGAATGAGAGAACTGAGCCCTGTGAGACTGACAACTAAGTCAACAAGACTGACTTCTTGTCTCTCATTGCCATTGACTGGTACTGACTGCCCAGTCAGGAGCAAAACCTCTGAAACACTGCTTTGAACCTCCAGTCCTTGTAATGGGTCCAGAATACCACGATCGATATGAAAAGCTGCTGAGAGGTTGAAAAGGACCAGGAGAGGTGTACTCTCCCTATCTAGGTCCTGACATCATCTACTAGATGCTGTTTTTGACATTACCAGGTCAAAATCAAGACTTCAGACTGGGTGATAATTGTCTAAAACTGTGGGGACAAAGGGGCCTGCTGCAGCCTCTTTCAAGCTGATAGGAACATCCCCTCTCCAGAGAAGGCATTGACAATCTCTTGGACCCAACTTGTCATGCTTGTCCTGGCTTTTCAAAGCCAGGAGGATTATGGATGAAGTCTACAAGTGGTGGAAGTCATACCAGAAAGCACACTCTGTCCATAGGTTGAAAGGAATCCCAGATATCACAAGATGTTTCTCCACATACCATATCAGATTCTGCCCATAGTCATTATAGTGAACCCGAGTAACTTTATTAGCAAGAAGTTATGCTAATTGGTGACAGTGGCCAGGCGGTAGCTCTTCCTGCTCAATATTCTCTAACAGGAAACCTTAAACAGTCTTAAACTCTGCCCATTTCCTATATATCAGATCCCTTTTCTTCAGCTTTTTAGAGAGTTCTTCATTACTGTCTTTAGATTTCTCCCATTTTTCCTTCAATGACGGTTTCAAAAAATGTGTTAATACAGGTAGTCCTTGAATTATGACCATTTGTACAGTGACCTTTTGAAGTTATGATGGTACTGAAAAAAATGGACTTATGACTGATCCCCAAGGTTATAGTCACGTGATTATGATCTGGATGTTTGGCAACCTGTTCAAACTTATGACCGATTGCCAAGCACCCCACAATCACGTGATTGCCATTTGCAACCTTCCCTGCTGGCTTCCCACAAAGTCAATGGGGAAGCAAGCAGGGGAGGTCACTAAGTTGCTTGAGTAGGTCTCCCCCACCTACCCCGGCCTTTCTTCGCTCACTTGCACCACAGCCTCCTCCCCCCTTTGCTTGCTCACATGCACCGCACCCTCCTTCCCCCTTTGCTCGCTTGCATGCACTGTGCACCCTCTGTGCTATGGCTCTGGAACTTTGCAGGAGGAAGGCATTGCGGGAGGAAGGAAAAACCCTCATGAATGGCCAGCAGTTTCTGAAGTGAGCTGCAGAGTGCGTGCCAGAAGCACCCCTGAGTGAGCGAAGGAAGGAAGCTGCTGGTTCGTGCGAGCGAGGGGGGAAGGAGGCCCCAGTGCATGCAAATGAGCAGAAGGTGCAGTGCAAGTGAGTGAAGGGTGCTGATGCATGCAAGCGAGCGAAGGGGGAAGGAGGGCCAAGAAGCCCCATATATCTGCTGTACAAGAAGCCCGAAGTCATTCGTTTTGCATTTCTCTTGTTCTTCTCCTTTTCTGTTCCCCAGCACTTTTCCTTTCCTTTCTTCTCTCTCTCTCTCTCTTCTTTTTCTTGATTATTAGTTTGTGTTGGTTTTTATCTTTCTGCTTTTTAAAATTTAATGAGGCTCAACTGAAAGTGACTGGGAAACAAGTCACCCACGGAGTTTCACGATCAAGTGGGGACTTGAACTTGGATCCCCCCGGCTGTAAGCACTACCTTGCTTATTTTGTTGGACCACAAAGCACAGCTTTCCATTTTCAGACTGATCTCCCACCACATCTGTGAATGTTTTGCAAGGTACATTATTAGTTTTACAGTAGGTTCTTCACTGAAAAAAAACTTGAAGCAAGTAATAGTCTGAAGTACCTAACATATATTGACATTTGATTTCAGAAAATGAAGAGTTATGTTAGCAGACAGATATAAATTGAGTTTTCTACTTGCATTAAATACAAAATATTTGTTCATTTAGCCATGGAATATACAACTCAACAGATTTACATATTTAATGAAGCATTTTATTTTAAAGACCAAGAGAGAAAGAGATAAATGTCTCAACAGCTGGAGAAAGAGCATCTTGCAATTTCAGTTTCTGCATACTGATTTATATGAATAGTACAAAAACTAATTAATGAACAATTTTAAGATTATAGAGCCTGTGCAATATAATATCAGAAGTGTTCATTTTTTAAATGAAAGATAAACTTTCTCCATTTCTTTCACACAAAATGAAAGCAATTCCTTCCTGACTGCCAAAAACATACAAGGAAGCAATAAAGTCCAGTCCAAGAATACAGAAAATAGCCCATCAAACATTAATTGGTTAGTTAAAAGACTGCAGACTAAAAAGAGAAATACACCAAGACTTGTATTCACAGAATCACTTGTATGCCTCTTCAATTGCTTTCTAGAAACAGCAACTTGGCAGTATAAAGGAACTATTTCATATCAAACAAAATTAGTCAAAGTAGTGAAACTGAACCATAGAAATACATTTAATAAATAAACTACTCCAAAATTGGAGAACAGAACAAAATGGGGTGAATGCGGAGATCTAGCACATTTTTTCCACCTTAGAAATCAAATCATCACAGATTTTTGTGAGTTCATCATTTTCTTTTGTCTGTAAAAGAAATAAGAAGAAAGCATCATATGGTAGATATTGTGTAAATACAACTTAGAAAGTAACGTTTAAATGAATAGAGTTAGTTAATTAATTAATTAAATTAATAGTTATATTTGTTCCTTCAGGTGTGTGTGTCTTACTTATAAGCCACAAAATGCAGAGTGAAAGTGATAGCTGCAGATTTCCATCAGGCGAGGAATTGTACCCTTTAAGCAGAATTAACCTTGAATTTTACAGCCTACTTTCCAGATGAAAGAGCTTTTGCTTACCCTCACTGATGAATCTGACTGATCAGTGGGCTTATCAGTGAAAGTTTAGCTATGATTGCTATACAGTAACTATAACTTTAAGGTGCCACAAATTTCATTACTGAGTAGTTTTCTTCAAAGGGGTGAATGGCAGCTACTTGCTTGCTCAGACGGGAACACGCTTAGGTCATGGTAGCCCCCATCTTGGGGGGGTTGGTTCTGCATTACCATACGGATGTCTCCGCCAGAGCATGCTTGGTTTGTTTCAGAGAAAACCTGGTGGGAGCCAATCCACTGTTCTGATCTCACACCATTTGGATCTAGTAGCTCCTAATACAGGATTGACTTTACATGTGCCTTGCATCTAGATTTTTCTTTTTCTTAAAAAAAGGAAGCCGTTTGGAAGACAGCCGCCCTAGTCCTTGCTTGAAAGAATGGAACCCTTAGACTGGTCCAAAAGGCACATAAGATTTAGACCAACCTTTTGCTCAATGTTTCTCTCTAGTGACTGGATTCTCATCTGTTCTTTGCGCAAACTGGCCTGGAGGGCAACCACTTCTGTTTTGGCCTTGCTTCTTACTTGGGCAATCTCTTCATTTGCTCTGCATGAAAAAGCATCCAGACACATTAGCGCATTAAAGGGTTTTCTTCCAGCTTTAAAGCACTATAAGCCTATGGATGACCATGACGCTTGACTCACTGATGCAACTTTTCTTCTGCATGTGCCTTCAGGGCTTGATATCTCTGTTCTTCCTTCTTAATTCTTTCAAGGTAATCTTCAACACATTTCTTCAGAGCTTCTTCGTTCTAAAGAATGAGAACAAGACATTTTTATTTCACCTCATAGAACAAGTTCCCACTTTCATTGTTTTCTTCTTGAAAGCAAAACCACTGCTTATTCATCGCAGAAAACAACATTCTGGAATTCTCTTACAAATGGAATATTGTACATTTGTTCTTTTTGACAAAAATGTAAAAAAGACCAGCTTGAGACCTTGAATGCTGGCTGTACTAGTAAGGACTTTAATTTCAAAATATAAGAGGAAAGAGGAAAGTAGGGTACTGGAAGCAACTGGAAGGTTTCCATTTCTTTTCTTCCTGACTCCTTTCACCAACACTGTCACCACCATCACCACCACTCAACCATTGGTAATTAGATCCTTAGAAATTCTTGTGTGGATATTTAAGGTAGCACTGTTTAGAGCAGTGTTTCTCAACCTTGGGAACTTTAAGATGTGTGGACTTTAACTCCCAGAATTCCCCAGCCAGCCATGCTGGCTGGGGAATCCTGGGAGTTGAAGTCCACACATCTTAAAGTTCCCAAGGTTGAGAAACACTGGTTTAGAGGCAAAACCTTTCTTTAGGCAAAACTGTTTTTCTTCAGTAGAACAAACACAGACATCTTATGAGGTATAGAAACAGGAACTTGTTAACATTCTTAGCAACATTTTGCCAGTTAAGCTGCAGATGCCTTTTTTAATACTTTTTTTTCCCCAAGCATATGTTTCTTGGAGAAATACTTACTTAACTGATAAGAATGAATGGTATACACCATGCACATCACTGCCCACCCAGTTGGCAAGTCCCGTGTCGGCTTAGTGATACCATTCTCTTCTAACTTGTGATCAGTTAGTAAAATTAACCAAGAATCAATGCTGGTTCCATATGTATAGAAAGCAAACAGAAAAGGCAGAGACAGCACCCTCCACCTGAAAATAACCGATATAAAGAGCTATTAACAACATTAAAAAAGAACACAACAGAGTGTTTTAGGATCTATTTAAACTCCTTCAAAAATACAATTATCCCCAAATAATCAGTATTTGCCACAACTGTAATTATTTATATTGTGTTTTCAATGTAAGAACCTCTGGGCAGCTTACAAAGATCCTCACTCAAGAAATGGACAAAGCTTCAAGATTTTAAGCCAAAAGCTTCTCAGAAAAAAAGATTGTGTCATGTGCAAAGAAGTGTTGAAGGGACTCAAAAGACTTTCAAGCAGCTCAGGGTAGAACAGCTGAAAAGGCTCACCCTTTGAAATCCTTCTATGGCCTCCTTCTGTTTTTTAAATCGTTTGAAGAATTCAGAGAAAGACTTTTCCATGGCGTTCAGATCAGAAATAACTTGCTGTTTTTCATCCAATACTTTCTGCAGTTCTTTTTTTGCAAGCTCCTTTTGGATCTGAGAATCCTCTGAAGAAATAAATTAGTGAAATTGGCATAATATTCTAGAAGATATAGAAGACCTTGGAAGGGGGTTCCCAAGCCAAAACCTTCACTATACAATTATTGATCTTAAAATGCCAAACCTAGAAATTTTGTGCAGTAGAACCTATCCCAGGGTTTCCCAACCTGAAACCCTCCCGATTTTGCCGAATTATATTCCTGGCATTCCTTACCCCTGGTCATAATGACTTTGCACTACAAGTTGTAGTGTCACAACATCTCAATCTAGCAATCTACTCTGTTTTCTAGTCAAGTGCAGATAAGATAGCTTTATGCATTCAACTCTGAGACACAAAATACCAAGCCCAGATGCAACTGTGGAGTATTGTTTCTTCCTCAAAAATAGATGTTTACAAAATGTAATCTGAACCTACCCATCACTTGTGTTATGGTGCCCTCAAACTCAGCAACAATTTTTCTAAAAATAAAAGAAAATTATTTTAATATACCATCAGAATATTAACCCAAACTCACATTACTTAATAGACCCCACTTTCTGTCAGCAAATGCCTTTGAAACACATTCTTCCCCTTATTTTATGAAGTCAGTGCTTCATCTAACTTCCAGTCCCTACTAGTAAAGCTAGGAGAAGGACATCAAGTCAAGAGAAGATAAAACAAGAAACACATTAGCCCTTTCAAAACAAAACAGAAATATGCGTAAGACAAACAATTTGCCAAATGAAGACAGGAGAGGCATCTACAGTCTTGTCTGCTGTGGATTTTACCCACTGCATACTGGTGAAGGAAGCAATAGTAAACCCAATATTCTGTTCACCTCTAGAAAAACAGAATGCAAAGCAAAAGTATTTGATATAATGCATACATTCTCCTAACCATCTTTAGCCAATACTGTATCTTCTGCTACCATTTGTGGAGAGAAACACGTCAACCTACATGTGCATCACAAAGCTAGACTAAAGCTCTTTAGATACAAGGATTACAGGAATGCTCCTTTTATCATTGCAGGGTATAACAACAGAATCTTGAGTGCTTGCCAGAGTTTCCTGCTGCCCCCTCTTATACTAAACACAATCAAGGTGGGGATATTCAGAGTTTCTTTCTCACACTTTCCATTTACCCTGGACCGGGTTGTCATTTTTCCTTTTTAATGCTTCATCCATTCCTTCATCAAGGTTAACTCCACAATTCTTTACAGAAGGAAAACACTGCCACCTAACTGCAGACACTTTCCTGTGCTGAATAGCTAAATTCTACTGTCCTTGCAATATCATTATCTCTACAGGCAACTGGGACTGTTTATTTGTAGAGAATGCACTGGTATAGAAAGGAAAAAATAGTATTTCCCATAAAAACTGCAAAACAAGGGGGCACATTTGGCACGAAGATAGAATGTTCACCCTGTCCATCTGAAAGCTGCCCAGGAATGGAAGGAGGAATAGAAAGCGCCCCCAACCCAGTTGGAGTTGTCACAAGAGCAAACCCATTACCAAAAGAAGCAGAGATCCTATGTGGAGGTTTAAACATTCTGGCCATCAATATTGTGCACTGTTTGCAAGATGGAAAAGAAGAAAATGATCAGAGGTACAGGTAGGTACATAGAAGAAAAGACCACGTTCTATCCATTTAGAAAGACTGGACTTTCCTGGGATAGGGCACAGGCAAGAAGCAGGTGTGGTAGGGGAGAAATACAAGCATGGAAACATGCATTGCGATGTCATGACTCAAAGCCTCAATGACTCTTTATATACTTGCATATGACATTGCAACACCAGTATAATATGGAATTTGGGCTATGATATTGTAACACATTTCATGATTTTGCCATCTTTGCATTTACATTAACAGAAATACATGGCCTGCATAACTCTGAACACCCATAGGGATGAAGCCTGTGGTGACTTCGGTTGAGTGCTTAAAGATGAAGCAGTGGTATCACTACTCCATTTTTAAGCACTCAACCAAAGTTGCCACAGATGTGAAAACTAGTTTGGGCTTTGATGCAGCAATCTGGAAAGTGTCATGGGAGACTGCCCCAAACTTTCCATCAATTCTGAAAACCAGTGAAATAAGCCAATGGAATTACAGAATGAAATTCTGCTTGATTCACACCCTAGCTATCTTTGGAAGAGATGAAGTGAAAATGAGATCCCCTTGACTATGGAAGAGAGATGAGCAACCTCCAACCTGTGGGCCTAATGTAATGGTCCACTGGGTTATGAGGCCTCATCTGTGCTTCACCTCCAATCCTTGCCCTCTTTGCCAAACCCGTTGACGCTCCTGCAGAATCAGGTCTGAAACACCCACACCTCATCTCTCCTCCAGAAGCAGGAGCTGGGTGTCATATTCCCTAATTTGGGCTCATACTTAGCAACTCCTGTCTGAGGAGGTTCACCCAATTTGCACATTCCCCATTTGGAAAAGGCACATGCCAGGTAAAGATTTCTTTCAGTGGATGAGAATACATGGATTGATGGCTAAATTGTATCCTCTTCCTTGTGGAGAAAGAGGATGCATATTAAGCCTCCCCCACCCATGCCACTAGGGGGTGAGGATCTGACCTTGGCAGCATTGGTTCATCCCCTCCCTCTGCTTAAAAACCCAGTGATAAACTATAGTTCTTGCTTTGAAAGAAAGAAAAAGACACCCCTCTCTGCTTGAAATATAGATGGAGAAAGTGCTGTGGGAGTTTTAAACTAAGTTTTAAGATTCCACCAAGCACCAATCTAACTAAATGCATATATTGTGTTAGGCCATAATAGTTTGTTTCATGATAATTTAGCAAAATGTGTGAACTCGGCCACTATGGCTTAGGCAACAAGTTTTAGTTCAGCCAAACTACCTTCTAAAATGAAGTGTGAATTCAGGTGTATATCAGTAGTGCTTGTTAGACCATGCTTACCATACCAAATTGCTAAAATCTCACAAGATTTTGTTTGATGTCAAAAAGGGGAAGGGAAAGCCCAAAGGTGGAATAAGTTGCTAATCTAGCATACTTATACATATAAACCAGAAAAAGCACAGCAAACTTTTCAAATGGGAAGAGAATAGTTGCTAAGTTGTAAATACTTCCCTGTACTATATAATATGCACAAGTCAAGCTTTAATGTATAAGGGTCCCCCTTCCCCAGTGATATCCCTCTGCTCTGTCTGAGCAATCAAAACACAGAGGTGTTAGAAAACATTCAGCTAGCTTGGAGAGACAGATTCCCCAAGTTCTGTCCTGGGGGCTGGTAAACAGAACTTCTGCTTCCCATTGCAATAGGGAACCCCCAAGTCATAGTCTAGATGGACATTTTGGCTGAGAATTCCAAAAAAGCTGCAGGGCCATATTCTATAATATTTTCCAGTACAAGCCAGCTGGGTGACTTTGGGCCAATCACGCTCTCTCTCAGCCCAACTCACCTCAAAGGGTTGTTGTTGTGGGCAAAATAGGAGTAAGTAGTACTAGGCATATTCAGCACCTTGAGTTATTTATAAAAATAACAAAGGTGTGATAAAAAAAATCTAAAAAAGAATCCTATTGGGTGGAACAAGACATTTCCTTTTAAAAACTGGGTTAGAAATAGGTTACATTAAAAAAATCATTCCTTTGTAGAAATCATTACAAAACAAATCTAATGTTACCTACTTATACCTACTCCATTTCTTTACTTTCAGCATAAATTTTGTCATGCTTCCTCTTCCATTCCAAAGCTTCCCTTTGCTTTTCTTGTACCTGAAACAGCAAAATTCCTAAAACACTTAGCAAAGAGAGATTTTTTTTCAGATTTTTGGAGAACGAAAGAAAAGTAGCCAGCAATGTTTTTCATCTGACTTCTTGCCCTTATAGCTTTTGACAAACAGAATTACTTTCCTGGAATTGCACCCTTCTTTTTAAGGCTAGAGTCTTGAAATGATTTTTTGTCACAGAGATTCTGCTGGGGAACTTTTTTATCAACTGCTATTATACAAAAATCTATTATTATAGGAACAGGAACCTTGAAGATACAAATGAGAAAAAAATCGAAGCTATAGAATTGGATGGATTTGCAACATGAGTACATGAAAGTTATTCCTTTGTGTCTTATTCTACCAAAAAAGTCGAGAATTTAGAGCGTAACTACTTACAGGTAATGACAGAAGCGCCTGCATATAACTGGTATGGAGTCTAAAGGATGGTTTTCAGCCATCACCTCCCTACCGTCTGAATAGTATTTATGTAAGAAAATGAAATAAAGTATCCATTTTGATAGGATGAGCATGGAGAGAGATTTGAAATAATGGCTGATGTTCTTACCTTGGCAGTAAGTGTTTGGACTACGGCATCCATATCAAGCTTTACTTTCTGTAAAGCTTCATCCATATCTTTTTGACTGTATTTCAGTACGTCTATAATCGCTTCAGAAGGCTGAGCACATGAGAACAATGGCACGTCGTTACTGGTGGGGATGTCTGGAGATGTCTTTCCCTGTGGTAAGGAATGTTTCATTCATAATAACAGCGATTACTCTTAAAAAGTGTATTTACCCAATGGTTTCAGAGTAACTATAATTCCTTACATCTTCAAACTTGGGAATAGTGGTTTGCTTGATCAATAATCTGAGCAGATCTAAAGACACTTCTGATATCTTCTGGGGCATGAAATGGGAAACATGCAGGCCCAAACCTCATTCATGCAATGGGAAACAGCAATATCGTGTTGTTTTAAATCTGACAAGGCATTGGTTTCCATTTTACAAGCATAAATGGAACAGACTACAAAAGACTAATATATTTGGATGGCACTTACCAGATCTGGAAAAATTTGAAAGTCAAGCCCCAACAGCTTTTCTTCCTGTTCAGATGATTTTACTTCAATGGATGCAGTTTTTGTAGAAGTTCTGCTTAGAAGCAAACGAAGGAGCCAATGGCAGAAATGTCTTATCAGATGCTTTCCCCTATGTATTAGACTGAAGGAGTAGCACCAGCCTGACCTCGGCTTGGCTCAGAAGCTAACTTAAGTGGTCAGAAACCAGCAAAAAACCCAGAAGGCAATGGCATGCTGCTTCCTTACTGTTGCCAAGAACACTTAATGGATATGTCAGCCTGAAGGAGGCTCAACTTACATCAGTGAAGGTCTTCTCTTCTGTACCAGCTTCTAATAGCTGTGATTCCTATCTACCTCTCTCCTTAAACTTTGAATTCTGTGGGCTGAAAGGTTAATCACAGAACATGGATGTGCAAGGAACAGGAAAATGCTGGTGCACATCACCCCCTTTCTTCCCTTACCAGCTTCTAATGCAGCATATTACATGGCCCCCATCTTCCCACTGTCTCCGCTGCTGACCCCAGTTACTGTTGCTACCAATGTACTACTAGTCTGTGTAACTGGTCTCAGCAGTGAGGAATAGGTTCCCAGCACAGCATATCTCACTGGCTCATCTGCTCCCATCTTCCCACAGCCTTCATTTCACTTCCCTCCCTCTCTTACCTCCCCCAGCTGCTTTTGGTGTTACACCCCCCCCCCCCACTTTTTCCTAGAATAACCACCTTTTAATTTCATGCATGAACCAAAACATCCAAAATGTGTATATTAAAACCAGCTACCCTTTGCATGTCCCTAGCCTATTATGGCTTTCACAAAGAACGTGAAAATGTGCATTGTTTCAAGTTTGCACCAAAACAACCCCACTTAAAATGTTCTTCCAAAAATTTTTTAGTTGGCTGCATTCTGTCAAGCAAAATTTGAAACAGCTTTAATATTTTGTGTTCTGTAAGAACAATGCTTGAAATATTTTTAATGAAACTGCAAGAGTAACTGCCAGGTAATATGGTAGCCCATGGGAAATGCTTCCTACCACCTAAATCATATGTATACACAAAACCAGGGATACAATATTTAAAACAATAAAACAAATCTTCATAGAAAACAAGAGGAATACAACTCTTCTCTGCCCAGTTGAAGTATCTGTTTAGATTTAGGATCTGTCATCCAACCCCAAGTGCAGGTCTACATGCACTTCTAAAATTCTCACTTAAAAAAGAGGCAGTACTTACCCATTTTGCAGCAATGCAGCTACTGGAAGAGTTGCTTCATTAGTATCAGGACCCTTTTTCTTAGGGCTTTCCCTGAGCAGAGGATCAAACTTCAAGTACAGGGACTGCTTTCTCAAAACAGATTCCTTCAGCTAAAAGAAATGCATTTGTGAAGTCAACACAGGCAGCCTGTCTCTTTCTTGGTCATGTCCCAGCCTTCTCTGAAGATTTTTGGCCTACACTTAGTCTTAATAAGGACATACAATCTTCAAGGTGCTTGTTTAAAAATTTAACTATGATATTTATTAGAGTAAAATATTGCGCACCCACCCCCATTTACCAATGAATTGGGGTGTGCATGTATCTTACATTTGCTGAGAATGCAATAGCAGAGGTAGCTTCAAGAGAGGGGAAGAACTGGCTGCCAAAGCTTCAAGGGAACAGCATGTATAAGCAGTGAGTGTTTACGGTAGACAGACACCTCTATCCATGAAGGCTCTCAAGACAGACAAAGATGTCTGATACCAGGATCCCTCAGCTGGTGGAGAGTCTAAGGGATAGAGAAGCTCTTTACTGTAGATGCTCACCCTATAATGCAGGGACAGTAGAGAACGAGGCTAGCGTGCTGTCTAAACAGTACTAGAAGTCTTAAGCATACACACCTGGGAATAAGAGCAACTGAACTCAGGGTGACTTACTACATTTTCCTTGAGCTTGCAACCCTACCCAAAAGAATCAACTTGTTTCTGAGTTGCAAACTGAAGGAAAGAAACAGCAATATCTCAAAAATCTCCTCCCAGTTTGCACTTCAGCTTGTATCAGTTTAAACTGGGCTAAACAGACCTATCCACAGCATAACAGCATACTTGCCTACGAGCTAGGCCATTAAACTCAACAGGATTTAGTACAAAATTAAAATGTATAGGCTTATGCTTGCTGAACTCAGATTTAAGCAATGTCTTTCTCTACATGAGCGGAGGTATAAGCAAAATAGAAATTATTTTGAGTAAACAAATGAAAGAGTTTATTAGTTCAACTGATTAAGAATGAAGTTATTAATTCAATTGATATTACATTATTGAAGCTCAAGCTCAGATACTTTGGTCACCTAATGCGAAGAGAGGACTCTTTGGAAAAGACCCCGATGCTGGGAAAGATGGAAGGCAAAAGGAGAAGAGGACGGCAGAGGATGAGATGGCTAGATAGCATCACTGAAGCAATGAGCATGAAATTGAGCAAACTCAGGGAGGCAGTGAAAGATAGGAAGGCCTGGCACAATATGGTTCATGGGGTCACGAAGAGTCGGACACGACTTAACAACTGAACAACAAATTGGCCTAGTCACTGCTCTTTTTCTTGGCATGACCTCAGCCTAGTACACATACACAGCACAAATACACAGAAACATATACAGGCATGTGGCATGTATTTATGGGGAAGTTTTCAAAACGGATTTCAATGGGAGTTATAAACCAAGTTGACCAGATAAAGACACTTGGCAGCAAATAGGATTTTTCCATTTTATAGTGTTTTCCTTTTTAAACTTCCTTTGAGGATCATCTTCCTTTGGGGTAAATAGTATGGCTAGGTAAAATAATACTGTGCCCCAAGAGATGTTGGCTTCTAACTAGAAATGCAACATTTCATAAGAACAGCACAAGTCAAATTGGAAACACACCTTAGCAGGGAGAGGAAGAACTGGATTCAGGGATCCAAGGCCTACCATCAGATCAAAGTTGGGATCTGTCTGATTGGTTGGCCCAATTAGAGCTTTTGGAATGAGTGAGGTTATGGAAAGTGGGAAAAGAAATGGGTGGTGTATTTCTTGTTTATTGCCACTTCGCATCTTCTTTTGTGCAGTTATGTATTCGGCAGTGTTGTTTTGCAAATAATTAACTGAATAATCTTCCTCTTTTCATTTGTTTACCCAACTTTCCATTGCTTTTTTCTCATCCCATCTAATATGCCCACCCTTTTATAGTACAATTCTTTCAGACAATTTCAATTAGCTACATTTTTTACTTCTCCTTTGTTCATTTATTCCTCACAGATGTTACTAATTGTTACTTTCCATTTCTGGAACCATAAAAATCTAAGTACTGTAATATACCACTACATGTATCTGTCTTCTTCCTGCCTTTTGTGCAGATAAGAGGCATCTTCCAAAATACACTTGGAAGGGTGCATGTTATTACTATATTAGGCAGCAGCTTTACAGAAATGGGGTTACAATCTCCAAGTCAAATTCCGCTGGCAAGGGTTGTGGAAGTCATCTGAGAAAGTAGTTGCTGCAGTCAAAAGTAAACCTTTCTGATGGGTTTCTATGAAACTTGTCACACCTCCTTCTTTTACAAAGGCCTAAATGTCCTGCAAATCACATCACCTTCTGATAATAAAAATGGGGCAGGCATTGGTAGCTTAAGTTTCTGCTCCACACTAAATAAAAGAGAGGGGAGCTCCAGTTCTCCCAAGTATCACTCCAAAATTAGAAACAGGTAAGGATGAGCTATACTCCAGATCAACCCAAGGCAAGTTGGACTAGTTGGAGCTGACAATCTGGCTGTGAAGTGGATTGTGTGGTTTTTGCACAACCCTAATAAAAATAATTCCCAAGGGAAGTTTTGGATTTACTTGAACATCACAGTGAACCTCCTGTTTTCATTAAGTGTTTCAGTTTAGCTACATCAGACTACCAGAAAGAATGCTTCAGATATAGTATAAGTATATACTATAGATATAGTATAAGGTATATACAGCAATTCAGATATATTCTATATAATATATATTATTCTATATAATATATATACTATATTCAGATATAGTATAAGGAATATACAGCAATTCTCAGTTTTGTGTGTCATATTAAGTCACACTTCCATGTAGTTACAGCATTAGAATCGTCCCCAACTGAATATTTTTCTTATTTTTTCCCTTTAGAAGTCCTTTTCGGCAGGTGGACACAAGATAGACAAGCTGTAGATTTGGTTCCGCTATAGGTTACTTACCGAGGCCATTCCAAATTGCTCTAGATAGTCTATTTGCATTCCAAAAACTAGGAGGAGAAAGAGATGGAAGGCAATAGCAATCAAGAATTCATCACAAAATAAGTTATTGCTTTCAGAGACAAATGAAGAAACCCCTTCCTGCCATTAGGGTGTCCTATCTGTACACTGAAAATGAGCAGACAGCCTTCTTCCCATTGGTCATTCTATCAATTTTAACCAGCAGGCCTGCTGTTACCAAACCAAAACAATAACTATTTTGCTAAAGCTTCCAATGTGAAATGATTGTGAAATAATTACTAACATGGATTAACAAATTGTCCATGTACCTAGACCTGCACTAGAAGGCTTATGTGTATCATGACAACATGCAATCAATATCTATCTAAATGAAGCAGCGAAATGGCTTTCTCTTAGAGGGTCATCTTACAGTCATTAAAACTGCAATTTCAGCATGGTCAAAAGTGCATGGAGTTACAGTTGCAGCTCTTACTTTTCTTCATCTCTGTTTTGAAACACTGGCAAGAACTTTTGGTTTGTCAGTCTGGTTACTGACCATTATCTACAATGTTTCACTGGGCTCTACATAAATGTTCCAAGCTTCTTTGAAACATAGCAAACAGAAATAAATAGGGGTAAAAGTTATTTAACTAGCATATGCTCACTGGAATACTCTAACATTGACTTAGACTGACTTATGCTTACCTTCCATAGGTGGTCTGAATTCTTCACTTTCTGTAAATAGCTGGTTACTTTCACTCCCTGTTTCTGTACTTCCACAAAGGGGTCTGGGTGCTAAATCACCTGCAAGCAACTGTCCATCCAGAGACATGTTTCCTTGGTCTGAGGTCTCAGATAATATGGTCCTTTGGCTCACCTAAATAAACAATATTTTTGTGGACATGTTCAGCAAGCAGAGCGGTAAGTTCCAATGGCACATGTGGCTCAAGTGACCCCCCTTCATTTTGCTGATCAGCCCTTTAACAGCACAATGGCCTGTTATTCAACTGCATGGAAAAACAACACAGAGGACCAGCAGACCTTCCTAGCAGAAGTCTTACTTTGCTGATCTTGTTTTGCCCATTACACAGAACAACCCTCTGCTTTTCAAGAAGTCAGTATGAGATGCATAAGCTCAAACACCGCTTTGCTGTTTAAAATGTATCAAATAACTCAACACATAGCCTCTGAATCAATTGAATGGACAATTTTATTGGTAAGCCAATGTTGTGCTAAGAATGGAGTACATTTTATTGCACAAGTGGTATTCGCGGCAATGTCTTCAGGATCATGGCCATTCTTTCTCCGCAAAACCCGTGCAGTGTGAATACAGATAATGATGAATATTGGGACAATACAATACCATTATTTCTCCTGGAGGTTCACCTTGAGCATCTTTTTCAACCACAGCCTGACTGTCAGTTAAAATCCGATCATCAGTCGTTCTCCTATACAAAGCAGATTAGAATATTTGAGAGCAACAATGTTTGGTATTTTGTGCTTTATAAGTAAGTTATTTGCAATTCAATGCATCTGTTGTTCTCCATCTTTCTCTGTATTGTGCTGATATTTACAATGCAAAATTTGGGGGGAAAATTTGCTTTTTCAAACATCTGATTGTGTAAATTTACTAGCACCATCCAAAATGCTCTAGTCTCAGAGCTACAGTTTCAAGTATTCTGAGATCAGAACAAAGCATCAGTGTTTCCCTCTTATAGGGGCAGGGCATTTTATTCCATATTCTTTCAAAGGCTCTTAAGACCCTGTAGTCTTTGGGTACATGAAGAGTACATTAGATAATAAATCACAATACACAGATTGCGTCCAGGCTGCTACAGGTTCAAACAAATTCAGGGGAGGAAGTGTGTGGGAAGTCACGTAAGCACAAACTGTATACTTGATGGATAAACTTACTGCTTTTTAAAATTATCTGCTATAGGGAAGTTGATAGATTGCAATGGAATAGTGCTGGCTTGTATACTTAATGCCTTCAGTAAGTTGCAAATGCAAAGGATCCAGTGTGCATGTGCATTAAAGATAGTGCTACCGTGCTGTTGAATCTTCAGACTGCAGAATGCAAGAAACTTGTACTATGTGTATATATTAGGAAGATGTCGTCTCAAGCAAAAAGCCAAAAAAATGTATTTTATGGAGTTCTTATGTTGCAGTTTTTAAAAATTAATGTTTTTTGCTAACTTCAGTTATACAGTTCTTTGTGCATGTTTAACTGTTGTTCCCATTGTTTATTATGGGAATTTAAAATGATTTAGTTTTGTAAAAAATAATCCCTTTGACCAATTTTTCAGTAAATTAGATAGCAGGCAACACTATGCAGGTACTATCAATTAATCTACTTTTGTGATGCTGAAATCTAAATTAGGGAGCAGAGGCTTGGTTTTTGCAACATTATTTCCCATGCTGGAACACACAAAAATTATTCTGATTTATTCAGTCAGAATACAATCTATTCAAAATGTTCCAACAGATTAAAACATTCCATGTGGAGATTGTTTTCCAAGCTCAAAAGAAAATGTTTGCTGTGTGCATTATTGATAAAACATCTTTATTGCTTAAAAACTGGATGAAATCTATGCATTATGAAGTTAATGGATAACAACACTTTTGAATTGGATATTGAGCAAAATAAAATGCCTGATATTACAACTCTGAACAATTGCAGTATATGCCATATTCATTTGTACCCACATTTAAATGTTTGGCCTTAATTGATTATAGGTTTCACATACTTCTTTTCAAGGCCAAGATTTCTGCAGATGTAATTACAGAATACTTACTGGCTTTCTGGTGTTAATTCCATAGTCTCAAATTTATCTGGTACATTAAGTTCTTGTGTTTGTAGACAGCCTGCTTCATCTGTTTGGACACCAGATTTCTCTACACAGGGTGCAGGACATTCAGTGGAATCCTGTATGTTGGACCCACATCCAAATGTGTTGAAGTCAGGATCAAAGTTTATACAGTCAAGCTTGTAAGATACTTTGGGAACCCAGTTCTCTTTTATTTCAGTGCCAGTATTCTCTTCACTGTTGTTTATTTTGTCATTGTTTAAATTTTCAAAGCTACATAATTTTTGCATGTGTGGCAAGGGAGAATTTTGTAAGTACAGCCTTGGTAAGGGCTCAAGGTTGCAAGCTCTGTTAGAGGTGAGATTTGTGGCATGATCGTAATTTAGAATTTGCTTTGAAACATCATCATGTAGTAATGAGGCTAGGGACAAATTACTCCCAGTTGTGCAGCCTGCTTCCTCAGATGGAATGTTTTCAGCAACAGTTTGAGGCAAGCAAACTGAATCACGTGAAAGAGAAAATCCATCTTGTTTTTCAGTTCCAGTAAGAACTTCCAAAAGAGAGAGTTTCTGGCTATTAGGATAATTCAGAAGGCTGTCTGAGCTCTTAAATGATTCAACAACACTGACAGTAGGCAAGTAGGTTAGATCATCTGAAGGATCAGGAGTGACCTTTCCTTCTGTTTGTATCTTCTCTTTTGCTGAAGTAATCTTTGTGGTAATTGTTGGTTGACTCCTGCTGAAAGATATACAGTATTCATTTTAGTCAGTCAAGGATACAGTAATTGAACTAAAGAAGGCCTCTATTTGGCACTCAGCAAGGGCCAAGGAGAAGAGGCTATAATTCACAGGCTCTATTGTTTATTGACCAGGACATACAATGCCCACTTCTGATAGTCTGTTGCGAAACAGCATGGCATTTTTTTTTTTTTGGATGCTTTGATTTTACTCTTTGGAACGCCTATAGCTAATCTGAACTCAACAGGAATAATTTGGAAATAAATATTTAGAGGACCAGCCTGCATGTAACAGAGGTAAAGTAATTGCCTAGTTTCTTTCTATCACTTGATGCTACCTATTTAATAATATTATCTAAGGCAGTGTATCTATACTAATGATATGCATACTATGTATGTATGTACGTAGAAGCAGTTTAAGAGATACAAGCATACTTGCTAGCCGCAGAATGGAGGAACAAACATCAAGTTGATAGGAAGCAACTGAAACATTTCAGAGTGCAGTGGAGAAAGAGGCTCTTAAGATGCCTCTCCACGTGAAGGAAAACCAGTTAGAGGAGCAAAAAAGTAGCCAAATCTAGGCTGCATGAGAAGATGTGTGCTGGCTGGAACAGAGAAGCCAGTTTTGCAAAGAGGAGTTGATTACGTGGGGTGGTTTGCAGATCCTTTAGCGCCTGGGACAGAAGCCATAGTGGGGAGGGCAAAGCATCAATATAAGTGGCACATTGCATATTTATGTCCCCATTTCTGATTCTGATGCATTGGTGTAGTTTTCAAGACAACATTATAGTAATTTTTTTCACAGAAAAAGCAGACTTTTAATTCTTTTAATTTCTATACTAAAATTTTGGTAACATGATTGGTGCAATGTAGGATTGAGAACCATTGCTCTGGAACACTATAATCTTTCCTTGGGCCATTCAGTCAGACTTGACTACATGGTGACTACATAGAAAAATCTATGCAGTTTTCTTGGCAACATTTTCAGAAATGGTTTGTCATCTCCTTGTTTCTATGGCTGAGAGAAAATGACTGGTCCAAAGTTACCCCGGTGGTTTTGTACCTAAGGCAGGCTAGAACTCAAATTTTCCCACTCTTAGTCCAGCACTTTAACTATTAGACCAAAATGTCTCACTATACAAATTAGTAAAGTAAAAACGAACAGCTCTAAAACAGAATAAAAACCATCCCCACATAACCTTTTTCTAAAGAGTCAACTCACTAAAGATCTTAAAACAATCCTGACAAATATTGAAAAATAAAAAGGTCTTCACACTAACTTAACAAATGTGTTGGCTGCCTTCATGTAGCCCACTAGAGATAAGGCATCAAAAGAAGCATCAAAATGTATGGTCACAGATGTTCCAGGTGAAGGCAACTATCCTTTCCAGATCTTAAGGCCAAGAATAGCTACTGTATTTAAATACTTTTCCCAGGGAGTCCAGAACAAGTCACTACTCTCCTGCTTAGGCTTCAAGGGTTAGAAATGCCAATTCCTGGAGGGAACAAGCTCTTTCTAGCTTTACAGGGTGAAAGCTCCAAGGGAATGCCATGCTTTTGGAAAACGGGGCCACCTTACAACTTTTTTGGTCTCAACTGTACAAACACATCAGAGCAGTGATTATCTGTTTTACTCACACAGCATTGCATGTAGTCAAGAGAAGATTGTCTGGAATCTCTGCTATAAGAGAAATTTCAGGCTTTTTCTTTATATCTGGACTCAAGATCCTGCGAGTTTGAGGATCCCGCACTGGAGTTTGGAAAGTTACCTGCAAAGGGGAAAAAAACCCTTGTTTAGAACAGCAGGGGAAAAATACGTGCCTGCATATTCATTATATATTTAGAAGGATATTAATGTCCTGCTGTTCCACTGCTAACAGAGGAAACACTCAAACCAGGAAAAAAAATTGTTAAAGAATACCAATTCCAACAATGAAAAATCCCCCCCCCCCCCCCCAAAACTGAAAAGAATCGGAGGTAAAGTAATAGCTAAATAGAAATAAAATGTGTCTTCTACAGGATGCCAATGGCTGGGTTAACACAACACACTGCAATACAAACTACCCAACCCCATTTGAGCCTAGACTAGTGGCTTTTGCAAATGCAGCTAAGGTGCTCTGCCAAAGTGGCACTCAGCCAAATCTTCTGGGATACAGGGTCCTACATCCTACCTATAAAACTGAAGGGCATTGTTTTGATACACAATTTTATACTCTCACATAATTTATAAACATACATGTGACAGTGCAGTCTATCTTATTTCTAAAGGGTTAACTTGCTTTTGCCTTCTAAAGAGACCAGCACTCCCCCACCCCGTTTCCTTTAGAAGCAATTAGCCAGAAGCTATAAATCAGCCCAGTACCAGGCTGGTGCTGGCAGGGAAAGCTGCCAAGAAGAGACCTTGTAATTCCAAAGAAGAAGTTGCAAAGAAAGGGGCCCTACATTCCAGAAAGAGATAAGGAGGTACTGGTATGGTATTCCCTTGGTAACCAGAAGAAAAAAGTTAAACCTAGATTCACCTCTTTGGGACCCACCGTTGCTCCTCCTTGGGCCATCCCAAAAATCCCTTGTATGGACGTGGGGGGATGTACTTTCTGATTACATTTGTAAATGACTATAAAATCTCTGTTGTTTGCTTTGCAAGGTGTGGTTCTCCTCGACACCTTGCCACGGTGTTGACTGAGCCATCCAGAATGTTTCTTGGCCAATAAAACTTCTGTTAGCTAAAAAGCCTCGTCTCAAGGTCTATTTGGTTCTCTGAACTTGGGTGAACAAATAAACAAAGGCGTGTGCCTAACAAAACTGAAGATGCCTTCTTCTGTTTCCTTGCTCCTGGTGAAAGAGCTCTGCTAGACTTTAATACATACCTTCATAGGCTTCACTATTCCCTTTGGTGGCACATTTTCTTTCTGCGATGGCCGAAGAATAGAAGTCCTGCCTGCGGTCTCTGTTGGTGTGAAAAGAATTGCACAGCTTTCAGCAGCTATGCCCTCACTAATATTGTCTCCAGTTAAAGTATGTAGACTCATTCTAAAAGAGAAGACATGTAAATAATGTTATCTGACAATTTTCTTTTCAGACGGCAGTTGGATTCTGGATTCCAAAAACTGATAATTCCATCCAGGATAGCAGTACTGGAATCCAGCAACTTCTGAAGTGCCTCCCTGGATTCATCACCTACAGCAGCTACTGAACTGGATTCAAAAGCAGGAGTGAAAAACCTACATAGGTCCTCTTCAGATATGCAAAATGACAGTATAATAAGCTTTCCTCATCAGTGGTCAGGACAGTGTATTTTCAGCAAAGGCTCCACAGTTCTTTAAAACACAGAGGTTGCAAGTAACAAATTCTAGCTTTTTAAAAAAAGAGAATAAACTCTTTTGTCAGGAAGAAAATTATGCAAATAATTTTTGGGCAGAAGGTTGTAATTATTTAAAGAGCTGCAAGCATTCATTGTTGCTCTGTTAGGACATCTGAGGTTGAGCTTACATGAAGGTGGCCTCATTCATCAAGAAAATGGAAGTTGACAATTATGGAGTTTGCTAGTGACCACCCATCTAAGTATTAATCATATCCAATCTTGCTTAGCTTGTGTGAGACCAGGCAAGGTTGGCTAAGTTACCAGTGATAATGCTTTGTGATCTGCATCACTCTCCTCTTGCTTTAGGAGATTATTACAACCATAGTAAGATCTACCATAATGTCACTATATTCAGCTAGTCTACGATTTTAAAAAATCTACCATCAAGCCATAATTAGAAGTGATCATGATTACCCTCTGTAGGTTTGGTTTATCTTCAAACATGAAATAAAGAAAAAAACATATTCACTAGAAACAATCAAATGTTGCTTTTGCCACAAAAGGACAGCCATACTACAGGGAGATGCAGTGACACAATTTTCAATTACTATACCAAAGAGTTTGCAATAGGCTGCTTTACACCTGAGCTATGCCTGAGAGAATAGCTGAGTTTTCCTAAACAAAAATTTGGAAGGAATGACAAAAAAAAGGAGAAAGAATATATGAAATACTATCATTTTTTTTTCTCTTGCTGCTTTCTTATCCTCCCCCAACACCCATACATAATAAACATGAAATACAGGCTTTTTTTTACTTTTTTCCATAATTTTATTAAGATTTTAAAAAGAATAATAAAAGATAATACAAAAGAAAATACAAAAAATCCCCCCTTTTAAGAAAGCGACTTTCCATCCTCATCACAAGTAATAAACAATTTCATAATTTCTTCACCCTCTTAATATAAAAATCTTCATCCCATAACCCATCTCTTAGTAATGAACAAATCAAACAAATAACATCTTCCCCTTATCCCACTGTCAGCAAAAAATCCAGAGCTCTAAAATATTACAACTGACAAATACAAGACTCAACTTTCCACACTTCAACTCTTAACTGTAAGAGAAACCCCATTTAAAAAGGCATTAAGCAAACCAAACCTTAACATTAACATAACAAAAAGAGATAATTTCTTCTTCAAAAAACAACAAACTCCAATACACAACCCATTCCAAATGCCAACCATTCCAAAGCTAATCACCCCAAATAACAACCTATCCCATTCAAATAAATATTCCATATCTGAACTCTAAACTATTCACAAATATAAAGTAATCCCAGCATCCTAATACAAAAAAAGACCAAAATTTAACCTAACAAAACCTCCTAAACATTTTTTCACATAATTAGATACTAAACATTAAGGTACTAAACAATTAGGATACAGAAAATAGCTATAAAGAATTCCATCACCAAATAAGCAAATTCAGTATACCAAATGTTTCCAATTAAAATATCAGTATAGGTAGTCCTTGCTTAACCACCATTCGTTCAGTGACTGTTCAAAATTACGATGGTGCTGAAAAAAATGGACTTACCTCTGCCCAAAGTTACAGCTGTTGCAGCGCCTCTGCAGTCACATGATCAAAATTTGGGGACCTGGCAGCCTGCCCACACTTACAACTGCAGGGGTGCTGCAATTCCCCCCACCCGCCTATCTTCCCCCATCTATGCCCTTTTGGCTGCCCTGGACAGCAGCACTTGTTGGCAGTCCCAGGGCTGGGACTGAAGTAGAGGTCTGGGGCCCTCAGCAGTCTCACCCAGCTGCCACCACTCCCCGGGCCATTTAAATATTAAATGTTTCGAATAATTTTATTCCTGAGAATATACAGTTATATTCCTTTAGCCAATTTGTTTTTTCCTCAAATAGATTTAATATAGTTGTCTAAATCAATGTTTCTCAGCCTCAGCAACTTTAAGATCATGCTGGCTGGGGAATTCTGGGAGCTGAAATTGAATACATGTTCTGAATAGATTTGCAGGTTGCGGTAACGAAGGAATAGTTCCGAAACACCTTGGGCAATAAGCGTTTTTAATATTTATTTTCCCTCCTGCCTTCATATAACATGGGGCTATATATATTCTCTTCTACTGGCAGAAAGGATAGTGTCAGATTTTTGAACTGTGCATCTCAGAATACCCACTGGACCGTTCCCTTTTGTTGTAAGGCCATCCGCTCACCAGGAATCAAGCCTGGCCGGGCAAGGACTTCATTTACAGTTCACACGGCAGCACCCAGCGACCTTGGCTGGTCCTGAAAAACCAAGGAGGGCCTGTCTTCATTACCACTTGGGCGGAAGACCACCAGAAAATCCATAAAGCAGACTAGGAACCCAAGGAAATATCCCAGAACAAGGCGATGGGGGATCCATCCCATACTTGGACTAAGAAAACTGCATGGGGGGGGGGAGGTTTCACGCAATGACAAAAGAGAGAATTTACTTTACGCTTTGAAGATAGTTGAATCGCATTGTGCTTGGTATGGGTTTCCGCCAAAATAGGTCAATAAGAGTCTGGAGCGAGCCAGATCTTCGCTATTCTGCAGCCTGGGTCCTGCGTTTCCACAATACAGGAAATCATATACTGTACTAACCAACCCGGATTCGCACAGCACACTATCCCCCTAACTGTTAGAAAGCCTATGAGCACGCCGAGCCTGCGAAACAGACACGAGGAGTGAGGCAGGCAGGGACAAGGGCTGCGTTCACACAGCGCGCTTTAGCTGCAGGCCGAATAAACCCATTTTCACGGTTCAGACGAGACGCTGAGCCACAAACTCACCCAACGAACCGGGCGCGGAGCCCGTGTTTCACGCCAGCCTCAGCGTCTCGTCCGAAAAGACAAAACCCGGCCCGCCGAAGGAAGCCCCGGAGACGCGAGTCGGCTCACCCACCTGGCCACCGTCCGAGCACCTCTGCCCAGCCAGTTCCCTCAACGCCAGCTCCCGTTTCAAATTTGAACGTCGCCTCTTCCTCACCAATGGCGAGCCGAGAGCGATGGCCGTCACGTCTACGTCACCGGGGCGGAGCCGCCCGAGCAGTCACGCATGCGCAAACCAACGTGCGAGGACAGTGTCCAGGAGGAGGGAGGAGCTTGCCAGGGAGGCGTGGCCCGCAGCTGGACGCGGTAGGCTGGAAGACGTGCGTGGGCTCAAAGTGAAGTGGAAGAGCGGGCGGACTTTTCAGCTGCTTTCCTAGAAAATACTCGGGGGAACACGGGAACCAGGGGGAGGACTCCCTCTTGCAGATGCAAATCCCCGCACGATGGAAATCTAGGATTATTTTTCCTCCCGCTCCCTTAAATCTACTTCGTATAGAACAAAAAAGCTTTCAAGCGGGCTGATGTGTTGGACAACGTATATTTAGCAGCGATGAAAAGAATGTGGCGCGGTGTAAGAGCAAGTTGAAGCGGCGAATGTGGAATAGGCCCCCTTCTTTAGGGAGGGAGTTCTGTGCAGCGCCTTAGTGGAAGAGACCAAGGCAGGCAGAGCAAATAGGAATCCTCCGATGACACGCTTCGTACACGCTGCACCCGTACAAAACTTCGAGCTGCGAATCAGCCCTCCTTCTCGGAGATACGGAGAAACAGGGCTGACAGCTTAACCGTTTTATTTATTTATTTATATTCATGTGACACATTTGTCACCGCCCGCCTCGTTAAAAAGCGACTCTGGGCGGTTTACAGAGCAGATAAGATCAATTATAATACAATATAAAAGCGTTCTTAAATAAATAATAAATACATTCCAAGAATTTATGGCATTGGCAAGTAGCTCAGGGAGCGCCATCAGGGCACCAGCCTCCTCCAGGTTTGATTAGAGCTCTTACTGCCGCACGCAAGCTGGCAGAGCCAGGTCTTTAATCCTTCCTGGAAAGCCGGGAGGGTAGGGGGCCCACCGCACCTCTGGAGGGAGGGTATTCCAAAGGGCGGGGGCAACGGCAGAGAAGGCTCTCCTCCTGGGCCCCGCCAGCCGACATTCTCTCGCTGACGGGATCCCCAACATGCCCTCTCTGCCTGACTGGGTGGGACGGGTTGATGTGATGGGGGTGAGACGGTCCCTCAGGTAACCTGGACCCACGCCACGTAGGGCTTTAAAGGTGATAACCAGCACCTTGAATTGGACCCAGAATCAAACTGGCACCCAATGCAGCTCCCACAGTAAAAGTGTTATATGTGCCATCCTTGGGGCACCCAAAATTGTCTGCACGGCCACATTTTGAACCAGCTGTAGCTTCCAGATATTCTTCAAGGGTAGCCCTATGTAGAGCGCAATGCAGCAGTCTAACTGAGAGATGACCAGGGCATGAGAGGCTGGCCAGAGAGCCTCCTGATCCAAGAAGGGGCATAACTGGCGCACCACATGAAGGTGGGCGAAGTCCCTTCTGGCCACGACTGCCACCTGCTCCTTCAGCAGGACGCGTGAGTCCAGGAGGACCCCCAGATTACGCACCGGGTCTGTCTGGGGCAGGGCAACCCCATCCAGAACCAAATATGGTAAATTCCTCTAATCTGCTGCCACTCGGTCTTACCAGGGTTCAGCTGAAGCCTGTTGCACCCCATCCAGACCCCCACAGCCTCCAGGCACCGCAAAAGGGTGGTCATGGCATCGCTCAGGTCACCCGGGATGGAGACGTATAACTGGGAGCGGCCGTGGGCTGCACCTCTCACTCCCAATCAACACCGATTGGGGTCGACCTTGGAGAAGGAAGAGAACCAGCGCAAAACTGTGCCGCCCACTCCCAACTCCCACAGCCGACCCAAAAGGATACCATGGTCGATGGTATTGAAAGCTGCTGAGAGGTCAAGCAGAGCGAGGATGGATGCACTGCCCCATCCTGCTCCCGCCACAGATCATCCATGCGTGCGACCAGTACCGTCTCCATCCTGAATCCGGGCCTGAAACCTGATTGAGAAGGGTCCAGATAATCCGTTTCCTCTTAATTTCCTGTTAATTGGATTATTGATGTAAGCAGGCAAATCAGTGGAGAGCATTAGTAAGCTAGAGCAAAAGCTTAAGGAGTAACAACTGTATAGCATTTAATCAAGTTCTAGATTTATAAATTTTAAAATAAAAATTGCAAAAAAGTTTTATTTTGAAAAAAGAAAAATTATGGCTGTGATATTAAGTGATCAATAAACTGTTAAGGTAGTTCCTGTTATTAATCCCTAGTAGCTTGCTTAACATGGCATGATGAAACAGTCCTGTAAACCAGGGTTCCTCAACCTCACCAACTTTAAGCTGGGTGGGCTTCAACTCCCAGAATTCCCCAGCCAGCCATGGAGTTTAAGTCCACCCATCTGAAGTTGCTGAGGTTGAGGAACCCTGCTGTAAGCCACCCAGAGTCGCTTTCAACAAGAAGGGTGGTGACAAATTTGATTGATTGATTGATTGATGAATGAATGAATATTACAGACTGTAGATAAATCTCCACCTGTAATTTTTGGGAAATGTGCTGTGGTGTAGCAGAAAAGCCCAACTTTAACTGTCACATGCAAACAAGCAGCTCTTTCTTTGCCAATGCATCCAGAGACCTCCACACAAGGCCAGAGTGATGTCTTTTCATAATATATATTCCAGATTTTTGTTCCTAACAAAAAGCAAGGGAAGCCCTTTCAGTCCAATAAAGCAAGATAGTTTTAAAACCTGAATGAATTTCAGAATTCCTGCCAGTGTTGTTGGGAGGATCCTTTCAGCGTCCAGCAATAAAGTCATTCTGTCTGCCTGTTTTCTTCCAAGCACTTAATATTAGCAAGATGGAAGAACTTCAAAGGGCATGGAAATATTCCCCTCCCAAAAGGCTTTAGGAAACAAAAAACTGCAGGAGTCTGGGCAGGAGCACCAGCACAATTTAAAGAAGGCTAAATAATAAATCAACAATAAATCTCTTGTTGGAAAGCAGGTTCAGGTCAGAAAAGAAAGCGAGCGGGGCCAGTGAGTTCAGCAGCGCCCCAAAGGGAAGCGCTGGGCGCTGCAACATTTTGTTGCAGCCACATACCCTGGCTGCAACTTTCCCGCCAAAGCCTCCGCAGCGGGAGGGCGATGTTTCCCCAAACAGGCACAAGGGGCGGGAGGAGGAAGGGGCGGAGCTCCGCGCCCCGGAGCAGACCATTGCCACGGTGGTTGTGGGGGAGTCTTGTTCAGTAACTCGGGGTGGAAACTGGCCCGAGGCCGTCCCTGCCCCTGGGTAGGAAGCTGGAGGCGCAGAACCCGTCATCCACGGTCGGCGGCTGGGTCTTTCGGCCCCGCGCTCTGAAAGGGAGCGGCCGTGAGAAAAGGCTCCCCTCCCCGGACCCCTGTCGAGGTGGTAGCGCCTCGCTTCGGTTGGCGCGCGCGGCGCTTCAGCCTTGACGTACCGCAGCTCCGAGGTTGGCGGCGGCAGAGACGGAGCCGGAGCCGCGGGGGAGTTTCGCCGCCATTATGTCGTTTCGCCAGCGAAGCCCCCTCTCCGGCCGGACTCATAACAGGTACGTCCTCCCTCGCGAGGGGCGAGAGGGATCGCCGCCCGGAGCCGTCGCCAGTCCCCCTGCGGAGGCCTTTTCTCTCCCTCGTCACCAAAATAAACACAAGGCGCGTAAGTTCGGCCCAGGATTTGCGAGGTTGGTCTGGGGCCCATTTTGAGCCCTCCGCCCGGATCCTCTCTGGGTGACTTGGAGGCCGCCCCTGTCTCGCTGCCTCCCTCTCAGGGTGGTTACTGGGAGTCTCAGATGAAGGGCGTCCCCGGGCCTTGCGCCCCCCGGATGCCAAAGCTGGACAAAGAGGGGATCCCCGACTGTAAATTTATCTGTAAAAACACACACACACACACACACACACACACACACGCACGCGCAGGTCTAGACATGTCAAATGATGTTTTAAAAACCCCAAAACCTGAAGGATGAATATGCAGAAGCTGAGGCGTCGGATTCATCAAAAAGTTGCAGGCCAATATTGGGAAAAAGAAGTAGAGCCCTGCCGGTTCTTTTGGAAGAAGGCCTTTTCACTTATTTACTTATTTACTTACTTACTTACTTAATTACTTATTATTTAACTAACTAACACCGCCTGACTCGGGAGTTCACAAACAAAAACGCAAAGAACCGAAAAAGGAAGTAGTCTTTCTTCCGGATGGGAGGAACTGCTTATGAAAATGCATGCCTGTTCCTCAAGATTTTGATAATTGCAGTGTGCTGCTTAGGGTTGAAGTGGCATAGAACCATTTGAAATACAACAACATCTGTAAAGGAATATAAGGGGAAAATTAAATTTACTAAACTAAATCATCTAGCAACAAGTAATAATAAATGGCAATTAAAGCATGACATTTACCTTAATACAAACATCATAAAATTGTTGTCACATTTACTGATATTACTAAAAATTGTTCTTAACAATTTAAACTCTTTAAAAAAGAGTTAAATAATTGCAGTGCCTAATTAAATCCTACTTCCTGTTCGATCTTTGAGCAATGCACAGAGAAAGGCTTTTTCTGTTTGCTTTTCACATGAATTATGTGAGATAGTGATTTGCCCAAGGTCATTATACTTAAACCCATCTTTCCAGAATATAATTTGCAGTATGCCAGTTGAGGGCATCTTGAAGAGAAGGAAGTTTGAGAATTTAGTGGAAAAAAGGGGAGAAAGTTCATAGTTATCTGGTTTTGGTTCTAATTCTGAAATGACAATCTTTCTCCTGCCACAGTATGAAAAGGTAAAGAGAGTGCTTGAATTAAATGTATGTGGGCAAATATTCTGTGTCCAGAATTCTAAAACAACAAGTGAATTGTGAATGTAGTTTTGTTCAGTAATGTCATAATTTATGTGAGCATGAAAGAGATTTTGGAGCTTCACAATGGATTCAAGTTAAAGCCTGAATTTGAAGGCAGATTATTAAAATTCAACAAAACTGATACAGATATATAGGTATAGATACATATATTCAACATAACTGATAATTCTAACCTGCCCTGTTCTAATTCAAAATCCTCTGGGAAGGTCTGGTTTCAATTTGTCCTGGAGATCCAGCACAATGGAAATAGTGGTGTTGCAACTGCTGCATAAAAAAGGGGGAAAAAAACTTGCTCCATACTTGGGTCGGGGGAGGTAGGATGAGAAAAGAGTGCAAGGAAGAAGAAATTAATAATTAGGCCCTTGTAATCAGACCATCATTAGTCATCCTAAACACTGTCTACATTTAAGAAACAGTAAGACTTTAAAACAAACTTGAAAGTGTGCAATTATTGTGACATTTGGCACATTTAGATCACTTTGTGCTAATTGGTAACTATGCTGCAAATCTGGCCTGTTGTGATAAATGTTTAACTGTTGAGGGGTTTTCTGGTGTTCCTATGATAGAAAATAGGAGAGTAGAGCTCTTTTTTTCCCTCTTACACTTGAGAACTATGAATGACCTAGGTTGTTTCTGAAACTTTGGATCTGAGGGAGGATTATGCATACAAATGACTTGTAATTTCTTTTCTTAAACAGTGTTTGTTTTTTTAATTGTTTCTTCACAGATCAACAGCTTGTTGGAGTCAAGGAAGGAAGCGTGATGCAGATGGGAAGCACAGAAATACACATGAGCCAAGTGTCCCAACCTTTGATTATGATACATACAGTCTGGTAGATGGCAGATCAGATAAGTATGTGTATAGAAATATTTTCTCACTGTTAAGCACAGTTGTTTATTTAACTCAGTGGTGAACATGAAATAAAATGTTTAGTTCCTGATGATACACTAGCAACGTACTAAATATTTTTAGTAGCATACTGGTTGTATCACAAATGAATGGCAATAAATACTGTTCTGCATAGAGTAATTTAAAAGCACTACTTAATAAATAAAATAGGTTTCAGTAATAAACTGGATAGTGTAGTTTAACCTGCAAGGCAGTTAGTACAAAGCACGTTATGATATTGTGTATTTTAAATATTGTGACACAGCTACTATTTTGTTTTTACTGGGACTTGGTTTATAGTTTCACAACGCCAGAGGGCCACAAGCCCCGTTCAAGGTGTTCAGACTGGGGGAGTGCAGTTGAAGAAGATGAAATGAGGACTAACGTTAATAGAGAAATGGCAAGGTACGGATATATAATTTGTTTAAACTCTCTTACAGAGCACAGATATATATTGAAAACTACTGCTATAGACAGACATGCCAAATTGTTAATTCACAATCAGAATTATTAGGTATAAAATGAACTTCTGGTTTCATATTCTTGATCATGTCCAAAATTGTCCCTGAGTCTTTTTGTGGCTTCCAGAGTTCACCAAAATCAAAACATTGATTTTCTGTTGTTCCCTATCAACCAAATAAAACTTTTTTCAATTTAGATAGACTTGATATCTTGAAATGGAGTTGGGGTTGGGAGAGGCACAGAGGAAGCAGAGAAAACAAATATGTGCCAGAAGTCCTGCTCCTTCCTATGACAGCCTTAGGTCACTTCTCTCACCCTCAGAACTACCACTCAAAATTTGTCCAATGCTTGATTCAGCAATTGTTGGTAATTACACTAATTATGTGATTATTATAAAATATATAAAAATGATCTAATATTTAGATGTTGTGGACTGCACTGCAGATGAATCCGGGAGTTGGTGCTGGTGTGAAATGCCTTTTGCATTTGTCAAACTAGTCAGTATCACCATCTACACCATCTACCGAATGTCAGAATATTGTTAAATGTTGCCAAATAATTTTATGGGGTGGGGTGATTGTATTTGAAGCTGTTGAAAAACTGACCTAGCCAACTTTGTAATTAATGTTCAGTGTAATAGGTTCTAGGAGAAAATTAATTGTATCACTTCATTTTTTGTATAAGCAGATCAGTTTTTTTTTATTTTACTAAATAGGATTGATGAAATGAGCCACAATGTTCTGGGGTCATGCTTTAGTGTTCTTCTAAAACTGTTTTTGTGAGCATAGTTTTATAATACAGGTAGTCCTTCCTTAACGACCGCCCTGTTTATCGACCATTCAAAGTTACAGCGGCACTGAAAAAGTAACTTTATGAAGATTTCTTGCACTTATGACTGTCACAGCATCCCCGCAGTCACGTGATTGAGATTTGGGCACTTCGTAACTGGTGGGCATTTATGACCATCACAGTGTACCATAGCCACGCGATCACCATTTGCGCACTTCACAGCTGGCTTCCAACAAGCAGAGACAATGGAGAAGCTGGCAGTAAAATTGCATGTCATGGTCACACGATGTCTCACTTAACGTTTGGTGACCTTGGGCAATTCATTTAACAATTGCAGCTTAAGTGAGGTTGTAAGTCTGTTGTGGTCACATGATGTCTCACATAACAACCGCATTGCTTAGCAATGGAATTGCCGGTCTCAATTGTGGTTGTTAAACGAGGACTACCTGTAGCAAAGTTTAGAGTTATGCAGTGATCAGATTTCAGAGGGCAAAATGCAATTTGGAATGAGTGTGGGCATACACATCGCACTTGTTGGAAACACCTTAAAGTAGCTGTGTCTTTTCCATGGCTTGCTGGCTGCCCTCTGCATTTGGTTTAAGAAGCTCTTGATAGGTGCTCTCCAAATCACATTTTGCCCTTAACTGGATTGCTGCATAATGGTAGTAAAATGAAGATGAAAATATCAGCAGTGGTGTAGTGATACACCATTATAGCAATACAAGTACTGGAAATAACTTTATTGAAACAAATGCTTTACAGATACAAAAGAAAGCTCCTGATAAATGAATTTGGAAGAGAAAGAAAGATCTCTACCGGAAGGTAAGAAAAAATGCACTGTTGATAATAAATCTACCAGAGATAATCACTATTGCTTGTGGACAGCAATGTGTTGAGAGACAGGCTTCTTACACTTTTAATTTTTTTTAAATTTTAAGATTCTTTTAATGAAAGTGAAATAAAGGGGAAACCCTAATTGCAAAGACTAACCTCTAGCGTTTTTATTTTCAAGCATGCTTTTAGGCTCCATAACCTCATTAGAAAGTTACAAAAAACCAAAAAACAGCAGCCCAGTCCTCTTGATTGGAAGTGTGTCCGCATACCCAGGAAAAAAAATTCACGAAATTTAAGTACAAAATGACATCCATGAGCTAAAAAGCAGTATTTCAAAAACAAGTAGCAAACTAAAATGTTAATTTTCACAAAGGACTTTGCCCAACAATATAAATATTTAGAGTACCCCAGTAGTCCCAGCTGGAAGTATTAGTGGGAGGGTGTGAAGAGGTAACAGAGACCACTGTGAGACCAATACTTAGCTCTGTGCCTTTTTTTTTTAATCTGCGCTCAGTCATTACTGACTCTGCAGTCACTTCTTGGACGAGTCCTTGCAGTTTTCAAGGCAAGTGTTTCGGAAGTGGTTTGCCAGAGCCTCCTTCCTAGAGCAGAGCCCAGCTGGCGAGCGCAGGAGGCGGGGTTTCCGTTGCTTCGCGCCCTTTTTGGGCGAGTGCGGTTTCGCACTTACCGGCAATGCAGCAATTCTTCATTGCACAGAGAGACTAAGCAAGTCAGTGTGCAGAAAGGCCCACGGGGGACAAATGGTCCTTCACATATCCTGCACTTAAGCAATGAAGAGTTTAAAGATTAAACAGTGTTTTGAGTTGAATGTGAACAGAGAGCCGGTACTGTTATCAAAACATAATTCAAGTGGTTATCAATTAATATCAGCCCCATTTAAGGCATTTTAGAGGAATGTGATTTGGAGGCTGATGATAATGAATAATTGAAGCGTGGCTATAATACAGTGAGTGGGAATGGGGAGATTTTAGGGAAGTGAAGAAAGGCAGGGAAGTTGCCATGACAAAGGCAGAATAGCACTAAAAGGATGGGTGGAGCCCTGAATAAATCTGTTTAAGCTTGTGTATGAGGATGTAAAGCCATGAAATGGGAGTAAACGAAAAATAAAAATACTACCTTTCCAGTTCGGATTCCAAGGAATCTACAGCAGCTGTGGAACTTGAAACTGATGAAGCTGTTCTAATGAGAAGACAAAAACAAATAAATTATGGGAAAAATACACTGGCATATGACAGATACATTCAAGAAGTTCCAAGGTAAGCTCTGTTCACTAACAGTGGAGATTCTTTTTCAGTATAAAGTATAATTTAATTGTAGACCTTCCTCGGGGTAAATTTAAACTAAGGTTTCAGTGTAAAGAAAATAAGTTTTTCATCCCAAGGGGTACCTATAATTTTTTTACTTGCAGTAAATCACCAGAATCCCTCATAGTGTTATAGATCAGTTCCTGAGGGTCCAGATGCTTAACTTATACTTCTAAGAAAGAAACATATCGCTTTTGATGGGGGAAGAGGTGAGCAAAAGGGGAAATGGTAAAATGAGAGGTGAGAAAATTATCCCTGGAAAATTGGCCTTAATCTCATACTAACTTCTGGCTCATGTGCTTTGCAATAAGTTGGCTCTATAATTTATAATTTCTGTTCTCAAGAATGGCTACATTGAAGGCTGTGATAGAATACCCTGAGAGATTGAGATTTTCATCTATTTCTGACCTCAAATTTGTTCTTAATTATTCCTCTGTGTAAATATTGAAAAAATATAAACTGCAGTAGGGCATTGCTGATTATACTGTTACAAATGCCATGTTGGAAGATGAGCAGTAATATTTCTGACAACCTGCCACATATATGGCCCGATCTATTTCCTTGGATAATTTATTTATCAATAAATTGTTGCAATGCTAAGTTGCTAAAGGTTGATGATAAGCAGGAAACTAAATCTTGGCTGTGCTAAAAGTAGCTGAAATGTTTCTTTTAAAGGTGTCTACGGGTTCCAGGTGTCCATCCAAGGACTCCAAATAAATTTAAAAAGTACAGTCGGAGATCTTGGGATCAACAAATCAGACTCTGGAAAGTTGCGTTGCATTTTTGGGACCCTCCTCATGAAGAAGGCTCTGATGCACAAGTACTGTAAGTAGCACCTTAAACAAGTACTGTTTAAGAGTGCATAAAAAGTGAAGCATTTCAACATTTAGAGTTATTTTAGTTTCTGAAACATTCAGCTGTAGTAAATTTCTGAAATTAATCAGGTTTGTTTCATTATAAAGCAAAGTTTGGTTTAAAGCTGTAATTCATTATTGTGGAATTGAGTTGAATTCAATAAACCATAGTACAGGTAGACCTCGCTTAATGTCTGCCCTGTTTAGCGATTGTTCAAAGTTACGACAGTGCTGAAAAAGTAATTTTACGTCAGATCCTTGTATTTATGACCATCGTGGCATTCCTCGAGTCATGTGATCGACATTCAGGGCTTTGCAACCAGCAGGTGTTTATGACTGTCACAGCATCCCGCGGTCATGTGATTGCCATCTGTGGGCTTCACAGCTGACTTCTGACAAGCAGAGTCAATGGAGAAGCTGACAGTGAAATTCCAAGTCGCAATCACATGGTCTCTCGCTTAAGGACTGCAAGTTATTTGCTTGATGACCACAGTGGAAGTGAGGTCATAAGTTCATTGTGGTCATGTGACATTTCGCTTAATGGCCGCGTTGCTTAGCAAGGAAGTTGCCGGTCCCAATGTGTAGTTTTCTGCAAAATGTATGCAGTTATAATGCTAAGTGTGTTGATATGAAGATTCCTTTTCTTTGCAGTGGATTAACTATCAGTTATATTTTTTATGTATTTAACAACTGAACAATTTCATGTTATTCAATTTATTTATTGAATTTAATTTCAATTTATTGTGGACTGGCAGGTTATTGGAATTGTGGGCTAACTCCAGAAGATAGTACATCAGAGTACATGCAGTTATTTTAAAACAGAATTACTTTTCTAGAGGGTTTATTTATACTGATATTTACTTGTCTAAATACAAATGGATCTTTGTATTTATAAAAAGAATGATATACAAACCTCATTAATTAAGTTGCTGGAATAATGTTGCAAATTATTTCAATTTAATGTTAGAAATCATTGGAAAATAAATTTGATTTATATCTTTAGTTCCTATTTGCCTAATTTTTCCTGCAACTATTGAGGTCATTGGGTAAAACAGAAGCCAGATTTTGTGTAAAGAGAGGCTAAATGGGTTAAACTAAATCCGTCCCCTTTGCCCTTCTAATATTAGAAACATGTTTTGTAACATAACTAATTTTATTTCTACAGTAGCCCTGTTGATCTTGGTGATATGGAAACAGAATCTGTAGGAAGTAATTCCTCAGTGTTACAGGGAAGTGCTCAAGAAAATAATGTAAGTAATTTGAAGCTTGGTTTAAATTTTAATATTGTTTCAGTTCGTATAGATTGCTAGTTGTGTAGCTATCTACTTTTGAGCTCAACTTGTATTAAAATCCCCAAATCTGAGGTTGTTAATAAAAATCATTATCAGAATAATTTTTTAAATTTATAAGCCGCCCATCTCCCTGTGACTCAGTTTCTTCAACTGAGTGTTGTGACGCTCTGGGAGATTGAATTTTATTTTTAAAAAACTTGATCTGACTTGTATAGGCAGAACTTGTCAAAACTCTCTGAGCCCTGCTTTGCCTGCCAAAATCCAGAAAGTTTGAGAATTCTTGCAATATATAGATTTTAATTTATTTATTAAAAGTAAATGGAATAATTATTTCTTGCCCAACCTTAACCCCAAAAGAATCGTGAGTTATAATCATTTGATCTGAATTTTCAGTTACTACTTAATGTTGGGTTATACTCCTTTAAATAAACAATAAAACTACAGTCTGTGGGGTAGAAACATTGAAGAACCTTGTACACAAAAGTTAGGTACTTTGTTTTAACATAGCAGCTTAGATGTAACTTAAAACCAGTTTGTAAGATTGGTGGGGAAATAGATGCAGCCCGAGTGCTAAGCTCTCTCCCCCTGCACAGGGTCCTTTGGTGGGGCAGATGGGCGATGTGGTGGCATCCTGTGCTCAGGCTGCCTTTCCTCCTGCAGAACTCCCTTCCCTAAAAGATGGGTTAGGGTTAGGGTTTAGGTATGCAGTTGCAGGCAACTGGGTATTTGACACATACAGTTTTATTAAGAATAATTGTGACGCCTTGAGGGGAAATTGTCCACTCTTTCTGAGTATTGAGCACTATGTTGTCAAATTTTCAGTACTAGTCAAGCATGTCCTTTTTCATGTAATGTCTGATAAAAATAGCATATTTCTTAAGCTTAAGTAGAAATAAATAATATTATGAAGTTCCTGGTATGTTAATTATTTCACCCTTTATTCTAGGAGAATTGTACAGGCACACCAACCAAAGTGAGAAGTATCGACCATCAATCTGATGACTAAATTCAGCCAGAGGCACCTTCGGGCATGAAGCTTATGTCACAAGTAGAAGCATCTGTACTGCAGCTTCCACTGTGAGGAAGAGGCAACTCATAGATTCAAAGAGAAATAAGAAATGTTCCTGCGTTATCATCTAGAGCTGTGTGGCAGCTTTAAAATGAAGATCAGTGTTTCTCTGACTGTTTTTAAAAGCATAAAAATGGAGTCATGTGTAATTGGGTAACTGCCGAATTTATATACCTGCATATGCAACAGATGGTTTTATAAGTGGTTGAATTATAGTTAACAAAATTCAGAATGGGCAATATTGCCACAGTTTAGCAGTTTTAAAACATGAAACTTTAGTAGGAAATCTTTAGTTTTAGCACTTGGTTAGTGACTTTTAACCATGCCATAAATATAGGCAGGAAGAGGTAGTTCTGCACACTGCCCTGTAATTTTTACAATGTGAGAATTTATGCTTTTGAAATTATTTCTTTCAGAGTTACTAAGCCCATTGGCAATAACAGTTTCCCAGAATAAACAGGCTTCTTTGAGAAATAAACATTTCTCTTTCTGGTGGCAGACCTCACAAAGTTGTAAACTGATACTTGTAAATAGTTTTCTGCAGGGCTATATGAACTTTTAAAGATGGAATGAAAGGAGCCTTGGAAAGTTATTTTTATTCATTCTTAATATAATTTTTTTACTATAGTTGCTGTTTTTGTATGGGATAAAATATAAATAAAGTAAGAACATCTTTGTATGATATGAATAAAAGTTGTGTCATTTTCAAGCATTCAGAATGATGTAAAGAAAGATTCCACTTTGAGGTACTATAATCAAGGTGGCACGCCGGCCAAGTTTTTAAGATCTCAGTCGTATGTATATTGTGCAGAACTGTGTCAGTGCAAGCTGTCTGCTTTAAAGTAAACCCCATTGAGTTCAGGGGGGGGCTTTGTTCCAAATAAGGTAGAATTATGGCTTCACCGTATGATCTTTGGATTACTTTGGCACTGGTGGGAAAAGGTAAATGTGCTGAGGAATGGGAAAGAATATTTGACTTACAATTTGCAATGTGAACAGCTGGTTTGAATGATCTGTGCATGAAATGCCACATGTGTTTTGAACGTTTTAAGTGTGTATCAAAATGGAATTGTTGCAGATACAAACTCAAACATTGTCATTTCAGGTGGAATGTTTTCAGTGTTCACTTTTCAGTGATAAGACCAAGCTCAGCTCTGCCCCCCACCCAGCCCCCTCCCTTTTATAGCCCCAAACATGTGCCGAGTGGTTACCTGGCATCACCGTGTGAGACTCTGCCTCTTGCCAATGTGTTTTCAAAGCATGACCGATGGTTCTGGGAAAGTCATGGAATTGGAAAAGATGAGAGTCAGAGATTTGTGGGTAAGTTGGAGCCACTCCAAGTGAGCTTTATAACCCACAGGAAAGCAGAGTGGCCCGGGGGGAAGAATTTTGCCTATCCCTTGGCCATCTGAACAAAGGCTTGGGAAAGAGGAATCCTTGCAGTTCTTCCCTTGAGTTTCCTGAACTGACAGCAACAGTTCAGTTATGGGCCAGATGTTGCCTTTCCCCAAAGGCAAGAGGGATTGTGAAGAGGAGGAAGAAGATGGCTTTGTAGATGGAGGTCACAACAGCACTGTGGAAGGTTCAGCTCTGGGCAGTGGAACTGGTGTGATTGCATTCCCTTATGACAAGGCATTCTTAGGAAGAGGGAGGCTTCCGGACTTTGTCCCCTGTGAAACTGCTTGGAGCTGGCCAGTAGCCTTTTGCCACTGCTGCAGGCAGTTGTAGCATCCACAGGTAGGTATGATCCTATATCAGGGTGAGCAAGTTCTTGCTTCTTCTTGGTATGCAGCTGCCCAAGATTTCCTAGCAGCTGTGCCTCTGATGCCCTGAGTATGCCGCAGATGACGGATAGAGGGGAATAGGCCAATAAACAAAGGTCGCGGGTGGGAAGAATGCGGGCAGCCAGGAAAGGGATCCAAGAAATCTTGGTCCATTGGATCTGGGCTGCAGCTCCAGACCACTGCTAGGTAGCAGCAAAGGGATGTTCTGTAGCTAGTAAAAGTACAGAGGGTGCCCTTACCCCTTTGAGATCCAAATATTGCCCACCCCTATGGTATGAAGACTTACGGATTTACTGAGACCGGGAGGCAGCAAAAAAGACAACTGATGCAGAAAAGGCAGAACAATCTTGGAGAACCAACTTGTCTGCTTTCTGGTTATGAACTGGCTATCAATATTCTGTCTAGTTGAGGGTTTAAAAAGTGCTTTATGCTTGCCCATTACTACTATTTACTTACTTTTTTCTCTAGTTTTCTTTCTTTGGTATATTAAAGCAAAATAATAATAGCAAGCAGTTAGTAGTTCAATGGGAGGGAACCTTGGAGGGCCAGTCCTGTGGGCTAAACTTGCAAAGGTGAAACATCTCAGAAGGTGGCAATGGCATGCCATTTCCTATCCTGCTGTGAAAATTGCACCAGTCTAAGTCACCAAGAGTTAATCTTAAAGGGGATGTTGTTCCACTAAGCTGGAGATGATTTCTCATTGTAGTAAATGCACACAATGCAGCTTTATTAAATCATTCTACTTTTAAGAAATTGAAATGATAAATCTCAGATAGTTCTTGAGGACCAGGATGATGTGGGAAGCTAACTCAGAAATAACAGCACGCATCTCAGCAGGCCCTGAGGTGTTTTTGAAACAAAATGTCCATATATTGTTGATGGGTTTTGGGAAGCTTTAGAGAAAAACTAGTGAATTAAAATGCAAACAGCATTTTGCAGAATACAGAAGTGAAAGTGTGTGGTTCTGATGATTTTGCAACTGAAATTAAGCTCCAGTTCTATGCACCCAAGAAGATTAAGTTTGGGCTCAGCAGAACTGACAGGGTTTCAGTTTCGTATCAAATGTGGAATGAGGCAGCACTCCAAGCTTACAGGGTGAATTTACAGAAAAATCCTATGTACGCAGAGGCAAAACCATGGTGGTACATTTGGGGTTCCAAATGTGCCTTGAATTTCAGAACTCAGGGACTGTTTCCAGCATTCCCTGTCTATACAGGGGAAGCTTTACGTATTTTTGTTTTATTTCTAAAGTAGGGCTACCAAAGCTGAGCTGCAAATATTCGGGTATTCACAAATTCTTCTCTGCCATATAGCAGCCATCTGGATTTTTGTAGTCCCAAAGCTGTAGTGCTATTTAAAAGCCTCATTGTGAGTTTCACAGTCGACTCCACTGTGGACTGATCAAAATGATCAAACTTCTGAGTATGCTAGAGAGACAACTGCATCCAGCTACACAATGAAATACTGTTGTAGCTGAAACATTGCTTCAGAATTCTGGAAAGCCAGTTTCTGATTGGTTCTTCATCCAGGTGAATTTGTAACTGGTCTGATTTGAAGAAGTTCCAAAGGAGCAAATTTTTCATTGGTCTGTCTTTGAAACACAAAAATAAAAGCCCTTAATTAACCAATACCATATAAAATCTCCAGTGGTTGCACTAAAAAATCATAAACAGCAGCGTGTTCCAAACCACTCGGTGCAGTGATTAAAGGCTAGAAACCAGGAGACTGAGTTCTAGTCCTGTCTTGGACACAAAGCCAGCTGGGGGACTCTCTTCCCTTGAAAGAAATCAATCCTCTTTCAAGAAAACCTCAGGGATGGGTTCAGGCAGTCGTCAGGAGACAACACTGATTTAAAGGCAAAAAAAAAGTGTTGACAGATTCAGGAGAACATTATGTAAACAACCAGCTGCAAATCTCCATTTTCGGCCAATTCCTCAGAAGTTGTTAGGAAGAGGACAAGAAGATCCTCACCTTAAAGTACATGGGATACATTGGTGGTCAACTGAAAATAGTTTAGTTGGTGGAGTTCTTGTATTCATCTCAGTAAATCTTGCTTAATAGAACTCTGTGAGAATTTTTGTTCTAGGTACCTTACAAAGACCTGAACATAAGGGCTCTTTTAAGAGTGAACAGCATCCATCAAAATACCCTGTAGAAGTTTACTGGCTTTCCTACTTCTTTTTATCTTTCCCCTAGGGAGCAGGGAATGCATTCACTGGTGATCTTAACATGGAGGATTGAGAGTGGTGGTTGGTGCATTCATGAACATGAAATTAGTTGAAGATGAAGCTAACACTCAGTTTTATACTAGTGAACAGACATGTCTTAATTCTTTAAACATTCTTTAAGATTGCAACCTGTGCTCACATAGTTGGGGTTATTCCACTGAATTTAGTCAGGTAGGTCCATTTCTGAATGAAAGAATAAATGGGATTGGATTTTAAAAAGAGTGTCTTGGGTGCAAACTTTTTTGGATATCTGATTTATTCCAATTATATCTTGCTTTGTGATCTAGAGACCCCCAAGCAACTTTCAGTCTTATCACTGCAAGACTGACCCACACTAGTTCAGCTCAGAAATGGGTTTTACTGTTTTCCAGAACTAATAGAGTAAATGTGGCTGGTCTTGGGAGGTGTCACCACAAAAAATCCTTTTCCTGCTCATTGTTGGCCTATTTTGCTACAGTTGAACAATTACTGATTGGATTTCTGCTTTCTGAAGTCGATAGTCCACGTCACCCTTCAACAATATGCCCTTTGATTATGTGAGCTTGGAGCATTTGTGCTTAAAAACATTATTGCTCTTAAATAAACAGGCACACAAAAGGGGGAGAAAAAGGCATGGGAAACAGCAATTTTTAATTACATTAAATTGCATGTGCTTTTTGATAGTGATCGCCCTCAGGAGACAGTATCTTTTCATTTACCTTCATGACGAATGCTGGCTAAAATTGTTTCTTCAAAATGAACTACTTTAGCTATATATATATATATATATATATATATATATATATATATACACACACACATACACATACATACATACATACATACACACACACACACATACATACATACATACATACATATACATACACACACACACACACACACACGCACACACACACACAGAGTCTTATTTTGGTTGCACAGAACTAATTTCTAAGTATGAGGATGATCCTTTGTCTTGAAAAGAGCCTCCCTGTAAAATTTTAGTTTAGAGCTAATTTGGATCAAAGCTCTAAAACATTCTGAGCTAACTGATCCGAGTCTAGTCCTCAGAATATATATAGGTTTTGAAAATGAAATGCAACCAAAGTTTCAAAGGAGGCAATGACAATATTTTGATGATTGTAAATTTATAGTTAGTGCTCTTATTTTTGTAAAATGCTCATTACTAATGGTATCAAATAAACTCTTAAGTCAATAATAATTTTTGAAACCACAAGATACATTTGCCAATGGCTTATTATAAAGAAAGTATGTAATAGTAATGATCTATAGCCATGTGTCTGCATTCTGTAAGGACTTCAAAGTTAATTTTTAGGGGGTCCCAAATGGCTCATTTCTGCAGCTCAGCGTTATTAGGAGAGAGAAGGGAAAGAAAACAGGTGGAATCTGGTATTACTTGGGCAGACTTCGGCTTCTGCAGTGGGATTTTCTCCTCCTTTCCTTTCCTCTCCCCTGTTCTTGCCAACATCTTCTCCAAAGGACATCCAAACCAAAACATCTAGGACAGGGTCTTGCGAGGAGAGAAGAAACAATCTGGAGAGCACCTTCTTACCATCAATAGGAACATTCGTGCAGCAAATAGCTGCCAAGTCATTCTTAAAAACCTGAGCAAGTTTCAAGCCAGAATATACCTTTGTCTCACTCTACCAATGGAGGGGACTCGATTAGGTAAAGCACGGTTGGGACCACATGCCGTCTATGAGAAAAAGCAGCTTTCTGTCAGTTGAGGATTTCCTCAGCTTTTCCCACAGAATACTCCTGGAAATAGAACCAAAAGCTGCTCTCGGATCAATAAAAGCCACAAAAAGATTGTCTTTTAGTCCCTGGGAATATTTCTCAGCAAGATGGTGCAAGTACTTATAGTGATCCAGAACAGAGCAGCCTCTTCTGAACCCAGCCTGCTCACTTCCCAAAAGTTAAGACTCTGACGGCTACATCTCTAACTTATTTAAGAAATGTATAGCATAATGCTGGTAACAAACTAGCAAAGCAATAGTTTAAGAGATTCCTATGGAATCCTTTCTTAAATATGGATACTTGAATGGATTTTTTCCATAGCTCTGAGAGATCCCTGTATTGTTGATAGAGGTAAGAAGACTGGCAAGGACTGTTTTGAATTGATTTTAATTCCCTCCGGAAATATAAGATCTGGCCTGGAGCTTTCCCATTTGTCAAATGCTACATCAGAACTTCAGTCTTCTTTAGGGAGATGGGAAGCCACAGTGGAAGCATATTTATTACGAGAAGCACAGTGGATCCTAGGGAACTGTAAATGGCAGAAAAATGGTACTCACAGGTTCCAGCAGAGGTTTTACTTATGGGATGTTCAGAATATCTTTCCATAGCCTTGGAAGTAATTCTGCAGTAGGATGCATTTTCCAAGTGGCATTTGTTTCTTGCTTCTTGCTAAGCTTTAGACACTTTTTATATTCATCCTTAGTCTGGTAACAAACGTCTCCTGATTGTCTGCTCTATAGTTTTTGTAAATGCTATGAAGTTGTTTACCTAGAAGCCTACATCTCTTATTAAACCACTCTTTACCTTTTGACCTTCTGAATTATATGAAAAGTTTAATTGAGAGGACACCAGAAAAATCCCTGAGAAAATTAGTCAGATGGCTGTAAAGAAAAATAACCTCACGACATGATCACCTTTTGTTTAGCCATACCTTAGCTTTCTTTCTCATGTTATCTGTCTTCCTGGGCTTAATTCATGTTTTGCTAATGGCCTTTGCATTCTTTCTCCAAGGTCAACTCCGCGGTTCTCTACATACACCTACAGGGGAATTGGAAAAGGGTGCCATATTTCTTTCTACATGTTTAGACCGTTTCACTTTGTGATTGACTATAGTGTCAGCTAACTGTGAAATAACAGCCTTCTTTATCTCGAACAAATTCAAACAGAACAACAGTGGTAGGTAATCACTGGCCATTTGATCCCCAAGAGTGAAAGAAGGTATTTGAAAAAATAAATTTTCCAGTGCTATTACATAGTCCACAACACAGCTGGCCCTGGTGGGGACATAGGTATATTCTCCAAGGATAACCAAGCAGAAACTACCATACCCAAATTCCCAACTAGATGTGTCAGGTGGGCTTCTGAACAATTTATATCACAATCCATTGCAATGTTGTAGAGGTGCTGGGTATTTATTACTCCAGTCACCCCATTTCCAGTGGCTAGATGCTACCAAAGTTCATCAGATCAACACCTTGATGATTGTCCAGCAAAATGAGAGAGGCCAAGGTTATGTATGAGTTTTATTGTGCACGAGTAGTGCTAATGCCATTGGCAGTTTGTTCAGGTGGAAGACAGACGTTAATAATCAGGATCTCCCTTTCCAGGGCTGCATCAAAGAAGCATGGTGCTGGGGGGAAGGTCAGGTAACCGAACTGTTCCTGTTCAAAGCCAGCTTAACCCAGCATGCCAGCCCTGCCTTAAGCCTACCTTTATTGTTGACTGAGTGGGCATAGAGTACATTTCATAATCATTTAATATTAATTTCTTCCTGACCCCATATTTCTTGAAATAGAGTATCCCATAGATGGATAAAATTTATAAGCTCCCTATCATTCTTCTTCCTGCTCCAACCAGCTGTATTCCATGAGAGCAATTCCAAAGTTTAGCTTTTATTATATACCTTTGTTAGGACAATTTTGTCAGGAGAACATATTAAAAAGACAACTCCTCAGCCATCTTGGTTGCATCAGCCACAGCTACTGTAGATGTCACCTTTTCTTGGAAGGCGCGGTGCCTCTGGGGGTGCATCTTCTCACCAAAGAGCTCTCCTACAGGTTTTATTTATTTATCTATTTAACATATGCCTATGGCCACCCATCTACCAAAGACAGTCTGGGTGGTGAACACATAAAAACAAAGCAATCACAATCCATAACACATACACATGCACAAACAAACATTAAAGGTCCCTAAAAAAATCCCACAAACAACAATAGGCTTGCACCCACATCAGACCTCCATTACCACCCTTGCCCCTTGCCTGGGAGAATAGCCAGATCTTCATAGCCTTGCAGAAGGTCAACATGATTTGGGTTGTCTACATCTTGTGGGGAGGCAGTTCCACAAGACAGAGAAGGCATACTTCCGAGGACCCACCAAGTGACATTACTTCACCTATGGGACTGGAACATGCCTCCTCTGTCCAATCTTGCCTGGGCAGAAATGACTGGGGAGAGGTTGTCCCAAAATAACCCATCCCCATGCCATGCAGAGCTTTAAAGGTGATGACAGCACCTTGAATTGCACCAGAAGCCTACTGGGAGCCAGTGCAGCCCATGAAGCAAGAGTATTATGTGGGCATACTGTAGGGCACTGGTATGACTGAACAGTCATACTGTAAACCGAAGGTATGCCTGTCTTGGATTCACAGAAAAAAACAGGTTATTTCTAGCACAAGAATCAAGACAATCTGGAAGTGGTACAATCCATCTCTCAGAATAACTTAGTTGCCAAAATATCACATGGGACCTCAGCTACCTGAGTGAAAACTAGAACAGGAGATTTCATATACCTGATAAGTTTGTTTTTAAGAATATCCACTTAATATTTTTCTGAAACCACAATTTTCCCAGTAATCTTTACATTACATTACAATACAGTAGTAATTATGTCTAAACTCTCTGCTTCATCCTTAAAACCAAGCATTGTGGGGATTTGCAGCAACAGCAGTTTCTGTTCCTAATACCCTGAGAAGTAGGATGAATGGGAGAGAAGCTATGCCAAGTTTAAAGTGAAGCTTTAAACATTTATTACTTGATAGTTTCTTTCAGTGAGTGGGCAAAACCTAAGTTGAGAAAAAAAATGGTTGCTGAAATCAGTATTCTCCTGGATTGTAGAGTCAGCATTTACAACATTCCTTTTCAAAATATTACAATAGCTGTTTGGCTACAATTAATTCAGAAAACTGTCATTCACAGAAATGTGAAATATGTGGGCATTTGAAAGACCCTCCCAATAACTGCAGCAGGGAGAGACATGAGAGAATTACCACCTAGGTAGAGTGAGAAGTTGGGTTTTTGGTTTTCTCTGAGCTTCTTCTCTTCCAGCAGATGTTTCATCATCAGGCTAAGAAACAGATATCTATATGTTACCTGGGCTGGTAATGAAACATCCACAAGAAAAAAACTAACTCAAAAAACACAAAGAACCCAATAATTCAGCCCTAAGCTAGACATCATCTGCACTATGGCAGATGGAGAAGTGAAAAGGAGCATGGGGGAGGACTATAGTTACCTGGATGGCCCACTTGGTATTACTATATTTTGATACAGGACATTCTGGTCATTGACCATAACAAAGTTTTATTTGATTTAATATAATGCTACCTTGTGGTAATTTGATAGCTGAAAATGCAAGTGATCTGAAAGTTCTAGTAATGAAAGTCAAGGATCATAGTGAAAAAATGGGACTAAGATTAAATATAAAGAGCAGCAAACTAATGACAACATGTACAACAACCTGCCTTAGAACTCACAATTCAGATATTGAAGTGATGGATAGCTTCTGCCCTTTAGGATCAACCATCAACAGTAAAAGGAACCAGCAGTCAAGAAATATCTGCAGGCTAGCATTTGGTATAGTCATGAAGCCCTTGGAAAAGATATTCAGTTGCCAGGATGCGTCTGTACCTAAAAGAGCAGAATTGTGCAGGCAATGATTTTCCTTGTGACACTCTATGGAAGGAAAAGTTGAACCTTGAACTCGACTCTGACTCTGAACATCTGCACTTCCTCTCTTCTAACCCAACTCTTTAGTCATTGCACTCAGACTTCCAGCTCTGTTCATTTCTGAAACTAGCTGAGATTACATAAATAAGGTTGGAACATCTGCTCTAGATGCCTCTGCGAACTCCCAAAATTAAACAGAAGTCAAGATGCTTCAGCAGTATGTGAACCGAGAACTACCAGATGTACAAGCTGGGTTTCGAAGAGGCAGAGGAACTAGAGATCAAATTGCCAACATTCGCTGAATCATGGAGAAAGCATGAGAGTTCCAGAAAAACATCTACTTCTGCTTCATTGACTATGCAAAAGCCTTTGATTATGTGGATCACAACAAACTGTGGCAAATTCTTAAAGAGATGGGGGTACCAGACCATCTTACCTGTCTCCTGAGAAATCTGTATGCGGGCCAAGAAGCAACAGTTAGAACCGGTCATGGAACAACCAATTGGTTCAAAATAGAGAAAGGAGTACGACAAGGCTGTATACTGTCACCCTGCTTATTTAACCTATATGCAGAGCACATCATGAGAAATGCCAGGCTGGAAGAATCACAAGCCAGAATTAAGATTGCAGGGAGAAACATCAACAACCTCAGATATGCAGATGATACCACCCTAATGACAGAAAGTGAAGAAGAACTAAAGAGCCTCTTGATGAGGGTGAAAGAGGAGAGTGCGAAAGCTGGCTTGAAACTCAACATTAAAAAAACTAAGATCATGGCATCTGGACCCATCAATTCCTGGCAAATAGAAGGGGTAGAAATGGAAGCAGTAACAGACTTCATTTATTTGGGCTCCAAGATCACCGCAGACGGAGACTGCAGCCATGAAATTAAAAGACGCTTGCTCCTTGGGAGGAAAGCTATGGCAAAACTAGACAGCATATTAAAAAGCAGAGATGTCACCTTGCCAACAAAGATCCGCATAGTCAAAGCTATGGTTTTTCCAGTAGTAATGTATGGCTGTAGAGCTGGACCATAAAGAAGGCTGAGTGCCGAAGAATTGATGCCTTTGAACTGTGGTGCTGGAGAAGACTCTTAAGAGTCCCCTGGACTGCTAGGAGGTCAAACCAGTCAGTCTTAAAGGAAATCAACCTTGATTGCTCATTGGAAGGATTGGTACTGAAGCTCAAGCTCAGATACTTTGGTCACCTAATGCGAAGAGAGGACTCTTTGGAAAAGACCCTGATGCTGGGAAAGATTGAAGGCAAAAGGAGAAGAGGACGGCAGAGGAGGAGATGGTTAGATGGCATCACTGAAGCAATGAGCATGAAACTGAGCAAACTCAGGGAGGCAGTGAAGGACAGGAAGGCCTGGCGCGATGTGGTTCATGGGGTCACGAAGAGTCGGACACGATTTAACAACTGAACAACAACAAGATGAAAAACAGTAGGCGATTTCAAAATTTGGAAGAAAAGCAGGAGGTTCTTGTTTTTCTAGTATGTTTGGGTGTAACTGGGCAATCAATCTGTATTTTAATTGTATTAGGCCTATTTTAGATTTAGTATTTCATACCATGAAAACAATAGGAAGTCAAGACAATTTTTGGCAATGACGCTGTCAAAATTTGTCAGTGTTAGCTCAGATAGCCGCATAGAATATTTGAAATTTGGATTTTCTTGCACCAAAGTTCATAAATTTACCCCATTCCTTATGTTCTTGAAAAACCCATTACTGTTCTTGAGTGCATTTTTTGTTTGTTTGTTTCAAATCTCCAAACCCCCAAATGATTCCCCTGATTTAAACCTATGAGGCCTGGGGGATTCTTAGCAAAACAAAATGACGAAGAAAATAAGCAATTTTTCCTGATGTGGAGAATGTGAATAAGGTAAAGATTTTTCTTATACTGTATCCCTGAGTTCATCAACTAATAAGGCTACCTCGGGATATCAACTTGGATGACCTTACAAGGTAATCAGACAAATCTGTGAAAATAAAACTGATAAATAGCTAGTATCTGGATGATGATAGATAGTTTGCAGGATTAAAGAAAATGTTCGTTACTGGGAAACAGGAGCAAAAGGTTGTGGCCCACTTTGGGAACAAAACGGGATTTTGGTAGGCCTTTGCTCTAATAAAATGGCTCTTATGTCATTGCAGCTACCGTATTATTCAAAGGAAACAATGGTGAATTGTAGTAAATGGCATACTTTCATAGAAAATATGACCATGTCTAAATTGAGTTTCTGCCTTTTTGTCATTCTACCTGTAATTTGACTTTATATAAAACCTTAATATTTTTTCCTATCTGAAGCTGTCATCCACTGTTCTGCAGTCTGTGCATGTTTCGTGCATTAGTTGATTTGGGGTCAGGTATCTGTAAAGGGCATATTGTGAAAGTGATTCATATAAAAGCTAATGAAATTGGTTTATATTTTTGAGGCTAGGTTCGTAATATGAAAGATACCCTGCTTGTTCAATTTTTTATACAGAATATATTTATCTGGACATGCAAAATGAAGTGAAACAAGATATAGCAGTGATGGATGAGCGGACGGTCCTTTTGCCAACTTTATCATTCCTTCTTGTCACTTATGGAAATGATTTTCATAAATTGAAAGCTGTGAAAAAATGTTAAAAAAAAAAAATGGAAGAAAGAGGAAAGTTGGACGTTTATCTGACTTCTAGCCTTACCCTAAGTTACATGAAAAGGAGAGTTTAAAGTGGTCCTTTTTTTCAGCCCTTTATCTAAGGAGCAAAGATGGGAACAGAGGCTCTGTCCCAGCATGTGTGAGTGTTGACAAAACATGATACAAGCAGGAAGAGCAAGAACATACACACAGTATAGCCAAAATGGTCTGAAACGGAAATATGAATCATTGCATTGTGCAGAGAAAAATAGGTGCCATCTTTGCAGGACAATGAATCCTTTTAGATTCACCACTAGATGACAGTAATGTTCCATGAAATTGAACTTTGCTTGTCTACCCCCTTGCAATAGTGTCTGGCACCCAAGAATATTCATAGGTGTAAGTCATGGAAATCAAGGGTTTATTGCCTACTTTCTCCTTCCACGTGAGAATGTTTTTCTGAACAAAGTACATGTCTGGACACCTGTAAGTATCAAATCTTCTTTTAATCCATACCTGAGGTTTATCTCCTCTGCCCTCACCTGACTTATGACAGTGACCAGGAACAGGTGCCTCTTTTGAGACTAAGCATGTTCTGTGTTTCACAATTTTTTAGGGTAAAAAACATTTCAGTTGAAAATGAAAGGAGAACTAGTATACTGTGAACTAAACTGCCAACTTCACCTTGACCTTTATTTGCAAAAAAATTGTGCCTTCTCTTGAGGCCCATCAGCATCCGTAGACAGAATTTGGAAATGTACTCCCCACCCAGAAAATATCAAAAGAAGCTGGGGAGGCACAAAGGACTCTGAGAAGTTAAACCAGGGGCAGAGAACATCCTCATCAGCTCGACTTCATTTTGTGAAGTTCCCCTAGCAGCCATTTTGAGACCCGTACTCAGAAGACTCTCAGAAAATTTCTAATGTGGCTGCTAACCCTCAAAGGTTGAGGAGCCTTGCTTTGTAAGTTATAGAGAATCTTGCTTGTGAATCTTCCTTGGTCTTTTGAGCAGTTGGCAGAACCCCTACTTGCGGGGGGTGGGTGGGATTCAAGTAGTCCCTCTCAACTGCCTTGGTGGATTATTCTTAGACTTGGGCTTCCTGAGAGTGAAATTGTAACTGGTGAGTCCCATCTTCCATTTCAGAAGTTCCTCGTGGCTTGATTTTGAAACTAGAACTGCTGTAGAGAACTTCAGCTTTGTCTGAAGCTAGCCTTTCTGATTAGACTTCTGAACTATTGGGGGCATCTTACTATGGGCTTTAAGAAGATTAAAGAATGCTGTGGAAAAGCGACTTGTCCTGTTCCAATGGTTTGAATGGGTTCTCATTTGTGCTAGTTATGAGATGAGTGATGGCTGCTGAAGTTGAAATATCAGGAATTGTTTACAGTGTGACCTACTTCACAGGACTGAAAGAGCAAACCACTGCTTGATCTATCTAAAATATATTGGTCTTTGGCTGGATATATGGGAGTCCACCAGGTGGGGTCAAGTGATATCACACATACCATGGCATCATTGCACAAACAGTGCAACTGCATCATTTGCACAATGATGTCATGATGTGTATTGCATCAATTTGGCTTCTTCTGGACACTTGTGAGAAACAGCACAAATCCCTTCCATGTCCCAAGCTGCCAGAAGTCCTAAAGGAACAAACAATCCTTTCAGCCATCATTCCATGTAAAGGGATTCTTTTAAAAAATGCTTCAAACTCTCATGTTCACAGGTAGAAATTAAAGGCTTCTAAAATTAGAAAATGTAATTGGCATACTCCATCAGAATCATCTGTTGGAAGGGGGCAACATCATTTATATGCCTTGTTTTACACCAGTTTTCCTCAGCACATTCTGACCTTCATCACGCTTTTAAAAGGAAGATCGACCTTCTTCAGTCCCTCTTTAAAAGGATAAACACTACAGGAGCACACAAGCTCTCTTTAGTACAGTACAGTGAAGTTGCAGATCTGAAGGCAATTGTGAAAGACTGGGTAGTTGAAACAATGACAGTGTGAAGAGCCCTTGGTTTTTAAAACCTTTTAAAGCAATGAATTGAGTGTCTATGTATTGTCGAAGGCTTTCACGGCCGGCATACGAAGGCTGGTGTGGATCTTCCGGGTTGTGTGGCCGTGGTCTGGAAGTTCTGTTTCCTAACGTTTCGCCAGCATCTGTGACTGGCATCTTCAGAGTGCAGGAGCACAGACAGGGGCAGTTCTCTCTGTGCCCAGCTGAGTGAGTGTCTCCTTTTACTGTGTAACAGAGAGAGCTCAGATAGGGGTGACATTACTATAAATCCTTGAACATATTGTGACTACCTCAGCATTGGCTACCAAAGTAACTGATTTTGTTTGCATCAAGCACATTAAGCCTATCAGTAACACAACAAACTAGGTTCCCACACACATAAGCATCATGAGGAACAGTGCACAAAAGGAGTGAAAGTTTCTAAGAAAGAGATAGTAAAAATACAATTGCAAGTAATTCTAAACAAGGGAATGAAAGAGGAGAGGAGAGGAGAGGAGAGGAGAGGAGAGGAGAGGAGAGGAGAGGAGAGGAGAGGAGAGGAGAGGAGAGCGTGGTGGCGGAAAACATGTAGCAAAGACCTGAAAACAAATAAAAGAAGACAATTATAGGAGATTAGAAGAAGGAGAGAGCATCTAGGAAGGACTGTACAAAAATATCATAAAATTTTAGAGATGAGGGTCACAGAAGGTTGTGGATTATGTGGGTACATAGTAAGATCAAAGATCTTACTCAGAGAGTTAAAAATAGTTTCTCAGCAAAGCAGAATGAGGTATTGTGTGGGATGCCGTAAGGATAATTCCTAGGCCATCTACTCTTCAATATTTTATTAATGATTTGGATGAAGATTGGTTCTTTCAAAGATTTTGAGATACAGATTGAATTTGACTTACCTTGCAACAGCTGAAGCTTGTATTAACTAAACAGTACAGCCTGGATATTTTAGCAGTCTCTGAGACCCCTGAAATTTTAGCCTCTTTGAGATGATGGACTTGAACAGAAAGCAACAGTTCAGTTTTATAAGGTATTAAAAGATGAAAGGTAGTATATATTTGATCTATGGAAGGGAGAATTGGAATATCCAATTTTGAAAAATCAGTGGGTCCAGGTATTATAAAATGTGAAATATACTTCCTATGATTGAAAAGTAAAATTAATTAATCAAAAATTATTTTTCGTCTGTGGGACCTCTCAAAAATGTTTAAAAAGGAATGGACTTTAGATTTGTTATGTTCTTGATGTCAGAAATTTAAAGCTTCTTCAGCTTATATGATCTGGACTTGTTCTTTACAGCTTTGTTTTGCTTTCAAATTAATATTTGGGAAGAAATATTATATTTCAGGATCTCAATATGAGGCTGAATTATGCTCCTAAAACACGGACTTTTGCCACCTCAAGAGGAGCTTTGGCTCTGTTGACCTGGGATATGGCAAAGAGGATAATCCTACTTAACTACAAAGGAAGTCACACTCTTGACTTTAAGAAATGGATCCAGGCGATGACTTTGTTCTCTAGTTTTTAAATTTCTCAAGGGCTGCATCACAGATGCACTTTATAGCAGTGAAGTTTTCCTTTTCTCAAGTAAAGGAGGTGGGAAAAAGGACTACATGGATGGTCAAGGCCATATGGTGGCTTCAGTTTAAAGCTAGGGCCCCAAACACCTTTTTTCTCACTTCTGTTCCTTCTGTGGACCAGTGTTTCTCACTCTTGGGAACTTTACGATGTGTGGACTTCAACTCCCAGAATTCCCCAGCCATCCATCCTAGGATTGTACGCTAGACCAGAAAGTTGAAAAATATTTTAGAAGAAGGAAATGGCAAATGACTTGGCACTGTTGCCAAGGAAACTAAGTGGATGTGTCCCTGAAGTCCCTAGGAGTTGAATCAATGGAGACTTTGCCATTCATTACCTTTTCTTTTCCTGCCATATACAGTTACTGGCAAGGTGATGCCTACTGGGCCATGAAAAGTTGGAAGTGACCAAATGATCGAATAATGCTCCACATTTTACACTTTGAGATGTTCTTACGCTTCCAGATTGATACCACAAGATGGTACCAAAGATCACGGAAAAATATACCCACCTCCTGGCTTATGCAAAGGATCCCTGTTTCATTTCTGAGCTAGTCTTTCGCTCCCTCTTTCCTGCATCTCTTACAGAGAATTGGAAGCAGAATTGGAAGTCTTTGTGAAAGAAGCCCTTCAGATAAAATCTAACCAGATTTGATGGAAGCTGCTGTTGAAGGTTAATTTCATGCTAAATTCACGTAAAAAAAGTGTCACGAGTGAAAGGGACTGAACAAAAGTGATATACTTAATTTCTTCAGGTCACATTTCTGTAGGCGTAATAGTAAAACTGGATGTATCTTGTTTTGTTCCTGAATGTTATAAACTCAGATTCCGATCTCTGCTTGGTTTTAATACTGTGGTTCTAAAAGGCAGGATTCATTCATTTCAGTTATGGCTTATTTTGCGGCTGGACCAACACTGTTTGCTTTCTGGGTGCCAGACAAAGGCAAGACCTTTTATCTGTGCATTGGAGGCTTAACAATCACAGTCTGGCCAAACTGTTTTGCTCTGTTAATGTATCATTCATGCATTTTACTCTTTTGTCTTATATATTTTATGGGTGGTTATCTGTTGGGTAGAGAGCCCATTTGGTGTAGTGGTTAAAGGTGCTGGATTAGCAGCAAGGAAATCTGAGTTCTAGTCCCACCTAGGCACAAAGCCAGCCAGGTGATCTTGAGCCAGTCACTCTCACTCAGCCCTAGGAAGGAGGCAATGGCAAACCACTTCTGAAAAAAACTTGCCAAGAAGGGACTTGTCCAGGCAGTCTCCGAGAATTGGATGCAATTGAACAGATTAAAAAAAAAATCTGTTGGGTAATGGGTAGGCACACTTAGGTAAGTAAATAACTAGGTATGTAGCTAGCTAGCTGGTTATTGTGTGAAATCAATCATATCTATTTTTCATAATATATGGGCTGGGTCTCACATAAAGAAATCTTGTTGAAATCTTGTTTAACATAGGAAAAAAGGCCTACAAGGCTACCACCATGTGGCCAAAGATACATGACCAAAAAAACTAATCCTAACCTTGAGACCAGATTAAGGCTGTTATATTAAGGCAGGGGAGGTTCACTAATCTGTCAGAGATTGGTGGATACCTGCTGAAGCCACACACATGAAATAGAATTCAGGAACACAACAACAGATCTAACAACAATAGTTTTGCCTCCAATCTTTCTGGAAGGAAGATTTAGTAACACTCCTGTGAAAAAGCATCATGGCCAGAGAGAGAAATAGGGACCATTTTGCAGATTTTTATTTGGCCTGCTGAACAAATGAAATATCACCCTTTCTAACCGATAGCCGTGATAATTTGGAGGAGGAGAATATTTCAGCTGATAGAGCTTCTCTAGAAGGGTAGACAGCTTTTCCTCAGTCGCTATTGCTATTTTTGGTTTAATATTACAGCCACAGCTCTTGATTGCACTTAAATTCCATCCTCTATTCTGTTTTTATGTATATGTTTAAGCAAGGTGTCCGTAGGCATTGTTTGCAAAAGGGAGGGCATGGCGTGTGGGATCAACACCCCACCTTCTTTATATGCGTGGATTGCAAAAGGGCAGGACTTTGATCACCTGGCAGAATCTGACCCTTTCCCCCAAACACCTTTCTTGGTCTTTGACTGTAAATAAAGATAATGACGAGCAACAGATTAGGAAGAAAAAGGGTTTGGGATCCCAGTGAACAAGACGCCATTATCGGATATAGTTTTTCAAAGGCATTTCATGATAGAGGACCAGATTCTCTTTTGAACTGCAACGACTTATGTTACTGGAGAGACTGCACATTTGTGGTCTGGCTGTGGGCTTCCAAGTGATGGAGCCTCGATCCATGCTTGGGAGGATTTGTTGCTTTTGCTATGACCTGCCTACCCTGAAATGGCAGGAAGCTCCATTATCAGAGAAGAGCCCAAGAATCTTATGCAGTCTGCAGCCAGAGGTGCCCCTACCCCCAGTAACCAACAGGCCATGCACTGGAGATCAGGGAAATTTGGCTCAGATTGATTTGTAGGTCTCTAATTTTGACTCAGAGCCTCAAATCTGAACTTCATTTAAGCAATCTGAATATCCTATTGACTGCCTTTGGAAATTCATAAATACTATACCTTTTTCTCTGCTATAGACTTGGGGAACAAGTCTACGTTTCAGATGAATTGGTTGAGTTTTGGAGGGAGAACCATATTTATATTGGGTGAAGGGAGTCTTTAAAAAGGCACATATGTTCCTGTGCTTTAGGTGGAAAATTGTTCTTGAAATCACCACCAATAAATTAGCAAAATTTGAATACAATGTGGAAGGGCCAGGTAAGGAGCTGGAGGCAATCCATGCACAGCAAAGGATGAACAATTCAGCTCCAACAGTAATCTTTACTTTTCTCCATTTGGATTGTTCACTCTTTAATACAATGTTTTCTGTAGAAAGGCAGGCTACTGTTGGGGCTGGATAGCTCATTCCTTGCTTTGCATGGATTGACTTCAGCCTATTACCTGGTTCAGGTTTAGTATCTGTATTGGGTACCATTGACATCATGCCAACAGCAATTAAAATTTTAAGATCATCAGCTTCCTTGTAGGGAAAATGGATCTGAAGTTCTTCCAGGCCTTTTACAGTCTAGAAGATCCTGTAATTCTCTACTTTATTCATTATACTTTCTGCCTAGTCCCCTGGGAACATGAGTATCTGTACAGGCAGGGAAGATGTCTTTTTGTCCTAGCATTAAGCAGGAGGCATGACAGGTGGTTTCTCAGCTTATGAGGCAGGGACAATACATTTAGTTAAAGCTGTAACAGCTGCATTTTCATAATATGTGAAGCCTTGGTTAATTTTAACCTTCCTTCCTGCCTGCCTGCCTGTTTTGCAAGCTAGTCCAAGTTAAGGAGCCAAGTTAAAAGTGCTATTCAAACATGGGTTTTTACATAAATTGAGATTTTAGTTATTTTGATATATACTGTGTTGAGATGAGATTTTAAAGGCTGATGGGAGTTAGGTTGCCCTCTTCAATGTGTTTACTAGGGAGTGAACACAACTCAACACAAAAAGATTTATTCTGAAGTCAAAATGCACAGGATTTGAATATTAATGCGTTGCCCTGGGTTTGTCAGGAAAAAGACAGGGGCTATTTTGTATCTTTCAGGAAAGGAGAGACCAATATGAAGCCACCATCTCTAGGAGATGCAAGGACAATAAGACCTCAGCAGCCAACACAGAAGGAATGCATGTCCTGTCTCTCTTGTCCATCAAAAGATTAAGGTCTTCTAGGCTGCAGTGGAAAAGCAAGAGCTATCCAAAAGATTATATGTATATCATTCAGAATATATGCTTACCACATCTACTGTCACTGCAACACAGGTTATGTACAGTAGGTATTAATTTAGGCACACTAATTAGCCTGCAAGCACAAGCAGGCAATCATCTTAAGTCAACATCTTGGGTTTGATTTTTTTTAACTCAGTATCAATATGTGATCTCTGTAAGTACAATACTAATAAAATGTAACACAGGCCTGACACAAATTGAATGTTTTAGACATATTCAGATCCTGGGAAATCTTTACATCTCAAAGAAGTCCTTCAACTTGATATTCTTTTAAAAAATCGATCATGTGGTTATTGGATAAATAAAATATGTGATTGTTCAGCACATAAACACCCTTTGTTAAATGTGTCCGTCAATAGACAATTCATATAAATGATACTAACTATCTTCAAAGGCATAATAACACCTTTATTGATAAAATAAATCTCCAAAAGACAGATCAAATGGACGTCAACTAACCATGCATGACATTAACAGGAATTACCCTGAAAGGGAGCCACATGGGACAGAGGACTTTCAGTCAAAGAGCATCATACTGCGTATTTCTTCTCAGTATACGTAACATCTTCAAGAAACAAATGCCACTAAGGCCGTAAACTACTTTATCATCTTATATTTATTTTGCCCATGTTCGTTACAATCTATCTTGCAATCTCTCTCTGGGTCTTTCCAACCCTCTTAATATCCTTCTTAAGACGCTCACTTCTAAATGCATGAAAGGACTGAACTGAGCTCAGCCCACCCCCCTCCCAGGGGATGCCCTGCACACCAAGAACAGTCTAAAGTCAATCACGATCAACTAAATCAGAAGATGATAACCTTCATTGTGTAATAAGTGAGCTCAAAAACACTGCCCAAGGAAATTCTAAATCATATTGGAAAAATTCAAGCCTCTTTTGCAGAGGTGCAAAACTTTTAACAAAATGGGCAGACAGGCCATTTCCCCATTAGTGACTTACAATATCTTCAGAGTATCAACTGGCAATCACTGAAGTGATATACTGCAAAGCCTGCTATTTTGGCCCAACCATGGTTAGGTGGCCGTAGAAGACACTGCAAGTTGCTGGTGGAGAAATGACCTGAGTTTGTCACAGGATTTGTTCTGCAAGCAAGAACGAAGAGATAACAGAATTTGGAAGTTTTTGCTTACTTTGTTGAGACAGTTGTCTTTTCTATCTGCTATAGGAAAAGTGACAGATGAGGCAAAATATATCCATGTTATTGTTACAAAGGAAGGGTAAAAGTGATTTCCACTTGTTTGTTTCCATGTATTTTCAGGGACAGGGCTGGAGACACAACTTCTTTCATCTTTATGACTCTTTATAACCTTTTTTCACCCAGCAATTTCAGAATTAAACCTCAGAGTAAATCCCCATCCCACCCCACCCGACTCCACTCCCAATTTCTGGTGTTCTAATATTGCAATTACAGCTTGTGCTTCGAGGTCATAAGTCTCTTGTTCCAATTTCGCTCATGCAAGAGCTCGCTTGGTGGCCTTAAACAAGTTATTCTTTTCCTGGCTTAAGCCTTTTGTTTAATCATCTGCAGATTGAGGGATAATAATATTGTTCTTTCTTTCAAAGTTGAATGTGAAATAACTGAGACTATGAAAAACAAAGCCAGCACAGAAAGTGTATGGAGAGGGAGGCAAACAGCTGCTAGAGGAAGTACACAAGCTGGAGTTGCAGCTGGAAGTAGGGGAACATATGCAATGACTTACTGGATTTGTGTCTCACATCTACAGAGTGGAATAGTTTAAATCTGGCAAGTTTTTTTTCCCAAGTAAATATTGTTGAATCTGTTAACACATTCAACAATAACAAAACACGCACCAATTTCAACTGTAATTCTGTAATACTGAAGTAAATAAACCAAAGCCAGCAATAATTTCTGCATACCACCTTTCTCTCCTTGAATTAGGTCTATAGTTTTATAGATTCTCAGTTTTATCACAAGCCACCTCCATGGGAAGTCTTTTCAAAAGAAACAGTGTGATGGAGGAACACTGCAGTCTTCTGTCCTCTGGTAATAATATGGGCCATAACTTTTCTTTCTCATAGGAAATCCCGCACCTGTTTTCCAGTGCTGTGGTATCGCTAAATTTGCAGTTGGGATCATAAGAATTATATCTCATTAGGTACATTAGTATGCACTGCATCAAAACTGTTTAAAGAGCTAGAAGCAGGGTTGAATAAGAATACATCATCCATACCACCTTTCTTTTCCTAACTAGGTTAACTACATCACTTGGCCACCATAAGTGAAGATATCAGCCTACTTCACTGCAGTTTCTCCGGCAAAGAAATGAACTCTCTGAATTAAAAGGGTTCTCCGTAAAACTTTCTGAGAGCCATTTCTTTCTGACAGATGTTTTAAGCAGCTGCTTTTCCACCTTGTATTCCCACAACCTTCAGATACCTCCTGTTCCTAAATCCATTTCCTATACCTGCCAAAGGAGTGTTTGCATTTCCTTCTGTATATATTTATGGTGAAGGTAAAACACCAGCATATAATGGATTTGTGCAAAGAATGCTTTTGAAGTTGCGTTTAATTGTGCTAATTCAAGTTCTATTAAGGGCAAATGGCCAACTCATCTTTTTCCAAGTGTTTAAATAACTACCTAATTTGGATTTTTAGGAATTAAGGGGAACTAATTCCTTCAAGTTTCTGGAGCAGCTTATTCATTTCTATGCTTCCCTCTTGTACAATATGGTATCACTTTTTTTGACCAAATCCTTATATTCAAACTGTTAATGTGTTTAAAACTGGGATAATCTAGTATGGATATGAATAGTGACATTCCATTCTGCCCAAATTTTGAAACCTGCTGAAGAGCTTTCTGCTACAAGCCTTGATGTAACATGTGCAATGGCATCACTGCAAAAATTACACAATTTGTTTCATTTATGCATTGTTATGACAAAGGGATTTGTGAATTTTGACTTACTGTTGGGCCCTGACTGGTAAGCAGTAAAATTGGTGTCTACTCTTATCCAGGGAACACTTGAATCCAGTTGAAAAATTTAGCCTAATTGTGCCATGTGATCATATGGTGGTAAATTTGGTAAATTCAGATTTCAGATTCCTTCTGAACCACATCAAGTACAATGAGGCATTATTTATCCTTGTTATACAGTATATAAACCTCTCTAGTGATTGCCATCCTGATCATTTTAATCAGTTTACTAAATTTTCCTTTCTGGATTTGGTTTACTTCTTCAGTTATGTTACTCCTTGATATCTTATCCTTCAGGGTTTTAGACATGCAACTTTTTGGATGTTTAAAGGATCTTTCTTTATTTTCAGGGGATTGTAACTATGGATTACAGAAACAAAATACAAACAAATGAAAACAAAATAACCCACCCAAACCATGAAAACTAAAACAAACAAACAAAAAGTATCATCAGCAAACTTATTTATGGAATGCATATTTACATGTATGTTCAGTGTTCTGGATTTGGGGTTTGGTTCTAATTTCTGTTGACAGGACTTCCATCCCTAAAAGAAACAGAGCTTGGATAACCGGGGATCCTTTTCCCCAGTTTAAGTGTCTGATTTTCTCATTTATTTGGGGTCCTGGGTTGGACCTATAGCTGAGAAAGCAAAGGTAAAAAAAGAGCTGCCAAAATTTTAATTTAGAAAAATAACAGTTTAATAGATGCCTCTTCACTGAATCAAAAGCTATATAAAACCAGTAAGATGCACAGGTTTAGAAAAATTACTGTGACAAACTACATTAAGAATTTTCCTAATCAAGTCTTGTACATGTGTAGTTTAGTAGAATCTAGAGCCAATCTAGAGTTCTGGATATTCTTTTCAGACTGCCTTGTCAATGAAAGCAGTGCTGACTATCAAGACTGATTGACCCTTGGAGATGCCCACAGTGGCCTGTTGAGAGGGTAGAGTGACTTTGGTGTGTTTCCTGCAATATTTGGATCCTGGTTATGTTGCTGTAATAGCCACAAAACTTCAATTGTCTAGAAATCCTCTAACATTCAATGGAAAACAAATAACATTGCCTAATGATTTAGAAGCCTGCTCTATACCTTCTACTTAAGCACGAACAATCGAATTAGTTTCTTCATCTCCTGATTTTGGAAAACCATGAACAGACAGATTAAACAGGCACTTTCTCTACTCCTGGTCTTCAAATTGTGTTGTAAAAGCCATAATACAATATATACTACACACATACTCTCACACACACACATATATACTTACACAGTATGTGTGCATGTGTCTCTGCGTGTATATATCTCACATGTAAATGTACTTTTATGTATTTTGATATAACTTTTATATCCTGAAAAGATAAACTCACTTAACCGTAATGTAGTGAGTGACCAGAAGATGTGGAGATTCTTAAAGTTTAGTTTTTCCTTTAATAAAACATTTCCTATAAACTTCAACACCCATATGAACTTTTCAGCTTCAGAGAGCAGCAGCCCAAGATTGGTTAGAACTGGCTTGATCTGGCCCCATGGAAGATCTGTGCATGGCCAGGTGAGTGCATGCCGGATGAAGTAATGAAAGGTGAAAACACTAAGTGACCTAAATAGAGAAGCCGTTAGTCAAATCCTTTGGATTCAGTCCCCCATTTTGTAAGTGGCCCATTTGACCCTTGAATCAAAGTAGAAGAACCAATTCCCTCTGGCTGTGTTGTTCTTTGGGTTTGGAAATAAAATTGGAAAACACCTGGACCTGGAGCTCTTTGGTCACAAGTTGTGTGCTTTATAATGTCTTTGTTAGAATAGCCTTGACTTCATTTGCAGTGTTTGCAACATTTGTAAAATCATTTGTAATTTTTTGTCTACAGGCTGAAATGTCTTGGTTAAGACTCTTATCCAGTTCTCATTTTGAACGTTCTATGTTTCATTGTGGCCTTCCTTTTCCTCCTCTTCCTCCTCCTCCTTTTTCTTCTTTTTCACAGTGGAAGCTCACGTTTAGCTGAGCACCACTGGAAATAATCCATTTGTACCATTCTATTTCATCATCTTTGTTTGTTTCTAGGTGGAAATACTTGACCTGATAAGAAACAGAGTGTTTCAAAATGTCTTTTCTATTCCCCTCCACCAATTCTACCAGACTGATGTACTTTTGTACATTAGTCTACCAGACTAAATGTACTTTTAATTTCAGTACAAATTAATTCAATTTTCAAAACTTGTTTAATTTTAAATAAGAAGAAGATCTTAGAAGAGAGTCTAGATTTTGAGGTTGACAACACAGCTATGTCTAAGGGCCTCATGTAACACTTGACTTGTAAAAGTGAAAAAGGAACAGAGAAGATGGATTTAAGGAAGATGGTTGACTTATGCAATGTGTTACTATTTGGGCTTCTTTTTTGGTAAGATTTCTACTTCATTTTACCTACCTCTATGTTCTTTCTTCACAGCTCACCCAATCTGATTTCAAAGTACAAGGATGCTTTGTAGGAGAATAGTCCATGGAAGAAAAAAAAAATTAAGAACTAGAAAACAGTCCAAATCCATTTTAGCTTCTTGACCCAAACTCTTTCCTTCTTTGGAGTCCTTGAGGTTCTCTGAATTTCCTTCTTGTTACACTGAATTCATAGTACTAGAACAACAACATCGGGGAGAAAATGCTGATGTGGAAAGAGTTGAGAAGGCTTGTTTTGTATCCCCGCAACCTAGAGATACCTGGTTCTCCACAAGAAGATTCATGCTTTCCAAGGCTTTCCTTGCAGAAATAAGAATGGTGAGTCTTAAATGGCCAATGAATTTGGCCATTTAAGGTATGAGGTGCAAATCCTATATAATATAGCTAGCATATTTTTTCTCTTTCTCTGAGGCAAAGGCAAAACGTTTAATGTCCCACATGTGACAGGCTCTGTTTCTCTGAGCTCCAGTTACTGAATTTCACCTTAGCACCGAACCTTCCTTGTTCCCTTAACGGTTTCATGGATTTTCAGGGACACGCATTCTTACCCCTTCCTCATCTACCTCTCCTATTCTTTGTGGGCCTAGATTTTTTAAAAAACAGAGCCCATTTTCCACCATTGGGAAACATTGTTTTTGTTGAGTAGCCTCCTTCTTCTCATTACCTACCACCCGCTTTAAGCTAAACAATCAATGCTGCTCCTCTCAACTTTTTTCCTTTTCCAATTAATTAATTTAAATTGACCATTAAGTCAGCAGAGGTTTTGATTGATATTTTCATTAACAGCCCTCTCATGCAGACCTGTCCAACACCTAAGAAATGTATGATAATGTCCAATCTGCATGAAGGGTCTGAGCCTCTCCCTTCACCTCTCAGTTCAAGTGAGTTATTACTTGAATTGTGCTGGCTGTTTCATTGAGTGTAATTTGAATACAGATTAGCTGCCCTAGTGTTCCAGAGCTTTAGCATTATCATTACTGGGGACAGTAATTTGACTGATGAACACGTGGGTTATCACAAGGTTATCACCTTCACAGTCCTGGAATAGTCTGTCGTCCCACATTGGGAGGGAAAGGAGCCAAAAGCTTCAGTGGCAAAATTAAGTCCTGTAAATTGGCTTGTCCAATAACTTATTGAATAAATTCTTTCCTAATTAAAGAACCAATATCCCTCTTTATTCTCAGATATTCTTAGGCTTTATTAGATTGATGAACTAATATCAATTTAACTTTTTTAAAAATGTGAATTAAGAACCTTCATCCAATTACACACAAATACTCCATACATGTAAAATGATTTAGAAAGTTAAATGGACAAAGGGAATATATTGGCTTTAGCTCATGAAAGCAATTATTATTTGGCCACTCCTTCTCAAAAGACATGCTTTTTCTTAATTAGGAAAGAATGGGGAAAAAAGTCTCCATAGATTTACAGTAAAAGAAATCAAAAACAGGGGATGATATTGAAATTTCTACTTAAGTTATAGTATAGCCAAGCCACTCAAATATAATTATCCAGCCCTGTGATTAGATGAAGTACTCAAGGCATTAAATTCTGGCTCCATTATAACAGAAAACCAGTGCTCAATGCTAATCTTTCAACTCAAGAAATGTGAATGATGCAAAAGAAATGAACTTATAATTTGAACTGAAATGAAAGCATTAGTGTGAAAGTTGCAATGGAGCTGAATTCACCGGGGCAAAAGGTTCATAGGTTGTGATAAATGCACCTGTCAAAAAGCCAAATAAATCTAAAATTCATTGTGCATCAAAAATGTTGAAGTTCAATTTACAGTAGCTCTGTGGATGATGTGGAGTGTTATTTTAAACTGAACAAACATCAAATGCTGACATGTATGAAAAGCAAATTGATTCCATTCAGGACTCATTATCGGCAATGAACATTTAATAGGATCAGGACTGAATTTCATACATTCAGAATTATCTGTGTGCCGTATGATAGTTTCATGAGAATATGTTTGGCCATCTGAAAATCACCATGACACTCTTTGACCCAAAGTTGAAAGTGCTTCTTATGAAAAAATGTCAAAATATTGTCCAGAAATTCTAGATTTTTGTGTTTCTATTATTTAATTGGAAAAAAATACCCAGAGCAATGGTTTTTTAAAAGCAAAATGCTTTGCCAATGAATCCAGTTGATGTAAATCAATTAGTCATGAAAACAATTTGGCACGTGGAAAATTGAAACTTCAGTTAGATGCTATCTGCTCAATATCCTTTATATTGTCCCTGGATAGAGATAATACTTTTGTTATCTTGCTGAGAATCCACCTCCCCTACTTTAACAGAAATGATCAAGTGATTGTTATAAAACCCTTGATGTTTGTCCTTGGATGAAAGAGGACCACAGAGACATAAAAACATTAGTTACTAGAGCAGCAACAGTGAATTTTTACAACCTGGTTAAAGTGAGAGATTCAACCTTTCTGCAGCATCTGTGATTTAAAAGTGTCTTTATAGTGGAAAATGCTCTGAACCTCAGGTAGAAATGTCTTAGGATGGAGAAGAGCCATAACACACCTGCCTAAGCAATTGGCAGTTCATTCCACCTGCAAGAAGATAACCAAAAGGACTTGAAGTCAGCAGGTCCATTGGATTCACTGGGCATTTAGTTTCATTATTCCCTTGATTTCATCCAGCTTTGTGCTTAAAGAACGGAATTCCAAGAAGCATCGCTTTCCCTATATGAAGTTAAACAAAGCCCAACTTTCAGTGCCTTCTTGCAGAAGAAGCTTGTGGTTCTTCCTCCCAGAAGAATGGGTCTGCTTCTCCCAAGTTGTCCTGAAATAGTAAACTATTACTTTCATTTTCACACCAGTTGTACCTCTTCGAGCAGGAGCTGTGAGTCTAGGAAGATCCCCACTTTGCACACCACCCTGGAATGGGGAAGTGCCACCCCATCCAAAGTCAGAGATGAAATAACCCCAGATCCAAATACCCACTCAGTCATGATAGGATTGAGTCAGAGACAATTCCCCCCCATCCAAACCCACATAGTCTCCAGGCACTGGGACGAACCTTTGACAGCCTCATTTGGCTGGCGTGGGGTTGAAAGATGATTCAGAACCCCAAACCAGCAGATAATGGTACCCAGCAATTTCTGGAGTTGTTAAACAGGAGGGGAGACAGCACTGAGCCCTGTGGCACCCCACACAGGTGAGGGCTAGGGACTGACCTCTCCCCTCCCGACATCTTCTGGAACCAACTGTGAAAGAAGGAAGAGAACCACTGTAATATGGTGCCCCCAATTCCCAACCCCCAGAGTCGGTCCAGAAGGATACCATGGTTGACAATATCAAAGGCTGCTGAGAGATCAAGGATCACAAGGAGAGATGCATCCCCCCACCCTAGCTCTATTGCAGGTTGTCAACAGACGTGATCAAGTGCAACAAGCACGTATGTACATAGATATCAGTATTTATGTTCCATCCTAATCTTCAGACTTTGGACAGTTTTCAAAATAATTAAGAAACAAGTAAAACAACATAAGCATAAAAGGAAAACTAGGTGGCATAAAAGGAAAATCAGATGTAACCTTCATTCTGGGATGAAGGTTCACATGTATGCACCTGCAAACACACACATATATTCATGGTTTGTCTAATATGGTGTAATGGTTAAGTGTTGGACTAAAACCAGGGAATCCAGGTTTAAATCCACTGGGTGACTTTGAGTCAGCTCTTAGAGGAAAGATGGGATATAAACCTAACAAATAAATAAGGATTGGAGCTATCTGGGCTGCAAAACTCCAAGGACTCACTAGATGGCAGGAAAGAGAGTTTTCTGTCATTTTGCAGCCCAGATGTGGTAGCTCTAAATGCTTGCATTTTTGCAAGCACTTTTTCTGACATAATTCACCCTAAATATTTATGTAACTGCCTTTCCCTGATATACACTCCATATTCATTTTAAAAATATAATTTAGATAACTTGTAATTCAAAAAGCTGTTTGGCTTCATACATGGATTGAGGAAATGTGAATCATGTTGCATTTCTCTGTCTCTACTTAGGTGCAAGGAACCTGGGCAGGTTTACACTTCCCCCGTATGCGTTCTTCATGCCGGTATGATTATAATTAGGGAACTAGAGCATCAAGCAATCAACATAGTGTGTGTGAATGATGCACGATGGCTGGTGAAACAGTGCTTTTCACATCACACATTGCTCATTCAGTTGCCATTCTTCAAAGGATAAGAAATCTAGCAACATGGCTGGATGAAGCAGCCTGTGGGCTGTATCTCCAATACATGCAGAATCCAATTTAAGGGTGAGTGAGAACCATGTGGGTATGTAATTTATAGTGGGCCTGAAATGTCGATTGCAATAGTTGGGGGGGGGGGGACCATTTAGAAGAATCCAAAAGTCCCTGTACTACCAGGAGCAAATGGCATAATCTGGACCTGAGGGGTATCACCATCAGAGAGCAGTTACATTATGGAAGATGTGGCACAGCTGGAATGATTTGCACAAACAAGCAACAATTCCCAAAGGCACATGAAATACTCAAAAGCCCATCCCTCAAGTTATTGTCTGACAATCCAAGAAAGCCAGAAATGGGACATTTGGCCAGTTTGTGGATGAGAAAAAATGTTTCCTCCTCATATACCACCCAGAGGGAATTCTAACTGGAGTTAATTTCTGTGGCAATCTACGGTTTCTACCTGGAGAAGAAGGAATGTCACACGTGAATGGGGTGCTTGGAGAAGTTCTTTCCCATCCCAAACACTTTATTTGAAAAGATCTCATCAGAGAATGTTATTTTGTGCTTATTGGATCCCCTCAAATAAGGTTTAAAAAGGGTTGGATGTTCAATTTTTTTGAGCTGGTCTTCTAAGAAAATGTAAGGCTCTTTAACTCATATGGTCTGGTCTTGTCAAACAATGACTTTATTTTGATTTCAAATCATTACATGTCAGGACAATTTTGGAAAGAAATATTACAGTTAAGGACCTTAATGTGATGTTCCTGAAACATAGACTTTGTCATCTCATGATCAGCTTTGGCTCTATCAAGCCTGGGCCATGGCAACGAGAATAATTTTATGCAAATGAAAAGAAACGTATCCTCCTGACTTTAAGGAATGGATTCAGGGTATGAGTCTGTTAACCTAATTTTCCAAATCTCTTTGTTCTGGAAATGAGAAAATGAAGCAAAATGTTTTTAGATGGTCTAGATTTAAAGATAAGCTTAAGGCCTGAACAACTTTTAAACTGATACAAATGGACATTATATAGAATTTTAATCTCTTTTTCCCCATTAATTAGGTTTCTCCCTCCTCTTTTTTTCACATTTAATTTATTTTAACCACCATATAATATTCCTTCACTGTATAACCACTGTTCATTTTTTTGCCTCCTTGCTGGTATGTAGTTCGTATTATTTCTGTATTCGATATTATTTCTATTAGAAACAATACAACATTGTATTATTACTATCAGAAACAATACAGCAATTTTTATATATTTATTTGGTAAATTTATATAGCTATGCATCTCACATATGTGACTCTGGGCAGTGAACAAAGTTTAAAAAGAACAGTACAACAATAACAAAAAACATTTTAAAAATCAAAAAGCATTAAAAACATTAAAAGCAGTAAAACCATTGAAACCATAAAATGTAATTTGCAGAAGAGCACAGCCAGTTTCCTTAACAATATAACCACCTTACAGATTCCATACCTACATTATTGGATCCCCAGACCAGATCCATGGCAAAGCCATGTTTTCAGATTTTGTGTGGTTTTGTTTTAAAAACCTTATTTGAAGAGATCTAAAGGTCTTTACCTCTTCAGTTTGTTCTGAGGAATCTCTCTCTGTCTATCCATCTATCCATCCATCTATCCATGCATCCATCTACATTATCTATAATTAATCATAACAATTATATATATCACTTTCTTCAAATATGAACTTTGCTGTGATTTCAAATAATCCGATACAGAATCAGAAATCTATCAAGCCAGGTTTTCCAAAAACTTTCCCCTCCCGTATGGACAGGATCAGTCAGGTCCAGAGCTCACCCTGAAGTGGTGTCACGTTTTGGTGTGGAAGTGCCCTTTATGAGTAGGTGTGTTTTAACCTAAGTTCTGCTCAGAATTCAACTGAGTACAAAACTACTTTTCTGGGCTTCACAGCCATTTGAAATGCTCTCGTCGTCTCAAATTAGATGTGTGATTATTTAATAGTGGTACTCTTTCTGTAGAATGTCTTATCACAACCAACATGTTCATCTAACCCACTTGCATTCTTTGTGACAAAAGGAGATTTATTCTTTGGCACATAGTGGGTGCCAAGATAGCTGCTATAGAGGGGGGCTGCTTCCGTATATTTTTATATGTTTTAATGCTTTTTATTAGCTTGGTGTTCTTGCACTAGGAGACAATCTAAAGTGTAAAATTATTCTTTTAGGTATGAAGATGAGGTGCAATTTAAAAATAATACACAAATAAAATGGACTCTTTTAGGCATTACTAGTTGACCAGATAGAAATGAGTGCAGTGTAAATGGTGCTACTGACCCACTGATGGTGCACATATATTAACTCTGCCCTATCATATCTTAAAGTGAACTAAGTAAGTTAAAGTAGAGTGAACAGGCAAAACACAACATCTTACGTCTACATGCTGTAAAAGTTACAACCCAAACCAGGTACGGGTATATTTTGGAGGAATGGAATGGAAATGGCCTGTTCTCAGTAAAATACGTGACCAGTTCTGAGGAGTTAATCTGAAAAATTAAGTAAATTTAATAAGGAACCTCTGGTTTTCTTAACCTTCAAAAGCTCTGTTCTTTCATAAAGCTGTGGTTGTTGCCTGGTGTAAATATAGCAACAACAACATCAGATAAAAGCAAGATGCATCAAAAGATTTAAGGCACTTGTTGTGTATTTAAAAGAATTATATCTTGTTTATAGTACAGTATAAAATGCACAACTGATTTATATAGCAGCTAGTCTATTGCAGAGGAAATCTCATTTCAATCATAAATGGCAGAATTTGATTTAAGAATTCATTCTTTAATGGGTCTGCAATGTTCAAATTTAAACTCACTCAATTCATCAGCAAAATATTCAATATGGGGCACTGGGAACTCATTTAGGCAAACAGTGACTTTTAATATAAATTTTCCAGGAGATTTCTTCATTGATTCAGCAGTTTAGTGCAAAATGATTTGTGCGATACATTCTCAAGGATCAATGGAGGTTGAGTCAATGGCTAATATAAAACCATCATCACACCAAGTACAGAGCACATAGCAATGAACTTTGACTTCACATTGAACTGCTTAGAAAGAAGACAAGGGTCTGATCAAGTCAAGGAGAGGTATGGCATTGAATTTTGGACATTTCAATATTCAGCCTTCACATTATGTTTGGTCATGGTTGTGCTCCCTTACTGCTGGGCTGAAGTGCTTTCCAGACATCCTTCAGCTGATAGAAATCCCAACTGACTTGTGATGTCCCCAGTCCAACCCCCATCCTGCCTTGATTACCTTTGTTTGAAGTCATGACTAGTCATCTGACTTCTCCCCACAGTATTAGATTACGAAGTCTAAAGATTTTACAGTTCTTGAGATTGTCCTAGGACAGTGTCAGAATTAGGGGGAATTCATCAGCATGGCATATATTCCCTTAAGGTCTTAGAAAGAGACAGATACAGATGTTACATCTCTCTGTCTGAGAACTTAAGGAAAGGTGGACCGGGTATACCATTCTGAAGGTTCTGTGTATCCCTTCCCTGGAGAGCTCCTAAAGTTAATGCACTGCATATAGTCATTCAAAGTGCCATGGTCCATGAGTTCAGTTCCTGGTAAAGGGTCTGAATTTCATAGAATAAGATCTGGCTAAGTATGTCTGATTAGTCCCAATATAGGATAAAAGTGGTTATGTGTTCCCTCTTAGTGGCTGTAGTTTGTAGGTTTTTAGGTGTGTGCACCTTTGAGTCAGTTTGGACTCCTGGCAATTGTCTGGACTAGTCCCTGCAGTGTTTTTGGCAAGTGACTTGCCCTTGCCTTTTTCTTCCCAGGGCTGAGAGAGAGGGACTGGCCCAAGCTGGCTTTGTGTCTAAGACAGGACTAGAACTCACAATCTCCTGGTTTCTAGCACAGGGCCTTTAACCACTACATCAAATTGGTTCTCAAGTAAGAATTGAGGGGGAAATATTACTTTGAAACCAGTACAGCTAACAATGACTTGGGTCTGTCTCACTCATGGGCTGGGGGTGAGATGAAGGTAATGTGATAGGGATATCGTTAGGTCATGATGTGCACCATGGTTAGGGGCAAGGCCCAGAGAGTTTGCTTTGCAGCAGTGCTCCATACCTACTCAGCCTTTGTGACTTTATGGAAGGTAGCCTAAAGCTGTATGGAAGATCAGTCAGGGTTCCTTCTACCACCTGCCCCCATGTGACACTGAAAGGCATCATTTTCCCTACTAGTTGGACAGGTCATTCTTTATTTCTACTAAGAAAGAAGTTCGAGATGGACTTCTCAGCTAGTCATTTAAATCGGAAGGCTTTCAGCTTGTTCCACTGCTTCTAGTATCTGTGAATCCTAGAGAACAGATTGGTAACTTTTGGTTGGTCTTTAGAAAGTTATCGTTGTCCTGAAAATGTTTCAGAGTGTTTTTTTTTTCATATACTGCATGTAACTTCCTTCCTTCCTTCCTTCCTTCCTTCCTTCCTTCCTTCCTTCCTTCCTTCCTTCCTTCCTTCCTTCCTTCCTTCCTTCCCTCCCTCCCTCCTTCCCTCCTTCCCTCCTTCCCTCCTTCCCTCCTTCCCTCCTTCCTTCTTCATGTAATAAAATAAGTGGGCGTAATTTAGTTTTCCAAAAGTAGGCTGGAAGAGTTCCCTTCTAGCAGTAACAAAAGAAGGAAGGAAGGAAGGAAGGAAGGAAGGAAGGAAGGAAGGAAGGAAGGAAGGAAGGAAGGAAGGAAGGAAGGAAGGAAATCCACAGTTGAGGTGTATAATCTAGTTGTCCCCCATCACCATCCCAAAGCTTCAGTGCCTCCACTAAATTTGTTACCAAGTTGTTGACCTTTTATAGACTGAAGCCTGGACTTTTTATTTTTTATTTTTTTAATGGTGTACAATTACTTCTGAAGAAGGAAAAATGAACAAGGAGCATCCTTCTCCAGAGACTGCATGTATTACTATTTATTTATTTTATTCTTATTATTAAATTTATAAGCCACCAACTCCATCATGACGCTGGGTGGCATACAATATAGAACATTTAAAATTGACCAGGGAGTGGGGGGTGGGCGGCAAGTCTTGTGCTGGTTCGCCTCCTTTCTCCGGGGTCGATCCCAATCGGTGTTGATAGGGAGCGAGAGGTCCCATCCTCGGCCCCTCCTTTGTGGGGTGCTGCAAGGTTCAGTTCTCTCTCCGCTCCTTTTCAACATCTACATGAAACCGCTGGGTGAGATCATCCATCACCATGGGATGAGGCATCATCAGTACGCTGATGATACACAATTATACATCGCCATCCCAGGTGAAGTAAGTGATGCCGTGACTGCCCTTTCTTGGTGTCTGGAGGCTGTGAGGGTCTGGATGGGGAACAACAGGCTTCGGCTGAACCCTGGTAAGACGGAGTGGATGTGGGTTAATGGCTCCTCTGTATCCGGGACTTTGTCATCTTTGGTGCTCGATGGGGTGGCAGTACCCCAGACAGACCCAGTGCATAATCTGGGGGTCCTCCTAGACTCCTGCTTGAAGAGCAGGTGGCAGCCGTGGCTGGGAGGGCCTTTGCACAGCTTCAGGTTGTGCATCAGTTACGCCCTTTCCTGGATCGGGATGCCCTTCAAACAGTCACTCATGCCCTTGTTATCTCCCAGATAGACTACTGCAATGTGCTCTGCATGGGGCTACCCTTGAAGACTATCTGGAAGCTACAGCTGGTCCAGAATGTGGCTGCGCGGGCTATTCTTGGAGCCCCAAGAAGGGCCCATGTGACACTGTTGCTCCGTGAGCTGCATTGGGTACCAGTTTGCTTCTGGGTCCAATTCAAGGTGTTGGTTATCACCTTTAAAGCCCTACATGGCATGGGACCAGGTTACCTAAGGGACCGCCTCTCCCCTATGTCTTCAACCCGTCCCACCCGATCGCACAGAGAGGGCATGCTTCGGACCCCCTCAGTAAAAGAATTCCATCTAGCGGGGTCCAGAAGGCGGGCCTTCTCTGCGGTAGCCCCGCCCTTTGGAACATTCTGCCCCCGGAGGTGCGATTGGCCCCCTCACTCCTGGCCTTCTGAAGGGCCTTGAAGACCTGGTTCTGCCACTTGGCCTGGGGTGGGGAGGGAATACTTCAAGCAGAGGGATGGCTAGCTCCATAGTGGCCAGCTCTCCCCAGCCTGATTTTCCATCTGCTTGGATCTTCCTTTCTTTAGTATTGTTTTAAATTTTGGATGTTTTAGGTGTATTGTTTTAAATTTTGGATATATTTATAGTTTTAATGTTTTTGTGAGTCGCCCAGAGCCCCCTATTGTGGGGGAGATGGGCGGCGGATAAATCCAATGAAATTAATAAATAAATAAACAATCCATACCATGCAAGCTCTAAAAAGAACACTCAGAGAAAACAACAACCATCTCATAAATCAGTCAACTTGCAAGGGGCCCACTACCTACTCTAGCCCAAGGCCTGTGAAAAGAGCCAGTTCTTAAGTGTGCATCTAAATAAAGTCAGGATGGGGCCTGTATAGATATTGGGGCAGGGGATGTCATTCTCCATGACAGAGAAGGCCCTGCTTCCTGGCTTCCATCAATGGCATTGTTTAATTGATGGGACCCAAAGCAAGTTGAACCTGCGAGATCATATAGGATGGGCAGCAACTATGGAAGATGGGTGGTCCATCAAATAGTATGGCCCTATGCCATGAAGGTTTTTATAGGTGATAACCGGCCTCTTGAATTGCATCCAGAAGTCTACTGGCAGCTCCTGGAGCAGTGATGTTACATGGAGATACAGAGACGTTTGTAACTGCCCATCCCGCTGCGTTCTTGGACTAGCTGCAGCTTCTAAGTGGTCTTTAAGGGTAGCTCCATGTAGAGCACATGGCAATAGTCCAGATAGGAAGTGACTAGCCTAGTTTATTTATTAAAGAAAAAAAACCCCTGAAGAGCAGGAACAGACCTTTTTTGAAAATAGAAGAGGCAGAATAGTGATTGTACCACACAGTGATTTTGCCTCATATACTGTATCTCAATTTCTAGAAGTGCTGGAGACCTTCTCTTTTTAAAAAATTAAATCTGAGAACCTGGAGGTTATGTCTTCTTTGGAGCAACTACCCTCACTTGCTGACACACATGTGGAAATGCTATGTGTGCTCATTGTGATAAAAGGGATTTATTTCCATATAAGTATGTCTGGAATCTTTCGATGATTGTATGAGTCTATTGAGATTTATTTATTTATTTATTTATTTATTTATTTATCTATCTATCTCTCTATTTATTTATCGTATTTTTCAACATATGGGACTATCTATACCACCAACAGACACATACTTCAAGCTTCTTTTTTTATAAGCTTAGGATTTCTCAGTACAAGCTTATTAAGCACTTGCTAAAAGGATGTATTATTTTATTATAATCGGAATTTATGAAGCTTAATTTGATTTGCAGATGTAGAATATTCCATTGTTTTATTGTTCCTTGTAGTCTGGATCAGAACCAAGTGTGTCTGTGCAAAAAAAACAGGCAGAGCTCCAATTACACTGTCGTGGGCACCATCTTAACTCTTTTTAACCATACCCTGCGGACATCCTGATCTGAGCCTCTTTAATCCAATGGACGAATAAGCAAATGGGAATAGAGAACTGAATTCATCAATTCAGGCTGCATGCCTATAAAATTCCACCAGTCATCTTCAAGCAAAGAGAATGAAGTACTGTAGGAGGGGGTTTCGTCTAACTCCTTTTCTTCTCCAACAGCTAAATGTCTAGCTGGCACCTTATTCTGCAGGTCATATGCTGGCACTTGGGGAATATCTGTGCAATTATTAAAATAAAGATGCCCATTTCTTTGTGCAAAAATGATTGGTTTATTTAACTAGGCTTAAGGGCTGCTTCAGTCATCAACTGACTCTGGGCAGTTTGCAATCCTACCATACTTAAACAAGATTAAAATAGAAAACAAACCCAACAACAAACAGATAAATATATCCCTAGAAAGTTTATTTCCTGGCAAATATATTAAGGCTTCTGTAATTTCTAACACTATCCAGAAAAGGTTTCTATGCAGATCCTGCACTAATGAAGGCCAATCCTTTATTGATTTAATTTCCAGATTATTTACAACTGAGCAAGTGATGTTGCTCAGTTCTGGCACATCCTATCAACTTCTTGTGAGCTACGAGGCAAAAAGATGATGAACGACCAAAGGAAATATGTTATCCTTCCCCATCTAACAATTAGGTCACACACAGATTGCCCCATGCCTGGTACCATGCACCAGATCTAGGTTAATAGGACTTTGTTCTCACACTGAAATCAATGGAGTACCAAACCCTGAGTTAAAGCAAATGCCTTACTTTATTCATAGAGTGCAAAACATACTTTAGAATGAAAATCTACAGCAAGTGTAGCTATAACGTGGGAATTACTTGGGATAGTAGCTTATCATCTGCCCCAGCAAAATTGGTGGAATCTATAGACCACATATGGAGCACTGGGCTACAACCCTGTGGAAAATATAGCCCAGGCTGGAAAGAGTTGCAAGGTCTCATCCAACACATTTTGAGGACACCTGAATGGAGGAAGCTGATGAAATGAAACAAAGTTCATCCACCTTTTTTGGACTTTGTACATGTCTATGGGGTAAACTGAAATAATTTGTGCACTTGGTTTCCTAAAAACCTCATTTAAATGGTTCTATGTAACCACTGACGAGGTTGTGTCATGGAACACCACATTAAAGAATAAGTAGTAGCTGCTAAGGTTAAATGGATAGTTAACTTTATCCTGATGGAGAAAAAATGAAAAATAGGATCCTTCAAAGATCTGTATTTAGATTTATAGTGTTTTACTCATTCATAAATGAATTGGAGCTGAAATGGCCAAGTCTGGCTAGCCAAATAAATAAATAAATAAATAAATAAATAAATAAATAAATAAATAAATAAATAAATAAATATTCCCCTCTCACCGCTATGGGTGGTACGTGTCTTCCTCAATCTCAGGTCCTCTACCAGAGGCCTGGGAGTTTGAGGGTTCTGCGCAGTATCTTAGCTGTTCCTAGCACTGCACTCTTCTGCACAGAGAGCTCTGATGTTGTTCCTGGGATCTGTTGGAGCCACTCTCCCAGCTTAGGAGTCATGGCCCCGAGTGCTCCTACCACCACTGGGACCACTTTGGCCTTGACTTTCCACATCCTCTCTATTTCCTCCTTCAGGCCCTGGTACTTCTCCAGCTTCTCATGCTCCTTCTTCCTAATGTTGCTGTCACTTGGCACTGCTACATCTATCACTACCGCTGTCTTCTGGTCTTTGTCTACTACCACGATGTCTGGTTGATTAGCCAGTACCTGCCTGTCCGTCTGGATCTGGAAGTCCCACAGGATCTTAGCCCTGTTATTCTCCATGACCTTCTGTGGAATCTCCCATCTGGACTTGGGGGGGTCTAGCCCATACGCTGTGCAGATGTTCCTGTACACAATGCCAGCTACTTGGTTGTGCCGTTCAGTGTATGCTGTTCCTGCCTGCATCTTACACCCTGTATAAAAATAATTTATACCACCACCCAACTCCCCCACAAGGAGGGACTCTGGGTGGTTCACAACAAAACAATTTAAAGTCAATAAAAACATAATTAATACAGTATAAAATACAATTATTAAATATAACAATTTACAGTATATCATATGATGAATCCATACTGGAAATGACTAGAAGGATCCTTCCTGAAATTATATGATAGAACAACTGGCAAAATTGGGTTCACTACAGTTAATTGCAAACTGATGCACATGGAGCAAGATTAAATCCCACCTTCAGACATACCATGAGATGATGAACTAAGGAGGCTGATCTTGGACTTGCAGTAGACAGTTCAAAGAAGAACTTCATCTTGCAGAACTAGTGAAAAGAGACAAATTCTTTGCTAGAAATGATTACGAAGGGGATTTAGCAATAATGAAACAAGCTGTGATATCCTCTACTTTAGGAGTCATTCTTAGTTAGTTAATTATTAATGTCCAGTCTCAAATATACTAACTATATCAGGCATGTTGTGGTGGCCTGGCTCCATTGCTTTTGAGGAACCTAACTCTCTGGAGTCTTGTAGAGCAAAGTACATAGTACTTTAATGACTCTTTTTTAAAAAATAGCTTTATTAGATGTTAAGATAAGAACAATAAAAACTAACAAAAACTAATACAGAAGACAGAGAATGAGAAAGAAAAGAATGAAAAAGAGTGAAAAAGAAAAGAAAGAACAAAGTCAAAAGTGCAAAAAGAAAGAAAGAAAAAGTACAAATAAGAATGCCCTCTGACTTTCCTCACAACAGATGTGTCAATTTACACTAAACTCTTACTCTAAGTTTACAACATAACTTTCATTTTTTCTATTATCCAGTATTATTTCTAATCATCAAATCCATACATCATAATTTCATTTTTGTTGTTTCATGCAAAAAGTCCAAAAAAGGCTTCCAATTAGCATTAAAATTGCTCAGTGTCTTTTCTCTAATCAAAGTGGTCAGCTTCATCTGTACATTCCTACTCTTGGATGTAGGGCTTCCCCCTTCCCCCTCTGCTTTCTCCCTAAATCCAGATATTGTGGAGATCTGATTTCATTCCTTACATATTTGTTTCAGTAAAAGTATTGATTTTTACCTTTAATTATGCAAATAGATTTAATACACAGCACTGTGCAAAAGTTTTAGGCAGGTGTGAAAAAATGCAGTAAAGTAAGAATGCTTTCAAAAATATGTATTGTAATTGTTTATGTTTATCAATTTACAAAATGCAAAGTGAACGAACAGAAGAAAAACCCAAATCAGATCAATATTTGGTGTGACCACCTTTTGCCTTCAAAACAGCATCAGTTCTTCTAGGTACACTTGCACAGTTTTTGAAGGAACTTGGCGGGTAGGTTGTTCCAAACATCTTGGAGAACTAACCACAGATCTCCTGTGGATGGAGGCTGCCTCAAATCCATGCTGCCCAGGGAATTTTGGGAGTTAAAGTCCACACATCTTCAAGTCACCAAGGTTGAGAAACACTGGACTAGATAATCCAGGAGTGAGAGAATGAAGATTTTTTTTTTTTAAAGCAGACACCTCATTATTCATTTCTTTAAAACAAATGATAGTACACACCTTCTAATAAAGTGGTATCGACAGCTCCTGCATTCATCCAATCAAATAGAGAACTTACTGTAGTTTTTGTTACAGTCATTTTAGCTGCCTCATTTGAAGCAGTTGATGCAACTAAAACCAAGAGAATAAATTCTATATTACCAAGCTTGACTAGGGATTGATGAGAACATATAAGAAAAATGCTTCAGAATAATTCGTTTTTGAGAACATATCACTGACCTTTTCATACTGATTCCCAGGAATTATTTTATTTGAGGGACCTAGATAATTATGGTGGGGAAGAAGGGGCTGAAAAAATCCTTTCAAAAATGCAATTCTGTTTCTGCAACATTGGATACTTAAGAGTTATGAGAACTCAGTTTTCATAATCCCAGAAATTTATAATCCCATAGACTCCTAGTCCTAGAAAGGGCCTCCTGGTATGAATGTTAACAGTGAATCTATACTTTGAAAGTAGGCACTGTCTGTCTTTAGCACAATGGGCTGAATAAAATCATATTTAAGTGTATAAATGGATCGTTATGAAACTGTACATGTAATTGGGAATTCCTCCTGGTGTCGACAAGCAAACAAAGACACTTTTAATGAACCTGGGACTTGCTGCTGTCTGGCACTCAGATCTGGCATTTTAACATTTTAGAATTATGTATGTGTGTGTGAAGGCAAGTGAGGGAGAGCAAATCCGCCAGGCTTCCCCTCTGGCTACAAGTCTAACAACTGTTGAAGGACAAAAGATAATCTATGTGAATCCCACCATGCTCTACTAGCTTAAAAGAAACAGCCCCCATTTGACCTTTAAATTGAAGAGTTTCCTTTTATATCACTCCAGGCAAGGTGGGTGGACATGACAAACAACAAAAGCAGCTGGAAAGGACCCAGCAGAGCTCTACTTGATTTGCAATATTTTTATTCATTTTAATGTCCCCCACCCTCTTTGCCTTTGAAGGAGGTGGAATAAAAAGTCAATCTGATGAAGAGAAATGGGTTCTCAAACTGCCCTGGTTTTGTTCCATGGCTGGTTGGTTGGTCACCCTAAGGAAGTGATCTGTGTGTAGGATGATGAATTGAGTTTGTTTAAAGCCATCATTACATAGTACTTTTTAATGGATCTCAGTATTTATAACACTTAAAGCGGGTTGAATAATGTGGGTTCCTTTGGTGTTCCTTGCTGGTCAGTAGGGGTGACAGCCTTTGACAGCCAACATGAAGATATTACAGCTCTGACTGGTCCAGGTTGACAGGGTAAACTTAAGCAATCTGCTGCTTGACCTACTGTATAATATACTCTGGAAAACTTTCCATCCAATGTTGTATAAGTAGATTTTGTTATATGTGTCTGCTTTAGAGAAAGAACACGTGTCCCAAATCCCACAGATAATCTGGTGTCCACCTTCTTCCACTAGTTAAACACCAGGGATTTCCCCCCCCGCAGCAACAACTTTGCCTAACTAAAGAATATCACTAGAAAAATAATATTTAGGGAGGATTAGCATGCTAGTAGGAGATAACAACAGAGAATGATGTCAGTAGCATACCTTTGAATTCTTTCTCAAAATTAATCTTAAAAGAAAAATAATACTCACTAAGAGATAGGGCTTGAAATAATCAGGTCAAATTCCTGCAGGTTCTTACCAAAACAAATATTATTCTGCAAATTCAAGAAGCAAATTAACCATTAGATCTGATTCATGGAATATTGTCCTATATTACCAATTTATCAATTGCACACTACAGCTTTCATAAGCCCTTGCCTCTGACTATGCCAGCTAGAATTGATCAGAGTTGGTCTAAAACATCAGAAGGGCGCTGTTTCCAAACTCCATTAAACAAGAAGTTATACATATCTGATTTCTGTTCCTTCCTGTGGTCATATTCTGTCACTGTTGAAGGGGGATGACATTATGACTTGGATGTGAAGACTGATTAAGCTTACCAATGAAATCTGTAGAGTCAAGTCAGGAGTAGGCAACTCTAGGAGAAAGATTTACTGTGGTTTTGGTGCTAAAGTTACAACATAAAAACATTGGCTCCTCAAGTAATAGGTCACAGAATCAAAATGGTCTATTTTTAGGCCATTTGAGTCCAACTGTTTGCTCCATGCAGAAATCCAAACAAAGCTGCTCAGCTTAGATACATCGAGGGAAGGGGAATACATCATCTCCCTTGGTAACTGGTTCTACAGTTGTATTCTTTTGTCTGTCAGAAAGCTTTTGCTAACATTCAGCAGGAAACTGCCTTCTTGTGGCTTAAATCTTTGTCTGCACTCCTGGATGACCAAGAACACACCATGGCCTATTTCCATTGAGACAGCTGAAAAGTACATACAGTACTATTGATTCTGCTCTGTCTTCTCAAGGCTAAACATATCCTACTCATCTTCATTGCCTTTCATTGCACCCATTCAAATTTGTCTGAATTCTTCTTAGGTTGTGATGTGATATGCATAATTCCTCATAATATTGGAGGGGAGGTATAACCAGAATTGTGTGGAACAATTACTTCCTGAAATTTGGAAAGTATACTTCTATTAATGGATCAAAATGAGTTTGGTTGGGGTTTTTTGGAACCATGTCTCACAGTTTGTTATCAACTACAATAATTTCAAGATCCTTTTCAGATGTACTATTGTCAAGCCATGTGCCTTCCCTTTCTATATCTCTGAATTTTATTCCTTTTCTATTTGCCTTGATTAAATTTAATTCTGGATTTTTCCCCCAGCAAATTTCTCTAGATTGTTAAGAATTATGAATATTCTGTCTTCTATTTCAACAGATTTCATCTAATTTGCAAATTTGCTTAAGCATTCCACTATCAGGTCATGAGCATCATTAAGAAAAAGAAGAATCTAATAGAAACTAAATTCTGTGGCTCCCCAATTAGCACTTTCCTCCAGTTTAATGAGAAATCTGTGATAAGAACTCCTTTGAGTAGGGTTTTCCAACCTACTGAGGTTCTACTTAATTGTTCTGTCATTCAGCCCATCTTTGTTAATCAGAATGATAGCAATACTTTGTTAAATGCTTTCCTGAAATCAAGATATATTATATCCATGGCATTTCCCCAGTCTACTATGGATGTTATTTAATCCAAAGAATTAGATAAGAATAGTTAAGCAAGATTTGTTTTTGACAGCTCCACACCAGATTATGATGTAAAAAGACTGGGTATCTTTGTAGATACCTTTGTGTTAATAACTGATAAAATATTAATTTAAAAAATGTGATCAGTTGCAAATTTCAGTCTCTGCTGTACAGGTGTGCTTTGGGTATGTATTGGGCAAAGAGACTGGTGCCATTTACTTCACTGAGAAATTCTGAATTCTCCATTGTATATCAAATGAAAGACTTTGCAACACCTCTGATGCTGCTATCATCTTAATTATAACAGTAGCAGTTATTTTCTACATCATGTTCTGATTGCAAGATTGATGTCAGCCCTTCAAGGTAGACCAGACTTGAACACCAAAGTCATGATTACTAAAACTACCTTTATTATGGGATTACAGTAATGGAATCTTGCAACTCTGAATGTGCCTCCCCCCTCCCTGCCTTTATGCTAAAGAGTTCTAGGAAGGGTCAAATCTGAGACACTTTCTCAAATTCCATTCCTGCTTTGGGCTCAGATTTCTCTTCTCTGACCATTGCCTTGGCTGCGGCTCTTCCTCCTGTTCCTCAAGGCTATTCTCACAGCCCATCACAGGGCGAAAGCTTAGTTTTTTATTTTCTTTTTTAGAATGATGACATGTAGTTGAGCACTGCATGCTGAAATTCTACCACGCTTGGCATCCACCTAAAAAATCTTATGGCAAGAGTGCAGAATGACAATTGTATTTATATGTACGTATTTATGCCATTTATGGATGTTTTAGGTCTTAGCACATGTCCTGGACAAGCTCCATAAGTGTTTTAAGCTCAGCTCTATCTGGGCATTATTGCTGATGAGAAAAGATCAGGGCAAAAGTCCAAGATCTACTTGGAACAGACTTTAAATGAAATTCTGTTTAGGGGAATCTGCTTTTTCTGGAAATGTATCAAGGTATTTGATAATAATGTCAATCCAGTGTTTCTCAGGCATCAAATAAGACTACATAGTCAGTGTCACTATGAAGACCTATCAAAGTGCAAAAGCGGGTGCTGCGAATGAAATGGTATTTGCCTGCTTATGTGAAGAATGATTAACTTTAAATGAATCATTGACCTTTCTTGAATGACATGTGACCTGTAAGATATCAGAGCTGTATATCATGAGCTATTCTGGAAAATTGCTGTCTGCCAACTGAAAATAAACAATAAGATACCAAATATAGTTTGGAAAAATTGACTTGGTTTAACACTGGGGAAAAAAGTGAATTATTTTGACTCACCAGTCAGAACACATCAATTCATTTCAAATCATCCTTGATCTGAAACTGGAGCTACTTTTTGGTTTTAAAGCTTTTTTTACGTTTCACAAATTGATGTCTGCTGGAAAGCATGCCTTATTTATACAATATATGCTGTAAAAAGAAATCTAAATAGAAAGATTGCTAGGATAAAATATTCTAAAATATGGGGAAATCCTTTATTATGATGATGGGTGTCTCTGTATGCTGTCTATTCTTCTGTTAGGTTTGAAAAATCAGAAAATATAACCATTTTTGTAATGCTAATTTGAATTTTATGGCCAATTAAAACAACCTTGAACGGATACTATTCCAGTCCAGTTTTTTTCAGAGGAATCCAATTTATAAAGTGCAGATTGTGCCTCTATTGGGTACTGGACCAATAAGCTACTGAAATTTGTAACAGCAATGTGTTTTCTGCAATTTTAATTAATATTTGCTCAAAGTGCCAAGTTTAATTTTAATTTAAAAATTGGATGGAGAAACTGTTCTCAGCATGAACTGCAGGTGGAGGGACACTAATGCTCCACATGTACAGTTAACCGCAAAACAGAACTACCGTACCTGTGAATCAGAGCTGCCAAGCAGCCATTTTGGTTTGACACCATTTTTCATTAACCAGAACACAGATATTGAGTTTATTACTGCGTTGATATGTAATATTTTTTCAGGATCAAATCTAAGAAGTTACAATCCAGTACACCCTCCCACTAAGAGCTGCCCAAATCCTGCCTTTCTTTTTCTTATCTCTTTTTGCTTTCTTTCCTTTGGACTTTTTCTCATTTGCCTTCCCTTCTCTCCTCCCTCCTTGCCTGGAGAGTCCTTCCTTCCTTCCTTCCTTCCTTCCTTCCTTCCTTCCTTCCTTCCTTCCTTCCTTCCTTCCTTCCTTCCTTCCTTCCTTCCTTCCTTCCTCCCTCCCTCCCTCCCTCCCTCCCTCCCTCCCTCCCTTCCCCTAATAAAAGGAACTTGTTCATTTGCTCTGTCTTTCTCACAAGTGGCCTGGCAGAGAGACCACTCCTGACCTGCTCCGTCCGAGCCTATCTCCTTGCCCAGTGTCACCTCCGATTTCCCCATGCCCAAGAGCCCCCTCCTATCTCCCCCTGGGACCACCTCAGAAGCAGTGCCCACCATGGAGCTAAATGCAACAGCTAGTAAGACTTCTGAGAGGGCGGGTCTGCTTGATGTGAGGAGCTGTGCGGGCCAACTGCATGGCTCAGCTGATGGGCCCTGCTGGTGCCATGTGGCCATTAGGACTCTCTTCTTCCTTGTGTACTTCCCAGGCACCAGACTATGCATCTATATGATGCTCAATACCCTGGCCTCATAGGTTCTCAGCGCTAACAAAATACGATTGCAAACCATAAAGAATTACTTGGAGGACCACATACAGCCCATTAATTGCCAGCTTTAAGCTTCTGACAAAGACATATCAGCCTTAACAAAGTCATTAGATTATAAGAAAAAGTCATTTCAACCCAGTAAGCCTAACATGCAAACTTTGAAAACAATGGATTGTTCTTAAACAGACGAGAAAAACATTGTCCAATTCTTTTCATTGTTACTACAAACATAAAGAAAAACTTGAAATTGAAATTAGATATGTTAATAGATTAGCAAAAGAAGAACATCCCTCAGTTTCCATGATCCTCCAAATGTTTACCACAACATGCTACAAATCCATTTAGACCCAGAAATGCACATAAAGATAGCCAGGCTTTGTGTGGTGCCCTATAGGATCAAAGAAAAAAAAGTATTATTGTCTCTTTATAGGAATCCTAACTTTTTTTAAAGCCGAGATAAATTTGTTTTGTGATTTTATGTGTACATATATTGCATGCATTTTTGTTTGTTTGTTTAGCAGGAAAAACTAATTCTCTGAGCAAAATGCGTGACCAAGTAAGTGAAGAATAAATTAGAAACAATATAGGAAAGATTAGCAGAAACATACGTTAATCTGGATAATATTGGTTTGGCTTTAGTTCCACTGAAATTAAGTGAGACAAGTTATTCATGACTAATTTAAAATCCTATTGATTTTAGTGGAACTAAACTGTGACAGACCTCCTCTGGATTCAATCTATTAATAATATAGAAATAGATATTAACAAACATGAAATAGAAATAAAATAAGCGATATAAACCAATCCATTAATAATGCTTTCCATATTCATGCATCTTTCCCAAATACAGTGTGATAAAAACAATAAATCAACAACCTTACATGCATCAGTAAGATTATTAGCATAAAGATGAATAAGAGTAAGAATATATAATCCTATTGCTAGCTCTTCAATTTTGTAACAAATTGTATAAATGATCATTAACATTTTTCATGAAGTTTCCAGTGTGTCCCACGCAGTCCAGAAGGTTTATATTTGCTTCTTTCTTTCTTTTAACTGAAAATATTTAGTCAGTGTTGCATTGCCATTGGATTCCATAACGTTTAAACTCCATAACATTTAATCGAAAGCGTGCTTCAACTTCTTCAATGAGAAATAAGCAATTTAGCAGCTGTCAACAAATTCAATGGCAACTCATAATACTCACTTTATTCTGTTCCTTGTAGATAGCCTACAAGGAAATATCACTTGCCAACTAATGCAAGAAAAAGAGCTGTGTAAAAAAAAAAAATCAGGGGAAAAAAATAACAAAATTGTTAATCTGAGAACAATGGCCTAAACTACTTTCTATTTGCAATTTTCATCAACAAGACAATGCCCTGACAATGCCAGTATTCTCTCTTCATCATATAATGCTGGCTGTATCTTGTTCACCCCACCTTCTCCATATTTTAAAAAGTTTTATACAATTTTTCCCACTTCTGGAAAATCAGCTTTTCCTCACTTAATCTGGCATCCTCTATCCTTTAGGGGAGATGTGTCCACACAGCCAACTCTGTTCGGATTCTCAAATCCATAAGCAGAATCTCAAACATTCTTCCCTGCCTGTAACCCCAGTGAGGACAAGGCAGACAGACAGACAGCCCTGAAAATCAACACAGCCCGTTGCTAGCCTAGCAAAGTGTTACACTGATGCAGCAAGGGCCTCGTTGCATTAAAGATCCAAATGAAGAAATATCCCAGGCTTGAATCCCATAGCAACATTTCTTTTAGTGGTTTTCTTTTGTATATTTAAAGAGGTTTTTTTAAATATATAATTTTATTTAAAAGTTTTAAAAAACAAAGGTAAAAAATTAAACTAATATAGAGTAAAGAGGGGAAAAAAAGAAAGAAATCAAAGAGAGAGCTAAAAGTGCAAGAAAGGAAAAAAAGCAAAAGAAAAATAGAAAAGAAAGAAAAAAGATTCAAAGAAGTGGCTTCTGGTCTTCTTTACAGCAGTTATAAGTACAATTATAAATTTACCTCTTTCTCTAAAGTTACCTCATGATTCTCTTATTTATAATGTCTAATCATCAAAACCATAAATCATAAGTTCATTTTTTTCTGGTTTAAGCCAAAAGCCCATTAGGGCTTTCCAGTCAGCAATAAACGTAGATACTGTCTTTTCTCTGATCAAAGAAATCAATTTGGCCATCTCAGCAAGTTCCATCATCTTCACCAACCATTCCTCCATTGTAGATAATGCTGAATCTTTCCATCTTTCTGCATACAATAATCTTGCTGTGGTTATCATATACAAAAACAAAGTTCCATGGCTTTTTTCCAGCTGCTTGTCCATCAGTCCCGAGAGGAAGACTTCTGGTCTCAATTGTATATTAATCTTTAAAATCCTCTGAATCCGTGTATGTATTTGAGTCCCAAATTTTCTAGCTTTTTTACACATCCACCAAACATGATAAAATGACCCTTCTTGTTCATATTTCCAACATACATTTGAAGTGCCTTTATACATTCTAGGCAATTTCTCTGGTGTCATATATCAATGGTACATCATTATTTTAGCATCTTAGACCAAGCCAAATCCAAAAACGCTAGGGAATTCCTGGAAGCTTGGAATTCAGACAAATCAGCCGTCAATAGACACATGGAGATTAACCACATTTACACAACATTCAAAAGAGACCATAAAAAAGCTAAGAAGGAAACAAAAAGACCAGAACAGACCCTTTCCAACAGCTAAGACCCAGATAAGCAGGGAATAACCCCAGACAATCAAGCTGAAAACAATACCCTAATCAAGGAACTACCACGGAGAAAACCCACCCCCACCAACACTGGCAGGATAAGCTACTGTATATAAACATGGAGCAAGCCCCACACTCACTAGCACTGATGATGTTACCTAGTCAGGTAATGAAACATCTGCAAGAAAACAACCAAGTTCAGAGAGCACCAAGGACTCCACAGTTCAACCCTGAGTTACATATAATCTCTTCTATTTTCAGCCTATCAGCTGAAATCATTGTAAACAACTTGTCATTATTCAATAATAATTCAATAATAAAATTCAATAATGACATTGGCCTATAGTTTCTTGTTAAAGTCAAATCTTGTCCCTCTTTAGGTATTAAAACTATATTGGCCTCTTTCCAGCTCTCTGGCATCTTTCCTCCCTGTAGAATAGAATTCATTGTATTTTGTAAAGGTTGTAAAAGTTCATCCTCAAAACATTTCTAATAAGAACCTGGTAATCCATCTGGTCCAGGCACTTTTCCTTTTTTAATCTTTTTTACAGCTTCACAAACTTCCCTTCTTGTTATAGGTCCATTCATAACCTGTTTCTGTTCTTCTGTAATCCTTGGTAAATTTTGTTTCTTTAGATATTCATCTATTTTCTCCAGAGAAATGTCCTGTCCTTCATACAAATTGGAATAACATTGATGAAATGCTTTTTGCATAGCCACAGTATCCGTTCATACAGTATCTTCCTGCTGTAGTTTCAATATCATTTTCTTTTCTTTTTCTTTTCGTGATTTATATGCCAACCATTTCTCTGGTTTGTTTGCAAGCTCAAAGTTTTTTTGCTTTACATAGTTATTTTTATTACCATTTCTGTTGTTGTTAATATAGATAGCTTTGTTATAAAAAAGTTGTAAAAGCTTAATTTGTTGAGAAATACTTACCTTCTCTGGAAATTTCTTTAATTCTTTTTTTCTTTTTACCTCATCCAAAATAGCCTGTTTTTCTCTTGCCTTTTCTTTTTTAGTTCATTGTTGTGTTGTCCGAAATAACCTCTGATAAAAGCTTTGCTTGCGTCCCTAACTATTCTTAAATCAGTACCTTTGTCCAAATTATTTTCAAAGAATTCTTTTAATTTCTTTTTACAATCCTCCACTGTTACTTCCTTCTGTAGCAACATTTCATTTGGTCACCATCTAGAAAATAGACTTCCTTTTATATACCAAACTCACCAAGTGTTGAGTCACCAATGTTGACTCACCAAGTGGATTTCTCTTATCCTGCTACTCAGAAAATCTCTCTTTAGTTGTAAATTGATTATTTCCAAAAGTGGTTAAGAAAGTGAGGCTTGTGCAAACCGTATGTCCATTTGGCTGCATTATGGCTGTGAGCTTGAGTGAAATTCCTCGACTTCCAGCTGCTCAACTCCTGAGCCAACTGCAAAAACCTCAGTTCCTGCAGTCTACTCATGAGGAGCAGCTGTCCCGAGTGCAAGTGGATGATCTTATGATCTCTCCTTGTCCAGAAAGACCATGCTGGCCAGAATTCACCATCTGGCCACCGATCTCCGCCACAACGCCGTCCCTGCTCCTTCAGGGACATCTATTCCACCATAAATCCTCACCTGCAAGACATGTATTTAAAGAGTTTTTAGAAAATGTTACAAAGGTTTCAGAAAACATAAGGTGCCAAATCTGATCTGAACAGAAGATTCCTACATGGCCTGTCGCAACTATTTTGAAGTCTTTAACAAATAAAGGAATGAATATACTTTAGGAATGCCTTGATTGGACAGTGTCATGTATCAAACTGTCCTGTAGTGAAAGAGTCATATCCATTTTCCACAAATTTCTTTAGATAAAATCCACAAATCTGGCCATATCTATTTTTTAATTTTTTAAAATGTTTGCTGATCCTTAATTTGTCTACTTGCTTACAGCTACAAGGGTCTGTGTTCAGTTGTTAATAAGTAAGCCTTTTATTCTAGGCAAATACTATTATTACTACTACTACTACTATATTAAAATGTGTAGAATATCAACTTCGTGCCTACATAACCCCAAGGGATTATATTACCTCATTTTGGGAACTGAGTTGATTTAGTTAATCTCAGTCAGGGGCATCCATGAGAAGGGTTCAAAAAAAGGAAAGACGGTTCCCACAATAATGTGAGGGAAATAATGCATGGTTTCATGATACCTATGCAGAAACATCCATTATGCAAAGAATCCCATGAAAGTGGTGCGCCTATGCAGCGCCATCTGCAGATATTCCTATAAAATGCACAGGTGCCTGAGATAATTCCTGCTTTTATGATGTACCCCTATGCCAGACATGTTAAGGTCCTCAGGCTATTACCTCTGAAAACCTGAATTTTTCTGCATCCAGTCTCTTTTTTATGCAGACTTTGCATATATTTAACCAGCACCATAGCCTTGGATCATTACAGTTTTTACAGTAATAATTAACAAACCATAGGTTCTTCTCTGTCTTTTGGTTCAACTATTACAACTCTGTGCTTTCAAGGATGCTTCTGCCAATCGGTGGATCAGTGAAATAGAAACAATAACCAGTAATCACCACTAATTGCTGGGCCATTAGTGCTGATGAGGTAGGAATGTCAAATACTAGGTACAAATGACAAGAGGAAAGGAAGTGAGTGCTAATTGCACTATTCAGAAAACATAACTATATGTCCAGTTATGAGACAACAGCAGAGAAGAGAATGCAATCAAAGGAAAGCCCAAAGCTTAAATAGAAATCCAAGACTGAGCAAATTCTGCAACTGGAAAGATTTTAAAGCCATCCCAAATTAGGCACGTCTCTTGTTTTTATGTAACATTGACTATTCATTTCCTTTAGGTAGCCCTTCCATGTTCCCACTATCATTTGCCCTCCTAGATTGTAGCTTTTTGTAATATTTATTTTGATCAGAACATAAATAAATTCACAGAAGTGGCTATGCTGATCAAACCCAACACCCATCAAGTTGCACATTTTGCTTCAGAGGTATTTAGGCAGATGTTACATACATGTCCTCTACAGTCAGTTCTTCTCATTGCAATGAATGGATTGCTTCCTTCTACTTTAAAGGATCCTCTTGGGAAAATGGGATTGAGTCATTGTCTCAGTTGGAAAGAATCTACCTTTTCAACCCACCAATCAGGAATGTCATCAGTGTTGCACCACTGTCTTCTCTGGGCAAAGCCCATAGCATGGACAGAACATTTAGAGTGGCTGGATGCTGATACTTTGCATACAGTCTACCATTTCCTGACTCTTTACAGAGCAAAGCTGGCACAGAAAGACCTCCTGAGGCATATCTGCTCAAGTGAGGTCCTTCCATTCTTTAAGCTAAGAGGCAACAGCAAAATGTGAAGGCTGCAACTTCTGTCATTCCATTGACTGCCAGGGTTGATTCAGTTGATCTGGCCAGCTAGGTGGGTGTCCCCTTCCTTCCTCAATACTCCATGTGTGTCTCAGCCCAATGGCAATATTTACAGTTACAACATTTGTTAACAACATTGTTTGGACCAGCAGTATTTTCAGCTTCTGAAATACCTGAGATATGAGGACAACTTGTTAAACCCTTTAAAACTAAAACAAAAAACAAAAAACACCTACTATTAGTTTTTATAGATACTGTATTTGGTATCAATAAATCAATTTGATATGCAGATGTTAAGAAATGAGTGGAATAAAGAATTAGAGGTTCCTATATTGTCTAGCCAATGAGGGAATGTCTTAACTTTCATAGCAAATAAGGACAATGCTTCTTTTAAACATATGTTTCTACCGTGTCCTATACTTACCAAGTTTTGGGAGAAAGTAGTGGACTATATGAATATGATTGTGCAACAAAAGCTAAAATGTTCAGAGGATAATATTCTTTTGAACTATATACCTAGTACATGGAACTTGACAACTGGACAACGTAAATGGATTCTTGGTGCCCTTACTATGGCCAAAAGACTGATATTGCAGCATTGGAAAGGTAAATCTATGGCCCCATTTATTAAATGGATTGAAGACCTGATTGCATTTGCCACTTATGAGCAGATTACCTATAGAGGTAGACTTTGTATGGACAAGTGTAATGAAATATGGGACTCATTTATACAAAATACATAGGTTAAAAAAAAAGCATAATAGATATGTAAGTGTATTAGAAATAAATATATTTATACTTCCACAATATCTGCATTAGATAAGTATATATAGAATTGTAATTGTTACTGTTATAATGACATATTAACTTTTTTTTTCCTTTGTTGTATTTCTTTCACTTTTTTGTTAAAGCACTTTCTGTGTAGGTTTTTTTTCTTCTTCTTCTCAATAATAATAAATAAATAAAAAATACTCCAGGTGTTCTCACCTGAAGCTGCACACTCAGTGGAAGAAGATGACCATCCCAGATAGGAGCGAACTGTTCTTTCATCAAGGGTATATGATAGTTCTGCTTCCCTGTTAGAACTTCTGATAACACTTAAGGGTGAGAGCAGTGCCTTTATGGTCCTTATCATGACCACTTATGATGGTGCCTGTGGAGGTTCCCTTGGAGTCAAGCAGCTAATTGAACATTATATGTGTTGACAAGGACTTATTGGCACACCAGAACGGCCTACATGGCTTTCTGTTAGATGCAGTGAGGGCAGCTCCTGAATGTGGGATTATCTTGAAGGATCCAGTCCTCTTTTCTATCTTTTAGTTTTTATATCTATCACAGCAAACTCACTTTACTAAGAGGAGGAGTGTTTTCAAAAACTACATAAACATTGCACCTGTTGGCATTCATTGTTGGCTAAATAGGATAGATAGACTGAAATAATGATAAAGGACATAGGTCAGGGATGCAAAACTGTGTGGCGCAGCAGTGTCTCTTTTGTGGTCCTCAGGGTCTCCTCTGTGTGGCTTTATGCCCTTTTATATTTGAGGGTGAGCTAAGAGGGCCAACGGATGCCTTGCAGATGTTTGATGCCCCCCCCATCACACCCTTCAAAATCTGTAAATTTTCTCCCTCCCCACCATGGGTTGTGGCCTTGTCCGCCATGGGGGTACAATGCTCATCTGGAAGCGGAAATAAATCCAATGTTAAGAAGTTCTTTGTTTCAGTGATATGGTCATATCTGTTTTTGGAAATGCTGGCGTTACTTCATGTTAGTTATTTGGAAGATGTTAGGTTTTTGTGCTGAGGAGTACAAAACAGTGGTATGTATGTTTGCGTGTGCATGTGTGTATGAACAAATATAAACACAACATCTATATTTGCCTTGTGTTTCAAGCTGTGGGCCAAATCTTTCAGATTCCTATCAAAACTATACCAAGAAGCCAACATGAACACATCTTATCTGGGAGGCCTCTGCATGTGTGCTGGAGAAAGGCTGGTTCCATGGAGCAGACGTGGCCATCTTCTGCAGTAAAAGAAATCTTCCACCACAGGGAGGGGTAGATTAAAATAGAGTCAGCTACACAGCCTGGTCTTTACAGTACAAGTCATATAACGGGCAAGAAGAAAGATAACAGATAGGTAGTATTTTAAGGCATATTAACCCAATTACAAGTGTATTTTGACAATTGTAGCTCTAGCATTTATCACACAGCATTTATTAGACCTCTGAGCTAGGTTATGTCAAATGAAACACTGTGAAACTGCAGCATTTCATTAAATTGCTGCTGGAGCAGGGCATTCAATCCTGATCGTCTTCAACCACATGATTTTATCAAAATCTTTGGAAATTGAAGCAATCACTAAAAGGTGTCAGGAAATTAAAATGTTCTGTCTCAGTGAAACAGATACACTCCTTGTAACATATATCAGAGGGTTCCCTCCTCCTCTCTCTTTCTCTCTCTCTCTCTTTTTTAAAGACACATTACTATGCAGGGGAAAGTCATCAAATACAGAAGGCAGAGGAGACTCCAGAATTATCTAGTGGCTGCCATTTTTCATGCTCCCAAGCAACAGAGAGTTTCTCCTGCCACTGGTATTTTTTTCCGAGCCTAGGAGAAATTTATCGCTGATAAATTATCTCTAAAGTAATATAATCAGGCAACATTTTACAATGTAGATCCCTTTGGGTTTAACGGGCATTTATGCGATCAAGGAGAGTAAAAGAAGAGTTAAAAAACATTTTTTTAAAGCAAGAAAGGATGTACAGGCTAAACCTCTATATGATGTGGTGGTCTCCACTCATACATTTTATCATGATGGGATGGAGGACATGGCATTTTTCCATGACATACATAGAGTATCCTATGAATTGGGGCTATGATGTCAACTTCATAATGACTTCTGGATTTCATAATGATCATAGAACATGAAAGAATAATAATGGATAGATTCCAAGTAGTTTTGGAAACATTGATAATTCTTGGAAATGCAATGGTTATACAGTATAAGCCATTTTCTTCTCATGGACTGGGACCATGGATTGGGAGTCCAATTTCCCCCTTATGTTATTGCTATCATTGAACCATTGGCAGTCAGAAATCCTTGTGAATCTATTAAAAATCATCCCATAATCTTCCATTAGATCCCAACCCATGCATCTCAGAATTATTTTTACATTTAAGAGTATACAACGTTTGAAATATACTATTAAGAACATTTCATTCAATTTTGCTGCAGTGAACATGAGAACAGTAGAGCAGGAATGCTGAATATTTTAACTTTTGTTTTCTGAACCATACCTTAGAAGAAAACATAATGAACAAAACCAGTGCTGAGAGAAAGTTTGGACCAAGTTAGTACAATTAAAGCATTTTTGTGTAATTAAAAGAAAAGGAAAGCTAAAATTGCAGTTGTTTGGTCTCAATCTAATAGCTGTGTAATTTTTGAAGAAAAATGAGAATGAGAAACAACTAGGATTCCACTACTAGAGGCAGTCTTTTCTTGCTGTATTACAGTTTTACAATGGAAATTGTATCAGAAAAAACAAATCAAGGAAGCAGTTTTGTGACAATACAAAATGTTATCTTCATTTGTGAAGGGCACACGTATTCAATCAATCAAATCAATCTGACCTTTATTATGGTAGGCACATGTATGATATTTGTGATGTAGATGTGGTGTAGAAAAACAAAACAAAACAGGTCTTTGTGCTAATGCTTCATTGAACAGTTTAGCCTCTTTCTGTTTTTGGAACATGGCCTGAGCACAATCTTTTGTTATTGTAATTGTTTCACATTAAAAGTTGCAACCGAGTAAAACATTCCCAGGACTGGACTGCAAACATCCCCGATGGAAACCTGAAAATGAAAAATTCTGCCACTACTAGTTTTCAGAAGAAGGAATTTCAAAACTGTACATGGAATAGTTTTCCACCCCCTTCATGTGACACTTGAACCACTCTGGGACCCTTCAAGTACATTTTCATTATGATGGATCAATCTCTAGGCATGCAGCTGGAAGAATTAATTTTTAGGAGACCCTGAAGCTTTTTGGAAGATGAAGCAATCCCACTCTGGCCTACTATAGCTAATATCTGGAGAATGAGCCTATCTACTTTCTGATTAGCCAAGCAGCAAAAGGAGAATGTATACTGATGATGGTTTCATATTTGGAACTACGCCTGTGAAGAAGGCTAAAATCTTTGTTCTCAGTGCCAGGCTATTACAACTTGTAGGGTGGCATGAGACTGATAATGACTGTAGCAATAAAAGTGTCCAATTAGCTGGAAAGAAAATAGCCAACAAGCAATGCTGAGAATGTCCCAGTTCATACAAGGGTTAGGAAGAACTTTGCAACTCAATAGTAGTTCAACATTTTGAGAAATCACCTTGTTCTAGGCTAGTTCTGGCATCTATGCAAATTTGTACTGATATGTAATCTTTAAAATTAAAAGTTTAATCTTTAAACCTTTATATCTTTTATATATACTAATTAGGGTGCCTCTGTAATATGTTATAATACAAAAATAACTCTGAACTATTAATCCCATAGCTTCTGCTATTGCCAAAAAGTATAACAAATTGCTACTTGTTGTGAATGAATATTAATATAATATAATATAATATAATATAATATAATATAATATATTTATTTATATTACAAATTTAGTCACCACCCATCTCACTCAGGAGCGACTCTTGAAACATATATAGAAAGAATATAAGGTCGATACATAGACAAAGAAAGCTCAGATTTTTTATAATGAAGAAACTGGATCATAACCCATATCACATTCCCTAACGTGTAGCAATGAATAGGAATTGCAGCAGACATGATTAAATCCTTCTGTTCTTCCTAAAGCCTTGAATCAGAGTCCTGTTTCTTTTTTAGGTTAAACATAGGTACTATCTCTGGAAGATTCCCAAAGGTATTAAGTTTCAAGAGGCATTGCTTCTTCCCAAAGAGAACTCTGTGCCCCCAGTCAGCGTTGATTTGAAGTATCATCTTTATTTGAATATATCTATATCTATATATCTATATATCTAAATATATCTACCTACCTACCTACCTACCTACCTACCTACCTACCTACCTACCTTACCAGTAGGGGTCCTTGGGCAAAGACCCCCTAATGCTTCACCTCCCTACCTCAAATATGAGAGTGACACGAACTAACAGAGTCATGCCAGCTCGGACGTCGCCCAGATTAACAAGGTCCGCGTCAGATGTTGGGGAACCAGGACAATCTGATGTTAAGTGGGCTACTGGAACAAACCATACATGGACGAGACAAGAGAATTTGGAATTGATGGAATGCTACTACAACAGCAGACCTAATGAGAGGGGATATATGAAACGTATGAGGGAACTGTGGATAGACAGAAAGCCTAGAGCCACACTAACTGAGAAACAACCAGTTACCCAGCATTTCAACATAGTGAAGAGGAAGCTACTGTCACAACTTGAGATAGACCAACTCCACATTACAACCTGGACTCAAGCAGACCTGGAAGAACAACTGGATGTGCAGCCAACACCTGAAGCTGGAATGTCACTGCCACCCTTTCCATTACAGGGCATAGCAGCTGATATGAGGTGTAAGATCATGGATAAACTAGCTACAGTCAACCCTCGAGTCCAATTACCAAGGCTCAGTGGAGAAGTACCATCAGATAGTATGCTAGAAGATGCCAACAGAGCCCTCCAGACAATCCCTACTACCACCATAACCGAAACCAATGAATTGGTATATGCTACAGCTGCTGTAATCCTGGAAATGCTTGGCTACATGATCAAGAAGAACAGCAGTACATACCCACCCTGGGAAATGAGATTGGAGGCTAAGATCAAGGCAACTCGGAGAGAAGTCAGTCAGCTGGTGGAACTACAGAAGCGTGTGGAGATTAAGGATAAGACTTGGCTACTGAAAAAATATATGGGCCTGACTCCATCTGAAGCCCTAGAGACTGCTAAACAAAGGCTCACAGCACTGGCTACCAGGCTAAGGAGATACACTAGAGAAGCAGAGGCCAAGAAGATAAATGCCCTGTTCTCCAAAGAACCATCCAAAGTGTACTCCCAACTGCAGTGCAACCACACAGTAACAGCTGAGCCACCAGCAGCAGAAACTGAACAGTACTGGAAGAACATATGGGAGAAAGAGAAGACACATAACACCAGTGCAAAGTGGCTGCAGGACCTGAAAGCAGACCACAGCAATCTCCCAGAACAGGAACCAGTCACCATCACAGTAGCAGACATCCAACAGTGGGCCAAGAACATGAAAAGCTGGACAGCACCTGGCCCAGACATGATCCACACCTGCTGGCTAAAGAAACTAACAGCAGTGCATGAATGCCTAGCAGCACAGATGAACCAACTGCTAGCAGCAGGCTCCCACCCAGACTGGCTAACACAAGGAAGGACAGTGCTGATCATGAAAGACCCTCACAAAGGAACAGCACCATCCAACTACCGGCCAATAACCTGCCTCCCCACAACATGGAAAGTTCTATCAGGCATCCTAGCTGCCAAGCTACAAGACCATATGGGCCAGTACATGAGCACAGCTCAGAAGGGCATTGGGAACAACACCAGAGGCTCAAAACACCAGTTACTCATAGATAGAGCAGTCACTCGAGACTCAAGGACTAGGCAGACCAATCTGAGCACAGCCTGGATTGACTACAGGAAAGCCTATGACTCAATGCCACACACATGGATCTGTGAATGCCTGGCACTATACAAAGTCAACAGGACACTAAGGACCTTCCTCAAGAACTCAATGGGACTGTGGAAGACAACACTGGAAGTCAACTCAAGACAGCTCACAAAAGTGGCCATCAAGTGCAGCATATACCAAGGTGATGCGCTGTCCCCACTGCTGTTCTGCATAGGCTTAAACCCCCTCAGCCAGATAATCACAAGGACTGGATATGGGTACACGTTCAAGAGTGGAATCACCATCAGCCACCTCCTCTACATGGAGGACATCATGCTGTATGCTAAGAGTGAATGAGACTTCGACTCACTGATCCACCTGACACAGATCTATAGTGAGGACATTGGGATGTCATTTGGACTGGAGAAGCATGGCAGGATGATAGTAAAGAGAGAGAAGGTAGTTAAGACCGATGGAGTGGAACTACCAGTGGGCCACATAGCAGACATAGAGACCAGCTATAAATACCTTGGTGTCCCACCGTCACATGGGAACCATGATGAGGAGGCAAGGAAGACAGCAACATCCAAAAACCACCAAAGGATAAGACAGGTCCTGAAGAGCCAGAAGAGTGCAGTGCTAGAAACAGCTAAGATACTGTGCAGAACCTTCAAACTCCCAGGCCTCTGGTAGAGGACCCGAGATTGAGGAAGACACGTACCACCCATAGGGGTAAGAGGGGAATTTTTTTATATAATGTCCTTTTTAAGTTGTAGTGAGCAATGTTTTGTTCTGTTTTGGGGACTTTCAACATACCTATTTTTATTTATTTACTTAATAGAAATGTTCACAAACAAACTTAATTTTTGTCCAGATTGTGTTTACCATGTTCCACTGGGTGGATTCCCCTGATTCCCCTGCCCTCCCCAGACCAGAAGGAAGGGAGGGAGGGAAGAAGGAAAGAGTCTTACCATTTCTCCTATCACTTTGGGCAAGAAGGGGGAAGTGGCAGATCTTGTCAAATTCCCGTTTAAAATACAGAAACAAAGAGAGGTCCGCTCTTGCAATGTTACATCAATGAACTTGTAAAAAAAGAAAAAAAAAGATAGGTCCATCTTTGTATTGCTCCATTGATGAAGCACATGTTTTCACTGTTCCACTGACTCATAAAAGTGGGGACCAGTGACTGGAGGGAGGGAAGGAGCCATTCCCACCACAGGCAGAGCAGCCGCTGGGAGTGGAGAGGTTTACTTACAAAGGATCAAAGGGCAGCACACAGACCAGATGGCATGGCTTGGGGTGGTGCAAGATGGAAAACACTCTTTTGTCATGGAGCCAGAAAACCAGGCAGGAGGGTTGTTAGTTGCCATTATGCATTCCTCCAGAAATAGCGGGTGGCTCAATGTGCTGGGGTAACCTGGAAGTGTAGATCTGCCATAAGATACTGTACATTTGAAGCCCAGATTCTTGTTTTGCTTCCTTTTTATCTTGAAGGGTACCAAGTAACTGTTCCATTGCAGTGAATGGGGTCTGTGCCAAAACACAGTAATGGCAAATAGCTTATGGTGAGAATCTCTGAAATGCATGTTATTAGAACTCCGTGTTTAAAACCATTCACCACCACCAAAGGACACGCCATTATTATTCTCCTGTTTTTAATTCCTGTTAACGGGTGCAGTAGCATTGCGTTATATTTCGGCTCATGTCACTGCAGAAAAGCTGCATTGTGGCTGGGTTTCATTGATTTAATTACTCCAGCCTGAATGAATGTAGTCAAACTTAGAACAGCTACTTAAAATGTAATTCAGTCCAGTGATGCATAAAAATGCCACAGTGATAAGAGTAACTGAGAAGAACCTCTTGAGAAATAAGCCTTGCACGTAACAGTGTGTATCAAGGAAGCTGGGCAGAGCCAGCTCATTTGGAAGCATAATTCCTAGATCCTTTATGAAGCCTTCCTGCAAAGGGAACTTAGGGATAGCGTTCTGCACAGAATGAGACTCTTGTGCATTTGTAAATGTGCCGGAATGGAGGGGGACCCTCGCTCATTTTTCTAGCCAGCCCAAAAGGCCTGCTTCCCTCTCTCCTTCTAAAACTGCTGTTGCAAATATGAAAACACTGTAATAGTTTAAGAGAATAATATAATTGCAGAATAACCCTCCCTCCCTCCCTCCCTCCCTCCCTCCCTCCCTGCCTTCTTTCTTTCTTTCTTTCTTTCTTTCTTTCTTTCTTTCTTTCTTTCTTTCTTTCTTTCTTTCTTTCTTTCTTTCTTTCTTTCTTTCTTTCCGCCCTACAATACTATTTGTTGAACAACAAAAGAGATATTGCTCCTCTGTATGGCACATCATTTGAATTCCATAGCTAGTTCCTAGTTCCATAACCAAGAACATTGTCCATGCCTCTGAAGTCAAAATCTTGTGTCGAATGGCTGGAGCACAGCAATTAAAACAATGTCCATTTCTAGCATACAACCACTCTTGCGCTCGGTTTCCCTGCCACCAAACAACTTTTTTGTTTTTTTGCTGGGAAATATTGAGGCTCAGCTTCTAACTAAAGTCCTAGACTAAACATGAAGAAATAAGCATTAAGAGACATTTTCTCCACAAAGACATGGCATAGTGCCCTAGGGGAAAAATCTCTCCCTCCAACCCCCCCCTCCAAATAGGGAAGCAAGACTACAACTATCTTCAAGGCAAATAAAGGCATCAGGAAGAGGATAGGAAGTTGAACTCCCAAAGAATGATGTGGCACATAAGGGTCGGCTGAGGAGAGCAGTGCACTCAAGAACCCCAGAATGGGACTCGTGCAAAGGAAGAGGCCCAAAGAAGGAACGGATGGGAAGCTTCAGAATTACTCAGGGAATCAGCGCGTCAAGTTGTATCAACCCAGAAGCCCCAGGTCACCACACAGTTCTTCACCACTGGATTCTGTCTGCTTGTCCAGAGCACCTTCACAGTATTAGTATCTCAATGTTGCCCCTAGTGAAATTCCTATAATTAATCCTGCAAGGCTTTATTTCTTTATTTTTGGCAATGTTTGTTGTGTACCCTCCATGTTGTAGGTGTCATTACCTTTTTGTTTTCAAAATTAAAGCAAAATCCCGTTAACTCTGAGAGATCCCTTGAGGATCTATTTATCACGTTTATTTACCTTTGCCACCACCAAACCCTTTTCTAGTTTAGAAATTCTTTATTTCTTTAAGTCAGAACATGACAGAGCATGGGAAGAGATAAGATGGTACAGGCACTTTGTTAACAAAGAAAGGAATTAACTTTTATTAAATGACTTAAAATTGGTTATAAACAGGTTCACTTAATAATGTAATGTAGCTATAGTCTATCAATATGTACCTTCCCTGGCACTAAATATATTCATGATCATGATGTTGATTCTCCTGTCTTATCACCCTGGGCTTCCCTTTCTCCTTCCACTCACACCTCTCAAATCCCTCAATTTCTTTCTCTTTCCAGAGTATTAACCAAGAGGGGGTGCCCTGCACTGCCATGTTTAAACTAGCAGTCCCACCACCCAATCATCACATACCACATTTGCAAATGAATAATTAAAAAAAAAGTTCATAATAATATTCTCAAATCAACATAGCACCTGTAGGAAAGATAAGCGAGTTTCCTGCTTGTACAAGTAGTTATGCTGTGGTGATCACATCCGATTGTGTGGGTGAGGCATATAAAAAACACAATTAACCACTGATTCAGACTTCAGAGCTCAGCAACATTGATTAAAATTGGGAGATCTGATTATTTCTGCCTCTGTTGCTCAGTCCAAGTTGTTATTCCACAAACCTGGGGCTTTGACTTTGGAAGAAAACTTAGCAGATTTAATTCTGCTCCAGGAATTGAGACAAACGTTGTATCAGTGTAGCCTCAAGGCATCGATTTCCCCATAAATAGTATCAATATTCTATTTCTTAACATGACCCAGGAAAGAGGAAACAGATTTATCAGTTGGTTGAACGAGCCCTACCGGAAATAGGAAATCCATCACATCACCCAGGTGTTGGTTTTCAATGCTTTTTGTCTCCAAGGACTGTAGCCGAATACTAGAAGCTCTGTGGGTTTACATACTTGTACATGCCAGGACACAAATACACACATCACACAACTGGGCTGGGTGACAGTGGTGCTGGAAGGGATAGAAACCTGATGTGGCTTGCTGAGAGGCACTAGGGTAAGTGTTCTACCTCTTAGCAAATGCATTTAATATCATTAGCAGTAGGAAAGCAGAGGTCTTGATCAGAGTTGTGGTTGTTGTGTTTTGGTGTGATGCTAATCCCTACCATTTCCTTTGCACCTCAGAAATCCTGATGTGGATTGCTGGGTCCTCACTGCTCATGGAGAAAGGAAAAGACAACCTGGCTTCTCTCTCCCCCGTAGTGAGGGACATAATGTTAGTACCAATGTGATTAGCAGCAGGTCAGACTGATCATCCAGAGGTGTTAAAGGTGTGAATTTGTATGTTCAATCAGAAGTTCAGCTTGAAGCAGCTGAGTGGTGTCAATGTTTTCATACAGTGCCTTAAAATAAATGGAGTGAACATGGATGCAGCTCAGGTAATAACATGTTACTTACATGCCACTGCTTCAGGTCAATTGGCGTCCTTAAGGGTCCATAAGTCAGATCTTCTCAGATGGGAAAGAAGTGTTCAGGCTGACCTCCAAGTCCTGTAGGTCAAATCTTGCTTTTCACAATCTTGTGTTTCCTGGATCCAGAGCTGACGAGCACAGCATCACTTACCACTCAGGACTCTCCCTCTCTCCTTTCATTTTTCCCCAGACCACCTTGCTGTATACTGAATGGGGTTGAGATTTAAGGATCATCTCCATCATTCTCATGGAACTGGCTGGGCTTATTTCTAGCTAGGGTGTATAGCTGTTGGCAAATCCTGGGTGACAAACATGAAAGAAATTAAAAATAAAGTAGCAGCATTTCTTTCGGATTGAGCACATGGCACTCAAGTTGAAATCTGATCAGCACTGAGTGGCCTAAAATGATTCGTTTTTGTGGTTAGGAGAATATATTAAGCTACTGAAACCTGTTTGCCTTTCTGGTGGCCATGTCACATTGTTCACTTTTTTCCAGCTTGTGATCAGTTATTGGTATTGATCCTCTGATCATCCCTGTTACTCTTTATTGCAATTATCTAATTTGTTTGAATCCTTGTTGAAGTATGGAGTCCAGAAATGACCACAAAACTCAAAGGGCAGAATATAGGGGTCCTATCATGCCCCATGATTTGGAATCAATACTTCTGTGAGATGGAACTTAAAATTGCATTTGTCTTTTTGGCAATCATCTCATGCTGCTGCCTCATATTCAGCTAATACTCAACTATAATTTCAAGGTTTGTGTACTCAGATATCTGACACCCGTACTTGTTAGTTTGAGCTCTTGTTTCCCAAATGAAGAACTCTCAGAATCATTGTACCATTATCTTTGAGAAAAACCATAGAAATGATTTATTGAGCTGAATATATATGTATTTATGTCTACACAATATACTAAGAAAGTTAACCAATCAAAATATGACATAAGGTTAATGTGGTAAGACTTGTTCATGACATACTCATACTGTTTTCTAGTCATCACTGCATTCTTTCTAGGGGGTTTACATATAAACCAATTTATGATGTGTTCTATAATATTCTCAGCTATCACCCCAAACTGACTAGTTCATAGTTCTCATATTTCCTTTTCTCACTTTTTTGAAAAATTGGATAACACTTACCCTCTTTCAGTCATCTGGAACTTCACCCAGTCTCCAAGGTTTCTCAGAGATAATGGATAATGGTTCTGACAGTCTATCAGCAAGTTCTTTCAGTATGGCCATCCCTCTGGCCCCGTCTATTTGAACTCATTCAAAGTAAATGCATGTTCCTTGACCAGCTTAAATTCAAACTTAATTCTGCCCCTTCAGCCTGTTCTTCCCAGTTGCTCAGTAAAACTCCTATTAAAACAGCTTGTTCCATTTCTTCTATTATCTCCTAAGCATCTTATTCTAAAGCAATGGGTGTTATGTGGACTCAGGGGCACCAAAGTGCACCCACACTCATAGATTCGACTTCTCTTGTGTCCCTGCTTCCCAGCAGAATCCTGTTCCTATCCTCACCAAGCAGGAGCTTTGTGGCCAGGATCAAGATCATCTCATGGTGGTAGAGATGGTGGAACCAAGTTGTAGCAGGAATTGTGGGTCACCCCCAAGTCAGCTATAATTACTTGGACCTCTTTATTGAAAGATCATCTTTCTCTGCATTTCGTCTAGTAGCACCTCATCTAGTAGCTTGAAGCAGCCTATGTTGATCTGGTCCTTACCCTCCCAGTAGAAATCTAGGAAGGGAACAGATCCATGAGGCGATCCAGCCTCCTCTCCCTGCCCCTCCCCTCTGCCTGTGCAAGATTGCTGCCTTCTAATACAGAGACAATGCCATAGCAAGATTGTATTTTCTGCTTGTCGGTGTCAGGGAGCTTTGCCATCCTGGGGTCAAGAGTTGTCCTACCTAGTCTTTTGTGTTCTAAATTTAATTGTTCCAGTCCTTTTTTTCTCTTAAAGAGATCAGTAAAAACTGCTAATTTGATCAATACCTAATTTTTTCACCTCGAGCTCTTTTCTTCTGCTGACTGGTGATAAGCAGTCAAAGGGGCAGTGGGACAAGTAAATTGTCAGAAATTTTTTCGCTCTCTTCAGGCCATTCCACCACTTAGAGTGATGTAATTTATACCACAGTAGTCGCTCTGCAATTACCCTGTCTATTGCTGTCGACAGTATCTCACTATCTTTTAAATGGATCCAGCTTCAGTCGTCCGGCCAGGCAAACAGTACAAATGATGCCATTCCTCATACTGCAGCCCTAAAGAGATAAGTTCTTTAAAGAGGAGACCATTCATCAGGTGATACAAGCGGAACACTTACAAGCCTGCTTCTTTGGCAGCCTTTTCAGATTCCTAATGCTATTGATCTGCCTGAAGATGAAGAAGCAAGTCCCAGAAATCTGAGGAATGGTAGAGCAGCAATCTCCTGTAAGCTGTAGACACCGGGAAAAATACAGGAATGGTCAAGAATATCTTACTTCCACATGTCTTGGAAAAAATAACAGCAGAGAGACCCCCATGTTCTAGAGAACAAACCTTGTTTGTAGGGTAGATTTTGTTGACATTTTTGTCATCAGTGTCAAGCTGGCACTTTTTCATATGGCCTTTGAAAGGTAAGCGCCATCAACAGGGACATATGGTAATTTCTCGTATTTTCATTTCCTTGCCTCCTGTTGGGTCAATTCATCCGGTGACTTTTATTTCTACAGTGAGCCATTTACTACCTAAATGCTTTGTCCTCTTTATTCATTCAACTACATTTATATTCCACTCTTGGTCCATCATACTATTCAACTCCAAGGCGGTTTTCTAGTCCATTTAGGTCAGCAAAATGATTGCAGAATGACTCTGGCCATTGCTTGGGGTGGGAATACAAGACGTGTGATGATAAAGGAGGCATCCAGTTATAGAATAGGGAGTGATCTCAGGCAGGTGATAGACAAGGTTAGAAGCCAGGCACTTGAACAGGTATAGATAAAACACCACTCCAACTCCACATGGACAACCTAAACTTGGGTAAATCATATCTGCTGTGGCATGTTTACTTAGAAGTAAGCCCTACTGTCTTATTGAATGGCTCTGGCTCCCCAAGAAGTGTGTTTAGAATTATAATATAAAATTACAAAAATAGTAAATCAAGTCATCCTTGGAATGAATGGACTTCTTTTAAAATAATTGAATATCCTGTTCTCCATATGTACTGGACATTTAAGCCATTTTGTCAGAATTTGAGTCCAACACATGGTGACTAGCAAATATGTTTAAGAAGCTGGAATCTACAGATCTCACTAATACTGAGCTAAAGGGAAAATGCCTCATCTTCCTAAAATATTACAAGTCTTTTCAGTTTTAGGACATTGACTACATTACTTTGTAGTCACGGATTACAAACATTAGTTCACTGCAATGGAACTTACCCATTTCATTGTTTCCATTATAACTTTTACTGAAATGAGCTGCTAGGAAAAGGAGGGTAGGCATATTCTCTTATATTAATCACTAATACACCCAGTATTAGTAAATGGTAAATGGTCTCATGTTAACACAGAATGTTGGATTGATATCATAGTCCAACTACAGGTACCAATCTTCTCTAGTCACTCTGATGAATCCACCTCAATGTCTTCTGCATTTTTTTTTTTTTTTTAGCAGAGAAGATTACATGAACGTTGTTGAGAAGGGGAACCAATTCTGTCTTGTGTGGGACAAATCTTTTTTTTTTTTTGGTGAGGAGTTCTGGGTTCTTTGTTTATTTGAAATTACTAGGGAAGTTTTCTTTTTCAAAAAATGTTGGCTGAGTTGGCGGATGAAAGAAGGGACAACCAAAGGATTAAATGATTGGGTCTGTCACTTTTGCCTAGTTCGTTTCCTGTGGCTACATTGGACTTTAGCTCCAATAATCTCTAGCCCAAGACTATGCTGGCTGTGGTTTATGGGAGCTGAAATCCAACACATCTAGAGGTTGATCACATTGATATAGGAGAACAAAAGAATGGATGGAGGGAAGGGAACTTTAAAGGAGGCACATTGTGTGAATACATTTGATGAGTGTGGGACTGCTGGATTTCTATATTTTCTTCTTTTTCTTTATGGGTTTTCTCTTAACATAGCTTTCCTAAGCTTTTGGAAGAATATAGGACAAAAAACAAATAATTGTTACATATTGTTCCTTTAAACACGAAAGATCCTTGGAATCTGTTCTGTCCTCTCCCTCAAATTTCAGGTAGTATAGTAGCAAGCCTACTGTTAGGGCTTTGACTTCATTAAAGCTTTTGTATTTATAGATAAACTTTGTAGCAAGCAGTTGGCTACTTTTCAATAGATTCCAAATCATTGAAACAAAATGTTCACTTAGAATTGTTTCCCATAAATCAACTTACTGGAGTTCTTGGATCCTTTCTCCAGTTCAAACACAAACTCTCAGTAAAAGCTTTAAGTACATACAGTATTAAAAGATACTGTATGAAAGCTAATACAACAGCACAGTGTTTCTCATCCCTGGCAACTTTAAGATATGTGGACTTCAACTCCCACAGCCAGTATGGCTGGCTGGGGAATTCTGGGAGTTGAAGTCCACATAGCTTAAAGTTGCCAAGACTGAGAAACACTGCAATAGTGTCTTAGCAATGGAATCTTAATAATGTCAAAGGAATCGCCTTAAGGCAGTATTTCTTAAGTATTAAGACTTAACAAAAACATGGAAGTTCATAGCCCCAAATACTTTTAATTTGCCAGAGAATGCAGGTATGCTGTGAGTAGCCATGAGAAGCCAACATGTTGTACCTTCTGGATGGAAGCTAGAGAAGTCCATTAAGATACAGCATTCATATCTTTCTCCATCTGTACTGATTGCATTTGACCAATCATGGTTGGACAGGTGATATTCTAAAAAGAATAAAAGACTAGCTATTTAATTTTTTTCTAAAAACAACTTCAGAGTATAAAACATCCAGCTTTACAGTTTCTTGACATGGCAAGTATTCAAGCAATGCTGTTTTAACAAACTCTTCATATAGTGCTTTTGTCACTAACTAGTAAATGAAAAACATCATGACAACATTATAACGTTGCACTGTAACACCTTTCTTTGATGTTGCTTGAAATGTGTCACCCCATTTCCATCATGCGCAATATCTTTAATTTCACGCAAGCATATTAGGCACTGTTTAGCATACTTTCTCTCTAACATCAATCATATTAATTTGTTTAGATAGGAACCATACCAGGTTGCTCATTAGTTTTATTAAATATCAATTTCCCAGACTTCTTTGTAAAACTGCTTTGTCTTTGTGTATCTTATATCTCCGTTATTTATTTATTTTTAAGGATGTGTTTATAATCTTTTAAAATCTACCCAATTACCAAAGTTCTGTGAATAGATTCTAATTATACTTCTACTATTGTTCTTCAGTTAACATTTCATATTAGAAAAGGACATTGCTTTGAGGTAAGAGAGTTAGCAATTTTTCAGCACCATTTCTAGCAATTCCTAATGACTCTAAAGAGCTATTTTCTTAACGTCCACACCACTATTAAGTTTAAAAGCCCCATTAGCTAATTCCTTTCCATTGTCACTACATTTTCAATCAAATATGCATACCTACACGCTGACAATCACATACACATCCAACAGAACTGAAGCTTATTTTTCTCCCACTCGGAGGTCTTTGTAATAAAAAAGGAAGGCTGGTAGGTGAGTGACAATGAGTTCAGTCCTTTCAAGGCATCATTCGATTCCTGTACTTGCATTGGTCAGCAACTTAGCCTTCCCCTTTTGCACCAATTTCAATTTCTGGACCCTTTTCAGGGGCAGAGCCATATAAATTTCATTGCAGTGGTTAAGATGAGTATAACCAAGCAATGCTTAATTGTCACTAAGTCTGACCAACTCAGGAAGAACCAGAGTTGGTGCAGTAGTTGTGCCAACCGGCTCCTCACCACAATGGTCATCTGCAAATCTAGTGACAGCTGGGGATTGAGGAGCACCTCCAAGCTGAATGTTGCCTTTCGGGGAAAACACCACCCCAAATGAAGTAGGTTTCATCTGAATTCTCAAGTGCGACAGCACTTCCATCTTGCCTGGATGTAATTTCAGCTTGTTCTCCATCAACCATCCCACTATCCATTTTACGCTATCTTTAAGAGTCTGATTAGATGTTCAGGGGCAAAGGAACTGAGGATTATCAATTCAAAACCTGTAATCTCCACTAAGTTGGTGGCTTTTATATAGTTTGGAATTCAGATCTTAGGATTCGGTCCAGTAGGTATGTGAAGTGCTTGAAACGCCTGCAAACCAAGGTTAGCAATACAGGGACAAGGGGGGGAAAGGAAAATATTTCAGGATCTGACAGGACTGTCCTCCCCTCCCTAGTTTCCAACAATGTTATGTCAGAAGAGGGGAGATGTTAAAATGACCCAGTGCAATTTGTTGTAAGAGAAGTTGCTTCATAAAGAGGGATTTAAAGGGAAGAAGCTGCACAGGAAGGAGGAGGACTTAAAGATCTCCTCCCCTACTCTTCTTCTGAGACTCCAAAAGGTATAATTGCTTACAGCTCTATTTGGGAAAGGAATAAAGGACAGTAAATATTGACATTTTTGTCCTAACATAGGCGCTGTCAAATCTGGATGTTTAACTTTAAATTATTCATGTCTTCTAGATATTCAATATATTCCAAGCAACATTCTCAATGTCAACAAAAAGCATGCCGAAAAAAAAAAATTCACCACAAGAATGGTTATGCTTGATGGAGGATACATCAACTGACTCTTTCCTTGTTTAAGGATCTCAAATTGGTTTGTCTCTCATTCCTTGTGGCTTTGTCAGCTGAATGTGTAAACTATCTTGTTGGGGATGACATTTAGTAATGTCTGTGTTAGCCACAGGAACCATTAACTCTAAAATGCAATTCAGTTATCACATGCTAAAATATCCAAATTTTTAAAACTTTCACTTAATGTGTTTCTTTCTGTTCTTTTCCAGTGCACTGGAAATTCTACAATTATCAATCAAAAAAGAGAAACCAAAATCCCATTTAATCCTAGCAATGTCACAACAAAAAAGCACCCAGTCCTTAGAGTCTGACCCATTCAAGGTCATTACGGAGATAATTTCTTCCCGATAATAAAGGTGGTCAATCAAAGCCTTCTGTAAGAGTTCTCCCACAAAATGTTGTGTGAAGTGTAAGGTTTACCGATGATGTATTTGTCTCTTGTTCCATGCACCAAGATTTTTTCAGGCAGCCCTAAGTTCTCTTTTAACACCAGCAAGTCTTGTAAACTTACTGCATCTTGTTATTTATATACATACATATAGACCTATCATACTATTCTCTTTGGGAGGGCAGCTGTGAACATACAGTTGAAGCCTTGCCCTGTTTTATGTGTACCACACATACTACATGTGTAAAGGGGCAGGGTTTGATCATATGTCCACCATCTGGGCTCTTTTGACCCACTCTGCAGACCCCCCCAAAGAGGCAAATAGTTTTTCACAGAATTGTGCACATATCAATGCATATGCATGTCTACATAGAACTGATGAATATTTTTTTCCTGCTTTTATTCTTTCTTTTCCTCTTTTCTTTTCCTTTTTATTATATTGTTGGAAATCTTAATACATTGTATTGTTTCAGTACAGTGATGTTTACATGATATGATTAGAGATTATTAACATTATATTATTTAGATAGCTTAAAGTGTTTAAAATAGAGAAAGGAAAGAAATCAATATTAATTACAATTTAGGATGTCAATATTACAAGCATAAAATTACTTGGCTTTTTCATCCAAAGGTAAATATAACATTTAAAAAAGAACCACTACAACTCACATCAAAGTAATGGTTGATCTTAAGCTAATTACAATATTAAAATCTCCATTGTATTGTAGAGATAGATAGATAGATGATAGATAGATAGATGATAGATAGATAGATAGATAAAATGAATATTAATGATTAAAATATTTTCAACAAGATGGTGATGATAATCTACATTTGTCCTTTTCATGAAATAAAGGTGATAGCTCTTTTTAGACAGGGCAAGGGCTATAAGGACTTTAGAGAATGTTTAGGAATAATCAACTCAGATGGAAATATAACCCAATTAATTCCATTATTTCTATGCCCTGGATTTCATTGAGATAAACTTCATCTTTAGCATCTTTCTCCAGACCTATTTTTGATATATGTACTGCCCCTGTATTCCTAAGAAACAAACAAACCAGGAAAGCATTTCCAAAATCACAGATCACCATTTCTTTCATTCCTTTTGATGCAATAAGATTAGCAGGCAATGTTTTGTTTTTTTTCGGTCTCCACCATACCCAGCTGGTAAGGTGCCAAAGACTATGCACATTTTTGCTTCTGTCTCATTTTTGCTTGACTCCATAATAAAACTAGTAAAATTCTATTGCCCATGCAGTTTTTGACTTGCTGCACATTTTCTTATTTCTCATCCATTTTTATGGAAATCAGGCAGCCATCCAAGAGACCCGCGTCTGGCTTGATCTCCTTTAACCTATGTGTATCATTTGGCAAGACCGATACGATCTTTGTGTTCACTACAAGACCACAGTTTTGTTAAAAGCTAACAAAGACATGGGCTCATTTTCCCTTAAAGCAGCTCTCTCGAAGCCCATGCTCAACCAAAGCTGTCACGGTTGAGAACCAAAGGTCATCTGGAGAAAAATGAAACCCTGCATGAATAGGAGCAAAGCCATGGAGTTCCCCGACAGATTCATCTTAAGGCTGGTACTATCTCATCCAGGGCGGGTGCCTTGGCGTAGTCTCCACAGAAACATTAACAAATATCCCTAGCAGTCTGATGCCGCAACTGCCACAGAATGCTAACCCCCAGCAGTGTGATATACTATATAGAATATGAATTTGTATTAGCAGATTATATCCTGTTTTATGCTTTAGAGTTATCTATTGGCCTCCCCGTTTAAATGAGCAATGACCGTACATCACAGCATGCAAAAGGGTGATACATATTATTCACCAATTCCTTGTGGGACCCCTCCCATGGAAGGACCCTCCTATGGAAAAGTCAACACTCCTAGCTGCACAAACACTCACCTGACTTGTGACTTGGCAGTGTGGCTAAATGAATAAATGACAAATCAGCATTATATTGTGTGGCTGGCCTGTGAGGTTATAACCAACCTGTGAAATGAAGTGGATGAAAAAGTCTTTCCAAAAAGGTCTTGGAAGATGGGAATTTTGGAGAGAACTTTATAAAATGGGTAAGATTGATTTACACTTCACAGAAAGCACAAAGGAACAAAACAGAGGTGCCCACGGTCTTCTCTTGTTTATTTTGGTTCTTGAAATACCGGATAGAGATATAAGACAAGATGAGAGGACTGTAGGTCTAAAGAACTAAAGTTTAAAAAAGAAACTGATAAGTTATGGGCTTTTGCAGATGACTTGGTGTTGGTTCTGGAAGATCCTTTAAAAGGAATTGAAATATTAATAGGCAAATTAAAAGAATTTGGTTTATTAGGTTTCAGGATCAATAAACAGAAGATGAAGATGTTAACAAAAAAATATGAAAATAGAGAAAGAATAAAAAAAGGAACAGAGTTGATTAATAAAATGGGTTTTAAGATTGAGAAGAAGATAAAATATCTGGGTATCACTGTGACAAATATGAACTGTATGTTATTTCAAAGTAACCTTGTTAAGACATGGAATGTAGTTAAAAAAGACATGTTAAGATGGGAAAAACTACAACTGTTATTGCTGGGCAGAATTTCTGTGATAAAAATGAATGTCCTGCCTAGAATGATGTTTTTGTTTCAGGCAATACCTGTTTTGACACCTGATGCACCATTTAAATGGTGGCAGAAGGATATATTAAATTTGTGCAGCAAGGGAAAAAGCCCTGCCATGCAAATTTAAATTAAGTTTAATATAAGGTGTTACAGATTGCAAAGGAAACAGGAGGATTGGGTTTACCTGATTTGAAATTGTATTTTGTAGCTTGCTGTTTGGTTAGATGAAAGAGTGGGTGCTGCTGAGAAATAGAAGGCTTTTGGAGTTAGAAGAACACAACCTGAGATTTGGGTGGCATGGATATCGTGGTACGACGAAGTCAAGGTTAATGTGGATTTTTAAAATCACCATGTTAGGCATGCCATATTGAGAATATGGAATAGATACAAACCCAGGTTGTGCCCGAAAACACCTTTGTGGCTCTCAGCACAAGAAGCATTTTATAGAGGAGAAATAATAGGCAAACACAAATGGCTAGCTTATCGTGAGATAGTAGAATTTTGCCAAGGGGAATATAGAATAAAATCAAGAGAAGAATTGGTGGCAGAGGGATATAGTTGTCAATGGTTTTCTTATTTACAGTTATTAGAAAGATTTAAAGTAGACAAAAGAGTTTATGGTTTTGAACAGTGTAAGGACTGAGTTTGAAATAGAACTGTGTACAAATGCTGAACATGTAACTGCTAAAATGTATAAACTTTTATTGAAATTTGAAACAGAAGAAGAAGAAGTGAAAGAATGTATGATACAATGGGCTAAAAATTTGGGTTATAATATAATGGAACAATGGGAAAATATGTGGTTGAAAGCATTGACATTTACATTATGTTATGATCTTAAAGAGAATTTTTATAAAATGATGTTCTGTTGGTATATGTCACCAGAGAAATTGTCTAGAATGTATAAAGGCACTTAAAATTTATGTTGGAAATGTGAACAACATGATAGGTCATTTTATCATGTATGGTGAATGTGTAAAAAAGCTAGAAAATTTGGATTCAAATGCATACATTGATTCCGAGGATTTTAAAGATTAATATGCAAGTGAGGCCAGAATTTTTCCTCTTGGGACTGATGGACTAACAGTTGGAAAAAGCCATGGAAAAAGGCATTTGTTTTTGTATATGATAACCACAGCAAGATTATTGTGTGCAGAAAGATGGAAAGATTCAGCATTATCTACAATGGAGGAATGGTTGGTGAAGATGATGGAACTTGCTGAGATGGCCAAATTGATTTCTTTGATCAGAGAAAAGACAGTATGTTTATTGATGACTGGAAACCCCTTATGGACTTTTTGAGTAAAACAGAAAAAAATGAACTTATGATTTGTGGTTTTAATGATTAGACAGGATAGATTATAGAAAGAAGAGAGTTATGTTGTAACCTTACAGTAAGAAGTACATTTATAATTGTACTTATAACTGCTGTAAAGAAGAATGGAAGCCACTTCTTTGATCTTTTTCCTTCTTTTCCATTTTTCTTTTTTTCCTTTTTTGCACTTTTAGCTCTCTCTTTGATTTCTTTTTGGTATCCCACAGTCACATGGGAACCATGAGGAGGGGGCAAGGAAGACAGCAACATCCAAGTACCACCAAAGGATAAGACAGGTCCTGAAGAGCCAGCTCAATGGGAAGAACAAGATCCATGCTATCAACACGTACACCCTGCCAGTCATCAGATACCCTGCTGGTATAGCGAGCTGGCCAAAGTAGGACATGGAGGGTGCCGATGTGAAGACCTGGAAGCTCCTCACAATGTTTGGAGGTATCCACCCCAAGTCCAACACCCGAAGACTGTACACCAGCCAGAAAGAGGGTGGGCAGGGTCTGGTGAGCATCAAAGCCACTGTCCTGGACAAAACCTGGAGCATCCAGGAGTACATCATAAGGTGGCACCCAAAGATAAGCTGCTGAGGGAATGCCTGAGGCAGCAGCAGACATGGGAGGATGTTCAAGCAGAGGAAATGCCATGGCAAGACAAGACCCTGCATGGGATGTACCATCGACAGATAGCTGAGGCAGCTGACATTGGAAATCCTACCAGTGGCTGGAAAGGGCTGGACTAAGAGACAGCACTGAGGCACTGATCATAGCAGCACAAGAACAGGCACTAAGCACCAGATCCACAGAAGCAGGGGTCTACCACACTAGACAGGACCCAAGGTGCAGACTGTGCAGAGAGCCTCAGAGACAGTCCAATACATAGTGGCAGGGTGCAAGATGCAGGCAGGAACAGCATATATTGAACAGCACAACAAAACAGCTGGCATTGTGTACAGAAACATCTGCACAGTGTATGGCCAGACCCTCCCAAGTCCAGATGGGAGATTCCACAGAAGGTCATGGAGAATCACAGGGCTAAGATCCTGTGGGACTTCCAGATCCAGATGGACAGGCAGGTACTGGCCAATCAACCAGACATCATGGTAGTAGACAAAGACCAAAGACAGCGGTAGTGATAGATGTAGCAGTGCCAAGTGACAGCAACATCAGGAAGAAAGAACATGAGAAGCTGGAGAAGTACCAGGGCCTGAAGGAGGAAATAGAAAGGATGTGGAAAGTAAAAGCCAAAGTGATCCCAGTGGTGGTAGGATCACTCGGGGCTGTGACTCCTGAGCTGGGAGAGTGGCTCCAACAGACCCCAGGAACATCAGAGCTCTCTGTCCAGAATGCAGTGCTATGAACAGCTAAGATACTGTGCAGAACCCTCAAACTCCCAGGCCTCTGGTAGAGGACCTGAGATTGAGGAAGATACATACTACCCATAGGGGTGAGAGGGGAATTTCTTTTTAATAGTCTTAAAAAAAAAATAACTATGCATACCTGCCTGAATTTTACTGTAGTGAAGCTTTACTGGAGGCATGACACAAGGGGAATGCAAGTATCTCTCAGAAATGTTAATCGTGTCATTTATAAAGTTCATTAATTAATCAAATTAAGTCAAATTAAAATATGTTCAAAGTTTGCTAAAGATTGCCACACCAGCCGGCACAATTTTATTTAGCTTTTTTAGGAGAGGATACAGGTAAACGTTTGTTAAAAGGGGAAGGAAATTATGGCAGTGAAAAAAGGTGTAGAGCTGTGGGCTTCAGAAGCTATATTAAGTCAAAGGAGCTGGGGTATCTAGAGAGGTGGTCAAAACAATCGAGATGGCAGGTTGAAGCCTCAGTCCTTTTTAACATGTGATGTACATAAAAAAGAGCAGGGTTTGGTTGCTTGGTCATGACTGCCATCTTAAATTTTTTACACCCTCTGTGGATACCCCTGAAAGGAGCCCAATTTTTTATTTGTCTCTGGTTTCTAGAAGGGGCCCAGAACAGAAATCTGGCTGCTAATCGAAGTCTCCAGTCTCCCTGGGTGCAGGAATTGTTTGGAAAAAAAATGTTAGACTTGTGTCCCTGGAAGTTCTACCTCTGTGATCTCACTGTTCTGTCTTCTCAGAGTAGAAGTTGGGAAAATGAGCCTGTCTTTTTAAACTTTTAACAAAACTTAAAGCCCAATATCACACCTTTTTTGGGCAGCAAATAATCATACCCCACTAGTCCTCTCTTCCCCACCCAATTGATCTAAAAAATGTTCCTTGAAAGTTAGCAGGAACATCACATAAGTGTAAGATCTTGTCCTGTTCATCGAGAGAAACTCCCATGACCCGTGTGGTTCACAAAAGAGGTTTACTCAAGCGTAATGCAACAGTTACAAGCAAAGCCAGGACTGGCTTGGTACATACATTGGTTCCTTTATACCTTCCCCCTTCTCGCGGTTTCGCCCCACGATCGCGTTACAGGCTGCAGATTATCAGCGGCCCAATAATCCCCCTTGATAGTCCAGATGGCAGGTTCAGCCTGAATCCCATTGTCCTCCGGTGTGCAGAACTGGGGTTTCTGGATGTGCGGTGATCTTTGCTTCCTGACTCGCGGCTCTGCTCATTGTTCGCTCGCGCCGCTTATCAGTGTAGATTAATTGTTTCCACTCTGCGGTTTCCCCGCCGGGTAGGCACAGGTGGCCATTAATCAGCCGTGCGGTTCTCACTTCCCCTTTTTCCCCCGGCTTGCAGCATGCAGTGGAATTGGCTCAACCCGGCAGCGGGCTTCTACAGGAGCGCCGTGCCGGCTGAACCTGACATACCGCCCCCCTGAAAACAGATCCCCCCCCTCTTTACCTCGGTTTCCCAGGGTATCTGTCGTAAAAGTCTCGTACTAAGTCTGGCACTTTGACATGGGCTCAGCTTACCCATTCGCTGTGGGACTTGGGGAAATGTTTCCATTGCATTAGCAGCTGGATCTGTCCCTTGTGCCTCCTCGCGTCCAGTATCTGCTTCACCTTGAAGTGCTGCTCCCTGCCAATCATGTTGGGTGCCGGTATTGCCTCTGCCTTGTGCCAGTTGTTCCCTGGTTAGTGCAGCTTCAATAAGCTGCAGTGAAACACCGGGTGGATTTTCCCGAGGCTCTTGGGGAGTGTCAGCCGGACCGTCACTGGGTTGATTATTTCCGTGATGGGAAATGGTCCCACAAACCTCGGGCTGAGTTTCTTTGAAGCCTGGTGTGTTTTTAAGTTCCTGGTCGACAGGTATACCTGGTCCCCCACTTTCCATTGCCACTCGGGGAGACTCTTGCGGTCGGCGTATTTCTTGTATTCCGCTCTGGCCCCCTGTAGTGCTGTGCACGCCGCTTGTGTCATGGCATCTATCTGGGTGAACCAGGAGTCCAGTGAGTCTATGTGGGATGCCGGTTGAGGCAGTTCCAGCATGGGCACGAAGTCTCGTCCCATGGCCACTTTGAACGGAGAGAACCCGGTGCTCTTGTGGACGGCGTTGTTGTATGCTACTTCCGCGAATGGCAGTAGCTCTGCCCAGTCATCCTGCTGGTGCCCCACGTAGCACCGCAGGTATTGCTCAAGCCCCCCGTTCAGGCGTTCGGTGGCTCCATCCATCTGCGGGTGCACCGCAGAGGAGAGGGCTTGCTGTGTCCCTACCCGCTTCAGGAACTCTTTCCAGAATCGGGCGATGAAGTTTCCCCCCCAGTCGCTAACGACCCGTCGAGGAGCACTGTGTAGCCGGTATATATGTTGCACGAAAAGTCTCACCAACCTCTCTGCTGTGGGGATTTGCCGGCAAGCCACAAAGTGCGCTTGTTTAGAGAACAAGTCCGTGACCACCCAAATGGCAGTCTTGCCCTTGCTCTCCGGTAGCTCCACTATAAAATCCATGGCGATCTCTTGCCATGGACCATCAGGATTTGCCATGGTCTGGAGTAGCCCCCTGGGTTTTCCCTTACTCCCCTTTGCTGTCGCGCACACCAGGCACCCCCCCCGCGTATGCTTCTACGTCCTTCCGGAGCGTTGGCCACCAGAACTGCCGCCAGATTAAATGGAGCGTTTTCACGAAGCCGTAGTGCCCCGCGCTCCGGCTGTCGTGGGCTCTCTCCATCACCCGCCGCCGGCATTCCTCTGGAACGTACACCTTCCCCTCGTGCCACCACAAGTCCCCTTGGCTGGTTAGCCCATCACGGTTTTCCTTGAGCCAGGGATCTCGCTTCGCCACTTCCGCGAATCCCTGCTACAACTCTGGCGTCACATTCCTCGCCTCCGTGCATGTTTGGCTCCGGGTTACCACCTTTGCGGCCAACCTACCGGCGGGGATGATGGAGTCCACAATGTCCTCTTGCAGGCTGGCGTGTTGGGGCATGCGCGACAACCCGTCTGCCAGGAAATTTCTCTTCCCGGGGATGTGTTTTAGTGTGAAATCGAACCTCCCAAAGTACTGGGACCATCGCGCCTGCTTAGGAGATAGTCTCCGCGGGGATTTTAGGGCTTCGAGGTTCTTGTGGTCTGTCCACACCTCAAACGGCTTGGACGCCCCCTCTAGCAAGTGCCTCCATGTGGCTAAGGCCCACTTTACCGCATATGCCTCCTTCTCCCACACCATCCACCGTCTCTCAGTCTCAGTGAACTTGCGGGAAGCATAGGCGCACGGGTGGAGGGGCCCTTCCGGACCAGGTTGTAGTAGGACCGCCCCCGTTGCCACGTCCGACGCGTCCACCTGGATGATGAATTGCCGGTCCAGGTCGGGGTGTCGCAGGATCGGTTCCGCTGTGAACCGCCACTTTAAGTCCTCAAATGCTTCTTGGCACTCCGGGGTCCACGTGAGTGCCATGCTGGGTTTCGGGGGTTTCCCGCTGCCCTTGGTCTTCAGCAAGTCTGTTAAGGGGAGGGCAAATTGGGCGAAGTTTGGGATGAACTGCCGGTAGAAGTTCGCAAATCCCAGGAAGCTTTGGAGTTGCCTTTGGGTCCGCGGTGCTTCCCAGCCAAGTACATCCCTCACCTTTGCCGGGTCCATTTCGATCCCTCGGCTAGATATACGGTAGCCGAGGTAGTCCAGCTGCTCCCGGTGAAACTCGCATTTGGAGAGCTTCGCGTACAGTTGGGCCTTCAGCAGTCTCTGAAGCACCGTGCGCACCAGCTCCACATGCTCCACCAGGGTTTCGGTGTAGATTAGGATGTCATCCAGGTAGACCAGGATGCCCCGGTAGAGTAGGTCATGCAGCACCTCATTTATTAGCTGCATAAATACCCCAGGGCCCCTTTTAATCCAAACGGCATTACACAAAATTTGTAACTTCCAAGCAGGGTGTTAAATGCCGTCTTCCACTCAACCCCTGCACGGATCCTAACCCTAAAATACGCTTCGCGCAACTCCAATTTTGTAAATACCTTCCCCTTAGATAGGTGTGAAAGTAGGTCCTTCATCAAGGGGAGGGGGTAGTTATACTCGGTGCTAATTGCGTTTAGCCCCTGATAGTCCACACACATCCGGAGCGAGCCGTCTTTCTTCTCCCGGAACAACACCGCGGCCGCCAGCGGTGACTAAGTGGCGCAGAACCGAGGTTTCTGGATGTGCGGTGATCTTTGCTTCCCGACTCGCGGCTCTGCTCATTGTTTGCTCGCGCCGCTTATCAGTGTAGATTAATTGTTTCCACTCTGCAGTTTCCCCACCGGCGAGGCGCAGGTGGCCATTAATCAGCTGCGTGGTTCTCACTTCCCCTTTTTCCCCTGGCTTGCAGCATGCAGTGGAATTGGCTCAACCCGGCGGCGGGCTTCTACAGGAGCGCCGTGCCGGCTGAACCTGACATAAAGATCCATACGACACAATGATGGGCTTGGAGACCGCTTGCCTCCCAAACTCCCCAAAACTCATGAGAGCAGAGAGATTTCTGCACGTATAAACTTCACTGTTGGCTTCACTTCAGAAGCAACTGGAGCCTGAGGAAGAAACTTGTGCACATATAAATAGACGTGCAAGCATATATAAAGAGTCCCATGCATCACTCCAGGGATGTATTAGAAGGAATGCAATATTTCTAAAATGACCTGATATCACCAGAACATATAGATGCCAGAGAGAGAGAGCAGTCAGATGCAATGGGTAGGATCACATGCATCAGAGTATTTTCTCATCTACAAAGATTAAGGCAAAGATTAAAGACTCTGTTGAAAAAGTTGTGGCTATCCAAGTTTGGAGACTGAACAGAGAGTTGGCCATTTATCCTTTTGACACTTAAAGGTTTTGAAGCCAATGTGATACTACAGGTGTTATGGTTCATTTAAAGGTTATGATTCAATTAAAGCAGTGTTTCTCAAACTTGGCAACTTTAAGATGTCTGGACTTTAACTCCCAGAATTCCCAGCCAGTGGGTGTTGACGTCCACATATCTTTTTGTTGTTCAGTCGTTAAGTCGTGTCTGACTCTTTGTGACCCCATGAAACACATCGCGCCAGGCCTTCCCGCCCTTCACTGCATCCCTGAGTTTGCTCAGTTTCATGCTCATTGCTTCGGTGATGCTATCTAACCATCTCATCCTCTGCCATCCTCTTCTCCTTTTGCCTTCAATCTTTCCCAGCACCAGGGTCTTTTCCAAAGAGTCCTCTCTTCGCATTAGGTGACCAAAGTATCTGAGCTTGAGCTTCAGTATCAATCCTTCCAATGAGCAATCAGGGTTGATTTCCTTTAAGATTGACTGGTTTGACCTCCTAGCAGTCCAGGGGACTCTTAAGAGTCTTCTCCAGCACCACAGTTCAAAGGCATCAATTCTTCGGCACTCAGCCTTCTTTATGTTCCAGCTCTCACAGCCATACATTACTACTGGAAAAACCATACCTTTGACTATGCGGATCTTTGTCGGCAAGGTGATGTCTCTGCTTTTTAATATGCTATCTAGGTTTGCCATAGCTTTCCTCCCAAGGAGCAAGCGTCTTTTAATTTCATGGCTGCAGTCTCCGTCTGCGGTGATCTTGGAGCCCAAATCAATGAAGTCTGTTACTGCTTCCATTTCTACCCCTTCTATTTGCCAGGAATTGATGGGTCCAGATGCCATGACCTTAGTTTTTTTAATGTTGAGTTTCAAGCCAGCTTTCGCACTCTCTTCTTTCACCCTCATCAAGAGGCTCTTTAGTTCTTCTTCACTTTCTGCCATTAGGGTGGTATCATCTGCATATCTGAGGTTGTTGATGTTTCTCCCTGCAATCTTAATTCTGGCTTGTGATTCTTCCAGCCTGGCATTTCTCATGATGTGCTCTGCATATAGGTTAAATAAGCAGGGTGACAGTATACAGCCTTGTCGTACTCCTTTCCCTATTTTGAACCAATCGGTTGTTCCATGACCGGTTCTAACTGTTGCTTCTTGGCCCGCATACAGATTTCTCAGGAGATAGGTAAGATGGTCTGGTACCCCCATCTCTTTAAGAATTTGCCACAGTTTGTTGTGATCCACACAATCAAAGGCTTTTGCATAGTCAATGAAGCAGAAGTAGATGTTTTTCTGGAATTCTCGTGCTTTCTCCATGATCCAGCAAATGTTGGCAATTTGATCTCTAGTTCCTCTGCCTCTTCGAAACCCAGCTTGTACATCCGGTAGTTCTCGGTTCATGTACTGCTGAAGCCTAGCTTGTAGGATTTTGAGCATAACCTTGCTAGCATGTGAAATGAGTGTAATTGTGCGATAGTTTGAGCATTCTTTGGCATTGCCCTTCTTTGGAATTGGAACGTAAACTGACCTTTTCCAATCCTGTGGCCACTGTTGCCTTTTCCAAACTTGCTGGCATATTGAGTGCAGCACTTTAACAGCATCATCTTTTAGTATTTTAAATAACTCAGCTGGAATACCGTCATCTCTGCTAGCTTTGTTGTTAGTAATGCTTCCTAAGGCCCACTTGACTTCACTGTCTAGGATGTCTGGCTCAAGGTCAGTGACCACACCAGCATGGACATCAGGGACATTAAGATCTTTCTTGTATAGTTCTTCTGTGTATTCTTACCACCTCTTCTTAATCTCTTCTGCTTCTGTTAGGTCCCTGCCTTTTTTGTCCTTTATCATGCCCATCTTTGCACTAAACGTTCCTTTGATATCTCCAATTTTCTTGAAGAGATCTCCAGTCTTCCCCATTCTATTGTTTTCCTCGACTTCTTTGCATTGTTCATTTAAGAAGGCATTCTTATCTCTCCTTGCTATTCTCTGGAAATCTGCATTCAGTTGGTTATATCTTTCCCTTTCACCCTTGCTTTTCGCATTCCTTCTTTCCACAGCTATTTGTAAAGCCTCATCAGACAGCCATTTTGCTTTCTTGCATTTCTTTTTCTTTGGGATGGTTTTAGTTGCTGCCTCCTGTACAATGTTACGGACCTCCGTCCATAGTTCTTCAGGCACTCTGTCTACTAAACCTAATCCCCTAAATCTATTCATCACCTTCACTGTGTACTCACAAGGAATATGATCTAAGTTATACCTGAGTGGTCTAGTGGTTTTCCCTACGTTCTTCAATTTAAGCCTAAATTTTGCAGTAAGAAGCTCATGATCTGAGCCACAGTCAGCTCCTGGTCTTGTTTTTGCTGTCTGTATAGCGCTTCTCCATCTTTGGCTGCAAAGTATATAATCAATCTGGTTTTGGTATTGACCATCTGGTGATGTCCAGGTGTAGAGTCATCTCTTGTGTTGTTGGAAAAGAGTGTTTGCTATGACCAGCTTGTCCTCTTGACAGAACTCTATTAGCCTTTGCCCTGTTTCATTTTGTACTCCAAGGCCAAACTTTCCTGTTATTCCAGTTACTCCTTGACTTCCTACTTTAGCATTCCAATCCCCTATGATGAAAAGGACATCTTTTTTTGGTGCTAGTTCTAGAAGGTGTTGTAGGTCTTCATAGAACCGGTCAACTTCAGCTTCTTCAGCATCAGTGGTTGAGAAATGCTGCTTTAAAGATTATGGCTCATTAAAGAATATTCACAGTTTGGGCCATGCCTACAGTGCTTAATTCACTTTGTGCTTAGAAATAGTCTCAGTAATAATAGAGGCTAGAGAAGGTCAGACTGCTTTAGTCTTTGATTAAAACTGACTTTTCTCCCTACTTGGTTAACCTTCTAGTTCAGGAAGGAAGTGTTAGCTTTGCTGGCAGAGAGCCCCACTGGAAAAATTCCAGCTTTTGAGATGTTCCTTGGAATTTATACTTTCTTACAGCCATGCCTGGGTGTATGGGGGTCAAAATTGGCAAGAAGGTGGATGGACCCTTTCAGTGTAGGTCCTGCCTCTTTTTATGGGTGCCAGTGTTGCAGACATGTTTAGAAGATGTGGGCCTTGCATCGTGATGCGCCATCCGCCATGTTGCCAATGCTGACCCTCTCTCCTGCAGATGCCACTGCCGTCTTAGATCGAAAAAAGACGAAATAAATTCTTAAAGTCCTAACATGGATAAAAAGAGCTCCACTAAATGCAGTGCACACCAAATGCAATACAAGATGCTCAAAAAAACATAGTTTTTTGGCCGCAATTCAATCCTTTCATTTTACCAGAGGAGCACAGCATATCCCAGCAGCATGGAAGCTATATTCAGCTAAGGCTCATGTACAACTATGCTTCGCTGCCCAACTAGGACCTTACCCTTCCTTTACTCCTCTGGAAAGGGTTCAATCCAAATTCCTAAGGGCTATATTCCAGGTAGCTCCCTGCGTTCCAAAGTAGTATTAAGGAGGGAGGCAGGGTTGTCTAAAGTCGAAACAGGTGCATGGACTTGTATTATAGCACCTTGGCTGAAATTGCTGTTCTTTCCCACAGGTTTGCGTTCTTTTCTTATTGAGGGCAATTATAAATCAGTATGGTTCAGGACTGTTTCACAAAAACTGCAACATCTTGGCTTCTCCAGGGAGGTGTTCCTAATAATGGGCTAGGAGCATGCACTTAGTGCATTTAAACAATGTATCAAAGATCTGGAAGTCCAACAGGACCAGTCTGCTCTACCTAAGAATGTTTTCCTGAGCAGTCAAGCCCATTTTTATAAACCAGTGAGATACTTACATTATATAACTGTCTCCAAATTCCAAAGGGCACTAACTCTAGCACGTTGCAATGCTCTTCCCACAGCAGTTTTGGAGGGCCGATTCAAAAAAGTTCCATATGAGCTGAGATTGTGCCCCTGTGGACAAGGGGCTGTTGAAACTATAGTTCATGTCCTGCTATACTGTGCCTTTGATAAGGACTCACAGACCCATTTTATAACTCCCTATTTGATAAAATACTTGGGAAATTCTGATCTTTTTTATGTTCCGTTGTTGCTGTCTGATCACTATGATTCAGTTTCTTTGAACGTAGCTAAATTTGAATGCATTTTTATTAGTATTTGTACAAATTTATATTTTATTTGTAATTCTGGTCTGTGACCGTAATAAAATATTGATTGATTGATAAAAAGTCTTACGTGTCACCCTGAAATAGTCCCTCTTATTGGAAGGACAGAGCAGCTTCAAACAAGCTGCTTATCTGTCCTATATCATGATAGTGAAATAGGGGTATGTTTTTACTGTAGCCAGACTCAATCAATGCCACTGGTAGTTTTCCACACCTTTGCCCTTATGGTGGCAGAAAGATTGAGTTAGTAGAAGACGCATTGTTGCCTTGGTCTTTTATAGAGAAATGGATCTACTCATATCATGCTTCTTTTTAGCGATATGAAGATTGGGATAAGGAATGCATTCTCATATGTGTTCCTGAGTGACCAGTTGGCTGAAGTTTTTATAGTATGTCCATGTTTTGTGCGGCAGTCAATTCTATAAGACTCCATTTAGTCACCTTCATGAAAGTACATTTATCAATTAACTAACTTCTCTAACTTCTAATAATGGAAAGTCTGCTGTAGTTGATGGGGATAGAAATAAGTACAGAAGAAGAGACTCATTGGACGGCATACAAATTTAATAAATTAAATTGAATTTTAGGTTTTAAGTTAGTTTTCTGATTTTATTATTGGGCTACAAAAGAATGAAGGACTGATATCTGTATAAAATCATAATATGTTATATGTTTATAATTTTTTAATTGTTTTTGGCTTTCTGGTCAATTTATCATAATAAATTAAAACTCGTGATGATATATATTCAATGTCCATTACCTACCTGAAATTGTGGTTCATACTTTTGATCCACAGAACTCTTGTCTTAGATATATTTGCATGTTATTATGCCTTTCAAGGCATGAAATTCTCAAAAGGTGGCTTGTAAATTCAGAAGCAATTTTAGAATGCAAAGGACTTCTCAGTAGCGGGCTGGTGGGAAGTCTGGGGGAGGGGGAAGGAGAATAGGAAGTCCCATCCTTTCCCTAGTGGCCCTGCTGTTTCCTGGGAGTTATGCTCAACAGACCAAAGTCAGCTGCTCTGGTTCCTGTGGAGCACTTTGGATTTGTAGTTCCCTGCCATGGCAATTACGGGGAACTGTTGGAGAAGATTCTTTGAGGTCCTTGGGTGGCCAGTAGAGGTCAGGTCTATCTCAGAAAAAGGTCAAGCTGCTGAAGATGGTCTCTCAGCTAAGCTCTGCCTTGCTTAACATCCTCTGCTGCAACTCAGCATAATGACCTGTCCAAGTGTGACAGAGCGCCAAGGATCTCAGGGGTACAAACTTGAATGAAATGCTATTGAAATTCTCATCCTTGAGAAATACATTAACTTTCTTTCTTCTCAGGATAAAGTCATGTGGTCAAGTGGCTTATGATGTCCTAGTATTCATATTCTGCACAGTGCCTCTAGATTTTTTGATGTACAATATATTAAAAAAACCCAAAGTTCAAAGTGCCAACGTTCCTATTTTAAGTGCTTTATCATGTAAAGCCCACCACATGAAGAACCGCCACCAAGCCATCCTATGAGTAAATCCTCACGTGCTGCTGTTCCTCTGCCAAAGGAAATCTGCCTCTTAGTTTGATTTTCATTTGAGGTTTATACGCAATGAATGCAGTTCAATAATGCTAGAACTCTATTCAGTAAAACTGCAAGCACTTACCATTTACAGTATATCATAGCTCGATGACAGCAGGAATGGTGGGAGTTCATTATAGGGACCATGAATTGTTGGAGGTAATTTAGATTACAATTTAAAGTTTAATTTAAAAATCTATCAACAAATGTGAAAGTGCTCGAGGAACATTTTAAAATGCACTTTAATCTCCCCAGCACAAATAGCTTTTTCAGAGCTCTAAACATCATCACCTGGCAAAACAGTAAAACTTTACTGCACCTTTAATTAAATTACAAACACAAAGGATAATTAACATTTTTATTTTTATTTTATTCATGCCATTGTTTTACTTCTGGGTCAATACCTTAAAGTTACAGCAATAGGATATCAGAAAGAAGCTTAAAGCCGACACATTCCACCAGTTATTACAGCATGACGGAAATGTCCTGGGTAACTATGTACATACAGTAATACGTATACACACATATATGCCATGCATACACTCACACGGGAACCTGAAACACTGAAGAGTGTTCACAGTGTAAGACTTTGTTACCAGTACACGTGAACCAGCATTCCTCCTGTTCTGAAGTTGCTGAGAGTGTAAGTCAGCATAAGTGCAGTGGTTGCACGGCGAAGCTTTGTCGGTCTCAGGTTCAAGGCTGCGGAATAGCACTGCCTTTACAAATTTAATATGGGACAGTTTGAGGACAGTGACTGGTAGATCCCTTGGCTTCCTCTTCCCACCCACCCGGCATCAACTGCTCTCCAGAAAGTGTGGTTGGGTGTTCCCTCCAGCTTCCTTCCAAATCTATCCTATGGCCCACTAGACCCTCACCTGGACTTTATTTTTCTTTTTTACCACTACTTGGTTAGTCATATATTGCCAGGTGGGATGGTCATAGTATTATACTTCTCCTGAAGACTGATAGTTCTATCCTAAACAAACAAACAAACAAACAAACAAATAAATCAATCCTTGCAAATTGGGATTGAGCTTGCATAGAGAGTGACAGAACTGTCGGTTTCCAGTATGCTGATGATTCCCAACTGTATATTTTGACGCCCAAGTGATGCTGTCAATGTCCTACCCCTGTGTCTGGAGGCTGTGCAGGTCTGGATAAGGAGGAAGAGAATCAGGCTTGATCCTAATGAAACTGAGGGACTGTGGATATTTGGGGATGCCTGATCCCGGAGACTTTCTGCATTTAGTCTTGGATGGGGTAGCAGTTCACCATTCTGGATTGGTGCATAATCTGGGGGGTCTTCCTGGATTACAACTCTGTTTGAAGGGCAGGTGGCAGCTATGCCCAGAGGGCCTTCATACAGATCTATCTAGTGAGGTAGTTGCTCCTGTTCTTGGATCAGGAGGCCCTTCAGATGATCACTCATGCCCAAATCACCTAAGAAACGTACTATTGCAATGCACTCTACATGGGGCTGCCCTTGAAGACTACTCAGAAGCTACAGCTGATCCAGAACGTAACAGCATGAATAGTAATGGGCATGCCACAATAAACATCACCTATTGGGTCTTAAGAATTGTGCTTTATCTGTAGCAACACCAGACCTCTGGAACAGCATCCTGCCCGGGTTCCATATGGCTCCCACCCTGTTCATGTTCAGAAAGTTATTGAAAACCTGGCTGTTCTCCCAGGCCTTGAGGTAGGGTAGTTACTGAGTCCCTGTAAGGATGTTTCGTTTGTAATGTATGGTTTGTCTTCTGGATGCATATGATCTGTACTTCTCTTTTTATTGCTTTTTTGTTTTTTAAGTGTAAGCCGCTTGTGTCAGGTAGCATCTAAATCCTATAAATAAATAAATAAATAAATTTTGCTTGCCTATAGTCACATTTGTTGCAGTAAGCACCCCATTGAGCCAATGGGGTGGAGTTAGTGACACCAATATGTTAAGGAAACCTCTCTCCTCCAACAGCAGGCCATTTTTAACACTTTAAAACACCCAGAGCACAATATTTATTTGAACATTTTTTTTCTTTTTCTTCTTGCTCTATCTCATGTGAATATAATTTTTTTCTCCAAGTTTTTCCACTAGTCAACAGTTCAGTAATCAGAGTATGTGGATAACCTGAAACAGTGAAATAGTTCTTGCTCTTATATGTTAACAGATTAGTTTTGCTGCCTTGAATGAAAAATATTGATCCCTTCAATCACTTCAATTACTTAATTATAAAGACATCAGAATAGTCCTGCTGCATCAATCTGAGGCCCATTCATCCAGCATTTCATTTTTCACATGCAGGAGATGATTTCCCACCATTCCTTTACAGCAAGCGTATAGAAACATGCCATTCCTAGCTGGAGATAACATGGGGTCTTCAAGATGAACAGCCTTCACTTATTATACATCAGGTGATACCCCTTCCCTGTTTGTTTGTTAGATTTATATTTTGGTAAAGGGCACAGTGAAGTCAGGGAATAAGTAATCAATCTGTGTTGGATGGAAGACTCAGATGCAATGTTTGGATTCCAATTTTGGGGGACCAGATTGTGGTGGTTCCTAGGATTGGTTTGCTCAACTAGGCCCACCACATCAACTGTACCCATTCCTGCATCCAAGATAGGAAGTTTGGCACCTAGTAGCATTCTACCAAGGACCTTAATAATCCCCAACAGCCATGGGCAAAATGCCATGTACCACACAGCCTTTTCAATTCTGCCATGGGAACAAACAGCCATAACTCTTCCTCCCTTCACTCTTTGCTGCCTCCTCTCTCTTTAGCAGAAACACACTTTTAGGTAGTTACTTCCATGCCCCACAACTCCATGCAAAGGATAACAGCACCAGCAACATCTCTTCTATGGAAATATTCCATCTCTTCTATGGAAATATAAGAACATTTTTATGGTGGAAACATTTAGCATTGGGAACCTGCATGCTGCTGAAGAAAGGCATAATCTACGTATCAGCATAAACTTGGTCATGGCAATGATGGAAAAAATGCATAGTCTGCTCCTTTATTCTTGGTTCATAAATTAATACCCCCCTCAAAAGGCGGGGGGAGATATAAGCCTATATTTTTTCAAATTAAGACACATGCAACTTTGGAATTACCTTAAAAGCATCCTAAACTGAATGGGGAAACCGAAAGGCTTTGGGAAAGTTTAGCCCTTGGAAAGATGGAGATAACGAAATATTGATAATCCAGTATTTTGTTTTTGCTTTTTGGTGGGTGGGAAGGATGAGATGGGATGGGCGAGAAACTAAACGACTGACAGGTCAGTTTGTGGCTTATCTAACATGGCTTTTCGGGAGAGAGATGCTGAGTCTTCCATTTATATTTTATTTTAAACACTATGCGCCCATCCCATTACAAAGTTTTCCAGAGCTGATTTAGTGTGCAATGCTTTGCTCAGCTTTGTCTTTGCATTTTGCCAGTTCTGTCACATCTGTCTCATCTGATTTTAAGAAGTAGAGGCAGTTATTTGTGGCTTTTACTTTCATGGCTTGTCGTGCTTCTAATCAATCTTAACCTTTTCAATCCATCTGGATTCCAACTTCCCAGTCCTGTTTCTATAATCCTTTGGAATCCATTTGTACATATCCTGACTATTCCTCTAAAATGAAGCTTCATTTCTTGCTTTCTTGTGAGAACAGCAGCCATGTGCAGATCTGGCCTGATCTGTCTGATTTGAATCATTGATTTGATCTGGATCACTGAGTCATTCTGAATCAGTGATTTAGAACAACCATCTGATTCCTTTCAGATGTCTGGATCAATTCAAATCTAGTCATCCAAATCAAACTGATTTGATCTGACCTGGATGGTAAAAATACATGGGTGTACATGCAAAAGGTGTCTGAATCAAATCACTTTGGAGGATCATATTTGATTTGACAATTTGAAACAAATTTTTGCTACCATTTGGAAATTTGATTCAGTTCAGAGATTGTATACAGTAGTATCAACTTGAAACCTAGTTTTTGAATTAAATATTTGCGCAACTGTGGTCAGTAAAATGTGTCATCTCTCTTAATTCCCTACTCCCACTATCTTTGGTCCTAGTTATTAAGTTAGGCAGAATTTAAATCAAGTAGTTTGCCAATCTTCCATTCTTTTTATTGATTGATTACATGTCATGAAATTGACTCTTAGCAGCCATATAGATAGATCTTCTCCAGGCTGATCCGTTCTTTTACTATTAATAGTTTATTGTTATAATTATATATTTCATTTTGCAGGTCTTGTATATTTTCTTTGCAGTTTATGGTTTTCCTACTTTTAGTAATAAAAATGTGGAAAGCTAGACTGGAAAGCTGAATAAATATTCTGGGAAAAGGCCGTGGTTAATCACTTCTACCCGGTTGCCCCCTGCCCCCCAAATACGTGACAAGTCCATCAGCTCGCCAGCAGTTGAACTTATCTTGTGAGGGTCTTTAATTTTTCACCCACATATGTTATTAACAGTATTTACAAAATTAGTTTGTGGAGATGTAGAATGCCTCAGAATCAAAGTTCCTGTGTTTGCAGACAGTCTTTGAAGTAGATCTAGCAGACCCATCCCACCACTGGGGCAGGCTGTTCGCTCCCACTGCAGGGAGTGTTTATAAGGTCAGGACCAAGGTCACAGTCAGGCTTAGGTTAAGAGGTGACACACCTGAACTACGGCAGTGGCAGCTCCACTGATGGAAGAAGCAGAGGATGGCATCTTGGTAGGCAATGAAGTTATGGAGGAGCAGTCTGGACTTGTAGATACAAGGGGGTTGTGAGAGGAACCTCTTCTGCAGCTCTGCTAGCTCATCCAGGAGAGAGAGCAACAATACTTCTGCAGCAAGATGGGAAAAGAAGCATGGCACCGGTGTAATCGCCGACCTCCTGTTATGTCCCCTGAGAGCCAGTTTGGTGTAGTGGTTAAGGCACCAGGCTAGAAACTGGGAGATGTGAGTTCTAGTCCTGCCTTAAGCACAAAGCCAGCTGGATGACCTTGGTGCAGTCCCTCTCTCTCAGCCCTAGGAGGGAGGCAATGGTAAACCACTTCTGAAATCTTGCCAAGAAAACTGCAGGGAATTGTCCAGGCAGTCTCCAGAAGTCAACACTGACTCAAAGGCATGTGCATGCACACGCATGCACATGTGTGCACACGCACACACATTATGCTCCTTAATATGGAGACAGAACATTGGATAGGACCACTTTGATGGCAGCAATTCCCATTGATGCATTCTACTTATATAGCTAGTGTAGCACAGATGTAATGGTATGTGGGAATGACCTTGGGAGATAGGGCAAAGAGACACAGCCAAGGGAATGGTTAAATAAAAGGCAACTTAGCCCACAGCAGGAATGTGGGTGGAGAAAGCGGCTCAGAAGAGACTCTTCCTAGTTTCTTGGGCTGCAAAAGGGACAGGGGGAGAGATGTACTTTCAGACTTGCAAGATTCTGTTAATGTGACCTTACAATAAAGTAGAATTATGTCATCTGGCTGTGTTTCCTGTCTGGTCTACCTCACAAGGCTGACATCAGCAGACAACAATGTAGGATAACAGGGAGGCAGACCATGACAAATTTTTCTCTCAGCTTCCTTCCCCTCCTCTGAAAGAGAGGTTTAAGTAAGTGACTATGGAACATATAAGTAGGAAATTAGTGGGGCCACAAGAGATTGGTTTCTAATCTCTCAGATCTTTATTGGTGAGATGTTGGTGATGAACATCAGCATAGTTCAGAATAATGGAATCTATTAACTTCAGAGACCTTATGGAGCTAGTGGTCCCATATTAACTTCCTGTCCTCACATATCAAGTTCTAAAGACTAGTGATTCTTCCTGATCTTCCAACTTCATTGCTCACCAACATACTTTCAAAATTTAGAGCTTGTCCACAATCTGAAAGGGTTTTTTTTTTTTTGGCATATGTCCACCCATGGCTATATTCAGGATTATTTTCTGTCATTTCTATTGCTCACAAAAGAACATGCAATCTTCATTTATCCACAAGCTGAAGGTTATCTTTGTGCATCTCAATCATATTTGGGATGCATCCCACATCTATATTATTCACTAAATCACACACACATGCACAGTGAGGCCATTTCCCCACTGGAAACTGCTACTGTAGCATCACCAAGCCATCATTAAAGTGACGAAGAGCTCTTCATTATGATTGTTACTTTGGCACAGCCATGGTTGGTTGACTCCAGGAGACACTAGTGGGAAAATCACCAAAAAGAGTTTTTCTACTCTAGCCACAGTGAAGTTCATTACACTGAAGACAAGCCTAAAGCATTCAGCTGATAATATGAGAGAGAGACGTATATAAGGTTGCCCTGATATAACCAACAGATCAGATATCCATATCTAAGTGCCATAATATGCAAGGTTCTTTCGGATACTTTTTAATGTGTTAAACTCCATGGCCTGTTTTAGACCTGCATAGCTCTGGGGTTCCAATCTGACTAAGGATCTAATGATAAAATATAAAACCACCTTCCTTGACACATACCTTTTTGCATAAACTGATATAAAGGGAAAAAAAAGGGGGGGGGAGAGGAAAGATTGACCAAGGAAGACAAGCTACTTAATTTCTTTCAAACAAAATGAGCAGGCATGACCTAGGCCATCACAGAAAAGAAAGAGCTGCCGGTGTGTATTAAACATTACTGCTTCGGCTGCTTAATTATTGGTTAATCTAGCAATTTAACATGCTTCATTTAATTCTAATTAGGAGAATTAATAGGCAGGGAATAAAGATTTAAATAGACTGGTGACAAACAAAGCGGAATTGAAGCTGCTGTAGAGAATTGGAGGCTTCCTTAGTGAATGTCCTTTCCACAACCAAACCATCTTTTTTCACCCAGGAAGGATGGATGAGCAACAGGGAGATCTGGGGCTTGCACATGCCAGAAGTAAGATCGGCTTGGAGGTAGTCTGCCCGTGGGGTCCAGAATGAGGAGGAAAGGGACAGCTTTTGGAAGGGGTTGGGCAACCAAAGTGATCGTTCCATGGGTGTGTGTGTGTGTGTGCATTTTAAAAAGCATGAAGGAGCAGGGGATAACAGCAACGATAGCACGCTCATGGGGTCTGGAGTATTGATGCTGAAATGTGCTTGAAGTCACAGATCTGTGAATTATTGTATTGCTTCCTCTGCCTGATGCTCTTTATGTTTTCCGGCTTGGCAAAGCTTGGGGGATGAAGACATGCAGCTTTTCCATTTTAGCAGCTGGCCGGCTTCCATTCTTCCCTCCCCCAGATGTAACCGCCTCATCTGCTTGGTGTGTTTGTCTTTGCTAATCAAGCTGCGTACTCTGACAAGTCCTACGACATTGGACATGGCTGTTCTTCTAATTAAGGTGCTAATTGAATTAAATGGCTGCAGTAATGAGCAGATGAGCAGCATAAAAAGTAAAGAGTCAGATAGGCCAATTAACGAAAGAGCTGAGCATAATTATAACATTTAAAATACACGCAGCTCTGTACCAATATTCTTAATTGTTACAGGGAAATTTATGGTAATTGGCTCAACAACAGGCATGCAAGCTTGGCCTGAGACAAAGCCTGTAATTAAAACAAAAATGATATTCAACACAAATTGCACAGTGGAAATAACTAGCAGTTGATTTATATATAAAAAGTCTGTAGAAGACGACAACACACAGAGACCATTCTGCTGAAACAGACCTGCCTTGATGGGCAACATTTAAGGCAAGACTGGAGTCTATCATCCATTTGTTGCAGACATTCAAGAGTTCAGGTTCGGTTGTCGACGCTTGCAATATTCCACTCACACAACTCACTAGTGGTATAACTTGGATCCCACAAGATTAGGCAGTGGTTTCTTCTCTGAGGTTTATGAGATAGACATGATAATATATGTTGGAAGTTGAAGTGTTGGGTGTGAGAATGTTCCTCAGAGCCAGAATCTGACCTGATCAAGGATTAGTGAAGCAGATTTTATGACTATGACAAAAGGGAGATTTATTAACAGAAACTATATTATAAGGATAGGCAAAGCCTGGTATCTAGCTAACTATATCCTACCAGAAAGAAAATCGAAGAGCACGTGCTTTGTGTGTGTGACCCTGGGAAGAAAGGCAACATAAGTGACTACAGATTAGCAATTAGACAAAGCATGCAGAGTGATAGACAAGAAGGGGACACAGACTAAATCCTCTATTTACACCCTGCTGCCCCCTTGTGGTTTAAGGAGTATGAGGTGCTAAAGAGTTACTTCTATTGGATTTGGACCTCCAACACTTCTTCTCACTGGCTGTCAGCTCCACTAGATAGACCAGACCAGGAAATCAACTCTACCAGAAGGCTAAAATTACTTTTATGGAGATGGGCTATGATGCAGAATCTTGCAAGTCTTATTGTGCTGAACGTCCTCCACCCCCACCCCCCTTCTAATAGTTCAGTGAATTAGGGAGGTGTCTGCTTGAGTGACTTCCAAATGTTATCTTGCTTCTCAGGGCTTACAAAGTGCTTCAGCCCCTTTTGTCTAGTTAACGGTTCCTGCATATCTCTGTCAAGGTCATCTTCTTTGCTCTCTACACTGGTTCCGTGTCGACTCTGGACAAAGGCTTAGTGAGTCCATCTACTAGCATCTCTTTTGATGGGCAATATTTCACTTCCATGAGTCTTGAGCATTTTGCATTTAGTAGTATTTGATGTCCATGTGCTTTGTTCAGGATGCAATTTTCCTTATTTGGGAGATCTAAATACATCCTTAGTTGTCCTCAAAAAGGATTGGAAGCTTTGTCTCAAAGTCAATTAAAAGTTGATGCGGCCACACAGCTGTGTTGCAGATACATGCTCTGTTTCAGTGGATGATAGGGCATGTGATGGAATATATCAATGGGTGTATGTGTGTGATGTGGTGGATTGCAGTAGAAAGCAAGGCTGTCAGGAAGGAGGGGGTGCATTCCAGGAAGGGCAGGGAGACAAAAGACAACACAGTCCAGAGCAGGAGCGTGGGAAGTATAAGAGGTTCAGGATAGCTACTCCCTAGACTCTCACAGGGTATATCCACTAGCTGCAGTAGTACAGATTTAGTCTGGCAAGATTCTGTCTGTATGGTGTAAGCAAATAAAGGAACTGAATTTGGATGAACTGCTTCCCTGCTGTTCTTGGACTGGGCCTGACAGGGCAAGAACAGGTTGCTTTTTGCTTGTCCAATTTAACCATCTGCTTGTGGACAGAATAAGTCCTGCCTTCTGGTCAGTTTGCATCTGCATAGCCTACCAGTGTGCTGTTGGCTGGGAGTCTGAGATCTAAGCATGCAGTGCCCTTTAGAAATCTGCCCATCCTTTTGACACTGATTTGTTCCCTTTTGGTTGGTGCACTTACCTTCCTATCCAGGATTCTGACTGCTGCAGTGATGAGTGGTCTTGAACTGTGACTTTCCAACTGGAGTCCTTTTTCTGTCAGTCTCATGTGAGGGCTTGTTTTGCAGTGTATCTTAGGAAGTTATTTTCCATAGGTATACTTACTGGTGTTGTTGGCTTCAGTTAGCCTTAATAATTCAAGGTGATCTTTTATCTTCAGTCTTTGGTTGAGGTGGTAACTTCCAACCTTCTCTCTTTCTATCTGGATGGCAAGGAAGTATGAGAAGTTTCCTAGCTTATTTCCTTACTGAGGTTCTTTACAATCTCTTGGATATTCTTCTTATCTTGGTAACAAATCACTAAATCATCCACATAGGTGAGGATGTGTGTTCATCTATCATTGCTGAATCTGGAATAGCAACAAGGATCACCTTTACCTTGTGTGAAGCCTTGCTTGACAAGTGTCTGTTTAAGCTTTTCTTTCCAGCTCTGTGTATTTGTTTCAGGCTGTAGATGTTCTTCTAAAGCTTGCACACAGATAATTTTTTCCTGGTTCCTCAAATCCAAAGGTTTGCTGTAGATGTCTTTCTTGATTTCTCCATATAGGAAACACTCTTTAGATTATGGTGATCTACTTGCATGCATCTTGCTGTTGTGGAGCTGAGCAGTGTCCTTAAAGAAGTATGCAAATATTTCATAATAGTCCTCCCCATACTTCTAGGTGTATTCCATCAGTGTCATTTTATGGTGCAGGTTTTCTCTTAAATTTATTGCTTACTAAAGCCACCCTAAGTTTCTCTAATACTTGACTCTTTCACTGAGCAAATAGCAAAAGATGAATCTCGTAAAATAGTTTGTTACATAATGGTTGTCTTTAAATCTTACATCATATTCTTTCTCTATGATACATTTTACTGAGAGTAGACTTGACTTCAGATCTGGAACATATAAGACATCTTATTGTGAATTTTTCCTTTGCCTGGAGGGCAACATAATCTTACAGAGCTTCTGACTAACATGATCTTTTCTCTATTTGCCAAGAAGATTTAATTCACTGAAGATCTCTTTCTTTGTTTGAAGTTGCCACAGAATAAAAACAGACACCATCTGATAGTGCATTTTCCGTAATTCATTGCTGTAATGTTCTTTCTGGACTTTTGTTATACAGGGCTGAGTTTGGTCATCATCTATAAAATGCAGTCTTATGGGTTTGTCTCATCTCTGCTTCCAAGAATGGTTGATTTGTAAATCACCTAAGGCACTTCAAATACAGTATAGCTTTTCTTTTCTCCTGACCTTATAAGCAGATTCTTGACTGAGGGATGCATCTTACTTCACACAGTTACACAGTATAAAGGCTTGCAAATTATTTATCACAAACTTAGTATCTGCTTCCTCTTAATATCTGCTAATATGCTGTATGTGCCATAGCTTGGTAAATTCTAGGCAATTAATTTGAAATGAAGGCAACTAACATTTCTTTCTCTATAAACATGTTTTGCTAATCAATCAAAAATGCAATATCTTTGATTTATATGCAGATTTAGATTGCTACTCCCCTCCAGACGTTTGTAGCATAGGTTTCTGAAAAAAATGCACTTTGGAATCTGTGGATTTTTTATCAGAAAAGCCTGAGAGGGTTGTCCAAATGACTTTGGCTTGATCTAAATTCCTTAAATACAGTCCTCCAGGCAGTTCGTCACAGGTACTCTATCATTTGCAGTGTTCTAGATCCTCAGTTCCTGCTCTGTTTCTGTGGGTCTTTTCTTGTCTAGTACAAAGGCAATTCCTTCAGATTTCAGAAACATTTTTATCTTGAATGACCAGATGGAGAATTAGGGCTCTTCCAGCTTCTCTATGGGCTGAAACTTTCCAGACTCAGATTCTGAAAGTTGTCTGTTTTCATTTCTAATCTTTTATTTAATTGTTCAAGAAACTCACCCCTTTCCTTTGTGGAAAAGGAACCTTTATGGAACTTTGCACATTAACTTAAATCAGTGCAGCCCATAACCCGCTTGAAGATTGACTCATTCAGGATGTGTCTCTGTGTGTGAAAACAATGATTCTGACCTGAGCAATAATTAATGAAGCCAAATTTATAATTATAACAGAAAGGAGATTTATTTAGAGAAATTAGTTGTAGTGATAGGCAAAGCCTGGTACCTAGTTAGCTATAGTATGCAGCCAGGCTGAAATAGCTCTATCTCCTAACAATTATTTGTAGAACAGCAGACATGTCTGTTATCGAAGAATCATTTATTCTGACTTCCTGTTGCAGGACATCAGAAAATACTGCAGGTATTTTGGTCAAAATATGTTTCTAATATAGATAATAGAATTCCTAACACTTTAAACTAGATGGGTAAGTTATTGTTTTTCTGAAAAGTGGATGTGATGGGGACCAAATCTATATTTCATTGCATCTGCATGCATCATGATGCATGTGAAAAAGGGACAAGATTTCAGTTGTCATTTTGACATTCCTCCTCCTTTCCAGGGATGCCCTGATTGTTCCTCAAGATCAAAATCATGCAATGATTTCTGGAGAAGTTTGGAGATAGGTGATAGTATAGGTGATCCTGAGGCTACAGGTTGTATAACCTGTTTGTTTGGGTTGTTCCCAAACAAAGCAGAACAATGCAAGCAAAAGCAGCAGATTATTTCAGATTCCTGAAACAGTCAATTTCATGCATATGTGACAATAGTAAATTTGCAGATTTATATTCTTATGTATTTATTTGTTTATTTGCTTACTCACTAACTTTATTTTTATATCACCACATTCCTGACAAATTCCTGGCAGTTTGCAACGTTAAACACAACATTAAATTATGATTAGATTGATATCCCATCTTTATTTGTACAACAAGGTGGCACATATAATGCTCCCTCTTCCTATTTTCTTCACAACAGCAACCCTGTGAAGTGAGTTGGGCTGAGAGAGAGTGACTGGCCCAAAGTCACCCAGACAGCTTCCTTGCCTAAAGGAAGAGTAGAACTCATGGCCCCCTGGTTTCTAGTCCAGCACCTTGACCACTACACCAAACTGACTCCCATTATATGACTTATGCCTCAAAGTATCAAAATTATGCTGCCATAGGCATCTCCCAACTGGGAAGATCAAAACATTTAAAGCTCTTCTGAGCCTTACCATTTTCATAGCCTTCCTAAATTTGGGAGGGAGGGTGCTATATGGTCCTCTCTTTTCCACAGGTTAGGAGCCACCACTGAAAAGCATTGGCTTCTGGTCCTTCTCTATCACTCTCATGGGGATAGTGCTTAAGATATGCAAAAAGGAAGGGCAGATCCTATTTCAAGTAGACACTTCTACATGTATCTGGGCACCAAACCATATCGGTCCAAACCAGTATTTGCCAGAAAATAATAAGTGTAAAATTCATCCAGGTGACCAGACATTCAGGTTAGAAGGGGCTGTAATAACCTTCAGTGAAAATCAGTATAATATATAGGCATTGGGACAGTAAGGTTGGAGGTTAGGGGATTGCATAGATGGGTGTAGTTGATGGATTAGGTGCCTGGTTTTTCTTGACTTTTTGTTCCGTTGTTTTTATTGTTTGTATTTTTATTATTGCTGTAAGCTGCCCAGAATTGTATGCCACAAGATGGGCAGCCACCTAAATCTAATAAATAAATAAATAATGACTTATTCTATCAATTCGGCTTCCCCAGTTTGTGAGGGCAAAGTCTTGGCATGGCTGGAATGGTTTTCAAATCTGTGTTCTACAATGGAAGGCTCTGGGGAAAAATGTAACTTTCATTTTTTGATCATGAATAGCCAACTGCTCTTCCTTAGAACACTGCAGGAGGGCCTTGAGAGTTGTCTTCAGGGTCTGTGACACAACAGTGGTGCGGTTGCCTTTTCAACTCACATGCTGCCCAGAGTCATTGAGAAGTTGGGTAGTTTTAGAAACAAAATATAAACAAAGAAATAAAGCAAGCAAGCAGGCCAAATTGGTAAATGGTTTTCTGACATTTCTGGCACATGTAAACCAAGTTCTTCTAGATGTATTGCAAGTGAAAGTGAAACAAACTTGAGCCAATACATTTTTGTCAGATTCTTTGGCCTAAAATTGAAAGTGATTCTTCTGCAAGTAAGATTTTCACACTGTTCTCTTTAGCAAGTTTTACTGAGATGAAACGGATCAGGTTAGAAAAATTCCAGAAACTGGATTATTTCCCAGATAAAACCAGTATAACCCCACGTACATTTGGGTGGAGAGTCTGATTTTCTTTCTCTTTCCTATGATCTGATTGAAAAGGCAGATCTTTTTATAGGTAATGGAGAAGATTGTAGATGGCTGTTTACATAATTGTCTCCTGAATCCTTACCAGTCTGGGAGCCAACTCCTATAGCAGCCATTCCTTGTCTGTGGGGATCAAACTAGAAAACTGACCAGCTGGATTGCATCTTATTTTAAGGGCAGATCTACACTTCTTGCTTGCCCCACCAACACTACGAGCCACCCACTATTTCCTGAGGACAGGAATGGACGATGTCATCCTCCATCCACTCCCAGCCCATTGCAGTTGTGCCCCACTCGTGTGCTAAAGCTCCCCTTCAGAATTGCTGTTTTATGACCTGAACCATCTTACACCCTTCAGGGCTGATGATCTCTAGTGCTTTGTTCCCTTCTAATACCACCCCCAGCTCTGATTGGCTGCAATATCTCACATGTCCTCTCCCCTCTAATGGCAGGTCACTGCCCAGTGCAGCCATCTTGTCCTGAGCTGCTAGTCTGCTGCGTCTGCTGGTCAGCAGCTCCCTTATTTTTATTATCTCACAATTGGCCCAGTGATGGCCCATTAATTCTTTTGTTGCCCCATGTTTTCATCTCCTGTAAAAGCTTATCACTCCATTTAACTGTTCGATCTCCCCATTTTATTTTTTGCCCAGGCTGGGTGAAACATGCTCCCCTTATCCCACCTCCTGCCCACAGGTATTCCTTAAAAAAAATTAAGTTGCAATGTACAGTAGGTACATTGGAATGAAGCAAAAATGTTTCAGTGAATGCTACTTGGCTTCTATGAATCTAACCATCCGTTAGCTTCCTTCCTACAAGGAAGTTCTTCCTTGCTACAAGATGCCTCTAGGGGAATGTAGGAATGAAGGAACAACCTGTTCCCTTTGTTTAGATCATTGTAGCATCAGTGTAACAATGGTACAATAAGGGTGAGAAAGAACAAAGGAAGGGTTGGGATTAGTGTCAAAGGACAAAATGAGGGAAGAGTGTGAAGGCATCACTGTATGCAAGTCTCTAGGAATGAAAAGGTAAAGGGAGGAAGGAACAGTCCCTAAATGGAAAAGTTGGATGCTGGAGACCCACCCAGCGAAGTTTGCCTTCCATGCAGAGATGAGATGGACAAGAAGCTGAGCTGGTCATAGTCTGAAGTAAGTGTAAACCCAGCCCTGTTGCCAAACCACTGCCATCTGGACTGAAATCTTTAAAGTCACTTCAGGAACAGCCAGGAGCAGCATGGGAAACAAGCAGCTTAGGCTGCCATACCAAATTGCCCTGAGTCTCGTGTTAGTTTACAGCTTATAAATCAATACCGATAGTAGTTTATTGATGGAAGTGTTTGAGCTCTCCGCCTCACCCTCAGAGGTGGATCCTTGAAACCAAGTCAAGGGCCACAAGATTTACAAATAATTGGGAGTTGGTGCTGCACTTCTATATGTCAGTTCAGTGCTGGAAAATAAGGAAAAAACTGGTGTGAGAAAAAATGTATTCTTTATTCTACCAAAAGTCCCAACACATTTTGAGGAAAACGTCTTCATCAGAGGTTGTCACTGACATTTTCCTTTAATAGCTCCTCTGGAAAAGACTCACTGATCAATTCCTATTGTGGTCTTCATTACTGATGCAGTGGCCAATGTTGGATCTGATCTGCTGACAGTCCTAAAAGGTGGACATCTAAACAAGGTTTGTCCTACAGGGGGAGAAGATGGGACTCATATCTCTCTCACAAGTCTGCAGCAGGACAACCAAGACAAGCTATTATCTAGATGTCCTACAGTGATGCATCACAATAATGAGAAATCTTTGGTTTTAACTGTTCTGCTCTTTATTAACTTGCTAATTAGCTAATTCACTTGCTAAATTAATATAGTTAATATATTAATATATTTAATTATATTTAGATTTATTTTATGGGCTTCTGCATTTTGCAGCAACAGCAACTTCTGTGTAGGTCACAGGTAGCCCTATGTAGAGCACATTTCAGTAATCTATATGAAAGATGCAAGGATGTGAGTCATAAACTGTTAGAACATTTTGAATCGTGACTCCTGGTGAGGGCAACCATGCAGTTTTCTTGGCAGCATTACAGAAACAGCTTGACATTACCTTATTCTAGGATTTTTTTTTAACATTCCAGGTTAGCCCAACAGCCCTGACATTTACAGGTGGTTCCCCATCCAAGTCCTAACCAAGTTTGGCCCTGCTTAGCTTCAGCCAAGGAGGGCTAGGCATTGCCCTTGGCTATGACATGTGAATATAAAAAATGTGCAAGTAATGATTTACGCAATCATGTTTTGTGAATGAGTTTGCTTTGGGATGATATAAGAAGTTAGGTTTTTTTCCTGCTTAGATGCCTTTATGTTTTATTTAAAGAAAACCAACAAAGGCATTGCCTGTCCATGGTGTGACAATACATCTATAAGATGATGGGCTGTGAAAAAATTCTAGTTAATCACTGATTCTCTTGGGGCCTCAGGATAACTGTTGTTCAGACAAAATAACTGCTTCTTCACTGCAGTATCTCAGCCATTGGGTGAATATATATACAGTACATACATATATTTAAATTGAGATATATATTGAAAACAATAGAAACAAAGAACAAACCTGTCCACTCTGAATATGTAAACACAAAATGCAAAACTATAATCTGATTGCATAGATCATGCAATACATCAGAGATCTTTGGTATCTGGGCATGATATAGTTAATTCTATTAAGTTAATGTTATTATTAGTTATTTATTTAATGTGAAACATTTGTATCCTGACCCTTTACTCATCCCCCAGCAGCACAGGACACAATTAAAAGAACTGGAGTGGCTTATAATACCAGTAAAATCATATTGTGCTTGCAAATATGCCTGACAACTCCTAAGCCACAATGATTTTACACCATTGGTAATGGAATAAATACAGTCCAACAACACATTGCTACTTCTCCAGACAGATTTAGCATAACACAATCTGAGCAGGGGGGAAAAAAACTAACAAAAAAGATGGTTCATTTACAAATGTAATTTCAATTGAAGATAGTTTTCCAATCTTCTTTCATTTGAGTCTCAATTGAACTTCTTCTCCTCTTTGATGGCATGATTAGACATTGTGAGAGCTGTTGAAGATTAGCCAAGCACAGAGAGAGTAAATTGGGAAGGATGTTTTATCAGCGCACGTCACAATATATGAAAGCAGATGTGTATGCTCTGAGCTGTTCCCTCAAATTACGGTTATGGAATAATTTAGCCCTTTTGATTCTCACAGATTACTGCTTCCACTGATCATGCTGTCAAAATCAAAGTGAGCACTTCATTCCGCTTTTATTCATGCCAGATCTATTTTGCTTTCATAATGAGCAGATATGACCACCGCGCGAAGGGGATAAAGACGTTCACCGTGATAGATAGGCGAGAGATTAAATGGGATCTTTATGACTTCTCCAGCCATCAGTTTTGACTGTGCGATAAGATGAGTTGAGTTGGGCACTGATTTGTTCTTTATTGGAGCCAATATTAGCATGAGCTTACCAGAGCACAGTCTGATAAAATCCATTTAAGGTGGAAAGCGCATAACCATTTTAGACTTGGGAGAACTTCTGCTCCTGCTCCGGTAGCATATTGCTGCTTTAAAAACTGGGGTTACCTCTGCTTACTAGAACTAATTTTAGGCTTATATCGCTCTTAGCTTTTGGAGCATTGCATTTTTTTCCTAAAGTATTGTTGATTTTGAGGCGTACATTCCACACCAAAAACTTTAGAGATTTCAGTGTAAATGAAATCAGCTCATGCTCTTTGCTTTCCAGACCATTTGAATTAGTTAAATATGTCAGAAATGTGCATTCAAGATAGTGATTAAGGCTCAACTGAGCCACAAGACCTGTTTTATGTATCCAAAGTGGGGGTGCAATGGGGTTTGGATACATTGCTTTGCAAGCAGGGGCACGCACACACGACACTCTGCTCCTCATTCTTGCTAGGCTGGGCCAAACTAATGTAACTCTTTGTGCTCCCACCAATGGACTCCATACATAACAGAATAAATGAATGAATAAATAAATGAAATTAATTATTCTGTAGCTGCTTCCTTGCCCTGAATACTTATTCTGTGCTACTCCCTTGCTTTGAGAAGTACATCTCAGATATATGCACTTGATGCTTCGGGGGAGAATATGATCATGCCTTTGTCCCCAACTCAAAAGTGTGCAACCATCAGTCATGACCTGCAGAACAACTCACAAAAAACAGACTGTTCCAGAATAATTGCTGCCCATCTGTAGGGCTTTGGGAACAGCCAGTATTCAAAAAATCTTTCCCAGAATTCTTTGCCTAGAATTTTAAGCGCTCATATCTTTCTAAGTTGTCCTTTTTACTGTTCTTTTTATTAATGTAGAAATATGAAATATGCTGTATTGTAGGGTTTGGTCAGATGAGTTTTTCGCTTGTTTCACCTAACTCTACCTTTATTGCTAGGTTTACTGTTTTCCCATTTGGATGACTGGGGATATTTACACCCGCATCTGTTAGATTCACTTTGACTGGTTGTTCACCTGTGTCATTACCTTAAATGCTTAAATGCTGCTCTGTGGCCTTTTGGATGTTCAGTACAAGGGCTGGTGCAGAGGCTTAAAGGGCTGTGCTTCACTTTAACAAAGCTTTCAGTGAAGCATGGCTTTGAGGCTGTTTGGAGAACATCCTGGCCTCCTTTCTAAAAAGGGAAGTGAAGCTTGTATTCTCTGGCATTTCCAAGGCCCAGAAGGAGCTTGTTCCATGCATAATTAGAGTCCTCTTCTAGCTTCTGGACATTCTGGAGAAAGTTCAGAAGGAATGCAAAGCTGCATCTAGGCAAATGGGATCATCTCTGCAGTCCAAAGCTCTTCATCAGGGGTAACTGTGACAGTCTCCCCAATCCATTTCTTATGCATTGTCCATACCTGTACATACTGTACATACAATTAGCTCCTTCCTGTCAGTGCAGTACATATGTGATTTGCTTTCTCAGTTCTGCTTCAAAGGGAGAGGACAGCATTTCTGAGAATGCTATTTTAGAGATCCTGCACAACTCCACATTATGCCTCTACCCTCCTCCTCATTATGACCTTTCCTACAATCATTGGTATATCAGCCAGAACATTTAGACAATGTATGCTATTGCAACCTAAGTATTCAAGCCCAAGCTAAATATAATTTATCTGAAATAAATGTGTCTATCGAAGTTCTACAGGTTTGGTACCTAATGGACAGGGTTCTTAAGATATGGTTCCTAAAATGTTTTGCTTCATGGCTCACTATTAGAATATTTGGCAAAAAGTTACTATGCATGCTGAAAGATCAAAGCTTCTCCAGAACAAGAGTATATGTAATGTTGTACTTGGTATTTCATGTGTTTTCACCCCCAATGAAACTGCAATCAAGGGATGATAGGACTACAAAATAAAAATCACATTCAACTATGTTTTGCTATATTGCAAAATTGGGGTACTCTGGATAGGAAGACTGAAAAATAAAGACATTGGAGCAAGACTCCAGAAATCTATTTTATGGGGCAGTCTGCGACCCATTCATGGAAGCCACTCTGATCTAACAGTCATTTGTGGTTTTCAAAGAGGAGCAGGATTCTCCCTTCCCCCAATTTCTCCTTTTCCCTGTACCAGCTTCTTCACTATTCTTGTGGTTTCCCAAAATCTGGGGCAGGTTTTTCTAGCCCAGGATATCACAGGGTAAAAGAGGCATCAGTGAAATTTATCTTCTGTGAGCAGATTTCCCCACTAAATCAACACTGTTAGATCTTCCTGGGCTCTCCAGGAAGACCATAATTTTGAAAAGCAGCAAAAAAGACTGTGCTCTTGAAAAGCAGCGTAGTATTTTTTTTCAAAAGGAAAATATGCTGTTTATTGGCCAAGATTGATGATCTTAGAAAAGTAAAGGCAATCTTGAGAATCTTGACTTTTGGTGGTCGCAAGTTTGCAGTTTTATTGACAGTATTACGAACACCTTTTGCTATTGTCTTCTTCCAGAATATTTCTCAACATCCCTGTCGAACCATCAGCCCTGGAATTACCCAAGTGATCTGCCACCGAAGCCCTAACCAGAGTTGCTCCTGCTTATCTTCTAAAATCAGTTAAAATGATCCCAATTAAAGCTAGGGTGTGTTAACAAAATCCCTTGTTTCTGCCTACAAGTACTTCTGATAGTCACAAAGATATGTTCATGTACAAACTGATGTACATATCACAATGAATGTTTATGATTGTTGTCCTGTGATGATGGGAAGTGGTTCAATTATATTTATTACTGCCTTATTTTCATTATATACTTTGCACGTTTCAGGCATTGGCACATTTACCACTTTTTTATGGACAACATGTTTGAGACTAACCCTAAAGGACCACGGACAGAGGAAATGATTTTGCAAAATTAGCAACAAGTATTATTATTTACATCCGAGAATGTATTTTAAAAATGTTGCAATCTAGAGGCCATGTGTCAGGTCAGCTGAAGCACATGCTAAATGATGTATTTTTTTTCTTTTTCCTTTTGTTTCCTTGCTCTCATTTATTAAAATCAATAGATTAAAGAAACCCACAAAGCCTATCAATCTTGTAAATGTTATTGTTTATTACCATTTATTATCACTTCCAAGCAGAATTATTAGAATTGGTTACAACCAAGTTTGACACAAGTTCTCTCTCCATTTTCCTTGTGTCTTCTTCATACACTTCAAAGCTCTATTTAGTGATAACACTTCAGTGATAATATTCCCTATGATGTGAGTAACCAATCAATGCTCAGATGCAACGTTCAATTAGCAATTCATTTATTTGAACAAACACTTTATGATTGGGGGAAAATCTTCTGCAGGGATGATACATTTTACAGTTCCATGCTATATTTATATATTCAATATAAAGTGTTTTATATGGTTTACATGTTCTATAGCAGGCACAAATGACGATAACAAAGGCACTCACCAACAGGAGGTGCTGGTGGACTTGTATCTAGAGGACTCTAGGTCAAAAATCTTGAAACAGAGAATGAATTCCATCTCTTTTAATGGATTAATGAGCTAAATCTTTAGTTGCAGCAGGCATCCAGTTGTCATTAAATTATAATGAAATGTATACATTGCTTTGGAAAGCCTTCATAACTGTGAAAGTCTGAGTCTGTAACAAGGAATAGAATGTGAATAGTCCATCCTGAGGCTTAGCCCATCTTGTAGCACCAGTTGCAAATCCTGATAAAATCTAGGCAGCTGTAGTCTAACCAGTACTGAAGCTGTTTTAGTTTAAGGATGATGGATATATCTCTTTAATATGCCACCCAATGTTTCCCCTGCTCTTTTTTATTATTTTAGGATTCTTATTCTAACTGAATTTTTTTAAAGAAAAAAACTCCTATACATATAGTCAACTGCAACTCAAAAACCTCACTAATACTTCCATAATAGTCTGTAAAACTGGGACTCCCAATGAAGATTATGGCCTATATCCAAAGACCACCAAGTAATTAGTTCTGATTAAAAGAGTGTCCTATAACAATACAATTCCACTGCAACCTTTAGAAGATTTGATGGGGGAGCAGGGAGAGAGGTCTGAACAGAGCTAATAGAGGTTCCTCTTTCCCATGGCTCAAAGGATGGTTGAATGAAAGGAATATGTTCATATTGACTCAACTTCGGTGGATCATTAACATATCTCTGTGGTTTCAGGAGCCCCATTTAAGCCATTGACAAGATTCATTGGTCCTCATTCTTGCTTTGTGCCTTGTGGTTTTTGTGAAGTTGCTGCATGCTCTGTTACACTGTCAATTCGCGCCTGCAGCTGAACATCATCAGTGACCAAGCTGTCCCCCAGCTGGGACTGTTTGCTTATTTTTGAGTTTGTATTACATGCGCTGTGAATTATTCACAGAGTCTAATAAGAAAGCGTTCACTGTTAGTATGACAGACTTACTTTGTCACAGCAGTAATGGATAAAAGTAAAAATATTGAGGTTAACCCTTTCTTTACAACACAACGAAAATGAAAAATGCCTTAATTCTGCAGTATATGAAATTAAATAGGACATGTTATTAGTACATACCATGTGTTTGTCTGGGAAAGCAGGTAGTAAGCCCCTGTATTAGACAGCCAATATATTCTGCAGCCATCTGTTTCATGCCAGCATGGGAAGCTAAAACCCTTAATGGAGACTTAATACAGTAAAATATGATCTACACATTTCTCTACATAGAACTTGATCTCTATGTCTGGGGGTGCAATTACTGGACGTCAAAAGCACATGACTGACCAGGCGTTGTGTGAAGCCAGAGTTCCCACTAGTACCCAGGCTGGCTTTCATCCATTCATCCAACTTGTGAATGAAGATGGTCACCTTGACCACACTCTCAGGACTAGATGTTCCAGGTTGGGAGAATCCCACACTGAATCCTGAATCCCTTTTGTTCAGGTTTTGACTTATGCTCTAGCTACATCAACTTCATTATTCCATTGCTTTTCTGAAGCAAAGTGTTTCCCCAAAGGGATAACAGAATAAATTTGCACAAAAGACTTGTGCAATCAATCTGCATTTGAGTAAATTTGTCACAGTTTTGCATTTGGTAAATACTGGTTGGGTAATTATTACAGCACTGCACTAGACACTAAAGGCCAGGATGATGAACAGCCCCTAAATACCCCTGTATGTCTTTCAAACCAATCTGATGTTTAGTTCTCAGCTGCAGTGAATGTTGTTTAATACATATTTGGAGAACCAAGAGGCCATGTTTCAGTCCCTCACTTAATGTGAAATCAAAAACTGAGAACAAGTAGCATTCAAGCTTTTATCCCATGGTGTAAGCCCCTTTGAATTCAAAGGAGCTTACTTCTAAGTAGGCATATAAAGCTTTAAGCAGCTCCTTGCCTGCCCTGCCAGCTTGACTCTAAGTTGGCTTGAGAAAATTCTGTCTGGAGTAAGATACTTTGGCAACAGCTTGTAAGGTATTCAGTTTGGACTGCAGGCTATTCATGACCTCCAACTGGACAATTGGCAATGTTGTGTCCTCCCACCTTTCTCTTCCAAGAAACAAATTGCTAATCACTTTCCTTTCTTTGGGCCTGTACATACAGGCACAAAGTTAAATTTAATTATATATACAAGATTAAAACATGAAAATGGACACATATGCAGGCAGAACAACCAGCTCTGAAATAAACTTTTCTTTATTTTTGCACAGTCTCTAATGTTGTCTAGAGCTACTTTCACCACAAATGCTATAATAGCACAGTGGTTATACCATTTGCCTTGCAAACAGAAAACCTGTTGTTTCATCATTTTTCCAGTCGCTTCAATTTCACCGGGGTAAAAATCCTTCTGTTGCAAATGACTGGTGAAATGATGAAATGATACACTGCGAGACTTCTTCTCTTTCTTCTTTTTAAAAAGTTGAAGAAAAAGTAGCTAGCTCATAGGAAGAAAAATAGTAATTTTAAAAAATCATATTATTAGGTTTCAAACCAGCCACCTTCTATTTATAAGGCAAGTGTTATAACCACTATGCTATTATAGAATTTCCCTAGAAGACAGTAGAGACTGTAGAAACCACTGGCTCAGTTGTGGGAATGCTCTTGCCTCTGTGAAGGAGCCAATGAATTGCTGGCATTAACATGTAACAAAGTAAAGCATTCCAGCCAAAATGGACAGAAAGACCCAAGGTGACATAAAGACAAATAGAGTACTTTGAAACCACACCAAAAAAAAAAAAAAAGGACCAGAGGTTGCATTTGCAATGGGACAAGGTGAATACAGAGCAACATCATCCATTTCTGCTCTCCAAAAATGATTCTCCCCCTGTTCTGTTGATGGGGCAACCAGGCTATGTTGATAAGCATAAACCTAGCAATCAGCAGATAAATGGGGTACAAAACCAGTAAACCTTTTCCACTTTCAGAGTTTCACTTACTGCCTTAAATATGCTTCTCTGCATAAAGGCCAGTCTGCACTGAGCCTGGGTCAAAAGGGAGGAAGGTGTGGGCAGAAAAACTTCTGGTACCTCAATTGTTTGTGGGGTTAATGATCCAATTTGCTTTTGATACCCTCAGAAGAAGAGATCCAAGAATTCATCACAATGTACCCTGGCTAAAATCAAAATGCAAAATGACAATTGACCCTATCTATTTATTTAATAATAGTGTGTGTGTGTGAAAAATTAATCCATCAGCTATTTGTGGGAGGCCCATTCAGCCTATGCATTACTTGGGGCTCAGCTGGCTCCTTATTCCAACACTTTGCCAAAGTTTCCACCTTAAGGAGGAGGAGAAGCGGGGGAAAAAAGCAAATTGCAGAGTATAGACTGAAGCACTTGCAATCGTTGTGACAAATACTAATGTATAAATCAGCAGCCCAATCCAGGCCTGGGCTGCTGATCATGTTCTTTGCTGAAATGTCACCTGTTCCTATCTAACGATTTGCATAATGCAAAGCTTCTCACTCGTAAAATACAGATTAGGAGGGGAAGCAAAGAGTCATTCTCGAACCATAGAGCCATTTCAAAAGCGAAAAGCGGGGGGGTGGGGGGTGGGGGGGTGGGGGGACAGGCTTTACTATTAACCCTGCTGCTCCCATAGGTCTTTCCCTTGTTTGCCTCTACAAGAACAGCTAGGCACAGATAAACTGGCATTCCTTTTCCTCTCTTTTCTTTTATTATGGGTTTATATTTGGGGGGTGGGCAATGTATAAAAGCTATCAAGAAAATGTCTGTGCATCCAACACAGGGAGGTAAATTCAACAAGTTTTATGAAGCAGGTAAACTAGCAAATGGAGTAGAGATTGTGTTTTTGGAATTCTTGCCATGGATGGAGTAAATTAGCAAATCAACTACAGACTACAGTAAACGTCATTCACATTGGGTAGCAAGTGAAGGGTAGTTTTGATATGGTAATATAGGGAAAAGTTTTATCAGTTGGGCTTACAGTCTGGATTCTACGATCTCAGTTTACCACCTCATTCTGTGTAATATGTAGCTAGGCTTCTACTGAGCCACCCAATTACTTTAATTGTAAAGTATAAATGCAAAACACCCATCTGTGAATTCATGGGATGACCAAGGTCACTGAAAAAATTGTTTTTGTATCTCCTCTGCACTATCTTGTCTTCTGAAAGGCAGAGGAGACAGCATTACCCAGACCAAAGCCATTTCTTTAGAAGAGCCGCAGTATGTCACAGTGGCATGAATGGCAAAAGGTTCTCTGGTGCATTAGAACAATTTTCTGTAGATAAATAAGTTGGACTAATTTTAATTGTCATCACCCTTAGAGGTTGTGAAAGACTGTTAAGTCTTTCTCCATTTTCTAAAAACTATTGCAGAATAATCCTATATTCTGAAATGATGTTGACAAAAATGCTGCAGCCCACCACAGGAAGGTTAAGACCATAACCAGTTTCAGCTAACGACCAGAGTGCAACTTGTTTTAGCTAACGTTAGAGATACAACTGAGGCAGGGTGGTCCAAAGATCTGGTGAGGAAACAGAAACTTAAGACTGCCAGATCTGAGCTGCAAAAATCTGGAGGACCATTAGATGACAGTAAAGAAATATCGAAAACACCAGCTCTCTCTGGTGTTGTCTAGTAGCCCAAATTGCTAAAACCTGCCTCAGGATTGGACAGAGCTATGTAGAAGGCCTCTTGAGCAAAGATGAAAAGGGAAAGAATAAGTTAAGAAGTACCTAAAATTGAAATTAGTCTATGGAAGCTCTGAGAGCAGAAGGAATGACCAAGAGAGAAGGGTTGATACCAGCAGAAATAGAAACCAAGAACTGGGGACAGAGCAGCAGGGGACAGGTGAATTTCTCTACCATTTCTAGATTAGGGCAAAATGATTAGCCAGGACAAAAAAAAATGTTAACCTGGAAACTGATTTTAATTTGAAGTAATTCTGTGCACTTGAAATGTTAGGGTTTAAATCTGAGATAAAGTTATCTTCAAAATATTGTGTTTTATTAGTAAAGTTATGCTGTGACCCACATTATGTCAAGAAGCTTTCTTAACATACTACTACGGCAAATCAGAAGAGCCTAAGTTTTAAACTGACAGCAGAATGAGCTGTGAATCCATCATGCCCTCAGTGGCAGTGAAGAAAGAGAGGAGTTCACAAAGATGATTCACCTCTTGGATCACAGACTGGGAAGCAGAGAAGGAACTGTGGCAGCAGCATATGTTTACAGATCCATTTACAGACAAACTTACTCGTAGGTGGTATTTGTAGGTTGTAATACAGGTCACTTAACAATTGAACAAAGCTTATTTGGATCAAGTGCCCATCATCCTGCCAAGTTAGCCTCCAAGCAGTTACGTCCTGCCTGAAGAGCTGTCAGTTGAGTGCCGGGCCCATCTGTATGAGTCTCCTGATGTGGAACTAGCAGGAATTCACAGAATCTTACCTGAGTGGTTCAAGGAAGTCCTAAAATGTCATTGATGTGATGTTGGTTTTCTCCATAGGACCTCACTTATGGACGACTAAGGAGCTTCATTCAACTGCTTTTCAGAGTTTATGTGAGATGACTGCTGAGATAATCCAAATGTTTGGAATTTCAGCACTCACAGAGAAAGGTTACGAGATGGCTGTCAACTTCATCTTTAGGGCTTCTATTCCCATTGCCAGAATTTAGCAGACTTTGCAAATCAGTTTTTGGATTGTTGATAGCACACTTGGGGCAGGGAATCAAGTCTGAAGGAGAAGTGATTCACCTTAGTCCAGCTCATCTCAAGTTAGAATAGCAGGAGAAATATCAGGATGTAAGACTCTGCCTCTCAACCCCTAATGATACTAATTATGATCATCATGTTATACCAGTTTGACTTAATTCCAGAAATCTATTACAAACATGTTATTTTAAAAAAAGATTAAATATTTCCAGTTCTCTAAGACATTTAAAAGTATTAATATGCACTGTGTGTGCATATGGTTAATCAAGTTACTTGGATTTATAGTTGTACAATATACACTTTTTAGATTTTGTGAGACCATAAATGTTTCCTAAAGGAGGCGAAAATATTTCTTTGAAATTGACACTATGAATGAAATGTGTATAAAATAAAACAAATAACTAGTAGGGATGGAAAAATCTGGCAAAAATAATGCATTTTTGTACCTGTCTCTATATGAGGGGTTTTTTTTATTAGTGGTAAACTGCCCTAAAAATTCAGAGAATAATTATTTTGAATGGTGATTAAATTCCAGTTGCATTGGTTCAAAAATGCAACATTAGATGAACAAATCTCTTCCTATCTTTAAGAAGTAGTATTATTATATTTTCATAATTTTAAGTGAGGAGGAATCAATTGTTTAATTGACTAAAAACAGAAAAACACAGGGAATTGCTCATGGAAAATTACTTCAGGGGAGGATAGATTGCAGGGACAGCATCCAACTTGAAAGTTATGGTAGCACTACTACAAAATGTTGCACGACAGCCATGGTTATAAGAACTAGTGGGAGACAGCCTCATAGTGATCATGTGATAAATTGCTTGTTTGTGTTCCTTATATGTCACACCACAAATCTACACAATGCCTTTATTTTGGTAGATGGTATCTTTTGGGTCCTTGCTGAAAGAAAGAAAATCTTGTTGCACTGAGCCCAAGAAATGGAAATCTATCCAGATTGGCCAAGGGATCTGAATGATGCCCCATGGACCCGCCTGGGTATATGTGTTATTCAAGCCATAAACTTCTTTCATACTCTTTTAATGCAGAGGAAAGGTGTCATTTTGGACTAGAGATCAGTTGGCCTCTTTTGGAGGCTGGACAAATTGACCAACTTAGTGAATAGGGCCACAAAACATGTCCTACCGTACCCACCATAAAACCATTAATCTATTCCCTCCAGCATGCTATTTCCTCTAGTGATCTTGATACAGCACAGGTAAACAGCACTGCAGTCTTGATGAAGGAACAATCTATGTTTCCACTCTGTTAGTGGTGGGGAAACAGCCATCATGACCAGCATGTTGGTGAGGTGTGTATCTAAAAGGAATCTGCACCTCCAATCCTGGCTGACCTTTCTATAATGTCATTACCTACAGTATCATTATTAATAATTGAATGTTCTTGTATGATATCTGACTGGTCTTGAATTCTAAGAAGGACAGTCTGTTTCCAGAGCTTTCTTATAACAGGAAAGTATGCAGCCAACAGCCTAGTAAATGGGTAAGATGAGGCAAAGAGTTGCAGTAAACTACAGAGATAATTTAATAAAAAATCTGATAGAAAATAATTGGTCACGTTCAGTTACTATAAAACCAAATGTTGGTTGGCTTTAATCACATGCTAGTACTTTTTTTATTGCATTATATAAACTCAGATGCTGTGGTTTGTAAAACATGGTTTATAATTGAGCCTAATCTGTGAATTCAGCCAATATATACAGCCAACCAAGGAGGGGAACCCAGCTATTGAATTAGCTAACTAAACTTGGCTTGTAGAAGGTTTTAACTGGTTCTTTTATTACTCCCTCATATCTGTAAACCCAGCCCTATATAGCTCTGATGCAATGTATGATGGAAGTGGAACGTTCTTACATGTATATAACATGTCACCACATGTTTGAACTTGCTAGCAGGACAACCCAGCCCGAGCAGAAAAACACCAATCTTATAGTTGTCGTGTGGATTGTTAGAAAGCCTCCAGGCCCAATCCAAAGGGCTGGGCTGAACCTTTAAAGCCAGTCACAGTGCAGATCTGAGACCCATCAGCCACTGCCTTCCCAGAATCCCATTGCCTTGAGACATCCATTGGGCATGGACTAAGCAGCCCGTCTTCTCTGTAGTAGCCCCTGTAGTTTGGAACACTTTTCCCTTGTGGTTCCTTCGGCCCCATCTCTTCAAGGTGGTCAACACTACCCCCTTCCAATATGCCTTCAACACTAGTTGGTTGTGGGTTCATCATGGAAATATTGTTTGGATTTTCTTTTGGCTCTTAATGCATTTCTTAATACTTTTATCTTGAAATGGTTGCCAGATATTTCAGAGTTTAAACAAAGCAGAAACAAACAAGGAACAACATCTTGCCAGCCAATTATAATAAGCCACTTGTTATCCCTTTAGTTTATATTCCTAATTGTAGTTGAGACCATTGCTTTGACCAGTCAAATTAACCTTTTAGATCTGTGAGCCTCTTCCCCATCAACTGGACCTTAGAAAGAGTCCAGTTTACATTCACAATATTCTTGGAAAGCCCTATTACCATCCTCCTTGAAGTTCTTCATTAATACAGAGGAAGAGACTTACAATATTACCTATAGTAAACCCCTACTTTGATCCGGGAAACCCTAAAGAAGAAAGAGTGGGCTTCTGCAGAAGAAAGGGAAGGACTGGGGACTTCAGCTGCTAATCACTGAGGTTCATGAGGAAATGCAGGCACATTTCAAAGAAAACAATCCTGGATGGGGTGGGGGGCTGCTGTGGAATAACTACCCTTCCTAGCATCAGAGGAGAAACCCTGAATCAGAACAGAGCAATCTGTAGGGGGAAATAGGCCAGGATGCTGGTCAGATGGGATGGGGAGGTTTGGAGGGCAGGGGGTGGGGGGCAAGTTGGGGACACTGAGGAATGGCCCTTTGGGCTGGAGGGGAAGAAAACTGCTTTTCCTTGCCCTCTGAAACAGAAGGAGTCTTGGCTGGCAGGGAGCTGGTTAATAGACTGCTCCTGGCTGGCTGACTGAGCAGGGTAGTGACACCTGACTGGCAACTTAGGGAAGGAGTTGGTGGCTTATTAAAGCTGCGGGACCCCGGCTGAACCTCCTGACTACACGCTAGGATTGCTGTGTGCCCCACGATAACTCGCAGCTGCTGATAAAGTCCGCTGGTAATGGCTTTTTGCTAATGAGAAAAGTGCTGCTGATTATGACAAATCGCCTCAGACCAACAGGCTAAGCTGCTACACAGGCTCTCAATTGTCAGTTGGGCTGATTTTTGCATTTCATTATTCCTTTCCTGATGTTCTGCTCCTTCTCCTCTCAACATACTCCTATAGCCGCGTGTCACAATTTTAATAACACTTCTTTATCTCAATTTTCCCCCTCTCTCCATGGAAGCTGGAAAGAAATGGATGTTGAAAGAACGAGGCTTATAACCTTGCTTGTACTCGGCAACCGGGGAAACCCTTCGACCACTAGAAGTGTTTCAAAGGCGCCAAGAAACCGTCATGGAGATGTGGATCAAGGTGCTCCAGAGAGCCGGGCTTTCAATGCTGCAAACTCTTCTAACATCTGCACATACTGCCTGGTCTGGGCTCTTTGGTAACATCTGGAAACATCTGGTCTCTTTGGTAGGAGGCACTCAGGTCTCCCAAGGGCATGTGGCTGGCATTATCAGCCCCTTTGGGAGGGGTGTCTTTTTTTTTTGCTGAGTCTTTTGTCTTTTAAAGTTGAGCATGTTTTAAACCTGGTTGGAGGCTTGACACTAATTTTTGGTGTTACTTTATTTTTTGCTGAAATTCAGACCTCCTTTATTTGCAGATGAATTTTGATGGCTTCACTTTGAGGAGCTTCAGGCACTGAAAAAGAGGATCCTGACATAGGAGATGTCTAAGGGAGAACAGTGTTTCTCAACCTTAGCAACTTTAAGATGCAGGGACTTCAACTCCCAGAATTCCCCAGCCAGCATGCTTGATTTTTGAGAATTCTGGGCATTGAAATCCACGCATCTTAAAGTTGCTGAGGTTGAGAAACACTGCTTTAGAGTATGAATGCAATGCACAAAATTGGAAACATCCTGATCAAATATCATTTTACCTGTGGATTTAGTTTCAGCACCTTCAGCCTACTATCTGCAAAATGGGGATAATAACAGTGGTCTACCTACAAAGAAAGAAAGAAAAATTGGTTGCCTTTCATTGCATACTCTGAAAACTGTCTATTTCAAACTAGCCCTTGCTGAAATAAATCTTTTGCATGCTTACTTGATTATATTTTAAAAATCAGATCTTTTACCTGTTTTATTGGTTAGATAAAATTGCCGTTCTGAGATACAAGGTTGTCCACATTGCTATTAAAAAAGTCATGTCAGTTTAATTAAGTACTATCACTGCAGTTTATCTTATTAAAGTATCAGTTAATAAGAACAAACAATCTGGATTTAATTTGACTTTTGATCCAGCATGCTTTTAGCCTGCTTTCTCTTTATTCTTGGTACTTAGAAACTGTGTGAGGTCTTACTAAGGAAATGATAGAAAGGACATCATTTTCTTCTCTTTTCCCTTTTTTGCAGCAGAGGCAAAAGGGAAAAAATATCCAAATTAGCCAGAGCTGAATGGGTCCTTTCTTTTAATACTGCAAACTCTTGTAAACATCTGCACATACGACCCTTTCCTTGATAGAAGCAAGGGCAAAAGAAGCTTTATTTTTTAAAATTGTCTGATCCATTCAGCTCTCCAAAGGGCACATGGCCGGAATTATCAGCCCTTTTGGCAGAATGAAAAATTAACATTTTAAACATGACAAGGCATGTTCTCCCAACATAATTGATTTTTTTTAAAAAGGATTATGGTCCCTAACCTTATAGTTCTAACTCTACATTCAAAGTCAGGACAGGCTGATACAAAATATAATAGATGGGGAAATTCTTTGGCCAAATGCAACTACAGGCAGATGGCCTCTTCTCTATACTAAAGCAGGGCATTGTAAGCCTGCAGGAAGAGTCCTGGTTTTATCTCTAATATGCCAGAAAATCTGAATGTATTGTGTATGTGTGGGTGGGTGGGTGAGTGTTTAGAACAGGTTCTATTTAGTAACCCAAGAAGAAAAAACAGGGGTCATCTACAACAAGGACTGCAACAGCCAGTATGCAGACAGACAGGCAGAAGACTAGTACAGCGCATCCATGAACACCAGCTAGCAGTCAGAAGACACAGTGAAAACTCCTTAACCTCACAACACATGGACAGACTCAACCACAGTTGCAACTGGGAAACAATTAGCATCTTAGACCAAGCCAAATCCAAAAACAATAAAGACAATAAAAAACCTAGGAAGGAAATAAAAAGAGTAAAATACATCCCCTACAGCAGCCAACACTCAGATAAGCAGAGAGCAGCACCAGACAAACACTCAGGCAGAAAACAAAGCTCTAATCAAGGAAACACCAAGGAGGAAACCACACCCTCACCAAAACTGGCAAGGCAAGCTACTGTAAATAAACAGGGCACAAACCCCACACTCACTCATACTGATGAGGTTACCTAGTTGGGTAATGAAACGTCTGCAAGCCAACCACCAAGCTCAGAGAGCACCAAGGACTCCACAATTTAACCCTGAGCTACAGATAGTCTCTTCTATTGGAGGCTCTATTTCATTGAATGCTCAATGCCCTTTGCAATTCTAGACACACACACAGTGTATAAATAACCAATATAAAAAAGAACTCCAATTGCCCTATATTCTTTTACTCCAATATAAAGGTAGTATAAGTTAACCGAAGCATGTTTTATATCAATAATTCAGTTAAAGGGCATATGACTACAGCAAAGCTTTAGGGAAAGCAAAAAGACTTAGTAATACAAAGATGAACAATGGAGTCCTTGGGGTTCTCTGAGCTTGGTTCTTTTCTTGCAAACGTTTCATTACCCGGCTAGGTAACATCTTCAGTGCTAAAATGGGATGAGGTTTACTCTCTATTTATCTGCTGTGGCCTGCTTTGCCAGTACTGGTGGAGGTGGGGGTTCTGTTTTGCTCTTCTGGTAGTTCCTTGATTGGCATATGTTGACTGCTTGATTGTGTGTCTGGTGGTAACCTTTGCTTATCTGAGTGATGATTGCTGGAGATGATTGCTGGTGATTGAATGCTGGTGAGGCAATCTTCTGGTGTTTTGTCTCTTTTGAATAGTATGTAGATGCTGTTAATCTCTATGTGTCTGTTAATTGCTGCCTTGTCTGAATACCAGGCTTCCAAGAATTCTCTTGCATATTTGGATTTGGCTTGGTCTAAAATGCTGACAGTTTCCCAGTTAAAACTGTGGTTGAGTCTGTCCATGTGTTGTGCAATTAAGGAATTTTCATCATGTCTTCTGACTGCTAGTTGATGCTCATGGATGCGTTCTGCTAGTCTTCTGCCTGTTTGTCCTACGTAGTGTTTGTTACAGTCCTTACACTGTACGTTGTAGATGACTCCTGTTTTTTCTTCTTGGGCAACTGGGTCTTTTGGTTTACTTAAGATATTTTGGAGTGATTTTGTTGGTTTCTGTGCTACAGAGATGCCATATGGTTGTAATAATCTGTTGGTGGTTTCTGAGATGTTTCTGATGTATGGCAGTGTGATCCTTTTCATGGCTTGTGTGGGTTGTGTCGTAGTAGGTTGAGTGGTCAGGCACTTTTTGATAAAGTTACGTGGGCATCCATTTTGTTGGAAGATGTTGTATAGGTGGTCTTTTTCCTTTTTCTGCTGTTCTGGGTTGCTGCAATGCATTTGAGTTCGCTTGAATAATGTTCTTACACAGCTCCTCTTGTGGGAGGTTGGGTTGTTGCTTTGGTAGTGGAGTACTTGACTGGTGTGGGTTGTCTTCCAATAAACTTGGGTTTCTAATTTCCTGTTGTTTCCTCTGCTGATGAGGATATCCAGGAAGGGTAGTGTGTTGTTGTTTTCTTCTTCTCTGGTGAATTTTATTCCTTTGAAGATGTTGTTAATGGTTTCATGGGTCTTCTCTAGTTGTTTCTTTTTTATTATAACAAATGTGTCATCTACATACCGGATCCATATTTTAGGCTGTATGTGTGGCAATGCTATAGCTTCTAGGCATTGTATTACAATGTCTGCTATGAGTCCTGATAGTGGTGATCCCATGGGTGTGCCTCTGATTTGTTCGTATATTTGTCCATCAAGATGGACAACTCCTTCTCCCCACGCATGGCACAGAATATAGCATATTGCATATACTCTCCTGATTGCAGCAGGATATAAATATAATAAATAAATAATCTGCTTGGAGATACTACTGTGGCCACTTTCTTGCACTGTCATGAAAAGCAATTTATTAAAACAGAAGGCAGAGCCATAACACCAGGGATTAAAGTGTCATCTGCATTTGGCTTTATAATATAAAAATGAGGTTTCTCTTGCTTTCAGTCAATCACAGCAATACTCCACTAAGGATAAACAGAGATTCATTAACAGTTTTTAAAGGTAGCCCAAGAGTACACAGTGATGCAGAAATCAAAGCTGGATTGGAAACACAGACTTTTTCAAATTGAGATGCAAAGTTTTTTCTAACTTTTTTTTAATACTATATATAGATTGAGGACATCTTTGTCTGCTACTCTTTCCAACTAATTGGTTAGGTTTTATTGCTGTAGTCCCAAGCTACAGACTTTAATGGCCTGGCACCTACAAGGATTTTTGGCTTCCTGATAGGTCTTGTGCAAAATATGCACCCATCAGCAGTACAGACTTTTGCCTTGCTGTTTCACAAATCAAAGGCGAAGTTCATTCCCCGAACCTCAGTGGTAACAGAATCAAAAGCTATTGGATTGTGGGTGCATTTAAAAATCAACTCCTAAATCCCACCTAGTGTATAATAATAAATAATTATGTGGTTTAGCCATAAAATTGTTTGTCAAGAAAACTTCAGGGATTTATCCAGGCAGTAGCCAGGGGTCAAGGTACAATTTATTTATTTTTTTAATGACAATTATTAGTCCTTTTTAGTGAGTGTTCCCCCCAAAAAAGGGGGGGGGGAACCCTACTAAATATGGATGTTTCCCACTTACAAAGTTGATGAAATCAGTTTTTAATCTAAATTACATGTTTTTCCTGTTCCTCAGTGATGCCTCCCTAAAGAAGATTACTTTTATCTTATCCATAGACATAGATAGAGGTGTCCACAAGACAGGGTGTCTGTGCGTGTGTGCGTCTATGTGTGTGTGTGTCAGAAAAGGGGTTTGACTGCAGTAGTGTGGCCATCATAGTGACATTTTTGACCCCTATGTGGACCCCTCTGTCCATAAATGTGGAAACTAAGTCAGCCACACTGTATATTCACTGTTTGAGATTAATAGAAATAATATTCCATTGTATTTCAACCACCACAGAACATGCGAACTTGATGTGCATTGACAGAAACCCTCTAATTCTGCCATCAAATGAGCAATGCTCCATAGAATATCGATACAGAGGGGAAGCCTGTGAGCTGAAAACAGATTGAGTATTTCTTTCCATGCTATTTTTAGATCTTTTCCACAAATATCTGCTCTCTGTTTTATTTGAGATTTCCTTTATCCCCCTCTCCCTAGTTCTCTGAGAAATTAAAATGAGAGGGTAGGAGGACATTGAAAGAGTGTCTTTGCAAAGTTTGTTTGATTAGAGATGCAGGACAGACCAGGTACCAGAGGAGAAGGAGGAGGCGGAGGCGGAGGCGGAGGAGGAGGAGGAGGAGGAGAAGGAGAAGGAGAAGGAGAAGGAGAAGGAGCAGGAGCAGGAGCAGGAGAAGGAGAAGGAGAAGGAGCAGGAGAAGGAGCAGGAGAAGGAGCAGGAGCAGGAGCAGGAGCAGGAGAAGGAGAAATAAGTACCAGATAAGGAAACGGGTGTCCGATTGTCAGAGAAAGCAAGCTCATGTTCTCACTTTAGGCCTAAGCTGTCTTGGCATTTGGCATTTTCTGTCTCCTTTTGGGAACTTGAAATGCATTTGCCATGAGAATGAATTTGCAACGTCCCCCCAAATGGGATTCCACTCTTGCATGGAGTGCCTTGGGAGTACCCCTCTTTCCTTGGTCAAAAATTTGCACCATACCAAGTAAAATAGCAAAAAATAAATTCAGAAGAAAGACACAGATTGGATGTATGCATGCAAAAAAGAAAAAAAAATTGTAGGGGAGATGGGCGGGAGAGAAATCTAATAAATAAATAAACAAGGAAGCAAGCCAGTCAGGAGTGCTTGTGTTTTTAAAAAGTGCCTACACTATAAAGTTACACTTAAAAAAAAAGACTACATTAAAAGAAGACGTCAGATAAATTTAAATTCCATTCACAAGTTGCACATGTTCAAGATGTGAATGGCAAATGGATGTGGATTTTTTTTTAAAAAAACACTGATTAAAAAAAGAAAATGTAGAAGATCCCCAGCTGATTCCAAGGTTGCCTTGCTAAACTGCAGATTCTGCCCAAAGTGAGAAAAATGTTCCGCTGGCCTCTTTCTTCTTTCCCTGGGGTTACATGACATCCCCAAATGTGGAGTCCCTTGTTCCTTTATCACACAATTAATTGTGTGTCGGGGTGGGGGGAGCAATGAGCCATGAGGGGTAATTAAGGGATAGCTCTTTATCTCCCCACCATCTTTCTACAGCAAGCGTTTTGGGCATTGACGCTTAGTTTCTAAGGCAATGTTTTTTTTATGCTAAGTGATAGCTGACCGGTAAGCAGAGTAACCTGGGATTAGTCTTTGGGTGGTAAAAACAAAACAAAGATGGCAGCCACAATGATGCAATTGAAGCTCCCCCTGCACGGCACGTAAAAAACGGGCGGAGCTTCAGTCCGCCCCCCTAGCTGCCATCTTGCAGCCTTCTGGCCACACCCCCTGGACACCCTTGACTGCATCATCAAGGGTTGAGTTCAATTTGAGGGAAACTTTGCATTCTTGTCTGTGTGTGTGATTTTAGTTTCTCTGAAAATGTGCTATTCAAGCAATGGAATTGGGATACAATATACGGCACGTGCTGCTATTTCCTTGTTTTTGTAGCTATTTTGTTTGCTACCTTTCCCCCCTATTCTATTTCCTATTATTTTCTGCTCCAAGAATTCCAGATATGCAAAGCATAGAGCAGAAACCAGCAGTTAAATAAATCAACGCCCTCATTCACATACCTTCTATTTTCATTTTATATCAAGGGACAAATCACAGCAAAGATGCTTCAGAACCCCGGATGGCTCTGTTTCCCTTGATAGAAGAGTAAATTTAAAATATGTCACTTATCTCTTTATTCTTTTAAATCTGGATCCTCTCTTCTAAAGTATAATTTAGAACAGGAAATCTAAAAGATTTGTAAAAGATGCTGGTGGTGAGCTTAACAAAGCGAACATTTCAATGACTTCTGCATTTCAAAAAACACAAAAAAAATGAACATTTGTACTCTGGTCTTTGCATTTGTACAGTAGAGAATGTCCTAATCACCATTATTCAGGCTGGATGCCAAAGGAACCATCCGTATCACAAAACGGCATTACTGACTGGAAATGTTGAGTTAGTATGGCCTGTTGTGAAATCAAATGCCATCCAGTAACGCTATCCTTGCCCCTCTTTAAAAACTGTATGTCGAAATTTCTCATTTCTGAGCTCAATTCCTACTCTTAGTCCTAATCTGCCTGTGCCAGGCTGGATCTTGTGAAAAAGCATGGCTGTTTCCCCTTCCTGCTGCCACCCCAGAGTCGTAGACTCAAGCGTTTTTAGCCAGTAAACCTAAGCCGAGACCTAGTTCTGAAAGCATGTTTCAAAATACATATTTACATATTATTTAGCTAGTTATACTGTTATTTAAAGGGGTCACACAGAAGGCCATTGCTTATTAAAACTGCAAAGAGAGAGAGGTAAACTCATAATGGGTTTTTTCATGTGGAACGATCATCTTATCTAATATGTTTGAAAATGTAATCCATTACGACTAATTACCATGTTGGCTTTGAAGAAGACAATCACGCTCCCTCCGGGTCTAGGGAATGGCCAAATGGTTCTCTGCTCCCTCTCTTCATTGTTCTTCCCCTGTTCCCAATTCTCTTCCCACCCTTTTTCTCTCCCAAGAAAAATGTCGGCCTTCGGACATTAGTGGAGAAGGGCTGAGGGTCTCCCTATCGGGCTGAAGCAGGAGCTAAACAATATTAGCCAATCATTTTTGATAGATGAAGCATGGAAATTAGTTCCAGAGTTTAACTGATAACTGAAACCACAGAGTTACATTCCATTATGGCAGCCTTAATTGATGAGCTCATTAAGCCCATTATTAGAGAAATTGATTTCAAATAGGCAGTTAAAGCTGGCTGGCAAAAGGAAAAAAGAAAGAAAGAAAGAAAGAAAAAGAAAGAAAGAAAGAAAGAAAGAAAGGGGGAAAAAGAGGGCGAAGAGATACCGCACAATGTGAAGAAAGTAAATAAAATACATAATGAAGCAAGTAATTTTATAGCACATTAGTTGCTGTGCGGGTTTTAAACACTCATTTTATGTACTAATAAAGCTTTTGTAGATTGTGCCCATTAGGAGAGCTCTGAATGCCGCCAATCTTTAATGCAGCCCTGCTACTAATTAATTAATTAACCCCCAGCCGAAGCAATCCATTAGTCATGCAGAATCAGCAGCGTAAAGCCACTCCGGGTATTGTCTGACAGGAGCAAAATTGGGAGCTTCGGCTTGAGGCTGGGTTATTTTTCTTCCTATTGTTCTTTAGGTTAATGGAAACAAATCGGAGTAAAGCCTTAGAAAGATCCTTCTGAAAGGAAGTCCACTACTAGGCTGAATTGCTAAAGCAGCATCAGCTTAATATTTCCCCTTTGGTGCATTTTTCAGTGGAACGCTTTGCTTTAGAGTTCTTCTGTCTGCTTGCCCACGGAGGAAAGCTGCAGGCCTGGATAAAAAGAAAAATCACTCTCGCTGTGGCAGTCCTTGTGCTTCACTGGAGGGCAGGTCAATCCCACACGGGAGCACAAGAGGAAACGCTTGAGGCTAGTTCAGTCCGGCGTGGTTCTCCCCAGTACTTCTCCTACTTGCATGTGGTTCTCTAAAGTTCTAGAGGACACCATCCAGATGTCAACTGAACAGGGCTTCCTCATTGCTTCTTCCCTCTTTTGCTTGTGGCAGAAAATGTGTAGAGGATTAAAAAAGCAGAGGGTGGACAATCTCTTTGTAGGTATGGAGAAGGAAGTGCATGATGCAAGTGCAATGAGGAGAGAGGTCTCTGGCAAAGTGGAATGAGTTGTAGGACAACCTTGAGGAACAGGAGGAAAAGTCGCAACCAAGACAATGGTCAGATAAAAGAAATTTGAGTCTAAAGCAGAAATGTAATTTGAGAGAGCATCTTTGACATGACCCTCCCTAGTTCTCACGAAGATAAAGACAGGGAGGGGAGAAGCGTATTCAGACTTGCAAGATTCTGTTCCTGTAACCATACAATAAAAGCAGTATCAACATTTATAACTTTGGTTTTCTAGTCTGGTCTACCTTGAAGGGCTGACACAAAGGGAGCTGAGGTTGCTTCTTCTTTTTCTAAAGAAGCATGGATTGTACCATAGGTCTGGGCCCATGTGGGTCTCAGCAGGCCTCCAGAATGGTTGTAGAAGCTCCTTATCCATTCTGTTTGCCTCCAGCCAGATAAGGAGAAAAGACGTGTTGGTTGATATTGATGATGATAAGTGAATGTCTGTTCTTGTTAAAATAAATGGTCCCTTCTTAACATAGAGTTATGTTTCTTTCAAGGATAATTGTTCTGTGCTGTGGGACAGCATTAAACCTCAGCACTAGGAGATCTGTTCTCTATGATTGTACTTGTTCTCACACATCAGGCTAAGCTGTAATGTGGTTTATGTGCTTCAGGCTTAGTATGCTGTGTGAACTTAGCCATCATGGTTTATAAAGCATATTTTATGGCTTAGCACAATATGTGATTTCAGCCAGTGTCTTTAGGAAATTAAAAAAGGGGAAATTGGAACAAAAAACACTTTGAACTTGCCATACAAAAGAGAAAAAAGCTTCATATTAAACAAGGACTGTCGACCGAAGAAAGAATATTCAGAAATGACACCATCCACCATCTCCACCTTCCACTCCTCATCTTCTGGAGCACAGGGTTATTTAAATAACTCCAATTAAGATGGTGTATTCTCCTGGGAGCTGAGATCTGTTGGATTTAACCTGGTGGCATGGAGCTCTCCCAAGCCTGAAGGCTGAGCAAGCACAGGGGGCTTGTATATATCACAATGCCTGCTCGGGAGGGGGGAAATCGGGGCAGGAAAGGCAGGATGGAATGCTTCGGAATCGGATTATATGTGTCACCCATGGCCAGAAACATTCAGAGCCCCCTCTTCTGTTCTCCCAGCACAGGGAAATGTCTCTGAACATGCTCTGTGTCTGATTAGTAGCTATATCTTTTTCTTTCTTTTTCTTTTCGGTGAGCTGCTGGCTCAGACTGGAACAACTCAAAGGACAATCAGTAGCGTTTCAGTAAGACATTTCAAGGCAAGGGGATGTTAATTACAATCAATATTTTGTTAATTCTAGCAATGACAGCCAAGCAGTAAAGCTAAACAGTAAAGGTGTTGATTTTTCATTTAAACCAATGGCTTTGTTATTAGTTCTTCAGCGTTCTGCCAAATGCAGAATATTTTTCCTTCACAGTTCAGGGAGTTCACGGGGTTTAATGAGCACTGTCCTGACTTTCTCAAATATTATTTTGACTCCAAAATGTTGAACAATTCTGAAATGTTCTGGTATATTTCAGATTAAATAACGGTTGTCATTTTCTGCTTTCATTGCTTTAATAGTCAATGCAATTGAAAATGGCCTATTAAAACTACTCATTTGTACAAGATCGCCTTATAACTATTTTTTTATTTAGCGGTTCTGAAAACACCTACCAAACTATTGCCATTTAAAACCTATTTAAATGCCTGTTTAGACAACATTTACACTTCTGTAAATAAGGTTGGCTGCTATGCTAAATATGGAATTGCACCAAATGTTCTGTTTTGAACAATGATTTTCAGTTTTAAATTGGGCACTCTAAAGAAAGAATTGAAACATGCTTTTATCACTATATTCACTGGATTACATCAGACGTAAAACACTGTTTTTGAAATGAATATGTTATCTTTGCTGTTCAAAACACTCAGGGCTGAGAAAAACAAATGAAATGGGATGTGCAGGTTTTCAATTAGTTCTATCCTTTTATTTGATATACTACCTTATAAATATGTAAACAGAAATAATTTTGAAGGGGTTTCATGAAACATCGGTATATATTAACATTAATCTCTTTCATACTGTCCTCCCGCATATGCATACATGCACACATGCGCACTCACACAACTTCTACTGGTTTTTTCCCCCTCGTTTACTGCCAAAGGACTACTATATAATATGCAGTTTCCTTTCATGGGACATAATTAAAGAAGGGATATTCCCTGCAATGTCAGATTTTGTTACATTCCATTTACATTTGACAAATACATGTTCAACTGATTCCTTAACATTATTTTTCATTGCTATTTGTTTTAAAGATTAGCCTCCTAAATGGAACTCAAAAATATCTCTTTTTTGATGATGAATAGTTGTAACACGACAGAGCAGTTTACAGAGCAGAAATTAGAACAGCCAACTTTGTGCTGGTTCAGTAAAAAAAAAAACAGTACTGCATATTTTGAAGCAAATGTTAAAGGTAGAGTTCACCCTGTGTTGAATAATACAGGGTAAACTCTGTCCGTAAATATTGTGCTTTCTGTTGTAAGAACAAAATGTCTCTGGCTAATCTTGAAGACATTTTGTTGTTTTTTAATTGAGTATTTCTTTCCAGGAACAGATGATATAATTACAGTGGTAAGTCTGGTGTGGATTTGTGGGTTTACGTCAAATTTATGTCAGAAATGCAGCTTTGATCTCTGTACATGGTCATTTATTGCTACTTCCATCTCCTGATGGTGCTGTCGCAAAGTATGAGAAGTGCGATATAGTTTGGGAATCGATTCTATATGAAACTGCCCAAGGATTTCAGGTAATCCCAAACAATGCATTCATCCTCACTACTTGAAACATCAGTATATTTTTAACCTTACACAAAAGTTTTCTGGATGGCAGTCAGAACAAGCATCATTGTAACACCTGGTAGCTCCAGCTGTAGACAAAACTTGGTGTGGCTTCATTAGCAAGATGAGTAGGTGAACCTTCTTCCACCTCTTCCGGTTCTCCAACATGGCCACAGCTCAGCAGAGTAAAAGCTGGTGGAGAAAACCACTTGTATTATTGCACGCAGGCCTAGCTGAAGAGAGCTCCATTCCCTCCCCATTGGCATCACTTGTAAGGGGTGGTTGGAGTATTTTCCCACGTCTATCACAGGCAACCGGTCATGACCCTGGGAACAATAAGCCACTGCACAGATGGGACATGGGGCCCTCTACAGTGTCAGTGGCTTGGTTCACCTCTATGGCTCCATGAACCTGAAGCTGTATAGTTCCATAAGCTCGAAGTGAACTTTTAAGAACGTTTACTTTTCTGAGGAAAAGGTCAGGAAAGTATTTGTTTAAAAGTAGTTCAACAGCAGTAATCCCATTAACCACTTATATTCTGCTTTTATAATTTTGATGTTTTTTCCGGTCAGGATTCTAGTATCCTTTGTCAGATACAATTTTGTAACACACTTTAAGCCCAGGCTGACAACAGGTCTGTAGGAGAAGAGTTGGGCCTGAAAGGTTGGACACTTTCAATGCATAGGCTGATCTGAAGGCCCTCTCAAGCCTTCTGACCAAGAAATCTCCTGGGTCTACACCCCTTAGCTCCACCTCCTGCCTTGGTGTGGTGGCTTGATAGTTCTCACTGCTGCCACGTAACTTCTATGTCTTTACTTGGTGTCCTCCTCCCACAGCTTATCCCCAGAGTGCGACACAGATTGGGGCCCAACAGTCTGTGCCCCTCACTGCAAGTGAAAGGGAAAAAAAATGATAAAAAGGAAATTTTGCTCCTGTCCCTGTAGCATTGAGGTGTGTGGCTAGGGAAATCAGACTCTCTTCTTTTGTGAGGAGATAAATGAGGGAAAAACTGAATCAAATTTCATTTAAAAAAGAAAAAGAGAATATAAAAACTCCTTTTTTGGTTTGGTAGTTGCTTACAAAACAATCAGTGCCGGAGGAAATAAAAACATAGGGCTGCTCAAATCACAAAGGGCCTCTTAGAAGAACTTCCAGTAGAAAAATATACAGGAAAAGACAAGGCTCTGATCGGATCTCAAGATAATGCTGATGTGCTCAATTTAGAAGCAACTCTGATGTAAAGAGGTGCCAAGTTGCATAAAACACACGAGGACTGAGCCAATTTGTAACCTGGAAAATCTTTGTTCCTGCAAATGAATTAATTAATGTTTCCAATTTATATATTTAAACTCCAACCTTGTTTAGAGGATGGGAGAATATTAGATCCCTTTTTCTCACCCTACCCTACAACCTTGGCAAACAATTTCTTGCTTGTCTTCCTTTTGGCAGAGAAATGCCGCTGGTTTCCCAAAGCACAAAAGCTTTCTCAGAGGGAGAATTTGTGGGCAGCTCTTCTTTTTCTACAAGCTAAGGTGAGCACCTCTCTTTAATAACATCCTACCTGAGGCAGGAAGACGTCTATCGCAACAGGATCAGACGCCTATTACTGATCTCCAGTAGTACCAGCTTTTGAATACATCTACTGCCACCGATCCATCAATTAGAGATTCCTTTTTTGATCTGAGCACCACTGAGGGAAAATGGCAATCATTAGGTAATACTGCTATACAAACAGAGCCAATCTTCCTACCACCAACCATCCTCTTTCAGTTTGATCAGCCATGCAGTATTTTTACGGCCTCCACAGATTATCGTGTTTCTGTTCCTCTGTATTCTTTGTTAGAAAAAGATTCAGCCATGCTGTGCATCCTGAGGAGCAGGAGAAGCATTTCAGAAAGGGGCTGTCGCCTTACTTTATTTGATTGTTTTCTTCATGGGGTAGAGATTCAGTAGAAGCGCTGAGAGGTCAAGATCACAAATCTGTTTGGCATAAGCACTGGCTTTGTCCATTGCTAAAAGGCACTTTCTGCTCACTTATTCCTTGTTACACATTCATTACTTCTTTCTTCTTGGTGAGCCAAAAGCTCTCTGGACTGACATATGAGACATCTTAAGGACAAAGGAAAGAAGTTTCTGACATAAATGTTTCAGATGGTGGTAACATAAATTGTAAGAACACTTCTCTGTGCTGCCCATAATAAGTTAAGACGTTGTACTGCTCACTGGTTCTTTGGCTTGTTTATGATACTACAATGGGCTTTAATCTCTTCTCAATTGGCTGCTTCAACAGATTGAGTTTTTGTTGAAATTAGATGTGTGTTTTTTAGTTTGTTGCTTCCCCACCGCCCCAACCCCTGAATGACAAGGACTGCAATATTACAACTTGTTGGACCCTCGCCCACCCTTAATTTTGATGCCAGAGAAGAAGGGACCCGAATCACCCCTTTGGAGGTTTATGGTAGTGGAGCATCAGGTTAAGAATGGAAAAAGGAAGTACTGTTTTTCCCATCACATGGATGATTTATGAAGTTTATTGCTACAAAATGTGTTGATGATCACTAGCTTAGAAGGTTTTGTTTATAGGTTAGAGAAATGAATGGGGAAGGATACCTGTATTAATATCAGTGTTGGCATGCTAAGTTGAACCTCCAGTCTGAGAGACAGTATGACTTTGACTATTATTTGCTGGGATTCTTTTTTTTTTTTTTTTTTAGTGTGCCTTCTAGCCATTGTTGACTCCTGGCAACTGCCTGGACAAGTCCCTGCAGTTTTCTTGGCAAGATTCCAGAAGTGGTTTGCCATTGCCTCCTTCTTAGGGCTGAGAGAGAGTGACTGGCCCAAAGTCACCCAGCTGGCTTTGTGCCTAAGATGGGACTAGAACTCACGATCACCTGTTTTCTAGCCTGATGCCTTAACCACTGAACCAAATTCAATCTCTTTGCTTGGATAAAAAATTGTGTCTATGTTAAGGACACAATTTACATATCACGTTCGAATATCATCCCCAGCTCTGCATATTCACAAATGAAGAGGAGAATGAAAAATACAGTACAGTGCAATATCAGAACCTAAGTTACTTGGCCCATTCAGGACAATATTTTAGGATACAAGTACAAGATCTCAGCCCTTCCCTCTTTCCTATGCATTAAAAAAGACTAAAAAATGCTGCAATATCACCATGTAATATCTCCTTTGGGGGTTGAGATATCAGAGGAAGAAGGGGTTGAGGTAGACATCCAAGGAAAACTTTCTTGAAAACCAGAATTAATCTAGGGGTGAAGTTCTAGATAATTCATCTGGAATTAGGTCAGGAAAATTGTACCATATACGCACTACCTCTCTTGACATGGACAGAATCCTAAGAAAGTTTGTGTAATATATTTAATTCTCCTTTTTTATATACTGGTCAGTGGCAGGCAGGCAGAGATTCTTTAGAGTGATAGAAAAATGGGTAAAAGAAAATAACACCGCCATCTGTATCAACTTTTGCCATTTCCAAGAATCAGATTGGCTCCAAAATGCCACCAAGAGCAATTGGAAAGACATTATCAAGCACACCAAGAATAAGGCTGAAAAACAGAAGTGTTTTTTCCCCCCACAGGGAAAACAAACAGGAGAAACTCTAAAGCAGATTTTTAACACAGCAATAATTAATACCAATGTGCACTTTCTAAAACAAAAGCATGTGTAATTACAAACTTTATATTGCAAATTTTTAAATGCTTCCAATACAAATGTTAGTACATAAGCGCACATCAGGCTATGTTGCTGCTATTTTAAGGTGCACGTTGCATATTTCTGTACATTTCAGCCTTCTTTAAGATTTTAATCCTTTCTACCACAGAAAGAAAAATGCACCAATAAATTATTTCTTCATTGAATCCTTTTTATCAGGGGAAAATAAAATCCTGCCCATTTTGATGGCTGATACTTAATCAGTTGCATGATTATGGCTCCCCCCCTCCTTGTGTGGTTCAAAGACAGATTTTCCACTATTTGCACTCTTTTTAATCCATAGGAAGTCAATTTTCCACTCATATATTAGTTTATTTTATATTTTCAAATTGATTCTCCTATATATTGATTTCCTGTTGTGTGCATTGTGTCGTGATCTAGGATTATGCGTTTAGTAGAAGTGGATATTCCTGCCACATAACAGTTGGTGCGGCTCCATACAGCGCTTATCTTGAAAAGGGAGAGTCCAATTTTATTGAAACAGCTAAAATCCCACTTAATTGAATTTTTTTCTAAAACATACAAGCTTAGATACTTTTGGTCTTCAGTTCAGCTTTAGCCATATGGTGTTTAAATTTCCAAACCTATAAAGACCTTTGTGAAGAATCTACGAATATTGTATTTTTGATACGGTGAATTACTGTAGAGGCTGGAGGTAAGAAGCAGTGAAATATCAATACTTTGTAGAACATCTTTTGATCATGCAGTCTTTTCATGGCCTGTTTAACACATTCCTATGGAAAAAGATCATGTTTGAACCTACATTTTACAATGTTAGAGCCCTGAAATGCTGCAGAATGGCATTATGGCTGCTCACTGGAACAGAGAGAAAGAACCTTCTAGCTTCAGGCAGAGCAATACATAATTTTTCAGATGCACACAGGGGTAGAGATTGGAGGTACTGAAATGGCAAGCTTTTGAATGTATTGGGACTGTGTATCTCAGAAGGCAATCTCTGGCCCTCTTTAGAAGATATCCACAAGTAATTGTTTTACTACATATACAGGTGGAGGAGAAAAATTCCAGTGGAATGATTTTCCAGACATTCATCTGCTCCCATGTTTAAGTAGCGATCAGAACTTAGAACTAAATAGGTAGTAGTGGTGGGTGTCGTGTGTCAGTGGAGTGGAGGAGAAGGCAGCTGTAGCATAAGTCTAAAGACCATTTGTATAAATGACCTGGCTTCAGGGAGATCACCGCTGGCTACAAGTTAATGATGACTTTTGCAAGTGTTTGTGTCCTAATTATGCAACATCCCATCCAAGGAGAGTCATTCATTTAGCTCCTGCTATTCAACTGGCTGTTACCTTACATTGGACTGCAATCTTACCAGCAAGCAAATCTATTGATCAGAATGCTAATTCAGTGACTTTTAAGAATCACATCAAAATATTTGGGGGAAAAGTCAGTAATGCCTATCATTAAGTTAACAAAATAATTTTAACACATGTAGCAATTCAGTTTGCTTGTCTCCTGACACTTAGAGCAATCCTGGCTAGTCCACTTTCTTTCCCCCATCTTCCTATCTCTTCCTTATGTAACTATATAAAGAGTTAACTGTATAAGAAGCCAGTAGGGGTTTATTAGGAACAAGCCGTGCCTTGGAAATTATGTCCAGTTCTGGGCACTTCACTTGAGGAAGGACATTAATAAACTGGAGGGTATCCAGAGGAAAACCACAAAGAGACCTGGAAGGAAAAACATAGGACTGGTTGGAGGTGTTAGGTATGTGTAACCTGAAGAAAAGAAGACTGTGGAGAGACATGATAGATGTCTTCAAGTATCTGAATATCTGCTATGTAGAGAAGGGGCAGGATTGTTCAGAGTTGCTCCCAAAGACAGGACAAGAAACAATGGGTTTAAATTACAAGGAAGGGGATTTCAACTGGACATCAAAAAACATTTCGTAATGCAAAGAGTTGTTCTGCAATGGAGCAGACTGTCTCAGGAGATGGTAGACTCTCCTTTGCTGGACGTGTTGAAACAGAGGCTGGGTGGCCATCTGTCAGAGTTGCAGCAGTAGTGGATTTTCCCTGGGGTTGCACTAGATGTTCTTCAAGGTACCTTCTATTATTCTATAAAAATCTCCCTCTCAGAACCTAAGTCCATCATGATCATGGTTACTGGATAAGTGGATTAGTGGATAAGATCCATAAACGCTTCTGTAAAAACAAAAACTCCTACTAAGGTGCCACATTATGGTATTAGTAGAGAGGAGTTTGTGGAACCATCAAGGAAGAAACCACACCCAACCAAAATTGTCCGGAAAACTAATCTATATAAACAACCAGCAATCTCAACCCTCTATTGCACTGATGATGTTACTTAGCCTGGTTATGAAACATCTGCATGAAAACAGCCAAACTCTGTAATGGTATGTGGGAATGATCTTAGGGGACGGGGGGAAGAAGCAAGAATGTAGGCAGGGCAAGAGGCTCAGAAGAGACCCTCCCTAGTTTTTTGGGCTGTAAAGGCAACAGGGGAGAAATGTACTTTCAGACTTGCAAGATTCTGTAAATGTAACCTTACAAAAAAGTAGTCCATCTGAAGATGCTTCTTCCCTGCACTACCTCACAAGGCTGACAAACTCAGAGAACACCAAGAACCCAACAGTTCGACACTGAGCTACCTATATTCCCCACTAGTGATACCATTGCAATTCTGCTGTTTTGAAATGGAAGATACACAGCACAAAACAAGAAGAAACGCAATTAAAAAAGTAATTAATTTCCTCCCCCAAACAAACTAGAACAAAAACTGGTACTAAGGTGGTTAATAAAAATAACTATTTATTATGTCACCTCTGCTTAACAGAAAGCAAGAAGATGGGCATGACCCTCAAACAGAAAACATTAATGGATATCAGAAAATACCTGTGCTTAATGGGATTTACTTTTGGCTAAACATTGTAGAGTTTGGCTATAGAACAGGGCATTGTTGAATAATGAATCAATATAATGTGTACTGTGTCACATCTGTCTTTTATTCTACTTCCAATGAATTCCATAAAAGCAAACCGTTTACCCAAGTAACTGTTCACCTTTAGACAGATGGCACTAAGGGTGGAGCCAGACAGCTGCATTATGGTGCAATCCACCACTCCCTGAGCTGGCAGCAAAAAAGATATGAGCGTATAAACTGTGGTGCCCTGATGGCTGATTTCTATTCTGCCTTGATAAGAGACTGAAAAGTGGTGAAGTCCTTACAGTTTTGATGCAGGACAAATTAAGATAATGTAATAAAGAGGATGACTTTGAAGGAGAGAAGAGTAAAACATATCTTGAATCCAAAACAAGAAAGTATCCATAAATGTCTCAGACAGACACCCCCGTAATTCACACGGATATTAGAAAGGGAGGAGGCAAAGCAAATCAGACTTGCAAGATTCTGTTACTATAGTTCATCTTAATAAAAGTCATATAAATGGAGTTGATTTCTTGGTCTGATCTCCATCGTGGGGCTGACAGGTTTGGTTTCCCTTTCCATCAAATAGGTGTATTCAGGTGGGGGTCCCATTTTGACAAATCTGGTGCACATTAAAAAGGGCAGAGCTTTGATCATGCAGTCACAGCTCCTATCAACTTTTTTTACCACCACTATGGACACTCCTGCCATTGAGTGTCACTACCAATTGCTCTCCATTCCACTGGTGGGTTTTTGTTACAGTGCAGTTAGCCATTGTCAAGTTTCCCAATTAATGGGTGCTAGGTGCAGAGGAGGGGCATGGGGTGCCCTGAGAAGGGTAGGAAAACTATCATGCCCTCCTTAGTGAAAGAGCCAGCATTACACAGCTCTCCTTCCTGGTTTAAATCTATCTTCTGTGCAGCATTGGATGAGAAGTCGCTCAAGATGCACTCAGGTCACGCCCTTTGTTGGCAAGGCTCTGGAAGCCTGTTTTCAGGTCCTGTTTTTTAAACAAACGGCTAGCACTCTTTCAAAAGACCACTAGACCCATGTTTAAAAACAGGCCTAATGCTCTTTCAAAATAACGTTAAGCTTATGTATAGAAGGAGTCTGTATAAGATGTGACAACCACTTTGGAAGGCATTATAGGGGGTAAGCTCCAAGAAGAAGCTGACGAGCCTTTATGGTGTGAAGGGAGAGTAAAGGCTGGCTTAGACCCTGGAGCCAGGAGGCAGGAGTTCCCCCCAGTGGGAAAATGGATGCATGGAAGGTCTTCAGAACCACAGCAATGCAAAGGAAAATATCAGCTTGGCTGAAATTTTGAATTACCTGGAACAGAGTCAAATGAAACTACTCAGTTCCACAACTTGAACAGTGATGATCAAGATCCAGAGTTGATCCCAAATTGGGGCAAAACATTAATGTGGAAGTGCCACTCAATATATGCTTACCTGAATATAGAGGTTATTACTCTGAGTTTTGAGGTTACTGAACAGGTTGCTGCTACTGCAACTTCAGTTACTACTACAGTACTATCATTATTATTTTGGTTAGGGTTAGACACAAACTAGGAATCAAGCTGCCCTCTCCCTGTTGTTCATCACCATCTGGCCATCTTCTCTATCCAGACTATTTTCTTGATCAGCTCATCAGTATATAGACTAGCTTCAATTTAGGCTGCAGGACACTGTTTGGATAAGGGAAAGAAAGACTCCTCTTGTGCAGTGTGATTTTGTCAACATAATTAGCAACTGCAGCAAGAAACATAATGTTTGCTATATATGCATGTTGCATAGAAATCAGGGCAATATAAAGTCCTTCCTTCCTTCCTTCCTTCCTTCCTTCCTTCCTTCCTTCCTTCCTTCCTTCCTTCCTTCCTTCCTTCCTTCCTTCCGATGCATTGCAAGATGCCCTAAATATAGTCACATTGCAGCCTGTCCTCCTCCTCCTCTTTGCCTCTGCAAGCTCCCCGTGTGAATAAATAACACAGATCCTAAGATCTCTCTCAGTGCAGAATGTCCATGTTAAAATGTCAGGGCATCCCCCTCTAACATCGCCCATCTGCACCGTTTTCTTATTGCTTTTTACATTTGCTTCCTTGTTAAGCCCCCACTGTGGTAAATAAAACATGAAGAGAGATAGAGGAAAGTGTGAGGCTTTTATTTACTCTCATTTTTTGGATATATTTCTCTAGCTGAATGCCTCTCCCTTTAATGAAACCCTTGACTGCTCCACTAGTGAATGTGATTTAAGCCCCAGAGAGACAGCCATGATTCACAAACTGTGTTCTGCTCCAGCACTGACCGTTATCTGATGCCTCTTCATGCGCAGTTGCCTAAATGACAGTTTAATGGCTCACTGTAAGGGCTAGTTATTTTGTATCTCTATCCAGTGAAAATGGCTAATGGTGATAAGGAAAGGGAAAAAACAAAGCAATTGCTCAGATTTTGAGGCTCATCCAGGCTACTTAGCACGTGCTGGGAGCCTTCAATTAATTATTTCTTCACTCCACTGAAGCACTCCAAAATGATTTCAGAACTCACCAGCTGCACTAAGAGTCCATGTTAACAGGATGCAGGAAACTGAGACTGCACGTAAGTAGAACCGACAGACTTTTATGGGGGACCTATGGTTGTGAAAAGAATATTTTAGCATGAGAAAAAAAAAATGAGGTGGAAACATGATTACAGAGCCAATGGGAGGGAAAAGTTGCTTACTAAATGCAAAAAGGTTGGACCAAGCTGGGGGAAAGATGCCCAAGAGGGCACACACAGTTCTTCTGCCCTGGAGAAGAGTCCTTTGGACTCCTTGTAATTCCCTTCTTACAGGGGACCTTGTCTGGGATGTCTGTACGGGAGCAGTTGTGTGCCAGAAAGACTCCTATGCTTTCCTGAACTATATGTTTATTTCACCAGAGGCAGCATTGGAAAAGGTGCACATTGTTCCCTGTTCCCTTCCCTTGCATTCTCTGATGTTGTTGCTCAGATATGGCACCCTCAGGCAACCATATTAGTTAGTGCCAAGCTCTCTTCTGTGGCACAGCTGAAGGTATTCCTTATGTACTCAGACTATATCACGCAGGGGGCCACAACTATGGTTTGCTGCTGGCCATAGAGTCACATCAGGCCTTGTGTGGATTCTGGGGGGCTGCACTACAGAAGAAGGAGGGTCCAGGATCCATCTGGGGAGAAGGACTTGGTTGTTTTAAGAAATTAAATGAGCTCCCTTTAGCATCTGCAGTTTGTAAGGCACCTGTTTTGCCCCATAATTTCCAAATACTCCCAAATGCCCAAAGTGGTTAGATTAGAGGGATAGGCTCTGATGTATTTGGAAGAAACTGTTTTTATGTCTTCAGGGTTGATTTGGCCATCAAATAATTATAACACTCTGACTGATGACTTGTATCAGAAGAAGATTGGGGGAGTCTGAGTTGGTCAATTCTCCTTGATCGTTCAATGGGTTTGATTCCATTGGCTTTGTACCCTAATGGCAGCTTTGTTGGCTTGGTGTAGGTGGCATTGTATCAAAGCACCTCTCCTCCCAGGGCCAATTTCTGAGCAAAAAAAATTGCAGATTTCATCCCTGGTTATTTTGCCAGCTGCAGCTTTTCTTGGGGAAGAATAATTTGTCCAAGTAAATGGTGTCTGCTGATGTCCTAGTTAGACTACTTTAATAGACTCTACATGGGAGTTTTCCTTGAACACAATTCAGAGACCACAACTTTTGCAGATTCAGCTCTGTGAGTATTCACAGCTTTGACTGACCAATACCACCAGTCCTTAAAGATCTCTGCTTTTTGCCCATCATCACTGAGGACAGTTCAAAAAACCGTTTTCAACATATAAATCAATAAACAGTTCAGGACTTGGTTACATTACAAATGACTCTGTCTGTATTGTCCTACCTGTGACTTGAAATATGCAGGTGCAATTTTTTTCGGTGATACAACAGCTGACAAAGTCTGGAACACAGATGAATCCATGTAAGGTTTCTAAGGTAGACTCAATGAAGACACTAGTAGTAAAAAAAAAAAAAAAATCTCTTTTCTGAGGTCTTTTAATTCATTTTGGGACTATATATCAGAGCCAAAGGGCTGAAGGGTAATCCACTGAATTTGGCATTGATTTATGTATTTTTATACATTAATATATTGTAGGTTGTAACTTTCCTGGGATTGTTTTACAAGAAAAGGTGGGATATAATAAAGGATATTAATAAACACATTTTTTAAAACATTCATTCATTACCTATATAACATCTGGTACTCAAACTCGAGACACTTGTATCCGGTTACAATGGAATCTTAGTTCTTTCTTATATACACTATGTTGTTTGAGTTTTCAAAGGTCCAACTGGATGAAAACAAAATTTAGAAAATAACTACTCTTTTAAAAAGGTAGCCAGTCTTATGAATGTTACTCAGAATACCTATAGGATTCAACAGAGATCGCTCCTGAGAAAGTTTGCATATGACTGGAGCTTTATTCTCAAATTACTAAGTTTGGAAAGGTCAGGAAAAGCGTGTGTTAATGCAGATTCTGCTGAAAGTTCAGATGAGATCCACAGTCCGAGCGCTTGTACTGGCAGCTCAGATCTGAAAATGAAAACTAAGTACAATGAGGAGAAAAAGCTATCTTTATATGTTCATTATAGAAAAAATGCAATCTGTAGCCTATGTCTTGTTAGTTGTCAGCCACCTGATTAATTGTGGGGAAAAGGAGGATTTGCATTTGAGATTAAAGCTTTAGTTGATTAATTACTCTGATTAATTAAGTAAGGCTTTTTAGCTCTAGCTGGACAATTCATACATTCTGATATGCTAAAATTCTTATGCGCCTGCATATACTTGTCACAGCAAATGCAGAATTCACCATCACCGAAAAACTATACTCCCTTCATTACTGAATGTTCTTTGCATATTGCCTTCAGCTTTAAACATCTACTCAATACATGCTTATATATCATTCAAATCTATCCAAAAGTAGAGCTTTGTTCTTGATGGAAGAATATAAACAAAAAATATTCTTCCCTTAACTATAATTTAATAACAGAAAAAAATTAGGAATGGCTAAACTTAACACCTTGGAATGAGAAATTAATTGATAGGATACCTTTTAGCTTATATTCAGAAAACTCTCATGCCAAGTTCAGGTTTGTAAAAAAAAAAAAAAAAAAGTAAAGTCATTATGAACGAATTCCTGTGACTGCTATGTATTAAATGCAAGCTCTATTTCTATTACAATCAGTGTTTAACTTCCTTGCATTTTTTTCTCCCACCTTCTCCCTTTTGGGCAGGAGATACTGTTTCCATCTGTTTCTTGATTTGGTAATGACTTAATCTAATATCAAGCTGCTTGCTTCTGACAGTGTTGGAATGAACATTGACAGTGACAGCCATTCTAAAAAAACACTAATGTGAGAATTGCTAAGCATCCTGCAATCTCAAAGAGAAACACTGACTTCTAAAGTGTTACCATACAAGGTTTTTATTTTTAAAAATGTACATCAATTTATAATATTTATAGATTGCCATAATCAAGAACCAGTTCCTGGTGACTTACAATATAACTAAAACCCCTTAAAACATATAATAAAATTCCAAAACAATTGAAACCAAGAAACTATCGTTGGCCCCAACCCCAGCCTCAGACAATTTATGCTCAAAATGAAAACGTTATTTTCTTATAGTCTTATGAAAAGACATCAGGGTAGGTGCCAACTAACCTGGGGTGGATGACTGTTCCACAAGATGGCAACTATCACAGAAAAAAATACCGCCAGTCCCACTGATCTCTCCTCTTCAAGTACAAGGGGTACCTGGCCATTGTGGAATATCTGAGCTTTTCTGTTGTGCTTCACTGCTTACATCATTATGAAGATGATGATGGTGATGGTGATAATGGTTATATTACTGCCACTACTGCTACTATTCCACCTATTTTCAATTGTGGGTCACACAGTTCTGGTGGTGAAGAAGGAATGTACATTTTTAAACAGCAGGAGAAGGAGGAGTATTTAGCAAGAGCAAAACAGACATCAAAATTAAGCATTTTGCCCTGTGGGTGCCACTGATCTATGTAATGCTACAAACCCTAAACTGTGTTAGCACATTTGCTTCCAATCTATAGACTGGAATGTGCTAATGTAAGAATAAGAGTAGTGATACATGTATTATTTTAACTATGAACTGGAATGCATTCAAAGAAAAAAGAAGAAAATGTGCCATGGAACTAAGAGTATCTCCTAATTTGTTATGAACCTTTGCCATCACTGTCACTGCATAATGCTCTGTCCTTTTGAATACCCCACAAGTATTTGCCTTCATTGATTTACTTTTGTTTAAAAATAAAGATGTACTTGAAATGCCTAGTTGGCCTCACCAGATCTTCTCAAAAGTTCCATGTGAGCAAGTAAAATGTCTGACTACACAGAGCATACGAACTTGGAGTTCATGAAGACATGCAGATCCATCCACAGCTTCCTTTCTAGCTGAATTCTCCCACTTTCTAAATACTCCATGGAAGGGAAAATTAATGCTGAGGACTGAGAATGCAACACTCTGCACAAAGAGAAGACATTAAGCATGTTCCCAAGGGAAGAAACAGGAGCAGTGATTTTCCATATGAGGTTAGAAAACAAGAATGAGGCAACTAGGAACATTTGACAAGCACAGTCTTGGGATGGAAACTGGGCAACTCTTAACAACTGCAGAATAGATGGTGTCCAAAAGCTGCTAAGCAAAGGAGCTTCCAGAACAAATTGGCAAGGCAAGATGACATTTGTACCTGATACCCTCTGACATTCTTGCATATCACTTGGCTCAAATTCATTTACTGAATCAAGTGGGGGGGGGGGAAGAGGGGCCAGGACTGCTGGCATGGCCCATTGAGCCATGAACTACTTATATAGGCCACATTGAATTGACCAGCTTGTAGTTGCTGCCACAGGCAATTGCTGCTCTGGTCCGTCCGTCCTTCCTTCCTTCCTTCCTTCTTCATATGCTACTCTAGCTCTTGATGCTACAGCTGTTCCCTTTCTCTTCTTCTGTTCTGACTATCCCATAATTGTTATTGTCTTACTGCTCTACTTCCTTCTTGTCAAGAAACGACACCATTTGAGAATAGTTCGGGGCAAGGAGAAGCATCAGGGAAGCCACTGAGCTGTTTCGTTGCAGCAGTAATTAATATATCTCTTTGGATGGGCTTGGTATAACCCCAAAATATATTCTATCCAAGTGTTGGAGGAAAGAATATCAATTGTCCATCAGTCAGCCGAGAGAAAGTTCTACTACAATTATGTTTTCAAATCCAGATAAAGCAGATAAATCCATACAATTTAGAGCAATGGATTCCCAGAAATGGTTGTCTAATTTATGCAATCATGTGTGCTATGTGGTGGATTTCATTTATAGAAGTAGTCTCAAATGTTATAACTGGCTGTGATTTTAAAATAGCAAGCCTTCATGGTAGCTGGTTAGCCCAAAGTAAGCTTGTTCCCTTGCCTTTAAATTGTCTGTGGAATTCTTATCTGCAACGTTTCAAGAAAAGGATTATAGTTTGAAAGCAGGGCTCAGCATAGTCCTTTTCAAGGTCTGGATGAGAGATCACAGGGGGGTCTGTGATGTGAAAAAGTCTTTGGTTTGAGCTGAATAGTACAGAAAGTAAGTAAAATGTTGCTCATCCATCATTGCAAACCCATCACAGTATTTCTGCAGCCTGGCTGGGGATGCACAGGTACAGGATGATACAAATATGATAACTGTTTCCTCTAGCAGACAGCAAGTAAAGCTAATCTAAGTGAGCTTATCTGCAAAACAGAAACCGTGTACCTTGGGAATGAATCTACTAATGTGCATTTCTGTTTAACTATGTATATGTCATTATGGATAAGAAGAAATCTGCCTTTTTTAATTCTCACTTTCCTTATCACTTTCCATCTCATGTGTGAACTGCATACTTCTCATGTCTCATTTCTGACCAATTGTAAGAAACCCTCATCCATCTCTTTCCTGAAGAGGTTTGTATTCCTCAGTAGTACCACCGTCTACCCAGTAAAATGGGCATGCAAAGTTAATGATGAGGAATTGTAGCTTTTGAAAAATTAAAAGGTTATTATGGATACTGCAGCAAAGGTATGTCCTTTTGAAAAACAAGGAATAGTTCCACCAGAATTCATGAAGTTCTGTCTGAATGGCCCATTCTCAGGGCTACTCTTGTGCAAGGCACGGGAAGATGGTTATTTCATATAGTGGGTGACATCAGAAGGGCAGCTGTTTAGGCCCTTCCACCTCCCACCCAGTTTTCCAACATATTCCTACCTTCTGCCATTAACCTTCCCCCAGTCTTGTTCACTGGCATTCTCATCTGGTTGGCTTCTCTAACATGTCACTGGGGAAAGCTCTTGATCAAACAAATAGGCCGAAAGACCTCATTCAAACTCAGGATGACAGCCCAAACCGGTCTGTTCAGATAATACATGGTGGTGGGTAACATGAATCATAGAGTCACAGAGCTAAGAAGGGCCATTTAGGCCGTTGAATCCTGCCCATAGGCCAAGAATCCAGATTAAAACTTACCCAACAGATAGCTGTCTAGCCTTCAATTCATTGCATTCATTGCAGCAGGAGCCTACAATGATTCCACTATCAAACTGTTCCTACTGTTACAATTTTTTTCCCTCTAATATTTTCTGGAATCTGCCTTCCTGAAATTTAAATCGACTATTTCATCCCTGCATTCTGGAGCAAGAAATACAACCTTGAAGGAGGCTTGCATGTCCCAGCCCCACAGTTTCTCTTCTCAAGGCTAAACATTTCCACGTCATTCAATTTCCCAGCATAGTTTTCATTCCCCTGATCACCCTTAATGCTATTTATGAACCTGTTTCAGTTTGTTTGCATACTTCTTAAAGTGAGGTGCACTGAGCTGGATGCAATATTTGAGGTGGAGTCTGACACAAGTAGAATAAAATGGAAATAATGCTTCCCATGGTTGAGGAACTAGACTTCTGTTGATGCAGCCTAAAGCTGCACCTTCCCTTTCTCTTTCCTTTTCACACCTACCCAGCTAGATGGCAGCACCGAGCCAACCTTGGCTGATATTGAGAAGCTAAGCATGGTCAGAATTGATGGGAGGCTACCAGGACTGTAGGCTAGATGGGGAGGTAAAAAAATAAAATAAAAACCCAGAAGACTGCAATGGCAAATCACTTTTCCATGCTGTTGCCGAGAAAGTCTAAAGAGAGACTTGACTTGATTGTTTACAGCAACGTCATAGTGCTGGCTTATATTGTAATCAATTACAACTTCTTTTTCACATGTACTAATATCACTATCCCCACACTATACTTGTGCATTTGATTTCTATTTCTGTTTTCCAGGGTACTAGCCCTGAATCTTGGGGTACCCCTCTTGATCCCTCATTCCAGTCTGCTGAGGAACTACTGAGGAACAGGTTTTGATTATGATGTTTAAACCAGTAGTGTATCCATTTAATTGTCTTGTCATCCAGCCACCTACACTTAACAAGTTTGCTAATCTGAATATTACATAATATATTTTCAAATACTTTGCTGAAATCAAGATCGATTACATCTACGGCATTCCCCAATCACCAAGATGTTCCCACTTGAAAAATGAAATGATGATGATTTTGTTAGATTTATAACCCACCTATATATAAACAGAGAACAAACCCCACTCCCTTCTAGCACTGAAGATGTTACCTAGATGGATAATGGAATGTCTGCAAGAAAACAAACAAGCTGGGCGAACCCCAAGGACTCCCAGTTCACTGCTGGGGTGAAGGTGGTTTACACAAAGATCTCTCCCTGTTCTTATCCCCAACTCTGTGAGTAAATCTGGCAAGACTTGATCTTTACAAATCCATGTTGCCTATGCTAATTACTGCATTGTTATGAAAGTGTTTACAGATAACCTCTTTTTGGTCCACTCCAGAATCTTCCCAAGGTATAGCAGTTTGGCTGGTCCGTATTTTGCTAGATTCTCCTTGTCTTCCTTTTTTAAAGATAGGGGCAATTTTTTGCTCTTCTCCAGTTGTCTGACCTTCTCCCTATTCTCTAGAATTTTTTAAAGATAATAAGGCTTTGGCCAAACCATAATCTAGGTCCTTCACTATGCTAGGAAGCAGTTCATCTATCCCTGAACAGTTAAATTCATTCCAAGAGCACCTGCAGGGCCTCACCTTCATCAGAAGGAGAAAAATATCCTTTTGGATATGTGTGTGTGATATTGTGACACATGTAGAAGTGGGAGGGCTCATGTCACCCATCCCCTTGCTCCCCTTCATGGATGCCACCGACTCCTTTAAAGGAAATAGGTGCTACCTATAAAATACAAACTATAAAATACAACAGGTGTTTCTATAAAATACAAACTGTAATCCATCCCCTTCATCTTTCTGTTCACAAATTTCCTGGTAGAACATTTTCTTGTTGGAAAACCAGAACAGGAGTAGAATAACACTGCCTCTTCTTTGTTACCTGTTAAGCATTTTGCCATCTGCCTTGAGCAGCTGGTATACATTTTTTTTCTCAAAACTTTTGAATAAGCACATCTGCAAAAAGGGTCAAGGGGAGCATGTGATGAAATATGGACACATGACAACAGGACACAAATCCTGCCACATCAGAATGTAAGTATGAAAGTCTAAGGGTCTGAGTTGTGATGTTCCTGTCCCATCTGGTGTCCTTGTTTGGTCATGATGGTTACCTACAGATGCCTATGGATAAACATGGACTATAAATTTCATTGGTTTCATTTGGGAAGGTCTAACTCTAGCCCAGCCAACTTCACAAGTAGACCTATTTGACAATCTAATTTTGTCAGTTTCATAACCTGGCTGGAAAGTCTCAACTTAATTCTATTATAGCATCAGTGAATGAACAAATGAATGATGCCTGCAGGACAGGAATTACAAATTTGCAAGATTATTACCAACACACACAAGAATTCAGAAATACTAAGTATTTCAGCATAATCTGCAAATGAAATAGCAGAGTATGGCTGAAGAGTCTTTAGGTAAGAAAGTAAGATTAGATATGGCTGGACTTAACAAGGAACATTCTGATTCTGGAAGTGTGGTGGGCATTAGGCAAAGGTAAAGTATCCCCAAAGGATTTCAATAATTTCCAATGGCACCTCTTCCCACTGTGATTCACTGGTACACTACCCGATCCACACCTACATTGCTGTTCTGCTTTTTCCCTCTTGAAATAATTTCTTGCAGTAAGGAAAATCAATGGATAGGTTAATTACAGTTGGCTTGTGATATCGCCTGGAAGCCCATCAAAATGTTAACCAAAATCACTGCAATTGCCAAATGTTTAGGTGCAATTGTACCATGACTGGGCTCATACTTTTCATTGAGCCATGGTTTGCTAAACTGTGGTTTATTAATTAAACAACAATTAGCTGGGTGAACCCAACACACCATTAACTGAACTGGCCACATTACAGGTTACTGCAGTGAATGAAACCCAGTCCAAATGGGTGAAATAACGATCACTTGCAATCTTTAATCCATGGCTTTTGCTTGTTATTAATTCCAAGTAGGAATTAAGCACAGTAGAGTTTTCTACCACAGTTGCTTGGTGTTAATATTTCTATAAATCTTTTGGGGACAGTTCACCGGAACTTTTTTTTTTTTTTGGCAAATGTTTCTAGAAAACGGATGACAAAGTAATTGCAGATTTATGGAGCTTCTATTTTTTTTGCATAGCTTAATCTGGAGAAAATGCTGGTAGATTATGTCACAAGAGTGACTGTTAAATTGGAGAGTGGAGGAGAGACAATAAAAGTAGCCTGTCTACTGAATTACCAGCTACAGATAACAGTTTCCCTGTAGGTGAGCAAATATACTTCCTTGTGATTCTGACTAAGGCAGTAGTTTAGAATTAAGCTTTTAGGGTTGATTTTTATTTGCCAGTATTCCACTCAAACTCTGCAGTGCTAGCAGGAAGACGAGGTTCGTATCTTAGCTCAAAACACTTGTAACACCTTTTTCCTGTAAAAGACGGATGGATGTGAGCAATGTTGATACATTTCTCTAAGCAGAGCTTATATTCATAAAGGAAAAAGGTGACTTATGATGCATTCCTGACCCAGTATTTGAAATCACAATGATCTCATATCAGATAAACCATTGTGAAAAGATGGTCCTAAGGACAGAGCCAACTGTGGTAGAAGTTCCTACAAGAGACCACAATTTGAGATTTTTTTTTTTTTTGGAAACAGTGTTATGAAGAAAGCAAGGAGTGGGCAGGCCTGATGGGACGTATGCACACTGAGGTCAACAATGCACCCCATGTCAATAAACTCAAGGATCCAGTCAGGTCATTTGGTTCAATAGCAAGAACTAGAGCTAGTGGGGTGGGGAGTGAATGGCACTGTCTACAGAGATTCCTACGGCCTCTTCTCCCTGGAGTTTCAAGGCTAAAACAAGGTAGGGAAAGCATGCAGAGCAAGGTTTCTGGAACCCTTTCCCACCCCTTTCTCAGCAGAAGGTATAGATGGGACCAGTTGCTGTTAATCTGTTGGAAGAGGCAACATGTGTGCAGTTGAACAGCTGATCAGAGCACTTTAGAATTCCAAGATTAACAATAGAAATAAAATGTCTATGAACTCCATCTTGTCCAGCCATTCAAGAATTCCTTGAACTGTAAAGTTTTGCTTTGCTTCCCACTTCCCTCCAACTCCCTCCATGTCTAAGTTACCATGGAAGATGGAATAGTCACAAAGACAGACTGACCAATGGCCCATGGTGTCCACTGTCACTGAGAGGTTTTTTTTAAATATATTTAGTTCCTGATTTAGTGCCACAAGAAATCCTGCATGTAGAAGATATATCTTGGATTTTTTTCCCTCACAAAAATGGGCTATTAAGCCTATGTTGAGAAGATTGGCAGAATGCTCTTTATGTGGTTCTGCAGAATTGGGAGTGAAAATCTTTTTCAATAAAATCACAATTTGCTATATAAATGCATAAGCCTTACTCACAGTTCTTACTATTGCAATGCCTACCTTATGTTTTCTTCTTGTGGTCTGTAGGTATTTGAGGACTGAAAACTTAGAAAGGCTAGCTATTCCAAAATTTTATCCTAGGATCAAACTGTCCATGTTCTAAAAAGTCCTCAGCTGGATTTCTACAAGTATGCCCTGCATGAGTCAGGCCTTGAAGACAGACTTGGAAACTGCAGCTGGTGCAGAATGCAAATCACCAATTGTTAGGCTGGCAATTAAGTCATCTGTAACAAAATAAAACCCTTTAGGGAATATTAGAACCTCACTTCTGTCCTTTGTAGTAATCCCATCTTATTTTTGCAAGATAATAAGTTGTGCTTAGTTTTGTTAAATGGAAAATTCTGAACTAATATTTTTGGTTTACCAATTTAGGCTTGATGTTTATATTCCTTTAATTATGATTAGATTTTCTGAATTAAAATTTTGTTTTGACTTAGCCTAGACAAGGGATGCAGCTAAAGAAAAGTTAACTGGACTGATGCTTGGGGTGCTGTAATACTGGGGGGAGATCTACAGTATTCAGTATATGAGCCCAGATATTTCACCTGTTTAAGGAAAATGGGGTAAAACATTATATAGTATTATCTCAATTAATATAAGTAGATGGACTCTAGACAGTGGCAGTTATTAAGCTAGATTTGGGGAGGTAAAGAAATAAGATCACGAGGCGCATGTTGGGGCATGCCCTAAGGTAAATGTTGGAATATTCATCTTAAAGTACTTAAAATGGGAATCCACTTGGATTTTATTTGTTCGTCGATGTGATAATAACTCAGCTTCAGTGGGTTGGCTGGAGGAACAAGAACAAAAATTGGTGCGAAACAAAAGCTGCCTTTGATATTTGCCATTTTCCAACCATCCCATGGGTTGCCACTTAAGTGACAGATGAGGATAATCCCACAAGAGGTTAGAAGATCTGGCTTAAAGGTTGGTTTAAGTGGCAGATACTCATAGATTCCATCCTAGAATGGAGGGCAGCAGACACTGCCCACTTACATCCAGGAATTCACCTGCCTAGCAGATGAACTGGATATTTTGCTGCCTAGATGGAATTTCTCAGGGACACAGAAACGAAGTGCTTAGTAGAAAAGCTGAGGAAAGCAAATCCTTGTTCATCATTGTGGTCATTTAGCCTGAACCAAGATCCAGATCCTTGGTGTTTTATTATCCCTATTAAAATGCATACATAAACTATCCAGTAGCATTATGTTATTAGAACTTTGCTAGTTTAGGTCCCCACCACAGCAGTGGTTTCTCAAAAGTGAAACAGTAGCTTGTTCCATAATGAAGCTTGTGGGATTTTAGGAACACTTGAGTACCCAAGATTCTGCCCCAAGCCTGGCACGCCCCCAGTATGAGTACAAGATGGCCTGGTGGCTGTTTCATTGCTTCTTATCCCATCAGGCTGAAATAACTGTATCTGGGGATTGGTTATTTCAAAGAAGATATGCATGTGACTCAGTTGTTGCAGATCCCAATGGAAATCAATAAAACTGGGCTTCCGGTGGGGACAATGGTGGCTTAGTCACCTCTCCGTGAGAGGGGAGATGGCACCATAGCTGGATTGGTGGCTGGCAGCAAGTGCTGGCTGCCCAACTTGCTCCAGATCAAGGAGAAAGCGAGAAATCAACCCATTTGGTCTCTGGGATGGCCATTCCTCATAAACTAATTGCAGAAATGGAAGCTTCTGCAAATGGCTTGCAAGCGAGCAGCTGGGAGGTGGGGGATCCATCTTCATTCATAGCTGAGGTGCAGCCTTAATATGGACAATAGAGCCAGTTGAACCCCATTTCTAAAATCACTTTGAAATATAACTATTTTTTAACATAAGAGAGACCTTCCTTTCCAACAGATAAGTAATTCTCTTGGTGTTTTTTTCATTATTTCTGGGAATATAACCTTAAAAGAAGAATTAGACCTTTATTGTAATGTGAACGACTTGCAAAAAGCTGGAAGATAAGGAGAATACAGAAAAGATATAAAAGTTACTTATGGTGAAAGGGGAAGATTTATTTGTTAAAAGTTTAATTCTACAAAACTCCATCTATATTAATTAGATTTGATTTTTCTATGGGATAACTTTTTGCATATGCCTGCAGTTACAGCTTGAAAGGCACCAGAGGGTGTGAACTATCAGCTTACTTTCATTTACACAATACCTACGATTGGTTGCTTTGGGAGGAAGGAAAAAAAATGGCTAGAAGAGGCCCTTTGGAGCAGCTGTTAGAAGATAAAATGACTTCTTTAAGTTTATTTCAATCAATGTCTGATGAATTAGGAGCTAAATTCAAGTCCCTTGAAAAAAAAAGATAGAGAAAAGATTATATAAGATGGTTAATTTTGAAATGGAGGTAGAGATTGACTTAAATATGGATTTGGAGTTCAAAAAAATGCTGGATTATGAAGGTGGTATGAACAAAGATGTTGTGGAACTGAAAATGAATTTAAAAATGCCAAAGGATGAGAGTGATATACAAAAGGATGCCAGAATAGGTTTCAAATGAAACCAACTGATGTCACCATGATCAAAGGGGACATACAAATAATGGAAAAGAAGAGTGATTTTTTATCTTGGATTTGCAAAAGGAATGTGTTGAACTGATGAGGCTGTTCCTGGGAAGAAACTACTGGGGCTGTTTCTGGGAGAAGACAAGGAGAGAATGATGGGGAATCAATTTGTGGGACACTATTTGAAAGGATTAAAGATTAAGCTCTTTAAAAGTAAACAAAAGGTTTACAAAGTGAACTTATTGATTATGGTATATATATAATCAAATATTATATATATATTTGATTATATATATACCAAGGATCTTTTTCTGACCAGGATTGAATGATGAGGTTTTAAGGATTTTTTTTTAAGAGAAAATGATAAGTTGGATTATGAAATGGATTTATTTCTGACTAAGGTTAAAATATATTTGTTATTAAATTTATGGAATTTTTGTTCTTATATATGATAACTTCAGTAAGGTTTTTATATGTACAAAGGTGGAAGGATGCGACATTACCTACAATGGAAGAATGGATGGTGAAGCTGATGGAGTTGGATGAAATGGAGAAATTGATCGCTTTGATTTGAGAAAAGGCATTGGGTAATTTTAATCTTAATTGGGAATTCTTTTTGGACTTTCTGCGGGAAACAGAAAAAATGAAATTATGTTGTATGGATTTGATTATTAGAAATAATATGGGTTTATAGTAATAATGAAAGTTACGTTGTAAACTCAGAGCAAGAGATTGATGTATACTGCTACTTATATCTGTTGTGAGGAGCTTCGCAAGTCATTTGTTTTTCTTTCTTTATCTTTTCCTTTCTTTGTTTTTTCGCACTTTTGACCTTGGTCATTCTTTTTTCTAATTTTCCTTTCTTTTTCTTATTTTCTTCCTTTAACATCAATTTTTGTTAGTTTTTACTGTTTCTATTTTAAAATTTAATAAAAGTATTAGAAAAAAAAAAGGAAATCAATAAAATTGGAACCCTTAAATTCCGGTTCCTGTTGAATCTTCTCCCTTCATTCTGTATATAGGAACGAGCATCGTGAAGTTGTACTTGGATTAAGACAGTGTTTCTCAACTGTAGCAACTTTAAGATATATATGGACTTCAACTCCCAGAATTCCCCAGCCAGCATGCTGGCTGAGGAATTCTGGGAGTTGAAGTCCACATATCTTAAAGCTGCCAAGGTTGAGAAACACTGGATGAGGGTGACTCAGATTTAAATCTCTCTTCAACCTATTGCTTGTCAAGTGACTCTGGAGCAGCCTTAAGCAAACTACTTCACAAGATAGTTTTCATAGGGAGACCCTCTGCCTTGATCATTCAAGGGGAAAGGCGGCCTATAAATATAACAAATAACTTACTTAAATGGTCTTTTCAATGACGCTTGGGCAATACATCTTCCATTTTCACATTGTTTGATGGAAATGTGTACTATAACTTGTTTGGGGTTGAAAAGTACTTTAGAAACTTCTTCACATTGGTTTTGGTCTGTGAATTTTTGAATCATCTCGAGAATATGAGGTCTTTGATGAAAAGTACTATTTTGTGTTATGAACCAGAAAATAATGGCCTATCAGGCTATAGAAAGTGGCCCTATAGCATCTATCTTTAATCTTCTTGTGTAAGTGTTCTAGACACTGTAATTTCCAATAACAATAATGGAATAAATACCTCATTAACCCCTTTAAAGTTCTCAAAACCATGACAATATCTAAATTAACTGACAAAAGAAGGGGCATTGTTCAACTCGGAGAACAGACCAGAAAGTTAAGACTGAGAGGAAGATCCATAAGGTAACAAATACATTTTCATTCCAGACAATTGGAAGGGCGATGTGCTTGTGCTGAATGTAAAGAGAACGCCAAAGCAAAATAAGGTTCATGGGTATATAAATCCTTACCACGCTGAAATCAGGTTGAAACCAAAGATAAAACCATGTTTTACTGTGCTGGGTTTCTTGTTTTTTTAATTTTTGAGTGGAGAAATTTTGTTCGGAAAGGAGTTTAACTCACAGAGCAAATGTCACCTGAAACTTCGTATTTATGCATTTCTGATAGATAATAACCCTATCGATATTGTACCATTCTGGTAATAAATTAATAGTTTGACATACTAATACCCTCTGCAGCACCAAATGTCATGGATATTTATTGAGTGGGAAATAAAAATGCAATATCTAGCTTGAGCAGAATATTCCCATAACAATAAAAAGTATAGATTTGGCTTTAGGGAGCAATTCCATGGACTTCAATGTCTTAGAGAGAAAACAGGTTCAAAAATATGAAGAATATAATTATGAAAAGAACTTATAGGATAAAAATGTCCAGAATGGGGAGGGGGAAGGGTAGATATTGTAAAGTATATTACAAAGTGTGCTTAGAGTCTTGTTTACATTTCTAGGGTGGAATTAACCTTTGTAAGAAACCCAGCTCAGGAATGGGGAATGAGTTCATATGTAGAATAACTTTGTAAAATAATCTCTCCACTGACGATTTGTGCAAACCCCCCCCCCCCAACTATCTTTCCTGCCATAAAATCTGAGGGTGAGTAATAATAAATTAATTATACCCAATATTCCATGAGATGTCAATGAAAACCTAATTTAAAACATAACCAATATTAATCACCCCAACCTTTTGCCTATTTCATTCCTGCCTTCAACAATAGCACAAGTGAAAAACATTCTCAATACGTCTGAACAGGTGGCATTACCTTACCTGTAATTTCAAGGAGAGCTGCTTTAGAGGCTGGGATCTTCCGAGAAGAAGATCTCTCTGTATGGTCTGTCAACAGGGGCCTAATAGAAAATCAGGAGGAGTTACAGATTGGGACTCCCCCCACCATCACTTGCCAGGCCATTTTTCCTACTTTCTCTTTTGCTTGCTTTCTTGACATTTCTGAGCACACCTTAATAAAAACCCATATCCAAGGTTGACTTTCCTATGACTCAGTCTCATGCTAAACAGGAATGATAGGAATCACTGGGAAGACCTTCAAAGCCCAGATGGTTCAACTTGAATTTCTTTCTTGGAAACTACCTTCACCTCAACCCCAGAACTCACACACACAAATACACACACACACCCCACCCCCCCTATTGAGTGAACTTCATCCCTTCAGCCTCTGGAAAAGAGTAAAGATGTCCTGTGGAGTCCCCCAGAAATAGTTCTATAAATATCCTCAAATGTCAAGGCTTCTGAGTTTAGGTAGGTAACTCTGGTTTTGGTGAAGTATCTATTTTCTTTTATTTTATGCAGGAATTGACTCTCCTCTGCTGGATTTTTAAATCAATGTACTGAACTGGGAATTGCTAGTTATTCTTTCTGCCTAGCCTGGAGAGAGGCCTTCTGTGTGTGTCAGGGTGTTTTCCTGGTTTTCAGTGGTAAAAGAGAAGATCCCTGGAAAAGGACTTCTCCTTCTTCAGGCCTGGATTCTGGATCCTGTGTTCAGGCTGAGGTACAGGCATTCATAGTTGGTCCTTACGTAAGGGCTAGCAACATGTCCTACTTTACAGGATTGGAAATACAGATTTTCTTCCAGAGTGTTGCACGAGATGCGCCCTATTTTAAAATAAAAGAAGTGTGTGCCTTCAAGCCATTTTTGACTCCTGCCAACTGCCCCCTGCAGTTTTCTTGGCATCATTTTTCAGAAAGGTCTTGCCAGCTCCTTCTTCCTGTTGCTGAGAGAAGCGAATGGCCCAAGGTCACCAAGCTGGCTTCATGGTTTGTAGCCTGATGCCTGAACCGTTACACCACGTTGGGTCACCCTTTTTAAAACCTATATTAAATTACAGAAATAACAGTTGGGGTGGACTTGGTGGAATTCTATTATTCCTTTTGTTCTACCCCTAGGGACCACCTTTTAATGCTATTCCAGTGAATGAAAAGATACCCCTCCTGCTTCCTTTCTTCTCTTGATTCTCTGTTAACTAGATTTAACTGCATTCTCGTGGCTCTCAAAGTTTATTCATACTTACTAGTTCTGTGTTTTAAGATTAGTTTAAAAACCATCTCTCTTTTCTGAGAAAAGCAATGGACTAAATAAACAACAAATAAACAAACAAATAAATTAAGACCATCCAAGACAGAAGCCCCATTCAGGCCTTAGGATAGTAAATTAGGCCTTAGGATAGTAAATTAGGAGAGTTAGTAAAACTCGCTCAAAAGCAACAGAGAGCAACCCTGTTCTTGTGGATGTCATTGATTAAAGGGCAGGCATCTGAACAGTGCAGGTGGTTGAACACATGAAGGGTTCATCCTGTAGCTTTTAACTGAGGTCACAAGTGTGTGAGGTTGTCTGATGCTCAGATGATGAGTTTTACTACTTTTTATAGTGCCTGAGCAGGCATTAATCAGAACTCCTTATTTCGCAGAACTACATAGGACACTACAACACCAACTTACTCCTGAAGTGAATTTGCCAGATGCCTTCAGTTCCACACACACTCCATATTTTGCCCTTTGAGTCTGGATCTCTGCACAGCCACACACACACATACACCCCCCCCCCCAATACAATGGGATGACTCTTGCATTATATATATGGAAAAGAGCATAGGTGTACAGAAAGAGCACATTTTTGATCTGTGAAAGGATAAACTGCAATGGAATGAAAGACTTCAGAGTTTCTTGGCCAATGAAGATGCGTGGTATAGAATAGGAAGAATATTTTGTTTGACTTCAGTGCTGTAGTCAGTAAGCAATTAAGTATTTTAATCACAAAGTTTAAGTGGCAATACCATTCAAGGTTTGTATGTCCCTGCACACATGAGAGCTGAGGATAATTTTTATGACTCCAGCAGAGATGTGTGAAACAAACAGAGGTCAATTTTATGAGCATAAAGACTAGCTGCACCTTCTCAATGCCCATGAAAATAGCCTTACTTAAATCAGTTAATTAGTGCAAAAGAACACTTGCTCACAAACTGTTCAGCTGTTCGAGAGAACACATGGAAATCTTTCAACATAGTTAACATGTTCAGCAAAAAAGAAAAGGGGGAAAAAAAAGATTGTAAGTGGCCAGTAGAAATGTAGAACATAAAGTTCCAGCTTAAAGCACACTTTACAATCTTTTATTATCTTACAATTTCATAAGTCATTAGTTTTTAAACATATAAAAAATTAAAAAGAACTTCCATTTGAAGCTGACAAAATAGATTTAGTTACTGCAAATACTCGCAGCATTTCCCAGTGGAAATTTCAAACTCTCACAATTTGTACAACAACGTTTACATCATTCCACATTTCTTAGCCATGTGCCTGGGGAAAATGATTTAACATTCCTGACAGCACGGTTGCATACCTATTTTCTCTATAATTTCATCTGCAAATAGGGGCAGCATAACATGTGATGAGGAACTAGGTGTAACATAGCCCACCCACAGCAATGATTGCCTGCCAGGCCTTTCAGCCCAGTTCCTCTCACCCCCTTTTTGCAATGTTAGGTGAACAACAGAAACATGGTTACTGAATCCTTGGTGAGGAATTCATGGTTGAGCAGTGCCATTTAAATTACTGTGCTCCAAGTCATGGACAATGTGCTAGATATTTATTTTCTTTATGGATTGGTCTGGCTTCATATTATTTCCGTACCATAATTTTTGTGCAAAATCCAGTTAGGAGTAGGAGCTGATCATATTTTGGGGATGGGCTTTCATATAACCCTAAACAAGAACAATTAATTCAGCACTACAAATGTCAATCTTGGACTCTAAGAGGCATTCAGAATATTCTGTGTTTGGGGATTTGTTGACCCCGTTTTTTTTTCCAGTTCATTTTTTAAATCTCTCTGCCCCATATCTGGAACAAAATAAATTAACTCTTTGATAAATACTTATTTTAAAAAATCAAGCCAACTTATTCTTCTTTACCCTTGTTTAGAACCAAGACTAATGTCTGTGTCCCTCTTGTCAGTAAGCAATGCATCAGATATTGTAAGACTGTGAGATCAAAATAGGTGATGAGAAAAGTTATTGAATTAATCTAACACATACTTAAGCTATTAATGGTAAGTCCATAGGTCATAGCAGAGAATGTTGCTTTTGCTAATTGGCCTGCAACTGTTGAAGAAAAATTCAAACAATGATTCTTGGTGTACATACTATATATGTATTTCCTTTGGTATCAGCTAGCCACTGATTGATCTTCATCAATCTTGTACAGTAGGATTACCTTCAATAAAACTAAAATTCCAACTGAATTTTATGGACGTTCTTTGGGAACTGAATCATAATTAACAGCCATAATCTTTTTGGCAAAAGCAATCAAGGATGAATATTTAGAAAATGGAATATCTAGAGCTCCAACAAGTGAAGTAAGGTAAAAAGAAAAGTCCACGTTTGCTCAGGTTACTCAAGTGTATGACTAAATGTAATTTCAAAAGTTAAGTTTCTAATAAACTTAATCAATCAAGCTACTTGTTTTCTTTTCCAAAACTACTCTAGACCAACTTTAGGGCAATCCTATCTATTATAGCCTTTGTTCTGGAGAATGTATCTGTCCTTGAAATCCAGGAATTTTAAATTAGTGCTTCTGTTGTTCTAGCTTCAGCTCAGCCCATATGCTCTATTAATAGTCGAGCTATGATGGCACTTGACTCACCTGAACTTGGTTACTCTTATCCTAGAGATATTATGATCCAAGAGAGAAACAAATCTCTCCTGATCGTACAAAAGACTATGAACATGAAAACAAGTTTTTTTTCTCAGCGTGACTGGGCACTGAAACAAAAGATTGATATGACTTGAGAAGAAACAAGAGTATTTTATCAAAAGTCATTTATTTTGTATGCTTCAAACTCTATAATAAGTAAATTGCAGAAAGCCTTAACCCAATATATTTTTAAACTTTAAAAAGAGCATGAATTAAGAATGGTTATGAATCAATCCTTCTTGAGAATTCCCTACCTAGCACTGTATTATGGAACTAATACATACATAGCATATTCGTCTCATAATACATAATTTTGCACATTCAGCTAATTTGATTAGCATTTGTAAGCTGATTCCTAAAGAAATCTTTGAAAATTCTGGTGCACATCCATACATTAAATCAACTAATTCCCTTCAGGAACAAGATTCCTCAATATCTGTCCAAAACTGGCTTCAATCCATGTCTGGAGAGTAGATATACTAATATGCTTTAATCCAAAATACAGTTAAGGAACACACTGGCATTTATTTTCAAATAAACATGTTATACAGTAATTGCAACAAGATATTTTTCTTCTAAGAATAATAAAAAATATGTACATTTTATGTACATTATTGAAAGAATAATACTGTGATCTTACTATAATGCTGTTCTACAGATGTTTCAATAAAGACTCTTTTCCATGTCATTTACTTTCAAAAATAAAGTTAAAAAAGATTGGAATATTTTACCTAAGCTGCTGTCAAGATACTAATTCCTTTCAGAAAAACTAATTTCCTCCAAAACCCATTTTCTTGTATGCTATGATGGTTTTTCAGGGGCAAGCATCAGCTGCTAAATGCAGCTTTCCAACGATGGCAATGGATTGTGAAACAGGACAAAACAGCAAAAAAAAAAAAAAAAAAAAAATCCAAGAGCTGAATAAAGTTGTAGGATTAGAGGTAGATGAGGAGACAGGAGAAAGCAGGTAGATTGGAAGTGTGTTCATGCAAGGCAGAGTAATACTAAAATAGGAACAAGATGAGTATGATGGGGTCATAACATTTGACTAGGAATTAAGGCAAGAATAATAAACCTCAAAGTTGGGAAATACAAGTTCTAAACCTTGATCTCTTTCTTACAATTTGTAATAATTTCTTCATCTTGACTCCTTTATTGATTCATTATTTTATTCACCCTTTTATGCCATGAGACAAGATACAATCCAAACACCATTTTTTAATTCTTCTGGATGAGAAAGCATACTGAAGATATATAAGCCATCAGGTAAAGGTTTAATCCTGATTTGTGTGTGTCTATGTATGTGAGTGTTAGCAGGTTGTGCCAGCCCAGCCTCTTTGGTTATTTAATGGTTCAATGTATAATGCAACCCTCCACAAATTGGTTAATCCAATAATTAGATTAAGTATTGGTTGGATTCTCCTGGCGACTGCCTGGAGAAGTCCCTGCAGTTTTCTTGGCAAAATTTCAGAAGCGGTTTGCCATTGCCTTCTTCCTAGGGCTGAGAGAGAGGGACTGGCCCACGGTCACCCAGCTGGTTTTGTGCCTTGGATGGGACTAGAACTCACAGTTTCCTGATTTCTAGCCTGGTGCCTTAACCGCTACACTAAACTGGCTTTCTCTCAGCACGCTGAATATGATGAGTAGGTAAGCAATGCATCTCCAAAGTCCAGGTTCTTCTTTTTCTTCTTTTCCTTTTCTGATTTTCTAAATTTTTTTAGAATTTTATAGGTTTTATTGGGTCTAAATTTTTCATATCCAATAAAACCTATTGTGATTTTTTTCTCCCCACTCCCCCCCGGGTTTATAATTTATAAACAGAAGCATACTGGTGAAAACTGCCAATTTCTGTACAGTATCTGATTCTAATGTTGATTTATTTTACCCTGATTCCAACTTTCAAATTGATGGATTATGTAGATTAATATGAATGTCAGTTTGATTTTTTTCCTTGTCAATTTTACAGCACTTATAAACCTCCTCTTTATTTACAACTTGCTTTTTAAAGTATTTTTTCTTGTTTCTTTTGCTGATGATCCTTCTACACCAACCAACTAACTTACTAACTAGAATTAATAAATGCATAATAAATGCAGTTGCATTCTAGAGAACTATAGGTCCTGGTAGAACTTCTAGACAGATTTCCAATGTCTTGGTTCACAAATATGCTAACTCAGTCACACACACAAATCTCTAACCAAGGTTAATCAAACTTAGCTTGATGTGGAAATACAACTGCTAAGTATTTACTTCACCTGGGGAGTGCAATCATTGAGAAACACGAAGGGCATGAGTAATCTTGGCTACAGTTCTCTCCTCTGGAATTTCATTCTGGTTAAAATCCTCCAGTTCATTCCAGTCTGTATTTAGCAGAATTCCAGCATTGCAATCTTGTTGTTCATTCATCCAACTTGTTTGTTGCAGACATTGACCATAATGCTGCAGGAGAAGGCTGTGCTTATGTATCTTCCACAGAACACCGATCTATTATGAGAGTTTCTTCTAACCATGAGCTCCTTTCCTGCAAATAACAACCAATTACCCCTATTATTTAACAGTTAACAGTCAATCCGTTTAACGAATGTACTACAATCAAATAACATGTAGTTTAAGAAAAGAAGCTAAGCTTCTTACAATGCCTATGCTCCAAAAAGAACAGAAATGGAAATTAAAGTGCTCTCCCTTAAATTCCTTGCTGAATCAGTGGTTGAAACTTCCTTCTTCTCACTTACTGTGTTCACTTTCAAATTGTGGCCAATGACTCACTGTTGCCATCTAGCAGTCATCCAGAGGTTGGCAACTCATGACTGGCTGATCTAGTAAATAAGAAAGATTTTAACGATGCACAGGGAGAAGAATTTATTGTCCTTTATTGTCCTGAATCCTTCATTCCATTTCATCAGATGGTACTAGGTTCTAGAATTTCCTAGAAAATGCATACAGTAATTAGATACTCATCAGTCTTTGTCGCTCACCTTTTTCTAAATCCTAAAGGTTGTTACTTCAAGCCCCTTGATGATTTTGGATACTCTTTTCTGTTATGAATGCTATGAACTTTTTCAAACATGGGAACTAACCTTTGTTCTACGTGGGTCAGCACCTCTGGTTTTGATGAAGTTAGTATCATCCTTACAATCTTCTCTTCAGTTCCATTCTCCAGTGAGGAGTTTGACTTCCTCACAATAGTCACACCAAATTCTCGTTCCTGGTCAGTCTCTATTTAAACATTGTCTTGGAATTACTTTTAAGGTCAAGCTGTCTGTCTGTCCATCCGTCCATCCATCCATCCTTCGCTAATCTCCAAAAACTCTGATTGGCATACAATATATATGGGAAGTTGGAAAAATCTTGTCCCTGTAAGCAACTTTTGTCTATTCCTGGAATTGTCAAGTGTTTGGGTCAGTAAACACATGAGTAATTTTGAAAGAGCACTGGGGGTGTTTTCATGAAATTGTTAATACTCTGGACAAAAATGGGGGGTACTAATTTAAAAATAAATTGGGAAGGATGCTTCTATTTACAAAATTGTTACAATAACCCACCATAAAATGCCCATTTCCCAGAGGGCAAAGTGTTGAAACTATACCTGCCCAAAATGGAGTTTTGGCAATTCAAAATGGAGTTGGGACCTAAGGTCCAAAAATGGACAGAAGCATTCTTTTATCTCCAGGGTGTTCTTCTCCAACACTGATTTCTCAAAAGGCAAAGAGGTAAGATTCAGAGACACATTTTTTGACCCAGAATCTTAGGAGGAGGTGCCAAGAAATATGGAAAGGGCATCCTGATTCCAAATCACATGTTTTCTCTGACAAAGCGGCATAAATACAGCGTGCAGTTTTCAGTGCCCCATGGTTCACCCCTGTTATTGCTGTTGTGTGAGCTGCACTGGCTTCCAGTTTCTTTAAGGTGCAATTCAAAGTGTTAGTTATCACCTTTAAAGCCCTAAATGGCATGGGACCATTATTCGTGGGATTGCCTCTCCCTGAGAGTATCTGCCCATTCCACCAGGTCAGATAGAATGGGTATGCTCTATGTCACTTTGCATAAATGGTGCCATTCTACAGCATCACATTACAGCTAGTCCTCTTTTAGTGACCACAACTGAGACCGGCAACTTGGTCATTAAGCGAAGTGGTCACTAAGTGAAACCACAACCGTACTTTGCAAACTTACTTCAGTAAATCTTCAGGAAAAGGAGACAATATGCCTTTCAGATGCACTTTCATCTTTTTGACCAGACAAAGACATCAAGACATCATCATCACCATCATCTTTTAATTAAACAATTGAATGAAATATAATTTACTTTTGCTGATTTTAGCTCATAAATATATAGCATGATTTGGGTATCCTTCCCTGAAGCACCTGAAGTAGGAGCTCTAGTGAAATCATTAACCCTACTAAATCTCTCTTTTCCTTCCTCAACACTTTTCCTTAGAGAGAGAGAATTTGGGAGAAATCTACAGATTATTGTCATCACATAAAAAGAATGATTGCTATTTCAATCTATGAATTTCCATAGGTGGTAATGAAGTGCTGCACAAGGCTCTGCCTCAAACAAACTTCACTTTTACTGGATAAATCTGCTGCTGCTCCAGAACTGAGCAACTTTTAAGAAGTTTATTCATCATTATTCATCAGAAAATCAGCTAGAAACCAAATTCCTTTCCTCCTATTCTAGGCAGCATTTTAAATCTGTTGCAACTGACTCCCTTTTCATTGGCTATTCTTGAAATTTTTGAAAGCTTATGGAATCCATCAAGGACTCTTTTATTTATAGGAGCTGCACATTTGTGGGAGAAAATAAGATCAGTTTTGCAAAGAAGAGATATCCAAGTTTATAACTGAAGCCCTCTAAACACTGAGGGAAGACTCCATAATAGTCCCTCAACATTCATTACCATTTCAGTGTAAGACATGAGCTTGGAGAAAGTATAGATAAAGCAAAGTAGAAACTAACAATCTAAGAACAAAGAATATTGCATATGAGATGCACCAACTCAAACAGATATTATTCCACCATATCTATCTATCTATCTATCTATCTATCTATCTATCTATCTAATCATCTATCATCTCCATAAATCAATTCCAAATCCATTAGTAGCAACAAGCTAATAATATATTCTTTTTCTTCATCATCACCATAACAAATATACTTTCTTAATGCTTTTGAAAAAGTAAATATAATGTATGAAGAGGAAGAATATTTCCTTTTAGTTAGAGGTTGTCTCCATGAGTTGTTCAACTTAATAATCCCATGTAGGTCTGGGCACGTTCTGATGTGTACAATGAGCTAGACCTCTGCTTCTGTTTGTTTTGGTGCACGTATCCTGCCCTGGCTGACCTCTTAAAATAGTATCCCTGCACCCTGACACTAATCCTGGGTCTCTGTCAGGCTGATAAAGGGTCAACCTCTATTCTCTTGGTTCCCCTGGATGGCCTGAAGTTACCCTCCATTGTGGCTGCAGCTCCCTTAATGGTGCCCTGACAAAAGCTGAATAATCCTCAGGTTGAGTTAATGAAAGGTGAAAAGGGGGAATCAGTAAGTGTCGTATCCTTTTGCCACTTTCATCAATCCGGCTAACTGAATTTGAGCTAAAGCTTGGTAAATTTTCTGCAAAGGGAAATTAATATGTAACACATCTGAGGCCTGGTGCAGGCCTGCAAAATTGGAAAGGCTGCATTATATCAGAGGGCGATTATTCGCCGAAGCCCAGATAATCAGAAAGGAGCTTCTCTTCATCTTCATCTTCCGTCCAGGGCCGTGAATGGCTGCACTCCGCCACCACCTTGGAAGCCGAAGCGCAATCTTTTCAATCTCTCTCTCTCTGATGTCTCCCCACATCAGGAATATATTCTATTGCCCATTTCTGTTGCCCACACATGATTGAATCAATTCAATTACCTCCGAAAATACATATTCAGGCCATGAAGATGCTCTGGATAGAAGGGAGAGAGGGGAAAAGACAAAGAAATCTGTACTTATCCAATAATAAGTTTCATTTGGAAGAGGTTTGAAAACAATTCTCCCTCGCATTTGTCCCTGTCAGGTCACATTATTCACAAATGAAGTTTACAAAATATCAATTCAGTTTCAATAAAGAGAGGCTGAATCTCAACACATGAGTGTTGAATTTACCAAATCATAATCCTTGAGGGGACCCTGGTGGCTTCCACATATTTTCCAGTCAGAGGTAATCAAAAGCAGACTGCTGAATACTAATACATTCAATTTCACCCCTTTTGTTCGCATCTGTTCCCTGATAATACTATTTTTCTACACTTTCAGAACACTGGCGATGGCACTGTATTCCGCACCATTGTGGAAAAGAGGGTATCCTTTAACTTAGACAGTTCTGTAAAATGGAATGTATTCTACACATTTTCTATTTTAAAAATCTATTTGTAGACTAGTAAACAAGAAAAAGAATCTTGCTGGAAGATTCTTTCTACTCTATAGTGTGACTGCTAATTTTCTAATCTCCTAACAGTATATATTTAACAACATTAGAGTCTTCCATCATTATCTTCAAAGGAGAAAAGAATCTCCACTTTTCTTCCCCCTCTCATTTCAGCTTTCTCAAATAGATCCAGCTCTTCTCCATGAGATTAATATAATCCTCTTTAATTGCCAAAGGTCTCAGGCATAACAAGTCATAGCAATGCACTGAAGATTATAAGATGAATCCTGCTGAAGATGTCTCTATCAGGTTCAAGTTAAGCCAAAATGATGCAGCTATTCCCCCTAAAAGGAAAGTCATTATCCTAATTTGCACTGGCACAAAGTGCTGTTTATATTGGCTTTCATTCACTGGGTTTCCAGTTTCATTTTAGCATGTTAATATGGGATAAATGGCAAAAGCATGACTCCAGAAGAGGAAAGGTATCACTCAACAATAAGTCAAAATGTTATGCAAAATTATTGGCACAAAATAAGTGTTGCAGAATGAAACTCCCATGACCGTTGGATGACGCTGGAAGGAATTCCGATGTAAAGCATATAGAAAGGCAGCTTAAATGAAAGTACAATCCATCTCATCGCAAGGAAGAATGCTGATTTTTCTAATTTTTGTGCCTAGTCAGTACTATTCAAATGCCAATATTTGATGGGCAGTTTAAGGGCCCATATTCTCCATTTTTATAAATTCTTGCCTTCGAACTGGACTGGATAGCCCTTGAAAGATGGCCCGAGGAAAATGGCCCTAGAGAGCAGGTATTTTGTGCATTACCTAGCTTTTGAGCTATGCCAAAGTTGGATATTGGAAACATCAGGAAGGATTGAGGGGAACCCTTGTTCAAACTTTTTCAGGCAAGTCTGTGAAGATGCAGAATATTCGGATGAGGCAGCAACAGAGGGAAGTGGAGAGACGGTGCATCAAAACTAGAAGGATGAGGAGAAGAAGAGAAACCCATAGACAGTATCATTGAAGGTAGAATAAATAACTTACTGGTGAATTCTAGTCCTGAGGTTGGCATGGCCAGCAATCTGCTGTCAATCTGTATTATATTCATAGCATGAGCTGTTTAGTAAAAGTTTCAATCTCCTTCAATCAGCAGAGGTTTCGATCTCTTTTCCAGGTGAAAGAGCAGTTTAAGGAGAATAAACTTGCATACAAACCAGAAGCACAAGGAAGAGGTTCTGTCTGAGAGCTGGACAATAGCAATTTGACATGACATACGGTCAGTGAATCTATTCTGCAGAGGAAAAGCTAATAACAGGTACAATTTCCAGGTGATGATGATGCTGATTACTGCAAAACACCTTGCCTGGTATTGTGTCATCATATTGTGAGGTTAGGTGGGCTCTTGATGGATGTGAAAGCTTCTTGAATCCTCTTCCTACATAAGCAGTCATTCACGTTTTCTTTTCCTGTTCACAGCCTTGACCAGCTGTAGCTGCAGGGCAGTTCTTAAAGCCGTCTCTCTCTTTCACTGCATGTTCCCAGCTAATGAGAGAGCATCTTGTGAAAGTGAAGTTGTCACTGGCTATATGACACAATCAGATTTTGTAATAGGACATCATGGAGGGCCAACCAACCTGTTGTTGAAAAGAGGGAGTTGGGCTGCGTTGGAAAATTTCCTTGCCTCCAGCACCGAGAGTTGAGATTTTTCACCCCGTCAAGCTCTGATCAAATTTAATTATGCACCACAGGGTGAGGATTAATGTGAATGTGAATGCACAGCTGAATGCACATCCCCAATAAAAGTATGGTATTGCAGAGAGATGTGTTATCTGTATACATTGTGTTACTTTCAACGACATGTCCATTTGAAGTGTTTCTCCTGCCCCGCTCAAAACAAATTTAAGAGAAGACGGAGGGGGGTAGCCCTGTTGCCTTGGCAGTGGGGGAAGGGCTGTTTTCTCTTCTCCTTGGCAGTCTTTGCAAATTGTTTCCTGCCCTGTCACAAGCAGGCAAGGAAAATAACTGAACAGGGGGATACATTTTGTAGATGTGTTATGAAACTCATTTTAACCTATCCCGTTTGGGCTCAGTAGTATGGGAAAGATGGCTCAGAAATTAAAAAAAAAAAAAGTTTAGAGTCCAGGGCAGGGTTCCTCAACTGTGGCAACTTGAAGATGTGTGGACTTCAACTCCTAGAATCCCCAGCCAGCCATGCTGGCTGGGGGATTCTGGGAGTTGAAGTCCACACATCTTCAAGTCTCCACGGTTGAGGAACTCTGGTCCAGGGAGCAGAATACTCTGAGACATAGAGGCAGGATGATACAAAAAAGGTGCAAAGTGTTGCATCCCCAATTGTGCTTATGAAGCTTATAGGTACACAGGTTTATTTTTGACTTTCTTCGGTAAGTGGAAAGGGGGCGGCTAACTTCCCACATATTTCTTGCACTTAAGGACAAGCAAGATGATCATTAAGAAGGAAAAGAGAAGGGACAAGGTGGAGAAAAAGAGGAGGTACAAAAATGGTTGAGCTCTAGGACTGGAAATGGGAGGGAATTTACACAGAGTTGGCTAAGTCTGGGGGATGACAACAGGGTGTGGCTGGTTGCATTGGCTGCAGCTGTTGTGGTCTAGTTTAGCGATGACAAAGCCTTGCGAATTTCAGCTGTGTTGATTTGGCACCATCCATCGTTCTGCCTGTTGCATTTGTTCCTGGTTTGCATGAGAAGCACTACCCAAAAGTAGCACCCAAAAGTGGAGCAACGTTTCTTGGTAAGCAGTTGGCTTAGGGACAAAACCGAATAAATTCCTAATTTCCCTTTCATGAAGTACATCCATACCTGTGAGAGTCAGGACGAGAGGGATCAAGAACGTGGTCTCATCACCAGAGCAACGGGGAGGTGTTAAGAAGATGAGACTGACCCCTCCCTAAGGAATGCAAGGGAGGTTGAGCGGGTGACCCTGGAAATTACTCTCACTCTGAGAAGATTTCTGTAACGGGACTTAAGCCAATAAACCTTGCTGAATTGAGTCTGTACTGTCTCCTGGAGTTTCCTGGGCTAATCTTGACAATACCCCCATTAATCATTGTTGTGTCTATAAATTAAATAAGTACTACACAATCCTGTTTGGAATGGTTATAAATGCACAGGTGATGGGAGAAGGAGCAAGAGGATAAGAAAGAGCCAAGAGGGCCTTGAAGAAAATAGAAGGTAGTAGGAAGGGGAGGAGGAAGAGGAGGAGGAGGAGGAAAGAGTGAAGTAAGAGGATGGAGCAAGAACTAAGCTGTATAGGAGCGAGGAAGGCAAAAAGTGCAGCAGAGATGGTGGAAACGCAGTTCTCTCCCTTTCTCAAGTCTTCATTTTCTTGATTTATTGTTCTACATAAGAGATAGGAAACCTCTAGCCCATGGGTCTAATCTAGTTTGCTAGGCTCTGAAAATATTGTTCTTGTTGGTTACATTATCCCCAAATTGTTTCTTCATGCTACAGAAAGGAGAGGATACCGGATGTCCTATTTTGTCTCTCTGTTCTGCCACCGCTATGTACAGAAAAGAGTTAAAAATGGAAGAATCAAAGGCCACTCCCTTTGGGGCCATTCATGCTAATTACCCATAGAATTGTTTTCAGTGGCTTTGGAAAGTTCTGTCTCCTTTTGATATATAGATCTATAGACAATTTAAACCCTTGCCTGTGCTGGTTGCAAACTAAACTGGACATTTCTTACCATAATTTGCCAATAGTTCTCAAAAATCTCAGTAGAGAAGCACCATGGACATTTTCCCTAGAGGAGCAGGAAAGCTGATTTTTAATCATCATCTGACAGGAGATCAGCAATTCTACCTTCAAAAATTTCCAGGTGGCAGAGTTCCAAAGTCAAGTGTGTGTGAAGAGGCTGAAACCTATCTAAAGGTGGCTTCTGGGTGAGGACCTATGGTGGGTTAGATGACTCTGCGAGCATCTCCGTGAGCATGGACAGCACCGTGGCGGTGGCCAGGCGACAAGTTCTGGCTGACAAAATCCTCTCCAGGGAAGGAGAAATTGGGAGATCACCCACTTGTGTTCTGGAAAGCTGCTTCTTGTGAGGAGACTGCAGGAATTGAGTTTCTTGCAGTCAATCATGGGTTGAGTGGTTTAGGAGCTGAGGCATTACCATTGCACTCAAAAGTGCCGTGCAACCTTTATGGACACTTGAGCTGCAAAAGCCTCACTTTCTTAAACACTTTTGGATACAATTAACTTAAAACTTAAGAGAGATCTTCCAACTGGCAGGAAAGAATAAAGACACCAACTGAGTCACCTTCTTTTGGGAATTAAGAAGACGAAAAAAAACTTATCTTAAAGAATTTTGACTTAAAAGCAAAAAGCTTAAAAAGGTGATGATTTAAGAAAGTTTTAAATGGATAAAGGGGACAGTAATTTTTAGAAAACAAAAGAATAATTTTTTTTCTTTGATGAAAATGCCTTTGGAAATAGTAAAATTTCCAAAATAACTAGACAAACAGACCAGATCTTCATGGGAATGCTGATTGTTTATGATTAGGAAAGTAGATAATTGGTGGATTTTATAAAATAAGAAGATAAGGGTAATATAAGCCAGACTGTGTGACTGTAGCTATGGAGAGCTAATTGGGACTAAACTATTAAAGACAGAGAAAAACAAAACAGGAGGAAAAAAAAAAGGAGAAGCTTGCCTTTTACTTTCACCCTAATAACTGACATACTTTCACTTTTGGACCATAAATATTGCAATGGCAACCACAAGAAAAGCAGCAAGAATAGGAGAAGGAAGGAGAGGTTCACTAGAACAACTTACAGATAAGGGCATCAGACTTATTGCAGAAAATGTGTGAGGAATTTGGCTAGAGGATGTCTGAAACAGTTGCCAATAGTTTGGATGCTTTTAAAAAGGAAGATAAATTATCTAGAATGTATAAAGGCATTCCAAATGTATGTTGGAAATGTGAACAACATGAAGGGACGTTCTATCATGCTTGATGGATGTATAAAAAAACTAAAAAAATTGGATTCAAATACACACATTGATACAGAGGATTTTAAAAATTAATACTCAACTGAAGCCAGAATTTTTCCTTTTAGGACTGATGGATACACAGTTATAAAAGAGTCATGGAAGCTTATTTCATTATATCTCCTGTTGGGAGAGATGGCTGACATAAAAATTTTAATAAATAAATACATTATATTAATAAATAAATAGATTACCGTGGCGAGATTATTATATGTACAAAGATGGAAAGATTCAGCATTACTCATGACAGAGGAATGGTTGGTAAAATTGACAGAATTTGTTGAGATGGCCAAACTGACTTCTTTGATTAGAGAAAGGACATTATTGACATTTATTGACATTCATCAATGACCGGAAACCCCTTATGGGCTTTTTGCATAAAAAAGAAAATGATTTTGTGACTTCTGGTTTTGATGATCAGAAAGAAAAAGTTATAGAAAGAAGGGAATTATGATGTAATCTTAGAGAGAGAGGTTTGATTAGAATTGTATGTAAAGGAAGATCAGAAGCCGCTTCCTTATGTATTTTTTTTCATGTTTTCTGTTTTTTAATTTTCTTTTTCTATCTCTCTTTTTCTTCGTCTCTTCTTTTCCTTTTTTCTTTTCCACATTTACTATATTTTTTCTTTGAATGTATTCTTATTATATATGTAAAATCTTTTAATAAACACTATTTTTTAAAAAAAAAAAAAACTTGTCTAAAGACATTCATCTTTGATTTGCTGCTCATTAAAGATAATATGCTCTGCCTTCAGTATGTCCCTTTTTCTGTTCCACTCTCCCTTTTGGAAGAAAAAACTGGAGATCCACCTTCATCAAAACACAAAACAACAACCCACAACTTTAAGCCTTCTTGTCAATGGGAGAAGATGGCTCACCTCTCCTTTTCCCTATCTTCCCTTTTTCCTTCTGCTCCCTAGTTCTCTTTAGGATAAAGGCAGGGAGGGTCCAGTCTGAGACGCTTTCTCAGATTCCATTTCTGCTTTGGGCTCAGATTTCTCTTCTCTGATTGTTGCTCTTCCTCCTCTTCCTCAAGGCTATTCTCACAGCCCATTATAAGAAGGACTAACTCTTTCCAGATGTGACCAGCTCATCACTCCATGATATTTAAATTTATATTTTGAAAATATTTAACTTTTCATGTGAATATTTAATGTTTTTAACCAAAATGTAATAAAGAAAAATAATAATACAACAGTGATTATACATTCAAAAAAGAAATTAAGGCATCGCAGTGATTAAAGTGAAGCAACACAGAAGTAAAAGAAAAAGGGATCCATATAATATATGAGAACTAGCTTAATCTTCTTACATATTATTAAATCTAGAAGCATATTCTCCCATCTTCTCATTTATACAGTATAAGGATTTTTCAAAGATTGATAGGGAACAGCCCTGGATTAACCATTAAGCATTATGACACATGCTTAGGGCACCAGAATTTTTCCCCCTAGCTATCATACCCTTGACCCTTTTATTGCCACGCCTGACCTTGGCTTTTAGCATTTATTGAGTATTAACATCTTGCCAGTTCAGCAATGGAAGGGCCGAGGGGCACCATTGTTGGGCTCTGCTTAGGGGATCAGTTGGCCTTAATCCAGCTAACAGGGAATTCATGTCTGGAATCTTCCCTTTAAGATCAGGATTGTTTCTTTTGACATACACAGAATAATTCTCTTTGCCAAGGTCCAGGCTTGATGAAGCTGGAGTTCTTCATAAAATGCTAAATTCTATATTTAGGAGTATAATTCAACATCAGATTTGCATCTTAAACTGCTGTGTTTTCCCACAAAGGAGTTGAAGCCAAAAAAGAGCCAAGGATGGATATGTTCATATCACACGAGAGAGAGAGAACTTCATGTACTTTTCTTCCTCTTCCTTCCTTTTTTCCATTCTCTTCTCTTTCTATAAGTTTAGCTTGTATTAGTTTTTATTATTGTACTTAAAATTCTTAATAAAAATTATATTTTAAAAAGAGAGAGAGAGAGAACCCTCAAATTTCTTTCATTTTATTTATTTATTTAATAAATGTATATGGATGCCCATCTCATATACATGAGATTGGATGACTAACAATTAAAAGCAGAATAAAAACAATAACCAAAATTGGAAGTAATATGAATTGCCTAAAATAACAGCCAAGCCTCCCAATCTGATCTCCAACCCCTTTTAAGCATTCTTTGAGGAACCCAATGAACACAGAATAAGTTTGCCTGATGAATTAAGTTCATCCAATTATCATAAGAAGAGTATTTTACATTTCTTAATGGGATATTTAAACTTAGAGCAAAAGCTCCATTAGCATCAATGGGGCTCCTTTCCCAAGCTTTAATGTTCAGGGAGAGGAGGTGAGCTAATAGCTGATAGGATTCCATAAACTTTATTAATATTTTCAGAAATTATATACAAATTTCCCACCATGTGCATCAGGTCCATTATTTGGGGCCTAGTGTGTGACTAGTTGTGGAAGTCTTGCAGACCCCGCAGGAATACCTTCTGCCTGAAATCTGTGTTGCTGCCATCACTGGACGCTATTCCTATCTGGGGATATAAACCCTCATGTTCTCCTAAAAAACTACTGAGGCTTCCATAGAGCTACATTTTCCTAAAGCCATTGGGCCTTGTTTCTGTGTCGATGTTTTTGAGGGTGCACCTCTGTAAAGCTCACTCAGAATCTCTAGAAACAAATTTATTCATAGCCAGAAATGATGAAACAATATGGCAGAAGTTGTCTACCATGAAATCGTCATGTTGCTCTCATTCCATTATAAAACAAGCAGAGTCCAATCCCATCCAGATTAACTTAGCCCTGCATGAAACAATATACACTATATTAACCTCATGCTGTTGTAAAAATGGTTTGTCGCTTTGTGAAATTATGTTTGGAGAAAAAACCAAAATAGTCAACATTCACTATTTACTGTGAACAATACAGCCAATATTTTGGGAACAAAATCATATTAAAACTATGGTTAATGTAACCATTTAGAAAGCATATCATTTTAAAATAGTGACATGGGGTGCGTGTGTGTAACTTTGTTGTGATGACAACTGGAAGAACAACCGTTAAATAATGCCTGGTTTTTCTTTCTACATAAGAGACCGAAAAATGTCTAATTGGAAAACAAAGCAAAGACACTCCATCAAATGGTTTTGGGCACAGACATAGATTTGTTAACAAGTTTTTCTTTAGCAAGTCTGCCATATAAACAGTGCTTGGGGTCTAATTTTAAAGTGATAAAAATGTGGATTAAATAAGTGTTTCCAAACTATTTTGATAGATTTAAACTTGCCTAGTGTTTTTTCAACCTGAAAGTTCTACTTCAATAACCATGCATTATGCTGGTTTTAGGATCCATAGGAAAAGAAAACCAGAAGATAAAACGAAAGGGAAGAGAGTTACACCCCAATGCCAGGGTTATGAAAAACATTTCAACCTTTTGTTGCAAACATTTAAACACCTGGACATGCTTTTTCACATCAGAGATACCCACATCACCTTCAACTCCATGTTATTAAAGGCTTTTCTCTATTTGCATTCACAGCTTGCCTTGTCCAGGATTCTGAAGAAGGAAACTTTACTAAACCTAATACATCAATGCTGATTAAGGGAAACCAAGGAATATTGAGCCAGTGATATGGTTCAAATGACTTGGTTTGCTCCTTCTGTATGATGCTGCATTCAGATAATACACTGATGGGATAAGGACAGGACAAGTCGGCACTGGCAGGTTTTGAAACAGGGTTGTTGTGTTTTTATTTTATTTTATTTAATGCAAAACTGGATGCATTGTGCCAAACTAACAAACTATCCCAATCTGAAATCCTGAACATATGCTTCTGATTCAGCTGGCTCCTGAATCTTGAGCTGATAGATTTGGTAGATTTTTAAATGGAGGGTGGGAATCCTCTGAAGGGAATCCTCTGACTCTGAACTCTTTCAAAGGGCCTTGGGCTAAGGGCTTTGAAATTTCCACTGAGTCATAACATAGTTTGCTTAGTGCCATGTATGAACCCAAGAACTGCAGTATATTCAGCAAGCCCCAGTTTACAAAAATTGTGGATCATGTGAACCCAGTATAGCATAGTGTGTCTGAAATTAATTGATACATATCTCACAAAGTACTCCAGATAAGGAAAATTCCAAGGAGAGATGAAATCATTATTAGGAAGGGTACAATATTGTGACCTGTAGCTTTAACTTCTACTCACTTTAGTAGGACTCTCCAGGTGTCCAGCTGAGCAACATGTTGCACAGGACTGTTCTGTAATACTTTGATAGATTTCACTGCCAGGCCAGGGGACATCTGGAAAGATGTAGCCCTGAATATTTGTTTAGAGAACACTGGGTGCCTCTAGCGCAGTTTAATTTACGTTCATTACCTACCCTTGTCCTATTGCACTTTCTATGACTGGGGGTCAGTTCAGCAGGGAAAAAAAGCCATTTGTTGATTTTCAATTATAGGCAATGAGAGAGTCACATATTTGAATTCAGATCTGTATCTGGGCCCAGAGTCACAACAGACTGAGAGGTCTCAGAATCCTCTAAATCCCCAGATTGAGACCTGATACAGACTTTTACGATATAGTTTGTATTGATGCATTTTAAGAGAAAATATAATGTCACTTTATTTTTCTAAATTGGACATTGTCTATTTAACTACGAGACTATGTAATAAGCTGTCACTTACTGTGTATGTATGAACATTTGTATGGGTTCACAACTGTAAAGTTTATTTGTAACCTGTTGTGTTGTCTTCTTTTTTAGTTGCTAGTTTAAGGGTTGTTGTTGTTTTTTGCAAAAACAATAAAAGCAAATAAAACCACTTCAAACAGAGCTATTTTCAACTGGTCGAGCCTAGCATACGTCTCATTTGCATATAAAGTGCAGTCAATGTGAATTGATCAAAACCAAATTAACAGCAATTGGTTCCAATACTTTCCCTGTTTACACATTATTTTTCTACCTTTAACATATAGATGTATTGAATTCAGCTTAGCAACCTGAGCATGAATGCTTTGGCCTTTAAAAGAGAAACTTATCTGTAATTAAAATCATGCACAAGTTTTAGTGAGAGCCTGTTTACTGCCCACAAAGAAAGCTACTTTTGAAAATGAATAGATTTCTACACAGCAGTGAATGTATTTCATTCTGAGTTAAATCCCCTAAAATTATAGTATCGGATGCTAAAGAATCATCTAGCCACATAAATGTCATCATGCTTGGATTCAAAATTGGCTTTAAAAAACCCTGGTTGATTGTTTCTAAAAGTAAGATGGCAACTAAACACTGCAGTCATCATTCTTAGAGTGTGTGCATTTGTACTCCGTAAAAGTAATTTGCTATAGCCCTGAAATGAAAAGTAATATAGGCTTTAGAATTAAAACCCTAAGCCAGATATGTTACACAGGCTATAAAAATATGATTTATATTATAACACTTTGTAATATATGCCTTGAGAAATGCTTATTATTCTTTAAAATTCCTGCAGCTTTCTTATAATTTTTATTTGCTACAGCACCGCTTCGCAAACTCTGTGATGTTGGGGCTAGTTAAAATGATAGATGAATTTGTGTGACCCCTTTCAAAATAAAACTAAATCATATGCTGTGGTTGGCAGATGGCTTTGATAGATAACTAGACCCGTGGGTTTACCCATTTCTCAAATCCCACTCTGAATTTTGTTTACCATTTTGCCTGCACAAATTGACTATGGATCTGCTCAGGCACAAAGGGGACAAATTTTAAGTGTTCCCACTTTGCTTACAGAAGCCTGATTTAAAAAGCCTTTTTTAAAAAATGTGACCTCCTCTTCTAAGTTGTCATGACCATCTCAGGGTGGTGGAGCTACAGAATCTTTCCAGGACAGTATGGTCAGGATGTGCTCAAGAAAATGTTACAAGAAGAGCTTTGGCCTTGAAACTTAGCACAATCAGTTATACAGTTGATTTGCATAATAGATAATGTGATGCATTATCTATTATGCATAAATAGAGTCTTAAAGTATTGATTGTAATTAATTGCAGAAGTATGAAAACCAAGATAAGGCTTTTCTAAAGTTGATTCCAAAGTACAGTCAGGAAATTAAATTTTCAATCATCTGGAGTTAGTGTGTCTAGAAGCTAATTATTGGAATCGAGCAATCTAACTGAATTGTAATAATAGGTGAATTCTTTCCAGTGAAGCTGGATTCTGAAAATTGAAAACCTGTTTCTGAACTTGTGGTCCAAGTCAACAGGCTCTGAATTTTACAAAGTGTAAAAATCTAGCTCCTCTAATTGTTTAAAGGCAGGGATAGACAACAGCCTGTACAATCAGACAGATATGGCATCCTCCAGGTCCCATCCATTAAGCAGGGCCACCTGACTGAATCTAGGAAATGTGTCTTCTCTGTCACAGCACCTGCCCTGCAATACCAGTCCTCTCCCCAACATATGTCTGGATTCCACCTTGGCCATGTTCAAAAGAGCTTTGAAAACCTGGCTCTTTCTCCAGGCCCTGGGTTAAAGCGGGTGTTGTTTTCGGAGATTTGATTGTCTTTGATTATTGTTTTTCTTCTGGCACTTAGGTGTTTCTTTCGTTTTGTTTTAACTGATTTGTATGATTGCTTTTACTATACACTGCCCAGAGTAACTGTGGAGTTGGGCAACCTTATACATTTCAAATCAGAGGAAGCTAAACATAAGGCTGCCCAACTGTAGAGTTGGGCAACCTTATACATTTCAAATCAAATAAAAATCAAATAAAAATAAACTTTTTACAAGCTTTTCAGTCATGTTCTGTTGAGTGCCTGTCATCTGGTATGTTTTTGTCCAGTAATTTGGTTAGAAGAAGCATGAACTTCTCACCCAACTGAAGGGTTGGGTGTTGGCTCAGACAAAATCACCTGGGACAATCATCCCCTTTCCCCTTCCTTTTGCTTTCTAATTCTGATTATGTTGACTCTGAAACTAGCAATAAAGCTACAATTTGATCTATTGGTGGAGTCCAACCATAGCCTTAACTTACACAATAGACTGAAAGATAAACAGGCTAGACTGATACAATATGCTAATCTACAAATTCTAACCAATTTTAGCATGCTGGGTAAATACAGCTGCTAGACAATAGAGAGACTCATTGGTTATATTCACATAACCCACTTAACTGACCTGGTTAAATGAGTTGTATGGACATAGCCAATGAGTCTTTATAGTGGCCTATTATGCCATAGCTGGAAAGATGCTTCATTACTCCTGTATTAAGATTGGTCATTGTTGGGATGGCAGAAAGTATGGGGGATTTGAAGATGCTGTGAAGATGCTCCCTCACCACTACTTAGCAACATTCTTGAAATATCATGATGAACTGTCATTTCCAGTGGAAAACTCATTTTGTTCCCCATCACGCAGGTTGTTGTTGTTTTAGTTTTTTTGTTAGCCCCTATTTGTCAAAAGCATCAGTGTTTCTAGGAATGTCTACCTCTGACTTAAAGCTCGAGGTCAAAATGTATACAACATTTGCTTTTTCGAAATAGCTCTTGAATCTCTCAGTGTTGGTTCTTTTCCCTGTGGTATTCTAAGCATCTTTTAGGACAAATTATCTTTTTTCTTCTTCTTCTCATTCGAAACTCTATTTAAAAATTCAAAGGTTCTGGCCTCTAAAGTCCTATGTGCTCCAGATCACTGCTCTGGTGTTGAACCCTTCCAGATTATTGGTCTGCTTGCAAAAGTGTAGTTAAAGGGAGTGAGACCTCATTGGTACTTATGGCACCTAACCCAAATCTCCCTAAGTTTGCTTATTGTCTTCTCTCTTCCTTTTTAAGCAGGATGGTGGTGGGAACAACATGGTTTTTAAGATTCAAGTGGTCTAGTAATTCATTATTTTTTTAAAAAAGCACATTAGTTTACTATGAGGGTTGCAATGCTGATAATTTGCACACGCATCAAAAACCAAGAAAATACAAGTTTAGCATAAAGTCTCCTTTGAGTTGAACTCAACTCCTGGTGACATATCTATATAGCTTTCTCCCCATTGCCTTCTTCCATGATATTCTCGTAATTTTCCTTTCTAGCATACAATCTTGGGAATTCCTTAGAGTTATCTTATTAAAGTGCAAACAAGGCTGACTGTGCTTAGTTTCTGAACCAGATGCTGCCACCTGCCAAGGCAATTTTAGCCACATCTGGCCATGTAAATTGCAAATACTTTGTTCAATCTAATATACTATAATAGCTTTACAAAGTAGATCCTGTGCACTTACCATTCCTTTAACCATTTAACTCAAAACACTGGGTTGGATAGGGATGTGTTCAGACAGATATTAAGCAGCTGCCAATTCCCCAGACAGAGGTGCCAGCAAGGAATGTATATCAGATAGTTCTTCCCCCAAAACTGCATTTACTAATTGCACAGAAAGAAATTGAATAGGTCACCTGGTGCAGATTCCTACTTAGCTGATATGCACAAAATTTAAAGGTGCCAGAACTGATAGTTTGGAGTACTGTTTCTCAAACTTGGCAACTTTAAGATGTGTGGACTTCCAAGCTGGTTTAGAGTTTATGACCACATTATTATGATGAAAAATTCACAAACCAGTCCATCTCAGATACAATAATATGTTTACATTACTATAAGAAACAGAGTTTTAGCTCTTAATTTGCCTTTACATCTGAGATTGCTGTGGCTTTGCTACATTTTATGCTATGTATAGACATTTTCTGAGGAAGCATCTGAAGTTGTCTGAAAGGCTGAAAGGAAAATATTAATTATTAGCTTAAGACTTTCTTTGAAAACATGTTCTTGGACCCAGATTTTTCTTTTATTTCTTTCTTTTATTCTTATATTTATTATCTGAACAAATAATGAGAAATGCCACTAGGAAAATACTTCAAGATAACAAACTTCTGTCTTCAGCCATAACTTGAAGAGTTTCTGAAGTTTCTAAACACCACTTGTGTAGGGAAAACACTGATGTGATGTTCAGTAAATGTAGCATGCCATCTTCTATGATTGTTTGCGATCATGACATTTTAAAAATGGGCTTTTTTATCATTTCCTAAAGTATTGTTTTAGAGGGTTGTGACAGAGACAAACGAAAGAGAAGGAGGAAATGTCACCTGTCTCCCTTGACACCTCAGAATGAAAAATTGAAGAGAAACCTATTTGGAGGGAATCATTGTAGCTGTTAACAGTGCACCTGTAAGATTAAAATTAGGTTCCAGATTGCTGAAATAGAGTGATGCAGTAATCTGAAGCAGAGATTTCAGAAGTAGAGACTGTTAAAATGTTGTGATCTTTGGTTCTATAACCTCTTCGTGAGTGCTGATAGATGAGAAGCCCATCATGATGTCACATTTTTCATTCTTGAGATGGCTTTGGAAAAGGACTCCATTAGATTCACACATGAAACCATTTCTGTAGTATCATAGAATCATGAGGACCTCCTCTGAAGCTTGTGGTCTCAGTTTGCTGGGACACAGGGAACAAAAACTGACACACACACACCCCTTGTTATTCTCTATTTCCCTTTCATCAGAATAGCTGGGGCTATGTATTTTAATGGGGTTTGTTAATGGTGTGATTAATTTGTTGCCAAATCTAAGATCCTGTATCCCCACAATATGGTGTACATCTAAGTATTGCTACTTCCTTACATCTTCAATCCACCTTGCTTCTCTTGCTCTCTTTGGGTACATGTGTATCCACTTTGGGAGCACTTGTAGGTATGTCAGACTGGGCTTCCTTCTGTACTGTAGCTATAGAGCATGGCATCTGTGGCTTTCATAGGAAGCCTGTTCTTCAAATAGTGTGCTGTGTGTGTTAACCATTCCCTCCAGTGTTTATCTGCCAGTCCTGCATGAACTTCATCATTTCAGTCAGGAAAGATTCTTCCTCTTTGCCCCAAAACCCTGTTCTGGGATGTAGGCATTGTGGTTTCATGTTCAATCCCTTACTTTTCCTGGAACCTTTGTATATTGCCTCCTGTGTATGTACCTCCATTGTTTGTGTGCAGGTCCTGAAGCTTTCTCCAAAATGTATTGCTTATTAAAGCCACATGTTCTTTAAATTTCTCCAGTACTTAGTAAGTAGCAAAAGCTGAATCTTGTAAAATTATCTATGAATATGAGGATGAGGACATGCATTGGCCCAGAAATGTCACTGCCCACTAACTCTAACAGCCTTTTAGTTTCTTTTTCTTCTCTCTCCACGTGCATTGACTTAGCATCTTCGGTTTTATATAACAGGCATACCAGGACTGGTCTGCACATGGCTGTAACTTTAGTCCTTTGGCTAAATCCTCTGATTTACAAACAGCATTTGGATCTCCAGTGCCATAAATGTAAGGATTTTTGGTCATTGTTATTCTTTGCTGCTCTTATCACTTGCAATTGATAATCAGTTCAGTTCTTTATTGCAGTCATAGACCAATACAAAGACATAGGTTTATAAAACAAGCAGCAGTTGATAATTATTAGTCCAATTCAGACTGTCCATTTTTCTGGATGGTATCTTTCATAAGCAGTTTTCCATTCTCATTTATAGAACAATGAGTGCCTTTAAATCTTACACCGCATCCTTTCTCTGTGATACATTTTGCTGAGACCAAACTTAATTCCAGATCTAGGTCATATGTCAATGTTAATTGTTAAATTCAGCACTTCTTCTTTGCCTAATCAAAATATGAGAAAGGCCTAATCTGGCAAGATTTGTTCTTGACAAATCCGTGCTGACTTCTGGTACTTAGTTTTCAAGTGTCTACAGACTGATCCTTTTATAATCTGATCTAACACCTTTCCCAGTGTCAGTGCTGGACTGTCTGGACTGTAGCTTGTATGCTTTCCCTTTTAAACACTGTGCTTCCCTTCAGTCATCTGGCATGTTTGCCAGATTTTGTCAAAATTACACAGAAAGGGTCAGCCACATCATCCATTTGCTGCTTCAGGACATTCATCTGGTCCAAAGATTTTAACATACTGAAAATAATGAGATGTTCCCTGATCATGTTGCTATGCTTCTCATAATCCTTCCCCTTCATTCTTCTCTCAATGGTTTCTTGATGGAACATATACCTTTTAAAAGAAGACTGGGTGAAGGTAGGACTGGAATCAGAAAAAAAGTAAAAAAGGAAGACTTGATTGTATTTTATTTTGTTTTGCTTTGTTTTCTTTCTCACTTGATTCAATTTCACTCTCTTTATTAAGCAACTGGTACAGTGATTATTTTCTTTTCCTTTTATTTTGAATAAAAAAATCCATTTTTGTTATTCTTAGTATCCTTTTGTAAACCTCAGCTCAATCTGAGTTTTTGTTTTCCTAACACCACCTCTACAGATCTGAGCTACCTCAAAACACCTGTCCTTGGTAACCTGGACCTCTTTCCGTCTCCTTAATATGACTTTTTCATCTTCAGAATTTCACTAAGTTTTCCCTAAGCCACATTAGCTGCTTCGGCTATCCTCACTGTGAAAGTTGTTAAAAGATTATCTTATGAATATATTAAGATTTTATCTTAAGAATAATTAAGAATTTTAATTACATTAGTAAAAACTAATATAAACAAAACTTAGAGAAAGAGAAGAGAATGGAAAGAAAGGGGAAAAAGGCAGGAAAAAAGAAAAAAAGAAAAAATGTAATAAAGAAAAAGAAAAATGTATAAAGAAGTGACTTCTAACCTTGATCACAACAAGGATAAACAAATGTAATAACTCCTCATCCCATATAAGGTTAAACAGTTATCTCTTTATCCCATCCCTTATCTATAAGCATCTATAAGCATAAAACATCACCTTTTCAATCCTGATGTCAGCAAAAAGTCCATACAGGGTTGTCAGAACATTGCAAAAACAATGTCTTATTTTAACCTTGGTCAAATGAACCAACTTTACATTTCTTCTTTTTACTTCTAACAGTCTTACTCTTTAATTCAATCCAATATTGTCATAGGATTTGATTTCTCTTCAATTCTTCTTTCCCCTCACACAGATTTCTTCAAGGCTTTAATAAGCTGATTTTGTAGATCCAATAAACATTTTCCAGGTCATTCTTTTGCCTTATCATTTGTATTTCCCTTTTCATTTTTGAAACTTCAGCAGTTTCATTTGTATATCCAGTAAAGTATCCTTTTCTAAATCCTTCTCTTGGCCTGTCATTCCTTCATTAGCATCTTTTAGACAGAGTCTATCCATAGAAGCAGACATCATTCCTGATAGTGCTGATATTGTGGTTACTAACTTCTGGCTCCATTCTTCAAAGATCTCCTTTAATATTTCTGATGTTAGAATGTTTTGTGTCATTTTGTAAGCCCCAGTGTTAACTGACATCAAGAACAGGCTTGTATTTTTTTTTCTTCTGCTTAAAATCTTTAGTCCCCTCTAGTGTCCAGTTTCTAAAATCATCACTTATCTTTTGTTATGACTTGCAGTAACCAGGACAGCCAAAATAAGTCTGTTTCCCATTAAAATATTATCTTTTGGACTGCATCCTAGGAAATCCAGCATGACTCTGTCAAAACAGGCTGTTGTGATTCTTACAAAAGGTGCATGTTCACAATCACTCAAACCATAGGTCTTAAGTAATTTAAATATAGTTTCTTATTAAGGTCATGGGAAGCACCTAGCATCATCAGTTGTGCCTAGTTGTTAACCAATTGTTGGCAAAACTAGTTTCCTATAACTAGAGCTGGCAATAGCAATTAAAGATAGGTAAAGAGACAACAAAAACCAAGGTGAATGCCAGGAAGGGACACACACACATGCACACACACACACACACACAATCACTTGTCTACTTGTTCAAATGCAGCATCAATTCACCTTTCATTGCATGGCTCTGATAACTAAAACGTGCTGTTGATGCCTGCTATGTCATTTGTTGGGATGGAGATATCTCCTGAATACTTCCTAATTATGATCATGTTATTTCTTTGTTTGTTATATCATTATTTTATTTTTCTTCATACTTTTAATATTGTGGATGATACTTTAAAGACATACAGTTGAAAATTAGCAACATTGCAAAGGCAAAAGTGGGTCATTAGGAAAGATACATGGATGCTCTTGAAAAACTCACAGAATCATGCGACTTTAGGAAGACTTTGGGCAATTTCGCCCAAAAATGAATTTTTACCTTTGCAAATCAATGTGCAGCAAGGGGCATACTTACTTGCCTTCCAACAATCAGATACATTTTGTCTACAGATTTTCTCAGATTGTCATAAACGTTAATTCCTTTGACTGACAAAGCAGAAGAAGCAGAAACCATAAGCTCATTTCATAAGTTATTCTTGGTCCAAATAGAAGGTGATGGACTGGTGATCACTGAAACCATGGAAGGTTTTTTGACTGCACAATGCAAGTACTTCTAGTGGTGCACAAATATCTGCCTTGCAATTCCTCCATAGTTTTCTTTCCCTGTGAAAAAGTTGTCTTCTTCTTCTTTTTTAATCACATTCTCAGGGTGCTTGAGGACTCCTTCAGAATGCTCAGTTTGGGCTTACCTTATTGTTGGAAGTGATGGAAAGTGCTCCTATGCTGCTGTTTCCCATGACCTCCATGGCTGCCTACGCTTTCCAAACTGAAGAAGAACCATGAGAAGATTTCCCTCATGCTTGCTCCATGGCACTGAATGTGAGTATGGGAAGTGAGGGAGGCTGCTGTTGACCACTGACAAGGTGGTTGTACTATGAAAAACCAGATGTTCACACATACATGGCTCAGCCACCTTGTAAATGTTCAGGGCATTTGCACATTTTCAGGGACGAAAGTCTCAGAGAAATTACCTTTAGTCTTTCCTTTAGCAAATAAAGGCAAGCACCCTTCTTAATCAGTGAAGGATGGCCAGTCCTAATGCAAGGAGCAATAGCCCCCTACAGGCAATAGGCACTATGAGTTTCCTCTCCTATGCAGCGGTGATGGATAGGATAGGCCAAAATCTCATGTGAGAACCCAGACATCTTGCAATATTTGGTTACTGAATGACATTGTCACAATTTTTTAAAATAAAAAAACCGCTTATAAATTTGGAGGTCCTTGAATGCCATCTAGTGGCATCATGGCCACCATAGTGCCTATGGGCACTGTATTGCCAGTCCTCGTATAAAGAGAGGTATGTGAACAAAAGCAATCACAGCCTTTTGTTCCTGGCTGTTCCACCAGCTTAGTCTGAACTGGAATGTCTTTTCAGAATAAAATGAAGCCATTGAGATGAAGGGGCAATGCTCCTGAGAATACAAAGCTGCAAAGGACAGGTATAAAGGCATAGTCCACTTGCAAGGAACTTCTCCATCCTTACTGATCTTCGCATCTGGAGATCTCTAATGAGCTTCCAAAACTCCTGGGAGAAGACAGGCAAAAGGGAGCTGATATAGCAAATCTGATCATAACTGATGGTCGGTAGCATTAATATCAACATGATTTATAGTGCATGGTTTTTAAAAATAATCATAGTTATCAGAATAGTTATAGCATTTGACTATTATTAAAATATTAAATCTGCAGACAGAAATTGAGTGGCAAAGTTGGAAAACTCAGCATTTTTTGAAAGCTACTCAGTGTGAAGAACAGGATTAGATTAAATTTTGGAGGATGTGGACTTTGGTGTGAATTTTATTAAATGGGTAAAACTGATTTACACTTCACAATGGGGAATTAACAAAACCTTGTGAGATACAGAAAGGGACAAGACAAGGATACCCTTGTCGCCATTGCTGTTTATTTTAGCTTTGGAGGTATTGAATAGAGACATAAGATGAGATGAGAGAATTGCTGGAGTGAGGATTAAAAGAGAAACATATAACGTATGGGTGTTTGCTAGTGATTTGGTGATAATTTTGGAAGGTCCCCTGGAAGGAATAGAAATATTAATGGACAAACTAAAGAATTTTGGGCTAGTAGTTGGTTTTAAAATTAAGCAAAAGATGAAGATGTTAACAAAGAATATGAAAATGGAAAAACAAATGGAACTGATGGAAAAATGGTTTTAATATTGAGAAAAAAGTGAAATACTGTTACTAATATGAATTGTATGTTATATCAGAATAATTATGACAGGGAATGAAATTATGAAATTAATGGAAAAATTACAATTGTCATTGTTGGGGAGAACTTCTGTGATAAAAATGAATGTACCATTGCCTAAAATGATCTTTTTGTTTCAAACAATGCCTATTCTGACAGCTGATGTACCATTTAAGCAATAGCAGAAAGATATATCTAGTACCAATGGAGGGGAATACGTGTAGCTCAGGATTGAACTGTGGAGTCTTTGGGATTCTCTGAGCAAATGCTTCATTACCCATCTAGGTAACATCTTCATTCCAGCACTGAAGATGTTACCTAGACGGGTAATGAAACATTTGCAGGAAAAGAACCAAGCTCAGAGAACCCCAAGGACTCCACAGATATATCTAGGTTTGTATGGCAAGGGAAAAAACCAAGGGTTAAATATAAAGTACTACAAGATGCAAAGGAATGAAGAGGATTGGGACTGCCTGATTTGAAATTGTACTTTGCGGTCTGCTGCTTGGCTTGGATGAAGGAGTGGGTCTTGCTGAGAAATAAGAGAATTTTAGAAGTAGAAGAGCATGATCTGAGGTTTGGATGGCATGGTTTCATATGGTACAATAAAGTTAAGGGTAATGTTGATTTTAAGAATCATTATATTAGAAGTACCATATTGAGAATATGGAACAGATATAAACCCATAATATAATACCTTTATGGGTTTCAGCACAAGAAGCATTTTATAGAAAAGAAACAGCAGGTAAAAAGAAATGGTTAACTTATCAAGAATTGTTAGAACAAGAGCATGGAGAATATAAGATGAAATCAAAAGAACAGCTGGCTGCAGAGGGATTTAGCTTTCAATGGTTTTCATATGCACAGTTAAGAGAAAGATTTAAGGTAGATATCAGGATATTTGGAACTGAGCAGCAGAGGGCAGAATCTGAAGTTGAACTGTTACAAATAATGAACATGTAATTGCTAAAATGTATAAACTTTTATTGAAATTTGAAATGGAAGAAGAACAAGTGAAAAAGTGTATGATAAAATGAACTAAGAACTTTGGACGTAACATATTGATGAAACAGTGGAAAAATACGGGGTTAAAAGGACAGAAATTTACATTATGTTATAATTTAAAAGAGATTTTTTATAAGATGATGTACCGTTGGTATATGACTCCAGAAAAATTGTCTAGAATGTATAAAGGTACTTCAAATTTATATTGGAAATGTGGACAACATGAAGGGTCATTTTATCATGCCTGGTGGACTTGTAAAAAAGCCAGAATATTTTGAGTTCAAATTCACACAATGATACAAATAATTTTTTAAAATTAATATTCAACTGAAACCAGAACTTTTCTTGCAGGGATTAATGGACATACAATTAGAAAAGAGCCACAGAACACTATTCTTATATGTGATTACTGCTGCAAGACTATTATATGTGCAAAACTGGAAAGACTTTGAAATACCCACAGTGGAGGAATGGTTGGTGAAGATGATGGAACTAGCAGAGATGGCAAAATTAACTTGCTTGCTTAAAGAATGAGCAACTACTACATTTATTAGTGACTGGAAACCCCTTATAGACTTTTTGCAGAAAAAAGAAAAAAATGAACTTGTGATTTTCAGGTTTATTTATTAGAAGGGGTAGATTATGGAAAGAAGGAAATTGTGATGTAACCTTAGAGAGAGAGGGTGAAATATAAACACATTTATAACTGCTGTTAAGAAGATCAGAAGCCACTTCTTTGTAACTTTTCCTTTTTTTTTCTTTGTCTTTTCTACTCCTCTTTTTATTTCATCTTCGCTTTTTACTTTTCTTTATTCTTCTCATGTTCAGCTTAACATTTGTACTGTTTTTATTCTGTTGAAAGCCTCTTTTAAAAAAATTATTAAAAAAGAACAGGATTAGAGCAAAATGTTAAAAATGCAATTATAGACAGAAAACCTCTTTCTGCTGAATATCTTCTGCAAAAAATAAAAAAGGTCCCAAATTCCAACCTGGCTCGAGACATTTTATATGCTGATTATGGCCTGTGGATGGAAGTAGCCCATAAACCCAATACACCAATCTTTCCACTCATCTACTCATTTTCGTTATTTTGTTTATTTGCTTGTATGCCACCCATTCCCACGGGCTGTAGGTGTCAAAATTTAAACATAAAAATACCCCCCATCCCAAATATGTATAAATGTAAAAAATCAAAGAAATAAACCCCAACAAATACAAACACCATCAGATCACAGAACAGCCTCCTCTTGTGCAAGGTAAGTCTTCAAAGTTTTTGTAAAGCTTAGGAGGGAAGAGGCCAATCAAATTTCTATTTGGAGGGAGTTCCAAAGAGTGGGGGTGTGGCCACCTGGAATGACTGCCTCTGGGTCTCCATCAGATAATAAACCCATAAGGATGGGACCTGGAGGGAATTTACCCTTTTTGATCTAGTTGGAAGGGCTGATCAATATAGGAGAAGACAGTCTTTCAGATAACCAGGTACAAAGCCATAAAAATTCTTAAAGATGACAACTAGTACCTTGAATTGCACCCAGAAGATGACCAGTAATCAGTGCAGCTTCCAAGCCATGGGGTGATCCCAATGTTTTGGGATGTGCCCATTCACTGGCTGAGCCGCCGTATTCTATACCACCTTTGGGATGTTCTTCAAGGGCATCCCTCATTATAGTAGTCTAACTAGGGTGTAAGTTGACTATGAGCAGGGTTTCCCAATCCAGGAAAGGTCACAATTGGCAAACAAGATGTAACTGTGCAAAACCCTCCTAGCCACAGCTGCCACCTGTTCTTCAAGCAGGAGTTGTGAGTCTCAGAGAACTTCCAAATTGTGAACTGTCTCTGGAGTATAACCCAACTCAGAATCAAAGATAGAATTTCCCTGGGAGTGTAAAACTGTTCCTCGCTATCCAGACCCTGATAGCCTCTAGGCACTGGATCAGCACTTCTAGAGCATCACTTGTTTGGCCCAGGGGTGAGATATATAACTAGATATCATCAGTATATTGATACCAGACCCTTTGCTGATAGATGACCTCTCATAGTAGCAGTAGATGTTAAAAAGGAGTGGAGAGAGAGAGACGAGATCTCTGAGACACCCCATAAAGTAGAAGTCTCTAGATAGATGTCTACTCCCGCATCACTGAGTGAACCAAAACCTTCAGGAAGGAAGAGAACCACTATTAAAAAAGTGCCCTAATGCTCTAATCCCTCAATGATAGTCCAGAAGGATACCACAGTCAATGTTACTGAAAGCTACCAAGAAATCAAGAAGACCAGGAGGCTTGCACTCCCTCTGATCCCTGTCTTCCCAGTTGGTCTTCTCTCCAAACTGTTTCCAACCAATGCAGGTTCTGTGCGATATCCCAGCTTGAACCCTGACTGCCAGGGTCCAAATAATCTGCTTCCCCCTTTGCAGTTGTAGAGCCAACCACCTTCTTCACTACCTTTTCAAGGAAAGGAAGGTTGGAGACAGATCTATAGTTGTCCAAGACAGTTGACTCAAGTAAAGACTTATTGAGCAGATGGCACACCACAAATTTCTTTAGAGGTGATAGAAAGGCCCCATCACTAGAGGGATGGATTGCTGCTTGGATCCAACTCCCTTTTGTCAGTCAGGTTCTGCAAAAATTCTTCACATCAGCTCTTCAGGTGGTCTTGGCAAATGTCTTCCTGGAAGGGAATGAGCAGCATTCAGCCAGTGCAATAAAGGCAGCAAAATATTTCTTTTTTGCCATTTGAACTGCCACTGTGGAGGGTCAAACATGAGCTCATACCAGGGTCAGTGGATCTCTAAGCATCTCTTCTGCTGCTTTGTCTCTGTGAGCACAAGGGAACCAAGGGGCTACAGTAGATCTGCAAATGGGAGACACCTCTGCAGACCACACTTTATGTTCTGGTGGCCTTGTTGCCTCTCAACTACAAAGTGAGCAGGCACTCCAACTCACTGATGACTTTCAACAATATTCCAAACTCCCAAACCACACTTTGTGCCCACAAACTAAAAGCCATCTTTTATTCACACTTCCCCCAGAGTTGTGGCACCATGATGGGGGGGAAAAAAAATAAGGAGTTTTGAGGAAGTTGTGACATTACCCCAATAGTTGTTAATAATTTCTACCTTTATTGATCTTTTTTCCTAGGACATTTATAATGATACAACACAAGAGCTAATTCAGCCATTGTTACTAACAAAACACTGGAAAACTAAAATAAATCTTTCAAATATGCTTTAAAGTATTTGAAACAGAACTGTTTGAAAGCAGAATCCTTTAGTTAAAAATCACATTTGGTCCTCATTGTTCACTGATAAAATAACTTGAGCTGATTAGCTCTGTCTACAAAATGTATTTTTGGCAGAAATATTTAATACGGAGACTTATAGTTTTGTGCCTGTCCTTGTTTATACACACAAACTCAAGGGTGGGGAACAATGTTGTTTTAGGTTTCCTTTTATACGTATAATTTGTGTTTTGAAGCATTGGGGTCCTTTATTACACTTTGTAACTAACTGAAATATTGAAGCAAGGTTCCCAAACTTTCTGCAAAGCAGCACAGTTTATAACCAAGAAAAAAAAAAGTTTTTTGTTCAAGAAAGTTTCATGGTAGTCCCTTTCACTCATTGGCCATATCCATTTGCAACTTCAGCTGATTATGTTCCTAGAAATGTATGTGAGGGAGAAAAGGATTCAGGCCAAGAATCACTTATCTCCCAAGGCAAAAAGAATAGTAAATTAATTTTTGTTCTTTAAGTGCTATTGACAAGTTTGTAAGTGTGATCACTTCTTAAAGCTGGCACCCAAAGCACCTGGGCTTGTTCCCTTGATTTATTGGCAGTGATTTCCATGGCTGGCGAGCAACAGCAAAAGCAATCTAATTAGATCCAGAAATCCTGATCTGAAGATAATTTAGATAATAATTTATTCTGACTACTGATCTTACAGACACTTAAGGCAGTAATGTTATTCCAAGAATCCCCTTTGAACCATTTTAAGCAGGCTTTTAAGAAGCTATCCAACAATGAAGATTAAACATTAGCTGATTACCGACAAGTAATTAACAATGTCAACGAAACACAGAAACTGAATTAATAATAATTATATCATCAACATGATGATCATCTTGTAGAGAATCCCAGGGAAGAAGAGAGGTTAATTACTCACTGCTAGCAGAACACCACCAAGTCAACCGCAACTATGCTGCTGGATAGTGTTAACTGCCAGACAGATAATTAATTAACATCATAATTGTAATGCAACCAGCATGAAAATATTGAATTATTACACTGCTTCCTTTCTATTACTTATTATGACACTCTATAACTTTTGAGCACAAATATTGGCAATTTTTTACACTCTTTTCTACAAAGAGCCACCCATTTCCTGTTTTGTATTATTACATATGTATTATTCTATTCCTTTTCATATAGATTCATTGTAATATGTGTGTGTTTGAATTAGCATCATGCAGAGAAATTTTCCTGCATTCTTTTTCTGCCAGTTGTCATTCAGTTTGCTGGCTGAGAATCTGCATTTGGAATAAGAGAATTTAGGTAAAATTCCCATGGGTCTAGTGGGGTGTCATTCTTTAACGATGAGATGGCCAGGGGCTGTTGTTGAATGTCCTCTCATTTGTTTGTTTGTTTGTTTGTTTGTTTGTTTATACATCACATTTATATAGCCACCGATCTCACACAAAGCAACTCTGGGCAGCATACAACAATTACAATAAAATAACAGAAGCAAATAAAAGCAGGCATTATAAAAAGATAAAAAGTTATTATAATAAAAACATTATCACACATTTAAAAAAAATAGATTTTAAAATATACAAACCCCACAGAGACAGCAGAATATCAATTACAGTGGAGCCATCTAAGAATGTCTCTGGTTCCCAAGGACGTCCAGGCCTGATGTCACAACCAGGTCTTGAGGGACTTCCTAAATGACAGCAGGGAAGGGGCGAGCCTAGCTTCAGGGGGGAGAATGTTCCACAAGGAGGGAGCCATAGCAGAGAAGGCCCGCCTTATTGCAGAATCTTCCCTCTGGATTCTCCCCTTTCCATTAAATCCTGGGAGAAGACATCAGGAGGAAAGTCCTACCATGGATCCTTTTCAGATTGGAAGTATATCCATCATAGACTTCAGAACAATGGGAAGATGTTCTGAATCCTATGATAACAACCAACAACCAAGCCCAATTGTTAGTAGGTCAAAAGACCACCAGGATATTCTGGAGCTCTAGGCTATACTAGGATTTAAAAAAAAAAGTCTGGAAGTGGCAAACCAATTTTGAACTATTCCCAAGAAAATGACATTGATACGTCCATGAAGTCACCAAGATCAGGGTTCAACTTGAGGAAGCTTTACCATTTCTTTAAAAGTGGGGGGTTTTTTCTATTGCGTAGTTCTGCTTTATTTTTAACAAATCTGGATGGAAAGTCTAATTCTCAAGTTCTGTAGAAGAAAAGGGCTGTTTGGCCTGTTCAGAAATAGCAACAAAGGAAAAGCAATTTTTTTATGGAACAAGTTGCACACCACAAATGTATCCCTAAGTTATACAGCTCTTTGGCACAAAACCTATGTTCCTGTTAGCAGGACATGTAAGGAGTTTGCTCAAATAGAAATAAAAGACTTTCCAAAAGCCCACTGGTTTTAAATTGTATGTCCACTTATCCCAGTGTGTGTATGTGTGTGCATGCACGTGTAACTAAGCATGGGGAAAGTATCTAAAAAAAGAAAAAGATTATTTATAACCTGTCCTTAACTGGTAATAGATGCTGGACAGGGCCCTGGGGGAAGAAAGTTGGTTTGAATACTTCCCACCACATGCATATACTGCCTGCATGCTACCTTGTTGGTTTCTGTCCATGGAAGACAATAGATCAATAATCAGGAGTGTAGGGAAAAGTCAGAAATGCTGAAATGACTCTTGACATTATAAGTGAACTGATAATTTTTTTGCATTGAATGAAATATATTTATCTGTGGATATGAAATTTTTACTACAAATGTATCCCCTGCCATGTCCAGGGCCACCACTTCAAAATGGTCCTGAAGCTGATGTAGAAACCATGAAGATGCTACATATTGCTGTAAGTCTGTACTATTTTTCAGGGCATTCCCCCCAAAAGACAGTGTAGTATGCACAGTACACACGGAGGAAAACACATCTCAGAAAACTACAGAGCTGGAAAGGCTATTTATGCTGAGTCCAACTGTCTGCTCTGTACGGGGATCCTTGATCCAAAACATCCCACCCCTTGAACACATCCAGTGAAGGGAGCCCACCACTACCCTGGGTAATTAATCTTCCAGTGGGGGTAGTGGGGAGGAATATTTATTTTCAGAGGGCCCTCCTCTACAGTGCTTTGGGCAAGAAAAACATGAAGGGGAGGAGTTTTCCTCAGTTCCAGATCAATACCGTTAGGTTAAGATGCTGAGGATTTCTAAACTTGCTCATATCCAAGATCATGTGAGCTTTACTTAAGGTCAAATACTGCCCAAAACCCTGAGTAAAGTAACATCATGGAGGAGAGGGCATTCTTCCTAAGGAAAAAGAAGCGTTTTCCTTATACAGAATTTTGAACTTGACTTTTCCTCTTTACATGGAGAGAAGGAAAGCAGTGAGCATTGAAACAAAGGCCTGGTATAGCTAGCAATTCCATTCTTCTCATATTTTGGACAAGACCTGGGCTACCAACACAGAAGCATTGCATCATTCCATGCGTTATGAGTTCCCTTTCCTAAACCATAGTAGTTCTAGCAGCAGCTGGAGCTTTTCTTTAGACATTGATGTCTCTCCTCTTTCTACATACTGTCCTTGGATGACTTCCCCAAAAACTATGAGTTTCAGGGCCACTGTTTACAAGGAGAGTTCCCAGCTTTACCGATAAATTTCTCACTCTCTCTAATTTTGAATCTCCAAATGCCCTTCTGACATTTCCTTGTGTACGTCACCTCAGGCTTACTGTTCCAAAATTGAGTTTTTAATTTGTCTTCTCAAATCCTCTGTCTCTTTATTATTATTTTTTCCTTATGGATTGATAGCCTCACCATCCTTTCTGGTGTACAAGGAGATAGCCCTGGTTTTCTGATTACTTTTGCATTCAATATCCATTCCATTATTGCTTCTCCATTTTAAAAAGTGTGATTCTTCCTACTATGACTACTGCAAATAGTAGTAGTAAGAGAACAAAGGGTTTTTTTCTAACACACAGTCCCATCCATAGCATCTACTGTACTATCAACTGGGCATTGGATACAAATCTTTAGAACTGTATATTGCAAGAATTCTATTCATCAGACTAATTCCAAATAAAAAACAGGACATTACCTATTGGAGAGCTCAACCTTTGGATGTATCTCAGCAAGGTTTTGTTAACCTCCATGAAGAAAAGCATTCCCTGAAATGCAGTCCCTGAATAATTAAAATTAGAATGCTCTAGATGGCTACTAGATTGCTCATTTTAAATAATGAATTGAAAGTCTAATAGGAAAACTCATAATACCAGCTCTCTTAACATTAACAATTACCATGATTAACAATGATACTCACAACTCATTTTTCATTAAAGACTATGGGCAGAGATAAGCTTGTTTATATAGACTAGCTTTTGAACCAAGGAGCCATTTATCACCTTGAAAGCCATGAAAGGACAGAACAGCACCCAGCAATTAAAACTTACAAAGTGACCTTGTGACAATTAAAGACCCAGCCTCCTGTGAAGCAACAGCAAAGCAATTGTTTTTAAATCATTTAGAAATGGAAAGATAATTTGTTGGTTTGTTACTGTAAATCATACCTCTTCACCTAATGGCAAACAGAATACATTCCCCAGTGCATTACAAGAAGCTTCAAGAAGGCCAATAAACATTTTCTTGGGTACATACTAAGATTTTCAGGCCTGGATTTTTAAAAAAGGAGAACAAAAGATCAATATACAAAGGGTGATATATGCTTTCCTATCCGCTGTTCATGTGCCAAATCCCTCCAGTCTTTGAGGAAGCCAAGCCAGTTTTCCCAGATAGGGCTGAATATGTTTTAAGTTGGTTTGCTCATCTCAGAGAAGTTTCAGGATGCCATACTTAAGCCCTCTCCCCCTCAAGGTCCATATTTTATAAACTAAATAAGAATGTGCTTGATGTAACCTATAAGCATTATGTCAAACTAAACCCTGCACCTCAAGTCAATGGTTAGATCTTGTTACTCTCTGTTGGGCAAGACAACCTCAGAAGGAATATTGAGCTTCACCAACAGTGAACAGTGAACACAAACTTTGTCGATTCAACCATTTCTACAGAAGGAAGAGGTTCTTGTTGTCTGCATTTTGGCTAAGCATTCCTTCCATTCCATCCTCTAGAAGACATCTTTTTCAAAATGTTCTCTTTCTTTCTTAAATTGTGATGCCATGGATGTTTACAGACTTTCTCTTGCTATCTATTTTCTAAAAGCCCAGATTTTGTTGATCAACTATGGCCTTCAGATTGCTCCCACAAAAATTATCAGTTTTTTTCTCCTGTGCACATACTGCATACACAGTGTTCTGGAATAATACGGTATCAAGGAATTTGATAAATAAGACTGTAGTCAGAAACTGCCACAAGGAAAAACTCCAAACACATACAAAGAAGATTCTAATGAATTGTTGACCGAAAGAAAGTTGTCATTAACAATAGGCTCAGATTCACTCAGAGTTGGACTGCAACTGGGAATCCTGCCGAGGTGACTGAGGCAAAGTTTTGCATGATTAGCTGGGATGAGTATGAACCTTCCACTCCTGACAAATTGGACAAGGTCCTTGGGACTTTGCACCCTTTACTAGATCCATCCCTCACCTGCCTGGTGAAGGCTGCCTGGGATGTGATATGTGGTTGGGTCCATGCAGCAGTGTCAACCTCCTTGACGGAGCCTGTGGTTCCACCTGACTTTGAAGTGGCACTGGTGCTCCCTCTCCTCAAGAAGACACTGCTGGACCCAATTGTTTTGAACAATTTTCATCTAATCTCCAGCCTTCCATTTTTAGCAAAGATTATCTAGAAGTGGATTATCTAGGCTATTTTCAGCCAGGTTTCAGAGCAGGGCATAGTAATAAACCTGCAGTGATCATCCTCATTGATGACCTCTGGCAAAGCCAGGGTGGAGAGGGGGTGCAATGTCCTGGTTCTCTTTAATCTCTCAGCAGCTTTTAATATCATCAGTCATGGTATCCTTCTAAACTGCCGACAAGGATTAGGAGTTGGGGGGCACTATATTGCAGTGGTTCTCCTTTCTCTGTGTGATTCCAGGCAGTTTGGGCTAGGAAGGAGAAATCTAGCCTGAAGCCCCTAATGTGTGGGGCACTGTAAAGCTCAACAGTCTTGCCCCCTCCTGTCTAACATCTACATAAGGCCACTGGGTGAGGTTCTCCATCAGTTCTGGGTCAGTATACCCAGTTGTATATTTCAACCTCAGGCCCACCAATTAATGCTATCCACGTTATATCTATTGTCTGGAGCATGGGAGGGTCTGGATAAGGAGGAACAGACTCAGTGTCAACCACACCAAGACCAAGTGGAGGTGAGTATTTGGGCCACCCAACCCTGCAGAATTTCTAACCTTCATCCTCGATGGGGTAACACTTCCCCATTCAGGACCAGGGTGTAATCTGGGGTTTTCCTGGACTCACAGCTCCTGTTCAAAAAGCAGGTGGCACTTAGGAAAGCCTCTGCACAGACTGATTTTGTCTAGTAGTTGTACCCATTTCTGGATGGGGAGGCTCTCCAGACATTCACTCATGCCTGGTCACCTTACGTGAGAACTACCGCAATGGCCTTTACATGAAGACCACTTGGAAGCTGCAGCTGGTCCAGAGTGCAGCAGTGGGGGCAATAACGGACATAGCTCAATATGTTCATGCAAACCTCTGCTGCATGAGCTGCACTGGTTTCCAGTTGGCTTCCAGGTGCAATTCAAGGTGTAACACACACACACACACACACACACACACACAACACACTATAAATCCTTTCATTGCAGAGGGACTGTCTGAAAGACTGTCTGTCTCCTGTACTTTCTGCTCGTCTTGTACAATCTGAGAAAGCTGGCGTGCTTCTGATCTCATTGATTAAACAATGTCATCTAAAAGGGACCAAGGAAGTGGGGTTCCTCGGTGGCTGCACTCGCCTTCTGAAAGACCATCCCTCCAGGGATCCACATTGCACCTATCCTGGTCTCATTAAAACATGTTTCCCCCCTTCAGGGATGGGTTTACAATGAGTGAGCTCCTTATAGGCTTACATACGTAAGCCTGAATGCTTTTTCCCCCTGCAGACGTGCACCATTATTTCCCTCTTACTCTATGGCTTCTGTGCCATTTTCCTTGTTGTAAGCCACCCAGAGTTATCATGGAGTTAGGTGGCCTGATAGATTTTATGTAAGCATAAGTAACTCGATAATGGAGTAGTAATATGAAAAAAATATATATCCCAACCTGGGTCTGCCATTAAATGGGATGAGGATGACAATGACGTTTAATTAAATTAATTCAATTAAATGGGACAAGGATGGTGGTGGGGGATGGGTTGTGATAAGAGCTAATGTGGGAAAGGCCAGTGATTTGAGTTTTGCCTTTGTGGGTAAGATTGGAATACAGATGTTATATCTCCTACTCTTGATACAAATCTGCATAGAGCATAGAGCATAGAGCAGAGTATCATTTCAGACAAAGGCAAAGAACCCTTGTTTGTGGCTTCATTTTATTAGGTAATGGAATAAAGAAATGATTTTAACTGACTTCTCAGTCTTTTGGCTAAGATCAAATGTAGCTGAGTAATCATGTGCACTATCAAAGGAAACTGGAAGCTAGGCATTTATCATTGCTGTTATTATCATTTCAAGCATGGAGAGGAAATGCTAAACCAAAAATCAACCTTTCAGAGACCCTGCTTAGGAGAAGCTCATATTTATGGGAGCATGATAGCTTTAATTCGTACTCTAGAGTTGTTGTGGGTGTTTATTAATCAAACTAATTTACTATTCAATTAAAAACTGAATTAGAAAAAGTGCCATTATACCATCTGAGAGCCATGCTAACACATAGCTTTCTCAGCTAATAAAAGCCCATGAAAGATTAGGTAAGCTATAACCAGTGCTTTAAATGATTTTCTCCATTTGCTGATTTTTTTTTTTTAAAAATTGTTTTTAAAACATTATTGTAGCTGTTGCAAATGCAGAACTGTATTCAGGAGAAATCTCTGCCTTATCAACAACTTTCTCAGAGTGAGCTCTCAATTTAAGCAGCAACACAAGGGGAATTAGAACATCTTGCCCTTTAGAAGACACACCAATATCGTAAGGATCTAGAACTCATTTGGGCACATCTATTTCATGAGTTCCTCTATGATATCATGACTATATACACCACAGAAAGAATAGGGCACACATTCTCCTTTCTTTTAGTCCCATACATAGAAGTCTAGTAAAAGCCATGAGGCTATCACATGCATGATGACATAATTGCACAAACATGTAATTTGCATGATGACATCATGATGGAAATAATGTCACTTGCCTCCATCTTTGCCCTCCCTGTGGGCACCCACGGTCACGCGTTGCTAGACTTGAAATGAGAATACTGTGAACCAATACATCAGGCTTAGTCAACTGTCTTGTGTGCCTGAGCATCCCTCACCATTGTTGTGATGGCCAGATCTATTACTTGATGTCCCAGTCTAGCAACTGCATTTCCTTGTAGACATGAATCATGTGGACTAATGGGAAAGCTAATATTGGTCACAGATGTCAATCTGTAATCCAAAGCCATGGTGAGAAAAGAGTAAAATAAGAAAATAATGAGCATAAACAAAATGAACATAATTTTGTTGGCTATAAGAAAACAAAATTAAAACTGATATTAAGACAATGGCTTTATGAGGCCCACCTAAAGTCCACAAAATCCTAAACTAGCTTTCAGGGTCTCCAGAATTCTTCATCAGGTTAGAATGAAATAGTGCTGGAAAGGAAATACAGGTCTGTGATTAGAATATTTTTAGATTAGGCTTTTCTTGTTTAAGAATTCTCCGAAATTGTTAGGGGGACCAGACAACATCCTTTATGATATTCCTGTAATTTCCCACTGGACCTTCCATTTTCTGTCTGTCTATCTGTCCATCTGTCCATCTGTCCGTCCATCCGTCCATCCATCCATTCAACAGAAAATCTATGAGGAGGAATAAATAGAACGATAGGACCACATCTTTCACTTGGATGCATCCTTAGTTAGCATCTCAAGGTTGAATGTGAGAAGAGGTTGCAGATTCCTAGATCTCTGATAATCCAGGCAGCTTCTGATAACAGCCCAGATTGTCAGATGGGCTGCTGGAATAACAAAACAATAAATGCTTGATCCTCATTTCAGAAACTATAAAATTCAACTCTTAACCAGCTACTTAAGAAAACATACCGGTAGAATATAATAGAGAGAAAGTCGATTTTTAAATGTAAGTTAATAAAGCTGGATATTAACTACATTTAAAAAAATATTAGAAGCAAAACTAAATAGTTTACATAGACAGTAACGTCTTACAATATTTGAAAGTACAAGAACATCCAAAAAACCAAAAATAATAACAATTATATAAAAATACCAGTGTGTCCACCAGCAGCAGAAATGTTGATTCTTCACCCTTTTCATTCACGGGAATGGTGCTGGAATCCTCCAGATCAGGGTTCCTCAACCTCAACCTCATCAACTTTAAGATGGGTGGACTTCAACTCCCAGAATTCCCAGCCAGCCATCTGGGAGTTGAAGTCCACCCATCTTAAAGTTGATGAGGTTGAGGAACCCTGATCTAGATCCAGTTAAGCTCCTTGAATTTCTATCTGAATCTGAAAACCTTTTGACTTATGAACATCCTTTCATCCTTTCTCTGCTGCTTATTTTTCACTTGTTTCTTGCTTTGGAATATATATATTTTAAAAAAAAACAACATGAAGGAACCCGACTGGATGCTTAGCAGAGATGAAGAAAATATTCATTGAGCATTCTATCCATGTTAATTTTTAATTTAAAACCTTAACCAAAGTACAACAGATTTCTGACATATAAATATTAAAAATTAAATTTCCTGAGTTCATTATCAGATAATTAAAGCTAAATAACATCTTAACTGAGAGACAAACCCCACGCAAAGCAAGTCAGTTCCGTTTAAGATTCCATTAGAAAAGTGTTTGAGCTCAAATGTAATGGACCATAAAATTTAATTTGGAAATGATATTACCCAAATGATGAAATGATACCAGTCACAAAGGGACGTGTAGTCAGCCCTCATCTTTTCATTTGGTGTGATGTTCTTCTATTGATTGTGTGGAATTAAAAAGGAAATACTTAATTTTGCCCTGAATAACACATGTCGGCTTTTTCTGACTTTCTTTTCTCTGGATCCCTTTAGTATTTAAAAGTCAGAATTGACCACAGAAGCTCCATGTAATTACAAAGATTTCCTTATCTTAGACTATTTGCTGAATTCATCCTCAAGAAAGGGTCCTGTAATCCATTGCCTGTCTCATATCTCATTTACATTGCTGGTAATCCCTATCCAATATCAGCATTTAGGTAATGACTTTGGATTAAATTGCATTTCTTGTAATTCTTTACTTTCAAAATCTCAACAACATCTCAGAAAGGGCTCCCTGAATAGGCCTGTCACAGGTCTGGGTAATGCAGCTCTCAAGGGGAGGTCTGAGGCTTCAGAGTGAAATTAGCTTTCCATGTAATAGGTTTTAAATGTTGTAGCCCATTTCAAGGTAGCAGAAATAGATACATAGGCTGGAATTCCAAGTAGTGATTGGTGAGACCCCCAGATCTCATTTGGAAAGGGCAAAGCAAAATAATTTGTTTTCAGAACATATTGAAAAGAAATCTTGCCTTCCCCAGGTTCTGTCATACTCCTGTTGATACCATCAGAAGCATGGGAGACCTCTTCCTCCAGTAAAAGGTCCTATGACTTGGCTCTTTGTCCTACACCCTATCTTTCCCCAAGCGACCTACCAAAAACTTGTATGGGCCCTGTCAGATCAGCAACAGGAAAGGGGCAGCAAGAAGCTGCAAAAGAAATCCATTCTAAGCCATTTTGAGACTAGAAAGTTTTTCGGCCTGTTTAGAACGAGTTCAAGATGTTGCCGTATAAAATAATTGTAATAAAAATATTTTCCATATCACTAGTTTCAGAAATGACTTTAGTTGTACCCCAAACCTTCTAATTTAAAATGGCCTTTCTACTATCTGGTGTGGAATTCTTTCCTGCCAATTGTCATGGCCTGCGTAACCTATTTTTCAAAGTGCTGTCCTACAGCTAGATTGGGTCCTGGCAAATCCTGAGGTCTTCTCTAGGTCAGTGACCAGAACATCATCTCTGGCCAAGAGCCTTAAAAGATCTTGTGCTGTGTCAATCAATCAATCAATCAATCAATCAATCAATCACACCCTTATTACGGTCTTTAGGTAGAGAATACAACAATAAAATACATAAACTGTAATTGTTATTGTGCTGGGTAGGCTTTGGGCAACTCATGGAAAAGGAACTTTGGGGACATGATAATCTATCACTTGATTTTAATGGAAGATGATTGGAAAAATCATGTCAATGCACTGAATGAACTACATCCCTGTTTCTGATTCTGAAACATTGGCAGGCGTAGGAGGAACAAGCAGAGAAACACAAGTCCATTCTACTGGTACATACATTTTTTTTAAAAAAGGGTTATTAATTGAAATGTGATTTGTATCCCCAAATATTCCTGCAGCTTGGGATGTAAACAAAAGGATACAACACAATTAGAATAATAATAAATACGTAACGATTATGCATGTCATGGCTCTAAACTCATCACCATAATATTGTCCTACCATGTTCCATAATGGATTCTGCCTTGGATTCAGGCTTACGGTGCTCCTCATCCCATTCCTACTATAGTTCTTTCACGAATCTCTCCTAATGCTTAGACTCTGCTGTTCACTTATTTGTCCACACTACCATCTATTTCCCAAACAGACAGGAAAACAGCTGGGAATTATTTTGACTGAGAAGATTGGAGAGGACACCTTCTGAGTTCTCTTTCTCCCCATATGACATCATTTATTGCTTCTCTTCGTTTTTAAAACAGTGGCAGTGCAGAGTTTGCCTTTCCAGGGAACGGTGCTTGGGGTTCCAGATTCCAGTGTTACATCTGCTTGGCTTGGAAATTCACGCTCCCCACCTTTATTATTTATTTATTTATTTATTTGAAGAACTTGCATATCTCAGTCTCCCAGCTGGAAAAAAGTGCAAACCCTGCCCGTTGAAGTGTGTTCTCTGCATAGTAGTGAGGAACAAAAATCTCAACCAATAACATGGAAGGGTCTTTTTTTGCCCTTAGTACTCCTTCAGTTAAAACTACAAAAAGCAAAACAGAAACAGACACATTTGATGTTGCATATGAAAATGAAATATTTGGGATAATTATTGTCATTAAATTATTTTCTCAGAGGACTAACAGACAATGAGGCATTTGGCATTACAATTAACTTGTAGGTTTAATTAAAAACAAGCATATGTTGTTAGGAACACTGTAAAGAAGATTACAATACAGTCTTTACTATGTTACTGACCTCTGTTTAAACAATATGGGGGGGGGGGGGGGTTTGCAGCACCAGCCATCACTCAATTGAGAGGCAGATGCTGAACCATCGAACATAGAATATAATGTCAAGCTGCCTTCTGACTCTGTGGGTTTTTTTGTTTGTCTGTTTGTTTTTACATCTTCCTTTCTTCCAAGATCTCATTTATATCACAAAATCCTCTTAGGTTCCCCCAGACACACTGATTTTATATCACATATATAGATTGAATTTATACTCTTTAGTTGCTGAGCTATGTAGCTGCCAAAGACAGCTTAAAATTATTAATGCTTTTGCAAAGGCATCTTCGTGAATGCATCTTGCGCCCTCCTGTGTCTTGTGTCATGGATTCTGTTGTTCAGGGATACAAATGAAGGGGGACACCATTTTGATTTACCCAAGCAGAAAGGTGGAAATGTTTCCCCAGCAGTGGTCTAGAACCAGTGGAAAGTCCATCAGCATTTAGAGTCCTCTTGTGAAAGATAGTGGGTGGAACATACTTAGTTCTACATCTCGTGAGACAGAATTATTTCTGTGGCCTGTGAATGAAGAAAGAGAGTCCTCTGGGTTCCAAGGAGTTCTGGAGAAGAGTTGCCTACTTTCAACCACTCTCTTGAGACTCTTGTTATGGAGAAGCCCTATCACAATAACTTTTTCAGTCATTCCTCCTTGTAGTCTTTAGGAACCTAATTCTGTCTGAGCAAAGATGAGTTGGGAACCCTTCAAGGCCTCTCCAGAAGAATCTTTCCTAAATATTAGCTTTGGATTGCAGGGATGTGGAACGTATATGCCCAACTGCAACAAGGTAACCAAATGTTAAAGCCACCAGAGGCAATTACAGATCAGTGTATGGACATGGTAGAAGAGAGGCAGAAGGATTGCTGTTGGCATAAACTAGGTTTAGCTTATTTCCTATTCTTTTCCTTCTTTCGTGTCTTTGATTTCTTTGGCCTACTGCTCCCCTCACTGTCACTGTTCCCCTTTTCAGACTTTGAATAACACTGAAAACAAAGATCAAGATGGATATATGTAAGTACTAAATCCCTTTGTGAAATATCTTGTAGAGACTGAAACAGGCTTACAAAAAGGAATGTAGGTATGCACACGTATATGCATATACCATACATGCATGCACAGATATATATCCCTTCAGCTTTTATGGTTTGAATTAGACTGGAGCCTTAAACATGGGAAGTCCTGCTTAGCAAATGTCCCTGTCCCTCTGTTGCCTTTTTTTTTTTAAGGGGAAAACATCCTTTATTGCAGCTTTTTAAAACTTTTAGATAGGCACGGGGGACTTTCAATAAGCAATAGGACTGGCCTAATTCTAGCCAACAGTTCCAGCTGCAATGGACAAATAAGAAATGAGGATTGTTCCTTTTTATTCCTTCCTCCTCCTCCTCCTTTTTCAGGTTCCTGGGAGTGACGTCAGTCTGGTAAATGGGAAGAAAAGTGCTGAATTGTCTGATGTGAGTGGGTGATGATGTCTACTCTACTTTAATGGAAGACGGTCTGGAGAAGTTGGGTTATGGGATCCCAGAGGGGGAGAGAAGGCTCCAAGCCTTAAGAATAGCAAAAATGAGGAGGCAAAATGGACTATAGGCTGAATTGAGGAAACACGGTTTAGGAGCTTACCCTTTCAATCAGATACGTAGTGAGAGACAATAAAATGATAGGAAATAAATTATAGTGGAAAGAATCCCATAAAGCACTCTGGAAAATAGCAAAAGCAATCCTTTTCATCTTTGCATTTACAGTGTGTAAAAACCGAGAACAAATGCAAACTGGAACTTTAAATACAAAGTCCCTTTGTCATTTGGAGGGGGAGGAAAAAAAACCAAACCCAGTTCCTACTTGGCTTCATTTATGCTTCTCAAAATACAAATTCAGGGCTTAAAAACGTGAGCAATTTCTGAAGTTCACATCGCTTACGTGTCCTGAGAAGATCTTGCACATTTTTAATACTTGGTTGCATTACAGAGGTTGGCCGTATGCAGCCTTGGGGCATAATTGGAAACCTTCTTCCTGTCACTCTCTAGAATAGGATGAAAATTAATTCTTGTACAATATGCTCTGCATATACCGGGAGAAAGTTGACCCTATCTATTTACATACAGTGTGGGGCTCTGCTATCACGTTCTGAGCAGCAAACAGCTTCTCTTATCTTGAAATGGCTCTCATTTGTTATTTCTCACTGAAAACACCCACCCTCATTATTTCCATGATTTCTTGTAATAATAGACTTTGCCCTAATGAAACCTGCATTATGAGAAGGTTATAGTCCTGCCCCACAGACAATTAATTCTATGCTCTCTTATTATTACATATGTAATTGTATAATTGATTTTAAAACTTACTTTGGTGACCCCCAAAGCGTAAAGTATGTCGCTCATTAAAGGAAAGAAATAAAATTAATATATCTACTTAAAAGATGTTGAAGGAAAATGACAAAAGCAAGATCTGTTGAATATTTAAGCACACTTGGGGTGGGGGGAACATAGTCAAAGCATTTGCTGGCACTATTTCTCACTCATGCCTCTCCCTGGTCTCATTATTAGATCATGCCAGAATTGCTACAAAGTAGTTATGGAAAAACATTGAGGTCTGAAATCTCTAGAAATGCCACCCCAAAAAAATAAAAAATAAAATCCAACCAACCATTTCCATCCCACAGAAACAATATGGTACCCCTCATTTATATGCTTCCATAAAGGTGGAAAGATACTTGCCTAACCACTATGAGACAAGAAAAAACATAAAATGAGAAAATATGATTGTTGTGAAGTCAGCTTGCCTTCACAATCTTCCAGACAGGACACCCATTCAGGCATCTCAGAATCGACATCTGTATGAGGGACATCTGTATGAGAGAGAAGATGAACATTGTTCTCCTGACCTTCTGATCAAAGGGGAGAATATATAAGAAGGTGGTAAAGCCCAAGAAAGCAAGCAGAAGACTTTTGCTTCAGGTTTCCATTTATCTCTTAGGAATAGGTTTGGCCAGAATTCAGTGTTAAACTGTTTTTCTCCATGGCACTAGCTAAACCTTCTTGTCTCTTGTGCATCGTTTCTCTGTGCAAGTATGGACTTCTTGCGTCACCCCAGCCTTTTTTATTCCTACTCAGGCTGTGTCCAAGTGATTTAATTTTTTTCTTCCTTCACTGCTTGTGATCTGAAATGTGATTTAGAAACACTTTCTCTTCCAGAATGTTACACAGGGTCACCCACTGTAGCCGACCAACATCATCTTGTGTCTGCCTGGAACTTTACCTGTGCTTGTGTACGTTTATTTTTAAAGTAAAGTAAATGAGGATTTCTATATCTTTTCTTTTTAAAATAAAGTTTGCTTTTTTAAAAAGTCTCGTGAAATTGGTCTCTCTCCCCAAAAAGGGGAAGAAGGGCCAAACCCCAGCCACATTTCTCTGTTCTTCAAGAACAGTAGTTGCATTATAAAGACATGCTTATTTTCCTCTCACTCTCTTTAAGAAAAGGCAGAATGTGTATGGAACCTAATCTCTCTTGTGCATTATGGACAGAGGGAGTATGCCGGGTGAGATGCACCTGGGAGTTGGGTGGTATGTGTTTGTAAAAACATAGAGGTAAAAGTGGCTTCGATTATGTTGTTGTTGTTGTTATATAGAAGTGGCATCAATCACCTAAAATGTCTGAAAACAAAAGATTTATGATAAGGTAATGATTCTTCGAGGTCTTTGTAGATTTTACAACAGAGAGTTAAGGTTACCAAATGGAACAGTGGGTGCAAGAGTATGCAGTTTAGAATTAGGATTATAAACTAGGAGATGAAAATGTTTTAACCTGACAGCAGGTTAAAACATAATCTTGAAGAGATGTAATCATAGTAGATGGTGGACTCAGCATAGCATACATGCTTCTTCTCCTGCTGTCAGATATACTTGCTCGTCTTCTCAGGATAGCCATGGTCAGTCCTAAAATTCGGTCAAGCAGATTAAGGTTTAACCACTGATTCCTGTAGTTTTCCCACCTACCCAGAGGAATATAGGAAGGACGTTTTTATGGTGAGCTGGAGTTATGGATCTTCTGAAACAAGGGAGAGAGGCAATAGCAAGACGGCAATAGCAAAATAACAATAGCTTTGTTCAGCTCCTTTCTGTGAAACCATGCAAAAGGTAAGAACTAAGCAATAATGAACATTGGATTATAGCTGAGAATGGAATTAATCCACCAAGTCAAGGTCTTGTGCATGCCTTTTTATGGCCCAAGCAAATTGCCATTAATTTTCGGGCTAAAGTTTTGATTATTGATTGAGTCAAACATTATGCAACCTTTAGGTGCCAAATGCACTGTGTTTCTCTTAGCTTTGATATTTTCATATCGTGTTTTCTATCATTTCAAACTATAGCTGTATGGGAAACTCTCATGATATTCAAGGGCAATTGGTTGATGTCTCTTGAATGAAAATTCAAGATTAAAACTCTTTCTCTCTCCTGGCTAGCAAATGAACCCCTTCAGCAGTAAGAGGAACAGAGGAATTCACTGCTGCAATTTAAACTGGAAGGCACGGTCACAAAGAGCTGGTTGCTGGTTGTTGCCATCAACACAACAGATATTCCTGAACTACAAATCTCCACCAAACGTCTTTCATCCCAGAGAAATGAAACATAATAGCAGGGTCCTGGAATTTTTCACTGCCTGCGGAACTGAGAAGTCCACAATGAGGAAGCTGGTTCGTATGTTAGCATGATCAAGATCCAGCTGCTAGAATCATAAACTTTAGACAAAGAAGCAGAAAACTGAATTCTCTACTGTTAGGTTCACCAAAGATGTAGATTTAGTCTGTGGCTTCCCTTGGTGAAATCCTTTCCAGTCTCTATTTCTGTGCGTGCTTTTTCTTCACTGCTGTTGGGGCAATACAAGGACTGCACTTGAGAAAACCGTTGGGGGGAAAGAGCAAGCATCATCTCCTTGCCATCGGAAGACGACCATGCCTCCCTTCCCAGTCAGGGATTCGGTAAGTGGGAGGGGGAATGCCACTCAGAGCACACTGAGATGGGTTGTACCTCGGGGAGGGGGGGTTGCAAATTTATTCTGTATTTTTTCAGCCTTTCTTATTCAACTTGACAGATACGAAATTCTATCAGGGAAATTCTGGTGGGCCACTGGGGACTTGCACTTGTCTTAATTATGAGGTGGCCAAAGGTGTGCGTGTGTGCATGTCCTGGTTTCCATTGTACAATTATCTCTCTGCAATTTGGAGCCTCCTGGGCTTTGCATGCTTCAGGGGAAGACATTAAGAGGTTCCTCCTCCCACAGAGATTTTTCAGATAAGAAACACGGGCAGCTGTGGAGGCTGCAAAGTGATGGAGATGTTTTGTATAAGAGAAAGAAAAAGAAAATCCTCCATTCTGGGCTACCTTCCAGGAGGCAGCAGAACCAAGGCTCATAAGAATTCCAGACCAATTCGAAAGGACTAGAGAAGGACTCTTTTGTGGGCAAAGGAAATTGGGGGAAATTACAGAATAGATCATGATGACCACGTTACTTGCACTCAAAGAGGAAAGCTACCCCTCTGTTCACAAAGAACATTAAAGACAACAATCACAATGATCGTTATAATCGTACTTCTCTGTTATTAATCCTCTATGCTATTTTGTGAACAGGTGTAATACCAGGGAATCTCATTTTTGTTTTTAATGGTTACTGAAAGCCAAAAATATTGGGGTAAGGGTTCAGATTTGGTTAGTGACGGTTCAGAGTTAGGTGCCTGCAAATCAGAGCTGATACAGATTTGTGCTGGGTTAGCTGCTCTTCAGATTTGTGCAGGAGCAAGTCTGTTGTGGTTCTCATTTTAAGCAGGAGAGTTCCCTTTGTGTTCCTCTGGCCATGCTGCTGTAACAGGGTGTGAGTAGCTTCTTGCCACAAGCATGCAACTACTTGTGTAGCATAATCTGAAAGGGGGTGCTGCTATCTCACATCCTCTACAAAATGCTGGAAGCAATTGTCTAATTGCACAGTTATTCTCAACCCATAACACGCATTTTAGATGTTTATTTGATTGACTGATTTGTCATACAGGTAGTCCTCATTTAGCGACTGCCTCATTTAGCAACTGTTCGCAGTTACGACAGTATGTAAAAGTAACTTTACAACCAATCCTCACATTTACAACCTTTGCAGGTCTGTAAAACAAAGGAAAGCTGAAGTAAGATCATAAGTACAGTTGCAGTTTCACTTAACAACCACTTCCCTTAACAACTAAGTTGCTGGTCCCAGTTGTGGTTGCTAAATGAGGTGTACCTATATTAGCATACAATGCCTTCCTAGCAAAGTCAGCCCATTTAACAAAATACATATAACACCAGAAACCCACAACAATAACTACAAATGTAAAACAATAGAATAGCAGAAGCATTCAAGTAATCAATCATCAAACCCTGCGACAATTAATGCATGTCTTCTGGATGAATGCATTCACCCTGGAGACATTACAAGCAAAGAAGGAAAGGCTGGTATACAAAAAATAAGCTTTTAAATTCTTTCTGAAAAGCCACAGAAGCAGCACATTGAACTGTTAGAAAGGAATTCAAAGGCACTGGAGCCACCATTGACAAAACCCATCCTGGGTGAGGCATGGTCTAAGTTATCAATGTTGGAGAAAACATCCTGAGTTTCCTCAGCACTCTTCTTCCTTCTCAGTGACAAGCTTTAAGTACAACCCTCTGCTCAAAAATACCATTGTGAAGTCTCCAATACCTTTGTTAAGAGTCTGCAGCTTCTGGTCAAGCATACAAAGAATGTGTTTGACAATGTTTCCTAGGGCAAGACTCCAAGCACATGGTGAAGCAAGCTGATAGAGGCAGTTCTGATACAAGGGAATGAAGAAAAAGAATTTGCATTGGCTGTTACAAGCATCTAGTCAGTTGCATTTATTCTTGAGCTACTAAGAAACCAGGAAGTCTTGCAGTTACAGCAGGTAGCACTTAGCTTTCAAGAAATTCTTCCATTCACAGGAGTAGCAGTTGGCTCCAAAGTTAGCCACCTCCTGCACCTTAGCGCTCTGCCTGAGAGTAAGTGACTTCCTCGTTTAAAGAGAAAATGCAGTTAGTATAGCTAAGTGGAATTCTATCCCAGGCACCACCCTATGTATCTACCCTCCACAGCACACACAGCTGGCTCTTAGTTAAAGCTCATAGCTCCTGGGAAGCAACATGTGTGAAACATGCATATCCTTCAAGGAGATGGGGCCAAAACATAGAGGGTTATATGTGATCACAAGCACCCAAATCTACTGGGATCCAGCACAGCCTAACCAGAACAAATGATGCAGGAAACATCACCTGGACACAGTGCAATGTAGTGGTCTCCTTCAAGGGTGTCCACATGGTCATTAAGGGGACAAGGACAAAATAGCATAGTAGAGGAACGTCAGAAATCCCACCCTCCACCCAGCCTTCTGAACACAACACAGAAGAATTGGGAAGTTGGTATTTGTTGCCTTTACAAAGAAAGGAAAGGGAGGTGGGAGGAATCTTAAAGAAATGAGCTGCTATTTACAAGCATGATTCAGCCAGGACTATGATGGAAAGGGATGTAGGAGAAGGGGTTATGGAAGCCTTTGCAACATGCTAAATGAACAGGTTGTTGCAAAAAGAGGCCTATAATATTTGTTTCAGTCAGATCATAGTTATGGTTAGGGTCAGACTGTTTGATGTTAATCCCCATCACACATTTAAAGCAGCAGGGTTGCATTCATAAGAAAAACAACAGCTTTCCGTATTGTAAGTTTAAGCAAGTTACTATTCAGAGAGTTACTGATGACCAAAGAGGCTTTTTAAATGGACATGCCCATACTGAATTGGATTTTGAGATAAGTTAAAGAAAAGGCAGTTGTGTAATTTGCACACAAAGTGGTCAGAATTGATCGAAAACAAACCTTTAACTTTCTAACTGGTTTAAATGGGGAAAAGACCACTGGATAATTACATCATTTAGCACATTGATTGTTTAAAAGTCAATTCTAATGATTTCAGAAATGGAGGTCTTTGTGCTTTCCTCATTTTTAAGGAAAAGGTTTTGTTCAACTTGGAGTCATAAATGGAGGATTTTTAAAATGGCAGGCCAAAGAAAACAAAAGTTTCCTTAGGCAAACAAGGCATATTTCACAAAAGAAAAGCCAAACCGAATCAATGGGACACCATTAAAAGAGCCACTTATCTCCCTTTACAATACAGCAAAGTAAGGAAGAAAGTTAAGTAAGTAAATGTTTCTTTTGTATTTAAACTGCATGTGAAGCTGACTGGATCATTTTCATCATTATCTAAAAGGTGATATAGCAGAATTAAATGAGAGCTGCTGTGGCCTGCTGGAGAAGGTCTTGAACATAAGTGGGGAAGATCCATGTTAAAAATCTGCGTTTCAGACAAGAACTTCACTCATGAGTCTTGGACAATCACTGCTGGGTGATTAGCTATAAGGAGAATGGAATATCTCTCCAGAACAATTCAAACAGTAGGAGGGATACAAATGTGATGAATAACAATACAAGATGTTGGCTTTTTAAAGCACAACTGTATGACTTAGCTCAATTTCCTCATAGGATGTTCAGTATGTTCATAAAGTGATTCAATTACACACTCCTGAGAAGCCAAAACTAGGCATGTTCAACCACAGCAATCTCATTTCTTTCTACATCAGTCCAAGAACTTCAAGAGAAACTTTGTTTGAACTGACATGCTTGGAGCCTAAGCTTAAAAGGCCATATTAAACATAGAGCAGAACATGGAGTGGATTTTTTACTGACATCCCTAAAGCAAGACAGACGTCAACCCTTCTCATGGGGCTTTATCATATTAGCAAATATGGGAAGCTGAGGAAGCTGTCCAGCAAAGGGAGGGGAGGGGGATACCCACACATAACCCCTTGAGAGACTTTTCATTGAAAAATCAGGTGCAAAAACACCACAAAAACATATTCAAATGGAACTGTTAAATTTCACAGAAGAAATTATGTAGAAGACTAGTGGCTTTTTTCATCAGTACGTATGTCAGATCACTGCATGTACCTCTGATTTGGAGGGATACAGGCAACAATTAGACAATCTAACATGCACAGAATAACATGAGAATGCTTGGGATACATCTGAGCTTTCACTGCACTTGTGAAATATCGACAGTTGTGCTAAAATTGACCAGTACTTACTCTTGACAGGGAGTGCTGCATATGGCACAGATATAACATAATCCTATCTACATCTTCTCTATATTACTGAGAAGGTGCTGGTTATTATCTATAAAGCCCTATGTGACATGGGTCCAGGGGTATCTGAGGAACCACCTTACTCTTGGTGTTTCTACCTGTCCTGGTAGGTCAGGCAAGATGGGCATGCTTCTGGAACACCCTACCACCAAGATTAGGTTGGCCTCAACTAGTGGTTAGGCTGGCCCCAAGTGGTGTCATTTAGATTGCTGTGGGTGCTTACGAAAGTAGGAATCCTTAGACTGGTGATAACTGCATATAATGCTCCTGGTAATAATGGAATCATGGAATCATGGAAAGACCAGATATGAGTTTTTTGGAGAATTTGTATGCAACGTTCTGAATGAATGTGATGCAGGAGAAATAATTATTGTCTTAGTGATATGAATGGAAAGGTGGGAACAAGATGAGAGACTAGAGAAGTCATTTGTGTATCAAAGAATAAATGCAAATGATAACTATCTGCAAGCAGATAACATACCTGCTTCTTTCAAATATGTGGTTTCAGCATAAGTCTACTCATAACACACGACAAAGGAATTAATATAATTAATTGTTTAATACAAATCTGAAAACATGATTGGTATGATTGTTTATGATGAAGGACTGAGAGATTGAGTGACGAATGTAAGGATGATGTGATGTTCTGACTGTAATCATTTTTGATAGTGTCAAAAGTGGGTTTTGGGAAAAGAAGAAAAGACAAGTGAAAGAAACAAGAGTGAAAACAAAATCATTGCCCAAAGAGGTGGTGGCAGTCCTGTATGAAAAAGTGTTTGAAAATAGATTATTCCCCCCAAAGTATGAATGGAAAATGGATATAAGGAAAGACAACATGGAAGCTAATTGGAACAGAGTGAAAAGAACTAGGTAAGAGTGGGAATGGGTGGAATGATGAAGTGAAAGAGGCTGTGGATGAGAAAAAATGCATGTAAGAGTGTGGTTGCTACAAGAAAGGAACCATTGTTGAGAGAAAAATATTGTATCATGTGTACAGAGAGAAATAGTTGTAAAGAATGTAGTCAAAGAGAAGAAAGGATGGTTAAGATTAAAAGGGACAGAGAAAACGCAATTTTGATGGGAAAAAGTCTTTTTGCTCATGGGCAAAGACACCAAACCAAGGCCTCCAGCACACTGAATGGAATTAAAAATAAAAGCAATGAAATGAGGGAATAATGGAAGGACTGTTTTAGAGTTTTGTATGAGCAATAGTGATTGAGTGGAATGGCTATAAATATTCGTGTTCAGGAAACAGCTGATGAAGAGGAAGTTATAAATGTTGTGGGAACATTGAAAAATGCAGGCTGCAGTCTATTAGTGTGACTGATGTAACTGGAGAAATATTGAAATATGGGTAGAGTTACCTTATGAAATGGCTGTGTGACTTGTTTGATGTATGTGTGAAAGTTGTATCTGTGCCTGACAATCAGAAGAATGCTGTTATTTGTCACCTATACAAAGGTAAAAAGAGTAAGAAAGAATGCAAAGCTTGCAGAGAACTACTTTATTCAGTGTGCCTGGTGTTTAACAGAATTTTGATCAAAAGGGTATGAGAGGTAATCATTAGTAAAATTTGAGGAGTACAATGCAGTGCAGCTTTAGACCTGCAAAAATATTTATGCTCTTCAGAAGATCGCTGAAAAGTGTATGACTGTAAGAAAGAAGATACATTGTACATCTATTGAATTTTTTTAAAGTGTGTGATAGGCTGGAATTGTGCAATATTTTGTGCAAATATGCAGTGGAAGTTGGTGAATGTGATAAGAACAGTATAGGATGAAAGTAAACCATGAGTGAGAATAAATGAAATGTTTACCAAATAGTTCAACATTCAGGAACAAGTAAGACAAGAATATATGATGTGGGTTCTTAATACATTTATGGATAAATTTATGAAATGCTTGTGGTGATGGTAGAGCTATACTGATTGGAGATACGAGCATATGTGTACTTTTTAAAAAGTGATCCTGTGCAAATGATGAGAATGCGATTTGCAGCAAATGTTAGGCAGACGATGCAATGAGGAATATGGATCTGAAAATTAACATATCAAAGACCAAGGTAGTTGAGTTTGACAAGAAAATGAGAGAACAATCATACATAAATGGCAAAAAACTAAAGCAAGTAAATTATCTTGTGTACTTTGATAGAATGCTTACTCAAACTGGGGAAATGGTTGGAGAAGTTTTAAGATGCACAAATGCTGATAAGAAAGGTAGCAGGTAGTGTGTGGTGTATTATGAGGAATGAATGTTTGTCAAAAGTGAAAAGGTGTATAAGGGCATGTTTCTGCCCATTCATTATATGGAAGTTAGGTATGCTGAAGAAAATAAATCTATAAAACAAAACAGAGACTGCACTGTTCCCCTCCCTCCCCTGACTTTTGGATATGACAAAGGTCAAACCCAGTTCCTCTCTTTGCCTAATCCCATCCGACTCAAATTGATGCACCTTGCCCCAGACAAAGCCCGCTGCCATCCCATCTAGACCAAAGAATAGAAGCCTCCCCACCAGCTCACAGCCCAGCCCAAGTGCAACCCTTACAAGAGATCTTCAACCTAGAGAAATCCCAACCTTCCATCCTCTGATCAGCTGATGACCTCCACATTCCATCTCCTTCAAAAAGAACTTCACCAGCTCTGCTGCCCTCCTGAAAGGCCCATTTTGCCTAACAATAGAACTAACCCCAGGTACAGGAACAAGGACCTGTCCAGCTTCCCCAAACTGGCCAGCAAATCAGACTTCCTTCCTTGTGGCCCTCAACTTCTATAAAAATCTTTGCTTTCCCATTGTTTGGGGTCCCTCTTTCTTATAAAGCAGGGACCCAACAATCGTTGCAATAAACACAGCTCTTCTCCTCCTTACTTCGGCAATTTCCACAACATGGAAATATCAGGAGAACCAAAGAAGGAGGGTGCAGTCAGAATGAGGTTACTTAAGGAGTGCATCTGGAAGAACAAGAAGAGATGGATTAAGAAAGAATGGGTGCCAAATGGATGTGGAAGTGAGAGACCAATACAAAAGAAGTGCACTGAGGTGGTTTGGTCATGCAGAAAAAATGAATCAGGACAAAATTGCACACAAATATATGAAAGAAAAATGAATGGATTGAGAGGAGAGAATACCAAGAAAATTGTGGTTGGATAGAGATCTTGAAAAAAGGGAGGAGTGATGGTATATAAAGATAGATAAAGAGAAAGATATGAAGAAATATATAGAATGGTGTTGGTATAAACGAGATTTAGCTGCATTTCCCTTTTTTAATCTCACACCTTCATTTCCTTGGATTTTACTCCTTTTCTGTGCTTTGCATAACATTGCTTAGCCTGAAAGGGAATAACATGAGGGAAATCAAAGGACAGATTTCAGCAAATTACTAACCAACAAATGTTGATGTGGGTTCTCCAAAGCCTCCAAAGTCTGTCCTGAAATTGTGACATGTCATATTACACTTGAAATCATATGTCAAATGCAAAAGCTATACAGTTTTTTTTTAAAAAGAAAAAAAATATTCCTTACTTATTTGCTTATTTGCTTAGCCATTTCATGTGATGATGTTTCTACACGGATGTTTTCAGGACAATTAATACTGCAGAAGAGCTTGTAGACCTTGCAAATAATAATGAATAATGGACAATGTGACTTTAAATGACAGCATAAAATAGATGCAAGGTCATAGCTTCATTGACTATGGAAGATACCTCCAGACCTTAGGAGTAGCTGGCTGGAGATCCAACTTTAGAAGTTCCCAAGGTTTACAGATTGGTCCAAAGCTATTTCTTATGAGTCACTTCTCTAATCCTTTCTGTAATACACACAAAATAAAGAGAAAAGCAAAATCTCAGTAAGAAAATCCAAAACAAAAGGAAAAAACACAAACAGATTATGTATATTAAAAAAGAGAGCCAGTTTGGTTTCATGATTAAGGCATCAGGCTAGAAGCCGGGAGACCAGAGGCAACAGCCAACCACTTCCGAAAAACCTTGCCAAGAAAACTGCAGGACTTGTCCAGACGGTTACCAGGAGTCATGACTGACTTGAAGGCACAAAAAGGAGGAAAGAAAAAAAAACCTCAGACTTTAGCACAGCAGTAAACCTTGATCAGATAGAGCAGTGTTTTTCCAACTTGGCAACTTTAAGATGTGTGGACTTCAACTCTCGGAATTCCCCAGCCAGGCATGCTGGCAATTCTGGGAGCTGAAGTCCACACATCTCTTAAAGCTGCCAACTTGGAAAAACACAGCGGTAAAGTAATATGGGTCAGTCCTTCCACTATGTCAAGAGAGAGCCAGTCCATACACAGAGAGGGAAGCTATATCATTGCAATCACAATTGTAAAAATGTGATGCCAATATCTGTCCTTAGTAGCAAAATAATCTTCATCACTACAGCCCATGTTAAGTCATTCCAGAGTTGTTTATATAGTAAGAAATGCCAACATTTCAATGTGTATCTCAACATCACACTGACACCTTTACAGTCCATTTCTCTTTCCAGAACCAAGTTAACAAACTTGTGGATCGGAAACCAAAATAAGATGAGACTAGGACAAGCCCATATCGTATGAGTGAGTGTCCTCACCATCATTTTAAATTTCCACTGCAATGAAGCAGTGAAGCCATCCCTGTTAAATTCCTGACCATCGTATGAAAGCCAAAGTTTGGATCAATAACATTTGGGGATTTGTCTTTTCCATAATATCTTTGTCAACAATTTATCAATCTGCTTAACATTCCTTAAATATATTAACATAGGATTCCCCTCTAATTGCATATGTCAATCTTGGAGTTACCTTCATTTTCACAACATGTATCTTTTCCCATAAACTTATTGGGAATTTCAAATGTCTGTTTATATCAATGTTGATCTGAGAGAAGCAATTCAAAATGCCTACATACATCTATCTTTTTCTTTGAATAACTATCTTACACTTAAGCCTCATTGATTGCCAGTTTCCTCTTTTTGTGTGTGCTGAATCTTTTGCTCTCCTTCCAAGCTGAGGTGATATTTTTAATTTCTTTTATTGTCATGTCTCCATGATATTATGCAATACCTCCAACCAAATAAACAGATATGAATGAGTAAATGCACCCTGTGAATGAGTCTCTTGTTCCCCATTTTTATTCCATCTCTTTCACAAAAAGGTGTCCTTTGAATCCACACCTCATCTCCAAACCTGACTATTCTATTATGCTTGCCAACAGGAACATATTTTGCCTTGATGAAAAAAACCCACATACTAAAACAGGAGTGTGGGGAGGAGATAAATAGCAAAAGTTATAGCACAGGGAGGACGTGCTACAGAAAAGGTATTACTCTATTACACTTAGTAACAAATGGCACCTCAAGAAATCCTACATTTTTCATCTTATCAACATGGAAATACATGGATATTCATAGCTGTTATACCTAACATTGTAAAAAAAGAAAAAAGATATATATTTGCTTTGAAATTCATCAGATAACACCAGTAAATCACATGTCAAAATCTCTTTTTTAAAAGTGACGCTTTCAAGACTAGTTCCTTTGCTTGTGCGAACCTGCACAAAAGCAATATAGATGGGATCCCCATTGCTGCTCAATCACAGAGACAAAATGCCACCACCAAAGATGGTTAGGTTTAAAAATATGATTGTTGTCACTTGAAAATGCATTTTTAGCAGCAATTTTATTATAAAGTGCCCTATCAAGCAACATTTTAAAAATTACAGCTAACAGTGTACTTTGCTCATGGCTCAGGGAAGTTATTCACATATCAGGAATTGTTAGTCAGCATTTCATGTTTAAAACTTTGGTGGCCCAAGCAATCCAAAGCTTCATTTCAGAGGGAATTAATGTCAGAGACATGTGGCTTGTGTGTCCCCCACCTACCCACCACTGCAAGCGTTTATGGCATTTTAGCAGCTATCTAACACTTCAGCCAACTCAGTGATACAGCAGCGAGCCAAGATGACTTGAAATCTGAGAGATCCAAAAGTTGAGATGTTCCATCTCTACCATATCTCGTTCTTCCTCTTCTGATGTCAGAGACTCTGACTCAGAACAGATTGGGGGAAGATGGGGCAAGAGAGGCATGCTCTGGGACTTATCACGCAGGGATTGTCATTATCTACCATTATCGGGGATCGTCTAGTGGGACAATCCCTGATTGATAAGAAAGTGTATCTTAATCTGCCCTTTGGGAATACCTTACTGAGGTTCAACTGTCCCAACTCTGCATACCTTTTAGAAAACCTTGAAGACCTGGCTGCTTTCCCAGACATGGGGGCAGAATCTCCCATTTTTTCAAAAAAACCTGTGCATATAACATTTTTTGGACTTCTAATTTGGGACCCATGGGAGCCAGCAGTCTGGACTGAACATCTGGCAAACTTCTTCTGAAGTATTCCAATCCAGAAAGAATTTTCTTAAGCCAGTTTAGAATCTGGCCACCATGAGGATGAGACAGGAGCAGCTTAACGATGCATTGCCAAAGGACCTGAAGCAGCTGTCCTCTGTGCCCTTAGGCTGGGATGAGCTTTACAGATGTCTGCTTTGGGGCAGGTATGTATTCATTTGGTCTAGTAAATACTGTGGTGGTTGAAGCCCACTGCTTCTTGAAAAGCACAGACAAGGTTTTTGTACCTTCAAGCAGCAGGGTACAAATCTCATGTGTAAAACATTTCTAGACCTTCTTCAGAAGCCATTGGGGATTGTTTTCCCAAGACCTTTTGTGAAGCTTCCTTAATTAAAGCTCTGCTCTTTTTTAGATAAAAATGGTTGCGCAGCTGGTGTGGAAATAATTTGATCCCTATAGCATTATGAATACCAGCTTAAAGTAAATGTGTGTGTGTGTGTGTGTAATTTTCATTTATTTCTTGAAAAGCAACACACACAAAAGAGAGAGAGAGAGAGAAAGAGAGAAAGAGGGTTGGCTGTTCTTGACCTCTTTGGAAACCTAACTAACAGGGTGTTTACTTTTACCCTGCCATTAATTGATAACACTTAATTAATCTGCCTTGTGAGAGATCAAATGGAGATTATGTCCCTAGCCTAGTAACATATATTGACTTTGTTATTCCAATTATGTGTCTGACCAGAATAGCCCTTTGGTAGAAAACTTAACCTTTGAATTACCCTCAGCTCACAACTAGATCAGCTCCTGGGGATCGAACCAGAAAGACCTTGACACAGCAGGAGGACCATTTCCTTCCGTTATAAACACTTTCCCCTTGCACCTGACACACTGAGGACTCACACAGTTGTGCGTTCCTTCTGAGCATAATGCAAAGATAAGGATTTGCCCATTAGCATCATTAGAATAATGGCTGGTCACAATTAGCAGATTTACATTTTTTTTTTTTACTGGTTTTATGTTTGGTTGATTTTTGTTGCTATTTCTAAGAGGAAAGGTTGGGCAAAAAGCACGTGGTTGTAGCTGCCATTAAGAAAAAGTATTTGCAAAAAAATAAAAGGCCAAATTGCCTGCAGCTGGCATTTACAAACCTGCTTTAGATTTCTATCCCATTTCTTTTTCTTGTAAAACGGTGATCATCATCACATAGAGAACTTCCATCACAGTTTAGCAAACTGCAATGAGATCAAAACGATGACATGCATGGAATACTAAATTTTAATTAGCAGCAATGCTTCAGCCCCACATAAAAGTCTAGCTTTTCTGTAAATTTTCTCCCATAATGTTGAAAAACAAAAAAATTAGCAATCATATATGGTTCTCCATGCTTCATTATAAAGGGAGAGAACTTTGATTTTGTGTATTCATGCCAGATCCAGATGCTGAGTTGATTTGGTTTGGTTTAAGTGACTTGGTTTTGATTTAGTTATTTCCAGAGGTCTGGACTGGACCTCTGAACCAGATCAAGTGGTCCCTGAATACACCTATTGTTATTATTAGGATTATTTATTTTATTTCTCTAATATTCTTCTTCTCAAAAAAGCCTGAAGTAGTTTACAAAAGAAGAATAAATAAAAACACCCGTTCCATAACACCAGTAAGCCTTAAAAACAATCAATACAACAACTGAAGAGCAGTTTTGAAAAACAAAAAAATAAAGGAAGGAACCTAAATTAATTGTTATAGGTGAACAGGTAGATCTTCAATTGTCTTCAGAAAGACCCACCCCACAGAAATAAACTTAGGTATGAGTTTCATAAGAAGGAAAAGCAGGACCACTCCATGGGAACTGGAGCAGAAACTCTTTCTCTCTAGACCTGATTCCAACAGCAAACTTGACTCACTGAACAAACAGGCCTACTCTTTCCCCCAAACTCATAATTTCCTTCCCAAAGAAAATTTACTACTATATGCACAGCCGAGAAACTTTTCTGAATTAGTAAAACTTCAAATGTCAGGGTGCTCTGGAAGAACAAGACTGAAGCTTTGTAGGCCGTTTGGACTGTTTGGTATTTTGTTGCATAAATGTTTTGGTTGTTTAAGCTAAATGAAACTAAATTTTATTGGAGTAGAATCTTTAAAATAGAAATAAAGTCTAGAGAGAAAAGAAACTGAGGAAAAGGTATTTGATGGGCTGCCTCTCCCCAGTTACATCTACCCAACCCATCAAGTCCGACACGAGGGGTATGTTTCAGGTTCCATCTGCTAAGGAGTTCCATCTGACAGGACCCAGGAGGAAAACCTTCTCTATTGTAGCTCCTGCCCTTTGGAGCATCATTCCCCCCAGGTGAGATCAGCCCCAACTCTGTTGAACTTCCAGAAGGCCCTTAAAACCTGGTTTTGTCAGCGGGCCTTCTGGAAGTTCAATAGAGTCAGGGTTGATCTCCACAAAAATAGGGAGCCCACAAAATGCTTCTATTGTATGTAGGATTCAGAATGCACTCTCCCATGATTTTTGCTTTATATTTATAGTTTCTAATTGTTCTAATTGTTTTTAATGGTTTTGCTTTAATTGTTTTGACTGTTTCTGTATTTTTTTTTAATTGTGTACACTGCCAGAGTCATATATGTGAGATGGGCGGCTATATAAATTCAAGTAAATAAATAAATAAAAGTTAACAGTTTACATATGAGTGTTCACTCCTACATTAACAGTTGTTGTAAAGAATGCCCTTTTCTTAGGACCATCTTCAATACATTTGATGACGTGGATTATGATTCATCAAAGCCTACTCAGTCATAAATATGTTTGCCTTTAAGATGCCACAAAACACTTTCTTATTTTCTACAAGATGAATCTGGCTTCCCCGCTGAAAACTCCTTGAATATTAAATAGTAAAAAGTTCTGCATGTTCTTTATTTGGTGAATGAAGTGCCAAGAGATGATCTGCACGTGTGAAAGGGCCATCGCTGATGGCAATCCGTAAGTGGAATGCTATGAGGCCCAATAACAATTTTACAACAGAATCTCTTACTCCCCAGTGATGACTCTAATCAAGGTAGAAAATCCAAGATGTGTCCATGGATGTCTTGTTCTCAGATAACCATTTCCATTGTTTCTTATACTTCCATAAAGCTCATAAGGAGACAAAACTGCAACACCAAATTAGACAACTTCAAATAAGTATCTTTAATAAGCTCAGTAATGATATAATCTGAAAGCTTTATTCAAACACTATTCTGAAAAATAAAATATGTTTTCCCTATCCGCTTGCTGGAAATATAGTATTAAAAAATTAGGCGGCTCCTATCATTGATAGTGAGAGACATCTGGGTGAAAAAATTCTAGGGAAAAACAATCAAGATTATAATACAAAGGTATAAAAATTCCGCTAGCTCGATCATTCTTCCAAATTCTGTTGAAAGATCAGCAGTATTTCATTATTGGTTTTGATATTATTTGATTTTACATTACATTTTAGCTAATTCATACCACACCAGAGAATTGTAGTTATTGAGTGGTTTAGACAGTAAATTATCCAACTAAGCTGAGGTCCAAAAACCTACCTTTCCTGAAAGCCTGGCATGATAAAATACAGAATGCAGGAAAAATAACTGAGGAAAAACAAAAGAGAAAGCCCAGGATGTGAATATTTTGAAATAACCTGATAGCTTTTCCTGACAAAGAGAGATGGATAGGAAGAATCCAAACATGACATTTTATTCTTCTTTATTTTGAAACAAGAAACTCAGAAGAAAATTTGGAAGAATAGTAAATATATTTGGTTCTTTGCATCCAATTAATAAAATCAAACAGTGTCTTTCAGCTCTGAATATTGCTTATGACATTATCCTTATTTTAGGAACTGCTATCATTTTTCAGATGCTGCATCTGAAAGCTGGCCCAAGTTTAAAAGGTGTGTTATGCTAATTTATTTTTGGAAATATGAATTAGAACGGTGCAATCATATGCATGTTTGTCTAGTCAGAAACTGAGTCTGTCTTTTTATTACTGGATCAGGGGCACACATTTTTGACCCGATTCCTGTTTCTTCACAGCTCACAATAACATAAATTGCATTTGCTGGAACACTTTAACCAAACAGCCACCCTCAAAACTTTAATTTAAATGAGAGAGTATTTTTTAGAGTTGTATTTTTTCCCCACAACAAGGAAGAAGTAGCAGTCAGAGGGATCCAAATAAAATTAAATTAAATAGGTTTTGGACAAGCCGAAGCTTGCCAGGCATTGCAGAAAAAAGGGGGAAATGACCAAATAATTAAAAAACAAAAACAAAAAATCCTCTACCTCCCCCTCCTTTTTTTTTTTTTCTTTTCTCCTCAACAAAATGATCAATGGAAGAGGTGGACTGGATGGAATATAACTTTCTTTGCATTGAATTAAGCCTTTCCAAGAATAATCAGGGAAGGAATTTAACTTCCAAATGGTTTTCCTTAAATCTGGGCTAAAGGAAAATTGCCTCTTGTCTTCTCTAGAGGCACAGAACTGGGATGGAAGGTCGTTTGCTGAGCTCCTGAGAGAGAGAGAGAGAGAGAGAGAGAGAGAAATCCCCCTCAGATAAGGGTCCCCACCAACGAGAGGACTTTCCTACCTCCCTGCTCCCATTTAAGTCCCTGCAGTGTTTGCAATTTGAATTCCACGTTGCACACATTCTTGCAGGCAGCTGCGAGGTGACGGTTCTTAAGGATAGGATTCCCAAAAAAACCACTTATCCTGCCCCGGGGCGACTATGATGCGTGAAGGAAAGGCTCAGAACTGCTGCAGGGAAACCGGCTATGAGGCCTTGGAACTGACTGCCTTGTGCCTCCCTTGGCCATGGCTTTACAGCCATGGAGCTGTATTTATTCCCTGGTTTAAGCAACAAGACTAAGAGTAAAGTCACGTCAGTTGCTTAAGAAGGATCCAGGGAGGAATCACAAACCAAAACCAGGAAAAGGTCTTGCTTAGGGCTTTCTAAGTGTCCCATCTGCCCATTTCAAGCTTCCTCGCCGTTCTTCCCAAATGCTGAAATGATCTGGCCGTGCAAATCGCACCAGGAGCCTATTAAATCACTCCCCATAAATGACGATTCATGTGGGAAAGAGAGCTCTGGGGAGCCCAGCCCTCCCATTCCTTTTGTGCTCGTTCTTTCAGGCCCATCCCATTATGATTGAGCGCATCATTTCCCTTCCGTTTCCAACCGCGATTGCTACGCACAGCAGGAAAGATGCCCAAATTGTCGGGAACCGGGCTGGGATGTCAGATTTGGGAACGCCGGCCGCCTGGGGAGCTGGGGGCGGGAGATGCGGGGGCCGGGAGGGCAGTAAATCAGGCCGTGCTTGTCAACAGCGCCAAGCAGCAGAATTACTCGAGCGAAAATAACAAATGGCTGTCATTGTGGAGCCAAAAACCTGTGATTATAATTATCACATCCCCGGTGACCTTGCATAAACTTTAATTCCTCTCCAATGGAGCATTTAAATAGTCTGCCTCTTCTGGCAAGTGACCATGTTCCTTTTTCTAAGAATACAGAGTCCAGGAAAGAAACGAGCCCCCCCCCTCCCCAAAAAACACCTGGCCCGCCGGGTGTCTTCTAGCTTCTATGAAGGCAATTGTCACTGTCATTTTAATTGATATTATATGGCCCCATCGAGCACAATAGGCCTCCCTTGTCTCTGACTCCAGGTAAACCCAGCTCAGCCACTTTAATCATCTGGAAAGGTCAAACAGGAGCAAGTGTTGGAAGCATCACGGCGCTCGCCTTCAGTATTAAAACGACATAGAAACTGGGGGCATCGATCGGGGCGGGGGGAGCTTTAAAAAGTCAAGATGGCGGTCATGGCTGTGTGATCAAAAAAACCACCCACCCCTTTTTGCACGTCTTGTAGAGCTTCGATCTTGACTTCTATGACACCCCCCCCATGAACACACCTGATATATACTGAATAATAAAAAATATTAGATTTTTTCTGACATCCTTCCCATTTCAGTTATAATGTGTAATATGAGGGGCTGTAAAACACAGAATATAAGAGAAAATCTTGCTATTTTCCTTCTTCTTTAGTGGACCCTATAATGGTGAAACTGAAGCTATCTCACAAAATGTTTTGTCTGACAATCAAGAATAAAATAATACTGCCCATTATTGAAAACACTGTTGTCCCTTTCAAGTCCTTGATAATTTGTCTAAGACAGACATTTAAATTTCACTCTCTATTATTAGAAACTAGGGACATGCTTTGGTCTAGGGTAAAGCTAGAACCTGCTGCAGAATTAGTCTATGTGCAATAATTTAAACACATTTAAGACAGAATTGACGCCTCTAACTCACCAGATCCCTGGTTCATAAATCTCCATGAAATTTCCCTTTGGGAATTCTGCCACACTGTAAATGTCATATTGTCCCTACAGTAACCATGGTTTAAAACCCTTTTGGTGCACTAGCTTGCATACAGCACTTGATGGAGTGGAGGGGAAGTATCCTACTGTGATTAATAATACTGTCCTCAGATCAGAGTTACCTTTATGATTGGACCACCATTTCTGCCCTTCACACACTTTTGGTTAGCTGGTACGATATGGGGATTAGACGGAGAGAAATAACAATGTATATTCACTGCTGTTGACAATTGTACTTATGTTCCACAAATTTCTGGTCTTGAGTAATAACAGTCCTTTCTGTTGTTGACAAAAGGCAACCAATTGATATTTCACCCAATTCATTCCTAGTGTCATTAAATCCTCCTTCAGATATCTATTCTCCAACTTTGTCATCCTCCCCCTTCCTCTCACAGAATAATACCCTTTTACTTTTATTTTCATTATATCATTTTTACTTAGTTCTCCCCCTTCATTCCTTTATTCCTCTTGCAGGTCATTGATTAATTGACTTCCATCATTTTTTGCTGAGTAAATTATTGTAAATAATCTAATTTTGTATGACTAGCTCTTTCCTTTGTGATATACTTTTGAGGTAGATTTTCCCTGAAGTGGTTGAAACTTCAGGGGTGAGGGCTAAAGTTGTTATTGCCTTTCTGATTCCAGTTATTGAGAACTCACAGTTTCCTTTATGCATAACCTTGTTCTTTCATCTAAATATTCCTTTTTCAAAACCCTATTCCTTGGTTAAGGTAGAATGTGATACCATGCTTTCAGGGCACATGCAGATGTAGCCATTGGAAGAGATATCTGCATCCATGGATAGTCAGAGACTCTGGATACTGCACCAAGACAATGATAGAGATGACGCTCAATCTGATGCCACCTTTTGACGAGAGTCAGGAGAGATTGTGCAGGCACTTAATAGTTGCTTTGAGACTGATACAGATTGGATGAGGGCCAAGAAACTAAAACTAGATCCAGATAAACTAGAGTTACTGGGGTTACTGGGGAAAAATGGTTCTAAGCCAGGGAATTAGGAAGTGGCCTATGCTGGACCAGGAAGCATGCTCTCCAAAGACGGAGGTACATATTTTGGGGTCCTCTTTTATTCTAATCTGTCACTTGGAAGCACAGATGGCTTCAGTGCAAAGCTGGCTTCAGTTAGTGTATCAGCTAAGATCCTCCCTGGACAGAGATATGCAAGACACAGTAATTCATGCCCTAATAACCTCTTGATTAGCTTACTGCAATGCTTGAGGAGCACCTGAAAGCTACAACTGGTGCCCAATGCAGTTGCCTGATGGTTAAGTAGGCTGCTAAATTGGGCCACATAACACTGACCCTGAAAATAGTGGTTGCTTGTGAGCCAGAGGACCCAGTGCAAACAGATCCTAAATGGCTTAGGATCCAGGTCCTTTCATTACCCCTTCTCCCAGTATCTTCTGATTTGTGCCTTAAGAGACTCTGCTTGAGGTCCTGCTTGTGGGTTTGGCTCCCAATGCAGTGGAAAAGTACAGGCCTTGTCAGTGGAGGCACCTCAGCTACTGTCAGCTCCACTAAGTAGACGTGACCAGGAAATCAATGCCACAGGAAGGCTAAATCTACTTTTATTGAGATTGGCTCTAATAACAGAATCTTGCAAGTCTGATTGTGCTGCACCTCCTCCCCCTTCTTATACTCCAGTGAATCAGGGAGGCATCTGAGCCACTTCCAAATATTACCTCCTTGCTCTGGACATAAAAAATGCTTCAGCCCTTTTGCCTAGGCAACAGCTCCTGCGTATCCCCATCAAGGTCATCTTCCTTACCTTCTACAGCCACGGCACTTTCTCCCAAGAGATGCTCAGCTGATCCCCACACTGTGAACTGTACCCCTAGAGTCTCTCACTCAGATATTTATGGGATAACAACTGCCCCATGATTGTACCTGCCGTAAGATTGCCTATGATTTTCTTTTTCCTTTGGTTACAATGAACTTTGATTTAATTTTTTGTGTTTACTGTGTTTCAGCAATGTTGGTGTAATAGTGATGATTTGACTGAAGTAAACCATATGGCCATCTTTTTGAGAGGAAAAGCAGCATAGAAACAAAACAAAATAAAATCCACTGCAGCCATGTAGGAAAGCTTTAACTCTGAGCTTCATTCTCTAGGATCAAGAGGTACGTGTTTCATTACATACGGAATGTTTTTTCTTTCACAAGTAGACAATGCTAGAGAATGGAAATTGGGACCAGAGGAATGTATCATTTTGAATCCTGCTGTGGCCCACATCCAAATCTTCCCATGCCTTTGCTTTGTATGGGAGAAAGGCACCACTAGAATTAGGTCAGGATTACAGCAAGGAGGAAAAGATTTGATCCCATTTCTACTATCTTTATGGTTATAATTCAGCTTGGCTCTTTGTGAAACTAAAATATGTGTTCTTTGGCAAGTTATATGAATCTCAGATGTAGTTTTGACACCCCCTTCCCCATATCAAAGATGGAGGGCACTTTCTCCCCCCCCCCCCCCCCCATTATTTTTCCCATAGGAATGAATGGCCATCAACTAAATGAAAGACAGTGAAAGGATGCTATTGAGGAGATTCACAACTCAGGGGAATCTCTGATAATGAAGCCTACTTCTTAATTAGCACACAGTTGCACAGTATAATATTCTGGATTCTGTTTTTGATTATAGTAAAGTCTGTTGAGCTTCACTAATTGCTTTCAGGATTTGGGCTAGGATGTAGAAGGGAGCATACAGAGATCAAGAAGAAAGTGGATATATTTCAAATAAATAAAACAACTTGCAGTGTTGCAAAGCTTTTAACAGGAACAGCATAGAAAAGATTTTCAAAAGCATGATGTCTTCACAATAGATTAAAAAGTGTAAGAATTTGGAGAAAAGATAAGATTTTTACCAGTGCACTTATGCTCTCAAACAACTGAAAAGTGTAAATTCTACCCTTGATTTGCACATTACCTTTATTGTAAGATTACAGTAACAGAATCTTCCAAGTCCGAAAGTACCTCTCCTCTCCCTTACTTTTACTCTCCTGAGTGCTTTCTCCACTCCCATCTGTCCTTCATACTCAGATTTCATTTATCAGACTGTTGTCTAGGCTGTGGCTCTTCCTCCTGTCTCCCAAGGCCATTCCCACATACAATTACAGTACCCCACCTTATGCTCCTGAATGAAGGGCATGATATAAATCTAATACATAAATAAAATAATCATAAGGCAAGACTCTTGCTCAGGAGTAATCCATATGAAATTAAGTGGAATTGCATCGTAAGACACATTGTGTTCCATAATTCAGTATGTGTAGTTTGGACTAAAATGACTGCATGTCTATGCATTCTATTAAAAATAAAGGCTATTTACAAAATTCCCTTGAATATATAAACTGCCCAACTACATTCCTGCAGTGCAGCAGAGTGAACTACATTTGATGAACAGGCTCAGTGCAAATAATTCATGGTGGGGAATAAGTGTGTGACTTTTTAAAATAAAAAATATCATAAAACATAACTTTCCTCAAGCCTTATTTTCTCTCTAGAAATTTCATATCTTCACTAAAATATACAATATGTACTGGGGAGGCTCTATTGGAAAGGGGGAAGTCATCAGTTTTTCATAGGGCCTGATTAAGCTTCCTGTGTATTAAAAGGCATATAAATTAAATTAAAAATATCTGTTTTGAGCCATGAAGTCTGATGAAGAAAGGAACCTGTCCTTAATTAAGAGCGCTTCAGAAATAAAAAACTGGAATTGTCCCTTGAACAGACTAAAGGAGTTACACTGGCCTTGAACTGATCTCTTCTGTATCATCTGCTTCTCACCTAGATCAAGCCTTGAATATAATAATACAGTTTTTCAGGTGTTAAGATGGGGAAAAGGCAGGTGTGTTTTAGAAGACACAGCGCAAGGTCTCTCTGCTGAGAGACACTCCAGATCCATTTCAAAGTTCATAGCATTTGGGGACAAGTCACCATTTATTCATCTCAGTTTTCCAGCTGTGAAGTAGAAATCATAAGGGTCAGCTTGACAAAGTTGTTTTAAGGCCAAATAAAATGAAGCCTTCAAATTAATTTTGATAGCCTAGGAGATGCACAGTTGAACTCCAGATGAAATTCTGGACCTCAAATTAGTCTTCCACAGGTACATGGTATCCCATCCCCCTTCAGTCATCCTCTTAGTGGTAGAAACTCTTAGTAGTAAACAATGCAAAAGGAGAGTTGTCTTAGTCTGTGGTAGCCAAAAAGCATGAAATGAGCTGATGAAGTAGTTGTAGTTCACAAAATGTGTTATGTGTTAGTTTGAAAAGATGCTGTTAGACTCCACCCTACCACCTTAACTACTGTGCAGAACCTGCTAGAGAAATCTACAATACAGGCCTTCTGCTGAGGCAGGATAGATTTTGGGGCTGTCAGATCCAAACTGATTCCTAGTGGCAGGTCTATGCTAAAGCTGCCAAACAAGCATGCAAAAGAGCAATATTTCATAAGTTCACAAGTCAAACATTGTGAATAAAATTGGGATAAGTGAGCCAAATTTCCCTATATTAATATATATTCTAAATAACTTAACTTTAAGGCTTTTGGGATTAGAGTTGATCCTAGTTCCTTTTTATAATTCATATCTAGGAGCTGGAGCTGAAAAGAATTAGCTAGCAAGCTCAACTTCCTTGGTTCCTCTCAACATGCCACATAGGTTATGAAGTAAAGAATGACATCCCTCTGAAGATATGTCTCTGTGTCTCCTTATAGCACCCCATATGTCTGCATAACATAAAAATAAGTCTCAGCTATAGTCCTATTTCACCATGGAATATAATGGGCTATCTCTTAGCTCAATTTATCTTCTCTAGCTGATATGAAGATAACATGAAGAGTGTCATCCTATGCTAGACTGAACTCAATAAAATAATAAATAAATGGTGCTGTAAGCAAGAAATCAAAATCCTGTTGAGCTCCTCGTTCTCTAGCAATCTGGCAGCCTCCATGAATCCACACTTTGTCATACATTTCTATGCTGCTGCTGCTGCTGCTGCTGACAAAACATCTGATGTTTGGAAGTGATCAGATAGTAAAGCCAATATCTGAAGCTACCATTTATTGGAGGTAACTCTTTGATCATATCAACGGCTTTGGGATCATGCAGTTCTTGCTATACAAACATGTCAGAAAAGTCAACTCTGAAACCAAAATGCATTTTGCCTTCCAAACTTCCCAGCATTAATGGCGTTGGCTATCCATGCTGCCTATTTAGATAATCTTAAAAAGAAGGTATCCATCAAATAAAAAGCAGAATGTATGTATACATCCTTGGAACTGATGTAAACTAGGAATAGGCTGGTTTTGCTTAATTTCTTATGGCATATAATCAAATGCAATTGAATTTTTATTATAAGGGTTCCTTGTTGAAGTAAGAACAATAGCAGCAAAGTGGGTTGCCAAGATGGATTGACTTTCCTGGGCAAGCAGATCTATTATGTCTCAATTGAGCACTGCTTTCTTCCTTGCGCATGTCTCCTTTTATTACTGGGAAGGTGTAATTAAAGACAATCCCTTTCAGAGAATAGAGCAGTTATAACCACAGTCCATCTACAGAGGCCACCTCAGGAAATAGCTTAAGAAAAACTCCATCCCTGAGAAATGTCTTGCCCAAATAATGATAATTTCATTTAAAACATATACACAAGTCCATCGATCCTCTTCTGAATTACAAAGTAGACAGCTTAGGAGGGAGCAATTGTGTTCTTCCTCTAAACAAACCCAGGGAGGCATGTAAACATGTTCCTCCATGTGCCAACTGTCTGATCCAGGAAAATTTGTTATATGGATGAGTTATTGCTTTGTATTAACTTACGCCACATTGTAAATATACTTGGCATTGTTCAGTGGTAGGTCAGAGCAAAGCCGATAAGGGGCCTGTTCTCCCAATGGCTAACAGTCTACAGATGCCATCAATGACAAACTATGAGGCAGAACATGACATACATAATGTAGAAGCAAGTAGCCATTAGAGTTTCATCCTCGATATGTAGCCTTTTAGACAATCTCCACATGAAATTATCACAGAGTGGCAGAAAATAAATAAAACCATATTTTCTACCCGGGGCTGTCCTCCCATGCAGCCCTTGTTCCTTTTGTTCTCACCAGGTCCTCCTGTCATGTGACAAATCATTTCCCCGACAGAATAAATTTGTTATGGAACATTATCTCAGTGGGAAAAAGGTCACAATGTGCTAAAGGTCATATATGGTAACTATTATCTAGGAGCAAGAGAGTTTCTCCCCTGATTCTAAAATGCTGTCTTTAATAAATTAAGTACGTTGACCGGGCAAGAAGAAAATTCTCACTAACAGCCCAATTTATGGTACATAATTTTGAGAAGGGCCTGCAAACATGCCTTTTTCAAGATATGGAGCTTCAAAAAACTAAAGATCCTTGGGAACAAATACTTGGGTTGCGAAGTTGCACTTTCAATGTATGCTAGGAGCATCTGAGAAAGTACCAGCTATAATCTGTTGGTCTAACTCTATTCCAGATTCAGACCTGTTTGGCCTCTTGCTAGTTTTACAAGAGTGCTGGAGTTTGCTTGACTTTCCAACTATCACAGAACTGTAGAACAATTATTAAAAATTGCAAAACACATCCAGCCTCTAGCTGGAATATCTGGTGTTTGCTCAAGAATTGTTTGTATGCAGTTGTTTACTTTGATGGACAAAGCAGGAAATGTGAAGCTAGAGAAGCTGATCAGATATGGAACTTTTTTTTTTTTGCCCCCTTAAATAACAATGCCACATCATATTCCTCTTTTTCTGCTTTTCTGTTTCCATTTGGCATTATTGGCTACAAAACTTGAGATGGTGAAGGAATTCTTCATGTCATCCAATGCCTGCCTCCCCCCCCCCCCCCCCCCCGTCTTCAAGTTAGTCTTGACTCCTGGCGACTGCCTGGATAAGTATCTGCAGTTTTCTTGGCAAGATTTTGTAAGTGGTCTGCCATTGCCTTCTTCCTAGGACTGAGAGAGAGGGACTGGCCCAAAGTCACCCAGCAGGCTTCGTGCTCAAGAACTCATGGTTTCTAGCCTGGTACCTTGACCACTATACCAAACTGGCTCTCAGTGCCTTCTGCCCCTCCCATTTGTGTCCTTGCAACAGCTGTTATTCTGTCCTGAATGTGCACGCACAAGCAGGCACAACATGTGCACATGCATAAATAAACACACACACACACACACACACACACACACACACACTGATTGAGCTTCATAATTGGGAACTATATTTAAGAGCTTTTCAGCTAGGGAGTTACTGCAATGGAATGCCCTTAAAGGGCAGGATCATAGGTCCTGTCTCTAATTAATTGGTATTTTATTTGGCTATTTAAAACAATCCTTCAAGGCCAATGTGTAACCTTAGATTTAATTCATTCCAGTGGCCATTTTCTGTTCTGACATGACTTTTGCTACTTTCTCACCTATCCTACTTTTAAATTTTGAGAATCTTTGTGCTATTATTTTCAAGAGTATCCGAGGGCACAAGATATATAGCACTGAGTCCCACCTTCCTTGCCCATAATGGGCACTTTATTCATTACTTTTACACTTTTCTATTCTATCTTTTTCCCACTCAAGTATCTTCTAGTACCAAAACGTTAGAGAATGTGTTGCAGTGAGAAACAGGGATCCAAAAATGAATGCATCAAAGACCAAGATAGTTGTGCTTGACAGGAAAAACAGAGTGAACAATTATACATAAATGGCAAAAAAATTAAGTAGGTGAATTTGTGGACCTTGGTAGAATGTAGAGTTGTTGTTGACTCTTAAGGGACCACGTGGATTTTCTCCATGAAAATCTGTCCCTAACCAGATCAGGTCTTCCAATGGTGCACTCACAGCCACTGTAACTGAGTCCATCCACCTTGCTGCTGGCCATCCTCTTCTTCTCTTTCCTTCCATCTTTCTCAGCCTTCTCCAGAGAGCTAGGTCCTTGCATAATGTGTCTGAAGTAGGATAATTTGAGCCTGGTCATTTGTGCCTTGAGGGAGAACTCTGGGTTGATCTGTTCGATGATCTATTTGTTTGTTTTCTTGGCTGTCCATGGTATTCTCAGGAGTCTTCTCTGAAGTGGATGGAGCTGAAGAGTCAGAAAGGACAGAAAGTTATGGAGCGGTATAGCAAGTGGTCTTAGTGTCAGCTAGAAGTAGATGTATTTCTCTTTCTTTACTTATCTCATGCCTTTAATTTCTTTGGCTTACATTTCTTCCTCCTTCTTTGCATTTTGCATAACGTTGTGTATCCAAACAGGGTATACCTTGCTGGATCTGTCTCTCTGTCTAGTATATAACAATGGAATAAACTATAATAGTAAGATTAATAATACAGTAAATATATATAAATATAAATCAGAAATGAGGAGGAAGACAACAAGTGGAGATGCTCAGCAGTTTAAAAACCCTTCTATCATTTTAGCCTTTCCAGAAATTTGTTTAAAGATAAATGTCTTCATTAAGCTCCAGGAAGAATTTAAAGAAATATATATTAACTGAATAACCATTGAACTCAAGGGTGCCTGTAGGTGGAGTCAAAAAGCTAAGGTGGCAGGTGGAGCCATGTGACCAAAGCCTCATATTCCTCTCCCTGGATGCCTCTAATTGAAGTGTAGTGGGATAGGTGATCCCTTAGGCTTAGACTTCTTCCAAAGGGCTATTGGAAAGCCCTCTGATATATTGGATCTTCAGAAGAATGATGGGCAAACACATTCTTTCCATTTGCAAGCACAGATGGCAATGACATAGCCTTTCTTTCCTTGAAGAAGTTCAAGACCAAGAGTATTATGAAGAAGGCGCAGAGATGGCAAGGAGCTGCTGGTCTGCCTGATAAATCCAACAAGACCACCAGCTGTCTGGGTGAGGATGTTATCTGCCCCCGTGCCATGAGCAACCCATCTCCCTCTTGGCTAGCCATTACAGATATAATGAAACTTTAAAAATTGGCCCCTAAGTGATCCTGGTTTTCTCTTTTTCTTTACAAGTCTGCAGGTAGAGACATTTTGTTACTATGTGTAGAGGGCAGAGGGAATGGCCTTGAAGGACTGAAGGAAGAGCTGCTATCAAGGCAATGATCAGACAAGTGCAACTGAAATCCATTCCAAGAAACTAATTTGAGAAAATGCCCCAGACAGGCCCCTCCCCAACTCACACAAAGCAAGGGAGGAGGGAAGCACATTCAGACTTGCAAGATTCTGTTACAATACCTGTTCTAATAAAAGCAGTTTTAGACTTATGTAGCATTAGTTTCTTAGTCTGATCTACTGTATAGGGCTAACTCCATGTAAGCCTCCCTTTCAGGTTGAAGAGCAGGATATCAATGCTTTAAATAAATGATACAATATAACTGTTAATATTTTACCCAGAAAGAATCCCCTGTGGTGATAACAACAAAAGCTGAAGTTGATCAAGCCCTTCATTCCACTCTCTCCCCAAAGAGAGATGTGATCGCCTTACTTCCGTGAAACAACCAACCCTGAACTGTCTGGAACTTAGAATAAGATATATTATGAGGCTGTTCCTGTTCTGAATAGTCTTGCCTAGGCAATAACTGAAGAACAGCAAAGTATATATTTTATGGGCATCACGACCATTCTTTACTCTGAATCTTGCTAGGTAGCATGTTTATGAAGACAGAGGAAGCTTGGAATGGAGTTCTGATACTGGCCTCACAAGAAGGGTTGAGATAATGAATCTGTTATTTGTGTTTGCGAAAGGAAAGGGCTGTTAGCTTCCTAAGCTCATCGTATGAATCTAGAACAGAGAATGTGGGTCTCTTCCAGATTTTGCAAGGTCCACTGAGATGGAAGGTAGCAAATGAACAGAAAAGAAGATTATCGACTTTCATTACTATGGTCATTGATGGCATTTCCCCATCGATCTAAACGAAGTAGCTTTGGATGATTTTCCACTTCAACACATAAAACCAGAATTCCTATCATTTCTTAAAGCTGAATAAAATTTGGACACATCGTACATACATTTCTCATTACAACCACATCTTTGTACATAGATTTCCCTAAATACACATTTTGCATGCAATTTTATCTAGCATGGTGTCATTTTCTACATATCTTTCAATAGCATCTGTTTGGTATCCATTCAATCAGTGATCTGTGATTTGCAAAATTCAGGAAAATGCTGATTCCAGCATATAAGAGTCTTCCAATTTGTTCACAGCTTCATCAAGTGTGAATCGTGCAAGTTTACACTAAAACACAGAGAAGACAAAAATTTACCTCATCCCTATTCAATAAGAAGTTTAGTGGTTATATGAAGCAGAGGCTCACTAAAGTGGGCTCAAGTTAGAGGACTCCTTGCTTGACAAAGTGATCACTGTCTTATTGAACTGTGTTCCCATTCTAAAAACATGACATTTGGTTAAAATCTCAGAAGAAATCAGTGACAAATCACTTCCATATTTTTGCCAAGAAAACTAAGCTGACATGTCCACGTAGTTATTAGGAGTGAAGCCTGAGTTGATAGAAACTTGACATTTTTACTTAAGGGAGTGATGTGTCAGTGTGAAGTGCCTAGCTGGAGGAAAACAGTTGGGTCAGGGCCAAGGTCATGGATTTTTTTAGGGAAGGAAGATGACTCAGCTCAAGACCAAGAGCATGTAGGCAGAAAAGGAGAAAATGCTAGAATGCCCCTGTAAAAATGGCACATACAGTCATGTGAAAAAGAAAGTACACCCTCTTTGAGTTCTATGGTTTTACATATCAGGACATAATAAAAATAATCTGGACCTTGGCAGTTCTCAAAAGTAGGTAAATACAACCTCAGATGAACAACAACACATGACATATTACACCATGTCATAATTTAATTTACAAAAAGAAAGCCAAAACAGAGATGCCATGTGTGAAAAACTAAGTACACCCTTACTGCTTCCATAGGTATGAAGAGGCTAAGTAGCAGCCAGGTGCTGCTAATCAAATGCCCTTGATCAATTGATCACCAGCAAGTGTGACTATCTCTATAAAAACCAAAGTTTTAGGAGTTTGCTGGTCTTGAGCACTGAGGGGTGTGTTAACACAATGCCAGAGAGTAAAGACATCAGCAATGATCTTAGAGAAGCAATCGTTGCTGCCCATCAATCTGGGAAGTGTTATGAGGCCATTTCCAAACAATTTGAAGTCCATCATTCTACAGTGAGGAAGATGATTCACAAGTGGAAAACATTCAAGACAGTTGCCAATCTTCCCAGAAGTGGACGTCCTAGCAAATTCACCCCAAGGTCAGACTGTGCAATGCTCAGAGAAATTGCAAAAACTCCAAGAGTTACATCTCAGACTCTACAGGCCTCAGTTAGCATGTTTAACATTTAAACATTTAAACATTTAAAGTTCCTGACAGTACAGTTAGACAAAGACTGAACAAGTATGGTTTGTTTGGAAGGGTTGCCAGGAGAAAGCCTCTTCTCTCTAAAAACAACATGGCAGCATGGCTTAGCTTTGTAAAGTTGCATCTGAACAAATCACAAGACTTCTGGAACACTGTCCTTTGGACAGACGAGACCAAAGTGGAGATGTTTGGCCAACATGCATGGCGCCACGTTTGGCAAAAACCAAACACAGCATATCAGCACAAACATCTCATACCAACTGTCAAGCACGGTGGTGGAGGGGTGATGATTTGGGCTTGTTTTGCATCCACAGGACCTGGGCACCTTGCAGTCATTGAGTCGACCATGAACTCCTCTGTATACCAAAGGATTCTAGAGTCAAATGTGAGGCCATCTATCCGACAGCTAAAGCTTGGCCAACATTGGGTCATGTGACAGGACAATGATCCCAAGCATACCAGCACATCTACAACAGAATGGCTGAGAAAGAAAAGAATCAAGGTGTTGCAATGGCCCAGTCAAAGTCCAGACCTCAACCTGATTGAAATGCTGTGGCGGGACTTCAAGAGAGCTGTGCATAAACAAAGCTCAATGAACTGAAGCAAAGCTCAATGAACTGAAGCAATGTTGTAAAGAAGAGTGGGCCAGAATTCCTCCACAATGATGTGAGAGACTGATAAAGTTATACAGAAAATGATTACTTCAAGTTATTGCTGCTAAAGGTGGACAAAAGCTATTGAAACAAGCTATTGAATCATAAGGTATGCTGTATCCACCCTGACTGGTTTTCTAACTAGAATATTTGCTAATGTTGAAAAGAAATAGTCAAGTTCATACACACAGCAAACTCTAAGTAGTCTAAAGCTCTATCTTTAGTTTTCTGTTTCCCCTTTTCCATTCCCATTTTCACTCTCCGTCTGTCTTCATTAGTCTGCTGGCACTTTGCTGGGATTAGTGAAGTAGTTTCCATGGTTTCTAATTTTCACTTTCTATCTTTCTTTGCTTAACTCATTAAATTGCTCATTACTTCACTGCATTTTACAGGAGACCATATTTATTGTATTAGTTACACAATGGCTGGATTAGTCAATGACAGGCTGTTTGCAATTTGAAAGGGTGTATTTTAAGAATGGAGAGGAAATGTAAAATATATTGGCATTATCTAGCAGGTGTAGCATAACTAGGAAAGACAGTGATTGTGTTTATTCTTTATCAGTTGAAGTATATATTTCATCAACATATGGATGAGTTGCTTTCTATGGGCTAGAAAAGGCCATTAACTAACGCAAGAATCCTAAAATATTTACTTTTAATATTCAGTGTGCTTGGTGGCAATACTTTAGTTACTAAAGAGAAGGTTACATAGTGGTAAAAATAATGCTCAGAATAATCTCATGAGAGAAACAGTATGGGCATACACAAAAAGTATTATAATGGTTGATTCAGTTGTATCAATTACATTTTCAAAACTAGCCATATAATTTTTTAATCATCAAAGTTGTTTGAAATCTTAGTACTTTTACTCCTGAGTAAACATCTGAGGTATATACAATTCAGTTCTACAGGCATCAAAAGTAACTACCAAAGAAGTTGATGATGCATTCTTACATATAGGCTGTCTGTGGGACCGCTTCTCCCCGATTTCATCTGCCCATCCTACCAGATACAACAAAGAGGGCATGTTATGAGTTCTGTCACCTAGGGAGCTACATTTGGTGGGCCCCAGGCAGTGGGCCTTTTCTGCTATGACATCTGTGCTGTGGAATCTTCTCCCTCCTGAGGTGAGGTTGGCCTTGTCATTGTTGAGCTTCCAGAGACCTCTTAAGACTTGGTTATACCAGCATGCCTGGGGACCCCAGGGGATGGGGGAATTAGTGAGGTGGGTTTCTTGTTTTTAAAATCCTTTTATTCTCTGTTCTATTTTGATTTTTATATTTTTAATGTATTTATTGACTGTTTTTAGCTCTGTTGTATGCCGCCCAGAGTCGCCTGTGGTGAGATGGGCGGCTCTATAAATTGGTTTAATAAATAAATACATAATTATGTTGGTTTATCCAATAACAAAGAAGCTGACTGATAGAGGTTAACTATCTTCCCTGCAGTCCTACCTTTTCTTACTCTTTATTTTCTCCCCAAGTGTTATTTTATTTTAATAAATGCACCTTATTGGTTTAGGTTCCATCTTTACTATTAAGCCCAATACACTAGTTCACAACCAAGAAAACAAGTTTCTCAACTTGTTGGTAAGAGTAAGCAGGTTTATTGCAATGAGACAGGGCTTACAGGGTACAGAATCTCAGGACCTGGATTAGTGCATCCTGATCCTCGTTTATCAGGACCTCCCTACTGTGTTGACTTTGATCTTCTTTCCAACTGAGTCTGGGACACAATGGGGAGGATGCTAATTGCTTATAAAAATGTCCATGCAATATTTTGGAAATATCCATTTTCATTTCCAGATTCAAAGAATTCTACCACACTTATGGAGAAAGCAATTCAAGGGGGCATTCTCTTTTGGAAAAAAAGTCCATGCCACTTTTCCTGGGCAGAAAGATTGTTTTGAATCATTTATTGTGGAAGGGCTATCTTCTCTCTGAAAGCCACATGACATCCAAGAACTCTGCTGTCTCTTCACAGGGCATAATGAAATAGTATCCTCCTTGTGGCCAAACACAGAAAATGTGCTTAGATAAATGAAAAATGAATGAATAGCCCAACACTTGATGCCGAAAATTCTTCTCACAAATGACCCTTATTCACAGGAACACTAACTCCAACTGACTGATATCCAGTTTTAATTGGCAAATTGCACTGTTCTCCTTTTTGCTTATTTTCCAATGTACTATAATATTTACTCACCAGAAAGAAGATTCTTTATATAAGGTGACTCTCACTCTCCCAAAAAGAAAGGTTATTACAGGAATCTGAGAAAAATGGTTAGTACAATCAGTATACAAGAATATAAATTTTCCATGAATAATTTATTTAAATGACTGCAGTTTGGTTAACTTTTCACTTCCATTTGCACTGCCATTCTTTTCATCAACATTCCCTTTATTCATTTGGGTTGACCTCACCATTCTCAGCTTGAGACTCAAATTAAACATCTTCAGTTCCAGCTCTGTGGAACTGAAAATAGAGTGTTTTTTTTTTTAATTCTTTGATATAACGTCTTCATTAAAGGCTGGATCAAAGCTTCTCTGTTATTCCTTTGGGTTTAGACCATGTTCCCCCACCAAGAGCCATTCTGAGTATTGAGATTTCAAATGGCCCTTATAGAACCTGTTATTGTGATGTCAGTCCTCCTGGATTGATAAGAGCTGAATTCATTTCTCCGAGAGTTTTCTTTCTTTCTGAGGTTAGGTGCTCTTGAACACATTGAGAATAAGTGTTCCTCTTTCTTTTAACCACAAGCTTGATCTTCTATTCCAAACAACATTAGGCCAATTCTTCATTAAACCTGTAGACATCCCTCTTTTGTTCTGATGCCTAATGGGGGAAGCTACCCTGTCAGCACTATTTCAGTTCAAAAATTGTAATTGGTGGCAATTTTGTAGTTTCTGCCAACTACAACCTCTTTACTAATACTGAATTTTTCACCTTTTTGTGAAATGTTGTACTGTGATATCATGTCAGAATATACTGTTGCCTCATTCGCATCACCCATTTGGTTCAGAAGGTATGATTTTTATTATCACCTTGTCATGAAACACACGAAGTTAAAAGGTCCAGGCTGGCAAAGTGAAGTCCTTTTCTGGTGAAAACACTTCCAAACGTTATAATGCATGATCAACTATTTCTGAATTTGCATTCTTGCTAGAGCGTGCTTTGATCTCTCAGATCAACCATTTCCTATGTAACTGGAATGCTCTTTTATCTGAATATCCACAAATTCCACATCATGAAAGCATCCTCTTTTGGATGCACTAAATGATTTAGCCCACAGAAGCTTCGGTTTGGATTGCTTCCATCTTCTCACATTTGTGTCTGTCACATTATATTTCTTCACAGCCTCACTGTCATCATTTCTTTCCTGTCTCCTATTTTACAACGAGCTTAACATTTGCATGATAGCTTGTCCTTATATTTTGCTTACGTTCTCTACTGGACTTTTATCTCTTACCTCCACACAGCCTGCCTTTCCTCCAATCACTTTCACATGACCTCACCTTGCCTTTCAGGGGTACAACAGAGTGCATCTTCTGCCTCCTCCTCCACCTCTCTCAACATCCTGCTGTTGTTACTGTAGCCACAAAGATGTGTGCGCATGCAGAGTCCCGGGCTCCCACCCCTTACAGTACATGCCTCCCTCCCAACTGCCTCCCAATCTTTCTCATTCTCCATCTCTTCTTTCTGCTTTTTTTTTTAATTATATCATAACTGATAAATACTGCAGAACCTACCATTCTCAGTCTGAATGTGCTTCCCCCACATCTTACATGATTTTTAGCTAGGGGTATATATGATTGCAACTTCTTCAAATTATGTACTTCTCTCCCAGTTATCATTGCCATATTTTCAGCAAATTGGAGATGGGCCTCCCATTTTAAAGATACATTACTTTAGCAAATCTACTCCTCTTAGGTAAATATGGCACACGCCATCATTTAATAACACCCACTATGTTGCACATAGGATAAACTGGCCAACAAAAGAATAAATAGACACAGTTTTACATCAAAGGTGCCAATATCCAAAAATTGTTGGAGGAGGACTTCATTCCCCAAGACCCTCCACCAACAACCATCTTGCAGCAACAGAATTGCACGGATCAATTATGAAATAAGTTCAGCACCATTTTTCATGGATTAAAAAGAATTAAGGATTTTTATTATAATAAATATGTGGAGTGAATGGATCTGACTCTATTTCTATCTAGAGCTGGGCCTCAGTAAAGCTTTAGTTCCCAGCTGTTTTGCTGGAGCTTCAAGACCTTATAATAGTGTTGTGGCAACCATGATTTTTTAAAAATGCCATTTATGGAGGGACAAGGAATATTGGATTTAGTATTAAACAGGTCTGCCCCAAAATCAGAGTGATTCTTGCTATCGTGTCACCATTGATTGGTTAATCCCAATCTTTTGGAAGGTGAAAAGATCTTGAGATGTAGGGAAATTCCAAGTTTTGTTCTTTGCTCCATCCCCCAAGGTTCTTCCATATTGCTCCATCTTATTGTTACTAGTTTCCCATCCTGATTAGTTATATGAGCTGTATTGGCTGCCTGAGTTGATTGTATATCCTATTTATTATTTGTTTATTATTTAGTTTGTTTATTATTTATTCCCTTCCTAAAGTATCTTTAAAACTTATTTTTTCAAAAATGCTGTCATTTTTCAAATCAACTCAGTCAATTCAAGGGAACATAACAGGAGAGACCAACATATTAATACATTCAGCTTTCCTTTAGCCTCAACAGTGAATCTTATTCAGGAAGAGGCACTATCATCCTTTCTGATTAATACTGTATTCTCTCCCTTTGAATAAAATCTATCCAGACTCTCTGCCTGAAATTTGGCATAGGCGTTCCCTGCAAACTTCATACTTTCAGTCCCCAACTTACAGGTTCTACTTTTTTTTAATTCACATACTTTAAAACAGCTCAAGAATCCTTGCCTCAATTTCCAAAAAAGGTTGTGCTTCATCTGCTAATAGTTCTAGCCTGACTGGAAATTTCATTCCATTCTCTCTGGGAAAAAATGGTCTACACAATGGGATAAGATTTTATGAATATCACCTTGAATCTGGGCAATGAATTGGATGACTACCTTTGGTCCAACTGAGCCATTTTTGAAGTTCTTGTTAAGGCTCCAAACTACACTGTATCTTTACAAATCTCTACAGTCTGCCATTCTTCTCCCACCCACCACCCACATTGCCACAATGATGTGTGTGTGTGTGTGTATGTGTAGATGGCACACTTCATTCTTTAAAGTGCCTCAGAATTCCATTCTTGCTTTCCTTTCATTGGGTTCCTTATTTTGATAAAGATCATCATCATTCTGTTCCATATCATGTCTTGATTGTGTATTAAAATAAGTGCTTATTGAGTTTGCTCCAAGCTTAGGAAGTCTGGGATGAAGGACAGATACTTTTTGTTTGTTTGTTTGCTAGATTTCCAACCTGCCTTTCCTCCAGGAACCTAAGGTATTGTTCATTTTTCCCACACAGAAAAAAATCCTGTAGTTTGGGCTGAAAGAGAATGAGTCATTCAATGAACTTCTGTGGCTGAGGGTGGACTTGAACCTATCCAACCAGTCTTTACCCACTATCCCTTAACCATTATGCTACACTGACTCTCTGTATAGAGAAACTGAACCTGCAATGCATAAATTAGGGAATTGCCAATCCTTTCTCAGACATGCACAGGTATATATAGCTAAACTGAGTAATGCTTTAACAATTCACACAAATATGGAGTCTCTAATGTCTGCAGTGGTTCTAGTCACTGCAGGCTAGAGAGTTAATGAGTAAGCAACAAAGTTAGCACAATTTTCAGTACATGTGAAAAATGAATGGACAAATTTCTACTGATGCCAAAGCGAAAAAAATCTCACCACACTCCTTTGAAACATTTATTCTTAGTCCCATACATTTAAGGGATTTGGAAGAATTATATGCAACTGTCTTCACCAGCCTGATACATTCCAGATTGTTGAGACTGGAACTCTAGAATTTTGAGTCTTGCTTCAGTGTCTCCTTCCATAGCATATATTCTGTGTGGGGTTTTTGGTTACACAGATCACCAGCAGGCACCATGCAGCTGGATTCATCCTATTTGGACTCATCAGATGTAGGTAGCCAGATGTTATTTTACAGGGTTCAAACCTTCTACCAGGAATTGAATTCAGGGACCTTTGCACTTTAGACAACTCCATACAGTCCACTAGCTTCAGGAGATATCCAGGTCCTGGTGCTCAGTAGTTTCAGGAAGGGATATATAGAATCTATCAGATGAATCTTTAGAATCTATAGAGTTTATATCAGGTTATATCATACCATGTATTATAAGATATATAATTACATCAAGTGAATGTATAGAATCTAGAGAAGTTGGGTTGTATATATCATTCTGATAGATCCCCCCATAGGTATCTCCCTAGACTTACACCATCACTGGAGCTCCTTCTGCTGATGCTACTGCCAAATGAAATTGATAAGAGAGCAGCTACAGAGAGAGTGCTTTCTCAGAGGAGCATCCTGTTCATGGAATACCATCTTCAGGGAGACTTGCCTGATATGTACTCTGTTATCTTATGGGTTCTTTTCATAATGCAAGAAAAAATGGTCCAGCATATTCTCTTTCATTAGGTTAACTGGGCCATTTCTCTTGCACTATGTTGGGATAGAAACTTTGAAAAATGGTATTTTCTTTCCTTCCCTACGTTAAGCACTGCATTATATTGATCTTTTTGCCTTTTTATTCTTTATAAGCTATCCAGATATAAATAAATATTGCATATCTCCTTTGTAACTGAGGCCATGGATAAGATTATACAGTGCAACTGCTCACAAAAAATAGTATGTGAAGGTTCAATAACAGCTGTCATCTAAATTCCCATAAGGGAGATATTTCTGCATATATTGCAATCATTACATTTAAAAGGGGTACATTTGTAAAGCTGCCATTTTCTTCTAAAACCACTATTTTCCTGCAGAGGGTTCTATATTTTAATATGATATCTCATGCATTTCTTTTCAGCCATGGTAAACATCCTAAACATTGTCAAAGACTGGCTTTCACTTTGCAAATGGTGTCTAGCAAACCAAAATATAAATAAAAAGGTGATAGAAGGACCAGTTTTCTGAAAAAAATATGACTTACGGATTTTATAAGATAGAGTAATAGGTGGTTGTTTTCTACTAACAGGAGAAGCTTGGTAGGAGGGAAAACTAGGAGACTCCACCAATCCAGTTTCCTTAACTTGTCCCACATTAAATCAGTAAGGACAGTACCACTGAGATAGAATAGGGATCAACAATAAAGGTAGCACACTTTATGCTGACATACTTTTCTACTTTCTTATGGACTGGAGGAAAGTTGTTTAACCTGGATGTCTGACTAGGCCTGCAGAATATCACATTACAACAATCATTGATCCAATGTGCCATGGCAAGTCCTCTTTGTCTGTTTCACTAGGGAAGCAAAATATATCAAGAAGCCAGTGGGGTAATGATGCCATTGACAGTGTTCCAACAAATGTAGCAATCTTGGAATTGGTTCATCCATAAAACTCGGTAAATGTGTCATCACATTAAGTCATCCTCAATGAGTATTGTCAGATCAGTACTGTGATCACCTCTGGTCTGCAACAATATTAATGTAGGGTTTATTGGATAAAATAGATAATGCAGAAAAACTAAGAGCAATGTTGTTGACATGAAGTAATGTGAGGAGGGTGGAGGAAGAGGAGTGATGGCTAAACAGCTGGAGAAATAAATCACATGGTTGCAAATAATCCACAGAAGATGAGGAAGGAAGGGGAAAAGCTGGAGGAGCAATTTTGGAAGAGAAAGAAGGAAACACTTTGGGGAGAGAGAGATTTTGCAACACATTTGGGAAAACAATTGTAGGGGTAAAGAAAATGCCCTTGAGCAGAGATGAAGATATGAATTCATGATTTTCAGATCTGTAGTCTGAAAAGACTGGAAAAGGTGGTTTGGAGCTACCTTGAGTCTTGTGAACTAGAGTTTGGCTCCTGAATCTCTTCTGGTGATGAATGAAACACAAGGGTGTAGCTAGTTAAGAAGGCTCTGTGAAGACCACCTGATCCACTATGAGGGCAGGATACTAAGTTATCCCATGTCACTCTATGGTTGTTTGCTCTCAAGATTCAGAGTATGATTTATATAAAGGCAGCTTTAATTCTTGCTAGAAGGATTCTTCCTATAGTGTTAAAAACAGCCAATTCCTTCAGAGAAGTGTTTCTCTTTTCTGTTCTGTAACTCCTCCCCCCCATTAGGACTTCTGAAAACAACTCATCTAGAATAGCCCTCTACAGAAACAGAAACTACATGCATCTACATCACAAAACCATGCAAACCCTACCATTCCAGTTTTCCAGAGAGCGGGAATGAGATGTTCCTGCATAAAAAGAGAGGATGTACCCCTCTCAATGTGTCACCTTGACCTTTCTTTGCTCATTCCTTCAACATACAGTATAGTGACTGGTGTCTCCCAGACTGGATGCAAATCTTTGTCTGAACTTTAGTAACTGCTTGCTTGGATAATCTCTATAACATTCCCCCAAACGTCTTGCAATGTGATTGAGTATTTCATCTGTCCTGGCTTTCTTCGGTCTCTCCAACTACATTGTCCTACATTGTCCAGTGCACGCCTGAGAGACCCTGTCAGCATGATTTTGTCACTCATCCAAGGAGGAGAATAACCATAAAACAGTGCCCTCCACTACCAGCCCCTTAAGCCATGGATAGGCAATATAAAGGGGTTCATGATATAGTGCCACATGACGGGTCCCTCAGATTGGATGGCTGTCAACATGCTACAGAGGAAGAGCTGAGGGTCTTTTAGAGTAATAAAGCTAGACTATGATGATGCTGCGGCTATATTAAAGCCTTCAGGATATCTACTTTCTGATGTTGCCATGCAAGAAAAGAAAACTCAAAGCTGCAAAGACAGAATTACAGTGGGAATATGAACATTAGAAGCATGAACATGAAAAAGCTGAACACAATGTAAGATGAAATGTCACCTACGCAGTCTTAGGAATCTGCAAAATGAAATGGACTGGAATTCAACAATTTCAGTCAGAATATCATACTGCATGTTACTCAGGAGACAAAAAAACCAAGAGATATACATGCTTTCATATTCAGGAAGGATATAGCCTTATAATAAATGCCTTAGAGAAGTTATTCAGAAGCCATGATACCCTACAAAGATCAGAATCGTGCAAGCAATGGTTTTCCTACAACATCTTATAGAAGTGGAAGTTAGACTTTAAGAAGGAGGAGAGAAAGAGTATTGATGCTTCTGAACTTTGGTATTGGAGGAGGTTCCTGGGAATACCATGGATAGGCAAGAAAACAAACAAAATGGATCATAGATCAAATCAGTCCAGAGTTCTCACTCAAGACTCAAATGACCAAGCATAAATTATCCTATTTCAGACACTTTATGTGAAGATCTAGCTCTCTAGAGATGTCTATAATACTGCTAAGCTTAGAAGGAAAGAGAAGAAGAGGATGATCAGCAACAAACTGAGTGGACTTGCTTACAATGCTGATAGGTACACTGTAGGAAAACCTGAAGGGCCAGGTTTGGGCAGATCAACTTGGACAAGGTCTATCTATGTGGTTACTAAGAATTGATACTGACTTCATGGCACATAATCAATCAATCAATTCTCCCCATCTCCCAAAGTAGTACTCAATTATTGTCAAGTCAGTCTCCCAACGAATCAGCCCTTCAGGTCTTCTAACACCACTGTAATCAAGTTCATCCACCTTTCTGCTGATTGTTCTCTTTCCTTCCATCTTACCCAGCATGGTGTCAGAACCTACATCACAAAAAGGCTGTGGGTTGCAGTTGTATTGCATTCGGTGGGAGTTAGAAGGATTTGGTTCTGCCAATAGTAACTGGAGGGGGGGGGTTACGGGAAATGAGCGTAATAGGAGCTGGGGAACTGCTTAACCATATATGGGCAGTTTAGACGGGGAACCATCAGGTGGAGAAGACACAAGACGCCAGGCAATTAGGGAGGGGGGATAAATAGCGAGGAGTCAACCCGAGGCTTTAGTTTTAGCAATGTTCTGTTTACAAGCTACCTGTACCGCTCAATAAAGAGTATTTTCCTGAACCAAGCCTGGTTGCATGGGAGTGCTTTTGACTCGGGAGCCAGACAGGGAGGACTTGACATATGGACTTTTCAAGGGAGCTGGGTCTTACCACCATGGATCTAATGTATGATAATTTGAGTCTGGTTATTTGTGCATCAGATGAGAACTTTGGGTTGATTTGTTCTATGATCCAAAGTTTAAAAGTGTCAATATTCCTGCCTCATCAAAATCCAACTTTCACTTCCATAGAAATGCCACAGGAAAACTATTACTTGCATGACTCTGAACTCTGTAGGTATAGACACATTACAGCATCTGAATATCTTTTTCAAGGCCTTCATTACTACCCTATGATGCGCTGGTCTGCATTGCATTTCTTGACTACAGGTTTCTTTGCTGTTGCAAGTCAATCTTAAAAGACAGCAGCTGTCCACTACTTCAAAACAAATTTTTAAAGCTGATTGCTGTAGTTGTTATCATTAGTTTGGTCATCTTTATCTTAGTCCCATTTTTTCACTGTGCTCCTTTCATTACTAGAGCTTGTAGATCATTTGAATTTTCAGCTGTCAGAATAGTGTCATGAGCAATTTCTTACTCCTATTTTAAACCCATGCTCATCTTCTAATCCAACCTCCTTCAATAGATATTCAGCATATAGCTTGAATAAATAAAGAGAAGTAAGCCTTGTCTTACTCCTTTGCTGACTTGGAGTCATCCAGACTGTGGCTTTCTGTCCAGTATATACATTTTGAATGAGGACAAAGATGTTCTAGGATTTCCATTTTCCTAAGGACATTCCGAGTTTGACATGGTTGACAGAATCAAAAATGTATATTAACTATCAAGTGCCACCACATTCTTAACATCTTCAGACTGTTAAACAGAAGAAACTACTGATTTGAGAACCAAATTGAAGATTGAAGGACACAAGAAGCATCCTTGTCAGGTGCCAGAGTATAACTTGTTCAGTTGAGAGACAAGTCAATTCATAATAACTAATACAGGGTGAAGATACCAAACTGTAATCCAGTGAACAAAATATGGTGGAAACCCAACTCTTCTTAGAACACATTTAATGAATTCAGTCTGAACCATATCAAAGACCTTTTCAGAATCCAACAAAATTAGAACAGCTGATTCCAATGTATCTGCCACCATAACTGTAGTATTAATTCCAGGTGAATATCATCAGGTGCTTGTCTGGTTGAGATGGGTGAATTATAGATGGCATTACTTTCTGTAGCCTTCTGGCTATTATTGCATTTTATTGCTTTAGCATCTACATACATTAAGCAAAGATATATGTCTATAGCTTGTACATCCTGTGGGATCTTCTCTTACTCTGATGTAAGCCTCATAGAACAAAAAAGGAAATACTGAAAGATTAAATTATTAATATTTAAATGATTGTAGACATCCAACAATAAAGGTGTCAGTAAGTCTATATGCCATTTAATAGGAATCCATCTAGTCTGGGAGCTTTTCCTGGTTTTATAGCTTCATGGTGTGTCTCTGCAATTTCTTATAATGCCAATGGTTGCACCAATTTATTTTAATCTTCATGAGAAATCCCTTCCATTTCAAAATTTCCCAGGAAACCGATAACTTGCTGTTCAATTACAGGTATTCCTAATTGGATATAACTGAACATAAAAATAATACATCTGATGATTAATAGATGCTGTCTTGATAAATAAGTGCCCATCATTGGCCTGAATTCTAGACACAAAGGTTACTATTTGTTTCAGACAATAAACCATAACTTTCCAGCTTTCTCTCCTGATTCCCAATATTTCTAGTTAATACGCTTCAGAGAATATTCAAATTATTCTGAGTTCTAGAAACCCCAAATTAAGCTTTGTTGCCGTTCCTCAGGCCGGATGATTAGGTGAGCTGTGCTGATTAAGGTTGTTTTTTTATGAACTGAGATTGCTGTTAGTGACCTTGGATGTTATATTTTGGTTTGTTAAATTGTTCGTTTCCATTTTGTATGCCTCCCAGAGTCACTTTAGTGAGATGGGCAGCAATATAAATTGTATAAATGAATAAATGTTTGATATGTAGCATATACAAAAGTGAATCTTTAACCATCTTCTCTAACTGTATATAAGAACCCCCCCCCCTTTTTTTTTAAAGACAAAAGTGATAATGGATCCCTGGATGGATACCTTCAATGTATTCCAGAGAGTTATATTATTATAGTGGTCCCACAGGACCAGTCTAGTTTGAAGTGGATGGTATCTTCAAACGAGGATGTGCCTTATCCAGCTGCATCAAAAAATGAGCCTAGTCTGTGTTCAGCAGAACTTGGATGACAAGGAACATGACGATGGGGATGCATGTCCTGATTTTCTCCCCACATCCACATCAGCCCAGATGTGAGACCACCTTTGTCACAAAGAGTCAATTGTATACTACTTCTGATTGCCCATTGCAGGGCATAAAGTCTGCAATATTTCCTAACCCAGCTGTGCATGCGCTCTCTCTCTCTCCCTCTCTCTTTCTCTCTCAAAACAAAGCTGGTCAATATTACTATATTGTCTTGCAACTTATGCCAGTGCACTCCTGCTGGTGTCTCTTTCTTTATAATCTAAGAAGTATCTTTGTTGTTGTTTCATTGTTGTGTGCTAAATTACATGTAATTATCCCAGCTTACCCTGAAAAGACTTATCAGAGGTTGAATAGAAACAATTAACATAACAATGGATGCATTAACCCATTGCAGAAGGAAAGCCTAGGCTCTCAAGCACCTGTTTGCAGTTTTAGGAGATAAGCATATTGCGTTCTTTGTTTACTACCGAATGATGTGTGAGGAGAGGTGAGGGCTGCTGATTCTCCACCACCACCCCCCCATCTGCTGGGCTGAGTGATATCACAGCAAACCCCAGTAAATCACTAGATGTTGCAGGGTGGGGGAGAGGATGGATAGCACTTTTGAGTCTACAGGCTTCATAGAAAAACTAAACCCCTTCCCTATGTAGATATGAAGCACCAACCCATAAGGTCAGCCTGAAAAAAATAATCCCATGTGTTTTTATTGTGCTTAATTAGCCTCAGGAGTCATCAAAACTTTCAAGATTCAAGATAAGTCAAATGCAAAGATTATGAGTGAGACCCTGTTGGAACTGATGTACAGTATTTGCTGAAAAAATGCAGTTATATTCATAAAGACAATTCAGTGACGAAACCAGATCTCCCCAATTGTTTTCCTATAGAAAAGAATGCATGATGTCGCCATAAGTAGCACATTCCACCACTCACTAGTATGGTTACCACCTCTGACAGCAGCTATTATTTCAAGTCCTTCCCCTTCTGTCTAAGAACATTTAGTTCAACTCATTTGATCATCCAATATTATCATACTATTACCAATAGAACAGAATCATAGTCGTTATTTGCCATTGGGCTGAATTAAGGCAGATTCACAGAGAGATGGAAGGAACTGCATGAATCCAGATTCAAATCCAAGATCAAAGTATTAATGAAAGGAGAATGACTTTTCTTCTTATAAAGAGGGCTAAGACAGTTTTCTTTCTGATAAGAAGCACAGAGTTTTTTTGTAAATAGACGCAGTTGATTGGCAGGCTATTCAGGGAGCTCTACAAGAGAATATGTTTTCCTAAATTCATCAAGTACTGCATCAGAGGAAGACAGAGATAAAAATAAAAATCAATCATAAAATTTTGACCTCTCAATTCAAGTATGCAAGTATTAATTGCACAGGTCAGACATTGGAAGAGCCAATTTTGAGGAACTGAAGTTGGAGGGATGTTTGGTGGCCAAATATCTGAAGAAGTTGAGGGGAGCCTTCTCAATGACACACTAGCAACAAGCATTCTTGTTCTTCTTCTTTTTATGATAAATTACTGTTTCTGCCAACTTAAGAATGCTCTGGATATGTCCTTCTGCAATGCTTCATTCATTCATTTTGAGAACACCTGAAAATAATTTGGTATCTAGGCATCTAGGAGAGAAAATCTGCCTCTCTGAAGTTAAGAATGTTAAATACAATTAAAAAGGAGGGAAGTTCTGCTTTTGCTGATGTTGCCAAGGTAATTCTTGGCAATTCTTCTTCCATAAATGTCTTAAAAATGTGTACCTTTTCCAAAAAAGAGAGGGATGGAATCCCCCTGCCTTTCAGCCCCTCTGCTCATAGAAGTTTGGCTTGTGATAGGCGTGAGTGGCATATCAAAAGAATGGGTGCTGAATCTAAAAAAAGTGAATTAACAATGTGATTCATAATACGGTATGCCCAGTGTCCAAAGCTCAGATATATTTTAAAACATCTTTTTTCTATCCTCTTAGAGGTATGCTTCATTTACATTTTTCAAGCTGTTTTGGCTTTTAATGGCACTAGATGAAAGAAATTTATATTATTGGATAACCCCAAGAAATTCTATGTAAGATGTTGTCCAACTGAAGGCTTGTTAGCCCTTTGAGGTAGTCCAGACAAGAAGCACAACTGTGAGTACTAACTCTATCTTTATTGTAAGGTTACATTAACAGCATCTAGAAAGACTGAAAGTATTTCTCCCCTTCCTAGAAAACTAGATAGGGTCCCTTCTGAAATGCTTCCCACACCCCTGTTCCTTCTGTGGGCCTTTTGCATGACTGCGGCTCTTCCTCCTGTCTCCCAAGGTCATTCCCACATACCATGAGGCTTGATCAGAACCAGCTAACTAGAAACTAGTAGGTCAGATTCTTACTAAGCCTTTTCACTTCATATGTGTTTACTCAGAAAGTCTGCGTATGCATCATTCTGCAATTTAGAAAAGCATGTCTAAAAAACAATAACTGCAATTCTAAGCTGGGTGAACCAAAAAATAACACCAAATGAGAAGAAGTAACAATACAAGAAAAAAAAATCACCCTCCATCTTTGCACTTGATGGGTGAATCAAATTCCTCCTTACTTCTGACACTTGCATGAAAATAAAACAATACAATACAAAATACTTTAATGACCAAGTATAAAATATATACAAGGAATTTGTCTTCAGTGACGAACAGCAAGGTCAACAGTGTGTTTGGATAGCAACAGAAAAATAATAAACAATAACAGTACACAGTAAAATAACTTTTTCAAAGGAAGAAGCCACTGTCCAGCACATATCGGCTCATGTAGTATTTAACAGAGCAATGGCACAAGGGAAAAAACTACCGTATTCTGATATCTAGATGTTTTAACATATGGCGTTCTGTAGCGCCGTCCTGAAGGAAGAAGTTGGAACAGTTTATATCCAGGATGGGAAGAGTCTGGAGATCCAGGACAATTTTCTTGTCCTCTGTTCTGTAAACTCTGCCACCAGCAAAGCATTCTTCCTTCTTCTTGGTTTGCCCATCCTCTGGCAATTTGCTCAAAAGTTGTGTCTATGTTTGTATGTACTATTAAAATAGGAAAACATTACCTAATAGCATATGCTTAAATTCACCCCAAATAATGTATCTGCCAAACATAGTAGGAGGACCGCAGAAATTGACAGAGGACTAGTGAGGATACAATTTGATTTCAGTTTTGCACATACCCATTCATTGACTATTGTTCATTCTTCTGTGTAAAAGTCATGTATGTGAATATCAGTGTAGATGGTGCAAAACAAGTCCAAACTGTAGAATCAAGACTTTTGCTAACAGAAGAAAAGAACATAGAAATCAATTGATAAATTGTTTTCCCTTATAAAAGGGAAATATAAAATGAAATTGTAATCTATAGAAAGATTGCAAGGATTAAAAACTCATCAGAAAAAAAAATATGACAAACAGTTGTGGTAGCAATTTTATTTTCTGCTAAAAACAGATAGAAAACCTGAATTAAAGTACTGCAAATCAACTGGACTACAAAGAAATCAGAAATTAAATATTTATCTGTATTATTTGGGGGGAGGGGTTTCTTTTTTCTTTTTCTTCTTTTTTAACAATTATAAACAATAATATACTAGAGATTTTGGCATTAAACTCAAAAATTTATACTTCTTTTTTATATTATAAAAATAACTTAATATACTCTGCTTGGAACCTTTACTAATGTTATTTTGAGTAATAATTGCACAACTCAGGAATTATCTGTTCATTCATGGATACTATGTTTCTTGAAAATACACCATTGTTTTAAATAAAATAAAAGGATTATAACAAGATAATAATAAAACAAGCGCAGAGTACTGTTGATATGTTTTTTAAAAGACAGAGTCTGTATACGCTGTATTATTGCTAACTAAAGTTTTTTTAACTGGAAAAAAATGCCCAAGATGGCAAATGATTCAGTTAAAAAAAAAGGAAGCCTGAATTAAAATAAGTAATTTCTAACATATTTTACAATCACTTGTCATATTTCCTGGAACTGAAATACTGCAAAGAAAATTCCTGCTGTTCAGTTTTATGAAGGCATTTTACTCTATAATTATCTGAGTATTTATTTAGATTAAAATCCATTTATGCACTGCCTCCCCGAAGTCATTCTACCACTCCAATAGATGACATATTTCATGTTAGCCCTTCATTTTTCCCAAATCTGCTCTTTTTAATCTGTCTTGAAATGAACAATAATGTTGTAATAATGCGATTGTCAAGCCTGGAACCATGATAAGGAGACAGATGAGGAATCTGACATAAAGCTTCTAAAATACTAATAATAGGTAGTTTTGAATAATACAGAAATACATCAAATGGTATGTAACACTGTCCAGTAGGGATATCTGGGTGAATAACTTTATCGCCATATAAGCTGTGTATAGACTTCTCATCAGAATTCCATAAAACAATCTATAAGCATCTTTTAATTAAAAGATTAAAAGATGCATGTGGTGATCTTTTGAGTACTGAGTATTGTATGGAATTAGCTTCATTGAAAGCAGCAGCAGATTGCTGCTGGAGTTGGGTTATACAAACCAGTTCGTCCATCCAGCTTCCTACTGAGGACCAACAAAGGTGTAGTCTTTGTGGTGGGAATGACACTTGGCTCTGACTGGCACAGTGAAGATCATAGAAGCATAGAAGGGAAGGGGAGGGGAGGGGAGGGGAGGGGGGGAGGGACCTTGGAAATCATCCAATTCAATCCCCCACCCAGTGCAACAATCTATCTACTACTACACAACTGACACCAAAAAGCCCTCAACTGTGGCATCTCAAATAGATTGCACAACCTGGCATGTGACATTGAGGTGCCTGGGAGTAGTAGAGTTGTCTTTTCAGGACAACTCCTTGGGGAGCAGAGAAACTGGTTGTGGGCTTTCCTTGCTTCACAGTCTTCTGTCTGCAAATAATGTTGAGAAGGTGGAACCTCTTGTTGGTAAGCCCAGCTGTCTAGTCAATTCTGCCATGCGAAGGCTCCATTAGCACTGCTCAATCTTCTTCTCCTGTGCAGCCAAGATAAGATGTGGCTAAAAAGATACATATATTTCTTGTTGCTGTTTAGCACCTGGATGGCAAGCAACTCCAAGGACACTATCAGCCTTCATAACCAACACATTCTAGAAAAGTAGCCATTTTGCTGAGTGCTTAACCAGAATCCATAGGAGGCAGAATATCTTTATGGGTTTTATGTGATTATATTGAGCAAAACCGTCATGATTCAGATGGCCTGGAAGAAAAAGCATTAATTATTTTGGTTCTAATACAACATCCCTGCAGACACACACACACACACACACACACACACACACACACACGTAACTTAGAGAGGTAAGTCATGCTCAGGTCACAGGGTAAGGCATGAAAACCACTCATTCAACTGATTTCATGTTAGAAATATACAAGCAATGAAGTTATAGCCATAAACTCTTCCAGTTCAAAAATACTGCTCTACCAGAAACATTTATTTATGCATTCATTAAGTTAAAAGATTTGTATGGTCACTCATCTTAGAGCACAACATGAGTTCAAGGTCTGACTTCCTGCTAGAGACGTGACAAACACTACACCTTTCTAGGGGAGCAGAGTTGCAAAGTTCCATCAAAATTGGTCCCACTATGGCACAGGGAGCAGCAGTGAATTAGTTTCATCAGCAGTCCTCTGGTCAAACACCTCTAGACATATTAAAGTTTTATTTAGAGAGATCCATCTGAAAAAGATCTCCACAGTGTCACAGCTATCTGGGCTTGGATCCTCCATAGGTGCTTGGACTCAACTCTTTGGCTTCCTTTCTGCTGTGAATCAAACACTTCCCTTAAATGTTGCCATCTTGTGGGACCTAGGAAGTGCGCCTTTTCTGCAGCAGCCCCTACCCTATGGAATACTCTTCCCCTGGTAATCCGGCAAGCCCCCACCCTTTTAGCCTTCAGGAAGACTATAAGGAGCTGCCTTTTCTTCCAGACGCTGGGGTAGAGCGACATGAGAGCCTGCAGAGGGTTTGTTGGGGGCATCCCAGGAGGATAGCTGAGACACTGGGTGTGGGGTTTTATTGCTGTCGGGAGCCACCCAGAGCTGTGCTCCAAGATCAGGGCCATACAAATCTTTTAAATAAAAAAGTAAACAACCCGTGTTCCTGTCTCCTTCTCAACCATTAACCCATTGGCTGCTGAGTTGGTCTTCTCTTTGCCTGCCCCCTAGGTAGCATGCCCCATCTCTCCCTCACTCACCCTGCAAGCCCTCTCTCTCTTTTTTCCCAGTCATGAGTGCTTGGCCATTTCTCCCCCATCACATGTGCACCATCTCTCACAACCACCTCTCACGCCCGCAAGGGGGTGGAGAGGGTCAGAAGGGAGGCTTCGTTTTAATAGTATCCTCCCTTCTTGTGACTAAGTCCTACTAAATAAAATTGAATCTTTTTCATAATAGATGTGCTTGTGCCCTAAACTATGGTCCATAAATACATCCATCATACAATACAGTGTTCATTACTTCTGAGTAAACTTTTTTTTCACACTGATGATAATGCAGAAGACAGGTGCCTGTGGATAGGGAAGAGAATAAAGTAAGAAAAAGAGAATATTTCCTATTATGAATGCTGAGTTTTAGGATTGGGAATTGTTTATTTCCTTGTTTCTCTACAAAATATATATACCGCACCTCATCCAGAGCGTCTGGGTGGCTTCCGCCTACTAGGTTAACACAATCCATTAAAAGGACAAACAAACCAGTCAATTACAACTCAACTAACATTAAAAATAAATTAAAAAGGCAAGTTGACATAAAGTCATAAAACCAATTTACTTAGATTAGAAAGACTAGCGGTCCTACAAAGCACCTTTCAAACTCAAATGTCTGGCTGCTTTTCTGGAAGCAAACAAAGTGGGAGACATCCTAAACATGGGAGGGGGATACATATTCCACAGAGTTGAGAAAACCTGCCTCGGGACTGCTCCCCCCCCCCCCACACACACACACAATTCTCTTGGAGGGTGGGATCTGAAGTCATTCCACTTGGATAGCACAGAATAGGTAGATCTTGCTCTGAGAAGATGGATCTGTGGATAACCAGAACCCCACCCAAAGATGGCTTTGCAGATCATAATCAGCACTTTGCACTCTAAACCAATGGGTAGCCAATGTAGGACGTGCAGCACAGGTGTTCTCTGCCAAAGTATCACTTGTCACATTCTGCACCAACTGAAGCATCCATTTAATTAATTAATTAAACCAATTTGTACAGCCACCCATCTCAACAAGTGATTCTCGGCAACAAACAATATTAAACATAAAAGTAAAAGCAACTACAACCACAAATATGACAATTAAAATACATAGCAAGCAAGAAAACAATCACAACCATCAATTTCAAGGTGAGGACCAGCACCTTGAATTGTACCTGGAAGCACAGTGGCAACCAATGCAGCTTACAAAGCAAATGGTGTTACATGCCCTGAGTAACAGGCGCCATTGACTACCCATGCTGCCACATTCTGCACCAGCTGAAGCTTCTGAATGCTCTTCAAGGGCAGTCCCATGTAGAGCGCATTGCAGTACTCCAAATGGGATGTCATGAGGGCATGAGTGACAGTGAGCGGGGCCTCCTGGTCCAGGAACAGGCACAACTGGAAGGAAGAGAACCAGCACAACACAGTGCTGCCCACCCCCAACTCCCAGAGCCAGTCCAGAAGGATGGTGTTGAAGGATGGTATCGAAAATCACTGAGAGGTCAAGAAGAGCAAGGATGGATGCACTACCCCCATCCCACTCCTGCCAGAGGTCCTCCAAGAGCACGATCAATGCCATCTCAGTCCCATAATCAATCCTCAAAGGCAGCCCCATGTAGAGCATATTGCAGTAATGCAGTCTTGAGGTAATGAGGGCATGAATCCCTATCACCAGGGATACCAGGGATCACCCGCCATACCAGACATAGCAGGACAAACCCCTGCTGGCCAAGGCCTCTGCCTGCTGATGAAGCAAAAGCCATGAGTCAGGAGGACCCCCAAACTGCAGACCTGCTCTTTCAACCCAGTCAAGAACTATCATGGGAACATGGGTTGATTCCAAAGAATATTAGATGAAGAGTATCTCCGTCTTCTTAGGAGCCTGAGTTTGTTTCATCCCATCTGCCATTCGTAACATCTATCTCCATCTTATCTCCACTACACCTGCATGTGGATAGAGCTACTTCCAGCCTGCATCTTAATTCACATCCTAGCTCACAGCATCAGAAGAGGATGGAATTATATGAGCTGACTGATCAAAAGAGGGAAAGCCATAAACAGTGAAGCTGAAGCATGGATGATACAAGCTTTGGAAGAAAACTCTGCATTCTACTTCCAGGAGGGAAAATGAGAAAAGGAGACTCTGCAGAGTTCATATGTTTGAATCTTATGATTATTACACCCACTTTTGGTTCTCATTCGCACAATTAGGGATGCAGAAGCTCTTAAAAGTTTGGTGTCCGCTCTCAAAACTCTACCCAAAGTGCTCCAAATGCGACCAGAAGGAGAAATGATGAAATACTTGGGGAGAACTCAATTTGGTGTAGTGGTTAAAGGCACTGGGTTATAAACTGGGCGGCTGTGAGTTCTAGTCCTGCCTTAGGCACAAAGCCAGCTGGGTGACCTTGGGACAATCCATCCCTCTCAGACTAGGAAAAAGGCAAAGGCAATGGCAGTGCACTGCTGAAAATGCCATGAAAAGTTGTTTGGACTTGTTCCTACACTTACCAGGAATCAGAGTTGAGTTGAAAGATGCTAAGAGCAACAACAGTCTTATTAATTTGTTTCATTCATTTAATATAAATAAAGATACAATTAATACAAACTTCATTTTTGTGAATTAGTCCTGCTCATTTTTTAAATACAGCTTCTGGTGGTTACTCAGTCCTGTTCTACTTCCATCTGTATTTCCAGCCCTTCCCCTTGATAGAATCCAGATTCCTGCCAAAGATAGATTCAACTTATAGTTTCATGGATTCAGGAGGCTGCAGAAAACTGGTTACATGGAACAAGACTGATTTTATTCAAATTACTCTGATGAAAACAGACACATGTGTGAATCAGGGAAGTAGAATCCTATGTTTCCCTGGTGGTCAGGATCCTGTCCTACCTGTGAATAACTGGCCTATAGTTTGCAATTCTTCCAGATCTGGATAGCTACAACATATATGCGTATATATATTTGAGACAAAGATTCATAGGAAATGTGTTGGAACTGATATGAGTTCAGCACCTCTCCATTATTCATTAAGGCAGCCCAATTTTTTTCAGGCAAAAATTCTGAAGTATTTCTGAAGTGTGTGCAGCCCTATTTGCTACATATTAGGAGTGCATTTCAGCCTCAAATTATCCTATTTCAGACACATCTATGCAAAGACCTAGCTCTCTGGAGAAGGCTTTAATTCTGGGAAAGGTGGAAGGAAAGAGAAGAAGAGGATGACCAGCAGCAAGGTGGATGGACTCAGCTACAATGGTGAGGGGTGCACCATTGGGAGAGCTGAAGAACCAGATGAGGGACAGATTATCATGGAGAAAATCCATCTATTTGGTCGCTAGGAGTCAACAACAACTTGATGACGCATAAGCATCATAATCAGGAATGCATTTATAACCATTAAAACCAGCTTACTGTAAATCATCCTACTAGGTATTCCATAGACAAATGTCAGTGTACTGAAAAACAATATTTTAGGCCAAATACCTTTGTTTAACCCTTGCAGATAAATTAAACTCTCTGCTGCAAGGCCAGGCAAGTCAAAAACAAATCAATGTATGATTTGATCTTGTAAAAAAAGAACTTGTTTCAATATCTGCTAGCTTGCACAAGACTTGAGAAAGTTTGATTCCCAACTATCTAAGGCTCCATGCAGAATATTCCTTCTTGGCCAAATACTTTAATCAAAAGACAATATTTCTCTGTATTACGTCACTGGCAATTGAACATATTTACCTGAGTGACAGTCCCACTGACAAAAGCAATTGGTGCACCCACTGTAAATATTCAATGGCTCGCCCACTGTAAACATCATCTTCAATAAACACAAATAAGGTAAATCTTTTGTGACAGCAGCCATTTTATATTTCTCTGAACTCCAAAAATATCCTCAGCTCTTCTTCCCCTCCAAAGAAATTTGTGTTTCCTCTTCTAAAAGCCAATGTTGAAATATGTAGCTGTGACAACTTATTTGTCAATTCTGTCCAGTTCTAGCAAGTATCTAGCAAATGCAATGCAGTCTAGCATTAAGGAGCTTCTGGCTAAACTGAGAAGTTCTAACAACTTGTTGGGATAAGAATGGAGATTTATTCCTCTTTTCTCTAAGTCATCACATAAAGAGGTAAGATTTTCATGAAGACCTTTCAAAATTGCTTTTCTTCTTTGGAATGAGGCTCTTCCTGAGATCTGGATGGCCCCCACTCTGCTGTTTCTTAGAAGAGCTGTGAAGACCTGGAGGATGAGACCCCTCACTTTATCCCACTTGCCATCTTTTATCTTTATCTTTTATGTGTATTGACTTTATTGTAATTTCTTTGTTTGATTGTTATGAGCTGCCCAGAGTTGTTGAGAGTTGGGTGGCATACAAGTTTAATAAATTGTTGTTGTTATTGTTGTTGTTATTGAAGGTGGTTTTACTTAGCTACTCTGTGGTTTTATTGCCCCATTTTTAGTGTTAAAGAACTTGCTTGATTGGTTTTTAATATCATTGCATTGCATGCTTTGTACTGTAATGTTGTTAACTGCTTCAGGCTTTCTTTCTGGAAGGAAAAGTAGGGTATAAATGAAAGGAGAAACAGTGAAGCTAGCCAAGTCGCGTAAGACAGTCTCTTTACTGAAATATAAAGGCAGATAACTAAGCACATAAGATCTATTGCTCACCTGGGAGTTTTGTTCTCTGCTTTTCTAGGTTGCCAAGTAACCCACAAGAGCAAGGAGTGCAAACAAGGCCAGAAACTCCTTGTCACTTTGATATCTTCTCGTTGTCTGTCAGTTGCCTCTCCACCAGTTATTCATCGATCTGATTTGCTGGGATTTAAGCTTCTTCTTGACAGCTTCTCCAAGGGATTTCTGTCCCTTTTTGTCTGTGGCCTCATAAAAATATACCATGCGAACTTGCCTTTCCCAAAATATGTTCATGGAGGAGCAAAAAGGTGGAAGAAGGTGGTCGCCTGTGTCCCGTGGAGGAGGAGAAGGCTCAGAAAGGCATTGTTTATCACCAGGAAAGAGATAGAAAGAAAATCAGCTTGCAGAGAATGCATGATTGCATTACAGTGAACCCAGCTAAGTGAATCTTTGACACGGGATAAATCTCTTAATAAAATTACTGCAGTCCAGCCCCTGACACACTCTGCATATGTAATAAAACTCTTTAAAATGAATAGCTGATAAGGAAATGAACCTTTTCGGTGAACAAATAAACACACATGCGTGCTCTTGCACACCCTAATATCAAATGGTAAAACATACTCCTAGTGATTATCAGAGTGTTAAAATAATAACCCTATGAAAGAAATAAATCTGCCCTGAAGCAAATTACGTCTCAGCTCTACTTATGTTGGAACCTTCCCCAAACACCTGATAAAGGAGTAAACCTGTTACAGGAATAAATTGGCCACACACTAAGGTTATCCCCAGATTTACACTGGACTGCAGTGATAAACCTTCTTTTTCATTAGTCCAATAGATCATAGGATTTACAGTATTTACAGATGTTTCAGTATTAAATGTAAGCAGGAGTCTCTAGTGCCTGCATGCATTTGAGGCCAAGCTGGGTCGATAAGGAGACTGAATATTGCTTCACAAAATATCGTTCAGGAAGCGTTAGCAGAATAACTGATTACGAGATGAGTTTCTCTTCAAAGATTCACTATCAACGGCATCCTTCAGCAGACAGCCTGGTTGCCGCTGTGAGTCCTCCCAGCCACTGAATATTGAACTATGGACATATGGATTGATGGCCTTACTCCTTTGTAAGGCAACTTGGAGAGATGAACATTTCAGTTGTACCAAGCTGCACCACAGGAGCATCACTAGAGCGGTTGCCTTTAGAAGGCATTACAAGTAGAATAACAAGAGCTCTTTTTTACATATATAATAACTTCATTAAATTTTTAAACAAGGAAGATAAAAACTGACAAGAACTAATGTTTAAGATAAAGAACAAAAAGGAAGGAAGGAAGGAAGGAAGGAAGGAAGGAAGGAGGGAGGGAGGGAGGGAGGGAGGGAGGGAGGGAGGAGAGAAGAAAGAAAGAAAGAAAGAAAGAAAGAAAGAAAGAAAGAAAGAAAGAAAGAAAGAAAGAAAGAAAGAAAGAAAGAAAGAAGAGAAGAAAGAGGAGAGGAGAGGAGAGGAGAGGAGAGGAGAGGAGAGGAGAGGAGAGGAGAGGAGAGGAGAGGAGAGGAGAGGAGAGGAGAGAAAGAAAGAAAGAAAAGCCAAAAGTTCAGAAAGAAAAGAAAGAAAACATAACTATAAAGAAATGACTTCCAATTTTCTTTTACAACAGCTATAAATATAGATTTAAATTGAACTCTTACTCTAAGGGTAAAACAGAGTTCTCACTTTGAAAACTTCCTTACTTGCTTTCTGGGCTGTCCAGTTCAACAGATTTGATTTCCCTTCAGGACTGACATCAGGTTGGACCCATAATGATGCTGTGATGCTGACAACTCCATCTCTTTGTGCTCCAAAGGCACCCAGTGACACCCTTGCAAGAATCCACAACAAAGATACAAAGACCATTGAATAATAAAGCAGAAAAACTTTAATATTTCTCCTACACTATAAATTATACTTACACCACAGTTGACTTACTCTGTAGCACTGAGATGAAAATGTTATGTTCCCTTTGACTCAATCAAGTTGTATTCAGATCCTTAAGTAGTTTCCCCTGGTTTTTTTTTTTAATACAATAGTACATTTGTTCCAGATAAGCAAATATTTTAATAAAACTATGCACTTTATGATTTATCTAACTCATTGGCCCATTTGCTGACAATGCTATTTTTCCTTTCTCAGTGGTTCCAGAACTGCCAAATGCTAAGAAAACATGCGAATTTGGTGAGTGTTGGGGATTTTAAAAATCCATTATAGATTTCTTTGACCTTGAAATGTTATGAATCACTAAAACTGACTGCTGTATCTCTGAGAGCAGCTATGAAGGATTCCACTGCAGTCTGTCATTCTGTGACAGAAATTCATAAAAAAATTAGCATAAATTTGGGGACATTTCATTGTGTTTTTAAAAAAACATATTTTAAGAAAATTGCAGAGAAGCAAAGGATATATTGGAATAGAATAGAAAACAGTGCATAGGGTGCATGTAAATTTGCTGACAAATGGACTGAATGAACAGTATGTAAATACATTCATGTACCTGTATATTACATGTAAGTATATTCAGATCCTATCTATCTATCTATCTATCTATCTATCTATCTATCTATCTATCTACCTACCTACCTACCTACCTACCTACCTACCTACCTACCTACCTACTATAGTATACAATTAATATATAATATATAATTTTCGATGGATGAGCTCCATGCAAACCATATGTTCTTTCTCTCTGAATACTATAATCTACACATCTGGAATTCTTCCTAATATATTGGTGCTACATTTCTGGTAGCAGAAAGTGTCCTGTGCTAATGTAGGCATGCACATCAGCAAAACAATAGTTTATTTATTCAAACTTTTGTTTAGCTCTAGGTGGCAAAAGTATGAATTGAATCATGCCAGGAATGTCTACGGTATTACACTTAGATTTTGTTAATGCAATATAAAACTTCAGAAAAGCTCTGTTTTTATATCAGATAGGTTACAGCAGATTGTCTGCTCAGTTTAAGACATTCTTGGAATTTATTTATGCTGGAAATTTAAATAGAATCTTTAGAAATGTTTAGGAAGATATTCTGGAACCATATAATGGCAATAAGAAGATATACATTATTATTGGTCTTTCAATGACTATAGCTAAAATGGCTGCTTTCTTCATTCTACTCATTCTCTTGGAAGTTAAGTTTTATTAAACATCTGTCATCTTCCTTTCAACTACAGGTAGTCCTCACTTAACGCTCAGTCGTTCAGCAACCGTTCAAACTTATGACAGCCCTGAATGAGGGAGACTTATGACAGGTCCTTGTAGTTGTGGCCATTGCAGTGTCTCCATGGTCACATGATCACAATTTGGGCACTTGGCAACCAGCTCGCAATTACGATGGTTGCAGCATCCCGCAGTCACATGATCACCATTTGCGGCCTTCACTGCCAGTTTCTGAATTCAGTAGCCATACTGTTCTTCTTGAGTTTGCCGAAATGCAGTTGAATGTTGTTGTTTTCCAACAACTATTATGCCAAATGGTTTGTTATCTTTGCTGATTCTTCTTGGCCTAGCCAAGCTAGGAATGGGGAGAATGTGTCTGGGTTGACAAGAAAGTAGTATTTATTTATTTATTTATTTATTTACAGAATTTATAAGGTGACGCACAAAAAGCAATAAAAACAGGATAAAAACAAAACCAGGCGCCAGACCAAGCAGCCTCCCAGCTCAGCCGCCACCCTAGCCCAATGCTTGGGGGAAGAGTTAGGTCCTCATGGCTTTCCACAAGGCTAAAAGGGTAGGGATCCCTCAGATCGCAGGTGGGAAGCTATTCTAAAGGACTGAGGTGGCCACCAAGAAGGTGCACCTGCAAGGTTCCATCGGGTGATAACATTTAAGAGCAGGAACCTGGAGCATGCTCACCCTATCTAACCTAATAGGATGGGCAGATACCCTCAGGGAGAGGCAGTCCTGCAAATAAACTGGCCTTGTGTAATGTAGGGCTTTAAAAGTGATAACCAGCACCGTGAACTGCACCCAGAAACAACTGGGAGCCAGTGCAGCTCACGCAGCAGTGATGTAACTTGGGTGAACTGTGGGACCCCCAAAAGTGTGCTTGTTGCTGCATTCTGGAACAGTTGCAGCTTCTGGATGGTTTTCAAGAGCAGCTCCATGTAGAGGGCATTGCAACAATCCAAACCAGAGGTGACTAAGGCATGAGTGACCACAAGCAAGGCCTCCCAGTCCAGGAATGGACGCAACTGGCACACAAGATGAATTTGTGTAAAGGCCCCCTGGCCACAGCTGCCACCTGCCATTCCAGCAGGAGCTGCAAGGCCAGGAGGACCCCCAAATTGTGCACCAGATCTGTCTGGGGATGTATTTCCCCATCCAGAGTCAGAGATGTCAACTCTCCCAACCTGAGGGAGCCAAAGACCCACAACCACTCTGTCTTGCTTGGATTGAGTTGCAGCCTGTTTCTCCATCCAGGCCCTTACAGCCTCCAGGCACTGAGCCAGCACTTGAGCAACACCACCTTCCCAGTGTGATACTGTACTGTAGCAAGGCCTGAATCTTGACTGAAAAGAGTCTAGATAATTTGCTTCATCCAGGCCCCTCCGCAGCTGGAAGCCTACCACCTTGTCAACAAACTTCCCTAAAAAGAGAAGGTTGGAGACTGGACAAAAGTTATCCAAGACCGTAACATCCAAGGATGGCCTCTTGAGGGAGGGGGCAAACTGCCACCTCTTCCAAGGCTGGCAGAACCACCCCCTCCCACAAAGAAGCATTTACCACCACTTAGACCCAACTACATGCCACCTCTGGGGAGGCCTTCGCCAACCAGGAAGGGCTTAGGACCAGACTACAGATGGCAGAGCTCACAGCTGTAAGGACCCTGTTTACTTCCTCAGTCTTGACAGGTCAAACTCTTCCCAGATAACCAAGCTAGGATGTGCCTCACTCACTTCCACTAGATCTCCAACTCCAAATGAAATCGAGTGACTTTATCCAACAGATGTCTAGAATAGTCCTCCCAGCGACCCTGCAAGGTTTCTCCTGGCCTCCCCTTAGCCAGGAGGGCCCTGGTCACCCAAAACAAGGCCACTGGCCAGCCATCTGCAGGTGCAATAAGAGCACAGAAGTAAGCAAGCTTCACCTTTCTTACTGCCACAAGTTACTGCCACTAACAAAAGCTCTTACCTGTGTTGGTCAACTTCATTCCATATCTTCCTCCAGCGAATATAAATACAAACTATGATAAAATGCAGTGTTGCATCCATTAAGTATCTCATACTGTCCCATGTGATAAGACTTGCACATTTCATTACCGCATTAAGAGACAGTTGCTGCATTACTGCAAATGATAGGTGAAAAGCTCCTCTTTTTTGTTGATATTCTGATACAGTAAGTCTCACATTTTGATCTACCAAAATCATTCACTTCTCCCACACTTACAATAATTTGATAGATCAAAATGTGAAAACTCTGAGGATGTAAGAATACCTTGTGGCTGGGTCTGAAGATGCAGCAGGGAGGAAATTATCCCATTTAAAGCAAATTATTATTTAAAAAAAAACCTAAAAGTTATCGATAGTATTTTTTGTCCTAGATCCATCTTGCATAGGTGCCTCTTTCCCAAAGTCCATAAGCCACAACACAGTTATTTTTCAGAGGCGTAGGTCGATGAGCTGGCTTGGTATGACTTCCCAGCACCTTCCTGTGCAAACCTTTTAAAGTAAAAATCTGCATAAATGAAGAGGTTAATGGAAATGTGCATGATTTTATTACTATTAAAGAACACCGACAAGCTGCATTCACACATTTCAAGCAGCCGGTGGTACAATCACTAACCATGAAGTATATTCAGCAATCTCTCTCCTTTTTTTCAATTGCCCACCGCAGTCTATATTACAAATACATAAATCATAATGTTTCAACAAAAGCAAAATTTAATTTTCTCCTTTCAACTGTTATCTGGGCCGGGTGGTATATGGCAGACTGCGGCCGAGTCATTTATTACACTTGCTGAATGGATAATGGCAAGAAGTCCCTATTATATCCAGCTTTGTTAGAGCTTTGAATGTGCTTCTGAAACCTGTGGCAGGCTAAATCTCTTTACATCTGTAATAGATACACAGCACTCTATTATTTCATGCCAGAGCAAAATTAAATAGTTGTGTGTATTTGGCGGAGGAGGGGGCCAGGGGGTGGATGGGAAGGCATTTTACTGGACACCCTTTCAGGAAACGCTCTCTCCAGAACTCATTTCTCTGTCTCCAATGCATTTTCTTTTTGCACTTGAAAATACACCAGACTTGGGTTCTTTTCAGAAGAAGACTCAGGACTGAGAGGCTGCATTCCAGGCTCCATCTTAGATGCATTTCTCCCACTTCGTTAGAAGCAATATGCAGGGTATGCAACCTCTTTGTATAAACGTGCTACATTTGATGGATCTGTCAAACGTTTGGTAGGAAAAGCAGCAGAATCTTATTTGGTGATCTGGCCTCAGATATAAGTAGAATAATTCAATGCTGCAGTGGTAGAGAATAGATGTAGCTCAGGGATGGCGTGTTGGGTTATAGGAGTTTTCTGAACTTTAGTTTTTCATTTGCAGACATTCCACTACTCAGCTAGGGAACAACTTCAGTGCTATGATCTTGGAGAAGTCTTGGACATCTCCAAGATCATAGCACTGAAGATATTACCTAAATGGGTAATGAACATCTGCACATAAAAGCATTAGATATTCTTTAGGGGGTTCAGTCACATGAAGGCTACTGTACACAGGATTAGGCATAACTGCTATAGCTCTACAATCTGGATCTTCACTGTTTCACATTTTTTTCCAGATTCCAAAATACTTCTGCTGCTTGCATGTGATGATCTGCCTCCCTACCCATCACCCCACTCCTTTTGCTATTTCCTTGATTACTTTAGAAGTTTGATGGTTTCTCCAAACCATACTAGAGGTGTTACTGTGGCTTCAGGAAGAAGACTACTCAAAAAAAGAAACTAACCCTCTGGGCCATTTTCCAACATAGAAAGACAAAAACTGGATCTAAGCTCCAAAGTTCATGCTTGGATTTGCAGGCTGTAGACTCTGCTTGGAGTCTCCCAATTTACTTAAACTAAAAATGCAGCTCAGAAGGATACAAACAGAAGGTTAGAGCTGGTGGTCAAGTCATGATATTTTATTTTATTTATATTTCCCCTCATCATACATGTATACACACACTCCCTATTAACACAGTCCAGCTGCTTCTCTGCCTCCATATAATAAAACTATATTTTCTCCAGTAATGCTAAAAATGGCTGGGATGGGTTTTTGACTAGGAAAAGGGTTTAGAGGAAAAAGATTAATCAACCTCACCAAGCATCTGCTCCTCATTCTCCTAAGTCCTTGTCCCAGTTGTCCATTCAATGCACTAGCTGAGTGTGTGAAGGCTTTTAAGCACTGCAGACTGACTGTGGCAATGTTTGTTAAGGGAGATTAAGGTAACTTGAGAGGGGCTTTGTATCCCGTCCATGTGCCTCTTGTATCTCAGTGTCACCTTCTGTGAAACAAGTTTGCAGTTAAACTAATCCAGAAACCTAGGAGGCTTACAAGGGGCAAAGGAAGAATCTAGATCCACCATCTTTCTTGTTAATCTGTCCTTAAATCTCAGAAAAGCTATCAGCGGCATCTAACTGAAAGCTAATGGAGTAATACCAATCTAAAGAAGAGAATGTATCTATTCTTGCTCTCCTGACAGTGTTGACTATGTGCAGAAGTGAGATGAGATCATAGTGGAAAAATAAACCTAGGATTTGTTCATGATTTGATATTAAAGAAGGAACCTTCCTCCCTCCCTCCCTCTATCCATGACACTGGATAAAAAATTCCTTTCTCTTTACAGCAAGCACCTGCTAAATAGTGGATCACTCTGACTATTTCAGCAAGAACTAGAGTAGAAAACCAGTTCTTTGAGAAGGCAGGGTTTTGTATGGTGTGGCATGAGATTGGAAAGATTGAAGCAATGTGTTGCAATCTACTAGAGTTCCCATCAACTGCCATGGCAATACAGAAACTTGTACTCACAGATTTACATCTAACATAACTGCTGGCAAGCTAGCATGGTCCACCATCCGCACACCAGGAAAGTAGGTACAAAGCAAAACCCTTCAGCCCCAGATGGATTCAAATATTCCTAAACGAAAAGCAAATGCAGTGTTTAGCTTACAATTATTTGGTGGCAGAAAGTTTTCCCCAAAATGACGTGAGGATTAGGAGAACCCTTCAACTGAAGAGAACCCCAGGCACCATGTTGTGTGCCCCCATAAATCAGCACTTATCCTTTAGCTCCCTTGGAGACCGCTATTATGCCATCCTTCTTTTCTTTCCTGGCTTGTAAGAACATTCCCTTTCTCCTATTCAGATAATAAGAAGTGAATATCCTGTCACCCCCACCCCTCAAGTCCTCCACGTATGAAAGGATAGAAAAAATGGTTCCTAGGGGAATGGTTCCTGGGGCAGCTCAGTTTTTAAAAGCCATCTTATCTACTCACAAAAAAAGGAGAGGCTCTTTCCTTGAATTGTCATTTTGTTGCCCTGGATGTAATGCTTTCCCCATCACACAAGGCAAGCTAATTGATGCAGCCTGCAGATAGCTTCACTTCCCATTCCCTAGAGTTACTAACACCCCACATCTTCCAATGTTTCTTTTCTTGATGAGTTGTGATAATTATGTGAGGACCTTGGTGTGCTCTGGATTTCTCTCTGCTTTTCCTCCAGTGTGTGAAACTTTTCTCAGGCAGGTTTTTAAACCATATGACTAGGAACCTGTTTTGCTCTTCTTAGCAATTTTCACCAACCTAAATCCAAGTTGGAGATTTAGCTTTTCTGATATTCTCTCTACAGTTCCTGTCTATCCCCATCCTTGGCCCCCTTGCTATCTTCTAGCTGTATGCTTTTTTTTGTTTCCAATCTTCATCAAGGTTTTTATGTGACCACATAAGCTTCTTCTACTGTCTTCCTTGTTTGAATTGCTTTCAGCATCTCCTTTCTGGGGAACTCTAACCTGCCTTGGGTTTTGTTTTCCATTAGTTTCTCTTGCCATAGAATCCTACCTGTCCTTCCTCTGCCTTGATCAACATCTTACTTTTTTGACATTCAAAATAGGTATTCAACTCCCTTTAGGTTAAGCCATTAAGAACTTCAGCAGTACTCCAACATGGAGGTGAGGATGGACATTTGTCTTACATTCATTTCCTTTGCTTCTTTATTGGTTAGTGTCAAGCCAAGGGTTGCTGACCCTGTTGTATGTTTTTTACATACTCTGAAAGTGAAAGTTGTCAGAAAGCAAGTCAGGAATTTTCTGAAAGGATGATGCCTAGTGGAGTTTGTCTCCCAACAGAAGTAATTTAATTTAAGCCCCATCACTAATCCTTCATGACCCTTGGAAAGATCGACGGTTTGCTTTTGGAAACTAAGCAGATGATAACAGACACCACTAACACTATTGCTTGAATTTGTTCCTCCACATATTTCAACACAACATAGCCAAACTAATTCATTCTTTTTTTCTTTTTTTTTGTATTAAGCAGGCATAGTTTTTACATAGATCCTCCTTATTTTCTGTCTCTTCTACTCCTCTTTAATTCTATATTCGAATCATTGGAGTCACCCACCAGGTTTTTATTATAACTATTAAATGGCATTTGGCTTCCTGTGCTAAGTATTCAAACTCATCGTGTTTATCTCCCATACTCTGGGCATTAGTGTATAAATAATGAAGGCCATGAACTTCATAAGCCAATATTCTTTCTGGTTTTTCATAGTAATTTTTCACTGAACTCCCACTACAGCAGGCCCCCTACTTCTTTCTACAATGCACACATCTTTATCTGTAGCCCTTACCCAACCCACACTGGATTCAATTTAAAACCCCTTTTATCAAATCTGTCATGCTTCAGCCAAATGCATGTTACCAATTTTTCTGAGGGACAACCCATCTCAGGCTAGCAGTTCATCATCTAGACAACTCAGTCCATGGTCCTAGAAATCAAATCTTCCATCAACACTTTTTGAATAGCCAGTCAGTCACTTGCAGTGCTGTTTTTGGTCTTTTTCCATGAATTGGAAGGATGGGTGACAAGAGTACCTGAGCCTCCAGAGTCTTGAGCTTCTTCCTAGACCTTCAGAGTCCATGGTGATGTTGTTACAGCTGTTCTGTGCAGTGTAATTTATTCCCACATGTATCAGTAGGCAGGGATAGTTATCTGTGGACTTGCTAAGTCTTCAAGGTTATTTTGTCACATCTCAGACAAACTTCATAAATTGATGGGTCTGGTTGACACACATTTGTTTCTATTTCTCCTAGTAATGACTCACCACCTACCAGTTTCTCTTTGCTCAGTAGTTATGTACAGTTTTTGTACACTGTTGTATCTCAAGAAAGTGTATATAGAATTATCTACTCTTATTGGATGTCGCAGGACTTCCTTCTCTGTAGACACATAAAAAATTGTATGTTAATCAGCTTTTGTTCTCACATAGCTATAGCTAGTGGCTGTTTTCATTCATATGATATAGAGGTAAAAGGAAGAGGTCTTGCCTTGTTCTCTTTGATAATTTAAAAATATTCCCTAGCTAACAGTAATATTTACTGATAGTTTTGCTATGGGTTATTGCTATATAGCTCAAATATATTTCTGAAAACTTTTCTTATATCAACTTTCTTCTATCATCTATCTATCTCTATCTCTATCTCTATTTCTATCTCTATCTCTATCTCTATCTCTCCAGGTTATCAAATATATTTAACTTAGAGGTCATTTAATTCCACCTCTAAACATCCTCTTTGCCTTTCTTTTAATAGAACACCTGTGCAGTCAGCTCAATGTCTAATAAACTTAACTAATTTCATTTTGTTTCACATTTTTAGAGCTAAGGAACTCTTTAGCTTGAGCTAACAACTACACCATTGCACTAAGTTCCATTTCTTAAAAACTATTATTCTACTGGCATCCTGAGTGCTTTAAAGATATTTCAACCACTATACTCTGAAATATTTATATTTCTAACTAAAGTCCTGTGAATTACAAAACTGTCCCAGAAATTAATATGAAACAGGATTCATTTAATGGCAAGGCTTGTTCAAATTAAGGCTGCCATTTGATTTTTAAAAATCTAAAATCTTAGTTAATATCTAAGTTTTAAACGCTAAATGGAATAACTGGATGTGTGATAATATTTTATTGAGCAGGTAAGGTTTTTATTTCCTAGAATAGGAATTGGCTACTTTCCTTCCTTTTTCTCCCTCCCCTGGCATGACTAAGATTTTAGCTCTGGTTGCAGGAATGTTCTTCTTTTTCTCACCTGAAGCCTAACTCCCTTTCCTGCAGTCTGATGGTGTGTTAGCCACTTGTCTTTCCCTTCAACCTTGTACGAACACACAGCCTTAATTTCTACTCGGCAGCATGACCTACCTAAGAAATACACAGGAAAAGAGACCCTCACCAAACAGCTCAGTAACATAAATGCACAAATTCACTTATTGCCTAGGTTAGACATGGAAAGTGGGAAAGCCACGACCTTCCTGAGGGGCTCAGAATAATTTGCATGTTTAGGGGAAGATTATTTATGCAACTAATATTTTTAAAATATCTAATGTGATCAATTGTTTTCTCTGTTTTATAAGCAAACTTTTCAAACTAGTGAAACAGTCTTTGCCATTTCTTACAATTTGGCCTTGCCTCCCAGAGGAATTCCATTTAATTAAGATTTTCTTCTATAAACAACTGATATTTGCAGCTGACACACACCTAGGAGAGGCTTATCTTTCAAGAGACTCATTATTATATTTCAACCCAGTAAGTTCTTTTCCTGGTTCAAGATTCATCAATGAGGGAGCCTTCTCCAACAACTGCTTCCTCAACATCTGACAATTTCTTCAGGCCAATGAATCACTGAAAGAAGATCTCCACGATGCTATAAAACATAACATCAATCCAAGCTGCACTGGCCAAATTTTGAAAGAAACTGATGATCCTTGGTGAATTCAGTGGGGACACACAAATACCAATTTCCTAAAGAATGAGAAAAGAATAAGGCAGAGCCACACTCTCTGGAAATACCCAAAATGGTATATTTTGGTTCATAGGAAACTGATTTAGAAAAAGTCTTGAAAAGCATGAAATCATCTTCACATGATATGATGTTACATAAAGCCTATGATACACAAGTTAATCTTAATTCTACAGAAATGTCAAGCATTGAGGTCTCTAGGTGTTCCAGAGTTAAAAGAGGAAAGCCAAAGCAATTTCTCTAATTTCACTGTCAGGTAGAACCTGGAAGATAAGTCTGCAAGAAGACATTTCGTTTGTAAGGCTTTCCCATGAGGCTCAACACACTCATGACTAACTGCAGATACTAATGCAAAGCGAATGACCCTTAGCCCAAGGTTTTGGTATTTCTTCTGCTTTGTGCATTTCAGCATCTAGGAACAGAAGTGGCATGCATGGCGACAATATCTTTTAGGAACAAATGAGAAATGATTATTCACATCTCCATTTAAATGATGCTGTCACACTGCATTTCCTAGAGCTGACTTAGCTACTTGGCTGATGCACAGTTTTGTAATGATGATGATGGTGATGGTGATGGTGATGGTGATGTCCACACAAATGGTTCTGGACATTCTTGGTATTAATTGCATAATCACAGATAATTCTTAGCTATAGGACAGGTAGTTTTCCACTAGTGGGAACTCCTGTGCACGAACTGCAGTACTCAGTTCCCAATGAAAGCAACTCCCATTGAAGCCAATGCAGGTTCAAAGAAAAGGTCATTTATTGGAAAGTAATGCGAAGAGAGGACTCTTTGGAAAAGACCCTGATGCTGGGAAAGATGGAAGGCAAAAGGAGAAGAGGACGGCAGAGGATGAGATGGCTAGATAGCATTACTGAAGCAATGAGCATGAAATTGAGCAAACTGAGGGAGGCAGTGAAAGATAGGAAGGCCTGGCACAATATGGTTCATGGGGTCACGAAGAGTCGGACACGACTTAACGACTAAACAACAACAAAAAGTGTACAGCTCTAAAGCATTGCTGAAACTGAGTCCTCCCGCGTGCGCCAAAACTTACTTTTACCTCATTCCCATCACACACACACACCTTTCAGTCTTAGACCTTCTTGCGCATGTCAAAGATGTCCTCAGGTTTCACCATTGGTATTTTTTGTTTTGTTCAGTCATTAAGTTGTGTCCAACTCTTCGTGACCCCTTGAACCATATCGCACCAGGCCTTCCTGTCCTTCACTGCCTCCCTGAGTTTGCTCAGTTTCATGTTCATTGCTTCAGTGATGCTATCTAACCATCTCATCCTCTGCCGTCCCCTTCTCCTTTTGCCTTCCATCTTTCCCAGCATCAGGGTCTTTTCCAAAGAGTCCTCTCTTCGCATTAGGTGACCAAAGTATCTGAGCTTGAGCTTCAGTACCAATCCTTCCAATGAGCAATCAGGGTTGATTTCCTTTAAGATTGACTGGTTTGACCTCCTAGCAGTCCAGGGGACTCTTAAGAGTCTTCTCCAGCACCACAGTTCAAAGGCATCCATTCTTCGGCGCTCAGCCTTCTTTATGGTCCAGCTCTCACAGCCATACATTACTACTGGAAAAACCATAGCTTGGACTATGCGGATCTTTGTCGGCAAGGTGACGTCTCTGCTTTTTAATATGCTATCTAGGTTTGCCATAGCTTTCCTCCCAAGGAGCAAGCGTCTTTTAATTTCATGGCTGCAGTCGCCGTCTGCGGTGATCTTGGAGCCCAAATAAATGAAGTCTGTTACTGCTTCCATTTCTACCCCTTCTATTTGCCAGGAATTGATGGGTCCAGATGCCATGATCTTAGTTTTTTTAATGTTGAGTTTCAAGCCAGCTTTCACACTCTCCTCTTTCACCCTCATCAAGAGGCTCTTTAGTTCTTCTTCACTTTCTGCCATTAGGGTGGTATCATCTGCATATCTGAGGTTGTTGATGTTTCTCCCTGCAATCTTAATTCCGGCTTGTGATTCTTCCAGCCTGGCATTTCTCATGATGTGCTCTGCATATAGGTTAAATAAGCAGGGTGACAGTATACAGCCTTGTCGTACTCCTTTCCCTATTTTGAACCAATCGGTTGTTCCATGACCGGTTCTAACTGTTGCTTCTTGGTCCGCATACAGATTTCTCAGGAGACAGGTAAGATGGTCTGGTACCCCCATCTCTTTAAGAATTTGCCACAGTTTGTTGTGATCCACACAATCAAAGGCTTTTGCATAGTCAATGAAGCAGAAGTAGATGTTTTTCTGGAACTCTCGTGCTTTCTCCATGATCCAGCGAATGTTGGCAATTTGATCTCTAGCTCCTCTGCCTCTTCGAAACCCAGCTTGTACATCCGGTAGTTCTCGGTTCACGTACTGCTAAAGCCTAGCTTGTAGGATTTTGAGCATAACCTTGCTAGCATGTGAAATGACACCATTCGTATGGCCTTGGACATTCCTGGGAACGAGATCACAGTTCATCTGCACCCAACGGTCCACATTCCCATTCTTCCCCCCACCCCTTTCCTCCATCTCTCTGTAATGGCAGAAACGAAGCAAGCAAACTAGCAGTATAAGTGAATGATTGCAAGGGTTCTGACATCCTGTCTAATCCCATTTCTTGCATTCTGTCCTATCTCCTGCAGCCAAGGGACTAGAACTTCCTGCCACCAATTCTTACCCCATTCTTCCCAGACATTCTGAGGAGACATCCCTGCCTGCAAGTGGCTGGGTGGATTTTTTTGTATTTTCCTATAGCAAAATACAAATGTGTCAAGGGAAGAAAGAGCTATCAGAGCGTTTTTTTTTTTGGCACCCTCTCAGGGCTAGCTGGTAGGACAGAATGCAGAGGTGAGGACCTGCAGTGATTAAACACTATTGCAGGTGGTTTAAGAGGTGAAATTGTGTGGTTTCTTCCTTTGGTATCTGCCCAGTGGGAACTTCTTAATGACCACCAGTATAGATAGACTGATCTCTCAAGTCATGTAAAACACCTTTCTGACAAGGACAACAACAACAAAAATACTGTAAGTGCTTTATCCACCATAGAGGAGTTGCCTGGACCAGGAGATAGACATTTCTTTGTAGCCTATGATATGCCTGAATCTCACTCCTTTCAGGCAAGATTGTATGCAAAGGTGGGAGCAGAGATGCCCACTAAGATCCCCAAGGCAAAGACACAAAATTGTCATCTCTTTCTCTACTGTCCTCAGTCAGCAAGGATTCAGAAAGCTACCTGAATCATTGCTGAGTTAAATCTGACCTTCATCACATTTTGAGAGCATGCTTGGAATTGATTGATAACCTAAAGCTCTACCAAAGCTTTGACATTCCAACAGAGCTGGCCCCAAACTTGTTACTGTCTAAAAATTAAGACTTCATGTGCAAACACTGCTTGAACAGCAGTGAAAACTTTCTTCTCCAATGGCAACCAGCTAGATTATGAGCCATGTGATGGGTTATGTGACACACCCAGCATTTGATGCCCAAGGTTACTGTCTCCCTCTGCCTAATGGTAGGGCCAGCCTTGTAACCCAAAGCAATTCTATGCTTATTTATTGCTGTTGTGCACGTGTTTTACTGTTGAGTATTTTATGAAGAATTAGCTTCCTCCTCACTAGGTTCACTTCTCTTATATTGATAAGTTGTAGGAATAGACCAAAGGTCTCAAAAAAAGAAAAAAGCTAGATCTAAAAAGTAGATATTAGAGTAAAAAATAAAATAAGATCCATATGAAGGCATTGAGCATCATAAAGCTATAAGGAGGATGCATAATGTTCCTAGACTTTTAATTTGTGACTAATTTGTTGCACAGTGAGGTTGCAATTTTCTAATTGTGATTGCCACTTTAATTTTACTCATGGCTGTGCAACTAACAATATATAGTCTAGTAATTAAAATTAATTGTACCTTCACCTGCAGATTTCTACTAGGCTGCTAAATTTAGTGTATAAGTGCAAGGATTTTGTGCTCAGAAAGAGGCTGAACTCATTCCTAGGATCCCAATTATGTTCCACCTCATCCTTCTAGAATAAAAAGCGGGCCCTTTACTTTTATATAAAGAGTTGGTGAAATGATATTTTACAAGCACGTACACACTCAGCTTTAGCAATTTAGAAGATACAAATGTAACTGTTGTATTATGGAAACATGGTTATTGAAATACAAACTTATAAAATAGCTATGATCAGTTGCATGAAAGTATCTTGTGTGAGCTTAACTCGATCTCCTACAACCAATTACTTTAGGATAATTACCTATACCTTTGGAACTGCATACATAGCTTAAACCTGATTTTTCTTTAAAAAAAAAGAATTCAGAATTAAGTTGGTTTTCTGTATGTTTTAAACTTACAAACTACAAAGAAAGTACATGAATAAATAGCAAGGAATAAATGCTTGCTAGCCTTAGCCATCAAAACCCTCCGCTAAGGAGAACCAGAAGATTTTATCTGCATGGATAAGATATAAAATGTTTTGGACATGACAATATTCACCCACGTCTCAGTGCTGTCAACCTCTCCTGAGCTGTTTTTAAGGGACGTGCAAACTTCATACCTTCAGTTGCCCATCCTGGTCCATGCTTTGGTTCAACAAGATCTGCAGAGCTCATCAAGTGCTGGGATGGGATAAGACAACATGAAATGCTCTGTGAAAATCAGAATATCTAAATATTGCTGCATTAACTCTGATTAATTCTGTAATCTGAATTCTGAATCTTATTCTGTAACAGCTTTCATGGCTTAGGCTTTAGTTTTAAAACAACTTGAATTAAAGAAGTACTTTCCAACAAACCAAGAAACCAGGACCATACATGGGGGTCGTTCTTCTACCAAAAGACAGATATCCTAGGAAATCATTGGCCTGGAGTCTACTGCTCATACAGAGCTTTGAGAGACCTTCAACCATCCCTCTAGAAAAGATGGATGGAAAGGGTTCTGGAATGACTAGAATAAATGCATGGAAACCTGAAACCAGTTTCCTAGCTGGATTGGCAAATAATTATTAGTGCTAACTTGTTCCTTATGAGGTTGGATTTAGCCTTCGCCATGCGCTGAGAATGCCCATTGAAATAATGGAACAAGTTAAGTTATGAATAACTAGCTTAATCTACCAGAAACCAAACTCTTCTATGAGAAATCCATATTCAACCCATATTGTTCAAAACACTTCACCTGAGGCACCTGGCCATACATACTGTATCTTCCTAGATAATACTGTGAGACCAGGTTGTCATAAGTGCAGTTCAGAAACAGATAAAAAATATTGGCAGCTATTGTTATCCCCTTATAGTAGTGAAATGAATGAGGTAGAAGGATTTGTCTACAAGCTAGAAACTGAGTTTATCACTACAGCAAGAGCTGAACCAAGAGGACTTCCCATCTATCATTGTTAAAGGATAATTATTGCATGCTATATGCAAATGTGCATATTAGAGTGTCATTGTTTTATAAAAGCTCTTTTGAATAGGACAATTGAAAGCAAAGATGTGGCAAGGGAGAAGCTACTTAACCCCCCCCCCCCGCATCATTTTCTCATTTCATGTCCTCACCTCCACCCCACAAGGTTTAATAGGCATGCTTGCAGTGTCCTTTAAAGAATATGATCAAAACAGATTTCAGGTATCAAGGGATAAAAGAAAAATTGTATGCCAACATGGAAGAAGTTAAATGGGGAAATGAAAAACTGGGATTCAAAACATTTCAACATTTTAGGGCAAGTTGCAGTGGTAAAAATGGAAATCCTTGCACAGCTCAATTTTCTATTTCAGTACCTCCCAGTGGAAATTCCAGAACAGGCTTTAAGACATTGGCAAAAAAGAAAAAAAGAAATAAAGCTTCTGCTTTCATACAAAAAAACTGAGAATAAATAAAAGTATTTTATATAGACCTCAGAAACAGGGAGGCTGTTATATTATCAAGCAGCACAATTAGGGCATATGATTCCATTCATTATGGAAGACTCTTGTAAACAATGGGTCCAAATTGAAACTATACTAGAGCCAAATAATTTTATAAATCAATATGTATCATTGACAAAATAGTTTGAGGAACTTTTAAGTAACTGCCGGGAGGCAGTTCCATCCTTATTGGGAATTGACAGATGTATGTAGGTAGCCAGCTGTTATTCCATGGGGTTTAAAGCTTCTGCTTGGAATTGAATTCATGGACCTTTCACTTTAGATGACTATAAACAGTGCATTCACTTTAGGAGATTTCCCAGCTCCTGGCGCTCGGTGGTGTCGCAGGAAGAGATCTCTAGAAGCTCTCAGAATGCTAGCTATGATCTCATATAAATAAATAAATAAATAAATAAATAAATAAATAAATCTCAGAAGCCATCCTTCTTGCCCCTGTGCTGACAAGGAAAAAGGTAGTTCAAGTGTTCACAAACTAGACACATCAGCAGTCAAGTATGGATTTCTCTTTCAAGGTCATATAATATTCTTTGGGTTGCCAGCCCACACTTTGACCCACCCAGCTCCTACATAACTTGTCCATTATTCCTGACACCTTGATAAATTACACTAGTGAGGATACTGTCAAGGTATAGTTGGCAAACAATGATAATTCTCTTAACAATTATATGAATTTCACACCAAACCCATCTAAGTTATTGTTCCAACCCCTTCCAAAAGCAAACTATTGTAACCCTTCTTTACTGAATGTCTCCTGAGATGTCTAATACCCATGAAATAAATAAACAAACAAATAGTTCCTTAAAGCAACTGGCCATTTGTGCATGCACAGGATATTCAAGCTTGAAATTCCAAGGATTGCATTAAATAATTATCATTTTCAGCTTCTTTAACAAATATAACACTGCAGAAGCAACATGGACAACATAAAAAAAAAATCCAAGTAACAAATGCTTCAGTTGGGGGGAAAAACCTGCCAGGAAGTTCTACAAAAAAGTTAAAAATAATTTCCGTATAGCTAAGCTGAACAAAGGTAACAATATTATGAGAGGTCCAATTTTTCCTTTAAAATGATTTATCAGCTATTCTTAATTACAGATTACCCTGTCATATAAGCTCCTCATGTGTGACATAATAAAAACTACCTGAGACACAATATTTTCTTTTTTTAACATTTTATTAGAATTTTCCAATATAATAAAAGTATAAAAAATTAAAGAAAGAAAAGAAGAAAAGAAAGAAAGAAAAGAAGTGAAAAAAGAAAGAAAACATAGAATTATGACTTTTGCCCTACTTTCCATCCAGTAATTGCCATCTTAATTTTTCCCCTTCCTCTTCAACCCTTTTTAATCCCCAAATCCATAAATCATCAATTCAGTCTTTTCTTCTTTCAAGAAAAACTCCATATAAGGCTTCCAGTCTTTCTAAAAAGTCTTTACCGTTTTTTCCCTGACCAAACCGGTCAGCTTTGCCATTTCCACATGCTCCATCAATTTTATAATCCAACCTTCTACTGTGGGTATGAGACACAATATTTTCAATATATACATATTGCAATATTGAGTGCAATTATTGAAGCCAATTCCCCAATAAGCAAGTATATTAATATCAACCATGGCATCTTACTGGGTCACTCTTGTGAGACACTTGTCTTACCCTGGTCCTGTGACTTCATCAGTGGGCAGATTCAGTCAGTGATGGTAGGGATGAAGGGTGATAAAGGGTAAGGAAGATGACCTTGATGGAGATATGCAGGAGCCATTGCCTAGGCAAAAAAGGCTGAAGCATTTTTGAAGTCCAGAGCAAGGAGATAACATTCCTCAGAGGAAATGCCTCCCTGATTCACTGAAGTATAAGAAGGAAGAAGAGGGAAGTGCAATCAGACTTGCAAGATTCTGTTATCATAGCCCATCTCAATAAGAGTAGTTTTAGCCTTCCAGTGTTGATTTCCTGGTCTAGTCTTCCTAGTGGGGGCTCAGTTACTCCTGTTTTGTGGGGTTCCACAGAGGCTGTTCCTCTGACAGTTCAGAGTATGGTATGGTGTCCTCAGTATGCTGAAGATACTCGACTTTGCATCACCACCCTGGGCTCCTGGGGAGATGCTGCTGATATCCTTTCTCAGTGCTTGGAGGCTGTCTGGGTATGAAGGAACAGAGACCTAGTCTTGGGATTAGGGAAAGAATGACCAACCATTGAGGGACAACTTTCATACTCAGCCCTGGGAAAGAAGAAAGTGTGAGAAAGAAACTTAAATAATCTCACTTTGATTTTTGTTTGCTATAAGATGGGGCAGAGAGAAACTCTGAAAGGCTTTCAAGAAGATGTTATTCTTCCCTACAGCAATAAATAGCATTCCTGAAATTCCTGCCATGCCATTTTTTTTTTACCTTGCCTACTTCAAAGGGCTGAACACAGCATCTAGATTGGACAGAACAGGCTGAAGCTGAGCCCAAACAAGGCAAAGGTCATGTCCGTCCATCAAGGTTCTCCACTGACACCAGGACTATCTCTGGACAGACAGGCACTAATCATGAAGGAGCAGGTTCATGACTTGGCAGTCCTGCTAGACTCATGCCTCCTGCTGATGTACCAGTTGAGACCTTGGGGATCTCACTACCGTGACTCATGCTCTTATTAGCATATGGCTAGGCTACTTTAATGAACTCTACATGGAACTGCCTCTAAAGACCATTTGGAAGCCACACTAAATCCAGAATACAACAGCCCAGGTCCTAACTCACTGCTGGGAGCATGTTACATCTTTGCTAGGGCTGCTGCCCTGGTGACTGCTTGGCTTCCAGATGCAATATAAATGCTGGCTTTGACCTATAAGGTCCTTTAGAACTTGGCATCCAGGTTCCTTCAGGCCCACTTGCTCCAACCAGAATCAGTCTGACCTATTAGGTCATCTAGGGAGAATCTGTTCCTAGTGCCCACTTTTGGGATGTTAAGGAAGCTGAGGCCAGGAAGGGCTGTTTCTTAGTAGCAACGCTGGTTCTAAGTAATGGCTTCCCAGTGGAAATTATTATTCTTAATCTCTTGTTTTATTGCTTTGATTTTAGTCTGATTTCATTTATACCATAGATGTTTTAAATTGTTTTTTCTATATCATGTTAACCACTGAGAGTCATTTGATTGTGATAGAATATATATATCATAAATAAATACTAATGTCTGCAAAGATTTCACTGGAATCAAAAAATAATGCTTAAGTTCACTGGAATCAAAAAATAATGCTTGAGCCCAAAGGGCAGCTGAATTCTGAAATACTTTTTCCCAACATAATAATATAGAGTGGTAAGCCTGAAAACTAAGTTCATCCTTTGCGAGATGTAATTATTATTTATGCAGTGAGAATCCTGAAGGATTTGCCTTTATCACCGAAATGGAAAGGATTTTTTCTCCATGCGACTAGCACCTGTGTTCCTTATAGTCAAAGTGAACTCAAAGAAAGGGAGTAATGAGTAGAGATGGATTAAAAGATGAATTCCAAGATGTAGAGGCAAAGATGGATTTGATAGAAGCAAACTACATCTTAGTCTAGACTGCATCTAGTCTAGAGTAATGAGTTTTATAATTATAAGTATTTTTTTTTAATCTCTTGCCTTTCTGCTCCCTATGTAAGAAGCTGTTTTGAAATCTTCCAAATCCTAATTTAGATCCTTCTTCAATCTGATGCAACTATAATGTTAGCTATGATAATATGAGCAAACATGTAAGACAAGAAGGTTCATAAAGTAATATCTGACTGTTGCTAGTTTGGGGCATGCATTGTGTTAACAAGACAATATCTTTCAAGGTACCACCCATCCCTAATTATAATGTAGATTCTTCTTAGTGGACATTTGGAAAGACATCTCTTTATAGCAGTGCCAGGAACTCAGGTAGTTTTTCACTGTCTGCTCTATTATCATTTTTTTCATTATAACCTCCCAGTCCATCTGAAAGTTATTGGTCCAGGGGAAATATTAAGGTCACATCTTCTGCTTGATGCATGAACTTCTCTGTAGAGGGAGATTTTGGTTCATGGAAAGAGTAGGGCACCTCAAGTTGAATCAGCCTCTGAATATGACTATTTCCTGAAAATATAAGGGATTTTTAAAAGAAAGAATGCTTAATGTATGCATAGAGCAGTTCAGTAATATTGGTAGGAAACTGTCTTTTTCTACTGGGGCTTTTCATCAGAAAGTTCCACAAGAACTGACTTCTAGGGAAGAAATGGCAAACTGATGACCACAGTGGAATGAAGAGCCAGGGAGTAGACCAGCTCTTCATAATCCCTCTCTGGACAAGGAGAGGACTTGAGGTCACCCACAAATGCTTCAGACAGCTGCTCTTCACAAGGAGACCACAAGACAGCAGTCTCTGGCGGGTTTATAACTCTGGGAGATAAGGGAATAGCCATCTTACTCAACCCACAGTTGGCACCTTTACGGACACTGGGTTTGCATACTTCCTTTTTTAATCACTTTTGGAAATTGCTTGTTAACTGCTTTTCAGCTATTATGAACCTTTGGACTGACACTTTCTATAGCACCAGGTGAGTTTCCTTCAATCCTTAGTGAAAGAAGTTTTAAATACAAGTTTAAGGGCTTAAAAAAAAATTCTTTCAGAATAAACAGCAAAAGGGTGATTAGAACTTTGATTTCGGAAAGTTACAAATGGACTAAGGGTCCAGATGGATTTGAAATAAGATTTTGGAATTAATTATAAGAATCCTTCTGGAGGGAAAATGTTTTTGTTTTGAATTTTCCTTAAAAAAAAATGATAGGATGAAACTTTGAAGGTTGGACACTAGAGGGAACCAGAAGGAACTCAAGATTACAATTAAAGGAGAAGAACACTTAAATTTGTCTTACTAATTCAGAATGAAGCAAAATATTTTAACATTGGATATAATGAAGGATATTTTTGAACAATGGACCCAGAAGTTAATTTTAAGAGCATCTGCCTCTGTAGATAGACTGTGTTTAAAAGATGTTATGAAAGAGAAATAAGTTTTACCTGACAAGATTGTGACTAATCTTAAAGTGGATTTAAAAACGACAGGCTACAAGGATGATATGGAAAAAGATGCTGCACTGGACATACAAAAGAAATCAGCTGATGTCTTAATAATTAAAAGGGATATACAAATAACAAACCAAGAGTTTGGATAATTTTCCTTTATAGGATTTACAAAAGAGGCTTGTTAAAGCTTTGAAGAATTTTGTGAGAAGGAACAAATTAAAAATGAAAAGAAATCAAGTTCTAGGACATTATTTGAAGACACTAAAGATCAAGATTGTTAAAAGTAAAAGGAAGGAATATAAAGTTGGTTTATCTGATCAAGCTTAAAATAGATATGTTGTTATCTCTGGTAACCCTTAATGGGGTTTTGCTGACATCAGGATTGAAATGATGAGGTTTTAAGGATTTGTTTATACATAAGAGATGGGATATGGGAAGAAGAGATCATTTGTTGTATTTTAAGAGAAGGTGATAAGTTACTAAAATTGTTTATACTTGTTGTGATGGGGGGGAAGTCATTTCTTTATATATTTTTTTCTTTTTCTTTACTATATTCTTATTTTTCTTTCTTTTCTATTTTTCTTTCTATTTTTTTTCTTTTTTGCACTTTCTATTTTTTCTTTTCTTTCTTTTTTTTAGCTTGCATTAGTTTTTATTTTTGTAATTGTATTTTTTAATAAAATCGCTATTAAAAAAAAGAAGGTTTCACAAGAACTGTAGGGCATCCACAGGATACAGTAAGATAAACCAAGTCTAAGAATGGGCAAATCTGTCACATGCAATTTCTTCTCAGTTTCTTATTTTCCCATTTGTAAATTTAGTTCAGTGCATTCCCATAAGTATATAAGCATTTTTTTTAACATATGCATTTTGCCTAACATGCCCATTTTTGCAACCAAATTTCTCTCTAACAGCATGCATTGTTGTATATTACTTTTGTGAACATAGTCTTTTTTCTGAAGACTTTTCCAATGTAGGAAAAGTCTGCACAGAATTTGGAGAACTGTGCATTCCAAATGATAACTGGATTTTGGTTTGCGGATGGTTCTAAAATGAGTACTTTAGACAAAATTGCAAACAAATGCAGGTTTACCTTCCTACCACTAACGCTAAGAGGGTCTACAAAAAATAAATTCTGCAAGCTGACTCACATCTATCTCTAACCAGCTGAAAGGAGCTTCATTGCCTTTGGTGCAATCTTCATAAATCTTTTTTTTAATTATAAAAACAGTTCATTATAACAATGAAAATAACTGGCTGGCTTTGGTGATTTTATCAATCCTGTTTAATGTGATTGGGCCAAAGTGATTCCTTTTCATCCAGTCCACTATTAGCTTCTTGACCTGAATCTTCACTAGAGCATATTTTATAGTCTTGATTGCATAGCCCCCCCCCCTTTTTTTTTCCTGGGTAAATTAGCCTATATAAATAGAATATCCTGGTTCCTGTGCTTCACCCTCTGGTGTTCTCCCATGCTCCCATGGAGAAATTTTATTTTTAAGGTTTAAAAATATATCAAATCTTCCTCTGCGAATTTTAAACCAGTTCTTTCTATAATTTTTTCCATTGATATATTACTTAGCAAAATATTGGTGTCGTTATTACTAAGCCACGTTTTAGAGTGCCCATCGCCAGGGAGAAAGAGAAACTCAAGTTTAAAAGCAGCTGTTATATCAGAAGGAAACGCTCAGAGCACCTTTCCTTCTCCCCTGGCAATTGCCAAGCACCTTATGGTGGCTTATATTTGTTATAGGATAGTTTGTTATCTTCAATCTTCAAAGCAACCTTGATAAAATATGTTTTGACACTTTTACTGCTCCTTTAAATGAAATATTCACTATATCTCCAAGAATCAGCTTGAATGGAATTGACTCAGTAGTTCAGCGGGAAAAAGGCAAGGAAACATTTTCTCATTTAAAAGAAATTTGAGGAAATGGCTCCATTCCCCCTCTCCATTATCCAGCCGTTCGGCAGCTCCAGCTTTGGCAACATAAACATGCAGAGTCTCCTTTACAATCCAACTGCAGAAATTAGCTGACACCCATCAAGGCAGATAACCAAAGGCTGTAGCATTAACACTTGAGAGCGCATTAATCTTTCCCAAATTAAAATCTGCACCACAGCATTTAAGATTGAGGCCTCCATGGTTCAGTGCTGTTTGACCGCCAATTTTGATAAAAGTGTTTTAAGAGAGGCGAGACGGAGATAAATTGCCCATAGTTGCACAACAGCGGCGAGGGTAAGTGGGAAGTCTGTGGACGGCTATCACTGCAGAATGTCAGCTAAATGTTTGCATATGTTTACAAAAGGAGCAAAACATAGCGGGAAAGAAAGCGGCGCGCTGTATTTTTTGGAGCCAACGTCAGTCGTGTGTATTTCGTCAGTGGGAGACCAAAACGCTTTCTCATTTGAGTTTCCAAAGATAAGGCCAGCATCAGCAGTTAAAGCCATCAGATCTTTAGACTTAGACTTTCCCAGAAGAGCTGGGCGACTCACATTCTAGTCAAATTTAAGTAAAATTCTAGGCAGCTAATCAGAAAAAGAAAATTTCCCCCACCTTGCAGTGAAAGTTTAACTCAACCTCCCATTGCTATGGGGATGATTTGTCCAAAAAAGAGGGGAAGGGATTAATGAAGAGCAAAGAGCTAACCTTTTGCTGAATGCTGGGAATTTACTAAAAAAAAAAAAAAATTGCCCCAGTCAAGCTTTAAAATAGCTTATATTAACTACAGAGTGAGAAGTATTGGAGTGGGAGAATGAGTATGAGTGAGGACTGACTGAGGAAGAATATCAAAGTCTCAGGCCTGCAGTGAAGTGATCCAATCACTCTGAGCTATGGTCCCACCTCCCATTAATATGAAGCATTCAACTTCGCCAAAAGAAAGCCTTCTATGCTGATATCCCAGCCACCCCCCCCCCATCAAAATACAGGTAGTCCTTGCTTAATGACCACAATAGGGACCAGAAAATTCATCATTAAGCAGTGCGGTCATTAAGTAAGGCATCACATGACCACACCCAATTTTACGACATTTTTTGCAGTGGTTTTTAAGTGAATCATGCAGTTCCCCATTGATTTTGCTTGATGGAAGCCAGATGGGAAGGTTGGAAATGGCTATCATGTGACTGCGGGATGCTGCAACCATCGTAAATGTGAGCAGGTTGCCAAGTGCCCAATTCATGATCCTGGGACTGCAGGGGCACTGCGATGGTCATAAGTGTGAGGACTGGTAGTAAGTAGCTTTTAGCATCATCGTAACTTTGAATGGTAGCTAAACAAATGGTTGTTACGTGAGAACTACCTGTAGCTATTTATTACTGTAACCTTCCATGGCATCCAAGAATAGCAGAACCAGCCTCACTGTCTTCTCCAAAAGGTTCTGATACAGCCAGAAATGAACCTGTTTTGCAAAAGTTCTGCCTGCTTGCTTTATCTGAAATAGCATCTGCAGTCCATTCCAGATGTGTTCAGAGGCCTAGCAAAAGGACTACTCCAAGCCGGAATGGCTCAAGAAAGCTTGTCACTGGGGCAAGAAGAGAACTCAGCGCTAGCCATCTCACTCCTTCTCGTGTGCCTCTTTCCAATGAAGACAGTGCTGCCCTGTACCTGTTGACCTAATGGCTGAACAGTCACTCTATGAACATCATTGTGGAAAGTGGAAGAGAGAAAGAGCTGGATAAAATTGCATTATTGGAGTTGAGAGATAGAGTTTTGTTTAAGGCTCAGGTAAAATAAATTTTAAAAAGCTAAAGAAGAAAAATTAACAAATATGATTACACAAGCTTTGGCGACACTAATTGACTGGGAAGAAGATAAAATGTCAGATGAGATAGAAAAAACTTTCTGTATAAATTCTAAATATGCAACTGTACCTGGCAAGCCAAGAGCTGTGCTGGGAGAAAAACAAGGGATTTGATCTTGCAAGCGCATTTTGATTCTAAACCTAATATCGAAAATGTGGCTATAACGGTCCTCAAAGAAACACCAGTACGGACTTTAAGGAAGAGAAAAGAATATGCCTTTTTGACAAATGTTTTGAAAAAGAATAAAATCCCCTTTCGTTGGGAAAAATTGGAAGGGATAAGCTTCTCCTATCATCAACAAAGATTCAAATTAACATTGTGGAAGATGCCACAGCCACTTCGCAATACGTGGCACTGAGGACCACCTCGGCTGAATGCGTATGGAGCAGCTGGCCAAGATGGCAAGGTATCTCAGGCTAGTGAGTGTCTTAAACCACGTGATCACTTCAGGGGCGAGGGGTGAGGGGTTTGCAGGTCAGGAAACCAGCAGGGAAGGACTTAGCCACATTTAACCATCTCCTGCCATCCACCTCTTTGAATTTGCAACGATCTTCATCAGATGTGGAAAAGTGGAGAAACTGGAAGAAAGCAAAGCTAACCAACTCATCCATTTAAAGGGAAGAATTAATGATGGTTGTAGCAACAAGATGTCCCTGATTATGGCTCTTAAAAGAACCTCTATATAAGAAGGAAGTTTGCATTGCAGATGTTCCATCACAGACATATTTTACTTTGCTATATGCAAACAGAAAAAGAAAGAGAGGGATAAACAATATAAGTAAGCAATGTTTAGTAAGCAGTATTGCAAGGTTCCTAGACCAGCAACAGATAACCGATGGAATGGTGTTCGTGAGGAGACCAGTGGGACAGAGTGAATGTAGGATGGGAGATTTGCTAGATATCATGACCTCTGGCCCTTGGACATTCTAGCATGTAAAAAACAATCACTGTAAAGTCACTTTGACCATCCTCTCATTTTCAGCCCCCAACATGGCAAGAGTAGGACAAACTCAACCCATATGAGTTAATCTTCCAACTCCTGAATTCCATCTTCAGTAGGAAGTTGATTGCAGCTCACCGTTATTAAACATTCACTGAGGTAGCCATATAAATGCAACATTTTATGTTAATTACATTTTCAGATCAAAAGAGAGTTTTTTGTATTTGTTGAAGCAATTTTCCTTTGAAAGTTCATTCAAGCTTATTTTCCAGAGATCATAAAGATAAATAGGATCCGTTTCACCTACGTCCTTCAACTTTTTAAAAAGAAAGGCTACTGGCTAAAGAGACACAATTAATTCTTCAAAGACTGTTATTAACGGATAAAGAATTTCTGAAGCAGCAATGGCATCAGGACAAAAAAATCCAAATCATAAATGTTTTAAGAAAAATGAGCAGTTGAAGTGTAGCTAGAGATGCCTACTCATGTCTGCTGCTGGCATATATCCTGCCCATGGAATTGGCCTGGAAGAAAGAGGAGATTCCAAAAAAGTCTCATGGAACCTGTTCCTGCTCATAGTGTTGGGTTATTTAAATATCCTCCTATATCAGAAAAGCTCCAACCTTGGAGTTCATGCAGCATTTGAGGATCAGCTCACTGAATTTTACTTTCTCATCAGACAATGAGTTCATCATCACATCTGAAACAACCATTCAGGGTTTTCTTAATGCCACGTCCTCATGACGTTGCCTTTGTCTCATCCTAAACTCACAACTGAGGCAGCTTAAAGACATCTTTAGCATTTCCAGTTTTAAAATATTTCCCCCTCTTCTCTGGCACAGTTTTTGCCATGGAAAAGCTCTAGCACGCTTCATTGATGATGTTGTTGATAATGTGATCAGGGGGTTGGAAACTGCCCAGTTAAGGCTGCTGTGGCCTTCTGGACTTGGGCTTCAGGGAAAATAGGACATCTGCCTTCCTCAGAGGAATTTACTTGTGTAATATTTCACTGGGGCTTCCCAAAGAGTTTGCCAGGTCTTATGCCAGCTCCTTACCTGCACGGGTTTAAGTGTTCTTTCGAAAGAGCGCTAGACCCATGTTTAAAGGTTAGTCCTGTGATGCACAGTAGGTCTATTTAAACCGGGAAAGCCAGTTGCATGTTGCTGGCTTGTCACCAACAAATGCATTACAGTTATGTTACTGCTTCTATCAACAAGGCCATCCTCACATGGCCTGTTTGCTGATTCTGTTTCTTTGTTGCGGGTAGCATCACCATTAACACCTATGCTGCAGATTAACTAGTCCCTTGCAAGCTAGTCAAGGGCAAAGCCCACTTGTCACTGATTGTTTCCTCCAACCTCATCCTGCGCCCTCCTCCGTGCCTGTAGCCTGTTAGTCAGGATATTTTCAGAAGAGCACTAAACCCACATTCAGAAATAGCCCAAGTGACAGTCAGGGAAGCCTTAGTTAAGTGCAGCCTGTTGGTCGGGCAACTTGATAGGTGTCTAAGGATCAGCCTACACTTACCCTCTCCCTGTCTGGCAACATGTTATGGAGAGTGATGCGTATTTTTCCCACCTCTGGCCATCCAGCTGTGTCCAGTGGCCACAGTACCAAATCAAACTATACCTTGCATAGTTTCTTTTTAAATCATTTCTACAGGAAAAAATGTTTGTTCCTTGATTTCTTATCTCTATCTATCTGTCTGTCTGTCTATCTATCAAATTCATAAAGCTGGCCAGCTCCATAATTATTCTGGTAGCGTACAATATTAAAAACAGATTAATTTTTTTTTTCCCAAAAAGGAAAAAGCAGGGAAAACCCCCAACAAGCATCCAGGATTTAATATATATTTTGCAGGCAATTACTCTTTCTAACATGAATTTCATGATGTCAGCCTTCTCAACTTGATTTATAGGGTCTTTCAGGGAAAGAAACTATCCTTCACCTGTTATGTGGACTGTGTCACCTGGGCTGTCTGAATAACTGGACCTTTGAACTCAGTACTATATTCATAATCATTTATATGAAAAGTGAAGTTTGCTTCCTGGCCTGACTAAAATGTGCTGCTTTGACAAATGAGTCCACATTAAACAGAGTATCCTGCCTTTAACTTCTCCCATCTACATTAATGAAGCACAGGTGATGTGTTAGAAAGGGATTTGCTACCTTTTCTTATTTCTAATACACAAGTTCTTATTTTTATATCTCACCTCGAACCAAATTCTGACTCTAAGCATAGGCAGGTCTGCATTGCGCCACATGCTGTCTTTCCTTAAAAACAAAACGAAGTAGAACAGCAGAGCCCTGCCAACTGATCTGAAGCTACTGAGGTATAAAATAATTTTCAGTCTGGAGAAACTGGCTTTGCCTGAAGAGCAACATTCTGCAAGGTTTTGTGCGCTCTTGGCTCATGCATTCAAAAATCCACTGGCCTGGTTTTAAAGAAATAATAAGTAGTAGCAGGAATCATCCTTAGAGGTTTTTCCCCACAGCCAAATCAAAGTGTTTATCCACCCACCTTGAGCTTCCAGAAAACTATGCTAGCCTAAAATTTGCTACTTCCACTGCTGATCCATATCCTGGCCTATTCAGGACTGCTGCTGAATAGTGCTGTCCCTATTTATTGTGTACATGGACTAAGGGAGAAGTGGATTCCCCTGGTTTTTGTATTCCTTCCTCTCCCACCAAACATCACCAGTTAGTGACAGTCTCATTAACAAATGATGGGGGGGAGGAGAGTTTTGAAAAATAGCTAGACTGGTGGTAGATTTAATCACCTGTCAAAACTCAATCCTGGCATTGTGCAAGCATTTTGAGCAGGAGTACTCAAAAGAAACTTAACTAACAGATGAGTAACAGTGGTGGGGGGGTACACAGTGAAAGGGCAGAGAGAAAGAGAGAGAGAGAGAGAGAGAACAATCGCCTGTTATGCAGGCTCCTTTGATCATGGGTTTAGCACTTTTTTAGAAGAGTACTAAACCCATGTTCAAATGAAGCTTGTGCAAGAGTTGACAAATAGTCGCTGGCAAATAGAGCTGTGAAGTTCACCCAACAGCTGTTATTTAGGCTTGAATGGCTGATGGGAAGCACCACTTCACTGTGCAAACAGAAAACATTATTTGAATGTTATAGCTGCTAAGGATAGCCTGATTTTCCATTCTAAAATTCCTGGGCAAACAATTAGTTAACAAAACATATCCTTTCCTAGTTATTTTAGAGCACAGGAAGGCTGGTATCAGAAGAGGGGTTCCTCCAGATACTTGATCTCAGACTATGTTGAGTTTTAGAAATAAGCACCTAGCACCACAAGCAACTAATGCTGCTTCTTTAGGATCAGTGTAAAAGTGTTACGTGTCAATAAAAAAGTGTTTTATCAATATAAAAGCCAGTGTGTTATCCTGGTTCACACTTCTGGCAGTCACCTTCTGCAGTAAACGAACCTTCTGAGTTGCTTTAAGAACAGCCTCATGGACTGTGAGATCTGCTGTACATGATTTTGTTGCTGTGTTGCTCTCTCACAGCCCAAAGTTCTCCAGTAAACCAGGGAACTGATGTGGCTCAAACATTAAATGAATTAACGTCAGTAGTTTGTCTCCATCTTGCCATTTCATAGCTGGACTGAAGCTTAGCCAAAATGCTGCCCGGAAGCCTTGGAATACCCTCTCAAATTCCACGTCTCCTTGACAGACAACTTTAACTGACCCACCTCCTGTGCAGAAGGATCTTTGTCAGAAAGGGATTTAAGCACCTCTCCCAGGGTGCTTTGGAGCAACATGAGTCCTTTTGATGCCAGACACTATTTGACATGAAAAACTTCCCTTTGCCATATTGCCAGTGAGGGTTCCATCCAGTAACAGCATCATCTTATCTTCTAGTCTTTCCTGACTACACCAAGTTAGTCCTCACAAAAGTAGTACAATACTGTTTCTCCCTGAGGAGATTCCACCATAAATGTTATAAACATTTATTTCAGTCCAGAAGGACCAGATAAAAGTAATTTAGCATTAAGGAGTGCTGTCCAGCTGAAGACCTTTAACTGCCCAGAAGTGATATTTTCATACTTCAGTGTGCTTGTATTTGATTGATTTCATTGGTATTGAGAAAAATTTTGCTTTTTCTTGAACTCACATCAGCTGATGAAGGCAAACTGAGGGTTGGAAATCTCTTCCACCCTCTCTCCCCTTCCTTCTACTATCAAAACTCTCAGTGGTGTTTGAGAAGTGTTGTTTGTGAGTGTGTGCATGTAAATTTCAAAAAATACTTGGAATTTAGCTAAAATCCTCCTTGTCTTTCTGCTGAAGAACTCAGTTTTGACTCTTTTGCCCCAGTTCCTCAACTGAAATGTTTACCCTGGGCTTTAATTTACACTAGGGCACATGTTGTTCTTGCCACATTAGAAAGCTGCTGCAGTCATGACTGCCCCATTTTGCAAAGCCGTTTTTCCCCTTTAAGTAATGTGGTTTTTAAGCCCTTTCTTTAACCAGCTGTTCTTCTATTTCCCATTCCATGAGCAACCTTGAAATTGACATTTAAAACTAATTGTACGGTGCAATCTACCAGATTCCAGAAAGTCTGTTTAAGATTTGCAGAGAGGTCGTTGGACCAAATTCTCACCTGTATTATTTTCTGTCTGCCACGTATCTGTGAATGAGTGCTAAAAGGGATTATTAGGTCTTGACAATGCGATAGGTACATATAACTAATCTGCATTGCTTATCACAGGCAGACAGTGGTCTGTCAAGATCTATCTGCCTGCCCTCCAAGCCTGTCCCTTCGCTTTTATTGTCTTGCAAGTGTGGCTGCTGGTGGCGAATCTTCTCTGCTCTAATAAACAACCAATTACTGTCCCAAACAGATGTCTGGACTATGATCATGTAATTCAGTTGCAGTGAAGGGGCCTTAAATAGGTCAATTTCATTCAGTTAGACATGGTGGCTGACTGAAGTGGAAAGAAAGAATTCGAGGGTGACCTGAACTTGGGCGTTATTGAATGAGTAAGCTGAAGAAGAGAAGGGAGATGAAACACATTCAGCTCTTCACTTAAATGAAAGTTATATAGGGGAAATGCTTATTTAAGTGAACTGCTAAAAGTTTATATGAAATAGCTCAGGTAAACTATTGGCAGTCATGGGCGGGGAGGGGTGCCTTTTTTAACAAAACAAATTATTAAACATTTTTTTCCTTAATGCAATGGTCAACTATTATTCAACAGCTGTAAGGAAACCAGCTGTTTCCTATCAACTACAGTATGGACCTCAAGTGCTGGAATCTGGGGATGGGGTGGCAAATAAATAAATGTAATAAGCACATAAATAAACAAGCAAGCACACAAACTCCGCTATTATTCGGATACGCATTCCTAAAGATTCCAGCTTCCAAAATGTTGTTCCTGTTTTGTGAGGAAGCTGCTTTGTCTCTGCACTCAGTGCATAATATTCTTTTGCTGGAAAATGTGGATATGCAAACCTGTGCATGTGGGCATAAGAGGACGGGTGTGGGTGTGTTTCCTCCAATTCGTCCTACTAGCTGAGCACTGTGGGGATGGTCGGTGCCAATTTTCATCCGACTTCTGGACTCAGGATGGCACAAGGGCAGCCCCCCGTTGCTGTATCCGGGCCACATACCTATTTGCACACCCACATCCTGTATCCACCTCTTGCTTTTCTCTCCGCTTTCTACTAACACTAGAAATCACTGCTTTCCCTCTGTTCTTTGGAGCAGAAATTGGATCCCTGCCAGTCACCTAAAAAATTATCCACACTGTCACAGGACTGCTCTAGTACCTAGGCTGACTACAGGTAGTGTAGATTTTCCTCTGCACCCATTTTTACTACTAATCATAATTATTATTTCAAACAAATAGACACATAATGCTACAGATCAGGAGCTCTTAGCCTTTGGGGGCCTTTGAGAGTCTGGCAAAACCCACAGACCCCTTCTCAGAAAAATGTATTTAAATGCCCAAAATAAAATCCACAGATATAGATTGTATTACAGAGGAAACCAATTATGCTCAAATACAGCTATCCAAAAAACACAGTAATATATGTTCTTCCACTACATCAATAACAAGACAGTACCCTTTTTTAGGCTATAATAATTTCAGAGAGTGAGATTTATTGACATTAACAAACATTTTTGGAGACCAGAGACCATCCATTACTTGGTTGCCTACATACATTATGGAGTGAAAAGCTAAATTTCAGTTACAGGTTAGTAAAAAAAGGTTGTAACTTTTTTTCTCCATCCATGTTCTTCTTGAATCCCCTGAATGTCATATCTGCTTAGGTTCAGACCTGGAAATTGAATCTGTTTTACCCGTGCTACCTTAATGTCCACTAGATATCCAATGGTGTATGGAATTAATAGCACCCATGATTAGACCCTTCACCTGGTTGCAGGACCAGGCAGCCATTGTCTTAGTAACATGGAGACATTGTCCTGTTCACGGGGTGATCCTTATTTGCTGAGAAAGCCCATGTAGCTTTGTCAAGAAACAATAAACAGAAGGGAAAAAATGGTATCAAAATAGCAGCAAGGAAGGAAAGCATCTTTATTGGGGCAGTGACAGGCAATACGATGCCACAAGCAGCAGGGTGTCCTCTGACTTACTCTGTGGCTCCTGCCAGGCTTCCTGCCTCTTCTCACCAATTTAGACCATTTGAATTAAATGGGAAACTGGAAAAAGTCTCAGATGCTCATGGTTTTGAAAGAGCAGTCAGGAGGCGGTGTAGAGGCCCATGCTCAGCTTCCCCCAGCTTGGCACTTCCAGTTGCTTCAGGACTGCAGTCTGACTGTGATTATTGTGAACCTGGCACCCTATCTGGAGGGCACACGACTGGGGACAGCTGCCCTAAAAGACTCATTTTAAACTGATTTGTTGTTACCATTTATTAAACATGATAATTTTTAAGAAAGCATTTTCCCTGTTCAGAATTTCCAAAACGGCTTAGTTTTATATTCAAAAACCAGTGTTCCTTTTGCTTGCTCTCTCTGCTCTATAGATTCAGTAGTTTCTTCCTTTGAAATTACTTTTTCCAAGAAGCTTCTGGTTTTATCATCTTTCTTTTCACTATTTCTTCTCACTCGTTTTCACCCTCCATCTCCCCCTTGCTTCAAAGGGAAGACCCTTGAGAGTAACTTTTGCCCTTCCTTTTAAGATTATTTGTTATATAGTTGTCATCTTGATATTTTATGGACCTTAAGGTGGCCAAAGTAAAATTCTTTCAGCCATCCCTCCAGCAAGCAATGACCAGAATCTGGACCCCAAGTTTAGCAACTTCACATGCCTTCCACAGTATTCCATAAGCCATGAAATTGTGATATGTGGATTGGCCTGAATCCCACCTGTACTGAGTCCCATTATTCCACTTCATTTTTTGTTTCGTATTTTTAAATAATACCTTGAAATTTCCAAATCCATAGCCACCCACAACTTTCACTCATATCAAGAGTTCTAGAAGTAACTTTTCTTAGCACTAAAAATGGAACATATTATTGGATTGCTTAAGTGCTGTCAAGCCAGTGTCAACTCTTAGTGACCACATATATACCGCAGCCTTTCTCCAGGATGATCCATCCCCAACCTGGCCCTTCAGGTCTGTTCTGTTCTGTTCTACTCTACCCTACTTCCCTACAGTACAGTAGGACAATTTAAGGCTGCCTTTGGTATGGGCTGGGGATCAGTTGAAGGACACGTCATGGGTACACTGCACACACACACACACACACACACACACACACACAGTATATATGTACATATGCTGGGTCATATTTGTACCACAGTTAGATGCAAGTGAGGGAAAAGCCAGAGCTACTAAGTGTTATAACCATGATGGCTAAGGAATCAATGCTGTCTCTAGGATTAGGGCATGTTCTCAACATTCTCAAGGTACATTTCGCCCTTCTGTAAATATGGAATCCGATCTAATCCCTTAACCAAGGATCCCCACAGATAGGAATTAGAAATCTGTGTTGGACCTGCCTAGGAAGCATTCTGTGCATAGACAGATATTCACTGATGCGTAGCATCTGGTGTGGGCTTCAAACGGTGCAATGGAAGAATAGGGAAGGACAGAAATGGCCTTTGCTACATGGCTCTTAAGCCCTTTTTTGGGCCATTCCCTGTGCCAGTCTGTATTTGGGGTTATTAATTTCATCCTCCACTGGAATGTGATGATCGTGAGTAGAACTGCATGGAAAGTGGGAAGAGGGGAACCCACACATAGCACCACTGATTTAGCCAGTATAAGCCAGAACAACTTTGGGAGGGAATAAAAAAACTACAGTTTTGCAATCTACAACAGGGCTACATGATTAGTCTTTAAATGGTACATCACTTCCCTGAATCCAAGCTGCCATGTTCTTTGAATAAATTTATTTTCTACACCACCACATCAACTCAACCAACAGATCTCAAGGATTAGATATTACACGTTCATTATAGTAAAATACAATACAATGGGAAATAAAATTTTAAATTAATCTGGCAATAGAATTAACTTCCCTTTGGATTACCTTCCCAAGATAAGCATATCTAAATGTTTGTCAAATTAAATTGATAGCAAGATGATTAATGCATTTGTCTCATTTTTACAATTTCCATATACAGTACAGCAGTACCATGAGGCTGATTTCCTGAAATGGTGCCTTGGCTTCATCATCTCAAGGTCAGTAGAACATTTCTGACCTGTCATCTTGTGGGGACAGAAGGGATGGGGGTATCTGGGGAGACAGTCAGGACCAGGACCTATAGCAGTGCCAGGAGACAGGTAGTGAAAGGATATGAATTCTCAACCATTTTCAAATCAAGATCAGAGTAAAGCAACTGAAAACAGCCTTGCATGATTCCTCCATTTGTGTATTTTCCAATTGCCTGCTTGCCACACGGTAGCTCATGAGGGAAAGAGATCTTCTACGAAAGATCCTATTGATTTTAATTACCGAGAAACAGCCTACAGGGACAACAGAACTCCGCCTGTTTATTTAGGCAGTGCTCGGCTGCAGGGTTGTGTAAAGAGAGATCAAATCAGTTGCTCTCATTATTACAATAATAATAAGGCAGAGAAAGGGCTTCAGGGCTTGGAAAGATTTTTAGCATTAACCTCCACTGCCTTTCCCCACTAATAACAGGCAGGCTTGAGAAACAAGCAGCAATTACTGGTGATCAATATTAATTCAATTACATTCGTGTTATTTATATCATAAAAAGGACATTGAATATTTTCAAAATATGCTAACCCCAGCAGGTGATGTCCTTTATTATGGATTTATTTTTAGCTTTCCTGAATGCATCCTGAATGGCTTAACTTTTTGTGAACTGAAGCTAATGCCAATTAGTTATTCAAGATAAAGGTATGGGCCTGGCGATACGATAAATGCTTATAAAACGAATTGGTCTGACAATACGCCCTACTTAGGAGTTAAATAGGGTTGGTCTTATGGGATTAGTAGCCATTAAGGGGATGAATTCTATCTATCATATGTACTTATACCATGCCAGTTCTTTCAGGACCAATCCGTGCTACACCCACTTCAGCCTGGATCAGATGTAACAATAAACTGTGGTTAGGAGTCCTTAAGCTTCAGCAGCATGAATTTTAGCCTTTTCCGCCCCTTTAGAGCAGCCTTCAGTGACCAAAAACTGCTTTTGTTTTTAATCACCTAGGTTATATCTTAGGCGATCTATTTAGTGAAAAGCTTGTTTTGAATGCAGTTTATACGTTGGGTTATATTACACTTTGTTTTATTAATTATTGTAATTATAGATCAGAAATCACAACTGATATATAACTGTGAGTCTGGGTGATTCACAGATAGGCAAAGATAGCGGCTGGCTTAACAAATTACACTAAACCGTAAAATAATATGTTTCGTCTGAGGCTATGACTGAGGTCTTCAAGTTTGGGAGGGAAATATAAAATTAAAAAGTGGGCTTTAAAAACTATAACTATCACTTAAAATTGAGTTTGAAAATGGACAGGGAGTCAATGCAGCTTTTTAAAAAATGCAGGGAGAATGTTTTTTTAAAGGCAGACATAGGAACAGCATATTGTAATAGTGAAAATTGGAGGGTGGGGTTATTAAAGCATGGACAATTAGCCATCCAGGACTGTAGGTGTTTTCACATTTGCACCCAAAAACAATAGAATTGTTAAATGAACTAAATACATATGTTTGCTGTTGTGTACTGGTACATAAGGATGTGGGGGGAGGGGGTTGTTTTTTTGTTGTTTTTTCCAGAAGCATTTTCAGCTTGGAAAACTAAGACAAAGGGTATTCTTAGCAGATGAACATCATCACCCTATTAATATGGGGGAACACTAAGTTAAGAACAGCAAAAGTATGCTTGAAATTCAGACATGCATTAAGGCAAGCGGAATTGCAGGAGGAAGGGGGGAAGGTGGCAGAGGCAGATAGGTGGTGAGGGTTGACAGCTTGTGAGCACCAGAAGAAAGTACGCCTTTGGGTTAGAAAGCCTGTTGGGTGAAAGTCTTAATTTCATCCCGGCATCAGGCAAGGATAGAGAAGAAGTAGCTAACTGAATTAAGAAACCCTCCTCAGCAAGCTAGACCAGAATCAACTTAACAGGCCCACAGGAATCTGAGGACTTCTGATGGGTAAAGTGTATCATAGAAAAGCAAGGAAGCCATTATGGATGAATTCTAGTGACTGCTGTGAATTCTGTGTATACCAAGCAATGTTTGAATGTCTTGTGTCATCTTCTCCCACCCCTCTGTATATAAAGTCTAGAGCAATGGAGGGGCAGGGGAAGATACTTGGTTTTGGTAACAGATGATCACATTATTTACTTTTGACCCCTTGTCAACTAGCTTTCAGACTACAGCAGCACAACAAGTGGGAGAAAGTGGTTAACTGAATTAAGAACAAAGGGCTCTAGACAGCAAAGAATGTCAACCAGGTTCAGAGTGGAACTGCTACATTAAAAAAAACTGCCAGGAAAAAAATGACAGTGAGAAGTAGGACAACTATGTTCAGATCCCACCATACGTAACCATAAACTACCCACACCACAAGAGTTTGTATAAATTGTTTTCCAGTAAGTCTGCCAAATAAACCCTTAGGAATATAGCTCCTGCCTTCAGTCCTTGGCATCCTCAGAGAGGGCTGGAAAAACTCTTTCCTGGAAACTCCTCATCATCAATCCTGGGCTGATTGGATGATCTGTCTCTTTTTCAGAAGATTTCAGCTGTTCCTGGTAGATCAGATGGTTGCCTTTCTGTCCAGTCATGACTATCAATCACTCTCAAGCTGCATGCACAAAGTTCTGGGGTGTTTGGTAAGACAGCTACTGGTGCTTCAAGAAGTTCAGTGAGATGATTTTGGACAGCCTTCTTGGCACCAGTTTCTGTGCATCTTCAATAGTTGTAAATTTTGGCTCTCCAGACACTGAACCCCTTCATCAGTACTTGGCTTAGTCAGCAATAGACTCTCAGACACAACTTGGCCAGATTAGACTTTAAGTGGAGGCTTGCTAGTGAGGTTTTTCTCTTCTCCAGGTGACAGAAAGCCTTGATGGAGAGACGAAAAACTAGGTCAGTGTTTCTCAACCTTGGCAATTTTAAGATGTGTGGACTTCAACTCCCAGAATTCCCCAGCCAGAATTCTGGGAGTTAAAGTCTACACATCTTAAAGTGGCCAAGGTTAAGAAACATTGACCTAGGGGAATAGGGATCCTTCACCCTCCCAGCATCCTTTGCTTCCCTCCACTCCATGTTCCCGCAACGGTATCTCTGAACAGTTGCAGCCTCATGAGTCATCTCGTGTGACAGCAGCTACTTTGCTGGACTCATTTTAGAGGCATGGAAAGCAAAACACTTTCCCAGAAGATCACTGTTCCCACCTGAGTCTCAGAAAGATGTCATAGTCAGAGATTTGAACAAACTGCCTCGGAATCAAATCTGTAAATTGAAGATTTCCCTGTGAGGCAGTTTGGGAAATATATTTCATTTGGGGTAATGGCCCAGGAAAACATCTTTTGACCAACAGATTTGGTCCAAATCTGAACTGCTAGATTTATAATTTAAAAGAAATCATAAGACCAGCTGGCTTATCCAATTTGGCCTTAAGGAACCGAACTATGTGGACGTTCCCAGATCCTCCAATGCAAAGAAAACACTTCCCTTATAAAATACTCCAGGACTAGATCTATCTTAAGAGCCAGCTCATTGATTCTCTTTCTATTTTCCCCTACCCAAATTCTCCTTACTCAGAGCTGCTGCACTGTTTTTAAAAAATATATGTATTTGGCATTTTTTAGAAGAATGTTTACATTTTTGAAATTATACTTGGTATTCTCTCATAATTAAATTAAATTTCCACCTTGGTTGAACATCTTCATTATCCTAAAGCGTGTCTTCCCTTGTTGGTTCTAGAACTAATTATTCCTGGAAGCAATCAGTTCTGCTGCCTAGAAATGGTTATCTCTCCAGTTCACCTTGAGGGGACATTTATCCAGTCAATCATTCTGAGGACAGGTGAAATTACCATTATGATGGCTTTTCTTTCTCCATGTAATGCCTCCAGTTCTCTTAACATTACAAGCCTTGGACATCTGTTAGGCCTGTAACCAATACAGTCAACCTTTGTCTTTGGATCCATAAGGAAGGAAAACAGTATGTGTGAGATTGGTATGGGGGAGCAACACACTTCAAAGAGTATCAAAGCGAGATCCCATGGATTATTCCATTCACTCAGGATTCCCACATGCTAATAATACTTTTTACAGAATGTAAAGTTCCTTCATTTTATTTCAGGCCCGCATTCGCACTTTGTGCAATTCATCTGTTTGAGTTCGCTTGTTGGTTTAACTTGTATAACATCGATTTTGGTGAATTGAGTCACGACAGTTTAACATAATGCATAAATCCATACTCTGTGCATGGCATCTGATCTGATTTGGAATCCCAACCTGGACTTTTGGAAACTGTCCCATCCAGTTTGATTCAAGGCCTGGATCTGGAGCAACTTTCAGAAAACCGAGCTCTATTCTTGACTGTCTAGGGTGAATAAATATACAGTATATTTTTTATTTTATTTTGAAATAGGATGAAATTTGCCGAGAGTTTGAGAGGGAAGTAAACATGCAAATAACATAGAAACTAATGCAGGGATTTCTACGTTATACTCCTTTTTTTAAAAAAAAAAGCATTCGTGCTTACAGAAAGACAAAACATTTTTCTTTCAGAGAGATTAGAGGCCACTTAGTTTAGAAGCAAGATTTAGTGGGATTCTCTTCTAAATTATATTTGTCAGATGTACATGTTTCCCAATTATCTGAACCCTCATTTTAGTTATTTGCTTACATCTTCCCATTTTACTTCAGACAGGCTGTCTACCTTTCGCATTTCTGAAATAACCCTTATTTTTTTTCCAATTAAACAACTCCTTTAAAAAAATAGAAATGATTTTCCATTAAAAACTGCTCCTAAACCAAAGCTACCCACTACTATACCCAGGGAAAAAAATGCTAAAAATATGCAGAACTTTCTTTTATTATTATTATTAATCAGATGGGAACCCAAATAGCTTACTGAGATACAGAATCACAGAGGGCAATTGAGGACATTGAGTTCATCCTCCTCTTTAATACAGAGATCCAGATTAAAGTATCCTGGTTAAATGGGCAGCCAGGTTGAATTCATATCCACCAGTGAAGGGGAGTCCCCTCCCTTTCCCCTATTTCTAGGTTGTTGGTTCCCCTGTTGAACTGCTCTTCTGGTTCAGAAGTTTTACTTAACATTCCCTTGGAAATTGCCTTCCAGTTAGCTGAAGTCATGATTACATATCCCATATTGAGGAACAATAGAGAAGGGCTTTTGACCTTCTGGGAGGATGACCTTGACCTTCTAAGGTGGCTCTCCAGGGAAAGAGAAGCCCTTCTCTTCTAAACAGAAAAAAAAAAAATCAGAGTTCATGATGGGTGGGAAAGTATTAGACTCCACAGTGATGATCCTCCAGCAGTGAAAACCCCATGCAAGATCTTCCAGGCTGCATCTGCCTTGACCAGGTACAACCATAAAAGAGTGGTTCAGAAACTTTTGTTGTCCTGCTTGAGGAGTTCCAAGCCAGGTTTTGAACAAATGTTTTGGCTTTCTTTTCTCCCTGGGAATATTTTCTTCTTCAGCACAGCCAGAAGCTCCTCTAGGTCTGGCTTTGAGTGAGTCCTCGGTTGCAGAAGCACAACTCCAGCTTATCTGAAATGTCTGATTTCCCCTTGGCAGGAAGGTGTTTAATTTTTGCCTTGCTTTGCCACTTGAGTAATTCACCGTGACGGCAGAACTATCAGAGACTAGTAGTTAAGCTTTCTTTCAGGAGGCTCCAGGGAAGAAATCCTGACATCTAATTGTAGATGCTGGCTTGACATCCTATTCTTCTTCCTGAAAGGGCCAGCAATCAGAACAAAATTAAGCCATAATGGGTGGCTGGAAGGGTCTGAAAGCACCCGCACACCCACACCCACACAAAAAAGTCTACCTCCTCTCATCCCACAGACCCAATGGACAAATTCAAGAGTTTTATTTTTGTTAGTTTGTTTTGTTTTTAAAGAGTGGCTTAATATTGAAATATTAATATTGAAATACAGGTGAAACTCGAAAAATTAGAATATCATGCAAATGTTCATTTATGTCAGTATGGCAACTCAAAAGGTGAAACCAATATATGAGATAGACGCATTACATGCAAAGCGAGATATGTCAAGCCTTACTTTGGTATAATTGTGATGATTATGGCGTACAGCTTATGAAAACCCCAAATTCACAATCTCAGAAAATTAGAATAGTGTGAAAAGGTTCAATATTCTAGGCTCAAAGTGTCCCACTCTAATCAGCTAATGAATCCATCACACCTGCAAAGGGTTCCTGAGCCTTTCAATGGTCTCTCAGGCTGGTTCAGTAGGAATCACAAGCATGGGAAAGACTGCTGACCTGACAGTTGTGCAGAAAACCATCATTGACACCCTCCATAAGGAGGGAAAGCCCCAAAAGGTAACTGCAAAAGAAGTTGGATGTTCCCAAAGTGCTGTATCAAAGCACATCAATAGAAGGTTATGTGGAAGGGAAACGTGTGGTAGAAAAAGGTGCACAAGCAGCAGGGATGACCGCAGCCTGGAGAGGATTGTCAGGAAAAGGCCATTCAAAAGTGTTGGGGACTTGCACAAGGAGTGGACTGAGGCTGGAGTTAGTGCATCAAGAGCCACCACACACAGACGGATCCTGGACATGGGCTTCAAATGTCGTATTCCTCTTGTCAAGCCGCTCCTGAACAACAAACAACATCAGAAGCGTCTTACCTGGGCTACAGAAAAAAAGAACTGGTCTGTTGCCCAGTGGTCCAAGTCCTCTTTTCTGATGAGAGCAACTTTTGCATCTCATTTGGGAACCAAGGACCCAGAGTCTGGAGGAAGAATGGAGAGGCAGACAATGCACGATGCTTGAAGTCCAGTGTGAAGTTTCCACAGTCTGTATTGATTTGGGGAGTCATGTCATCTGCTGGTGTTGGTCCACTGTGCTTCATTAAGTCCAGGGTCAACGCAGCCGTCTACCAGGAGATTTTGGAGCACTTCATGCTTCCTTCCGCAGATGAGCTTTATGGGGATGCTGACTTCATTTTCCAGCAGGACTTGGCACCTGCCCACACTGCCTAAAGTACCAAAACCTGGTTCAATGATCATGGGATTACTGTGCTTGATTGGCCAGCAAACTTGCCTGACCTGAACCCCATAGAGAATCTATGGGGCATTGCCAAGAGAAAGATGAGGGACATGAGACCGAACAATGCAGCGGAGCTGAAGGCCGCTATTGAAGCATCCTGGTCTTCCATAACACCTCAGCAGTGCCACAGGCTGATAGCATCCATGCCACGCCGCATTGCGGCAGTCATTGCTGCAAAAGGGGCCCAAACCAAGTACTGAGTACATATGCATGCTTCTACTTTGCAGAGGTCCGATATTGTTCTATTTCCAATCCTTGTGTTATTGATGTCATGTAATATTCTAATTTTCTGAGATTGTGAATTTGGGGTTTTCATAAGCTGTACGCCATAATCATCACAATTATACCAGAGTAAGGCTTGACATATCTCGCTTTGCATGTAATGCGTCTATCTCATATATTGGTTTCACCTTTTGAGTTGCCATACTGACATAAATGAACATTTGCATGATATTCTAATTTTTCGAGTTTTACCTGTAATATTAAAAGGAACAGGAAGCAACAAAGGGGTAATGTAAACCCCTAAGATCTTGGCCTGGGACATTTCTCCTATTCCATCAAGGGAAGCAAATGCTTTCCTCTAGAGTAGGGCTCCAGAACTGGACTGCAAAATTCTGGATGACCAGCAGATGGTAGCAAAAAAAAAATCTTCTTGCCATCTGGTGTTCATCTCAATTTTTGCAGCCCAGGTCTGGGAGGCCTACCGTAGAACAAAGAGGACTTCTGTGACAAACGTTCTCCTGTTGGGTTTTTGATGTTCTCTGAGCTTGGTTGGTTTCTGCAGATGTTTCATTGCCAGGCTAGGTAACATCATCAGTGCAGGGGTGAGTGGATTTCCTGGCTTTCAGATGACTGATGATGTTACCTAAGCTGGTAATGAAACATCTGCAGGAAACCAATCAAGCTCAGAGAACACCAAAAGGCCAACAGTTTGACCCGGAGCTACACATATTCTCTACCCTTAGAAACATTCTCCTTTTTGGCTTGTACAAGTTCTGCCTGTTTCACATGTGGATCTGCTCAAATCTTCTCATATTTACGAAGGAGAAACCCTATTTCAATGACTTACCTGACAATATATTACATGATTCCACGGCCAAACCAAATAGGAGATCAGGAGATTGGGAAGCAATTTACCCAGCCAAAGGGTGTGTGCATTTGTGCGTGTGGGTGTGTGAGTTCGTCTGTGTGTGCATATTGTATTTTTGTCCCATTACACAGTGTAATTTAATTGAGAATGTAATTAAGAAACACATCCAATCTTTCTTTTCTTTCCTTTCTTCATCCATATTATCTTGATGTAGGAGAAACTCTTGGGCAACTGAACTGGCTGGATGAATCTACTGGATTGCTTGTCCAAAATGAAGGTACAAATATCCAGGATCAGTCTTTCAAAGCCAGGGCCATGGAAAGCCTTTTCAGACTGCAACACACAAGCACCCAGGAAGACTTCAAAACATTAGAAAATAGTAGCATCTCCATAGCCACAAAGAGAAATTTGAAAGAAAATTTCAAGCACCCTAAAATGAGGTGGAAAAACAGAAGCCTTTCACAAGGAAGAAAACTGCTTAGAAATTTCAGGGCAGATTTTCACACGGTGTTAGGAAATAATGAATGTAGCAGGAAAAGCCCATCCACATCTACTCTGAAGTAGGTTCTGGTGGGTTTGCTGAGACTTATTCCCCAATTAACCTTAGCCTGAACCCTCTGGGCCCTATTTCTGAGCAAAATTGTGTTTCATTAACAACTCAGGCAACACAATCATAGAGTATACTTTCTTGGAGAACTACCGTATATTCCTTGAGACCATATGCAGGGTCTAATGTTCGATCCCTAAGCTAAAAAAACAAAACAACCCCTTATCTTTTACATTGACTTTTTTCCTGTGGTAAATTGAATATATTTCATTTGGGAGCCTTTAAATGAAAAATTTCCCTCCAGTGTCTAAAGTGATATCGTCCATGAAAAGCCATACCATGTTTCTTCCCCACATATATAAATTGTCTTTAAGTCAAAATGAATATTGATTTCTAAAGGTTGTTTTTGATTTGGGAAGCAGTAGAATTATTGCCTACCATTACATCAGTATTATGCTGGGGAGATTTGGGGTGGGGGGGGGGGGGAGATTTTTCCTCTTATTATGTGAGGTTATATTTATTCCATGAGACTGTTTCGATAAAAGCAAAGTAAGCACCGAGTAGATTGCACAAAATATACACTTGTAATGTGAAAAATATAAACAAAATGTAAATGTGAGCTTTGAAAATACAAAGGAGGCATTTTCAGTGAATATCAATTTGCATTTGCAGCCTAACCCAAAGGAACTACTGTATATAGATGAAAAAGCGGAGTAAATCCAAGTCCAGGGCTTAATGGGGATAAACATCAGGGAAAGAGAGAAATGGAGGAGAGAGATCTTGGGAATCCTTCTCTCACTATCTGGCTAGTAACGTCCTCTAGAGGGGGCGTAATGATTATTATTGGTTACTATTATAATATTGTAAGCACATTTTTATGGAGCAAGATTAGCACCGTAAAATATAGAGTCTGCTCTTTGCTCCCAAATTATTTTGAGCAACAGCTTAAATTCTGACTTTCAACATCGAAGGAAAATAGACAAAGTTAATGGGGAAAAATAAGAACAAATGCATGTACCCTTTCAATCAGATGGAACTGAAAATTAAGAGGATTTTTTGTTGTTGCTGTTGTTGTTTTACAAATTAGTTGGAACAGCAGCCTTTTTAACAAGCTCTTGTTTTAAGTAAAGTCTGGTATTCGTATTCCCAACAGGCAAGGAGGAAGGAAAGTGGGGGGGGGGGGGTCAATTTTAATTTTGAAAAATGTCCAGTGCTTTGTGAAGTGGAGATCAAGCTTCTTCTCCCCTGTAGCCAAAAAGGAAAGCTGTGAGATGCTGTGAAACTACTTCTAACTTGGGCAGCTGAGAATCTTGATTCAAGCATCTGTAGGCTAATTTCATGATCTTTGCCATCTCTTACCATTCAGTCTTCAAAACATGGTTACAACTCTTGACAACCCACCATCTCTCTGTTCTTGGATCCCACCAGGAAACCAAAGCCTACTTTTTTCAGGAAGGACATTCATATGTTGCCACTTATTCTATTATTATATTTATAATTTCAAAAATGCAGTTGGCAATACTTTTTGCTGCGATAACTGTAAAACACAAAGATTTTTTTTTAATTATAATTTCATCACCAGCAAAGAAGTGATAACAACTCAGACTTATTAGTGAGAAGTCCTTTGTCATATTTCTGTATCTAGCATCTCAGTCAAACAGAGTTCAAAATTCTTCTTCCATTAGAGAAACCCAAGATGATTAAATGTTTGTTCATCTCAATCAAAACAGAATCAAACCTCTTTTTACACTGAAAGAATACATACAATAAAGTGTTTGCCTTCATCGAAAGACAATAAAACATCTTCCCAAACTGGAGTAATATTATATAGTGACGTCTGTATCTTTCTTGCTCCAAAGAACATCTTGGATCACCCAAATCCCAGGCTGTACAGGCCGGCAGCCTCAATAGGTGGATCCTTGCTGACCACTTCCAAGTCCAAAGGGTGTGATCCATATAACATAAAACATGAGATAGAGGTTTGCTTGCACCATTATGGCAACCATCTTTTTTTTTTTTTTTATCCCACCCTGCGTACACCCCCACCCAAGTCACAATCTCCAGCCATTGCTGGTGTCTCTCCGATGTATGCCAAACAGCAGCTGCAAGGGGAGTGGTCTTTCCCAGAAAATATATGTCAAAGTGGCCAAAGTGTCTCCCACCCCCTTGTTTCTCCTGCCCACTACATCCTTGCCACCCTGGCCACCAACTCCAGGCCAGCCAGCCTCAATGCTCAGCCGGTGATGGTTTGTTCTGCTCTTCTTTTCTGCTCTCCCCACCCCCATTCTCTTTCCATGCTAGATCGAGAGAAGTGGATGACAACCCACCCAGGTTCCTTTTACAAATATCCCTATAAAGATGTAGGTACCTTGGCTGAGGAACACCAGTGAGACAACAGGCTGTGCAAGCAACTAGCTGGCCACTCATCCCATTTTCTAGAAAAGTGTTACCTGCTTTAAACTGTTTGTAGTGATTGTAATATAGGAAATATGAAGCTAAGTAATGTTGAAGTACAAGAGGGTAACTGGAAATCATGCTCTAGCACTGTGGTGTGAGAGAGTAGGAAAGTTTCAGCTTTGGGGTATCAGACTCCTAATAGTCTAAAAATCTAGGTCTTATGGCTTCAGATCATGTAAGTACAACAGACTGTTGGAAAATAAGCAGCTGTAGCATACCTTCCAAGCTTCTGGTGAATGCTTTTTGACATGAATCATTAAGTTCTCTGAGGACTGGGTTATCTGAGCCAGCTTCCAATTACTCAGAAAGTTGGCTCTTTAAGCTGCTTCCTGTAAGAAATTGCTCCAATTCAAAAAGATGAGTGGCAAGTTTAATATTAATCAAAACAGGCAGATGCCAGTAAAGAGTGATTCAAACATGAATATGAGATAAATGAAAAGAAGTATGTTCAGGAAGAATTTTCCCAGTCTCTGGTCAACCAATCCTCTGCATTCGAAATGCTAATATTTTTATGATCAAGCAGTCAACTATCCATCTAAAATGACCAAAACTAACATTACCCTTTAAAGTTCCATTCTGCTTGATTAAATATTCTCTACAGCTCAAAAGCTTGCCTACTAATAAAAATGGCCATATTAAAAAGAGAAGCTTATCTAGTTTGCATTTTTTGCAAGTATATCATCAAAATTTGGAAACTTAAGAGGAATCAATCTCTCAAGATGCCTTTCAAAAAGGGCCACATTTTGCCCTGCTGTCAAGTTGGCTCCAACTTGACAGTGGAGCCATCTTGAGGTCCAATCATGAGATATGATGTACTGATGAATCTCGGATAACATTGAAGGGGAAAGACATTTCCCTGATAAAACCCTTTGACCTGAAAACAACTGACTGAATAGAAAGAGCACGATCTGCACCAAAGAGTTAGCCATATGAAATATTCAATATTTCAGTCCATTTCAACCCAAGTTTTTCAGGAGAGCTTCTTGGAGGCTGCAACACTACCATCACCTTAGATTCTTGGCTACAACCCCACAGCTCCTTGTAAAACTTATAGCCATTTTTGTATAATGTTATAGGAAGGGAGAGACTGTTGAATTTAATTATATTTTTCAATTCAACCCTCAGAAGTTGCTTTCTCCTGCAATTTCTAGCCATTCTTAAAGAGTAACGTTGGCCCATTAAAAACAAGAACAAACTCGTCATATTTTTCAAGTTTCTCTTCTGTAACATCTAAAGATTTGTGCTCGTTTGTTTTCTAGCTTAGGAATTCATTGCTGGCAAATTCCTGCCAATGCCACCTCTATTTCATTCCTGCTTAGTAAGAGTGTTGTAGTTTCTCCTCAGTGTCAGAAAAAGGACCTATATGGTAATATGGACACTTTAAGCTCAGGAAAGAGTGGTGACTGAGGAGAACAGTCATTAGTTACTTTTAATCAACTATTTTATTTTTTTTCCTTTTTTCCCTAGATCTTCTGTAATATTTATTATCAATGCTAGACGGACAAATGATCTCAGCTCTGTCCAGGTATGGTTCTTCCCCCCTCTTCTTCTCTCTCCATCATTCCCTCAGGAAGAGAGAGAGAGAATCTTCCTCTTTTTTTTTAACAAAACTTTTATTAAGATATATAAAAAGTACAATTAAAATACAAATCAGAAAGTATAGAAGAGAAAGAAGATAGAACTAAAAGAAAAAGGCAAAAACTAAAAGAGTGAGATCAAGGAGAAAGATGAAACAAAAGTGACTATCTCCAATACAGATATGAATACAGATTTTTTTAAAAAAATTAATCTCTTACCACTAATTAATCCTAATTCACATTATTTCTATCAACACAAACCATCTAATCATTAAATCCCACAATCAAAGCTTCATTTTTTCCCAACCCAAGCATGTAATCTAGGAAGGGTTGCCATGAGGAGACAAATTTAGAAGCAGTATTATCTCTTATTAAAGCTGTTAGTTTCGCCATTTGAGCCAAGTCCATTAGTTTAACAATCCATTCTTCCACTGTAGGTATTTGTGAGTGTTTCCATCTTTGCGCATATAACAGTCTTGCAGCTGTGATCATATATAGAAGCAAAGATCCATATTGTGAGAGAGAGAGAATCTTCCTGAGAATATAGTCTCATATTTAATAGGCAAATCAGGTTGTCTTCTCAAAATAAGTTTTCACTTTTGCAAGCATCATTAATAACATCTTTGAGGTCCTTGAGCAACAGTGTGTGTGTGTCTGTGTGTGTGTGTGTAGAGTTTTAATAAATAAATAAACCTCTCCTTTAGTTTACAAGTTTCTCCCAGGTATTTTCCCTAAGCATTCAGTTGCCTCATTTTGAGAAATACTGTAATAAGCTGCAAGCTGTGAATATTATACCTGTGAATTTCCTTGCTGGCCTTTTGTGAGTGGTTCCTGAATCTCTGTAAGGAAATTCTTTTGTTGTTTGGGACAAATCAGCAAGAGGTCCTCAAAATGTGTGAAGTATTCATTGTTGGTGTCTCCTCAACCTGGATATAAAGGGATTTTTTTTTAATGAGTTTGTACCATCCTGCATCAGGACAATAGTTGGAAGAGACAACTGGGATAAATTAAGAACCTCTGGACTTGGAAGGTGAACAGGGAGTAGGGACCATCTGTCCTTTGCTGAGTATTCTTGAGGACAGGTGGGAATTTCTCACTGTCTGTGATGTCAGCAAAGATTTGGTAAACCATGGCTAGTATTTCAGAAACTGCCTTTTAAAGGCACCTGCCTTTTCCCTTTTTTCACATTTAAACGAGAATGACGCTGAAAGTTGCCGGCCAGAAATGGCTGACGCTTCGGCGGTTCGAGTCCAGCCTTCGCGTTAACAGGGTGAGCTCCTGTTTCCTCCCCAGCTCCTGTCAACCCAACAGGTCGAAAACTCACGTGAGTAGATAAATGGGTACTCTCACTCCGGTGGGAGGAAAAATGCTGGCAGCGCTTTGCACAGAGAGACGGGACCAGTTGCCGGTAAGCGCGAAACCGCGCTCGCCCGAAAAGGGCGCGAAGCAACGGAAACCCCGCCTCCTGCGCTCGCCAGCTGGGCTATGCTCTAGGAAGGAGGCTCTGGCAAACCACTTCCGAAAAACAATTGCCTTGAAAACTGCAAGGATTTGTCCAGGCAGTCACTGCAGGGTCAGTAATGACTGAGCGCAGACAAAAAAAAAAAAGAATTTGTAATACTTTTTTTTTTACACATTTAAATATAAATGGGCACCTCAGCCATGGCTGAATGATGGTCTTTAAAACTGCAGTTTAGAGGAAGCTAAATAGGGGGAGGGCAGAACAAAACTCAAAAGAAATCACATCCTATTACCAAACAAACATATTTTAAGGGAATATGCTAAATTTTCAGCACAAGTGCACACACCTTCTCTAATTCTATAGTTCTTCTCTAATTCTCTAATTCTAATTCTTCTCTAATTCCATAATTCAGTATTATAAGGAGAAGAATG